>CM075765.1:81004808-83550641 GCA_037974665.1 Ehretia macrophylla | reverse complement strand
ACTTTTCTTCTTTTAGTCTGTTTTTCCGTCCCGAATCGTACGTCGTGAACTGTTAAAAGGACGACAACCTGACTCGTGGGTCATCAGAGGGCCCTACAACGTGTCGATATCACGTCTTGCGAGGATGCTGCGTTATTGAAGTAGATGGGTTGTCGTTAAGCCCATTGGGCCTTCTGAATAGGCCATCTCTCTAGGCTGAGACTGTGAACCGTTAACACATATAGGAATTGTGCCATCAACATGACCGGTGCGATCATACCAGCACTAATGCACCGGATCCCATTAGAACTCCAAAGTTAAGCGTGCTTGGGCGAGGGTAGTACTAGGATGGGGTGACCCCTTGGGAAGTCCTCGTGTTGCACCCCCTTTTCAATTTTTTTTGCCCTGGTTAGGGTTGCCATGATACTTTATCCACCAAATCTCTATTACTAAATCCCAAGGAACATTGGGCAAGACAACTTCGCTTCACGTAGAGGATGGGCCAGCAAACCGAGGGCGTAGGGTTTGTGACCAGGTCTCCGTTGCTCCGGTGCCCATAACTTTTGATCCGTAAAGCGTTCCACGACGCACAGCATACCGTTACAAAGCTCCCTGAAAGCTCTACGGCGGGGGCAGCCAGCATGCTCTCTGTGCCCCTTTTTGGAGCCCAAAATCGAACGTTTTCATCAGTTTCAGGCCATTTTTCTACTTTCGCTATGTTTTTCTGTCCCGAATCGTACTTCGTGAACTGTTAAAAGGACGACAACCCGACTCGCGGGACATCAGAGGGCCCTACAACGTGTTGATATCTCGTCTTGCCAGGATGCTGCATTGATGAAGCGGATGGGTTGTCGTTAAGCCCATTGGGCCTTTTGAATTAGCCATCTCTCTAGGCTGGGACTGTGAACTGTTAACACATAAAGGAATTGTGCCCTCGACATGACGGGTGCGATCATACCAGCACTAATGCTCCGGATCCCATCAGAACTCCGAATTTAAGCGTGCTTGGGCGAGAGTAGTACTAGGATGGGTGACCCCTTGGGAAGTCCTCGTGTTGCACCCCCTTTTCAATTTTTTTTGCCCTGGTTAGGGTTACCAAGATACTTTATCCACCAAATCTCTATTACCGAATGCCACGGAACATTAGGCAAGACAACTTCGCTTCACGTAGAGGTCAGGCCCGCAAACCGAAGGCGTAGGGTTTGTGACCAGGTCTCCGTCGCTCCGGTGCCCATAACTTTTGATCCGTAAGGAGTTACGTGGCGCACAGCATACCTTTGCAAAGCCCTCTGAGAGCTCTACGACGGGGACAACCAGCTTGCTCGATGTGCCCATTTTTGGAGCCCAAAATCGAACGTTTTCTTCTATTTCAGACCACTTTTCTTCTTTTGCTCTATTTTTTCGTCCCAGATCATAAGTCGTGAGCTGTTAAAAGGACGACAAACTGACTCAAGGGACATCAGAGGGCCTTATAACTTGTCGATATCACATCTTGCGAGGTTTCTGCGTTGTTGAAGCGGATGGGTTGTCGTTAAGCCCATTGGGCCTTTTGAATGAGCCATATCTCTATGCTGGGACTGTGAACAATTAAAACATATAGGAATTGTGGCCTCAATATGGCGGGTGTGATCATACCAGCACTAATGCACTGGATCCCATCAGAACTCCGAAGTTAAGCGTGCTTGGGCAAGAGTAGTACTAGGATGGGTGACCCCCTGGGAAGTCCTTGTGTTACACCCTTTTTCAATTTTTTTTGCCCCAGTTAGGGTTGGCAAAATACTCTATCCACCAAATCTCTATTACTGAATTCCACGGAACATTGGGCAAGACAACTTTGTTTCACGTAGAGGCTGGGCCTGCAAACCGAGGGCGTAGGGTTTGTGACCAGGTCTCTGTCGCTCCGGTGCCCATAACTTTTGATCCGAAAGGAGTTACACGGCGCACAACATACCGTTGCAAAGCTCTCTAAGAGATCTACGATGGGGGCAGCTAGCAAGCTTGCTGAGCACATTTTCGGAGCCGAAAATCTAACGTTTTCATCAGTTTCGGGCCACTTTTCTTCTTTTGCTCTATTTTCTCGTCCCGGATCGTACGTCATGAACAGTTAAAAGGACGACAACCTGACCCGTGGGACATCAGAGGGCCCTACAACATGTCGATATAACGTCTTGCGAGGCTGCTGCGTTGTTGAAGCGGATGGGTTGTCGTTAAGCCCATTGGGCCTTTTGAATAGGCCATCTCTCTAGGCTGAGACTTTGAACTGTTAACACATATAGGAATTGTGCCCTCAACAAGACGGGTGCGATCATACCAGCACTAATGCACCGGATCCCATCAGAATTCTGAAGTTAAGCGTGCTTGGGCGAGAGAAGTACTAGGATGGGTGACCCCGTAGAAAGTTGTCGTGTTGCACCCCCTTTTCAATTTTTTTTGCCCTGGTTATGGTTGCCAAAATACTTTATCCACCAAATCTCTATTACTGAATCCCACGGAACATTGGGGAAGACAACTTCGCTTCACGTAGAAGCTGGGCCCATAAACCGAGGGCGTAGGGTTTGTGACCAGGTCTCCGTCGCTCCGGTGTGCATAACTCTTGATCCGTGAGGAGTTACGCGGCGCACAACATACGTTGCAAAGCTCTCTGAGAGCTCTACGACGGGGGAAGCCAGCTTGCTCGCTGTCCCCATTTTTGGAGCCCAAAATCGAACGTTTTCATCAGTTTCAGGCCGCTTTTCAAGTTTTGCTATGTTTTTTCGTCCCGGATCGTACGTCGTGGACTGTTAAAAGGACGGTAACCTGACTCGCGGGACATCAGAGGGCCCTACAACGTGTCGATATCACGTCTTGCGAGGTTGCTGCATTGTTGAAGCAGATGTGTTATCGTTAAGCCCATTTGGCCTTTTGAATGGGGCATCTCTCTAGACTGGGACTGTGAACCGTTAACACATATAGAAATTGTGCCCTCAACATAACGGGTGCTATCATACCAGCACTAATGCACCGGATCCCATCAGAACTCCGAAGTTAAGCGTGCTTGGACGAGAGTAGTACTAGGATGGGTGACCCCCCGGGAAGTCCTCGTGGTGCACCCCTTTTTCAAATTTTTTTGCCCTGGTTAGGGTTGCCAAGATACTTTATCCACCAAATCTCTATTACTGAATCCCACGGAACATTGGGCAAGACAACTTCGTTTCACGTAAAGGCGGGGCCTGCAAACCGAGGACGTACGGTTTGTGACCAGGTCTCAGTCGCTCCGGTGCCCATAACTTTTGATCTGTAAGGTGTTACGAGACGCACAGCATACTGTTGTAAAGCTCTCTAAGAGCTCTACGACGGGGGCAGCCAGCTTGCTTGCTTTGCCCATTTTTGGTGCCCAAAATCGAACGTTTTCATTAGTTTCAAGCCACTTTTATGCTTTTGTGATGTTTTTCGGTCCCAGATCGTACGTCGTGAACTGTTAAAAGGATGACAACCTGACTCGCGGGATATATGAGGGCCCTACAATGTGTCGATCTCACGTCTTGCCAGGATGCTGCGTTGTTGAAGCGGATGGGTCATCGTTAAGCCCATTGGGCCTTTTGAATGGGCCATCTCTCTAGGCTGGGGCTGTGAAAAGTTAACACATATAGGAATTGTGCCCTCAACATGACGGGTGGGATCATACCATCACTAATGCACCGGATCCCATCAGAACTCCGAAATTAAGCGTGCTTGGGCGAGAGTAATACTTGGATGGATGACCCCCTGGGAAGTCCTCGTGTTGTACCCCTTTTTAAATTTTTTTTGCCCTAGTTAGGGTTGCCAAGATACTTTATCCACCAAATCTCTATTACTGAATCCCACGAAACATTGGGCAAGACAACTTCGCTTCGCGTAGAGGCTGGGCTCGCAAACCGAGGGCGTAGGGTTTGTGACCAGGTCTCCGTCACTCCGGTGCCATAACTTTTGATCCGCAAGGAGTTACGCGGTGCACAGCATACCGTTGCAAAGCACTCTAAGAGCTCTACAAGGGGGGCAGCCAGCATGCTCTCGGTGCCCCTTTTTGGAGCCCAAAATTGAACATTTTCATCAGTTTCAGGCCACTTTTATGCTTTTGGGATGTTTTTTGGTCCCGGATCGTATGTCGTGAACTGTTAAAAGGATGACAACCTGACTCACGGGACATTAGAGGGCCCTATAACGTGTCGATATCACTTGATGCGAGGATGTTGCTTTGTTGAAGCGGATGGGTTGTTGTTAAGCCCATTGATCCTTTTGAATGGGCCATCTCTCTAGGCTGGGACTGTGAAAAGTTAACACATATAGGAATTGTACCCTCAACATGACGGGTGCGATCATACAAGCACTAATGCACCGGATCCGATCAGAACTCCGAAGTTGAGCGTGCTTGGGCGAGAGTAGTACTAGGATGGGTGACCCCCTGGGAAGTCCTCGTGTTGCACCCCATTTTGAATTTCTTTTGCCCTGGTTAGGGTTGCCAAGATACTTTATCCACCAAATCTCTATTACTAAATGCCTCACTACATTGGGGAAGACAAATTCGCTTCACGTAGAGGCTGGGCCCGCAAACTGAGGGCGTAGGGTCTGTGACCAGGTCTCCGTCGCTCTAGTGCGCATAACTTTTGATCCGTAAGGAGTTACGCGGCGCACAACATTCCGTTGCAAAGCTCTCTGAGAGCTCTACGATGGGGGCAGCCAGCATGTTCGCTGTGTCCGTTTTTGGAGCCCAAAATCGAACATTTTCTTCAAGTTCAGTCCAATTTTCTTCTTTTGCTCTGTTTTTCCATCCCGGATTGTACGTCGTGAACTGTTAGAAGGATGACAACCTGACTTGCGGGACATCAGAGGGCCCTACAATGTGTCGATATCACGTCTTGCAAGCATGCTGGGTTGTCGTTAAACCCATTGGACCCTTTGAATGGGCCATCTCTCTAGGCTGGCACTGTGAACCGTTAACACATATAGGAATTGTTCCTTCAACATAACGGGCACGATCATACCAGCACCAATGTACCGGATCCCATTAGAACTCCGAAGTTATGCACGCTTGGGCGAGAGTAGTACAAGGATGGGTAACCCCCTGGGAAGTCCTCGTGATGCACCCCCTTTTCAATTTTTTTTCCCCTGGTTAGGGTTGCCAAGACACTTTATCCACCAAATCTCTATTACGGACCCATGGAACATTGGGCAAGACAACTTCGCTTCACGTTGAGGCTGGGCCCACAAACTGAGGGCATAGGGTTTGTGACCAGGTCTCCGTCGCTCTAGTGCCCTTAACTTTTGATCCGTAAGGAGTTACGCGGCGCACATCATACCATTGTAGAGCTCTCTAAGAGCTCTATGACCGGGGCAGCCAGCTTGCTCGCTGTGCCCATTTTTGGTTCCCAAAATCGAATGTTTTCATCAGTTTTAGGCCACTTTTCTACTTTTTCTAGGTTTTTCCGTCCCGGATCGTGCGTCGTGAACTGTTAAAAGGACGACAACCTAACTCGCGGGACATCAGAGGGCCCTACAACGTGTCGATATCAAGTCTTGCCAGGATGCTGCGTTGTTGAAGTGGATGGGTTGTCGTTAAGCCCATTGGGCATTTGGAATGGGCCATCTCCCTAGGCTGGGACTGTGAACAGTTATAACATAAAGGAATTGTGCCCTCAACATGACTGGTGCAATCTTACCAGCACTAATGCACCGGATCCCATCAGAACTCCGAAGTTAAGCGTGCTTGGGCAAGAGTAGTACTAGGATGGGTGACCCCTTGGGAAGTCCTCGTGTTGCACCTCCTGTTCAATTTTATTTTGCCCTGGTTAGGGTTGCCAAGATATTTTATCCACCAAATCTCTATTACTGAATCCCACGAAACATTGGGCAAGACAACTTCGCTTCACGTAGAGGCTGGGCCCGCAAACCGAGGGCGTAGGGTTTGTGACCAGGTCTCCGTCGCTCCGGTGCCCATAACTTTTGATCCGTAAGGAGTTACGCGGCACACAGCATACCGTTGCAAAGCTCTCTGAGAGCTCTACGACGGGGGCAGCCAGCTTGCTCATTGGGCCCTTTTTGGGGCCCAAAATAGAACGTTTTTATCAGTTTCAGGCCACTTTTCTTTTTTTTGTTCTATTTTTCCCTCCTGGATCATACTTTGTATACAGTTAAAAGGACGACAACCTGACTCGCGGGACATCAGAGGGCCCTACAACTTGTCGATATAACGTCTTGCGAAGATACTGCGTTGTTGAAGAGGATGGGTTGTCGTTGAGCCCATTGGGCCTTTTGAATAGGCCATCTCTCTAGGCTGGGACTGTGAACCATTAACACATATAGGAATTGTGCCTCAACGTGACGGGTGCAATCATACCAGCACTAATGCACCGGATCCCATCAGAACTCCGAAGTTAAGCGTGCTTGGGCGAGAGTAGTACTAGGATGGGTGATCCCTGAGAAGTCCTCGTGTTGCACCCCTTTTTCAATTTTTTTTTGCTGGTTAGGGTTGCCAAGATACTTTATCCACCAAATCTCTATTATTGAATCCCACGGAACATTGGGTAAGACAACTTCACTTCACGTAGAGGCTGGGCTCACAAATCGAGGGCGTAGGGCTTCTGACCAAGTCTCTGTCGCTCCGGTGCCCATAACTTTTGATCCTTAAGGAGTTACGCGGTGCATAGCATACCGTTGTAAAGCTCTTCGAGCGCTCTAAAACGGGGGCAGCTAGCTTGCTCGCTATGCCCATTTTGGAGCCCAAAATCGAATGTTTTCATCAGTTTCGGGCCACTTTTCTAGTTTTGCTTTGTTTTTCCTTCCCGGATCATACGTTGTGAACTTTTAAAAGGATGACAACCTGACTCGCGTGACATCAGAGGGCCCTACAACGTGTTGATATAACGTTTTGCGAGGATGCTGCGTTGTTGAAGCGGATGGGTTATCGTTAAGCCCATTGGGCGTTTTGAATGGGCCCTCTCTCTAGGATGGGACTGTGAACAGTTAACACATATAGGAATTGCGCCCTCAACATGATGGGTGCGATCATACCAGTACTAATGCACCGGATCCCATAAAAACTCCAAAGTTAAGGGTGCTTGGGCGAGAGTAGTACTAGGATGGGTGACCCCCTAGGCAGTCCTTGTGTTGCACCCGCTTTTCAATTTTTTTTGCTCTGGTTAGGGTTGCCAAGATACTTTATCCACCAAATTTCTATTACCGAATCCCAAGGAACATTGGGCAAGACAACTTCACTTCAGGTAGAGGCTGGGCCCGCAAACCGAGGGCGTAGGGCTTGTGACCAGGTCTCCGTTGCTCGGGTGCCCATAACTTTTGATCCGTAAGGAGTTACGCGGCGCACAGCATACCGTTGCAAAGCTCTCTGAGTGCTCTACGACGAGGACAACCAGCTTGCTCACTGGGCCCTTTTTGGAGCCCAAAATCGAATGTTTTCATCAGTTTCAGGCCACTTTTCTTCTTTTGTTCTATTTTTCCGTCCCGGATCATACGTTGTATACAGTTAAAAGGACGACAACCTGACTCGCGGGACATCAGAGGGCCCTACAACTTGTCGATATAACGTCTTACGAGGATGTTGCGTTGTTGAAGTGGATGGGTTGTCGTTAAGCCCATTGGGCCTTTTGAATGGGCCATCTCTCTAGGCTGGGATTGTGAACCGTTAACACATAGAGGAATTGTACCCTCAACATGACGGGTGCGATCATACCAGCACTAATGCACTGGATCCCATCAGAACTCCGAAGTTAAGCGTGCTTAGGCGAGAGTAGTACTAGGATGGCTGACCCGCTGGGAAGTATTCGTGTTGCACCCCGTTTTCAATTTTTTTTGCCCTGGTTAGGGTTGCCAAGATACTTTATCCACCAAATCTCTATTACTGAATCCCACGGAATATTGGGCAAGACAACTTCACTTCACGTAGAGGCTTGGCCCGTAAACCGAGGGTGTAGGGTTTGTGACCAGGCCTCCATTGCTCCGGTGCCCATAACTTTTGATCCGTAAGGAGTTACATGATGCACAGCATACCATTGCAAAGCTCTCTGAGAACTCTACGACGGGGGCAGCCAACTTGCTCGCTGTGCCCGTTTTTGGAGCCCAAAATCGAACATTTTCTTCAGTTTCATGCCACTTTTCTTCTTTTGCTCTGTTTTTTCGTCCCGGATCATACGTTGTGAACTGTTAAAAGGACGACAACCTGGCTCGCTGGACATCAGAGGGCCCTACAATGTGTCAATATAACGTCTTCCGAGGATGCTGCGTTGTTGAAGCGGATGGGTTGTCGTTAAGCCCATTGGGCGTTTTGAATGGGCCATCTCTCTAGGCTGGGACTGTGAACCGTTAACACATATAGGAATTATGCCCTCAACATGACAGGTGCGATCATACCGGTACTAATGCACCGGATCCAATCAGTACTCCGAAGTTAAGCGTGCTTGGGCGAGAGTAGAACTAGGATGAGTGACCCCCTGGGAACTCCGCGTGTTGCACCCGCTTTTCCATTTTTCTTGCCCTGGTTAGGGTTGCGAAGATACTTTATCCACCAAATCTCTATTACTGAATCCCACGGAACATTGGGCAAGACAACCTCGCTTCAGGTAGAGGCTGGGCCCGCAAACCGAGGGCGTAGTGTTTGTGACCAGGTCTCCGTCGCTCCGGTGCCCATAACTTTTGATCCGTAAGGAGTTACGCGGCGCACTGCATACCATTGCAAAGTTCTCTAGGAGCTCTACGACGGGGGTAGCTAGCATGCTCGTTGTGCCCATTTTTGGAGCCCAAAATCGAACGTTTTCATAAATTTCAGGCCACTTTTCTACTTTTGCTCTATTTTTTCGTCCCGTATCGTACATCGTGAACTATTAAAAGGATGACAACCAGACTCGCGGGACATTAGAGGGCCCTACAACGTGTCGATATCACGTCTTGCAAGCATGCTGCGTTGTTGAAGCAGATGGGTTCTCGTTAATGTAAGAACCTGCATTTAATTCCAAGCATTATTATATTATTTGAGTATTATTAATATGCTCGGTGATAAGAACTAAATTTAACTAGGGCGTGTATTAGCTAGTATATTAAAATTAATCATTCAGCTCAAATAAAAGAAAACCTTGCTAGTAGAAATAAAGTACTATATTTTAATTACTTTTTGGATTTAAGAATTTGAATAACATTAGCTAGGATTTACTCAAATTATAGAATAAAAGTAGTACTATAATTAGTTGATAGGGTTTGATAATTTTTAAGTAGTCATTCTAGCATTTCTAAACAAAGAAAATTAATTATTGTTATATTAGTGTCAACATTTTAGATAAATAACGAATTAGCCATCATTAACGTGAGTGAAAAGTTTTCCTCTTCTAATCAGCGGTTTGCACGTAGGAAGATAAGCATGAGCAATTAGTGTCCAATTAGCTTGGTCATTTCGGTTTACCCTTTAGAGATTTTAATACAATTGTTATAAGTGCTGATTTGTTGGAAATTAGATTAACCTTTGCAATTTTGGAAGCCAATCACGCTGCTACCACTAGCCTGCTTAAGCTATTATCATAGGACTACTTGTAGTCTTGCATGGAGCCATGCACCAGTAGAAGACACGCAACAGCTTGGGTTTACTCGAGTATCACAGGAATTAAACGTGTGTATTCTCGCATGTTAGCATTTTTGTTAGGTAGACGACGTGGAAGCTAAAATGTTTTAACTGTCCATTCCCGAGTGGCTGCATGATTTTAATTAAACACACAGCAGCTTGGAATTAGTTACCATAATAGAGCATTAGTGCTGTCAATAGGATAGAGGAACTAAGCTTTGAATCAGCATGCTGGAAGTAGGAGGTGTCAACTTGCATGAAGTAATTTCTTGACAATAAAACGCGCAGCTGCTTTCTTCACTCAAGTAGAATAGGAACCAATCAGATTGAGTCCTAGGGACTAAATAAAGGATTGTTAAGCTTCGGTTAGAACACACCCAACCAAATCTCTTATTAGCCTTTTTATATTTCTTTTCTTTGACGAGTTTGACAAGCAATTCACAGGTGCGGGTTTCTTTTAAAATGCATGGCTGATTTTATTTAATTAAGCTTAGCTGACATTATTTTATATTTAGCTTATAACATGAACATAGTTGTGCGGGTCTTTTGACTAGAAAGCATTACTGAATTCTTTTGTTGATTTCAAGTATTTGATTATATGAAGAGCTAATATTATTTTATGTCTTATGCCATGACTTCGTTCTATATATGTAAGGGTGTGGTTTCTAACTTTTAAAATACATTGTTAACTCCTATTATATATGTAGAGTTAATCGTGTGGGTCTGTTAAAGCATTATAGCTAAATTATACGTTAATTAACTGTGAAAGCATGACACATAGACTTACTAGTATAGTCTAGTTAACAATCTCCTCTCAATACATAACTATATTTATGATTGGTTGAGAGAGACTTTTAAATAAATTATATACATGGGTTTGTGATTTTAAATGAGCAGATTGTTATTTGTTAAGAATAAAAGATGTCCTCTCGTAAAGCCAAGCTAGAAGGTTATACCTTATAATATATATTAAATGTGTATACTACCTGTTATATGGGAGCCTATATTTAAGTTTTGATAAGAAATATACGGTATTATAAATCAAGTAGTAGTGGATGAGAAGTTAAGTAGGTTATGGCCATTCTGTAGTCAAGTAAGAATTGATAATGTCTACTACTAAAATTTCACGAGCTAAGTCAACCATCTGTTAACTATATTTACTCTTAGAAGAAGACTATAGCAAGGAGGGTTGATAATAAAATCTATAATAACATAAATTCTTAACCAGGACAAACAACTTGGTCTAATATAAGACCTTATGAACTAGAATTATAAATCAGGTATACATATCATGTTGCTTAACTAGGGTTATAGTAAAGAGTTGTCAATCTTACTGTTTTAATTACGTATTCAACTACTTGCTTGTTATTCACTAAGATCACTACCTACTTGTAACATGTATAAATTATTATCCACCTTAATGATTTATTTTTAATATCTACATGGATATATGTACAAGAGACGGCCTGCTATGTCATACTCTCATTATGTGATTACCTGAGCATACTTGTGAGCTACTTGGGGGTTGCAACCTCAGGCACGATAGCGTTTCACGAACGCCGAGCGGCATAAGGCTTGCCGGTGATCCCGTGACTATCGTGGTCCTAGTCCCTCTCTCGCTTGGCCTTCCACCCTCGGAGAGTTGGGTTGTAGATTTTGGGATACAATCCAGAGTATCCACTTGGGAGAGATAAGAAGTTGAAATTATGATCAAAGGCTGGCCACCTCATGAAATACATGACTTGTTCCTACTCTCGCTTGGTACCACCCTCGGAGAGTAGTGTCCTACTCTTGCTTGGCATTCCAACCTCGGAGAGTAGGCTGATATCTGATGTGGATACTTGCCACTAAATGTTACTAGACAACATATGATATTATTTCTTATTATCTGTAAATAAGTTGTGAATATTATTATATGCTGGCATTGCATCATTATTTTCAAAATTCGAAAATGTTTTCAAAACCACCCCCGGTTGACTTACCCTCGCTGAGTTCTTAGAGCTCACGACCTTTACCACCCCCACTTCAGGTGAAGCCATGGCAGAAGAGGAAGAACCGAGAAACGAGAATGAGCCTTTTCTATGTGCTGAAGGATTTGGATCAGTTGATTCCACGGAGTGTTGATGTTATCATCCATCGACATTACATTTTCAACGAATACTTGGTGAACCAAGAAATACCACATCACCTACTATATGATGTATTAATAAATGACACAGTGTTAGATATAGGGTTTGGACCATGTATGACTGCATATGTGGTCTACTACGGTATTATGTATGAAGAATAGGTATACTAGTCTAGTTCCAGACTCATTTTTGTCAACTCAGAGTCTGGTTGGATGGTTGTAATATGAAAGGTTATATCTATATCAGCTTAGTATGTTCCGCTTTCAGTTCCTATTTTGGATTTGAAAGAGTATAGCTATTTATCTTGACCTCCCACTGTATCCTGAGAAGGATCAGGATTTTGGGTCATTACAATTAAGCCCATTGGGCCTTTTGAATGGGCCATCTCTCTAGGATGGGACTGTGAACAGTTAGCACATAAAGTAATTGTGCCCTTAACATGATGGGTGCGATCGTACCAGCACTAATGCACCGGATCCCATCCGAACTCGGGAGTTAAGCGTGCTTGGTCGAGTGTAGTACTAGGATGGGTGCCCCCTGGGAAGTCCTCGTGTTGCACCCCCTTTTCAATTTTTTTTGCCCTGGTTAGGGTTGCCAAGATACTTTATCCACCAAATCTCTATTACTGAATCCCACGGAACATTGGGCAAGACAACTTCGCTTCACGTAGAGGTTGGGCCCGCAAACCGAGGGCATATGGTTTAAGAGCAGGTCACCGTCGCTCCGGTGCCCATAACTTTTGATCCGTAAGGAGCTACATGGCGCACAGCATACCGTTGCAAATCTCTCTGAGAGCTCTACGACGGGGGCAACCAACATGCTCGCTGTGCCCCTTTTTGGAGATCAAAATCAAACGTTTTCATCAGTTTCAGCCCACTTTTCTTCTTTTGCTCTGTTTTGTCGTCCCGGATCGTACGCCGTGAACTGTTAAAAGGATGACAACCTGACTCGTTGGACATCAGAGGGCCCTACAACGTGTCGATATCACGTCTTGCAAGCATGCTGCGTTGTTGAAGCGGATGGGTTGTCGTTAAGCCCATTGGGCCTTCTGAATGGGCCATCTCTCTAAGCTGGGACTCTGAACAGTTAACACATAAATGAATTGTGCCCTCAACATGACGGGTGCGATCATACCAGCACTAATGCATCGGATCCCATCAGAACTACGAAGTTAAGCGTGCTCGGGCGAGAGTAGTACCAGGATGGGTGACCCCTTGAGAAGTACTCCTGTTGCACCCCCTTTTCATTTTTTTTTGCCCTGATTACGGTTGCCAAGATACTTTATCCACCAAATCTCTATTACTGAATCCCACGGAACATTGGGCAAGACAAATTCGCTTCTTGTAGAGGCTGGTCCCGTAAACCGAGCGCGTAGGGTTTATGACCAGGTCTCCGTCACTCCGGTGCCCATAACTTTTGATCCGTAAGGAGTTACGCGGCGCACAACACACTGTTGCAAAGCTCTCTGAGAGCTCTACGACGGGGGGCAGCCAGCTTGCTCACTGGGCCCATTTTTGGAGCCCAAAATCGAACATTTTCATCAGTTTCAGGCCACTTTACTTCTTTTGCTCTGTTTTTTCGTCCCAGATCGTACGTCGTGAACTGTTAAAAGGACGACAACCTGACTCGTGGGACATCAGAGGGCCCTACAACATGTCGATATAACGTCTTGCGAGGATACTGTGTTGTTGAAGTGGATGGGTTGTCGTTAAGCCCATTGGGCCTTTTGAATGGGCCATCTCTCTAGGCTGGGACTGTGAACCGTTAACACATATAGGAATTGTGCCCTCAACATGACGGGTGCGATCATACCAGCACTAATGCACCGGATCCCATCAGAACTCCGAAGTTAAGCGTGCTTGGGCGAGAGTAGTACTAGGATGGGTGACCCCCTGGGAAGTCCTCGTGTTGCACCCCCTTTTCAATTTTTTTTGCCCTAGTTAGGGTTGCCAAGATACTTTATCCACCAAATCTCTATTACTGAATCCCATGGAACATTGGGCAAGACAACTTCGTTTCACGTAGAGGCTGGGCCCGTAAACCGAGGGCGTAGGGTTTGTGACCAGGGCACCGTCGCTCCGGTGCCCATAACTTTTGATCCGTAAGGAGTTACGCGGCGCACAGCATACTGTTGCAAAACTCTCTGAGAGCTCTACTACGGCGACAGCCAGCTTGCTCGATTTTCCCCTTTTTGGAGCCCAAAATCGAACGTTTTCATCAGTTTTATGCCACTTTTCTTCTTTTGCTTTGTTTTTCCGTCCGGAATCATACGTTGTGAACTGTTAAAATGACGACAACTTGACTCGTGGGACATCAGAGTGCCGTTAAACATGTCGATATAACGTCTTGCGAGGATGCTGCGTTGTTGAAGCGGATGGGTTGTCGTTAAGCCCATTGGGCCTTTTGAATGGGCCATCTCCCTAGGCTTGGACTGTGAACCGTTAACACATATAGGAATTGTGTCCTCAACATGATAGGTGCGATCATACCAGCACTAATGCATTGGATCCCATCAGAACTCGAAAGTTAAACGTGGTTGAGCGAGAGTAGTACTAAGATAGGTGACCCCTTGGGAAGTCCTCGTGTTGTACCCCCTTTTCAATTTTTTTTGCTCTGGTTAGGGTTGCCAAGATACTTTATCCACCAAATCTCTATTACTGAATCCCACGGAACATTGGGCCAGACAAATTCACTTCACGTAGAGGCTGGCACGCAAACCAAGGGCGTAGGGTTTATGACCAGGTCTCCGTCGCTCTGATGCCCATAACTTTTGATACGTAAGAAGTTACTCGGCGCACAACATACCGTTGCAAAACTCTCTGAGAGCTCTACGACGGGGGCAGCCAGCTTGCTCACTACGCCTGTTTTTGGAGCCCAAAATTGAACGTTTTCATCAATTATAGGCCATTTTTTTTCTTTTGCTCTGCTTTTTCGTCCCGGATCATACGTTGTGAACTGTTAAAAGGACGACAACCTGACTCGCGGGACATCAGAGGGCCTTACAACGTGTCGATATAACGTCTTGCGAGGATGCTGCGTTGTTGAAGTGGATGGGTTGTCGTTAAGCCCATTGGGCCTTTTGAATGGGCCATCTCTCTAGGCTGGGACTGTGAACCGTTAACACATATAGGAATTGTGCTGTGATAACCCGAACCCGGCATGCATTTAATGGCATTTAATTGCATCTAATTAAGTGTCATTTTGAATGTTAGTATTGAATTTTGTGTTTATTTTAGTTAAACATTCATTTGTAGCTTTATTTTCATATTTATGTCAATCGGTTTTATTTCTCTTGCATCTTAATGCTCGGTTTTCAGTTAAATGAAATGTAGCTCCGACACGGAGTAAATTTTGAACTATGTTACTTCTCGAAAATTATATTTTCTTAAATTCTTTGAGATTTAATTATTATTCTTTTATTATCGCAAAGTGCATAGCATATCGAGAGCGATAGTTAGGAAACGATTTCCAATCCTCAGAAAATAGTGAAAACTAGTGTTTAGTATTTTAATTTTAGTTGTTATTAACTGGAATTGGATTTATGTTAGATGTTTTAGCCTTAAAATGCCAAAAATTAAGCTTATTTGACCAACTTAGGTTAGCTTTGACCAAGGTTTGACCAATTGACTTGTTGCCATCTTATTTAAAGCATAGAATAGCACAAAATAAAAAAAATAAAAAAAAGCTGAAACAGAAATGGAAAGGGCCGAAAATATATAAGGAGAAAAAAAAAGATTTTCAAGCCAAATCATCAAAGCTTCGCGTGAGCTTGCATGGAGTGGTTTCCGAGGCATCCTACGAGGTTTTTCTAGCGTCTAGGAGCGTCTAAGGTGAGGGTTTCATCGTTATTTGCGCATTTGAAAATATTATGTCTAAACTTTAATTTTTAGAAATTATGCGTAGATTGTTATTTTATCTATTTTGTTTCTTAAAGAATGTTCCCTAGCAATTGTAGAACATGTATTTATAGCTTTTTAACATTTTCTGCGGTTGAATATCGAAATTGAAATATAAATTGTTAATTGAATAGTAAACCCCTGTTTCGATGAAGTTGCTCCGTTATGCGTTCTGTTGATGTAGGAAGGTGTTAGATATGCTAGAATGCCTAAATGTGTGGTTTAATTGGATGGTGTAATGGAAAAACAGAGAAAAATGACTTAGTGAAAGTTGGGGCCGTTTAGCTCGAGTTTGACATTTTATCGTTTTGCGTGATGGCATTGACTCGGTAGGCCATGGAAGCACTTTTGGTGTGGTTATGACGTTGGTTGGGTGTTTGGTTATGGTAGTGGTAGTTTGAACGAGCAAAGAGAGAAATCGGGGCTTTGCGTGAATTCTAGGGTAAAATAGGGTTTCGGGGTCTTTAGATGTGCCTTATGGTGACCTAGGAGGATTCGTGAAGTCGGTTTCCAAAACTCGTGGCTCGTTTGAAAGTAGTAGCGTTTTGAAAGTTGGGGTCATTTTTGTGATTTTGTGTGTTTTCATAGTATATTGCCTATAGAATGCTTATATTGCCTATAGAATGCTTATAATGCCTATAGAATGCTTATAATGCCTATAGAAAACTTATTATTGCATGATAATGTTTGTTGGTGTTGTTTTTGTTACTTATTTGATTGTAAAAGCTGGTTATCTTGTTTATCACCTCCAATTTGTATTGTTGTGCTATCGCTCGTTTATCGCCTTGTATCGTGTCTTGCATTGCATAGTGTCAGGCGCGTGAGTGATGGGCCTCTCTAGGTAGTCTCGGGCTGCCAGTGTTGGTTGCTCTAGCTCCGTGTCCTATTCCCTTTTCTCGCTTGGGTTGTCTCCCAGGGAGATTTGGGTTGTAGAATTGATGGTTACTCCTGGGGTATTCCAAACTGAAGTTATAAGGTGGTTGCGCGCTTATTGTCATCGTTGTCAACATCAAGCTCGAGATTGATGTATCGCTCGTGAAATGGTACATTGCTCATATGAGTGAACCATAGCCTTCAGAGTGTGGTATAACTTTGAATGGTTGTGTTAATGCTTTCATTAATTTCTTATTGTATTGATTGTTTGTCTTGATTGCTTACTTATCAGTTATATTGCTCAACTGCCTTATTTGCATTGCACGACTTTCTTTCTTTCCACCTCGATATCTGTCTCACCCTCATTGAGTATACGTGTTGTGTATACTCACTCCTCACCACCACATTTCAGGAAATGCCATGTTAGCAGGAAAGTTCGTGATTTCGTGCAAGTTCGTGCTTGAAGAGTTGTCTTGCGTGCCTATGTGGCTTGAGTTGTCAAAGTTGTAAAGATGTATGCTTTTATGTATTGTATGTATTTAATGTCAAAAGGGACGTAATTTAAGTTTCATTAGATTATTGAAGTGGTTTGATAAGTTAGATTATGTATCTAGTTAATGTAGCTTAACTTCAATGCATGTTTGTAATGTCCAAAGGAAAAGAGTTAGAATGGTTTGACAGTCTAACTTATGCAATAGGTTAGTATGGTTTAATTGTCAAGCATGAATACTTGTAAAAGATGTGAAGAGGTAGGTTAGTCTATGAACCGGAAATGTATATTTGGTTGTGATTGCTTATTGAGAACAAGGCTCGGATGGCCTTGAGGTGGTTGAATGTTTGGACATGATATTGGTCCATTTATATGCTGTCGCAGGTTTATTGTTTTTGCCTAGAAACAGGGGAGACTCCGTCCGTTTTCCCTAAAAATTATGCCCGGGTTTGGAATTGGGTTGTGATTAGATTGATTGATAGAACTCCCGGTCTCGAGAGGGATCGGAGTGTTACAGGTTGTATCAGAGCTTGTCTAGCTCATAGGCCGAGACAGGGTCCTCGGTCTGGTGGGTAGTGATCCTTGAATGTGTGCTTGTTAAGCGTGTCTTGAAAGTGTATGCTTGTATGTGAGATTGTGTGTCTTGACCTGAATGTGTGCTCCTATGTGATATATTTATGTGTTATGTGTTAATTGTGTGCTAAGTGAAGTGCAGTGTCTAGTTGTGCATTGAATTGACCTATTGAAATGGCATCGTGAATCGAATCGACCTCATGGATTGATATTTGCTTGAAGTATTACTTGTAATATGTGTATTGAATGTCTTGAATTGGTTATGCCGTGATTTGAATTGATTATGTTATGCTTGACTTGATTGTCGTGCTTGAGTGACTTTGATGAATAAACTGTTTTACAAACTTGCTTGCATAATAGTTTAAGGCATGTGTATAAATGTGATATCTTGGCATTCATACATGTCCCGTGGAAATGGTAAGTAAGTCCTCTTACTCCCCAGAAGGGAAGTTGAAGTGGTTAGTAGTAAGCCCTCCAAGTTATGTGGTTTGACGGGAATAAGCAGCATTTGACTAGCCTTTATTTGGGAGTTGGTGGTTGCTTTTGGAGCTCGGTTATTGGCGAATCTCTAGGGTCCTCCTTTGTGCTTAACAGTTGTGAAAGAGTAGTTTTCTTTTGAGGTTCTATTTGGCTGTTCTTTGGAGCATTCTTTGGTTTCTTATTGGGTATTCTTTGGAACTTTTGTTGGCACTTCTCGATGGACTTGGCTATTGAGATCTCAATTGGACTTATTGTATGGTATTAACTATGGCATATGAGTCTCGGTCTTTATTGGTGTGTTGCTGGCATCCCTTATTGGAAATTCTTCAATGGCATTTTATAGAATTCTTAGTGGGCATTCTACTAGTATCTTTCCTTGATGGCACTTATTGGAAGTGTTACACTTGGAATTTTGTTTAGACTTATTATCTCATATTGCTTATGGTATGTTGTGGAATACTTTGGGCTTTCTTGGTGGTAAGTTGTATAAAGTTCTCACTTGGCAAACAGTGAAGAGGCCTCTGAGTTCGGTTTTGTATATTGTGCACCAGCTCGGTATTTTTCCATAGGGTTTTCGTCTAGCTGGGAAACTATATTTGTCATTCAACTTGATTGTCTTATTGGGCACATTATATTTTCTCTGCTATCTCCTTTGACATTCTCCTCAGTATTTGATAGCGATACTCAGAATCTAATTGGTTGTCCTAAGGGGTTATTATTTGGAAGGCTTCTTTGGAACTTTTGAAGTATATTTGATTGGGTTTCTTAGTATTTCTTCAGCACTCTTAACAGGGAATTCTTCTATGAAATTCATGACTAGCCGGGTATTTCTTTGGACCTCTAGATGGAACCTTTGTTTGAGCCTTTATTTGGCTTCTTGCTTGGGAATTCTCGGGCAGTAATAGTTGAACTTCTGCTAGAGATTCGTGTATGGGGTATTCATTCGGTATTCTTCTTATCATTAATATGTGATATGAATTTATCTACAGCATCTTTGCTTTAGTCTTTATTGGTATTATCTCGGCACTTTTGGTTGGAATTTTATTCTTCTTGGGTATTCGTGTCAACGGGATTCTTGTGCGGTATCTACATTTGAGCCTTTATTCGGCATTACTACTTGGAATTTCTTCTTAAACTTCCCTATTGCTTATCTTGATTAATATACTTGCTCAACAGCTGATGAAGATTTGTCAGAGTTGGATTTCAGTGGATGCAGAGTTCTATTGGAAGAAGAATTGCGAGGACGCAATTGTTTTAAGGGGGGAAGGATGTGATAACCCGAACCCGGCATGCATTTAATGGCATTTAATTGCATTTAATTAAGTGTCATTTTAAATGTTAGTATTGAATTTTGTGTTTATTTTAGTTAAACATTCATTTGTAGCTTTATTTTCATATTTATGTCAATCGGTTTTATTTCTCTTACATCTTAATGCTCGGTTTTCAATTAAATGAAAAGTAGCACCTAGCCGGAGTAAATTTTGAACTATGTTACTTCTCGAAAATTATATTTTCTTAAATTCTTTGAGATTTAATTGTTATTCTTTTATTGTCGCAAAGTACATAGCATATCGAGAGCGATAGTTAGGAAATGATTTCCAGTCCTCAGCAAATAGTGAAAACTAGTGTTTCGTGTTTTAATTTTAGTTGTTATTAACTGGAATTGGATTTATGTTAGTTGTTTTAGCCTTAAAATGCCTAAAATTAAGCTTATTTGACCAACTTAGGTTAGCTTTGACCAAGGCTTGACCAATTGACTTGTTGCCAACTTATTTAAAGCATAGAATAGCACAAAAAAAAAGAAAGCTGAAACAGAAAATGAAAGGGCCGAAAATATGCAAGAAGGAAAAAAAAAGATTTTCAAGCCAAATCATTAAAGCTTCGCGTGAGCTTGCACGGGGTGGTTTCCGAGGCATCCTACGAGGTTTTCCTAGCGTCTAGGAGCGTCTAAGGTGAGGGTTTCATCGTTATTTGCTCATTTGGAAATATTATGTCTAAACTTAAATTTTTAGAAATTATGCGTAGATTGTTATTTTATCCGTTTTGTTGCTTAAAGAATGTTCCCTAGCAATCGTAGAACATGTATTTATAGCTTTCTAACATTTTCTGCGGTTGAATATCGAAATTGAAATATAAATTGTTAATTGAATAGTAAACCCCCATTTCAATGAAGTTGCTCCGTTATGCGTTCTATTGATGTAGGAAGGTGCTAGTTATGCTAGAATGCCTAAATATATGGTTTAATTGGATTGTGTAATGGAAAAACATAGAAAAATTGCTTAGTGAAAGTTGGGGTCGTTTAGGTCGGGTTTAGCATTTTATCGTTTTGCGTGATGGCATTGTCTTGGGAGGCCATGGAAGCACTTTTGGTGTGGTTATGGCGTTGGTTGGGTGTTTGGTTAGGGTAGCGGTAGTTCAAACGAGCAAAGGGAGAAATCGGGGTTTTGCGTGAATTCTAGGGTAAAGTAGGGTTTCGGGGTCTTTAGACGTGCCTTATGGTGACCTAGGAGGATTGGTGAAGTCGATTTCCAAAACTCGTGGATCGTTTGAAAGTAGTAGTGTTTTGAAAGTTGGGGTCATTTTTGTGATTTTGTGTGTTTTCATAGTATATTGCCTATGGAATGCTTATAATGCCTATAGAATGCTTATAATGCCTATAGAAAACTTATTATTGCATGATAATGTTTGTTGGTGTTGTTCTTGTTACTTATTTGATTGTAAAAGCTTGTTATCTTGTTTATCACCTCTAATCTGTATTGTTGTGCTATCGCTCGTTTATCGCCTTGTATCGTGTCTTGCATTGCATAGTGTCAGGCGCGTGAGTGATGGGCCTCTCTGGGTAGTCTCGGGCTGCCAGTGTTGGTTGCTCTAGCTCCGTGTCCTATTCCCTTTTCTCGCTTGGGTTGCCTCCCAGGGAGATTTGGGTCGTAGAATTGATGGTTACTCCCGGGGTATTCCAAACTGAAGTTATAAGGTGGTTGCGCGCTTATTGTCATCGTTGTCAACATCAAGCTTGAGATTGATGTATCGCTCGTGAAATGGTACATTGGAGTGAACCATAGCCTTTAGAGTGTGGTATAGCTTTGAATGGTTGTGTTAATGCTTTCATTAATTGCTTATTGTATTGATTGTTGTCTTGATTGCTTACTTATCAGTTATATTGCTTAACTGCCTTATTTGCATTGCTCGACTTTCTTTATTTCCACCTCGATCTCTGTCTCGCCCTCACTGAGTATACGTGTTGTGTATACTCACTCCTCACCACCACATTTCAGGAAATGTCATGTTAGTTGGAAAGTTCGTGATTTCGTGCAAGTTCGTGCTTTAAGAGTTGTCTTGCGTGCCTATGTGGCTTGAGTTGTCAAAGTTGTAAAGATGTATGCTTTTATGTATTGTATGTATTTAATTTCAAAAGGGATGTAATTTAAGTTTCATTAGATTATTGAAGTGGTTTGATAAGTTAGATTATGTATCTAGTTAATGTAGCTTAACTGCAATACATGTTTGTATTGTCCAAAAGAAAGAGTTAGAATGGTTTGATAGTCTAACTTATGCAATAGGTTAGTATGGTTTAATTGTCAAGCATGAATGTACTTGTAAAGGATGTGAAGAGGTAGGTTAGTCTATAAACTGGAAATGTATATTTGGTTGTGATTGCTTGTTGAGAACAAGGCTCGGATGGCCTTGAGGTGGTTGAATCTTTGGATATGGTATTGGTCCACTTATATGATGTCGCAGGTTTATTGTTTTTGCCTAGAAACAGGGGAGACTCCGTCCGTTTTTCCTAAAAATTATGCCCAGGTTTGGAATTGGGTCGTGATTAGATTGAATGATAGAACTCCTGGTCTCGAGAGGGATCGGGGTGTTACATGTGCCCTCAACATGACGGGTGCGATCATACCTGCCTAATGCACCGGATCCCATCAGAACTCCGAAGTTAAGCGTGCTTGGGCGAGAGTAGTACTAGGATGGGTGACCCCCTGGGAAGTCCTCGTGTTGTACCCCATTTTCAATTTTTTTTTGCCATGGTTAGGGTTGCCAATATATTTTATCCACCAAATCTCTATTACTGAATCCGACATAACATTGGGCAAGACAACTTCGTTTCACGTAGAGGCAGGGCCCGCAAACCGAGGGCGTAGGGTTTGTGACCAAGTCTCCGTCGCTCCGGTGCCCATAACTTTTGATCCGTAAGGAGTTACGCGGTGCACAGCATACCGTTGCAAAGCTCTCTGAGAGCTCTACGACGAGGGTAGCCTGCATGCTCGCTGTGCCCATTTTTGGAGCCCAAAATCGAACGTTTTCATCAGTTTCAGTCCACTTTTCTTCTTTTGCTCTATTTTTCCGTCTCGGATCGTACGTCGTGAACTGTTAAAAGGATGACAACCTGACTCGCGGGACATCAGAGGGCTTTACAACGTGTCGATATAACGTCTTGTGAGGATGCTGCGTTGTTGAAGTGGATGGGTTGTCGTTAAGCCCATTGGGCCTTTTGAATGGGCCATCTCTCTAGGCTGGGACTCTGAACCGTTAACGCATATAGGAATTGTGCCCTCAATATGACGGGTGCGATCATACCAGCACTAATGCACCGGATCCCATCAGAACTCCGAAGTTAAGCGTGCTTGGGCGAGAGTAATACTAGGATGGGTGACCCCCTGGGAAGTCCTCGTGTTGCACTCCCTTTTCAATTTTTTTTTGCCCTGGTTAGGGTTGCCAAGATACTTTATCCACCAAATCTCTATTACTGAATCCCACGGAACATTGGGCAAGACAACTTCGTTTCACGTAGAGGCTGGGCCCGCAAACCGAGGGCGTAAGGTTTATGACCAGGTCTCCGTCGCTCTGGTGCCCAAAACTTTTGATCCGTAAGGAGTTATGTGAGGCCCGACCCCGAATAACGTGTCCTACCTCGGTTTATGCGCCTTAGACCTAAAATTAAATGACCGACCTTGGATGACGTGTCCTGTCTTGGTTTTCGTGCATACCTCGTCATACGTGCCTTGACCTAGATTAGTGTGCCCTAATCCCTGACTCACATACGGTACTTAGAAATACGTGCCCTGACCTCAATGCACGTGTGTTACCTCG
The DNA here is from genome assembly GCA_037974665.1 of Ehretia macrophylla. Taxonomy (NCBI): domain Eukaryota; kingdom Viridiplantae; phylum Streptophyta; class Magnoliopsida; order Boraginales; family Ehretiaceae; genus Ehretia; species Ehretia macrophylla. Next base: position 83,527,553 of record CM075765.1, on the reverse strand, counting down.
TTTCGTGTGCCTTAACCTTGAACTGCGTGCCTTAACCTAGATATAGAGTCATGCCTTGATTTGCATGCATTTGCATTAGAATTCGTGCATTTATCTTGAAGTACGTGTCTACCTCGTAAGTTCGTGTCTACCTCGTAATTCATGCCCTAGACCTAGGAATCCGTGCCACCACGTTGATCAATAAAAGAATCCTACACAAAGCACTAGACACTAAAATAATCCTATACAATCTACTAACCAATATTATATTCCTAATTCAAATTCTCTACAAACTCCACTAACAATAAAATAATACTAAACTATTCCTACATTTCCCACTAACTATTATTCTATTCATAATTCAACTCATCAACAAACATTCCTATATTTTATTCTACCTAGATTCCTTCATTCCCCAACATTCCTATGACAATTCTAATGACACAAATGCATAAAAAATTAGTCCTAGACAAACTATGACAAACACTTAGCACAATGCATAAAAAAATGTTCAAAACCACCTAAATCCTCGACCTTGCTCAACCAAACCACCTTTGCCCATGCTAAACATTTTAAAATCACACATTGAAGACACAAAAATCAGAATTTAATGGCCCAAGGCCGACCAAGTGCTTGAATAATGCAAAAGCCTTCATTTTTTGTCATTTCTTCTTTCCTCTCACATTTTCTCTCTCTCCCTCTCATTCTCTCTCTCCATTTCGGTTTTGGCTGAGTTCTCTCCACCTCTTAGCTAATCTTCATCATCCTAAGGTGCATCAAGACAAACCACAAGCAAAGAAACTCACCCAAGCAAGCTAGGATGCAAGAAACACACATGCAAGCATTTTGAGTCACCATTTTCGGCCTAGGTAAGTTTTCTTGGCTTCCATTTCTTTTCTTCTTGTTCTAACCTCATGCATGTGCCAAGAGATTGATCACTAGGCTAGGAAAAATAGAGAAACCAAGTTGGAATCTCGGCTAAGCAAGAAGAAGAAGAGATTTGAAGCTTCAACAAGTTTTTGTGCATCTTTGAGGTTGATTGCTAAGGTGAGGGTTAAAACCTTTTGAAAACTCTTCAAAAAATTCACATGCATGCTAATAAATGTGTGTATTTGCTTCTGTACTTGAGCTATATGGCCGTTCATAAGCTTAAACAACCATGCATGGCAAGATCTTGGCTTGAAAATGATGCTAGGTGAAGTCAAAATTGTTGACAGCTCTCTGACCAGTCTGTTCGAGGTAAGTTTAGCTAGGAAAATGATATTGAAAATGCATGAAAATTTGTAGGTGACTCGTTTGGACAGTTTTGAACAATTTTCCCAGAAATAGGACGAAGCAAATTGTGACTCTATGGTCCTCAAAATGGCAAATCTTTAAAATGTGACCAAATCTGGAAATCTGGAAAAATGAAGCAGGTTTTGGCAGATGCACTAACTTTGTGGAACGAACCATATTTTACTGAGTAAATGATGTCAAAAATGCATGAAATTTGGTGAGCTACTATATTTTTCAGTTCTAGACAATTTTGTCAGAAATGGACCAAGGCTGAACCTGAACCTAAGGACCTCAAAAATGTCAATTTCTCAAAAGTATGCAAATCTGGACAGTTTTGTGCTATTCCACTGTTTCGGCTATATCTAATGATCCCGAACTCCAATTGATGCAAGGTTTGTTTCTGATTTTAGTTAACTTCTTACGATTTAATTTGAAATCTTATTCACTGAATTTGGAGACTGTTTGATTATCATACTGATTGTGAGAAAACAGCCTATTGCAGTAAGGGTTTCACTTAGTATTATGCTTAGAAAAAAAAAATTGTTGTGGCTTCTCTTGTTGAATTAAATGCTTGGGATTGTAGCTTCGGGATGTTGTGTGGACTGTTTTGAATGTTTGAAGATGTTGAATTAAATGATGCATGGTTTGAGATTGACTTTGAGTTGGGTTGAGGCTCAAATTGCATGAATATACACGAAATGGAAACCCTAATGACTAGGTAGTTTTGATAAGTGTTGATCTTTTGGATGTTGTGTGGAAATTATATGCTTAGTGGGCTGCCCGTAAATGTCTTATAACTTCAAATGTGATTTTGACCATTGCATGTTGTCAAATAAGCTTTTCTTCCAACCGAACCCACGTAGATGTTGTTGCATGTTGAATAATCGTATCACCTGATTACGTGGACTTCGAAATGAGCTATATGGCTTGACTGGCATGTGTTACATGGCTGCCCGTTTAATGTTCATATGACTCTATATGTCTTTCAAGTGAAATTACTTGTCTTATCGTGCCTTGTTTGATTACTTGACAACGTGCGATCTTATAACTGCTCGGAGGTGACCTACTTTGTTGTCCTCCTAATGTGATATGTTAAATGTTATAAATGTGCATTGCATACGAGGTTGCAACCTTTCATTGTGGCATGGTAGTGTTTCACGAACGCCGGGCGGCATAGGGCTTGCCGGTGCTCCCGTGACTACCATGGTCCAATTCCCTCTCTCGCTTGGCATTCCACCCTCGGAGAGTTGGATCGTAGGGTTCGGGGTACATCCGGAGTACACCCAATTGGGAGCGATAAGTGGATTATTGAAGTCGGCCGCAAAAATTGTATCGAAATTGAAATTGAGAGCAACTGCTCACCGTATCCTTGAAATGATTGGTAAATGTATTTGTTACTCGATTTGTTTCATATATTTGCGTACCTTATTATTTGAATTACGTGAGATGTTTTCAAAAAGAGTTTTCATAAATTGAAACAAAAAATGAGTTTCAAAATGTATTTCTCGTTCCCCCTCGCTGAGTTCATAAGGACTCACCCTCTTTTTTATCACAGGTGAAGAAGAACAGGTACAGGTACCCGAGGACAACGTGCCTATCGATGATTCCTTGGAGCGATTGCCTGTCCCTACGTGCTTTTGTGCTTTGCCTGAAAGTGGTTGCTATATGGATGTTGTGTTTGATTGCAAACTATTCATTTTATTGATGTAAATGACCCCATAGTAATTTGGGTCTAATTCTGGGATTGTACTACCTATAGCCGGACGAACTTTTATTTGGTGGTTTGCTTTCGTTTTCTTAATTGGTAGTTATCGTAGGCATTCAAACCACTAGATGAACAATCAACTAAGTTAATTCTATCTAATTTCACTTATGTGCTCACTTGCAAACCAAAGGATAATAGGTACTTGCATGATAGGAAATTGACAAATAAACGGGACATAGTTATCATGTTAGGCTTATTAACCAAACAAAACCTTCAAGATAAACTAGTAGGCAAATCGATTGGTGACAAATAGGAGTCCTTAATGGAATTGGGTTAATGATTGGAATAATTGAGGCGTTTAGAGAATTAGGTCAAACCAAAGAGCCCAATTACAGCCATTATGCTGCCGGTTTTCTAGAAAATTTTGGAGTTTAGGCCAAAACGTTAAGTGTTAAATCTTCATAAACAGTTAAGTATGTGATATTACCTGAATGTTTAGTTCATACCCTAGTCTAACCTTATAGGCCGGGTTGGAGCGTGACACCTTATATTAGAATGGTATCAGTGCTAAGTTTACTAACGAGGCATTAGTCGAGTTCAACTCTCGGACCATGGGTAGAAGTCCTATGGTAATTATGATGTCTTGTTTATATGTGTTAATATGTGCTTTAATTGCTTTGTGCATTGAATATTATGTGCCTTTGTGGACTATATGTATTATGTATCATGCACACCGATACATCCTCAATAATGCATGCATGCTTTTATACTCCTTCCTTGATACATGTGCATGTTATATAACCGTGAATGACTGTTTATACACATAGATAGTTAGGATTAGGACCTTCAGGGAAGTGAATTTGTGCAGGACCAACGAAAGGCTCGGTTAGAGATTTCTCGCATCTTCACAGGTGCTCAATGGATCATATATCTTATTGGATATGCATATATATAAAATGCGTAGCACATGTATAATTGTTGAGGTAAAATTATCTCTTTATCTTTGGAATACACATGCCTGTGATTAAGTTATCAATTTTATAGCTCTAAAGTTCTTAATTCCGTTAAACCGTTCTTCTAATTGTGGTTCAAGAATAAATGTTAAGGACATACAACTTTCCTTAGATATAAGAATATACTATTGGAGATGTGGAGTAGTATATATATGTTCACATGCTTATAATGGAAGTTTGACTTAGGAGTTGCTTTTGAATCAAATTTTTATATCTTAAAATGGTATAATAGACTAATTATATGATTGAATCCTTACTTGATTGGAATTAACCATCGTTGAACCTAATAAGGTGTATATTAATGAGTTTCAAGTTCACTCAATGGTAAGATTGTAACCTAGAAATTAAGAGATGAACTCGTGGAAATGGACGATAGGGGTTAGATTATTAAGGCGTGAATAATGTGTTTAAGTAACTTAACAATGGATAACCTCAAGACATGTAGGTAACTCTAGAGACTGAGTTTAACAAGGTTGATGATTCTTTAGTATAACAAGGTATAGGAATGTTGGAATCAAGGAATTCACGTAGCTAGAACTCGTGTTTGGAAAACTGCACCTAAAATGTTAGGTCGGATAGAAGTGTAAGGAATTGAATTGTGCATTAGATGACTAACGTTGCTAAAGGTCCTAAGTTGGATATCGGTGATATTTAGAATCATGGTATTAATTTGGTGCCTCTCGGGTTTAGTTGTGATTATGCAAGTAAGACATTCTATACACTCGTCGTTTAGATACCCTAGAGGATGTTGGAAAGCATATATCCTTAAGTAAGACCGATGGACCTATTATATAAACCATGGAAATGATATTAAACATCTGGTTGCAAAGTGAAGTTGTTAGGGTATGATTTGAAATCCTAAATAGCTAATAGTGAGTATGCATGATGATTCATGGTAAACCCTAGGACCTAAGGTCGACGAGTCTTGACGCTCTTAGCCTAGCTGAACATGTAAATGGGAAGAGTAAGATTTCATAAAGTTAAGATAGATGTGAATTAGAGTCATAATGACCTAAGAGACTATTGTTAGACAACTGTATTATGTGCACCGTTTCATATCTAGAAACTAGCTGTTGGTAGACTTTGAATCGTGGTCGTTAAATGGAGGGCGGATCTTGTAGTGATAGTTGTATGAGTCGTTGACTACTTTTGAAGTTCTATTAGATTATATTGAAGGATGCCTTGTGGTTATAATTCTTATGATTGACACAGCCTTGAAGTTATTTTGTGTAATAAGCTACTTGGATTAGTATGGCAAGTATCTTATGAGCTAGATCATTTCGGTACCCATTTATAGTCCTAGGATTGTTGTTGTACGACCGGTAACCTAGTAGAGCATTGATATCACCTACATGGCGATGAACCCAGCTTAGTAACATTAATGTCGAAGATATATTGGCAGACATTAAGTGTTCGAAGGAATGACTAAGTCGCTAAATGAGTAGGACCATTGTCTTCTTAAGTATGACGTAACCTTGGATTGAGGTGAGTGGAATTTATTTGAGATTGAAACTATTCGCCTTAGGAGTTTTGGATAAGATTAAAAGAAAATTCTGAAATCTCGTGACTTGAAGATAGAGATTCGAATAAGGAAATAAATTGTGGATCACAAGCTGATGAATTTTACTTGTAAGAGTTGAACTAGTGTAACATGACTAGTTTACCTATGCAATTTCGATGGCAATTTGTTGGTGATACTTAATAAACCTTAGAATTCGAGTTTAATGAATCTCAACGGTCTTTCTCCTTGATTACGAGCGTGAAGGTTAACGAAGTTGGGAAATGATGTTAGTGAATAGGAGCTTATAACCAGAAGATTAGTCATTAGAAGATTTACTAATCCAATGTACCTTCAAGATAAGAACTATGATACTACCGATAGATGATGACTTGAGATGGATTAGTTTGTTTGGTGAGTTCAACCTGAAAATAGGGTCGTATCATGGAAATGATCCGTAACTTGTGTATGACCTATGTGATAACATTTCTGAAGCTAGTAGATAGGATATGTAAATCGAATATAGACCTATCATCTTGAAATTAGCGTATGTCACCCTAGGATCATGGAATTATTGTGATATTCCTTTTGAGGTATGAATGCGAGATTGACACAACATGAGTCATGATTTTGGAGTTATTGTCATATTGTTAGAATACCGATGCAACTATGATGACTATGTTTGAAGACTCTAACCTTAGTTAATGAACTTGACCTTAAGATCAAATGGAGAATAGAGTCGTTCAAAGGAACAAACTGTAAATGTAGAGGTCACATCGAATTAAATGATTGGAGAAAGCTAGGAAGTGAATTCGTTGTGGTAAGAGAGATCACAGAGCAAAGGACGACCCGGAGTTGGAAAATAACAATGGTCGGAATCCGTATAAATGACCTTAACAAGTAAGAATGAATTTCGGGACGAAATTCTTTTAAGGAGGGGAGGAAGTGAGGCTCGACCCCGAATAACGTGTTCTACCTCGATTTACGCGCCTTAGACCTAAAATTAAATGACCGACCTTGGATTACGTGTCCTGTCTTAGTTTTCGTGCATACCTCGTCATACGTGCCTTGACCTAGAATAGTGTGCCCTAATCCCCGATACATGTGCGGTATCTAGAAATACGTGCCTTGACCTCGATGTACGTGCGTTACCCCATTTCGTGTGCCCTAATCTTGAACTTCGTACCTTAACCTAGATATAGAGTCATGCCTTGATTTGCGTGCATTTGCATTAGAATCCGTGCATTTATCTTGAAGTACGTGCATTAGTCTTAAAGTTCGTGTCTTACCTCGTAGTTCGTGTCTACCTCGTAATTCGTGCCCTAGACCTAGGAATCCGTGCCACCACGTTGATCAAGAAAGAATCCTACACAAAGCACTAGACACTTAAATAATCCTACACAATCCACTAACCAATATTATATTCCTAATTCAAATTCTCTACAAACTCCGCTAACAATAAAATTATACTAAACTATTCCTACATTTCCCACTAACTATTATTCTATTCATAATTCAACTCATCAACAAACATTCCTATATTTTATTCTATCTAGATTCCCTAATTCCCCAACATTCCTATGGCAATTCTAATGACACAAATGCATAAAGAATTATTCCTAGACAAACTATGACAAACACTTAGCAAAATGCATAAAAAAATGCTCAAAACCACCTAAATCCTCTACCTTGCTCAACCAAACCACCTTTTCCCATGCTAAACATTTTAAAATCACACATTGAAGACACAAAAATCAGAATTTAATGGCCCAAGGCCGACCAAGTGCTTGAATAATGCAAAAGCCTTCATTTTTTTGTCATTTCTTCTTTCCTCTCACATTTTCTCTCTCTTCCTCTCATTCTCTCTCTCCATTTCGGTTTTGGCTGAGTTCTCTCCACCTCTTAGCTCATCTTCATCATCCTAAGGTGCATCAAGACAAACCACAAGCAAAGAAACTCACCCAAGCAAGCTAGGATGCAAGAAACACACATGCAAGCATTTTGAGTCACCATTTTCGGCCTAGGTAAGTTTTCTTGGCTTCCATTTCTTTTCTTCTTGTTCTAACCTCATGCATGTGCTAAGAGATTGATCACTAGTCTAGGAAAAATAGAGAAACCAAGTTGGAATCTCGGCTAAGCAAGAAGAAGAAGATATTTGAAGCTTCAACAAGTTTTTTTGTGCATCTTTGTGGTTGATTGCTAAGGTGAGGGTTAAAACCTTTTGAAAACTCTTCAAAAATTCACATGCATGCTCATAAATGTGTGTATTTGATTCTGTACTTGAGCTATATGGTCGTTCATAAGCTTAAACAACCATGCATGGCAAGATCTTGGCTTGAAAATGATGCTAGGTGAAGTCGAATTGTTGACAGCTCTCTGACCAGTCTGTTTAGAGGTAAGTTTCGCTAGGCAAATGATATTTAAAATGCATGAAAATTTGTAGGTGACTATTTTGGACAGTTTTGAACAATTTTCCCAGAAATAGGCCGAAGCAAATTTTGACTCTAAGGTCCTAAAAATAGCAAATATTTAAAATGTGACCAAATCTGGAAATCTGGAAAAATGAAGCAGGTTTTGGCAGATGCACTGACTTTGTGGAACGAACCATATTTGACTGAGTAAATGATGTCCAAAATGCATGAAATTTGGTATTCTACTATATTTTTTAGTTCTGGACAATTTTGTCAGAAATGGACCAAGGCTAAACCTGAACCTAAGGACCTCAAAAATGTCAATTTCTGAAAAGTGTTCAAATCTGGACAGTTTTGTGCTATTCCACTGTTTCGGCTATATCTAATGATCCCGAACTCCAATTGATGCAAGGTTTGTTTCTGATTTTAGTTAACTTCTTACGCTTTAATTTGAAATCTTATTCACTGAATTTGGAGATTTTTTGATTATGCTACTGATTGTGAGAAAACAGCCTATTGCAGTAAGGGTTTCACTTAGTATTATGCTTAGAAAAAAAAATTTGTTGTGGCTTCTCTTGTTGAATTAAATGCTTGGGATTGTAGCTTCGGGATGTTGTGTGGACTGTTTTGAATGTTTGAAGATGTTGAATTAAATGATGCATGGTTTGAGATTGACTTTGAGTTGGGTTAAGGCTCAAATTGCATGAATATACACGAAATGGAAACCCTAATGACTAGGTAGTTTTGATAAGTGTTGATCATTTGGATGTTGTGTGGAAATTATATGCTTAGTGGGCTGCCCGTAAATGTCTTAAAACTTCAAATGTGATTTTGACCATTGCATGTTCTCAAATAAGCTTTTCTTGCAACCGAACCCACGTAGATGTTGTTGCATGTTGAATAATCGTATCACTTGATTACGTGGACTTCGAAATGAGCTATATGGCTTGATTTGCATGTGTTACATGGCTGCCCGTTTAATATTCATATAACTCTATATGTCTTTCAAGTGAAATTATTTGTCTTATCGTGCCCTGTTTGATTACTTGACAGCGTGCGGTCTTATAACTGCTCGGAGGTGACCTACTTTGTTGTCCTCCTAATGTGATATGTTAAATGTTATAAATGTGCATTGCATACGAGGTTGCAACCTTTCATTGTGGCATGGTAGTGTTTCACGAACGCCGGGCGGCATAGGGCTTGCCGGTGCTCCCGTGACTACCATGGTCCAATTCCCTCTCTCGCTTGGCATTCCACCCTCGGAGAGTTGGGTCGTAGGTTTCGGGGTACATCCGGAGTACACCCAATTGGGAGCGATAAGTGGATTATTGAAGTCGGCCGCAACAATTGTATCGAAATTGAAATTGAGAGCAACTGCTCACCGTATCCTTGAAATGATTGGTAAATGTATTTGTTACTCGATTTGTTTCATATATTTGCGTACCTTATTATTTGAATTACGTGAGATGTTTTCAAAAAGAGTTTTCATAAATTGAAACAAAAAATGAGTTTCAAAATGTATTTCTCGTTCCCCCTCGCTGAGTTCATAAGGACTCACCCTCTTTTTTATCACAGGTGAAGAAGAACAGGTACAGGTACCCGAGGACAACGTGCCTATCGATGATTCCTTGGAGCGATTGCCTATTCCTACGTGCTTTTGTCCTTTGCCTGAAAGTGGTTGCTATATGGATGTTGTGTTTGATTAAAAACTATTATTTTATTGATGTAAATGACCCCGTTGTAATTTGGGTCTAATTCTGGGATTGTACTACCTATAGCCGGACGAACTTTTATTTGGTGGTTTGCTTTCGTTTTCTTAATTGGTAGTTATCGTAGGCATTCAAACCACTAGATGAACAATCAACTAAGTTAATTCTATCTAATTTCACTTAGGTGCTCACTTGCAAACTAAAGGATAATAGGTACTTGCATGATAGGAAATTGACAAATAAATGGGACATAGTTATCATGTTAGGCTTATTAACCAAACAAGATCTTCAAGTTAAACTTGTAGGCAAATCGGTTGGTGACAAATAGGAGTCCTTAATGGAATTGGGTTAATGATTGGAATAATTGAGGCGTTTAGAGAATTAGGTCAAACCAAAGAGCCCAATTACAGCCATCATGCTGCCAGTTTTCTTGAAAATTTTGGAGTTTAGGACAAAACGTTAAGTGTTAAATCTTCATAAACAGTTAAGTATGTGATATTACCTGAATGTTTAGTTCATACCCTAGTCTAACCTTATAGGCCGGGTTGGGGCGTGACAAGTTACGCGCCGCACAGCATACTGTTGCAAAGCTCTCTGAGAGCTCTACGATTGGGGCCGACAGCTTGCACGCTGTGCCCATTTTTGGAGCCCAAAATCGAACGTTTTCAACAGTTTCAGGCAACTTTTGTTCTTTTGCTCTGTTTTTCCATCCCGGATTGAACGTCGTGAGCTGTTAAAAGGACAACAACCTGACTCGCGGGACATCAGAAGGCCCTACAACGTGTCGATATCACGTCTTGCGAGGATGCTGCGTTGTTGAAGCGGATGGGTTGTCATTAAGCCCATTGGGCTTTTTGAATGGGCCATCTCTCTAGGCTGGGACTGTGAACCGTTAACACATATAGGAATTGTGCCCTCAACATGACGGGTGCGATCATACCAGCACTAATGCACCGGATCCCATCAGAACTCCGAAGTTAAGCGTGTTTGGGTGAGAGTATTACTAGGATGGGTGACCCCCTGGGAAGTCCTCGTGTTGCACCCCCTTTTCCATTTTTTTTGCCCTAGTTAAGGTTGTGAGGTCCGACCCCGATTTGTGTGCGAAACCTCGCTTCGTGTGCCCTAACCTAGATTTGCATGCCATGACCTAGGTTTAAGAATTGTGTTCATTTTATGTGCCATGCATTGAATTACGTGCATTCATTTAGCGTTGCGTGCTTTTACTTGAAAAACGTGCGTTCGTCTCGTAGTTCGTGTCCTACCTCGTAGTGCGTGCCCTAGACCTAAGAAAGCGTGCCTTCACGCTAATCAAGAAAGCATCTTACACGGAGCACTAGACTATTAAACATTTCTACAAAATCCACTATCAATATAATAATCCTAATTCAACTCACTAGAAGACGAAATAGCACCAAAAGCTAGACATTCTTCATTATTTATTCCTTATTCTTTTTGCACTTTCAAGACACAATTAATTAATGGTCAAAAGTTGACAAAAATTCAGAATTGGAAGCTAGCTTGGCCGACCATACCTTGGTGTTTGCACAAGGTTTGAACAATTTTATAATCAACTATGCATGCTTCGACATTCTATGACACAAATGCTTAGAAAATTTCTCAAAAACCCTACCATTTGCACACTATTTTCGCCCACATCATTCTTTCCCATCCTAGGAATTTCAAATTGCACATTGAAGACACAAAATGCTGAATTTGGACTGCCCAAGGCCAACCACAACCTCAAAGAAATTGCAAAGCCATCACTTTGTCATATTCTCTCTTTTCCTTCAATTTCTCTCACTTCCCTCTCAATTTTCCTCTCTCATTCTCGGCCTTGGCTGAGTTCTTCATCTCCATAGCTTCTCTTCTTCTCACCATAGCTAACCAGGCAAGCCACAATCAAAAGACTTCAACTGAGCTAGCTAACAAGTGAAAATCACACTTGCATGTGCATTGAAGACTCCATTCGGCCTAGGTAAGCTTCTTGGCATCCATTTCTTTTCTTCAAGCCCTAACTACATGCATGTACTAAGAGATTGATCACTAAGCTAGGAAAAATAGAGAAAAGCTAGTTGGGTTTTCGGCTAAGCAAGGAGAGGAAGAAAGTTGAGCTTCAACAAGGTTTTGAGCATCTTTGTGGTTGGTTGCTAAGGTGAGGGTTAAAACCTTTTCAAAACTCTTCAAAAATTCACATGCATGTTCATAAATGTGTGTATTTGCTTCTGTACTTGAGCTATATGGTCGTTCATAAGCTTAAACAATCATGCATGGCAAGATCTTGGCTTGAAAATGATGCTAGGTGAAGTCGAAATTGTTGACAGCTCTCCGACCAGTCTGTTTGAGGTAAGTTTAACTATGAAAATGATGTTAAAAATGCTTTAAAATTGGTAGGTAACTAGTTTGGACAGTTGTGAACATTTTGCCCAGAAATAGGCCGAAGCAAATTTTGACTCTATGGTCCTCAAAATGGCAAATCTTTAAAATGTGACCAAATCTGGAAATCTGGAAAAATGAAGCAGGTTTTGGCAGATGCACTGACCTTGTGGAACGAACCATATTTGACTTAGTAAATGATGTCCAAAATGCATGAAATTTGGTGTGGTTCTATATTTTTCAGTTCTGGACAATTTTTTCAGAAATGGACCAAGGCTAAAACTGACCCTAAGGACCTCAAAAACGTCAATTTCTGAAAAGTGTGCAAATCTGGACAGTTTTGTGCTATTCCACTGTTTCGGCTATATCTAATGATTCCGAACTCTAATTGATGCAAGATTTGTTTCTGATTTTAGTTAACTCATTAAGCTTTAATTTGAAATCTTATTCACTAGATTTGGAGATTGATTGATTATTCTATTGATTGTGAGAATACAGCCTATTGCAGTAACGGTTTCACTTAATGTTTTACTTAGAAAAATTGTGGTGACTTCTCTTGTTGAATTAAATGCTTGGGATTGTAGCTTCGGGATGTTGTGTAGACTGTTTTGAATGTTTGAGGATGTTGAATTAAATGATGCATGGTTTGAGATTGACTTTGAGTTGGGTTGAGGCTCAAATTGCATGAATATACACGAAATGGAAACCCTAATGACTAGGTAGTTTTGCTAAGTGTTGATCATTTGGATATTGTGTGGGAATTATATGCTTAGTGGGCTGCCCGTAAATGTCTTATAACTTCAAATGTGATTTGGACCATTGCATGTTGTCAAATAAGCTTTTCTTGCAACCGAACCCACGTAAATGTTGTTGCATGTTGAATATTCGTATCACTTGATTACGTGAACTTCGAAATGAATTATATGGCTTGACTTGCATGTGTTACATGGCTACCCGTTTAATGTTCATATGACTCCATATGCTTTTCAAGTGAAATTATTTGTCTTATCGTGCCTTGTTTGATTACTTGACAACGTGCGATCTTATAATTGCTCGGAGGCGACCTACTTTGTTGTCCTCCTAATGTGATATGTTAAATGTTATAAATGTGCACTGCATACGAGGTTGCAACCTTTCATTGTGGCATGGTAGCGCTTCACGAACGCCGGGCGGCATAGGGCTTGCCGGTGCTCCTGTGACTACCATGGTCCAATTCCCTCTCTCGCTTGGCATTCCACCCTCGGAGAGTTGGATCGTAGGTTTCGGGGTACATCCGGAGTACACCCAATTGGGAGCGATAAGTGGATTATTGAAGTCGGCCGCACCAAATGAATCGAAATTGAAATTGAGAGCAACTGCTCACCGTATCCTTGAAATGATTGGTAAATGTATCTGTTACTCGATTTGTTTCATATATTTGCGTACCTTATTATTGGTAATACGTGACATGTTTTCAAAAGGAGTTTTCATAATTGAACCGAAAAATGAGTTTCAAAACATATTTCTCGTTTCCCCCTCGCTGAGTTCATAAGGACTCACCCTCTTTTTCATCACAGGTGAAGAAGAACAGGTACAGGTACCTGAGGACAATGTGCCTAATGATGAACCCCTGGAGTGATTGCCTGTCATTGTTGTTTTGCTTGAACGTGACTACTTGTGAACTTTATGTTACTTGAAGACTATTTCCTTTTATGTTGCTCGATGTCGTGATGTAAAAGACCCCCGTTGTAATTTGGGGTCTAATTTTGGTTTGTACTTATATTAAGTAGACTGATACTAGACATTACTATGATCCTTATGATTTTATTACGGCTAGTATTATCATAGGTTATGATGCATTAGTAAGGACTAAGTAAATGAATTTATCCAATCTTAAACAGGTATATTTTGAAACGAGGTCAAACAAACAAACGAGACATAGTATCATGCAAGGTTATAAATCAAACGGGACGTCGAAATAACCAATAGGCAATTCAATTTACGGTAAAATAGTAATCTTAGTTGGAAATGGAATTGAGATGGTAAATTTTGAGGTGTTTAGAGAACTAGGTCAAACCAAAGAGCCCAATTACAGCCGTTATGCTGCCGGTTTTTTGGAAAAATTTTGGAGTCTAGGATAAAACGTTAAGTGCTAAACCTCCTTGAACGATTAAGTACTTGAAATGACTTGAATGTTTAGATCACACCCCAGTCTAACCTTTATAGGCCGGGTTGGGGCGTGACAAGGGTTGCCAAGATACTTTATCCACCAAATCTCTATTACTGAATCCCACGGAACATTGGGCAAGACAACTTCGTTTCACGTAGAGGCTGGGCCCGCAAACCGAGGGCGTAGGGTTTGTGTCCAGGGCTCCGTCGCTCCGGTACCTATAACTTTTTATCCATAAGGAGTTATGCGGCGCACAACATACCGTTGCAAACCTCTCTGAGAGCTCTACGACGGCGCCTGCGAGCAAGCTCGTTGTGCCCGTTTTTTGAGCCCAAAATCGAACGTTTTCATCAGTTTCAGGCCACTTTTCTTCTTTTGCTCTGTTTTTCCGTCCCGGAACGTACGTCGTGAACTGCTAAAAGAATGACAACCTGAATCACGGGACATCAGAGGGCCCTACAACGTGTCTATATCATGTCTTGCATGCATGCTGCGTTGTTGAAGTGGATGGGTTGTCGTTAAGCCCATTGGGACTTTTGAATGGGCCATCTCTCTAGGTTGGGACTGTGAACAGTTAAGACATAAAGGAATTGTGCCCTCAACATGACGGGTGCGATCATACCAAAACTAATGCACCGGATCCCATTAGAACACCGAAGTTAAGCGTGCTTGGGCGAGAGTAGTACTAGGATGGGTGACCCCTTGGGAAGTACTCGTGTTGCACCCCCTTTTCAATTTTTTTTGCCATAGTTAGGGTTGCCAAGATACTTTATCTACCAAATCTCTATTACTGAATCCCACGGAACATTGAGCCAGACAACTTCACTTCACGTAGAGGCTGGCCTGCAAACCGAGGACGTAGGGTTTGTGACCAGGTCTACGTCGCTCCGGTGCCCATAACTTTTGATCCGTAAGGAGTTACGCGGCGCACAGCATACCGTTGCAAAGCTCTCTGAGAGCTATACGACGGGGGCAGCCAGCTTGCTCGCTTTTCCCATTTTTGGGGATCAAAATCGAACGTTTTCATTAGTTTCAGTCCCCTTTTCTTCTTTTTCTCTATTTTTCCATCCCGGATCATACGTTGTGAACTGTTAAAAGGACGACAACCTGACTCGCGGGACATAAGAGGGCCCTACAACGTGTCGATATCACGTCTTGTGAGGATGCTACGTTGTTGAAGCGGATGGGTTGTCGTTAAGCCCATTGGGCCTTTTGAATAGGCCATCTCTCTAGGAAGGGACTGTGAACCGTTAACATATATAGGAATTGTGCCCTCAACATGACGGGTGCGGTCATACCAGCACTAATGCTCCGGATCCCATCAGAACTCCGAAGTTAAGCGTGCTTGGGCGAGAGTAGTACTAGGATGGGTGACCCCATGGGAAGTCCTCGTGTTGCCCGCCTTTTCAATTTTTTTTGCCTTAGTTAGGGTTGCCAAGATACTTTATCCACCAAATCTCTATCACTAAATCCCATGGAACATTGGGCAAGACAACTTCGCTTCACGTAAAGGCTGGGCCCGCAAACCGAGGGCGTAAGATTTGTGACCAGGTCTTCATCGCTCCGGTGAACATAACTTTTGATCCGTAAGGAGTTACGCGGCGCAGAGCATACCGTTGCAAAGCTCTCTGAGAGCTCTACGATGGGGGCAGCTAGCATGCTCGTTGTGCCCCTTTTTCGAGCCCAAAATCGAACATTTTCATCAGTTTCATGCCACTTTTCTTCTTTTGCTCTGTTTTTCCGTCCCGGTTCGTACATCGTGAACTATTAAAAGGTCGACAACCTGACTCGTGGGACATCAGAGGGCCCTACAACGTGTCGATATCACGTCTTGCGAGGATGCTGCGTTGTTGAAGCGGATGGTTTGTCGTTAAAGCCTATTGGGCTTTTTGAATGGGCCATCTCTCTAGGCTGGGACTAGGAACCATTAACACATAGAGGAATTGTGCCCTCAACATGTCGGGTGCGATCATACCAGCACTTATGCAACGGATCCCATCAGAACTTTGAAGTTAAGTGTGCTTAGGCGAGAGTAGTACTAGGATGAGTGACCCCCTGGGAAGTCCTCGTGTTGCACCCCCTTTTCAAATTTTTCTGCCCTACTTAGGGTTGCCAAGATACTTTATCCACCAAATCTCCATTACTGAATCCCACGAAACATTGGGCAAGACAACTTCGTTTCCCGTAGAGGCTGGGCCCGCAAACCGAGGGCGTAGGGTTTGTGACTAGGTTTCCGTCGCTCCGGTGCCCATAACTTTTGATCCATAAGGAGTTACGCGGCACACCCCATACCGTAGCAAAGCTCTCTGAGAGCTCTACGACGGGGGTAGCCAGCTTCCTTGTTGTGCCCTTTTTGGAGCCCAAAATCGAACGTTTTCATCAGTTTCAAGCCACTTTTCTTCTTTTGCTCTGTTTTTCCGTCCCGGATCGTACGTCGTGAATTGTTAAAAGGACGACAACCTGACTCGCGGGACATCAGAGGGCCCTACAGCGTGTCGATATCACGTCTTGCAAGCATACTGCGTTGTTAAATCGGATGGGTTGTCGTTAAGCCCATTGGGCCTTTTGAATGTGCCATCTCTCTCAGCTGGGACTCTGAACAGTTAACACAAATGAATTGTGCCCTCAACAAGACGAGTGCGATCATACCAGCACTAATGCACCGGATCCCATCAGAACTTCGTAGTTAAGCGTGCTTGGGCGAGAGTAGTACTAGGATGGATGACCCCCTGGGAAGTCCTCGTGTTGCAACCCCTTTTCAATTTTTTTTGCCCTAGTTAGTGTTGCCAAGATACTTTATCCGCCAAATCTCTATTACTGAATCCCACGGAACATTGGGCAAGACAACTTCGTTTAACGTAGAGGCTGGGCCCGCAAACTGAGGGCGTAGGGTTTGTGACCAGGTCTCCGTCGCTCCGGTGCCCATAACTTTTGATCCTTAAGGAGTTACGCGGCGCACAGCATACCGTTGCAAAGCTCTCTGAGAGCTCTACGATAGGGAAAGCCAGCATGCTCGCTGTGCCCTTTTTGGAGCCTAAAATCGAACATTTTCATCAATTTCATGCCACTTTTCTTCGTTTGTTCTGTTTTTCCGTCCCGGATCGTACGTCGTGAACTGTTAAAAGGACGACAACCTGACTCGCTGGACATCAGAGGCCCCTACAACGTGTCGATATCACGTCTTGCAAGCATGCTGCGTTGTTGAAGCGGATGGGTTGTCGTTAAGCCCATTGGGCGTTTTGAATGGGCCATCTCTCAAGGCTGGGACTCTGAACAGTTAACAGATAAAGGAATTGTGCCCACAACATGATGGGTGTGATCATACCAGTACTAATGCACTGGATCCCATCAGCACTCCGAAGTTAAGCGTGCTTGGGCGAGAGTAGTAATAGGATGGGTGACCCCGTGGGAAGTCCTCGTGTTGCAACCCCTTTTCAATTTTTTTTGCCCTAGTTAGGGTTCCCAAGATACTTTATGCACCAAATCTCTATTACTGAATCCCACGGAACATTGGGCAAGACAACTTCGTTTCACGTAGAGGCTGGGCCCGCAAACGGAGGGCGTAGGGGTTGTGGCCAGGTCTCCGTCGCTCCGATGCCCATAACTTTTGATCCGTAAGGAGTTACGCGGTGCACAACATACCGTTGCAAAGCTCTCTGAGAGATCTACGACGGGGGCAGCCAGCTTGCTCGTTGTGACCGTTTTTGGAGCCCAAAATAGAACATTTTCATCAGTTTCATGCCACTTTTCTTAATTTGTTCAGTTTTTCAGTCCCGGATCGTACGTCGTGAACTGTTAAAAGGACGACAACCTGACTCGCGGGACATCAGAGGGCCCTAAAACGTGTCGATATCACGTCTGGTAAGGATGCTGCGTTGTTGAAGCGGATGGGTTGTCGTTAAGCCTATTGGGCCTTTTGAATGGGCTATCTCTCTGGGCTGGGACTGTGAACCGTCAACACATAAGGGATTTACGCCCTCAACATGACGGGTGCGATCATAACAGCACTAATGTACCAGATCCCATCTGAACTACGAAGCTAAGAGTGCTTGGGCGAGAGTAGTACTAGGATGGGTGACCCCCTGGGAAGTCCTCGTGCTGCACCCCCTTTTCAATTTTTTTTGCCCTGGTTAGGGTTGCCAAGATACTTTATCCACCAAATCTCTTTTACTGAATCCCACGGAACATTAGGCAAGAGAACTTCGCTTCACGTAGAGGCTGGGCCCGCAAACTGAGGGCGTAGGGTTTGTGACCAGGTCTTCGTTGCTCCGGTGTCCACAACTTTTGATCCGTAAGGAGTTACGTGGCGCACAGCATACCGTTGCAAAGCTCTCTGAGAGCTCTACGACGGGGGCAAAAAGCTTGCTCTCTGTGCCCCTTTTTGGAGCCCAAAATTGAACATTTTCATCAGTTTTAGGCCACTTTTCTTCTTCTACTCTGTTTTTCCATCCCGAATCGTACGTCGTGAACTGTTAAAAGGACGACAAAATGGCTCGCGGGACATCACAGGGCCCTACAATGTGTCAATATAACGTCTTGCGAGGATGCTGCGTTGTTGAAGCGGATGGGTTGTCGCTAAGCCCATTGGGCCTTTTGAATGGGCCATCTCTCTAGGCTGGGACTATGAAGCGTTAACACATATAGGAATTGTGCCCTCAACATGTAGGGTGCAATCATACCAGCACTAATGCACCGGATCCCATCAGAACTCCCAAGTTAAGCGTGCTTGGGCGAGAGTAGTACTAGGATGGGTGACCCCCTGGGAAGTCCTCGTGTTGCAACCCCTTTTCAATTTTTTTTGCCCTAGTTAGGGTTGCCAAGATACTTTATCCACCAAATTTTTATTTCTGAATCCCACGGACCATTGGGCAAGACAACTTTGTTTCACGTAGAGGCTGGGCCCGCTAACCGAGGGCGTAGGACTTGTGACCAGGTCTCCGTCGCTCCGATGCCCATAACTTTTGATCCGTAAGGAGTTACGCGGCGCACAGCATACCGTTACAAAGCTCTCTGAGAGCTCTACGATGGTGGCAGCCTACTTGCTTGCTGTGCTTGTTTTGGGAGCCTAAAATCAAACGTTTTCATCAGTTTCATGCCACTTTTCCTCTTTTGCTCTGTTTTTCAGTCCCGAATCGTACGTCGTGAGCTGTTAAAAGGATGACAACCTGACTCGCGGGACATCAGAGTACCCTACAACGTGTCGATATCACGTCTTGCAAGCATGCTACATTGTTGAAGCGGATTGGTTGGCGTTAAGCCCATTGGGCCTTTTGAATGGGCCATCTCTCTAGGCTGGGACTGTGAACAGTTAACACATAAAGGAATTTCAGCCCTTAACATGACGGGTGCGATCATACCAACACAAATGCACCGGATCCCATCAGAACTCCAAAGTTAAGCGTGCTTGGGCGAGAGTAGTACTAGGATGGGTGACCCCCTGGGAAGTCCTCGTGTTGCAACCCCTTTTCAAATTTTTTTGCCCTAGTTAGGGTTGCCAAGATACTTTATCCACCAAATCTCTATTACTGAATTCCACGGGACATTGGGCAAGACAACTTCATTTCACGTAGAGGCTGGGCCCGTAAACCGAGGTAGTAGGGTTTGTGACCAGGTCTCCGTCGCTCCTATGCCCATAACTTTTGATCCGTAAGGAGATACGCGGCGCACAGCATACCATTGCAAAGCTCTCTGAGAGCTCTACTACGGGGGCAGCCAGCATGCTCGTTGTGGCCGTTTTTGGGGTCCAAAATCGAACGTTTTCATCAGTTTCAGGGCACTTTTCTTCTTTTGCTTTGTTTTTCCTTCTCGGATCGTACGTCGTGAACTATTAAAAGGACGACAACCTGACTCACAGGACATCAGAGGGCCCTACAATGTGTCGATATCACGTCTTGCGAGGATGCTGCATTGTTGAAGCGGATGGGTTATCGTTAAGCCCATTGGGCCTTTTGAATGGGCCATCTCTCTAGGCTGGGCCTGTGAACAGTTAACACATAAAGGAATTGTGCCCTCAACATGACGGGTGCGATCATACCAGCATTAATGCACCGGATTCCATCAGAACTCCAAAGTTAAGCGTGCCTGGGCGAGAGTAGGGTTGCCAAGATACTTTATCCACCAAATCTCTATTACTGAATCCCACGGAACATTGGGTAAGACAACTTCGCTTCATGTAGAGGCTGGGCCTGCAAACCGAGTGCGTAGGATTTATGACCAAGTCTCCGTCGCTCCGATGCCCATAACTTATTATCCGTAAGGAGTTACGCGGCGCACACAATACCGTTGGAAAGCTCTCTGAGAGCTCTACGACGGGGGCAGAAAGCTTGCTCGCTGTGCCCATTTTTGGAGCCCAAAATCAAACTTTTTCAACAGTTTCAATCCACTTTTCTTCTTTTGCTCTGTTTTTCCGTCCCGGATCGTACGTCGTGAACTGTTAAAAGGATGACAACCTGACTCGCGGGACATCAGAGAGCCCTACAATGTGTTGATATCACGTCTTGCAAGCATATTGCGTTGTTGAAGCGGATGGGTTGTCGTTAAGCCATTGGGCCTTTTGAATGGGCCATCTCTCTAGGCTGGGACTGTGAACAGTTTAACACATAAAGGATATTGCCCTCAACATGACGGGTACGATCATACCAGCACTAATGCACCGGATCATATCAGAACTCCGAAGTTCAGCATGTTTTGTCGAGAGTAGTACTAGGATGGTGACCCCTTGGGAAGTCCTCGTGTTGCACCCCCTTTTCAATTTTTTTTGCCCTGGTTAAGGTTGACAAGATACTTTATCCACCAAATCTCTATTACTGAATCCCACGGAATATTGGGCAACACAACTTCGCTTCACGTAGAGGCTAGGCCCGCAAACCGAGGGCGTAGGGTTTGTGACCAGGACTCCGTCGCTCCGGTGCCCATAACTTTTGATCCGTAAGGAGTTACGCGGCGTACAGCATACCGTAACAAAGCTCTCTGAGAGCTCTACGACGGGGGAAGCTAGCTTGCTCGCTGTGCCCGTTTTTGGAGCCCAAATTCGAACATTTTCATTAGTTTCAGCAACTTTTCTTCTTTTGCTCTATTTCTCCATCCTGGATCGTACGTCGTGAACTGTTAAAAGGACGACAACCTGACTCGCCAGATATCAGAGGGCCCTACAATGTGTCGATATCATGTCTTGCGAGGATGCTGCGTTGTTGAAGCGGATGGGTTGTCGTTAAGCCCATTGGGCTTTTTGAATGGGCCATCTCTCTAGGCTGGGACTGTGAACCGTTAACACATATAGGAATTGTGCCGTCAACATGACGGGTGCGATCATACCAGCACTAATACACCGGATCCCATCAGAACTTCGAAGTTAAGTGTGGTTGGCCGAAAGTAGTACTAGGATGGGCGACCCCCTGGGATGTCCTCGTGTTGCACCCCTTTTTCAATTTTTTTTTGCCTAGGTTAGGGTTGCCAAGATACTTTATCCACCAAATCTCTATTACTGAATCCCACGGAACATTGGGCAAGACAACCTGGTTTCACGTGGAGGCTGGGCCTGCAAACCGAGGGCGTAGGGTTTGTGACCATGTCTCCGTCGCTCCGGTGCCAATAACTTTTGATCCGTAAGGAGTTACACTGCGCACAACATACCGTTGCAAAGCTCTCGGAGAGCTCTACGACGGGGGCAGCCAACATGCTCGTTGTGCCAGTTTTTGGAGCCCAAAATCGAACGTTTTCATCAGTTTCAGGCCACTTTTCTTCTTTTGCTCAGTTTTTCCGTCCCGGATCGTACGTCATGAACTGTTAAAAGGACGATAACCTAACTCGCGGGACATCAGAGAGCCCTACAATGAGTGAATATCACGTCTTGCAAAGATGATGCGTTGTTGGAGCGGATGGGTTGTCATTAAGCCAATTGGGCCTTTTGAATGGGCCATCTCTCTAGGCTGGGACTGTGAACAGTTAACACATAAAGGAATTGTGCCCTAAACATGATGAGTGCGATCATACCAGCACTAATGCACCAGATCCTATCAGAACTCTGAAGTTAAGTGTGTTTGGGCGAGATTAGTACTAGGATGGGTGACCCCCTAGGAAGTCCTCGTGTTGCACCCCATTTTCAATTTTTTTTGCCCTGGTTAAGTTTGCCAAGATACTTTATCCACCAAATCTCTATTACTGAATCGCACAGAACATTGGGCAAGACAACTTCGTTTCACGTAGAGGTTGGGCCCGCAAACTGAGGGCGTAGGGTTTATGACCAGGTTTCCGTCGCTCTGGTGCCCATAACTTTTGATCCGCAAGGAGTTATGCGGCGCACAGCATACCGTTCCAAAGCTCTATGAGAGCTCTAGGACGGGGGCAGCCAGCTTGCTTGATGTGCCCTTTTTGGAGCCCAAAATCGAACGTTTTCATCAGTTTTAGGCCACTTTTCTTCTTTTGCTCTGTTTTTCCGTCCCGAATCATACGTTGTGAACTGTTAAAAGGACGACAACCTGACTCGCGGGACATCAGAGGGCCCTACAACGTATAGATATCACGTCTTGCGAGGATGCTGCGTTTTTTAAGCGGATGGGTTGTCGTTAAGGCAATTGGGCCTTTTGAATGGGCCATCTATCTAGGTTGGGACTGTGAACCGTTAACACATATAGAAATTGTGCCCTCAACATGACGGGTGCGATCATACCTACACTAATGCACCGGATCCCATTAGAACTCCGAAGTTAAATGTGTTTTGGCGAGAATAGTACTAGGATGGGTGACCCCGTGGGAAGTCCTCGTGTTGCACCACCTTTTCAATTTTTTTTGCCCAGGTTAGGGTTGCCAAGATACTTTATCCACCAAATCTCTACTACTGAATCCTACAGAACATTGGGCTAGACAACTTCACTTTATGTAGAGGCTGGCCCGCAAACCGAGGGCGTAGGGTTTATGACCAGGTCTTCGTCGCTCCGGTGCCCATAACTTTTGATCCGTAAGGAGTTACGTGGCGCACAGCATACCGTTGCAAAGCTCTTTCAGAGCTCTACGGTGGGGGCAGCCAGCATGCTCACTGTGCCCGATTTTGGCGCCCAATATTGAACGTTTTCATCAGTTTCAGACCACTTTTCTTCTTTTGCTCTATTTTTCCATCCCGGATCATATGTTGTGAACTGTTAAAAGGACGACAACCTGACTTGCGGGATATCATAGGGCCCTACAACGTGTCGATATAACGTCTTGCGAGGATGCTGGGTTGTTGAAGCAGATGGGTTGTCATTAAGCACATTGGGCCTTTTGAATGGGTCATCTCTCTAGGCTGGGACTGTGAACAGTCAACACATAAAGGAATTGTGCCCTCAACATGATGGGTGCGATCGTACCAGCACTAATGCACCGGATCCCATCAGAACTCTGAAGTTAAGTGTGCTTGGGTGAGAGTAGTACTAGGATGGGTGACCCCCTGGGAAGTCCTTGTGTTGCACCCCTTTTCAATTTTTTTTGCCCTGGTTTGGGTTGCCAAGAAACTTTATCCACCAAATCTCTATTACTGAATCCCAAGGAACATTTGGCAAGAGAACTTAGTTTCACGTAGAAGCTGGGCCCGCAAACCGAGGGCATAGGGTTTGTGACCAGGTCTCCGTCGCTCCGGTGCCCATAACTTTTGATCCGTAAGGAGTTACGCGGCGCACAGCATACAGTTGCAAAGCTCTCTGAGAGCTCTACGACGAAGGCAGCTATCATGCTCGTTTTGCCCATTTTTGGAGCCCAAAATCGAACGTTTTTGTCAATTTCAGGCCACTTTTTTTCTTTTGCCCTATTTTTCAGTCCCGGATTGTACGTCGTGAATTGTTAAAAGGACGACAACCTGACTCGCGGGACATCAGAGAGCCCTACAACGTGTCGATATCACATCTTGCGAGGATGTTGCGTTGTTGAAGCGGATGGGTTGTCGTTAAGCCCATTGGACCTTTTGAATGGGCCATCTCTCTAGAATGGGACTGTGAACTGTTAACACATATAGGAATTGTGCCGTCAACATGACGGGTGCGATCATACCATCACTAATGCACCGGATCCCATCAGAACTCCGAAGTTAAGCGTGCTTGGGCGAAAGTAGTTCTAGGATGGGTGACCCCCTAGGAAGTCCTCGTGTTGCACCCCCTTTTCAATTTTTTTTGCCCTGGTTAGGGTTGTCAAGATACTTTATCCACCAAATCTCTATTACTGAATCCCACGGAACATTAGGCCAGACAACTTCACGTCATGCAGAGGCTGGGCCCGCAAACAGATGGCGTAGGGTTCGCGACCAGGTATCCGTTGCTCCGGTGCTCATAACTTTTGATCCGTAAGGAGTTACGCGGCGCACAGCATACCATTGGAAAGCTCTCTGGGAGCTCTACGACGCGGCACCAAGCTTGTTTGGCTGTGTGTCACGCCCTAACCCGGCCTATAAAGGTTAGACTAGGGTGTGATCTAAACATTCAAGTCCTTTCAAGTACTTAATCGTTCAAGGAGGTTTAGCACTTAACATTTTATCCTAGACTCCAAAATTTTTCCGAAAAACCGGCAGCATAACGGTTTTAATTGGGCTCTTTAGTTTGACCTAGTTCTCTAATCATCTCAAAATTTACTATCTCCATTTCATTACCAACTAAGATTACCATTTTACCATCAATTTAATTGCCTATTGTTTATTTCGACGTCTCGTTTGATTTATAATCTAGCATGAAACTATGTCTCGTTTGTTTGTTTGACCTCGTTTCAAAATATACATGTTCAAGATTGGGTAAATTCATTTACTTAGTCCTTACTAATGCATCGTAACCTATGATAATACTAGCGGTCATAAAAGCAAAACGATAATAGCAATGTCTAGCATCAGTCTACTTAATACAAGTACAAACCAAAATTAGACCCCAAATTACAACGGGGGTCTTTTACATCATGACATCGAATAACACAAAAGGAAATAGTCTTCAAGTAACATAAAGTTCACAAGTAGTCACGTTCAAGCAAAACAACAATGACAGGCAATCACTCAAGGGGTTCATCATTAGGTTCGTTGTCCTCGGGTACCTGTGTCTGTTCTTCTTCACCTGTGATGAAAAATAGGGTGAGTCCTTATGAACTCAGCGTGGGGAAACGAGGAATACGTTTTGAAACTCATTTTCCGGATCAATTATGAAAACTCCTTTTTGAAAACATGTCACATATTACAAGTAACAAGGTACACAAATATAGGAAACAAATCGAATAACAGATACATTTACCAATCATTTCAAGGATACGGTGAGCGGTTGCTCTCACTTTCAATTTCGATACAATTGTTGCAACCGACTTCAATAATCCCCTTATCGCTCCCAATTGGGTGTACTCCGGATGTACCCCGAAACCTACGACCCAACTCTCTGAGGGTGGAATGCCAAGCGAGAGAGGGAATTGGACCATGGTAGTCACGGGATCACCGGCAAGCCCTATGCTGCCCGGCGTTCGTGAAATGCTACCATGCCGCAATGAAAGGTTGCAACCTCGTATGCAATGCACATTTATAACATTTAACATATCACATTAGGAGGACAACAAAGTAGGTCGCCTCCGGGCAGTTATAAGATCGCACGTTGTCAAGTAATCAAACAAGGCACGATAAGACAAATAATTTCACTTGAAAAGCATATGGAGTCATATGAACATTGAACGGGTAGCCATGTAACACTTGCAAATCAAGCCATATAACTCATTTCGAAGTTCACGTAATCAAGTGATACGAATATTTAACATGCAACAACATTTACCTGGGTTCGGTTGCAAGAAAAGCTTATTTGATAACATGCAATGGTCAAAATCACATTTGAAGTTATAAAACATTTACGGGCAGCCCACTAAGCATATAATTTCCACACAATAACCAAGAATCAACACTTAGCAAAACTACCTAGTCATTAGGGTTTCCATTTCATGCCTAATCGTGTGATTAAAACCCTAAGTCAACTCAAAATCATTCTCAAGTCATGCATCATTCCATTCAAGCACCCTCAAGTACTCAAAACAGTCCACACAACATCCCAACACCACATTTCCACACAATTAGAACCACAAAAGGGGTTACAACAATTTTCCAAGCATGTAGCTAAATGAAACCTTTACTGAAATAGGCTGTTTTCCCACAATCAATAGGATAATCAAACAATCTCAAAATTCAGTGAATAAGATGTCCAATTAAAGCTTAAGAAGTTAACTAAAATCAGAAACAAGCCTTGCATCAATTGGAGTTCAGAATCATTAGTTATAGCCGAAACAGTGAGGTAGCACAAAACTGTCCAGATTTGCACACTTTTCAGAAATTGACATTTTTGAGGTCCTTAGGGTCAGTTTTAGCTTTGGTCCATTTCAGACAAAATTGTCCAGAACTGAAAAATATAGCAGCACACCAAATTTCATGCATTTTGGACAACAGTTACTAAATCAAATATGGTTCGTTCCACAAGGTCAGTGCATCTGCCAAAACCTGCTTCATTTTTCCAGATTTCCAGATTTGGTCACATTTTAAACATTTGCCATTTTGAGGACTATAGAATCAAAATTAGCTTCTGTCTATTTCTAGGAAAAATGTTCAAAACTGTCCAAAATAGTCAGATACCAATTTTCAAGCATTTTCAACATCATTTTCTTAGCTAAACGTACCTCGAACAGACTGGTCAGAGAGCTGTCAACAATTTCGACTTCACCTATCATCATTTTCAAGCCAAGATCTTGCCATGCATGGTTGGTTAAGCTTATGAACGACCATATATCTCAAGTACAGAAGCAAAGACACACATTTAAGAGCAAGCATGTGAAAATTTGTAGAGTTTTCAAAAGGTTTTAACCCTCACCTTAGCAATCAACCACAAGTTGCTCAAAACCCTTTGTTGAAGCTCAAATCTTCTCCTTTCCCTTGCTTAGCCGAAAACCTCACTAGTTTTTCTCTATTTTTCCTATCTTAATGATCAATCTCTTAGCACATGCATGAGGTTAAAACATGAAGAAAACAAATGGATATCAAGAAGCTCACCTAGGCCGAATAGAGGTCTTCAAAGCACATGCATGAGAATTTTTGAACTCTAGCTAGCTTGCTTCGATTTTCTTGATGGTTGCTTGACTTGATTTGCTATGTTGTGAGGGAGAGAAGCTATGGAGGTAGCAATGTACAGCTAGGGCTGAGAGAGAGAGAGAAGTGAGAGGGAATTGAGAGAAAGAAAGAGAAATAAAAGGGAAGTGAATGTTTTGAGCACTTGGTCGGCTATTGCTTTGCAAATTCTGATTTTTTGTGTTGTCTTCGGTGTGATGTTTGAATTGTTAGTGGAGAATGGTGATGTAGCCGAGATGGTGGATTAGTGTTTAGCAAAGTGTGGCTTTTATGCAAGCAAAAGGTATGACAATGTGAAGATTTGTCTCAAGCATGCATGAATAAATTATGTTGCTCAAATTTTTCTCTCAAGAACATGGTGTGGTCGGCCAAGGGCTTGCAATTGCTGAAAATTCAGATTCTATTTAATGCATTTTAGATTAAAATAATGGTGAAATTTGAGGTGTATTGGTTTTGGGTGAGAATAAAGAATAAAGAAAGTTTTGTGTTTGGTGCTATTTTGTCTTCTAGTGAGTTGAATTATGATTATTATATTGATAGTGGATTTTGTAGGATTGTTTAATAATCTAGTGCTCCGTGAAAGATGCTTTCTTGATTAGCGTGAAGACACACTTTCCTAGGTCTAGGGCACGAACTACGAGGTGGGACACGAACTCACGTTTTTCAAGTAAATGCACGCAATCCTAAATGAATGCACGTAATTTAATGTATGGCACATAAAATGAACACAATTCTTAAACCTAGGTCATGGCACACAAATCTAGGTTAGGGCACATGAAGCTAGGTTTCACACGCAAATCGGGGTCGGGCCTCACATCCTCCCCTCCTTAAAAGAATTTCGCCCCGAAATTCAATATTACCTTGAAATAATGCTGGATACTGCTGCTCCATCTGGTCTCGCCTTTCCCACGTTGCTTCTTCGACTCCATGATGATCCCACAACACTTTCACCATAGGTATAGTTCTGTTGCACAACTCCCGATCCTGCTGTTCTACGGTCCGAATGGGCGTCTCCTCGTAGGACAAGTTCTCCCGAAGCTGCAACGGCTCTGGCTCCAAGATATGCGACGAATCAGGATGATACTTCCGCAACATCGAAACATGAAAGACGTCGTGAATATTGGAGAGGTTCTGGGGTAGCGCTAGGCGATACGCCAACTTGCCAACCTTCTCAACTCGAGACTCTGTCTCCGTCGGTCTGTATAACTCTTCTGCCTACTCTGGGTGGTAAGCATCCGTTTCCGGATGAGGTGGATGTTATCAACGGTCTTCAATAGTTCAGGTAAAAGGGTCGGGTCAAAAGTCTTCGTCTCACCTACTTCATCCCAGTAAATTAGGGATCGACACTTACATCCATACAGCGCCTTAAATGGGGCCATCCAGATAGTGGCCTGATAACTATTGTTGTAGGCGAACTCCGCTAGAGATATATATTTCTCCTAACCTTTTCCGAAGTCTAACACACATGCCCTTAGCATATCCTCTAGAATCTGAATAGTTCTCTCTGATTGTCCATCGGTCTGAGGGTGATAAGCTGTGCTAAAACTCAACTTCGTTCCCAAAGCTTCCTGTAATCTCTTCCAAAATCGGGAAGTAAAACGAGGATCCCTATCCGATACAATACTCATAGGCATCCCGTGCAATCTTACAATCTCCGCCACATACATATCTCCCAATTCCTTAGGACTATCCTCCTTGTTCATCGGTAAGAAGTGCACCGACTTAGTCAATCTATCCACTATAACCCAAACGGCGTCACGACCCTTTCGTGACCTAGGCAGGTCCATAACAAAATCCATAGTTATATGTTCCCATTTCCATTGAGGAATCTCCAACGGCTGAAGTAAACCTACGGGTCGTTGATGTTCTGCTTTGACCCTCTGGCAAGTCAGACACCGTGCTACAAACTCCGCAATTTCTCTCTTCATATTATTCCACCAATAGTGTTGGTTCAAATCCCGATACATCTTTGTTCCGCCGGGGTGAATAGTATATCTTGAATTATGTGCTTCCTCAAGAATCTTCTTTTTCAGCTCTGGCTCATTGGGAACACAAACCCGGTTCCTAAACCTCCAAATACCATTATCATGAAACTTGAAATATGTGTTGCTTTCCTTAATCTTCTGAACTTGTTGGTCCTTCTGTTGAGCCCCTCGTAACTCAGACAACAAAGTCGATAGAACTTGGGTAGTGGCAAAAAGTAACCCTTTCTGAGTCAATTGTGGTTTCCACAGAAATGCTTCCTCCAACAACTCCTGCACCTTGACTTCCAGTTTTGCCATGCTTGCTTTTCTACTTAAAGCATCTGCAACTACATTCGCTTTACCGGGCACATAATTGATTGAGCAGTTATAATCATCCAAAAGCTCCATCCACCGCCTTTGCCTCATATTCAACTCCTTTTGTGAGAACAAGTATTTCAAGCTCTTATGATTAGTAAATACTTCAAACTTGTTACCCCACAGATAATGCCTCCATTTCTTGAGTGCAAACACAATGGCCGCCAACTCCAAATCATGCGTCCGGTAATTCATCTCGTACGGCTTTGGCTTCCTAGAAGCATATGCAATCACTCTTCCATTTTGCATCAATACACATCCCAGTCCTTCTTTCGAAGCATCGCTATAGATTACAAAACCTTGACTCCCTTCAGGCAATGCAAGAACTGGTGCGGTAGTCAATCTTTTCTTCAACTCTTGGAAGCTACTCTCACACTTATCATCCCACACGAACTTGGTTTTCTTTTGAGTGAGCTTTGTAAGCGCTCATGAAATCTTAGAGAAATCCTTCACGAACCTCCGATAATAGCCGGCTAGACCAAGAAAACTCTGAACCTCTGTAACATTTTTCGGCTTCTTCCAAGACATCACTGCATCAATCTTTGCTGGATCTACCGCTATTCCCTCTAGGGATATGATATGCCCCAAAAATGCAATATGCTGCAGCCAAAATTCGTACTTGCTAAACTTTGTATACAATTGGTGCTCTCAAAGTTTATGTAGTACCAACCGCAGATGTTGCTCATGCTCCGCCTCCGATTTCGAGTATACCAAAATATCATCAATGAAGATCACCACAAATTGGTCCAAGTAGGGTTGAAACACCCTATGCATCAAATCCATAAAAGCTGCAGGGGCATTAGTTAGTCCAAAAGGCATCACCACATATTCATAATGCCCACATCTCGTCCTGAAAGCCGTTTTAGGCACATCTTCCTTCTTGATCCGCAACTGATAATACCCTTGCCTCAAGTCGAGTTTCAAATACATTTTGGCTCCTTGCAGTTGATCAAATAACTCGTCAATCAGGGGAAGTGTGTATTTATTCTTGACAGTCACTTCGTTCAATCCTCGGTAGTCAATGCATAGCCTCAACGTTCCGTCTTTCTTCTTCACAAATAGAACTGGTGCACCCCACGGTGAAGAACTCGGTTGTACAAACCCCTTCTTCAGCAATCCTTGCAATTGTTCCTTCAACTCTTGTAGATCGGCCGGTGCCATACGATAGGGAGCTTTTGATATCGGCTGGGCGCTAGGCAGCAACTCTATAACAAACTCGATCTCTCAATTCGGGGGTAAACCGGGTAATTCTTCAGGGAACACATCTGCATAGTCTTTGATCACAAGCATCTCCTCCAACTTAGCTTTATCCGATGGCTTGTTGATAAGGTAAGCCAAGTATCCGCTGCACCCTTTCCTCAAGGACTTCACTGCTTTTGTAGATGAAATGATAGAACTCCCGGTGAAATCTCTTCGGCCCATAACCTCCAGTATTGGTTGATCAGGTACCCGGAACGTTATAATCTTCGCCCGGCAATCCAGTTGGACATGATGTTTTGCTAGCCAGTCCATCCCTAAAATGACCTCATAATCTCGAAAGGTAATACAATAAGATTGGCTGGGAATTCCTTATCCTTAATTTGGATTTTACATGTTTTACAAGCTGAACTAGTTACAAGTTTAGAACCCATTGGAGTACCAACTTCTACTTCGTATGGCAAACATACAACTTTCAATTTCACACGTTCCACACATAAGGGAGTAATAAATGAATGAGCAGCACCCGGATCAATTAACACCTTAACAGGTTGATTCAGTATGAAGAATGTACCTTCAACAACAGCGGTCTCATCCAGAATCTCCTCGCACTCAATGGCATAAGCTCGGGCCTGGACTCTAGGAACTGGAGTCTTGCCTCTACCGGCTGGTTTACCCTGATTCTGTCCCCCTTGCCATTTAGGGCAATCCTTAACCCGGTGCTGATCGCTGCCACAACCCACGCATTTCCTCAATTTTCTCCAACACTGGGCCTCGGTGTGGCCCTTCTTGTTACAGTACGAACATATGGCAGTCTGAGAAGCAGGTGAACTACCTGTGGAACCGCAGGTGGAAGAGGCTAATGGCACTTTAGTCGGGCCACGGTTATTCACTGACCTATTCTGGCTCTGGCCTTGACCACGACTCTGACTCTGGAATTTCCTCTGCTGACCTAGAGGCTGGTATGGTTTCTTGTTTGGTTGACTCGAACCGGCTCCATCTAGTTTCCTCTTCTCAACTCGAGAGATAGCAGCAAAGATAGCAGAATAAGTATCGAAGTCATGAGAAGCTAACTGGTCCTGAATCTCTAGCCTCAAACCAACAGTAAATTTCCACATTTTTGCCTCTGGAGTACAAACCATATATTGAGCATAACGGGACAGTCGGTCAAAATGAGCCTCGTACTGGGCCACCGTCATATTACCCTGGGTCAAGTGCATGAACTCCTCGATCCGCCTCTACCTGGAGACTGCAGGTACATATTTCTCCTTAAATGCCTTAACGAAATTACCCCACAAGCGAGGTGTCTGATCAATCTCCCACAGTGCCTCTACAGTGTGCCACCAATGCTCGGCATCCCCGTTCAACAGAAATACAGCAAACTCCAATTTCTCTTCATCTGTATAATCAAGTGGCCTGAAAATCTTCTCGATCTCAGACAGCCAATCCTCTACTTTCTCATCATCAGCTTCTCCATAGAATTTAGACGGGCGAAAGTCAAGGAATTCCTTCATTCTGCTATGTCTCCCATGGTTACCCTCATTCCTGTTGTTGATGTTGTTGTTGGCTTCACGAGCATCCTGACGCTCCATCACACGTGATACGCGATCCATGGCATTTGCCATCATATTAAACATAGCCATACCAGGATTAGTCTGATAGGAATCCCCGGTCTCTTGAGGTTCACCACTCCTATTAGTAGTACGGGTACTAGGGCCAGCCATCTATAGGCACAGATTACGATGCATAATTTATTAAAATATTACAATTAAGAATCTAATGCTTATGATATGCAACATAATATAGGTACAATTCTAAAAACATTTAAGGCAGGTAAGTCACTTAAGCACATAGAACATAGAAGCCACATTTATCACACAATAACACATAAACAAGTCATCCTAATTATCTTAAGGCTCTACCCACAGTCCGAGAGTTAAACCCGGCTAAAGCAATCTAAGCTCTGATACCATTCTTCTAGATGTCACGCCCCAACCCGGCCTATAAAGGTTAGACTAGGGTGTGATCTAAACATTCAAGTCCTTTCAAGTACTTAACCGTTCAAGGAGGTTTAGCACTTAACGTTTTACCCTAGACTCCAAAGTTTTTCTGGAAAACCGGCAGCATAACGGCTGTAATTGGGCTCTTTAGTTTGACCTAGTTCTCTAATCACCTCAAAATTTACTATCTCCATTCCATTACCAACTAAGATTACCATTTTACCATCAATTGAATTGCTTATTGGTTATTTCGACGTCCCGTTTGATTTATAATCTAGCATGAAACTATGTCTCGTTTGTTTGTTTGACCTCGTTTCAAAATATACCTGTTCAAGATTGGATAAATTCATTTACTTAGTCCTTACTAATGCATCGTAACCTATGATAATACTAGCGGTCATAAAAGCAAAACGATAATAGCAATGTCTAGCATCAGTCTACTTAATACAAGTACAAACCAAAATTAGACCCCAAATTACAACGGGGGTCTTTTACATCATGACATCGAATAACACAAAGGGAAATAGTCTTCAAGTAACATAAAGTTCACAAGTAGTCACGTTCAAGCAAAACAACAATGACAGGCAATCACTCTAGGGGTTCATCATTAGGCTCATTGTCCTCGGGTACCTGTGCATGTTCTTCTTCACCTGTGATGAAATAGGGTGAGTCCTTATGAACTCAGCGAGGGGGAAACGAGGAATACGTTTTGAAACTCATTTTCCTATTCAATTATGAAAACTCCTTTTTGAAAACATGTCACATATTACAAGTAACAATACACAAATATACGAAACAAATCGAATAACGGATACATTTACCAATCATTTCAAGGATACGGTGAGCGGTTGCTCTCACTTTCAATTTCGTTACAATTGTTGCGGCCGACTTCAATAATCCCCTTATCGCTCCCAATTGGGTGTACTCTGGATGTACCCCGAAACCTACAACCCAACGCTCCGGGGATGGAATGCCAAGCGAGAGAGGGAATTGGACCATGGTAGTCACGGGAGCACCAGCAAACCCTATGCCGCCCGGCGTTCGTGAAACGCTACCATGCCACAATGAAAGGTTGCAACCTCGTATGCAATGCACATTTATAACATTTAACATATCACATTAGGAGGACAACAAAGTAGGTTGCCTCCAGGCAGTTATAAGATCGCACGTTGTCAAGTAATCAAACAAGGCACGATAAGACAAATAATTTCACTTGAAAAGCATATGGAGTCATATGAACATTGAACGGGCAGCCATGTAACACTTGCAAATCAAGCCATATAACTCATTTCGAAGTTCACGTAATCAAGTGATACGAATATTCAACATGCAACAACATTTACCTGGGTTCGGTTGCAAGAAAAGCTTATTTGACAACATGCAATGGTCAAAATCACATTTGAAGTTATAAAACATTTACGGGCAGCCCACTAAGCATATAATTTCCACACAATAACCAAGAATCAACACTTAGCAAAACTACCTAGTCATTAGGGTTTCCATTTCATGCCTAATCGTGTGATTAAAACCCTAAGTCAACTCAAAATCATTCTCAAGTCATGCATCATTCCATTCAAGCACCCTCAAGTACTCAAAACAGTCCACATTATCCCAACACCACATTTCCACACAATTAGAACCACAAAAGGGGTTACAACAATTTTCCAAGCATGTAGCTAAATGAAACCTTTACTGCAATAGGCTGTTTTCCCACAATCAATAGGATAATCAAACAATATCAAAATTCAGTGAATAAGATGTCCAATTAAATCTTAAGAAGTTAACTAAAATCAGAAACAAGCCTGGCATCAATTGGAGTTCAGAATCATTAGTTATAGCCGAAACAGTGAGGTAGCACAAAACTGTCCAGATTTGCACACTTTTCAGAACTTGACGTTTTTGAGGTCCATAGGGTCAGTTTTAGCTTTGGTCCATTTCTGACAAAATTGTCCAGAACTGAAAAATATAGGAGCACAGAAAATTGCATGCATTTTTAACAATATTTACTAAGTCAAATATGGTTCGTTCCACAAGGTCAGTGCATCTGCCAAAACCTGCTTCATTTTTGCAGATTTCCAGATTTGGTCACATTTTAAAGATTAGCCATTTTGAGGACCTTAGAATCAAAATTAGCTTCGGCCTATTTCTACGAAAAATGTTCAAAACTGTCCAAAATAGTTAGCTACCAATTTTCAAGCATTTTCAACATCATTTGCTTAGCTAAACTTACCTCAAACAGACTGGTCAGAGAGCTGTCAACAATTTCGACTTCACCTAGCATCATTTTCAAGCCAAGGTCTTGCCATGCATGGTTGTTAAGCTTATGAACGACCATATATCTCAAGTACAGAAGCAAATGCACACATTTATGAGCATGCATGTGAAATTTTGAAGAGTTTTCAAAAGGTTTTAACCCTCACCTTAGCAATCAACCATAAGTTGCTCAAAACCCTTTGTTGAAGCTCAAATCTTCTCCTTTCCCTTGCTTAGCCGAAAACATCACTAGTTTTTCTCTATTTTTCCTAGCTTAATGATCAATCTTTTAGCACGTGCATGAGGTTAAAACATGAAGAAAACAAATGGATATCAAGAAGCTCACCTAGGCCGATTAGAGGTCTTCAAAGCACATGCATGAGGATTTTTGAACTCTAGCTAGCTTGCTTCGACTTTCTTGATTGTTGCTTGACTTGATTTGCTATGTTGTGAGGGAGAGAAGCTATGGAGGTAGCAATGTGCAGCTAGGGCCGAGAGAGAGAGGGAAGTGAGAGGGAATTGAGAGAAAGAAAGAGAAATAAATGGGAAGTGAATGTTTTGAGCACTTGGTCGGCTATTGCTTTGCAAATTCTGATTTTTTGTGTTGTCTTTGGTGTGATGTTTGAATTGTTAGTGGAGAATGGTGATGTAGCCGAGATGGTGGCTTAGTGTTTAGCAAAGTGTGGCTTTGATGCAAGCAAAAGGTATGACAATGTGAAGATTTGTCTCAAGCATTCATGAATAAATTATGTTGCTCAAATTTTTCTCTCAAGAACATGGTGTGATCGGCCAAGGGCTTGCAATTGCTGAAAATTCAGATTCTATTTAATGCATTTTAGATTATAATAAGGGTGAAATTTGAGGTGCATTGGTTTTGGGTGAGAATAAAGAATAAGGAATGTTTAGTGTTTGGTGCTATTTCGTCTTCTAGTGAGTTAAATTAGGATTATTATATTGATAGTGGATTTTGTAGAATTGTTTAATAATCTAGTGCTTCGTGAAAGATGCTTTCTTGATTAGCGTGAAGACACGCTTTCCTAGGTCTAGGGCACGAACTACGAGATGAACGCACGTTTTTCAAGTAAATGCACGCAATCCTAAATGAATGCACGTAATTCAATGCATGGCACATAAAATGAACACAATTCTTAAAAATAGGTCACGGCACGCAAATCTATGTTAGGGCACACGAAGCTAGGTTTCACACGTAAATCAGGGTCGGGCCTCACATTGTGCCCTTTTTTAGAGCCCAAAATCGAACGATTTCATCAGTTTCGGGCCACTTTTCTTCTTTTGCTCTGTTTTTCCGTCCCGGATCGTACGTCGTCAACTTTTAAAAGGACGACAACCTGACTCACGGGACATCAGAGGGCCCTACAACATGTCGATATCACGTCTTGCAAGCATGCTGTGTTGTTGAAGCGGATGGGTTGTCGTTAAGCCCATTGGGCCATTGGAATGGGCCATCTCTCTAGGCTGGGACTGTGAACCATTAACACATATAGGAATTATGCCCTCAACATGTCGGGTGCGATCATACCAACACTATCGCATCGGATCCCATCAGAACTCCGAAGTTAAGCGTGCTTGGGCGAGAGTAGTACTAGGATGGGTGATCCCCTGGGAAGTCCTCGTGTTGCAACCCCTTTTCAATTTTTTTTGCCCTAGTTAGGGTTGCCAAGATACTTTATCCACCAAATCTCTATTACTGAATCCCACGGAACATTGGGCAAGACAACTTCGTTTCACGTAGAGGCTGGGCCCACAAACCGAGGGCGTAGGGTTTGTGACCAGGTCTCCGTCGCTTCGGTGCCGATAACTTTTGATCCGTAAGGAATTACGCAGCGCACAGCATACCGTTGCAAAGCTCTCTGAGAGCACTACGACGGGGGCAGCCAGCATGCTCGCTTTGCCCATTTTTGGAGCCCAAAATTGAACGTTTTCATCAGTTTCATGCCACTTTTCTTGTTTTACTCTATTTTTCCGTCCCGGATCGTACGTCATGAACTGTTAAAAGGACGACAACCTGACTCACGGGACATCAGAGGGCCCTACAACGTGTCGATATCACGTCTTGCAAGCATGCTGCGTTGTTGAAGCGGATGGGTTATCGTTAAGCCCATTGGGCTTTTTGAATGGGCCATCTCTCTTTGCTGGGACTGTTAACCATTAACACATAAAGGAATTGTGACCTCAACATGACGGGTGCGATCATACCAGCACTAATGCACCGGATCCAATCAGAACTCCGAAGTTATGCGTGCTTGGGCGAGAGTAGTACTAGGATTGGTGACCCCCTGGGAAGTCCTCGTGTTGCACCACCTTTTCAATTTTTTTTGCCCTGGTTAGGGTTGCCAAGATACTTTATCCACCAAATCTCTGTTACTGAATCCCACGGAACATTGGGCAAGACAACTTCGTTTCACGTAGAGGCTGGGCCCGCAAACCGAGGGCGTAGGGTTTGTGACCAGACCTCCGTCGCTCCGGTGCCCATAACTTTTGCTCCGCAAAGAGTTACGCGGTGCACAGCATACCGTTGCAAAGCTCTCTGAGAGCTCTACGACGGGGGCAGCCAGCTTGCTCGTTTTGCCCGATTTTGGAGCCCAAAATCGAACATTTTCATCAGTTTCAGGCCATTTTCTTTTTTTGTTCTATTTTTTCGTCCCGGATCATACGTTGTGAACTGTTAAAAGGACGACAACCTGACTCGCAGGACATCAGAGGGCCCTACAACGTGTCGATATAATGTCTTGCGAGGATGCTGCGTTGTTGAAGTGGACGGGTAGTCGTTAAGCCCATTGGGCCTTTTGAATGGGCCATTTCTCTAGGCTGGGACCGTGAACCGTTAACACATATAGGAATTGTGCCCTCAACATGACGGGTGCGATCATACCAGCACTAATGCATCGGATCCCATCAGAACTCCGAAGTTAAGTGTGCTTGGGCGAGAGTAGTACTAGGATGGGGGACCCTTTAGGAAGTCCTAGTGTTGCACCCCCTTTTCAATATTTTTTGCCCTGGTTAGGGTTGCCAAGATATTTTATCCACCAAATCTCTATTACTGAATCCCACGGAACATTGGGCAGGACAACTTCATTTCACGTAGAGGCTGGGCCCGCAAACCGAGGGCGTAGGGTTTATGACCAGGTCTCCGTCGCTCCGGTGAACATAACTTTTTATCCGTAAGGAGTTACGCGGCGCACAGCATACCGTTGCAAAGCTCTCTGAGAGCTCTACAACGGGGGCAGCTGGCATGCTCGTTGTGCCCTTTTGGAGCCAAAAATTGAACGGTTTCATCAATTTCAGGCCACTTTTCTTCTTTTGCTATGTTTTTTCATCCTGGATCGTACGTCGTGTACTGTTAAAAGGATGACAACCTGACTCGCAGGACATCAGAGGGCCCTACAACGTGTCGATATCACGTTTTGCAAGCATGCTGCATTGTTGAAGCGGATGGGTTGTCGTTAAGCCCATTGGGCCCTTTGAATGGGCCATCTCTCTAAGTTGGGACTCTGAACAGTTAACACAAAAAGGAATTGTGCCCAAAACATGATGGGTGCGATCATACCAGCACTAATGCACCGGATCCATCAGAACTCCGAAGTTAAGCGTGCTTGGGTAAGAGTAGTACAAGGATGGGTGACCCCCTGGGAAGTCCTCCTGTTGCACCACCTTTTCAATTTTTTTTGCCCTGGTTAGGTTGCCAAGATACTTTATCCACCAAATCTCTATTACTGAATCTCACGGAAAAAACGGGCAAGACAACTTCGTTTCACGTAGAGGCTGGGCCCGCAAACTGAGGGCGTAGGGTTTGTGATCAGGTCTCCGTCGCTCCGGTGAATATAACTTTTGATCCGTAAAGAGTTACGCGGCGCACAGCATACCGTTGCAAAGCTCTCTAAGAGCTCTACGACGGGGGCGGCTAGCTTGCTCGGTGTGCTAGTTTTTGGAGCCCAAAATCGAACGTTTTCATCAGTTTCAGTCAACTTTTCTTCTTTTGCTCTATTTTTCCGTCCCGGATCGTACGTCGTGAACTGTTAAAAGGACGACAACTTGACTCGCGGGACATCAGAGTGCCCTACAACGTGTCGATATCACGTCTTGCAAGCATGCTGCGTTGTTGAAGCTGATGGGTTGTCGTTAAGCCCATTGGGCCTTTTGAATGGGCCATCTCTCTAGGTTGGGACTGTGAACCGTTAACAAATATCGGAATTGTGCCCTCAACATGACAGGTGCGATCATACCATCACTAATGCACCGGATCCCATCAGAACTCCGAAGTTAAGCGTGCTTGGGCGAGAGTAGTACTAGGATGGGTGACCCCCTAGGAAGTCCACGTGTTGCACCCCCTTTTCAATATTTTTTGCCCTGGTTAGGGTTACCAAGATACTTTATCCACCAAATCTCTATTATTGAATCCCACGGAGCATTCGGCAAGACAACTTCGCTTCACGTAGAGGCTGGGCCCGCAAACCGAGGGCGTAGGGTTTATGACCAGGTCTCCGTCGCTCCGGTTCCCATAACTTTTGATCTGTAGGGAGTTACGCGGCGTACAGCATACCGTTGCAAAGTCCTCTGAGAGCTCTACGACCGGGGCAGAAAGCTTGCTCGCTGTGCCCGTTTTTGGAGCCCAAAATCGAACGTTTTCATCAGTTTCAGGCCACTTTTCTTCTTTTGCACTTTTTTTCCATCCAGGATCGTACGTCGTGAACAGTTAAATGGACAACAACCTGACTCGCAGGACATCTGAGGGCCCTACAACGTGTTGATATCACGTCTTGCAAGGATGCTGCATTGTTAGAGCGGATGGGTTGTCGTTAAGCCCATTGGGCCTTTGAATGGGCTATCTCTCTAGGCTGGGACTGTGAACAGTTAACACATAAAGGAATTGTACCCTTAACATGACGGGTGCGATCATACCAGCACTAATGCACCGGATCATATCAGAACTCTGAAGTTAAGCGTGTTTGGCCGGGACTAGTACTAGGATGGTTGACCCCCTGGGAAGTCCAAGTGTTGCACCCCCTTTTCAATTTTTTTGCCCTAGTTAGGGTTGCCAAGATACTTTATCCATCAAATCTCTATTACGAAATTCCACGGAACATTGGGCAAGATAACTTCGCTTCACGTAGAGGCTCGGTCCGCAAACCGAGGGCGTAGGGTTTGTGACCAGGTCTCCGTCGCTCTGCTGCGCATAACTTTTGATCTGTAACGAGTTACGCAGTGCACAGCATACCGTTGCAAAGCTCTCTGAGGGCTCTACGACGGGGGCAGCCAACTTGCTCGCTGTGCCCATTTTTGGAGACCAAGATTGAATGTTTTCAACATTTTCAGGCCACGTTTCTTCTTTTGCTCTTTTTTTCGTCCCGGATCATACGTTGTGA
Source organism: Ehretia macrophylla (assembly GCA_037974665.1). Lineage (NCBI taxonomy): Eukaryota > Viridiplantae > Streptophyta > Magnoliopsida > Boraginales > Ehretiaceae > Ehretia > Ehretia macrophylla. The sequence goes on along the minus strand of CM075765.1, from coordinate 83,487,178 downwards.
ACTGCTAAAAGGACGACAACCTGACTCGTGGGACATCAGAGGACCCTACAACGTGTCGATATAACGTCTTGCGAGGATTCTGCATTGTTGTAGCGAATGGGTTGTCGTTAAGCCCATTGGGCCTTTTGAATGGGCCATCTCTCTAGGCTGGGACTGTGAACCGTTAACACATATAGAAATTGTGACCTCAACACGACGGGTGCGATAATACCTACACTAATGCATCGGATCCCATCAGAACTCCGAAGTTAAGCGTGGTCGGCGAGAGTAGTACTAGGATGGGTGACCCCCTGGGAAGTCCTCGTGTTGCACCACCTTTTCAATTTTTTTTGCCCTGGTTAGGGTTGCCAAGATACTTTATCCACCAAATCCCTATTACTGAATCCCACGGAACATTGGGCCAGACAACTTCACTTCACGTAGAGGCTGGCCCGCAAACCGAGGGTGTAGTGTTAGTGACCAGGTCTCCGTCACTCCGGTGCCTATTACTTTTGATCCGTAAGGAGTTACGCAGCGCACAGCATACCGTTGCAAAGCTCTCTAAGAGCTCTACGACGGGGACTACCAGCTTGCTTGCTTTGCCCAATTTTGGAGCACAAAATTGAACGTTTTCATCAGTTTCAAGCCACTTTTCTTCTTTTGCTCTATTTTTCCGTCCCGGATCATACGTGTGAACTATTAAAAAGATGATTACCTGACTCGCAGGACATCAGAGGGCCTTACAACGTGTCGATATAACGTCTTGCGAGGATGCTGGGTTGTTGAAGTGGATGGGTTGTCGTTAAGCCCATTGGGTCTTTTGAATGGGCCATCTCTTTAGGTTGGGACTGTGAACCGTTAACATATATCGGAATTGTGCCCTCAACATCACAGGTGCGATCATACCATCACTAATGCACCGGATCCCATCAGAACTCCGAAGTTAAGCGTGCTTGGGCGAGAGTAGTACTAGGATGGGCGACCCCCTGGGAAGTCCACGTGTCGTACCCCCTTTTCAATATTTTTTGCCCTGGTTAGGGTTGCCAAGATACTTTATCCACCAAATCTCTATTACTGAATCCCACGGAACATTGGGCAAGACAACTTTGCTTCACGTAGAGGCTCGGCCTGCAAACAGAGCGCGTAGGGTTTATGACCAGGTCTCCGTCGCTCCAGTGCCCATAAACTTTAATCCGTAAGGAGTTACGTGACACACAGCTTACCATTGGAAAGCTCTCCGAGAGCTCTACGATGGGGGCAGCAAGACTACCTGGCTGTGCCACTTTTTGGAGCCTAAAATTGACCGTTTTCTTCAGTTTCGGGCCAATTTTCTTCTTTTGCTCAGTTTTTCCATCCCGGATCATACATCGTGAGCTGTTAAAAGGATGACAACTATACTCGCGGGACATCTGAGGGCCCTACAACGTGTCGATATCACGTCTTGCAAGGATGCTGCATTGTTGGAGCGGATGGGTTGTCGTTAAGCCCATTGGACCTTTGAATGGGCCATCTCTCTAGGCTGGGACTGTGAACAGTTAACACATAAAGGAATTGTGCCCTTAACATGACGGGTGCGATCATACCAGCACAAATGCACCGGATCATATCAGAACTCCGAAGTTAAGCGTGTTTGGGCGAGAGTGGTACTAGGATGGGTGACCCCTTGGGAAGTCCTCGTGTTGCACCCCCTTTTCAATTTTTATTGCCCTAGTTAGGGTTGCCAAGATAATTTATCCATCAAATCTCTATTACTGAATTCCACGGAAAATTGGCAAAGACAACTTCGCTTGACGTAGAGGCTCGGCCCGCAAACCGAGGGCGTAGGGTTTGTGACCAGGTCTCCGTCGCTCCGCTGCGCATAACTTTTGATCCGTAAGGAGTTACGCGGCGCACAGCATACCGTTGCGAACCTCTCTGAGAGCCCTACAATGGGGGCAGCCAGCATGCTGGCTTTGCCCATTGTTGGAGCCCAAAATCGAACATTTTTATTAGTTTCAGGCTACTTTTCTTTTTTTTCTCTTTTTTTGGGTCCCGGATCGTACGTTCTGAACTGTTAAAAGGACGACAACCTGACTCGTGGGACATCAGAGGGCCCTACAACGTGTCGATATAACGTCTTGCGAGGATGCTGCGTTGTTGAAGCAGATGGGTTGTCGTTAAGCCCATTGTGCCTTTTGAATGGGCCATCTCTCTAGGCTGGGACTGTGAACCATTAACACATATAGAAATTGTACCCTCAACATGACCGGTGTGATCATACCTGCTCTAATACACCGGATCCCATCAGAACTCCGAAGTTAAGCGTGCTTGGGCGAGAGTAGTACTAGGATGGGTGACCCCCTGGGAAGTCCTCGTGTTGCACTACCTTTTCAATTTTTTTTGCCCTAGTTAGGGTTGCCAAGATACTTTATCCACCAAATCTCTTTTACTGAATCCCATGGAACATTGGGCCAGAAAACTTCACTTCACGTAGAGGCTAGCCCGCAAACCGAGGGCGTAGGGTTTGTGACCAGGTCTCCATCGCTCTGGTGCCTATAACTTTTGTTCCGTAAGGAGTTACGCGGCGCACAGCATACCGTTGCAAAGGTCCCCGAGAGCTCTATGACCGGGGGAGCGAGCCTGCTCGCTTGGCCCAATTTTGGAGACCAAAATCGATCGTTTTAATCAGTTTCAGGCCAATTTTCCTATTTTGCTCTGTTTTTTCGTCCCGGATCATACGTTGTGAACTGTTAAAATGACGACAACCTGACTCGCGGGACATCAGAGGGCCCTACATTGTGTCGATATAACGTCTTGCGAGGATGCTGCGTTGTTGAAGTGGATGGGTTGTCGTTAAGCCCATTGGGCCTTTTGAATGGGCCATCTCTCTAGACTGGGACTGTGAACCGTTAACACATATAAGAATTGTGCCATCAAAATGACGGGTGCGAACATACCAGCACTAATGCACCGTATCCCATCAGAACTACGAAGTTAAGCACGCATGGGCGAGAGTAGTACTAGGATGGGTGATCCCCTGGGAAGTCCTCGTGTTGCAACCCCTTTTCAATTTTTTTTGCCCTAGTTAGGGTTGCCAAAATACTTTATCCACCAAATCTCTATTACTGAATCCCACGAAACTTTGGACAAGACAACTTCGTTTCACGTAGAGGCTGGGCCCGCAAACTGAGGGCGTAGGGTTTGTGACCAGGTCTCCGTCGCTCCGTTTAACATAACTTTTGATCCGTAACGAGTTACGCAGAACACAGCATAGCGTTGCAAAGCTCTCTGAGAGCTCTATGACGGGGGCAGCTAGCATGCTCTTAGTGCCCATTTTTGGAGCCCAAAATCGAGCGTTTTCATCAGTTTCAAGCCACTTTTCTTCTTTTGCTCTGTTTTTCCGTCTCGGATCGTACGTCGTGAACTGTTAAAAGGACGACAACCTGTCTCGCGGGACATCAGAGGGCCCTACAACGTGTCGATATCACGTCTTGCAAGCATGCTGCGTTGTTAAAGCGGATGAGTTGTCGTTAAGCCCATTGGGCCTTTTGAATGGGCTATCTCTCTAAGCTGTGACTCTGAACAGTTAACACATAAAGGAATTGTGCCCTCAACATGACGGGTGCGATCATACCAGCACTAATGCACCGGATCCCATCAGAACTCCGAAGTTAAGGGTGCTTGGGCGAGAGTAGTACTAGGATGGGTGACCCCCTAGGAAGTCCTCGTGTTGCACCCCCTTTTCAATTTTTTTTGCCCTGGTTAGGGTTGCCAAGATACTTTATCCACCAAATCTCTATTACTGAATCCCATGGAACATTGGGGAAGACAACTTCGCTTCTTGTCGAGGCTGGGCCCGTAAACCGAGGGCGTAGGGTTTGTGACAAGGTCTTCGTCGCTCCGGTTCCAATAAGTTTTGATCCGTAAGGAGTTACGCGGCACACAGCATACCGTTACAAAGCTCTCTCTGAGAGCTCTACGATGGGGTCAGCCAGCTTGCTCGCTATGCCCATTTTTGAAGCCCAAAATCGAATGTTTTCATCAGTTTTAGGCCATTTTTCTTCTTTTGCTTCGTTTTTCCATCCCGGATCGTATGTCGTGAACTGGTAAAAGGATGACAACCTGACTCACGGGACATCAGAGGGTCCTACAACGTGTTGATATCACGTCTTGCGAGGATGCTGCGTTGTTGAAGCGGATGGGTCGTCGTTAAAGCCCATTGGGCTTTTTGAATGGGCCATCTCTCTTCGCTGGGACTGTGAACCATTAACACATATAGGAATTGTGCCCTCAGCATGTCAGGTGCGATCATACCAGCACTAATGCACCGTATCCCATCAGAACTCCGAAGTTAAGTGTGTTTGCGCGAGAGTAGTACTAGGATGGGTAACCCCCTGGGAAGTCCTCGTGTTGCACCCTCTTTTCCATTTTTTTTGCCCTAGTTAGGGTTGCCAAGATACTTTATCCACCAAATCTCTATTACTGAATCTCACGGAATATTGGGCAAGACAACTTCGTTTCATATAGAGGCTAGGCCCGCAAACCGAGGGCGCAGGGTTTGTGACCAGGTCTCCGTCGCTCCGGTGCCCTTAACTTTTGATCCGTAATTACGCGGCCCACAGCATACTGTTGCAAAACTCTCTGAGAGCTCTACTACGGCGACAGCCAGCATGCTCACTGTGCCCATTTTTGGAGCCCAAAATCGAACATTTTCATCAGTTTCATGCCACTTTTCCTCTTTTGCTCTATTTTTTCTTCCCGGATCGTACGTCGTGAACTGTTAAAAGGACGACAACCTGACTCGCGGGACATCAGAGGGCCCTACAACGTGTTGAAATCACATCTTGTAAGCATGCTGCGTTGTTGAAGCGGATGGGTTGTCGTTAAGCCCATTGGGCCTTTTGAATAGGCCATCTCTTTAGGCTGGGTCTGTGAACAGTTAACACATAAAGGAATTGTGCCCCCAACATGACGGGTGCGATCATACCAGCACTAATGCACAGGATCCCATCAGAACTCCGAAGTTAAGCGTGCTTTGGCTAGAGTAGTACTAGGATGGGTGACCCCCTGGGAAGTCCTCGTGTTGTACCCCCTTTTCAATATTTTTTGCCCTCGTTAGGGTTGCCAATATACTTTATCCACCAAATCTCTATTACTGAATCCCATGGAACATTGGGCAAGACAACTTCGCTTCACATAGAGGCTGGGCCCGCAAACCGAGGGCGTAGGGTTTGTGAGCAAGTCTTCATCGCTCCGCTGCCCGTAACTTTTGATTCGTAAGGAGTTACGCGGCGCACAGCATACCGTTGCAAAGTTCTCCGAGAGCTCTACGACGGGGGCAGCCAGCATGCTCGCTATGCCCTTTTTGGAGCCCAAAATCAAACGTTTTCATCAGTTTCAGGCCACTTTTCTATTTTTGCTCTGTTTTTCCATCCCTAATCGTACGTCATGAACTGTTAAAAAGACGACAACCTTATTCGTGGGACATCAGAGAGCCCTACAATGTGTCGATATCACGTCTTGCAAGGATGCTGCGTTATTGAAGCGGATGGGTTGTCGTTAAGCCCATTGGGCCTTTTGAATGGGCCATCTCTCTAGGCTGGGACTGTGAACAGTTAACACATAAATGAATTGTGCCCTCAACATGACGGGTGCGATCATACCAGCACTAATGCACCGGATCCCATCAGAACTCCGAAGTTAAACGTGTTTGGGTGAGAGTAGTACTAGGATGGGTGACCCCTTGGGAAGTCCTCGCGTTGCACCACCTTTTCAATTTTTTTTGCCCTGATTAGCGTTGCCAAGATACTTTATCCACCAAATCTCTATTACTGAATCCAACGGAACATTGGGCAAGACAACTTCGCTTCACGTAGAGGCTGGGCCCGCAAACCGAGGGCGTAGGGTTTGTGACCAGGTCTTCGTCGCTCCGGTGCCCATAACTTTTGTTCCGTAAGGAGTTACGCGGCGCACAGCATGCTCGCTGTGCCCTTTTTGGAGCATAAAATCGAACGTTTTCTTCAGTTTCAGCAACTTTTCTTCTTTTGCTATGTTTTTCAGTCCCGGATCGTACGTCGTGAACTGTTAAAAGGACGCCAACCTGACTCGCGGGACAATACAGGGCCCTACAACATGTCGATATCATGTCTTGCGAGGATGCTACGTTGTTGAAGGGGATGGGTTGTCGTTAAGCCCATTGGGCCTTTTGAATGGGCCATCTCTCTAGGTTGGTACTGTGAACCGTTAACACATATAAGAATTGTGCCCTCAACATGACGGGTACGATCATACCAGCACTAATGCACCGGATCCCATCCGAACTCCGAAGTTAAGCGTGCTTGGGAGAGAGTTGTACTAGGATGGGTGACCCCCAGGGAAGTCCTCGTGTTGCACCCCATTTTCAGTTTTTTTTGCCCTGGTTAGGGTTGCCAAGATGCTTTATCTACCAAATTTCTGTTACTGAATCCCATGGAACATTGGGCAGGACAACTTCGTTTCACGTATAGGCTGGGCCCGCAAACCGAGGGCGTAGGGTTTGTGACCAGGTCTCCGTTGCTCCGGTGCCCATAACTTTTGATTCGTAAGACGTTATGCGGTGCACAACATACCGTTGCAAAGCTCTCTAAGAGCTCTACGACGGGGGCAGCCAACTTGCTCGCTATGCCTGTTTTTGGAGCCCAAAATCGATTGTTTTCATCAGTTTCAGGCCAAGTTTCTTCTTTTTCTCTATTTTTCCATCCCGGATCATACGTTTTGAACTTTTTAAAGGACGACAACCTGACTTGCGGGACATCAGAGGGCCCTACAACTTGTCGATATCACGTCTTGCGAGGATGCTGCATTGTTGATGCCGATGGGTTGTCGTTAAGCCCATTAGGCCTTTTGAATGGGCTATCTCTCTAGACTGGGACTGTTAACCGTTAACACATATAGGAATTATGCCATCAACATGACGGGTGCGATCATACCAGAACTAGTGCACCGGATCCCATCAGAACTCCGAAGTTAAGCATGCTTGGGCGAAAGTAGTACTAGGATAGGTGACCCCTTGGGACGTCCTCGTGTTGTACCCCATTTTCAATTTTTTTTGCCCTGGTTAGGGTTGCCAAGATACTTTATCCACCAAATCTCTATTACTAAATCCCACAGAACATTGGGCAAGACAACTTCGCTTCTCGTAGAGGTTAGGCCCGCAAACCGAGGGCGTAGGGTTTGTGACTAGGTCTCCGTCGCTCCGGTGCCCATAACTTTTGATCCGTAGGGAGCTACGCGGCGCACAGCATACCGTTGCAAAGTTCTCTGAGAGCTCTACGACGGGGGCAGTCAGCTTGCTCGCTTTGCCCGTTTTTGGAGACCAAAATTGAAGGTTTTCATTAGTTTCAGGACACTGTTCTACTTTTGCTCTGTTTTTCTGTCCCGGATCGTACGTCGTGAACTGTTAAAAGGACGACAACCTGACTTGCGGGGCATCAGAGGGACCTACAACATGTCGATATCACGTCTTGCGAGGATGCTGCGTTGTTGAAGCGGATGGGTTGTCGTTTAGCCCATTGGGCCTTTTGAATGGGCCATCTCTCTAGGCTGGGACTATGAACAGTTAACACATAAAGGAACTGTGCCCTCAACATGACGGGTGCGATCATACCATTACTAATGCACCGGATCAAATCAGAACTTCAAAGTTAAGCGTGTTTGGGTGAGAGTAGTACTAGGATGGGTGACCCCCTAGGAAATCCTCGTGTTGCACCCCCTTTCAAATTTTTTTTGCCCTCGTTAGGGTTTTCAAGATACTTTATCCACCAAATTTTTATTACTGAATCCTACGGAACATTGGGCAAGACAACTTCACTTCACGTAGAGGCTGTGACCGCAAACCGAGGGCGTAGGGTTTGTGACCAGGTCTCCGTCGCTCCGGTGCCCATAACTTTTGACCCGTAAGGAGTTACGCGGTGCACAACATACCGTTGGAAAGCTCTTTGAGAGCGCTACGACGGGGGCTGCCAGCTTGCTTGCTATGCCCATTTTTGGAGCCCAAAATTGAACGTTTTCATTAGTTTCAGGCCACTTTTCAACTTTTGCTATGTTTTTCCGTCCCGGATCGTACGTCGTGAACTGTTAAAAGGACGACAACCTGACTCGCAGGACTTCAGAGGGCCCTACAACGTGTCGATATCTCGTTTTGCGAGGATGCTGTGTTGTTGAAGCGGATGTGTTGTCGTTAAGCCCATTGAGCCTTTTGAATAGGCCATCTCTCTAGGCTGGGACTGTGAACCGTTAACACATATAGGAATTGTGCCCTAAACATGACGGGTACAATCATACCAGCACTAATGCACCGGATCCCATCAGAACTCCGAAGTTATGCGTGCTTGGGTGAGAGTAGTACTAGGATGGGTGACCGCCTGCGAAGTCCTCGTGTTGTACCCCCTTTTCAATTTTTTTTGCCCTGGTTAGGGTTGCCAAGATACTTTATCCACCAAATCTCTATTTCTGAATCCCATGGAACATTGGGCAAGACAACTTCGCTTTACGTAGAGGCTGGGCCTGCAAACCGAGGGTGTAGGGTTTGTGACCAGGTCTCCGTCGCTCCGGTGCCCATAACTTTTGATCCGTAAGAAGGTACGCGGCGCACAGCATACCGTTGCAAAGTTCAATGAGAGCTCTACGACGGGGGCAGCCAGCTTGCTTGCTGTGCCCATTTTTGGAGCCCAAAATTGAACATTTTCATCAGTTTCAGCAACTTTTCTGTCGCGGATCGTACGTCGTGAACTGTTAAAAAGATGACTACCTTACTCGAGGGACATCAGAGGACCCTACAACATGTCGACATGACGTCTTGCAAGCATGCTGCATTGTTGAAGATGATGGGTTGTCGTTAAGCCCATTGGGCCTTTTGAATGGGCCATCTCTCTAGGCTAGGACTGTGAACCGTTAACACATAAAGCAATTGTGCCCTAACAATGAGGGGTGCGATCATACCAGCACTAATGCACCGGATCCCATCGGAACTCCGAAGTTAAGCGTGCTTGGGTGAAAGTAGTACTAGGATGGGTGACCCCCTGTGAAGTCCTCGTGTTGTACCCCCTTTTCAATTTTTTTTGCCCTGGTTAGGGTTGCCAAGATACTTTATCCACCAAATCTCTATTTCTGAATCCCACGGAACATTGGGCAAGACAACTTCGCTTTACGTAGAGGCTGGGCCTGCAAACCGAGGGTGTAGGGTTTGTGACCAGGTCTCCGTCGCTCCGATGCCCATAACTTTTGATCCGTAATTGTTACGCGGCGCACAGCATACCATTGCAAAGCTCTCTCAAAGCTTTACGATGGGGGCAGCCAGCTTGCTCGTTGTGCTCGTTTTTGGAGCCCAAAATCGAACGTTTTCATCAGTTTCAGGCCACTTTTCTTCTTTTGCTCTGTTTTTTCGTCCCGGATCGTTCGTCGTGAACATTTAAAAGGACGACAACCTGACTCGCGGGACATCCGAGGGCCCTACAACGTGTCGATATCACGTCTTCCAAGGATGCTGCGTTGTTGAAGCGGATGGGTTGTCGTTAAGCCCATTGGACCTTTTGAATAGGCCATCTCTCTAGGCTGGGACTGTGAACAGTTAACACTTAAAGGAATTGTGCCCTCAACATGACGGGTGCGATCATACCTGCACTAATGCACCGGATTCCATCAGAACTCCGAAGTTAAGCGTGCTTGGGCGAGAGTTGTGCAAGGATGGGTGACACCCTGAGAAGTCCTCGTGTTGCACCCCCTTTTCAATTTTTTTTGCCCTGGTTAGGGTTGCCAAGATACTTTATCCACCAAATCTCTATTATTGAATCCCACGGAACATTGGGCAAGAGAACTTCGCTTCACGTAGAGGTTGGGCTCGCAAGCACAGGGCGTAGGGTTTGTGACCAGGTCTCCGTCGCTCCGGTGCCCATAACTTTTGATCCGTAAGAAGTTACGCGGTGCACAGCATACCGTTTCAAAGTTCAATGAGATCTCTACGACGGGGGCAGCCAGCTTGCTTGCTGTGCCCATTTTTGGAGCCCAAAATTGAACGTTTTCATCAGTTTCAACAACTTTTCTGTCACGGATCGTACGTCGTGAACTGTTAAAAGGATGACTACCTGACTCGAGGGACATCAGAGGGCCCTACAACATGTCGACATGACGTCTTGCTAGCATGCTACGTTGTTGAGGCAGATGGGTTATCGTTAAGCCCATTGGGCCTTTTGAATGAGCAATCTCTCTAGGCTGGGACTGTGAACAGTTAAGACATAAAGAAATTGTGTCCTCAACATGACGTGTGCGATCATACCATCACTAATGTACCGGATCCCATCAGAACTCTGAAGTTAAGCGTGCTTGGGCGAGAGTAGTACAAGGATGGGTGACCCCCTAGGAAGTCCTTGTGTTACACCCCCTTTTCAATTTTTTTGCCCTGGTTAGGGTTGGCAGGATATACTTTATCCACCAAATTTCTATTACTGAATCCCACGGAACATTCGGCAAGACAACTTCGTTTCACGTAGTGGCTGGGCTCGCAAACCGAGGGCGTAGGTTTTGTGACCAGGTCTCCGTCGCTCCGGTGCCCACAACTTTTGATCCGTAAGAAGTTACGCGGTGGACAGCATACCGTCGCAAAGCTCTTTGAGAGCTCTATGACGGGGGCAGCCAGTATGCTCGCTGTGCCCTTTTTGGAGCCTAAAATCGAACGTTTTCATCAGTTTTATGTCACTTTTCTTCTTTTGCTCTGTTTTTTCATCCCGGATCGTACGTCGTGAACTGTTAAAAGGACGACAACCTTACTCGCTGAACATCAGAGGGCCCGACAACATGTCGATAACACGCCTTGTCGTTAAGTCCATTGGGCCTTTTGAATGGGCCATCTCTCTAGGCTGGGACTGTGAACAGTTAACACATAAAGGAATTGTGCCCTCAACATGACGTGTGCGATCATACCAGCACTAATACTCTGGATCCTATCAGAACTCCGATGTTAAGCGTGCTTGGGCGAGAGTAGTACTAGGATGGGTGACCTCCAGCGAAGGCCTCGTGTTGCACCCCCTTTTCAATTTTTTTTGCCTTGGTTAGGGTTGCCAAGATACTTTATCCACCAAATCTCTATCACAGAATTCCACGGAACATTGGGCAAGACAACTTCGCTTAACGTAGAGGCTGGGCCCGCAAACCGGGAGCGTAGGGTTTGTGACTAGGTCTCCGTCGCTCCGGTGCCCATAACTTTTGATCCGTAAGGAGTTACGCGGCGCACAACTTACCGTTGCAAAGCTCTCTGAGAGCTCTACGACGGGGGCAACCAGCTTGCTCACTCTGCCCGATTTTTGGAGGCCAAAATCGAATGTTTTCATCAGTTTCAGGGCTCTTTTCTTCTTTTGCTCTATTTTTCCATCTCGGATCGTACGTCGTGAACTGTTAAAAGGACGACAACCTTACTCGCGGGACATCAGAGGGCCCAACAACGTGTCGATATCACGGCTTGCGAGGATGTTGCGTTGTTGAAGCGGATGGGTTGTCGTTAAGCCCATTGGGGTTTTTGAATTGGCCATCTCTCTAGACTGGGACTATGAACTGTTAACAAATATAGGAATTGTGCCCTCAATATGATGGTTGCGATCACACTAGCACTAATGCACCGGATCCCCTCAGAACTCCGAAGTTAAGCGTGCTTGGGCGAAAGTAGTACTAGGATGGGTGACCCTATGGGAAGTCCTCGTGGTGCACCCCTTTTCAATTTTTTTTGCCTTGGTTAGGGATGCCAAGATACTTTATCCACCATATCTCTATTACTGAATCCCACAAGAACATTGGGCCAGACAACTTCACTTCACGTAGAGGATGACCTGCAAACCGAGGGCGTAGGGTTTGTGACCAGGTCTCCATAGCTCCGGTGCCCATAACTTTTGATCCGTAAGGAGTTATGCTGCGCACATCATACCGTTGCAAAGCTCTCTGAGGGCTCTACGATGGGGGCAGCCAGCATGATCGTTCTGCCCTTTTTGGAGCCCAAAATCGAATGTTTTCATCAATTTCAGGCCACTTTTCTTCTTTTGCTCTATTTTTCAGTCCCGGATAGTACGTCGTGAACTGTTAAAAGGACGTCAACCCTACTCGCGGGACATCAGAGGGCCCTACAACGTGTTGATATCACGTCTTGCGAGGATACTGCGTTGTTGAAACGGATGGGTTGTCGTTAAGCCCATTGGGCCTCTTGAATAGGCCATCTCTCTAGGATGGGACTGTAAACCGTTAACTCATATAGGTATTGTGCCCTCAACATGACGGGTGCAATCATACCAGCACTAAAGCACCGGATCCCATTAGAACTTCGAAGTTAAGCATGTTTGGGCGAGAGTAGTACTAAGATGGGTGACCCCTTGGGAAGTCCTCGTGTTGCACCCCCTTTTCAATTTTTTTGGCCTGGTTAGGGTAGCCAAGATGCTTTATCCACCAAATCTCTATTACTGAATCCCACGGAACATTGGGCAAGACAACTTTGCTTCACGTAGAGGCTGGGCCAGCTAATCGAGGGCGTAGGTTTGTGACCAGGTCTCCGTCGCTCCGGTGCCCATAACTTTTGATCTGTAAGAAGTTACGCGGCACACAGCAGACCGTTCCAAAGCTCTCTAAGAGCTCTACGACGGGGGCAGACAGCTTGCCCGCTGTACCCATTTTTGGAGCCCAAAATCGAACGTTTTCATCAGTTTCAGGCGACTTTTCTTCTTTTGCTCTGTTTTACCGTCCCGGATCATACGTCGTGAATAGTCAAAAGGACGACAACCTGACTCGCGGGACATTAGAGGGCACTACAACCTGTCGATATCTCATCTTGCGAGGATGCTGCGTTGTTGAAGCAGATTGGTTGTCGTTAAGCCGATTGGGCTTTCTGAATGGGCCATCTCTCTAGGCTGGGACTGTGAACCGTTAACACATATAAGAATTGCGCCCTCAACATGACGGGTGCGATCATACCAACACTAATGCACCGGATCCCATCAGAACTCCGAAGTTAAGCGTGCTTGGGCGAGAGTAGTACTAGGATGGGTGACCCCCTCGGAAGTCCTAGTGTTGCACCCCATTTTCAATTTTTTTTTCCCTGGTTAGGGTTGCCAAGATACTTTATCCACCAAATCTCTATTTCTGAATCCCACGGAACATTGGGCAAGACAACTTCACTTCACGTAGAGGCTGGGCCCTCAAATCGAGAGCGTAGGGACTGTGACCAGGTCTCCGTCACTCTGGTGCCCATTACTTTTGATCCGCAGAAAGTTATGCGGTGCACAGCATACCGTTGCAAAGCTCTTTGAGAGCTCTACGACGGTGGCCGCTAGCTTGCTCGCTGTGCATATTTTTGGAGCCCAAAATCGAACGTTTTCATCAGTTTCAGGCCATTTTTCTGGTTTTACTCTATTTTTTCGTCTTGGATCGTACGTCGTGAACTGTTAAAAGGACGACAACCTGTCTCGCAGGACATCAGAGGGCCTTACAACCTGTCGATATCACGTCTTGCCAGGATGCTGTGTTGTTGAAGCGGATAGGTTGTCGTTAAGCCCATTGGGACTTTTGAAAAGGCCATCTCTCTAGGCTGGGACTGTGAAATGTTAACAAATAAAGGAATTATGCCCTCAACATGATGGGTGCGATCATACCAGCACTATTACACCGGATCCCATCAGAACTACGAAGTTAAGCGTGCGTGGGCGAGAGTAATACAAGGATGGGTGACCCCCTGGGATGTCCTTGTGTTGCACCACCTTTTCAATTTTTTTTGCCCTGGTTATGGTTGTCAAGATACTTTATCCACCAAATCTCTATTACTAAATCCCACGGAGCATTGGGCAAGACAACTTCACTTCACATAGAGGTTAGGCCCGCAAGCCAAGGGCGTAGGGTTTGTGACCAGGTCTCCGTCGCTCCGGTGCCCATAACTTTTGATCAGTTAGGAGTTATGCGGCGCACAGCATACCGTTGCAAAGCTCTCTGAGAGCTCTACGACGAGGCAGCCAGCTTGCTCACTGTGACCTTTTTGGAGCCCAAAATCGAACGTTTATATCAGTTTCAGGCCACTTTTCTTCTTTTGCTCTATTTTTCCGTCCCAGATCATACGTCGCGAATTGTTAAAAGGACGGCAACCTGACTCGCGGGACATCAGCGGGCCCTACAATGTGTTGATATAACGTCTTGCGAGTATGGTGCGTTGTTGAAGCAGATAGGTTGTCGTTAAGCCCATTGGGCCTTTTGAATGGGCTATCTCTCTAGGCTGGGACTGTGAACAATTAACACATAAAGGAATTTTGCCCTCAACATGACGGGTGTGATCATACCAGCACTAATGCACCGGATCATATCAGAAATTCGAAGTTCAGCGTGCTTGGGCGAGAGTAGTATTAGGATGGGTAACCCCCTGGGAAGTCCTCGTGTTGTACCCCCTTTTTAATTTTTTTTTGCCCTGGTTAGGGTTTCCAAGATACTTTATCCACCAAATCCCTTTTACTGAATCCCACGGAACATTGGGCAAGACAACTTCGCTTCACGTAGAGGATGCGCCCGCAAACCGAGGGCGTAGGGTTTGTGACCAGGTCTCTGTCGCTCCGGTGCCCATAACTTTTGATCCGTAAGGAGTTACGCGGCGCACAACATACCGTTGTGAAGCTCCCTGAGAGCTTTACGACGGGGGTAGCCAATTTGCTAGCTATGCCCCTTTTTGGAGCCCAAAATCGAACATTTTCATTAGTTTCAAGCCACTTTTCTTCTTTTGCTCTGTTTTTCCATCCCGGATCATACGTCGTGAACTGTTAAAAGGACGACAACCTTACTCGCAGGACATCAGAGGTCCCTACAACGTGTCGATCTCTCATCTTGCGAGGATGCTGCGTTGTAAAATCGGATGTGTTGTCATTAAACCCATTGGGCCCTTTGAATGGGCCATCTCTCTAGGTTGGGACTGTGAGCCGTTAACACATATAGGAATTGTGCCCTCAACATGACGGGTGCGATCATACCAGCACTAATGCACTGAATCCAATCAGAACTCCGAAGTTAAGCGTGCTTGGGCGAGAGTAGTACTAGGAGGGGTGACCCCCTGGGAGGTCCTCGTGTTGCACCCCCTTTTCAATTTTTTTTGCCCTGGTTAGGGTTGTCAAGATAGTTTATTCACCAAATCTCTATTACTGAATCCCTTGGACCATTGGGCAAGACAACATCGCTTCACGTAGAGGTTGTGCCCGTAAACTAAGGGCGTAGGGTTTGTGACCAGGTCTCCGTCGCTCTAGTGCCCATAACTTTTGATCCGTAAGGAGTTACGCGGCGCAAAACATACGGTTGCAAAGTTCTCTGAGAGCTCTATGATGGGGGCGGCCAGCTTGCTCGCTGTAACGATTTTTGGAGCCCAAAATCGATCGTTTTCATCAGTTTTAGGACACTTTTCTTCTTTTGCTCTGTTTTTCAATCCCGGATCATATGTTGTGAACTGTTAAAAGGCTGACAACCTGACTCGCGGGACATCAGAGGGCCCTACAACGTGTCGATATAACGTCTTGCGTGGATGTTGCGTTGTTGAAGCGGATGAGTTGTCGTTAAGCCCATTGGGCCTTTTGAATGGGTCATCTCTCTAGGTTGGGACTATGAGCCGTTAACACATATAGTAATTGTGCCCTCAACATGACGGGTGCGATCATACCAGCACTAATGCACTTGATCCAATCAGAACTCCGAAGTTAAGCGTGCTTGGGCGAGAGTAGTACTAGGATGGGTGACCCCCTGAGAAGTCCTCGTGTTGCACTCCCTTTTCAATTTTTTTTTCCCTGGTTAGGGTGGCCAAGATACTATATCCACCAAATCTCTATTCCTGAATCCCACGGAACAATGGGCAAGACAACTTCGCTTAACGTAGAGGCTGGGCCCGCAAACCGACGGCGTAGGGTTTGTGACCAGGTCTCCGTCGCTCCGGTGCCCATAACTTTTGATCCGTAAGGAGATACGCGGCGTAAAGCATACTTTTGCGAAGCTCTCTGAGAGCTCTACGACGAGGGCAGCTAGCTTGCTTGCTGTAACCATTTTTGGAGCCCAAAATCGATCGTTTTCATCAGTTTCAGGCCACCTTTGTTCTTTTGCTCTATTTTTCCGCCCCGGATCATACGTCGTGAACTGTTAAAAGGACGACAACCTGACTCGCAGGACATCAGAGGGCCCTACAACGTGTCGATATAACATCTTGCGAGGATGCTGCGTTGTTGAAGCGGATGGGTTGTCGTTAAGCCCATTGGGCCTATTGAATGGGCCATCTCTCTAGGATGGGACTGTGAACCGTTAACAAATAGAGGAATTGTGCCCTCAACATTACGTGTGCGATCATAACAGCACTAATGCACCGGATCCCATCAGAACTCCGAAGTTAAGTGTGCTTGGACGGGAGTAGGACTAGAATGGGTGACCCCCTGGGAAGTCCTCGTGTTGCACCCCATTTTCAATTTTTTTTGCCGTGGTTAGGGTTGCCAATATACTTTATCCACCAAATTTCTATTACCGAATACCAAGGAACATTGGGCAAGGCAACTTTGCTTCACGTAGAGGCTGGGCCCGCAAACCGAGGGCGTAGGGTTTGTGACCAAGTCTCCGTCGCTCCGATGCCTATAACTTTTGATCCGTAATTGTTAGGCGGCGCACAGCATACCGTTGTAAAGCTCTCTGAGAGTTCTATGACAGGGGCAGCCAGCTTGCTCGCTGTACCCGTTTTTGGAGCCCAAAATCAAACGTTTTCATCAGTTTGAGCCCACTTTTCTTCTTTTGCCCTATTTTTCCGTCCCGAATCGTACATCGTGAACTGTTAAAAGGACGACAACCTGACACGCAGGACATCAGAGGGCCCTACAACGTGTCGATATCACGTCTTGCAAGCATGACGCGTTGTTGAAGTGGCTGGGTTGTCGTTAAGCCCATTGAGCCTTTTGAATGGGCCATCTCTCTCGGCTAGGACTGTGAACAGTTAACGCCTAAAAGAATTGTGCCCTCAACATGACGGGTGCAATCATACCAGCACTAATGCACCTGATCCCATCAGAACTACGAAGTTAAGCGTGCTTGGGCGAGAGTAGTACTAGGATGGGTGAACCCCTGGAAAGTCCACGTGTTGCACCCCATTTTCAATTTTTTTTGCCCTGGTTAGAGTTGCCAAGATACTTTATCCACCTAATCTCTGTTACTGAATCCCACGAAACATTGGGCAAGACAACTTCACTTCACGTAGAGGCTGGGACCGCAAACTGAGGGCGTAGGGTTTGTGACCAGGTCTCGATCGCTCCGATGCCCATAACTTTTGATCCGTAATTGTTAGGCGGTGCATAGCATACCGTTGCAAAGCTCTTTGAGAGCTCTATGACAAGGGCAGCCAGCTTGCTCGTTGTGCCAGTTTTTGGAGCCCAAAATCGAACGTTTTCATCAGTTTCAGGCCACTTTTCTTCTTTTGCCCTATTTTTCCGTCCCGGATCCTACGTCGTGAACTGTTAAAAGGACGACAACCTGACACGCAGGACATCAGAGGGCCCTACAATGTGTCGATATCACATCTTGCAAGCATGCTGCGTTGTTGAAGCGGATGGGTTGTCTTTAAGCCCATTGGGCCTTTTGAATGGGCCATCTCTCTCGGCTGGGACTGTGAACAGTTAACGCCTAAAGGAACTGTGGCCGCAACATGACGGGTGTGATCATACTAGCACTAATGCACCGGATCCTATCAGAACTCCGAAGTTAAGCGTGCTTGGGCGAGAGTAGTACTAGGATGGGTGACCCCCTGGGAAGTGCTCGTCTTGCACCCCATTTTCAATTTTATTTTTGCCCTCGTTAGGGTTGTCAAGATACTTTATCCACCAAATCTCTATTACCGAATCCCACGGAACATTGGGCAAGACAACTTCGCTTCACGTAGAGGCTGGGCCCGCAAACCGAGGTCGTAGGGCTTGTGACCAGGTCTCCGTCGCTCCTGTGCCCATAACTTTTGATCCGTAAGGAGTTACGCGGCGCACAGCATACCGTTGCAAAGCTCTCTGAGAGCTCTACAACGGCGGCAGCCAAATTGCTCGCTCTGCCCATTTTTGGAGCCCAAAATCGAACGTTTTCATCAGTTTCAAGCCACTTTTCTTCTTTTGCTCTGTTTTTTCATCCCGGATGATACGTCGTGAGCTGTTAAAAGGACGACAACCTTACTCGCTGGACAATAGGGGGCCCTACAACATGTCAATATAACGCCTTGCGAGGATGCTGCACTGTTGAAGTGGATGGGTTGTTGTTAAGCCCATTGGGCCTTTTGAATGGGCCATCTCTCTGGGCTGGGACAATGAACCCTTAACACATATAGGAATTGTGCCCTCAACATGACAGGTGTGATCATAGCAGTACTAATGCACCGGATCCCATCAGAACTCTGAAGTTAAGCGTGCTTTGGCGATAGTAGTATTAGGATGGGTGACCCCTTGGGAAGTCCTCGTGTTGCACCCCCTTTTCAATTTTTTTGCCCTGGTTAGGGTTGCCAAGATACTTTATCCACCAAATCTCTATTACTGAATCCCACGGAACATTGGGCAAGGCAACTTTGCTTCACGTAGAGGCTGGGGCCGCAAACCGAGGGCGTAGGGTTTGTGACCATGTCTCCGTCGCTCCGGTGCCCATAACTTTTGATCCGTAAGGAGTTATGCGGCGCACAGCATACCGTTGCAAATCTCTCTGAGAGCTCTACGATAGGGGCAGCCAGCTTGCTCACTGTGCCCATTTTTGGTGCCCAAAATTGAACGTTTTCATCAGTTTCAGACCACTTTTCTTCTTTTGCTCTGTTTTTCCGTCCCGGATCATATGTTGTGAACTGTTCAAAGGACGACAACTTGACTCGCGGGATGTCAGAGGGCCCTACAACGTGTCGATATAACGTCTTGCGAGGATGCTGCGTTGTTGAAGTAGATGGGTTGTCATTAAGCCCATTGGGCCTTTTGAATGGGCCATCTCTCTAGGATGGGATTGTGAACCGTTAACACATATAGGAATTGTGCCCTCAACATGACGGGTGCGATCATACCAGCACTAATGCTCCGGATTCCATCAGAACTCTGACGTTAAGAGTGCTTGAGCGAGAGTAGTACTAGGATGGCTGACCCGTTGGCAAGTGCTCGTGTTGCACCCCCTTTTTAATTTTTTTTGCTCGGGTTAGGGTTTCCAAGATACTTTATCCACCAAATCTCTATTACTGAATCCCACGGAACATTTGGCAAGACAACTTCGCTTCACGTAGAGGATGGGCCCACAAACCGAGGGAGTAGGGTTTGTTACCACGTCTCCGTCGCTCCAGTGCCCATAACTTTTGATCCGTAAGCAGTTACGCGGCGCACAGCATACCGTTGCAAACCTGTCTGAGAGCTCTACGACGGGGGCGGCTAGCTTGCTCGCTGTACCGATTTTTGGAGCCCAAAATCGAACGTTTTCATCAATTTCAGGCCACTTTTCGTCTTTTGCTCTGTTTTTCCGTCCCGAATCATACATCGTGAACTGTTAAAAGGACGACAACCTGACTCGCGGGACATCAGAGGGCCCTACAACGTGTCGATACAACGTCTTGCGAGGATTCTGCGCTGTTGAAGTGGATGGGTTGTCGTTAAGCTTATTGGGCGTTTTGAATGGGCCATCTCTCTGGGCCGGGACTGTGAACCGTCAACACATAAGGGATTTGTGCCCTCAACATGACGGGTGCGATCATACCAGCACTAATGCACTGGATCACATCAGAACTCCGAAGTTAAGTGTGCTTGGGCGAGAGTAGTACTAGGATGGGTGACCCCTTGGGAAGTCCTCGTGTTGCACCCCCTTTTCAATTTTTTTTGCTCTGGTTAGGATTGCCAAGATACTTTATCCACCAAATCTCTATTACTGAATCCCACGGAACAATGGGCAAGACAACTTCACTTCTCATAGAGGCTGGGCCCGCAAACCGACGGTGTAGGGTTTATGACCAGGTCTCCGTCGCTTCGGTGCCCATAACTTTTGATCCGTAAGGAGTTACGCGGCGCAAAGCATACCTTTGCGAAGCTCTCTGAGAGCTCTACGACGGGGGCAGCTAGCTTGCTTGATGTGCCCATTTTTGGAGACCAAAATCGAACATTTTCATCAGTTTCAGGCCACTTTTCTTCCTTTGCTCTGTTTTTCCGTCCCGGATCATACGTCATGACCTGTTACAAGGACGACAACCTGACTCGCGGGACATCAAAGGGCACTACAACGTGTCGATATAATGTCTTGCGAGGAAGCTGCGTTGTTGAAGCGGATGGGTTGTCGTTAAGCCTATTGGGCCTTTTGAATGGGCCATCTCTCTAGGCTGGGACTGTGAACCGTTAACACATATAGGAATTGTGCCCTCAACATGACGGGTGCGATCGTACCAGCACTAATGCACCGGATACCATCAGAACTCCGAAGTTAAGCGTGCTTGGGCGAGAGTAGTACTAGGATGGGTGAACCCTTGGGAAATCCTCGTGTTGCACCCCATTTTCAATTTTTTTTGCCCTGGTTAGCGTTGCCAAGATACTTTATTCACCAAATCTCTATTACTGAATCCCACGGAACATTGGGCAAGACAACTTCGCTTCACGTAGAGGCTCGGCCCGCGAACCGAGGGCGTAGGGTTTGTGACTAGGTCTCCGTCGCTCCGATGCCCATAACTTTTGATATGTAATTGTTAGGCGGCGCACAGCATACCATTGCAAAGCTCTCTAAGAGCTCTACGACTGGGGCAGCCGGCTTGCTCGCTGTGCCCATTTTTGGAGCCCAAAATCGAACATTTTCATCAGTTTCAGGCCACTTTTCTTCTTTTGCCCTATTTTTCCGTCCCGAATCGTACGTCGTGGACTGTTAAAAGGACGACAACCTGACATGCGGGACATCAGAGGGCCCTACAACGTGTCGATATCACGTCTTGCAAGCTTGTTACGTTGTTGAAGTGGATGGGCTGTCGTTATGCCCATTGGGCCTTTTGAATGGGCCATCTCTCTCGGCTGGGACTGTGAACAGTTAACACATAAAGGAATTGTGCCCTCAACATTACGGGTGCGATCATAACAGCACTAATGCACCGGATCCCATCAGAACTCCGAAGTTAAGCGTGCTTGGGCAAGAGTAGTACTAGGATGGGTGACCCACTGGGAAGTCCTCGTGTTCCACCCCCTTTTCAATTTTTTTTGCCCTGGTTAGGGTTGCCAGGATACTTTATCCACCAAATCTCTATTACTGAATCCCATGGAACATTGCGCAAGACAACTTCGCTTCATGTAGAGGCTGGGCCCACAAACCGAGGGCGTAGCGTTTTTGACCAGGTCTCCGTCGCACCGGTGCCCATAACTTTTGATCCGTAAGGAGTTACGCGGCGCACAACATACCGTTGGGAAGCTCTCTGAGAGCTCTACGATGGGGGTAGCAAGTCTAATCGGCTATGCCCATTTTTGGAGCCCAAAATCGAACGCTTTCATCTATTGCGGTCAACTTTTCTACTTTTGCTCTGTTTTTCCATTCCGGATCATTCGTCGTGAGCTGTTAAAAGGATGACAACCTGACTCGCAGGGCATCAGAGGGCCCTACAACTTGTCGATATCTCATCTTGTGAGGATGTTGTGTTGTTGAATCGGATGTGTTGTCATTAAACCCATTGGGCCCTTTGAATGGGCCATCTCTCTAGGTTGGGACTGTGAGCCGTTAACACATATAGTAATTGTGCCCTCAACATGACGGGTGCGATCATACCAGCACTAATGCACTGGATCCAATCAGAACTCCGAAGTTAAGCGTGCTTGGGCGAGAGTAGTACTAGGTGGGGTGACCCCCTGGGAAGTCCTCGTGTTGCACCCCCTTTTCAATTTTTTTTGCCCTGGTTAGGGTTGTCAAGATAGTTTATTCACCAAATCTCTATTACTGAATCCCATGGACCATTGGGCAAGACAACATCGCTTCACGTAGAGGTTGTGCCCGTAAACTAAGGGCGTAGGGTTTGTGACCAGGTCTCCGTCGCTCTGGTGCCCATAACTTTTGATCCGTAAGGAGTTACGCGGCGCAAAACAAACCGTTGCAAAGTTCTCTGAGAGCTCTAAGACTGGGGAGGCCAGCTTGCTCGCTGTGCCGATTTTTGAAGCCCAAAATCGATCGTTTTCATCAGTTTCAGGCCACTTTCCTTCTTTTGCTCAGTTTTTCTGTCCCGAATCATAAGTTGTGAACTGTTAAAAGGCCGACAACCTGGCTCGCGGAACATCAGAGGGCCCTACAACGTGTCAATATAACGTCTTGCGAGGATGTTGCGTTGTTGAAGCGGATGAGTTGTCGTTAAGCTCATTGGGCCTTTTGAATGGGCCGTCTCTCTAGGTTGGGACTGTGAGCCGTTAACACATATAGTAATTGTGCCCTCAACATGACGGGTGCGATCATACCAGCACTAATGCACTGGATCCAATCAGAACTCCGAAGTTAAGCGTGCTTGGGCGAAAGTAGTACTAGGATGGGTGACCCCCTGAGAAGTCCTCATGTTGCACTCCCTTTTCAAATTTTTTTTCCCTGGTTAAGGTTGCCAAGATACTATATCCACCAAATCTCTATTCCTGAATCCCACGGAACATTGGGCAAGACAACTTCGCTTCACGTAGAGGTTGGGCCCGTAAACCGATGGCGTAGGGTTTGTGACCAGGTCTCCGTCGCTCCGGTGCCCATAACTTTTGATCCGTAAGGAGATACGCGGCGTAAAGCATACTTTTGCGAAGCTCTCTGAGAGCTCTACGACGAGGGCAACTAGCTTGCTTGCTGTAACCATTTTTGGAGCCCAAAATCGATCGTTTTCATCAGTTTCAGGCCACTTTTCTTCTTTTGCTCTATTTTTTCGTCCCGGATCGTACGTCGTGAGCTGTTAAAAGGACGACAACCTGACTCGCGGGACATCAGAGGGCCCTACAACGTGTCGATATCACGTCTTGCGAGGATGCTGCGTTGTTGAAGCGGATGGGTTGTCGTTAAGCCCATTGGGCCTTTTGAATGGCCCAGCTCTTTAGGCTGCGATTGTGAACCATTAACACATTTAGGAATTGTGACCACAACATGACGGGTGCGATCATGCCAGCACTAATGCACCGGATCCCATCAGAACTCCGAAGTTAAGCGTGCTTGGGCGAGAGTAGTACTAGGATGGGTGACCCCCTCGGAAGTCCTCGTGTTGCACCCCCTTTTCAATTTTTTTTGCCCTGGTTAAGGTTGCCAAGATACTTTATCTACCAAATCTCTGTTACTGAATCCCACGGAACATTGGGCAAGACAACTTCACTTCACGTAGAGGCTGGGCCCGCAAACCGAGGGCGTAGGGTTTGTGACCAAGTCTTCGTCGCTCCGATGCCCGTAACTTTTGATCCGTAATTGTTAGGCGGCGCACAGCATACCGTTGTAAAGCTCTCTGAGAGTTCTATGACAGGGGCAGCCAGCTTGCTCGCTGTGCCCGTTTTTGGAGCCCAAAATCGAACATTTTCATCAGTTTGAGGCCACTTTTCTTCTTTTGCCCTATTTTTCCGTCCCGAATCGTACGTCGTGAACTGTTAAAAGGATGAAAACCTGACACGCGGGACATCAGAGGGCCCTACAACGTGTCGATATCACGTCTTGCAAGCATGATGCGTTGTTGAAGCGGATGGGTTGTCGTTAAGCCCATTGAGCCTTTTCAATGGGCCATCTCTCTCGGCTAGGACTGTGAACAGTTAACGCCTAAAGGAATTGTGCCCTCAACATGACGGGTGCGATCATACCAGCACTAATGCACCTGATCCCATCAGAACTACGAAGTTAAGCGTGCTTGGGCGAGAGTAGTACTAGGATGGGTGACCCCCTGGGAAGTCCACGTGTTGCACCCCATTTTCAATTTTTTTTGCCCTGGTTAGAGTTGCCAAGATACTTTATCCACCTAATCTCTGTTACTGAATCCCACGGAACATTGGGCAAGACAACTTCACTTCACGTAGAGGCTGGGCCCGCAAACTGAGGGCGTAGGGTTTGTGACCAGGTTTCCGTCGCTCCGATGCCCATAACTTTTGATCCGTAATTGTTAGGCGGCGCATAGCATACCGTTGCAAAGCTTTCTAAGAGCTCTATGACAGGGGCAGCCAGCTTGCTCTTTGTGCCAGTTTTTGGAGCCCAAAATCGAACGTTTTCATCAGTTTCAGGCCACTTTTCTGCTTTTGTTCTATTTTTTCGTCCCGGATCGTACGTCGTGAACTGTTAAAAGGACGACAACCTGACACATGGGACGTCAGAGGGCCCTACAACGTGTCGATATCACGTCTTGCAAGCATGCTGCGTTGTTGAAGCAGATGGGTTATCATTAAGCCCATTGGGCCTTTTGAATGGGCCATCTCTCTAGGCTGGGACTCTGAACAGTTAACACCTAAAGGAATTGTGCCCTCAACATGACGGGTGCGATCATACCAGCACTAATGCACCGGATCCCATCAGAACTCCGAAGTTAAGCGTGGTTGGGCGAGAGTAGTACTAGGATGGGTGACCCCCTGGGAAGTCCTCGTATTGCACCCCATTTTCAATTTTATTTTTGCCCTCGTTAGGGTTGTCAAGATACTTTATCCACCAAATCTCTATTACTGAATCCCACGGAACATTGGGCACGACAACTTCGCTTCACGCAGAGGTTGGGCCAGCAAACCGAGGGCCCAGGGCTTGTGACCAGGTCTCCGTCGCTCTGGTGCCCATAAATTTTGATCCGTAAGGAGTTACGCGGCGCACAGCATACCGTTGTAAAGCTCTCTGAGAGCTCTACGACGTGGGCAGCGAGCTTGCTCGCTGTACCTATTTTTGGAGCCCAAAATCAAAGGTTTTCATCAGTTTTAGGCCACTTTTCTTCTTTTGCACCATTTTTCCGTCCCGAATCACACGTCGTGAACTGTTAAAAGGATGACAACCTGACTCGCGGGACATCAGAGGGCCCTACAACGTGTCGATATAACGTCTTGCAAGGATGCTGCACTGTTGAAGTGGATGGGTTGTTGTTAAGCCCATTGGGCCTTTTGAATGGGCCATCTCTCTAGGCTGGGACTGTGAACCGTTAACACATATAGGAATTGTGCCCTCTACATGACAGATGCGATCATAGCAGTACTAATGCACCGGATCCCACCAGAACTCAGAAGTTAAGTGTGCTTGGGCGAGAGTAGTACTAGGATGGGTGACCCCTTGGGAAGTCCTCGTGTTGCATCCCCTTTTCAATTTTTTTGCCCTGGTTAGGGTTGCCAAGATACTTTATCCACCAAATCTCTATTACTGAATCCCACGGAACATTAGGCCAGACAACTTCGCTTCATGTAGAAGATGGGCCGGCAAACCGAGGGCGTAGGGTTTGTGACCGGGTCTCCGTCTCTCCGGTGCCCATAACTTTTGCTCCATAAGGAGTTACGAGGCGCACAACATACCGTTGCAAAGTTCTCTAAGAGCTCTACGACGGGGGCAGCCAGCTTGCTCACTGTGCCCGTTTTTGGAGCCCAAAATTGAACATTTTCATCAGTTTCAGGCCACTTTTCTTCTTTGGCTCTGTTTTTCCATCCTGGATCGTACGTCGTGAACTGTTAAAAGGACGACAACCTGACTCGCGGGACATCAGAGGGCCCTACAACGTATCGATATCACGTCTTGCGAGGATGCTGCGTTGTTGAAGCAGATGGGTTGTCGTTAAGCCCATTGGGCCATTTGAATGGGCCATCTCTCTAGGCTGGGACTATGAATCGTTAACACATATAGGAATTGTGCCCTCAACATGCCAGGTGCGATCATACCAGCACTAATGCCCCAGATCCCATCAGAACTCTGACGTTAAGCGTGCTTGAGCGAGAGTAGTACTAGGATGGGTGACCCCTTGGGAAGTCCTCGTGTTGCACCCCCTTTTCAAATTTTTTTGCTCTGGTTAGGGTTGCCAAGATACTTTATCCACCAAATCTCTATTACTGAATCGCACGGAACATTGGTCAAGACAACTTCGTTTCACGTAGAGGCTGGGCCCGCAAATCGGGGGCGTAGGGTGTGTGACCAGGTCTCCGTTGCTCCGGTGCCCATAACTTTTCATCCATAAGGAGTTACGCGGCGCACAGCATACCGTTGCAAATCTCTCTTAGAGTTCTACGACGGGGGCAGCCAGCTTGCTCGCTGTGCCCATTTTTGGAGCCTAAAATCGAACGTTCTCATCAGTTTCAGGCCACTTTTCTTCTTTTGCTCTGTTTTTTCGTCCCGAATCGTACGTCGTGAGCCGTTAAAAGGACAAAAACCTGACTCGCGGGACATCAGAGGGCCCTACATCGTGTCGATATCACGTCTTGAGAGGATTCTGCGTTGTTGAAGCGGATGGGTTGTTGTTAAGCCCATTGGGCCTTTTCAATGGGCCATCTCTCTCGGCTGGGACTGTGAACAGTTAACGCATAAAGGAATTGTACCCTAAACATCATGGGTGCGATCATCCCAGCACTAATGCACCGGATCCGATCAAAACTCCGAAGTTAAGCGTGCTTGGGCGAGAGTAGTACTAGGATGGGTGACCCCTTGGGAAGTCCTCGTGCTGAACCCCCTTCTCAATTTTTTTT
The DNA here is from genome assembly GCA_037974665.1 of Ehretia macrophylla. Lineage (NCBI taxonomy): Eukaryota > Viridiplantae > Streptophyta > Magnoliopsida > Boraginales > Ehretiaceae > Ehretia > Ehretia macrophylla. The sequence continues at coordinate 83,460,578 of CM075765.1, read as the reverse complement.
GCCCTGGTCAGGGTTGTCAAGATACTTTATCCGCCAAATCTCTATTACTGAATCTCACGGAACATTGGGCAAGACAACTTCGCTTCATGTAGAGGCTGGCCCACAAACCGAGGGCGTAGGGTTTGTGACCAGGTCTCCGTCGCTCCGGTGCCCATAACTTTTGATCCTTAAGGAGTTACGCGGCGCACAACATACCGTTACAAAGCTCTCTGAGAGCTCTACAACGGGGGCAACCAGTTTGCTCGTTGTGCCTATTTTGGAGCCCACAATTGAACGTTTTCATCAGTTTCAGGCCACTTTTCTTCTTCTGCTCTGTTTTTCCATGCTGGAGCGTACGTCGTGGACTGTTAAAAGGACGACAACCTGACTCGCTGGACATCAGAGGGCCCTACACCATGTCAATATCACGTCTTTCGAGGATGCTGCGTTGTTGAAGCGGATGGGTTGTCGTTAAGCCAATTGGGCCTTTTGAATGGGCCATCTCTCTAGGCTGGGACTGTGAACCATTAACACATATAGGAATTGTGCCCTCAACATGACGGGTGCGATCATACCTGCACTAATGCACCGGATCCCATCAGAACTCCGAAGTTAAGCGTGCTTGGGCGAGAGTAGTACTAGGATGGGTGACCCCTTGTGAAGTCCTCGTGTTGCACCCCTTTTCAATTTTTTTTACCCTAGTTAGGGTTGCGAAGATACTTCATCCACCAAATCTCTATTACTGAATGCCACGAAACATTGGGCAAGACAACTTCGCTTCACGTAGAGGCTGGGCTCGCAAACCGAGGGAGTAGGGTTTGTGACCAGGTCTCCGTCGCTCCCGGGCCCAGAACTTTTGATTCGTAAAGAGTTACGCGGCGCATAGCATACCGTTGCCAAGCTCTCTGAGAGCTCTACGACGGGGGCAGCTAGCATGCTCGCTCTACCCGTTTTTGGAGCCCTAAATCAAATGTTTTCATCAGTTTCAGGCCACTTTTCTTGTTTTGCTCTGTTTTTCCGTCCCGGATCATAGGTTGTGAACTGTTAAAAGGATGACAACTGTCACGCCCCAACCCGGGCTATAAAGGTTAGACTAGGGTGTGATCTAAACATTCAAGTCACGTCTCGTACTTAACCGTTCATGAAGATTTAACACTTAAAGTTTTGGCCTAAACTCCAAAATTTTTCGTTAAACCGGCAGCATAACGACTGTAATTGGGCTATTTGGTTTGACCTAATTCTCTAAACGCCTCAATTATTCCAATCATTAATCCAATTCCATTAAGGACTCCAATTTGTCACCAACCGATTTGTCTACTAGTTTATCTTGAAAATCTCGTTTGGTTAATAAGCCTAACATGATAACTATGTCCCATTTATTTGTCAATTTCCTATCATGCAAGTACCTATTATCCTTTGGTTAGCAAATGAGCACCTAAGTGAAATTAGATAGAATTAACTTAGTTGATTGTTCATCTAGTGGTTTGAATGCCTACGATAACTACTAATTAAGAAAATGAAAGCAAGCAACCAAATAAAAGTTTGTCCGATTATAGGTAGTACAATCCTAGAATTAGACCCAAATTACAACGGGGTCAATTACATCAATAAAATGAATAGTTTGCAATCAAACACAACATCCATATAGCAACCACTTTCAGGCAAAGCACAAAAGCATGTAGGGACAGGCAATCACTCCAAGGAATCATCGTTAGGCACATTGTCCTCGGGTACCTGTTCTTGATCTTCTTCACCTGAGATGATAAAAGAGGGTGAGTCCTTATGAACTCAGTGAGGGGGAACGAGAAATACGTTTTGAAACTCATTTTTCGGTTCAATTTATGAAAACTCTTTTTGAAAACATGTCACATATTACAAATAATAAGGTACGCAAATACATGAAGCAAATCGAGTAACATATACATTTATCAATCATTTCAAGGATACGATGAGCAGTTGCGCTCAATTTCGATTTCGATACAATTGTTGCGGCCGACTTCAATAATCCACTTATCGCTCCCATTTGGGTGTACTCCGGATTTACTCCGAAACCTATGACCCAACTCTCCGAGGGTGAAATGCCAAGCGAGAGAGGGAATTGGACCATGGTAGTCACGGTAACACCGGCAAGCCCGATGCCGCCCGGCGTGCGTGAAACACTACCATGCCACATTGAAAGGTTGCAACCTTGTATGCAATGCACATTTATAACATTTAACATATCACATTAGGAGGACAACAAAGAAGGTCGCCTCCAAGCAGTTATAAGATTGCACGTTGTCAAGTAATCAAACGAGGCACGATAAGATAAGTAATTTCACTTGAAAGGCATATAGAGCAATATGAACATTAAACGGGCAGCCATGTAACACATGCAAGTCAAGCCATATAACTCATTTCGAAGTCCACGTAATCAAGTGATACGATTATTCAACATGCAACAACATCTATGTGGGTTCGGATGCAAGAAAAGCCTATTTGTCAACATGCAATGATCAAAATTACATTTAAGCTTATAAGGGAAACTACGGGCAGCCTACTAAACATATAACTCCACACAATATCCGAATGATCAACACTTAGCAAAACTACCTAGTCATTAGGGTTTCCATTTTGGGCATATTCGTGCAATTTGAGCCTCAAACCAACTCAAAGTCAATCTCAAAAGGTTTTAGCCCTCACCTTAGCAATCAACCCAAAAGATGCACAAAAACTTGTTGAAGCTCAAAACTTCTTCTTCTTCTTCTTAGCCGAGATTCCAACTTGGTTTTCTCTATTTTCCTAGCTTAGTGACCAAGCTCTTAGTACATGCATGAGGTTAGAACAAGAAGAAAAGAAATGGAAGCTTAAAAACTCACCAAGGCCAAAAATGGTGACTCAAAATGCTTGCATGTGTGTTTCTTGCATCCTAGCTTGCTTGGGTGAGTTTCTTTGTTTGTTGTTTGTCTTGATGCACCATAGGATTATGAAGATGAGCTAAGGGATGAAGAAACTCAGCTCAAAACCTAGATGGAGAGAGAGAATGAGAGGGAGAGAGAGAGAAGGTTGAGGAAGAAAGAAGAAATGACAATAAAAAATGAAAGCCTTTGCAATCTTCAAGCATGTGGTCGGCCTTGGGACATTAAAATCTGATTTTTGTGTCTTCAATGTGTGATTTTAAAATGTTTAGCATGGGCAAAGGTGGTTTGGTTGAGCAAGGTAGAGGATTTATGTGGTTTTGAGCATTTTTTTTTATGTATTGTGCTAAGTGTTTGTCATAGTTTGTCTAGGACTAATTTTTTTAATGCATTTGTGTCATTAGAATTGTCATAGGAATATTGGGAAATTAGGGAATCTAGGTAGAATAAAATATAGGAATGTTTGTTGATGAGTTGAATTATGAATAGAATAATAGATAGTGGAAAATGTAGGAATAGTTTAGTATTATTTTATTGTTAGTGCAGTTTGTAGAGAATTTGAATTAGGAATATAATATTGGTTAGTGGATTGTGTAGGATTATTTTAGTGTCTAGGGCTTTGTGTAGGATTCTTTCTTGATTAACGTGGTGGCACGGATTCCTAGATCTAGGGCACGAATTACGAGGTAGACACGAACTACGAGATAAGACACGAACTTCAAGACTAATGCACGTAATCCTAGGAGAATGCACGTAAATCAATGCAAGGCATGTAATTCAATGCAATGCACGCAAATCAAGGCATGACTCTATATCTATGTTAAGGTACGCAGTTCAAGGTTAGGGCACATATATCTAGGTATCGCACTTAAATCGAAGTCAAGGCACGTAAGACGAGGCGTGCACGAAAACCAAGACAGGGCATATAATCCAAGGTCTGTCATACAGTTCTGGGTCTAAGGCACGCAAATCGAGGTAAGGCACGTTATTCGGGGTCGGGCCTCACATCCTCCCCTCAAAAGAATTTCGTCCCGAAATTCTTTCTTGCCTATTGAGGTCATTTAGACGGATTCTAACCCTTGTTATTCTTCCTACTCCGGTTCGTCCCGTGTTTGGTGATCTTTTACTGCAACCAATTCACTTCTTATTTCTCCAATCATTTAGTTCGGTGTGACCTTTACATTTACAGCTCGTTTCTTTGAACGACTCTATTCTCCATTTGATCTTAAGGTTAAGTTCATTAATTAAGGTTAGAATCTCCAAACATAGTAATCAAAGCTGCATTGGTATTCTAACGATATAACTATGACTCCAAAATCATGGCTTATGTTGTATCAATCTCGCATTCATACCTCAAAAGGATTGTCACAATAATACCGCGATCTTATGGTTACATACACTAATTTCAAGATGAAAGGTCTATATCAGATTTATATATCCTACCAACTAGTTTCAAAATTGTTAACACGTAGGACCTACACATGTTATGGATCATTTCTACGATACGACCCTATCTTCAAGAAGAACTCACCAAACAACTAATCCATCTCAAATCGTCACCTATCGACAATATCATAATCCTTATCTCGTAGGTACGTTAAATTAACAAATCTTTTAATGACTAGTCTCCCGGTTACAGGCTCCTATTCACTAACCTCATTTCCCGGCTTTGTTAACCTTCACACTCGCAATCAACCAGAAAGACCGTTGAGATTCGTTAAACTCAAACTCTAAGGTTTATTAGGTACCACCAACAAATCGTCATTGAAATTGCATGGGTAAACTAATCATGTAGCACTAGTTCAACTTTTCAAGTAAGCTTCATCAGCTTGTGATCGACAATTCATTTCCTTATTCAAATCTCTAATTTCAAGTCACAAGGCTTCCGAATTTTCTTTTAATCTTACCCAAAACTCCTAAGGCGAATAGTTTCAACCTCAAATAAATTCCACTCACCTCAATCCAAGGTTACGTCATACTTAAGAAGACAATGGTCCTACTCACTTAGCAACCTAGTCATCCCTTCGAACACTTAATGCCAGCCAATATATCTCCAACATTAATGTTACTAGGCTGGGTTCAAAGCTATGTAAGTGATATCAATTCTCTACTAGGTTACCGGTCATACAACAACAATCCTAGGACTATCAATGGGTACCGAAATGATCTAGCTCATATGATACTTACCATACTAATCCAAGTAGCTTATTACATGAAATAACTTCAAGGATATGTCATCATAAGAATTACAACCACAAGTCATCTTACAATATAATCTAATAGAATTTCAAAAGTAATCAACCACTCATTTAATTATCACTATAAGATTCACCCTCTATTCAACAACCACGATTCGAAGTCTACCAACCGCTAGTTTCTAGAAGTGAAACGGTGCACATAGATACGGTGGGCTAACAATAGTCTTTTGGATCATCATGACTCTGATTCATCTCTATCTTACTCTCTTCATTTTCATGTTCAACAAGCTAAGAGCATCAAGACTCATCGACCTTAGGTCATAGGGTTCACCATGAATCATCCTCCATACTCACTATTAGCTATTTAGGATTTCAAATCATACCCTAACGACTCCACCATGCAACCAGATGCTTAATATCATTTCCATGGTTTATATAATAGGTCTATCAGTATTATTTAGGGATATATGCTTCCTAATATCCTCTAGGGTATCCAAATAACGAGAGCATAGATTGACTTACTTCGCATAATTATAACTAAATCCGAGGGGCAATAATTTAATACCATGATTCTTAAAATCACCAATATCCAACTTATGACCTTAGCAACATTAGTCATCTAATGCATAATTCAATACCTTACACTTCTATTTCGACCTAACATTTAGGTGTAGTCTTCCGAACACGAGTTCTAGTTACGTGAATTCCTCGAGTCTAGCATCCTTATATCTTGTTATATTATAAAATCATCAACCTTGTTAAATTCGGTCTCCAGAGTTGCCTACATGTTTTGAGGTTATCCATTGTTAAGTTACTCAAATACACTATCCATGTCTCAACAATCTAACCCCTAAAAGTAATTATCGTCAACTGCCACGAATTTATGTTTTAATTTCTAGATCATGATCTCAACACTTAGTGAACTTGAAACTCGCTAGTATACACCATATCAGATTCATCAATGCTTAATTCCAATGAAGTAAGAAGTCAATCGTACGAGTATATTGCTAACTTCTTAGATAGTCTATCAAGCCAATTTCAAGGTGTGAGAAATGGATTCAAACAAACCTCCAAGTCAACTTCCACTATCAACACATGAGAATATATACTACTCTACATATTTAATAGTATGTTCTTATATCTTAAGCGAAGTTGTATGTCATTAAACATTGTACTTGAACCATAATTAGAAAAACGGTTTAACGGAATCAATAACTTCATAGCTATAAAATTGACAACTTAATCACAGGTATATGTATTCCAAAAATAAGGAGATAACTTTACCTCAACAATTATACCCGTCCTACGCATTTTATACATATGCATATCCAATAATACATACTATCCATCGAGTACCTATGAAGATGCCAGAATTCTCTAACCGAGACTTTTCGTTCTTCCTGCATGAATTCACTTCCCTGAAAGTTCTAATCCTAACTATCTATGTGTATAAACAGTCATTCATGGTTATATAACATGCACATGTATGAAGGAAGGAGTATAAATGCATACATGTATTGTTGAGGACGTGTCGATATGCATGATACATAATACATATAGTCCACAAAGGCACATAATATTCAATGCTCAAGCAATTAAAGCACATTAGCACACATTAACACATATAAACAAGACATCATAATTACCTTAGGGCTTCTACCCATGGTCCGAGAGTTGAACCCGAATAACACCTAGTTACTAAACTAGGCTCTGATACCATTCTAATATAAGATGTCACGCCCCAACCCGGCCTATAAAGGTTTGACTAGGGTGTGATCTAAACATTCAAGTCACGTCTCGTACTTAACCGTTCATGAAGATTTAACACTTAACGTTTTGGCCTAAACTCCAAAATTTTTCGGTAAACCGGCAGCATAACGACTGTAATTGGGCTCTTTGGTTTGACCTAATTCTCTAAACGCCTCAATTATTCCAATCATTAATCCAATTCCATTAAGAACTCCTATTTGTCACCAACCGATTTGCCTACTAGTTTATCTTGAAAATCTCGTTTGGTTAATAAGCCTAACATGATAACTATGTCCCGTTTATTTGTCAATTTCCTATCATGCAAGTACCTATTATCCTTTAGTTTGCAAATGAGCACCTAAGTGAAATTAGATAGAATTAACTTAGTTGATTGTTTAGCTAGTGGTTTGAATGCCTACGATAACTACTAATTAAGAAAACGAAAGCAAACAACCAAATAAAAGTTCATCTGGTTATAGGTAGTACAATCCCAGAATTAGACCCAAATTACAATGGGGTCATTTACATCAATAAAATGAATAGTTTGCAATCAAACACAACATCCATATAGCAACCACTTTCAGGCAAAGCACAAAAGCACGTAGGGACAGGCAATCACTCCAAGGAATCATCGTTAGGCACATCGTCCTCGGGTACCTGTTCTTGATCTTCTTCACATGAGATGATAAAAGAGGGTGAGTCCTTATGAACTCAGTGAGGGGAACGAGAAATACGTTTTGAAACTCATTTTTCAGTTCAATTTATGAAAACTCTTTTTGAAAACATGTCACGTATTACAAATAATAAGGTATGCAAATATATGAAGCAAATTGAGTAACATATACATTTACCAATCATTTCAAGGATACGGTGAGCAGTTGCTCTCAATTTCAATTTCGATACAATTGTTGTGGCCGACTTCAATAATCCACTTATCGTTCCCAATTGGGTGTACTCCGGATGTACCCCGAAACCTACGACCCAACTCTCCGAGGGTGAAATGCCAAGCGAGATAGGGAATTGGACCATTGTAGTCACGGTAACACAGGCAAGCCCGATGCCGCCCGGCATGCGTGAAACACTACCATGCCACACTGAAAGGTTGCAACCTCGTATGCAATGCACATTTATAACATTTAACATATCACATTAGGAGGACAACAAAGTAGGTTGCCTCCGAGCAGTTATAAGATCGCACGTTGTCAAGTAATCAAACGAGGCATGATAAGACAAGTAATTTCATTTGAAAGGCACATAGAGCCATATGAACATTAAACGGGCAGCCATGTAACGATGCAAATCAAGCCATATAACTCATTTCGAAGTCCACGTAATCAAGTGATACGATTATTCAACATGCAACAACATTTACGTGGGTTCGGTTGCAAGAAAAGCTTATTTGACAACATGCAATGGTCAAGATCACATTTGAAGTTTATAAGGCAACTACGGGCAGCCTACTAAACATATAATTCCACACAATATCCGAATGATCAACACTTAGCAAAACTACCTAGTCGTTAGGGTTTCCATTTTGTGCATATTCGTGCAATTTGAGCCTCAAACCAACTCAAAGTCAATCTCAAACCATGCATCATATAATTCAACATCCTCAAGTACTCAAAACAGTCCACACAACATCTCAACACCACAATTCCAAGAAATTAACACCACAAGAGAGGTTACAATAATTTTTCCAAGCATATAACTAAGTGAAACCTTTACTGCAATAGGCTGTTTTCTCACAATCAATAGGATAATCAAACAATCTCAAAATCCAGTGAATAATATGTCAAATTAAATCTTAAGAATTAACTAAAATCAGAAACAAACCTTGCATCAATTGGAGTTCAGGATCATTAGATATAGCCGAAACAGTGGAATAGCACAAAACTGTATAGATTTGCACACTTTTCAGTAATTGACGTTTTTGAGGTCCATAGGGTCAGTTTTAGCCTTAGTCCATTTCTGACAAACTTGTCCAGAACTGAAAACTCTAGCAGGAGACCAAATTTCATGTATTTTGAACATCATTTACTAAGTCAAATATGGTTCGTTCCACAAGGTCAGTGCATCTGCCAAAACCTGCTTCATTTTTCCAGATTTCCAGATTTGGACACATTTTAAAATTTTGCCATTTTGAGTACCTTAGAGTCAAAATTAGCTTCGACCTATTTCTGGAAAAAATGTTCAAAACAGTCCAAACTAGTCACCTACCAATTTTCAAGCATTTTAAACCTCATTTGCCTAGCTAAACTTACCTCGAAACAAACTGGTCAGAGAGCTGTCAACAATCCAACTTCACCTATCATCACTTTCAAGCCAAAATCTTGCCATGCATGGTTGTTTAAGCTCATGAACGAACATATAACTCAAGTACAGAAGCAAATACACACATTTATGAGCATGCATGTGGGTTTTTGAAGAGTTTTCAAAAGGTTTTAGCCCTCACCTTAGCAATCAACCCAAAAGATGCACAAAAACTTGTTGAAGCTCGAACCTCCTTCTTCTTCTTCTTAGCCGAGATTCCAACTTGGTTTTCTCTATTTTCCTAGCTTAGTGACCAAGCTCTTAGTACATGCATGAGGTTAGAACAAGAAGAAAAGAAATGGAAGCTTAAAAACTCACCAAGGCCGAAAATGGTGACTCAAAATGCTTGCATGTGTGTTTCTTGCATCCTAGCTTGCTTGGGTGAGTTTCTTTGCTTGTTATTTGTCTTGATGCACCATAGGATGATGAAGAAACTCAGCCCAAAACCGAGATGGAGAGAGAGAATAAGAGGGAGAGAGAGAAGGTTGAGGAAGAAAGAAGAAATGACAAAAAAAAAAATGAAAGCCTTTGCAATCTTCAAGCATGTGGTGGGCCTTGGGCCATTAAAATCTGATTTTTGTGTCATCAATGTGTGATTTTAAAATGTTTAGCATGGGCAAAGGTGGTTTGGTTGAGCAAGGTAGAGGATTTAGGTGGTTTTGAGCATTTTTTTTTATGTATTGTGCTAAGTGTTTGTCATAGTTTGTCTAGGACTAATTTTTTTAATGCATTTGTGTCATTAGAATTGTCATAGGAATGTTGGGAAATTAGGGAATCTAGGTAGAATAAAATATAGGAATGTTTGTTGATGAGTTGAATTATGAATAGAATAATAGATAGTGAAAAATGTAGGAATAGTTTAGTATTATTTTATTGTTAGTGGAGTTTGTAGAGAATTTGAATTAGGAAAATAATATTGGTTAGTGGATTGTGTAGGATTATTTTAGTGTCTAGTGCTTTGTGTAGGATTCTTTCTTGATTAACGTGGTGGCACGAATTACGAGGTAGACAGGAACTACGAGGTAAGACACGAACTTCAAGACTAATGCACGTAATCCTAGGAGAATGCACGTAAACCAATGCAAGGCATGTAATTCAATGCAATGCACGCAAATCAAGGCACGACTCTATATCTAGGTTAAGATACGTAGTTCAAGGTTAGGGCACGTATATCTAGGTATCGCACTTAAATCGAAGTCAAGGCACGTAAGACGAGGCGTGCACAAAAACCAAGACATGGCATATAATCCAAGGTCGGTCATACAGTTCTAGGTCTAAGGCACGCAAATCGAGGTAAGGCACGTTATTCTGGTTGGGCCTCAAAACAACCAGACTCGCGGGACATCAGAGGGCCCTACAACGTGTCGATATAACGTCTTGCGAGGATGCTGCGTTGTTGAAGCGGATGGGTTGTCGTTTAGCCCATTGGGCCTTTTGAATGGGCCATCTCTCTAGGCTGGGACTGTGAACCGTTAACACATATAGGAATTGTGACCTCAACATGACAGGTGCGATCATACCAGCACTAATGCACTGGATCCCATCAGAACTCTGAAGTTAAGCGTGCTTGGCCGAGAGTAGTACTAGGATGGGTGACCCCCTGGGACGTCGTCGTGTTGCACCCCCTTCTCAAATTTTTTTGCCCTGGTTAGGGTTGCCAAGATACTTTATCCACCAAATATCTATTACTGAATCCCACGGAAAATTGGGCCAGACAACTTTTTTTCACGTAGAGGCCGGGCCAGCAAGCCGAGGGCGTTGGGTTTGTGACCAGGTCTCCGTCGCTCTGGTGCCCATAAATTTTGATCCGTAAGGAGTTACGCGGTGCACAGCATACCGTTGCAAAGCACTCTGAGAGCTCTACGACGGGGGTAGCCAGCTTGCTCGTTGTGCCCGTTTTCAGAGCCCAAAATCGAATTTTTTCATCAGTTTCAGGCCATTTTTCTTCTTTTGCTATGTTTTTCCGTCCCGAATCATACCTCGTGAACTGTTAAAAGGATGACAACCTGACTCGCGGGACATCAGAGGGCCCTAGAACGTGTCGATATAACGTCTTGCGAGGATGCTGTACTGTTGAAGTGGATGGGTTGTTGTTAAGCCCATTGGGCCTTTTGAATGGGCCATCTCTCTAGGCTGGGACTGTGAACCGTTAACACATATAGGAATTGTGCCCTCAACATGACAGATGCGATCATACCAGCACTAACGCACCGGATCCCAACAGAACTCTGAAGTTAAGCGTGCTTGGGTGAGAGTAGTACTAGGATGGGTGAGCCCTTGGGAAGTCCTCCTGTTGCACCCCGTTTTCAATTTTTTTTGCCCTGGTTAGGGTTGTCAAGATACTTTATCCGCCAAATCTCTATTACTAAATCCCACGGAACATTGGGCAAGACAAGTTCGCTTCACGTAGAGGCTAGGCCGGCAAACTGAGGGCGTAGGGTTTGTGACCATGTCTCCGTCGCTCCGGTGCCCATAACTTTTGATCCGTAAGTTGTTACGCGGCGCACAACATACCGTTGCAAAGCTCTCTGAGAGCTCTACGACGGGGGCAGCCAGCTTGCTTGCTGTGCCAGTTTTTGGAGCTCAAATTTGAACGTTTTCATCAGTTTCAGGCCACTTTTCTTCTTTTGCTCTGTTTTTCTGTCCCGAATCATACGTTGTGGACTGTTAAAAGGACGACAACCAGACTTGCAGGACATCAGAGGGCCCTACAACGTGTCGATATAACGTCTTGTGAGGATGCTGCGCTGTTGAAGTGGATGGGTTGTCGTTAAGCCCATTGGGCCTTTTGAATAGGCCATCTCTCTAGGCTGGGACTGTGAACCGTTAACACATATAGGAATTGTGCCCTCAACATGACGGGTGCGATCATAACAGTACTAATGCACCGGATCCCATCAGAACTCTGAAGTTAAGCGTGCTTGGGCGAGAGTAGTACTAGAATGGGTGACCCCCTGGGAAGTCCTCGTGTTGCACCCCCTTTTCAATTTTTTTTTCCTTGGTTAGGGTTACGAAGATACTTTATCCACCAAATTTCTATTTCTGAATCCCACAGAACATTGGGCAAGAAAACTTCACTTCACGTAGAGGCTGGGCCCGAAACCGAGGGCGTAGAGCTTGTGACCAGTTCTCCGTCGCTCCGGTGCCTATGACTTTTGATCCGTAAGGACTTACGCGGTGCACATCATACCGTTGCAAAGTTCACCGAGACCTCTATGACGGGGGCAACCAGCTTGATCGCTGTGCCTATTTTTGGAGCCCAAAATCGAATGTTTTCATCAGTTTCAGCCCACTTTTCTTCTTTTGGACTGTTTTTCTGTCCCGAATCATACGTCGTGAATTGTTAAAAGGACGACAACCTGACTCACGGGACATTAGAGGGCCCTACAACGTGTCGATATAACGTCTTGCGAGGATGTTGCGCTGTTGAAATGGATGGGTTGTCGTTAAGCCCATTGGGCCATTTGAATTGGTCATCTCTCTAGGCTGGGACTGTGAACCATTAACACATAAAGGAATTGTGCCCTCAACATGACGGGTGCGATCATACCAGCACTAATGCACTGGATCCCATCAGAACTCCGAAGTTAAGTGTGCTTGGGCGAGAGTAGTACTAGGATTGGTGACCCCTTGGGAAGTCCTCGGGTTGCACCCCATTTTCAATTTTTTTTGCCCTTGTTAGGGTTGCCAGGATACTTTATCCACCAAATCTCTATTACTAAATCCCACGGAACATTGGGCAAGACAACTTCGCTTCACATAGAGGCTGGGCTCGCAAACCGAGGGCGTAGGGTTTGTGACCAGGTCTCCGTCGCTCCGGTGCCCATAACTTTTGATCCGTAGGGAGTTACGCGGCGCAAAGCACACCTTTGCGAAGCTCGATAAGAGCTCTACGACGGGGGCAGCTAGCATGCTTGATGTGCCCATTTTTGAAGCCCAAAATCGAACATTTTCATCAGTTTCAGGCCACTTTTCTTCTTTCGCTCTGTTTTTCCGTCTCGGATCATACGTCGTGACCTGTTACAAGGACGACAACCTGACTCGCGGGACATCAGAGGGCACTACAATGTGTCGATATAATGTCTTGCGAGGATGCTACGTTGTTGAAGCGGATGGGTTGTCGTTAAGCCCATTGGGCCTTTTGAATGGGCCATCTCTCTAAGCTGGGACTGTGAACCGTTAACACATATAGGAATTGTGCCCTCAACATGACAGATGCGATCATACCAGCACTAATGCACCGGATCCCAACAGAACTCTGAAGTTAAGCGTGCTTGGGAGAGAGTAGTACCAGGATGGGTGACCCCTTGGGAAGTCCTCCTGTTGCACCCCCTTTTCAATTTTTTTTGCCCTGGTTAGGGTTGCCAAGATACTTTATCCACCAAATCTCTATTACTTAATCTCACGGAACATTTGGCAAGACAACTTCGCTTCACGTAGAGGCTGGGCCAGCAAACTGAGGGCGTAGGGTTTGTGACTAGGTCTCCATCACTCCGGTGCCCATAACTTTTGATCCGTAAAGAGTTACGCGGCGCACAACATACCGTTGCAAAGCTCTTTGAGAGCTCTACGATGGGGGCAGCCAGCTTGCTCGCTGTGCAGTTTTTGGAGCCCAAAATCGAACGTTTTCATCAGTTTCAGGCCACTTTTCTTCTTTTGCTATGTTTTTCTGTCCCGGATCGTACGTCGTGAACTGTTAAAACGACGACAACCTGACTCGCCGGATATTACAGGGCCCTACAACGTGTCAATATTACGTCTTGTGAGGATGCTGCGCTGTTGAAGTGGATGGGTTATCGTTAAGCCCATTGGGCCTTTTGAATAGGCCATCTCTTTGGGCTGGGATTGTGAACCGTCAACACATAAAGGATTTGTGCCCTCAACATGATGGGTGCGATCATACTAGTACCAATGCACCGGATCCAATCAGAACTCCGAAGTTAAGCGTGCTTGGGCAAGAGTAGTACTAGGATGGGTGATCCCTTGGGAAGTCCTCGTGGTGCACCCCCTTTTCAATTTTTTTTGCCCTGGTTAGGGTTGCCAAGATACTTTATCCACCAAATCTCTATTACTGAATCCCACGGAACATTGGGCAAGACAACTTCATTTCACGTAGAGGCTGAGCCCGCAAACCGAGGGTGTAGGGTTTGTGACCAGGTCTCCGTCGCTCAGGTGCCCATAACTTTTGATCGGTATGGCGTTACGCGGCACACAGGATCCCGTTGCAAAGCTCTCTGAGAGCTCAACGACGGGGGCTGCCAGCTTGCTTGCTATGCCCATTTTTTGAGCCCAAAATCTAACGTTTTCATCAGTTTCAGGCCACTTTTCTTCTTTTGCTCTGTTTTTCTGTCCCGGATCATACGTCGTGAACTGTTAAAAGGACGACAACCTGACTCGCGGGACATTAGAGGGCCCTACAACGTGTCGATATAACGTCTTGCGAGGATGCTGCGCTGTTGAAGTGGATGGGTTGTCGTTAAGCCCATTGGGCCTTTTGAATGGGCCATCTCTCTAGGCTGGGACTGTGAACTGTGAACACATAAAGGAATTGTGCCTTCAACATGACGGGTGCGATCATACCAGCACTAATGCATTGGATCCCATCAGATCTCCGAAGTTAAGCATGCTTGGGCGAGAGTAGTACTAGGATGGGTAACCCCCTGGGAAGTTCTCGTGTTGCACCCCCTTTTCAATTTTTTTTGCCCTGGTTAGGGTTGTCAAGATACTTTATCTACCAAATCTCTATTACTGAATCCCACGGAACAATGGGCAACACAACTTCGCTTCGCATAGAGGCTGGGCTCGCAAACCGAGGGCGTAGGGTTTTTAACCAGGTCTCCGTCGTTCCGGTGCCCATAACTTTTGATCCGTAAGGAGTTACGCGGCGCACAGCATACCGTTGCAAAGCTCGATAAGAGCTCTACGACGGGGGCAGCTAGCATGCTTGATGTGCCCATTTTTGGAGCCCAAAATCGAACATTTTCATCAGTTTCAGGCCACTTTTCTTCTTTCGCTCTGTTTTTCCGTCCCGGATCATACGTCGTGACCTGTTACAAGGACGACAACCAGACTCGCGGGATATCAGAGGGCCCTACAACGTGTCGATATCACGTATTGCGAGATGCTGCGTTGTTGAAGCGGATGGATTGTCATTAAGCCCATTGGGCCTTTTGAATGGGCCATCTCTCTAGGCTGAGACTGTGAACCATTAACATATATAGGCATTGTGGCCTCAACATGACGGGTGCGATCATACCAGCACTAATGCACCAGATCGCATCAGAACTCCGAAGTTAAACGTACTTGGGCGAGAGTAGTACTAGGATGGGTGACCCCCTGGGAAGTCTTCGTGTTGCACCCCGTTTTCAATTTTTTTTGCCCTGGTTAGGGTTGTCAAGATACTTTATCCGCCAAATCTCTATTACTAAATCCCACGGAACATTGGGCAAGACAACTTCGCTTCACGTAGAGGCTAGGCCCGCAAACTGAGGGCGTAGGGTTTGTGACTAGGTCTCCGTCGCTCCGGTGCCCATAACTTTTGATCCGTAAGGAGTTACGCGGCGCACAGCATACCTTGCAAAGCACTCTGAGAGCTCTACGACGGGGGCAACCAACTTGCTCGCTGTGCCCTTTTTGGAGCCCAAAATCGAACGTTTTCATCAGTTTCAGGCCACTTTTCTTCTTTTGCTATGTTTTTCCGTCCCGGATAATGCGTCGTGAACTGTTAAAAGGACGAAAACCTGACTCGTGGGGCATTAGAGGGCCCTACAATGTGTCGATATAACGTCTTGCGAGGATGCTGCACTGTTGAAGTGGATGGGTTGTCGTTAAGCCCATTGGGCCTTTTGAATGGGCCATCTCTCTAGGCTGGGACTGTGAACCGTTAACACATATAGGAATTGTGCCCTCAATATGACGGGTGCGATCATACCAGCACTAATGCACCAGATGCCAACAGAACTCTGAAGTTAAGCGTGCTTGAGCGAGAGTTGGACTAGGATGGGTGGCCCCCTGGGGAGTCCTCGTGTTGGACCCCATTTTCAATTTTTTTTGCCCTGGTTAGGGTTGCCAAGATACTTTATTCACCAAATCTCTGTTACTGAATCCCACGGAACATTGGGCAAGACAACTTCGCTTCACGTAGAGGCTCAGCCCGCAAACCGAGGGCGTAGGGTTTGTGACTAGGTCTCCGTCGCTCCGATGCCCATAACTTTTGATCAGTAATTGTTAGGCGGCGCACAGCATACCGTTGCAAAGCTCTTTGAGAGCTCTACGACCGGGGCAGCAAGCTTGCTCGCTGTGACCATTTTTGAAGCCCAAAATCGAACATTTTCCTCAATTTCAGACCACTTTTCTTCTTTTGCCCTATTTTTCCGTCCTGGATCGTACGTCGTTCGCTATCAAAAGGACGACAACCTGACTCGCGGGACATCAGAAGGCCCTACAACGTGTCAATATCACGTCTTACAAGCTTGCTACGTTGTTAAAGCAGATGGGTTGTCGTTAAGCCCATTGGGCCTTCTGAATGGGCCATCTCTCTAGGCTGAGACTGTGAATCGTTAACACATAAAGGAATTGTGCTTTCAACATGACGGGTGCGATCATACCAGTACTAATGCATTGGATTCCATCAGAACTCCAAAGTTAAGCGTGCTTGGGCGAGAGTAGTACTAGGATGGGTGACCCCTTGGGAAGTCCTTGTGTTGCACCCTCCTTTTCTATTTTTTTTGCTCCGGTTAGGGTTGTCAATATACTTTATCCGCCAAATCTCTATTACTGAATCTCACGGAACATTGGGCAAGACAACTTCACTTCATGTAGAGGCTGGGCCCACAAACCGAGGGCGTAGGGTTTGTGACCATGTCTCCGTCGCTCCGGTGCCCATAACTTTTGATCCCTAAGGAGTTACGCGGCGCACAACATACCATTGCAAAGCTCTCTGAGAGCTCTACGACGGGGGCAGCCAGGTTGGTCGCTGTGCCTGTTTTTGGAGCCCAAAATTGAACGTTTTCATCAGTTTCAGGCCACTTTTCTTCTTTTGCTCCGTTTTTCCGTCCCGAATCATACATCGTGAACTGTTAAAAGGACGACAACCTGACTCGCAGGACATCAGAGGGCCCTACAACGTGTCGATATAAAGTCTTGTGAGGATGCTGCGCTGTTGAATTGGATGGGTTGTCGTTAAGCCCATTGGGCCTTTTGAATGGGCCATCTTTCTAGGCTGGGACTGTGAACCGTTAACACATATAGGAATTGTGCCCTCACGATGGCGGGTGCGCTCATACACGCACTAATGCACCGGATCCCATCAGAACTCGGAAGTTAAGCGTGCTTGGGCGAGAGTAGTACTAGGATGGGTGACCACTTGGGAAGTCCTCGTGTTGCACCCCATTTTCAATTTTTTTTGCCCTTGTTAGGGTTGCCAAGATACTTTATTCACCAAATCTCTGTTACTGAATCCCACGGAACATTGGGCAAGACAACTTCGCTTCACGTAGAGGCTGGGCTCGCAAACCGAGGGCGTAGGGTTTGTGACGAGGTCTCCGTCGCTCCGGTGCCCATAACTTTTGATCCGTAAGGAGTTACGCGGCGCACAGCATACCGTTGCAAAGCTCTCTGAGAGCTCTACAACGGGGGTAGCTAGGATGCTCGCTGTGCCAGTTTTTGGAGCCCAAATTTGAACATTTTCATCAATTTTAGGCCACTTTTCTTCTTTTGCTCTGTTTTTCTGTCCCGGATCGTACGTTGTGAACTGTTAAAAGGACGACAACCTGACTCGCGGGACATTAGAGGGCCCTACAACGTGTCGATATCACGTCTTGCGAGGATGCTGCATTGTTCAAACGGATGGGTTGTCATTAAGTAAATTAGGACTTTTGAATGGGCTATCTCTCTAGGCTGGGACTGTGAACCGTAAACACATAAAGGAATTGTGCCCGCAATATGACGGGTGTGATCATACCAGCACTAATGCACTGGATCCCATCAGAACTCCGAAGTTAAGTGTGCTTGGGCGAGAGTAGTACTAGGATAGGTGACCCCCTGGGAAGTCCTCGTGTTGCACCCCCGTTTCAATTTTTTTTACCCTGGTTAGGTATTTCAAGATACTTTATCCACCAAATTTCTATTTTCGATTCCCACGAAACACTGGGCAAGACAACTTCGTTTCACGTAGAGGCTGGTCCCGCAAACCGAGGGCGTAGAGCTTGTGACCAGGTCTCCGTCACTCCGGTGCCCATAACTTTTGATCCATAAGGAGTTACGCGGTGCACAGCATACCGTCGCAAAGCTCTCTCAGAGCTTTACAACGGGGGCAGCTAGCTTGCTTGATGTGCCCATTTTTTGAGACCAAAATCGAACATTTTCATCAGTTTCAGGCCACTTTTCTTCTTTTGCTCTGTTTTTCCGTCCCGGATCATACGTCGTGACCTGTTACAAGGACGACAACCTGACTCGCGGGACATTAGAGGGCACTACAACGTGTCGATATCATGTCTTGCGAGGATGCTGCATTGTTGAAGCAGATGGGTTGTCGTTAAGCCCATTGGGCCTTTTGAATGGGCCATCACTCTAGGCTGCGACTGTGAACCGTTAACAAATAAAGGAATTGTGCCCTAAACATGACGGGTGTGATCTTACCAGTACTAATGCACCGGATCCCATCAGAACTCCGAATTTTTGGGCGAGAGTAGTACTAGGATGGGTGATCCCCTAGGAAGTCCTCGTGTTGCACCACCTTTTCAGTTTTTTCTACCCTGGTTAGGGTTGTCAAGATACTTTATTCGCCAAATCTCTATTATTGAATCTCAAGGAACATTGGGCAAGACAACTTCGCTTCATGTAGAGGCTGGGCCCACAAACCGAGGGCGTATGGTTTGTGACCAGGTCTCCGTCGCTCCGGTGCCCATAACTTTTGATCCGTAAGGGAGTTACGCGGCGCACAGCATACCGTTGCAAATCTCTCTGAGAGCTCTACGACCGGGGCAACCAGCTTGCTCGCTGTGCCCTTTTTGGAGCCCAAAATAGAACGTTTTCATCAGTTTCAAGCCACTTTTCTTCTTTTTCTCTATTTTTCCTTCCCGGATCGTACGTCGTGAACTGTTACAAGGACGACAACCTAACTCGCGGGACATTAGGTGGCCCTACAATGTGTCGATTTCATGTCTAGCGAGAATGCAGCACTGTTGAAGTGGATGGGTTGTCGTTAAGCCCATTGGGCCTTTTGAATGGGTCATCTCTCTAGGCTGGGACTGTGAACCGTTAACACATATAGGAATTGTGCCCTCAACATGACAGATGCGATCATACCAGCACTAATGCACAGGATCCCAACAGAACTCTGAAGTTAAGCGTGCTTGGGCGAGAGTAGTACTAGGATGGGTGACACATTGGGAAGTCCTCGTGTTGCACCCCTTTTTCAATTCTTTTTGCCCTGGTTAAGGTTGCCAACATACTTTATCCACCAAATCTCTATTACCGAATCCCACGGAACATTGGGCAAGACAACTTCGCTTCACGTAGAGGCTGAGCCCGCAAACCGAGTGCGTAGGGTTTGTGACCACGTCTCCGTCGCTCCGGGGCCCATAACTTTTGATCCCTAAGGAATTTTGCGGCGCACAACATACCGTTACAAAGCTCTCTTAGAGCTCTACGACAGGGGCAGCCAGCTTGCTCGCTGTGCCCATTTTTGGAGCCCAAAATTGAACGTTTTCATCAGTTTCAGGGCACTTTTCTTCTTTTCCTATGTTTTTTCGTCCCGGATCGTACGTCGTGAACTGTTAAAAGGACGACAACCTGACTTGCGGGACATCAGAGGGCCCTACAATGTGTCGATATAACGTCATGTGAGGATGCTGCGCTGTTGAAGCGGATGGGTTGTCATTAAGCCCATTGGGCCTTTTGAATGGGCGATCTCTGTAGGCTGGAATTGTGAACCGTTAACACATATAGGAATTGTGCACTCAACAAGACAGGTGCGATCATACCAGCACTAATGCACTGGATCCCATTAGAACTCCGAAGTTAAGCGTGCTTGGGCGAGAGTAGTACTAGGATGGGTGACCCCCTGGGAAGTCTACGTGTTGCACCCCTTTTTCAATTTTTTTTGCCCTGGTTAGGGTTGCCAAGATACTTTATCCACCAAATCTCTATTACTGAATCCCACGGAACATTGGGCAATACAACTTCGCTCCTTGTTGAGGCTGGGCTCGCAAACCGAGGGCGTAGGATTTATGATCTGGTCTCCGTCGCTCCGGTACCCATAACTTTTGATTCGTAAGGAGTTACGCGGCGCACATCATACCGTTGCAAAGCTCTCTCAGAGCTCTACGACGGGGGTAGCTAACTTGCTTGTTGTGCTCTTTTTCGTGCCCAAAATCGAACATTGTCATCAATTTCAGGCCACTTTTCTTCTTTTGCTCTATTTTTCCGTCCCGGATCATACGTCGTGACCTATTACAAGGACGACAACCTGACTCGTGGGACATCAGAGGGCACTACAACGTGTCGATATAATGTCTTCCGAGGATGCTGCATTGTTGAAGCGGATGGGTTGTCGTTAAGCCCATTGGGCCTTTTGAATGGGCCATCTCTCTAGGCTGGGACTGTGAACCATTAACACATATAGGAATTGTGCCCTCAACATGACGGGTGCGATTATACCAGCACTAATGCACCGGATCCCATCAGAACTCCGAAGTTAAGCGTGCTTGGACGAGAGTAGTACTAGGATGGGTGACCCCTTGGGAAGTCCTCGTGTTGCACCACATTTTCATTTTTTTTGGCCCTGGTTAGGGTTGCCAAGATACTTTATCCACCTAATCTCTATTACTCAATCCCACGGAACATTGGGCAAGACAACTTCGCTTCACGAAGAGACTGGGCCCGCAAACCGAAGGCGTAGGGTTTATGACCTGGTCTCCGTCGCTCCGATGCCCATAACTTTTGATCTGTAATTGTTAGGCGGCGCACAGTATACCGTTGCAAAGCTCTGTAAGAGCTCTACGACAGGGGCAGCCAGCTTGTTCGCTGTGCCCGTTTTTGGAACCCAAAATCGAACATTTTCATCAGTTTCAGGCCACTTTTCTTCTTTTGCCCTATTTTTTCGTCCCGAATCATACGTCGTGAACTGTTAAAAGGACGACAACCTTACACGTGGGACATCAGAGGGCCCTACAACGTGTAGATATCATGTCTTGCAAGCTTGCTACGTTGTTGAAGCGGATTGGTTGTCGTTAAGCCCATTGGGCCTTTTGAATGGGCCATCTCTTTCGGCTGGGACTGTGAACAATTAACGCATAAAGGAATTGTGCCCTCAACATGACGGGTGCGATCATACCAGCACTAATTCATCGGAACCCATTAGAACTCCGAAGTTAAGCGAGCTTGGGCGAGAGTAGTACTGGGATGGGTGACCCCTTGGGAAGTCCTCGTGTTGCACCCCCTTTTCAATTTTTTTTTCCCTGGTTAGGGTTGTCAAGATACTTTATCCGCCAAATCTCTATTACTGAATCTCACGGAACATTGGGCAAGACAACTTCTCTTCATGTAGAGGCTGGGCCCGTAAACCTAGGGCGTAGGGCTTGTGAACAGGTCTCCATCGCTCCGGTGCCCATAACTTTTTTGCCATGAGGACTTACGCGGCGCACAACATACTGTTGGAATGCTCTCTGAGAGCTTTATGGCGGGGGCAACCAGCTTGCTCACGGTGCCCTTTTTGGAGCCCAAAGTTGAATGTTTTCATTAGTTTCAGCCCACTTTTCTTCTTTTGCTCTATTTTTTCGTCCCGGATCGTTCGTCGTGAGCTGTTAAAAGGACGACAACCTGACTCGCAGGACATTAGAGGTCCCTACTACGTGTCGATATCACGTCTTGCGAGGATGCTGCGTTGTTGAAGCGGATGGGTTGTCGTTAAGCCCATTGGGCCTTTTGAATGGGCCATCTCTCTAGGTTGGGACTGTGAACCGTTAACACATATAGGAATTGTGCCCTCAACATGACGGGTGCGATCATACCTGCACTAATGCACCGGATCCCATCAGAACTCCGAAGTTAAGCGTGCTTGGGCGAGAGTAGTACTAGGATGGGTGACCCCTTTGGAAGTCCTCGTGTTGCACCCCATTTTCAATTTTTTTTACCCTGGTTAGGGTTGCCAAGATACTTCATCCACCAAATCTCTATTACTGAATCCCACGGAACATTGGGCAAGACAACTTCGCTTCACATAGAGGTTCGGCCAGCAAACCGAGGGTGTAGGGTTTGTGACCAGGTCTCCGTCGCTCCGGTGCCCAGAACTTTTGATTCGTAAAGAGTTACGCGGCGCACAGCATACCGT
The DNA here is from genome assembly GCA_037974665.1 of Ehretia macrophylla. Taxonomy (NCBI): domain Eukaryota; kingdom Viridiplantae; phylum Streptophyta; class Magnoliopsida; order Boraginales; family Ehretiaceae; genus Ehretia; species Ehretia macrophylla. The sequence continues at coordinate 83,438,112 of CM075765.1, read as the reverse complement.
TGCAAAGCTCTCTGAGAGCTCTACGACGGGGGCAGCTAGCATGCTTGCTGTACCCATTTTTGGAGCCCTAAATCAAATGTTTTCATCAGTTTCAGGCCACTTTTCTTCTTTTGCTCTGTTTTTCCGTCCCGGATCATACGTTGTGAACTGTTAAAAGGATGACAACTGTCACGCCCCAACCCGGCCTATAAAGGTTAGACTAGGGTGTGATCTAAACATTCAAGTCACGTCTCGTACTTAATTGTTCATGAAGATTTAACACGTAATGTTTTGGCCTAAACTCCAAAATTTTTCGGTAAACCGGCAGCATAACGACTGTAATTGGGCTCTTTGGTTTGACCTAATTCTCTAAACGCCTCAATTATTCCAATCATTAATCCAATTCCATTAAGGACTCCTATTTGTCACCAACCGATGTGCCTACTAGTTTATCTTGAAAGTCTCGTTTGGTCAATAAGCCTAACATGATAACTATGTCCCGTTTATTTGTCAATTTCCTATCATGCAAGTATCTATTATTCTTTGGTTAGCAAATGAGCACCTAAGTGAAATTAGATAGAATTAACTTAGTTGATTGTTCATCTAGTGGTTTGAATGCCTACGATAACTACCAATTAAGAAAACGAAAGCAACAACCAAGTAAAAGTTCGTCCGGCTATAGATAGTACAATCCCAGAATTAGACCCAAATTACAACGCGGTCATTTACATCAATAAAATGAATAGTTTGCAATCAAACACAACATCTATATAGCAACCACTTTCAGGAAAAGCACAAAAGCACGTAGGGACAGGCAATCCCTCCAAGGAATCATCGTTAGGCACATCGTCCTCGGGTACCTGTTCTTGATCTTCTTCACCTGAGATGATAAAAGAGGATGAGTCCTTATGAACTCAGCGAGGGGAAACGAGAAATACGTTTTGAAACTCATTTTTCGGTTCAATTTATGAAAACTCTTTTTGAAAACATGTCACGTATTACAAATAATAAGGTATGCAAATAAGTGAAACAAATCGAGTAACAGATACATTTACCAATCATTTCAAGGATACGGTGAGCAGTTGCTCTGAATTTCAATTTCGATACAATTGTTGCGGCCGACTTCAATAATCCACTTATCGCTCCCAATTGGGTGTACTCCGGATGTACCCCGAAACCTATGACCCAACTCTCCGAGGGTGAAATGCCAAGCGAGAGAGGGAATTGGATCATGGTAGTCACGGTAACACCGGCAAGCCCGATGCAGCCCGGCGTGTATGAAACACTACCATGCCACACTGAAAGGTTGCAACCTCGAATGCAATGCACATTTATAACATTTAACATATCACATTAGGAGGACAACAAAGTAGGTCGCCTTCGAGTAGTTATAAGATCGCACGTTGTCAAGTAATTAAACGAGGCACGATAAGACAAGTAATTTCACTTGAAAGGCATATAGAGCCATATGAACATTAAACGGGCAGCCATGTAACACATGCAAGTCAAGCCATATAACTCATTTCGAAGTCCACGTAATCAAGTGATACGATTATTCAACATGCAACAACATCTACGTGGGTTCGGATACAAGAAAAGCCTATTTGTCAAAATGCAATGATCAAAATTACATTTAAGCTTATAAGGGAAACTACGGGCATCCTACTAAACATATAATTCCACACAATATCCGAATGATCAACACTTAGCAAAACTACCTAGTCGTTAGGGTTTCCATTTTGTGCATATTCGTGCAATTTGAGTCTCAAACCAACTCAAAGTCAATCTCAAGCCATGCATCATATAATTCAACATCCTCAAGTACTCAAAACAGTCCACACAACATCTCAACACCACAATTCCAAGCAATTAACACCACAAGAGAGGTTACAATAATTTTTCCAAGCATATAGCTAAGTGAAACCTTTACTGCAATAGGCTGTTTTCTCACAATCAATAGGATAATCAAAAAATCTCCAAATCCTGTGAATAAGACGTCAAATTAAAGCTTAATAATTTAACTAAAATCAGAAACAAACCTTGCATCAATTAGAGTTCGGGATCATTAGATATAGCCAAAACAGTGGAATAGCACAAAATTGTCCAGATTTGCACACTTTTCAGTAATTGACGTTTTTGAGGTCCTTAGGGTCAGTTTTAGCCTTAGTCAATTTCTGACAAAATTGTCCAGAACTGAAAAATCTAGCAGCACGCCAAATTTCATGCATTTTGGACATCATTTTTCCAGATTTTCAGATTTGGACAAATTTTAAAGATTTGCCATTTTGAGGATCTTAGACTCAAAATTAGCTTCGTCCTATTTCTGGGAAAAATGTTCAAAACTGTCCAAAATAGTCACCTACCAATTTTCAATCACTTTAAACATCATTTGACTAGCTAAACTTACCTGGAAACAAACTGGTCAGAGAGTTATCAACAATCTGACTTCACCTATCATCACTTTCAAGCCAAAATCTTGCCATGCATGGTTGTTTAAGCTTATGAACGAACATATAACTCAATTACAGAAGCAAATGCACACATTTATGAGCATGCATGTGGATTTTTGAAGAGTTTTCAAAAGGTTTTAGCCCTCACCTTAGCAATCAACCCAAAAGATGCACAAAAACTTGTTGAAGCTCGAAACTTCTTCTTCTTCTTCTTAGCCGAGATTCCAACTTGGTTTTCTCTATTTTCCTAGCTTAGTGACCAAGCTCTTAGTACATGCATGAGGTTAGAACAAGAAGAAAAGAAATGGAAGCTTAAAAACTCACCAAGGCCGAAAATGGTGACTCAAAATGCTTGCATGTGTGTTTCTTGCATCCTAGCTTGCTTGGGTGAGTTTCTTTGCTTGTTGTTTGTCTTGATGCACCATAGGATGATGAAGAAACTCAGCCCAAAACCGAGATGGAGAGAGAGAATAAGAGGGGGAGAGAGAGGGTTGAGGAAGAAAGAAGAAATGACAAAAAAAATGAAAGCCTTTGCAATCTTCAAGCATGTGGTCGGCCTTGGGCCATTAAAATCTTATTTTTGTGTCTTCAATGTGTGATTTTAAAATGTTTAGCATGGGAAAAGGTGGTTTGGTTGAGCAAGGTAGAGGATTTAGGTGGTTTTAAGCATTTTTTTATGTATTGTGCTAAGTGTTTGTCATAGTTTGTCTAGGACTAATTTTTTTAATGCATTTGTGTCATTAGAATTGTCATAGGAATGTTGGGAAATTAGGGAATGTAAGTAGAATAAAATATAGGAATGTTTGTTGATGAGTTGAATTATGAATAGAATAATAGATTGTGGAAAATGTAGGAATAGTTTAGTATTATTTTATTGTTAGTGGAGTTTATAGAGAATTTGAATTAAGAATATAATATTGGTTAGTGGATTGTGTAGGATTATTTTAGTGTCTAGTGCAGGATTCTCTCTTGATTAACGTGGTGGCACGGATTCCTAGGTCTAGGGCACGAATTATGAGGTAGACACAAACTACGAGGTAAGACACGAACTTCAATACTAATGCACGTAATCCTAGGAGAATGCATGTAAACAAATGCAAGGCATGTAATTCAATGCAATGCACGCAAATCAAAGCACGACTCTATATCTAGGTTAAGGTACGCAGTTCAAGGTTAGGGCACGTATATCTAGGTATCGCACTTAAATCGATGTCAAGGCACGTAAGACGAGGCGTGCACGAAAACCAAGACAGGGCATATAATCTAAGGTCGGTCATACAGTTCTAGGTCTAAGGCACGTTATTTGGGGTTGGGCCTCACAACAACCTGACTCGCGGGACATTAGAGGGACCTACAACGTGTCGATATGACGTCTTGCGAGGATGCTGTGTTGTTGAAGCAGATAGGTTGTCGTTAAGCCCATTGGGCCTTTTGAATGGGCCATCTCTCTAGGCTGGGACTGTGAACCGTTAACACATATAGGAATTGTGCCCTCAACATGACAGGTGCGATCATACCAGCACTAATGCACCGGATCCCATCAGAACTCTGAAGTTAAGCGTGCTTGGGCGAGAGTAGTACTAGGATGGGTGACCCCTTGGGAAGTCCTCGTGTTGCACCCCCTTTTCAATTTTTTTTCCCTGGTTAGGGTTGCCAAGATACTTTATCCACCAAATCTCTATTACTAAATCCCACAAAACATTGGGCAAGACAACTTCGCTTCACGTAGAGGCTGGGCCCGCAAACCAAAGGCGTAGGGTTTGTAACCAGGTCTCCGTCGCTCCGGTGCCCATAACTTTTGATCCACAAGGAGTTACGCGGTGCACAACATACCATTACAAAGCTCTCTGAGAGCTCTACGACGGGGGCAGCCAGCTTGCTCGCTGTGCCCCTTTTTGGAGCCGAAAATCGAATATTTTCATCAGTTTTAGGCCATTTTTCTTCTTTTGCTCTGTTTTTCCGTTCCGAATCATACGTCGTGAAATTTTAAAAGGAAGACAACCTGACTCGTGGGACATCAGAGGTCTCTACAACGTGTCGATATAACGTCTTGCGAGGATGTTGCGCTGTTGAAGTGGATGGGTTGTCGTTAAGCCCATTGGGCCTTTTAAATGGGCCATCTCTCTAGGCTGGGACTGTGAATCGTTAACACATAAAGGAATTGTGCCCTTAACACATAAAGGAATTGATCCGCAAGGAGTTACGCGGCGCACATCATACCATTGCAAAGCTCTCTGAGAGCTCTACGACGGGGGCAGCCAGCTTGCTCGCGGTGCCCCTTTTTGGAGCCGAAAATCGAATATTTTCATCAATTTCAGGCCACTTTTCTTCTTTTGCTCTGTATTTCCGTCCCAGATCATAAGTCGTGAACTGTTAAAAGGATGACAACCTGACTCGTGGGACATCAGAGGGCCCTACAACGCGTTGATATCACATCTTTCGAGGAAGCTACGTTGTTGAAGCGGATGGGTTGTCGTTAAGCCCATTGGGCTTTTTGAATAGGCCATCTCTCTAGGCTGGCACTGTGAACAGTTAACACATATAGGAATTGTGCCCTCATTATGACGGGTGCGATCATACTAGCACTAATGCACCGGATCCCATTCAGAACTCCGAAGTTAAGCGTGCTTGGGCGAGAGTAGTACTAGGATAGGACCCCCAGGGAAGTCCTCGTGCTATACCCCCTTTTCAATTTTTTTGCCCTGGTTAGGGTTGCCAAGATACTTTATCCACCAAATCTCTATTACTGAATCCCACGGAACATTGGGCAAGACAACTTCGCTTCACGTAGAGGCTGGGCCCGCAAACCAAGGGCGAAGGGTTTGTGACCAGGTCTCCGTCGCTCCGGTGCCCATAACTTTTGATCTGTAAGGAGTTACGCGGCGCACAGTATACCATTGCAAAGCTCTTTGAGAGCTCTACGACGGGGACAGCCAGCTTGCTCGCTGTGCCCATTTTTGGAGCCCAAAATCGAACATTTCATCAGTTTTAGGCTATTTTTCTTCTTTTGCTCTGTTTTTTCGTTCCGAATCATACGTCGTTAACACATAAAGGAATTGTGCCCTTAACATGACGGGTGCGATCATACCAGCACTAATGCACCGGATCGCATCAGAACTCCGAAGTTAAGCGTGCTTGGGCGAGAGTAGTACTAGGATGGGTGACCCCTTGGGAAGTTCCTCGTGTTGCACCCCCTTTTCAAATTTTTTTTCCCGGGTTAGGGTTGCCAAGATACTTTATCGACCAAATCTCTATTACCGAATACCACGGAACATTGGGCAAGACAACTTCGCTTCAGGTAGAGGCCGGGCCTGCAAACCAAGGGCATAGGGTTTGTGACCTAGTCTCCTTCGCTCCGGAGCCCATAACTTTTGATCCGTAAGGAGTTACGCTGCGCACAGCATACCGTTGCAAAGCTCTCTGAGAACTCTACAATGAGGACAGCAAGCACGCTTGCTGTGCCCCTTTTTGGAGCCCAAAATCAATCATTTTCATCACTTCCACGCCACTTTTCTTCTTTTGCTTTGTTTTTCCCTCCCGGATCGTACGTCCTGAACTGTTAAAATGACGACAACCTGACTCGCGGGACATTAGAGGACCATACAACGTGTCAATATCACGTCTCGTGAGGATGCTACGTTGTTGAAGCGGATGGGTTATCGTTAAGCCCATTGGGCCTTTTGAATGTGCCATATCTCTAGGCTGGGACTATGAACCGTTAACACATATTGGAATTGTGCCCCTCAACATGACGGGTGCGATCATACCAGCACTAATGCATCGGATCCCATTAGAACACCGAAGTTAAGAGTGCTTGGGCGAGAACAGTACTCGGATAGGTGACCCCGTGGGAAGTCCTCGTGTTGCACCCCCTTTTCAATTTTTTTGGCCCTGGTTAGGGTTGTCAAGGTACTTTATCCACCAAATCTCTATTACTGAATCTCACGGAACATTGGGCAAGACAACTTCGCTTCACGTAGAGGCTGGGCTCGCAAAGCGAGGGCGTAGGGTTTGTGACTAGGTCTCCGTCGCTCCAGTGCCCATAACTTTTGATCCGTAAGGAGTTACGCGGCGCACAGCATATCGTTGCAAAGCTCTCTGAGAGCTCTACGACGGGAACAGCCAGCCTGCTCACTGTGCCTATTTTTTTAGCACAAAATCGAATGTTTTCATCAGTTTCAGGCCACCTTTCTTCTTTTGCTCTGTTTTTCCGTCCCGGATCGTACGTCGTGAACTGTTAAAAGGACGACAACCTGACTCGCGGAACATCACAGGGCCCTACAACGTGTCAATATCATGTCTTGTGAGGATGCTGCGTTGTGGAAGCTGATGGGTTGCCGTTAAGCGCATTGGTCCTTTTGAATGGGCCATCTCTCTAGGCTCGGACTGTGAATCGTTAACACATATAGGAATTGTGCCCTCAACATGACGGGTGCGATCATACCAGCACTAATGTACTGGATCCCATCAGAACTTCGAAATTAAGCGTGCTTGGGCGAGAGTAGAACTAGGATGGGTGACCCCCTAGGAACTCCTCCTGTTGAACCCCCTTTTCAATTTTTTTTGGCCTGGTTAGGGTTGCCAAGATACTTTATCCACCAAATCTCTGTTACTTAATCCCACGGAACATTGGGCAAGACAACTCCGTTTCACGTAGAGGCTGGGCCCGCAAACCGACGGCGTAAGGTTTGTGACCAGGTCTCCGTCGCTCCGGTGCCTATAACTTTTGATCCGTAAGGAGTTACGCGGCGCACAAGATACCGTTGCAAAGCTCTCTGAGGCCTCCGTGACAGGGGCAGCCAGCATTCTCGCTGTGCCCATTTTTGGAGCCCAAAATTGAACGTCTTCATCAATATCAGGCCACTTTTCTTCTTTTATTATGTTTTTCTGTCCCGGATCGTACGTCGTGAACTGTTACAAGGACGACAACCTGACTCGCGAGATATCAGAGGGCCCTACAACGTATCGATATCACGTCTTGCAAGCATGCTGCTTTGTTGAAGCGGATGGGTTGTTGTTAAACGCATTGGGCCTTTTGAATGGGCCATCTCTCTAGGCTCGGACTGTGAATCGTTAACACATATAGGAATTGTGCCCTCAAAATGACGGGTGCGATCATACCAGCACTAATGCACCGGATCCCATCAGAACTTCGAAATTAAGCGTGCTTGGGCGAGAGTAGAACTAGGATGGGTGACCCCCTGGGAACTCCTCCTGTTGAACCCCCTTTTCAATTTTTTTTGCCCGGTTAGGGTTGCCAAGATACTTTATCCACCAAATCTCTATTACTGAATCCCACGGAACATTGGGCAAGACAACTTCGTTTCACGTAGAGGCTGGGCCCGCAAACCGTGGGCGTAGGGTTTGTGACCAGGTCTCCGTCGCTCCGGTGCCCCTAACTTTTGATCCGTAATTGTTATGCGGCGCACAGCATACCGTTGCAAAGCTCTCTTAGAGCTCTACGACGAGGGCAACTAGCATGTTCGTTTTGCCCCTTTTTGGAGCCCAAAATTGAACGTTTTCATCAGTTTCAGGCCACTTTTCTTGTTTTGCTCTGTTTTTCTGTCCCGGATCGTACGTTGTGAACTGTTAAAAGGACGACAACCTGACTCGCGGGACATCAGAGGGCCCTACAAAGTGTTGATATCACGTCTTGCGAGGATGCTGCGTTGTTGAAGCTGATGGGTTGTCGTTAAGCGCATTGGGCGTTTTGAATGAGCCATCTCTCTAGGCTCGGATTGTGAATCGTTAACACATATAGGAATTGTGCCCTCAACATGACGGGTGCGATCATACCAGCACTAATGCACCGGATCCCATCAGAACTTCGAAATTAAGCGTGCTTGGGCGAGAGTAGAACTAGGATGGGTGACCCCCTGGGAACTCCTCCTGTTGAACCCCCTTTTCAATTTTTTTTTGGCCTGGTTAGGGTTGCCAAGATACTTTATCCACCAAATCTCTATAACTGAATCCCATGGAACATTGGGCAAGACAACTTCGTTTCACGTAGAGGCTGGGCCCGCAAACCGAGGGCGTAGGGTTTGTGACCAGGTCTCCGTCGCTCCGGTGCCCATAACTTTTGATCCGTAATTGTTACACGGCGCATAGCTTACCGTTGCAAAGCTCTCTGAGAGCTCTACGACGAGGGCAGCTAGCATGCTCGCTGAGTCCATTTTTGGAGCCCAAAATCGAACATTTTCATCAGTTTCAGGCCACTTTTCTTCTTTTGCTCTATTTTTCTGTCCCGGATCGTACGTCGTGAACTGTTAAAAGGACGACAACCTGACTCGCGGGACATCAGAGGGCCCTACAACGTGTCAATATCATGTCTTGCGGGGATGCTGCTTTGTTGAAGCGGATGGGTTGTCGGTAGGCCCATTGGGCCTTTTGAATGGGCCATCTCTCTAGGCTCGGACTGTGAATCGTTAACACATATAGGAATTGTGGCCTCAACATGACGGGTGCGATCATACCAGCACTAATGCACCGGATCCCATCAGAACTTCGAAATTAAGCGTGCTTGGGCGAGAGTAGTACTAGGATGGGTGACCCCCTTGGAACCCCTCGTGTTGCACCCCCTTCTCAATTTTTTTTGGCCTTGGTTACGGTTGCCAAGATACTTTATCCACCAAATATCTATTACTAAATCCCACGGAACATTGGGCAAGACAACTTCGTTTCATGTAGATGCTGGGCCCGCAAATCGAGGGCGTAGGGTTTGTGACCAGGTCTCCGTCGCTCCGGTGCCCATGACTTTTGATCCGTAATTGTTACGCGGCGCATAGCATACCATTGCAAAGCTCTCTGAGAGCTCTACGACGAGGGCAGCTAGCTTGCTTGCTATGCCCGTTTTTGGAGCCCAAAATCGAATATTTTCATCAGTTTTAGGCCACTTTTCTTCTTTTGCTCTGTTTTTCCGTCCTGGATCGTACGTCATGAACTGTTAAAAGGACGACAACCTGACTCGCGAGACATCAGAGGGCCCTACAACGTGTCGATATCACGTCTTACAATCATGCTGCGTTGTTGAAGCGGATGGGTTGTCGTTAAGCCCATTGGGCCTTTTGAATGGGCCATCTCTCTAGACTGGGACTGTGATTAGTTAACACATAAAGGAATTGTACCCTCAACATGACGGGTGCGATCATACCAGCACTAATGCACCAGATCCCATCAGAACTCCGAAGTTAAGCGTGCTTGGGCGAGAGTAGTACTAGGATGGGTGACACTCTAGGAAGTCCTCTTGTTGCACCCCCTTTTCAATTTTTTTTACCCTGGTTAGGGTTGCCAAGATACTTTATCCACCAAATCTCTATTACTGAATCCCACGGAACTTTGGGCAAGACAACTTCTCTTCACGTAGAGGCTGGGCCTGCAAACCGAGGGCGTAGGGTTTGTGACCAGGTCTCCGTCGCTCCGGTGCCCTTAACTTTTGATCCGTAAGGAGTTACGCGGCGCACAACAGACCGTTGGAAAGCTCTCTGAGAGCTCTACGACGGGGGCAGCCAGCTTGCTCGCTTTGCCCATTTTTGGAGCCCAAAATCGAATGTTTTCATTAGTTTTGAGGCCACTTTTCTTCTTTTACTCTATTTTTCCGTCCCGGATCGTACATCGTGAACTGTTAAAAGGACGAAAACCTGACTCGCGGGACATCAGAGGGCCCTAAAACGTGTCGATATCACGTCTTGCAATCATGCTGCGTTGTTGAAGCAGATGTGTTGTCGTTAAGCCCATTGGTGTGAGGCCCGACCTCGATTTGCGTGCGAAACCTAGCTTCGTGTGCCCTAACCTAGATTTGTGTGCCATAACCTAGGTTTAAGAAATGAGTTCAGTTTTTGTGCCATGCATTGAATTACGTGCATTCATTTAGGATTGCGTGCATTTACTTGAAATACGTGCGTTCGTCTCGTAGTTTGTGTCCTACCTCATAGTGCGTGCCCTAGACCTAGGAAAGCGTGCCTTCACGCTAATGAAGAAAGCATCTTTCATGAAGCACTAGACTATTAAACAATCCTACAAAATCCACTATTAATATAATAATCCTAATTCAACTCACTAGAAGACGAAATAGCACCAAACACTAAATATTCTTCATTCTTTTTTCCTTATTCTTTTTGCATTTTCAAGACACAATTAGATAATGATCAAAAGTTGACAAAATTCAGCAATTCTAGTAGCCTTGGCCGACCACTAGATAGAGTTTTGCATGCATGTTTAATTCAAATTCATTCCTAGACACATTATGACATTCTATGACACAAAGGCATTAAAAATTGCTCAAAAATCCTACCACTTGCACACTATTTTCGTCCACATCATCCTTGCCCAACCTAGGAAATTCAACATAGCACATTGAAGACACAAAATGCTGAATTTGGCTGCCCAAGGCCGACATGCTCCTCAAAAAAATTGCAAGGCCTTCATTTGTTGTCATTTCTTCATTCTCTTTCATTCTTCTTTCACTTCCCTCTTATTTCTCTCTCTCCCTCGGCCCTAGCTGCACATTACTACCTCCATAGCTTCTCTTCCTCACAACATAGTTAATAAAGTCAAGAAACCATCAAGAAAGTCGAAGCAAGCTAACTAGAGTTCAAATATTCTCATGCATGTGCCTTGAAGACTTCTAATCGGCCTAGGTGAGCTTCTTGACATCCATTTGTTTTCTTCATGTTTTAACCTCATGCATGTGCTAAGAGATTGATCACTAAGCTAGGAAAAATAGAGAAAAGCTAGTTGGGTTGTCGCCCAAGCAAGGAGAGGGAGAAGGTTGTGCTTCAACAAAGGTTTTTGAGCAACTTGAGGTTGATTGCTAAGGTGAGGGTTAAAACCTTTTGAAAACTCTTCAAAATTTCACATGCATGCTCATAAATGTGTGTATTTGCTTCTGTAATTGAGATATATGGTCGTTCATAAGCTTAAACAACCATGCATGGCAAGATCTTGCCTTGAAAATGATGCTAGGTGAAGTCGAAATTGTTGACAGCTCTCTGACCAGTCTGTTTGAGGTAAGTTTAGCTAGGAAAATGATGTTGAAAATGCTTGAAAATTGGTAGGTGACTATTTTGGACAGTTTTGAACATTTTTCCCAGAAATAGGCCGAAGCAAATTGTGACTCTAATGTCCTCAAAATGGAAAATCTTTAAAATGTGACCAAATCTGGAAATCTGGAGAAATGAAGCAGGTTTTGGCAGATGCACTGACCTTGTGAAACGAACCATATTTGACTTAGTAAATGTTGTCCAAAATGTATGAAATTTGGTGTGTTGATATATTTTTCAGTTATGGACAATTTTTTCAGAAATGGACCAAAGCTAAAACTGACCCTAAAGACCTCAAAAACGTCAATTTCTGAAAAGTGTGCAAATCTGGACAGTTTTGTGCTACCTCACTGTTTCGGCTATAACTAATGATTCTGAACTCCAATTGATGCAAGGTTTGTTTTTGATTTAATTTGACATCTTATTCACTGAATTTGGAGATTGTTTGATTATCCATTTGATTGTGGGAAAACAGCCTATTGCAGTAAAGGTTTCATTTAGCTGCATGCTTGGAAAATTGTTGTAACCTCTCTTGTGGTTCTAATTGTGTGGAAATGTGGTGTTGGGATGTTATGTGGACTGTTTTGAGTACTTGAAGATGCTTGAATTGAATGATGCATGACTTGAGAATGATTTTGAGTTGACTTAGGGTTTTAATCACACGATTAAGCATAAAACGGAAACCCTAATGACTAGGTAGTCTTGCTAAGTGTTGATCATTTGGATATTGTGTGGACATTATATGCTTAGTGGGCTGCCCGTAATTGTCTTATAACCTTAAATGGGATTTTGACTATTGCATGTTGACAAATAAGCTTTCCTTGAATCTGAACCCATGTTAATATCATTGCATGTTGAATAATCTTATCACTTGATCACGTGGACTTCTTAATGAGTTATATGGCCTGTTTTACATGTGTTACATGGCTGCCTGTTTAATTTTCATATAACTCTATATGCCTTTCAAGTAAAATTTCCTGTCTTATCGTGCCCTGCTTGTTTATCTGTCAATGTGCAATCTTATGACTGTCCGGAGGCAACCTACTTTGTTGTCCTCCTATTGTGATATATTACCTGTCATGAATGTGCATTGCATACAAGGTTGCAACCTTTCCTGTTGGCATGGTAGCGATCACGCACACCGGGCTGCATCGGGCTTATCGGTGCACCCGTGACTACCATGGTCCCATTCCCTCTCTCGCTTGGGGGCTAGACTTCCTCGGAGAGTTGGGACGTAGGATTTCGGGGTACATCCGGAGTACACCCACCTGGCGTGTTTGGGGGATGATTTGAAGTCGGCCGCAACAACTGATCCTGGAACTGATCTGAGAGCAAAAGCTCACTGTATCCTTTTTAATATGTGTATAAGTACTCTCGCTTGGTTCCTAGAGAACCTCGGGGAGGAAAGACCGGTATTCCTATTTCTGTACTTATATTTCTGTTATATTCATGTTTGAAACAGGGGATTTTCATAAGTTTAACCGGAAAATGAGTTTCAAAACTTATTTCTCGTTCCCCCTCGCTTAGTTCATAAGGACTCACCCTCTTTTATCATCTCAGGTGAAGAAGAACAAGTACAGGAACCCGAGGAAAATGTGCCTAATGAGGAACCCCTGGAGTGATTACCTGTCTTGTTTGCTTTGCTTGATTATGGCTGCTTGTGATCATTGTGTTACTTGAAGACTATTTCCTTTATGTTGCTCGAATGTTGTGATGTAAAAGACCCCCGTTGTAATTTGGGGTCTAATTTTGGTTTGTACTTATATTAAGTAGACTGATACTAGACATGACACTACTATGATCGTTTTGCTCTTATTACCGCTAGTATCTATCTTAGGTTATGATGCTTTAGTTAAGAACTAAGTAAATGAACTTATCCAATCTTAACAGGTATTTGCTATTGAGCTAAGATCAACAGGTATATTTGTAACGATGATAAATAATCAAACGAGACATAGTATCATGCTAGGTTATAAATCAAACAGGACGTCAAAATAACCAATAGGCAATACAATTGATGGTAAACTAGTAATCTTAGTTGGAAATGAATTTGAGATGGTAAATTTTGAGGCGTTTAGAGAATTAGGTTAAACCAAAGGGTCAATTACAGCCGTTATGCTGCCGGTTTTCCGAAAAAACTTTGGAGTTTAGACTAAATCATTAGGTGTTAATCTTCATAAACAGCTAAGTACGTGATATTACTTGAATGCTAGTTCACACCCTAGTCTAACCTTATAGGCCGGGTTGGGGCGTGATACCTTTGAAGAAATGGTATCAGAGCTTAGATTGCTTAAGCTGGGTTTAACTCTCGGACCGTGGGTAAAGCCCTAAGATAGTTAGGATGACTTGTCTATGTGTTATTGTGTGATAAATGTGCCTTCTATGTTCTATGTGCTTAAGTGACTTACATGCCTTAAATGTTTTTAGAATTGTACCTATATTATGTTGCATATCATATGCATTAGATTCTTAATTGTCATATTCAATAAATTGTACATCGTAATTTGTGCCTATAGATGGCTGGCCCTAGTAACCGTACTACTAATAGGAGCAGTGAACCTCAAGAGACCGGGGATACCTATCAGATTAATCCCGGTATAGCTATGTTTAATATGATGGCAAATGCCATGGATCGTGTATCACGAGTGATGGAGCGACAAGATGCACGTGAAGTCAACAACAACAACATCAGCAACAGGAATGATGGCAACCATGGGAGACATAGCAGAATGAGGGAATTCCTAGACTTTCGCCAGTCTAAATTCTACGGGGAAGCTGATGATGATAAAGCAGAGGCTTGGCTGTCCGAGATTGAGAAGATTTTCAGGCCACTTGATTATACAGATGAAGAGAAAGTGGAGTTTGCTGTATTTCTGTTGCACGGGGATGCCGAGCATTGGTGGCACACTGTAGAGGCACTGTGGGAGACTGCTCAGACACCTCGCTTGTGGGGTAATTTCTTTAAGGCATTTAAGGAGAAATATGTACCTGTAGTTTCCAGACAGAGGCGGATCGAGGAGTTCATGCACTTGACCCAGGGTAATATGACGGTGGCCTAGTACGAGGCTCATTTTGATCGACTGTCCCGTTATGCTCAATATATGGTTTGTACTCTGGAGGCGAAAATGTGGAAATTTACTGTTGGATTGAGGCTAGAGATTCAGGACCAGTTAGCTTCTCATGACTTCGATACTTATTCTGCTCTTTTTGTTGCTGCCTCTCGAGTCGAGAAGAGAAAACTGGATGGAGCCGGTTCGTGTCAGCCAAACAAGAAACCATACCAGCCTCCAGGTCAGCAGAGAAAATTCCAGAGTTAGGGCCGTAATCAGGGCCAGAGCCAGAACAGACCAGGGAATAACCGTGGCCCGACGAAAGCACTATCAGCCTCTTTAGCCCGCGGATCCACAGGTAGTACACCTGCTACTCAGTTCGTCAGCTGTTCTTATTGTGACAGGAAGGGGCATACCGAGGCCCAGTGTTGGAGGAAGTCGGGACGTTGTATGAGGTTCGGCAGTGATCAGCATCAGAGCAAGGATTGCCCTAAACGTCAGGCAGGGCAGAATCAGGGTAAACCAGCCGGTAGAGGCAAGACTCCAGTTCCTAGGGTCCAGGCTCGAGCTTATGCTATTGAGTACGAGGAGATTCTAGATGAGACCGCTGTTGTTGAAGGTACATTCTTCATACTGAATCAACCTGTTAAGGTGTTATTTGATCCGGGTGCTACTCATTCATTTATTACTCCCTTATGTGTGGAACGTGTGAAATTGAAAGTTGTATGTTTGCCATATGAAGTAGAAGTTGGTACTCCAATGGGTTCTAAACTTGTAACTAGTTCAGCTTGTAAAGCATGTAAAATCCAAATTAAGGATAGGGAATTCCTAGCCAATCTTATTCTATTACCTTTTCGAGACTATGAGGTCATTTTAGGGATGGACTGGCTGGCAAAACATCATGTCCAACTGGATTGTCGGGCGAAGATTATAACGTTTCGGGTACCTGATCAACCAATACTGGAGGTTATGGGCCGAAGAGATTTCACCGGGAGTTCCATCATTTCATCTACAAAAGCAATGAAGTCCTTGAGGAAAGGGTGCAGCGGATACTTGGCTTACCTTATCAACAAGCCGTCGGATAAAGCTAAGTTGGAGGAGATGCATGTGATCAAAGACTATGCAGATGTGTTCCCAGAAGAATTACCCGGTTTACCCCCGAATCGGGAAATCGAGTTTGTTATAAAGTTGCTGCCTGGCACCCAACCGATATCTAAAGCTCCTTATCGTATGGCATCGGCCGAGCTACAAGAATTGAAGGACCAATTGCAAAGATTGCTGAAAAAGGGGTTTGTACAACCCAGTTCTTCACCGTGGGGTGCGCCAGTTCTATTTGTAAAGAAGAAGGACGGAACGTTGAGGCTATGTATTGACTACCGAGGATTGAACCAAGTGACTATCAAGAATAAATACCCACTTCCCCTGATTAACGAGTTATTTGATCAACTGCAAGGATCCAAAGTGTATTTGAAACTCGACTCAAGGCAAGGGTATTATCAGTTACGGATCAAGAAGGAAGATGTGCCTAAAACGGCTTTCAGGACAAGATACAGACATTATGAATATGTGGTGATGCCTTTTGGACTAACTAATGCCGCTGCAGCTTTTATGGATTTGATGCATAGGGTGTTTCAACCCTACTTCGACCAATTTGTGGTGATCTTCATTGATGATATTTTGGTATACTTGAAATCAGAAGCGGAGCATGAGCAACATCTGCGGTTGGTACTGCAGAAACTTCGAGAGCACCAATTGTATGCAAAGTTTAGCAAGTGTGAATTTTGGTTGCAGCTGATTGCATTTTTGGGGCATATCATATCCTAAGAGGGAATAGCGGTGGATCCAACAAAGATTGATACAGTGATGTCTTGGAAGAAGCCAGAAAATGTTACGGAGGTTCGGAGTTTTCTTGGTCTAGCCGGCTATTATCGGAGGTTCATAAAGGATTTCTCTAAGATTGTAGGACCGCTTACAAAGCTCACTCAAAAGAAAACCAAGTTCGTGTGGGATGATAAGTGTGAGAACAACTTCCAAGAGTTGAAGAAAAGATTAACTACTACACCAGTTCTTGCATTGCCTGAAGGGAGTCAAGGTTTTGTAATCTACAGTGATGCTTCGAAAGAAGGACTAGGATGTGTATTGATGCAAAATGGAAGAGTGATTGCATATGCTTCTAGGAAGCCAAAGCCGTACGAGATGAATTACCCGACGCATGATTTGGAGTTAGCGGCTATTGTGTTTGCACTCAAGAAATGGAGGCATTATATGTAGGGTAACAAGTTTGAGGTATTTACTGATCATAAGAGCTTGAAATACTTGTTCTCTCAAAAGGAGTTGAATATGAGGCAAAGGTAGTGGATGGAGCTTTTGGATGATTATAACTGCTCAATTAATTATGTGCCCGGTAAGGCGAACGTAGTTGCGGATGCCTTAAGCAGAAAGGCGAGCATGGCGAAACTGGAAGTCAAGGTGCAGGAGTTGTTGGAGGAAGCATTTATGTGGAAACCACAATTGACTCAGAAAGGGTTACTTTTTGCCACTACCCAAGTTCAATCGACTTTGTTGTTTGAGTTACGAGAGGCTTAACAGAAGGACCAACAATTTCAGAAGATTAAGGAAAGCAACGCAGATTTCAAGTTTCATGATGATGGTGTTTGGAGGTTTAGGAACCGGATTTGTGTTCCCAATGGCCCAGAGCTGAAAAAGAAGATTCTTGAGGAAGCCCATAATTCAAGATATACTATTCACCCCAGTGGAACAAAGATGTATCGGGATTTGAAGCAACACTATTGGTGGAATAACATGAAAAGAGAAATTGCGGAGTTTGTAGCACGATGTTTGACTTGCTAGAGAGTCAAAGCGGAACATCAGCGACCCGCAGGTTTACTTCAGCCGTTGGAGATTCCTCAATGGAAATGGGAACATATAACTATGGATTTTGTTATGGACCTGCCCAGATCACAAAAGGGTCGTGACGCCGTTTGGGTTATAGTGGATAGAATGACTAAGTCAACGCACTTCTTACTGATGAACAAGGAGGATAGTCCTAAGAAACTGGGAGATATGTATGTAGCGGAGATTGTAAGGTTGCACGGGATGCCTGTGAGTATTGTATCGAATAGGGATCCTCGTTTTACTTCCCGGTTTTGGAAGAGATTGCAAGAAGCTTTGGGAATGAAGTTGAGTTTTTGCACGACTTATCACCCTCAGACTGATGGACAATCGGAGAGGACTATTCAGATTTTGGAGGATATGCTGAAGGCTTGTGTTATGGATTTCGGCAAAGGTTGGGAGAAATATCTATCACTAGCGGAGTTCGCCTACAACAATAGTTATCAGGCCACTATCGGGATGGCCCCATTTGAGGCGTTGTATGGACGCAAGTGTCGATCCCCGATTTACTGGGATGAAGTAGGTGAGATGAAGACTTTTGACCCGACCCTTTTACCTGAACTGATGAAGACTGTGGATAATATCCACCTCATCCAGAAACGGATGCTTACCGCCCAGAGTAGGTAGAAGAGTTATGCAGACCGACGGAGACGGAGTCTCGAGTTTGAGGTTGGCGACAAGGTGTTCTTGAAGGTATCACCCCGGAGGGGACTGATTAGGCTTGGCAAGGGTGAAAAGTTGAGCCCGAGATTTGAAGGACCATTTGAGATAGTTGAGAAGGTTGGCAAGTTGGCATATCGCCTAGTGCTACCCTAGAACCTCTCCAATGTTCACGACATCTTTCATGTTTCGATGCTAAAGAAGTATCATCCTGACCCGTCGCATATCTTGGAGCCAGAGCCGTTGCGGCTTCGGGAGAACTTGTCTTACGAGGAGAAGCCCATTCGGATCTTAGACCAGCAGGATCGAGAGTTGCGCAACAGAACTATACCTATGGTGAAAGTGTTGTGGGATCATCATGGAGTCGAAGAAGCAACGTGGGAAAGGCGAGACCAGATGGAGCAGCAGTACCCAGCATTATTTCAAGGTAATATTGAATTTCGGGATGAAATTCTTTTAAGGAGGGGAGGATGTGAGGCCCGACCCCGTTTTGCGTGCGAAACCTAGCTTCGTGTGCCCTAACCTAGATTTGTGTGCCATGACCTAGGTTTAAGAAATGAGTTCATTTTATGTGCCATGCATTGAATTACGTGCATTCATTTAGGATTGCGTGCATTTACTTGAAAAATGTGCGTTCGTCTCGTAGTTCGTGTCCTACCTCGTAGTGCGTGCCCTAGACCTAGGAAAGTGTGCCTTCACGCTAATCAAGAAAGCATCTTTCACGAAGCACTAGACTATTAAACAATCCTACAAAATCCACTATCAATATAATAATCCTAATTCAACTCACTAGAAGACGAAATAGCACCAAACACTAAACATTCTTCATTCTTTATTCCTTATTCTTTTTGCATTTTCAAGACACAATTAGATAATGATCAAAAGTTGACAAAATTCAGCAATTCTAGTAGCCTTGGCCGACCACTAGGTAGAGTTTTGCATGCATGTTTAATTCAAATTCATTCCTAGACACATTATGACATTCTATGACACAAAGGCATTAAAAATTGCTCAAAAATCTTACCAATTGCACACTATTTTCGGCCACATCATCCTTGCCCATCCTAGGAAATTCAAAATAGCACATTGAAGACACAAAATTCTGAATTTGGCTGCCCAAGGCTGACATGCTCCTCAAAAAAATTGCAAGGCCTTCATTTGTTGTCATTTCTTCATTCTCTTTCATTCTTCTTTCACTTCCCTCTCATTTCTCTCTCTCCCTCAGCCCTAGCTGCACATTACTACCTCCATAGCTTCTCTTCCTCACAACATAGTTAATCAAGTCAAGCAACCATCAAGAAAGTCGAAGCAAGCTAGCTAGAGTTCAAAAATTCTCATGCATGTGCCTTGAAGACTTCTAATCGGCCTAGGTGAGCTTCTTGACATCCATTTGTTTTCTTCATGTTTTAACCTCATGCATGTGCTAAGAGATTGATCACTAAGCTAGGAAAAATAGAGAAAAGCTAGTTGGGTTGTCGCCTAAGCAAGGAGAGGGAGAAGGTTGTGCTTCAACAAAGGTTTTTGAGCAACTTGAGGTTGATTGCTAAGGTGAGGGTTAAAACCTTTTGAAAACTCTTCAAAATTTCACATGCATGCTCATAAATGTGTGTATTTGCTTCTGTAATTGAGATATATGGTCGTTCATAAGCTTAAACAACCATGCATGGCAAGATCTTGGCTTGAAAATGATGCTAGGTGAAGTCGAAATTGTTGACAGCTCTCTGACCAGTCTGTTCGAGGTAAGTTTAGCTAGGAAAATGATGTTGAAAATGCTTGAAAATTTGTAGGTGACTATTTTGGACAGTTTTGAACATTTTTCCCAGAAATAGGCCGAAGCAAATTTTGACTATAAGGTCCTCAAAATGGCAAATCTTTAAAATATGACCAAATCTGGAAATCTGGAGAAATGAAGCAGGTTTTGGCAGATGCACTGACCTTGTGTGAAAGTGATGATAGGTGAAGTCGGATTGTTGACAGCTCTCTGACCAGTTTGTTTCGAGGTAAGTTTAGCTAGGCAAATGATGTTTAAAATGCAAGAAAATTGCTAGGTGACTAGGTTTGCCAGTTTTGAACATTTTTCACAGAAATAGGCCGAAGCTAATTTTGAATCTAAGGTTCTCAAAATAGCAAATCTTTAAAATGTGTCCAAATCTGGAAATCTGGAAAAAATGAAGCAGGTTTTAGCAGATGCACTGATCTTGTAGAACGAACCATATTTGACTTAGTAAATGATGTCCAAAATGCATGAAATATGGTGTGTTGCTAGATTTTTCAGTTCTGGACAATTTTGTCAGAAATGGACCAAACCTAAAACTGAACCTAAGGACCTCAAAAACGTCAATTTCTGAAAAGTGTGCAAACCTGGACAGTTTTGTGCTACCTCACTGTTTCGGCTATAACTAACGATTGTGAACTCCAATTGATACAAGGTTTGTTTCTGATTTTAGCTAACTTATTAAGATTTAATTTGACATCTTACTCACTGAATTTGGAGATTGTTTGATTATCCTATTGATTGTGATAAAACAGCCTATTGCAGTAAAGGTTTCATTTAGCTACATGCTTGGAAAATTGTTGTAACCTCTCTTGTGGTTCTAGTTGTGTGGAAATGTGGTGTTGGGATGTTATGTGGACTGTTTTGAGTACTTTAAGATGCTTGAATTGAATGATGCATGACATGAGAATGATTTTGAGTTGACTTAGGGTTTTAATCACACGATTAAGCATGAAACGGAGACCCTAATGACTAGGTAGTCTTGCTAAGTGTTGATCATTTGGATATTGTGTGGACATTATATGCTTAGTGGGCTGCCCGTAATTGTCTTATAACCTTAAATGGGATTTTGACCATTGCATGTTGACAAATAAGCTTTCCTTGCATCCGAACCCATGTTGATATCATTGCATGTTGAATAATCTTATCACTTGATCACGTGGACTTCTTAATGAGTTATTTGGCCTGTTTTACATGTGTTACATGGCTGCCTGTTTAATTTTCATATAACTCTATATGCCTTTCAAGTAAAATTTCCTATCTTATCGTGCCCTGCTTATTTATCTGTCAATGTGCAATCTTATGACTGTCCGGAGGCAACCTACTTTGTTGTCCTCCTACTGTGATATATTACCTGTCATGAATGTGCATTGCATACAAGGTTGCAACCTTTCCTGTTGGCATGGTAGCGATCACGCACACCGGGCGGCATCGGGCTTGCCGGTGCACCCGTGACTACCATGGTCCCATTCCCTCTCTCGCTTGGGGGCTAGACTTCCTCGGAGAGTTGGGTCGTAGGATTTCGGGGTACATCCGGAGTACACCCACCTGGCATGTTTGGGGGATGATTTGAAGTCGGCCGCAACAACTGATCCTGGAACTGATCTGAGAGCAAAAGCTCACTGTATCCTTTTTAATATGTGTATAAGTACTCTCACTTGGTTCCTAGAGAACCTCGGGGAGGAAAGACCGGTATTCCTGTTTCTGTACTTATATTTCTGTTATATTCATGTTTGAAAAAAGGGTTTTTTCATAAGTTTAACTGGAAAATGAGTTTCAAAACTTATTTGTTGTTCCCCCTCGCTGAGTTCATAAGGACTCACCCTCTTTTATCATCTCAGGTGAAGAATAACAGGTACAGGAACCCGAAGACAATGTGCCTAATGATGAACCCCTAGAGTGATTACCTGTCTTGTTTGCTTTGCTTGATTATGGCTGCTTGTGATCATTGTGTTACTTGAAGACTATTTCCTTTATGTTGCTCGAATGTTGTGATGTAAAAGACCCCCGTTGTAATTTGGGGTCTAATTTTGGTTTGTACTTATATTAAGTAGACTGATACTAGACATGACACTACTATGATCGTTTTGCTTTTATTACCGCTAGCATCTATCTTAGGTTATGACGCTTTAGTTAAGAACTAAGTAAATGAACTTATCCAATCTTAACAGGTATTTGCTATTGAGCTAAGATCAACTGGTATATTTGTAACGAGGATAAATAATCAAACGAGACATAGTATCATGCTAGGTTATAAATCAAACGGGACATCAAAATAACCAATAGGCAATACAATTGATGGTAAACTAGTAATCTTAGTTGGAAATGAATTTGAGATGGTAAATTTTGAGGCGTTTAGAGAATTAGGTTAAACCAAAGGGCCAATTACAGCCGTTATGCTGTCGGTTTTTCGGAAAAACTTTGGAGTTTAGACTAAATCATTAGGTGTTAATCTTCATAAACAGCTAAGTACGTGATATTACTTGAATGCTAGTTCACACCCTAGTCTAACCTTATAGGCCGGGTTGGGGCGTGACAATTGGGCCTTTTGAATGGGCCATCTCTCTAGGCTGGGACTGTGATTAGTTAACACATAAAGGAATTGTACCCTCAACATGATGGGTGCAATCATACCAGCACTAATGCACCGGATCCCATCAGAACTCCGAAGTTAAGCGTGTTTGGGCGAGAGTAGTACTAGGATGGGTAACTCCCTGGGAAGTCCTCGTGTTGCACCCCCTTTTCAATTTTTTTTGCCCTGGTTAGGGTTGCCAAGATACTTTATCCACCAAATCTCTATTACTGAATCCCACGGAACATTGGGTGAGACAACTTCGCTTCACGTAGAGGCTAGACCCACAAACCGAGGGCGTAGGGTTTGTGACGAGGTCTTCGTCGCTCCGGAGCCCATAACTTTTGATCCGTAAGGAGTTATGCGGCGCACAGTAGACCGTTGCAAAGCTCTCTGAGAGCTCTACGACAGGGGCAGCTAGCTTGCTCGCTGTACCCATTTTTGGAGCCGAAAATTGAATGTTTTCATCAGTTTCAGGCCACTTTTCTTCTTTTGTTTTGTTTTTCCATCCCGGATCGTACGTCGTGAACTGTTAAATGGACGACAACCTGACTCGCGGGACATCAGAGGGCCCTTCAACGTGTCGATATCACGTCTTGCAAGCATGCTATGTTGTTGAGGTGAATGGGTTGTCGTTAAGTCCATTGAGCCTTTTGAATGGGCCATCTCTCTAGGCTGGGACTGTGAACAGTTAACACATAAAGGAATTGTGCCCTCAACATGACGGGTGCGATCATACCAGCACTAATGCACCGGATCATATCAGAACTCCTAAGTTAAGCGTGCGTGGGCGAGAGTAGCACTAGGATGGGTGACCCCCTGGGAAGTCCTCGTGTTGCACCTCCTTATCAATTTTTTTTGCCCTGGTTAGGGTTGTCAAGATACTTTATCCACCAAATCTCTATTACTGAATCCCACGGAACATTGGGCAAGACAACTTCGCTTCACGTAGAGGCTGGGCCCGTAAATCGAGGGCGTAGGGTTTGTGACCAAGTCTCTGTCGCTCCGGTGCCCATAGCTTTTGATCTGTAAGGAGTTACGCGACGCACAACATACCGTTGCTAAGATTTGTGAGAGCTCTACGACGGGAGTAGCCAGCTTGCTCGCAGTGCCCATTTTTGGAGCCCAAAATCGAACGTTTTCATCAGTCTCAGGCCACTTTTCTTCTATTGCTCTATTTTTCCATCCCGGATCGTACGTCGTGAACTGTTAAAAGGACAACAACCTGACTCGCGGGACATCAGAGGGCCCTACAATGTGTCGATATAATGTCTTGCGAGGATGCTACATTGTTGAAGTAGATTGGTTGTCGTTAAGCCCATTGGGCCTTTTGAATGGGCCATCTCTCTAGGCTGGGCTGTGAACCATTAATACATATAGGCATTGTGCCCTCAACATGACGGGTGCGATCATACCAGCACTAATGCACCGCATCCCATCAGAACTCCGAAGTTAAGCATGCTTGGGCGAGAGTAGTACTAGGATGGGTGACCCCCTGGGAAGTCCTCGTGTTGCACCCCCTTTTCAATTTTTTTGGCCCTGGTTAGGGTTGCCAAGATACTTGATCCACCAAATCTCTATTACTGAATCCCACGGAACATTGGGCAAGACAACTTCGTTTCACGTAGAGGCCGGGCCCACAAACCGAGGGCGTAGGTTTTGTGACCAAGTCTCCGTCGCTCCGGTGCCCATAACTTTTGATCCGTCAGGAGTTACGCGGTGCACAGTATACCATTGCAAAGATCTCTGAGATCTCTACGACGGGTGCAGCCAGCATGCTCGCTTTGACCATTTTTGGAATCAAAAATCGAACGTTTTCATCAGTTTCAGGCCACTTTTCTTCTTTTGCTCTGTTTTTCTGTCCCGGATCGTACGTCATGAATTGTTAAAAGGACGACAACTAGACTCGTCGGACATCAGAGGGCCCTACAATGTGTCGATATCACGTCTGTTGAGGATGCTGCGTTGTTGAAGCGGATGGGTTGTTGTTAAGCCTATTGGGCCTTCTGAATGGGACATCTCTCTAGGCTGGGACTGTGAACAGTTAACACATAAAGAAATTGTGCCCTCAACATGACGGGTGCGATCATACCAGCACTAATGCACCGGATCCCATCAGAACTCCGAAGTTAAGCGTGCTTGGGCGAGAGTAGTACTAGCATGGGTGACCCCCTGGCAACTCCTCGTGTTGCACCCCCTTTTCAATTTTTTTTGACCTGGTTAGGCTTGCCAATATCCTTTATCCACCAAATTCCTATTACTGACTCCCACAGACCATTGGGCAAGACAACTTCGCTTCGCGTAGAGGCTGGGCCCGCAAACCAAGGGCGTAGGGCTTGTGCCCAGGTCTCCGTCGCTCCGGTCCTCATAACTTTTGATCCGTAAGAAGTTACGCAGCGCACAGCATACCGTTGTAAAGCTCTCTGAGAGCTCTACGATGGGAGCAGCCAGCTTGCTCTTTGTGCCCATTTGTGGAGCCCAAAATTGAACATTTTCATCAGTTTCAGGCCACTTTTCTTCGTTTGCTACATTTTTCCATCCCGGATTGCACGTCCTGAACTGTTAAAATAATGACAACCTGACTCGCGGGACATCAGAGGACGCTACAACGTGTCGATATCACGTCTTGCGAGGATGCTGCGTTGTTGAAGCGGATGGGTTGTCGTTAAGCCCAATGGGCCTTTTGAATGGGCCATCTATCTAGGCTGGGACTGTGAACAGTTAACACATATATGAATTGTGCCCTCAACATGACGGGTGCGATCATACCAGCATAAATGCACCGGATTCCATCAGAACTCCGAAGTTAAGCATGCTTGGGCGAGAGTAGTACTAGGATGGGTGACCCCCTGAGAAGTCCTCGTGTTGCTCCCCCTTTTCAATTTTTTTTGCCGTGGTTAGGGTTGCCAAGATACTTTATCCACCAAATCTCTATTACTGAATCCCACGGAACATTGGGCAAGACAACTTCGTTTCACGTAGAGGCAGGGCCTGCAAACCGAGGGCGTAGGGTTTGTGACTAGGTCTCTGTCGCTCCGGTGCCCAAAATTATTGATCCGTAAAGAGTCACGCGGCGCACAGCATACCGTTGCAGAGAACTATGAGAGCTCTACGACGGGGGCAGCCAGCTTGCTCGATGTGCCCTTTTTGGAGTCCAAAATTGAACGTTTTCATCAGTTTATGGCCACTTTTCTTCTTTTGTTCTGTTTTTACGTCTCGGATCGTACGTCTTGAACTGTTAAAAGGACGACAACCTCTCTCGCGGGACATCAGAGGGCCCTACAACGTGTCGATATCACATATTGCAAGGATGCTGCGTTGTTGAAGCGGATGGGTTGTCGTTAAGCCCATTGGGCCCTTCGAATGGGCCATCTATCTAGGCTGGGACTGTGAACCGTTAACACATACAGGAATTGTGCCCTCAACATAACAGGTGCGATCATACCAGCACTAATGCACCGGATCCCATCAGAATTCTGAAATTAAGCGTGCTTGGGCAAGAGTAGTACTAGGATGGGTTACCCCCTAGGAAATCCTCGTGTTGTACCCCCTTTTCAATTTTTTTTGCCCTGGTTAGGGTTGCCAAGATACTTTATCCACCAAATCTCTATTACTGAATCCCACGGAACATTGGGCCAGACAACTTCGCTTCACGTAGAGGCTGGGCCTGCAAACCGAGGGCGTAGGGTTTGTGAACAGGTCTCCGTCGCTCCGGTGCCCATAACTTTTGGTCCGTAAGGAGTTATGCGGTGCACAACATACCGTTGCAAAGCTCTCTGAGAACTCTACGACGGGGGCAACCAGCTTGCTCGCCGTGCCCATTTTTGGAGCCCAAAATCAAACGTTTTCATCAGTTTCAGGCCACTTTTCTTCTTTTGCTCTATTTTTACATCTCGGATCGTACGTCTTGAACTGTTAAAAGGATGACAACCTCACTCGCGGGACTTCAGAGGGCCCTACAACGTGTCGATATCACATATTGCAAGGATGCTGCGTTGTTGAAGCGGATGGGTTGTCGTTAAGCCCATTGGGCCCTTCGAATGGGCCATCTCTCTAGGCTGGGACTGTGAACCGTTAACACATACAGGAATTGTGCCCTCAACATGACAGGTGAGATCATACCAGCACTAATGCACCGGATCCCATCAGAATTCTGAAGTTAAGCATGCTTGGGCGAGAGTAGTACTAGGATGGGTGACCCCATGGGAAGTCCTCTAGTTGCACCACCCTTTTCAATTTTTTTTTCCCCAGTTAGGGTTGCCAAGATACTTTATCCACCAAATCTCTATTACTGAATCCCACGGAACATTGGGCAAGACAACTTCGTCTCATGTAGAGGCTGGGCCCGCAAACCGAGGGCGTAGGGTTTGTGACCAGGTCTCCGTCGCTTCGGTGCCCATAACATTTGATCCGTAAGGAGTTACGCGGTGCACAACATACTGTTGCAAAGCTCTCTAAGAGCTCTACGACGGGGGCTGTCAGCATGCTCGCTGTGCCCATTTTTGTAGCCCAAAATTGAACATTTTCATCAGTTTCAAGCCACTTTTCTTCTTTTGCTCTATTTTTCCGTCCCGGATCGTCCTTCGTGAACTGTTAAAAGGACAACAACCAGACTCACCGGACATCAGAGGGCCCTATAACGTGTCGATATCATGTCTGGTCAGGATGCTGCGTTGTTGAAGCGGATGGGTTGTCGTTAAGCCTATTGGGCCTTCTGAATGGGACATCTCTCTAGGCTGGGACTGTGAACAGTTAACACATAAAGGAATTGTGCCCTCAACATGACGGGTGCGATCATACCAGCACTAATGCACCGGATCCCATCAGAACTCCGAAGTTAAGTGTGCTTGGGCAAGAGTAGTACTAGGATGGGTGACCCCTTGGGAAGTCCTCGTGTTGCACCCCCTTTTCAATTTTTTTTGCCCTGGTTAGGGTTGCCAAGATACTTTATCCACCAAATCTCTGTTACTGAATGCCACGGAACATTGGGCAAGACAACTTCGCTTCACGTAGAGGCTGGGCCCGATAACCGAGGGCGTAGGGTTTGTGACCAAGTGTTCGTCGCTCCGGTGCCCATAATTTTGATCCGTAAAAGGACGACAACGTGACTCGAGAGACATCAGAGTGCCCTATAACGTGTCGATATCATGTCTGGTCAGGATGCTGCGTTGTTAGAGCGGATGGGTTGTCGTTAAGCACATTGGGCCTTATGAATGGGACATCTCTCTAGGCTGGGACTGTGAACAGTTAACACATAAAGGAATTGTGCCCTCAACATGACGGGTGCGATCATACTAGCACTAATGCACCGGATCACATCAGAACTCCGAAGTTGAGCGTCCTTGGGCGAGAGTAGTACTAGGATGGGTGACCCCCTGGGAAGTCCTCATGTTGTACCCCCTTTTCAATTTTTTTTTGCCCTGGTTAGGGTTGCCAAGATACTTTATCCACCAAATCTCTATTACTGAATCTCACGGATCATTGGGCAAGACAACTTCGCTTGACGTAGAGGCTGGGCCAGCAAACCGAGGGCGTAGGGTTTGTGACCAGGTCTTCATCGCTCCTGTGCCCTTAACTTTTGATCCGTAAGGAGTTACGCGGCGTATAGCATACCATTGCAAAGCTCTCTGAGAGCTCTACGACGGGGGCAGCCAGCTTGCTTGTTGTGCCAGTTTTTGCAGTCCAAAATCGATTGTTTTCATCAGTTTCAGGCCATTTTTCTTCTTTTGCTCTGCTTTTTCGTCCCTGATCAAACGTTGTAAACAGTTAAAAGGACGACAACCTGACTGGCGGGACATCAGAGTGCCCTACAACGTGTCGATATCACGTCTTGCGAGGATGCTGCGTTGTTGAAGCGGATGGGTTGTGGGTAAGCCCATTGGGCCTTTTGAATGGGACATCTCTCTAGGCTGGGACTGTGAACAGTTAACACATAAAGGAATTGTTCCCTCAACATGACGGGTGCAATCATACCAGCACTAATGCACCGGTTCCCATCAGAACTTCGAAGTTAAACGTGCTTCGGCGAGAGTAGTATTAGGATGGGTGACCCCCTGGGAAGTCCTCGTGTTGCACCCCATTTTCAATTTTTTTGGCCCTGGTTAGGGTTGCCAAGATACTTTATCCACCAAATCTCTATTACTGAATCCCACGGAACATTGGGCAAGACAACTTCGTTTCACGTAGAGGCTGGGCCCGCAAACCGAGGGCGTAGGGTTTGTGACTAGGTCTCTGTCGCTCCGGTGCCCATAATTTTTGATCCGTAAGGAGTTACGCGGCGCACAAACATACCGTTGCAAAGCTCTCAGAGAGCTCTACGACGGGGGCCGCAAGAATGCTCGCTATGCCCTTTTTGGTGCCCAAAATCGAACGTTTTCATCAGTTTTAAGCCACTTTTCTTCTTTTGCTCTATTTTTTCGTCCCGGATCATACGTCGTGAACTGTTCAAAGGACGACAACCTGACTCGCGGGACATCAGCGTGAACCCCATAACGAAGCTTCCCATGTCATGTTAATAAGTTTGTTGTCTTGTAATAATAGGATATGACGAGAATCTTTATGTCATGTCTCGTTTGTCTGTTTGTAATAAGTGAAGTTTCCTTTATTAAAGGAAACCGCTTTAGTCGCGTCAGGTTTGTCTTATTATGAATTATTGTATGTCATGACAGCTTTTCCTTTATCAGAGGAAGCTGCTTTAGTCCTTGTCAGGAATAGTGAATATTCCACGTGTAATTATTCGCTTTGTAATGGTTTGCCTATAAATAATAAAGAACCCCTGACTAAAGGGGCAGAGTCAGATTTAGATTGCAATACATATTTCTTTCTCTCAAAATCTTCTCAGAGTCAGATTTAGCCCGAAACACATCTTCTACTTCTCTCTCTCAAACCTAGCCTAGCCTTTTAGTTATGTCTTCCGCCTCCCGCTTCCCGCTTCCTGCCTTACTCTTAGTGGTCTCTGAGCCTAGTTAACTGTAGCACTTCCCTATTATGGTATTGACGGTCTTAAACAATACTTGTGTGTTGAACACTAGAGTCTTTGGCAATAGGGAAATAGCCGTTAAAGAGTGAATGATAGGCGTAGTAAGTCCCGTTGTAAGTCCAATCGTGACCAGTGCATCCACCATGGCTGATCTTCCCCTGCCAGAACAAGAAGTTGCTACTAACAACTCTGAAGTCACTTCCTTTGATCCTTCCGCATCTCATTATGAGGTAGACATAACCCAAATACCTCAATCTACCAAACCAGGTGAACTCTTCAAACTCTCTCCGTTAAACCCCTACTCATATTACCAAACTTCCCAACTCACACAAAAGTTCAAATCCCTATTACCTACCAAGCCAGCAGCCCTTACAGCCGTGTATAAATCCTCTACAATCTCTGTACAATCCGTATCCTCTTTCCGCACAGAAACCTATCTTCCTATACTTTCTGAAACTGATCTCCGTAGATATAGACAGAAAGGTTACAAAGGTTTACACCTTGGAGCCATTCGTCTAGCCTTACAACCTAGCTTTCTTGCCGGAAAAAATGTTTCATGTCTAGTCTCTTTACTAGATACCAGGTGGCGTAAGTTTGATGATGCACTCATCTGTGCCGTTGAAGCAGGTCTTCACAATGGCCATCTTCTTATCCAGGTTGAACCAAACTTCACCCTTGATCTATCCCGTCCTACCCTCTCTCAAACCATACAAGTCCTTATCTAATTTTATGGAGCTAATATGAACCCAAATGAAACCGTTGTAGCACTCCATCATTTCATGACCTATAAAGCCCAAACCCATCTCTTTTCCATGGACCACAACTGTAAGCCTCGAGTCCACGTGTTAGGTAATAGTAATGTTACCCAACCAAAAATCTACACCAAACATGAACTCACTTTCCCTCCTCGTTGGAAAAATGATTATGAAAGAAGCCATAACCGACCAATCATCCATGATTCACCAAGAATCTCTAGGCATCTTCTAGAACCAGGTCGTGTCGCCATATCATTTCCAACAGAATCCAAACCAGCTGAACCATGTGAAAAATGTCAACTTGCTGGACATCCTCAGTCCTGTCCACACTGTGTCAGAAAACCCTTTGCTACCAGATCTAGATCCTTGAGATATATCTGTTCTGTGAATTTTCCTGAAGACATCTACTGTACTGGAGAAGCCGATGATGCATATGTTGATAAATGGCAAGTTACCAAAACCAGACCACAAGATGTTGGACCAATTGAGTCAGCAATCAATTGGGTCAGCATGAATGCAAAAGCCCAGAATGCTGCCATTGAAAAAATATGGTCAGATCTCAGAGAACATGTTGCATGGACAAAATAAGCCCATGAGCATCTCAGACAAGGTTATTATGACCAATATAATGACCTCCACAAGGCTTTCCACAGAAATCACAAATATCACCAGCAGAATCCTATTAACTAGAAAAAGCTTCAGAAGGCCACTCCAGTTCGGAACCCTTCCAAACAAGTTCGTTCTTGGAACAACGTCAACATGATTAACTTGGAGAAATCTTCTTCAGAGAAGCATTATCTTGATTCAGACGAGTTCAAGAGAAAAAGAGAACGACTCGCTCAAAAGCTCAAACAACCAGCTAAGCCGAAAAAGTAGTCCTCTCCTCCTTGGAAGCACAATCCAAAGCCAGATCATGCAGTCTGGATACCAAGTGGAAATTGCGAAAAAGCTTATTGGGTTGATCTCACACCACTTCCTCATTATCTCTCCAAAGAGAAAATTATCCCAACCGGGTGGGGTGATGAAGACGAGAAAGAAGGTCCCAGTGAGATTTCCTCAGTCATTTCGTCATTTGATTCCTTTGATCCGTTTGAAAAGGATTCATCCTCTCAGACGATTCCACCATACAAAGGACCAGTTCTTATGCAGACCCCTGTGACTCCGTTCTACACGGACACCACAAGGACACGTACACACAACCCTGTTCAAACTAATCCTGATGATTCAGAAGCAACCAGTGACCAAGGAGAAACTTCCCAAGCAGGAGAACACCGGAACCAACAGCCGCCACAAGCACAAGTCCCACAGGTTCCACAACAGCAACCTCAAAGACAACAAAACATAGAAGGAAAAGTTTCCATCCCATATGCTCCAGATCACAAGCAATTCTGGAACATAGATGCAATTCCTCCTGATGACAGACTCAAATATCTTGAGAAAATGGATGCATGGATAAATGGAGAATCTCTCCGAAATCCTACTCTTGAGATAAGAGATATCATTGACCGTCTTGTTGCTGCTTTTACAGGGTTACTCCGCAGTTGGTGGACAAGGATGTTGACAGAAGAAGAAAGACAGATTATCCTGACAGTTGCAGATCCTATTCAGATATTCCTAACATGTCTACGAAACATTTTCGTAGGACAAACAGCCCAAGAGATTGAAAAGGCAGAAAAGGAGTTCTTACTCAACAAATGCTGTGATGTTGCTAAACTTGAAGATTACTATCTCAGATAGGAAGCTATGTATTTTATCTTTGGGAAAAATGCAGAAACCATCAAGAAGGCGTTCGTCTTTAACATGCCACAACCACTTCCTGAATTACTCGAAACAGAGTTCAAACAAGCCAATCTTGCAGATCTAAGATAGGTGAGTCTTGCTCACTTGTACCAGATGGCCAGAAAGCTCATTCAAGATCAGTGCGACTCCAAGCGACTTGGCAAGCTCCTCAAAAGCAACGAGCAGAAAACAATGGATACCTTTTGTAGAAAAGATTTCCAAAAGTTTGGCTGTTACACTCATAACTACTCTCCATGTTCGTGTCACAAATACAAGAGGCACAAACTTCAGAAAAGGTTTCACAAGTCCAAAAAACCTTTCAAGAAGTTCAAATTTGTGAAGAAAAGATCAAAACCGTCTTCTTCCACTAAGTGTTTTCTTTGTGGAAAGAAAGCACATTTTGCAAAAGATTGTTACCTCAAAAAGGCCAAGAAGCTCCCAGCCAAGCTTGTTCAGTTTATCTCAAATCAAAACTTTGATGACCAACTATACATATGGACTTCTGAACCAGATTAAGCCATCCTTAACCGTGATACAGCCTCATCCTTAGATCTCACCTCCGAATCCGAATCCTCTGATTCAGAACCAAACCTCTCCATAGCCAAAATACACAAAAACTCTGAACAACCAATCCTTGCTACTTCCAAAGCTACCTTTACCCCAGGACAAATCTATAAGCCATACATAAAGCTTGTTGTAAACCCTCCAGGACATGTTCCTATCACTGTTACTGCACTTCTAGACACATGATCATGTATTTGTTTCATGAAATCCAAGTGTCTTCCTCCTGAATTTTGGATATCATCCAGAGCAACCTTTACCACTGCTTCTGGTAGTGGATTTGCAAGTGAAGCACATTCCATGACCATTCCCATACACTTATCCCCAGATGTCTCAGTACGACACAGCTTTTATCAGTATGATCAATGCTGTGAAGACATTCTCTAAGGAATGGATTTTCTCACTTTACTTGTCCATTCTCATTTCAAATAGATAGTTTCCAATTCCTGCATAATCAGTATACCCCTTGGGTATCCTTACAGAAATTACCCTCACAGGTTTCAGCCATTCAAGATGATGAATTTGCTGAAGAACGAAGCCTCCTCCTTTCCTGTTGCGGTGATCTTCCAAACAAGTTTTGGGAAAGAGAGAAACACTTTGTCTCTCTAACTTACAAAGAAAATTGGAAGATGCCACACCAAACCGCCTCTCATCCAGGAATGCCAAAAGATAAAGATCTTTGTCAAACTGAAATTCAAGCACTACTCGAGCAAGGTCTCATCTGACCATCCAGATCTCCGTGGGCAAGTCATGCCTTTTACGTCAACAAAAGATCTGAACAAGTTCGAGGAAAGAAAATATTGGTGATAGATTATCGCCAACTCAATGATCAATTGCAAGATATCAGATACCCTCTTTCGAGAAAGGAACAACTCATTCAGAAGCTTTCCAAAGCCAAATTTTTTTCCAAATTTGATATGAAATCAGGATTTTGGCAGATTGGTATTACAGAAGCTGATAGATTCAAAACTGCTTTCGTTGTTCCACAGGGTCATTATGAATGGAATGTCATGCCATTCGGTCTTAAGAATGCACCGTCCGAGTTCCAACACAGAATGGATGATGTTTATAGGCCACTCGCGCAGCACTGTATTGTCTACATTGATGATGTTTCGATAATCAGTAACACAGCTGAAGAACACCATCAGTATCTCCGACAATTCCAGGAACTAACCTACCAGCATGGATTAGTTCTTGCTGAATTCAAGATGAAAATTGGTTTAAATGCTATTGATTTTCTTGGTTTGCAGATCAGAGAATAACACATTCTTTTACAGGATCACATATCAAGCAAGGTCCTTGACTTTCCTGATGAACTCAGAACTGTTACACAGATCCAATAGTTCCTTGGCCTCATCAATTATGCCTCATCGCATGTCCCATCATTGGCCAACTACACCAGCCAGATTTCCAGGTATCTCTGAAAATCCAACATTGAAAATTGGTCTCCAGAAGCCACAATTGCAGTTCAGAAGTTAAAGGAGTTATGCAAAGCACTTCCTCTTCTCAAGATCCCAGGTCCAGGACAACTTATTTTGCAGACTGATGCTTCCTTTGATTTTTGGGCAGCAGTCCTCATTGAAGAAGACAATGGACATAGACAAGTCTGTGGTTATAAGTCAGGATCTTTCATGCCAGCACAACGCAATTATCCCTCTTCCAAAAGAGAAGTTCTTGCAATTATTCAGGGAATAAAAAAATTCAAGTTTTATCTTGCTCAGAATCCCTTTATTATTGAAACAGATTTTAAAGGATTTTAGGGTGTTCTCAGAAGAAAGCAGAATGATATTCTAGATCCACAACTCATCCGATGGACAGAATGGATTTCCCAATTCAATTGGACAATGCGACACATCCCAGACAAAGAAAATATCCTTGCTGATTTTCTCTCTCGCACACCACCATCCGAAAAGACTGTATGCATGGTAAACCCACATGGACGCGAGCTTCCAGCTTCCCTTGTTCCAGGTTTTGTTCCAGGCAGTTCCAGTTCAAATCCAGATCCCACTAATGGCCAGTCTCAGACATTTTATGATTTGAGTCCAGACCAGCAAGCTCAATTTCTTGAAGCCCTACCTGAGGAGATCAAGATAAAGATACTTCGATCATTCGCCAGAAGCCGGATCACTGATTTCTTTGAAGAATTCGTTGAAATCAAGCTCAGACGAATTATTGATCTGCTATCCTCTGTTTATTATGTGCGCGACGTTGTTCGTTACAATCCCCAGCATGAGGAATCATGGGATACTGTTCTTTATTTTAATAATTATGACTTTTCAAAGATGCAATTCTTGTATCTTTGGTATTGGCTTAATTATTATCCTATGGCAGTTCTTTTTGATCCAGAGCTCATTCAGAGACATGTTCGTGTGTTCCTAGAATCCCGCTTTGTCAAGCTTTTCTCACAGGTATTTCAGTCATTTGACCCTCCAACACTCATCACCGGAAAAAATATTCAACACCAGCAGGTTTTCATCATACGCCTCACAAATGTTTGGAGTCGCGTCATTCCGCCAACCATCATTCCAATCAACCATTTCGACCTCCAGCAGGAGCCTTGGGAATATTTTATTTCTTGGGAACAGTGCCTTACAGTCAAAAGAGCTACTGCTAGAGCCCATGGTGTAGATGTTTCTGATCCCCGAGAGTTTTGGCATGTCCGCTTCCCTGATAGCCCCACTTTTCATGAGCACCTCCTCGCCTTCCAGAATTTCTCTCATCCAGATGCCTATTCTACTGTAGACCTTGGGTCTGACTATGACCCGTGGGGGGAAGATGATTTTAGTAGCCAGAACAGCCAGGAGTGGTGGGATGATATGGATCTCAATAATGACAGATGGTGACTCATTGCAGACAAGATCCAAGAATCCCGAGTGGACCCCATGAAGAAGCTTCCCGT
The DNA here is from genome assembly GCA_037974665.1 of Ehretia macrophylla. NCBI lineage: Eukaryota > Viridiplantae > Streptophyta > Magnoliopsida > Boraginales > Ehretiaceae > Ehretia > Ehretia macrophylla. Next base: position 83,402,724 of record CM075765.1, on the reverse strand, counting down.
GTCATGTTAATAAGTTTATTGTCTTGTAACAAGAGGATATGACAAGAATCTTTATGTCATGTCTCGTTTGTCTGTTTGTGAAGTTTCCTTTATTAAAGGAAACCGCTTTAGTCGCGTCAGGTTTGTCTTATTATGAATTATTGTATGTCGTGACAGCTTTTCCTTTATCAAAGGAAGCTGCTTTAGTCCTTGTCAGGAATAGTGAATATTCCGCATGTAATTATTCGCTTTGTAATGGTTTGCCTATAAATAATGAAGAACCCCTGATTAAAGGGGCATAGTCAGATTTAGATTGCAATACATCTTTCTTTCTCTCAAAATCTTCTCAGAGTCAGATTTAGCCCAAAACACATCTTCTACTTCTCCCTCTCAAACCTAGCCTAGCCCTTAGTTATGTCTTCTGCCTCCCGCTTGGAGCGGATGGGTTGTCGTTAAGCCCATTGGGCCTTTTGAATGGGCCATCTCTCTAGGCTGGGACTGTGAACCGTTAACATATATAGGAATTGTGCCCTCAACATGACAGGTGCGATCATACCAGCACTAATGCATCGGATCCCATCAGAACTACGAAGTTAAGCGTGCTTTGGCGAGAGTAGTACTAGGATAGGTGACCCCCTTCGAAGTCCTCGTGTTGCACCCCATTTTCAATTTTTTTTGCCCTGGTTAGGGTTGCCAAGATAATTTATCCACCAAATCTTAATTACCGAATCCCACGGAACATTGGGCAAGACTACTTCGCTTCAAGTAGATGCTGGGCCCGCAAACCGAGGGCGTAGGATTTGTGACCAGCTCCCAGTCGCTCCGGTGCAGTTAACTTTTGATCCGTAATGAGTTACGCTGCGCACAGCAAACCGTTGCAAAGCTCTCTAAGAGCTGTACGATGGGGGCAGCCAGCATGCCTGCTGTGCCCAATTTTGGAGTCCAAAATTGAATGTTTTCTTCAGTTTCAGGCCACTTTTCTTCTTTTGCTCCGTTTTCACTCCCGGATCGTACGTCGTGAACTGTTAAAACGACGACAACCTGACTCGCGGGACATCAGAGGGCCCTACAACGTGTCAATCTCACGTCTTGTAAGCATGCTGCGTTGTTGAAGCGGATTGGTTGTCGTTAAGCCCATTGGGTCTTTTGAATGGGCCATCTCTCTAGGCTGGGACTGTGAACCGTTAACACATAAAGGAATTGTGCCCTCAACATGACGAGTGTGATCATACCCGCACTAATGCACCGGATCCCATCAGAACTCCGAAGTTAAGCGTGCTTGGGCGAGAGTTGTACTAGGACGGGTGACCCCCTAGGATGTCCTCGTGTTGTACCCCACTTTTCAAATTTTTTTGCCCTGGTTAGGGTTGCCAAGATACTTTATCCACCAAATCTCTATTACTGAATCCCACAGAACATTGGGCAAGACAACTTCGCTTCACGTAGAGCCTGGGCCCGCAAACTGAGGGCGTAGGGTTTGTTCCCAGGTCTCCGTCGCTCCAGTGCCTATAACTTTTGATCCGTAAGGAATTACGCGGCGCACAACATACTATTTCAAAGCTCTCTGAGAGCTCTACGACGGGGGCAGCCAGCTTGCTCGCTGTGCCCATTTTTGGAGCCCAAAATCGAACGTTTTCATCAGTTTCAGGCCACTTTTCTTCTTTTGCTCTGTTTTTCCTTCCCGGATCGTACGTCGTGAACTGTTAAAAGGACGAAAACCTGACTCACGGGACAATAGAGGGCCCTACAACGTGTCCATATCACGTCTTGCGAGGATGCTGCGTTGTTAAAGAGGATGGGTTGTCGTTAAGCCCATTGGGCCTTTTGAATTGGCCATCTCTCTAGGCTGGGACTGTGAACCGTTAACACATATAGGAATTGTGCCCTTAACCAGACGGGTACGATCATACCAGCACTGATGCACCGGATCCAATCACAACTCCGAAGTTAGGCGTGCTTGGGCGAGAGTGGTACTAGGATGGGTGACCCCCTAGGAAGTCCTCGTGTTGCACCCCCTTTTCAATTTTTTTTGCCTTGGTTTGGGTTGCCAAGATACTTTATCCACCAAATCTCTATTACTGAATCCCACGGAACATTGGGCAAGACAACTTCGTTTCACGTAGAGCTTGGGCCTGCAAACCGAGGGCGTAGGGTTTGTGACTAGGTCTCCGTCGCTCCGGTGCCCATAACTTTTGATCCGTAAGGAGTTACGCGGCGTACAGCATACCGTTGCAAAGCTCTCTGAGAGCTCTACGATGAGGGCAGCCAGCATGCTCCTTGTGCCCATTTTTGGAGCTCAAAATCGAATGTTTTCATCAGTTTCAGGCCACTTTTCTTTTTTTGCCCTGTTTTTCCACCCCGGATCGTACGTCGTGAACTGTTAAAAGGACGACAACCTGACTCGGGGGATATCAGAGGGCCCTACAACGTGTCGATATCACGACTTGTAAGCATGCTGCGTTGTTGAAGTGGATGGGTTGTCGTTAAGCCCATTGGGTCTTTTGAATGGGCCATCTCTCTAGGCTGGGACTGTGAACAGTTAACACATAAAGGAATTGTGCCCTCAACATGACGGGTGCGATCATACCAACACTAATGCACCGGATCCCATCAGAACTTCGAAGTTAAGCGTGCTTGGGCGAGAGTAGTACTAGGATAGGTGACCCCCTGGGTAGTCCTCGGGTTGCACCCGCTTTTCAATTTTTTTTCCCTGGTTAGGGTTGCCATGATACTTTATCCACCAAATCTCTATTAGTGAATCCCACGGAACATTGGGCAAGACAACTTCGCTTCACGTAGAGCCTGGGCCCGCAGATGGAGGGCGTAGGGTTTATGACCAGGCCTCCGTCGCTCCGGTGCCCATAACTTTTGATCCGTAAGGAGTTACGCGGCGCACAGCATACCGTTGCAGAGCTATCTGAGAGTTCTACGACGGGGTCAGCCAGCTTGCTCGCTGTGCCCGTTTTTGGAGCCCAAAATTGAATGTTTTCATCAGTTTCAGGCCAATTTTCTTCTTTTGCTCTATTTTTTCGTCCTGGATAGTACGTCGTGAACTGTTAAAAGGACGAATACCTGACTCGCGGGACATCAGAGGGCCCTACAACGTTTCGATATCACGTCTTGCGAGGATGCTACGTTGTTGAAGCGGATGGGTTGTCGTTAAGCCCATTGGGCCTTTTGAATGGGCCATCTCTCTAGGCTGGGACTGTGAACCGTTAACACATAAAGGAATTGTGCCCTCAACATGACGGGTGCGATCATACCAACACTAATGCACCGGATCCCATCAGAACTCTCAAGTTGTACGTGCTTGGGCGAGAGTAGTAATAAGATGGGTGACCCCGTGGGAAGTCCTCGTGTTGCACCCCATTTTCAATTTTTTTTGCCTTTGTTAGGGTTGCCAAGATAGTTTATCCACCAAATTTGTATTACTGAATCCCACGGAACATTGGGCAAGACAACTTCGCTTCTCGTAGAGGCTGGCCCCGTAAACCGAGGGCCTAGGGTTTTGTGACCAGGTCTCTGTCGCTCCGGTGCCCATAACTTTTGATCCGTAAGGAGTTACGCGACGCACAGCATACCGTTGCAAAGCTCTCTGAGAGCTCTACGATGGGGGCAGGCAGCATGCTCACTTTGTCCATTTTTGGAGCCCAAAATCGAACGTTTTTATCAGTTTCAGGCCATTTTTCTTCTTTTGCTCTGTTTTTTCGTCTCGGATCGTAAGTCGTGAACTGTTAAAAGGATGACAACCTGACTTGCTGGACATCAGAGGGCCCTACAACGTGTTGATATCACATTTGGTAAGGATGCTACGTTATTGAAGCGGACGGGTTGTCGTTAAGCCCATTGGACCTTTTGAATGGGCCATCTCTCTAAGCTGGGACTGTGAACCGTTAACACATAAAAGAATTGTGCTCTCAACATGGCAGGTGCGATCATACCAGCACTAATTCACCGGATCCCATCAAAACTCCGAAGTTAAGCGTGCTTGGGCGTGAGTAGTACTAGGATGGGTGACCCCCTTGGAAGTCCTCGTGTTGCACCCCCTTTTCAATTTTTTTTTCCCTGGTTAGGGTTGCCAAGATACTTTATCCCCCAAATCTCTATTACTGGATCCCACGGAATATTGGGCAAGACAACTTCGCTTCACGTAGAGGCTGGGCTCGCAACCGAGGCCGTAGGGTTTGTGACCAAGTCTCCGTTGTGAGGCCCGACCCCGAATAACGTGTCCTACCTCAATTTGCACGCCTTAGACCTAAAATTATATGACCGACCTTGGATTAGGTGCCCTGGCTTGGTTTTCGTGCATACCTCGTCATACGTGCCTTGACCTAGAATAGTGTGCCCTAATCCCCGACTCACGTGCGGTACCTAGAAATACGTGCCTTGACCTCGATGTATGTGCGTTACCTCGTTTCGTTTGCCCTAACCTTGAACTGTGTACCTTAACCCAGATATAGAGTCATTCCTTGATTTGCATGCATTTTTATTGGAATCCGTGCATTTATCTTGAAGTTCGTGTCTTACTTCGTAGTTCATGTCTACCTCGTAATTCGTGTACTAGACCTAGGAATCCGTGCCACCACGTTGAGCAAGAAAGAATCCTACACAAAGCACTAGACACTAAAATAATCCTACACAATCCACTAACCAATATTATATTCCGAATTCAAATTCTCTACAAACTCCACTAACAATAAAATAATACTAAACTATTCCTATATTTCCCACTAACTATTATTCTATTCATAATTCAACTCATCAACAAATATTCCTATATTTTATTCTACCTAGATTCCCTAATTCCCCAACATTCCTATGACAATTCTAATGACACAAATGCATAAAGAATTATTCCTAGACAAACTATGACAAACACTTAGCACAATGCATAAAAAAAATGCTCAAAACCACCTAAATCCTCTACCTTGCTCAACCAAACCACCTTTGCCCATGCTAAACATTTTAAAATCACACATTGAAGACATAAAAATCAGAATTTAATGGCCCAAGGCCGACCAAGTGCTTGAATAATGCAAAAGCCTTCATTTTTTTGTCATTTCTTCTTTCCTCTCACATTTTCTCTTTCTCCCTCTCATTCTCTCTCTCCATTTCGATTTTGGCTGAGTTCTCTCCACCTCTTAGCTCATCTTCATCATCCTATGGTGCATCAAGACAAACAACAAGCAAAGAAACTCACCCAAGCAAGCTAGGATGCAAGAAACACACATGCAAGCATTTTGAGTCACCATTTTCGGCCTAGGTAAGTTTTCTTGGCTTCCATTTCTTTTCTTCTTGTTATAACCTCATGCATGTGCTAAGATATTGATCACTAGGCTAGGGAAAATAGAGAAACCAAGTTGGAATCTCGGCTAAGCAAGAAGAAGAAGAGATTTGAAGCTTCAACAAGTTTTTTGTGCATCTTTGTGGTTGATTGCTAAGGTGAGGGCTAAAACCTTTTGAAAACTCTTCAAAAATCCACATGCATGCTCATAAATGTGTGTATTTGCTTCTGTACTTGAGTTATATGGTCGTTCATAAGCTTAAACAACCATGCATGGCAAGATATTGGCTTGAAAATGATGCTAGGTGAAGTCGAATTGTTGACAGCTCTCTGATCAGTCTGTTTCGAGGTAAGTTTAGCTAGGAAAATGTTGTTGAAAATGCATGAAACTTGGTAGGTGACTATTTTGGACAGTTTTGAACATTTGTCCCAGAAATAGGCCGAAGCTAATTTTGAATCTAAGATCCTCAAAATGGAAAATCTTTAAAATGTGACCAAATCTGGAAATCTGGAAAAATGAAGCAGGTTTTGGCAGATGCACTGACCTTTTGGAACGAACCATAATTGACTTAGTAAATTTTGTTCAAAATGCATGATATTTGGTGTGCTGCTAGATTTTTCAGTTCTGGACAATTTTGTCAGAAATGGACCAAGGCTAAAACTAACCCTAAGGAGCTCAAAAACGTCAATTTCTGAAAAGTGTGCAAATCTGGACAGTTTTGTGCTACCTCACAGTTTCGGCTATAACTAATGATTAGGAACTCCAATTGATGCAAGGTTTGTTTCTGATTTTAGTTAAATTCTTAAGCTTTAATTTGACATCTTATTCACTGGATTTGGAGATTTTTTGATTATCCTATTGATTGTGAGAAAACAGCCTATTGCAATAAGGGTTTCACTTAATGTTGTACTTAGAAAAATTGTGGTGACTTCTCTTGTTGAATTAAATGCTTTGGATTGTAGCTTCGGGATGTTGTGTGGACTGTTTTGAATGTTTGAGGATGTTGAATTAAATGATGCATGGTTTGAGATTGACTTTGAGTTGGGTTGAGGCTCAAATTGCACGAATATACACAAAATGGAAACTCTAATGACTAGGTAGTTTTGCTAAGTATTGATCATTTGTATATTGTGTGGAATTTATATGCTTAGTGGGCCGCCCGTAAATGCTTTATAACTTCAAATGTGAAATTGACCATTGCATGTTGTCAAATAAGCTTTTCTTGCAACCGAACCCACGTAAATGTTGTTGCATGTTGAATAATCGTATCACTTGATTACGTGGACTTCGAAATGAGTTATATGGCTTGACTTACATGTGTTACATGGCTGCCCGTTTAATGTTCATATGGCTCTATATGTCTTTCAAGTGAAATTACTTATCTTATCATGCCTTGTTTGACTACTTGACAACGTGCGACCTTATAACTATTCGGAGGCGCCCTACTTTGTTGTCCTCCTAATGTGATATGTTAAATGTTATAAATGTGCATTTCATACAATGTTGCAACCTTTCATTGTGGCATGGTAGCGTTTCACGAACGCCGGGCGGCATAAGGCTTGCCGGTGCTCCCGTGACTACCATGGTCCAATTCCCTCTCTCGCTTGGCATTCCACCCTCGGAGAGTTGGGTAATAGGTTTTCGGGGTACATCTGGAGTACACCCAATTGGGAGCGATAAGTGGATTATTGAAGTCGGCCGCAACAATTATATCGAAATTGAAATTGAGAGCAACTGCTCGCCGTATCCTTGAAATGATTGGTAAATGTATCTGTTACTCGATTTGTTTCATATATTTGCGTACCTTATTATTTATAATACGTGACATGTTTTCAAAAAGAGTTTTCATAAATTGAACCGGAAAATGAGTTTCAAAACGTATTTCTCGTTCCCCCTAGCTGAGTTCATAAGGACTCACCCTCTTTTTTTATCACAGGTGAAGAAGAACAGGCACAGGTACGCGAGGACAACGTGTCTATCGATGATTCCTTGGATTGATTGCATGTCCCTACGTGCTTTTATGTTTTGCCTGAAAGTGGTTGCTATATGGATGTTGTGTTTGATTGCAAACTATTCATTTTATTGATGTAAATGACCCCGTTGTAATTTGGGTCTAATTCTGGGATTGTACTACCTATAGCCGGACGAACTTTAATTTGGTGGTTTGCATTCGTTTTCTTAATTGGTAGTTATCGTAGGCAATCAAACCACTAGATGAACAATCAACTAAGTTAATTCTATCTAATTTCACTTAGGTGCTCACTTGCAAACTAAAGGATAATAGGTACTTGCATGATAGGAAATTGACAAATAAACGGGACATAGTTATCATGTTAGGCTTATTAACCAAGCAAGACCTTCAAGATAAACTAGTAGGCAAATCGGTTGGTGACAAATAGGAGTCCTTAATGGAATTGGGTTAATGATTGGAATAATTGAGGCGTTTATAGAATTAGGTCAAACCAAAGAGCCCAATTACAGCAATTATGCTGCCGGTTTTCCAGAAAATTTTGGAGTTTAGGCCAAAACGTTAAATGTTAAATCTTCATAAACAGTTAAGTATGTGATATTACCTGAATGTTTAGTTCACACCCTAGTCTAACCTTATAGGCCGGGTTGGGGCGTGACATCCGTCGCTCCGGTGCCCATAACATTTGATCTATAAGGAGTTACGCGGCGCACAACATACCGTTGCAAAGTTCTCTGAGAGCTCTACGACGGGGGCAGCCAGCATGCTCGCTGTGTCCATTTTTGGAGCCCAAAATCGAACGTTTTCATCAGTTTCAGGCAACTTTTCTTCTTTTGCTCTATTTTTTCATCACGGATCGTACGTCGTGAACAGTTAAAAGGATGACAACCTGACTCGCAGGACATCAGAGGGCCCTACAACGTGTCGATATCACGTCTTGCGAGGATACTTCGTTGTTGAAGCGGATGGGTTGTCGTTAAGCCCATTGGGCCTTTTGAATGGGCCATCTCTCTAGGCTGCGACTATGAACCGTAGACACATATAAGAATTGTGCCCTCAACATGACGGGTGCGATCATACCAGCACTAATGCACCGGATCCAATCAAAACTCCGAAGTTAAGCGTGCTTGGGCTAGAGTAGTACTAGGATGGGTGACCCCCTGGGAAGTTCTCGTGTTGCACCCCCTTTTCAATTTTTTTTGCCCTGGTTAGGGTTGCTAAGATACTTTATCCACCAAATCTCTATTACTGAATCCCACGAAACATTGGGCAAGACAACTTCATTTCTTGTAGAGGCTGGGCCTGCAAACCGAGGGCGTAGAGTTTGTGTCCAAGTCTCCGTCGCTCCGGTGCCCAAAACTTTTGATCCGAATGGAGTTACGCGGCGCACAGTATACCGTTGCAAAGCTCTCCGACAGCTCTACGACAGGGGCAGCCAGCTTGCTCACTGTTCCCATTTTTGGAGCCCAAAATCGAACGTTTTCATCAGTTTCATGCCATTTTTCTTCTTTTGCTATGTTTTTCCGTCCCGGATCGTACGTCGTGAACTGTTAAAAGGACTACAACCTGACTCGCGGGACATCAGAGGGCCCTACAACTTGTCGATATCACGTCTTGCAAGCATGCTGCATTGTTGAAGCGGATAGGTTGTCATTAAGCCCATTGGGCCTTTTGAATGGGCCATCTCTATAGGCTGGGACTGTGAACAGTTAACAAATAAAGGAATTGTGCCCTCAACATGACGGGTGCGATCATACCTGCACTAATGCACCGGATCCCATCAGAACTCCGAAGTTAAGCGTGCTTGGGCGAGAGTAGTACTAGGATGGGTGACTCCATGGGAAGTCCTCGTGTTGCACCCCCTTTAGAATTTTTTTTGCCCTGGTTAGGGTTGCCAAGATACTTTATCCACCTAATCTCTATTACAGAATCCCATGGAACAATAGGCAAGACAACTTCGCTTCACGTAGAGGCTGGGCCCACAAACCGAGGGCGTAGGGTTTGTGACTAGGTCTCCGTCGCTCCGGTGCCCATAACTTTTGATTCGTCAGGAGTTACGCAGCGCACAGCATACCGTTGCAAAGCTCTCTAGGAGCTCCACGACGGGGGCAGCCAGCCTGCTCGCTGCGCCCGTTTTTGGAGCCAAAAATCGAATGTTTTCATCAGTTTCAGGCCACTTTTCTTGTTTTGCTCTATTTTTCCGTCCCAGATCATACGTCGTGAACTGTTAAAAGGAATACAACCTGACTCGCGAGACATCAGAGGGCCCTACAACGTGTCGATATCACGTCTTGCAAGGATGCTGCGTTGCTAAAGCGGATGGGTTGTCGTTAAGCCTGTTGGGCCTTTTGAATGGGCCATCTCTCTATGCTGGGACTGTGAACCATTAACACATATAGGAATTGTGCCCTCAACATGACGGGTGCGATCATACCAGCACTAATGCACCGGATCCCATTAGAACTCCGAAGTTAAGCGTGCGTGGGCGAGAATAGTACTATGATGGGTGACCCCCTGGGAAGTCCTCGTGTTGCACCCCCTTTTCAATTTTTTTTGCTCTGGTTAAGGTTGCCAAGAAACTTTATCCACCAAATCTCTATTACTCAATCCCACGGAACATTGGGCAAGACAACTTCGTTTCACGTAGATGCTGGGCCCGCAAACCGAGGGCGTAGGGTTTGTGACCAGGTCTTCGTCGCTCCGGTACCCATAACTTTTGATCCGTGAGGAGTTACGCAGCGCACAACATACCGTTGCAAAGATCTCTGAGAGCTCTACGACGGGGGCAGCCAGCCTGCTCGCTGTGCCAGTTTTTGAAGCCCAAAATTGAACGTTTTCAACAGTTTCAGGCCATTTTTCTTCTTTTGCTCTGTTTTTCCATCCCGGATTGTACGTCGTGAACTGTTAGAAGGATGACAACCTGACTTGCGGGACATCAGAGGGCCCTACAATGTGTCGATATCACGTCTTGCAAGCATGCTGCGTTGTTGAAGCGGATGGGTTGTCGTTAAGCCTATTCGGCCTTTTGAATGGGCCATCTCTCTAGGCTGGGACTGTGGACAGTTAACACATAAAGGAATTGTGCCCTCAACATGACGGGTGCGATCATTCCAGCACTAATGCACCGGATCCCATCAGAACTCCGAAGTCAAGCGTGCTTGAGCGAGAGTAGTACTAGGATGGGTGACCGCCTGGGAAGTCCTCGTGTTGCTCCCCTTTTTCAATTTTTTTTGCCCTGGTTAGGGTTGCCAAGATACATTATCCACCTAATCTCTATTACTGAATCCCACGGAACATTGGGCAATACAGCTTCGCTTCACGTAGAGGCTGGGCCAGCAAACCGAGGGCGTAGGGTTTGTGACCAGGTCTCCGTCACTCCGGTGCCCATAACTTATTATCCGTAAGGAGTTACACGGCGCACAGCATACCGTTGCACGACTCTCTAGGAGCTCTATGACGGGGGCAGCCAGCCCGCTCGCTGTGCCCGTTTTTGGACCCCAAAATCGAACGTTGTCATCAGTTTCAGGCCACTTTTCTACTTTTGCTCTATTTTTTCATCTCGGATCGTACGTCATGAACTGTTAAAAGGACGACAACCTGACTCGAGGGACATCAGGGGGCCCTACAACGTGTCGATATCACTTATTGCGAGCATGCTGCGTTGTTGAAGCTGTTGGGTTGTCGTTAAGCCCATTGGGCCTTTTGAATAGGCCATCTCTCTAGGCTGGGACTGTGAACCGTTAACACATATAGGAATTGTGCCCTCAGCATGACGGGTGTGATCATACCAGTACTAATGCACCGGATCCCATCAGAACTTCGAAGTTAAGCGTGCTTGGGCGAGAGTAATCCTAGTATGGGTGACCCCTTGGGAAATCCTCGTGTTGCACCCCCTTCCCAATTTTTTTTGCCTTGGTTAAAGTTGCCAAGATAGTTTAACCACCAAATCTCAATTACTGAATCCCATGGAACATTGAGCAAGACAACTTCGTTTCACGTAGATGCTGGACCCGCAAACCGAGGGCGTAGGGTTTGTGACCAGGTCTCCGTCGCTCCGGTGCCTATAACTTTTGATCCGTGAGGAGTTACGTGGCACACAACATACCATTGCAAAGCTCTCTGAGAGCTCTACGATGAGGGTAGCCAGCCTGCTCACTGTGCCCATTTTTGGAGCCCAAAATCGAACGTTTTCATCAGTTTCAGGCCACTTTTCTTCTTTTGCTCTGTTTTTCCATCTCGGATCATACGTCGTGAACTGTTAAAAGGACGACAACCTGACTCGCTGGACATCAGAGGGCCCTACATCATGTCGATATCACGTATTGCGAGGATGCTGCGTTGTTGAAGCGGATGGGTTGTCGTTAAGCCCATTGGGCCTTTTCAATGGGCCATTTCTCTAGGCTGGGTCTGTGAACCGTTAACACATATAAGAATTGAGCCCTCAACATAACGGGCGTGATCATACCAGCACTAATGCACCGGATCGCATCAGAACTCCGAAGTTAAGCGTGCTTGAGCGAGAGTAGTACTAGGATGGGTGACCCCCTCGGAAGTCCTCGTGTTGCACCCCCTTTTCAATTTTTTTTGCCCTGGTTAGGGTTGCCAAGATACTTTATCCACCTAATCTCTATTACAGAATCCCACGGAACATTGGGCAAGAAACCTTGGCTTCACGTAGAGGCTGGGCCCACAAACCGAGGGCATAGGGTTTGTGACTAGGTCTCCGTCGCTCATGTGCCCATAACATTTGATTCGTAAGGAGTTACGTGGCGCACAGCATACCGTTGCAAAGCTCTCTAGGAGCTCTACGACGGGGGCAGCCAGCCTGCACGCTGTGCCCATTTTTGGAGCCCAAAATGGAATGTTTACATCAGTTTCAGGCCACTTTTCTTCTTTTGCACTATTTTTTCATCCCAGATCGTATGTCATGAGCTGTTAAAAGGACGACAACCTAACTCGTGGAAACCAGAGGGCCCTACAACGTGTCAATATCACTTCTTGCGAGGATGCTGCGTTGTTGAAGAGGATGGGTTGTCGTTAAGCCCATTGGGCCTTTTGAATGGGCCATCTCTCTAGGTTGGCACTGTGAACCGTTAACACATATAGGAATTGTGCCCTCAAGAAGACAGGTGCGATCATACCAGCACTAATGCACCGGATCCCATTAGAACTCCGAAGTTAAGCGTGCTTGAGCGAGAGTAGTACTAGGATGGGTGACCGCCTGGGAAGACCTCGTGTTGCTCCCCTTTTTCAATTTTTTTTGCCCTGGTTAGGGTTGCCAAGATACATTATCCACCTAATCTCTATTACTGAATCCCACGGAACATTGGGCAAGACAGCTTCGCTTCACGTAGAGGCTGGGCCAGCAAACCGAGGGCGTAGGGTTTGTGACCAGGTCTCCGTCACTCCGGTGCCCATAACTTATTATCCGTAAGGAGTTACACGGCGCACAGCATACCGTTGCACGACTCTCTGGGAGCTCTATGACGGGGGCAGCCAGCCCGCTCGCTGTGCCCGTTTTTTGAACCCAAAATCGAACGTTTTCATCAATTTCAGGCCACTTTTATTCTTTTGCTCTATTTTTCTGTCCCGGATCATACGTCGTGAACTGTTAAAAGGACGACAACCTGACTCGCGGGACATCAGAGGGCCCTACAACGTGTCGATATCACTTATTGCGAGGACGCTGCGTTGTTGAAGCGGATGGGTTGTCGTTAAGCCCATTGGGCCTTTTGAATAGGCCATCTCTCTAGGCTGGGACTGTGAACCGTTAACACATATAGGAATTGTGCCCTCAGCATGACGGGTGTGATCATACCAGTACTAATGCACCGGATCCCATCAGAACTTCGAAGTTAAGCGTGCTTGGGCGAGAGTAATCCTAGTATGGGTGACCCCTTGGGAAGTCCTCGTGTTGCACCCCCTTCCCAATTTTTTTTGCCTTGGTTAAAGTTGCCAAGATAGTTTAACCACCAAATCTCAATTACTGAATCCCATGGAACATTGAGCAAGACAACTTCGTTTCACGTAGATGCTGGACCCGCAAACCGAGGGCGTAGGGTTTGTGACCAGGTCTCCGTCGGTCCGTTGCCCATAACTTTTGATCCGTAAAGAGTTACGCGGCGTACATCATACCGTTGCAAAGCTCTCTGAGAGCACTACGACGGGGGTAGCCAGCTTGCTCGCTGTGCCCATTTTTGAAACCCAAAATTGAACGTTTTCATCAGTTTTAGGCCATTTTTCTTCTTTTGCTCTGTTTTTCCATTTCGGATAATACGTCGTGAACTGTTAAAAGGACGACAACCTTACTCGTGGGACATCAGAGGGCCCTACAACGTGTCGATATCACGTCTTGCGAGGATACTGCGTTGTTGAAGCGGATGGGTTGTTGTTAAGCCCATTGGGCCGTTTGAATGGGCCATCTCTCTAGGCTGGGACTGTGAACAGTTAACACAAAAAGGAATTGTGCCCTCAACATGACGGGTGCGATCATAACAACACTAATGCACCGGATCCCATCAGAACTCCGAAGTTAAGCGTGCTTGAGCGAGAGTAGTACTAGCATGGGTGACCACCTGGGAAGTCCTCGTGTTGCACCCCCTTTTCAATTTTTTTTGCCCTGGTTAGGGTTGCCAAGATACTTTATCCACCAAATCACTATTACCGAATCCCACGAAACATTGGGCAAGACAACTTCGCTTCACGTAGAGGCTGGGCCCACAAACCGAGGTCGTAGGGTTTGTGAACAAGTCTGCGTCGCTCCGGTGCCCATAACTTTTGATCAGTAAGGAGTTACGCGGTGCACAGCATACCGTTACAAAGCTCTATGGGAGCTCTACGACGGGGGCAGCCAGCCTGCTCGCTGTGACAATTTTTGGGGCCCAAAATCGAACATTTTCATCAATTTCAGGCCACTTTTCTTCTTTTGCTCTATTTTTCCGTCCCGTGTCATACGTCGTGAACTGTTAAAAGGACGACAACCAGAATTGTGGAACATCAGATGGCGCTACAACGCGTCGATATCACTTCTTGAGTGGATGCTGCGTTGTTGAAGCGGATGGGTTGTCGGTAAGCCCATTGGGCCTTTTGAATGGGCCATCTCTCTAGGCTGGGACTGTGAACCGTTAACACATAAAGGAATTGTGCCCTCAACATGATTGGTACGATCATTCCAACACAAATGCACCGGATCCCATCAGAACTCCGAAGTTAAGCGTGCTTGAGCGAGAGTAGTACTAGGATGGGTGACCCCCTAGGAAATTCTCGTGTTGCTCCCCCTTTTCAATTTTTTTTCCCCTGGTTAGTGTTGCCGAGATAATTTATCCACCTAATCTCTATTACTGAATCCCACGGAATATTGGGCAAGACAACTTCACTTCACGTAGAGGCTGGACCCGCAAACCGAGGCCGTAGGGTTTGTGACCAGGTCTCCGTCGCTCCGGTGCCCATAACTTTTGATCCGTAAGGAGTTACACGGCGCACAGCATACCGTTGCAAAGCTCTCTGGGAGCTCTACGACAGGGGCGGCCAGCCTGCTCGCTGTGCCAATTTTTGGAGCCCCAAATCGAACGTTTTCATCAATTTCAGACCACTTTTCTTCTTTTGCTCTATTTTTCCGTCCCGGATCATACGTCGTGAACTGTTATAAGGACGACAACCTGACTCGCGGTAAATCAGAGGGCCCATTGGGCCTTTTGAATGGGCCATCTCTCAAGGCTGGGACTGTGAACCGTTAACATATATAGGAATTGTGCCCTCAACATGACGGGTGTGATCATACCTGCACTAATGCACCGGATCCCATCAGAACTACGAAGTTAAGCGTGCTTGAGCGAGAGTAGTACTAGGATAGGTGACCCCCTGGGAAGTCCTCGTGTTGCTCCCCCTTTTCAATTTTTTTTGCCCTGGTTAGGGTTTCAAATATACTTTATCCACCTAATCTCTATTACTGAATCCCACGGAACATTGGGCAAGACAACTTCGCTTCACGTAGAGGCCGGTCCCGCAAACCAGGGCGTTGGGTTTGTGACCAGGTCTCCGTCGCTCCGGTGCCCATAACTTTTGATTCGTAAGGAGTTACGCGGTGCACAGCATACCGTTGCACGGCTCTCTGGGAGCTCTACGACGGGGGAAGCCAGCCTGCTCGCTGTGCCCGTTTGTGGAGCCCAAAATCGAACGTTTTCATCAATTTCAGGCCACTTTTCTTCTTTTGCTCTATTTTTCTTTCCCGGATCATACGTCGTGAACTGTTAAATGGGCGACAACCTGACTCATGGGACATCAGAGGGCCGTACAATTTGTCGATATAACTTCTTGCGACGATGCTGCGTTGTTGAAGCGGATGGGTTGTCGTTAAGCCCATTGGGCCTTTTGAATGGGCCATCTCTCTAGGCTGGGACTATGAAGCGTTAACACATATAGGAATTGTGCCCTCAACATGATGGGTGTGATCATACAGCACTATTGCACCGGATCCCATCAGAACTCCGAAGTTAAGCGTGCTTGGGCGAGAGTAGTACTAGGATGGGTGACCCCCTGGGAAGTCCTCGTGTTGCACCCCCTTTCCAATTTTTTTTGCCTTGGTTAAAGTTGCCAAGATACTTTATCCACCAAATCTCTATTACTGAATCCCTCGGAACATTGGGCAAGACAACTTCGTTTCAAGTAGATGCTGGACCAGCAAACCGAGGGCGTAGGGTTTTTGACCAGGTCTCCGTCGCTTCGGTGCCCATAACTTTTGATCCGTGAGGAGTTACGCGGCGTACAACATATCGTTGCAAAGCTCTCTGAGAGCTCTACGACAGGGTCAGGCAGTCTATTCGCTATGCCCATTTTTGGACCCCAAAATCAAATGTTTTCATCAGTTTTAGGCCACTTTTCTTCTTTTGCTCTGTTTTTCCGTCCCGGATCATACGTCATGAACTGTTAAAAGGACGGCAACCTGACTCGGTGGACATCAGAGGGCCCTACAACGTGTCGATATCACGTCTTGCGAGGATGCTGCGTTGTTGAAGCGGATGGGTTGTCGTTAAAACCATTGGGCCTTTTGAATGGGCCATCCCTCTAGGCTAGGACTGTGAACCGTTAACATATATCAAAATTGTATCCTCAATATGACGGGTGCGATCATACCAGCTCTAATGCACCGGATCCCATCAGAACTCCGAAGTTAAGCGCATTTGGGCGAAAGTAGTACTAGGATGGGTGACCCCTTGGGAAGTCCCCGTGTTGCACCCCCATTTTCAATTTTTTTTTGCCCTGGTTAGGGTTTCCAAGATACTTTATCCACCTAATCTCTATTACTGAATCCCACGGAATGTTAGGCAAGACAACTTCGCTTCACGTAGAAGCTGGGCCCGCAAACCGAGGGCGTAGGGTTTGTGACTAGGTCTCCGTAGCTCTAGTGCCCATAACTTTTGATTCGTAAGGAGTTACGCGGCGCACAGCATACCTTTGCAAAGCTCTCTGAGAGCTCTACGACGGGGGCAGCTAGCATGCTTCCTGTGCCTATTTTTGGAGCCCAAAATTGAACGTTTTCATCAGTTTCTGGCCACTTTTCTTTTTTTTCTCTGTTTTTCCGTCCCGAATCGTACGTCGTGAACTGTTAAAAGGATGACAACCTGACTCGCGGAACATAAGAGGGCCCTACAACGTGTCGATATCACGTCTTGCAAGCATGCTGCGTTGTTGAAGTGGATGGGTTGTCGTTAAGCCCATTGGGCCTTTTGAATGAGCCATCTCTCTAGGCTGGGACTGTGAACCGTTAACACATATAGGAATTGTACCCTTAACATGGCCGGTGCGATCATAACAGCAGCAATGCACTGGATCCCATCAGAACTCCGAAGTTAAGCGTGCTTGGGCGAGAGTAGTACGAGGATGGATGACCCCTAGCGAAGTCTTCGTGTTGCACCCCCTTTTCAATTTTTTTTGCCCTGGTTAGGGTTGCCAAGATACTTTATCCACCAAATCTCTATTACTGAATACCACGGAACATTGGGCAAGACAACTTTGCTTCACGTAGAGGCAGGGCCCGCAAACCGAGGGCGTAGGCTTTATGACCAGGTTTCCGTCGCTCTGGTGCCCATAACTTTTGATCCGTAAGGAGTTACGCGGCGCACAACATACCGTTGCAAAGCTCTCTGAGAGCTCTACGACAAGAGAAGCCAGATTGCTTGTTGTGCCCTTTTTTGGATCCCAAAATCGAATGTTTTCATCAGTTTCAGGCCACTTTTCATCTTTTGCTCTGTTTCTCCGTCCTGGATCGTACGTCGTGAACTATTAAAAGGACGACAACCTGACTCGCAGGACATCAGAGGGCCCTACAATGTGTCGATATCACGTCGTGCAAGCATGCTGCGTTATTGAAGCGGATGGGTTGTCGTTTAGCCCATTGGGCCTTTTGAATGGTCCATCTCTCTATGCTGGGACTGTGAACCGTTAACACATAAAGGAATTGTGCCCTCAACATGACAGATGCGATCATACCAGTACTAATGCACCGAATCCCATCAAAACTCCGAAGTTAAGCGTGCTTGGGCGAGAGTAGTACTAGGATGGGTGACCCCTTGAGAAGTCCTCGTGTTGTACCCTCGTTTCAATTTTGTTTGCCCTGGTTAGGGTTGTCAAGATACTTTATCCACCAAATCTCTATTACTGAATCCCACGGAACATTGGGCAAGACAACTTCGCTTCACGTAGAGGTTGGGCCCGCAAACTGAGGGCGTAGGGTTTGTGACCAGGTCTCCGTCGCTCCGGTGCCCATAACTTTTGATCCGGAAGGAGTTACGCGCTGTACAACATTCCGTTGCAAAGCTCTCTAAGAGATCTATGATGGGGGCAGCCAGCCTGCTCGCTGTGCCAATTTTTAGAGCCCAAAATCGAACGTTTTCATCAATTTTAGTCCACTTTTCTTCTTTTGCTCTATTTTTCCGTCCCGGATCATACGTCGTGAACTGTTATAAGGACAACAACCTGACTCGCGGGACATCAGAGGGCCTTACAACGTGTCGATATCACTTCTTGCGAGGATGCTGCGTTGTTGAAACGGATGGGTTGCCGTTAAGCCCATTGGGCCTTTTGAAATGGCCATCTCTCTAGGCTCGGACTGTGAACCGTTAACACATAAAGGAATTGTGCCCTCAACGTGACGGGTTCGATCATACCATCACTAATGCACCGGATCCCATCAGAACTCCGAAGTTAACCGTGTTTGGGCGAGAATAGTACTAGGATGGGTGACCCCTTGGGAAGTCCTCGTGTTGCTCCCCCTTCTCAATTTTTTATGCCCTAGTTAGGGTTGCCAAGATACTTTATCCACCTAATCTCTATTACAGAATTCCACGGAACATTGGGCAAGACAACTTCGCTTCACGTAGAGGCTGGGCCCGGAAACCGAGGGCGTAGGGTTTGTGACCAGGTCTCTGTCGCTCCGGTGCGCATAACTTTTGATCCGTAAGGAGTTATGCGGTGCACATCATACCGTTGCACGTCTCTCTGGGAGCTGTACGACGGGGGCAGGCAGCCTGCTCGCTGTGCCTGTTTGTGGTGCCCAAAATCGAATGTTTTCATCAGTTTCAGGCCACTTTTCTTCTTTTGCTCTGTTTTTCCGTCCCGGATCATACGTCGTGAACTGTTAAAAGAACGACAACCTAACTCGCGAGACATCAGAGGGCCCTACAATGTGTCGATATCGCGTCTTCTGAGGATGCTGCGTTGTTGAAGTGGATGGGTTGTCGTTAAGCCCATTGGGCCTTTTGAATGGGCCATCTCTCTACGCTGGGACTGTGAACCGTTACAACATATAGGAATTGTGCCCTCACCATGACGGGTGTGATCATACAGCACTATTGCACTGGATCCCATCAGAACTCCGAAGTTAAGCGTGCCTGGGCGTGAGTAGTCCTAGGATGGGTGACCCCCTGGGAAGTCCTCGTGTTGCACCCCCTTTCCAATTTTTTTTGCCTTGGTTAAAGTTGCCAAGATACTTTATCCACCAAATCTCTATTACAGAATCCCACGGAACATTGGACAAGACAACTTCGTTTCAAGTAGATGCTGGACCCGCAAACCGAGGGCGTAGGGTTTGTGACCAGGTCTCCGTCGCTCCGGTGCCCATAACTTTTGATCCGTGAGAAGTTACGCGGTGCACAGCATACCGTTGCAAAGCTCTATGAGAGCTCTACGATGGGGCAGCCAGCCTGCTCGCTGTGCCCATTTTTGGAGCCCAAAATCAAACATTTTCATCAGTTTTATTCCACTTTTCTTCATTAGCCCTGATTTTTAATCCCGGATCGTACATCGTGAACTGTTAAAAGGACGACAACCTAACTCCGGGACAGCATAGGGCCCTACAACGTGTCGATATCATGTCTTGCAAGCATGTTGCATTGTTGAAGCGAATGGGTTGTCGTTAAGCCCATTGGGCCTTTTGAATGGGCCATCTCTCTAGGCTGGGACTCTGAACAGTTAACACATAAAGGAATTGTGCCCTAAACATGGTGGGTGCGATCATTCCAGCACTAATGCACCGGATCCCATCAGAACTACGAAGTTAAGCGTGCTTAAGCGAGAGTAGTACTAGGATGGGTGACCCCCTGGGAAGTCCTCGTGTTGCTCCCCATTTTCAATTTTTTTTGCCCTGGTTAGGGTTGCCAACATACTTTATCCACCCAATCTCTATTACTGAATCCCACGGAACATTGGGCAAGACAACTTCGATTCACGTAGAGGCTGGGCCCGCAAACCGAGGGCGTAGGGTTTGTGACCAAGTCTCCATTGCTCTGGTGCCCGTAACTTTTGATCCCTAAGGAGTTACGCGGCGCACAGCAAATCGTTGCAAAGCACTCTGGGAGTTCTACGACGGGGGTAGCCAGCCTCCTCGTTGTGCCCATTTTTGGAGCCAAAATCGAACGTTTTCATCAGTTTCAAGCCACTTTTCTTCTTTTGCTCAATTTTTCTGTCCTGGATCATACGTCGTGAACTATTAAAAGGATGACAACCTGACTCGCGGGACATCAGAGGACCCTACAACGTGTCGATATCACTTCTTGCGAGGATGCTGCGTTGTTGAAGCGGATGGGTTGTCGTTAAGACCATTGGGCATTCTGAATGGGCCATCTCTCTAGGCTGGGACTGTGAACCGTTAACACATATAGGAATTGTGCCCTCAACATGACGGTTGTGATCATACCAGCACTAATGTACCGGATCCCATCAGAACTCCAAAGTTAAGCGTGCTTGGGCGAGAGTAGTACTAGGATGGGTGACCCCCTGGGAAGTCCTCGTGTTGCACCCCCTTTCCAATTTTTTTTGCCTTGGTTAAAGTTGCCAAGAGACTTTATCCACCAAATGTCTATTGCTGAATCCCACGAAACAGTGGGCAAGACAACTTCGTTTCACGTAGATGCTGGACCCGCAAACCGAGGGCATAGGGTTTGTGACCAGGTCTCCGTCGCTTCGTTGCCCAAAACTGTTGATCCGTGAGCAGTTACGCGGCGCACAATATACCGTCGCAAAGCTCTTTGAGAGCTTTACGACGGGGGCAGGCAGCCTGCTCGCTATGCCCATTTTTGGACACCAAAATCTAACGTTGTCATCAGTTTCAGGTAACTTTTCTTCTTTTGCTCTGTTTTTCTATCCCAGATCATACGTCGTGAACTGTTAAAAGGATGACAACCTGACTCGTGAGACATCAGAGGGCCTTACAACATGTCGATATCACGTCTTGCAAGCATGCTGCGTTGTTAAAGCGGATAGGTTGTCGTTAAGCCCATTGGGCCTTTTGAATGGGCCATCTCTCTAGGCTGGGACTATGAACAGGTAACACATATAGTTATTGTGCCCTCAACATTACGGGTGTGATCATTCCAGCACTAATGCACCGGATCCCATCAGAACTCCGAAGTTAAGCTTGTTTGAGCGAGCGTAGTACTAGGATGGGTGACCCCCAGGGAAGTCCTCGTGTTGCACCCCCTTTTCAATTTTTTTTGCCCTGGTTAGGGTTGCCAAGATACTTTATCCACCTAATCTCTATTACAGAATCCCACGAAATATTGGGCAAGACAACTTCGCTTCACATAGAGGCCGGGCCCACAAACCGAGGGCGTAGGGTTTATGACTAGGTCTCCGTCGCTCCGGTGCCCATTACTTTTGATTCGTAAGGAGTTACGCGGCGCACAGCATACCGTTGCAAAGCTGTCTGGGAGCTCTACCACGGGGGCAGCCAGCTTGCTCGCTGTGCCCGTTTTTTAGAGCCCAAAATATAACGTTATCATCAGTTTCAGGCCACTTTTCTTCTTTTGCTCTGTTTTTCTGTCCTGGATCATACGTTGTGAATTGTTAAAAGGCCGACAACCTGACTCGCGGGACATCAGAGGGCCCTACAACGTGTCGATATCACGTCTTGCAAGCATGCTGCGTTGTTGAAGCGAATGGGTTGTCGTTAAGCCCGTTGGGCCTTTTGAATGGGCCATCTCTCTACGCTGGGACTGTGAACCGTTAACACATATAGGAATTGTGCCCTCAACATGACGGGTGCGATCATACCAGCATTAATGCACTGGATCCCATTAGAACTCCGAAGTTAAGCGTGCTTGGGCAAGAGTAGTACTAGGATGGGTGACCCCCTGCGAAGTCCTCGTGTTGCACCCCCTTTTCAATTTTTTTTGCCCTGGTTAGGGTTGCCAACATACTTTATCCACCTAATCTCTATTACAGAATCTCACGGAATATTGGGCAAGACAACTTCGCTTCACGTAGAGGCTGGGCTCACAAACAGAGTGCGTAGGGTTTGTGACTAGGTCTCCGTAGCTCCGGTGACCATAACTTTTGATTCGTAACGAGTTACGCGGCGCACAGCATACCGTTGCAAAGCTCTCTGGGAGTTCTACGATGTGGGCAGCCGGCCTGCTCGTTGTGCACGTTTTTGGAGACCAAAATCGAATGTTTCCATCAATTTCAGGCAACTTTTCTTCATTTGCTCTATTTTTCCGTCCCGGATCATACGTCGTGAACTGTTAAAAGGACGACAACCTGACTCGTAGGACATCAGAGGGCCCTACAACGTGTCGATATCACGTCTTGCGAGGATGATGCGTTGTTGAAGCGGATGGGTTGTCGTTAAGCCTATTGGGCCTTTTGAATGGGTCATCTCTGTACGCTGGGACTGTGAATCTTTAACACATATAGGAATTGTGCCCTCAACATGACGGGTGCGATCATTCCAGCACTAATGCACCGGATCCCATCAGAACTCCGAAGTTGAGCGTGCTTGAGCGAGAGTAGAACTAGGATGGGTGACCCCTTGGGAAGTCCTCGTGTTGCTCCCCCCCCTTTTCAATTTTTTTTGCCCTGGTTAATGTTGCCAAGATACTTTATCCACCAAATCTCTATTACTGAATCGCACGGAACATTGGGCAAGACAACTTCGCTTCACGTAGAGGCTGGGCCCGCAAACCGAGTGCGTAGGGTTTGTGACCAGGTCTCCGTCGCTCCGGTGCCCATAACTTTTGATCCGTAAAGAGTTACGTGGCGCACAGCATACCGTTGCAAGGCTCACTAAGAGATCTACGACGGGGGCAGCCAGCTTGCTCGCTCTGCCCGTTTTTGGAGCCCAAAATCGAATGTTTTCATCAATTTCAGGCCACTTTTCTTCTTTTGCTCTGTTTTTCCATCCCGGATTATACGTTCTGAACTGTTAAAAGGATGACAAACTGACTCGCGGGACGTCAGAGGGCCCTACAACATGTCGATATAACGTCTTGCGAGGATGCTGCGTTGTAGAAGCGGATGGGTTGTCATTAAGCCCATTGGGCCTTTTGAATGGGTCATCTCTCTACGCTGGGACTGTGAACCGTTAACACATATAGGAATTGTGCCCTCAACATGACGGGTGTGATCATACTAGCACAATTGCACCGGATCCCATCAGAACTCCGAAGTTAAGCGTGCTTGGGCGTGAGTAGTCCTAGGATGGGTGACCCCCTGGGAAGTCCTCGTGTTGCACCCCCTTTCCCATTTTTTTTGCCTTGGTTAAAGTTGCCAAGATACTTTATCCACCAAATCTCTATTACAGAATCTCACGGAACATTGGACAAGACAACTTCGTTTCAAGTAGATGCTGGACCCGCAAACCGAGGGCGTAGTGTTTGTGACCAGGTCTCCGTCGCTCCGGTGCCCATAACTTTTGATCCGTGAGGAGTTACGCGGTGCACAGCATACCGTTGCAAAGCTCTCTGAGAGCAATACGATGGGGCAGCCAGCCTGCTCGCTGTGCCCATTTTTGGAGCCCAAATCGAACATTTTCATCAGTTTTATTCCACTTTTCTTCATTAGCCCTGATTTTTAATCCCGGATCGTACATCGTGAACATTTAAAAGGACGACAACCTAACTCCGGGACAGCATAGGGCCCTACAATGTGTCGATATCACGTCTTGCAAGAATGTTGCATTGTTGAAGCGGATGGGTTGTCGTTAAGCCCATTGGGCCTTTTGAATGGGCCATCTCTATAGGCTGGGACTGTGAACAGTTAACACATAAAGGAATTGTGCCCTAAACATGGCGGGTGCGATCATTCCAGCACTAATGCATCGGATCCCATCAGAACTACGAAGTTAAGCGTGCTTAAGCGAGAGTAGTACTAGGATGGGTGACCCCCTGGGAAGTCCTCGTGTTGCTCCCCCTTTTCAATTTTTTTTGCCCTGGTTAGGGTTGCCAAGATAGTTTATCCACCCAATCTCTATTACTGAATCCCACAGAACATTGGGCAAGACAACTTCGATTCACGTAGAGGCTGGGCCCGCAAACCGAGTGCGTAGGGTTTGTGACCAAGTCTCCGTCGCTCTGGTGCTCGTAACTTTTGATCCGTAAGGAGTTACGCGGCGCACAGCATATCGTTGCAAAGCACTCTGGGAGTTCTACGACGGGGGTAGCCAGCCTCCTCGTTGTGCCCATTTTTGGAGCCAAAATCGAACGTTTTCATCAATTTCAGGCCACTTTTGTTCTTTTGCTTTATTTTTCCTTCCCGGATCATACGTCGTGAACTATTAAAAGGACGACAACCTAACTCGCGGGACATCAGAGAGCCCTACAATGTGTCGATATCACTTCTTGCGAGGATGCTGCGTTGTTGAAGCGGATGGGTTGTCGTTAAGCCCATTGGGCATTCTGAATGGGCCATCTCTCTAGGCTGGGACTGTGAACCGTTAACACATATAGGAATTGTGCCCTCAACATGACGGTTGTGATCATACCAGCACTAATGTACCGGATCCCATCAGAACTCCAAAGTTAAGCGTACTTGGGCGAGAGTAGTACTAGGATGGGTGACCCCCTGGGAAGTCCTCGTGTTGCACCCCCTTTCCAATTTTTTTTGCCTTGGTTAAAGTTGCCAAGAGACTTTATCCACCAAATGTCTATTGCTGAATCCCACGAAATAGTGGGCAAGACAACTTCGTTTCACGTAGATGCTGGACCCGCAAACCGAGGGCATAGGGTTTGTGACCAGGTCTCCGTCGCTTCGTTGCCCAAAACTTTTGATCCGTGAGCAGTTACGCGGCGCACAATATACCGTTGCAAAGCTCTTTGAGAGCTCTACGACGGGGGCACGCAGCCTGCTCGCTATGCCCATTTTTGGACCCAAACTCGAACATTTTCATCAGTTTCAAGCCACTTTTCTTCTTTTGATCTGTTTTTCCGCCCCAGATCATACGTCGTGAACTGTTAAAAGGACGACAACCTGAAACGTCGGACATCAGAGGGCCCTAAAACGTGTCGATATCATGTCTTGCAAGGATGCTGCGTTGTTGAAGCGGATGGGTTGTCGTTAAGCCCAATGGGCCTTTTGAATGGGCCATCTCTCTAGGCTGGGACTGTGAACAGTTAACACATAAAGGAATTGTGCCCTCAACATGACGGGTGTGATCATTCCATCATTAATGCACCGGATCCCATAAGAACTCCGAAGTTAAGTGTGTTTGAGTGAGAGTAGTACTTGGATGGGTAACCCCCTGGGAAGTCCTCGTGTTGCAACCCCCTTTTCATTTTTTTTGCCCTGGTTAGGGTTGCCAAGATACTTTATCCACCTAATCTCTATTACTGAATCCCACGGAACATTGGGCAAGACAACTTCGCTTCACGTAGAGGTTGGGCCCACAAACCGAGGGCGTAGGGTTTATGACTAGGTCTCCGTCGCTCCGGTGCCCATAACTTTTGATTCGTAAGGAGTTACGCGGTGCACAGCATACCGTTGCAATGCTCTCTGGGAGCTCTACTACGGCGGCAACCGGCCTGCTCGTTGTGCCCGTTTTTGGAGCCAAAAATCAAACATTTTCATCAGTTTCAGGCCACTTTTCTTCTTTTGCTATGTTTTTCTGTCCCAGATCGTACGTCGTGAACTGTTAAAAGGACGACAACCTGACTCGCGGGACATCAGAGGGCCCTACAACGTGTCGATATCATCTCTTGCGATGATGCTGCGTTGTTGAAGCGGATGGGTTGTCGTTAAGCCCATTGGGCCTTTTGAATGGGCCATCTCTCTAGGCTGGGACTGTGAACCGTTAACACATATAGGAATTGTGCCGTCAACATGACGGGTACGATCATACAAGCACTAATGCACCGGATCCCATCAGAACTCCGAAGTTAAGCGTGCTTGGGCGAGAGTAGTACTAGGATGGGGGACCCCCTCGGAAGTCCTCGTGTTGCACCCCCTTTTCAATTTTTTTTGCCCTGGTTAGGGTTGCCAAGATACTTTATCCACCAAATCTCTATTACTGAATCCCACGGAACATTGGGCAAGACAACTTCGTTTCACGTAGAGGCTGGGCTCACAAACAGAGTGCGTAGGGTTTGTGACTAGGTCTCCGTAGCTCCGGTGCCCATAACTTTTGATTCGTAAGGAGTTACGCGGCGCACAACATACCGTTGCAAAGCTCTCTGGGAGCTCTACGACGTGGGCAGCCGGCCTACTCGTTGTGCACGTTTTTGGAGCCCAAAATCGAATGTTTTCATCAATTTCAGGCCAGTTTTCTTCTTTTGCTCTATTTTTCCGTCCCGGATCATACGTCGTGAGCTGTTAAAAGGACGACAACATGACTCGTGGGACATCAGAGGGCCCTACAACGTGTCGATATCACGTCTTGCGAGGATGCGGCATTGTTGAAGCGGATGGGTTGGCGTTAAGCCCATTGGTGCTTTTGAATGGGTCATCTCTCTACGCTGGGACTGTGAACCGTTAACACATATAGGAATTGTGCCCTCAACATGACGGGTGTGATCATTCCAGCACTAATGCACCGGATCCCATAAGAACTCTGAAGTTAAGCGTGCTTGAGCAAGCGTAGTACTAGGATGGGTAACCCCTTGGGAAATCCTCGTGTTACACCCACCTTTTCAATTTTTTTTGCCCCGTTTAGGGTTTCCAAGATACGTTATCCACCTAATCTCTATTACTGAATCTCATGGAACATTGGGCAAGACAACTTCGCTTCACGTAGAGGCCGGCCCCGCAAACCAGGGCGTAGGGTTTGTGACCAGGTCTCCGTCGCTCCGGTGCCCATAACTTTTGATCCGTAATGAGTTACGCGGCGCACAGCATACCGTTGCACGGCTCTCTGGGAGCTCTACGACGGGGGCAGCCAGCCTGCTCGCTGTGCCCATTTGGGAAGCCCAAAATCGAACGTTTTCATCAATTTCAGGCCACTTTCCTTCTTTTGCTCTATTTTTCCGTCCCGGATCATACGTCGTGAACTGTTAAAAGGACGACAACCTGACTCGTGGGACATCAGAGGTCCCTACAACATGTTGATATCACGTCTTGCGAGGATGCTGCGTTGGTGAAGCGGATGGGGTGTCATTAAGCCCATTGGGCCTTTTGAATGGGTCATCTCTCTACGCTGGGACTGTGAACCGTTAACACATATAGGAATTGTGCCCTCAACATGACAGGTGTGATCATACTAGCACAATTGCACCGAATCCCATCACAACTCCGAAGTTAAGCGTGCTTGGGCGTGAGTAGTCCTAGGATGGGTGACCCCTTGGGAAGTCCTCGTGTTGCACCCCTTTCCAATTTTTTTTGCCATGGTTAAAGTTGCCAAGATACTTTATCCACCAAATCTCTATTACAGAATCCCACGGAACATTGGACAAGACAACTTCGTTTCAAGTAGATGCTAGACCCGCAAACCGAGGGCGTAGGATTTGTGACCAGGTCTCCGTCGTTCCGGTGCCCATAACTTTTGATCCGTGAGGAGTTACGCGGTGCACAGCATACCGTTGCAAAGCTCTCTGAGAGCTCTACGACGGGGGCAGCCAACCTACTCGCTGTGCCCATTTTTGGAGCCCAAAATCGAACGTTTTCATTAGTTTCATGCCACTTTTCTTCTTTAGCTCTGTTTTTCTGTCCCGGGTCATACGTCGTGTACTGTTAAAAGGACGACAACCTCACTCGCTGGACATCAGAAGGCCCTAAAACGGGTCGATATCACGTCTTGCAAGGATGCTGTATTGTTGAAGCGGATGGGTTGTCGTTAAGCCCTTTGGGACTTTTGAATGGGCCATCTCTCTAGGCTGGGACTGTGAACCGTTAACACATATAAGAATTATGCCCTCAACATGACGAGTGCGATCATACCAGCACTAACGCACCCGATCCCATCAGAACTCCGAAGTTAAGCGTGCTTGAGCAAGAGTAGAACTAGGATGGGTGACCCCCTCGGAAGTCCTCGTGTTGCACCCCCTTTTCAATCTTTTTTGCCCTGGTTAGGGTTGCCAACATACTTTATCCACCTAATCTTTATTACAGAATCCCACGGAATATTGGGAAAGACAACTTCACTTCACGTAGAGGCTGGGCTCACAAACAGAGTGCGTAGGGTTTGTGACTAGGTCTCCGTAGCTCCGGTGCCCATAACTTTTGATTCGTAAGGAGTTACGCGGCGCACAGCATACCGTTGCAAAGCTCTCTGGGAGCTCTACGACGTGGGCAGCCGGTCTGCTCGTTGTGCACGTTTTTGGAGCCCAAAATCAAATTTTTTCATCAGTTTCAGGCAACTTTTCTTCTTTTGCTCTGTTTTTCCGTCCCGGATCATACGTCGTGAACTGTTAAAAGTACGACAACCTGACTCGTGGGACATTAGAGGGCCCTACAACGTGTCGATGTCACGTCTTGTGAGGATGCTGCGTTGTTGAAGCGGATGGGTTGTCGTTAAGCCCATTAGGCCCTTTGAATGGGTCATCTCTCTACTCTGGGACTGTGAACCGTTAACACATGTAGGAATTGTGCCCTCAACATGACGGGTTCGATCATACCAGCACCAATGCACCGGATCCCATCAGAACTCCAAAGTTAATTGTGCTTGGGCGAGGGTAGTACTAGGATGGGTGACCCCATGGGAAGTCCTTGTGTTGCACCCCCTTTTCAATTTTTTTTGCCATGGTTAGGGTTGCCAAGATACGTTATCCACCTATTCTCTATTACTGAATCTCATGGAACATTGGGCAAGACAACTTCGTTTCACGTAGAGGCCGGCCCCACAAACCAGGGCGTAGGGTTTGTGACCAGGTCTCCGTCGCTCCGGTGCCCATAACTTTTGCTCCGTAATGAGTTACGCGGTGCACAGCATACCGTTGCACGGCTCTCTAGGAGCTCTACGACGGGGGCAACCAGCCTGCTCGCTGTGCCCGTTTAGGAAGCCCAAAATCGAACGTTTTCATCAATTTCAGGCCACTTTTCTTCTTTTGCTCTATTTTTCCGTCCCGGATCATACGTCGTGAACTATTAAAAGGACGACAACCTGACTCGTGGGACATCAGAGGGCCCTACAACGTGTCGATATCACTTCTTGCGAGGATGCTGCGTTGTGGAAGCGGATGGGTTGTCGTTAAGCCCATTGGGGCTTTTGCATGGGAGATCTCTCTAGGGTGGGAATGTGAACCCTTAACTCATATACGAATTATGCCCTCAACATGACGGGTGTGATCATACTAGCACAATTGCACTGGATCCCATCAGAACTCCGAAGTTAAGCGTGCTTGGGCGTGAGTAGTCCTAGGATGGGTGACCCCCTGGGAAGTCCTCGTGTTGCACCCCCTTTCCAATTTTTTTTGCCTTGGTTAAAGTTGCCAAGATACTTTATCCACCAAATCTCTATTACTGAATCCCACGGAACATTGGACAAGACAACCTCGTTTCAAGTAGATGTTGGACCCGCAAACCGAGGGCGTAGGTCTTGTGACCAGGTCTCCGTCGCTGCGGTGCCTATAACTTTTGACTCGTAAGGAGTTACGCGGTGCACAGCATACCGTTGCAATGCTCTCTGAGAGCTCTACGACGGGGGCAGCGAGCTTGCTCGCTTTGCCTATTTTTGGACACCAAAATCGAACGTTTTCATTAGTTTTAGGCCATATTTCTTCTTTTGCTCTGTTTTTCTGTCCCGGGTCATACGTCGTGTACTGTTAAAAGGACGACAACCTGACTCGTTGGACATCAGAGGGCCCTAAAACGGGTCGATATCACGTCTTGCGAGGATGCTGCGTTGTTGAAGCGGATAGGTTATCGTTAAGCCCTTTGGGACTTTTGAATGGGCCATCTCTCTAGGTTGGGACTGTGAACCGTTAACACATATAAGAATTATGCCCTCAACATGACGAGTGCGATCATACCAGCACTAACGCACCCGATCCCATTAGAACACCGAAGTTAAGCGTGCTTGAGCGAGAATAGTACTAGGATGGGTGACCCCCTGGGAAGTCCTCGCGTTGCACCCCCTTTTCAATTTTTTTTGCCCTGGTTAGGGTTGCCAAGATACTTTATCCACGTAATCTTTATTACAGAATCCCACGGAACATTGGGCAAGACAACTTCGCTTCACGTAGAGGCTGGGCCCGCAAACCGAGGGAGTAGGATTTGTGACCAGGTCTCCGTCGCTCCGATGCCCATAACTTTTGATTCGTAAGGAGTTACGCGGCGCACAGCATTCCGTTACAAAGCTCTCTGGAACCTCTACGACGGGGGTAGCCGGCCTTCTCGTTGTGCCCTTTTTGGAGCCCAAAATCGAATGTTTTCATTAGTTTCAGGCCACTTTTCTTCTTTTACTCTGTTTTTCCGTCCCGGATCATACGTCGTGAACTGTTAAAATGACGACAACCTGATTTGTGGGACATCAGAGGGCCCTACAACGTGCCGATATCACGTCTTGCGAGGATGCTGCGTTGTTGAAGCGGATGGGTTGTCGTTAAGCCCATTAGGCCTTTTGAATGGGCCATCTCTCTACGCTGGGACTGTGAACCGTTAACACATATGGGAATTGTGCCCTCAATATGACGGGTGCGATCATTCCAGCACTAATGCACCGGATCCCATCAGAACTGCGAAGTTAAGCGTGCTTGAGCGAGAGTAGTACTAGGATGGGTGACCCCCTGGGAAGTCCTCGTGTTGCTCCCCCTTTTCAATTTTTTTGGCCCTGGTTGGGGTTTCCAAGATACTTTATCCACCTAATCTCTATTACTGAATCCCACGGAACATTGGGCAAGACAACTTCGCTTCACATAGAGGCTGGCCCCGCAAACCGAGGGCGTAGGGTTTATGACCAGGTTTCTGTCGCTCCTGTGCCCATAACATTTGATCCGTAAGTAGTTACTTGGCGCACAACATACTGTTGCAAAGATCTCTGAGAGCTCTACGACGGGGGCAGCCAACTTGCTCGTTTGTGGAGCCCAAAATCGAACGTTTTCATCAATTTCAGGCCACTTTTTTTCTTTTGCTCCATTTTTCCGTCCCGGATCGTACGTCGTGAACTGTTAAAAGGATGACAACCTGACTCGCCGGACATTAGAGGGCCCTACAACGTGTCGATATCACGTCTTGCGAGTATGCTGCGTTGTTGAAGCAGATGGGTTGTTGTTAAGCCCATTGGGCCTTTTGAATGGGCCATCTCTCTAGGCTGGTACTGTGAATCGTAAGCACATATAGGAATTGTGCCCTCAACATGACGGGTGTGATCATACCAGCACTATTGCACCGGATCCCATCAGAACTCCGAAGTTAAGCGTGCTTGGGCGAGAGTTGTACTAGGATGGATGACGCCTTGGGAAGTCCTGGTGTTGCACCCCCTTTTCAATTTTTTTTGCACTGGTTAAAGTTGCCAAGATACTTTATCCACCAAATCTCTATTACTGAATCCCACGGAACATTGGGCAAGACAACTTCGTTTCACGTAGAGGCTGGGCCCGCAAACCGAGGGCGTAGGGTTTGTGACCAGGTCTCCGTCGCTCTGGTGCCCATAACTTTTGATCTATAAGGAGTTACGCGGCGCACAGCATACCATTGCAAAGCTCTCTGAGACTCTACGACGGGGGCAGCTAGCATGCTTGCTGGGCCTATTTTTGGAGCCCAAAATTGAACGTTTTCATCAGTTTCAGGCCACTTTTCTTCTTTTGCTCTATTTTTCCGTCCCGGATCGTACGTCGTGAACTGTTAAAAGGATGACAAACTGATTCGTGGGGCATCAGAGGGCCCTACAATGTGGCGATATCACGTCTTGGGAGGATGCAGCGCTGTTGAAGCGGATGGGTTGTCGTTAAGCCCATTGGGACTTCTGAATGGGCCATCTATCTAGGCTGGCACTGTGAACCGTTAACACATATAAGAATTGTGCCCTCAACATGACGGGTGCGATCATACCAGCACTAATGCACCGGATCCCATCAGAACTCCGAAGTTAAGAGTGTTTGGTCGAGAGTAGTACTAGGATGGGTGACCCCCTGGGAAGTCCTCGTGTTGCACCCCCTTCTCAATTTTTTTTTGCCCTGGTTAGGGTAGCCAAGATACTTTACCCACCAAATCTCTATTACCGAATCCCACGAAAAATTGGGCAAGACAACTTCGTTTCACGTAGAGGCTGGGCCTGCACACCGAGGGCGTAGGGTTTGTGACCAAGTCTCCGTCGCTCCGGTGCCCATAACTTTTGATCCGGAAGGAGTTACGCGGCGCACAACTTACCGTTCCAAAGGTCTCTGAGAACTCTATGACGGGGGCAGCAAGTATGCTTGCTGTGCTCTTTTTGGAGCCCAAATCGAACATTTTCATCAGTTTCGGGCCACTTTTATATTTTTGCTCTGTTTTTCCGTCCCGGATCGTACGTCGTGAGCCGTTAAAAGGACGAAAACCTGACTCGCAGGACATCAGAGGGCCCTACAACGTGTCAATATCACATCTTGCGAGGATGCTGCATTGTTGAAGCGGATGGGTTACTGTTAAGCACATTGGGCCTTTTGAATGGGCCATCTCTCTAGGCTGGGACTGTGAACCGTTAACATATATAAGAATTGTGCCCTCAACATGACGGGGCGATCATACCAGCACTAATGCACCGGATCCCATCAGAACTCCGAAGTTAAGCGTGCTTGGAAGAGAGTAGTACTAGGATGGGTGACCCCCTGCGAAGTCCTCGTGTTGCCCCTCCTTTTTAATTTTTTTTGTCCTGGTTAAAGTTGCCAAGATACTTTATCCACCAAATCTATATTACTGAATCCCACGGAACATTGGGCAAGACAACTTCATTTCACATAGAAGCTGGCCCGCAAACCGAGGGCATAGGGTTTGTGACCAGGTCTCCGTCGCTACAGTGCCCATAACTTTTGATCCGTAAGGAGTTACGCGGCGCACAACATACCATTGCAAAACTCTCTGAGAGCTCTACAACGGGGGCAGCCAGCTTGCTCGCTTTGCCCGTTTTTGGAGCCCAAAATCGAACGGTTTCATCAGTTTCAGGTCACTTTTCTTCATTTGCTCTGTTTTTTCGTCCCGGATCATACGTCGTGAACTGTTAAAAGGACGACAACCTGAATCGCCGGACATCAGAGGGCCCTACAAAGTGTCGATATCACGTCTTGCGAGGATGCTGCATTGGTGAAGCGGATGGTTTGTCGTTAAGCCCATTGGGCCTTTTGAATGGGCCATCTCTCTACTCTGGGACTGTGAACCGTTAACACATATAGGAATTGTGCCCTCAACTTGACGGGTGCGATCATACTAGCACTAATGCACTGGGTCCCATTCGAACTCCGAAGTTAAGCGTGCTTGGTCGAGAGTGGTACTAGGATGGGTGACCCCCTTGGAAGTCCTCGTGTTGCACTCCCTTTTCATTTTTTTTTGGCCATGGTTAGGGTTGCCAAGATACTTTATCCACCAAATATCTATTACTGAATCCCACGGAACATTGGGCAAGACAACTTCGTTTCACGTAAAGGCTGGGCCGGCAAACTGAGGGCATAGGGTTTGTGACTAGGTCTCCGTCGCTCCGGTGCCCATAACTTTTGATTCGTAAGGAGTTACGCGGCTCACAGCATATCGTTGCAATGCTCTCTGAGAGCTCTACGACGGGGGAAGCTGCCATGCTTCCTGTGCCCGTTTTTGGAGCCCAAAATTGAACGTTTTCATCAGTTTCTGGCCACTTTTCTTCTTTTTCTCTGATTTTCCATCCCGTATCGTACGTTGTGAATTGTTAAAAGGATGACAACCTGACTAGCGGGACATCAGAGGGCCCTACAACGTATCGATATCACGACTTGCAAGCATGCTGCATTGTTGAAGCGGATGGGTTGTCGTTAAGCCCATTAGGCCTTTTGAATGGGCCATCTCTCTAGGCTGGGACTGTGAACCGTTAACACATAAAGGAATTGTGCCCTCAACATGACGGGTGCGATCATACCAGCACCGATGCACCGGATCCCATCAGAACTCCGAAATTAAGCGTGCTTGGGCTAGAAAAGTACAAGGATGGTTGACCCCATGGGAAGTCGTAGTGTTGCACCCCCTTTTCAATTTTGTTTGCCCTGGTTAGGGTTGCCAAGATACTTTATCCACCAAATCTCTATTACTGAATCCCACGGAACATTGGGCAAGACAACTTCGCTTCACGTAGAGGGTGGGCCCGCAAACCGAGGGCGTAGGGTTTATGACCAGGTCTCCGTCGCTCCGGTGCCAATAACTTTTGATCCGTAAGGAGTTACGCGGCGCACAGCATACCGTTGCAAAGCTCTCTGAGAGCTCTACGACAAGGGAAGCCAGATTGCTCGTTGTGCCCTTTTTTGGAGCCCAAAATTGAACGATTTCATCAGTTTCAGGCCACTTTTCATTTTTTACTCTTTTTTTCCGTCCCGGATCGTACGTCAAGAACTATTAAAAGGACGACAATCTGACTCGCGGGACATCAGAGGGCCCTACAACGTGTCAATATCACGTCGTGCAAGCATGCTGCGTTGTTGAAGCGGATGGGTTGTCGTTTAGCCCATTGGGCCTTTCGAATGGGCCATCTTTCTAGGCTGGGACTGTGAACCGTTAACAAATAAAGGAATTGTGCCCTCAACATGACTGGCGCGATCATACCAGTACTAATGCACCGGATCCCATCAAAACTCCGAAGTTAAGTGTGCTTGGGCGAGAGTAGTACTAGGATGGGTGACCCCCTGGGAAGTCCTCGTGTTGCACGCTATTTTCAGTTTTGTTTGCCCAGGTTAGGGTTGCCAATATACTTTATCCACAAAATCTCTATTACTGAATCCCACGGAACATTGGGTAAGACAACTTCGCTTCACGTAGAGGTTGGGCCCGCAAACTGAGGGCGTAGGGTTTGTGACCAGGTCTCCTTCGCTCCGGTGCCCATAACTTTTGATCCGCAAGGAGTTACGCACCGTACAGCATACCGTTGCAAAGCTCTCTGAGAGATCTATGATGGGGGCAGCCAGCATGCTCACTGTGCCCCTTTTTGGAGCCCAAAATCGAACATTTTCATCTATTTCAGGCCACTTTTCTTCTTTTGCGCTGTTTTTCAATCTCGGATCGTACGTCCTGAATTATTAAAGGATGACAACCTGACTCGCGGGACATCAAAGGGCCCTACAATGTGTTGATATCACGTCTTGCAAGCATGCTGCGTTGTTGAAGCAGATGGGTTGTCGTTAAGCCCATTGGGCCTTTTGAATGGGCCATCTCTCTAGGCTGGGACTGTGAACAGTCAACACATAAAGGATTTGTGTCCTTAACATGATGGGTGCGATCATACCAGCACTAATGCACCGGATCCCATCAGAACTCCGAAGTTAAGCGTGCTTGGGCGACAGTAGTACTAGGATGGGTGACCCCTTGGGAAGTCCTCGTGTTGCACCCTCTTTTCAATATTTTTTGTCCTGGTTAGGGGTGCTAAGATACTTTATCCCCCAAATCTCTATTACTGAATCCCACGGAACATTGGGCAAGACAACTTCGCTTCACGAAGAGGCTTGGCCCGCAGACCGAGGGGGTAGGGTTTGTGACCAGGTCTGCGTCGCTCCGGTGCCCCTAACTTTTGATCCGTAAGGAGTTACGCGGCGCACAGCATACCGTTGCAAAGCTCTATGGGAGCTATACGACGGGGGTAGCAAGCTTGCTTGCTGTGCCCGTTTTTGGAGCCCAAAATTGAATGTTTTCATCAATTTCAGGCCACCTTTCTTCTTTTGTTCTATTTTTCCGTCCCGGATCATACGTCATGAACTGTTAAAAGGACGACAGCCTGACTCGCGGGACATCAGAGGGCCCTACAACTTGTCGATATCACGTCTTGCAAGCATGCTGCGTTGTTGAAGCAGATGGGTTATCGTTAAGCCCATTGGGCCTTTTGAATTGGCCATCTCTCTAGGCTGGGACCGTGAACCGTTAACACATAAAGGAATTGTGTCCTCAACATGACGGGTGCGATCATACCAGCACTAATGCACCGGATCCTATCAGAACTCCGAAGTTAAGCGTGTTTGGGCGAGAGTAGTACTAGGATGGGTGACCCCCTGGGAAGTCCTCGTCTTGCACCCCCTTTTCAATTTTTTTTTACCCTGGTTAGGGTTGCCAAGATACTTTATCCACCAAATCTCTATTACCGAATCCCACGGAACATTGGGCAACACAACTTCGCTTCATGTAGAGGCCGGGCGCGCAAACTAAGTGCGTAGGGTTTGTGACTAGGTCTCCGTAGCTCCGCTGCCCATAACTTTTGATCCGTAAGGAGTTACGCGGCGCACAGCATACCGTTGCAAAGCTCTCTAGGAGCTCTACGACGGGGGCAGCCTGCCTGCTCGCTGTGCCTGTTTTTGTTGCCCAAAATCGAATGTTTTCATCAATTTCAGGCCACTTTTCTTCTTTTGCTCTGTTTTTCCATCCCGAATCATACGTCGTGAACTGTTAAAAGGACGACCACCTGACTTGCTGGACATCGTAAGGCCCTACAATGTGTCGATATCACGTCTTTCGAGGATGATGCGTTGTTGAAGCAGATGGGTTGTCGTTAAGCCCATTAGGCCTTTTGAATGGGCCATCTCTCTACGCTGGGACTGTGAACCGTTAAAACATATAGGAATTGTGCCCCCGACATGAGAGGTGCGATCATACCAGCACTAATGCACCGGATCCCATCAGAACTCCGAAGTTAAGCGTTCTTGGGCGAGAATAGTACTAGGATAGGTGACCCCCAGGGAAGTCCTCGTGTTGCTCCCCCTTTTCAATTTTTTTTGCCCTGGTTAAGGTTGCCAAGATACTTTGTCCACCAAATCTCTATTACTGAATCCCACGGAACATTGGGCAAGACAACTTCGCTTCACGTAGAGGCTGGGCCCGCAAACCAAGGGCATAGGGTTTGTGACCAGGTCTCCGTCGCTCCGGTGCCCATAACTTTTGATCCGTGAGGAGTTACGCGGCGCACAGCATACCGTTGTAAAGCTCTCTAAGAGCTCTACGGTGGGGGCAGCCAGCATGCTCGCTGTGCCCATTTTTGGAGCCCAAAATCGAACGTTTTCACTAGTTTCAGGCAACTTTTCTTCTTTTGCTCTGTTTTTCCGTCCCGGATCGTACGTCGTGAACTGTTAAAAGGACGACAACCTGACTCGCGGGACATCAGAGGGCCCTACAACGTGACGATATCATTTCTTGCAAGCATGCTGCGTTGTTGAAGCGGATGGGTTGTCGTTAAGCCCATTGGGCATCTCTCTAGGCTGGGACTGTGAATAGTTAACACATAAACGAATTGTGCCCTAAACATGACGGGTGCGATCATTCCAGCACTAATGCACCGGATCCCACCAGAACTCCGAAGTTAAGCGTGCTTAAGCGAGAGTAGTACTAGGATGGGTGACCCCTTGGGAAGTCCTCGTGTTGCTCCCCCTTTTCAATTTTTTTTGCCTTGGTTAGAGTTGCCAAGATACTTTACCCACCTAATCTCTATTACTGAATCCCACGGAACATTGGGCAAGACAGATTCGCTTCACGTAGAGGCTGGGCCCGCAAACCGAGGGCGTAGGGTTTGTGACCAGGTCTCCGTCGCTCCGGTGCCCATAACTTTTGATCCGTAAGGAGTTACACGGCGCACAGCATACCGTTGCAAAGCTCTCTAGGAGCTCTACGACGGGGGTAGCCAGCCTCCTCGTTTTGCCTATTTTTGGAGCCCAAAATCGAACGTTTTCATCAAGTTCAGGACACTTTTCTTCTTTAGCTCTGTTTTTCTGTCCCGGATCATATGTCGTGAACTGTTTAAAGGACGACAACCTGACTCGCGGGCCATCAGAGGGCCCTACAACGTGTCGATATAACGTCTTGTGAGGATTTTGCGTTGTTGAAGCGGATGGGTTGTCGTTAAGCCCATTGGGCCTTTTGAATAGGCCATCTCTCTAGGCTGGGACTGTGAACCGTTAACACATATAGGAATTGTGCCCTCAACATGACGGTTGTGATCATACCAGCACTAATGCACCGGATCCCATCAGAACTCCGAAGTTAAGCGTGCTTGGGCGAGAGTTGTACTAGGATGGGTGACCCCCTAGGAAGTCCTCGTGTTGCACTCCATTTTCAATTTTTTTTGCCCCTGGTTAAAGTTGCCAAGATACTTTATCCACCAAATCTCTATTACAGAATACCACGGAACATTGGACAAGACAAATTTGTCTCACATAGATGCTGGGCCCGCAAACCGAGGTCGTAGGGTTTGTGACCAGGTCTCCGTCGCTCCGGTGCCCCTAACTCTTGATCCCTGAGGAGTTACGCTGTGCACAGCATACCGTTGCAAAGCTCTCTGAGAGCTCTATGACGGGGGCAGCCAGCCTGCTCGCTGTGCCCATTTTTCGAGCCCAAAATCGAACGTTTTCATCAGTTTCAGGCCACTTTACTTCTTTTGCTCTTTTTTTCCATCCCGGATCATACGTCGTTAACTGTTAAAATGACGACAACCCGACTCGCGGGACATCAGAGGGCCCTATAACCTGTCGATATCACGTCTTGCGAGGATGTTGCGTTGTTGAAGCGGATGGGTTGTCGTTAAGCCCATTGGGCCTTTTGAATGGGCCATCTCTTTAGGCTGGGACTGTGAACCGTTAACACATAGAAGAATTGTGCCCTCAACATGACGGGTGCGATCATACCAGCACTAATGTACCGGATCCCATTATAACTACGAAGATAAGCGTGTTTGGGCGAGAGTAGTACTAGGATGGGTGACCCCTTGGGAAGTCCTCGTGTTGCACCCCAATTTCAATTTTTTTGGCCCTGGTTAGGGTTGCCAAGATACTTTATCCACCAAATCTCTATTACTGAATCCCACGGAACATTGGGCAAGACAACTTCGCTTAACGTAGAGGCTGGGCCAGCAAACCGAGGGAGTAGGGTTTGTGACCAGGTCTCCGTCGCTCCGGTGCCCATAACTTTTAATCCGTAAGGAGTTACACGGTGTACAGCATACCATTGCAAAGCTCTCTTAGAGCTCTACGACGGGGGCATCCAGCTTGCTCGCTGTGCCAGTTTTTGGAGACCAACATCGAACGGTTTCATTAGTTTTAGGCCATTTTTCTTCTTTTGCTCTGTTTTTCCATCCCGGATCATACATCGTGAACTGTTAAACGGACGACAACCTAACTCGCGGGACATCAGAGGGCCTTACAACGTATCGATATCACGTCTTGCAAGGATGCTACTTTGTTGAAGCGAATGGGTTTTCGTTAAGCCCATTGGGCCTTTTGAATGGCCCATCTCTCTACTCTAGGACTGTGAACCGTTAACACATATAGGAATTGTGCCCTCAAAATGACGGTTGTGATCATACCAGCACTAATGCACCGGATCCCATCAGAACTTCGAAGTTAAGCGTGCTTGGTCGAGAGTGGTACTAGGATGGGTGACCCCTTGGGAAGTCCTCATGTTGCACTCCCTTTTCAATTTTTTTTGCCATGGTTAGGGTTGCCAAGATACTTTATCCACCAAATCTCTATTACTGAATCCCACAGAACATTGGGCAAGACAACTTCGTTTCACGTAGTGGCTGGGCCCGTAAACCGAGGGCATAGAGTTTGTGACTAGGTCTTCGTCTCTCCGGTGCCCATAACTTTTGATCCATAAGGAGTTATGCGGCGCACAGTATACCGTTGCAAAGCTCTCTGAGAGCTCTACTATAGGGGCAGCCAGCCTGTTCGCTGTGACCCTTTTTGGAGCCCAAAATCGAACGTTTTCAACAGTTTCAGGCCGCTTAACTTCTTTTGCTCTGTTTTTCCGTCCCGTATCATACGTCGTGAACTGTTTAAAGGACGACAACCTGACTCGCGGGACATCAGAGGGCCCTACAACGTGTCGATATCAAGTCTTGCAAGGATTTTGCATTGTTGAAGCAGATGGGTGGTCGTTAAGCCCGTTGGGAATTTTGAATGGACCATCTCTCTAGGCTGCGACTGTGGACCATTAACACATATAAGAATTGTGCCCTCAACTTGACGGGTGCGATCATACCAGCACTAATGCACCGGATCCCATCAAAAATCCTATGTTAAGCGTGCATGGGCGAGAGTAGTACTAGGATGGGTGACCTCTTGGGAAGTCCTCGTGTTGCACCACCTTTTCAATTTTTTTTGCCCTGGTTAGGGTTACCAAGATACTTTATCCCCCAAATCTCTTTTACTGAGTCCCATGGAACATTGGGCAAGACAACTTCGATTCACGTAGAGGTTGGGCCCGCAAACCGAGGGCGTAGGGTTTGTGACCAGGTCTCTGTCGCTCCGATGCCCTTAACTTTTGATCCTTAAGGAGTTACGTGGTGCACAATATACTGTTACAAAGCTCTCTGAGAGCTCTACGACGGGGGCAGCCAGCTTGCTCGCTGTGCCCATTTTTAGAGCCCAAAATTGAACGTTTTCATCAGTTTCAGGCCACTTTTCTTCATTTGCGCTGTTTTTCCTTCCCGTATCGTACGTCCTGAACTATTAAAAGGATGACAACCTGACTCGCGGGACATCAGAGGGCCCTACAATGTGTTGATATCACGTCTTGCAAGCATGCTGCGTTGTTGAAGCGGATGGGTTGTCGTTAAGCCCATTTGGCCTTTTGAATGGGCCATCTCTCTAGGCTGGGACTGTGAACAATTAACACATAAAGGAATTGTGCCCTCAACATGATGGGTACGATTATACTAGCACTAATGCACCGGATCCCATCAGGACTTCGAAGTTAAGCATGCTTGGGCGAGAGTATTACTAGGATCGGTGACCCCCTGAGAAGTCCTCGTGTTTCAGCCCCTTTTCAATTTTTTTTGCCCTAGTTAGGGTTGCCAAGATACTTTATCCACCAAATCTCTATTACTGAATCCCACGGAACATTGGGCAAGACAACTTTGCTTCTAGTAGCGGTTCGGCCCGCAAACCGAGGGCGTAGGGTTTGTGACCAGGTCTCCGTCGCTCCGGTGCCCATAACCTTTGATCCTTAAGGAGTTACGCTTCGCACAGCATACCATTGCAAAGCTCTCTGAGAGCTCTACGACGGGGGCAGCCAGCTTGTTAGCTGTGACCTTTTTGGAGCCCAAACTCGACCGCTTTCACCAGTTTCAAGCCACTTTTCTTCTTTTTCTCTATTTTTTCGTCCTGGATCATACGTCGTGCACTGTTAAAAGGACGTCAACCGGACTCGCAGGACATCAGAGGCCCTACAACGTGTCGATATCACGTCTTGCGTGGATGATGCGTTGTTGAAGCAGATGGGTTGTCGTTAAGCGCATTGGGCCTTTAGAATGGGCCATCTCTCTAGGTTGGGACTGTGAACCGTTAACACATATAAGAATTGTGCCCTCAACTTGACGTGGGCGATCATACCAGCACTAATGCACCGGATCCCATCAAAACTCCGAAGTTAAGCGTGCTTGGGCGATAGTAGTACTAGGATGGGTGACCCCCAGGGAAGTCCTCGTGTTGCACCCCCTTTTCAATTTTTTTTGCCCTGGTTAGGGTTGCCAAGATAATTTATACACCAAATATCTATTACTAAATCCCACGGAACATTGGGCAAAACAACTTCACTTCACGTAGAGGCTGGGCCCGCAAATCGAGGGCGTAAGGTTTGTCACCAGGTCTCCGTCGCTCCGGTGCCCATAACTTTTGATCCGTAAGGAGTTACGCTGCGCACAACATACCGTTGCAAAGCTCTCTGAGAGCTCTACGACGGGGGCAGCCAGCTTGCTTGCTGTTCCCTTTTTGGAGCCCAAAATCTAATGTTGTCATCAGTTTCAGGCCATTTTTCTTCTTTTGCTCTATTTTTCCGTCCCGGATCATACGTCGTGAACTGTTAAAAGGACGACAACCTGACTTGCGGGACATCAGAGGTCCCTACAACGTGTCGATATCACGTCTTGCGAAGATGCTGCATTGTTGAAGCGGATGGGTTGTCGTTAAGCCCATTGGCCCTTTTGATTGGGCCATCTCTCTAGGCTGCGACTGTGAACCGTTAACACATATAAGAATTGTGCTCTCAACATGATGGGTGCGATCATACCAGCACTAATGCACCGGATCCCATCAGAACTCTGAAGTGAAGCGTGTTTGGACGAGAGTTGTACTATGATGGGTGACCCCCTGGGAAGTCCTCGTGTTGCAACTCCTTTTCAATTTTTTTTTTGCCCTGGTTAAGGTTGCCAAGATACTTTATACACCAAATCTCTATTACCGAATCCCACGGAACATTGGGGAAGACAACTTCGCTTCACGTAGAGGCTGGGCCCGCAAACCGAGGGCGTAGGGTTTGTGACCAGGTCTCCGTCACTCCGGTGCCCATAACTTTTGATCCGTATAGAGTTACGTGGCGCAGAGCATACCGTTGCAAAGCTCTCTGAGAGCTCAATGACGGGGGCAGCCAGCTTGCTCGGTGTGCGCATTTTTGGAGCCCAAAATCGAACGTTTTCATCAGTTTCAGGCCACTTTTCTTCTTTTGCTCTATTTTTCCATCCCGGATCATACGTCGTGAACTATTAAAAGGACGACAACCTGACTCGCGGGACATCAGAGGGCCCTACAATGTGTCGATATCACGTCTTGCGAGGATGCTGCGTTGTTGAAGCGGGTGGGTTGTCGTTAAGCCCATTGGGCCTTTCAAATGGGCCATCTCTCTACTCTGGGACTGTGAACCGTTAACACATATAGGAATTGTGCCCTCAACATGACAGGTGCGATCATACTAGCACTAATGCACCGGATCCCATCAGAACTCCGAAGTTAAGCGTGCATGGTCGAGAGTCGTACTAGGATGGGTGACCCCTTGGGAAGTCCTCGTGTTGCACTCCCTTTTCAATTTTTTCTGCCATGGTTAAGGTTGCCAAGATACTTTATCCACCAAATCTCTATTACTGAATCCCTCGGAACATTGGGCAAGACAACTTCGTTTCACATAGAGGCTGGGCCCGCAAACCGAGGGTGTAGGGTTTGTCACTAGGCCTCCGTCGCTCCGGTGCCCATAACTCTTGATCCGTATGGAGTTACGCGGCGCACAACATACCGTTGCAAAGCTCTCTGAGAGCTCAATGACGGGGGAAGCCTGATTGCTCGTTGTGCCCGTTTTTGGAGCCCAAAATAGAACGTTTTCATCAGTTTCAGGCCACTTTTCTTCTTTTGCTCTGTTTTTCCATCTCGGATCGTAGGTCGTGAACTGTTAAAAGGACGACAACCTGACTCGCGGGACATCAGAGGGCCCTACAATGTGTCGATATCATGTCGTGCAAGCATGCTGCGTTGTTGAAGAGGATGGGTCGTCGTTAAGTCCATTGGGTCTTTTGAATGGGCCATCTCTCTAGGTTGGGACTGTGAACCGTTAACACAAATAGGAATTGTGCCCTCAGCATGACGAGTGCGATCATACCAGCACTAATGCACCGGATCCCATCAGTACTCCGAAGTTAAGCGTGTTTGGGCGAGAGTAGTATTAGGATGGGTGAGCCCCTGGGTACTCCTCGTGTTGCACACCCTTTTCAATTTTGTTTGCCCTGGTTAGGGTTGCCAAGATACTTTATCCACCAAATCTCTATTACTGAATCCCACAAAACATTTGGCAAGACAACTTCGATTCACGTAGAGGCTGGGCCTGCAAACTGAGGGCGTAGGGTTTGTGACCAGGTCTCCGTCGCTCCGTTGCCCATAACTTTTGATACGTAAGGAGTTACGCGGCGCACAGCATACCGGTGCAAAGCTCTCTGAGAGCTCTATGACAGGGGCAGCCAACATGCTCGTAGTGCCCATTTTTTGAGCCCAAAATCGAACATTTTCATCAGTTTCAGGCCAAATTACTTCTTCTGCTCTGTTTTTCCTTCCCGGATCGTACGTCGTGTACTGTTGAAAGGACGACAACCTGACTCGCAGGACATCAGAGGGCCCTACAACATGTTGATATCACGTCTTGCAAGCCTGTTGCATTGTTGAAGCGGATGGGTTGTAGTTAAGTCTATTGGGCCTTTTGAATGGGCCATCTCTCTAGGTTGGGACTGTGAATAGTTAACACGTAAAGAAATTGTGCCCTCAACATGACGGGTGCGATCATACTAGCACTAATGCACCGGATCCCATCAGAACTCCGAAGTTAATCGTGGTTGGACGAGAGTAGTATTAGGATGGGTGACCCCCTGGGTAGTCCTCGTGTTGCACCCCCTTTTCAATTTTGTTTGCTTTGGTTAGGGTTGCCAAGATACTTTATCCACCAAATCTCTATTACTGAATCCCACAGAACATTGGGCAAGGCATCTTCGCTTCACGTAGAGGCTGGGCTCGTAAACCGAGGGCGTAGGGTTTTTGTCCATGTCTCTGTCACTCCGGTGCCCATAACTTTTCATCCGTAGGGAGTTACATGGTGCACAACATACCGTTGCAAAGATCT
This sequence comes from Ehretia macrophylla, assembly GCA_037974665.1. Classification (NCBI taxonomy): domain Eukaryota; kingdom Viridiplantae; phylum Streptophyta; class Magnoliopsida; order Boraginales; family Ehretiaceae; genus Ehretia; species Ehretia macrophylla. The sequence continues at coordinate 83,358,303 of CM075765.1, read as the reverse complement.
CTGAGAGCTCTACGATGGGGGCAGCCATCTTGCTCGCTATGCCCGTTTTTGGAGCCCAAAATCGAACGTTTTTATCAGTTTCAGGCCACTTTTCTACTTTTGCTCTGTTTTTCAGTCCCGGATCATACGTCATGAACTGTTAAAAGGACGACAACCTGACTCACGGGACATCAGAGGGCCCTACAACGTGTCGATGTCACGTCTTGCGAGGATGTTGGGTTGTTGAAGCGGATGGGTTGTCGTTAAACCCACTGGACCTTTTGAATGAGCCATCTCTCTAGGCTGCGACTGTGAACCGTTAACACAAACAGGAATTGTGCCCTCAACATGACGGGTGCGATCATACCAGCACTAATGCACCAGATCCCATCAGAACTCCGAAGTTAAGCATGCTTAGGCAAGAGTAGTACTACGATGGGTGACCCCCTGGGAAGTACTCGTGTTGCAGCCCCTTTTCAATTTTTTTGCCCTGGTTAGGGTTGCCAAGATACTTTATCCACCAAATCTCTATTACTGAATCCCACAGAAGATTGGCCACGGCAACTTCAATTGCCGTAGAGGCCGGGCCCGCAAACCGAGGGCGTAGGGTTTGTGACCAGGCCTCTGTCGCTCCGGTACCCATAACTTTTGATCCGTAAGGAGTTACGGTGCGCACATCAGACCGTTGCAAAGCTCTCTGAGAGCTCTACGACGGGGGCAGCCAGCTTGCTCGCTGTGCCCGTTTTTGGTGCCCAAAATTGAACGTTTTCATCAGTTTCAGGCCACTTTTCTTCTTTTGCTCTGTTTTTCCATCCCAGATCATATGTCGTGAACTATTAAAAGGACGACAACCTGACTCGCGGGACATTAGAAGGCCCTACAACTTGTCGATATCACGTCTCGCGTGGATGCTGTGTTTTTAAAGCGAATGGGTTGTCGTTAAGCCCATTGGGCCTTTTGAATGGGCCATCTCTCTACTCTGGGACTGTGAACCGTTAACACATATAGGAATTGTGCCCACAACATGACAGGTGCGATCATACTAGCACTAATGCACCCGATCCCATCAGAACTCCGAAGTTAAGCGTGCTTGGTCGAGAGTGGTACTAGGATGGGTGACCCCTTGGGAAGTCCTCGTATTACACTCCCTTTTCAATTTTTTTGCCATGGTTAGGGTTGCCAAGATACTTTATCCACCAAATCTCTATTACTGAATCCCTCGGAACATTGGGCAAGACAACTTCGTTTCACATAGAGGCTGGGCCCGCAAACCGAGAGTGTAGGGTTTGTGACCAGGTCTCCGTCACTCCGGTGCCCATAACTTTTGATCCGTAAGGAGTTACGCGGCGCACAAAATACCGTTGCAAAGCACTCTGAGAGCTCAACGACGGGGGAAGCCTGATTGCGCGTTGTGCCCATTTTTGGAGCCCAAAATAGAACATTTTCATCAGTTTCAGGCCACTTTTCTTCTTTTGCTATGTTTTTCCATCTCGGATCGTAGGTCGTGAACTGTTAAAAGGACGACAACCTGACTCGCGGGACATCAGAGGGCCCTACAATGTGTCGATATCATGTCGTGCAAGCATGCTGCGTTGTTGAAGAGGATGGGTCGTCGTTAAGCCTATTGGGCCTTTTGAATGGGCCATCTCTCTAGGATGGGACTGTGAACCGTTAACACAAATAGGAATTGTGCCCTCAACATGACGAGTGCGATCATACCAGCACTAATGCACCGGATCCCATCAGAACTCCGAAGTTAAGCGTGCTTGGGCGAGAGTAGTATTAGGATGGGTGAGCCCCTGGGTAGTCCTCGTGTTGCACACCCTTTTCAATTTTGTTTGCCCTGGTTAGGGTTGCCAAGATACTTTATCCACCAAATCTCTATTACTGAATCCCACGGAACATTTGGCAAGACAACTTCGATTCACGTAGAGGCTGGGCCTGCAAACTGAGGGCGTAGGGTTTGTGACCAGGTCTCCGTCGCTCCGTTGCCCATAACTTTTGATACGTAAGGAGTTACGCGGCGCACAGCATACCGGTGTAAAGCTCTCTGAGAGCTCTATGACAGGGGCAGCCAACGTGCTCGCTGTGCCCATTTTTGGATCCCAAAATCGAACGTTTTCATCAGTTTCAGGCCAAATTACTTCTTCTGCTCTGTTTTTCCTTCCCGGATCGTACGTTGTGAACTGTTGAAAGGACGACAACCTGACTCGCAAGACATCAGAGGGCCCTACAACTTGTTGATATCACGTCTTGCAAGAATGTTGCATTGTTGAAGCGGATGGGTTGTCGTTAAGTCTATTGGGCCTTTTGAATGGGCCATCTCTCTAGGTTGGGACTGTGAATAGTTAACACGTAAAGAAATTGTGCCCTCAACATGACGGGTGCGATCATACCACCAATAATGCACCGGATCCCATCAGAACTCCGAAGTTAATCGTGCTTGGACGAGAGTAGTATTAGGATGGGTGACCCCCTGGGTAGTCCTCGTGTTGCACCCCCTTTTCAATTTTGTTTGCCCTGGTTAGGGTTGCCAAGATACTTTATCCACCAAATCTCTATTACTGAATCCCACAGAACATTGGGCAAGGCATCTTCGCTTCACGTAGAGGCTGGGCTCGTAAACCGAGGGCGTAGGGTTTCTGTCCATGTCTCTGTCACTCCGGTGCCCATAACTTTTGATCCGTAGGGAGTTACGCGGTGCAAAGCAAACCGTTGCAAAGCTCTCTGAGAGCTCTACGATAGGGGCAGCCAGCTTGCTCACTATGCCCATTTTCGGAGCCCAAAATCGAACGTTTTTATCAATTCCAGGCCACTTTTCTTCTTTTGCTCTGTTTTTCAATCCCGGATCATACGTCATGAACTGTTAAAAGGACGACAACCTGACTCGCGGGATATCTGAGGGCCCTACAACGTGTCGATGTCACGTCTTGCGAGGATGCTGCGTTGTTGAAGTAGATGGGTTGTTGTTAAACCCACTGGGCCTTTTGAATGAGCCATCTCTCTTGGCTGGGACTGTGAACCGTTACCACAAATAGGAATTGTGCCCTTAACATGACGGGTGCGATCATACCAGCACTAATGCACCGGATCCCATCAGAACTCCGAAGTTAAGCGTGCTTGGGTGAGATTAGTACTACGATGGGTGACCCCCTGGGAAGTACTCGTGTTGCAGCCCCTTTTTAATTTTTTTGCCCTGGTTAGGGTTGCCAAGATACTTTATCCACCAAATCTCTATTACTGAATCCCACAGAACATTAGGCAAGCCAACTTCGCTTCACATAGAGGCTAGGCCCGCAAACCGAGGGCGTATGGTTTGTGACCAGGTCTCCGTCGCTCCGGTGCCCATAACTTTAGATCCGTAAGGAGTTACGCGTCGCACATCATACCGTTTGCAAAGCTATCCGAGAGCTCTACGATGAGGGCAACCAACTTGCTTGCTGTGCCCTTGTTGGAGCCTAAAATCAAACCTTTTCATCAGTTTCAGGCCACTTTTCTTCATTTTCAATGTTTTTCCGTCCCGGATCGTACGTCGTGAACTGTTAAAAGGATGACAACCTGACTCGCGGGACATCAGAGGGCCCTACAATGTGTCAATTTCACGTCTTGCGAGGATGCTGCGTCGTTGAAGTGGATGGTTTGTCGTTAAGCCCATTGGGCCTTCTGAATGGGCCATCTCTCTGGGCTGGGACTGTGAACCGTTAACACATAAATGAATTGTGCCCTCAACAAGACGGGTGTGATCATACCAGCACTAATGCACCGGATCCCATCAGAACTCGGAAGTTAAGCGTGCTTGGGCGAGAGTAGTACTAGGATGGGTGACCCCCAGGGAAGACCTCGTGTTGCACCCCCTTTTCAATTTTTTTTGCCCTGGTTTGGGTTGCCAAGATACTTTATCCACCAAATCTCTATTACTGAATCCCATGGAACATTAGGCAAGACAACTTTGCTTCACGTAGAGGCTGGGCCTGCAAACTGAGCGCGTAGGGTTTGTGACCAGGTCTCCATCGCTCCGGTGCCCATAACTTTTGATCCGTAAGGAGTTACGCGGCGCACATCATACCGTTGCAAAGCTCTTTGAGAGCTCTATGACGGGGGCTGCCAGCAAGCTCACTATGCCCGTTTTTGGAGTCCAAAATTGAACATTTTCATCAGTTTCAGGCCACTTTTCTTGTTTTGCGCAGTTTTCCCGTCCCGGATCGTACGTTCTGAATTGTTAAAAGGATGACAACCTGACTCACGGGACATCAGAGGGCCCTGCAATGTGTTGATATAACGACTTGCAAGCATGCTGCGTTATTGAAGCGGATGAGTTGTCGTTAAGCCCATTGGGCCTTTTGAATGGGATACCTCTCTAGGCTGGGACTGTGAACAGTTAACACATAAAGGAATTGTGCCCGCAAAATGATGGGTGCGATCATACCAGCACTAATGTACCGTATCCCATCAGAACTCTGAAGTTAAGCATGCTTGGGCGAGAGTAGTACTAGGATGGGTGACCCCCTGAGAAGTCCTCGTGTTGCACCCACTTTTCAACTTTTTTTTGCCCTGGTTAGGGTTGCCAAGATACTTTATCCACCAAATCTCTATTGCTGAGTCCCACGGAACAATGGGCAAGACAACTTCGTTTGACGTAAAGGTTGGGCCCGCAAACCGTGGGCGGAGGGTTTATCACCAGGTCTCCGTCGCTCCGGTGACCATAACTTTTGATCCGCAAGGAGTTACGTGGCCACAACATACAGTTGCAAAGCACTCCGAGAGCTCTACGAGAGGGGCAGCCAGCTTGCTCGCTGTACCCTTTTTGGAGCCCAAAATCGAACGTTTTCATTAGTTTCGGGCCACTTTTCTTCTTTTGCTCTATTTTTTCGTCCTGAATCGTATGTCGTGAGCTGTTAGAAGGACAACAACCTGACTCGCGGGACATCTGATGGCCCTAAAACTTGTCGATATCACGTCTTGCAAGCATGCTGCATTGTTGAAGTGGATGGGTTGTCGTTAAGCCCATTAGGCCTTTTGAATGGACCATCTCTCTAGGCTGGGACTGGAAACAGTTAACACGTAAAAAAATTGTGCCCTCAACATGACAGGTGCGATCATACAAGTACTAATGCACCGGATCCAATCAGAACTCCGAAGTTAAGCGTGCTTGGGTGAGAGTAGTACTAGGATGGGTGACCCCCTTGGAAGTCCTCGTGTTGCACCCATTTTTCAATTTTTTTTGCCCTGGTTAGGGTTGCCAAGATATTTTATTCACCAAATCTCTATTACTAAATCCCACAGAACATTGGGCAAGCCAACTTCGCTTCACGTGGAGGCTGGGCCCGTAAATCGAGGGCATAGGGTTTCTGTCCAGGTATCCGTCGCTCTGGTGCCCATAACTTTTGATCCGTAAGGAGTTACGTGGCGCACAGCATACCGTTGGAAAGCTCTCTGAGAGCTCTACAACGCGGGCAGCCAGCTTGCTCACTGTGCCCATTTTTGGAGCCCAAAATCAAACGTTTTCATCAGTTTCAGGACACTTTTCTTCTTTTGCTCTGTTTCTTCATCCCGGATCATACGTCCTGAACTCTTAAAAGGACGACAACCTGACTCGCGGGACATCAGAGTGCCCTACAACTTGTCGATATCACATCTTACGAGGATGCAGCGTTGTTGAAGCGTATAGGTTGTCGTTAAACCAATTGGGCCATTTGAATGGGCCATCTCTCTAGGCTGGGACTGTGAACCGTAACCACATAAGGCATTTGTGCCCTCAACATGACTGGTGTAATCATACCACTACTAAAGCAATGGATCCCATCACAACTCCAAAGTTAAGTGTGCATGGGCGAGAGTAGTACTAGGATAGGAGACCCCCTGGGAAGTCCTCATGTTGCACCCCCTTTTCAATTTTTGTTGCCCTGGTTAGGGTTGCCAAGATACTTTATCCACCAAATCTCTATTACTGAATCCCACGGAACAATGGGCAAGACAACTTCGCTTCACGTAGAAGCTGGGCCCGCAAACCGAAGGCGTAGGGTTTTTGACCAGGTCTCCATCGCTCCGGTACCCATAACTTTTGATCCGTAAGGTGTTACGCGGCGTACAGCTCACCGTTGCAAAGCTCTCTGTGAGCTCTACGACGGGGGCAGCCATCTTGCTGGCTGTGCCCCTTTTTCGAGCCCAAAATCGAACATTTTCATTAGTTTCGGGCCACTTTTCTTCTTTTGCTCTATTTTTCTATCCTGGATCATACGTCGTGAACTGTTAAAAGGATGACAACCTGACTCGATGGACATCAGAGGGCCCTACAACGTGTTGATATCACGTCTTGCGAGGATGCTGCGATGTTGAAGCGGATGGGTTGTCGTTAAACCCATTGGGCCTTTTAAATGGGCCATCTCTCTAGGTTGGGACTCTGAACCGTTAACACATATAGGAATTGTGCCCTCAACATGACGGGTGCGATCATACCAGCACTAATGCATCGGATCCCATCTGAACTTCGAAGTTAAGCATGCTTGGGCGAGAGTAGTACTAGGATGGGTGACCCCCTGGGAAGTCCTCATGTTGCACCCCCTTTTCAAATTTTTTTGCCCTAGTTGGGGTTGCCAAGATATTTTATCCACCAAATCTCTATTACTGAATCCCACAGAACATTGGGAAAGCCAACTTCGCTTCACGTGGAGGTTGGGCCCGCAAACCGAGGGCGTAGGGTTTCTGTCCAGGTCTCCATCGCTCCGGTGCCCATAACTTTTGATCCATAAGGAGTTACGCGGCGCACAGCATACAGTTACAAAGCTCTTTGAGAGTTCTACGACGGGGGCAGCCAGCTTGCTCGCTGTGCCCGTTTTTGGAGCCCAAAATCGAACGTTTTTATCAGTTTCATGCCACCTTTCTTCTTTTGCTCTGTTTTTCCGTCCTGGATCATACATCGTGAACTGTTAAAAGGATGACAACCTGACTCGAGGGACATCAGAGGGCCCTACAACGTGTCGATATCACGTCTTGCATGGATGCTGAGTTGTTGAAGCGGATAGGTTGTCGTTTAACCCATTGGGCCTTTTGAATGGGCCATCTCTCTTGGCTGGGACAGTGAACAATTAACATGTAAAGAAATTGTGCCCGCAACATGACTGGTGCGATCATACCAGCACTAATGCACCGGATCCCACCAGAACTCCGAAGTTAAGCGTGCTTGGGCGAGAGTAGTACTAGGATGGGTGACCCCCTGGGAAGTCCTCGTGTTGCACCCCCTTTTCAATTTTTTTTCCTCTGGTTAGGGTAGCCAAGATACTTTATCCACCAAATCTCTATTACTGAATCCCACCGAACATTGGGCAAGACAACTCCGCTTCGCGTAGAGGCTGGGCCTGCAAACCGAGGGCGTAGGGTTTATGACCCGATCTCCGTCGCTCCGGTGCCCATAACTTTTGATCCGTAAGGAGTTACGCAGCGCACAACTTACCGTTACAAAGCTCTCTGAGAGCTCTACGACGGGTGCAGCCAGCGTGCTCGCTGTGCCCATTTTTGGGGCCCAAAATCGAACATTTTGATCAGTTTTAGGCCACTTTTCTCCTTTTGCTCTGTTTTTTCGTCCTGTAACGTACGTCGTGAACTGTTAAAAGGACGACAACTTGACTCGCTGGACATCCAAGGGCCCTACAATGTGTCAATATCACGTCTTACAAGCATGCTTTGTTGTTGAAGCGGATGGGATGTCGTTAAGCCCATTGGGCCTTTTGAATGGGCCATCTTTCTAGGCTGGGATTGTGAACAGTTAACACATAAAGGAATTGTGCCCTCAACATGACGTGTGCGATCATACCAGCATTAATGCACCGGATCCCATCAGAACTTCGAAGTTAAGCGTGCTTGGGCGAGAGTAGTATTAGGATGGGCGACCCCCTGGGAAGTCCTCGGGTTGCACCCCCTTTTCAATTTTTTTTGCCCTGGTCAGGGTTGCCAAGATACTTTATCCACCAAATCTCTATTACTGAATCCCACAGAACATTGGACAAGACAACTTCGCTTCACGTAGAGGCTGGGCCCGCAAAACCGAGGGCGTAGGGCTTGTGACCAGTTCTCCGTTGATCCGGTGCCCATAACTTTTGATCCGTAAGGAGTTACGCGGCGCACTACATACCGTTACAAAGCTCTCTGAGAGTTCTACGACGGGGGCAGCCAGCTTGCTCGCTGTGCCCGTTTTTGGAGCCCAAAATCAAACATTTTCATCAGTTTCAGGCCACTTTCCTTCTTTTGCTCTGTTTTTTCATCCCGGATCATACGTCATGAACTGTTGAAAGGACGACTACTTGACTCGCGGGACATCAGAGGGCCCTACAATGTGTCGATATCACGTCTTGCGAGGATGCTGCGTTGTTGAAGAGGATGGGTTGTCGTTAAACCGATCGGGCCTTTTGAATGGGCCATCTCTATAGGCTGGGACAGTGAACTGTTAACACATATAGAAATTGTGCCCACAACATGACGGGTGCGATCATACCAGTACTAATGCACCGGATCCCATCAGAATTTCAAAGTTAAGCATGCTTGAGCTAGAGTAGTACTAGGATGGGTGACCCGCTGGGAAGTCCTCGTGTTGCACCCCCCTTTTCAATTTTTTTTGCCCCGGTTAGGGTTGCCAAGATACTTTATCCACCCAATCTACTAAATCCCATGGAACATTTGGCAAGACAATTTCGTTTCACCTAGAGGCTGGGCCTGCAAACCGAGGGCATAGGGTTTGTGACCAGGTCTCCGTCGCTCCGGTGCCCATAACCTTTGATTCGTAAGGAGTTACGCGGCGCACAGCATACCGTTGCAAAGCTCTCTGAGAGCTCTACGATGGGGGCAGCCAGCATGCTCGCTGTGCCATTTTAAAGCCGAAAATCGAACGTTTTCATCAGTTTCAGGCCACTTTCCTTCTTTTGCTCTATTTTTTCGTCTCGGATCGTACGTCGTGAACTGTTAAAAGGATGACAACCTAACTCACGGGACATCAGAGGGACTACAACGTGTTGATATCACGTCTTGCAAGCATGCTGCGTTGTTGAAGCAGATGGGTTATCGCTAAGCCCATTGGGCCTTTTGAATGGGCCATCTCTCTAGGCTGGGACTGTGAACAGTTAACACGTAAAAAAATTGTGCCCCCAACATGACTGGTGCGATCATACCAGTACTAATGCACCGGATCCCATCAGAACACCGAAGTTAAGCGTGCTTGGGCGAGAGTTGTACTAGGATGGGTGACCCCCTAGGAAGTCCTCGTGTTGCACCCCCTTCTCAATTTTTTTTGCCCTGGTTAGGGTTGCCAAGATACATTATCCACCTAATCTCTATTACTGAATCCCACGGAACATTAGGCAAGACAACTTCGCTTCACGTAGAGGCTGGGCCCGCAAACCGAGGGCGTAGGGTTTGTGACCAAGCCTTTTTCGTTCTGGTGCCCATAACTTTTGATCCGTAAGGAGTTACGCGGCGTACAGCATACAGTTGCAAAGCTCTGTGAGAGCTCTACGACGGGGACAGCTAGCATGCTCGCTGTGCCCATTTTTGGAGCCCAAAATCGAACGTTTTCATCAGTTTCAAGCCACTTTTCTTCTTTTGCTTTGTTTTTCTGTCCCAGATCGTACGTCTTGAATTGTTAAAAGTACGACAACCTGACTCGCAAGACATTAGAGGGCCCTAAACGTGTCGATATCACGTCTTGCAACCATGCTGCGTTGTTGAATGGAATGGGTTGTCGTTAAGCCTATTGGGCCTTTTGAATGGGCCATCTCTCTAGGCTGGGACTGTGAACAGTTAACAGATAAAGGAATTGTGCCCTCAACATGACGTGTGCGATCATACAAGCACTAATGCACCGGATCCCATCAGAACTCTGAAATTAAGCGTGCTTGGGCGAGAGTAGTACTAGGATGGGTGACCCCCTAGGAAGTCCTCGTGTTGCACCCACTTTTCAAATTTTTTTGCCCTGGTTAGGGTTGCCAAGATACTTTATAAACCAAATCTCTATTACTAAATCCCACAGAACATTGGGCAAGACAACTTCGCTTCACGTAGAGGCTGGGCCCTCAAACCGAGGGCGTAGGTTTTGTGACCAGGTCTTCGTCGCCCCGGTGCCGGTAACTTTTGATCCGTAAGGAGCTACACGGCACACAGCAAACCGTTGCAAAGCTCTCTGATAGCTCTACGACGGGGGAAGCCAACTTGCTCGCTGTGCCCATTTTTGGAGCCCAAAACTGAACGTTTTCATCAGATTCATGACACTTTTCTTCTTTTGCCCTATTTTTCCATCCCGGATCATACGTCGTGAGATGTTAAAAGGACTACAACCGGACTCGTAGTACATGAGAGGGCCATAACATGCGTCGATATCACGTCTTGGGAGGATGCTGTGACATTGAAGCGAATGGGTTGTCGTTAAGTCCATTGGGCCTTCTAAATGGGCCATCTCTCAAGGTTGGGACTGTGAACCGTTAACACGTATAGGAATTGTGCCATCAACATTACGGGTGCGATCATACCAGCACTAATGCACCGGATCCCATCAGAACTTCGAAGTTAAGCGTGCTTGCGCGAGAGTAGTACTAGGATAGGTGACCCCTTGGGAAGTCCTCGTGTTGTACCCCCTTTTCAATCATTTTTGCCCTGGTTAGGGTTGCTAAGATACTTTATCCCCCAAATCTCTATTACTGAATCCGACAGAACATTGGGCAAGACAACTTCGTTTCACGTAGAGGTTGGGCCCGCAAACCGAGGGCATAGGGTTTGTGTCCAGGTCTCCGTCGCTCTGGTGCCAATAACTTTTGATCCGTAAAGAGTTACACGGCGCACAGCATATCGTTGCAAAGCTCTTTGAGAGATCTACGACAGGGGCAGCGAGCATGCTCGCTGTGCGCGTTTTTGGAGTCCAAAATCAAACGTTTTCATCAGTTTCAGGCCACTTTTCTTCTTTTGCTCTGTTTTTTCATCTCGGATCATACGTCGTGAACTGTTAAAAGGACAACTACCTGACTCGCGGGACATCAGAGGGCCCTACAACGTGTCAATATCTTGTCTTGCAAGCATGCTACGTTGTTGAAGCAGATGGGTTGTCATTAAGCCCATTGGGCCTTCTGAATGGGCCATCTTTCTAGGCTGGGACTGTGAACAGTTAACACGAAAAGAAATTGTGCCCTCAACATGACGTGTGCGATCGTACCAACACTAATGCACCGGATCCCATCAGAACTCCGAAGTTAAGCGTGCTTGAGCGAGAGTAGTACGAGGATGGGTGACCCCCTGGGAAGTCCTCGTGTTCCACCACCTTTTCAATTTTTTTTGCCCTGGTTTGGGTTGCCAAGATACTTTGTCCACCAAATCTCTATTACTAAATCCCACGGAACATTAGGCAAGACAACTTCGCTTCACGTAGAGGCTGGGCACGCAAACCGAGGGCGTAGGGCTTGTGACCAGGTCTCCGTCGCTCCGGTGCCCATAACTTTTGATCCGTAAGGAGTTACGCGGCACACATCATACCGTTGCAAAGCTCTCTGACAGATCTATGACATGGGCAGCCAGCATGCTCGCTGTGCCTATTTTTGGAGACCAAAATCGAACGTTTTCATCAGTTTTAGGCCACTTTTCTTCTTTTGCTATGTTTTTCCGTCCTAGATCGCACGTCGTGAACTGTTAAATGGATGACAACCGGACTCGAGGGACATCAGAGGGCCCTACAACGTTTCGATATCATGTCTTCCAAGCATGCTGTGTTGTTGAAGCGGACGGGTTGTCGTTAAGCCCATTGGGCCTTTTGAATGGGCCATCACTCTACGCTGGGACTGTGAACAGTTAACACATAAAGGAATTGTGTCCTCAACATGATGTGTGCGATCATACCAGCACTAATGCACCGGATCCCATCAGAACTGCGAAATTAAGCATGCTTGGGCGAGAGTAGTACTAGGATGGGTGAACCCTTGGGAAGTCCTCGTGTTCCACCCCCTTTTCAATTTTTTTTTCCCTGGTTAGGGTTGCCAAGATACTTTATCCATCAAATTTCTATCATCGAATCCCACGGAACATTGGGCAAGACAACTTCGCTTCACGTAGAGGCTGGGCCCGCAAACCGATGGCGTAGGGCTTGTGACCAGGTCTCCGTCGCTCAGGTGCCCATAACTTTTGATCCATAAGGAGTTACGCAGCGCACATCATACCATTGCAAAGCTCTCTGAGAGCTCTATGACGGGGGCATCCAGCATGCTTGCTGTGCCAGTTTTTGGGGCCCAAAATCGAACGTTTTCATCAGTTTCAGACCACTTTTCTTCTTTTGCTTTGTTTTTCTGTCCCGGATCGTACGTCGTGAACTGTTAAATGGATGACAACCTGACTCGCGGGACATCAGAGGGTCCTACAATGTGTCGATATCACGTCTTGCATGCATGCTGTGTTGTTGAAGCGGATGGGTTGTCGTTAAGCCCATTGGGCCTTTTGAATGGACCATCTTTCTAGGCTGGGACTGTGAACAGTTAACACATAAAGGAATTGTGTCCTCAACATGACGTGTGTGATCATACCCGCACTAATGCACCGGTTCTCATCAGAACTCCGAAGTTAAGCGTGCTTGGGCGAGAGTATTTGTGAGGGCCGACCCCGAATAACGTGTCCTACCTCGATTTACGTGCCTTAGACCTAAAATTAAATGACTGACCTTGGATTACGTGTCCTGTCTTGGTTTTCATGCATGCCTCGTTATACGTGCCTTAACCTAGAATTGTGTGCCCTAATTCTCGATATACGTGCGATACCTAGATAAACATGCCATGACCTTAATTTACGTGCAAGACCTTGATTTGCGTGTGTCTCTTCATTTCGTGTGCATTAACCTTGAATTGCGTGCTTTAACCTAGGTTTAAGAGTCGTTTCTTGAATTACGTGCATTGCATTGAATTACGTGCCTTATTTTGGTCTACGTTCATTCACCTAGGGTTGCGTGTGTTGGCATTAGAATCCGTGCACTTATCTTGAAGTATGTGTCTTAGTCTTGAAATACGTGTTGTACCTCGTAGTTCGTGTCTTACCTCGTAGTTCGTGTCTACCTCGTAATTTGTGCCCTAGATCTAGGAATCCGTGCCACCACGTTAATCAAGAAAGAATCCTACACAAAGCACTAGACACTAAAATAATCCTACACAATTTACTAACCAATATTATGTTCCTAATTCAAATTCTCTACAAACTCCACTAACAATAAAATAATACTAAACTATTCCTACATTTTCCACTATCTATTATTCTATTCATAATTCAACTCATCAACAAACATTCCTATATTTTATTCTCCCTAGATTCTCTAATCTCCCAACATTCCTATGACAATTCTAATGACACAAATGCATAAAAAAATTAGTCCTAGCCAAACTATGACAAAACACTTAACACAATGCATAAAAAATTGCTCAAATTCTCCTCAAATCTCCACCATTTTCGACCAAGTGCTTCATGCCCATGCTAACATTTCAAAAATCCATCTTGAAGACACAAAAAGTCTGAATTTGTATGCCCAAGGCCGACCATATGCTCAAAAAAATTGTAAAGCCATCACTTTTGTCATATTCTCTCATTTCCTTTCAATTTCTCTCACTTCCCTCTCATTTTCTCTCTCCATTTCGGTTTTGGCTGAGTTCTTCACCTCCATAGCTCATCTTCATCATCCTAAGGTGCATCAAGACAAACCACAAGCAAAGAAACTCACCCAAGCAAGCTAGGATGCAAGAAACACGCATGCAAGCATTTTGAGTCACCATTTTCGGCCTAGGTAAGTTTTCTTGGCTTCCATTTATTTTCTTCTTGTTCTAACCTCATGCATGTGCTAAGAGATTGATCACTAGGCTAGGAAAAATAGAGAAACCAAGTTGGAATCTCGGCTAAGCAAGAAGAAGAAGAGATTTGAAGCTTCAACAAGTTTTTGTGCATCTTTGTGGTTGATTGCTAAGGTGAGGGTTAAAACCTTTTGAAAACTCTTCAAAAATTCACTTGCATGCTCATAATTGTGTGTATTTGCTTATGTACTTGAGCTTTATGGTCGTTCATAAACTTACACAACCATGCATGGCAAGAGCTTGGCTTGCAAATGATGGTAGGTGAAGTCGAAATTGTTGACAGCTCTCTGACCAGTCTGTTCGAGGTAAGTTTAGCTAGGCAAATGATGTTGAAAATGCATGAAAATTTCTAGGTGACTAGTTTGGACAGTTTTGAAAATTTTTCCCAGAAATAGACCGAAGCAAATTTTGACTCTAAGGGCCTCAAAATGGCAAATCTTTAAAATGTGACCAAATCTGGAAATCTGGAAAAATGAAGCAGGTTTTGGCAGATGCACTGACCTTGTGGAACGAACCATATTTGACTTAGTAAATGATGTTCAAAATGCATGAAATTTCTTTTGCTACTATAGTTTTCAGTTCTGGACAATTTTGTCAGAAATGGACCAAGGCTAAAACGGACTCTAAGGACCTCAAAAACGTCAATTTCTGAAAAGTGTGCAAATCTAGATAGTTTTGTGCTACCTCACTGCTTCGGCTATAACTAATGATTCCGAACTCCAATTGATGCAAGGTTTGTTTCTGATTTTAGTTAACTCCTTAAGATTTAATTTGACATCTTATTCACTGGATTTGGATATTGTTTGCTTATCCTATTGATTGTGAGAAAACAGCCTATTGCAGTAAGGGTTTCACTTAATGTTGTACTTAGAAAAATTGTGGTGACTTCTCTTGTTGAATTAAATGCTTTGGATTGTAGCTTCGGGATGTTGTGTGGACTGTTTTAAATGTTTTAGGATGTTGAATTAAATGATGCATGGTTTGAGATTGACTTTGAGTTGGGTTGAGGCTCAAATTGCACAAATATACATGAAATGGAAACCCTAATGACTAGGTAGCTTTGCTAAGTATTGATCAATTGGACATTGTGTGGGAATTATATGCTTAGTGGGCTGCCCGTAAATGTCTTATAACTTCAAATGTGATTTTGACCAGTGCATGTTGACAAATAAGATTTTCTTGCACCCGAACCCATGATTGACGTCATTGCATGGTGAATAATCTCATCACTTGATCACGGGGGCTTCGTAATGAGATATATGGCCTGTTTTACATGTATTACATGGCTGCCTGTTCAATTTTCATATAACTCTATATGCCTTTCAAGTGAAACTTCCTGTCTTATCGTGCCTTGCTTGTTTACCTGTCAATGTGCAATCTTATGACTATCCGGAGGCAATCTACTTTGTTGTCCTCCTACTGTGATATATTACCTGTCATGAATGTGCATTGCATACAAGGTTGCAACCTTTCCTGTTGGCATGGTAGCGATCACGCACACCGAGCGTCATCAGGCTTGCCGGTGCACCCGTGACTACCATGGTCCCATTCCCTCTCTCGCTTGGGGGCTAGACTTCCTCGGAGAGTTGGGTCGTAGGATTTTGGGGTACATCCGGAGTACACCCACCTGGCGTGTTTGGGGAATGATTAAAGTCGGCCGCAACAACTGATTCTGAAACTGATCTGAGAGCAAAAGCTCACTGTATCCTTTTTACTATGTGTATCAATACTCTCGCTTGGTTCCTAGAGAACCTCGGGGAGGAAAGACTGGTATTTCTATTTCTGCACTTGTATTATTGTTATATTCATGCTTGCAAAAAGGATTTCATAAGTTGAACCGGAAAATGAGTTTCAAAACCTATTTCTCGTTCCCCCTCGCTGAGTTCATAAGAACTCACCCTCTTTTATCATCTCAGGTGAAGAAGATCAAGAACAGGTACCCGAAGACGATGTGCCTAATGATGATTCCTTGGAGTGATTGCCTGTCCCTACATGCTTTTGTGCTTTGCCTGAAAGTAGTTGCTATATGGATGTTGTGTTTGATTGCAAACTATTCATTTTATTGATGTAAATGACCCCGTTGTAATTTGGGTCTAACTTTGGGATTGTACTATCTATAACCGAACAAACTTTTATTTGGTTATTTGCTTTCGTTTTCTTAATTGGTAGTTATCGTAGGCAATCAAACCACTAGATGAACAATCAACTAAGTTAATCCTATCAAATTTCACTTAGGTGCTCATTTGTGAACTAAAGTTTAATAGAGCATAGGGTTTGTGACCAGGTCTCCGTCGCTCCAGTGCCCATAACGTTTGATCCGTAAGCAGTTACGCGGCGCACAGTATACCGTTGCATAGCTCTTTGAGAGCTCTACGACGGGGCTAGCTAGCTTGCTGTGCCCATTTTTGGATCCCAAAATCGAACGTTTTTATCAGTTTCATGCCACTTTTCTTCTTTTGCTCTATTTTTTCGTCTCGGATCGTGTGTCGTGAACAGTTAAAAGGACGACAACCTGACTCGTGGGACATCAGAGGGCCCTACAACGTGTCGATATCACGTCTTGCAAGCATGCTGCGTTGTTGAAGCGGATGGGTTGTCGTTAAGCCCATTGGGCCTTTTGAATGGGCCATCTCTCTAGGCTGGGAATGTGAACAGTTAACACGTAAAGAAATTGTGCCCTCACCATGACGGGTGCTATCATACCAGCAGTAATGCACCAGATCCCATCAGAACTCCGAAGTTAAGCGTGCTTGGGCGAGAGTAGTACTAGGATGGGTGACCCCTTGGGAAGTCCCCGTGTTGCACCCCCTTTTCAATTTTTTTTTACCCTGGTTAGGGTTGCCAAGATACTTTATCCACCAAATCTCTATTACTGAATCCCACGGAACATTGGGCAAGACAACTTCGTTTCACGTAGAGGCTGGGCCAGCAAACCGAGGGCATAGGGTTTGTGACCAGGTCTTCGTCGCTCCGGTGCCCATAAATTTTGATCCGTAAGGAGTTACGCGGCGTAAAGCATACCGTTGCAAAGCTCTCTGACAGCTCTATGACGGGGGCAGCTAGCTTGCTCGCTGTGCCCATTTTTGGAGCCCAAAATCTAACGTTTTCAATAAATTTCAGGCCACTTTTCTTCTTTTGCTCTGTTTTCCGTCCCGGATCATACGTCGTGAACTATTAAAAGGACGACAACCTGACTCGCGGGACATCAGAGGGCCCTACAACGTGTCGATATCACGTCTTGCGAGGGTGCTGCGTTGTTGAAGCGGATGGGTTGTCGTTAAGCCCATTAGGCCTTTTGAATGGGAAATCTCTCTAGGCTGGAACTGTGAACCGTTGACACATATCGGAATTGTGCCCTCAACATGACGGGTGCGATCATACCATCACTAATGCACCGTATCCCATCAGAACTCCGAAGTTAAGCGTGCTTTGGCGAGATTAGTACTAGGATGGGTGAACCCATGGGAAGTCCTAGTGTTGTACCTCCTTTTCAATTTTTTTTACCCTGGCTAGGGTTGCCAAGATACTTTATCCACCAAATCTCTATTACTGAATCCCACGGAACATTGGCCAAGACAACTTCGCTTCACGTAGAGGCTGAACCCGCAAAACGAGGGCATAGGGTTTGTGACCAAGTCTCCGTCGCTCCGGTGCCCATAACTTTGGATCCGTGAGGAGTTAAACGGCTCATAGTATACCGTTGCAAAGATCTCTGAGAGCTCTACGACGGGGGCAGCTAGCATGCTCGCTGTGCTTGTTTTTGGAGCCCAAAATCGAACGTTTCCATCAGTTTCAGGCCACTTTTCTTCTTTTGCTCTATTTTTTTGTCTCGGATCGTATGTCGTGAACTGTTAAAAGGACGACAACCTGACTCGCGGGACATCAGAGGGCCCTACAACGTGTCGATATCACGTCTTGCAAGCATGCTGCGTTATTGAAGCGGATTGGTTGACATTAAGCCCATTGGGCCTTTTGAATGGGCCATCTCTCTAGGCTGGGACTATGAACAGTTAACACGTAAAGAAATTGTGCCCTTAACATGACGAGTGCGATCATACCAGCACTAATGCACCGGATCCCATCAGAACTCCGAAGTTAAGCGTGCTTGGGCGAGAGTAGTACTTGGATGGGTGACGACCTGGGATGTCGTCGTGTTGCACCCCCTTTTCAATTTTTTTTACCCTGGTTAGGGTTGCCAAGATACTTTATCCACCAAATCTCTATTACTGAATCCCACGAAACATTGGGCAAGACAACTTCGCTTCACGTAGAGGCTGGGCCTGCAAACCGAGGGCGTAGGGTTTCTGACGAAGTCTCCGTCGCTCCGGGGCCCATGACTTTTGATCCGTAAGGAGTTACGCGGTGCACAACATACCGTTGCAAAGCTCACTGAGAGCTCTACGACAGGGGCAGCTAGCTTGCTCGCTGTGCCCTTTTTGGAGCCCAAAATCAAACATTTTCATCAGTTTCACGCCACTTTTCTTCTTTTGCTATGTTGTTCCGTCCAAATCGTACGTTGTGAACTGTTAAAAAGACGACAACCTGACTCACGGGACATCAAAGGGCCCTACAACTTGTCAATATCACGTCTTGCAAGCATGCTGCGTTTTTGAAGCGGATGGGTTGTCGTTAAGCCCATTGGGCCTTTTGAATGGGCCATCTCTCTAGGCTGGGACTGTGAACAGTTAACACATAAAGGAATTGTGCCCTCAACATGACGGGTGCGATCATACCAGCACTAATGCACCGGATCCCATCAGAACTCCGAAGTTAAGCGTGCTTGGGCGAGAGTAGTACTAGGATGGGTGACCCCTTGGGAAGTCCTCGCGTTGCACCCCTTTTTGAAATTTTTTTGCCTTGGTTAGGGTTGCCAAGAAACTTTATCCACCAAATCTCTGTTACTGAATCCCACGGAACATTTGGCAAGACAACTTCGCTTCACGTAGAGGTTGGGCCCGCAAACCGAGGGCGTAGGGTTTGTGACCAGCTCTCCGTCGCTCCGGTGCCCATAACTTTTGATCCGTAAGGTGTTACGCGATGCACAACATACTGTTGCAAAGCTCTCTGAGAGCTCTATGATGGGGGCAGCCAGCTTGCTCGCTGTGCCTATTTTTGGAGCCTAAAATTGAACGTTTTCATTAGTTTCAGTCCACTTTTCTTCTTTTACTCTATTTTTTCATCCCGGATCGTACGTCGTGAGTTGTTAAAAGGATGACAACCTTACTCGCGGTACATTAGAGGGCCCTACAATGCGTCGATATCACGTCTTGTGTGGATGCTGCGTTGTTGAAGTAGATGGGATGCCGTTAATCCCATTGGGCCTTTTGAATGGGCCATCTCTCTAGGTTGGGACTGTGAACAGTTAACACATAAAGGAGTTGTGCCCTCAACATGACGGGTGTGATCATACCAGCACTAATGCACCGGATCCCATAAAAACTCCGAAGTTAAGCGTGCTTGGGCGAGAGTAGTACTAGGATGGGTGACCCCTTGGGAAGTCCTCGTGTTGCACCCCCTTTTCAATTTTTTTTGCCCCAGTTAGGGTTGCCAAGATACTTTATCTACCAAGCTCTATTACTGAATCCCACGGAACATTGGGCAAGACAACTTCACTTCACGTAGAGGCTGGGCCCGCAAACCGAGGGTGTAGGGTTTGTGACCAGGTTTGCGTCGTTCCGGTGCCTATAACTTTTGATTCGTAAGGAGTTACGCGGCGCACAGCATACCGTTGCAAAGCTCTCTGAGAGCTCTACAACGGGGGTAGCCGGCTTGCTCGCTTTGCCCATTTTTTGAACCCAAAATCGAACGTTTTCATCAGTTTCAGGCCACTTTTCTTCTATTGCTCTATTTTTTCGTCCCAGATCGTACGTCGTGAACTGTTAAAGGGACGACACCTTAACTCGCGGGACATCAGAGGGCCTTACAACGTGTCGATATCACGTCTGGTAAGGATGCTGCGTTGTTGAAGCGGATGGGTTGTCGTTAAGCCCATTGGGCCTTTTGAATGGGCCATCTCTTTAGGCTGAGACAGTGAACCGTTAACACATAAAGGCATTGTGCCCTCAACATGATGGGTGCGATCATACCTACACTAATGCATTGGATCCCATCAGAACTCCGAAGTTAAGCGTGCTTGGGCGAGAGTAGTACTAGGATGGGTGACCCCTTGGGAAGTCCTCGTGTTGCACGCCCTTTCCAATATTTTTTGCCCTGGTTAGGGTTGCCAAGATACTTTATCCACCAAATCTCTATTACTGAATCCCACAGAAGATTGGGCAAGACAACTTCGCTTCACGTAGAGGCTCGGCCCGCAAACCGAGGGAGAAGGGTTTGTGACCAGGTCTCCGTCGATCCGGTGCCCATAACTTTTGATCCGTAAGGAGTTACGCGGCGCACAGTATACTGTTGCAAAGCTCTCTAAGTGCTCTACGACGGGGGCAACCAGCTTGCTCGCTTTGCCCTTTTTGGAGCCCAAAATCGAATGTTTTCATCAATTTCAGGCCATTTTTCTTCTTTTGCTCTATTTTTTCATCCCGGATCGTACATCGTGAACTGTTAAAAGGACGACAACCTAACTCGCGGGACATCAGAGGGCCCCACAACATGTTGATATCATGTCTTGCGAGGATGCTACATTGTTGAAGCGGATGGGTTGTCGTTAAGCCCATTGGGCCTTCTAAATGGGCCAACTCTCTAGCAGGGACTGTGAACCGTTAACACATATAAGAATTGTGCCATCAACATGACCGGTGCGATCATACCAGTACTAGTGCACCGGATCCCATCAGAACTCCGAAGTTAAGCTTGCTTGGGCGAGCGTAGTACTAGGATGGGTGACCCCCTGGGAAGTCCTCGTGTTGCACCCCCTTTTCAATTTTTTTTGCCCTGGTTATGGTTGCCAAGATATTTTATTCACCAAATCTCTATTACTGAATCCCACGGAACATTGGGCAAGACAACTTCGTTTCACATAGAGGCTGCACCTGCAAACCAAGGGCGTAGGGTTTGTGACCAGGTCTCCGTCGCTTCGGTGCCCATAACTTTTGATCTGTATGGAGTTACGCGGCGCACAGTATACCGTTGCAAAGCTCTCTGAGTCCTCTACGACGGGGGTAGCCAGCTAGCTTGCTGTACCAGTTTTTGGAGCCCAAAATCGAACATTTTCATCAGTTTCGTGCAATTTTTCTCCTTTTACTCTATTTTCGTCCCGGATCGTACGTCGTGAACTGTTAAAATGGCGACAACCTGACTCGACGGAAATTAGAGGGCCCTACAACATGTCGATATCACGTCTTGCGAGGATGTTGCGTTGTCGAAGCTGATGGGTTGTCGTTAAGCCCATTGGGCCTTTTGAATGGGCCATCTCTCTAGGCTGGGACAGTGAACCATTAACACATATAGGAATTGTGCCCTCAACATGACGGGTGCTATCATTCCAGCACTAATGCACCGGATCCATCAGAACTCTGAAGTTAAGCGTGCTTGGGCGAGCGTAGTACTAGAATGGGTGACCTCTTGGGAAGTCGTCGTGTTGCACCCCCTTTTCAATTTTTTTTGCTCAGGTTAGGGTTGCCAAGATACTTTATCCACCAAATCTCTATTACTGAATCCCACGGAACATTGGGCAAGACAACTTCGTTTCACGTAGAGGCTGGGCCCACAAACCGAGGGTGTAAGGTCTTTGACCAGGTCTCCGTCGCTCCGGTGCCCATAACTTTTGATCCGTAAGGACTTATGCGGCGCACAACATTCCGTTGCAAAGCTCTCTGAGAGCTCTACGACGGGGGCAGCCAGCTTGCTCGATGTACACATATTTGGAGCCCAAAATTGAACATTTTCATCAATTTCAGGCCAATTTTCTTCTTTTGCTCTGTTTTTCAGCCCCAGATCGTACGTCGTGAACTGTTATAAAGACAAAAACCTAAGTCGCGGGACATCAGAGGGCCCTACAACGTGTCAATATCACGTTTGGTGAGGATGCTGCGTTGTTGAAGCGATGGGTTTTCGTTAAGTCAATTGGGCCTTTTGAATGAGCCATCCCTCTAGGCTGGGACTGTGAACCGTTAACACATAAAGGAATTGTGCCCTCAACATGACGGGTGCGATCATACCAGCACTAATGCTCCGGATCCCATCAGAACTCCGATGTTAAGCGTGCTTGGGCGAGAGTAGTACAAGGATGGGTGACCCCCTAGGAAGTCCTCGTGTTACACCCCATTTTCAATTTTTTTTTGCCCTAGTTAGGGTTGCCAAGATACTTTATCCACCAAATCTCTATTACTGAATCCCACGGAACATTGGGCAAGACAACGTCGTTTCACGTAGAGGCTGGGCCCCCAAACCGAGGGCGTAGGGTTTTTGAATAGGTCTCCGTCGCTCTGGTGCCCATAACTTTCGATCCGTAAGGAGTTATGCGGCGCACAGCATACTGTTGCAAAGCTCTCTGAGAGCTCTACGACAGGAGTAGGCAGTTTGCTCGCTGTGCCCCTTTTTGGAGCCCAAAATCGAATGTTTTCATCAGTTTCAAGCCACTTTTCTTCTTTTGCTCTGTTTTTCCGTCCCGGATCGTACGTCGTGAACTGTTAAAAGGACGACAACCTGACTCGCGAGACATCAGAGGGATCTAAAACGTGTCGATATCACGTCTGGTGAGGATGCTGCGTTGTTTAAGCATATGGGTTGTCGTTAAGCCCATTGGGCCTTTTGAATGGGACATCTCTCTAGGCTGGGACTGTGAACAATTAACACATAAAGGAATTGTGCGCTCAACATGACGGGTACGATCATACCAGCACTAATGCACCGGATCCCATCGGAACTCTGAAGTTAAGCGTTCTTGGGCGAGAGTAGTACTAGGATGGGTGACCTCCTGGGAAGTCGTCGTATTGCACCGCCTTTTCAATTTTTTTTGCCCTGGTTAGGGTTGCCAAGATACTTTATCCACCAAATCTCTATTACTGAATCCCACGGAACATTGGGCAAGACAACTTTGCCTCATGTAGAGGCTGGGCACGCAAATCGAGGGCGTAGAGTTTGTGACCAGGTCTGCGCCGCTCCGGTGCCCATAACTTTTGATCCGTAAGGAGTTACGCGGTGCACAACATACCATTGCAAAGCTCTCTTAGAGCTCTACGTCGGGGGTAGCCAGCTTGCTCGCTGTGCCATTTTTGTAGCCCAAAATTGATGGTTTTCATCAGTTTCAGGCCACTTTTCTTCTTTTGCTCTGTTTTTCCGTCCCGGATGATACATCATGAACTGTTGAAAGGACGACTACCTGACTCGCTGGACATCAGAGTGCCCTACAAGGTGTCGATATCACGTCTGGTGAGGATGCTGCGTTATTGAAATAGATGGATTGTCCTTAAGCCCATTGGGCCTTTTGAATGGGCCACCTCTCTAGGCTGGGACTGTGAACCGTTAACACATATAGGAATTGTGCCCTCAACATCACGGGTGCGATCATACCTGCACTAATGCACCAGATCCCATTAGAACTCCGAAGTTAAGCAAGCTTGGGCGAGCGTAGTACTAGGATGGGTGACCCCCTGGGAAGTTCTCGTGTTGCACCCCCTTTTCAAATTTTTTTTCCCAGGTTAGGGTTGCCAAGATACTTTATCCACCAAATCTCTATTACTGAATCCCACTGAACATTGAGCCAAACAACTTGGTTTCACGTAGAGGCTGGGCCCGCAAACCGAGGGTGTAGGGTTTGTGACCAGGTCTCCGTCGCTCTGGTGCCCATAACTTTTGATCCGTAAGGAGTTATGCGGCGCACAACATACCGTTGCAAAGCTCTCTGAAAGATCTATGACGGGGGCAGCCAGCTTGCTTGCTATGCCAATTTTTGAAACCCAAAATCGAACGTTTTAATCAGTTTCAGATAACTTTTCTTCGCTTCCTCTGTTTTTCAACCCCGGATCGTACGTCATGAACTGTTAAAAGGACGACAACCTGACTCGTGGGACATCAGAGGGCCCTACAACGTGTCGATTTCACGTCTGGTGAGGATGCTGCGTTGTTGAAGTGATGGGTTGTTGTTAAGCCCATTGGGCCTTTTGAATGGGCCATCTCTCTAGGCTGGGACTGTGAACCGCTAACACATAAAGGAATTTTGCCCTCAACATGACGGGTGCGATCATACCAGCACTAATGCACCGGATCCCATCAGAACTCTGAAGTTAAGCGTGTTTGGCGAGAGTAGTACAAGGATGGGTGACCCCCTAGGAAGTCCTCGTTTTCACCCCCTTTTCAATTTTTTTTTGCCCTGGTTAGGGTTGCCAAGATACTTTATCCACCAAATATCTATTACTGAATCCCACGGAACATTGGTTAAAACAACTTCGTTTCACGTAGAGGCTGGGCACGCAAACCGAGGGCGTACGGTTTGTGACCAGGTCTCCGTCGCTTCGGTGCCCATAACTTTTGATCCGTAAGGAGTTACGCGGTGCACAGCATACCGTTGCAAAGATCTCTGAGAGCTCTACGACGGGGGTAGCCAGCTTGCTCGCTGTGCCCATTTTTAGAGCCCAAAATCGAACGTTTTCATCAGTTTCAGGCAACTTTTCTTCTTTTGCTCTGTTTTTCCTTCCCGGATCGTACGTCGTGAACTGTTAAAAGGATGACAACCTGACTCGCGGGACATCAGAGGGCCCTATAACATGTCGATATCACGTATTGCGAGGATGCTGCGTTGTTGAAGCGGATGGGTTGTCGTTAATCACATTGGGCCTTTTGAATGGGCTATCTCCCTAGGCTGGGACTGTGAACCGTTAACACATATAGGAATTGTGCCCTCAACATGACGGGTGCGATCATACCAGCACTAATGCACCGGATCCCATCAGAACTTTGAAGTTAAGCGTGCTTGGGTGAGCGTAGTACTAGGATTGGTGTCCCCTTGGGAAATCCTCGTGTTGTACCCCCTTTTCAATTTTTTTTGCCTAGGTTAGGGTTGCCAAGATACTTTATCCAGCAAATCTCTATTACTGAATCCCACGGAACATTGGGCAAGACAACTTCATTTCAGGTAGAGGCTGGGCCCCCAAACCGAGGGCGTAGGGTTTGTGACCAGGTCTTCGTCGCTCCGGTACCCATAACTTTTGATCCGTAAGTAGTTATGCGGCGCACAACATACCGTTGCAAAGCTCTCTGAGAGCACTACGACTGGGGCAGCCAGCTTGCTCGCTGTGCCCGTTTTTGGAGCCCAAAATTGAACGTTTTCATCAGTTTTAGGCCACTTTTCCCCTTTTGCTCTTTTTTTCCATCCCGGATCGTACGTCGTGAACTGTTAAAAGGACGACAATCTAACTCGCGGGACATCAGAGGATCCTACAACGTGTCGATATCACGTCTGGTGAGGATGCTGCGTTTTTGAAACAGATGGGTTTTCGTTAAGCCCATTGGGACTTTTGAATGGGCCATCTCTCTAGCCTGGGAGTGTGAACCGTTAACACATATAGGAATTGTGCCCTCAACATGACGGGTACGATCATACCTGCACTAATGATTTGGATCCCATCAGCACTCCGATGTTAAGCGTGCTTGGGCGAGGGTAGTACTAGGATGGATGACCCCGTAAGAAGTCCTCGTGTTGCACCCCCTTTTCAATTTTTTTTTGCCCTGGTTAGGGTTTCCAAGATACTTTATCCACCAAATCTCTATTACTGAATCCCATGGAACATTGGGCAAGACAACTTCGTTTCACGTAGAGGCTGGGCCCGGAAAACGAGGGGGAAGGGTGTGTGACCAGGTCTGCGTTGCTTCGGTGCCCATAACTTTTGATCCGTAAGGAGTCACGCGGCGCACAACATACCGTTACGAAGCTCTCTGAGAGCTCTACGACGGGGGCAGCGAGCTTGCTCGCTTTGCCCCTATTTGGAGCCCAAAATCGAACGTTTTCAACAGTTTTAGGCCACTTTTCTTCTTTTGCTCTGTTTTTCCTTCCCGAATCGTACGTCGTGAACTGTTAAAAGGACGACAACCTGACTGGCTGGACATCAGAGGGCCCTACAACTTGTCGATATCACGTCTTGCGAGGATGCTGCATTGTTGAAGCGGTTGGGTTGTCGTTAAGCCCATTGGGCCTATTAAATGGGCCATCTCTCTAGGCTGGGAAAGTGAACCATTAACACATATAGGAATTGTGCCCTCAACATGACGGGTGTGATCATACCAGCACTAATGCACTGCATCCCATCAGAACTCCGAAGTTAAGCGTGCTTGGTCGAGAGTAGTACTAGGATGGGTGTCCCCTTGGGAACTCCTCGTGTTGCACCCACTTTTCAATTTTTTTTGCCTAGGTTAGGGTTGGCAAGATTCTTTATCCACCAAATCTCTATTACCGAATCCCACGGAACATTGGGCAAGACAACTTCGTTTCACGTAGAGGCTGGGCCCCCAAACCGAGGGCATAGGATTTGTGACCAGGTCTCCGTCGCTCCGGTACCCATAACTTTTGATCCGTAAGGAGTTATGCGGCGCACAGCATACCGTTGCAAAGCTCTCTGAGAGCACTACGACTGGGGCAGCCAGCTTGCTCGCTATGCCCGTTTTTGGAGCCCAAAATCGAATGTTTTCATCAGTTTTAGGCTACTTTTCCTCTTTTGCTCTTTTTTTCCATCCCGGATCGTACGTCGTGAACTGTTAAAAGGACAACAACCTAACTCGCGGGACATCAGGGGACCCTACAACGTGTCGATATCTTGTCTGGTGAGGATGCCGCGTTGTTGAAGCAGATGGGTTGTCGTTAAGCCCATTGGGCCTTTTGAATGGGCCATCTCTCTAGGCTAGGACTGTGAACAGTTAACACATAAATGAATTATGCCCTCAACATGACGGGTGCGATTATACCAGCACTAATGCACTGGATCCCATCAGAACTCCGAAGTTAAGCGTGCTTGGGCGAGAGTAGTACTAGGATGGGTGACCCCCTAGAAAGTCCTCGTGTTGTACCCCCTTTTCAATTCTTTTTGCCCTGGTTAGGGTTGCCAAGATACATTATCCACCAAATTTCTATTACTGAATCCCACGGAACATTGGGCAAGACAACTTTGCTTCACGTAGAGGCTGGGCCCACAAACCGAGGGCGTAGGGCTTATGACCAGGTCTCCGTCGCTCCGGTGCCCATAACTTTTGATCCGTAAGGAGTTACGCGACGCACAGCATACCGTTGCAAAGCTCTCTGAGAGCTCTACGACGGGGGCAGCCAGCTTGCTCACTGTGCTCTTTTTGTAGCCTAAAATCGAATGTTTTCATCCGTTTCAGGCCACTTTTCTTCTTTTGCTCTGTTTTTCCATCCCGGATCGTACGTCGTGAATTGTTAAAAGGACGACAACCTGACTCGCGGGACATTGTAGGGCTCTACAACGTGTCGATATCACTTCTTGCGGGGATGCTACATTGTTGAAGAGGATGGGTTGTCGTTAAGCCCATTGGGCCTTTTGAATAGGCCACCTCTCTAGGCTGGGACTGTGAACTGTTAACACATATAGGAATTGTGCCCTCAACATGACGGGTGCGATCGTACTAGCACTAATGCACCGGATCCCATCAGAACTTTGAAGTTAATCGTGCTTGGGCGAGAGTAGTACTAGGATGGGTGACCCCCTGGTAAGTCCTCGTGCTGCACCCCCTTTTCAATTTTTTTTACCTTGGTTAGGGTTGCCAAGATACTTTATCCACCAAATCTCTATTATTGAATCCAACAGAACATTGGGCAAAACAACTTCGTTTCACATAGAGGCAAGGCCCGCAAACCGAGGGCGTAGGGTTTGTGACCAGGTCTCTGTTGCTCCGGTTCCTATAACTTTTGATTCGCAAGGAGTTACGCGGCGCACAACATACCGTTGCAGAGCTCTCGGAGAGCTCTACGACGGGGGCAGCCAGCTTGCTCGCTTTGCCCGTTTTGGAGTCCAAAATCGAACGTTTTCATCAGTTTCAGGCCACTTTTCTTCTTTTGCTCTATTTTTCCGTCCCGGATCGTACGTCGTGAACTGTTAAAAGGACGACAACCAGACTCGCTGGACATCAAAGGGCCCTATACTGTGTCAATATCCTGTCTGGTGAGGATGCTGCGTTGTTGAAGCGGATGGGTTGTCGATAAACCCATTGGGCCTTTTGAATGGGCCATCTCTCTAGGTTGGGACTGTGAAACGTTAACACATAAAGGAATTGTGCACTCAACATGACGGGTACGATCATACCAGTACAAATGCACCGGATCCCATCAGAACTCCGAAGTTAAGCGTGCTTGGGCGAGAGTAGTACTAGGATGAGTGACCCCCTCGGAAGTCCTCGTGTTGCACCCCCTTTTCAATTTTTTTTTCCCTGGTTAGGGTTGCCAAGATACTTTATCCACCAAATATCTATTACAGATTGCCACGGAACATTGGGCAGGACAACTTCGTTTCATGTAGAGGTTGGGCTCGCAAACCGAGGGCGTAGGGTTTGTGACCAGGTCTCCGTCGCTCCGGTGCCCATAACTTTTGATCCGTAAGGAGTTACGTGACCCATAGCATACCGTTACAAAGCTCTCTGAGGGCTCTACGATGGGGGTATCCAGCTTGCTCGCTTTGCCCATTTATGGAGCCCAAAATTGAACGTTTTCATATGTTTCGGGCAACTTTTCTTCTTTTGCTCTATTTTTCCGTCCCGGATCGTACGTCGTGAACTGTTAGAAGGACGACAACCTGACTCGCGGGACATTAGAGGGCGCTACAACGTGTCGATATCATGTCTTGCAAGGATGCAGCGTTGTTGAAGCGGATGGGTTGTCGTTAAACCCATTGGGCCTTTTGAATGGGCCATATCTCTAGGCTGGGACTGTGAACCGTTAACACATATAGAAATTGTGCCCTCAACATGACGGGTGTGATCATACCAGCACTAATGCACCGGATCCCATCAGAACTCCGACATTAAGCATGCTTGGGCGAGCGTAGTATTAGGATGGATGACCCCCTGGGAAGTCCTCGTGTTGCACCCCCTTTTCAATTTTTTTTGCCCAGGTTAGGGTTGCCAAGATACTTTATCCACCAAATCTCTATTACTGAATCTGAGGGAACATTGGGCAAGACAACTTCATTTCACGTAGAGGCTGGGCCTTCAAACTGAGGGCGTAGGACTTGTGACCAGGTCTCCGTCGCTCCGGTGCCCATAACTTTTGATCCGTAAGGAGTTATGCGGCGCACAACATACTATTGCAAAGCTCTCTGAGAGCTCTACGACGGGGGCATCCAGCTTCCTCGCTGTGCCCATTTTTGGAGCCTAAAATCGAACATTTTCATCAGTTTGAGGCCACTTTTCTTCTTTTGCTCTGTTTTTTCGTCCCGAATCGTACGTCGTGAGCCGTTAAAAGGATGACAACCTGACTCGCGGGACATCAGAGGGCCCTACAACGTGTCGATATCACGTCTGGTGAGGATGCTGCGTTGTTGAAGCGCATGGTCTGTCGTTAAGCCCATTGGGCCTTTTGAATGGGCCATCTCTCTAGGCTGGGACTGTGAACAGTTAACACATAAAGGAATTATGCCCTCAACATGACGGGTGCGATCAAACCAGCACTAATGCACCGGATCCCATCAGAACTCTGAAGTTAAGCGTGCTGGGGCGAGAGTAGTACTAGGTTGGCTGACCTCCTGGAAAGTCCTCGTGTTGCACCCCCTTTTCAATTTTTTTTGCCCTGGTTAGGGTTGCCAAGATACTTTATCCACCAAATCTCTATTACTGAATCCCGCGGAACATTGGGCAAGACAACTTTGCTTCACGTAGAGGCTGGGCCCACAAACCGAGGGCGTAGGGTTTGTGACCAGGTCTGCGTCGTTCCAGTGCCTATAACTTTTGATCCGTAAGGAGTTACGCAGCGCACAACATACCGTTGCAAAGCTCTCTGAGAGCTCTACGACGGGGGCAGCTAGCTTGCTCACTATGCTCTTTTTGTAGCCTAAAATCGAACGTTTTCATCAGTTTCAGGCCACTTTTCTTCTTTTGCTCTGTTTTTCCGTCCCAGATCGTACGTCGTGAATTGTTAAGAGGACGACAACCTGACTCACGGGACATCAGGGGGCGCTACAACGTGTCGATATCACCTCTTGCGGGGATGCTACATTGTTGAAGAGGATGGGTTGTCGTTAAGCCCATTGGGCCTTTTGAATAGGCCACCTCTCTAGGCTGGGACTGTGAACCGTTAACACATATAAGAATTGTGCCCTCAATATGACTGGTGCGATCTTACCAGCACTAATGCACCGGATCCCATCAAAACTCCGAAGTTAAGCATGCTTAGGCGAGAGTAGTACTAGGATGGGTGACCCCCTGGGAAGTCCTCGTGTTGCACCCCTTTTTCAATTTTTTTTGCCCTGGCTAGGGTTGCCAAGATACTTTATCCACCAACTCCCTATTACTGAATCCGACAGAACATTGGGAAACACTACTTCGTTTCACCTAGAGGCTGGGCCTGCAAACCGAGGGCGTAGGGTTCGTGACCAGGTCTCTGTTGCTCCGGTTCCTATAACGTTTGATTCGCAAGGAGTTACGCGGCGCACAGCATACCGTTGCAAAGCTCTCGGAGAGCTCTACGACGGGGGCAGCCAGCTTGCTCGCTGTGCCTGTTTTTTGAGGCCAAAATCGAACATTATCATCAGTTTAAGGCCACTTTTCTTCTTTTGCTCTGTTTTTCAGTCCCGGATCGTACGTCGTGAACAGTTAAAAGGATGACAACCAAACTCGCGGGACATCGAAGGGCCCTACAATGTGTCGATATCACGTCTGGTGAGGATGCTGCCTTGTTGAAGCCGATGGGTTGTCGTTAAGCCCATTGGGCCTTTTGAATGGGCCATCTCACTAGGCTGGGACATTGAACAGTTAACACATAAAGGAATTAGGCCCTCAATATGACGGGGGCGATCATCCCAGCACTAATGCACCGGATCCCATCAGAACTCCGAAGTTAAGCGTGCTTGGGCGAGAGTAGTACTAGGATGAGTGACCCCCTGGGAAGTCCTCGTGTTGCACCCCCTTTTCAATTTTTTTTTGCCCTGGTTAGGGCCAAGGTACTTTATCCACAAAATATCTATTATAGACTGCCACGGAACATTGGGCAAGACATCTTCGCTTCAAGTAGAGGCTGGACTCGCAAACCGAGGGCGTAGGGCTTGTGACTAGGTCTCCGTCACTCCGGTGCCTATAACTTTTGATGCGTAAGGAGTTACGCGTCGCACAGCATACCGTTGCAAAGCTCTCCGAGGGCTCTACGACGGGGGAGCAGCTTGCTCGTTGTGCCCATTTTTGGAGCCCAAAATTGAATGTTTTCATAAGTTTCGATCCACTTTTCTTCTTTTGCTCTGTTTTTCTGTCATGGATCGTACGTCGTGAGATGTTAAAAGGATGACAACCTTACTCGCGGGACATTAGAGGGCCCTACGACGTGTCAATATCAAGTCTTGCAAGGATGCTGCGTTGTTGAAGCGGATGGGTTGTCGTTAAGCCCATTGGGCCTTTTGAATGGGCCATCTCTCTAGGCTGGCACTCTGAACCGTTAACACATATAGGAATTGTGCCCTCAACATGACGGGTGCGATCATACCAGCACTAATGCACCGGATCCCATCAGAACTCCGAAGTTAAGCGTGCTTGGGCGATAGTAGTACTAGGATGGGTGACCCCCTTGGAAGTCCTTGTGTTGCACCCCCTTTTCAATTTTTTTTGCCCAGGCAAGGGTTGCCAAGATACTTTATCCACCAAATCTCTATTACTGAATCCCACGGAACATTGGGCAAGACAACTTCATTTCACGTAGAGGCTGGGCCCGCAATCCGAGGGTGTAGGGTTTGTGACCAGGTCTCCGTCGCTCCGGTGCCCGTAACTTTTGATCCGTAAGGAGTTACACGGCGCACAGCATACCGTTGCAAAGCTCTCTGAGATCTCTACGACGAGGGCAGCCAGCTTGCTCGCTGTGCCCATTTTTGGAGCCCAAAATTGAACATTTTCTTCAGTTTCAGGCCACTTTTCTTCTTTTGCTCTGTTTTTCAGTCCCGGATCGTACGTCGTGAACTGTTAAAAGGACGACAACCTGACTCGCGGGACAACAGAGGGCCCTACAACGTGTCGATATCTCGTCCGTTGAGGATGCTGCGTTGTTGAAGCGCATGGGTTGTCGTTAAGACCATTGGGCCTTTTGAATGGGCCATCTCTCTAGGCTGGGACTATGAACCGTTAACACATATAGGAATTGTGCCCTCAACATGACGGGTGCGATCATACCAGCACTAATGCATCGGATCCCATCAGAACTCCGAAGTTTAGTGTGCTTGGGCGAGAGTAGTACTAGAATGGGTGACCCCCTGGGAAGTCCTTGTGTTGCACCCTCTTTTCAATTTTTTTTTCCCTGGTTAGGGTTGCCAAGATACTTTATCCACCAAATCTCTATTACTGAATCCCACGGAACATTAGGCAAGACAACTTCGTTTCACGTAGAGGCTGGGCCCGCAAACTGAGGGCGTAGGGTTTGTGACCAGGTCTCCATCGCTCCGGTGCCCATAACTTTTGATCCGTAAGGAGTTACGCGTCTCACAGCATACCGTTGCAAAGCTCTCTGAGGGCTCTACGACGGGGGTATCCAGCTTGCTCGCTTTGCCCATTTTTGGAGCCCAAAATTGAATGTTTTCATATGTTTCGGGCAACTTTTCTTCTTTTGCTCTGTTTTTCCGTCCCGGATCGTACGTCGTGAACTGTTAAAAGGACGACAACCTGACTCGCGGGACATTAGAGGGCGCTACAATGTGTCGATATCAAGTCTTGCAAGGATGCTGCGTTGTTGAAGCGGATAGGTTGTCATTAAACCGATTGGGCCTTTTGAATGGGCCATCTCCCTAGGCTGGGTCTGTGAACCGTTAACACATATAGGAATTGTGCCCTCAACATGACGGGGGTGATCATACCAGCACTAATGCACCGGCTCCCATCAGAACTCCGCAGTTAAGCGTGCTTGGGCGAGCGTAGTACTAGGATGGGTGACCCCCTGGGAAGTGCTTGTGTTGCACCGCCTTTTCAATTTTTTTTGCCCGGGTTAGGGTTGCCAGGATACTTTATCCACCAAATCTCTATTACTGAATCGGAGGGAACATTGGGCAAGACAACTTCATTTCACGTAGAGGCTGGGCCCGCAAACCGAGGGTGTAGGGTTTGTGACCAGGTCTCCGTCGCTCCGGTGCCCATAACTTTTGATCCGTAAGGAGTTATACGGCGCACAGCATACTGTTGCAAAGCTCTCTGAGAGCTCTACGACGGGTGCATCTAGCTTGCTCGCTGTGCCCATTTTTGGAGCCCAAAATCGAACATTTTCATCAGTTTCAGGCAACTTTTGTTCTTTTGCTCTATTTTTCAGCCCTGGATCGTACGTCGTTAACTGTTAAAAGGATTACAACCTGACTCGCGGGACATCAGAGGGCCCTACAACGTGTCGATATCACGTCTGGTGAGGATGCTGCGTTGTTGAAGCGCATGGGTTGTCGTTAAGCCCATTGGGCCTTTTGAATGGGCCATCTCTCTAGGCTGGACTGTGAACAGTTAACACATAAAGGAATTGTGCCCTCAACATGACGGGTGCGATCATACCAGCACTAATGCATCGGATCCTATCAGAACTCCGAAGTTAAGCGTGCTTGGGCGAGAGTAGTACTAGGATGGGTGACCCCTTGGGAAGTCCTTGTGTTGCACCCTCTTTTCAATTTTTTTTGCCCTGGTTAGGGTTGCCAAGATACTTTATCCACCAAATCTCTATTACTGAATCCCACGAAACATTAGGGAAGACAACTTCCTTTGACGTAGAGGCTGGGCCCACAAACCGAGGGCGTAGGGTTTGTGACCAGGTCTTCGTCGCTTCGGTGCCCATAACTTTTGATCCACAAGGAGTTACGCGGCGCACAGCATACCGTCGCAAAGCTCTCTGAGAGCTCTACGACGGGGGCAGCCAGCTTGCTCGTTGTGCCCATTTTTTGAGCCCAAAATCGAACATTTTCATCAGTTTCAGGCCACTTTTCTTCCTTTGCTCTGTTTTTTCATCTCGGATCGTACGTCGTGAACTGTTAAAAGGACGACAACCTGACTCGCGGGACATTAGAGGGCACTACAACGTGTCGATATCACGTCTTGCGAGGATTCTGCGTTGTTGAAGCGGATGGGTTGTCGTTTAGCCCATTGGGCCTTTTGAATGGGCTATCTCTCTAGGCTGGGACTGTGAACCGTTAACACATATAGGAATTGTGCCCTCAACATGAAGGGTGCGATCATACCAGCACTAATGCACCGGATCCCATCAGAACTCCGAAGTTAAGCGTGCTTGGGCGAGCGTTGTACTAGGATGGATGACCCCCTAGGAAGTCCTCATGGTGCACCCCTTTTTCAATTTTTTTTGCCCAGGTTAGGGTTGTCAAGATACTTTATCCCCCAATTCTCTATTACTGAATCCCACTGAAAGTTGGGCAAGACAACTTCGTTTCACGTAGAGGCTGGGCCCGCAAACCTTGGGTGTAGGGTTTGTGATCAGGTCTCCGTCGCTCCGGTGCCCATAACTTTTGATCCGTAAGGAGTTATGCGGCGCACAGCATACCGTTGCAAAGATCTCTGAGAGCTCTACGACGAGGGCAGCCAGCTTGTTCGCTGTGGCCATTTTTGGAGCCCAAAATCGAACGTCTTCATCAGCTTCAATCAACTTTTTCTTCCTTTGCTCTTTTTTTCCTCCCCGGATCGTCCGTCGTGAGCCGTTAAAAGGACGACAACCTAACTCGCGGTACATCAGAGGGCCCTACAACGTGTCGATATCATGTCTTGCTAGGATGCTACGTTGTCGGAGCGGATGGGTTGTCGTTAAGCATATTGGGCCTTTTGAATGGGTCAACTCTCTAGGCTGGGACTGTGAACCGTTAACACCTATAGGAACTGTGCCCTCAACATGACGGGGGCGATCATACTCGTACAAATGCACCGGATCCCATTAGAACTCCGAAGTTAAGAGTGCTTGGGTGAGAGTAGTACTAGGATGGGTGACCCCCTGGGAAGTCCTCGTGCTGCACCCCCTTTTCAATTTTTTTTGCCCTGGTTAGGGTTGCCAAGATACTTTATCCTCCAAATCTCTATTACTGAATCTGAGGGAACATTGGGCAAGACAACTTCGTTTCACGTAGAGGCTGGGCCCGCAAACCGATGGCGTAGGGTTTGTGACCAGGTCTATGTTGCTCCGGTGCCCATAACTTTTGATCCGTAAGGAGTTACGCGGCGCACAACATACAGTTACAAAGCTCTCTGAGAGCTCTACGACGGGGGCAGCCAGCTTGCTCGCTGTGCCCCTTTTTGGTGCCTAAAATCGAATGTTTTCTTCTGTTTCAAGCCACTTTTCTTCTTTTGCTATGTTTTTTCGTCCCGGATCGTACGTCGTGAACTGTTAAAAGGTTGACAACCTGACTCGCGAGACATCAGAGTGCCATACAGCCTGTCGATATCACGGCTTGCAAGCGTGCTGCGTTGTTGAAGCGGATGGGTTGTCGTTAAACCCATTGGGCCTTTTGAATGGGACATCTCTCTAGGCTGGGACTGTGAACCGTTAACACATAAAGGAATTGTGCCCTCAACATGACATGTGCTATCATACGAGCACTAATACACTGGATCCCATCAGAACTCCGAAGTTAAGCGTGCTTGGGCGAGAGTAGTACTAGGATGGGTGACCACCTTGGAAGTCCTCATGCTACACGCCCTTTTCAATTTCTTTTGCCATGGTTACAGTTTCCAAGATACTTTATCCACCAAATCTCTATTACTGAATCCGATGGAACATTGGACAAGACAACTTCGTTTCATGTAGAGGCTGGGCCCAGAAACCGAGGGTGTAGGGTTTGTGACCAGGTCTGCATCGCTCCGGTGCCCATAACTTTGGATCCGTAAGGAGTTACGCGGTGCACAGAATACCGTTGCAAAGCTCTCTGAGAGCTCTACGACGAGGGCAGCTAGCATGCCCGTTGTGCCCGTTTTTGGCGCCCAAAATTGAACGTTTTCATCAGTTTCAAGCCACTTTTCTTGTTTTGCTCTGTTTTTCCGTCCCGGATCGTACGTCGTGAACTGTTAAAAGGATGACAACCTGACACGCAGGACATAAGAGGGCCCTTCAGCCTGTAGATATCAAGTCTTGCAAGCATGCTGCGTTATTGAAGCGGATGGGTTGTCGTTAAGCCCATTGGGCCTTTTGAATGGGCCATCTCTCTAGGCTGGGACTGTGAACAGTAAACACATAAAGGAATTGTGCCCTCAACATGACGGGTGCTATCATACCAGCTCTAATGCACCGGATCCCATCAGAACTCCGAAGTTAAGCATGCTTGGGCGAGAGTAGTACTAGGATGGGTGACCCGCTGGGAAGTCCTCGTGTTGCACGCCCTTTTCAATTTTTTTTGCCCTGGTAAGGGTTGCCAAGATACTTTATCCACCAAATCTTTATTACTGAATCCCACAGAACATTGGGCAAGACAACATCACTTCACATAGAGGCTGGGCCCGCAAACCGAGGTTGTAGGGTTTGTGACCAGGTCTCCGTCGTTCCCGTGCCTATATCATTTGATCCGTAAGGAGTTACGCAGTATACATTATATCGTTGCAAGGCTATCTAAGAGCTCTACGACAGGGGCAGCCAGCTTGCTCGCTGTGCCTGTTTTTTGACCCCAAAATCAAACGTTTTCATTAGTTTTAGGCTTCTTTTCTTTTTTTGCTCTGTTTTTCAGTCCCCGATCATATGTTGTGAACTGTTAAAAGGATGACAACCTGACTCGCGGGACATCAGAGGGCCCTACAATGTGTCGATATCACATCTTGCGAGGAGGCTGCGTTGTTAAAGCGGATGGGTTGTCGTTAAGCCCGTTGGGCCTTTTGAATGGGCCATCTCTATAGGCTGGGACTATGTACCGTTAACATATATAGGAATTATGCCCTCAACATGATGGGTGCTATCATACGAGCACTAATGCACTGGATCCCATCAGAACTCCGAAGTTAAGCGTGCTTGGGCGAGAGTAGTACTAGGAAGGGTGACCCCCTGGGAAGTCCTTGTGTTGCACCCCCTTTTCAATTTTTTTTGCCCTAGTTAGGGTTGTCAAGATACTTTATTCACCAAATCTCTATTACTGAAATTGGGCAAGACAACTTCGCTTCACGTAGAGGCTGGGCCCGTAAACCGAGGGCGTAGGGTTTGTGACCAGGTCTCCGTCGCTCCGATGCCCATAACTTTTGATCCGTAATTGTTACGCGGCGCACAGCATACTGTTGTGAAGCTCTCTGAGAGCTCTACGAAAGGGGTAGCCAGCTTGCTAGCTGTGCTCGTTTTTGGAGCCCAAAATCGAACGTTTTAATCAGTTTCAGGCCACTTTTCTACTTTTGCTTTGTTTTTTCATCCTGGATCGAACGTCGTGTACTGTTAAAAGGGTGACCCCCTGGGAAGTCCTAGTGTTGCACCCCCTTTTCAATTTTTTTTGCTCTGGTTAGGGTTGCCAAGATACTTTATCCATCAAATCTCTATTACTGAATCCCACAGAACATTGGGCAGGACAACATCGTTTCACGTAGTGGCTGGGCCAGCAAACCGAGTGCGTCAGGTTTGTGACCTGGTCTCCGTCGCTCCGGTGCCCATAACTTTTGATCCGTAATGAGTTACGTGGCGCACAGCATACCGTTGCAAAGCTCTCTGAGAGCACTACGATGGGGGCATCCAGATTGCTTGCTATGCCAGTTTTTGGAGCCCAAAATCGAACGTTTTAACCAGTTTCAGGCCACTTTTCTTCTTTTGCTCTGTTTTTCCGTCCCGGATCGTACTTCGTGAAATGTTAAAAGGACGACAACCTGACTCGCGGGACATCAGAGTGCCCTACAACGTGTCGATATCACGTCTGGTGAGGATGCTGCATTGTTGAAGCGCATGGGTTGTCGTTAAGCCCATTGGGCCATTTGAATGGGCCATATCTCTTGGCTGGGACTGTGAACCGTTAACACATATAGGAATTGTGCCCTCAACATGACGGGTGCGATCATACCAGCACTAATGCACCGGATGCCATCAGAACTACGACGTTAAGCGTGCTTGGGCGAGAGTAGTACTAGGATGGGTGTCCCCCTGGGAAGTCCTCGTGTTGCACCCCCTTTTCAATTTTTTTTGCCCGGTTAGGGTTGCCAAGATACTTTATCTACCAAATCTTTATTACTGAATCCCACGGAACATTGGGCAAGACAACTTCGCCTCACGTAAAGGCTGGGCCCGCAAACCGAGGGTATAGGGTTTGTGACCAGGTCTTCGTCGCTCCGTTGCCCATAACTTTTGATCTGCAAAGAGTTACGTGGCGCACAGCATACCATTGCAAAGCTCTCTGAGAGCTCTACGACGAGGGCATCCAGATTGCTTGTTGTGCCCCTTTTTGCAGCCCAAAATCAAACGTTTTCATCAATTTCAGGCCACTTTTCTTCTTTTGCTATGTTTTTCCGTCCCGGATCGTACGTTGTGAACTGTTAAAATTACGTCAACCTGACTCGCTGGACATCAGAGGGCCCTACACCGTGTCGAAATCACGATTGGTGATGATGATGCATTGTTGAAGCAGATGGGTTGTCTTTAAGCCCATTGGGCCTTTTGAATGGGCCATCTCTCTAGACTGGGACTATGATTAGCTAACACATAAAGGAATTGTACCCTCAACATGACGGGTGCGAGCATACCAGCACTAATGCACCGGATCCCATCAGAACTCCGAAGTTAAGTGTGCTTGGGCTAGAGTAGTACTAGGATGGGTGACCCCCTGGGAAGTCCTCGTGTTGCACCCCTTTTTCAATTTTTTTTACCCTGGTTAGGGTTGCCACGATACTTTATCCACCAAATCTCTATTACTGAATCCCACGGAACTTTGGGCAAGACAACTTCGCTTCACGTAGAGGCTGGGCCTGCAAACCGAGGGCGTAGGGTTTGTGACCAGGTCTCCGTCGCTCCGGTGCCCTTAACTTTTGATCCGTAAGGAGTTACGCGCCGCACAGCATACTGTTGCAAAGCTCTTCGAGAGCTCTACAACGGGGGCAGTTAGCTTGCTCACTTTGCCCATTTTTGGAGCCCAAAATCGAATGTTTTCATCAATTTCAGGCCACTTTTCTTCTTTAGCTCTTTTTTTTCCGTCCCGGATCGTACGTCGTGAACTGTTAAAAGGACGACAACCTGACTCGAAGGATATTAGAAGGCGCTACAACGTGTCGATATCACGTCTGGTGAGGATGCTGCGTTGTTGAAGCGGATGGGTTGTCGTTAAGCCCATCGGGCCTCTTGAATGGGCCATCTCTCTAGGCTGCGACTGTGAACAGTTAACACATAAAGGAATTGTGCCCTCAACATGACGGGTGCGATTATAATAGCTCTAATGCACCGGATCCCATCAGAACTCCGAAGTTAAGCGTGCTTGGCAAGAGTAGTACAAGGATGGGTGACCCCTTGGGAAGTCGTCGTGTTGCACCCCCTTTTCAATTTTTTTGCCCTGGTTAGGGTTGCCAAGATACTTTATCCACCAAATCTCTATTTCTGAATCCCACGGAACATTGGGCTGACAACTTCGCTTCACGTAGAGGCTGGGCACGCAAACCGAGGGCGTAGGGTTTGTGACCAAGTCTCCGTCGCTCCGGTGCCCATAACTTTTGATCCGTAAGGAGTTAGGCGGCACACAACATACCGTTGCAAAGCTCTCTGAGAGCTCAACGACGGGGGCAACCAGCATGCTCGCTGGCCCCGATTATGGAACCCAAAATTCAATGTTTTCATCAGTTTCATGCCACTTTTCTTGTTTTGCTCTGTTTTTCCGTCCCGGATCGTACGTCGTGAACTGTTAAAAGGACGACAACCTGACTCGCGGGACATCCGAGGGCCCTACAACGTGTCGATATCACATCTAGCGAGGATGCTTCGTTGTTGAAGCGGATGGGTTATTGTTAAGCCTATTGGGCTTTTTGAATGGGCCATCTCTCTAGGCTAGGACTGTGAACCGTTAACATATATAGGAATTGTGCCCTCAACATGATGGGTGCGATCATACCAGCACTAATGCACCGGATCCCATCAGAATTCCGAAGTTAAGCGTGCTTGGGTGAGAGTAGTACCAAGATGGGTGACCCCCTGGGAAGTCCTCGTGTTACACCCCTTTTTCAATTTTTTTTGCCCTGGTTAGGGTTGCCAAGATACTTTATCCACCAAATCTCTATTACTAAATCCCACAGAACATTGGGCAAGACAACTTCGCTTCACGTAGAGGCTGGGCCTGTAAACAGAGGGCGTAGGGTTTAAGACCAGGTCACCGTCGCTCCGGTGCCCATAACTTTTGATCTGTAAGGAGTTACGCGGCGTATAACATACCGTTGCAAAGCTCTCTGAGAGCTCTACGACGGGGGCAGCCAGCTTGCTCGTTGTGCCCGTTTTTGGAGCCCAAAATTGAACATTTTTATCAGTTTCAGGTCACTTTTCTTCTTTACCTCTGTTTTTCTGTCCCGAATCATACGTCGTGAAAGCTTAAAAGGACGACAACCAGACTCGCGGGTCATCAGAGGGCCCTACAACGTGTCGATATCACGTCTTGCGAGGATGCTGCGTTGTTGAAGGGGATGGGTTGTCATTAAGCCCATTGGGCCTTTTGAATGGGCTATCTCTATAGGCTGGGATTGCGAATCGGTAACACATATAGAAATTGTGCCCTTAACATGACGGGTGGGATCATACCAGCACTAATGCTCGCTGTGCCCGTTTTTGGATCCCAAAATCGAACGTTTTCATCAGTTTTAGGCTACTTTTCTTCTTTTGCTCTGTTTTTCCGTCCCGGATCATACATCGTGAACTATCAAAAGGACGACAACCTGACTCGCGGGACATCAGAGGGCCCTACAATGTGTCGATATCAAGTCTTGCAAGGATGCTGCGTTGTTGAAGCGGATGGGTTGTCGTTAAACCCATTGGGCCTTTTGAATGGGCCATATCTCTAGGCTGGGACTGTGAACCGTTAACACATATAGGAATTGTGCGCTCAACATGACAGGTGCGATCATACCTGCACAAATGCACCGGATCCCATCAGAACTCCGAAGTTAAGCGTGCTTGGGCGAGAGTAGTACTAGGACGGGTGACCCCTTGGAAAGTCCTCGTATTGCACCCCCTTTCCAATTTTTTTGCTCTGGTTAGGGTTGCCAAGATACTTTATCCAGCAAATCTCTATTACTGAATCCCACGAAAAATTGGGCAAGACAACTTCGCTTCACGTAGAGGCTGGGCCCGCAAAACCGAGGGCGTAGGGTTTGTGACCAGCTCTCTGTCGCTCTGATGCCCATTACTTTTTATCCGTAATTGTTACGCGGTGCACAGCATACCGTTGCAAATCTCTCTGAGTGCTCTACGACGGGGGCAGCTAGCTTGCTCGCTGTGCCCGTTTATGGAGCCTAAAATCGA
Source organism: Ehretia macrophylla (assembly GCA_037974665.1). NCBI lineage: Eukaryota > Viridiplantae > Streptophyta > Magnoliopsida > Boraginales > Ehretiaceae > Ehretia > Ehretia macrophylla. The sequence continues at coordinate 83,316,984 of CM075765.1, read as the reverse complement.
ACGATTTCATCAGTTTCAGTCTACTTTTCTTCTTTTCCTCTATTTTTCTGTCCCGGATTATACGTCGTGAACTGTTAAAAGGACAACAACCTGTCGATATCACGTCTTGCGAGGATCTTGCATTGTTGAAGCGGATGGGTTATCGTTAAGCCCATTAGGCCTTTTGAATTGGCCATCTCTTTAGGCTAGGACTGCGAACCGTTAACACATATAGAAATTGTGCCCTAAACATGACGGGTGCGATCATACCAGCACTAATGCACCGGATCCTATCAGAACTCCGAAGTTAAGCGTGCTTGGACGAGAGTAGGACTAGGATGGGTGACCCCGGAGGAAGTCCTCGTGTTGCACCCCCTTTTCAATTTTTTTTGCCCTGGTTGGGGTTGCCAAGATACTTTATCCACCAAATCTCTATTACTGAATTCCACGGAACATTGGGCAAGACAACATCGCTTCACGTAGAGGCTGGGCTCGCAAACCGAGGGTGTAGGGTTTGTGACCAGGTCTCCGTCGCTCCGGTGCCCATAACTTTTGATCCGTAAGGAGTTACGCGGTGCACAACATACCGTTGCAAAGCTCTCAGAGAGCTCTACGACGGGGGAAGCTATCTTGCACGCTTTGCCCATTTTTGGTGGCCAAAATTGAACGTTTTTATCAATTTCCATCCACTTTTCTTCTTTTCCTCTGTTTTTTCGACCCGGATCGTACGTCGTGAACTGTTAAAACGACTACAACCTAACACGCGGGACATCAGAGGGCCCTACAACGTGTCTATATCATGTCGTGCAAGCATGCTGCGTTGTTGAAGCGGATGGGTTGTCGTTAAGCCCATTGGGCCTTTTGAATGGGCCATCTCTCTAGGCTGGGACTGTGAACAGTTAACAAATAAAGGAATTGTACCCTCAACATGACGGGTGCGATCATACAAGCACTAATATACAGGATCCCATCAGAACTCCGAAGTTAAGCGTGATTGGGCGAGAGTAGTACTAGGATGGATGACCCCCTGGGAAGTCCTCGTGTTGCACCCCCTTTTCAATTTTTTTTGCTCTGGTTAGGGTTGCCAAGATACTTTATCCACCAAATCTATATTATTTAATCCCACGGAACATGGGCAAGACAACTTCGCTTCACGTAGAGGTTGGGCTCGTAAACCGAGGGCGTAGGGTTTGTGACTAGGTCTCCGTCGCTCCGGTGCCCATAACTTTTGATCTTTAAGGAGTTACGCGTCGCACAGTGTACCGTTGCAAAGCTCTCTAAGAGCTCCACGATGGGGGCAGCTAGCTTGCTCACTGTGCCGATTTATGGAGCACAAAATCGATCATTTTCATCAGTTTCGGGCCACTTATCTTGTTTTGCTCTGTTTTTCCATCCCGGATCATGCGTCGTGAACTGTTAAAAGGACGACAACCTGACTCGCGGGACATTAGAGGGCCCTACAACGTGTCTATATCACGTCGTGCAAGCATGCTGCGTTGTTGAAGCAGATGGGTTGTCGTTAAGCCCATTGGGCCTTTTGAATGGGCCATCTCTATAGGTTGGGACTGTGAACAGTTAACAAATAAAGGAATTGTATCCTCAACATGACGGGTGCGATCATACCAGCACTAATATACCGGATCCCATCAGAACTCCGAAGTTAAGCGTGCTTGGGCGAGAGTAGTACTAGGATGGATGACCCCCTGGGAAGTCCTCGTGTTGCACCCCCTTTTCAATTTTTTTTGCTCTGGTTAGGGTTACCAAGATACTTTATCCACCAAATCTCTATTATTGAATCCCACGGAACATTGGGCAAGACAACTTCACTTCACGTAGAGGCTGGGCTCGCAAACCGAGGGCGTAGGGTTTGTGACTAGGTCTCCGTTGCTCCGGTGCCCATAACTTTTGATCTTTAAGGAGTTACGCGGCGCACAGTGTACCGTTGCAAAGCTCTCTGAGAGCTCCACGATGGGGGCAGCTAGCTTGCTCACTGTGCCGATTTATGGAGCACAAAATCGATCATTTTCATCAGTTTCGGGCCACTTATCTTGTTTTGCTCTGTTTTTCCATCCCGGATCATGCGTCATGAACTGTTAAAAGGACGACAACCTGACTCGCGGGACATTAGAGGGCCCTACAACGTGTCTATATCACGTCGTGCAAGCATGCTGCGTTGTTGAAGCGGATGGGTTGTCGTTAAGCCCATTGGGCCTTTTGAATGGGCCATCTCTCTAGGTTGGGACTGTGAATAGTTAACAAATAAAGGAATTGTACCCTCAACATGACGGGTGCGATCATACCAGTACTAATATACCGGATCCCATCAGAACTCCGAAGTTAAGCGTGCTTGGGCGAGAGTAGTAATAGGATGGATGACCCCCTGGGAAGTCCTCGTGTTGCACCCCCTTTTCAATTTTTTTTGCTCTGGTTAGGGTTGCCAAGATACTTTATCCACCAAATCTCTATTATTGAATCCCACGGAACATTGGGCAAGACAACTTCACTTCACGTAGAGGCTGGGCTCGCAAACCGAGGGCGTAGGGTTTGTGACTAGGTCTCCGTCGCTCCAGGGCCCATAACTTTTGATCTGTAAGGAGTTGCGCGGCGCACAGCGTACCGTTGCAAAGCTCTCTGAGAGCTCCACGACGGGGGCAGCTAGCTTGCTCGCTGTACCGGTTTATGGAGCCCAAAATCAAACATTTTCATCAGTTTCGGGCCACTTATCTTGTTTTGCTCTGTTTTTCCGTCCCAGATCATGCGTCGTGAACTGTTAAAAGGACGACAACCTGACTCACAGGACATCAGAGGGCCCTACAACGTGTCTATATCACGTCGTGCAAGCATGCTGCGTTGTTGAAGCGGATGGGTTGTCGTTAATCCCATTAGGCCTTTTCAATGGGCTATCTCTCTAGGCTAGGACTGTGAACCGTTAACACATATAGGAATTGTGCCCTCAACATGACGGGTGCAATCATACCAGCACTAATGCACTGGATCCCATCAGAACTCCGAAGTTAAGCGTGTTTGGGCGATATCAATACTAGGATGGGTGACCCCCTTTGAAGTCCTCGTGTTGCACCCCCATTTCAATTTTTTTTGCCCTGGTTAGGGATGCCAAGATACTTTATCCACCAAATCTCTATTACTGAATCCCACGAAACATTGGGCAAGACAACATCGCTACACGTAAAGGCTGGGCCCACAAACCGAGGGCGTAGGGTTTGTGACCAGGTCTCCGTCACTCCGGTGCCCATAACTTTTGATCCGTAAGGAGTTACGTGGCGCACAGCATACCGTTGCAAAGCTCTCTGAGAGCTCTACGATGGAGGTAGCCATCTTGCTCGCTGTGCCCATTTTTGGAGCCCAAAATCGAACGTTTTCATCAGTTTTAGGCCACTTTTCTTATTTTGCTATGTTTTTCCGTCCCGAATCATACGTCGTGAACTATCAAAAGGACGACAACCTGACTCGCGGGACATCAGAGGGCCCTACAACGTGTCGATATCACGTCTTGCGAGGATGCTACGTTGTTGAAGCGGATGGGTTGTCGTTAAGCCCATTGGGCCTTTTGAATGGGCCAACTCTATAGGCTGGGACTGTGAACCGTTAACACATATAGGAATTGTGCGCTCAACATGACGGGTGCGATCATACCTACACAAATGCACCGGATCCCATCAGAACTCCGAAGTTAAGCGTGCTTGGGCGAGAGTAGTAGTAGGACGGGTTACCCCTTGGAAAGTCCTCGTATTGCACCCACTTTCCAATTTTTTTTGCCCTGGTTAGGGTTGCCAACATACTTTATCCACCAAATCTCTATTACTGAATCCCACGAAAAATTGGGCATGTAACGCCCCGATCCCTCACGAGACCGGAAGCTCTAATAACCATGCTATTCTCAACCCAATACCAAACCCAGTCTCAAAATTTTAGGGAAAACAGACAGAGTTTCCCCTGTATTGTGGACATTCTGAAAACCTGTAAACACTCAATAAAGCCACAACATAACAAGACATTCATTTATAACTAAAGATCTTAGCTTTAAGGCCATCCGAGCCTTAAGACATACAAAGAGTTTAGATACAAACAAGCATGCATTCATAACTTAACTTTTTTATAAAACCGCTTATCATGCCACTCCATGATAGCTTTTAAGTATTCTTAGAAATTGAAAACAACCAGTCATTCACTCCCAAGCATGCGAAGAAGCTAATAGTAGAAATATAAGTTATTACATGCCATGGTTCTAAATCTACCACTACAACATCTATCCCTCAATTTGCAAACTCTATAATATACACATATCACTTAGGTTACAAAATAGAACATAAAGTAAAGAAAACAAGTCATACTCTCATCAACAAGAACATAGTCCACCTCAAGCAACTAGACACAGCAACTAATGCAACTCCTCCAACTGCGCCACCTAAAACATGTTAGCGAGGTATGAGCAACCACTATTGCCCAGTGAGGGATAAGGTCCCGGGGCGTGCAATGCGACAAGTAATACAGTTAACAACAATAACAATTGAGCAAATCAAGAAACAAAGATAGCTTAAATAACCACATATTTGAAAGGATACATTTCTCATAACCCCTATACACCAATCTTCACTGGTCTTCATTCACGATCCACGAACCACGATCACGATCACGATAAGCCGGCATAACCCCAATCACTCCAGTGGGTGTACTCCGGATGTACCCCGAATCCTACGACCCAACATCCCCTGGCAATCTCCGGACCAGGCGAATGAGGGACTAGGGCACGGAGTTTGAATATCCACCGGCAAGCCCTCTGCCGCCCAGCCGATATTCAACACATCTGCCCCTGACACTATGGTTGCGCAACCACTATGCAATGCACTTAACGATGGCAAGTTAATAGCAATAATATAAGCATTAACACATATGAGGATCAACAAAGTAGGTTGACCTCGAGGCAATTAGCATAGAAGCAATTATATAAGCTAATAAGCAGTTTTACAAAGGGACATTTACAAAATAACCATAGAATTATGCCAAAAGCTCCAAATCAACTTAATATCACATATAAACACTCAAGAAGTCATGCCATGGGTTTAGAAGTGTGAGTCAACCGAAATTGCACCTAAACCCCTTTATTTTTCAAACTATTTCTCTTCCAAACCAAGGTTAATGATTCCATTTTCAAGGGAAACTCTCCCAACCTTCTAACTAACCCTCAAGGTACCCTCTCAACCCTCTAACTCATTCAAACGCCCGCGATTACCCCGAAAGCCCCAAATTCCCTCTTATGGCTTTAAACTACACATACCTTATCCGGGCTTCAAACAAGGGTTATCAAAGCTTCTATAGCACCTAGGTAGCCTAAGAATACTAGAAGTGAAACCCGAATCCACCCGGATTCGCATGAACCCCGAAACCCCTTTGTTAAAGTCGGCTATTTCACGTTTTATGCGATTCTAGAGCAATTCAAGTGCACGGGGCTATTAGACTACCTTCATTAGCACCTAAGGCATCTATTAGGAGTGTTGAATCAAGCTAATACGTGCAATTACACAAAACCCTAGAAAAACGTCACTATTCACCTCATAAATTCAAATGACGATTCCAACCGTTTAAAATGCGAACTAATAGCTCAAATGTGTTCTCTAGCACTTATATACAAGGTATAATAGCATAGATAAGCTTTGCAATAGCATTTGATAACATTTTCAACAAATCAAGAAAAATGTAACATTTTAGATATGCATAAAAAGTCATGAAAACCCTCACCTAAAGCGCGTAGGAGCACCTAGAAGGCTTGCACACACCCTAAACTACTTGTCCAAGGCTTGGAGAGGCGTGGATTGGAGATTTGATGAGCAAAAGATCTCCTTCTTGGCAGCTAAGGGCTGTTCGGATTTTGAACAGTAATTCCTGCACTTTTTTGTTTTTTGTTTTTGCTAAGTTATGAGCTTATATTGTGTTTGGTTGGATATATATTAAGTTGGGGCATATATGGTCTTCTAAAATGAGTCTAATAAGCTTTAAAACGAGTCTAAGGTGCAAGATGAGTGCTAGCTAATTAAAACACTAAGTTAAGTTACGTAATACTATTCATTAGATTGACAAAACATTTTCTAAACGAGTGCTCCTATCGTTCTTAGCTCAAAAGCATATTTTTTTCATTCCTAAAACAATTAATATGATTTAAGAAAAATGCTAATTCAAAATAATTAAATAGTTGAAAAATAGAATGAATAGTAGCCACTTAAAGTAACAAGTAAAGCACAGAAGATATACGCAAATAGTATATGCAACAGTAAATAAATGTACATTGAAGTTCTCGGGCGTCACAGGGCAAGACAACTTCGCTTCACGTAGAGGCTGGGCCCGCAAAACCGAGGGCATAGGGTTTGTGACCACGTCTCTGTCGCTCCGATGCCCATTACTTTTTACTCGTAATTGTTACGTGGCGCACAGCATACCGTTGCAAATCTCTCTGAGAGCTCTAAGACGGGCGCAGCTAGCTTGCTCTCTGTGCCCGTTTATATAGCCCAAAATCGAACGATTTCATCAGTTTCAAGCTACTTTTCTTCTTTTGCTCTATTTTTCCGTCCCGGATTATACGTCGTGAACTGTTAAAAGGACGACAACCTGACTCGCGGGACATCAGAGGGCCCTACAACGTGTCTATATCACGTCGTGCAAGCATGCTACGTTGTTGAAGCGGATGGGTTGTCGTTAAGCCCATTGGGCCTTTTTAATGGGCCATCTCTCTAGGCTGGGACTATGAACAATTAACAAATAAAGGAATTGTACCCTCAACTTGACGGGTGCGATCATACCAGCACTAATATACTGGATCCCATCAGAACTCCGAAGTTAAGCGTGCTTGGGCGAGAGTAGTACTAGGATGGATGACCCCCTGGGAAGTCCTCGTGTTGCACCCCCTTTTCAATTTTTTTTGCTCTGGTTAGGGTTGCCAAGATACTTTATCCACCAAATCTCTTTTATTGAATCCCACGGAACATTGGGCAAGACAACTTCGCTTCACGTAGAGGCTGGGCTCGCAAATCGAGGGCGTAGGGTTTGGGACTAGGTCTCCGTCGCTCCGGTGCCCATAACTTTTGATCTGTAAGGAGTTGCGCGGCGCACAGCGTACCGTTGCAAAGCTCTCTGAGAGCTCCACGACGGGGGCAGCTAGCTTGCTCGCTGTGCCGGTTTATGGAGCCCAAAATCGAACATTTTCATCAGTTTCAGGCCACTTTTCTTCTTTTGCTCTATTTTTCCGTCCCGGATCGTACGTCGTGAACTGATAAATGGATGACAACCTGACTCGCTGGACATCAGAGGGCCCTACAACGTGTATATATCACGTCGTGCAAGCATGCTGCGTTGTTGAAGCGGATGGGTTGTCGTTAAGCCCATTGGGCCTTTTGAATGGGCTATCTCTATAATCTGGGACTCTGAACAGTTAACACATAAAGGAATTGTGCCCTCAACATGACGGGTGTGATCATACCAACACTAATGCATCGGATCCCATCAGAACTCTGAAGTTAAGCGTGCTTGGGCGAGAGCAATACAAGGATGGGTGACCCCCTTGGAAGTCCTCGTGTTGCACCTCCTTTTCAATTTTTTTTGCCCTGGTTAGGGTTGCCAATATACTTTTTCCACCAAATCTCTATTACTGAATCCCACGGAACATTGGGAAAGACAACTTTGCTTCAAGTAGAGGCTGGGCCCTCAAACCGAGGGCGTAGGGTTTGTGACCAGGTCTCCGTCTCTCCGGTGCCAATAACTTTTGATTCGTAAGGTGTTACGCGGCGTACAGCATACCATTGCAAAGCTCTCTGAAAGCTCTACGACGGGGGCAGCCAGCTTGCTCGCTGTGCCCGGTTTTGAGCCCAAAATCGAACGTTTGCATCACTTTCAGGCTACTTTTCTTCATTTGCTCTGTTTTTGCGTCCCGGATCATACGTCGTGAACTATCAAAAGGACGACAACCTGACTCGCGGGACATCAGAGGTCCGTACAACGTGTCGGTCTCACGTCTTGCGAGGATGCTGGGTTGTTGAAGCGGATGGGTTGTCGTTAAGCCCATTGGGCCTTTTGAATTGGCAAACACTATAGGCTGGGACTGTGAACCGTTAACACATATAGGAATTGTGCGCTCAACATGACGAGTGCGATCATACGTGCACAAATGCACCGGATCCCATCAGAACTCCGAAGTTAAGCGTGCTTGGGCGAGAGTAGTACTAGGACGGGTGACCCCTTGGAAAGTCCTCGTATTGCACCCCCTTTCCAATTTTTTTTGCCCTAGTTAGGGTTGCCAACATACTTTATACACCAAATCTCTATTACTGAATCCCATGAAAAATTGGGCAAGACAACTTCGCTTCACGTAGAGGCTGGGCCCGCAAAACCGAGGGCGTAGGGTTTGTGACCAGGTCTCTGTCGCTCCGATGCCCATTACTTTTTATCCGTAATTGTTACGCGGCGCACAGCATACCGTTGCAAATCTCTATGAGAGCTCTACAACGGGGGCAGCTAGCTTGCTCTCTGTGGCCGTTTATGGAGCCCAAAATCGAACGATTTCATCAGTTTCAGGCTACTTTTATCCTTTAACTCTATTTTTCCGTCCCGAATTATACGTCGTGAACTGTTAAAAGGACGACAACCTGACTCGCGGGACATTAGAGGGCCCTACAATGTGTCGATAACACGTCTTGCGAGGATCCTGCGTTGTTGAAGCGGATGGGTAATTGTTAAGCCCATTAGGCCTTTTGAATGGGCCATCTCTCTACGCTAAGACTGGGAACCGTTAACACATATAGGAATTGTGCCCTCAACATGACGGGTGCGATCATACCAGCACTAATGCACCGGATCCCACCAGAACTCCGAAGTTAAGCGTGCTTGGGCGAGAGTAGTACTAGGATGGGTGACCCCTTGGGAAGTCCTCGTGTTGCACGCCCATTTTCAATTTTTTTTGCCCTAGTTAGGGTTGCCAAGATACTTTATCCACCCAATCTCTATTACTGAATCCCACGGAACATTGGGCAAGACAACTTCGCCTCACGTAGAGGCTGGGCCCGCAAACCGAGGGTGTAGGGTTTGTGACCAGGTCTCCATCGCTCCGGTACCCATAACTTTTGATCCGTAAGGAGTTACGCGGCGCACAACATACCGTTGCAAAGATCTGTGAGAGCTCTACGACGTGGGTAGCGAGCTTTCTCGCTTTGCCTATTTTTGGAGCCCAAAATCGAACATTTTAATCAATTTCAGTCCACTTTTCTTCTTTTTCTCTATTTTTTCGACTCGGATCGTACGTAGTGAACGGTTAAAAGGACTACAACCTGACTCGCAGGACATCAGAGGGCCCTACAACGTGTCGATATCACGTCGTGCAAGCATGCAGCGTTGTTGAGGCGGATAGGTTGTCGTTAAGCCCATTGGGCCTTTTGAATGGGCCGTCTCTTTAGGCTAGGACTGTGAACAATTAACACATAAAGGAATTGTACCCTCAACATGACGGGTGCGATCATACCAGCACTAATGCACAAGATCCCATCAGAACTCCGACGTTAAGTGTGCTTGGCCGTGAGTAGTACTAGGATGGGTGACCCCCTAGGAAGTCCTCGTGTTGCACCCACTTTTTAAATTTTTTTGCCCGGGTAAGGGTTGCCAACATACTTTATCTACCAAATCTCTAATACTGAATTCCATGAAACATTGGGCAAGAGAACTTCGCTTCACGTAAACGCTGGGCCTGCAAACCGCAGGCGTAGACTTTGTGACTAGGTCTCCGTCGCTCCGGTGCCAATAACTTTAGATCCGTAGGGAGTTACGCGGCGCACAACATACCGTTGCAAAGCTCTCTGAGAGCTCTACGATGTGTGCAGGTAGTTTACTAGCTGTGCCCCTTTTTGGAGCCCAAAATCGAACGTTTTCATCAGTTTCAGGCTACTTTTCTACTTTTGCTCTGTTTTTCTGTCGCGGATCATACGTCGTGAACTATAAAAAGGACGACAACCTGACTCGCGAGACATCAGAGGGCCCTACAACGTGTCGATATCAAGTCTTGCGATGATGCTGCCTCATTGAAGCAGATGGGTTTTCGTTAAGCCCATTGGGCCTTTTGAATGGCCCTCTCTATAGGCTGGGACTATTAACCGTTAACACATAAAGGAATTGTGCCCTCAACATGACGGGTGCGATCATACTAGCACTAATGCACCGGATCCCATCAGAACTCCGAAGTTAAGCGTGCTTGGGCGAGAGTAGTACTAGGATGGGTGACCCCCTGGGAAGTCCTAGTGTTGGACCCCCTTTTCAATTTTTTTTGCCCTAGTTAGGGTTGCCAAGATACTTTATCCACCAAATCTCTGTTACTGAATCCCACGAAACGTTGGGCAAGACAACTTCGCTTCACGTAGAGGCTGGGCCCGCAAACCGAGGGCGTAGGGTTTGTGACCAGGTCTCCGTCGCTCCGGTGCCCATAACTTTTTATCTGTAATTGTTATGCGGCGCACAACATAACGTTGCAAAGATCTCTCATAGCTCTACGACGGGGGCGGCCAACTTGCTCTTTGTGCCCATTTTTGGAGCCCAAAATCAAACGTTTTCATCAGTTTTAGGCCTCTTTTATGCTTTTGCTCTGTTTTTCCATCCCGGATCGTACGTCGTGTACTGTTAAAAAGGACGACAACCTGACTCGCGGGACATCAGAGGGCCCTACAACGTGTCGATATCACGTCTTGCGAGGATGCTGCGTTGGTGAAGTGGATGGGTTGGCATTAAGCCCATTGGGCCTTTTGAATGGGCCAGTTCTGTAGGCTGGGACGGTGAACCGGTAACACATATAGGAATTGTGCCCTGAACATGACGGGTGCGATCATACCAGCACTAATGCAGTAGATCCCATCAGAACTCCGAAGTTAAGCGTGCTTGGACGAGAGTTGTACTAGGATGTGTGACCCCCTTTCGAAGTCCACGTGTTGCACCCCATTTTCCTTTTTTTTTGCCCTGGTTAGGCTTGCCAAGATACTTTATCCACCAAATCACTATTACTGAATCCCATGGAATATTGGGCAAGACAACTTCGCATCACATAGAGGCTGGGCACACAAACCGAGGGCGTGGGGTTTGAGACTAGGTCTCCGTCGCTCCAATGCCCGTAACTTTTGATCCGTAAGGAGTTACGCGGCGCACAACATACTGTTCGAATGCTCTCTGAAAGCTCTACGACGGGGGCAGCTAGCTTGCTCCCTGTGCCCTTTTTTGGAGCCCAAAATCGACGGTTTTCATCATTTTCAGGTCAATTTTCTTCTTTTGCTCTGTTTTTTTGACCCGGATCGTACGTCGTGAAATATTAAAAGGACGCCAACCTGACTCGAAGGACATCAGAGGGCCCTACAACGTGTCGATATCATGTCGTGCAAGCATGCTACGTTGTTTAAGCGGATGGGTTGTCGTTAAGCCCATTGGGCCTTTTGAATGGGCCATCTCTCTAGGCTAGGACTGTGAAAAATTAACACATAAAGGAATTGTGCCCTCAACATGACGGGTGCGATCATACCAGCACTAATGCACCGGATCCCATCAGAACTACGACGTTAAGTGTGCTTGGGCGTGAGTAGTACTAGGATTGGTGACCCCCTGGAAAGTCCTCGTGTTGCACCCCTTTTCAATTTTTTTTGCCCGGGTTAGGGTTGCCACGATACTTTATCTACCAAATCTCTATTACTGAATCCCACGGAACATTGGGCAAGACAACTTCGCTTCACCTAGAGGCTGCGCCCGCAAATCGAGGGCGTAGGGTTTGTGACCAGGTCTCCGTCGCTCCGGTCCCCATAACTTTTGATAAGCAAGAAGTTACGCGGCGCACAGCATACCGTTGCAAAGCTCTCTAAGAGCTCTACGGAGGCGGCAGCCAGCTTGCTCTCTATGCTCCTTTTTGGAGCCCAAATTCGAACGTTTTCATCAGTTTCAGGCAACTTTTCTTCTTTTGCTCTATTTTTCTGTCCCGGATCATACGTCGTGAACTATTAAAATGACGACAACCTGACTCGCGGGACATCAGAGGGCCTTACAACGTGTCGATATCAAGTCTTGTGATGATGCTGCGTCGTTGAAGCGGATGGGCTTTCGTTAAGCCCATTGGGCCTTTTGAATGGGCCAACTTTCTAGGCTGGCACTGTGAACCGTTAACACATATAGGAATTGTGCCCTCAACATGACGGTTGCGATCATTCCAGCACTAATGCACCGAATCCCATCAGAACACCGAAGTTAAGCGTGCTTGGGAGAGAGTAGTACTAGGATGGGTGACCCCCTGGGAAGTCCTCGTATTGTACCTCTTTTTCAATTTTTTTTGCCCTGGTTAGGGTTGCCAAGTTACTTTATCAACCAAATCTCTATTACCGAATCCCACGAAACATTGGGCAAGACAACTTCGCTTCAAGTAGAGGCTGGGCCCGCAAACCGATGGCGTAGTGTTTGTGACCAAGTCTCCGTCGCTCCGATGCCCATAACTTTTTATCTGTAATTGTTACGCAGCGCACAACATACCGTTACAAAGCTCTCTGAGAGCTCTACGATGGGTGCAGCCAGCTTGCTCGCTGTGCCCATTTTTGGAGCCCAAAATCGAACGTTTTCATCAGTTTTAGGCTACTTTTCTATTTTTGCTCTGTTTTTTCGTCCCAGATCGTACGTCGTGAACTGTTAAAAGGACGACAACCTAACTCGCGGGACGTCACAAGGCCCTACAATGTGTCGAGATCACGTCTTGTGAGGATGCTGCGTTGTTGAAGCGGATGGGTTGTCATTAAGCCCATTGGGGATTTTGAATGGGCTATCTCTATAGGCTGGGATTGTGAACCGTTAACACATATAGGAATTGTGCCCTCAACATGACGGGTGCAATCATACCAGTACTAATGCACCAGATCCCATCAGAACTCCGAAGTTAAGCGTGCTTGGGCGAGAGTTGTACTAGGATGTGTGACCCCCTGCGAAGTCCTCGTGTTGCACCCCCTTTTCATTTTTTTTTGCCCTGGTTAGGCTTGCCAAGATACTTTATCCACCAAATCTCTATTACTGAATCCCATGGAATATTGGGCAAGACAACTTCACTTCACGTAGAGGCTGGGCCAGCAAGCCGAGGGCGTAGGGTTTGTGACTAGGTCTCTGTCGTTCCAGTGCCCGTAACTTTTGATCCGTAAGGAGTTACGCGGCGCACAGCATACAGTTGTAATGCTCCCTGAGAGCTCTACGACGAGGGCAGCTAGCTTGCTCGCTCTGCCCATTTATGGAGCCCAAAATCGAATATTTTCATGAGTTTCATGCCACTTTTCTTGTTTTGCTCTCTTTTTCCGTCCCAGATCGTGCGTTGTGAACAGTTAAAAGGACGACAACCTAACCCGCGGGACATCAGAGGGCCCTACAACGTGTCGATATCACGTCTTTCGAGGATGCTGCGTTGTTGAAGTGGATGGGTTGTCATTAAGCCCATTGGGCCTTTTAAATGGGCCATCTCTCTAGGCTAGGGCTGTGAACCGTTAGCACATATAGGAATTGTGCCCTCAACATGACGGGTGCTATCATACCAGCACTAATGCACCGGATCCCATCAGAACTCCGAAGTTAAGCGTGCTTGGGCGAGAGTAGTACTAGGATGGGTGACCCCTTGGGAAGCCCACGTGTTGTACCCCCTTTTCAATTTTTTTTTCCCTAGTTAGGGTTGCCAAGATACTTAATCCACCAAATCTCTATTACTGAATCCCACGAAACATTGGGCAACACAATTTCGCTTCACTTAGAGGCTGGGCCCGCAAACTGAGGGCGTAGGGTTTTTGACCAGGTCTCCGTCGCTCCGATGCCCATAACTTTTGATCCGTAGGGAGTTACACGGCGTACAGCATACCGTTGCAAAGCTCTCTGAGAGCACTACGACGAGGGCAGCCAGCTTGCTCGTTGTGCCCTTTTTGGAGCACAAAATTGAACATTTTCAACAGTTTCAGGGACTTTTATACTTTGCTCTGTTTTTTCGTCCCGGATCGTATGTCGTGAACCGTTAAAAGGACGACAACCTGACTCGCCGGACATCAGAGGGCCCTACAACGTGTCGATATCACGTCTTTCGAGGATGCTGCGTTGTGGAAGCGGATGTGTTGTCGTTAAGCCCATTAGGCCTTTTGGATGGGCCATCTCTCTAGGCTGGGACTATGAACAGTTAACACATAAAGGAATTGTGCCCTCAACATGACGGGTGCGATCATACCATCACTAATGCACCGGATCCCATCAGAACTTCAAAGTTAAGCGTGCTTGGGCGAAAGTTGTACTAGGATGGGTGACCCCATGGGAAGTCCTTGTGTTGTACCCCCTTTTCAATTTTTTTTTGCCCTGGTTAGGGTTGCCAAGATACTTTATCCACCAAATCTCTATTACAGAATCCCATGGAACATTGGGCCAGACAATTTCGCTTCACGTAGAGGCTGGGCCCGTAAACCGACGGCGTAGGGTTTGTGACCAGGTCTCCGTCGCTACGGTGCCCATAACTTTTGGTCCGTAGGGAGTCACGCGGTGCATAGTATACCGTTGCGAAGCTCTCTGAGAGCTCTACGATGGGGGCAGCCAGCTTGCTCGCTGTACCCCTTTTTGGAGCTCAAATTCAAACGTTTTCATTAGTTTCAGGCCACTTTTCTTCTTTTGCTCTGTTTTTCTGTCCCGGATCATACGTCGTGAACTGTTAAAAGGACGACAACCTGACTAGCGGGACATCAGAAGGCCGTACAACGTGTCGATATCGCGTCTTGCGAGGATGCTACGTTGTTGAGGCGGATGGGTTCTCGTTAAGCCCATTGGGCCTTTTGAATTGGCCATCTCTCTAGGCTGGGACTGTGAGCCGTTAACACATATAGGAATTGTGCAATCAACATGACGAGTGCAATCATACCCGCATGAATGCACTGGATCATATCAGAACTCCGAAGTTAAGCGTGTTTGGGCGAGAGAAATACTAGTATGGGTGACCCCATAGGAAGGCCTCGTGTTGCACACCTTTTTCAATTTTTTTTGCCCTGGTTAGGATTGCCAAGGTACTTTATCCACCAAATCTCTATTACTGAATCCCACGGAACATTGGGCAAGACAACTTCGTTTCACGTAGAGGCTGGGCCCGCAAACCGACGGCGTAGGGTTTCTGACCAGGTCTCCGTCGCTCCGGTGCCCATAACTTTTGATCCGTAGGGAGTCACGTGGCGCACAGCACACCGTTGCAAAGCTCTCTTAAAGCTCTACGACGGGGATAGCCAGCTTGCTCGCTGTGCCAATTTTTGGAGCCCAAAATCGAACGTTTTCATCAGTTTCAGGCCACTTTTCTTCTTTTGCTCTGTTTTATTCGTCCCGGATTATACGTCGTGAACTGTTAAAAGGACGACAACCTGGCTCGCAGGACATGAGAGGGCCCTACAACGTGTCGATATAGCGTCTTGCAAGAATGCTGCATTGTTGACGCAGATGGGTTGTCGTTAAGCCCACTGGGCCTTTTGAATGGGCCATTTCTCTAGGCTGGGACTGTGAACCGTTAACACATATAGGAATTGTGCCCTCAACATGACGGGTGCGATCATACCAGCACTAATGCACTGGATCATATCAGAACTCCGAAGTTAAGCGTGTTTGGGCGAGAGTAGTACTAGGCTGGGTGACCCTCTAGGAAGTCCTCGTGTTGCACACCTTTTTCAATTTTTTTTGCCCTGGTTAGGATTGCCAAGGTACTTTATCCACCAAATCTCTATTACTGAATCCCACGGAACATTGGGCAAGACAACTTCGTTTCACGTAGAGGCTGGGCCCGCAAACCTAGGGCGTAGGGTTTGTGACCAGGTCTCCGTCGCTCCGGTGCCCATAAATTTTGATCCGTAAGGAGTTACGCGGCGCACAACATATCGTTGCAAAGCTCTCTGAGAGCTCTTTGACGGGGGCAACCAGCTTGCTGGCTTGGGTTGTCGTTTAGCCCATTGGGCCTTTTGAATGGGCCATCTCTCTAGGCTGGGACTGTGAACCGTTAACACATATAGGAATTGTACCCTCAACATGACGGGTGCGATCATACCAGCACTAATGCATTGGATCCCATTAGAACACCGAAGTTAAGCGTGCTTGGGCGAAAACAGTACTCGGATGGGTGACCCCCTGGGAAGTCCTCGTGTTGCACCCCCTTTTCAATTTTTTTTGCCCTGGTTAGGGTTGCCAAGCTACTTTATCCACCAAATCTCTATTACTGAATCCCACGGAAAATTGGGCAAGACAACTTCACTTCAAGTAGAGGCTGGGCCCGCAAACCGATGGCGTAGTGTTTGTGACCAAGTCTCCGTCACTCCAGTGCCCATAACTTTTGATTTGTAAGGAGTTACGCGGTGCACAGCATACCCTTGCAAAGCTCTCTGAGAGCTCTACGACGGCGGGAGCCAGCTTGCTCGCTGTGCCAATTTTTGGAGCCCAAAATCGAACGTTTTCATCAGTTTTAGGCCACTTTTCTTCTTTTGCTCTGCTTTTTCGTCCCGGATCGTACGTTGTAAACTGTTAAAAGGACGACAACCTGACTCGTGGGACATCAGTGGGCCCTACAACGTGTCTATATCACGTCTGGTGAGGATGCTGCGTTGTTGAAGTGGATGGGTTGTCGTTAAGCCCATTGGGCCTTTTGAATGGGCCATCTCTCTAGGCTAGCCTTGTGAACCGTTAACACATATAGGAATTGTGCCTTGAACATGACGGGTGCGATCATACCAACACTAATGCACCAGATCCCATCAGAACTCCGAAGTTAAGCGTGCTTGGGTGAGAGTAGTACTAGGATGGGTGACCCCCTGCGAAGTCCTCGTGTTGCACCCCCTTTTCATTTTTTTTTGCCCTGGTTAGGCTTGCCAAGATACTTTATCCACCAAATCTCTATTACTGAATCCCATGGAATATTGGGCAAGACAACTTCACTTCACGTAGAGGCTGGGCCAGCAAGCCGAGGGCGTAGGGTTTGTGACTAGGTCTCCGTCGTTCCAGTGCCCGTAACTTTTGATCCGTAAGGAGTTACGCGGCGCACAGCATACAGTTGTAATGCTCCCTGAGAGCTCTACGACGAGGGCAGCTAGCTTGCTCGCTCTGCCCATTTATGGAGCCCAAAATCGAATATTTTCATGAGTTTCATGCCACTTTTCTTGTTTTGCTCTGTTTTTCCGTCCCGGATCGTACGTCGTGAACTGTTAAAAGGACGACAACCTGACTCGCGGGACATCCGAGGGCCCTACAACGTGTCGATATCACATCTAGCGAGGATGCTTCGTTGTTGAAGCGGATGGGTTGTCCTTAAGCCCATTGGGCCTTTTGAATGGGCCATCTCTCTAGGCTAGGACTGTGAACCGTTAACAGATATAGGAATTGTGCCCTCAACATGACGGGTGCGATCATACCAGCACTAATACACCGGATCTCATCAGAACTCCGAAGTTAAGCGTGCTTGGGGGAGAGTAGTACTAGGATGGGTGACCCCCTGGGAAGTCCTCGTGTTGCATCCCCTTTTCAATTTTTTTTGCCCTTGTTAGGGTTGCAAGATACTTAATCCACCAAATCTCTATTACTGAATCCCACGGAACATTGGGCAAGACAACTTCGCTTCACGTAGAGGCTGGGCCCGCAAACTGAGGGCGTAGGGTTTTTGACCAGGTCTCCGTCGCTCCGATGCCCATAACTTTTGATCCGTAGGGAGTTACACGGCGTACAGCATACCGTTGCAAAGCTCTCTGAGAGCACTACGACGAGGGCAGCCAGCTTGCTCGTTGTGCCCTTTTTGGAGCACAAAATTGAACATTTTCAACAGTTTCAGGGACTTTTATACTTTGCTCTGTTTTTTCGTCCCGGATCGTATGTCGTGAACCGTTAAAAGGACGACAACCTGACTCGCCGGACATCAGAGGGCCCTACAACGTGTCGATATCACGTCTTTCGAGGATGCTGCGTTGTGGAAGCGGATGTGTTGTCGTTAAGCCCATTAGGCCTTTTGGATGGGCCATCTCTCTAGGCTGGGACTATGAACAGTTAACACATAAAGGAATTGTGCCCTCAACATGACGGGTGCGATCATACCATCACTAATGCACCGGATCCCATCAGAACTTCAAAGTTAAGCGTGCTTGGGCGAAAGTTGTACTAGGATGGGTGACCCCATGGGAAGTCCTTGTGTTGTACCCCCTTTTCAATTTTTTTTTGCCCTGGTTAGGGTTGCCAAGATACTTTATCCACCAAATCTCTATTACAGAATCCCATGGAACATTGGGCCAGACAATTTCGCTTCACGTAGAGGCTGGGCCCGTAAACCGACGGCGTAGGGTTTGTGACCAGGTCTCCGTCGCTACGGTGCCCATAACTTTTGGTCCGTAGGGAGTCACGCGGTGCATAGAATACCGTTGCGAAGCTCTCTGAGAGCTCTACGATGGGGGCAGCCAGCTTGCTCGCTGTACCCCTTTTTGGAGCTCAAATTCAAACGTTTTCATTAGTTTCAGGCCACTTTTCTTCTTTTGCTCTGTTTTTCTGTCCCGGATCATACGTCGTGAACTGTTAAAAGGACGACAACCTGACTAGCGGGACATCAGAAGGCCGTACAACGTGTCGATATCGCGTCTTGCGAGGATGCTACGTTGTTGAGGCGGATGGGTTCTCGTTAAGCCCATTGGGCCTTTTGAATTGGCCATCTCTCTAGGCTGGGACTGTGAGCCGTTAACACATATAGGAATTGTGCAATCAACATGACGAGTGCAATCATACCCGCATGAATGCACTGGATCATATCAGAACTCCGAAGTTAAGCGTGTTTGGGCGAGAGAAATACTAGTATGGGTGACCCCATAGGAAGTCCTCGTGTTGCACCCCCTTTTTCAATTTTTTTTGCCCGGTTAGGGTTGCCAAGGTACTTTATCCACCAAATCTCTATTACTAAATCCCACAGAACATTGGGCAAGACAACTTCGCTTCACGTAGAGGCTGAGCCCTCAAACCGAGGGTGTAGGGTTTCTGACCAGGTCTCCGTCGCTCCGGTGCCCATAACTTTTGATCCGTAGGGAGTCACGTGGCGCACAGCACACCGTTGCAAAGCTCTCTTAAAGCTCTACGACGGGGATAGCCAGCTTGCTCGCTGTGCCAATTTTTGGAGCCCAAAATCGAACGTTTTCATCAGTTTCAGGCCACTTTTCTTCTTTTGCTCTGTTTTATTCGTCCCGGATTATACGTCGTGAACTGTTAAAAGGACGACAACCTGGCTCGCAGGACATGAGAGGGCCCTACAACGTGTCGATATAGCGTCTTGCGAGAATGCTGCATTGTTGACGCAGATGGGTTGTCGTTAAGCCCACTGGGCCTTTTGAATGGGCCATTTCTCTAGGCTGGGACTGTGAACCGTTAACACATATAGGAATTGTGCCCTCAACATGACGGGTGCGATCATACCAGCACTAATGCACTGGATCATATCAGAACTCCGAAGTTAAGCGTGTTTGGGCGAGAGTAGTACTAGGCTGGGTGACCCTCTAGGAAGTCCTCGTGTTGCACACCTTTTTCAATTTTTTTTGCCCTGGTTAGGATTGCCAAGGTACTTTATCCACCAAATCTCTATTACTGAATCCCACGGAACATTGGGCAAGTCAGCTTCGCTTCACGTAGAGGCCGGGCCCGCAAACCGAGGGCGTATGGTTTGTGACTAGGCCTTCGTCGTTCCGCTGCCCCTAAATTTTGATCCGTAAGGAGTTACGCGGCGCACAACATATAGTTGCAAAGCTCTCTGAGAGCTCTTTGACGGGGGCAACCAGCTTGCTGGGTTGGGTTGTCGTTTAGCCCATTGGGCCTTTTGAATGGGCCATCTCTCTAGGCTGGGACTGTGAACCGTTAACACATATAGGAATTGTACCCTCAACATGACGGGTGCGATCATACCAGCACTAATGCATTGGATCCCATTAGAACACCGAAGTTAAGCGTGCTTGGGCGAAAACAGTACTCGGATGGGTGACCCCCTGGGAAGTCCTCGTGTTGCACCCCCTTTTCAATTTTTTTTGCCCTGGTTAGGGTTGCCAAGATACATTATCCACCAAATCTCTATTACTGAATCCCACGGAACCTTGGGCAAGACAACTTCGCTTTACGTAGAGGCTGGGCCAGCAAACCGAGGGCGTAGGGTTTATGGCCAGGTCTCCGTCGCTCCGATGCCCATAACTTTTGATCCATAATTGTTATGCGGTGCACAGCATACCGTTGCAAAGCTCTCTAAGAGCTCTATGACGGTGGCAGCTAGCTTGCTCCCTGTGACCCTTTTTGGAGCCCAAAATTGAACGTTTTCATTAGTTTCAGGCCAATTTTCTTCTTTTGCTAAGTTTTTCCGTCCCGGATCGTACGTCGTGAATTGTTAAAAGGACGACAACCTGACTCGCGGGACATCAGAGGGCCCGACAATGTGTTGATATGACGTCTTGCAAGGATGCTACATTGTTGAAGCGGATGGGTTGCCGTTAAGCCATTGGGCCTTTTGAATGGGCCATTTCTCTAGGCTGGGACTGTGTACAGTTAACACATAAAGGAATTGTGCCTTCAACATGACGGGTGCGATCATACCAGTGCTAATGCACCGGATCCCAACTGAACTCCGAAATTAAGCGTGCTTGGGCGAGAATAGTACTAGGATGGGTGACCCCCTGCGAAGTCCTCGTGTTGCTCCCCATTTTCAATTTTTTTTGCCCTGGTTAGGTTTGCCAAGATACTTTATCCACCAAATCTCTATTACTGAATCCCACAGAACATTGGGCAAGACAACTTCGTTTCACGTAGAGGTTGGGCCCGCAAACCGAGGGTGTAGGGCTTGTGACCAAGTCTCCGTCGCTCTGATGCCCATAACTTTTGATCTGCAAGGAGTTACGCGTCGCAAAGCATACCGTTGCAAAGCTCTATGAGAGCCCAACGACGGGGACAAACAATTTGCTCGCTGTGCCCTTTTTTGGAGCCCAAAATCGAACGTTTTCATCCGTTTCAGGCTACTTTTCTTCTTTTGCTCTATTTTTCATCTCGAATCGTACGTTGTGAACTGTTAAAAGGACGACAACCTGACTCGCGGGACATCAGAGGGCCTTACAACATGTCGATATCACATCTTGCAAGGATGCTGCGTTATTGAAGCGGATGGGTTGTCGTTAAGCCCATTGGGCCTTTTGAATGGGCCATCTCTCTAGGCTGGGACTGGAACCGTTAACACATATAGGAATTGTGCCCTCTGCATGATGGCTGCGATCATACCAGCACTAATGCACCGTATCCCATCAGAACCCCGAAGTTAAGCGTGCTTGGGCGAGAGTAGTACTAGGATGGGTGACCCCCGGGGAAGTCCTCGTGTTGCACCCCCTTTTAAATTTTTTTTGCCGTAGTTAGGGTTGCCAAGATACTTTATCCACCAAATCTCTATTATTGAATCCCACGGAACATTGGGCAAGACAACTTCGTTTCACGTAGAGGCTAGGCCCGCAAACCGAAGGCGTAGGGTTTGTGACCATGTCTCCGTCGCTCCAGTGCCCATAACTTTTGATCCGTAAGGAGTTACGCGGCGCGCAGCATACCGTTGCAAAGCTGTCTAAGAGCTCTACGACGGGGGCAACCATCTTGCTTGTTGTGCCCCTTTTTGGAGCCGAAAATCAAACATTTTCACCGTTTCAAGCCTCTTTTCTTCTTTTGCTCTTATTTTCTATCCCGGATCATACGTCGTGAATAGTTAAATGGACGACAACCTGACACGCGGGACATTAGAGGGCCCGACAACGTGTCGATATCCGGTCTTGGTAGGATGCTGCGTTGTTGAAGTGGATGGGTTCTCGTTAACCCCATTCCGCCATCTCAATGGCCCATCTCTCTAGGCTGGCACGGTCAACCGTTAACACATAAACGAATTGTGCCTTCAACATGACGGGTGCGATCATACCAGCACTAATGCTCCAAATCTCATCTGAACTCTGAAGTTAAGCGTGCTTGGACGAGAGTAGTACTAGGATAGGTGACCCCCTGGGAAGTCCTCTTGTTGCACCCCCATTTCAATTTTTTTGCCCTGGTTGGGGTTGCCAAGATGCTTTATCCACCAAATCTCTATTACTGAATCCCACAGAACATTGGGCAAGAAAACTTCGCTTTACGTAGAGGCTAGGCCTGCAAACCGAAGCGTAGGGTTTGTGACCAGGTCTCCGTCGCTCCCGTGCCTATAACTTTTGATCCGTAGGGAGTTACGCAGCGTACAGCATGCCGTTGCAAAGCTATCTGAGAGCTTTACGATGAGGGCAGCATGCTTGCTCTCTGTGCCTGTGTTTGGAGCCCAAAATCGAACGTTTTGATCAGTTTCAAGCCATTTTTCTACATTTTCTCTGTTTTTCTATCCCGGATTGTACGTCATGAACTATTAAAAGGACGACAACTTGACACGCGGGATATCAGAGGGCCCTACAACGTGTCGATATCATGTCTTGCCAGGATGCTACGTTGTTGAACCGGATGGGATGTCGTTAAGCCCATTGGCCCTTTTGAATGGGCCATCTCTCTGGGCTGGGACTGTGAACAGTTAACACATAAAGGAATTGTGCCCTCAACTTGACGGGTGCCATCATACCAGCACTAATGCACCGGATCCCATCAGAACTTCGAAGTTAAGCGTGCTTGGGCAAAAGTAGTATTAGGATGGGTGACCCCTTGGGAAGTCCTCGTGTTGCACCCATTTTTCAATTTTTTTTGCCCTGGTTAGGGTTGTCAAGGTACTTTATCCACCAAATCTCTATTACTGAATCCCACGGAACATTGGGCAAGACAACTTCTCTTCACGTAGAGGCTGGGCCCGCAAACCGAGGTCGTAGGGTTTGTGACCAAGTCTCCGTCGCTCCGGTGCCCAAAACTTTTGATCCGTATAGAGTTACGTGGCGCACAGCATACCGTTGCAAATCTCTCTGAGAGCTTTACGACGGGGGCAGCCAGCTTGCTAGCTGTGCCCTTTTTGGAGCCCAAAATCGAACGTTTTCATCAGTTTTAGGCCACTTTTCCTCATTTACTCTATTTTTCCGTCCCGGATCATACGTCGTGAACTGTTAAAAGGATGACAACCAGACTCACGGGACATCAGAGGGCCTTACAACGTGTCCATATAACATCTTGCGAGGATGCTGCATTGTTGAAGCAGATGGGTTGTCGTTAAGCCCATTGGGCCTTTTGAATGGGCCATCTCTCCAGGCTGGGACTGTGAACAGTTAACACATAAAGGAATTGTGCCCTCAACATGACGGGTGCGATCATACCAGCACTAATGCACCGGATCCCATAAGAACTTCGAAGTTAGGCGTGCTTGGGCGAGTGTAGTACTAGGATGGATGACCCCCTGGGAAGTCCTCGTGTTGCACCCCTTTTTCAATTTTTTTTCCCTAGTTAGGGTTGTCAAGATACTTTATCCACCAAATCTCTATTACTGAATCCCTAAGAACATTGTGCAAGACAACTTCGCTTCACGTAAAGGCTGGGCCCGTAAACCGAGGGCGTAGGGCTTGTGACCAGGTCTCTGTCGCTCCGGTACCCATAACTTTTGATCCGCAAGGAGTTACGCGGCGCACAACATACCGTTGCAAAGCTCTCTGAGAGGTCTACGACAGGGGCTGCCAACTTGCTCGTTGTGCTCGTTTTTGTAGCCCAAAATCGAACCTTTTCATCAGTTTTATGCCACTTTTCTTCTTTTGCTCTGTTTTTCCGTCCCGGATCATACGTCGTGAACTGTTAAAAGGACGACAACCTGACTCGCAGGACATCAGAGGGCCCTACAACGTGTCGATATAACATCTTGCGAGGATACTGCATTGTTGAAGCGGATGGGTTGTCGTTAAGTCCATTGGGCCTTTTGAATGGGCCATCTCTCTAGGTTGGGACTGTGAACCGTTAACACATATAGGAATTGTGCCCTCAACTTGGCGGGTGTGATCATACCAACACTAATGCACCGGATCCCATCAGAACTTCGAAGTTAAGCCTGATTGGGCGAGAGTAGTACTAGGATGGGTGACCCCCTGGGAAGTCCTCGTGTTGCACCCCCTTTTCAATTTTTTTTGCCTTGGTTAGGGTCGACAAGATACTTTATCCACCAAATCTCTATTACTGAATCCCAAGGAACATTGGGCAAGACAACATCGCTTCACGTAGAGGATGGGCCAACAAACCGAGGGCGTAGGGTTTGTGACCAGGTCTCTGTTGCTCCGGTTCCCATAACTTTTGATCCTTAATTGTTATGCGGCACACAGCATACCGTTGCAAAGCTCTCTGAGAACTCTACGACGTGGGCAGCCAGCTTGCTCGCTATGCCCATTTTTGGGCCCCAAAATCGAACGTTTTCATCAGTTTCAAGCCACTTTTCTACTTTTGCTCTATTTTTCCATCCCGGATCGTACGTCGTGAATTGTTAAAAGGATGGCAACCTGACTCGCGGGACATCAGAGGGCCCTACAACGTGTCGATATCACATCTTGCAAGGATGCTATGTTGTTAAAGCGGATGGGGTGTCCTTCAGCCTATTGGGCCTTTTGAATGGGCCATCTCTCTAGGCTGGGACTGTGAACCGTTAACACATAAAGGAATTGTGCCGTCAACATGA
Organism: Ehretia macrophylla; assembly: GCA_037974665.1. NCBI lineage: Eukaryota > Viridiplantae > Streptophyta > Magnoliopsida > Boraginales > Ehretiaceae > Ehretia > Ehretia macrophylla. The sequence continues at coordinate 83,292,332 of CM075765.1, read as the reverse complement.
TGGGTGCGATCATACCAGTACTAATGCACCAGATCCCATCAGAACTTCGAAGTTAAGCGTGCTTGGGCGAGAGTAGTACTAGGATGGGTAACCCCTTGGGAAGTCTTCGTGTTGCACCCCCTTTTTCAATTTTTTTCCTTGGTTAGGGTTGCCAAAATACTTTATCCACCAAATCTCTATTACTGAATCCCACGGAACATTGGGCAAGACAATTTCGCTTCACGTAGAGGTTGGGCCTGCAAATCGAGGGCGTATGGTTTGTGACCAGGTCTCCGTCGCTTCGATGCCCATAACTTTTGATCCGTAATTGTTACGCGGCGCACAGCATACCGTTGCAAAGCTCTTTATGAGCTCTACGAAGGGGGCAGCCAATTTGCTCGCTGTGCCCATTTTTGGAGACCAAAATCGTACGTTTTCATCAGTTTCAGGCCACTTTTCTTCTTTTGCTGCGTTTTTCCATCCCGGATCATACGTCATGAACTGTTAAAAGGACGACAACCTGACTCGGGGGACATCAGAGGGCCCTACAACGTGTCGATATAATGTCTTGCGAGGATGCTGTGTTGTTGAAGCGGATGGGTTATCGTTAAGCCCATTGGGCCTTTTGAATGGGCCATCTCTCTAGGTTGGTACTGTGAACCGTTAACATATATTGGAATTGTGACCTCAACATGACGAGTGCGTTCATACCAGCACTAATGCACCGGATCCCATCAGAATTTCGAAGTTAAGCGTGCTTGGGCGAGAGTAGTACTAGGATGGGTGAGCCCCTGGGAAGTCCTTGTGTTGCACCCCCTTTTCAATTTTTTTTGCCCTGGTTAGGGTTGCCAAGATACTTTATCCACCGAATTTCTATTACCGAATCCCACGGAACATTGGGCAAGGCAACTTCACTTCACGTAGAGGCTGGGCCCGGTAATCGAGGGCGTAGGGTTTATGACCAGGTCTCCGTCACTCCGGTGCCCATAACTTTTGATCTGTAAGGAGTTATGCGGCTCACAGCAAACCGTTGCATAGCTCTCTGAGAGCTCTACGGCAGGGGCAACCAGCTTCCTGGCTGTGCCCGTTTTTGGAGCCCAAAATCGCACGTTTTCCTCAGTTTTAGGCCACTTTTCTACTTTTGCTCTGTTTTTCCGTCCCGGATCATACGTCGTGAACTGTTAAAAGGACGACAACTTGACTCGCGGGACATCAGAGGGCCGCAAAACGTGTCGATATCACATCTTGCTAGGATGCCGTGTTGTTGAAGCGGATGGGTTGTCGTTAAGCCCATTAGGCCTTTTGAATGGGCCATCTCTATAGGCTGAGACTGTGAACAGTTAACACATAAAGGAATTGTGCCCTCAACATGACGGGTGCGATCATACCAGCACTAATGCACCAGATCCCATCAGATCTCTGAAGTTAAGCGTGCTTGGGCGATAGCAGTACTAGGATGGGTGACCCCCTGGGAAGTCCTCGTGTTGCACCATCTTTTCAATTTTTTTTGCCTTGGTTAGGGTTGCCAAGAAACTTTATCCACCAAATCTCTATTACTGAATCCCATGGAACATTGGGCAAGAAAAAAACTTCGCTTCACGTAGAGGCTGGGCCCGCAAACCGAGGGCATAGGGTTTGTGACCAGGTCTCCGTCGCTTCGGTGCCCATAACTTTTGATCTGTAATTGTTATGCGGCGCACAGCATACCGTTGCAAAGCTCTCTGAGAGCTCTAAGATGGGGGCAGCCAGCTTGCTTGCTGTGCCCGTTTTTGGAGCCCAAAATCGAACGTTTTCATTAGTTACAAGCCACTTTTCTTCTTTTACTCTGTTTTTCCGACCCGGATCATACGTCGTGAACTGTTAAAAGGACAACAACCTGACTCGCGAGACATCAGAGGCCCCTACAACGTGTCGATATAATGTCTTGCGAGGATGCTGCGTTGTTGAAGCGGATGGGTTGTCGTTAAGCCTATTAGGCCTTTTGAATGGGCCATCTCTCTAGGTTGGGACTGTGAACCGTTAACATATATAGGAATTGTGCCCTCAACATGACGGGTGCGATCATATCAGTACTAATGCACTGGATCCCATCAGAACTCCGTAGTTAAGCGCGCTTGGGCAAGAGTAGTACTAGGGTGGGTGAGCCCTTGGGAAGTCCTCGTGTTGCACCCCCTTTTTATTTTTTTTTTCCCTGGTTAAGGTTGCCAGGATACTTTATCCACCAAATCTCTATTACTGAATCCCACGGAACATTGGGCAAGACAATTTCGCTTCACGTAGAGGTTGGGCCTGCAAATCGAGGGCGTATGGTTTGTGACCAGGTCTCCGTCGCTTCGATGCCCATAACTTTTGATCCGTAATTGTTACGCGGCGCACAGCATACCGTTGCAAAGCTCTTTGAGAGCTCTAAGACGGGGGCAGCCAGCTTGCTTGCTGTGCCCGTTTTGGAGCCCAAAATCGAACGTTTTAATTAGTTTCAAGCCACTTTTCTTCTTTTACTCCGTTTTTTCGACCCGGATCATACTTCGTGAACTATTAAAAGGATGACAACCTGACTCGCGGGACATCAGAGGGCCCTACAACGTGTCGATATCACGTCTTGCGAGGATACTGCGTTGCTGAAGCGGATGGGTTGTCGTTAAGCCCATTGGGCCTTTTGAATGGGCCATCTCTCAAGGCTGGGACTGTGAACCGTTAACACATATAGGAATTGTGCCCTCAACATGACGGGTCCGATCATACCAGCAGTAATGCACCGGATCCCATCAGAACTCTGAAATTAAGCGTGCTTGGGCGAGAGTAGTACTAGGATGGGTGACCCCTTGGGAAGTCCTCGTGTTGCACCCCGTTTTCAATTTTTTTTTGCCCTGGTTAGGGTTGCCAAGATACTTTATCCACCAAACCTCTATTACTGGATCCCACGGAACATTGGGCAAGACAACTTCGGTTCACGTAGAGGGTGGGCCCGCAAGCCGAGGGGGTAGGGTTTGTGAACAGATCTCTGTCGCTCCAGTGCCCATAACTTTTGATCCGTAAGGAGTTATGCAGCGCACAGCATACCGTTACAAAGCTCTCTGAGAGCTCTACGACGGGGGTAGCCAGCTTGCTCGCTGTGTGTCACGCCCCAACCCAGCCAATAAGGTTAGACTAGGGTGTGAACTAACATTCAAGTAATATCATGTACTTAGCTGTTTATGAAGATTAACACCTAGTGATTTTAGTCTAAACTCCAAAGTTTTCCCGGAGAACCGGCAGCATAACAGGTGTAATTGGCCCTTTGGTTTGACCTAATTCTCTAAATGCCTCAAAATTTACCATCTCAAACTCATTTCCAACTAAGATTACTAGTTTACCATCAAATGAATTGTCTATTGGTTATGCGACATCCTGTTTGATTTATAGCCTAGCATGATACTATGTCTCGTTTGTTTGTTTGTCCTCGTGACAATTATACATGTTGATCTTAGCTCAATAGCAAGTACCTGTTAAGATTGGATAAGTTCATTTACTTAGATCTTAACTAAGCGTCATAACTTAAGATAGATACTATCGGTGATAAAAGCAAAACGATCACAGTAGTGTCACGTCTAGCATCAGTCTACTTAATATGAGTACAAACCAAAATTAGGCCCCAAATTACAACGGGGGTCTTTTACATTAGCAACAACAAGCAACATAAGATAATGGTCTTCAAGCAGCACAAAGTACACAAGTAGTCACGTTCAAGCAAAACAACAATAACAGGCAATCACTCCAGGGGTTCATCATTAGGTACATTGTCCTCGGGTTCCTGTACCTGTTCTTCTTCACCTGAGATAATAAAAGAGGGTTAGTCCTTATGAACTCAGCGAGGGGGAACGAGAAATAAGTTTTGAAACTCATTTTCCGGTTAAACTTATGAAAATCCCTTTCTTAAACATGAATACAACAGAAATACAAGTACAGAAATACAAGTACAGAATAGGAATACCGGTCTTTCCTCCCCGAGGTTCTCTAGGAACCAAGCGAGAGTACTTATACACATAGTAAAGAGGATACAATGAGCTTTTGCTCTCAGATCAGTTCCAGGATCAATTGTTGCGGCCGACTTCAAATCATCCCCTAAACACGGCAGGTGGGTGTACTCCGGATGAACCCCGAAATCCTACGACCCAACTCTCCGAGGAAGTCTAGCCCCCAAGCGAGAGAGGGAATGGGACCATGGTAGTCACGGGTACACCGGCAAGCCCGATGCCGCCCGGGGTGCGTGATCGCTACCATGCCAACAGGAAAGGTTGCAACCTTGTATACAATGCACATTCATGACAGGTAATGTATCACAGTAGGAGGACAACAAAGTAGGTTGACTCCGGATAGTCATAAGATTGCACATTGACAGGCAAACAAGCAGGACACGATAAGACATGAAATTTCACTTGAAAGGCATATAGAGTTATATGAAAATTAAACGGGCAGCTATGTAACACATGTAAAATAGGACATATAACTCATTAAGAAGCCCACGTAATCAAGTGATAAGATTATTCAACATGCAGTGAAATTAACATAGGTTCGGTAGCAAGAAAAGCTTATTTGACAACATGCAACGGTCAAGATCACTTTTGAAGTTATAAAACAATCACGGGCAGCCCACTAAGTGTATAATTACCACACAATATCCAAATGATCAACACTTAGCAAAACTACCTAGTCATTAGGACTTCCATTTCATGTATATTCGTGCAATTTGAGCCTCAACCCAACTCAATGTCAATCTCAAACCACACATCATTTAATTCAACATTCTCAAACATTCAAAACAGTCCACACAACATCCCAACACCACATTTCCACACAATTAGTACCACAAGAGAGGTTTCAACAATTTTCCCCATGCATGTAACTAAATGAAACCTTTACTGCAATAGGCTGTTTTCTCACAATCCATAGGATAATCAAACAATCTCCAAATTCAGTGAATAAGATGTCAAATTAAGGCTTAAGAAGTTAACTAAAATCAGAAACAAGCCTTGCATCAATTGGAGTTCAGAATCATTATGTATAGCCGAAACAGTGAGGTAACACAAAACTGTCCAGATTTGCACACTTTTCAGAAATTGACGTTTTTGAGGTCCTTAGGGTCATTTTTAGCTTTGGTCCATTTCTGACAAAATTGTCCAGAACTGAAAAATCTAGCAGCGCACCAAATTACATGCATTTTGGAAAACATTTACTAAGTCAAATATGGTTCGTTCCACAGGGTCAGTGCATCTACCAAAACCTGATTCATTTTACCAGATTTCCAGATTTGGTCACATTTTAATGATTTTCCATTTTGAGGACTTTAGATTCAAAATTATCTTCGGCCTATTTCTGGGAAAAATGTTCAAAACTGTCCAAAATAGTCACCCACCAATTTTCAAGCTTTTTCAACCTCATTTGCTTAGCTAAACTTACCTCGAACAGACAGGTCAGAGAGCTGTGATCCATTTCGACTTCACCTAGCATCATTTTCAAGCCAAGATCTTGCCATGCATGGTTGTTTAAGCTTATGAACGACCATATATCTCAAGTGCAGAAGCAAATACACACATTTATGAGCATGCATGTGAGTTTTTAAATAGTTTTCAAAAGATTTTAACCCTCACCTTAGCAATCAACCACAAAATGCTCAAAACCTTTGTTGAAGCACAACTTTCTCCTTCTCCTTGCTTAGGCGACAACCCAACTAGCTTTTCTCTATTTTTCCTAGCTTAGTGATCAAACTCTTAGCACATGCATGAGGTTAAAACATGAAGAAAACAAATGGATGTTGAGAAGCTCACCTAAGCTGATTATGAAGCTTCAATGCACATGCATGAGTGATTTCGAACTCTATCTTGCTTGCTTCGATTTTTTTTGATGGTTGCTTAACTTGATTTGCTATGTTGTGAGGGAGAGAAGCTATGGAGGGAGTAATGTGCAGCTAGGGCCGAGAGAGAGTGAGAAATGAGAGGGAAGTGAAGAAGAATGAAAGAGAACGAAGAAAGATGACAACAATTCAAGCCTTTTGCATGTTCAAGGATAATGTCGGCCTTGGGCTCCCAAATTCTGCATTTTGTGTCTCCAATATGGTATTTTGAAATTTCTAGGATGGGCAAGGATGAAGTGGCCGAAAATATTGTGCAAGTGGTAGGATTTTTGAGCAATTTTTAATGCCTTTGTGTCATAGAATGTCTAAGCATGCACAATAACTTATGTTGTTCAAATTTTCTTGCTCAAAACATGATATGGCCGGCCAAACATGTGCATAATTCTGAATTTTGTCTTGGTTGAGTGTTATTTTAATGGTATCTTGAAAGTGCAAAAGGAATAATGAATAAAGAATAAGGAATGTTTTGTGTTTGGTGCATTTTTGTCTCCTAGTGAATGGAATTTGGATTATTATATTGTTAGTGGATTTTGTAGGATTGTTTAATAGCCTAGTGCTTCGTGGAAGATGCTTTCTTGATTAGCGTGAAGGCACACTTTCCTAGGTCTAGGCACGCACTACGAGGTAGGACATGAACTACGAGACGAACACACGTTTTTCAAGTAAATGCATGCAATCCCAAACTAATGCACGTAATTCAATGCATGGCACATAAAATGGGCTCGTTTCTTAAACCTAGGTCCATGGCACGCAAATCTAGGTTAAGGCACACGAAGCTAGGTTTCGCACGCAAATCGGGGTCGGGCCTCATATCCTCCCCTCCTTAAAAGAATTTCGTCCCGAAATTCAATATTACCTTGAAATAAAGCTGGATACTGTTGCTCCATCTAGTCTCGCCTTTCCCACGTTGCTTCTTCGACTCTATGATGATCCCACCGCACTTTCACCATAGGTATAGTTTTGCTGCGCAACTCCCGATCCTGCTGGTCTAGGATCCGAATGGGCTTCTCCTCGTAAGACAATTTTTCCCGAAGCTGCAACGGCTCTGGCTCCAAGATATGCGACGGGTCAGGATGGTACTTCCGCAGCATCGAAACATGAAAGGCGTCATGAATATTGGAGAGGTTCTGGGGTAGTGCTAGGCGATACGCCAATTTTTCAACCTTCTCAACTAACTCAAATGGTCCTACAAATCTCGGGCTCAACTTTCCACCCTTGCCATGTCTAATCAGTCCCCTCCGAGGTGATATCTTCAAGAATACCTTGTCGCCAACCTCGAACTCAATACTTCGTCTCCGTCGGTCTGCATAACTCTTTTGCCTGCTCTGGGCGGTAAGCATCCGTTTCCGGATGAGGTGGATATTATCAACAGTCTTCATAAGTTCAGGTAAAAGGGTCAGGTCAAAAGTTTTCATCTCACCTACTTCATCCCAGTAGATTAGGGATTGACACTTACGTTCATACAGCGCCTTAAAAGGGGCCATCCCGATCATGGCCTGATAACTATTGTTGTAGGCGAACTCCGCTAGAGATAGATATTTCTCCCAACCTTTCCCGAAGTCCAACACACATGCCCTCAGCATATCCTCCAAAATCTGAATAGTTCTCTCCGATTGACCATCCGTCTGAGGGTGATAAGCCGTGCTAAAACTCAATTTCGTCCCCAAAGCTTCCTGCAATCTCTTCCAAAATCGGGAAGTAAAACGAGGATCCCTATCCGATACAATACTCACAGGCATCCCGTGCAATCTTACAATCTCCGCCACATACATATCTCCCAAATCCTCAGGACTATCCTCCTTGTTCATTGGTAAAAAGTGCACCGACTTAGTCAATCTATCCACTATAACCCAAACGGCATCACGACCCTTTCGTGATCTAGGCAGGTCCATAACAAAATCCATAGTTATATGTTCTCATTTCCATTGAGGAATCTCCAACGGTTGAAGTAAACCTGCAGGTCGTTGATGTTCTACTTTGACTCTCTGGCAAGTCAAACACCGGGCTACAAACTCTGCAATTTCTCTTTTCATGTTATTCTACCAATAGTGTTGCTTCAAATCCCGATACATCTTTGTTCCGCCCGGGTGAATAGTATATCTTGAATTATGTGCTTCCTCAAGAATCTTCTTTTTCAGCTCTGGCTCATTGGGAACACAAACCCGGTTCCTATATCTCCAAATACCATCATCATGAAACTTAAAATATGCGTTACTTTCCTTAATTTTCTGAAATTGTTGGTCCTTCTGTTGAGCCTCTCGTAACTCAGATAACAAAGTCGATTGAACTTGGGTAGTGGCAAAAAGTAACCCTTTCTGAGTCAATTGTGGTTTCCACGGAAACGCTTCCTCCAACAACTCCTGCACCTTGACTTCCAGTTTCGCCATGCTTGCTTTTCTGCTTAAGGCATCTGCAACTACGTTCGCCTTACCGGGCACATAATTAATTGAGCAGTTATAATCGTCCAAAAACTCCATCCACCGCCTTTGCCTAATATTCAACTCCTTTTGAGAGAACAAGTATTTCAAGCTCTTATGATCGGTAAATACCTCAACCTTGTTACCCCACAGATAATGCCTCCATTTCTTGAGTACAAACACAATAGCCGTTAACTCCAAATCATGTGTCGGGTAATTCATCTCATACAGCTTTTGTAACTCCCCGATCCCTCACGAGACCGGGACTCCTATTTATCATGCTATTCTCACCCAATTCCAAACCCCGGGCACAAAATTTAGGGGAAACAAACGGAGTCTCCCCTGTTTATAGGACTAAACTGGTACCTGCAAAAGACACCTATGATGCTAGATCCACAAACAGCAACTCTTACAACCAATCCTCCAAGATTTTTATGGGCCACCTGCGATCACAAGGCCATCCGAGCCTTGGAACAACAATTACATATAACACACAAGCAAGCAAAGCATTTCTAATTTTAACTATAGGTAGTTAGATACAACAATAGCCAAGTTCTACTTCCAAGTTTGTTAATCACACAAGCATGCAAAAGAATAAGTTTACTATGGATTATTACATGTCATTCCACTTTATATCCAACATACAAGATTACAAATTATTACATTCACCATTTATACTCAAGACCCCAAGGTCACAAAAAGGCAATCAACAACAACTCCACGCAAGCTTCTCATTTTAGACAACCTTATCACACAAGAAGTCACCGAAATTGCTTAACTAACACTTCTTCCTCTTCTTCTATCAGCTGAGGATTCACCTCAGCTTCACCTGAAACATATTAAATGAGGAATGAGCAACAATGTTGCCCAGCGAGGGAGGTGATGCAACATGCCAACGTGCAATATGATATGCGAACACAAGAAAACATATATAAGCCACATAAACCAACAAAACAATAAGCCAAACAATTAATCACTTTTAAAAAGGATATGGTTCCACTTCCAAGTATTCGATCACGAGCCACGAACCACGAGCATCACGAACATGCCGGCAAACCCCAAACACCAACAATTGGGATACTCCGGATGTATCCCGATCCTACGACCCTTCCTCCCGAGGTAGGTCCATGCCCAGCAAGTGAACCACGCCTCTGGGGTAGTGGAGTATGCCTCAGCGAGAAAGGGAATAGGCACCATGGTAGTCAAGGGAGCACGGCAAGCCCGACGCCGCCCGTGTTTCTCGACGCTACCATGTCCGATATAGGTTGCGCAACCCGAAACAAGTCACAAACAATCAATATATTACATAACACGTAAGAGGGACGACAAAGTAGGCCGTCCTCACATATATGCACGATAAAAGTTCATATAAGCACGATATTAACTAATAGATGCCAAAAGAAGCAATCGACACAATTAATTCCAATAATCTACTCAAATAACTTAAATACATCCTAAATATTCAATGCAAGGCATTACTAACACACAACAAATTCCAAATGCAACTAAAAAGACTAAAAACTACTTTTCCCCTTTCTTTAACCGAGCTTTCTTTCTCCTAAGCATGATTCGAGATTCCCAATCATACCCTAGTCTTTCTATATTCCTAATTAAGCTCAAAGGTACCCTTTAAAGTCACTAAAACTCATTTTTGAAGCAAAAGTTCGGGAAGGCCCCGAACGGGTTTGAACTATAGCCATACTAACCGAACCGCAATTTCGCGAAACGAAAGCACCAAAGGTGCTTCCTTAGCTCAAGGATACCCAAATCGATACCCAAATTTGCCCGGATTGCTTCACGTATAAAACCCCCTTTTTAAAGTAAGCTTATTATGCAAGTAAGTTCAAATTCGAGTGTTTCAACCTAACGTGGCTTTTCAACTAACTTCCCTAAGGTCTAGAGCACCTAATTGAGGCATCAATTCAAGCCAATTAGTAAGTTTTCTCAAAACCCTAGTTCTATGCACTATTCATCATCTCTTTGATCAAATTCCACATTCAACCATTAACTTTGTTATCAACCCTCAAAAGTTAGCTCTAGAGACATTAAATAACTCATAGGAAGCATTCATAACAAGTTATATAGCTATAATTGACAATTCAAGAAAATTAACATATGCACATAAACTTTAAAATCAAGAAAATGGAACTCCCTCACAATTTTTGAAGATGATGAAGCTTGTAGAAGTCCCTAGGTTGCTCAAAACCCTCCCAAGATCAATCTAGAAGCTCAAGATGCAAGGTTGTTGGAGCAAAATCTCATCTTTTCCTTCTCCTTTGGTATTTTCGGCCTGCTACAGTAATTCCTGCACATTGTTCTTCTTTTTTTTTTGTGTGTTTTAATGAGCTTATGTGATTTATATAAGATTAAGTTGAGGTGGGGTCAAGTTTGGGTATTTAAAAGGTCACTAGAATGCACGTTATTAACTTAAAAACGAGCCTAGATAGTAAAATGAATGCTAGCTAATTCATTCCCTAAATTATGTTACGTAATACTATTCATACAACTACAAAAATTATTTTCTAAACGAGCTCTCCTATCGCCTCTAGCTCAAATGCACATTTTTCCCACTACTCTAACAATTAATATGATTTAATAAAAATGCAAATTCGCTAATAGCATGAAGTTAAAAACATAGTAAATAGTAATTTAAGAAGACAGTTAATACTGCACAGAAGGAAATGCGCAAACAAGGGATGCAACAGTAATTGAATGCACGGCTAAAATCTCGGACGTCACAGCTTTGGTTTCCTAGAAGCGTATGCAATCACTCTTCCATTTTGCATCAATACACATCCCAGTCCTTCTTTCGAAGCATCGCTATAGATTACGAAACCTTGACTCCCTTCAGGCAATACAAGACTGGTGCGGTAGTCAACCTTTTCTTCAACTCTTGGAAGTTGTTCTCACACTTATCATCCCACACGAACTTGGTTTGCTTTTGAGTGAGCTTTGTAAGCGGTCCTGCAATCTTAGAGAAATCCTTCACGAACCTCCGTTAATAGCCGGTTAGACCAAGAAAACTCCGAACTTCCGTAATATTTTCCGGCTTCTTCCAAGACATCACTGCATCGATCTTTGCTGGATCTACCGCTATTCCCTCTTGGGATATGATATGCCCCAAAAATGCAATCTGTTGCAGCCAAAATTCGCACTTGCTAAACTTTGGATACAATTGGTGCTCTCGAAGTTTCTGCAGTACCAACCGCAGATGTTGCTCATTCTCCACCTCCGATTTCGAGTATACCAAAATATCATCAATGAAGATCACCACAAATTGGTCCAAGTAGGGTCAAAACACCCAATGCATCAAATCCATAAAAGCTGCAGGGGCATTAGTTAGTCCAAAAGGCATCACCACATATTCATAATGCCCATATCTCGTCCTGAAAGCCGTTTTAGGCACATCTTCCTTCTTGATCCGCAACTGATAATACCCTTGCCTCAAGTTAAGTTTCGAATACACTTTGGCTCCTTGCAATTGATCAAATAACTCGTCGATCAGGGAAGTGGGTATTTATTCTTGGCAGTCACTTGGTTCAAACCTCGGTAGTCAACGTTCCGTCTTTCTTCTTAACAAATAGTACTGGCGTACCCCACGGTGAAGAGCTCGGTTGTACAAATCCCTTCTTCAAGAATATTTGCAATTGGTCCTTCAATTCTTGTAGCTCGGCCGGTGCCATACGATAGGGAGCCTTAGATATCGGCTGGGCGCCAGGCAGTAACTCTATAACAAACTCGATCTCTCGATTCGGGGGTAAACCGGGTAATTCTTCTGGGAACACATCTGCATAGTCTTTGATCACAGGCATCTCCTCCAATTTAGCTTTATCCGACTGCTTGTTGATAAGGTAAGCCAAGTATCCGTTGCACCCTTTCCTCAAGGACTTCACTGCTTTTGTAGATGAAATGATGGAACTCCCGGTGAAATCTCTTCGACCCAAAATCTTCAGTATCGGTTGATCAGGTACCCAGAACGTTATAATCTTTGCCCGGCAATCCAGTTGGACATGATGTTTTGCCAGCCAATCCATCCCTAAAATGACCTCATAGTCTCGAAACGGTAATACAATAAGATTGGCTGAGAATTTCCTATCCTTAATTTGGATTTTACATGCTTTACAAGCTGAACTAGTTACAAGTTTAGAACCCATTGGAGTACCAACTTCTACTTTATATGGCAAACATACAACTTTCAATTTCACACGTTCCACACATAAGGGAGTAATAAATGAATGAGTAGCACCCGGATCAATTAACACCTTAACAGGTTGATTCAGTATGAAGAATGTACCTTCAACAACAGCGGTCTCATCCGGAATCTCCTCGCACTCGATAGCATAGGCTCGAGCCTGGACCCTAGGAACTGGAGTCTTGCCTCTACCGGCTGGTTTACCCTGATTATGCCCTGGCTGACGTTTAGGGCAATCCTTGATCTGATGCTGATCACTGCTGCACCTCATACATCGTCCCAACTTCCTCCAACACTGGGCCTCGGTATGCCCCTTCCTGTCACAATATGAACAGCTAACGGACTGAGTAGTAGGTGAACTACCTGTGGATCCGCGGGCGGAAGAGGCTGATGGCACTTTCGTCGGGCCACGGTTATTCCCTGACCTGCTCTGGCTCTGGCCTTGATTGCGACCCTGACTCTGGAATTTTCTCTGCTGACCTAGGGGCTGGTATGGTTTCTTGTTTGGCTGACTCGAACCGGCTCCATCTAGTTTCCTCTTCTCAACTTGAGAGGCAGCAGCATAGAGAGCAGAATAAGTATCGAAGTCATGAGAAGCTAACTGGTCCTGAATCTCTGGCCTCAATCGAACAGTAAATTTCCACATTTTCGCCTCCGGAGTACAAACCATATATTGAGCATAACGGAACAGTCGGTCAAAATGAGCCTCGTACTGGGCCACCGTCATATTACCCTAGGTCAAGTGCATGAACTCCTCAATCCGCCTCTGCCTGGAAACTGCAGGTACATATTTCTCCTTAAATGCCTTAACAAAATTACCCTACAAGCGGGGTGTCTGATCAGTCTCCCACAGTGCCTCTACAGTATGCCACCAATGCTCAGCATCCCCGTGCAACAGAAATACAGCAAACTCCACTTTCTTTTCATCAGTATAATCAAGTGGCCTGAAAATCTTCTCGATCTCGGACAGCCAAGCCTCTGCTTTCTCATCATCAGCTTCCCCATAGAATTTAGACGGGCGAAAGTCAAGGAATTCCCTCATTCTGCTATGTCTCCCATGATTACCCTCATTCCTGTTATTGATGTTGTTATTGGCTTCACGAGCATCCTGACGCTCCATCACACGTGATACACGATCCATGGCAGTTGCCATCATATTAAACATAGCTATACCGGGATTAGTCTGATAAGCATCCCCGGTCTGTTGAGGTTCACCGCTCCTATTAGTAGTACGGGTACTAGGGCTAGCCATCTAAAGGCACAGATTACGATACACAATTTATTGAAATGTGACAATTAAGAATCTAAGGCATATGATATGCAACATAATATAGGTACAATTCTAAAAACATATAAGGCATATAAGTCACTTAAGCACATAGAACATAGAAGGCACATTTATCACACAATAACACACAAACAAGTCATCCTAATTATCTTAGGGCTCTACCCACGTTCCGACAGTTAAACCCGGCTTAAGCAATCTAAGCTCTGATACCATTCTTCTAAAGTGTCACTCCCCAACCCGGCCTATAAGGTTAGACTAGGGTGTGAACTAACATTCAAGTAATATCATGTACTTAGCTGTTTATGAAGATTAACACCTAGTGATTTTAGTCTAAACTCCAAAGTTTTCCCAGAGAACCGGCAGCATAACGACTGTAATTGGCCCTTTGGTTTGACCTAATTCTCTAAATGCCTCAAAATTTACCATCTCAAACTCATTTCCAACTAAGATTACTAGTTTACCATCAAAAGAATTGTCTATTGGTTATGCGAAGTCCTGTTTGATTTATAGCCTAGCATGATACTATGTCTCATTTGTTTGTTTGTCCTCGTTACAATTATACCTGTTGATCTTAGCTCAATAGCAAGTACCTGTTAAGATTGGATAAGTTCATTTACTTTGATCTTAACTAAGCGTCATAACCTAAGATAGATACTATCGGTGATAAAAGCAAAACGATCACAGTAGTGTCACGTCTAGCATCAGTCTACTTAATGTGAGTACAAACCAAAATTAGACCCCAAATTACAACGGGGGTCTTTTACATTAGCAACAACAAGCAACATAAGATAAATGGTCTTCAAGCAGCACAAAGTACACAAGTAGTCACGTTCAAGCAAAACAACAATGACAGCCAATCACTCCAGGGGTTCATCATTAGGAACATTATCCTCGGGTTCCTGTACCTGTTCTTCTTCACCTGAGATGATAAAAGAGGGTGAGTCCTTATGAACTCAGCGAGGAGGGAATGAGAAATAAGTTTTGAAACTCATTTTCCGATTAAACTTATGAAAATCCCTTTCTCAAACATGAATACAACAGAAATACAAGTACAGAAATACAAGTACAGAACAGGAATACCGGTCATTCCTCCCCGAGGTTCTCTAGGAACCAAGCGAGAGTACTTGTACACATAGTAAAAAGGATACAGTGAGCTTTTGCTCTCAGATCAGTTCCAGGATCAGTTGTTGCGGCCGACTTCAAATCATCCCCCAAACACGCCAGGTGGGTGTACTCCGGATGTACCCCGAAATCCTACGACCCAACTCTCAGAGGAAGTCTAGCCCCCAAGCGAGAGAGAAAATGGGACCATGGTAGTCACGGGTGCACCGGCAAGCCCGATGCCGCCCGGTGTGCGTGATCACTACCATGCCAACAGAAAAGGTTGCAACCTTGTATGCAATGCACATTCATGACAGGTAATGTATCACAGTAGGAGGACAATAAAGTAGGTTGCCTCCGAATAGTCATAAGATTGCACATTGATAGGCAAACAAGCAGGACACGATAAGACAGGAAATTTCACTTGAAAGGCATATAGAGTTATATGAAGATTAAACGGGCAGCTATGTAACACATGTAAAACAGGACATATAACTCATTAAGAAGCCCACGTAATCAAGTGATAAGATTATTCAACATGCAGTGAAATTAACATGGGTTCGGTAGCAAGAAAAGCTTATTTGACAACATGCAATGGTCAAGATCACTTTTGAAGTTATAAAACAATCACGGGCAGCCCACTAAGTGTATAATTACCACACAATATCCAAATGATCAACACTTAGCAAAACTACCTAGTCATTAGGACTTCCATTTCATGTACATTCGTGCAATTTGAGCCTCAACCCAACTCAATGTCAATCTCAAACCACACATCATTTAATTCAACATCCTCAAACATTCAAAACAGTCCACACAACATCCCAACACCACATTTCCACACAATTAGTACCACAAGAGAGGTTACAACAATTTTCCTCATGCATGTAACTAAATGAAACCTTTACTGCAATAGGCTGTTTTCTCAAAATCCATAGGATAATCAAACAATCTCCAAATTCAGTGAATAAGATGTCAAATTAAATCTTAAGAAGGTAACTAAAATCAGAAACAAGCCTTGCATCAATTGGAGTTCAGAATCATTAGTTATAGCCGAAACAGTGAGGTAACACAAAACTGTCCAGATTTACACACTTTTCAGAAATTGACGTTTTTGAGGTCGTTAGGGTCACTTTTAGCTTTGGTCCATTTCTGACAAAATTGTCCAGAACTGAAAAATATAGCAGCACACAAAATTCCATGCTTTTTGGAAAATATTTACTAAGTCAAATATGGTTCGTTCCACAGGGTCAGTGCATCTGCCAAAACCTGCTTCATTTTTCCAGATTTCCAGATTTGTTCACATTTTCACGATTTTCCATTTTGAGGACTTTAGAGTCAAAATTAGCTTCGGCGTTTTTCTGGGAAACATGTTCAAAACTGTCCAAACTAGTCACCCCCAAATTTTCAAGCATTTTCAACATCATTTTCTTAGCTAAACTTACCTCGAACAGACTGGTCAGAGAGCTGTCATCCATTTCGACTTCACCTAGCATCATTTTCAAGCCAAGATCTTGCCATGCATGGTTGTTTAAGCTTATGAACGACCATATATCTCAAGTACAGAAGCAAATACACACATTTATGAGCATGCATGTGAGTTTTTAAAGAGTTTTCAAAAGGTTTTAACCCTCACCTTAGCAATCAACCACAAAATGCTCAAAACCTTTGTTGAAGCACAACTTTCTCCTTCTCCTTGCTTAGGCGACAACCCAACTAGCTTTTCTCTATTTTTCCTAGCTTAGTGATAAAACCCTTAGCACATGCATGAGGTTAAAACATGAAGAAAACAAATGGATGTTGAGAAGCTCACCTAAGCCGATTATGAAGCTTCAATGCACATGCATGAGTGATTTCGAACTCTAGCTTGCTTGCTTCAATTTTTTTTTATGGTTTCTTAACTTGATTTGCTATGTTGTGAGGGAGAGAAGCTATGGAGGGAGTAATGTGCAGCTAGGGCCGAGAGAGAGTGTGAGAAATGAGAGGGAAGTGAAGAAGAATGAAAGAGAATGAAGAAAGATGACAACAATTCAAGCCTTTTGCATGTTCAAGGAGAATGTCGGCCTTGGGCTCCCAAATTCTGCATTTTGTGTCTCCAATATGCTATTTTGAAATTGCTAGGATGGGCAAGGATGAAGTGGCCGAAAATATTGTGCAAGTGGTAGGATTTTTGAGCAATTTTTAATGCCTTTGTGTCATAGAATGTCTAAGCATGCACAATAACTTATGTTGTTCAAATTTTCTTGCTCAAAACATGATATGGCCGGCCAAACATGTGCATAATTCTGAATTTTGTCTTGGTTGAGTGTTATTTTAATGGTATCTTGAAAGTGCAAAAGGAATAATGAATAAAGAATAAGGAATGTTTTGTGTTTGGTGCATTTTTGTCTCCTAGTGAATGGAATTTGGATTATTATATTGTTAGTGGATTTTGTAGGATTGTTTAATAGCCTAATGCTTCATGGAAGATGCTTTCTTGATTAGCATGATGGCACGCTTTCCTAGGTCGAGGCACGCAATACGAGGTAGGACACGAACTACGAGATGAACGCACGTTTTTCAAGTAAATGCACGCAATCCGAAACTAATGCACGTAATTCAATGCATGGCACATAAAATGGGCTCGTTTCTTAAACCTAGGTCATGGCACTCAAATCTAGGTTAGGGCACACAAAGATAGGTTTCACACGCAAATCGGGGTCTGGCCTCACACTGTGCCCATTTTTGGAGGCCAAAATCGAACTTTTTCATCAGTTTCTGGCCACTTTACTTCTTTTGCTCTATTTTTCCGTCCCGGATCGTACGTCGTGAAATATTAAAGGGACGACAACCTGACTCGCGGGAAATCAGAGGGCCCTACAACGTGTCGATATCACGTATTGCGAGGATGCTGCGTTGTTGAACCGGATGGGTTGTCGTTAAGCCCATTGGGCCTTTTGAATGGGCCATCTCTCTAGGCTGGGACTGTGAACCGTTAACACATAAAGGAATTGTGACCTCAACATGACGGGTGCGATCATACCAGCACTAATGCACAGGATCCCATCAGAACTTAGAAGTTAAGCGTGCTTGGGCGAGAGTAGTACTCGGGTGGGGGAGCGCCTTGGAAGTCCTCGTGTTGCAGCCCCTTTTTCGATTTTTTTTCCCTAGTTAGGGTTGTCAAGATACTTTATCCACCAAATCTCTATTACTGAATCCCTCGAAAGATTGGGCAAGACAACTTCGCTTCACGTAAAGGCTGGGCCCGCAAATCGAGGGCGTAGGGTTTGTGACCAGGTCTCTGTCTTTCCGGTGCCCATAACTTTTGTTCCGTAAAGAGTTACGTGGCGCACAGCATACCGTTGCAAAGCTCTCTGAGAGCTCTATGACGGGGGCAGCCAACTTGCTCGTTGTGGCCCTTTTTGGAGCCCAAAATCGAACGTTTTCATCAGTTTCAGTCCACTTTTCTTCTTTTGTTCTGTTTTTCTGTCCCAGATCATACGTCGTGAACAGTTAAAAGGACGACAACCTGACTCGCTGGACATCAGAGGGCCCTACAACGTGTCGATATCACGTCTTGCAAGCATGCTGCGTTGTTGAAGCGGATGGGTTGTCGTTAAGTCCATTGGGCCTTTTGAATGGGCCATCTCTCTAGGTTGGGACTGTGAACCGTTAACACATATAGGAATTGTGCCCTCAACATGGCGGGTGCAATAATACCAGCACTAATGCACCGGATCCCATAAGAACTTCGAAATTAAGCGTGATTGGGCGAGAGTAGTACTAGGATGGGTGACCCCCTGGGAAGTCCTCGTGTTGCATCCCCTTTCCAATTTTTTTTCCCCTGGTTAGGGTCGCCAAGATACTTTATCCACCAAATCTCTATTACTGAATCCCAAGGAACATTGGGCAAGACAACTTCACTTCACGTAGAGGCTAGGCCCGCAAACCGAGGGCGTAGGGTTTGTGACCAGGTCTCCGTCGCTCCGGTGCCCATAACTTTTGATCTATAAATTGTTACGTGGCGCACAGCATACCGTTGCAAAGCTCTCTGAGATCTCTACGACGGGGGTAGCCAGCTTGCTCATTGTGCCCGTTTTTGGAGCCCAAAATCGAACGTTTTCATCAGTTTCAGGCAACTTTTCTATTTTTTCTCTGTTTTTCCGTCCCGGATCGTACGTCGTGAATTGTTAAAAGGATGACAACCTAACTCACGGGACATTAGAGGGTCTTACAACATGTCGATATCACGTCTTGCTTGGATACTGCGTTGTTGAAGAGGATGGGTTGTCGTTAAGCCCATTGGGACTTTTGAATGAGCCATCTCTCTGTGCTGGGACTGTGAACCGTCAACACATTAGAGATTTGCACCCTCAACATGACGGGTGCGATCATACCAGCACTAATGCAACGGACCCCTTCAGAACTCCGACGTTAAGCATGCTTAGAAGTGAGTAGTTGTCACGCCCCGACCCGACCCCGCAAAAGGCCAAGCCCGGACCCGACACACGGACGGAGTCTCCTCTGTACCGTGGACGATCCGAAAACCCTAAAAAACATTATAATACTTGCGAAAGCCATAAAATAATCAAAACAAGCCAACTTTCTTCAAAAACATACATTTCTTATTATCCAACTTTCCAAGCCAAAAATGCCATGCATACTACACAAGTATTTATGCCACTAAACAGTTAGCCATTAGCATGCATTTCTTTACTAGTCACAAGAGTAAACTTTTACAGCTTTACATTCTTTCAACTTATACAACATAAGACCGTAGAGGCCTCAACTAGAACATACATATAAGGCTACAAGCCTCAAAATTAAGCAACATCCAAGCAATATACATATCATGCAAGGCTCGCACAAAATCTGGTAACCAACCACCCGCAAAGCAGAGAAGTGCAATCACGGGAACACCTCCACCTGTTCCTCCTCCTCAATTACCTCAAGAGGGTCTGCTTCAACTACTCCTGTAAAAATATAGTATAGAGAGGAATGAGCAAAAACTATTGCTCAGCGAGGGCAATTGGTCTCAAGGACGGAGATGAGAGGAGTATGCAATGCAATTTAGCCAAGCAATACATACAAATCATATAGAGATACAACCAAAGCCAACAATAAAGCAAGGCAAGTATTTAAAGCTGCAAACACTCATTCAAAGGATACGATACTCTTTTCACGAGCAACTTTCAAACACGAATTCGATGACGACGCGCCGGCCCAAACCACCTTATAACACCAGTTTGGAATACCCCGGAAGTATCCATCAACCTACGACCCAAATCTCCCTGGGAGGCAACCCAAGCGAGAAAGGGAATAGCAGTGGAGCTAGAGCAACCAACAATGGCAACCCGAGGCTACCCAGAGAGGCCCATCACTCACGCGCGAGACACTATACAATGCAAGACTCGATACAAGGTGATAAACAAGCGATAAAGCCACATGTGGGAGAATAACAAAGTAGGTTACTCTCGCACGCAATAGCAGCAATTGATAAGCATTTCAATCCAAATCAATTCAAACAAGTATTTCAAGCAATCCTAAGCATTCTATAGGCATAAAGTAAAGAAAACACACAAAAACACAAACCGGCCCTAACTATCAAAACCCTACCATTTCCAAACGAGCCACGAGTTCTGGAAACCGACTTCACCAAACCTCCTAGGTCACCATAAGCCACGTCTAAAGACCCCGAAACCTTACTTTACCCTAGAACTCACGCAAAGCCCCAATTTCCCCCTTTCTCGTTTGAACTACAACTATACCAACCAAACACCCAACCAACGCCATAATCGCACCAAAAGTGCTTCCATGGCCTCCCAATACAATGCCAACACGCAAAACGAGAAAATGCTAAAGTCGACCTAAACGACCCCGACTTTCCCAAAGGCATAATTCTCATTTTTTCCACTACGCAACCCAAACAAACCATGCATTTAGGCATTCTAGCATACCTAGCACATTTCTACATCAACAGAAAGCATAACAGCGCAACTTCAACGTTTCAAGGTTTTACTATTCATAAAACACTATTCAATTGACAATTTAATTTGCAATCACAACATTTAACTGCAGAAAATGTTACAAAGCTATAAATACATGTTCTACAATAGCCAAGGAACATTCTAGAAGCATCAAAATGATTTAAACGACAATCTACGGATAAAATCTAAAAATTGCAAAGTTGATACACTAAACATTTAAATGCGCAAATAGCATGATTCCCTCACCTCAGGTACTCCTAGTCGCTAGGAAAACAACGCTAGTTGCCTTGGAAATCACCCCGCACGAGCTCACGCGAAGATTGAACGATTGAAAGGTTGAAATCTTTTTTTTTTCTCTTCTTGGTTTCGTCCTGGTCCTCACTGTTTTCAGCTACTTTTTTATTTTTATTTTGCTTAGTTAAATGCTTATTTAAGTGTTAAATGGTCAAAGGGTCAAAGGTCCAAGTCAAACAACTTAAAACTTGGTCAAATGCTCTATTTTTGTGCATTTTTAAGCTCAATAACTAACACATATTAAATTTTCAGCTAGCAACAATTAAAATATAAAATTTAAGTCATCTAAATACTAGTTTCACTATGTGCTGAGGACTAGAAAACGTTCTCTAGCTATCGCTCCTTAAATGCAATGCACGTTGCGACAGCGAGAAAGTAACAATTAATTCACATAGAATTTAAGGAAATAAAATTTTCAAAATAATAAACAAGAAAATTCACATTCCGGGCTCGGGTATTACACCCTCTCCCCCTTAAAACAATTGCGCCCACGCAATTCCTACCTGGTCAACAAACAACTCCGGATACTGATCCCGAACTTGGTCCTCTCTTTCCCAAGTCGCTTCCTCAAATCCATGATGATTCCACAGAACCTTTACTAACGGAATACTCTTCCTGCGAAGCTCCTGAACTTTTCGATCCACAATTCGAATCGGTTTCTCTTCATAAGACAACTTTTCTTCAATCTGCAAAGGCTCTGGTTCAAGTACATGTGAAGGGTCTGGATGGTACTTCTTCAACATAGACACATGGAACACATCGTGCAGTCTCGACAAGCTCGGAGGCAAAGCTAATCGATAAGCCAAAGGACCTACCTTTTCGGTGATCTCATACGGACCCACATACCTGGGACTAAGCTTCCCGCTCTTACCGTGCCGAATCAATCCCTTCCGTGGAGAAATCTTAAGAAACACCCAATCTCCCAAATTAAACTCAAGATCCCGACGGTGCTTATCTGCATAACTCTTCTGACGACTCTGAGCTGTAAGCATACGCTGGCGAATAAGGTGAACATTATCTACCATCTTAATCATCTCAGGTAACACAGTCGGATCAACTGTTCTCATCTCTCCAACCTCTTCCCAATATAACGGGGATCTGCATTTCCGACCATACAACGCCTCGTAGGGAGCCATACCTATAGTAGATTGATAACTATTGTTGTAGGCGAACTCCACTAAAGGCAAAAACTTCTCCCAATTCTTCCCAAAGTCTAACACACATGCCCGAAGCATGTCTTCCAAGATCCTGATGGTTCTCTCAGACTGGCCATCAGTTTGTGGATGATATGCAGTACTAAAGCTCAACTTAGTTCCCATGGCCTCTTGCAACTTCTGCCAAAAACGAGATCTGAATCTGGGATCCCTATCTGACACTATACTCTGTGGCACACCATGCAATCTCACAATATTAGCAACATACAGTTCAGCTAGCTTATCAAGGCTATCCTGTTTGTTCACGGGAATAAAATGTGTAACTTTAGTCAAGCGGTCCACAACAACCCAAACAGAATCACATCCTCTCGGAGATCTAGGAAGATCGGTCACAAGGTCCATTGTTATATGTACCCACTTCCATTGCGGAATCGACAACGGCTGTAGAAGTCCGGCTGGCCTCTGATGCTCAACTTTAACCTTCTGACAAGTCAAACATCTGGATACATACCCAGCAATCTCCCTCTTCATATTGTTCAACCAGAAGTGTTGTCTCAAATCTCTATACATCTTTGTACTACCCGGGTGAATCGTGTACCTCGAATTACGTGCCTCGGATAGGATCTCATTCTTCAAAGTCGGATCATAAGGAACACATACTCTATCCCTGAATCTGAAGATGCCATCTGCATGTAATTTAAACTCCGACTCTCCCCCTTTAGCTTTTTCTTGGATTTTCAAGAGGTGAGGATCAGTCTTCTGAGCCTCTCTGATCTGTGCTAGCAACCCTGATTGAATCTGTAAACTAGCAAATCGAATCCCTACCTCAGTAGCTTCTGGCTTCCATGAACAAATTTCTTTCAAAGTCTCCCAATCCTTGATAATCAAGCTTGCAATAGTAGCCTTTCGGCTCAAAGCATCAGCAACAACATTTGCCTTACCTGGCACATAGTTAATAGAAGAGTTATAACCACCCAACAGCTCTAGCCATCTCCACTGCCTCATATTCAGATCCTTCTGTGAAAACAAATACTTGAGACTCTTGTGGTCAGTAAATATTTCTAATCAGCAACCCCACAAGTAGTGACGCCACTTCTTCAAAGCAAACACAACTACAGCTAACTCAAGATCATGTGTAGGGTAATTGACTTCATAAGGTTTCAACTTCCTGGAAGCATAAGCAATCACCTTACCATTCTGCATTAAAACACAGCCCAAACCTTCTTTAGATGCATCACTGTAGACAACGAAGTTCTCTGTTCCCTCAGGTAAAGCTAGTATAGGAGCTGTAGTTAGTCTCTTCTTCAATTCTTGGAAACTGGATTCACACTTGGCATCCCAATTGTAAGCAACTTTCTTCCGAGTCAACTGGCTCAAAGGTCCAGAAATTTTAGAAAAGTCTTTAACAAATCTCTGGTAGTACCCTCCCAATCCAAGAAACTCTGAATCTCTGACACCGTCTCAGGTCTCTTCCAAGATGAAACAACTTCAATCTTAGCTGGGTCCACTGAAATTCCTCGATCTGAAATGATATGGCCTAGAAAAGATATCTGATTCAACCAGAACTCACACTTGCTGAATTTAGCAAAAAGCTTGTTTTCCTGCAAAGTCTGAAGCACAATCTTCAAGTGTTGCTCATGTTCAGCCTCGTTCTTCGAGTACACTAAAATGTCGTCAATAAAGATTACGACAAACTGATCAAGGTAAGGTCGGAAAATCCTCTGCATCAAGTCCATGAATGCGGCTGGTGCATTCGTCAATCCAAACGGCAATACAACAAACTCATAGTGGCCATATCTAGTCCTAAAAGCCGTCTTCGGTATATCGTCACTCCGAATTCTAAGTTGATAGCAACCCTGCCTCAAATCAAATTTGGAGTAAACACTCGCACCCTACAACTGGTCAAACAATTCTTCAATCAACGGCAAGGGGTATTTGTTCTTAATCGTGACTTGATTAAGTCCCCTGTAATCAATACATAACCGTAGCGTGCCGTCTTTCTTTCTCACAAACAACACAGGCGCACCCCACGGCGAAGAACTAGGTTGTATAAACCCTTTCTTAAGCAAGTTCTGAAGCTGAATTTTTAACTCCTGAAGTTCAGCCGATGCCATTCTATAAGGACTCCTAGAAATTGGCACAGTGCCTGGCACAAGATCAATCACGAACTCAATCTCCCTATCCGGTGGTAAACCCGGTAATTCCTCGGGAAATACACCAGGGAATTCTCTAACAATCGAAACCTCATTCAAACTCAACTTATCAGTAGGCTGATTGATCAAATAGGCTAAGTAAGCTTCACAACCCCTATTCAACAACTTAGAAGTCTTGATTGCTGATAAAAGTGGAATTCGGGCAGCCCTGCAGTTCCCAACAATCTCTAGTACCGGTAGGTCAGGAACCTTAAGATAAACGACCTTTGTTCTACAATCCAACTGAGCATAATACTTTCCCAACCAGTCCATTCCCAAAATGATTTCAAAGTCACGGAATGGCAATATAATTAAATCAGCAGGAAATTTACGGTTCTCAATACATATATCACAAGATTTGCAAATAGACTCAGTAACAAATTTTGCACCCAAATGAGTACTAACTTCAACTTCATGAGGCAATTTATCAATGCAAACATTCACAGATCGTGCACATGCAGGAGTTATAAACGAATGTGTAGCTCCGGGATCAATCAAAACTTTAACTGGCTGAGTATTGAGAAGAAAGGTACCTTCCACAATAGCTGTAGTATCGGGTAGCTCCTCTGCATCCAGTGCAAAGACCCTAGCCTGAACTCTCTGTGCTGGACGTGCACCTGCAGCCCTATTCTGAACACCTTGGCCTCCACCACGGCCCTGAACATTGTTATACTTAGGGCAATCTCTTACCCTGTGATCATCACTGCCACAACCCGTACATTTACCACTCTTCCTCCAGCAGTTAGCCTCAATATGCCCTGACCGATTACAATAATTACACTGCTGATTTTGCCTTACTGCAGTGTTTCCTGTAGGTACTGGGGCTCTGGAGGTAGTAGGAACTGTAGCTCCCTACTGGGGTCTAGTCACAGCTGGCCTAGCCTGAATTTGCTGCTGTGGCTGATACGGACGTTGCTGAGGAACCTGTGCAGAAGATTGATACTGCCTTGACTGACTCTGGCTGCTCTGGCCCAAGTACTGCTTCTTACTCGGCTGACTGCTCTCAGCTAACATCTCAGCCTTCCGTTTCTCAAACTTCGAGGCTGCCTGAAATGCCTCGAGAAAAGTAGTGTAGGTCTGCCCAGTCAAATGCAACTGTATGTCCATTCTCAGCCCACGAACAAACCTATGAATCATCCTCTTAACCGGCCGTACCAACTCGGGCATATACCTCGACAGGCTAACAAACCTAGCCTCGTACTGAGCAACAGTCATATTTCCCTGTTTCAGGGCCACAAACTCATCTTCCCTCCTTTCCATAGCCATCTCGGGAATATACTTATCCCAAAACTCACTTACAAAATCATCCCATAAGTGTGGAACATCCTCACAATCCCACCTCAACCTGACAGTATTCCACCACTGCTCTGCATCACCCTCAAACAAGAATGACGCATAATCTATTCTTGCCTCATCTGTGTACCTCAAAGCGGTGAAAATTTTCTCGACACGGTTAATCCATCTCTCGGCCGCCTCATCATCCGGCTCTCCGAAGAACTTTCCCGGCTCGTGCCTCAGAAATTTCTCTAACTGATTATTCTCAACTCTGTAACCCTGTCCACCAGGATTAGCTTGATTTCCCTGGGGATTATTCCGGTCCTGCCTCTGCTCATGCAGCACCTGTGTAATTCGGTCTACTGCAATAGTCATAGTAGCCATAAACTGCTCAGGCAACGGCTGCGGACCCTGTTCTGCTGCCTCTTCATCTAATCCTATACCTTGAGTACCACGACGTGGCGGCATAGTAGCAATTCGCAATAGCTGGCAACATTTAAAAGCAGTTTATAGACAGAAATATAGCACATAAGATTAGATAACACTCAAGTCAAAAACAATCCGATATTCTATCACACAATTCACAT
This sequence comes from Ehretia macrophylla, assembly GCA_037974665.1. Taxonomy (NCBI): domain Eukaryota; kingdom Viridiplantae; phylum Streptophyta; class Magnoliopsida; order Boraginales; family Ehretiaceae; genus Ehretia; species Ehretia macrophylla. The sequence goes on along the minus strand of CM075765.1, from coordinate 83,265,997 downwards.
AAGACAAGTTTAACTTGCCAAACTATTTCACTTAAACACATAAACATTCCAAGTTCACAAGTCATGTTATATCATTTTCTTTTCACTTAGCAATCATACATAAACAATTTCGCATTTTAGACCTTTACCCCACAGACCGAGAATCATATCCCGGCTCATGCAAGACTATCATGCTCTGATACCACCTAAAGATGTCACGCCCCGACCCGACCCCGCAAAAGGCCAAGCCCGGACCCCACACACGGACGGAGTCTCCTCTGTACCGCGGACGATCCGAAAAACCTAAAATCAATATAATATTTGCGAAAGCCATATAATAATCAAAACAAGCCAACTTTCTTTAAAAACATACATTTCTTATTATCCAACTTTCCAAGCCAAAAATGCCATGCATACTACACAAGTATTTATGCCACTAAACAGTTAGCTATTAGCATGCATTTCTTTACTAGTCACAAGCGTAAACTTTTACAGCTTTACATTCTTTCAACTTATACAACATAAGACCGTAGAGGCCTCAACTACAAAATACATATAAGGCTACAAGCCTCAAAATTAAGCAACATCCAAGCAATATACATATCATGCAAGGCTCGCACAAAATCTGGTAACCAACCACCAGCAAAGCATAGAAGTGCAATCACGGGAACACCTCCACCTGTTCCTCCTCCTCAACTACATCAAAAGGGTCTGCTTCAACTACTCCTGTAAAAGTATAGTATAGAGAGGAATGAGCAAAAACTATTGCTCAGCGAGGGCAATTGGTCTCAAGGACGGAGATGAGAGGAGTATGCAATGCAATTTAGCCAAGCAATACATACAAATCATATAGAGATACAACCAAAGCCAACAATAAAGCAAGGCAAGTATTTAAAGCTGCAAACACTCATTCAAAGGATACGATACTCTTTTCACGAGCAACTTTCAAACACGAATTCGATGACGACGCGCCGGCCCAAACCACCTTATAACACCAGTTTGGAATACCCCGGAAGTATCCATCAACCTACGACCCAAATCTCCCTGGGAGGCAACCCAAGCGAGAAAGGGAATAGCAGCGGAGCTAGAGCAACCAACACTGGCAACCCGAGGCTACCCAGAGAGGCCCATCACTCACGCGCGAGACACTATGCAATGCAAGACTCGATACAAGGCGATAAACAAGCGATAAAGCCACACATGGGAGATTAACAAAGTAGGTTACTCTCGCACGCAATAGTAGCAATTGATAAGCATTTCAATCCAAATCAATTCAAACAAGTATTTCAAGCAACCCTAAGTATTCTATAGGCATAAAGTCAAGAAAACACACAAAAACACAAACTGGCCCCAACTATCAAAACCCTACCATTTCCAAACAAGACACGAGTTCTGGAAACCGACTTCACCAAACATCCTAGGTCACCATAAGGCACATCTAAAGACCCCGAAACATTACTTTACCCTAGAACTCGCGCAAAGCCCCAATTTCCCCCTTTCTCGTTTGAACTACAACTATAACAACCAAACACCCAACCAACACCATAATCGCACCAAAAGTGCTACCATGGCCTCCCGATACAATGCCAACACGCAAAATGAGAAAACTCTAAAGTCAACCTAAACGACCCCGACTTTTCCAAAGGCATAATTCTCATTTTTTCCACTACGCAACCCAAACAAACCATGCATTTAGGCATTCTAGCATACCTAGCACATTTCTACATCAACGGAAAGCATAACAGCGCAACTTCAACGTTTCAAGGTTTTACTATTCACAAAACACTATTCAATTGACAATTTAATTTGCAATCACAACATTTAACCGCAGAAAATGTTACAAAGCTATAAATACATGTTCTACAATAGCCAAGGAACATTCTAGAAGCATCAAAATGATTTAAACGACAATCTACGGATAAAATCTAAAAATTGCAAAGTTGATACACTTAACATTTAAATGCGCAAATAACATGATTCCCTCACCTCAGGTACTCCTAGTCGCTAGGAAAACAACGCTAGTTGCCTCAGAAATCACCCCGCACGAGCTCACGCGAAGATTGAACGATTGAAAGGTTGAAATCTTTTTTTTTTCTCTCTTCTTGGTTTCGGCCTGGTCCTCACTGTTTTCAGCTGCTGTTTTTTTTTATATTTTGCTTAGTTAAATGCTTATTTAAGTGTTAAATGGTCAAAGGGTCAAAGGTCCAAGTCAAACAACTTAAAACTTGGTCAAAGGCTCTATTTTTGTGCATTTTCAAGCTCAATAACTAACACATATTAAATTTTCAGCTAGCAACAATTAAAATATAAAATTTAAGTCATCTAAATACTAGTTTCACTATTTGCTGAGGACTAGAAAACGTTCTCTAGCTATCGCTCCTTAAATGCGATGCACGTTGCGACAGCGAGAAACTAACAATTAATTCACATAGAATTTAAGGAAATAAAAATTTCAAAATAATAAACAAGAAAATTCACATTCCGGGCTCGGGTATTACAGTAGTACTTGGATGGGTGACCCCTTGGGAAGTCCTCGTGTTGCACCCCCTTTTCAATTTTTTTTGCCCTGGTTAGGGTTGCCAAGATACTTTATCCACCAAATCTCTTTTACTGAATCCCACGGAACATTGGGCAACACAACTTCGCTTCACGTAGAGGCTAGGCCCGCAAAGCGAGGGCGTAGGGTTTGTGACAAGGGCTCCGTCGCTTCGGTGCCCATAACTTTTGATCCATAATTGTTACGCGGCACACAGCATACCGTTGCAAAGCTCTTTGTGAGCTCTACGACGGGGGCAGCCAGCTTGCTTGCTGTGCCCATTTTTGGAGCCCAAAATCGAACTGTTTTCATCAGTTTCAGACTCGCGGGACATTAGAGGCCCCTACAACGTGTCGATATAATGTCTTGCGAGGATGCTGTGTTGTTGAAGCGGATGGGTTGTTGTTAAGCCCATTGGGCATTTTGAATGGGCCATCTCTCTAGGTTGGGACTGTGAACCGTTAACATATATAGGAATTGTGCCCTCAACATGACGGGTGCGTTCATACCAGCACTAATGCACCGGATCCCATCAAAACTCCCAAGTTAAGCGTGCTTGGGCGGGAGTAGTACTAGGATTGGAGTCCCCCTGGTGAGTCCTCGTGTTGCACCCCCTTTTCAATTTTTTTTGACCTGGTTAGGGTTGCCAAAATACTTTATCCACCAAATCTCTATTACTGAATCCCACGGAACATTGGGCAAGATAACTTCGCTTCACGTAGAGGCTAGGCCCGCAAACCGAGGGCGTAGGGTATGTGACCTGGTCTCCGTCGCTTCGGTGCCCATAACTTTTGATCCGTAAGGAGTTATGCGGCGTACAGCATACCGTTGCAAAGCTTTCTGAGAGCTCTCCGACGGGGGCAACCAGCTTGCTCGCTATGCCCATTTTTGGAGCCCAAAATCAAACATTTTCATCAGTTTTAGGCCACTTTTCTTCTTTTGCTCTATTTCTCCGTCCCGGATCGTACGTCGTGAACTGTTAAAAGGATGACAACCTGGCTCGCGGGGCATCAGAGGGCCCTACAACGTGTCGATATCACGTCTTGCTAGGATGCTGCGTTGTAGAAGCGGATGGGTTGTTGTTAAGCCTATTGGGCCTTTTGAATGCGCCATCTCTCTAGGTTGGGATTGTGAACCGTTAACACATAAAGGAATTGTGTCCTCAACATGACTGGTGCGATCATACCAGCACTAATGCACCAGATCCCATCAGAACTCCGAAGTTAAGCGTGCTTGGGCGAGAGTAGTAATAGGATGGGTGATCCCCTAGGAAATCCTCGTGTTGCACCCCCTTCACAATTTTTTTTGCCCGGGTTAGGGTTACCAAGAAACTTTATCCACCAAATCTCTATTACTGAATCCCACGGAACATTGGGCAAGACAACTTCGCTTCACGTAGAGGTTGGGCCCGCAAACCGAGGGCGTAGGGTTGGCCACCAGGTCTCCGTCGCTCCGGTGCCCATAACAATTGATTCGTAAGGAGTTACGCGGTGCACAGCATACCGTTGCAAAGCTCTATGAGAGCTCTACGACGGGGGCAGCCAGCTAGCTTGCTGTGCCAGTTTTTGGAGCCCAAAATCGAACGTTTTCATCTGTTTCAGGACATTTTTCTTCTTTTGCTCTGTTTTTCCGCCCCGAATCGTACGTTGTGAACTGTTAAAAGGACAACAACCTGACTCGCGGGACATCAGAGGACCTTACAACGTGTCGATATCACGTCTTGCGAGAATGCTGCGTTGTTGAAGTGGATGGATTTTCATTAATCCCATTGGGCCTTTTGAATGTGCCATCTCTCTAGGCTGGGACTGTGAACCATTTACAAATAAAGGAATTGTGCCCTCAACATGACGGGTGCGGTCATACCAGCACTAATGCACCGAATCCCATCAGAACTCCGAAGTTAAGCGTGCTTGGGCGAGAGTAGTACTAGGATGGGTGACCCCCTGGGAAGTCCTCGTGTTGCACCTCTTTTTCAATTTTTTTTGCCCTAGTTAGGGTTGCCAAGATACTGTATCCACCAAATCTCTATTACTGAATCCCACGGAACATTGGGCAAGACGACTTCGCTTCACGCAGTGGCTGAGCCCGCAAACCGAGGACGTAGGGTTTGTGACTAGGTCTCCGTCACTCCGGTGCCCATAACTTTTGATCCTTAAGGCGTTATGCGGCGCACAGCATACCGTTGCAAAGTTCTCTGAGTGCTCTACGATGGGGGCAGTCAGCTTGCTCGCTGTACCCATTTTTGGAGCCCAAAACCAAACATTTTCATCGGTTTCAGGCCACTTTTCTTCTTTTGCTATGTTTTTCCGTCCCGGATCGTATGTCGTGAACTGTTAAAAGGACAACAACCTGACTCGCGGGACATAATAGGGCCCTACAACGTGTCGATATCACGTCTTGCGAGGATGCTGCGTTGTTGAAGTGGATAGGTTGTCGTTAAGCCCATTGGGCCTTTTGAATGGGCCATCTCTCTTGGCGGACTGTGAACCGTTAACACATAATGGAATTGTGGCCTCAACATGGCGGGTGCGATCATACCCGCACTAATGCACCGGATTCCATCAGAACTCCTAAGTTAAGCGTGCTTGGGCAAGAGTAGTACTAGGATGGGTTACCCTCTGGGAAGTCCTCGTGTTGCACCCTGTTTTCAATTTTTTTTGCCCTGGTTAGGGTTGCCAAGATACTTTATCCGCCAAATCTCTATTACTGAATCCCACGGAACATTGGGCAAGACAACTTCGCTTCACGTAGAGGCTGAGCCCGCAAACCGGAGGCGTAAGGTTTGTGACCAGGTCTCCGTCGCTCCGGTGCCTATAACTTTTGATCCGTAAGGAGTTACGCGGCGCACAGCATACCGTTGCAAAGTTCTCTCAGAGCTCTACGACGAGGGCAGCCGGCTTGCTTGCTGTTCCCATTTTTGGAGCCCAAAATCGAACGTTTTCATCAGTTTCAGTCCACTTTTCTTCTTTTGCACAGTTTTTCCGTCCCGAATGGTATGTCGTGAACTGTTAAAAGGACGACAACCTGACTCGCGGCACATCAGAGGGCCCTACAACGTGTCGATATCACGTCTTGCGAGGATGCTGCGTTGTTGAAGCGGATAGGTTGTCGTTAAGCCCATTGGGCATTTTGAATTGACCATCTCTCTAGGCTAGGACTGTGAACCGTTAACACATATAGGAATTGTGCCCTCAACATGACTGGTGCGATCATACCAGCAGTAATGCACCGAATCCCATCAGAACTCCGAAGTTAAGCGTGCTTGGGCGAAAGTAGTACTAGGATGGGTGACCCCATGGGAAGTCCTCGTGTTGCACCCCTTTTTCAATTTTTTTGCCCTGGTTAGGGTTGCAAAGATACTTTATCCGCCAAATCTCTATTATTGAATCCTACGGAACATTGGGCAAGACAACTTCGTTTCACGTAGAGGATGGGCCCTCAAACCGAGGGCGTAAGGTTTATGACCAGGTCTCCGTCGCTCCGTTGCCCATAACTTTTGAACCGTAAGGAGTTACGCGGCACACAGCATACCGTTGCAAAGCTCTATGAGAGCTCTACGACGGGGGCAGCCAGCGTGCTCGCTTTTCCTATTTTTGGAGCCAAAAATCGAACGTTTTCATTAGTTTTAGGTCACTTTTCTTCTTTTGCTCTATTTTTCTGCCCCGGATCGTACGTCGTGAACTGTTAAAAGGACAACAACCTGACTCATGGGACATCAGAGGGCCCTACAATGTGTCGATATCACGTCTTGCAAGCATGCTGCGTTGTTGAAGCGGATGGGTTGTCGTTAAACCTATTGGGCCTTTTGAAAGGGCCATCTCTCTAGGCTGCGACTGTGAACCGTTAACACATAAAGGAATTGTGCCCTCAACATGACGGGTGTGATCATACCAGTAGTAATGCAGCGGATCCCATCAGAAATCCGAAGTTAAGCGTGCTTGGGCGAGAGTAGTACTAGGATGGGTGACCCCCTGTGAAGTCTTCGTGTTGCACCCCCTTTTCAAATTTTTTTGCCCTGGTTAGGGTTGCCAAGATACTTTATCCACCAAATCTCTACAACTGAATCCCACGGAACATTGGGCAAGACAACTTCGCTTCACGTAGAGGCTGAGCCAACAAACCGAGGGCGTAGGGTTTGTGACCAGGTCTCCGTCGCTCCAATGCCCATAACTTTTGATCCGTAAGGAGTTATGCGTCGCACAGCATGCCGTTGGGAAGCTCTCTGAGAGCTCTACGACGGGGGCAGCGAGCATGCTCGCTCTGCCCATTTTTGGAGCCCAAAATCGAAACTTTTCATAAGTTTCAAGCCACTTTTGTTCTTTTACCCTATTTTTCTGTCTCGTAACGTACGTCGTGAACTGTTAAAAGGACGACAACCTGACTCGCGGGACATCAGACGGCCTTACAACGTGTCGATATCACGTCCTGCGAGGATGCTGCATTGTTTAAGCGAATGGGTTGTTGTTATGCCCATTGGGCCTTTTGAATGGGCCATCTCTCTAGGCTGGGACTGTGAACCGTTAACACATATAGGAATTGTGCCCTCAACATGACGGGTGCGATCATACCAGCACTAATGCACCGGATCCCATCAGAACTCCGAAGTTAAGCATTCTTGGGCGAGAGTAGTACTACGATGGGTGACCCCCTAGGAAGTTCTCGTGTTGCATCCCCATTTCAATTTTTTTTGCCCTCGTTAGGGTTGCCAAGATACTTTATCCACCAAATCTCTATTATTGAGTCCCACGGAACATTGGGCAAGACAACTTCGCTTCACGTAGAGGCTGGGCCCGAAAACTGAGGGCGTAGGGTTTGTGACCAGATCTCTGTCGCTCCGGTGCAGATAACTTTTGATCCGTAAGGAGTTACGCGGTGCACCGCATACCGTTGCAAAGCTCTCTAAGAGCTCTACGTCGGGGGCAGCCAGCTTGCCCTCTTTGTCTATTTTTGGAGACAAAAATTGAACGTTTTCATCAGTTTCAGGCCACTTTTCTTCTTTTGCTCTGTTTTTTCGTCCCGGATCGTACGTCGTGAACTGTTAAAAGGACGACAACCTGTCTCACGAGACATCAGAGGGCCCTACAACGTGTCGATATCACGTCTTGCGAGGATTCTGCGTTGTTGAAACGGATGGGTTGTCGTTAAAACCATTGGGCCTTTTGAATGGGCCATCTCTCTAGGCTGGGACTGTGAACCGTTAACACATATAGGAATTGTGCCCTCAACATGACGGGTGCGATCATACCAGCACTAATGCACCGGAGCCCATCAGAACTCCGAAGTTGAGAGTGCTTGGGCGAGAGTAGTAGCAAGATCGGTGACCCCCTGGGAAGTCCTCGTGTTGCACCCCCTTTTCAATTTTTTTTGCCATGGTTAGGGTTGCAAAGATACTTTATCCTGCAAATCTCTATTACTGAATCCCACAGAACGTTGGGCAGGACAACTTCGTTTCACGTAGAGGATGGGCCCGCAAACCGAGGGCGTAGGGTTTATGACCAGGCCTCCGCCGCTCCGGTGGCCATAACTTTTGATCCGTAAGGAGTTACGCGGCGCACAGCACACCGTTGCAAAGCTCTCTGAGAGCTCTACGACTGGGGAGCCAGCATGCTCGCTGTGCCCATTTTTGGAGCCCAAAATCGAACATTGTCATCAGTTTCAGGCCACTTTACTTCTTTTGCTCTATTTTTCCATCCCGGATCGTACATCGTGAGCTGTTAAAAGGACGACAACCTGACTCGAGGGACATCAGAGGGCCCTACAACGTGTCGATATCACGTCTTGCGAGGATGCTGCGTTGTTGAAGCGGATGGGTTGTCGTTAAGCCCATTGGGCCTTTTGAATAGGCCATCTCTCTAGGCTGGCACTGTTAACCGTTAACACATAAAGGAATTGTGCCCTCAACATGACGGGTGCGATCATACCTACACTAATGCGCCGGATCCCATCAAAACTCCGAAGTTAAGCGTGTTTGGGCGAGAATAGTACTAGGATGGGTGATCCCTTGCGAAGTCCTCGTGTTGCACCCGCTCTTCAATTTTTTTTGCCCTGGTTAGGGTTGCCAGGATACTTTATCCACCAAATCTCTATTATTGAATGCCACAGAACATTGGGCAAGACAACTTCGTTTCACGTAGAGGCTGAGCCCGCAAACCGAGGGCGTAGGGTTTGTGACCAGGTCTCGGTTGCTCTGGTGCCCATAACTTCTGATCCGTAAGGCGTTACGCGGCGCACAGGATACCGTTGCAAACTCTCTGAGAGCTCTACGACGGGCGCAGCCAGCTTGCTCGCTGTGCCCCTTTTTGGAGCCTAAAATCGAACGTTTTCAACAGTTTTAGGCCACTTTTCTTCTTTTGCTCTGTTTTTCGGTCCCGGATCGTACGTCGTGAACTGTTAAAAGGACGACAACTTGACTCGCAGGACGTCAGAGGGCCCTACAATGTGTCGATATCACGTCTTTCGAGGATGCTGCGTTGTTGAAGCGGATGGGTTGTCGTTAAGCCCATTGGGCCTTTCGAATGGGCCATCTCTCTAGGCTGAGACTGTTAACCGTTAACACATAAAGGAATTGTGCCCTCAACATGATGGGTGCAATCATACCTGCTCTAATGCACAGGATCCCATCAGAACTCCGTAGTTAAGCGTGCTTGGGCGAGAGTAGTACTAGGATGGGTGACCCCCTGGGAAGTCCTCGTGTTGCACCCCTTTTCAATTTTTTTTGCCCTGGTTAGGGTTGCCAAGATACTTTATCCACCAAATCTCTATTACTGAATCCCACGGAACATTGGGCAAGACAACTTCGTTTCACGTAGAGGCTGGGCTTGCAAATCGAGGGAGTAGGTCTTGTGACCAGGTCTCGGTTGCTCCAGTGCCCATAACTTTTGGTCCGCAAAGAGTTACGCGGCGCACAGGATACCGTTGCAAACTCTCTGAGAGCTCTACGACGGGCGCAGCCAGCTTGCTCGCTGTGCCCCTTTTTGGAGCCTAAAATCGAACGTTTTCATCAGTTTTAGGCCACTTTTCTTAGGATGGGTGACCCCCTGGGATGTCCTCGTGTTGCACCCCCTCTTCAATTTTTCTTGCCCTGGTTAGGGCTGCTAAGATACTTTATCCACCAAATCTCTATTACTGAATCCCACGGAACATTGGGCAGGACAACTTCGCTTCACGTAGAGGCTGGGCCCGCAAACCAAGGGCGTAGGGTTTATGACCAGGTATTCGTCGCTCCGGAGCCCATAACTTTTGATCCGAATGGAGTTACGCAACGCACATCATACCGTTGCAAAGCTCTCTGAGAGCTCTACGACGGGGGCAACCAGCTTGCTCACTGTGCCCCTTTTTTGGAGCCCAAAATCGAACGTTTTCATCAGTTTCAGGCCACTTTTCTTCTTTTGCTATGTTTTTCCGTCCCGGATCATACGTCGCGAATTGTTAAAAGGACGACAACCTGTCTCGCAGGACATCAGATGGCCCTACAACGTGTCGATATCACGTCTTGCGAGGATGCCATGTTGTTGAAGCGGATGGGTTGTTGTTAAGCCCATTGGGCCTTTTGAATGGGCCATCTCTCTAGGCTGGGACTGTGAACCGTTAACACATATAAGAATTGTGCCCTCAATATGACGGGTGCAATCATACCCGCATTAATGCACCGGATCCCATCAAAACTCCGAAGTTAAGCGTGTTTGGGCAAGAGTAGTACTAGGATGGGTGACCCCTTGGGAAGTCCTCGTGTTGCATCCCCTTTTCAATTTTTTTTGCCCTGGTTAGGGTTGCCAAGATACTTTATCCACCAAATCTCTATTACTGAATCCCACGGAACATTGGGCAAGCCAACTTCGCTTCACGTGGAGGCTGGGCCCGCAAACCGAGGGCGTAGGGTTTGTGACTAGGTCTCCGTCGCTCCGATGGCCATAGCTTTTGATCCGTAAGTAGTTACGCGGAGCACAACATACCGTTGCAAAGCTCTCTGAGAGCTCTACGACGGGGGCAGCCAGCTCGCTCATTGTGCTCGTTTTTGGAGCCCAAAATTGAATGTTTTAATCAGTTTTAGGCCACAATTCTTATTTTGCTCTATTATTTCATCCCGTATCATACGTCGTGAATTGTTAAAAGGACGACAACCTGACTCACGGGACATCAGAGGACCCTACAACGTGTCGATATCACGTCTTGCGAGGATGCTGCGTTGTTGAAGCGGATGGGTTGTCGTTAAGCCCATTGGGCCTTTTGAATGGGCAATCTTTCTAGGCTGGGACTGTGAACGGTTAACACGTAAAGAAATTGTGCCCTCAACATGACGGGTGGGATCATACCAGCGCTAATACACCAGGTCTCATTAGAACTCCGAAGGTAAGCGTGCTTGGGTGAGAGTAGTACTAGGATGGGTGACCCCATGGGAAGTCCTCGTGTTGCACCCCCTTTTTAATTGTTTTTGCCCTGGTTAGGGTTGCCAAGATACTTTATCCACCAAATCTCTATTACTGAATCCCACGGAACATTGGGCAAGACAACTTCGCTTCACGTAGAGGCTGGGCCCGTAAACCGAGGGCATACAGGTTTCCGTCGCTCCGGTGCCCATAACTTTTGATCCGTAAGGAGTTACGTGGAACACATCATACTGTTGCAAAGCTCTCTGAGAGCTCTACGACGGGGGCTGCTAGCATGCTCGCTGTGCCCGTTTTTGGAGCCCAAAATCGAACGTTTTCATCAGTTTCAGTCCACTTTTCTTCGTTTGCTTTGTTTTTCCGTCTCGGATCCTACGTTGTGAACTATTAAAAGGATGACAACCTGACTCGCGGGACATTAGAGGGCCCTACAACGTGTCGATATCACATCGTGCAAGCATGCTGCGCTGTTGAAGCAGATGGGTTGTCGTTAAGCCCATGGGGCCTTTTGAATGGGCCATCTCTCTAGGTTGGGACTGTGAACAGTTAACACATAAAGGAATTGTGCCCTCAACATGACGGGTGCGATCATATCAGCACTAATGCACCAGATCCCATAAGAACTCCGAAGTGAAGCGCGCTTGGGCGAAAGTAGTACTAGGATGGGTTACCCACTTTTCAATTTTTTTTGCCCTGGATAGTGTTGCCAAGATACTTTATCCACCAAATCTCTATTACTGAATCCCACGGAACATTGGGCAAGACAACTTCGCTTCACGTAGAGGCTGGGCCCGTAAACCGAGGGCGTAGGGTTTGTGACCAGGTCTCCGTCGCTCCGGTGCCCATAACTTTTGATCCGTAAGGAGTTACGCGACGAACAGGATACCGTTGCAAAGCTCTCTGAGAGCTTTATGACGGGGGTAGCCAACATGCTCGCTATGTCTATTTTTGGAGCCCAAAATCGAACGTTTTCATCAGTTTCAGGCCATTTTTCTTCTTTTGCTCTATTTTTCCGTCCCGGATCGTACGTTGTGAATTGTTAAAAGGACAACAACCTGACTCGTGGGACAACAGAGGGCCCTACAACATGTCGATATCACGTCTTGCAAGCATGCTACGTTGTTGAAGCGGATGGGTTGTCGTTAAGCCCATTGGGCCTTTTGAATGGGCCATCTCTCTAGGCTGGGACTGTGAACAGATAACACGTAAAGGAATTGTGCCCTCAACATGACGGGTGCGATCATACCAGCACTAATGCACCGGAACCCATCAGAACTTTGAAGTTAAGCGTGCTTGGGCGAGAGTAGTACTATGGTGGGTGACCCCATGGGAAGTCCTCGTGTTGCACCCCCTTTTCAATTTTTTTTGCCCTGGTTAGGGTTGCCAAGATACTTTATCCACCAAATCTCAATTACTGAATCCCACGGAACATTGGGCAAGACAACTTCGATTCACGTGGGGGCTGGGCCCGCAAACTGAGGGCAAAGGGTTTTTGACCAGGTCTCCGTCGCTTCGGTGCCCATAACTTTTGATCTGTAAGGAGTTACGCGGCGCACAGCATACCGTTGCAAAGCTCTCTGAGAGCTCTACGACGGGGGCTGCTAGCATGCTCGCTTTGCTCTTTTTTGGAGCCCAAAGTCGAATGTTTTCATTAGTTTCAGGCCACTTTTCTTCTTTTACTTTGTTTTTCCGTCCCGGATCGTACGTCGTGAACTGTTAAAAGGACGACAACCTGACTCACGGGACAACAGAGGGCCCTAAAATAGGTCGATATCACGTCTTGCAAGTATCCTACGTTGTTGAAGCGGATGGGCTGTCGTTAAGCCCATTTGGCCTTTTGAATGGGCCATCTCTCTAGGCTGGGACTGTGAACAGTTAACACATAAAGGAATTGTGCCCTCACCTTGACGGGTGCGATCATACCAGCACTAATGCACCGAATCCCATCAGAACTCCGAAGTTAAGCGTGCTTGGGCGAGAGTAGTACTAGGATGGGTGACCCCTTGGTAAGTCCTCGTGTTGTACCCCCTTTTCAATTTTTTTTGCCCTGGTTAGGGTTGCCAAGATACTTTATCCACCAAATCTCTATTACTGAATCCCACGGAACATTGGGCAAGACAACTTCGTTTCACGTAGCGGTTGGGCCCGCAAACTTAGGGCATAGGGTTTGTGACTAGGTCTCCGTCGCTCCGGTGCCCAATACTTTTGATCCGTAAGGAGTTACGCGGCACACAGCATACCGTTGCAAAGCTCTCTGAGAGCTCTACGACGAGGGCTGCTAGCATGCTCGCTGTGCCCGTTTTTGGTGCCCAAAATCGAACGTTTTCATCAGTTACAAGCCACTTTTCTTCTTTTGCTTTGTTTTTCCTTCACGGATCGTATGTCGTGAACTATTAAAAGTACGACAACCTGACTCGCGTGACATCAGAGGGCCCTACAACGTGTCGATATCACGTCTTGCAAGCATGCTGCGTTGTTGAAGCGGATGGGTTGTCATTAAGCCCATTGGGCCTTTTGAATGGGCAATCTCTCTAGGTTGGGACTGTGAACAGTTAACACGTAAAGAAATTGTGCCCTCAAAATGACGGGTGCGATCATACTAGCACTAATGCACAGGATCCCATCAGAACTCCAAAGTTAAGTGTGCTTGGGCGAGAGTAGTACTAGGATGGGTGACCCCGTGGGAAATCCTCGTGTTGCACCGCCTTTTCAATTTTTTTTGCCTTGGTTAGGGTTGCAAGAGATACTTTATCCACCAAATCTCTATTACTGAATCCCACGGAACATTGGGCAAGACAACTTCGTTTCACATACAGGCTGCGCCCGGAAACCGAGGGCGTAGGGTTTGTGACCAGGTCTCCGTCGCTCCGGTGCCCATAACTTTTGATCCGTAAAGAGTTACGCGGCGCACAGCATACCGTTGTAAACCTCCCTAATAGCTCTATGACGGGGGCATCCAGCATGCTCGCTTTGCCCATTTTTGGAGCCCAAAATTGAACATTTTCATCAGTTTCAGGCCACTTTTCTTATTTTGCTCTGTTTTTTCATCCCGGTTCGTACGTCGTTAACTGTTAAAAGGATTACAACCTGACTCGCGGGACATCAGAGGGCCCTACAACGTGTCGATATCACGTCTTGCAAGCATGCTGCGTTATTAAAGCGGATGGGTTGTCGTTAAGCCATTCGGCCTTTTGAATAGGCCATCTTTCTAGGCTGTGACTGTGCACAGTTAACAAATAAAGGAATTGGGCCCTCAACAAGATCGTGCGATCATACCAGCACTAATGCACCGGATCCCATCAGAACTCCAAAGTTAAGTGTGCTTGGGCGAGAGTAGTACTAGGATGGGTGACCCCCTGGGAAGTAATCGTGTTGCACCCCCTTTTCAATTTTTTTTGCCCTGGTTAGGGTTGCCAAGATGCTTTATCCACCAAATCTCTATTACTGAATCCCACATAACATTGGGCAAAACAACTTTGCTTCACGTAGAGGCTGGGCCCGCAAACCGAGGGCATAGGGTTTGTGACCAAGTCTCCGTCGCTCTGTTGCCCATAACTTTTGATCCGTAAGCTGTTACGTGGCGCACAGCATACCGTTGCAAAGCTCTCTGAGAGCTCTACGACGGGGGCAGCCAGCTTGCTCCTTGTGCCCTTTTTGTAGCCCAAATTCTAACGTTTTCATCAGTTTCAGGCAACTTTTCTTCTTTTGCTCTGTTTTTCCGTCCCGGATCATATGTCGTGAAGTGTTAAAAGGATGATAACTTGACTCGCGGGACATTAGAGGGCCCTAGAACGTGTCGATATCACGTCTTATAAGCATACTGCGTTGTTGAAGCGGATGGGTTGTCGTTAAGCCCGTTGGGCCTTTTGAATGGGCCATCTCTCTAGGCTGGGACTGTGAACAGTTAACACATAAAGGAATTGTGCCCTCAACATGACGGGTGCGATCATACCAGCACTAATGCACCGGAGTCCATCAGAACTCCGAAGTTATGCGTGCTTGGGTGAGAGTAGTACTAGGATGGGTGACCCCTGGGAAGTCCTCGTGTTGCACCCCCTTTTAAATTTTTTTTGCCCTGGTTAGGGTTGCCAAGATAATTTATCCACCAAATCTCTATTACTGAATCCCACGGAACATTGGGCAAGACAACTTCGCTTCACGTAGAGGCTGGGCCCGCAAGCCAAGGGCGTAGGATTTGTGACCAGGTCTCCGTCGCTCCGATGCCCATAACTTTTGAACCGTAAGGAGTTACGCATTGCACAGCATACCGTTGCAAAGCTCTCGGAGAGCTCTACGATGGGGGCAGCCAGCTTGCTTGCTATGCCTATTTTTGGAGCCCAAAATCGAACGTTTTCATCAACTTCAGGCCACCTTTCTTCTTTTGCTATGTTTTTTCGTCCCGGATCATACGTCGTGAACTGTTAAAAGGACGACAACCTGACTCGCAGGACATCAGAGGGCCCTACAACGTTTCTATATCACGTCTTTCGAGGATGCTGCGTTGTTGAAGTGGATGGGTTGTCGTTAAGCACATTGGGCCATTTGAATGGGCCATCTCTCTAGGCTGGGCTTCAGAACCGTTAACACAAATAGGAATTGTGCCCTCAACATGACGGGTGCGATCATACCAGCACTAATGCACCGGATCCCATCAGAACTTCAAAGTTAAGCGTGCTTGGGCGAGAGTAGTACTAGGATGGGTGACTCCGTGAGAAGTCCTAGTGTTGCACTCCCTTTTCAATTTTTTTTGCCTTGGTTAGGGTTGCCAAGATAGTTTATCCATCAAATATCTATTACTGAGTCCCATGGAACCTTGGGCAAGACAACTTCGTTTCACGTAGAGGCTGGGCCGGTAAATCGAGGGCATAGGGTTTGTGACCAGGTCTCCCTCGCTCCGTTGCCCATAACTTTTGATCCGTATGTAGTTACGCGGTGTACAGCATACCGTTGCAAAGCACTCTGAGAGCTCTACGATGGGAGCAGCTAGCATGCTCGTTGTACCCTTTTTGGAGCCCAAAATTTTACGTTTTCATTAGTTTCAGGCTACTTTTCTTCTTTTCCTCTATTTTTCCGTCTCGGATCGTACGTCGTGAACAGTTTAAAAGATAACAACATGACTCGCGGGACATCAGAGGGCCCTACAACGTGTCGATATCACGTCTTGCAAGCATGCTGCGTTGTTGAAGCGGATGGGTTGTCGTTAAGCCCATTGGGCCTTCTGAATGGGCCGTCCCTCTAGCCTGGGACTGTGAACAATTAACACGTAAAGAAATTGTGCCCTCAACATGACGGGTGCGATCATACCACCACTAATGCACCGGATCCAATCAGAACTCCGAAGTTAAGCGTGCTTGGGCGAGAGTAGTACTAGGATGGGTGACCCCCTGGGAAGTCCTCATATTGTACCCCCTTTTCAATTTTTTTTGCACTGGTTAGGCCAAGATACTTTTTCCACCAAATCTCTATTACTGAATCCCACAGAACATTGGGCAAGACAACTTCGCTTCACGTAGTGGTTGGGCTAGATAAACTGAGGGCGTAGGGTTTGTGACCAGGTCTCCGTCGCTCCGGTGCCCATAACTTTTTATCCGTAAGGAGTTACGCGGTGCACAGCATACCGTTGCAAAGCTCTCTGAGAGATCTACGACGGGGGCAGCTGGCTTGCTCGCTTTGCCCATTTTTGGAGCCCAAAATTGAATGTTTTCATCAGTTTCAGGCCACTTTTCTTCTTTTGCTCTGTTTTTTCGTCCCGGATCGTACGTCGTGAACAGTTAAAAGGACGACAACTTGACTCGCCGGACATCAGAGGGCCCTACAACGTATTGATATCACGTCTTGCGAGGATGCTGCGTTGTTGAAGCGGATGGGTTGTCGTTAAGCCCATTGGGCCTTTGTAATGGACCATCTCTCTAGACTGGGACTGTGAACCGTTAACACATATCGGAATTGTGCCCTCAACATGACGGGTGCGATCATACCAGCACTAATGCACTGGATCCTATCCGAACTCCGAAGTTAAGCGTGCTTGGGTGAGAGTAGTACTCGGATGGGTGACCCCCTGGGAAGTCCTCGTGTTGCACCTCCTTTTCAATTTTTTTTGCCCTGGTTAGGGTTGCCAAGATATTTTATCCACCAAATCTCTATTACTGAATCCCACGGAACATTGGGCAAGACAACTTCGCTTCACGTAGAGGCTGGGCGCGCAAACCGAGGCCGTATGGTTTGTGACCAGGTCTCCGTCGCTCCGGTGCCCATAACTTTTGATCCGAAAGGAGTTACACGTCGTACTGCATACCGTTGCAAAGCTCTCTGAGAGCTCTACGATGGGGGTAGCCGACATGCTCGCTGTGCCAGTTTTTGGAGCCCAAAATCGTACATTTTCATCAGTTTCAGGCCACTTTTCTTCTTTTGCTCTGTTTTTTCATCACGGATCGTACGTCGTGAACTGTTAAAAGGACGACAACCTGATTCACAGGACATCAGAGTGTCCTACAACGTGTCGGTATCACATCTTGCAAGCATGCTGCGTTGTTGAAGCGGATGAGTTGTCGTTACGCCCATTGGGCCTTTTGAATGGGCCATCTCTCTAGGCTGGGACTGGCAACAGTTAACACATAAAGGAATTGTGCCTCAACATAACGGGTGCTATCATATCAGCACTAATGCACCGGATCGCATCAGAACTCCGAAGTTAAGCGTGCTTGGGCGAGAGTAGTACTAGGATGGGTGACCCCCATGGAAGTCCTCGTGTTGCACCCCATTTTAAATTTTTTTTGCCTTAGTTAGGGTTGCCAAGATACTTTATCCACCAAATCTCTATTACTGAATCCCACGGAACATTGGGCAAGACAACTTCGCTTGACGTAGAGGCTGAGCCCGCAAACCGAGGGCGTATGGTTTGTGACCAGGTCTCCGTCGCACCGGTGCCCATAAGTTTTGATCCGTAAGGAGTTACCGGCGCACAACATACCGTTGCAAAGCTCTCTGAGAGCTCTACGACGGGGGCCTCCAGCTTGCTCGATGTACCCATTTTTGGAGCCCAAAATCGAACGTTTTCATCAGTTTCAGGCCATTAATCTTCTTTTGCTCTATTTTTCCATCCCAGATCATACGTTGTGAACTGTTCAAAGGACGACAACCTGACTCGCCGGACGTCAGAGGGCCCTACAACGTGTCGATATAAAGTCTTGCGAGGTTGCTGCTTTGTTGAAGAGGATGGGTTATCGTTAAGCCCATTGGCCTTTTGAATGGGTCATCTCTCAGGCTGGGACTGTGAACTGTTAACACATATAAGAATTGTGCCGTCAACATGACGGGTGGGATCATACCAGAACTAATGCACCGGAACCCATCAGAACTCCGAAGTTAAGCGTGCTTGGGCGAGAGTAGTACTAGGATGGGTGACCCCCTGGGAAGTCCTCGTGTTGCACCCCCTATTCAATTTTTTTTTTCCCTGGTTAGGGTTGCCAAGATACTTTATCCACTAAATCTCTATTACTGATTCCCACGGAACATTGGGCAAGACAACTTCGCTTCACGTAGAGGCTGGGCCCGTAAATCGAGGGCGTGGGGTATGTGACCAGGTGTCCGTCGCTCCGGTGCACATAACTTTTGATCCGTAAGGAGTTACGCAGCACAAAGCATACCGTTGCAAAGCTCTCTGAGAGCTCTACAACGGGGGCAGCCAGCGTGCTCGCTGTGCCCATTTTTGGAGACCAAAAACGAACGTTTTCTTATTTTGCTCTGTTTTTCCGTCCCAGATCATACGTTGTGAACAGTTCAGAGGACAACATCCTGACTCGCCGGACGTCAGAGGGCCCTACAACATGTCGATATAACGTCTTGTGAGGTTGCTGCATTGTTGAAGCGGATGGGTTGTCGTTCAGCCCATTGGGCCTTTTGAATGGGCCATCTCTCTAGGCTGGGATTGTGAACCGTTAACACATATAGGAATTGTGCCCTCAACATGACGGGTGCGATCATACCAGCACTAATGCACCGGATCCCATCAGAACTCGGAAGTTAAGCGTGCTTGGGCGAGAGTAGTACTAGGATGGGTGACCCCCTGGGAAGTCCTCGTGTTGCACCCCCTTTTCAATTTTTTTTGCCCTGGTTAGGGTTGCCAAGATACTTTATCCACCAAATCTCTATTACTGAATCCCACAGAACATTGGGCAAGACAACTTCGCTTCACGTAGAGGCTGGGCCCGCAAACCGAGGGCGTAGGGTTTCTGACCAGCTTACCGTCGCTCTGGTGCCCATAACTTTTGATCCGTATGGAGTTACGCAGAGCACAGCATACCGTTGCAAAGCTCACTGAGAGCTCTACGACGGGGGCAGCCAGCTTTCTCACTGTGCCCATTTTTGGAGCCCAAAATCGAATGTTTTCATCAGTTTCTGGGCACTTTTCTTCTTTTGCTCTGTTTTTTCATCACGGATCATACGTCGTGAATTGTTAAAAGGACGACAACCTGACTCACGGGACATCAGAGGGCCCTACAACGTGTCGATATCACGTCTTGCGAGGGTGCCGCGTTGTTGAAGCGGATGGGTTGTCGTTAAGCCCATTGGTCCTTTTGAATGGGCCATCTCTCTAGGCTGGGACTGTGAACCGTCAACACATATAAGAATTGTGCGCTTAACATGACGGGTGCGATCATACCAGCATTAATGCACCGTATCCCATCAGAACTCCGAAGTTAAGCGTGTTTGGGCAAGTGTAGTACTAGGATGGGTGACCCCTTGGGAAGTCCTCGTGTTGCACCCCCTTTTCAATTTTTTTTGCCCTGGTTAGGGTTGCCAAGATACCTTATCCACTAAATCTCTATTACTGAATCCCACGGAACATTGGGCAAGACAACTTCGCTTCACGTAGAGGCTGGGCCCGTAAACCGAGGGCGTAGGGTTTGTGACTAGGTCTCCGTCACTCCGGTGCCATAGCTTTTGATCCGTAAAGAGTTACGCGGCGCACAGCATACCGTTGCAAAGCTCTCTGATATTTTTGGAGCCCAAAATCTACGATGGGGGCAGCCCGCTTGCTCGCTGTGCCCATTTTTGGATCCCAAAATCTAATATTTTCATCAGTTTTAGGCCACTTTTCTTCTTTTGCACTGTTTTTTCGTTCTGGATCATACGTCGTGAATTGTTAAAAGGACGACAACCTGACTCACGGGACATCAGAGGCCCCTACAACGTGTCGATATCACGTCTTGCGAGGTTGCTACGTTGTTGAAGCGGATCGGTTGTCGTTAAGGCCATTGGGCCTTTTGAATAGGCCATCTCTCTTGGCTGGGACTGTGAACAGTTAACACGTAAAGAAATTGTGCCGTCAACATGACGGGTGCGATCATACCAGTACTAATGCACCAGATCCCATTAGAACTCCGAAGTTAAGCGTGCTTGGGCGAGAGTAGTACTAGGATGGGTGACCCCCTGGGAAGTCCTCGTGTTGCACCCCCTTTTCAATTGTTTTTGCCCTGGTTAGGGTTGCCAAGAGACTTTATCCACCAAATCTCTATTACTGAATCCCACGGAACATTAGGCAAAACAACTACGCTTCACGTAGAGGCTGGGCCCGTAAACCGAGGGCATAGGGTTTGTGACCAGATTTTCGTCGCTCCAGTGCCCATAACTTTTGATCCGTAAGGAGTTACGCGGCACACAACATACTGTTGCAAAGCTCTCTGAGAGCTCTACGACGGGGGCTGCTAGTATGCTCGCTGTGCCTATTTTTGGAGCCCAAAATCAAACGTTTTCATCAGTTTCAGGCCACTTTTCTTCTTTTGCTCTATTTTTCCGTCCCGGATCGTACGTCGTGAACTGTTAAAAGGACGACAACTGGACTCGCGGGACATCAGAGGGCCGTACAACATGTCGATATCATGTCTTGCATGTATGCTGCGTTGTTGAAGTGGATGGGTTGTCGTTAAGCCCATTGGGCCTTTTGAATGGGCCATCTCTCTAGGCTGGGACTGTGAACAGTTAACACATAAAGGAATTGTGCCCTCAACATGACGGGTGCGATCATAGCAGCACTAATGCACCGGATCCCATCAGAACTCCGAAGTTAAGCGTGCTTGGCCGAGAGGAGTACTAGGATGGGTGACCCCGTGGGAAGTCCTCGTGTCGCACCCCCTTTTCAATTTTTTTGCCCTGGTTAGGGTTGCCAAGATACTTAATCCACCAAATCTCTATTACTTAATCTAACGGAACATTGGGCAAGACAACTTCGTTTCACGTAGCGGCTGGGCCCGCAAACTGAGGGCATAGGGTTTGTGACCAAGTCTCCGTCTCTCCGGTGCCCATAACTTTTGATCCGTAAGGAGTTACGCGGCACACAGCATACCGTTGCAAAGCTCTCTGAGAGCTCTACGATGGGGGCAGCTAGCATTCTTGCTTTGCCCCTTTTTTGAGCCCAAAATTGAACATTTTCATCAGTTTCAGTCCACTTTTCTTCTTTTACTGTGTTTTTCCATCCCGGATCGTACGTAGTGAACTGTTAAAAGGACGACAACCTCACTCGCGGGACATCAGAGGGCCCTACAACGTGTCTATATCACGTCTTGCAACCATGCTGCGTTGTTGAAGCGGATGGGTTGTCGTTAAGCCCATTGGGCCTTTTGAATGGGCCATCTCTCTAGGTTGGGACTGTGAACAGTTAACACGTATAGAAATTGTGCCCTCAACATGACGTGTGCGATCATACCAGCACTAATGCACAGGATTCCATAAGAACTCCCAAGTTAAGCGTGCTTGGGCGAGAGTAGTACTAGGATGGGTGACCCCCTGGGAAGTCCTCGTGTTGCACCCCCTTTTCAATTTTTTTTGCCCTGGTTAGGAGTGCCAAGATCCTTTATCCACCAAATCTCTATTACTGAATCCCACAGAACATTGGGCAAGACAACTTCGCTTCACGTAGTGGTTGGGCCAGATAAAACGAGGGCGTAGGGTTGTGACCAGGTCTCCGTCGCTCCGGTGGCCATAACTATTGTTCCGTAAGGAGTTACGCGGCGCACAGCATACCGTTGCAAAGCTCTCTGAGAGTTCTACGACGGGGGCAGCCAGCTAGCTGTGCCCATTTTTGGAGCCCAAAATTGTACGTTTTCATCAGTTTTAGGCCACTTTTCTTCATTTTCTCTGTTTTTTCGTCCCGGATCGTACGTCGTGAACTGTTAAAAGGATGAAAACTTGACTCATGGGACATCAGAGGGCCCCACAACGTATTGATGTCACGTATTGCGAGGATGCTGCGTTGTTGAAGCAGATGGTTTGTCGTTAAGCCCATTGGGCCTTTTGAATGGACCATCTCTCTAGACTGGGACTGTGAACCGTTAACACATATATGAATTGTGCCCTCAACATGACGGGTGCGATCATACCAGCACTAATGCACTAGATCCCATCCGAACTCCGAAGTTAAGCGTGCTTGGGTGAGAGTAGTACTAGGATGGGTGACCCCCTGGGAAGTCCTCGTGTTGCACCTCACTTTTTAATTTTTTTTGCCCTGGATAGGGTTGCCAAGATACCTTATCCACCAAATCTCTATTACTGAATCCCATGGAACATTGGGCAAGACAACTTAGCTTCACGTAGAGGCTGGGCCCGCAAATCGAGGGCGTAGGGTGTGTGACTAGGTCTCCGTCACTCCGGTGCCCATAGCTTTTGATCCGTAAAGAGTTACGCGGCGCACAGCATACCGTTGCAAAGCTCTCTTAGAGCTCTACGATGCGGGCAGCCCGCTTGCTCGCTTTGCCCATTTTTGGAGTCCAAAATCTAACGTTTTCATCAGTTTTAGGCCACTTTTCTTCTTTTGCTCTGTTTTTTCGTTCGGGATCATACGTCGTGAATTGTTAAAAGGATGACTACCTGACTCACGGGACATCAGACGCCCCTACAACGTGTTGATATCACGTCTTGCGAGGTTGCTACGTTGTTGAAGCGGATGGGTTGTCGTTAAGGCCATTGGGCCTTTTCAATAGGCCATATCTCTTGGCTGGGACTGTGAACAGTTAACACGTAAAGAAATTGTGCCCTCAACATGACGGGTGCGATCATACCAGTACTAATGCACCAGATCCCATTAGAACACCGAAGTTAAGCGTGCTTGGGCGAGAGTAGTACTAGGATGGGTGACCCCCTGGGAAGTCCTCGTGTTGCACCCCCTTTTCAATTGTTTTTGCCCTGGTTAGGGTTGCCAAGAGACTTTATCCACAAATCTCTATTACTGAATCCCACGGAACATTAGGGAAAATAACTGCGCTTCACGTAGAGGCTGGGCCCGTAAACCGAGGGCATAGGGTTTGTGACCAGATTTCCGTCGCTCGAGTGCCCATAACTTTTGATCCGTAAGGAGTTACGCGGCACACAACATACTGTTGCAAAGCTCTCTGAGAGCTCTACGACGGGGGCTGCTAGCATACTCGCTGTGCCTATTTTTGGAGCCCAAAATTGAACGTTTTCATCAGTTTGAGGCCACTTTTCTTCTTTTGCTCTATTTTTCCGTCCCGGATCGTACGTTGTGAACTATTAAAAGGACGGCAACCTGACTCGCGGGACAACAGCGGGCCCTACAACATGTCGATATCACGTCTTGCAAGCATGCTGCGTTGTTGAAGCGGATGGGTTGTCGTTAAGCCCATCGGGCCTTTTGAATGGGCCATCTCTCTCGGCTGCGACTGTGAACAGTTAACAAATAAAGGAATTGTGCCCTCAATATGACGGGTGCGATCATACCAGCACTAGTGCAACGGATCACATCAGAACTCCGAAGTTAAGCGTGCTTGGGCGAGAGTAGTACTTGGATGGGTGACCCCTTGTGAAGTCCTCGTGTCGCACCCCTTTTTCAATTTTTTTTGCCCTGGTTAGGGTTGCCAAGATACTTAATCCACCAAATCTCTATTACTTAATCTAACGGAACATTGGGCAAGACAACTTCGTTTCACGTAGCGGCTGGGCCCGCAAACTGAGGGCATAGGGTTTGTGACCAGGTCTCCGTCTCTCCGGTGCCCATAACTTTTGATCCGTAAGGAGTTACGCGGCACACAGCATACCGTTGCAAAGCTCTCTGAGAGCTCTACGATGGGGGCTGCTAGCATGCTCGCTTTGGCCCTTTTTTGAGCCCAAAATTGAACGTTTTCATCAGTTCCAGGCCACTTTTCTTGTTTTACTGTGTTTTTCCATCCCGGATCGTACGTAGTGAACTGTTAAAAGCACGACAACCTCACTCGCAGGACATCAGAGGGCCCTACAACGTGTCTATATCACGTCTTGCAACCATGCTGCGTTGTTGAAGCGGATGGGTTGTCGTTAAGCCCATTGGGCCTTTTGAATGGGCCATCTCTCTAGGTTGGGACTGTGAACAGTTAACACGTATAGAAATTGTGCCCTCAACATGACGTGTGCGATCATACCAGCACTAATGCACAGGATTCCATAAGAACTCCGAAGTTAAGCGTGCTTGGGCGAGAGTAGTACTAGGATGGGTGACCCCCTGGGAAGTCCTCGTGTTGCACCCCCTTTTCAATTTTTTTTGCCCTGGTTAGGAGTGCCAAGATCCTTTATCCACCAAATCTCTATTACTGAATCCCACAGAACATTGGGCAAGACAACTTCGCTTCACGTAGTGGTTGGGCCAGATAAAACGAGGGCGTAGGGTTTGTGACCAGGTCTCCGTCGCTCCGGTGGCCATAACTATTGATCCGTAAGGAGTTACGCGGCGCACAGCATACCGTTGCAAAGCTCTCTGAGAGCTCTACGACGGGGGCAGCCAGCTTGCTCGCTCTGCCCATTTTTGGAGCCCAAAATTGAACGTTTTCATCAGTTTCAGGCCACTTTTCTTCTTTTGCTCTGTTTTTTCGTCCCGGATCGTACGTCGTGAACTGTTAAAAGGATGACAACTTGACTCATGGGACATCAGAGGGCCCCACAACGTATTGATGTCACGTATTGCGAGGATGCTGCGTTGTTGAAGCAGATGGTTTGTCGTTAAGCCCATTGTGCCTTTTTAATGGACCATCTCTCTAGACTGGGACTGTGAACCGTTAACACATATATGAATTGTGCCCTCAACATGACGGGTGCGATCATACCAGCACTAATGCACCGGATCATATCAGAATTCCGAAGTTCAGCGTGTTTGGGCGAGAGTAGTACTAGGATGGGTGACCCCATGGGAAGTCCTCGTGTTGCACCTCATTTTCAATTTTTTTTGCCCTGGATAGGGTTGCCAAGATATTTTATCCACCAAATCTCTATTACTGAATCCCACGGAACGTTGGGCAAGACAACTTCGTTTCACGTAGAGGCTGGGTCCGCAAACCGAGGGCGTAGGGTTTGTGATCAGGTTTTCGTCGCTCCGGTGCCGATAACTTTTGATCCGTAAGGAGTTACGCGGCGCACACCATACCGTTGTGAAGCTTTCTGAGAGCTCTACGATGGGGGTAGCTAGCATGGTCGTTGTGCCCGTTTTTTGAGCCCAAAAATGCACGTTTGCATTAGTTTCTGGCCACTTTTCTTCTTTTGCTATGTTTTTCCATCCCGGATCGTAGGTCGTGAAATGTTAAAAGGACGACAACCTGACTCGCGGGACATCAGAGGGCCCTACAACGTTTCGATTTCCCGTCTTGCAAGCATGCTGCATTGTTGAAGCGGATGGGTTGTCGTTAAGCCCATTGGGCCTTTTGAATGGGCCATCTCTCTAGGCTGGGACTGTGAACAGTTAACACATAAAGGAATTGTGCCCTCAACATAACGGGTGCGATCATACCAGCACTAATGCACCGGATCCCATCCGAACTCTGAAGTTAAGTGCGCTTGGGCGAGTGCAGGACTAAGATGGGTGACCCCCTGGGAAGGCCTCTTGTTGCACCCCCTTTTCAATTTTTTTTGCCCTGGTTATGGTTGCCAATATACTTTATCCACCAAATCTGTATTACTGAATCCCACAGAACATTGGGCAAGACAACTTCGCTTCACGAAGAGGCTAGGCCCGCAAACTGAGGGCGTAGGGTTTGTGACCAGGTCTCCGTCGTTCCGGTGCCCATAACTTTTGATCCGTAAGGAGTTACGCGGCGCACAGCATACCGTTCCAAAGCTCTCTGAGAGCTGTACAACAGGGGCAGCCAGCTTGCTCGCTGCGCCTATTTTTGGAGCCCAAAATTGAATGTTTTCATCAGTTTCAGGCCACTTTTCTTCTTTTGCTCTATTTTTCCGTCCCGGATCGTACGTCGTGAACTGTTAAAAGGACGACAACCTGACTCGCGGGACATCAGAGGGCCCTACAACGTGTCGATATCACGTCTTGC
Organism: Ehretia macrophylla; assembly: GCA_037974665.1. Taxonomy (NCBI): domain Eukaryota; kingdom Viridiplantae; phylum Streptophyta; class Magnoliopsida; order Boraginales; family Ehretiaceae; genus Ehretia; species Ehretia macrophylla. The sequence goes on along the minus strand of CM075765.1, from coordinate 83,239,796 downwards.
AAGCATGCTGCGTTATTGAAGCGGATGGGTTGTCGTTAAGCCCATTGAGCCTTTTGAATGGGCTATCTCTCTAGGCTGGGATTGTGAACAGATAACACATATAGGAATTGTGCCCTCAACATGACGTGTGCGATCATACCAACACTAATGCACCGGATCCCATCAGAACTCCGAAGGTAAGCGGGCTTGGGCGAGAGGAGTACTAGGATGGGTGACCCCTTGGGAAGTCCTCTTGTTGCACCCCATTTTCAATTGTTTTTGCCTTTGTTAGGGTTGCCAAGATACTTTATCCATCAAATCTCTATTACTAAATCCCAAGGAACATTGGGCAAGACAACTTCGCTTCACGTTGAGGCTGGGCCCACAAACCGAGGGCGTATGGTTTGTGACCAGGTCTCCGTCGCTCGAGTGCCTATAACTTTTGATCCGTAAGGAGTTACATGGCGCACAACATACCGTTACAAAGCCCTCTGAGAGCTTTACGACGAGGGCAGCCAGCTTGCTCGCTGTGCCAATTTTTGGAACCCAAAATTGAACGTTTTCATCAGTTTCGAGCCACTTTTCTTCTTTTGCTCTGTTTTTCTGATCCGGATCGTACATCGTGAACTGTTAAAAGGACGACAACCTGACTCGCGGGACATCAGAGGGCCCTACAACGTCTCGATATCACGTCTTGCAAGCACGCTTCGTTGTTGAAGCGGATGGGGTGTCGTTAAGCCCATTGGGCCTTTAGAATGGGCCATCTCTCTAGACTGGGACTGTGAACAGTTAACACATAAAGGAATTGGGCCCTCAACATGACGGGTGCGATCATACCAGCACTAATGCACCACATCCCATCAGAACTCCGAAGTTAAGCGTGCTTGGGCCAGAGTAGTACGAAGATGGGTGACCCTCTGGGAAGTCCTCGTGTTGCACCACCTTTTCAATTTTTTTTGCCCTGGTTAGGGTTGCCAAGATACTTTATCCACCAAATCTCTATTACTGAATCCCACAGAACATTGGGCAAGACAACTTCGCTTCACGTAGAGGCTGGGCCCGCAAACCGACGGCATAGGGTTTGTGACCAGGTCTCCGTCGCTCCGGTGCCCATAACTTTTGATCCGTAATGAGTTACGCGGCGCACAGCATACCGTTGCAAAGCTCATTGAGTGCTCTACGACGGGGGCAGCTAGCTTGCTCGTTGTGCCCGTTTTTGGAGCCCAAAATTGAACATTTTAATCAGTTTTAGGCCACTTTTCTTCTTTTACTCTATTTTTTCGTCCCGGATCGTATGTCGTGAGCTGCTAAAAGGACAAAAACTGGACTGGTGGGACATCAGAGGGCCCTACAACGTGTCGATATCACATCTTGCAAGGATGCTGCGTTGTTGAAGCGGATGGGTTGTCGTTAAGCCTATTGGGCCTTTTGAATGGGTCATCTATCTAGGCTGGGACTGTGAACCGTTAACACATATAGGAATTGTGCCCTCAACATGACGGGTGCAATCATACCAGCACTAATGCACCGGATCGCATCAGAACTCCGAAGTTAAGCGTGTTAGGGCGAGAATAGTACTAGGATGGGTGACCCCCTGGGAAGTACTCGTGTTGCACCCCCTTTTCAATTTTTTTTGCCCTGGTTAGGGTTGCCAAGATACTTTATCCACCAAATATCTATTACTGAATCCCACGGAACATTGGGCAAGACAACTTCGTTTCACGTAGAGGCTGGGTCCGCAAACCGAGGGCGTAGGGTTTGTGACCAGGTTTTCGTCGCTCCGGTGCTGATAACTTTTGATTCGTAAGGAGTTATGCGGCGAACAGCATACCGTTGCAAAGCTCTCTGTGAACTCTACGATGGGGGTAGCTAGCATGCTCGCTGTGCCCATTTTTGGAGCCCAAAATTGCACGTTTTCATCAGTTTCTGGCCACTTTTCTTCTTTTGCTATGTTTTTCCGTCCCGGATCGTAGGTCGTGAATTGTTAAAAGGACGACAACCTGACTCGCGGGACATCAGAGGGCCCTACAACGTTTCGATATCACGTCTTGCAAGCATGCTGCATTGTTGAAGCGGATAGGTTGTCGTTAAGCCCATTGGGCCTTTTGAAGAGGCCATCTCTCTAGGCTGGGACTGTGAACAGTTAACACATAAAGGAATTATGCCCTCAACATGACGGGTGTGATCATACCAGCACTAATGCACCGGATCCCATCAGAACTCCGAAGCTAAGCGCGCTTGGGCGAGAGTAGTATTAGGATGGGTGACCCCATGGGAAGTCCTCTTGTTGCACCCCCTTTTCAATTTTTTTTGTCCTGGTTAGGGTTGCCAATATACTTTATCCACCAAATCTCTATTACTAAATCCCACGGAACATTGGACAAGACAACTTCGCTTCACGTAGAGGCTGGGACCGCAAACTGAGGGCGTAGGGTTTGTGACCAGGTCTCCGTCGCTCCGGTGCCCATAACTTTTGATCCGTAAGGAGTTACGCGGTGCACAACATACCATTGCAAAGCTCTCTGAGAGCTCTACGACGGGGGCAGCTAGCTTGCTCGTTGTGCCCATTTTTGGTGCCCAAAATTGAATGTTTTCATCATTTTTAGGCAACTTTTCTTCTTTTGCCATATTTTTCCGTCCCAGATCGTACGTCGTGAGTTGTTAAAAGGACGACAACCTGACTTGCAGTACATCAGAGGGCCCTACAACGTGTCGATATCACGTCTTGCGAGGATGCTCCGTTGTTGAAGTGGACGGGTTGTCGTCAAGCGCATTGGGACTTTAGAATGGGCCATCTCTCTAGGTTGGGACTGTGAACAGTTAACACAGAAAGGAATTATGCCCTCAACATGACGGGTGCGATCATACCAGCACTAATGCACCACATCCCATCAGAACTCCGAAGTTAAGCGTGCTTGGGCCAGAGTAGTACGAAGATGGGTGACCCCATGGGAAGTCCTCCTGTTGCACCCCGTTTTCAATTTTTTTTGCCCTGGTTAGGGTTGCCAAGATACTTTATCTGCGAAATCTCTATTATTGAATCCCACGGAACATTGGGCAAGACAAATTCGCTTCACGTAGAGGCTGGGCCCGCAAACCGAGACCGTGGGGTTTGTGACCAGGTCTCCGTCGCTCCGGTGTCGATCACTTTTGATCCGTAAGGAGTTACGCGGCGCACAACATACTGTTGCAATGCTCTCTGAGAGCTCTACGACTGGGGCAGCTAGCTTGCTCGCTGTGCCCTTTTTGGAGCCCAAATTTGAACGTTTTCATCAGTTTCAGGCCACATTTCTTCTTTTGCTCTGTTTTTCCGTCCCGGATCATACGTTGTGAACTGCTCAAAGTACGACAACTGGACTCGCGGGACGACAGAGGGCCCTACAACGTGTCGATATCACGTCTTGCAAGCATGCTGCGATGTTGAAGAGGATGGGTTGACGTTAAGCCCATTAGGCCTTTTGAATGGGCCATCTCTCTAGGCTAGGACTGTGAACAGTTAACACATAAAGGAATTGTGCCCTCAACATTATGGGTGCAATCATACCTGCACTAATGCACCGGATTATATCAGAACTCCAAAGTTAAGCGTGTTAGGGTGAGAGTAGTACTGGGATGGGTGACCCCTTGGGAAGTCTCCTATTGCACCCATTTTTCAATTTTTTTTGCCCTGGTTAGGGTTGCCAATATACTTTATCCACCAAATCTCTATTACTGAATCCCACGGAACATTTGGCAAGACAACTTCGCTTCACGTAGAGGCTGGGCCCACAAACCGCGGGCGTAGTGTTTGTGACTAGGTCTCCGTCGCTCCGGTGCCCATAACTTTTGTTCCGTAAGGAGTTACGCTGTGCACAGCACACCGTTACAAAGCTCTCTGAGAGCTCTACGACGGGGACAATTAGCTTGCTCACTTTGCCCATTTTCTGAGCCCAAAATTGAACGTTTTCATCAGTTTCAGGCCATTTTCCTTCTTTTGCTCAGTTTTTGCGTCCCGGATCGTACGTCGTGAACTATTAAAAGGACGACAACCTTACTCACGGGATATCAGAGGGCCCTACAACGTGTCGATATCACGTCTTGTGAGGATGCTGCGTTGTTGAAGCGGATGGGTTGTCGTTAAGCCCATTGGGCCTTTTGAATGGGTCATCTCTGTAGGCTGGGACTATGAACCGTTAACACATATAGGAATTGTGCCATCAACATGACGGGTGCAATCATACCAGCACTAATGCACCGGATCGCATCAGAACTCCGAAGTTAAGCGTGTTTGGGCGAGAGTAGTACTAGGATGGGTGACCCCCTGGGAAGTACTCGTGTTGCACCGCCTTTTCAATTTTTTTTGCCCTGGTTAGGGTTGCCAAGATACTTTATCCACCAAATCTCTATTACTGAATCCCACGGAACATTGGGCAAGACAACTTCCCTTCACGTAGAGGCTGGGCCAGCAAACCGAGACCGTGGGGTTTGTGACCAGGTCTCCGTCGCTCCGGTGACCATAACTTTTGATCCGTAAAGAGTTACGTGGTGCACATCATACTGTTGCAAAGCTCTCTGAGAGCTCTACGACGGGGGCAGCTAGCCTGCTCACTGTGCCCTTTTGGGAGCCCAAAATTGAACGTTTTCATCAATTTCAGGCCACTTTTCTTCTTTTGCTCTGTTTTTCCATCCCGGATCGTACGTCGTGAACAGTTAAAAGGACGACAACCTGACTCGTGGAACATCAGAGGGCCCTAGAACGTCTCGATATCACGTCTTGCAAGCGTGCTGCGTTGTTGAAGCGGATGGGTTGTCGTTAAGCCCATTGGGCCTTTAGAATGGGCCATCTCTCTAGGCTGGGACTATGAACAGTTAACACATAAAAGAATTATGCCCTCAACATGACGGGTGCGATCATACCAGCACTAATGCACCGGATCCCATCAAAACTCCGAAGTTAAGCGTGCTTGGGCCAGAGTAGTACTAGGATGGGTGACCCCCTAGGAAGTCCTCCTGGTGCACCCCCCTTTCAATTTTTTTTGCCCTGGCTAGGGTTGCCAAGATACATTATCCACGAATTCTATTGAATCCCACGGAACATTGGGCAAGACAACTTCCCTTCACGTAGAGGCTGGGCCAGCAAACCGAGACCGTGGGGTTTGTGACCAGGTCTCCGTCGCTCCGGTGACCATAACTTTTGATCCGTAAAGAGTTACGCGGTGCACAGCATACTGTTGCAAAGCTCTCTGAGAGCTCTACGACGGGTGCAGCTAGCCTGCTCGCTGTGCCCTTTTGGGAGCCCAAAATTGAACGTTTTCATCAGTTTTAGGCCACTATTCTTCTTTTGCTCTGTTTTTCCGTTCTGGATCGTACGTCGTGAACTGCTAAAAGGACGACAACTGGACTCGCGGGACATCAGAGGTCCCTACAACGTGTCGATATCACATCTTGCAAGCATGGTGCGTTGTTGAAGCGGATGGGTTGACGTTAAGCCCATTGGGCCTTTTGAATGGGCCATCTCTCTAGGTTAGGACTGTGAACAGTTAACACATAAAGGAATTGTGCCCTCAACATTATGGGTGCGATCATACCAGCACTAATGCACCGGATTATATCAGAACTCCGAAGTTAAGCGTGTTTGGGTGAGAGTAGTACAAGGATGGGTGACCCCTTGGGAAGTCCTCCTGTTGCACCCCCTTTTCAATTTTTTTTTGCCCTGGTTAGGGTTGCCAAGATACTTTATCCACCAAATCTCTATTACTGAATCCCATGGAACATTGTGCAAGACAACTTCGCTTCACGTAGAGGCTGGGCCAGCAAACCGAGGGCGTAGGGTTTGTGACCAGGTCTCCGTCGCTCCGGTGCACATAACTTTTGATCCGTAAGGAGTTACACGGCGCACAGCATACCGTTGCAAAGCTCTCTGAGAGCTCTACGATTGGGGTAGCCAGCTTGCTTGCTTTGCCCATTTTTGGAGCCTAAGATCAAATGTTTTCATCAGTTTCAGGCCACTTTTCATCTTTTGCTCTGTTTTTCCGTCCCGGATCGTACGTAGTGAATTGTTAAAAGGACGACAACCTCTCTCGCAGGACATCAGATGGCCCTACAACGTCTCGATATCACGTCTTGCAAGCATGCTGCGTTGTTGAAGTGGATGGGTTGTCGTTAAGCCCATTGGGCCTTTAGAATGGGCCATCTCTCTAGGCTGGGACTATGAATAGTTAACACATAAAGGAATTATGCCCTCAACATGGCATGTGTGATCATACCATCACTAATGCACCGGATTCTATCAGAACTTCGAAGTTAAGCGTGCTTGGGCTAGAGTAGTACTAGGATGGGTAACCCCCAGGGAAGTCCTCGTGTTGCACCCCATTTTCAATTTTTTTTGCCCTTGTTACGGTTGGCAAGATACTTTATCCACCAAATCTATATTACTGAATCCCACCGAACATTGGGCAAGACAACTTTGCTTCACGTAGAGGCTGGGCTCGCAAACTGAGGGCGCAGGGTTTGTGACCAGGTTTCCGTCGCTCCGGTGCCCAAAACTTTTGATCCGTAAAGAGTTACGCGGTGCACAGCATACCATTGCAAAGCTCTCTGAGAGCTCTACAACGGGGGCGGCCAGCTTTCTTGCTGTGCATATTTTTGGAGCCCAAAATCGAAAGTTTTCATAAGTTTCAGGCCACTTTTCTTCTTTTGCTCTATTTTTCCGTCCTGGATCATATGTCGTGAACTATTAAAAGGACGACAACCTGACTCGCGGGACATCAGAGGGCCGTACAACGTGTCGATATCACGTCTTGTGCAGATGCTGCGTTGTTGAAGCTGATGGGTTGTCGTTAAGCCCATTGGGCGTTTTGAATAGGCTATCTATCTAGGCTGGGACTGTGAACACTTAACACATAAAGGAATTGTGCCCTCAACATGACGGGTGCGATCATACCAGAACTAATGCACTGGATCCCATCAGAACTCTGAATTTAAGCGTGCTTGGGCGAGAGTAGTACTAATATGGGTGACCCCCTTGGAAGTCCTCGTGTTGCACCCCCTTTTCAATTTTTTTTGCCCTGGTTAGGGTTGCGAAGATACTTTATCCACGAAATCTCAATTATTGAATCCCACGGAACATTGGACAAGACAACTTCGCTTCACGTAGAGGCTGGGCCCGCAAACCGAGACCGTGGGGTTTGTGACCATGTCTCCGTCGCTCCGGTGACCATAACTTTTGATCCGTATAGAGTTACGCGGCGTACAACATAACGTTGCAAAGGTCTCTGAGAGCTCTACGACGGGGGCAGCCAGCTTGGTCGCTGTGCCCTTTTTGGAGCCCAAAATTGAATGTTTTCATCAGTTTCAGGCCACTTTTCTTCTTTTGTTCTGTTTTTCCATCCCGGATCGTACGTCGTGAACTGCTAAAAGGACGACAACTGGACTCGCGGGATATCAGAGGGCCCTACAACATGTCGATAACACGTCTTGCAAGCATGCTGCGTTGTTGAAGCGGATGGGTTGACGTTAAACCCATTGGGCCTTTTGAATCAGCCATCTCTCTAGGCTGGACTGTGAACAGTTAACACATAAAGGAATTGTGCCCTCAACATGACGGGTGTGATCATACCAGCACTATTGCACCGGATCCCATCAGAACTTTGAAGTTAAGCGTGCTTGAGCGAGAGTAGTACTAGGACGGGTGACCCCCTGGGAAGTCCTCATGTTGCACCCCTTTTCAATTTTTTTTGCCCTGGTTGGGGTTGTCAAGTTACTTCATCCACCAAATCTCTATTATTGAATCCCACGGAACATTAGGCAAGACAACTTCGCTTCACGTAGAGGTTAGGCCAGCAAACCGACGGCGTAGGGTATGTGACCAGGTCTCCGTCGCACCGGTGCCCATAACTTTTTATCCGTAAGGAGTTACGCGGCACACAGCATACCGTTGCAAAGCTCCCTGAGAGCTCTACGACGGGGGCTGCCAGGTTGCTCGCTATGCCCATTTTTGTTGCCCAAAATTGAACGTTTTCTTCAGTTTCAGGCCACTTTTCTTCTTTTGCTCTATTTTTCCATCCCGGATCGTACGTCGTGAACTGTTAAAAGGACGAAAACCTAACTAGCGGGACATCAGAGGGCCCTACAATGTGTCGATATCACGTCTTGCGTGGATGCTGTGTTGTTGAAGCGGATGGGTTGTCGTTAAGCCCATTGGGCCTTTTGAATGGGCCATCTCTCTAGGCTGGGACTGTGAACAGTTAACACATAAAGAAATTGTACCCTCAACATGACGGGTGCGATCATACCAGCACTAATGCACCGGATCATATCAGAACTCCGAAGTTCAGCGTGTTTGGGCGAGAGTAGTACTAGGATGGGTGACCCCATGGGAAGTCCTCGTGTTGCAACCCCTTTTCAATTTTTTTTGCCCTGGTTAGGGTTGCCAATATACTTTATTAACCAAATCTCTATTACTGAATCCCATGGAACATTGGGCAAGACAACTTCAGTTCACGTAGAGGTTGGGCCCGCAAACTGACGGCGTAGGGTTTGTGACCAGGTCTCCGTTGCTCCGGTGTCGATAACTTTTGATTTGTAAGGAGTTACGAGGCGCACAGCATACCGTTGCAAAGCTCTCTGAGAGCTCCACGATGGGGGTAGCCGGCAGGCTCGTCGTGCCCTCTTTTGGTGCCCAAAATCGAACGTCTTCATCAGTTGCACCCCACTTTTCCTTTTTTTCTCTGTTTTTCCGTCCCGGATCGTAGGTCATGAACTGTTAAAAGCACGAAAACCTGCCTCGCGGGACCTCAGATTGCCCTACAACGTGTCGATATCACATCTTGCAAGCATGCTGCGTTGTTGAAGCGGATGGTTTATCGTTAAGCCCATTGGGCCTTTTGAATGGGCCATCTCTCTAGGCTAGACTATGAACAGTTAGCACATAAAGAAATTCTGCCCTCAACATGACGGGTGCGATCATACCAGCACTAATGCACCGGATCATATCAGAACTCTGAAGTTCAGCGTGTTTGGGCGAGAGTAGTACTAGGATGGGTGACCCCCTGGGAAGTCCTCGTGATGCAACCCCTTTTCAATTTTGTTTGCCCTGGTTAGGGTTGCCAATATACATTATTAACCAAATCTCTATTACTGAATCCCATGGAAAATTGGGCAAGACAACTTCGCTTCACGTAGAGGCTGGGCCCGGAAACCGAGGGCGTAGGGTTTGTGACCAGGTCTCCGTCGCTCCGGTGCCCATAACTTTTGATCCGTAAGGAGTTACGCGGCGCACAGCATAACATTGCAAAGCTCTCTGAGAGCTCTACGACGGGGGCAGGCAGCTTGCTCGCTTAGCCCATTTTTGGAGCCCAAAATTGAACGTTTTCATTAGTTTTAGGCCACTCTTCAACTTTTGATCTATTTTTCCATCCCGGATCGTATGTCGTGAAATGTTAAAAGGACAACAACCTAACTCGCGGGACATCAGAGGGCCCTACAACGTGTCGATATCACATCTTACCAGGATGCTCCGTTGTTGAAGCGAACACTACAAAAAAACAGCTGTTTTGTGACGACAATTTGTGACGAAATTAAATTCGTCGCAAAATTGGAACGAAAATGCCACGAAATAGTTATGCGCTCAAAATATGTGGAACTTGTGACAAATATGTGACGATTATCAAGAATCGTCACAAATTCGTCACAAACAGCGACAATTTTGCCACAACATGCAATAGTCTGGCGTGGAAAACAAAAATCGACTCTAATTCGTCACAATTTTTGACAATTTTGCCACGACAAGAAATAGTTCTAGAGGGTTGTCGCAATTTCGTGGCTATTTGCTACAATTTTGTGACGAAACTAGATAAATAGAGATACACTCAAAATATGTGGATGTGACGACTATCAAGAATCGTCACAAATTCATCACAAACAGCGACAATTTTGCCACGACATGCAATAGTCTAACGTGAAAAACATAAATCGACTCTAATTCGTCACAATATGCGACAAATTTGCCACGACAAGAAATAGTTCTAGAGGGTTGTCGCAATTTCGTGGCTATTTACTACAATTTTGTGACGAAACTAGATAAATAGAAATGCGCTCAAAATATGTGGTTGTGACGACTATCAAGAATCGTCACAAATTCGTCACAAACAACGACAATTTTGCCACGACATGCAATAGTCTAGCGTGGAAAACATAAATCGACTCTAATTAGTCACAATATGCGACAATTTTGCCACGACAAGAAATAGTTCTAGAGGGTTGTCGCAATTTCGTGGCTATTTGCTACAATTTTGTGACGAAACTAGATAAATAGAAATGCGCTCAAAATATGTGGATGTGACGACTATCAAGATTCGTCACAAATTCGTCACAAACAGCGACAATTTTGCCACGACATGCAATAGTCTAGCATGGAAAACATAAATCGAATCTAATTCGTCACAATATGCGACAATTTTGCCACGACAAGAAATAGTTCTAGAGGGTTGTCGCAATTTCGTGGCTATTTGCTACAATTTTGTGACGAAACTAAATAAATAGAGATGCGCTCAAGATATGTGGAACTTGTGACAAATATGTGACGACTATCAAGAATCGTCACAAATTCGTCACAAATAGCGGAATAAAAGTCAACATTAGCAAAAGAAAAAGAATCAGATCAGCAGCAACATAAAATCGTAAGGCACTATTGAGACCTCTTTGGCTTAGGGTTTGGCTTCATCTTCAAATCTCAACCATTTTAGCAAGATCAATGGTGTTTCTAGTCAATTTTCTTCCATTTTCGAGCTATACAAGGTGAGGGAAATCATTCTCTATTGCATTTTAAGTGTTTCACTATAATGTATTCTAGTTGATTTAATAGAACTTGTGAATACTTGAGTTGTATAAGCATAAATTGTTGACTAGAGTGAAGTGTAGAGTAATCTTTGGCTTCAGTTCTCTTGAATAACTTCAACTTGTATGCTTTTATTGCCTTGTTAGTTGATGCTCTTGAATGAGGTTTAGGTGCTTGATAAATGACCTCAATGAAGTGTATGAATATAGTATATGCTAAAACCAAGAGCAAACCAAGTAGAAATGCTAGAAAACAAGCTAAATAGACATTAGTGCAAAAGTGAGAAAGCTGGACAGTTTGCGCAGAGAATTTGTAGAGATGATTTGAGGTAGTAAATGATGTCGAAATTGGTTGAATTTTTTTTTATATTGTAGCTAAGAACTTGAGGAACAATTTCTATTTTGGAGGAAATATCGAATTCTATCGTTAAGGGGTTGTTTTGGAGCCAAAACAGTAGGGTGACTGATTCTCGCGTAATTCGGGGCTGGCTGCGTAATGATTTTCTAAAGGGCATAACTTGATGAGTTTAACTCCGAATTAGGAACCGTTTGAGGCTAAACCCATCTACACTTGATGAGCTATATGTCTATGCAATTTTAGAAGTTTTATAGGACATTAAGGCTGCTAACTGAATAAGTAAAGTTAAGCAAATGTAGTTAAAAATTTCAGTTTATATAGCTAAGTGATTAATGTTGCACTAAAGGTTAATTTGAGTTGAATAATGATGGATTATAGGGAGTTGAAGGCTTGAGAGTAACAATTACATGTTTGGAGAGAGCGTTTAAGTAGAATGAGGGTTAAATGAACATTAGTTGCATTGAATGCTAAATGTTTAATATGTGACTAACGTGAACTATGTGCATTGAATGTTTAAATAAGTTGAGCTTTGAGTGAAAATTAAATGTGATGAATTATGTGTAGTGATTTTCTATTTAGATAATCAAGAGTAATTAAAGCCATGCACATGCTAGTGTTAGTTGTCAAAGAGTGTTTGCAAGTTATGGGAAGTAAAGTATGTTTTCAATCATGTTCATGAGCTTAGCTTAATGTATGTGTTAAAGTTAGTTGAATTGCTTGAGTACTTGGTTATTGGTTTGGTAAATGCTTGAGTTGATTTAAGTTAATCCATGCTTAAAGTATGTTTAATTAATTAGTTAACTAGTTGGATAAATTGGAGTGTTTAGTTATTAAGTATGACAGCTTGATATAGTTTCATTGTTTGGTCATCTATTTAGAAGTTAAATGTGAACATTTATTGTTTATATGAATAGATTGCTTGAGGTTACATGTTTAGTTACTGAGTAGATAGCTATTAAATGCTTAACTTGATGTTTCTTTGTGATCTAGTTGAAGTTGAACTAGTTATGAAGTTAACTTGTTAAATGCTAATATAGTTAATGTCATACATGCTCATGTTAGCCTAAGCAAATAATCCAAGACATGTTCATGAAATGCTAAATTTTGTTGCATTAAATTGTTATGACTGTGCCTTAAGACTTCCTTTTTTGGCCATTGCCTAAAGACGAGATAGCGGTAAATTCTGTCTTTCTTGTAACATTGTGAAGATAATGCTTATACCTATTTCATTAATTTCCTTAATGCTTGACTCTTTATCTGAAAGATAGTCCATCTACTAGTACTAATTGTAACTATTGCGTGGTTTGAAGCTGAATCTATTTGTGACAGGTTGTAATACCCATATATCGAATTGGTATGTTAGATACAATGAAAGAAAACAAAGTTAAAAAGAGACACATAGATTATATAATCCTATTATAAATAAATTAAATTAACTTTGATAATCTAGGAAATTAAATTAACTTTGTTAAGCTTGGAAAATTATTGTGAATCTTAATAAGTAAGTGAGTTCAAGTATATTATATAATTCTTACACCACATTTCGAAAATTGAGGGCAATTTGGTGCACTTTTGGCTTATTATCATCACAAGTGAAAATTATAATTTGTTTTCGCTTTCATTCTCATTTTTAACTGAAGAGTTTTTTTGGTTGAGTATTAGACTTTAAGTTTGGTTATTTTCTTGTTTGCAGATATAAGACATGGATTGTATAAAGATGATGAGAATGGTAGGCTTTGGATTGTTTTCCATGCAAAGATGGCGTACCACAATGGAGAATGTTGAAAACTTTTTTTGCATACAAATTCTCTTTAGGAGCTTATCCTAGAAAGACAAACAAGTTAGATAATGTCATGATAGATGTACATTTGGTATTTTTTTAGAATGTATGTTAGAAGAGGTAACTTTGTTGAATGGTGGCTATTATGTATACATAACTATTTTGGTATGGAATTGTGTTCATTTGAATGGATATGTAAGCTGTGTAATTATTTGAGATTTAATTATGGTTTTATCTTCATAAATTGTTTGAGATTCAATTATGAATGTTATTTTGTAATTTAGCAGGACAAACAAGATGATATTACAAGCAACATTAGCATAGTGGATTTGAAAATTGCCACGAATTTGTGACAAAAAACGATTTAAAAATTGCCACAAATTTATGACGAAAAAATTAGTCACGAATTTGTGACGAAAAAATTAGCCACAAATTTGTGACGAAAAAATTAGCCACAAATTTGCGACAAAAAAATTAGCCACAAATTTGTGACGAAAAAATTAGCCACAAATTTGTGACGAAAAAATTAGCCACAAATTTGTGACGAAAAAATTGCCACGAAATGGCCTCTACTACATCTCGTGGCATATTAGTCGCATTTGTCACGAATTTGTCACGAACGCTTCCAGCTCTGCATGTCGTCGCAAATTAGTCACAAGGCCACAAAAATGTGACAAAAAATGATTTTGCGACGCCATATTTGGCGACAACTGACATGTCGTCACAATTTTGTCGCATTTGCTTGTTTGTGACAAAAATGTGACGATTACTCGCTGTCACAAAACAGCTTTTTTTTTGTAGTGGAATGGGTTGTCGTTAAGCCCATTGGGCCTTTTGAATGGGCCATCTCTCTAGGTTGGGACTGTGAATAGTTAACACATAAAGGAATTGTGCCCTCAACATGACGGGTGCGATCATACTAGCACTAATGCCCCGGATCATATCAGAACTCTGAAGTTCAGCGTGTTTGGGCGAGAGTAGTACTAGGATGGGTGACCCCCTGGGAAGTCCTCGTGTTGCAACCCCTTTTCAATTTTTTTTGCCCTGGTTAGGGTTTTCAATATACTTTATTAACCAAATCTCTATTACTGAATCCCATGGAACATTGGGCAAGAAAACTTTGCTTCACGTAGAGGTTGGACCCGTAAACTGAGGGCGTAGGATTTGTGACTAGGTCTCCGTCGCTCCGGTGTCGATAACTTTTGATCCGTAAGGAGTTATGCGGTGCACATCATACCGTTGCAAAGCTCTCTTAGAGCTCCACGATGGGGGTAGCCATCATGCTCGCTGTGCCCGCTTTTGGTGCCCAAAATCGCACGTTTTCATCAGTTTCAGGCCACTTTTCCTCTTTTGCTATGTTTTTCCGTCCTGGATCGTAGGTCGTGAACTGTTAAAAGGACGACAACCTGACTCGCGGGACATCAGAGTGCTGTACAACGTGTCGATATCACGTCTTGCAAGCATGCTGCGTTGTTGAAGCGGATGGTTTATCGTTAAGCCCATTGGGCCTTTTGAATGGGCCATCTCTCTAGGCTAGAACTGTGAACAATTAACACATAAAGGAATTGTGCCCTCAACATGACGGGTGCGATCATACTAGCACTAATGCACCGGATCCCATCAGAACTTTGAAGTTAAGTGTGCTTGAGCGAGAGTAGTACTAGGACGGCTGACCCCCTGGGAAGTCCTCTTGTTGCACCCCTTTTCAATTTTTTTTGCCCTGGTTGGGGTTGTCAAGTTACTTCATCCACCAAATCTCTATTACTGAATCCCACGGAACATTGGGCAAGACAACTTCGCTTCACGTAGAGGCTAGGCCAGCAAACCGACGGCATAGGGTATGTGACCAGGTCTCCGTCGCTCCTGTTCCCATAACTTTTGATCCGTAAGGAGTTACGCGGCACACAGCATACCGTTACAAAGCTCCCTGAGAGCTCTGCGACAGGGGCAGCCAGCTTGTTCGTTGTGCACTTTTTGGAGCCCAAAAGGGAACGTTTTCATCAATTTTAGTCCACTTTTCTTCTTTTGCTCTGTTTTTTCTGTTCCGGATCATAAGTTGTAAACTGTTAAAAGGACGACAACCTGACACGCTGGACATCAGAGGGCCCTACAATGTGTCGATAAAACGTCTTGGGAGGATGCTGCATTGTTGAAGTGGATGGGTCATTGTTAAGCCCATTAGGCCTTTTGAATGGGCCATCTCTCTAGGCTGGGACTATGAACAGTTAACACATAAAGGAATTTTGCCCTCAACATGACGGGTGCGATCATACCGGCACTAATGCACTGGATCATATCAGAACTCCGAAGTTAAGCGTGTTTGGGCGAGAGTAGTACTAGGATGGGTGACCCCTTGGGAAGTCCTCATGTTGCACCCCATTTTCAATTTTTTTTGCTCGGGTTAGCGTTGCCAAGATACTTTATCCACCAAATCTCTATTACCGAATCCCACGGAACATTGGGCAAGACAACTTCGCTTCACGTCGAGGCTGGGCCACCGAGGGCGTAGGGTTTGTGACCAGGTCTCCGTCGCTCCGGTTCCCATAACTTTTGATCCGTAAGGAGTTACGCAGCACATAGTATACCGTTGCAAAGCTCTCTGAGAGCTCTACGACGGGGACAACCAGCATGCTCATTGTGCCCGTTTTTGGAGCCCAAAATCGAACGTTTTCATCAGTTTCAGGCTACTTTTCTTCTTTTCCTCTATTTTTTCGTCTCTGATCGTACGTCGTGAACTGTTAAAAGGACGACAACCTGACTCATTGGACATTAGAAGGCCCTACAACGTGTCGATATCACGTCTTGCAATCATGCTGCGTTGTTGAAGCGGATGGGTTGTCGTTAAGCCCATTGGGCCTTTTGAATGTGCCATCTCTCTAGGCTGGGACTGTGAACAGTTAACACGTAAAGAAATTGTGCCCCCAACATCACGGGTGTGATCATACCAGCACTAATGCACCGGATCCCATCAGAACTTTGAAGTTAAGCGTGCTTGGGTGAGAGTAGTACTAGGAAGGGTGACCCCATAGAAAGTCCACGTGTTGCACCCCCTTTTCAATTTTTTTTTGCCCAGGTTAGGGTTGTCAAGATACTTTATCCACCAAATCTCTATCACTGAATCCCACAAAACATTGGGCAAGACAACTTCACTTCACGTAGAAGCTGGGCCCGCAAACCGAGCTGCGTAGTGTTTGTGACCAGGTCTCCGTCACTCCGGTGCCAATAACTTTTGATCCGTAAGGAGTTACGTGGCACACAGCATACCGTTGCTAAGCTCTCAGAGAGCTCTACGACGGGGGCTGCTAGCTTGCTCGCTGTACACTTTTTGGAGACCAAAATCGAACGTTTTCATGAGTTTCAGGCCACTTTTCTTCTTTTGCTCTCTTTTTTTGTCCCGGATCATACGTCGTGAACTGTTAAAAGAGCGACAACCTGACTCGCGGGACATTAGAGGGCCCTACAACGTTTCGATATAACGTCTTGCGAGGATGCTGTGTTGTTGAAGCAGATGGGTTGTCGTTAAGCCCATTGGGCCTTTTGAATGGGCCATCTCTCTAGGTTGGGAATTTGAACAGTTAACAGATAAAGGAATTGAGTCCTTAACATGACGGGTGCGATCATACCAGCACTAATGCACCGGATAATATCAGAACTCCGAAGTTAAGCGTGTTTGGACAAGAGTAGTACTAGGATGGGTGACCCCGTGAGAAGTCCTCGTGTTGCACCCCCTTTTCAATTTTTTTTGGGCTGGTTAGGGTTGCCAAGATACTTTATCCACCAAATTTCTATTACTGAATCCCACGGAACATTGGGCAAGACAACTTCATTTCCCGTAGTGGCTAGGCCCCCAAACTGAGGGCGTAGTGTTTGTGACCAGGTCTCCGTCGCTCCGGTGCCGATAACTTTTCATCCGTAAAGAGTTACGCGGCGCGCAGTATACCGTTGTAAAGCTCTCTGAGAGCTCTACGACGGGGGCTGCCAGTTTGCTCGCTGTGCCCATTTTTTGAACCCAAAAATTGAATGTTTTCATCAATTTTAGGCCATTTTTCTTCTTTTGCCCTATTTTTCCATCACGGATCATGCGTCGTGAACTGTTAAAAGGACGACATCCTCACTCGCGGGACATCAGAGGGCCCTACAACGTGTCGATATCACGTCTTGCGAGGATGCTGCGTTGTTGAAGCGGATGGGTTGTCGTTAAGCCCATTGGGCCTTTGAATGGGCCATCTCTCTAGGCTGGGACTGTGAACAGTTAACACATAAAGGAATTGTGCCCTCAACATTACGGGTGCGATCATACCTGCACTAATGCACTGGATCATATCAGAACTCCGAAGTTCAGCGTGTTTGGGCGAGAGTAGTACTAAGATGGGTGACCCCCTGGGAAGTCCTCGTGTTGCACCCCCTTTTTAATTTTTTTTGCCCTGGTTAGGGTTGCCAAGATACTTTATCCACCAAATCTCTATTACTGAATCCCATGGAACATTGGGCAAGACAACTTCGCTTCACGTAGAGGTTGGGCCCGCAAACCGAGGGGGTAGGGTTTGTGACCAGGTCTCCGTCGCTCCGATGCCCATAACTTTTGATCCGTAAGGAGTTGCGAGGCACACAGCATACCGTTGCAAAGCTCTCTGAGAGCTCTACGACGGGGGCAGCCAGCTTGCTCGCTGTGCCAGTTTTTGGAGCCCAAAATCGAACGTTTTCACAAGTTTCAGGCCACTTTTCTACTTTTGCTCTATTTTTCTGTCCCGGATCGTACGTCGTGAACTTTTAAATGGACGACAACCTGACTCGAGGGACATCAGAGGGCCCTACAACGTGTCGATATCACGTCTTGCGAGGTTGCTGCATTGTTGAAGCAGATGGGTTATCGTTAAGTCCATTGGGCCATTTGAATGGGCCATCTCTCTAGGCTGGGATTGTGAACAGTTAACACATAAAGGAATTGTGCCCTCAACATGACGGGTGAGATCATACCATCACTAATGCACCGAATCCCATCAGAACTTCAAAGTTAAGCGTGCTTGGGCGAGAGCAGTACTAGGATGGGTGACCCCCAGGGAACTCCTCGTGTTGCACCTCATTTTCAATTTTTTTTGCCCTGGTTAGGGTTGTCAAGATACTTTATCCACCAAATCTCTATTACGGAATCCCACGGAACATTAGGCAAGACAAC
Source organism: Ehretia macrophylla (assembly GCA_037974665.1). Taxonomy (NCBI): domain Eukaryota; kingdom Viridiplantae; phylum Streptophyta; class Magnoliopsida; order Boraginales; family Ehretiaceae; genus Ehretia; species Ehretia macrophylla. The sequence continues at coordinate 83,221,688 of CM075765.1, read as the reverse complement.
TTCGCTTCACGTAGAGGTTGGGCCAGCAAACTGAGGGCGTAGGTTTTGTGACTAGGTCTCCGTCGCTCCGGTGCCAATACTTTTGATCCGTAAGGAATTACGCGGCGCACAACATACCGTTGCTAAGCTCTCTGAGAGCTCTACGACGGGGCAGCAAGCTTGTTCGTTGTGCCAATTTTTGGAGCCCAAAATCGAACGTTTTCATCAGTTTCTGGCCACTTTTCTTCTTTTGCTCTATTTTTCCATCCCGGATCATACGTCGTGAACTGTTAAAAGGAAGACAACCGGACTCGAGGGACATCAGAGGGCCCTACAACGTGTCGATATCACGTCTTGCGAGGATGCTGCGTTGTTGGAGCAGATGGGTTGTCGTTAAGCCCATTGGGCTTTTTGAATGGGCCGTCTCTCTAGGCTGGGACTTTGAACCATTAACACATATAGGAATTGTGCCCCGAACATGACGGGTGCCATCATACCAGCACTAATGCACCGAATCCCATCAGAACTCCGAAGTTAAGCGTGCTTGCGCGAGAGTAGTACTAGGATGGGTGACCCCCTAGGAAGTCCTCGTGTTGCACCCCTTTTTCAATTTTTTTGCCCTGGTTAGGGTTGCCAAGATACTTTATCCACCAAATCTCTATTACTGAATCCCACAGAACATTTGGCAAGACAACTTCGTTTCAAGTAGAGGCAGGGCCTGCAAACCGAGGGCGTAGTGTTTGTGACCAGGTCTCCGTCACTCCGGTGCCCATAACTTTTGATCCGTAGGGAGTTACGTGGCTCACAACATACCGTTGCCAAGCTCCCTAAGAGCACTACGACGGGGGCAGCCAGGTTGCTTCATGTACCCGCTTTTGGAGCCCAAAATCGAACGTTATCATCAGCTTCAGGCCACTTTTCTTCTTTTGTTCTGTTTTTTCGTCCCGGATCATACGTCGTGAACTGTTAAACGGACAACAACCTGACTCGAGGGACATCAAAGGGCCCTACACCGTGTCGATATCACGTCTTGCACGGATGCTGCGTTGTTGAAGCGGATCGGTTGTCGTTAAGTCCATTGGGCCATTTGAATGGGCCATCTCTCTAGGTTGGGATTGTGAACAGTTAACACATAAAGGAATTGTGCCCTCAACATGACGAGTGCGATCATACCAGAACTAATGCACCGGATCCCATCAGAACTCCGAAGTTAAGCGTGCCTGGGCGAGAGTAGTACTAGAATGGGTGACCCCCTGGGAAGTCCTCGTGTTGCACCCCCTTTTCAATTTTTTTTGCCCTGATTAGGGTTGCCAAGATACTTTATCCACCAAATCTCTATTACTGAATCCCACGGAACAATGGGCAAGACAACTTCGCTTCAAGTAGATGTTGGGCCCGCAAATCGAGGGCGTAGGGTTTGTGACTAGGTCTCCGTCGCTCCGGTGCCAATACTTTTGATCCGTAAGGAATTACGCGGCGCACAACATACCGTTGCTAAGCTCTCTGAGAGCTCTACGACGGGGCAGCAAGCTTGTTCGTTGTGCCAATTTTTGGAGCCCAAAATCGAACGTTTTCATCAGTTTCTGGCCACTTTTCTTCTTTTGCTCTATTTTTCCATCCCGGATCATACGTCGTGAACTGTTAAAAGGAAGACAACCGGACTCGAGGGACATCAGAGGGCCCTACAATGTGTCGATATAACGTCTTGCGAGGATGCTGCGTTGTTGGAGCGGATGGGTTGTCGTTAAGCCCATTGGGCTTTTTGAATGGGCCGTCTCTCTAGGCTGGGACTTTGAACCATTAACACATATAGGAATTGTGCCCCGAACATGACGGGTGCGATCATACCAGCACTAATGCACCGGATCCCATCATAACTTCGAAGTTAAGCGTGCTTGCGCGAGAGTAGTACTAGGATGGGTGACCCCTTGGGAAGTCCTCGTGTTGCACCCCTTTTTCAATTTTTTTGCCCTGGTTAGGGTTGCCAAGATACTTTATCCACCAAATCTCTATTACTGAATGCCACAGAACATTTGGCAAGACAATTTCGCTTCAAGTAGAGGCTGGGCCTGCAAACCGAGGGTGTAGGGTTTGTGACCAGGTCTCCGTCACTCCGGTGCCCATAACTTTTGATCCGTACGGAGTTACGTGGCTCACAACATACCGTTGCAAAGCTCTCTATGAGCACTACGACGGGGGCAGCCTTGTTGCTCGATGTACCTGTTTTCGGAGACCAAAATCGAACGTTACCATCAGTTTCAGGCCACTTTTCTTCTTTTGGTCTGTTTTTTCGTCCCAGATCATACGTCGTGAACTGTTAAAAGGACAACAACCTGACTCGAGGGACATCAGAGAGCCCTACAACGTGTCGATATCACGTCTTGCACGGATGTTGCGTTGTTGAAGCGGATGGGTTATCGTTCAGTCCATTGGGCCATTTGAATGGGCCCTCTCTGTTGGCTGGGATTGTGAACAGTTAACACATAAAGGAATTGTGCCCTCAACATGTCGGGTGAGATCATACCATCACTAATGCACCGGATCCCATTAGAACTCCGAAGTTAAGCGTGTTTGGGTGAGAGTAGTACTAGGATGGGGACCCCCTAGGAAGTCCTCGTGTTGCACCCCCTTTTCAATTGTTTTTGCCCTGATTAGGGTTGCCAAGATACTTTATCCACCAAATCTCTATTACTGAATCCCACGGAACATTGGGCAAGACAACTTCGCTTCACGTAGAGGTTGGGCCCACAAACTGAGGGTGTAGGGTTTAAGACCAGGTCTCTGTCGCTCCGGTGCCCATAACTTTTGATCCGTAAGGAGATACGCGGCGCACAGCATACCGTTGCAAAGCTCTCTGAGAGCTCTACGATGGGGGCAGCCAGCTTGCTCGCTTTGCCAGTTTTTGGAGCCCAAAATCGAACGTTTTCAAAAGTTTCAGGTCACTTTTCTACTTTTGCTCTGTTTTTCTGTCCTGGATCGTACGTCGTGAACTTTTAAAAGGACGACAACCAGACTCGTGGGACATCAGAGGGCCGTACAACATGTCGATATCACGTCTTGCGAGGATGCTGCGTTGTTGAAGCGGATGTGTTATCGTTAAGCCCATTGGGCCTTTTGAATGGGCCATCTCTCTAGGCTAGGTCTGTGAACAGTTAACACATAAAGGAATTGTGCCCTAAACATGACGAGTGTGATCATACCAGCACTAATGCACCGGATAATATCAGAACTCCGAAGTTAAGCGTGTTTGGGCGAGAGTAGTTCTGGGATGGGTGACCCCCTAAGAAGTCCTCGTGTTACACCCCGTTTTCAATTCTTTTTGCCCTAGTTAGGGTTGCCAAAATACATTGTCAACCAAATCTCTATTACTGAATCCCACGTAACATTGGGCAAGACAACTTCATTTCACGTAGAGGCTAGGCCCGCAAACCGAGGGCATAGGGTTTGTGACCAGGTCTCCGTCGCTCCGGTGCCCATAACTTTTGATACGTAAGGAGTTACGCAGCGCACAGCATACCATTGCAAAGCTCTCTGAGAGCTCTACGACGAGGGTAGCCAGCTTGCTCGCTGTGCCCATTTTTGGAGCCCAAAATAGAATGTTTTCATTAGTTTCAGGCCACTTTTCTTCTTTTGCTCTGTTTTTTCGTCACGGATCATACGTCGTCAACTATTAAAAGGACGACAACCTGACTCGCGGGACATCAGAGGGCCCTACAACGTGTCAATATCACGTTTTGCAAGCATGCTGCGTTGTTGAAGCGGATGGGTTGTCGTTAAGCCCATTGGGCCTTTTGAATGGGCCATCTCTCTAGGCTAGGACTGTGAACAGTTAACACATAAAGGAATTGTGCCCTCAAAATGATGGGCGCGATCATACCAGCACTAATGCACCGAATCATATCAGAACTCCGAAGTTCAGCGTGTTTGGGCGAGAGTAGTACTAGGATGGGTGACCCCCTGGGAAGTCCTCGTGTTGTACCTCATTTTCAATTTTTTTTGCCCTGGTTAGGGTTGTCAGGATACTTTATCCACCAAATATCTATTACTGAATCCCACGGAACATTAGGCAAGACAACTTCGCTTAACGTAGAGGTTGGGCCCGCAAACTGAGGGCGTAGGTTTTGTGACTAGGTCTCCGTCGCTCCGGTGCCCATACTTTTGATCCGTAAGGAGTTACGCGGCGAACAGCATACCGTTGCTAAGCTCTCTGATAGCTCTACGACAGGGGCAGCCAGTTTGTTCGCTGTGCCTGTTTTTGGAGCCCAAAATCGAACGTTTTCATCAGTTTCTGGCCACTTTTCTTCTTTTGCTCTATTTTTCCGTCTCGGATCATACGTCGTGAACTGTTAAAAGGAAGACAACCAGACTCGAGGGACATCAGAGGGCCCTACAATGTGTCGATATCACGTCCTGCGAGGATGCTGCGTTGTTGGAGCGGATGGGTTGTCGTTAAGCCCATTGGGCTTTTTGAATGGGCCGTCTCTCTAGGCTGGGACTTTGAACCATTAACACATATAGGAATTGTGCCGCGAACATGACGGGTGTGATCATACCAGCACTAATGCACCGGATCCCATCAGAACTCCGAAGTTAAGCGTGCTTGCGCGAGAGTAGTACTAGGATGGGTGACCCCCTGGGAAGTCCTCGTGTTGCACCCCTTTTTCAATTTTTTTGCCCTGGTTAGGGTTGCCAAGATACTTTATCCACCAAATCTCTATTACTGAATGCCACAGAACATTTGGCAAGACAATTTCGCTTCAAGTAGAGGCTGGGCCTGCAAACCGAGGGTGTAGGGTTTGTGACCAGGTCTCCGTCACTCCGGTGCCCATAACTTTTGATCCGTACGGAGTTACGTGGCTCACAACATACCGTTGCAAAGCTCTCTATGAGCACTACGACGGGGGCAGCCTTGTTGCTCGATGTACCTGTTTTCGGAGACCAAAATCGAACGTTACCATCAGTTTCAGGCCACTTTTCTTCTTTTGGTCTGTTTTTTCGTCCCAGATCATACGTCGTGAACTGTTAAAAGGACAACAACCTGACTCGAGGGACATCAGAGAGCCCTACAACGTGTCGATATCACGTCTTGCACGGATGTTGCGTTGTTGAAGCGGATGGGTTGTCGTTAAGTCCATTGGGCCATTTGAATGGGCCATCTCTCTTGGCTGGGATTGTGAACAGTTAACACATAAAGGAATTGTCCCCTCAACATGACGGGTGAGATCATACCATCGCTAATGCACCGGATCCCATCAGAACTCCGAAGTTAAGCGTGTTTGGGTGAGAGTAGTACTAGGATGGGGACCCCCTAGGAAGTCCTCGTGTTGCACCCCCTTTTCAATTTTTTTTGCCCTGATTAGGGTTGCCAAGATACCTTATCCACCAAATCTCTATTACTGAATCCCACGGAACATTAGGCAAGACAACTTCGCTTCACGTAGAGGTTGGGCCCGCAAACTGAGGGCGTAGGGTTTGTGACTAGGTCTCCGTCGCTCCGGTACCCATACTTTTGATCCGTAAGGAGATACGCGGCGCACAGCATACCGTTGCTAAGCTCTCTGATAGCTCTACGACGGGGGCAGCCAGCTTGTTCGCTGTGCCTATTTTTGGAGCCCAAAATCGAACGTTTTCCTCAGTTTCTGGCCACTTTTCTTCTTTTGCTCTATTTTTTCGTCCCGGATCATACGTCGTGAACTGTTAAAAGGAAGACAACCAGACTCGAGGGACATCAGAAGGCCCTACAACGTGTCGATATCACGTCTTGCGAGGATGCTGCATTGTTGGAGCGAATGGGTTGTCGTTAAGCCCATTGGTCTTTTTGAATGGGCCGTCTCTCTAGGCTGGGACTTTGAACCATTAACACATATAGGAATTGTGCCCCGAAAATGACGGGTGCCATCATACCAGCACTAATGCATAGGATCCCATCAGAACTGCGAAGTTAAGCGTGCTTGCACGGGAGTAGTACTAGGATGGGTGACCCCCTGGGAAGTCCTCGTGTTGCACCCCTTTTTCAATTTTTTTGCCTTGGTTAGGGTTGCCAAGATACTTTATCCACCAAATCTCTATTACTAAATCCCACGGAACATTTGGCAAGACAACTTCACTTCAAGTAGAGGATGGGCCTGCAAACCGAGGGCGTAGGGTTTGTGACCTAGTCTCCGTCGCTCCGGTGCCCATAACTTTGATCCGTAGGGAGTTACGTGGATCACAAAATACCGTTGCAAAGCTCTCTGAGAGCACTACGACGGGGGCAGCCTGGTTGCTCGATGTACCCGTTTTTGGAGCCCAAAATCGAACGTTACCATCAGTTTTAGGCCACTTTTCTTCTTTTGGTCTGTTTTTTCATCCCGGATCGTACGTCGTGAACTGTTAAAAGGATGACAACCTGACTTGCGGGACATCAGAGGGCCCTACAATGTGTCGATATCACGTCTTGCAAGGATGTTGTGTTGTTGAAGCGGATGGGTTGTCGTTAAGCCCATTGGGCCATTTGAATGGGCCATCTCTCTAGGCTGGGATTGTGAACAGTTTAACACATAAAGGAATTGTGCCCTCAGCATCACGGGTGCGATCATTCCAGCACTAATGCACTGGATCCCATCAGAACTCTGAAGTTAAGCGTGTTTGGGCGAGAGTAGTACTAGGATGGTGACCCCCTAGGAAGTCCTCGTGTTGCACCCCCTTTTCAATTTTTTTTGCCCTAATTAGGATTGCCAAGATACTTTATCCACCAAATCTCTATTACTGAATCCCACGGAACATTGGGCAAGACAACTTCGCTTCACGTAGAGGTTGGGCCCACATACTGAGGGCGTAGGGTTTATGACCAGCTCTCTCTCGCTCCGGTGCCCATAACTTTTGATCCGTAGGGAGATACGCGGCGCACAGCATACCGTTGCAAAGCTCTCTGAGAGCTCTACGACGAGGGCAGCCAGCTTGCACGCTGTGCCAGTTTTTGGAGCCCAAAATCGAACGTTTTCAAAAGTTTCAAGCCACTTTTCTACTTTTGCTCTATTTTTCTGTCCTGGATCGTACGTCGTGAACTTTTAAAAGGACGACAACCAAACTCGTGGGACATCAGAGGGCCCTACAACGTGTCGATATCACGTCTTGCGAGGATGCTGCGTCGTTAAAGCGGATGTGTTATCGTTAAGCCCATTGGGCCTTTTGAATTGGCCATCTCTCTAGACTGGGTCTGTGAACAGTTATCACATAAAGGAATTGTGCCCTCAACATGACGGGTGCGATCATTCCAGCACTAATGCATCGGATAATATCAGAACTTCGAAGTTAAGCGTGTTTGGGCGAGAGTAGTACTAGGATGGGTGACCCCCTGTGAAGTCCTCGTGTTGTACCCCCTTTTCAATTTTTTTTGCTCTGGTTAGGGTTGCCAAGATACTTTATCCACCAAATCTCTATTACAGAATCCCACGGAACATTGGGCAAGACAACTTCATTTCCCGTAGTGGCTAGGCCCGCAAACCGAGGGCGTAGTGTTTGTGACCAGGTCTCCGTCGCTCTGGTGCCGATAACTTTTGATCCGTAAAGAGTTACGCGGCGCGCAGCATACCGTTGTAAAGCTCTCTTAGAGCTCTACGACGGGGGCAGCCAGCTTGCTCGCTGTGCCCATTTTTGGAGCCCAAAATTGAAAGTTTTCATCAATTTTAGGCCATTTTTCTTCTTTTGCTCTGTTTTTCCGTCACGGATCATACGTCGTGAACTGTTAGAAGGACGACATCCTAACTCGCGGGACATCAGAGGGCCCTACAACGTGTCAATATCACGTCTTGCGAGGATGCTGCGTTGTTGAAGCGGATGTGTTATCGTTAAGCCCATTGGGCCTTTTGAATGGGCCATCTCTCTAGGCTAGGTCTGTGAACAGTTAACACTTAAAGGAATTGTGCCCTCAACATGACGGGTGCGATCATACCAGCACTAATGCACCGGATCATATCAGAACTCCGAAGTTAAGCGTGCTTGGGCGAGAGTAGTACTAGGATGGGTGACCCCCTGGGAAGTCCTCGTATTGCAACCCCTTTTGAATTTTTTTTGCCTTGGTTAGGGTTACCAATATACTTTATCCACCAAATCTCTATTACTGAATCCCACGGAACATTGGGCAAGACAACTTTGCTTCGCGTAGAGGCTGGGCCCGCAAACTGAGGGCGTAGGGTTTGTGACCAGGTCTCCGTCACTCCGGTGCCCATAACTTTTGATCCGTAAGGAGTTACGCAGCGCACAGCATACCGTTGCAAAGCTCTCTGAGAGCTCTACGACAGGGGTAGCTAGCTTGCTCACTGTGCCAGTTTTTGGAGCCCAAATTCGAACGTTTTCAAAAGTTTCAGGCCACTTTTCTACTATTGCTCTATTTTTCTGTCCCGGATCGTACGTCGTGAAATTTTAAAAGTATGACAACCTGACTCGAGGGATATCAGAGGGCCCTACAACGTGTCGATATCACGTCTTGCGAGGTTGCTGCGTTGTTGAAGCAGATGGGTTATCGTTAAGCCCATTGGGCCTTTTGAATGTGCCATCTCTCTAGGCTGGGTCTGTGAACAAATAACACATAAAGGAATTGTGCCCTCAACATGACGGGTGCGATCATACCAGCACTAATGCACCGGATCCCATCAGAACTTCGAAGTTAAGCGTGCTTGGGCGAGAGTAGTACTAGGATGGGTGACCCCCAGCGAAGTCCTCGTGTTGTACCTCCTTTTCAATTTTTTTTTCCCTGGTTAGGGTTGTCAAGATACTTTATCCACCAAATCTCTATTACTGAATCCCACGGAACATTGGGCAAGACAACTTCGCTTCACGTAGAGGTTGGGCCCGCAAACTGAGGGCGTAGGGTTTGTGACTAGGTCTCCGTCGCTCCGGTGCCCATACTTTTGATCCGTAAGGAGTTACGCGGTGCACAGCATACCGATGCTAAGCTCTCTGAGAGCTCTACGACAGGGGCAGCCATCTTGTTCGCTGTGCCTGTTTTTGGAGCCCAAAATCGAACGTTTTCATCAGTTTCTAGCCACTTTTCTTCTTTTGCTCTATTTTTTCGTCCCGGATCATACGTCGTGAACTGTTAAAAGAAAGACAACCAGACTCGAGGGACATCAGAGGGAACTACAACGTGTCGATATCACGTCTTGCGAGGATGCTGCGTTGTTGGAGCAGATGGGTTGTCGTTAAGCCCATTGGGCTTTTTGAATGGGCCGTCTCTCTAGGCTGGGACTGTGAACAATTAACACATATAGGAATTGTGCCCCGAACATGACGGGTGCGATCATAGCAGCACTAATGCACCGGATCCCATCAGAACTCCGAAGTTAAGCGTGCTTGCGCGAGAGTAGTACTAGGATGGGTGACCCCCTGGGAAGTCCTCGTGTTGCACCCCTTTTTCAATTTTTTTGCCCTGGTTAGGGTTGCCAAGATACTTTATCCACCAAATCTCTATTACTGAATCTCACGGAACATTTGGCAAGACAACTTCGCTTCAAGTAGAGGCTGGGCCTGCAAACCGAGGGCGTAGGGTTTGTGACCAGGTCTCCGTCACTCCGGTGCCCATAACTTTTGATCCGTAGGGAGTTACATGGCTCACAACATACTGTTGCAAAGCTCTCTAAGAGCACTATGACGGGGGCATCCAGGTTGCTCGATGTACCCATTTTTGGAGCCCAAAATCGAACGTTATCATCAGTTTCAGGACACTTTTCTTCTTTTGGTCTGTTTTTTCGTCCCGGATCATACGTCGTGAACTGTTAAAAGGACAACAACCTGACTCGAGGGACATCAGCGGGCCCTACAACGTGTCGATATCACGTCTTGCACGGATGCTGCGTTGTTGAAGCGGATGGGTTGTCGTTAAGTCCATTGGGCCGTTTGAATGGGCCATCTCTCTAGGCTGGGATTGTGAACAGTTAACACAAAGGAATTGTGCCCTCAACATGACGGGTGAGATCATACCATCACTAATGCACCGGATCCTATCAGAACTCCGAAGTTAAGCGTGTTTGGGTGAGAGTAGTACTAGGATGGGTGACCCCTTGGGAAGTCCTCGTGTTGCACCCCCTTTTCAATTTTTTTTGCCCTGATTAGGGTTGCCAAGATACTTTATCCACCAAATCTCTATTACTGAATCCCACAGAACATTGGGAAAGACAACTTCACTTCATGTAGAGGTTGGGCCCACATACTAAGGGCGTAGGGTTTATGACCAGGTCTTTGTCGCTCCGGTGCCCATAATTTTTGATCCGTAAGGAGATACGCGGCGCACAACATACCGTTGCAAAGCTCTCTGAGAGCTCTACTACTGGGGCAGCCAGCTTGGTCGTTGTGCCAGTTTTTGGAGCCCAAAATCGAACGTTTTCAAAAGGTTCAGGCCACTTTTCTACTTTTGCTCTGTTTTTCTGTCCTGGATGATACGTCGTGAACTTTTAAAAGGACGACAACCAGACTCGTGGTACATCATAGGGCCCTACAACGTGTCGATATCACGTCTTACGAGGATGCTGCGTTGTTGAAGCGGATGTGTTATCGTTAAGCCCATTGGGCCTTTTGAATGGGCCATCTCTCTAGGCCGGGTCTGTGAATAGTTATCACATAAAGGAATTGTGCCCTCAACATGACGGGTGCGATCATACCAGCACTAATGCACCGGATCCCATCAGAACATCGAAGTTAAGCGTGCTTGGGCGAGAGTAGTACTAGAATGGGTGACCCCTTGGGAAGTCCTCGTGTTGCACCTCATTTTCAATTTTTTTTGCCCTGGTTAGGTTTGTCAAGATACTTTATCCACCAAATCTCTATTACTGAATCCCACAGAACATTGGGCAAGACAACATCGCTTCAGGTAGAGGCTGGGCCCACAAACCGAGGGCGTAGGGTTTGTGACTAGGTCTCCGTTGCTCTGGTGCCCATAACTTTTGATCCGTAAGGGGTTACACGGCACACGGAATATCGTTGCAAAGCTCTCTGAGAGCTCTACGACGGGGGCAGCCGGCTTGCTTGCTATGCACTTTTTGTAGCCCAAAATCGAACGTTTTCATTTGTTTCAGGCCACTTTTCTTCTTTTGCTCTATTTTTCTGTCTCGGATCATACGTAGTGAACTGTTAAAAGGACGAAAACCTAACATGCGGGACATCAGTGGGCCCTACAACGTGTCAATATAACGTCTTGCGAGGATGCCGCGTTATTGAACCGGATGGGTTGTCGTTAAGCCCATTGGGGCTTTTGAATGGGCCATCTTTCTAGGCTGGGACTGTGAACCATTAACACATATAGGAATTGTGCCCTGAACATGACGGGTGTGATCATACCAGCACTAATGCACCGGATCCCATCAGAACTCCAAAGTTAAGCGTGCTTGCGTGAGAGTAGTACTAGGATGGGTGACCCCCTGGGAAGTCCTCGTGTTGCACCCCTTCTTATATTTTTTTTGCCCTGGTTAGGGTTGCCAAGATACTTTATCCACCAAATCTCTATTACTGAATCCCACAGAACATTTGGCTAGACAACTTCGCTTCACGTGGAGGCTGGGCCCGCAAACCGAGGGCGTAGGGTTTGTGACCAGGTCTTTGTCGCTCTGGTGCCCATAACTTTTGATCCGTAGGGAGTTACGCGGCTCACAACATACCGTTGCAAAGCTCTCTGAGAGCTCTACGGTGAGGGTAGCCAGGTAACTCGATGTGCCAATTTTTTGAGCCCAAAATCGAACGTTTTCATCAGTTTCAGGCCACTTTTCTTATTTTGCTCTATTTTTTCATCCCGGATCATACGTCGTGAATTGTTAAAGGGACAACTACCTGACTCGAGGGACATCAGAGGGCCCTACAACGGGTCGATATCTTGTCTTGCACGGATGCTGCGTTGTTGAAGCGGATGGGTTGTCGTTAAGCCCATTGGGCCATTTGAATGGGCCATTTCTCTAGGCTGGGACTGTGAACAGTTAACACATAAAGGAATTGTGCCCTCAACATGACTGGTGCGATCATACCAACACTAATGCACCGGATCCCATCAGAACTCCAAAGTTAAGCGTGTTTGGGCGAGAGTAGTTCTAGGATGGGTGACCCCCTGGGAAGTCCACGTGTTGCACCCCCTTTTCAATTTTTTTTGCCCTGATTAGGGTTGCCAAGATACTTTATCCACCAAATCTCTATTACTGAATCCCACGGAACATTGGGCAAGACAACTTCGCTTCACGTAGAGGTTGGGCCCGCAAACTGAGGGCGTAGGGTTTGTGACCAGGTCTCCGTCGCTCCGGTGCCCATAACTTTTTATCTGTAAGGAGTTACGCGGCACACAGCATACCTTTACTAAGCTCTTTGAGAGCTCTACGACGGGGGCAGCCAGCTGGCTCTATGTACCAGTTTTTGGAGCCCAAAATCGAACGATTTCAAAAGTTTTAGGCCACTTTTCAACTTTTGGTCTGTTTTTCTGTCCCGGATCGTACGTAGTGAACTTTTAAAAGGCCGCCACCCTGACTCGCGGGACCTCAGAGGGCCCTACAACGTGTCGATATCACGTCTTGCGAGGTTACTGCGTTGTTGAAGCGGATAGGTTATCGTTAAGCCCATTGGGCCTTTTGAATGGGCCATCTCTCTAGGCTGGGATTGTGAACAGTTAACACATAAAGGAATTGTGCCCTCAACATGACGGGTGCGATCATACCAGCACTAATGCACCAGATCCCATCAGAACTTCGAAGTTAAGCGTGCTTGGGCGAAAGTTGTACTAGGATAGGTGACCCCCTGGGAAGTCCTCGTGTTGCACCTCCTTTTCAATTATTTTTGCCCTGGTTAGGGTTGTCAAGATACTTTATCCACCAAATCTCTATTACTGAATCCCACGGAACATTGGGCAAGAAAACTTCACTTCACGTAGAGGTTGGGCCCGCAAACCGAGGGCGAAGGGCTTTTGACCAGGTATCCGTCGCTACAGTTCCCATAACTTTTGATCTGTAAGGAGTTACGCGGCACACAGCATACCGTTACTAAGCTCTCTGAGAGCACTACGACGGGGGCAGCCAGCTTGCTCGTTGTGCATTTTTTGGTACCCAAAATTGAATGTTTTCATCAGTTTCACGCCACTTTTCTTCTTTTGCTCTGTTTCTCCGTCTCGGATCATACGTCGTGAACTATTAAAAGGATGACAACTTGACACGCGGGACATCAGAGGGCCCTACAACGTGTCGATATAACGTCTTGCGAGGATGCTGTGTTATTGGCGCCGATGGGTTGTCGTTAAGCCCATTGGGCCTTTTGAATGGGCCATCTCTCTAGGCTGGGATTGTGAACAGTTAACACATAAAGGAATTGTGCCCTCAACATGACGGGTGCGATCATACCAGCACTAATGCCCCGGATCATATCAGAACTCCGAAGTTAAGCGTGTTTGGGCAAGAGTTGTACTAGGATTGGTGACCCCCTGAGATGTCCTCATGTTGCACCCCATTTTCAATTTTTTTTGGTATGGTTAGGGTTGCCAAGATACTTTATCCACCAAATCTCTATTAATGAATCCCACGGAACATTGGGCAAGACAACTTCACTTCACGTAGAGGCTGGGCCCACAAACCAAGGGTGTAGGGATTGTGACCAGGTCTCCGTCGCCCCGGTGCCTATAGCTTTTGATCCGTAAGGAGTTACGCTGAGCAAAGCATACCGTTGCAAAGCCCTCTGAGAGCTCTACGACGGGACAACCAGGTTGCTCGCTGTGCCCCTTTTTGGAGCCCAAAATCGAACGTTGTCATCAGTTTCAGGCCACTTTTCTTCTTTTGCTCTGTTTTTCTGTCTCGGATCATAAGTCGTGAACGATTAAAAGGACCATAACCTAACTCGCAGGACATTAGAGGGCCCTACAACGTGTCGATATCACGTCTAGCGAGGATGCTGCGTTGTTGAATCGGATGGGTTGTCGTTAATCCCATTGGGCCTTTTGAATGGGCCATCTCTCAGGGCTGGGACTGTGAACAGTTAACACATAAAGGAATTGTGCCCCCAACATGACGGGTCCGATTATACCAGCACTAATGCAACGGATCATATCAGAACTCCGAAGTTAAGCGTGTTTGGGCGAGAGTAGTACAAGGATGGGTGACCCCCTGGGACGTCCTCGTGTTACGCCACCTTTTCAATTTTTTTTGCCCTGGTTAGGGTTGCCAAGATACTTTATCCACCAAATCTCTATTACTGAATCCCACGAAACATTGGGCAAGACAACTTCGCTTCACATAGAGGCTGGGCCCGCAAACCGAGGGCGTAGGGTTTGTGACCAGGTCTCCGTAGCTCCAGTGCCCATAACTTTTGATCTGTAAGGAGTTACGCAGCGCACAGCATACCGTTGCAAAGCACTCTGAGAGCTCTACGACGGGGGCAGCCAGGTTGCTCGATGTGCCCATTTTTGGAGCCCAAAATCTAACGTTTTCATCAGTTTCAGGCCACTTTTGTTCATTTGCTATGTTTTTCCGTCCCAGATCATAGGTCGTGAAGTGTTAAAAGGACGACAACCTGACTCGAGGGACATCAGAGGGCCCTACAACGTGTCGATATCACGTCTTGCAAGGATGCTGTGTTGTTGAAGCGGATGGGTTGTCGTTAAGCCCATTGGGCCTTTCGAATCGACCATCTCTCTAGGCTGGGACAGTGAACAGTTAACACATAAAGGAATTGTGCCCTCAACATGACGGGTGCGATCATACCAGCACTAATGCACCGGATCATATAAGAACTCCTAAGTTAAGCGTGATTGGGCGAGAGTAGTACTAGGATGGGTGACCCCCTAGGAAGTCCTCGTGTTGCACCCCATTTTCAATTTTTTTTGCCCTGGTTAGGGTTGCCAATATATTTTATACACCAAATCTCTATTACTGAATCCCACGGAACATTGGGCAAGACAACTTCGCTTCATTTAGAGGCTGGGCCCGCAAACCGTGGCTGTAGGGTTTGTAACCAGGTCTCCGTCCCTCCGGTGCCCATACTTTTGATCCGTAAGGAGTTACGCGGCGCACAGTATACCGTTGCTAAGCTCTCTGAGAGTTCTACGACAGGGGCGGCCAACTTGTTCGTTGTGCCTGTTTTTGGAGCCCAAAATCGAACGTTTTCATCCGTTTCTGGCCACTTTTCTAGTTTAGCTCTATTTTTCCATCCCGGATCATACGTCGTGAACTGTTAAAAGGACGACAACCTGACTTGAGGGACATCAGATGGCCCTACAACGTGTCGATATCACTTCTTGCGAGGATGCAGCGTTGTTGAAGCGAATGGGTTGTCGGTAAGCCCATTGGGCCTTTTGAATGGGCCGTCTCTCTAGGCTGGGACTGTGAACCATTAACAGATATAGGAATTGTGCCCCGAACATGACGGGTGCGATCATACCAGCACTAATGCACCAGATCCCATCAGAACTCCGAATTTAAGCGTGTTGCGCGAGAGTAGTACTTGGATAGGTGACCCCCTGGGAAGTCCTCGTGTTGCACCCCTTTTTCAATTTTTTTTGCCCTGGTTAGGGTTGCCAAGATACTTTATCCACCAAACCTCTATTACTGAATCGCACGGAACATTTGGCAAGACAACTTCGCTTCACGTAGAGGCTGGGCCCGCAAACCGAGGGCGTAGGGTTTATGACCAAGTCTCCGTCGCTCTGGTGCCCATAACTTTTGATCCGTAGGGAGTTACGTGGCTCACAACATACCATTGCAAAGCTCTCTGAGAGCTCTACGATGGGGGTGGCCAAGTTGCTCGATGTGCCTATTTTTGGAGCCCAAAATCGAACGTTTTCATCAGTTTTAGGCTACTTTTCTTCTTTAGCTCTATTTTTTCGTCCCGGATCATACGTCGTGAACTGTTAAAAGGATGACAACCTGACTCGAGGGACATCAGAGGGCCCTACAACGTGTCGATATCACGTCTTGCACGGATGCTGCGTTGTTGAAGTGGATGGGTTGTCGTTAAGTCCATTGGACCATTTGAATGGGCCATCTCTCTAAGCTGGGACTGTGAACAGTTAACACATAAAGGAATGGTGCCCTTAACATGACGCGTGCGATCATACCATCACTAATGCACCGGATCCCATCAGAACTCTAAAGTTAAGCGTGTTTGGGCGAGAGTAGTACTCGGATGGGTGACCCCCTAGGAAGTCCTCGTGTTGCACCCCCTTTTCAATTTTTTTTGCAGTGATTAGGGTTGCCAAGATACTTTATCCACCAAATCTCTATTACTGAATCCCATGGAACATTTGCCAAGACAACTTCGCTTCACGTAGAGGCTGGGCCCGCAAACCAGGGGCATAGGGTTTGTGACCAAGTCTCCGTCGCTCCGGTGCCCATAACTTTTGATCCGTAAGGAGTTACGCGGCGCACATCATACCGTTCCAAAGCTCTCTGAGAGCTCTACGATGGGGGCAGCCAGCTTGCTCGCTGTGCCAGTTTTTGGAGCCCAAAATCGAATGTTTTCATCAGTTTACAGGCCACTTTTCTTCTTTTGCTCTGTTTTTTCGTCCCGGATCATACGTCGTGAACTGTTAAAACGACGACAACCTGACTCGCGGGACATCAGAGGGCCCTACAACGTGTCGATATCACATCTTGCAAGGATGCTGCGTTGTTGAAGCGGATGGGTTGTCGTTAAGCCCATTGAGCCTTTTGAGTAGGCCATCTCTCTAGGCTGGGACTGTGAACAGTTAACACATAAAGCAATTGTGCCCTCAACATGACGGGTGCGATCATACCAGCACTTATGCACCGGATCGCATCAGAACTCCGAAGTTAATCGTATTTGGGCGAGAGTAGTACTAGGATGGGTGACACCTTGGGAAGTCCTCGTGTTGCACCCCCTTTTCAATTTTTTTTGCCTTGGTTAGGGTTGGCAAGATACTTTATCCACCAAATCTCTATTACTGAATCACATGAAACATTGGGCCAGACAACTTCACTTCACGTAGAGGCTGGCCTGCAAACCGAGGGCGTAGGGCTTGTGACCAGGTCTCCGTCACTCCGGTGCCTATAACTTTTGATCCGTAAGGAGTTACGCGGCGCACAGCATACCGTTACGAAGCTCTCCGAGAGCTCTAGGATAGGGGCTGCTACCTTGCTCGCTGTGCTTGTTTTTGGAGCCCAAAATCAAACATTTCATCAGTTTCAAGCCAGTTTTCTTCTTTTGCTCTATTTTTCTGTCCCGGATCATATGTCGTGAACTGTTAAAAGGATGACAACCTGACTCGAGGGACATCAGAGGGCCCTACAACGTGTCGATATCACGTCTTGCGATGATGCTACGTTGTTGAAGCGGATGGGTTGTCGTTAAGCCCATTGGGCCTTTTGAATGGGCCATCTCTCTAGGCTGGGACTGTGAACTGTTAACACATATAGGAATTGTGCCCTGAACATGACGGGTGCGATCATACCAGCACTAATTGTAATGACCCAAAATCCTGATCCTTCTCAGGATACAGTGGGAGGTCAAGATAAATAGCTATACTCATTCAAATGCAAAATAAGAACTGAAAGCGGAACATACTAAGCTGATATAGATATAACCTTTCGTATTACAACCATTCAACCAGACTCTGAGCTGACAAAAATGAGTCTGGAACTAGACTAGTACACCTATTCTTCATACATAATACCGTAGTAAACCACATATGCAGTCATACATGGTCCAAACCCTATATCTAACACTATGTCATTTATTATTACATCATATAGTAGGTGATGTGGTATTTCTTGGTTCACCAAGTCTTCGTTGAAAAGGTAATGCCGATGGATGATAACATCAACACTCCGTGGAATCAACTGATCCAAATCCCTCAGCACACAGAAAAGGCACATTCTCATTTCCCAGTTCTTCCTCTTCTGCCTTGGCTTCACCTGAAGTGGGGATGGTAAGGGTCGTGAGCTCTAAGAACTTGGCGAGGGTAAGTCAACCGGGGGTGGTTTTGAAAACATTTTCGAATTTTGAAAACAATGATGCAATGCCAGCATATAATAATATTCACAACTTATTTACAGATGATAAGAAATAATATCATATGTTGTCTAGAAACATTCAGTGACAAGAATCCACATCAGATATCACCCTACTCTCCGAGGTTGGAATACCAAGCGAGAGTAGGACACTACTCTCTGAGAGTGGTACCAAGCGAGAGTTGGAACAAGTCAAGTATTTCATGAGGTGGCCAGCCTTTGATCAGAATTTCAACTTCTTTTCTCTCCCAAGAGGATACTCCGGATTGTATCCCAAAATCTGCGACCCAACTCTACGAGGGTGGAAGGCCAAGCGAGAGAAGGACTAGGACCACGATAGTCACGGGATCACCGGCAAGCCCTATGCCGCCCAACGTTCGTGAAACGCTATCGTGCCTGAGGTTACAACCCCCAAGTAGCTGACAAGTATGCTCAGGTAATCACATAATGAGAGTATGACATAGCAAGCCGTCTCTCGTACATATATCCATGTAGATATTAAAAATAAATCATTAAGGTGGATAATAATTTATATATGTTACAAGTAGGTAGTGATCTTAGTGAATAACAAGCAAGTAGTTGAATACGTAATTAAAACAGTAAGATAGACAACTCTTTACTATAACCCTAGTTAAGCAACAAGATATGTATACCTGATTTATAATTCTAGTTCAGAAGGTCTTATATTAGACCAAGTTGTTTGTCCTAGTTAAGAATTTATGTTATTATAGATTTTATTATCAACCATCCTTGCTATAGTCTTCTTCTAAGAGTAAATATAGTTAACAGATGGTTGACTTAGCTCGTGAAATTTTAGTAGTAGACATTATCAATTTTTACTTGACTACAGAATGGCCATAACCTACTTAACTTCTCATCCACTACTACTTGATTTATAATACCGTATATTTCTTATCAAAACTTAAATATAGGCTCCCATATAACAGGTAGTATACACTTTTAATATATATTATAAGGTATAACCTTCTAGCTTGGCTTTACGAGAGGACATCTTTTATTCTTAACAAATAACAATCTGCTCATTTAAAATCACAAACCCATGTATATAATTTATTTAAAAGTCTCTCTCAACCAATCATAAATATAGTTATGTATTGAGAGGAGATTGTTAACTAGACTATACTAGTAAGTCTATGTGTCATGCTTTCACAGTTAATTAACGTATAATTTAGCTATAATGCTCTAACAGACCCACACGATTAACTCTACATATATAATAGGAGTTAACAATGTATTTTAAAAGTTAGAACCCACACCCTTACATATATAGAACGAAGTCATGGCATAAGACATAAAATAATATTAGCTCTTCATATAATCAAATACTTGTAATCAACAAAAGAATTCAGTAATGCTTTCTAGTCAAAAGACCGGCACAACAATGTTCATGTTATAAGCTAAATATAAAATAGTGTCAGCTAAGCTTAATTAAATAAAATCAGCCATGCACTTTAAAAGAAACCCGCACCTGTGAATTGCTTGTCAAACTCGTCAAAGAAAAGAAATATAAAAAGGCTAATAAGAGATTTGGTTGTGTGTGTTCTAACCGAAGCTTAACAATCCTTTATATAGTGCCTAGGACTCAATCTGATTGGTTCCTATTCTACTTGAGTGAAGAAAGCAGCTGCGCGTTTTATTGTCAATAAATTACTTCATGCAAGTTGACACCTCCTACTTCCAGCATGCTGATTCAAAGCTTAGTTCCTCTATCCTATTGACAGCACTAATGTTCTATTATGGTAACTAATTCCAAGCTGCTGCATGTTTAATTAAAATCATGCAGCCACTCGGGAATGGACAGTTAAAACATTTTAGTTGCCACATCGTCTACCTAACAAAAATGCTAACATGCGAGAATACACACGTTTAATTCCTGTGATACTCGAGTAAACCCAAGCTGCTGCGTGCCATGCTTATAAGAGAACTTATCTCATACAACCCTATAGAAAATGGACAGCAAAGACGCAAGGCTTATAGCTGCATGTAGCTGGCACTTTGTTTAGAAATAATTTGGTTTATAAACTTCTATGCTGCTGCGTGTCTTCTTCTGGTGCATGGCTCCATGCAAGACAACAAGTAGTCTTATGATAGTAGCTTAAGCAGGCTAGTGGTAGCAGCGTGATTGGCTTCCAAAATTGCAAAGGTTAATCTAATTTCCAACAAATCAACACTTATAACAATTGTATTAAAATCTCTAAAGGGTAAACCGAAATGACCAAGCTAATTGGACACTAATTGCTCATGCTTATCTTCCTACGTGCAAACTGCTGATTAGAAGAGGAAAACTTTTCACTCACGTTAATGATGGCTAATTCGTTATTTAGCTAAAATGTTGACACTAATATAACAATAATTAATTTTCTTTGTTTAGAAATGCTAGAATGACTACTTAAAAATTATCAAACCCTATCAACTAATTATAGTACTACTTTTATTCTATAATTTGAGTAAATCCTAGCTAATGCTATACAAATTCTTAAATCCAAAGAGTAATTAAAATATAGTACCTTATTTCTACCTGCAAGGTTTTCTTTTATTTGAGCTGAATGCCTAATTTTAATATACTAGCTAATACACGCCTTAGTTAAACTTAGTTCTTATCACCGAGCATATTAATAATACTCAAATAATATAATAATGCTAGGAATTAAGTGCAGGTTCTTACACTAATGCACTGGATCCCATCAGAACTCCGAAGTTAAGCGTGCATGGGCGAGAGTAGTACTAGGATGGGTGACCCCCTGGGAAGTCCTCGTGTTGCACCCCCTTTTCATTTTTTTTGCCCTGGTTAGGGTTGCCAAGATACTTTATCCACCAAATCTCTATTACTAAATCCCACGGAACATTGGGCAAGACAACTTCGCTTCACGTAGAGGTTGGGCCTGCAAACCGAGGGCGTAGGGTTTGTGACCAGGTCTCTGTTGCTCCGGTGCCCATAACATTTGATCCGTAGGGAGTTACGCGGCGCACAACATACCGTTGCAAAGCTCTCTGAGAGCTCTACGACGGGGGCAGCCAGGTTGCTCGCTGTGCCCATTTTTGGAGCCCAAAATCGAACGTTTTCATCAGTTTCGGGCCACTTTTCTACTTTTGCTCAGTTTTTCCATCCCGGATCGTACGTCGTGAACTGTTAAAAGGACGACAACCTGACTCGCGGGACATCAGAGGGCCCTACAACATGTCGATATCACGTCTTGCCAGGATACTGCGTTGTTGAAGCGGATGGGTTGTCGTTAAACCCATCAGGCCTTTTAAATAGGCCATCTCTCTAGGCTGGGATTGTGAACAGTTAACACATAAAGGAATTGTGCCCTCAACATGACGGGTGCGATCATACCAGCACTAATGCACTGGATCCCATCAGAACTTCGAAGTTAAGCGTGTTTGGGCGAGAGTAGTACTAGGATGGGTGACCCCTTGGGAAGTCCTCGTGTTGCACCCCCTTTTCAATTTTTTTTGCCCTGGTTAGGGTTCTCAAGATACTTTATCCACCTAATCTCTATTACTGAATCCCATGGAACATTGGGCAAGACAACTTTGCTTCACGTAGAGGCTGGGCCCGCAAACCGAGGGCGTAGGGTTTATGACCAGGTCTCCGTCGCTCCGGTTCCCATAACTTTTGATCTGTAAGGAGTTACACAGCACACAGCATACCGTTGCACAGCTCTCTGAGAGCTCTACGATGAGGGCAGCCAGCTTGCTCGCTTTGCACTTTTTGGAGTCCAAAATCGAACATTTTCATCAGTTTCAAGCCACTTTTCTTCTTTTGCTCTGTTTTTCCGTCCCGGATCATACGTCGT
Organism: Ehretia macrophylla; assembly: GCA_037974665.1. NCBI lineage: Eukaryota > Viridiplantae > Streptophyta > Magnoliopsida > Boraginales > Ehretiaceae > Ehretia > Ehretia macrophylla. Next base: position 83,199,928 of record CM075765.1, on the reverse strand, counting down.
GAACTGTTAAAAGGACGACAACCTGACACGCGGGACATCAGAGGGCCCTACAACATGTCGATATAACGTCTTGCGAGGATGCTGCATTGTTGAAGCGGATGGGTTGTCGTTATGCCCAATGGGCCATCTCTATAGGTTGGGACTGTGAACAGTTAACACATAAAGGAATTGTGCCCTCAACATGACGGGTGCGATCATACCAGCACTACTGCACCAGATCCCATCAGAACTCTGAAGTTAAGCGTGCTTGGGCGAGAGTAGTAGTAGGATGGGTGACCCCCTGGGAAGTCCTCGTGTTGCACCCCCTTTTCAATTTTTTTTGCCCTGGTTAGGGTTGCCAAGATACTTTATCCACCAAATCTCTATTACTGAATCCCACGGAACATTGGGTATGACAACTTTGCTTCACGTAAAGGCTGGGCCTGCAAACCGAGGGCGTAGGTTTTTTGACCAGGTTTCCGTCGCTCCGGTGCCCATAACTTTTGATCCGCAAAGAGTTACGCAGTGCACAGCATACCATTTCAAAGCTCTCCAAGAGCTCTACGACAGGGGCAGCCAGCTTGCTCGCTGTGGCCATTTTTGGAGCCCAAAATTGAACGTTTTCATCAGTTTCAGGCCACTTTTCTTATTTAGCTCTGTTTTTCTGTCCCGGATCGTACGTCGTGAGGTGTTAAAAGGACGACAACCTTACTCGCGGGACATTAGAGGGCCCTACTATGCGTCGATATCATGTCTTGCAAGCATGCTACGTTGTTGAAGAAGATGGGTTATCGTTAAGCCCATTGGGCCTTGTGAATGGGCCGTCTCTCTAGGTTGGGACTGTGAACACTTAACACATAAAGGATTTGTGCCCTCAACATGACGGGTGCGATCATACCAGCACTAATGCACCGAATCCCATTAGAACTCCGAAGTTAAGCGTGCTTGGACGAGAGTAGTACTAGAATGGGTGACCACCTGGGAAGTCCTCGTGTTGCACCCCCTTTTCAATTTTTTTTGCCCTGGTAAAGGTTGCCAAGATACTTTATCCACCAAATCCCTATTACTGAATCCCACGGAACATTGGGCAAGACAACTTCGCTTCACGTAGAAGCGAGGCCCGCAAACCGAGGGCGTGGGGTTTGTGACCAGGTCTCCGTCGCTCCGGTGCCCATAACTTTTGATCCGTAAGGAGTTATGCGACGCACAGCATACAGTTGCAAAGCTCTTTGAGAGCTCTACGACGGGGACAGCTAGCTTGCTCGCTTTTCCCTTTTTTGATCCCAAAATCAAACGTTTTCATCAGTTTCAGGCCACTTTTCTACTTTTGCTCTGTTTTTCCGTCCTGGATCGTACGTCGTGAACTGTTAAAAGGACGACAACCAGACTCGCGGGACATCAGAGGGCCCTACAACGTGTCGATATCATGTCTTGCATGCATGCTGCGTTGTTGAAGTGGATGGGTTGTCGTTAAGCCCATTGGGACTTTTGAATGGGCCATCTCTTTAGGCTGGGACTGTGAACAGTTAACACATATAGGAATTGTGCCCTCAACATGACGGGTGCGATCATACCATCACTAATGCACCGGATCCCATCAGAACTCCGAAGTTAGGCATGCTTGGGCGAGAGTAGTACTAGGATGGGTGACCCCTTGCGAAGTCCTCGTGTTGCACCCACTTTTCAAATTTTTTTGCCCTAGTTATGGTTGCCAAGATACTTTAACCACCAAATCTATATTACTGAATCTCACGGAACATTGGGCGAGACAACTTCGCTTCACGTAGAGGTTGGGCCAGCAAACCGAGGGCGTAGGTTTTGTGACCAGGTCTCCGTTGCTCCGGTGCCCATAACTTTTGATCTGTAAGGAGTTATGCGGCGCACGGTATACCGTTGCAAACCTCTCTGAGAGCGCTACGACGGGGGCAGCCAGCTTGCTCGCTAAGCCCCTTTTTGGAGCCCAAAATCGAACGTTTTCATCAGTTTCAGGCCACTTTTCTTCTTTTGCTCTGTTTTTCCGTCCCGAATCATACGTCGTGAACTATTAAAAGGACGACAACCTAACTCGCGGGACATCAGAGGGCCCTACAATGTGTCGATATCACGTCTTGCTAGGATGCTGCGTTGTTGAAGTGGATGGGTTGTCGTTAAGCCTATTGGGCCTTTTGAATGGGCCATCTCTCTATGCTGGTACTGTGAATGGTTAACAAATATGGGAATTGTGCCCTCAACATGACGGGTGCGATCATACCAGCACTAATCCACCAGATCCCATCAGAACTCCGAAGTTAAGCGTGCTTGGGCGAGAGTAGTACTAGGGTAGGTGACCCCCTAGGAAGTCCTCGTGTTGAACCTCATTTTCAATTTTTTTTGCCCTGGTTAGTGTTGCCAAGATACTTTATCCACCCAATCTCTATTACTGAATCCCACGGAGCATTGGGCAAGACAACTTCGCTGCACTTAGTGGCTGGGCCCGCAAACCGAGAGCGTAGGGTTTGCGACCCGGTCCCCGTCGCTCTGGTGCCCATAACTTTTGATCCGTAATTGTTACGCGGCGCACAGCATATCGTTGCAAAGCTCTCTGAGAGCTCTACTATGGAGGCAGCCAGCTTGCTCGCTGTGCCCATTTTTGGAGCTCAAAATCGAACGTTTTCATCAGTTTTAGGCCACTTTTCTACTATTGCTGTATTTTTTCGTCCCGGATCGTACGTCGTGAACTATTAAAAGGACAACAATCTGACTCGCGGGACGTCAGAGGGCCTTACAATGTGTCGATATAACGTCTTGCGAGGATGCTACGTTGTTGAAGCGGATGGGTTGTCGTTAAGCCTATTGGGCCTTTTGAATGGGCTATCTCTCTAGGCTAGGACTGTGAACAGTTAACACATAAAGGAATTGTGTCCTCAACATGACGGTTGCGATCATACCAGCACTAATGCACCGGATCCTATCAGAACTCCGAAGTTAAGCATGCTTGGGCGAGAGTAGTACTAGGATGGGTGACCCCCTGGGAAGTCCTCGTGTTGTACCCCCTTTTCAATTTTTTTTGCCCTGGTTAGGGTTGCCAAGATACTTTATCCACCAAATCTCTATTACTGAATCCCACGGAACATTGGGCAAGACAACTTCGCTTCACGTAGAGGCTGGGCCTGCAAACCGAGGGCGTAGGTTTTGTGACTAGGTTTCCGTCGCTCCGGTGCCCATAACTTTTGATTCGCAAAGAGTTACGCGGTGCAGAGCATACCGTTGCAAAGCTCTCTGAGAGCTCTACGAAGGGGGCAATTAGCTTGCTCGCTGTGCCCATTTTTGGAGCCCAAAATTGAAGGTTTTTATCAATTTTAGACCAGTTTTCTTCTTTTGCTCTGTTTTTCCGTCCCGGATCGTACGTCGTGAACTGTTAAAAGGACGACAACCTGACTCGCAGGACATCAGACAGCCTTACAACGTGTCGATATCACGTCTTGCAAGCATGCTGCGTTGTTGAAGCGGATGGGTTGTCGTTAAGCCCATTGGGCCTTTTGAATGGGCCGTCTCTCTAGGGTGGGACTCTGAACAGTTAACACATAAAGGAATTGTGCCCTCAACATGATGGGTGCGATCATACCAGCACTAATGCACCGGATCCCATTAGAACTCCGAAGTAAAGCGTGCTTGGGCAAGAGTAGTACTAGGATGGGTGACCCGCTGGGAAGTCCTCGTGTTGCACCCCCTTTTCAATTCTTTTTGCCCTGGTAAAGGTTGCCAAGATACTTTATCCACCAAATCTCTATTACTGAATCCCATGGAACATTGGGAAAGACAACTTCGCTTCACGTAGAGGATGGGCCCGTAAACCAAGGTCGTAGGGTTTGTGACCAGGTCTCCGTCGCTCCGGTGCCCATAACTTTTGATCCGTAAGGATTTACGCGGTGCACAGCATACCGATGCAAAGCTCTCTAAGAGCTCTACGACGTGGGCAACCATGTTGCTCGGTGTGCCCATTTTTGGAGCCCAAAATCGAACGTTTTCATCAGTTTCAGGCCACATTTCTTCTTTTGCTCTATTTTTTTGTCCCGGGTCGTACGTCGTGAATTGTTAAAAGGACGACAACCTGACTCGCGGGACAACAGAGGGCCCTACAATGAGTCGATATCTTGTCTTGCGAGAATACTGCGTTGTTAAAGCAGATGGGTTGTTGTTAAGCCCATTGGGCCTTTTGAATGGGCCATCTCTCTAGGCTGGGACTGTGAATCGTTAATGATGTGACTGTATTTGCAGCACTCAAACCTTGATATTTGTACTATATTTGCATCTTAATTTGGGAATTATTGCAATACTTTGATATTTTCGATGCAATGTAGGATGACACAGAAAAGTGGAAAATCAGACCCAAAATAATCCAAATTGCAAGTCAAGAAGTCAAGAATGCGGAAGCACGAGAAGCAGTTGAAGAATGAAGCTCATAGAGAAGAAATTTGGCTGAAACTAGCACGAAATTGGATTCAGAGCATTGACCCAGATGATCTTAAATAGTAACCTATGTCCGTTTTTGGCAAACCATATTCATTTTTCGGGTAGAAACAATAGTCTGAGCAAAACACAGGACTTTGTCCTGTGGGTGGCGTGATTTTAGCCAAATTCCATCGTTTGGAGGGTCAAAACAGTGAAAAACGCCTGAAGATGCTGCGGTCAACGAACTGGTCAAAGTCAAAGACAAGCTCAAGTGTTGACCAAGAATTGAAGCCCGTAGAGGAAGAATTTGACCAAACAGAATGCGGAAACGGACTTAGAACGCCGAATAAACTTGGAATAGCATTGGTCAACTTTTTGGTCAACGCGTGAATAGTGATGGTCAACTCGTGAACAGTAAAAACTGCCTGCAGAATACGTGAATAGTAGTCGCATGAATAGTAATCACGTGAATAGTAACCGCGGGAATAGTACCCGCGTGAATAGTAGCTAAATTTTCCTATAAATAGACATCAACCCTCTTCATTTTTTCTTACAATTTTTGAGAGCTTTGGATATTTTTCCAATATTTTCAATTTTTGTCAAGTTAATTTTATAGTTCTTATTTAGGATTTTGCCTAAATAGCTATATACGGAGGAAGTCCTGCCTAGTGGCTCTTATTCAGGGGCATTCTGCCTGAATAGCTACTGTACAGCGGACATCCTAACGTTCATTTTTGAGCCTTTGCTCAAAAATAGCTCTTATTCGGGGGGAAACTCTGCCCGAATAGCTATAGAATTTCTGTTCAGACCTGGAGTTCAGAAATACGCGTTCGTCAATACGGGGGAGCCTTTCTTGACTCTCTTTTATTTGTATAAACTCGTATTTATTATGTCTGAGTAGAATTCTTATCTAGGGTAGGATATTGTAAATAATGGTCTTTTAATATATGGTCTCGGATTCGGATAATTTAGTTTTAATGCAATATATGACTTGTATTAATTAAGTATTGTCTTTCATACATAATGCTTTTAAGTAGATGATATGATTGCTTTATTTTCGTGTCATATATCCATGCTTTAATAGTGAATCAATAGCTTGACAACCTTAAAGATTCCAAGAAATTATAGGTAATGCTTTTAAGTAGACCATAGTTTCTAGACTAGTAAGGAGATGTTGATTACTTATGTTGAAACAGACCTTTTACACCAGGTTGCAAGGACAGATCCATACTATGGCTATACGCTCATAGATGGAACGGCACCTACATCAGAGTTAGTAATCGGGATTTTAATAGACTAAGTTAATTGACTAGGTTAATGCTTGTAGCTTAACATCTTGTATAGAATTTAAGAATCCGGATGCCGAGGCTACATTAATTGCCTTATTTACATATTTGATCCTTAGATATTCTTCCCTACTTAGCTAAATCAAAATCTTAGCTTTTAGTTTACATTTTTACCCGTTACTCAAACGTCATTTCAAACTATCACTTACCGCTTTAAACACTTTCACACATTACACTAACTAACTAACGAGCTTCCCTGTGGATACGATTCCGCACTCTTTGCACACTACACTACAAGATCCGTGCACTTGCGGGTTATTAAAACTTGGTTATTTTGCACATATTTATAACACTCACCAAGTTGCGATCAAGTTTTTGGCGCCGTTGCCGGGGAAGCACGGCCTAGTTTAGTTTTTGAATTATTTGTGAACTTGTTTTAAGTGTTGTAATTATTGTTTATTTTGTTTATTTTCGTTTTAAATTGTATAAATTTTATTGCTACTTGTAAAGTATATTAGAAATATATTGCATATAGTTTCATTTGGTATTAAAGTTTATAAATTTTGTATATTGTCTGTATTATATTTGCACATAAACTATTTTTATTATAATTTGTTAAAATAGATTACACATATACTTAGTTTATTTTCTGTCTTTATTTTAAGTACTCAGTTTATTTTCTGTAGTTACTTATTGCAATTAGCTTTAGTTTATTTTGTATGCACGGGCGTCGTTCCTTAAATCCCGAACTTGCCCATTTTGATCCCGAGCCCCAGAAAACTCCGCGAAGGAGAGTCCAAGTCTCGATGGCAGAACAAGAAGGAAATATCCTGCCTCTTCCTATAGCTCAGCCTGTTAATCAACCTGTGAACCAACCGATGACTTTACGTCAACATTTTTCACCGGGCGATTTTGACCCTGAATTTGCCATAGCCCCACCGGCTCTTGGTAATATAAATTTTGAGCTCAAAACAGGGACTATTTCAATGCTTCCTTCCTTCTATGGAAAAAGCAATGAAAATCCTCACGCTCACATCGTGCAATTCATCGAAGCATGCACAACGCTTCATATTCCTAATGTGAGCCGTGAAAATATTCACCTGCGTCTGTTTCCCTTTTCATTGAAAGATAAAGCCAAACAGTGGCTAAATCATCTAGACGCAGGAGTGATCACTTCTTGGGGAGAACTTATTCGGAAATTCTTACATAGGTTCTTCCCAATGGCTAAGACTACTACTCTGCGAACAAACATCATGACATTCGCACAGTCAGACTTTGAGCCATTTCATGAATCATGGGAAAAGTTTAACGATCTTAAGAATCTGTGTCCTCATCATGGATTTGATCGTCCCGAACTCTTGCATTATTTCTTCAAAGGTCTTACCCCTCATAATAAGATGATAGTTAATGCAATGAGCAATGGAGGTTTTTATAACCTCACAGCGGATGAAGCTTGGAAAAGAATAGAGAATATTGCTGAAGACTCTCTCCAAAACACTGCTGATGACAGAGAGAGTAAGAGCACCCATAATCCCCAAAAGAGGGCATTGTTTGAAGTTAACTCTAGCTCCAATTCCCAATTGACTGACAAAGTAGATGCTCTAGCTCAACAATTAGAAAAATTCATCTCTCTAGGGTCTTCTTCTTCTTCTTCTTCAGCTCCTCAGATCACGGAAGTTTGTACCGTATGTTCTGCAGTAGATCACTCTACTCTAGACTGTCCAATCGGTTCACAATTTCCTGAATTCATGCAAGAACAAGTCTGCGCCACCCAAGGATAGACAAGGAATTACAATCCATATTCTAACACGTATAATCCTGGTTGGCGAGACAATCCCGCATTTTCATGGCGACAAGGGAATCATGAGACTCAGTTTCCTCAACAACAATATCAGAAACAACAAGGAAAATTTGAGCCTCGTTTCCCTCAGCAGCAATATCAAAGGCCTCAAAATTCTAACCCTCCTGGTTTTTACCAAGTCCAAAAAGATCCGTTCCGAACACAACGGAACAACTTTCCCGCTCTTCCTCCTACACAGTCATCATCTGATGACAAGTTTGATAAACTCTTACAATTAGTCCAAGTTCAGCAACAGTCCATTGTTAAACTTGAAGGACAAATTGGGCAACTGGCCCAAAATATAAGCAGGAGAGATGAAGGAAAACTCCCGTCTCAAACCGTGGAAAATCCACGAGGACAATGTATTAATGTCCAAACTGAGACCGCCCACGAACAGGCTAAGGCCGTAACTACCCTTAGGAGTGGGAAAGTGATAGACAAGGAGGTTAGCAAAAAAGATAGGGATGTTCCTGAGGAGACAGAGGAACCTGCGATTGAGGTTTTAAGCAATGATTTAGATGACTCCCGTAGGAATGAAAATCCAACGGTAGAGCCTTCAGTTGAACCTTCATCCAAAGTACCTTTCCCAACAGCTCTGTCTCGTCCGAAGCCGAGTGTTGATCCTACACAGCTCAAGGTCTTAGAGCATCTGAAAGATATTAAGATCAATCTGCCTTTAGTAGAGGTAATCCAACAAATCCCTGCCTATGCCAAATTTTTGAAGGATTTGTGTGTAAAAAAAAGACGAACCAACTTCATTCCTAAGACAGTCCGTCTTACTGAAAAGGTTAGTAGCATCTGCACTAGAGGGTTGCCTCAAAAATGCAGTGACCCAGGAGCTTTCACTATTCCATGTTTCATTCAAGACCAACGTATAGAAAACGCCTTGCTTGATTTAGGGTCTAGTGTTAACCTTATTCCTTACACAGTTTACCAAAGGCTAGGTCTTGGAGAGTTGACCCCAACAAATGTAACCCTCCAGTTGGCAGATAGATTTGAGAGGAGACCTCGAGGTATTGTAGAGGATGTCCTAGTCAGAGTAGGAGAATTTTTGTTCCCAGTTGACTTTATTGTGCTAGACATGGACTTAGGTCATGATAACAAGAATATTACTCCCGTTCTACTAGGCAGACCATTTCTAGCAACAGCTGATGCTGTTATCTATTGTAGAACGGGTATGATTGAACTAACTTTTGGGAACATGAGAACAAAATTGAGGGTTGTTGATGCAGCCAATAAGATGAACAAGGATGAGGAGGAAGAATGCTTTCATTTGGAAACCATTGGTTCTTGTATAGATGAATATGCCCACGCACTTTTGACCCCTAATGAGGAAATAGCAGAGCTTGAACGACTCTTGTATGATTGCGATATTTCACCAGAAATGGTCGCCTCCACGTCGCTTGTGAATGATTTGGGAGAGACTGATCTAATAACAAACCCTCTCTCTGCAGCTTCTGATAGTCCAACAATTGAGTCTCCACCAGCTTTGGAACTCAAAACATTGCCCGAGCACCTTAAGTATGCCTACTTAGGCCCTGATGAGACCCTTCCAGTCATCATTGCTTCGGATTTAACCATCGAGCAAGAAGGTAAACTCTTAGAAGTCCTAGGTACTCATAAGAAGGCGATAGGATGGACAATCGCTGATTTAAGAGGAATTGATCCCTCTGTGTGCATGCATAAGATTCACCTCGAAGAAGGAGTTACTCCTTCTCGAGAATTTCAAAGGAGACTGAACCCAAAAATTGGTGATGTTGTCCATAAAGAGATAATCAAGTTACTTGATGCTGGTATGATCTACCCAATCTCTGATAGCCCTTGGGTGAGTCCAGTACAAGTTGTACCAAAGAAATCTGGGATTACTGTGATCTCAAATGATAAAGGCGAGCTCATTCCTACACGCACTACCACTGGGTGGCGTGTATGCATTGATTACAGAAAGCTCAACTCCAAGACAAGGAAAGACCACTTTCCTTTACCCTTCCTTGATCAAATCCTAGATAGAGTAGCTGGACGGGGGTACTATTGTTTCTTAGATGGATACTCTGGTTACAATCAAATTCCTATGTTTCCAAGAGATCAGGAAAAGACCACTTTCACTTGTCCTTACGGAACATTCGCTTACTGCCGCATGCCTTTTGGGTTATGTAATGCACCAGCGACATTTCAACGGTGTATGATGGCCATATTTTCTGATATGATTGAGAAATTCCTAGAAGTCTTTATGGATGACTTCTCAGTTTTTGGAGCAGACTTTAATGAGTGTCTTAATCACCTTTCTTTGGTCTTAGATCGATGTGTACAAATGAATCTGGTCTTAAGTTGGGAAAAGAGCCATTTCATGGTTCAACAAGGGATAGTTCTTGGTCATGTAGTTTCTAGAGATGGGATCCATGTTGATCCAGCTAAAGTAGAGATAATAGAAAAGCTCCCTATTCCCAAAACTGTGAGGGATGTTAGATCTTTCTTAGGGCACGCTGGTTTTTACAGGCGTTTCATCAAAGACTTTAGTCAAATTGCCAGACCTCTTACAAGGCTCTTAGTACATGATGCTCCCTTTAAAGTTGATGATGAATGTATTAAGGCCTTTGAGAAGCTTAAGTCTTTGCTATCATCTGTACCCATCATTCAAACTCCTGACTACAATCTGTCATTTGAAATCATGTATGATGCCTCCGACTATGCTGTTGGAGCAGTTCTAGGACAACGTAGAGGCAAGTTGCCATACGTAATCTACTATGCTAGCAAAACTTTGGATGATACACAAAAGAACTACACAACAACTGAGAAAGAATTGTTAGCGGTGGTTTTTGCACTTGACAAGTTTAGGACTTATGTCTTGGGATCAAAAGTGGTTGTTTTTACTAATCATGCTGCCTTGAAATATTTGCTCACCAAGAAGGATTCAAAACCTCACTTAATCTGTTGGATACTCCTACTTCAGGAGTTTAACATTGAAATCAAAGATAAACGAGGTAGTGACAATTCTGTGGCTGATCATCTTTCACGGCTTATGTCTCAATCACCAATAAATCCTCTTCCATTTCGAGATGCGTTTCCTGATGAACAACTATTTTCCATCTCTCAACGAACTCCATGGTATGCCAACATTGTCAATTTTTTAGCAGCTAAGCAACTACCTCCACATTAGGGAAAAAGAGAGAAAGATCGATTCATGGCCCAAGTAAGGTATTTTTTTTGGGAAGACCCTTACCTTTTCAAGATATGTGCTGATCAAGTAATCAGACGATGTATACCCGAAGACGAATTCGCGAGTATACTCCAATTTTGCCACTCTGAAGCATGTGGTGGCCATTTTGGAGGAAAGAGGACAGCTGCCAAAGTCCTTCAAAGTGGGTTCTTCTGGCCCACTCTTTTCAAAGATGCCCAGCAAGTTTGTAAAAATTGCCCACAATGTCAACAAGCTGGCTCTATCTCAAGAAGGGACATGATGCCCCTTACGCCCATTCTCATATGCGAAATATTTGATGTATGGGGTATAGACTTCATGGGTCCTTTTCCTCATTCCTCAGGTTATACTTATATTCTTGTTGGTGTGGACTATGTGTCCAAGTGGGTAGAGGCAGTAGCAACCCGAACCAATGACCACAAAGTCGTGGTCAAGTTCATTAAAGAGAACATCTTTTCTCGATTCGGGGTGCCACGTGTACTTATAAGTGACGGAGGACAGCATTTTCGTCACAGGACACTAGAAGCCCTTCTAAGAAAATACTCAGTCCACCACAAGATAGCAACGCCTTACCACCCACAAACAAGTGGTCAAGTAGAGGTGTCGAATAGAGAAATCAAGTCAATTCTTCAGAAAATGGTTAGGCCCGATCGCAAAGATTGGTCAATTCGTCTGCATGATGCATTATGGGCCTACCGTACTGCTTTCAAAACTCCCATCGGCATGTCCCCGTATAGATTGGTATACGGTAAAGCTTGCCACCTCCCTGTTGAACTAGAGCACAAAGCCTATTGGGCTATTAAGGCCCTGAACTTTGACATGCAACAGGCGGGTGAAGGTAGGAAGTTGGCGTTGAGTGAATTGGAAGAGCTTCGCTTCGAAGCTTACGAGAATGCCAAACTTTACAAAGAGAGAATGAAGAAGATTCATGATAGATCTATTCTAAGAAAGACTTTTTCTCCTTCTGATAAAGTGTGGCTGTTTAATTCTAGGTTGAAGTTCTTCCCAGGCAAATTGAGAACAAAGTGGGATGGTCCTTATGAAGTGCTTAAAGCATATCCGTCTGGAGTTATCTTGATTAAACATCCCACAGATGGGCGTATTCTCACAGTCAATGAGCAATGATTGAAACATGCTTTCGATCCTAAGGTGGTCCATCATGAAGTTGAATCTATTGAATTTCTGGACCCTGTATACTTTCCATAAAACAGAATCTGTCTAGCTGATGGCATTAAACTCAGTACAACCGTCTGGCTGAAGACGTTAAACTTAGCGCTATTAGGAGGCAACCTAGTACTCTTTTGTGTAAATATTTGTTTAATTTATGTCGTTTACATGTACTCTTTGAATCTTTCTCCAGCTTTAGGTAGTTTGGGTTTTAAGCCCTGAGGAACATTCATAGAGGTACCAGTGTTGTTTTACTAGTTGTCACTGTACGTTTCTGTGTGCGGTTGGCTTAATTGTGCAACTCTGTCTTATAGTGTGAGCTACTCCACCAGCTTTATGTAGTTTGGGTCTGTTGGGCATTACTTGATAAGGTAGTTAGGAGTGTGAGCATACACCAGACGTAACGTCTGTAACGTAAAACCCCACTGTTCTATCCTTGACCCTGTGGAACTGGCTTTGGCCTTAAATGTGCCGAAGGAAAGCACTAGATGTCGTGAGCTCAGGAACCTCTGGAAGAGCTAGTCTGTTCAGTAGTATCAAACTCTAGAACCCCAGAAAAGAGTCTAAATGGTCTGGGTAGTTTATTTTTTTGCTTTATGTGTTAGTTATTTTCCGTGACCATATTTCTTTTTGGTTTCTCCCCTATATATTTGTTTTGTCTATTTAGTATAGCTAACTATTTTTATTGTGTTGATGATAATCTGTAAAATGCTTTTTCCACTAATCTTTAATTGCAGAATGATACATCTTTTGACAAAAGTTAGTAGAGAAGCTTTGACATCAACATAGAAATACTTCACATCAGGTGATATCTTTCCTTACTACATTTCCCTTTATACCTGATCAACCTGCGTTGTAGAGTAAGAAAACCATAGGTTTTGGGTTGTAGCATTTGTCATTATGTTATTACTTGCATATTACACTCTCACTCTTTTACATTGCTATTTGCTCGAGGACAAGCAAAGTTTTGGTGTGGGGATGTGTACATTTCATGAAAACCTTTTTCAAAATATGCAAGAAATACACCATTTTTGTTTATGAGAAGAGTAGTCTGCTACCTTACCTGTTTAAAAAGGATGATTTAGATGATTTGAGAACCTGTTTTGTTAGCTATGTATTGTGAAAAACTCTGAGGAAACTCTATAAAAAAAAAACTTTGGATTACTGTATTCATGAGTAAACCTAGATGTTCTTCTTTTCTTCAATTGATAGGTATATGATTATGAAAGAATTGAGATAGGATTACCGTTTGTTATGAGAACTTTTTGTGATTGAAACCTGAACCCTTACTCCATGTCTGTACATTATGTTTTGTTACTCTGTTTGTATGTACACTCTGAAAAAAAAAAAAAAATAGAAGAAGGAAAAAAAAGACAAACAAAACAATGAAAAAAAGAGAAAAAAAGTTGTACATACCTTTGTTGTTGAATAAATTTGGTGTAAATATGTTGTAAATCTCTAAGCACCACTATCCTAGACATTGTAATTTGGGATATGTGCTATAATATAAGGTTTTGAGCCTGGATATCTCGGGTAATTAAGGCACGTAGGGGTCCCTTTAAAACCTGGCAACCTCGGTCATAATGGCGGGGGATTGTTGGCCTTAAAGCCCGCTACATGGGATATTCAGAAAGCAAAGGAAACTGAACACTATATAGAGGTATTATTAGTTGTACTTTTATATTTCTGGCAAATGTTAAAGGGTTAAGGCATGATCAAGAGTTTGATTACAAATGTAGGTAAGAATATCAAGGTCCAATCTGTTTGCATAACTTGAAAGTTGGGAATTGAACGAACTTAATTTGCTTAGTTTACTTCTAAATATATACTCCGAAGCAATCAATAGTCGATTTCCAATAAGAGTACCTATTTGTGAAAACTATGTACAAAGTTCTCTTATCATGTTTGTCATTAATTGCTGAATATGTTTAAGATAGTAGATTGCATTTCTCATGTTTCAGATTTGGAAAGTGTTTGATAAAAAGATAGGATAGATTACTTTATCTGTTTTTCACTTGTAAAAATTCTGCAAAATCTATTTTCACATCTATTTTAAAGATAGTCTTGCTTGAGGGCAAGCAAGGTTTAGGTTTGGGGATGTTGATGTGACTGTATTTGCAGCACTCAAACCTTGATATTTGTACTATATTTGCATCTTAATTTGGGAATTATTGCAATACTTTGATATTTTCGATGCAATGTAGGATGACACAGAAAAGAGGAAAATCAGACCCAAAATAATCCAAATTGCAAGTCAAGAAGTCAAGAATGCGGAAACACGAGAAGCAGTTGAAGAATGAAGCTCATAGAGAAGAAATTTGGCTGAAACTAGCACGAAATTGGATTCAGAGCATTGACCCAGATGATCTTAAATAGTAACCTATGTCCGTTTTTGGCAAACCATATCCGTTTTTCGGGTAGAAACAATAGTCTGAGCAAAACACAGGACTTTGTCCTGTGGGTGGCGTGATTTTAGCCAAATTTCATCGTTTGGAGGGTCAAAACAGTGAAAAACGACTAAAGATGCTGCGGTCAACGAACTGGTCAAAGTCAAAGACAAGCTCAAGTGTTGACCAAGAATTGAATCCCGTAGAGGAAGAATTTGACCAAACAGAATGCGGAAACGGACTCAGAATGCCGAATAAACTTGGAATAGCATTGGTCAACTTTTTGGTCAACGCGTGAATAGTGATGGTCAACTCGTGAATAGTAAAAACTGCATGCAGAATACGTGAATAGTAGTTGCATGAATAGTAATCACGTGAATAGTAATCACGTGAATAGTACCCGCGTGAATAGTAGCTAAATTTTCTTATAAATAGACATCAAGCCTCTTCATTTTTTCTTACAATTTTTGAGAACTTTGGATATTTTTCCAATATTTTCAATTTTTGTCAAGTTTATGTTATAGTTCTTATTTAGGATTTTGCCTAAATAGCTATATACGGAGGAAGTCCTGCCTAGTGGCTCTTATTCAGGGGCATTCTGCCTGAATAGCTACTGTACAGCGGACATCCTAACGTTCATTTTTTAGCCTTTGCTCAAAAATAGCTCTTATTCGGGGGGAAGCTCTGCCCGAATAGCTATAGAATTTCTGTTCAGACCTGGAGTTCAGAAATACGCGTTCGTCAATACGGGGGAGCCTTTCTTGACTCTCTTTTATTTGTATAAACTCGTATTTATTATGTCTGAGTAGAATTCTTATCTAGGGTAGGATATTGTAAATAATGGTCTTTTAATATATGGTCTCGGATTCGGATAATTTAGTTTTAATGCAATATATGACTTGTATTAATTAAGTATTGTCTTTCATACATAATGCTTTTAAGTAGATGATATGATTGCTTTATTTTCGTGTCATATATCCATGCTTTAATAGTGAATCAATAGCTTGACAACCTTAAAGATTCCAAGAAATTATAGGTAATGCTTTTAAGTAGACCATAGTTTCTAGACTAGTAAGGAGATGTTGATTACTTATGTTGAAACAGACCTTTTACACCAGGTTGCAAGGACAGATCCATACTATGGCTATACGCTCGTAGATGGAACGGCACCTACATCAGAGTTAGTAATCGGGATTTTAATAGACTAAGATAATTGACTAGGTTAATGCTTGTAGCTTAACCTCTTGTATAGAATTTGAGAATCCGGATACCGAGCCTACATTAATTGCCTTATTTACATATTTGATCCCTAGATATTCTTCCGTACTTAGCTAAACGAAAACCTTAGCTTTTAGTTTACATTTTTACCCGTTACTCAAACGTCATTTCAAACTGTCACTTACCGCTTTAAACACTTTCACACATTACACTAACTAACTAACGAGCTTCCCTGTGGATACGATTCCGCACTCTTTGCACACTACACTATAAGATCCGTGCACTTGCGGGTTATTAAAACTTGGTTATTTTGCACATATTTATAACACACACCAAGTTGCGATCAGTTAACCCATATAGGAATTGTGCCCTCAACATGATGGGTGTGATCATACCAGCCCTAATGCACTGGATCCCATCAGAACTCCGAAGTTACGCGTGGTTGCGCGAGAGTAGTACTAGGATCAGTGACCCCCTGGGAAGTCCTCATGTTGCACCACATTTTCAATTTTTTTTGCCCTGGTTAGGGTTGCCAAGATACTTTATCCACCAAATCTCTATTACTGAATCCCACGGTACATTTGGCAAGACAACTTCGCTTCACGTAGAGGCTGGGCCCGTAAACCGAGGGCGTAGGGATTGTGACCAGGTCTTCGTCACTCCGGTGCTCATAACTTTTGATCCGTAAGGAGTTACGCGGCGCACAGCATACAGTTGCAAAGCTCTCTGAGAGCTCTACGACGGGGGTAGCTATGTTGCCCGCTTTGCCCATTTTTGGGCCCAAAATCGAACGTTTTCTTCAGGTTCGGTCGACTGTTCTTCTTTTGCTCTATTTTTTCGTCGCGGATCCTACGTCGTGAACTGTTAAAAGGACAACAACCTGACTCGCGCGACCTCGGAGGGCCCAACACCGTGTCGATATCACATCTTGCAAGGATGCTGCGTTGGTGAAGCGGATGGGTTGTCGTTATGCCTATTGGGCCTTTTGAATGGGCCATCTCTCTAGGCTGGGACTGTGAACAGTTAACACATAAAGGAATTGTGCCCTCAACATGACGGGTGTGATCATACTAGCACTAATGCACCGAATCCCATCAGAATTCTGAAGTTAGGCACCCTTGGGCGAGAGTAGTACTAGGATCGGTGACCCCCTGCGCAGTCCTCGTGTTGCACCCACTTTTCAATTTTTTTTGCCCTAGTTAGGGTTGCCAAGATACTTTATCCACCAAATCTCTATAACTAAATCCCACGGTACATTGGGCAAGACAACTTCGCTTCACGTAGAGGCTGGTCCCGCAAACCGAAGGCGTAGGGTTTGTGACCAGGTCTCCGTCGCTCCGTTGCCTATAACTTCTTATCTGTAAGGAGTTACGCGGCGCACAGTATACCGTTGCAATTCTCTCTGAGAGCTCTACGACGGGGGTAGCCAGCTTGCTCGCTGTGCCCTTTTTGGAGCCCAAAATCGAACGTTTTCATCAGTTTCAGGCCACATTTCTTCTTTTGCTCTGTTTTTTCATCCCGGATCGTACGTCGTGAACTGTTAAAAGGACGACAACCTAACTCGTGGGACATCAGAGGGCCCTACAATATGTTGATATCACGTCTTGCGAGGATGCTGCGTTGTTGAAGTGGATGGGTTGTCGTTAAGCCCATTGGGCCTTTTGAATGGGCCATCTCTCTAGGTTGGTACTGTGAACCGTTAACACATAAAGGAATAATGCCCTCAACATGACGGGTGCGATTATACCAGCACTAATGCACAGAATCCCATCAGAACTCCGAAGTTAAGTGTGCTTGGGCGATAGTAGTACTAGGATGGGTGACCCCCTGTGAAGTCCTCGTGTTGCACCCCCTTTTCAATTTTTTTTGCACTGGTTACGGTTGCCAAGATACTTTATCCACCAAATCTCTATTACAGAATCCCACGGAAATTTGGGCTACACAACTTCACTTCAAGTAGAGGCTGGGCCCGCAAACCAAGGGCGTAGGGTTTGTGACAAGGTCTCCGTTGCTCCGGTGCCTATAACTTTTGATCCGTAAGGAGTTACGCGGCGCACAGCATACTATTGAAAAGCTCTCTGAGAGCTCTACGACGGGGGCAGCAAGCTTGCTTGCTGTGCCCCTTTTTGGAGCCCTAAATCGAACGTTTTCATCAGTTTTAGGCCACTTTTCTTCTTTTACTATGTTTTTCTGTCCCGGATCGTATGTCGTGAAATGTTAAATGGATGACAACCCGAGTTGCGGGACATCATAGGGCCCTACAATGTGTCGATATCACGTCCTGTGAGGATGCTGCGTTGTTGAAGCAGATGGGTTGTCGTTAAGCCCATTGGGCCTTTTGAATGGGCCATCTTTCTAGGCTGGGACTGTGAACCGTTAACACATATAGGAATTGGGCACTCAACATGACTGGTGCAATCATACCAGTACTAATGCACCGGATCCCATCAGAACTCCGAAGTTAGGCGTGCTTGGGCGAGAGTAGTACTAGGATGGGTGACCCCCTGCGAAGTCCTCGTGTTGTACCCACTTTTCAATTTTTTTTGCCCTGGTTAGGGTTGCCAAGATACTTTAACCACTAAATCTCTATTACTGAATCCCATGGAACATTGGGCAAGAAAACTTCGCTTCACGTAGAGGCTAGCCCCGCAAACCAATGGCGTAGGGTTTGTGACCAAGTCTCCGTCGCTCTGGTGCCTATAACTTTTGATCCGTAAGGAGTTATGCGGCGCACATCATACCGTTGCAAAGCTCTCTGAGAGCTCTAGGACAGGGGAAGCCAACTTGCTCGCTGTGCCCATTTTTGGAGCCCAAAATCGAACGTTTTCGTCAGTTTCAAGCCACTTTTCTACTTTTGCTATGTTTTTCTGTCCCGGA
Source organism: Ehretia macrophylla (assembly GCA_037974665.1). Classification (NCBI taxonomy): domain Eukaryota; kingdom Viridiplantae; phylum Streptophyta; class Magnoliopsida; order Boraginales; family Ehretiaceae; genus Ehretia; species Ehretia macrophylla. Next base: position 83,181,550 of record CM075765.1, on the reverse strand, counting down.
TCGTATGTCGTGAACTGTTAAAAGGACGACAACTGACTCGCGGGACATCAGAAGGCCCTACAACGTGTCGATATCACGTCTTGCGAGGATGCTGCGTTGTTGAAGCGGATGGGTTGTCGTTAAGCCCTTTGGGCCTTTTGAATGGGCCATCTCTCTAGGCTGGGACTATGAACAGTTAACACATAAAGGAATTGTGCTCTCAACATGACGGGTGCGATCGTACCAGCACAAATGCACCGGATCCTATCAGAACTCCGAAGTTAAGCGTGCTTGGGCGAGAGTAGTACTAGGATGGGTGACCCCCTGCGAAGTCCTCATGTTGCACCCCCTTTTCGATTTTTTTTGCCCTGGTTAGGGTTGTCAAGATACTTTATCCACCAAATCTCTATTACAGAATCCCACGGAACATTGGGCTGGACAACTTCACTTCACGTAGAGGCTAGGCCTGCAAAACGAGGGCATAGGGTTTGTGACCAGGTCTCCGTCGCTCCGGTGCCTATAAATTTTGATCCGTAAGGAGTTACGAGGCGCACAGGATACTGTTGCAAAGCTCTCTGAGATCTCTAAGACGGGGGCAGCAAGCTTGCTTGCTGTGCCACTTTTTGGAACCCAAAATCGAACATTTTCATCAGTTTCAAGCCACTTTTCTTCTTTTACTATGTTTTTCCGTCCCGGATCGTACGTCATGAACTGTTAAATGGACGACAACCCGACTCGCGGGACATCATAGGGCCCTACAATGTGTCGATATCATGTCCTGTGAGGATGCTGCGTTATTGAAGCAGATGGGTTGTCGTTAAGCCCATTGGGCCTTTTGAATGGGCCATCTTTCTAGGCTGGGACTGTTAACCGTTAACACATATAGGAATTGGGCCCTCAACATGACGGGTGCAATTATACCAGTACTAATGCACCGGATCCCATCAGAACTCTGAAGTTAGGCGTGCTTGGGCGAGACTAGTACTAGGATGGGTGACCCCCTGCGAAGTCCTCGTGTTGTACCCACTTTTCAATTTTTTTTGCCCTGGTTAGGGTTGCCAAGATACTTTAACCACCAAATCTCTATTACTTAATCCCATGGAACATTGGGCAAGAAAACTTCGCTTCACGTAGAGGCTGGGCCCGCAAACCAAGGGCGTAGGGTTTGTGACCAGGTCTCCATCGCTCCGGTGCCCATAACTTTTGATTCGTAAGGAGTTACGCAGCGCACAGCATACCGTTGCAAAGCGCTCTAAGAGCTCTACGACGAGGGCAGCCAGCTTGCTCGCTGTGCCCATTTTTGGACCCCAAAATCGAACGTTTTCATCAGTTTCAGGCCACTTTTCTACTTTTGCTCTATTTTTCTGTCCCGGATCGTACGTCGTGAACAGTTAAAAGGACGACAACCTGAGTCGCAAGACATCAGTGGGCCCTACAACGTGTCGATATCACGTCTTGCAAGGATGCTGCGTTGTTGAAGAGGATGGGTTGTCGTTAAGCCCACTGGGCCTTTTGAATGGGCCATCTCTCTAGGCTGGGACTGTGAACAGTTAACACATAAAGGAATTATGCCCTCAACATGATGTGTGGGATCGTACAAGCACAAATGGACCGGATCCCATCAGAACTCTGAAGTTAAGCGTGCTTGGGCGAGAGTAGTACTAGGATGGGTGACCCCCTGCGAAGTCCTCGTCTTGCACCCCCTTTTCAATTTTTTTTGCCCTGGTTAGGGTTGTCAAGATACTTTATCCACTAAATCTCTATTACTGAATCGCACGGAACATAGCGCAAGCCAACTTTGTTTCACGTAGAGGCTGGGCCCGCAAACCGAGGGCGTAGGGTTTGTGACCAGGTCTCCGTCGCTCCGGTGCCCATAACTTTTGATCCGTAAGGAGTTACGCAGCGCACAGCATACCGTTGCAAAGCTCTTTGAGTGCTCTACGACGGTGGCAGCAAGCATGCTTGCTGTGCCCCTTTTTCGAGCCCAAAATCGAATGTTTTCATCAGTTTCAGGCCACTTTTCTTCTTTTGCAATGTTTTTTCGTCGCGGATCGTATGTGGTGAACTATTATATGGATGACAACCCGCCTCGCGGGACATCAGAGGGCCCTACAATGTGTCGATATCACGTCCTGCGAGGATGCTGCGTTGTTGAAGCGGAAGGGTTGTCGTTAAGCCCATTGGGCCTTTTGAATGGGCCATCTTTCTAGGCTGGGACCATGAACCGTTAACACATATAGGAATTGGACCCTCAACATGACGGGTGCAATCATACCAGTACTAATGAACCGGATCCTATCAGAACTCCGAAGTTAAGCGTGTGCTTGGGCGAGAGTAGTACTAGGATAGCTGAACCCCTGGGAAGTCCTCATGTTGCACCCCCTTTTCAATTTTTTTTTGCCCTGGTTAGGGTTGCCAAGATACTTTATCTACCAAATCTCTATTACTGAATCCCACGGAACATTGGGCAAGACAACTTCGCATCACGTAGAGGCTGGGCTCGCAAACCGAGGCCATAGGGTTTATGACCAGGTCTCCGTCGCTCTGGTGCCTATAACTTTTGATCCGTAAGGAGTTACGCGGCACACAGCATACCGTTGCAAAGCTCTCTGAGAGCTCTACGACGGGGGTAGCCAGCTTGCTCGCTGTGCCCATTTTTGGATCCCAAAATTGAACGTTTGCATCAGTTTTAGGCCACTTTTCTTCTTTTGCTCTGTTTTTCCATCCCGGATCGTACGTCGTGAACAGTTAAAAGGACGATAACCTGACTCGCGGGACATCAGAGGGCCCAACAACGTGTCGATATCACGTCTTGCGAGGATGCGGCGTTGTTGAAGCGGATGGGTTGTCGTTAAGCCCATTGGGCCTTTTGAATGGGCCATCTCTCAAGGCTGGGATTGGGAACCGTTAACACATGTAGGAATTGTGCCCTCAACATGACGGGTGCGATCATACCAGCACTAATGCACAAGATCACATCAGAACGCCGACGTTAAGCGTGCTTGGGCGAGAGTAGTACTAGGATGGGTGACCCTCTGGGAAGTCCTCATGTTGCACCCCCTTTTCAATTTTTTTTGCCCTGGTTAGGGTTGCCAAGATACTTTATCCACCAAATCTCTATTACAGAATCTAACCGAACATTGGGCAAGGCAACTTCACTTCACGTAGAGGCTAGACCCATAAACCGAGGGCGTTGGGTTTGTGACCAGGTCTCCGTCCCTCCGATGCCCATAACTTTTGATCCGTAAGGAGTTACACGATGCACAATATACTGTTGCAAAGCTCTCTGAGAGCTCTACGACGGGGGCAGCCATATTGCTTGATGTGGCCAATTTTTGGAGCCCAAAATTGAACGTTTTCATCAGTTTCAGGCCACCTTTCTTATTTTGCTCTGTTTTTTCATCCCGGATCGTACATCGTGAACTGTTAAAAAGAAGACAACCTGACTCCGGGACATCAGAGGGCCCTACAACGTGTCGATATCACGTCTTGCGAGGATGCTGCATTGTTGAAGCGGATGGGTTGTCATTAAGACCGTTGGGCCTTCTGAATGGGCCATCTCTCTAGGCTGGTACTGTGAACAGTTAACACATATAGGAATTGTGCCCTCAACATGACGGGTGCGATCATACCAGCACTAATGCACCGGATCATATCAGAACACCGAAGTTAAGCGTGCTTGGGCGAGAGTAGTACTAGGATGGGTGACCCCCTGGGAAGTCCTCGTGTTGCACACCCTTTTCAATTTTTTTTGCCCTGGTTAGAGTTGCCAAGATGCTTTATCCACCAAATCTCTATTACCGAATCCCATGAAACATTGGGGAAGACAACTTTGCTTCACGTATAGGTTGGGCCTACAAACCAAGGGCGTAGGGTTTGTGACCAGGTCTCCGTCGCTTCGGTGCCCATAACTTTTGATCTGTAAGGAGTTACGCGGTGAACAACATACCGTTGTAACGCTCTTTGAGAGCTCTACGACGGGGGCAGCTAGCCTGCTCGCTGTGCCCATTTTTGGAGCCCAAAATCGAACGTTTTCATCAGCTTCAGGATACTTTTTGTCTTTTGCAGTGTTTTTCGGTCTCGGATCATACGTTTGAAGTGTTAAAGGGACAACAACCTGACTCGCGGGACATCAAAGGGCCCTACAACGTGTCGATATCACGTCTTGCGAGGGTGCTGCGTTGTTGAAGTGGATAGGTTGTCGTTAAGCCCATTGGGCCTTTTGAATGGGCCATCTCTCTAGGCTGGGTCTGTGAACCGTTAACACATATAGGAATTGTGCCCTCAACTTGACGGGTGCGATCATACCAGCACTAATGCACCGGATCCCATCAGAACTCGGAAGTTAAGCGTGCTTGGGCGAGAGTAGTACTAGGATGGGTGACCCCTGGGAAGTCCTCCGTGTTGCACCCCCTTTCAATTTTTTTTGCCCTGGTTAGGGTTTGCCAAATACTTTATCCACCAAATCTCTATTACCGAATCCCACGGAACATTGGGCAAGATAACATCGCTTCACGTAGAGGCTGTGCTCGCAAACCGAGGGCGTAGGGTTTATGACCAGGTCTCTGTCGCTCCGGTGCCCATAATTTTTGATCCGTAAGGAGTTACGTGGTGCACAGCATACCGTTGCAAAGCTCTCTGAGAGCTCTACGACGGGGGCAGCCAGCTTGCTCGCTGTGCCCATTTTTGGAGCCCAAAATCGAACGTTTTCATCAGTTTCAGGCCACTTTTCTCCTTTTGCAATGTTTTTCCGTCCCAGATCGTACGTCGTGAACTGTTAAAAGGACGACAACCTGACTCGCGGGACATCACCGGGCCCCACAACATGTCAATATCATGTCTTGCGACGATGCTGCGTTGTTGAAGTGGATGGGTTGTTGTTATGCCCATTGGGCCTTTTGAATAGGCCGTCTCTCTTGGCTGGTAGTGTGAACCGTTAACTCATATAAGAATTGTGCCCTCAACATGATGGGTGCGATCATACCAGCACTAATGCACCGGATCCCATCAGAACTCCGAAGTTAAGCGTGCTTGGGCGAGAGTAGTACTAGGATGGGTGACGCCCTGGGAAGTCCTCGTGTTGCACCCCCTTTTCAATTTTTTTTGCCCTGGTTAGGGTTGCCAAGATACTTTATCCACCAAATCTCCATTACCGAATCCCACGGAACATTAGGCAAGACAACATCGCTTCACGTAGAGGCTGGGCTAGCAAACCGAGGGCGTAGGGTTTGTGACCGGGTCTCTGTCGCTCCGTTGCCCATAACTTTTGATCCGTAAGTAGTTATGCGGTGCACAGCATACCGTTGCAAAGCTCTCTGAGAGCCCTACGACGGGGGCAGCCATCTTGCTCGCTGTGCCCATCTTTGGAGCCCAAAATCAAATGTTTTCATCAGTTTTAGGCCACTTTTCTTCTTTTGCAATGTTTTTCCGTCCCGGATCGTACGCCGTGAACTGTTATAAGGACGACAACCTGAATCGCGGGACATCAGAGGGCCTTACAACGTGTCGATATAACGTCCTGCGGGGATGCTACGTTGTTGAAGCGAATGGGTTGTTGTTAAGCCCATTGGGCCTTTTGAATGGGCCATCTCTCTAGGCTGGGACTGTGAACTGTTAACACATATGGGAATTGTGCCCTCAACATGACGGGTGCTATCATACCAGCACTAATGCACCGGATCCCATCAGAACTCCGAAGTTAAGCGTGCTTGGGCGAGAGTAATAGTTTGATAGGTGACCCCTTGGGAAGTCCTCGTGTTGCACCCCATTTTCAAAATTTTTTGCCCTGGTTAGGGTTGCCAAGATACTTTATCCACCAAATCTCTATAACTGAATCCCACGGAACATTGGGCAAGACAACATCGCTTAACGTAAAGGCTGGGCCCACAAACCGAGGGCGTAGGGTTTGTGACCAGGTCTTCGTCGCTCATGTGCCCATAAATTTTGAACCGTAAAGAGTTACGCGGCGCACAACATACCGTTGCAAAGCTATCTGAGAGCTCTACGACGGGGGCAACTAGCTTGCTCACTCTCCCCATTTTTGCACCCCAACATCGAACGTTTTTCTAAGTTTTAGGCCACTTCTCTTCTTTTGCTCTCCATTTCGGTCCCGGACCCTACGTCGTGAACAGTTAAAAGGACGACAACCTGACTCGCGGGACATTAGAAGGCCCTACAACGTGTCGATATCATGTCTTACGAGGATGCTGCGTTGTTGAAGCGGAAGGGTTGTCGTTAAGCCCATTGGGCCTTTTGAATGGGCCATATCTCAAGGCTGGGATTGTGAACCGTTAACACATGTAGGAATTGTGCCCTCAACCTGACAGGTGCGATCATACCAACACTAATGCACCAGATCACATTAGAACTCCGAAGTTAAGCGTGCTTGGGCGAGAGTAGTACTAGGATGGGTGACCCCCTGGCAAGTTCTCGTGATGCACCCCCTTTCCAATTTTTTTTGCCCTGGTTAGGGTTGCCAAGATACTTTATCCACCAAATCTCTATTACCGAATCTGATGGAACATTGGGCAAGACAACTTCGCTTCACGTAGAGGCTGGGCCCGAAAACCGAGGGCGTAGGGTTTGTGACCAGGTCTCCGTCGCTCCGGTGCCCATCACTTTTGATCCGTAAGGAGTTACGCGGTGCACAACATACCGTTGCGAAGCTCTCTGAGAGCTCTACGATGGGGGCAGCCATATTGCTCGCTTTGGCCAATTTTTGGAGCCAAAAATCGAATGTCTTCATCAGTTTTAGGCCACTTTTCTTCATTTGCTCTGTTTTTCCATCCCGCATCGTACGTCGTGAACCATTAAAAAGACGACAACCTGAATCGCGGGACATCAGAGGGTGCTACAACGTGTCGATATCACGTCTTGCGAGGATGCTACATTGTTGAAGCGGATGGGTTGTCGTTAAGACCGTTGGGCCTTCTAAATGGGCCATTTCTCTAGGCTGGTACTTTGAACAATTAACACATATAGGAATTGTGCCCTCAACATGACGGGTGCGATCATACCAGCACTAATGCACCGGATCACATCAGAACTCCGAAGTTGAGCCTGCTTGGGCGAGAGTAGTACTATGATAGGTGACCCCCTGGGAAGTCCTCGTGTTGTACCCCCTTTTCAATTTTTTTTGCCCTGGTTAGGGTTGCCATGATACTTTATGCACCAAATCGCTATTACCGAATCCCACGGAACATTGGGCAAGACAACTTCGCTTCACGTAGAGGCTGGGCCCGAAAACCGAGGGCGTAGGGTTTGTGACCAGGTCTCCGTCGCTCCGGTGCCCATCACTTTTGATCCGTAAGGAGTTACGCGGTGCACAACATACCGTTGTAAAGCTCAATAAGAGGTCTATGATAGGGGCAGCAAGCTTGCTCGCTGTGCCCATTTTTGGAGCCCAAAATCGAACTTTTTCATCAGCTTCAGGCCATTTGTTTGTCTTTTGCAATGTTTTTCCGTCACGGATCGTACGTCGTGAACTGGTAAAAGGACGACAACCAGACTCGCAGGATATCAGAGGGCCCTACAACGTGTTGATATCACGTCTTGCGAGGATGCTGCGTTGTTGAAGTGGATGGGTTGTCGTTAAGCCTATTGGGCCTTTTGAATGGGCCATCTCTCTAGGCTGGGATTGTGAACCGTTAACACATATAGGAATTGTGCCCTCAACATGACGGGTGCGATCATACCAGCACTAATGCACCAGATCCCATCAGAACTCGGAAGTTAAGCGTGCTTGGGCAAGAGTAGTACTAGGATGGGTGACCCCCTGGGAAGTCCTCGTGTTGTACCCCCTTTTCAATTTTTTTTGCCCTGGTTAGGGTTGCCAAGATACTTTTATCCACCAAATCTCTATTACCGAATCCCACGGAACATTGGGCAAGACAACATCGTTTCACTTAGAGGCTGGGCTCGCAAACCAGGGGCGTAGGGTTTGTGACAAGGTCTCCGTCGCTCTGGTGCCCATAACTTTTGATCTGCAAGGAGTTACGCGGTGCACAGCATACAGTTGCAAAGCCCTCTGAGAGCTCTACTACGGGGGCAGCCAGCTTGCTCGCTGTGCCCATTTTTGGAGCCTAAAATCGAATGTTTTCATCAGTTTCAGGCCACTTTTCTTCTTTTGCAACATTTTTCCGTCCCGGATCGTACGTCGTGAAGTGTTAAAAGGACGACAACCTAACTCGCGGGACATCAGAGGGCCCTACAACGTGTCGATATCATGTCTTGCGAAGATGCTGCATTGTTGAAGTGGATGGGTTCTTGTTAAGCCCATTGGGCCTTTCGAATGGCCCGTCTCTCTTGGCTAGGACTGTGAACCGTTGACACATATAGGAATTGTGCCCTAAACATGACGGGTGCCATCATACCAGCACTAATGCACCGGAGCCCCTCAGAACTCCAAAGTTAAGCCTGCTTGGGCGAGAGGAGTACTAGGGTGGGTGGCGCCCTGGGAAGTCCTCGTGCTGCATCCCCTTTTCAATTTTTTTTTCCCTGGTTAGGGTTGCCAAGATACTTTATCTACCAAATCTCTATTACCAAATCGCACGGAACATTGGGCAAGACAACTTCGCTTCACGTAGAGGCTCGGCCCATAAACCGAGGGCGTAGGGTTTGTGACCAGGTCTCTGTCGCTCCGTTTCCCATAACTTTTGATCCGTAATGAGTTACGCGGCGCACAGCATACCGTTGCAAAGCTCTCTGGGAGCTCTACGACGGGGGCAGCCACCTTGCTCCCTTTGCCCGTTATCGGAGCCCAAAATTAAACGTTTTCATTAATTTCAGTCCACTTTTCTTCTTTTGCTCTGTTTTTTCGTCCCGAATCGTACGTCATGAGCCATTAAAAGGACGACAACCTGACTCGCGGGGCATCAGAGGGCCCTACAACATGTCGATATCACGTCTTGCGACGATGCTGCATTGTTGAAGCAGATGGGTTGTCGTTAAGCCCATTGGGCGTTTTAAATGGGCCATCTCTCTAGGTTGGGACTGTGAACCATTAACACATATAGGAATTGTGCCCTCAACATGACCGGTGCGATCATACCAGCAGTAATGCACCAGATCACATCAGAACTCTGAAGTTAAGCGTGCTTGGGCGAGGGTAGTACTAAGATGTGTGACCGCCTGGGAAGTCCTCGTGTTGTACCCCCTTTTCAATTTTTTTTTCACTGGTTAGGGTTGCCAAGATGCTTTATCCACCAAATCTCTATTACCGAATCCCGCGGAACATTGGGCAAGACAACAACGCTTCACGTAGAGGCTGGGCCCGAAAACCGAGGGTGTACGGTTTGTGACCAGGTCTCCATCGCTCTGGTGCCTATAACTTTTGATCCGTAAGGAGTTACGCGGCACACAGCATACCGTTCGAAAGCTCTCTGAGAGCTCTACGACGGGGGCAGCCAGATAGCTCGTTGTTCTCATTTTTGGAGCCCAAGATCGAACGTTTTCATCAGTTTCAGGCCAATTTTCTTCTTTTGCTCTGTTTTTTAGTCCCAGATCGTATATCGTGAACTGTTAAAAGGACGACAACCTGACTCGCGGGACATCAGAGGGCCCTACAACGTGTCGATATCACGTCTTGCGAGGATTCTGCGTTGTTGAAGCGGATGGGTTGTCGTTAAGCCCATTGGGCCTTTTGAATGGGCCATCTCTCTAGGCTGGGACTGTGAATAGTTAACACATATAGGAATTGTGCCCGCAACATGGCGGGTGCGATCATACCAGCACTAATGCACCTGATCCCATCAGAACTCAGAAGTTAAGCGTGCTTGGGCGAGAGTAGTACTAGGATGGGTGACGCCCTGGGAAGTCCTCGTGTTGTAGCCCCTTTTCAATTTTTTTTTGCCTTCGTTAGGGTTTCCAAGATACTTTATCCACCAAATCTCTATTACTGAATCCCACGGAACATTGGGCAAGACAACATCGCTTCACGTAGAGGCTGGGCTTGCAAACCGAGGGCGTAGGGCTTGTGACCAGGTCTCCGTCGCTCCGGTGCCCATAACCTTTGATCCGTAAGGAGTTACGCAGTGCACAGCATATCGTTGCAAAGCTCTCCGAGAGCTCTACGAATGGAGCGACTAGCGTGCTCGCTGTGCCCATTTTTGGAGCCCCAAATTGAACGTTTTCAACAGTTTCAGTCCACTTTTCTTCTTTTGCAATGTTTTTCCTTCCCATATAACGTACGTTGTGAACTGTTAAAAGGATGACAACCTGACTCGCGGGACATCAGAGGGCCCTACAACGTGTCGATATCATGTCTTGCGAGGATGCTGCGTTGTTGAAGTGGAAGGGTTGTCGTTAAGCCCATTAGGCCTTTTGAATGGGCCGTCACTCTTGGCTGGCACTGTGAACCGTTAACACAAATAGGAATTGTGCCCTCAACATGATGGGTGCGATTATACCAGCACTAATGCACCGGATCCTGTCAGAACTCCGAAGTTAAGCGTGCGTGGGCGAGAGTAGTACTAGGATGGGTGACCCCCTGGGAAGTCCTCATGTTATGCCCACTTTTCAATTTTTTTTGCCCTAGTTAGGGTTGCCACGATACTTTATCCACCAAATCTCTTTTACCAAATCCCACGGAACATTGGGCAAGACAACTTCGCTTCACGTAGAGGCTAGGCACGTAAACCGAGGGCGTAGGGTTTGTGACCAAGTCTTCGTCGCTCCGGTGCCCATAAATTTTGAATAGTAAGCAGTTACGCAGCGCACAGCATACCGTTGCAAAGCTCTCAGGGAGCTCTACGACGGGGGCTGCCAGCTTGCTCGCTGTGCCCTTTTTGGAGCCCAAAATCGAATGTTTTCATTAGTTTCAAGAAACTTTTCTCCTTTTGCTCTGTTTTTCCATCACGGATCGTACGTCGTGAGCTGTTAAAAGGACGACAACCTGACTCGTGGTACATCAGAGGACCCTACAATGTGTCGATATCACGTCTTGCGAGGATGCTGCGGTGTTGAAGTTGATGGGTTGTTGTTAAGCCCATTAGGCCTTTTGAATGGGCCATCTCTCTAGGCTGGGACTGTGAACCGTTAACACATAGAATTGTGCCCTCAACATGACGGGTGCGATCATACCAACAATAATGCACCGGATCCCATCAGAACTCCGAAATCAAGCGTGCTTGGGCGAGAGTAGTACTAGGATGGGTGACCCCTTAGGAAGTCCTCATGTTGTACCCCCTTTTTCATTTTGTTTTTGCCCTGGTTAGGGTTGCCAAGATACATTATCCATCAAATCTCTATTACTGAATCCCACGGAACATTGGGCAAGACAACTTCACTTCACATAAAGGCTGGGCCCGCAAACTGACGGCGTAGGGTTTGTGACCAGGTCTTCGTCACTCCGGTGCCCATAAATTTTGAACAGTAAGGAGTTACGCGGCGCACAGCATACCATTGCAAAGCTCTCTGGGAGCTCTACGACAGGGGCAGCCAGCTTGCTCACTGTGCCCCTTTTTGGAGCACAAAATCGAATGTTTTCATTAGTTTCAGGCCACTTTTATTCTTTTGCTCTGTTTTTTCGTCCCGGATCGTACGTCGAGAACTGTTAAAAGGATGACAACCTGACTCGCGGGACATCAGAGGGCCCTACAACATTTCGATATCACGTCTTGCAAGGATTCTACGTTGTTGAAGCGGATGGGTTGTCGTTAAGCCCATTGGGTCTTTTGAATGGGCCATCTCTATAGGCTGGGACTGTGAACAGTTAATACATAAAGGAATTGTGCCCTCAACATGACAGGTATGATCATACCAGTACTAATGTACCGGATCACAACAGAACTCCGAAGTTAAGCGTGCTTGGGCGAAACTAGTAGTAGGATATGTAACCCCATAGGAAGTCCTCGTGTTGCACCCCCTTTTCAATTTTTTTTGCCCTGGTTAGGGTTGCCAAGATACTTTATCCACCAAATCACTATTACCGAATCTCACGGAACATTGGGCAAGACAATATTGCTTCACGTAGAGGCTAGGCTCGCAAACCGAGGGCGTAGGGTTTGTGACCAGGTCTCTGTCGCTCCGATGCCCATAACTTTTGATCTGTAAGGAGTTACGCGACGCACATCATACCGTTGCAAAGCTCTCTGAGAGCTCTACAATGGGGGCAGCAAGCATGCTTGCTATGCCTATTTTTGGAGAACATGATCGAACATTTTCATCAGTTTTAGGCCAATTTTCTTCATTTGCTCTGTTTTCCAGTCCCGGATCGTACATCGTGAATTGTTAAAAGGACAACAACCTGACTCGCGGGACATAAGAGGGCCCTACAATGTGTCAATATCACGTCTTGCGAGGATGCTGTGTTGTTGAAGCGGGTGGGTTGTCGTTAAGCCCATTGGGCCTTTTGAATGGGCCATCTCTCTAGGCTGGGACTGTGAACAGTTAACACATGTAGAAATTGTGCCCTCAACATGGCGGGTGTGATCATACCAGCAATAATGCACCGGATCCCATCAGAACTCCGAAGTTAAGCTTGCTTGGGCGGGAGTAGTACTAGGATGGGTGACCCCTTGGGAAGTCCACGTGTTGCACCCCCTTTTCAATTTTTTTTGCCTTGGTTAGGGTTGCCAAGATATTTTATCCACCAAATCTCTATTACTGAATCCCACGGAACATTGTGCAAGACAACATCGCTTCACGTAGAGGCTGGGCTCGCAAACCGAGGGCATAGTGTTTGTGACCAGGTCTCCGTCGCTCCGATGCCCATAAATTTTGATCTGTAAGGAGTTATGCGGTGACCAGCATACTATTGCAAAGCTCTCTGAGAGCACTACGATGGCGGCAGCCAGCTTGCTCGCTGTTCCCATTTTTGTAGCCCAAAATCGAACGTTTTCATCAGTTTCGGGATACTTTTCTTCTTTTACAATATTTTTTCATCCCGGATCGTACGTCGTGAACGATTAAAAGGACGACAACCTGACTCGCGGGACATCAAAGGCCCTTACAACGTGTCGATATCATGTCTTGCGAGGATGCTGCGTTGTTGAAGTGGATGGGTTGTCGTTAAGCCCATTGGGCCTTTTGAATGGGCCATCTCTCTAAGCTGGGACTGTGAACCATTGAAACATATAGGAATTGTGGCCTCAACATGACGGGTGCATTCATACCAGCACTAATGCACCTGATCCCACCAGTACTTCGAAGTTAAGCGTGCTGGAGCAAGAGTAGTACTAGGATGGGTGACCCCCTCGGAAGTCCTTGTGTTGCACCCCCTTTTCAATTTTTTTTCCCTGGTTAGGGTTGCCAAGATACTTTATCCACCAAATCTCTATTACCGAATCTCATGGAACATTGGGCAAGACAACTTCGCTTCACATAGAGGCCGGGCCCGCAAACCGAGGGCGTAGGGTTTGTGACTAGGTCTCCGTCGCTCCGGTGCCCATAACTTTTGATCCGTAAGGAGTTACAAAGCACACAGCATACCGTTACAAAGCTCTGTGAGAGCTCTACGATGGGGGCTACGAGCGTGCTCGCTGTTCCCATTTTTGGAGCTCAAAATCGAACGTTTTCATCAGTTTCAAGCCACTTTTCATCTTTTGCAATGTTTTTTCATCCCGGATCGTACGTCGTGAACTGTTAAAAGGATGACAACCTGACTCGCCAGACATCAGAGGGCCCTACAACTTGTCCATATCACGCCTTGCAAGAATGCTGCGTTGTTGAAGTGGATGGGTTGTCATTAAGCCCATTGGGCCTTTTGAATGGGCCATCTCTCTACGCTGGGACTGTGAACCGTTAACACATAAAGGAATTGTGCCCTCAACATGACGTGTGCGATTGTACTAGCAATAATGTGCCATATCCCATCAGAACTCCGAAGTTAAGTGTGCTTAGGCAAGAGGATGGGTGACCCCCTGGGAAGTCCTCGTGTTGCACCCCCTTTTCAATTTTTTTTGCCCTGGTTAGGGTTGCCAATATACTTTATCCACCAAATCTCTATTACCGAATTCCACGGAACATTGGGCAAGACAACATCGCTTCACGTAGAGGCTGGGCTCACAAACCGAGGGCGTAGGGTTTGTCACCAGGTCTCCGTCGCTCCGGTGCCCATAACTTTTGATCCGTATGGAATTACGCGGTGCACAACATACCATTTTTGGAGCCCAAAATCGAACATTTTCATCAGTTTCAGGCCACTTTTCTTCTTTTGCATTGTTTTTCCGTCCCGGATCGTACGTCGTGAACTGTTAAAAGGACGACAACCTGACTCGCGGGACATCATAGGGTCCTACAATGTGTTGATATCACGTCTTCCGAGGATGCTGCATTGTTCAAGCGGATGGGTTGTCGTTAAGCCCGTTGGGCCTTTTGAATGGGCCATTTCTCTAGGCTGGGACTGTGAACCGTTAACACATATAGGAATTGTGCCCTCAACATGACGGGTGCAATCATACCAGCACTAATGCACCGGATCCCATCAGAACTCCGAAGTTAAGCGTGCTTGGGCGGGAGTAGTACTAGGATGGGTGACCCCTTGGGAAGTCCTCGTGTTCCACCCCCTTTCCAATTTTTTTTGCCCTGGTTAGGGTTGCCAAGATACTTTATCCACCAAATGTCTATTACCGAATCCCACGGAACATTGGGCAAGAAAACATCGCTTCACGTAGAGGCTGGGCTCGCATATCGAGGGTGTAGGGTTTGTGATCAGGTCTCCGTCGCTCCGGTGCCCATAACTTTCGATCCGTAAGTAGTTACGCAGTGCACAGTATACCGTTGCAAAGCTCTCTTAGAGCACTACGACGGGGGCCGCTAGCTTGCTCGTTGTGCCCATATTTGGAGCCCAAAATCGAACGTTTTCATCAATTTCAGGCCACTTTTCTTCTTTTGCAATGTTTTTCTGTCTCGTATCATGCGTCGTGAACTGTTAAAAGGACGACAACCTGACTCGCGGGACAGTAGAGGGCCTTACAACGTGTCGATATCACGTCTTGCGAGGATGATGCATTGTTGAAGTGGATGGGTTGTCGTTAAGCCCATTAGGCCTTTTGAATGGGCCATCTCTCTAGGCTGGGATTGCGAACCGTTAACACATATAGAAATTGTGCCCTTAACATGACGGGTGCGATCATACCAGCACTAATGCACCGGATCCAATCAGAACTCGGAAGTTGAGCATGCTTGGGTGAGAGTAGTACTTGGATGGGTGACCCCCTGGGAATTCCTCTTGTTGCACCCCCTTTTTAATTTTTTTTGCCCTGGTTAGGGTTGCCAAGATACTTTATCCACCAAATCTCTATTACCGAATCCCATGGAACCTTGGGCAAGACAACATCGCTTCACGTAGAGGCTGGGCTCGCAAACCGAGGGCGTAGGGTTTGTGACCAGGTCTCTATCGCTCCGGTGCCCATAACTTTTGATCCGTAAGGAGTTACGCGGTGCATAGCATACCATTCAAAAGCTCTCTGAGAGCTCTACGATGAGGGCAGCGAGCTTGCTCGCTGTACCCATTTTTGGAACCCAAAATTGAACGTTTTCATCTGTTTCAGGCCACTTTTCTTCTTTTGCAATGTTTTTCCGTCCCGGATCGTACGTCGTGAACTGTGAAAAGGACTACAACCTGACTCGCGGGACAATAGAAGGCCCTACAACGTGTCGATATCATGTCTAGCGAGTATGTTGCGTTGTTGAAGGGGATGGGTTGTCGTTAAGCCCATTAGGCCTTTTGAATGGGCCGTCTCTCTAGGCTGGGACTGTGAACCGTTAACACATATAGGAATTGTGCCCTCAACATGACGGGTGCGATCATACCAGCCCTAATGCATTGGATCCCATCAGAACTCCGAAGTTAAGCGTGCTTAGGCGTGAGTAGTACTAGGATGGGTGACCCCCTGGGAAGTCCTCGTGTTGCACCCTCTTTTCAATTTTTTTTGCCCTGGTTATAGTTGCCAAGATACTTTATCCACGAAATCTCTATTACCGAATCCCACGGAACATTAGGCAAGACAACAACGCTTAACGTAGAGGCTGGGCTCGCAAACCGAGGGCGTAGGGTTTGTGACCAGGTCTCCATCACTCCAGTGCCCATAACTTTTTATCCGTAAGGAGTTACGCGGTGCACTGCATACCGTTGCAAAGCTCTCTAAGAGCTCTACAACGGGGGTAGCCATCTTGCTCACTGTGCCCATTTTTGGAGCCCAAAATCGAACGTTTTCATCAGTTTCAGGCAACTTTTCTTCTTTTGCAATTTTTTTCCATCCCGGATCGTATGTCGTGAACTGTTAAAAGGACGAGAACCTGACTCGCGGGACATCAGAGGGCCCTACAATGTGTCGATATCACGTCCTGCGGGGATGTTGCATTGTTGAAGCGGATGGGTTGTTGTTAAGCCCATTGGGCCTTTTGAATGGGCCATCACTCTAGGCTGGGACTGTGACCCGTTAACACATATGGGAATTGTGCCCTCAGCAAGACGGGTGCGATCATTCCAGCACTAATGCACCGGATCCCATCAGAACTCCAAAGTTAAGCATGCTTGGGCGAGAGTAGTACTAGGATAGGTGACCCCTTGGGAGGTCCACGTGTTGTACCCCCTTTTCAATTTTTTTTGCCCGGGTTAGGGTTGCCAAGATACTTTATCCACCAAATCTCTATTACTGAATCCCACGGAACATTGGGCAAGACAACTTCGCTTCACGTAAAGGATGGGCCCGCAAATCGAGGGCGTAGGGTTTGTGACCAGGTCTTCGTCGCTCTGTTGCCCATAAATTTTGAACCGTAAGGAGTTACGCGGTGCACAGCATACCGTTGCAAACCTCTCTAAGAGCTCTACGACAGGGGAAGCCATCTTGCTCACTGTGCTCATTTTTGGAGCCCAAAATCAAACGTTTTCATCATTTTCAGGCCACTTTTCTTCTTTCGCTCTGTTTTTCCGTCCCAGATCGTACGTCGTGAACTGTTAAAAGGAAGTCAACTTGACTCGCGGGACATCAGAGAGCCATACAATGTGTCGATATCACGTCTTGCAAGGATGCTACGTTGTTGAAGCGGATGGGTTGTCGTTAAGCCCATTGGGCCTTTTGAATGGGCCTTCTCTCTAGGCTGGGACTGTGAACAGTTAACACATAAAGGAATTGTGCCCTCAACATGACGTGTGCTATCATACCAGCACTAATGTACCGGATCCCATCAGAACTCCGAAGTTAAGCGTGCTTGGGCGAGTGTAGTACTAGGATGGGTGACCCCCTGGGAAGTCCTCGCGTTGCACCCCCTTTTCAATTTTTTTTGCCCTGGTTAGGGTTGCCAAGATACTTTATCCACCAAATATCTATTACAGAATCTCACGGAACATTGGGCAAGACAACATCGCTTCACGTAGAGGCTGGGCTAGCAAACCGAAGGCGTAGGGTTTGTGACCAGGTCTCCGTCGCTCCGGTGCCCATAACTTTTGATTCATAAGGAGTTACGCGGTGCACAACATACCGTTGCAAAGCTCTCTGAGAGCTCTACGACGGGGGCAGCCAGCTTGCTCGTTGTGCCTATTTTTGGAGCCAAAAATCGAACGTTTTCATCAGTTTCAGGCAACTTTTCTTCTTTTGCAATGCTTTTCCGTCCTGGATCGTACGTCGTGAACTGTTAAAAGGACGACAACCTGACTCGCGGGACATCAGAAGGCCCTACACCGTGTCCGTATCACATCTTGCAAGGATGCTGCGTTGTTGAAGTCGATGGGTTGTCGTTAAGGCCATTGGGCCTTTTGAATGGGCCATCTCTCTAGGCTGGGACTGTGAACCATTGTCACATATAGGAATTGTGCCCTCAACATGACGGGTGCGATCATACCAGCACTAATGCATCGGATCCCATCAGAACTCCGAAGTTAAGCGTGCTTGGGCGAGTGTAGTACTAGGATGGGTGACCCCCTGGGAAGTCCTCGCGTTGTACCCCCTTTTCAATTTTTTTTGCCCTGGTTAGGGTTGCCAAGATACTTTATCCACCAAATATCTATTACCGAATCTCACGGAACATTGGGCAAGACAACATCGCTTCATGTAGAGGTTGGGCTCGCAAACCGAGGGCATAGGGTTTGTGACCAGGTCTCCATCACTTCGGTGCCTATAACTTTTGATTCTTAAGGAGTTATGCGGTGCACAGCATACCGTTGCAAAGCTCTCTGAGAGCTCTAAAACGGGGGCAGCCAGCTTGTTCGCTGTGCCCTTTTTGGAGCCCAAAATCGAACGTTATCCTCAGTTTCAGGCCACTTTTCTTCTTTCGTAATGTTTTTTCGTCCCGGATCGTACGTTGTGAATTGTTAAAAGGACGACAACCTTACTAACGGGACATCAGAGGGCCTTACAACGTGTTGTTATCACGTCCTGCGAAGATGCTACGTTGTTGAAGTGGATGGGTTGTCGTTAAGCCCATTGGGCCTTTTGAATGGGCCATCTCTCTAGGCTGGTACAGTGAACCGTTAACACATATAGGAATTGTACCCTCAACATGACGGGTGCAATCATACCAATACTAATGCATCGGATCCCATCAGAACTCGGAAGTTAAGCTTGCTTGGGCGAGAGTAGTACTAAGATGGGTGACCCCCTGGGAAGTCCTCGTGTTGCACCCCCTTTTCAATTTTTTTTGCCTTGGTTAGGGTTGCCAAGATACTTTATCCACCAAATCTCTATTACTGAATCCCACGGAACACTGGGCAAGACAACATCGCTTCTCATAGAGGCTGAGCTCGCAAACCGAGGGCGTAGGGTTTGTGACCAGGTCTCCGTCGCTCCGGTGCCCATAACTTTTGATCCGTAAGGAGTTACGCGGCGCACATCATACCGTTGCAAAGCTCTCGGAGAGCTCTACGATGGGGGCAGCCAGCTTGCTCGCTATTCCCGTATTTGGAGCCCAAAATCGAACGTTTTCATCAATTTCAGACCACCTTTCATCTTTTGCTCTGTTTTTCCATCCCGGATCGTACGTCGTGAACTGTTAAAAGGACGACAACCTGACTCGCGAGACATCAGAGGGCCCTACAACCTGTCGATATCACGTCTTGCGAGGATGCTGCGTTGTTGAAGGGAATGGGTTGTCATTAAGCCCATTGGGCCTTTTGAATGGGCCATCTCTATAGGTTGGGATTGTGAACCGTTAACACATGTAGGAATTGTGCCCTCAACATGACGGGTGCGATCATACCAACACTAATGCACCAGATCACATCAGAACTTCGAAGTTAAGCGTCCTTGGGCGAGAATAGTACTAAGATGGGTGACCCCCTCGGAAGGCCTCGTGTTGCACCCCCATTTCAATTTTGTTTCCCTGGTTAGGGTTGCCAAGAAACTTTATCCACCAAATCTCAATTTCCGAATCCCACGGAACATTGGGCAAGACAACTTCGCTTCGCGTAGAGGCTGGGCCCACAAACCGAGGGCGTAGGGTTTGTGGCCACGTCTCCGTCGATCCGGTGCCCATAACTTTTGATCCGGAAGGAGTTACGCGGTGCACAACATACTGTTGCGAAGCTCTCTAAGAGGTCTACGATGGGGGTAGCCAGCTTGCTCACCGTGCCCGATTTTTGGAGCCCAAAATCGAACATTTTCATCAAAATTATGCCACTTTTCTTCTTTTGCTCTGTTTTTCCGTCCCGGATCGTACGTCATGAACTGTTAAAAGGACGACAACCTGAATCGCGGGACATCAGAGGGCCCTACAACGTGTCGATATCACGTCTTGCGAGGATGCTACATTGTTGAAGAGGATGGGTTGTCGTTAAGCCCATTGGGCCTTCTGAACGGGCCATCTCTCTAGGCTGATACTATGAACCGTTAACACATATAGGAATTGTGCCCTGAACATGACGGGTGCGATCATACCAGCACTAATGCACCGGATCACATCAGAACTCCGAAGTTAAGCGTGCTTAAGCAAGAGTTGTACTAGGATGGGTGACCCCTTGGGAAGTCCTCGTGTTGCACCCCCTTTTCAATTTTTTTTCCTTGGTTAGTGTTGCCAAGATACTTTATCCACCAAATCTCTATTACCGAATCCCACGGAACATTGGGCAAGACAACTTCGCTTCACGTATAGGCTGGGCGTAGGGTTTGTGACCAGGTCTCCGTCGCTCCGGTGCCCATAACTTTTGATCCGTAAGGAGTTACACGGTGCACATCATACCGTTGCAAAGCTCTCTGAGAGCTCTATGACGGGGGCAGCCCGCTTGCTCACTGTGCAATTTTTGGAGCCCAAAATCGAACGTTTTCATTAGTTTTAGGCCACTTTTCTTCTTTTTCAATGTTTTTCCGTTCCGGATCTAACGTCGTGAACTGTTAAAAGGACGACAACCTGACTCGCGGGACATTAGAGGGCCCTACAACGTGTCGATATAACATCTTGCGAGGATGCTGCGTTGTTGAAGCAGATGGGTTGTCGTTAAGCCCATTGGGCCTTTTGAATGGGCCATCTCGCTAGGCTAGGACTATGAACCGTTAACACATAAAGGAATTGTGCCCTCAATATGACGGGTGCGATCATACCAGCACTAATGCACCGGATCCCATCAGAACTCCGATGTTAAGCGTGCTTGGGCGAGAGTAGTACTAGGATGGGTGACCCCATGGGAAGTCTTCGTGTTGCACCCTCCTTTTCAATTTTTTTTGCTCCGGTTAGGGTTGCCAAGATGCTATATCCACCAAATCTCTATCACTGAATCCCGAGGAACATTAGGCAAGATAACATCGCTTCACGTACAGGCTGGGCCCGCAAACCGAGGACGTAGGGGTTGTGACCAGGTCTCTGTCGCTCCGGTGCCCACAACTTTTGATCCGTATGGAGTTAGGCAGCACACAGCATACCGTTGCAAAGCTCTCTGAGAGCTCTACGACGGGGGCAGGTAGCTTGCTCACTGCGCCCATTTTTGGAGTATGAAATCGAATGTTTTCATTAGTTTCAGGCCACTTTTCTTCTTTTGCTCTATTTTTTCATCCCGGATCGTACGTCGTGAGCTGTTAAAATGACGACAACCTGACTCGCAGGACATCAAAGGGCCTTACAATGTGTCGATTTCACGTCTAGCGACGATGCTGCGTTGTTGAAGCAGATGGGTTGTCGTTAAGCCCATTCGGCCTTTTGAATGGGCCATCTCTCTAGGCTGGGACAGTGAACCGTTAACACAAATAGGAATTGTGCCCTCAACATGACCGGTGCGATCATACCAGCACTAATGCACCGGATCACATCAGAACCCCGAAGTTAAGCGTGCTTGGGTGAGAGTAGTACTATGATGGGTGACCCCCTGGGAAGTCCTCGTGTTGCACCCCCTTTTCAATTTTTTTTGCCCTGGTTAGTGTTGCCAAGATACTTTATCCACTAAATCTCTATTACCGAATCCCACGGAACATTGGGCAAGACAACTTCGTTTCACGTATAGGCTGGGTGTAGGGTTTGTGACCAGGTCTCTGTCGCTCCGGTGCCCATAACTTTTGATCCGGAAGGAGTTACGCGGTGCACAGTATACCGTTCCAAAGCTCTCCGAGAGCTCTACGACGGGGGCAGCAAGCTTGCTCGCTGTGCCCATTTTTGGAGGCCAAAATCGAACGTTTTCCTCCGTTTCAGGGCACTTTTCTTCTTTTGCAATGTTTTTCCGTCCCGGATCGTACGTCGTGAACTGTTAAAAGGACAACAGCCTGACTCGCGGGACATCAGAGGGCCCTACAACGTGTCGATATCACGTCTTGCGAGGATGCTGCGTTGTTGAAGTGGATGGGTTGTCGTTAAGCCCATTGGGCCTTTTGAATGGGCCATCTCTCTAGGCTGGAACTGTGAACCGTTAACACATATAGGAATTGTGCCCTCAACATGACGGGTGCGATCATACCAGCACTAATGCACTGGATCCCATCAGAACTCGGAAGTTAAGCGTGCTTGGGCGAGAGTAGTACTAAGGTGGGTGACCCCCTGGGAAGTCCTCGTGTTGCACCCCCTTTTATATTTTTTTTGCCCTGGTTAGGGTTGCCAAGATACTTTATCCACCAAATCTCTATTACCGAATCCCATGGAACACTGGGCAAGACAACATCGCTTCTCGTAGAGGCTGGGTTCGCAAACCGAGGGCGTAGGTTTTGTAACCAGGTCTCTGTCGCTCCAGTGCCTATAACTTTTGATTCGTCAGGAGTTACGCGGCGCACAGCATACCGTTGCAAAGCTCTCTAAGAGCTCTACGACGAGGGCAGCCATCTTGCTCGCTGGGCCCTTTTTGGTGCCCAAAATCGAACGTTTTCATCAGTTTCCGGCCACTTTTCTTCTTTTGCTCTGTTTTTCCGTCCCGGATCGTACGTCGTGAACTGTTCAAAGGATGACAACCTGACTCGCGGGACATCAGAAGGCCCTACAACGTGTCGATATCACGTCTTGCGAGGATGCTGCGTTATTGAAGTGGATGGGTTGTCGTTAAGCCCATTGGGCCTTTTGAATGGGCCATCTCTCTAGGTTGGGATTGTGAACCGTTAACACATGTAGGAATTGTGCCCTCAACATGACGGGTGCGATCATACCAGCACTAATGCACCAGATCACATCAGAATTCCGAAGTTAAGCGTGCTTGGGCGAGAGTAGTACTAAGATGGGTGACCCCTTGGGAAGTCCTCGTGTTGCACCCACTTTTCCATTTTTTTTCCCTGCTTAGGGTTGCCAAAATACTTTATCCACCAAATCTCTATTACCGAATCCCAGGGAACTTTGGGCAAGACAACTTCGCTTCACGTAGAGGCTTGGCCCGCAAATCGAGGGCGTAGGGTTTGTGACCAGGTCTCCTTCACTCCGGTGCCCATAACTTTTGATCCTTAACGAGTTACGAAGCGCACAACATACCTTTACAAAGCTCTCTAAGAGCTCTACGATGGGGGCAGCCAGCTTGTTCACTGTGCCCGATTTTTGGAGCCCAAAATCGAACGTTTTCATCTGTTTTAGGCCACTTTTCTTCTTTTGCTCTGTTTTTCTGTCCCGGATCGTACGTCGTGAACTATTAAAAGGATGACAACCTGACTCGCGGGACATCAAAGGGCCCTACAACGTGTCGATATCACGTCTTGCGAGGATGCTGCGTTGTTGAAGCGGATGGGTTATCGTTAAGCCCATTGGGCCTTCTGAATAGGCCATCTCTCAAGGCTGGTACTATGAACCGTTAACACATATAGCAATTGTGCCCTGCACATGACAGGTACGATCATACCAGCACTAATGCACCGGATCACATCAGAACTCCGAAGTTAAGCGTGCTTGGGCGAGAGTAGTACTAGGATTGGTGACCCCATGGGAAGTCTTTGTGTTGGACCCCCTTTTCAATTTTTTTTGCCCTAGTTAGGGTTGCCAAGATGCTATATCCACCAATCTCTATCACTGAATCCCGAGGAACATTAGGCAAGATAACATCGCTTCACGTAGAGGCTGGGCCCGCAAACCGAGGACATAGGGTTTGTGACCAAGTCTCTGTCGCTCCGGTGCCTATAACTTTTGATCCGTATGGAGTTAGGCGGCGCACAGCATACCGTTGCAAAGCTCTCTGAGAGCTCTACGACGGGGGCAGGTAGCTTGCTCACTGTGCCCATTTTTGGAGTATGAAATCGAATGTTTTCATTAGTTTCAGGCCACTTTTCTTCTTTTCCTCTATTTTTTCATCCCGGATCGTACGTCGTGAACTGTTAAAATGACGACAACCTGACTCGCAGGACATCAAAGGGCCCTACAATGTGTCGATTTCACGTCTAGCGACGATGCTGCGTTGTTGAAGCAGATGGGTTGTCGTTAAGCCCATTGGGCCTTTTGAATGGGCCATCTCTCTAGGCTGGAACAGTGAACCGTTAACACAAATAGGAATTGTGCCCTCAACATGACCGGTGCGATCATACCAGCACTAATGCACCGGATCACATCAGAACCCCGAAGTTAAGCGTGCTTGGGTGAGAGTAGTACTATGATGGGTGACCCCCTGGGAAGTCCTCGTGTTGCACCCCCTTTTCAATTTTTTTTGCCTTGGTTAGTGTTGCCAAGATACTTTATCCACCAAATCTCTATTACCGAATCCCACGGAACATTGGGCAAGACAACTTCGTTTCATGTATAGGCTGGGCGTAGGGTTTGTGACCAGGTCTCCGTCGCTCCGGTGCCCATAACTTTTGATCCGTAAGGAGTTACGCGGTGCACAGTATACCGTTCCAAAGCTCTCCGAGAGCTCTACGACGGGGGCAGCAAGCTTGCTCGCTGTGCCCATTTTTGGAGGCCAAAATCGAACGTTTTCCTCCGTTTCAGGGCACTTTTCTTCTTTTGCAATGTTTTTCCGTCCCGGATCGTACGTCGTGAACTGTTAAAAGGACAACAGCCTGACTCGCGGGACATCAGAGGGCCCTACAACGTGTCGATATCACGTCTTGCGAGGATGCTGCGTTGTTGAAGTGGATGGGTTGTCGTTAAGCCCATTGGGCCTTTTGAATGGGCCATCTCTCTAGGCTGGAACTGTGAACCGTTAACACATATAGGAATTGTGCCCTCAACATGGCGGGTGCGATCATACAAGCACTAATGCACCGGATCCCATCAGAACTCGGAAGTTAAACGTGCTTGGGCAAGAGTAGTACTAAGGTGGGTGACCCCCTGGGAAGTCCTCGTGTTGCACCCCCTTTTATATTTTTTTTGCCCTGGTTAGGGTTGCCAAGATACTTTATCCACCAAATCTCTATTACCGAATCCCATGGAACACTGGGCAAGACACCATCGCTTCACGTAGAGGCTGGGTTCGCAAACCGAGGGCGTAGGTTTTGTAACCAGGTCTCTGTCGCTCCAGTGCCCATAACTTTTGATTCGTCAGGAGTTACGCGGCGCACAGCATACCGTTGCAAAGCTATCTGAGAGCTCTACGACGAGGGTAGCCATCTTGCTCACTTTGCCCTTTTTGGTGCCCAAAATCGAACGTTTTCATCAGTTTCAGGCCACTTTTCTTCTTTTGCTCTGTTTTTTCGTCCTGGATCGTACGTCGTGAACTGTTCAAAGGATGACAACCTGACTCACGGGACATCAGAAGGCCCTACAACGTGTCGATATCACGTCTTGCGAGGATGCTGCGTTATTGAAGTGGATGGGTTGTCGTTAAGCCCATTGGGCCTTTTGAATGGGCCATCTCTCTAGGTTGGGATTGTGAACTGTTAACACATGTAGGAATTGTGCCATCAACATGACGGGTGCGATCATACCAGCACTATTGCACCAGATCACATCAGAATTCCGAAGTTAAGCGTGCTTGGGCGAGAGTAGTACTAAGATGGGTGACCCCCTGGGAAGTCCTCGTGTTGCACCCACTTTTCAATTTTTTTTCCCTGCTTAGGGTTGCCAAAATACTTTATCCACCAAATCTCTATTACCGAATCCCAGGGAACTTTGGGCAAGACAACTTCGCTTCACGTAGAGGCTTGGCCCGCAAATCGAGGGCGTAGGGTTTGTGACCAGGTCTCCTTCACTCCGGTGCCCATAACTTTTGATCCTTAACGAGTTACGAAGCGCACAACATACCTTTACAAAGCTCTCTAAGAGCTCTACGATGGGGGCAGCCAGCTTGTTCACTGTGCCCGATTTTTGGAGCCCAAAATCGAACGTTTTCATCTGTTTTAGGCCACTTTTCTTCTTTTGCTATATTTTTCAGTCCCGGATCGTACGTCATGAACTATTAAAAGGATGACAACCTGACACGCGGGACATTAGAGGGCCTTACAACATGTCGATATCACGTGTTGCGAGGATGCTGCGTTGTTGAAGCGGATGGGTTATCGTTAAGCACATTGGGCCTTCTGAATGGGCCATCTCTCAAGGCTGGTACTATGAACCGTTAACACATATAGGAATTGTGCCCTGCACATGACAGGTACGATCATACCAACACTAATCCACCGGATCACATCAGAACTCCGAAGTTAAGCGTGCTTAGGCAAGAGTAGTACTAGGATGGGTGACCCCTAGGGAAGTCCTCGTGTTGCAACCCCTTTTAAATTTTTTTTGCCCCGGTTAGGGTTGCCAAGATACTTTGTCCACCAAATCTCTATTACTGAATCCCACGGAACATTGGGCAAGACAACTTCGCTTCAAGTATTGGCTAGGCCCGCAAACCGAGGACGTAGGGTTTGCGACCAGGTCTCCGTCGCTCCGGTGCCCATAACTTTTGATCCGTAAGGAGTTACGCTGTGCACAACATATCGTTGCAAAGCTCTCTGAGAGCTCTACGATGGAGGTAGCAAGCTTGCTCGTTGTGCCTATTTTTGGAGCCCAAATTTGAATGTTTTCATCAGTTTCAGGACACTTTTCTTCTTTTGCAATGTTTTTCCATCCCGAATCGTACGTCATGGACTATTAAAAAGAAGAAAACCTGAATCGCGGGACATCAAAGGGCCCTACAACGTGTCGATATCACGTATTGCGAGGATGCTGCGTTGTTGAAGTAGATGGGTTGTCGTTAAGCCCATTGGGCCTTTTGAATGGGCCATCTCTCTAGGCTGGGACTGTGAATCATTAACACATAAAGGAATTGTGCCCTCAACATGACGGGTGCGATCATACCAGCACTAATGCACCGGAACCCATCAGAACTCCGAAGTTAAGCGTGCTTGGGCGAGAGTAGTACCAGGATGGGTGACCCCCTGGGAAGTCCTCGTGTTGCACCCCCTTTTCAATTTTTTTTGCCATGGTTAGGGTTGCCAAGATACTTTATCCACCAAATCTCTATTACCGAATCCCACAGAACATTAGGCAAGACAACATCGCTTCACGAAGAGGCTGGGCCCGCAAACCGAGGACGTAGGGTTTGTGACTAGGTCTTCGTCGCTCCGGTGCCCATAACTTTTGATCCATAAGGAGTTACGCGGCGCACAACATACCGTTGCAAAGCTCTCTGAGAGCTCTACGATAAGGGCAGCCAGCTTGCTCGATGTGCCCATTTTTGGAGACTAAAATCGAACGTTTTCATTACTTTCAGGCCACTTTTCTTCTATTGCTCTGTTTTTTCATCCCGGATCGTACGTCGTGAACTGTTAAAAGGACGACAACCTAACTAGCGGGACATCAGTGGGCCCTACAACGTGTCGATATCACGTCTTGTGAGGATGCAGCATTGTTGAAGCAGATGGGTTGTCGTTAAGCCCATTGGGCCTTTTGAATGGGCCATCTCTCTAGGCTGGGATTGTGAACCGTTAACAAATAAAGGAATTGTGCCCTCAACATGACGGGTGTGATCATACCAGCACTAACGCACCGGATCCCATTAGAATTCTAAAGTTAAGCGTGCTTGGGCGAGAATAGTACTATAATGGTGACCCCCTGGGAATTCCTCGTGTTGCACCCCTTTTTCAATTTTTTTTGCCCTAGTTACGGTTGCCAAGATACTTTATCCACCAAATCTCTATTACCGAATCCCACGGAACATTAGGCAAGACAACATAGCTTCACGTAGAGGCTGGGCCCGTAAACCCAGGGCATAGGGTTTGTGACTAGGTCTCCGTCGCTCCAATGCCCATAACTTTTGATCTGTAAGGAGTTACACGGCGCACAACATACCGTTGCAAAGCTCTCTAAGAGATCTACGAGGGGGGCAGGAAGCTTGCTTGCTATGCCCATTTTTGGAGCCCAAAACCGAACGTTTTCATCAGTTTCAGGCCACTTTTCTTCTTTTGCTATGTTTTTCCGTCTCGGATCGTACGTCGTGAACGGTTAAAAGGACGACAACCTGACTCGCGACACATCAGAGGACCCTACAATATGTCGATATCACGTCTTGCGAGGATGCTGTATTGTTGAAGCGGATGGGTTGTCGTTAAGCCCATTGGGCCTTCTGAATGGGCCATCTCTCTAGCTGGGACTTTGAACCGTTAACACATATAGGAATTGTGCCCTCAACATGACCGATGCGATCATACCTGCACTAATGCACCGGATCACATCAGAACTCCGAAGTTGAGCGTGCTTGGGCGAGAGTAGTGCTAGGATGGGTGACCCCCTGGGAAGTCCTCGTTTTGCACCCCCTTTTCAATTTTTTTTGCCCTGGTTAGGGTTGCCAAGATACATTATCCACCAAATCTCTATTACCGAATCCCACGGAACATTAGGCAGACAACTTCGCTTCACATAGAGGCTGGACCCGCAAACCGAGCGCGTAGGGTTTGTGACCAGGTCTCCGTCGCTCCGGTGCCTATAACTTTTGATCCGTAAGGAGTTATGCGGCGCACAGCATACCATTGCAAAGCTCTCTGAGAGCTCTACGACGGGGGCAGACAGCTTGCTCGGTATGCCCCTTTTTGGAGCCAAAAATCAAACATTTTAATTAGTTTTAGGCCACTTTTCTTGTTTTGCTCTGTTTTTCCGTCCCGGATCGTACGTCGTGAACTATTAAAAGGATGACAACCTGACTCGCGGGACATCAGAGGGCCCTACAATGTGTCGATATCACGTCTTACGAGGATGCTGCGTTGTTGAAGCAGATGGGTTATCATTAAGCCCATTGGGCATTTTGAATGGGCCATCTCTCTAGGCTGGGACTGTGAACCGTTAACACATAAAGGAATTGTGCCCTCAACATGACGGGTGCGATAATATTAGCACTAATGCACCGGATCCCTTCAGAACTCTGATGTTAAGCGTGCTTGGGCGAGAGTAGTACTAGGATGGGTGACCCCCTTGGAAGTCCTTGTGTTGCACCCCCTTTTCAATTTTTTTTGCCCCGGTTAGGGTTGCCAAGATACTTTATCCACCAAATCTCTATTACCGAATCCCACGGAACATTAGGCAAGACAACATCACTTCACGTAGAGGCAGGGCCCGCAAACCGAGGGCGTAGGGTTTGTGACCAGGTCTCTGTCGCTCCGGTGCCTATAACTTTTGATCCGTAAGGAGTTACGCAGCGCACCCCACGGTGAAGAACTCGGTTGAACAAACCCCTTCTTCAACAATCCTTGCAATTGCTCCTTCAATTCTTGTAGCTCGGCCTGTGCCATGCGATAAGGAGCTTTAGATATCAGCTGGGCACCAGGCAGCAACTCAATAACAAACTCGATTTCCCGATTCGGGGGTAAACCCAGTAATTCTTCAGGGAACACATTTGCATAGTCTTTGATCACAGGCATCTCCTCCAACTTAGCTTTATCCGACGGCTTGTTGATAAGGTAAGCCAAGTATCCGCTGCACTCTTTCCTCAAGGACTTCACTGCTTTTGCAGATGAAATGATGGAACTCCCGGTGAAATCTCTTCGGCCCATAACCTCCAGTATTGGTTGATCAGGTACCCGGAACATTATAATCTTCGCCCGGCAATCCAGTTGGACATGATGTTTTGCCAGCCAGTCCATCCCTAAAATAACCTCATAATCTCGAAAAGGTAATACAATAAGATTGGCTGAGAATTCCCTATCCTTAATTTGGATTTTACATGCTTTACAGGCTGAACTAGTTACAAGTTTAGAGCTCATTGGAGTACCAACTTCTACTTCGTATGGCAAACATAAAACTTTCAATTTCACACGTTCCACACATAAGGGAGTAATAAATGAATGAGTAGCACTCAGATCAATTAACACCTTAACAGGTTGATTCAGTATGAAGAATGTACCTTCAACAACAGCGGTCTCATCCGGAATCTCCTCGCACTCAATAGCATAGGCTCGAGCCTGGACCCTAGGAACTGGAGTCTTGCCTCTACCGGCTTGTTTACCCTGATTCTGCCCTGCCTGACGTTTAGGGCAATCCTTGATCTGATGCTGATCACTGCCGCACCTCATACAACGTCCCGACTTCCTCCAACACTGGGCCTCGGTATGCCCCTTCCTGTCACAATAAGAACAGCTGACGGACTGAGTAGCAGGTGAACTACCTGTGGATCCGCTGGCTGAAGAGGCTGAAGAGGCTGATGGCACTTTCGTCAGGCCACGATTATTCCCTGGTCTGTTCTGGCTCTGGCCCTGATTACGTCCCTGACTCTGGAATTTCCTCTGCTGACCTGGAGGCTGAAATGGTTTCTTGTTTGGCTGACTCGAATAGGCTCCATCTAGTTTCATCTTCTCAACTCGAGAGGTAGTAGCAAAGAGAGCAGAATAAGTATCGAAGTCATGAGAAGCTAACTGGTCCTGAATCTCTGGCCTCAATCCAACAGTAAATTTCCACATTTTCGCCTCCGGAGTATAAACCATATAATGAGCATAACGGGATAGTCGATCAAAACGAGCCTCATACTGGGTCACCGTCATGTTACCCTAGGTCAAGTGCATGAACTCCTCGATCCACCTCTGCTTGGAAACTGCAGGTACATATTTCTCCTTAAATGCCTTAACGAAATTAGCCCACAAGCGTGGTGTCTGATCAGTCTCCCACAGTGCCTCTACAGTGTGCCACCAATGCTCGGCATCCCCGTGCAACAGAAATACAGCAAACTCCTCCTTCTCTTCATCTGTATAATCAAGTGGCCTGAAAATCCTCTCGATCTCGGACAGCCAAGCCTCTGCTTTCTCATCATCAACTTCCCCGTAGAATTTAGACGGGCGAAAGTCAAGGAATTCCCTCATTCTGCTATGTCTCCCATGGTTACCCTCATTCCTGTTGTTGATGTTGTTGGCTTCACGAGCATCCTGACGCTCCATCACACGTGATACACGATCCATGGAATTTCCCATCATATTAAACATAGCTATACTGGGATTAGTCTGATAGGTATCCCCGGTCTCTTGAGGTTCACCGCTCCTATTAGTAGTACGGGTACTAGGGCCAGCCATCTATAGGCACAATTTATTGAAATACGATAATTAAGAATCTAATGCATAAGATATGCAACATAATGTAGGTACAATTCTAAAAACATTTAAGGCATGTAAATCACTTAAGCACATAGAACATAGAAGGCACATTTATCACACAACAACACATAAACAAGTCATCCTAATTATCTTAGGGCTCTACCCACGGTCCGAGAGTTAAACATGGCTTAAGCAATCTAAGCTCTGATACCATTTCTTCTAAGGTGTCACGCCCCAACCCGGCCTATAAAGGTTAGACTAGGGTGTGATCTAAACATTCAAGTCCTTTCAAGTACTTAGTCGTTCAAGGAGGTTTAGCACTTAACGTTTTACCCTAGACTCCTAAATTTTTCTGAAAAACCGGTAGCATAACGGCTGTAATTGGGCTCTTTGGTTTGACCTAGTTCTCTAAATACCTCAAAATTTACCATCTCAATTCCATTTCCACCCAAGATTACTATTTTACCATCAATTGAATTGCCTATTGGTTATTTCAACGTCCCGTTTGTTTTATGACCTAGCATGATACTATGTCTCGTTTGTTTGTTTGACCTCGTTTCAAAATATACCTGTTTAAGATTGGATAAATTCATTGACTTAGTTCTTAGCTAAAGCATCATGACCTAATATAGATACTAGCGGTAATAAGAGCAAAACGATCATAGTAGTATTATGTCGAGCATCAGTCTACTTAATATAAGTACAAACCAAAATTAGACCCCAAATTACAACGGGGGTCTTTTACATCACGACATCAAGCAACATAAAAGGAAATAGTTTTCAAGTAACACAATGATCACAAGCAGCCATAATCAAGCAAAGCAAACAAGACAGGTAATCACTCCAGGGGTTCATTATTAGGCACATTGTCCTCGGGTTCCTGTACATGTTCTTCTTCACCTGAGATGATAAAAGAGGGTGAGTCCTTATGAACTCAGCGAGAGGGAACGAGAAATAAGTTTGAAACTCATTTTCCAGTTCAACTTATGAAAATCCCCTTTTCAAACATGAATATAACAGAAATATAAGTACAGAACAGGAATATCGGTCTTTCCTCCCCGAGGTTCTCTAGGAACCAAGCGAGAGTACTTATACACATATTAAAAAGGATACAGTGAGCTTTTGCTCTCAGATCAGTTCCAGGATCAATTGTTGCGGCCGACTTCAAATCATTCCCCAAACACGCCAGGTGGGTGTACTCCGGATGTACCCCGAAATCCTACGACCCAACTCTCCGAGGAAGTCTAGCCCCCAAGCGAGAGAGGGAATGGGACCATGGTAGTCACGGGTGCACCGGCAAGCCCGATGCCGCCCGGTGTGTGTGATCGCTACCATGCCAACAGGAAAGGTTGCAACCTTGTATGCAATGCACATTCATGACAGGAAATATATCACAGTAGGAGGACAACAAAGTAGGTTGCCTCCGGACAGTCATAAGATTGCACATTGACAGATAAACAAGCAGGGCACAATAAGACAGGAAATTTCACTTGAAAGGCATATAGAGTTATATGAAAATTAAACGGGCAGCCATGTAATACATGTAAAACAGGCCATATAACTCATTAAGAAGTCCACGTGATCAAGTGATAAGATTATTCAACATGCAATGATATCCTCATGGGTTCGGATGCAAGGAAAGCTTATTTGTCAACATGCAATGGTCAAAATCCCATTAAAAGTTATAAGACAATTACAGGCAGCCCACTAAGCATATAATCCCACACAATATCCAAATGATCAACACTTAGCAAGACTACCTAGTCATTAGGGTTTCCGTTTCATGCTTAATCGTGTGATTAAAACCCTAAGTCCACTCAAGATCATTCTCAAGTCATGCATCATTTAATTCAACATCCTCAAGTGCTCAAAACAGTCGACATAACATCCCAACACCACATTTCTACACAATTAGTACCCCAAGAGAGGTTACAACAATTTTCCAAGCATGTAGCTAAATGAAACTTTTACTGCAATAGGCTGTTTTCTCACAATCAATAGGATAATCAAAAAATCTCCAAATTCAGTGAATAAGATGTCAAATTAAATCTTAAGAAGTTAACTAAAATCAGAAACAAACCTTGCATCAATTGGAGTTCAGAATCGTTAGTTATAGCCGAAACAGTGAGGTAGCACAAAACTGTCCAGATTTGCACACATTTCCATAATTGACGTTTTTGAGGTCCTTAGTGTTAGTTTTATCCTTGGTCCATTTCTGACAAAATTGTCCAGAACCGAAAAATATAGAAGGACACAAAATTTCATGCATTTTGGACATCATTTACTAAGTGAAATATGGTTCGTTCCACAGGGTCAGTGCATCTGCCAAAACCTGCTTCATTTTTCCAGATTTCCAGATTTGGTCACATTTTAAATATTTGCCATTTTGAGGACTTTAGAGTCAAAATTAGCTTCGGCCTATTTCTGGGAAAAATGTTTAAAACTGTCCAGACTAGTCACCTACCAATTTTCAAGAATTTTCAACATCATTTTCTTAGCTAAACTTACCTCGAACCGACTGGTCAGAGAGCTGTCAACAATTTCGACTTCACCTAGCATCAATTTCAAGCCAAGATCTTGCCATGCATGGTTGTTTAAGCTTATGAACGACCATATAGCTCAAGTACAGAAGCAAATACACACATTTATGAGCATGCATGTGAATTTTTGAAGAGTTTTCAAAAGGTTTTAACCCTCACCTTAGCAATCAACCAAAAGATGCTCAAAACCCTTGTTGAAGCTCAAATCTTCTCCTTTCCCTTGCTTAGCCGAAATCTCCACTTGTTTTTTTCTATTTTTCCTAGCTTAATGATCAATATCTTAGCACATGCATGAGGTTAAAACATGAAGAAAAGAAATGGATGTCAAGAAGCTCACCTAGGCCGATTAGAAGTCTTCAAAGCACATGCATGAGAATTTTTGAACTCTAGCTAGCTTGCTTCGACTTTCTTGATGGTTGCTTGACTTGATTAACTATGTTGTGAGGAAGAGAAGCTATGGGGGTAGTAATGTGCAGCTAGGGCCGAGAGAGAGAGAGAAATGAGAGGGAATTGAGAGAAAAGAATGAGAAATGAAAGAGAAATGAATGTTTGAGCACTTGGTCGGCTATTGGCCTTGCAAAATTCTGATTTTTGTGTTGTCTTTGGTGTGTTGTTTGAATTGTTAGTGGAAAATGGTGATGTGGCCGAGATGGTGGCTTAGTGTTTAGCAAAGTGTGGCTTTGATGCAAGCAATAGGTATGACAATGTGAAGACTTGTCTCAAGCATGCATGAATAAATTATGTTGCTCAAATTTTTTGCTCAAGAACATGGTATGGCCGGCCAAAGGGCTTGCAATTGCTGAAAATTCAGATTCTATTTAATGCATTTTAGATTATAATAAGGGTGAAATTTGAGGTGCATTGGTTTTGGGTGAGAATAAAGAATAAAGAATGTTTAGTGTTTGGTGCTATTTCGTCTTCTAGTGAGTTGAATTAGGATTATTATATTGATAGTGGATTTTGTAGGATTGTTTAATAGTCTAGTGCTCCGTGTAAGATGCTTTCTTGATTAGCGTTAAGGCACGCTTTCCTAGGTCTATGGCACGCACTACGAGGTAGGACACGAACTACGAGACGAACACACATTTTTTTTCAAGTAAATGAACGTAACCCTAAATGAATGCACGTAATTCAATGTATGGCACATAAAATGAACACAATTCTTAAACCTAGGTCATGGCACGCAAATGTAGGTTAGGGCACACGAAGCTAGGTTTCGCACGCAAATCGGGGTCGGGCCTCACACTGAGGCTGTGAACCGTTAACACATATAGGAATTGTGCCCTCAACATGACGGGTGCGATCATACCAGCACTAATGCACTGGATCCCATCAGAACTCAGAAGTTAAGCGTGCTTGGGCGAGAGTAGTACTAGGATGGGTGACCCCCCGGGAAGTCCTCGTGTTGCACCCCCTTTTCAATTTTTTTTGCCCAGGTTAAGGTTGCCAAGATACTTTATCCACCAAATCTCTATTACCAAATCCCACGGAACATTGGGCAAGACAACATCACTTCACGTAGAGGCTGGGCTCGCAAACCGAGGGCGTAGGGTTTGTGACCAGGTCTCCGTCGCTCCGGTGCCCATAACTTTTGATCCGTAAGGAGTTACGCGGCGCACAGCATACCGTTGCAAAGCTCTTTGAGAGCTCTACGACGGGGGAAGCCAGCTTGCTCGCTTTGCCCGTATTTGGAGCCCAAAATCGAACGTTTTCATCAGTTTCAGGCCACTTTTCTTCTTTTGCTCTGTTTTTCGGTCCCGGATCGTACGTCGTGAACTATTAAAAGGACGACAATCTGACTCGCGGGACATCAGAGGACCCTACAACGTGTCGATATCACATATTGCGAGGATGCTGCGTTGTTGAAGCGGATGGGTTGTCGTTAAGCCCATTGGGCCTTTTGATTGGGCCATCTCTCTAGGCTGGGATTGTGAACCGTTAACACATGTAGGAATTGTGCCCTCAACATGATGGGTGCGATCATACCAGCACTAATGCACCAGATCACATCAGAACTCCGAAGTTAAGCGTGCTTGGGCGAGAGTAGTACTAAGATGGGTGACCCCCTGGGAAGTCCTCGTGTTGCACCCCCTTTTCAATTTTTTTTGCCCTGGTTAGGGTTGCCAAGATACTTTATCCACCAAATCTCTATTACCGAATCCCACGGAAAATTGGGCAAGACAACTTCGCTTCACGTAGAGGCTGGGCCCGCAAACCGAGGGCATGGGGCTTGTGACCAGGTCTCCGTCGGTCCTGGGCCCATAACTTTTGATCCGTAAGGCGTTACGCGGTACACAGTATATCGTTGCAAAGCCCTCTGAGAACTCTACGACAGGGGCAGCCATATTGCTTGCTTTGCCCAGTTTTTGGAGCCCAAAATCGAACGTTTTCATCAGTTTTAGGCCATTTTTCTTCTTTTGCTCTGTTTTTCCATCCCGGATCGTACGTCGTGAACTATTAAAAAGACGACAACCTGACTCGTGGGACATCAGAGGGCCCTACAATGTGTCGATATCACGCCTTGCGAGGATGCTGCATTGTTGAAGTGGATGGGTTGTCGTTAAGACCGTTGGGCCTCCTGAATGGGCCCTCTCTCTAGGCTGGTACTGTGAACCGTTAACACATATAGGAATTGTGCCCTCAACATCACGGGTGCGATCATACCGGCACTAATGCACCGGATCACATCAGAACTCCGAAGTTAAGCGTGCTTGGGCTAGAGTAGTACTAGGATGGGTGACCCCCTGGGAAATCCCCGTGTTGCACCCCCTTTTCAATTTTTTTTGCCCTGGTTAGGGTTGCCAAGATGCTTTATCCACCAAATCTCTATTACCGAATCCCATGGAACATTGGGCAAGACAACTTCGCTTCACGTATAGGCTGGGCCCGCAAACCAAGGGCGTAGGTTTTGTGACCAGGTCTCCGTCACTCCGGTGCCCATAACTTTTGATCCGTAAGTAGTTACGCGATGAACAGCATACCGTTGCAAATCTCTCTGAGAGCTCTACGATGGGGGCAGCCAGTTTGCTTGCTTTTCCCATTTTTGGAGCCTAAAATCGAACGTTTTCATCAGTTTGGGGCCACTTTTCTTCTTTTGCAATATTTTTCCTTCTCAGATCGTATGTCGGGAGCTGTAAAAAGGACGACAACCTGACTCACGGTACATCAAAGGGCCCTACAACGTGTCAATATCACGTCTTGTGAGGATGCTGCGTTGTTGAAGTGGATGGGTTGTCGTTAAGCCCATTGGGCCTTTTGAATGGGCCATCTCTCTAGGCTGGGACTGTGAACCGTTAACACATATAGGAATTGTGCCCTCAACATGACGGGTGCGATCATACTAGCACTAATGCACCGGATCCCATCAGAACTCGGAAGTTAAACGTGCTTGGGTGAGAGTAGTACTAGGATGGGTGACCCCCTGGGAAGTCCTCGTCTTGTACCCCCTTTTCAATTTTTTTGCCCTGGTTAGGGTTGCCAATATACTTTATCCACCAAATCTCTAGTACCAAATCTCAAGGAACATTTGGCAAGACAACATCGCTTCACGTAGAGGCTGGGCTCGCAAACCGAGGGCGTAGGGTTTGTGACCAGGTCTCCGTCGCTCCGGTGCCCATAACTTTTGATCCGTAAAGAGTTGCGAGGTGCACAACATACCGTTGCAAAGCTCTCTGAGAACTCTACGACGGGGGCAGCCAACTTGCTCGCTATACCCATTTTTGGGGCCCAAAATCGAACGTTTTCATCAATTTCATGCCACTTTTCATCTTTTGCAATGTTTTTCCATCCCGGATCGTACGTCGTGAATTGTTAAAAGGACGACAACCTGACTCGTCGGACATCAGAGGGCCCTACAACGTGTCGATATCACGTCTTGCGAGGATGCTGCGTTGTTGAAGTGGATGGGTTGTCGTTAAGCCCATTGGGCCTTTTGAATGGGCCATCTCTCTGGGGTGGGACTGTGAACCGTTAACACATATAAGAATTGTGCCCTCAACATAACGGGTCAGATCATACCATCTCTAATGCACCGGATCCCATCAGAACTCCGAAGTTAAGCGTGCTTGGGCGAGAGTAGTACTAGGATAGATGACCCCTTGGGAAGTCCTCGTGTTGCACCCCCTTTTCAATTTTTTTTGACTTGGTTAGGGTTGCCAAGATACTTTATCCACCAAATCTCTATTACCGAATCCCACGGAACATTGGGCAAGACAACATAGCTTCACAAGGAGGCTGGGCTCGCAAACCGAGGGCGTAGAGTTTGATCTGTAAGGAGTTATGCGGCGCACAGCATACCGTTCCGAGGCTCTCTGAGAGCTCTACGACGGGAGAAGCTAGCTTGCTCGCTGTGCCCATTTTTGAGGCCCAAAATCGAACGTTTTTATCAGTTTCAGGCCACTTTTCATCTTTTGCAATGTTTTTCTGTCCCTGATCGTACGTCGTGAACTCTTAATAGGACGACAACCTGACTCGCGGGACATCAGAGGGCCCTACAACGTGTCGATATCACGTCTTGCGAGGATGCTGCGTTGTTGAAGCAGATGGGTTGTCGTTAAGCCCATTGGGCATTTTCACTGGGCCATCTCTCTAGGCTGGGATTGTGAACCGTTAACACATGTAGGAATTGTGCCCTCAACATGACAGGTTCGATCATACCAGCACTGATGCACCAGATCACGTCAGAACTCTGAAGTTAAGCGTGCTTGGGCGAAAGTAGTACTAGGATGGGTGACCCCCTCGGAAGTCCTCATGCTGTACTCCCTTTTCAATTTTTTTTGCCCTGGTTAGGGTTGCCAAGATACTTTATCCTCCAAATCTCTATTACCGAATCCCACAGAACATTGGGCAAGACAACTTCGCTTCACGTAGATGCTGGGCCCGTAAACCGAGGGCGTAGGGTTTGTGACTAGGTCTCCGTCGCTCCGGTGCCCATAACTTTTGATCCGTAGAGAGTTACGCAGCGCACAGCATACCGTTGCAAAGCTCTCTGAGAGCTCTACGATGGGGGCAGCCATATTGCTCGATGTGCCCAGTTTTTGGAGCCCAAAATAGAACATTTTCATCAGTTTCAGGCCACTTTTCTTCTTTTGCTCTGTTTTTCCGTCCCGAATCGTACGTCGTGAACTGTTAGAAGGACGACAACCTAACTCGCGAGACATCAGAGGGCCCTACAACGTGTCGATATCACGTCTTGCGAGGATGCTGCATTGTTGAAGCGGATGGGTTGTCGTTAAGACCGTTGGGCCTTCTGAATGGGCCCTCTCTCTAGTCTGGTACTATGAACCGTTAACACATATAGGAATTGTGCCCTAAACATGATGAGTGCGATCAAACCAGCACTAATGCACCGAATCCCATCAGAACTCGAATGTTAAGCGTGCTTGGGTGAGAGTAGTACTAGGATGGGTGACCCCCTGGGAAGTCCTCGTGTTGCACCCCATTTTCAATTTTTTTTGCCCTGGTTTGGGTTTCCAAGAACCTTTATCCACCAAATCTCTATTACCGAATCCCACGGAACATTGGACAAGACAACATCATTTCACGTAGAGGATGGGCTCGCAAACCGAGGGCGTAGGGTTTGTGACCAGGTCTCTGTCGCTCCGGTGCCCATAACTTTTGAACCGTAAGGAGTTACGCGGTGCACAGCATACCGTTGCAAAGCTCTCTGAGAGCTCTACGACAGGGGTAGTCAGCTTGCTCGCTGTGCCCATTTTTGGAGCCCAAAATCGAACGTTTTCAGCAGATTCAGACCACTTTCGTTCTTTTGCAATATTTTTCCATCCCGGACCGTACGTCGTGAACTGTTAAGAGGATGACAACCTGACTCGCGGGACATCAGAGGGCCCTACAACTTGTCGATATCACGTCTTCCGAGGATGCTGCGTTGTTGAAGTTGATAGGTTGTCGTTATGCCCATTGGGCCTTTTGAATGGGCCATCTCTCTAGGCTAGGACTATGAACCGTTAACACATATAGGAATTGTGCCCTCAACATGACGGGTGAGGACATACCAGCACTAATGCACCGGATCCCATCAGAACTCGGCAGTTAAGTGTGCTTGGGCGAGAGTAGTACTTGGATGGGTGACCCCCTGGGAAGTCCTCGTGTTGCACCCCCTTTTCAATTTTTTTTGCCCTGGTTAGGGTTGCCAATATACTTTATCCACCAAATCTCTATTACCGAATCCCACGGAACATTGGGCAAAACAACATCGCTTCATGTAGAGGCTGGGCTCGCATACCGAGGGCGTAGGGTTTGTGATCAGGTCTCCGTCGCTCCGGTGCCCATAACTTTTGATCCGTAAGGAGTTACACGGTGCACAGCATACCGTTGCAAAGCTCTCTGAGAGCTCTACGACGGGGGCAGCTAGCTTGCTCGCTGTGCCCATTTTTGGAGCGCAAAATCGAATGTTCTCATTAGTTTCAGGCCACTTTTTTTCTTTTGCAATGTTTTTCCGTCCTGGATCGTACGTCGTGAACTGTTAAAAGGACGACAACCTGACTCGCGGGACATCAGAGGGCCCTACAACGTGTCGATATCACGTCTTGCGAGGATGCTGCGTTGTTGAAGTGGATGGGTTGTCGTTAAGCCCATTGGCCCTTTTGAATGTGCGATCTCTCTAGGCTGGGACTGTGAACCGTTAACACATATAGGAATTGTTCCCTCAACATGACTGGTGCGATCATACCAGCACTAATGCACCGGATCCCATCAGAACTCGGAAGTTAAGCGTGCTTGGGTGAGAGTAGTACTAGGATGGGTGACCCCCTGGGAAGTCCTCGTGTTGCAGCCCCTTTTCAATTTTTTTTGCCCTGGTTAGGGTTGCCAAGATACTTTATCCACCAAATCTCTATTACCGAATCCCACGGAACACTGGGCAAAACAATATCGCTTCACGTAGAGGCTGGGCTCGCAAACCGAGGGCGTAGGCTTTGTGACCAGGTCTCTGTCGCTCCGATGCCCATAACTTTTGATCCGCAAGGAGTTACGCGGCACACAACATACCGTTGCAAATCTCTCTGAGAGCTCTACGACGGGGGCAGCCAGCTAGCTCTTTGTGCCCGTTTTGGGAGCCCAAAATTGAACGTTTTCATCAGTTTCATGCCACTTTTCTTCTTTTGCTCTATTTTTTCGTCCCAGATCGTACGTCGTGAACTGTTAAAAGGACGACAACCTGACACACGGGACATCAGAGGGCCTTACAACGTGTCGATATCACGTCTTGTGAGGATGCTGCGTTGTTGAAGCAGATGGGTTGTCGTTAAGCCCATTGGGCCTTTTGAATGGGCCATCTCTCTAGGCTGGGATTGTGAACCGTTAACACTTGTAGAAATTGTGCCCTCTACATGACGGGTGCGATCATACCAGCACTAATGCACCAGATCATTTCAGAACTCCGAAGTTAAGTGTGCTTGGGCGAGAGTAGTACTAAGATGGGTGACCCCCTGGGATGTCCTCGTGTTGCACCCCATTTTCAATTTTTTTTCCCTGGTTAGGGGTGCCAAGACACTTTATCCACCAAATCTCTAATACCGAATCCCACGGAACATTGGGCGAGGCAACATCACTTCACGTAGATGCTGGGCTTGCAAACCGAGGGCGTAGGGCTTGTGACTAGGTCTCCGTCGCTCCAGTGCCCATAACTTTTGATCTGTAAGGAGTTACGCGGCGCACAGCATACCGTTGCAAAGCTCTCTGAGAGCTCTACGACGGGGTCAGCCAGCTTGTTCGCTGTGCCTATTTTTGGAGCCCAAAATCGAATGTTTTCATCAGTTTCAGGCTACTTTTCTTCTTTTGCTCTGTTTTTCCGTCCTGGATCGTACGTCGTGAACTGTTAAAAGGACGACAACCTGACTTGGGGGACATCAGTGGGCCCTACAACGTGTCGATATCACGTCTTGCGAGGTTGTTGCGTTGTTGAAGCAGATGGGTTGTCGTTAAGCCCATTGGGCCTTTTGAATGGGCCATCTCTCTAGGCTGCGACTGTGAACCATTAACAAATAAAGCAATTGTGCCCTCAACATGACGGGTGCGATCATACCAGCACTAATGCACCGGATCCCATCAGAACTCCATAGTTAAGCATGCTTGGGAGAGAGTAGTACTAGGATGGGTGACCCCTTATGAAGTCCTCATGTTGCACCCCCTTGTCAATTTTTTTTGCCCTGGTTAGGGTTGCCAAGATACTTTATCCTCCAAATCTCTATTACTGAATCCCACGGAACATTGGGCAACACAACTTCGCTTCACGTAGAGGCTGGGCCCGCAAACTGAGGGCGTAAGGTTTGTTACCAGGTCTTTGTCACTCCGGTACCCATAACTTTTGATCCGTAAGGAGTTACGCAGCGCACAGCATACTGTTGCAAAGCTCTCTAAAAGCTCTACAACGGGGGCAGCCAGCTTGCTCACTGTGCCCCTTTTTTGAGCCCAAAATCGAACGTTTTCATCAGTTTCAGGCTACTTTTAATCTTTTGCTCTGTTTTTCGGTCCCGGATCGTACGTCGTGAACTGTTAAAAGGACGACAACCTGACTCGCGGGACATCAATGGGCCCTACAACGTGTCGATATCACGTCTTGCGAGGATGCTGCGTTGTTGAAGCGGATGGGTTGTCGTTAAGCCCATTGGGCCTTTTGAATGGGCCATCTCTCTAGGCTGGGACTGTGAACCGTTAACACATAAAACAATTGTGCCTTCAACATGACGGGTGCGATCATACCAGTACTAATGCACCGGATCCCATCAGAACTCCGAAGTTAAGCGTGCTTGGGCGAGAGTAGTACTAGGATGGGTGACCCCCTGGGAAGTCCTCGTGTTGCACCCCCTTTTCAATTTTCTTTGCCCTGGTTAGGGTTGGCAAGATATTTTATCACCCAAATCTCTATTGCTGAATCCCACGGAACATTGGGCAAGACAACTTCGCTTCACGTAGAGGCTGGGCCCGCAAACCGGGGGTGTAGGGTTTGTGACCAGGTCTCGGTCGCTCCGGTGCCCATAACTA
Source organism: Ehretia macrophylla (assembly GCA_037974665.1). Taxonomy (NCBI): domain Eukaryota; kingdom Viridiplantae; phylum Streptophyta; class Magnoliopsida; order Boraginales; family Ehretiaceae; genus Ehretia; species Ehretia macrophylla. The sequence goes on along the minus strand of CM075765.1, from coordinate 83,139,282 downwards.
TTGATCCGTAAGGAGTTACGCGGCGCACAGCATACCGTTGCAAAGCTCACTGAGAGTTCTACGACAGGGGCAGCCAGCCTGCTGCTGTGCCCATTTTTGGAGCCCAAAATCAAATGTTTTCATCAGTTTTAGGCCACTTTTCTTCTTTTGCTCTATTTTTTCATCCTGGATTGTACGTCGTGAACTGTTAAAAGGATGACAACCTGACTCGTGGGACATCAGTGGGCCCTACAACGTGTCGATATCACGTCTTGCGAGGATGCTGCGTTGTTGAAGCAGATGGGTTGTCTTTAAGCCCATTGGGCCTTTTGAATGGGCCATCTCTCTAGGCTTGGACTGTGAACCGTTAACACATAAAGCAATTGTACCCTCAACATGATGGGTGCGATCATACCAGCACTAATGCACCAGATCCCATCAGAACTCCGAAGTTAAGCATGCTTGGGAGAGAGTAGTACTAGGATGGGTGACCCCCTGGGAAGTCCTCGTGTTGTACCCCCTTGTCAATTTTTTTTGCCTTGGTTAGGGTTGCCAAGATACTTTATCCACCAAATCTATATTACTGAATCCCACGGAACATTGGGCAAGACAACTTCGCTTCACGTAGAGGCTGGGCCCGCAAACCGAGGACGTAGGGTTTGTTACCAGGTCTTTGTCTATCCGGTGCCCATAACTTTTGATCTGTAAGGAGTTACGGGGCGCACAACATACTGTTGCAAAGCTCTCTGAGAGCTCTACAACGGGGCAGCCAGCTTACTCGCTGTGCCCGTTTTTTGAGCCCAAAATCGAACGTTTTCATCAGTTTCAGTCCACTTTTATTCTTTTGTTCTATTTTTCCGTCCCGGATCATACGTCGTGAACTGTTAAAAGGACGACAACCTGACTCACGGGACATCAATGAGCCCTACAACTTGTCGATATCACGTCTTGCGAGGATGCTGCGTTGTTGAAGCAGATGGGTTGTCGTTAAGCCCATTGGGCCTTTTGAATGGGCCATCTCTCTAGGCTGGGACTGTGAACCGTTAACACATAAAGCAATTGTGCCCTCAATATGACGGGTGTGATCATACAAGTACTAATGCACCGGATCCCATCAGAAAAATCCGAAGTTAAGCGTGCTTGGGCGAGAGTAGTACTAGGATGGGTGACCCCCTGGGAAGTACTCGTGTTGTACCCCTATTTTCAATTTTTTTTGCCGTGGTTAGGGTTGCCAAGATACTTTCTCCCCCAAATCTCTATTGCTGAATCCCACGGAACATTGGGCAAGACAACTTCGCTTCACGTAGAGGCTGGGCCCGCAAACCGAGGGCATAAGGTTTGTGACCAGGTCTCGATCGCTCCGGTGCCCATAACTTTTGATCCGTAAGGAGTTACGCGGCTCACAGCATACCATTGCAAAGCTCTCTCAGAGCTCTACGACAAGGGCAGCCAGCTTGTTCGTTGTGCCCATTTTTGGAGCCCAAAATCGAATGTTTTCATCAGTTTCAGGCCACTTTTCTTCTTTTGCTCTGTTTTTTCATCCCGAATCGTACGTCGTGAACTGTTAAAAGGACGACAACCTAACTCGCGGGATATCATAGGGCCCTACAACGTGTCGATATCATGTCTTCCAAGGATGCTGCGTTGTTGAAGCAGTTGGCTTGTCGTTAAGCCCATTGGGCCTTTTGAATGGGTCATCTCTATAGGCTGGGACTGTGAACCGTTAACACATGAAGCAATTGTGCCCTCAACAAGACGGGTGCGATCATACCAGCACTAATGCACCGGATCCCATCAGAACTCCGAAGTTAAGCGTGCTTGGGTGAGAGTAGTACTAGGATGGGTGGCCCCATGGGAAGTCCTCGTGTTACACCCCATTTTCAATTTTTTGTGCCCTGGTTAGGGTTGCCAAGATACTTTATCCACCAAATCTCTATTACTGAATCCCACGGAACATTGGGCAAGACAACTTCGCTTCACGTAGAGGCTGGGCCCGCAAACCGAGGGCGTAGGGTTTGTTACCAGGTCTCCGTCGCTCCGGTGCCCATAACTTTTGATCCGTAAGGAGTTACGCGGCACACAGCATACTGTTGCAAAGCTCTCTGAGAGCTCTACGACAGGGGTAGCCAGCTTGCTGTGCCCGTTTTTGGAGCGCAAAATTGAACGTTTTCATCAGTTTCAGGCCACTTTTCTTCTTTTGCTCTATTTTTCCGACCCGGATCGTACGTCGTGAATTGTTAAAAGGACGACAACCTGACTCGCGGGACATTAGTGGGCCCTACAACGTGTCGATAGCACGTCTTGCGAGGATGCTGCATTGTTGAAGCGGATGGGTTATCATTAAGCCCATTGGGCCTTTTCAAAGGAGAGAACTGTAAATGTAGAGGTCACACCGAACTAAATGATTGGAGAAACATAGGAAGTGAATTGGTTGTGGTAAGAGATCGCCAAAAACGGGATGAACCGGAGTAGGAAGAATAACAAGGGTCAGAATCCGTCTAAATGACCTCAATAGGCAGGAATGAATTTCGGGACGAAATTCTTTTAAGGAGGGGAGGATGTGAGGCCCGACCCCGAATAACGTGTATTACCTCGATTTGCATGCCATAGACCAAGAATGATATGACTGACCTTGGATTACGTGCCATGTCTTGGTTTTCGTGCATGCCTCGTCATTTGTGCCTTGACCTGGAATTATGTGCCCTAATCCTCGACTTATGTGCCCCGACTTCGAATTGCGTGCGTTATCTCGTTTTGCGTGCCTTGACCTTGAATTGCGTGTCCTAACCTAGGTTTAAGAGTCGTACCTCAATTTACGTGCATTGCATTGAATTACGTGCATTCATTTAGGGTTGCGTGCGTTTACTTGAAAAACGTGTGTTCGTCTCGTAGTTTGTGTCCTACCTCGTAGTGTGTGCCCTAGATCTAGGAATCCGTGCCACCACGTTAATTAAGAAAGAATCCTACACAAAGCACTAGACACTAAAATAATCGTACACAATCCACTAACCAATATTATATTCCTAATTCAAATTCTCTACAAACTCCACTAACAATAAAATAATACTAAGCTATTCCTACATTTCCCACTATCTATTATTCTATTCATAATTCAACTCATCAACAAACATTCCTATATTTTATTCTACCTAGATTCCCTCATTCCCCAACATTCCTATGACAATTCTAATGACACAAATGCATAAAAAATTTGTCCTAGACAAACTATGACAAAACACTTAACACAATGCATAAAAAAATTGCTCAAATTCTCCTAAAATCTCCACCATTTTCGACCAAACCACCTATGCCCATGCTAACATTTTAAATTCCATCTTGAAGACACAAAATAATCAGATTTTAATAGCCCAAGGCTGACCATTGCTTTGATGAATGCAAAAAAGTTTCATTCCTTGTCACATTTTGTCATTTCTTCATTTCTTCCTCAACTTCTCTCTCTCCCTCTCATTCTCTCTCTCCATTTCGGTTTTGGCTAGTTCTCTCCACCTCCTAGCTCATCTTCTTCATCATATGGTGCAACAAGACAAGCAACCATCAAAGAAACTCAAGCAAACAAGCTAAGATGCGAAAACTACACATGCATGTCCTTTGAAGACTTCTATTCGGCCCTAGGTAAGCTTCTTGACTTCCATTTCTTTTCTTCATGTTCTAACCTCATGCATGTGCTAAGAGATTGATCACTAAGCTAGGAAAAATAGAGAAAATCTAGTTGGAACCTCGGCTAAGCAAGAAGAAGAAGAGATTTGAGCTTCAACAAGGTTTTTGAGCATCTTTTGGGTTGATTGCAAAGGTGAGGGCTAAAACCTTTTGAAAACTATTCAAAAATTCACATGCATGCTCATAAATGTATGTATTGGCTTCTGTACTTGAGTTATATGGTCGTTCATAAGCTTAAACAACCATGCATGGCAAGATCTTGGCTTGAAAATGATGCTAGATGAAGTTGAATTGTTGACAGCTCTCTGACCAGTCTCTTTTGAGGTAAGTTTAGCTAGGAAAATGATGTTTAAAATGCATGAAAATTGGTAGGTGACTAGTTTGGACAGTTGTGAAGATTTTTTCCAGAAATAGGCCGAAGCAAATTTTGAATCTAAGGTCCTCAAAATGGCAAATCTTTAAAATGTGTCCAAATCTGGAAATCTTGAAAAATGAAGCAGGTTTTGGCAGATGCACTGACCTTGTGGATCGAACCAAATTTTACTTAGTAAATGATGTCCAAAATGCATGAAATTTGGTGTGCTGCTAGATTATTCAGTTCTGGACAATTTTGTCAGAAATGGACCAAGGCTAAATCTGACCCTAAGGACCTCAAAAACGTTAATTACGGAAAAGTGTGCAAATCTGGACAGTTTTGTGCTACCTCACTGTTTCGGCTATAACTAATGATTCCGAACTCCAATTGATGCAAGGTTTGTTTCTGATTTTAGTTAACTTCTTAAGCTTTAATTTGACATCTTATTCACTGGATTTGGAGATTTTTTTATCATCCTATTGATTGTGAGAAAATAGCCTAATGCAGTAAGGGTTTCACTTAATGTTGTACTTAGAAAAATTGTTGTGACTCCTCTTGTTGAATTAAATGCTTGGGATTGTAGCTACGGGATGTTGTGTGGACTGTATTAAATGTTTGAGGATGTTGAATTAAATGATGCATGGTTTGAGATTGACTTTGAGTTGGGTTGAGGCTCAAATTGCATGAATATACACGAAATAGAAACCCTAATGACTAGGTAGTTTTGCTAAGTGTTGATCATTTGGATGTTGTGTGGTAATTATACGCTTAGTGGGATGCCCGTAAATGTCTTATAACTTCAAATGTGATTTTGACCATTGCATGTTGTCAAATAAGCTTTTCTTGCAACCGAACCCACGTAGATGTTGTTGCATGTTGAATAATCGTATCACTTGATTACGTGGACTTCGAAATGAGCTATATGGCTTGACTTGCATGTGTTACATGGCTGCCCGTTTAATGTTCATATGGCTCTATATGTCTTTCAAGTGAAATTACTTGTCTTATCGTGCCTTGTTTGATTACTTGACAACGTGCGATCTTATAACTGCTCGGAGGCGACCTACTTTGTTGTCCTCCTAATGTGATATGTTAAATGTTATAAATGTGCATTGCATATGAGGTTGCAACCTTTCAGTGTGGCATGGTAGTGTTTCACGAACGCCGGGCGGCATAGGGCTTGTCGGTGCTACGGTGACTACCATGGTCCAATTCCCTCTCTCGCTTGGCATTCCACCCTCGGAGAGTTGGGTCATAGGTTTTGGGGTACATCCGGAGTACACCCAATTGGGAGCGATAAGTGGATGATTGAAGTCGGCCGCAGCAATTGTATTGAATTGAAATTGAGAGCAAATGCTCACCGTATCCTTGAAATAATTGGTAAATGTATCTGTTACTCGATTTGTTTCATATATTTCCGTACCTTATTATTTGTAATACGTGACATGTTTTCAAAAAGGAATTTTCATAATTGAACCGGAAAATGAGTTTCAAAACGTAATTCTTGTTTCCTCTCGCTGAGTTCATAAGGACTCACCCTCTTTTATCATCTCAGGTGAAGAAGATCAAGAACAGGTACCCGAGGACGATGTGCCTAACAATGGTTCCTTGGAGTGATTGCCTGTCCCTATGTGCTTTTGTGCTTGCCTGAAAGTGGTTGCTATATGGATGTTGTGTTTAATTGCAAACTACTCATTTCATTGATGTAAATGACCCGGTTGTAATTTGGGTCTAATTCTGGGATTGTACTATCTATAACCGGACGAACTTTTATTTGGTTGTTTGCTTTCGTTTTCTTAATTAGTAGTTATCGTAGGCATTCAAACCACTAGATGACAATCAACTAAGTTAATTCTATCTAATTTCACTTAGGTGCTCATTTGCAAACTAAAGGATAATAGGTACTCGCATGATAGGAAATTGACAAATAAACGGGACATAATTATCATATTAGGCTTATTAACCAAATGAGACTTTCAAGATAAACTAGTAGACAAATTGGTTGGTGACAGATAGGAGTCCTCAATGGAATTGGATTAATGATTGGAATAATTGAGGCGTGTAGAGAATTTGGTCAAACCAAAGAGCCCAATTATAGCCGTTATGCTGCCGGTTTACCAAAAAACTTTGGAGTTTAGACTAAACCATTAGGTGTTAAATCTTCATAAATAGCTAAGCACGTGACATTACTTGAATGTTTAGTTCACACCCTAGTCTAACCTTATAGGCCGGGTTGGGGCGTGACACCTTATAACTAGAATGGTATCAGAGCTTAGTTTACTAACTAGGCGTTAGTCGGGTTCAACTCTCGGACCATGGGTAGAAGCCCTAAGGTAATTATGATGTCTTGTTTATATGTGTTAATATGTGCTAATGTGCTTTAATTGCTTTAAGTATTGAATATTATGTGCCTTTGTGAACCATATGTATTCTGTATCATGCACACCGACACGTCCTCAATAATGCATGCATGCTTTTATACTCCTTCCTTGATACATGTGCAAGTTATATAACCATGAATGACTGTTTATGTCACGCCCCGACCCGACCCCGCAAAAGGCCAAGCCCGGACCCGACAAACGGACGGAGTCTCCTCTGTACCGCGGACGATCCGAAAACCCTAAAATCAATATAATACTTGCGAAAGCCATAAAATAATCAAAACAAGCCAACTTTCTTTAAAACATACATATCTTATTATCCAACTTTCCAAACCAAAAATGATATGCATACTACACAAGTACATATGCCACTAAACCATTAGCCATTAGCATGCATTTCTTCACTAGTCATACGAGTATAAGTTTACAATTTACAAACTTAATCCATTACAACATAAAACCATTAAAAGACTCAACTAGAAAATATATACAAGGCTACAAGCCTCAAAATTAAACGACCTCCACGCAATATACATAACAAGCAAGGTTCGCACAAAACTGGTAACCAACCACCAGCAAAGCAGGGAAGTGCCATCACGGAAACACCTCCACCTGCTCCTCCTCCTCAATTACCTCTAGAGGGTCTGCTTCAACTACTCCTGTAAAAACATGGTATAGAAAGGAATGAGCAAAAACTATTGCTCAGCGAGGGCAATTGGTCTCAAGGACGGAGATGAGAGGAGTATGCAATGCAATTAGCCAAACAATACATACAAATCATATAAGTTACCTCCAAAGCCAACAATAAAGCAAGGCAAGTATTTAAAGCTGCAAACACTCAATTAAAGGATACGATACTCTTTTCACGAGCAACTTTCAAACACGAATTCGATGACGACGCGCCGGCCCAAACAACCTTATAACACCAGTTTGGAATACTCCGGAAGTATCCATCAATCTACGACCCAAATCCCCCTGGGAGGCAACCCAAGCGAGAAATGGAATAGCAGCGGAGCTAGAGCAACCAACACTGGCAACCCAAGGCTACCCAGAGAGGCCCATCACTCACGCGCGAGACACTATGCAATGCAAGACTCGATACAAGACGATAAACAAGCGATAAAGCCACACGTGGGAGAATAACAAAGTAGGTTACTCTCGCACGCAATAGCAGCAATTTGATAAGCAATTCAATCCAAAACAACTCAAACAAGTAATTCAAGTAATTATATAAGCATAAAGACAAGAAAACACACAAAAACACAAATCGGCCCCAACTATCAAAGCACTACCATTTCCAAACGAGCCACGAGTTCTGGAAACCGACTTCGCCAACCCTCCTAAGTCACCATAAGGCACGTCTAAAGACCTCAAAACCTTACTTTACCCTAGAACTTTCGCAAAGCCCCGATTTCCCCCTTTCTCGTTTGAACTACAACTACAACAACCAAACACCCAACCAATGCCATAATCGTACCAAAAGTGCTTCCATGGCTTCCCGAAGCAATGCCAACATGCAAAACGAGAAAACGCCAAAGTCGACCTAAACGACCCCGACTTTCCCAAAGGCTTAATTCTCGTTTTTTCCACTACGCAACCCAAACAAACCATACATTTTAGCATTCTAGCATACCTAGCACGTTTCTACATCACTGGGAAGCATAACAGCGCAGCTTCAACGGGTCAAGGTTTTACTATTCATAAAACACTATTCATTCCACAATTCAAGTTGCAATCACAACATTTAACCGCAGAAAATGTTACAAAGCCATAAATACATGTTCTACAAATGCTAAGGAACATTCTAGAAGCATCAAATCGCTTTAAATAACGATCTACGGATAAATCTAAAAATTGACAAAGTTAACAAACACAACGTATAAATGCGCAAATAACATGATTCCCTCACCTTAGGTACTCCTAGTCGCTAGGAAAACAACGTTGGTTGCCTCGGAAATCACCCCGCACGAGCACACGCGAAGATTGATCGTTTGGAAGGTTGAAAGGTTTTTTTTTTCTCTAAGGAAGCTCACGACCTGCTGCTGGTTTTGCTGCTGTTTTTATTTTATTTTGCTTAGTTTTAACTTATTTAAGGGTCAAATGGTCAAAGGGTCAAAGGGCTAAGTCAAACTACTTAAAAACTTGGTCAAAGGGCCCTATTTCGCGCGTTTTAAAGCCGTTTCAGTTAAGGTAAGTTCAATTAAAGTTAGCAACAATTAAAATATAAAATTTAAGTCGTCTAAATACTAGTTTCACTATTTGCTGAGGACTGGAACTCGTTATCTAGCTATCGCTCCTTAAATGCAATGCACGTTGCGTCGGCGAGAAAGTAACAGTTAATTCACAAAGAATTTAAGGAAATATAATTTTCAAAATAATAAACAAAGAAAATTCACATTCGGGGCTCGGGTATTACAGTTTATGCACATAGAAAGTTAGGATTAGGACCTTCAGGGAAGTGAATTTGTGTAGGACGAACGAAAAGGCTCAGTTAGAGATTTCCCGCATCTTCACAGGTACTCGATGGATTATATATATTATTGGATATGTATATATATAAAATGCGTAGCACAGGTATAATTGTTGAGGTAAAGTTATCTCCTTATATTTGGAATACACATGCCTGTGATTAAGTTATCAATTTTATAGCTATAAAGTTATTGATTTTGTTAAACCGTTCTTCTAATTGTGGTTCAAGAATAAATGTTAAGGACATACAACTTTCCTTAGATATAAGAATATACTATTGGACATGTGGAGTAGTATATATATATATGTTCATATGCTTATAATGGAAGTTTGACTTAGGAGTTGTTTTTGAATCAAATTCTTATATCTTAAAATGGTATAATAGACTATTTATATGATTGAATCCTTACTTGATTGGAATTAAGCATCGTTGAACCTAATAAGGTGTATATTAATGAGTTTCAAGTTCACTCAATGGTAAGATTGTGACCTAGAAATTAAGAGATGAACTTGTGAAAATGGGCGATAGGGGTTAGATTATTAAGGCGTGAATAATGTGTTTAAGTAACTTAATAATGGATAACCTCAAGACATGTTGGCAACTCTGGAGACTAAGTTTAACAAGGTTGATGAATCTTTAGTATAACAAGATATGGGGATATTGGAATTGAGGAATTCGCGTAACGAGAACTCGTGTTCGGAAGACTACACCTAAATGTTAGGTCGAATGGAAGTGTAGGGTATTGAATTATGTATTAGATGATGTTGCTAAGGTCCTAAGTTGGATATTGGTGATTTTAAGAATCATGGTATTAAACTATTGCCCCTCGGATTTAGTTATGATTATGCGAAGTAAGTCATTCTATGCTCTCGTTATTTGGATACCCTAGAGGATATTAGGAAGCATATATCCCTATATAATACCGATGGACCTATTATATAAACCATCGAAATGATATTAAGCATCTGGTTGCAAGGTGGAGTCGTAAGGGTATGATTTGAATTCCTAAATAGCTAATAGTGAGTATGGAGGATGATTCATGGTGAACCCTATGACCTAAGGTCGATGAGTCTTGATGCTCTTAGCTAGTTGAACATGTAAATGAAGAGAGTAAGATAGAGATGAATCAGAGTCATGATGACCCAAAAGACTATTGTTAGACCACCGTATCTATGTGCACCGTTTCACTTCTAAAAACTAGCGGTTGGTAGACTTCGAATCGTGGTTGTTGAATAGAGGGTGAATCTTATAGTGATAATTAAATGAGTGGTTGATTACTTTTGAAATTCTATTAGATTATATTGTAAGATGACTTGTGGTTATAATTTTTATGATGACATATCCTTGAAGTTATTTCATGTAATAAGCTACTTGGATTAGTATGGTAAGTATCTTATGAGCTAGATCATTTCGGTACCCATTGATAGTCCTAGGATTGTTGTTGTATGACCGGTAACCTAGTAGAGAATTGATATCACTTACAAGTGTCACGCCCCAACCCGGCCTATAAGGTTAGACTAGGGTGTGAACTAACATTCAAGTAATATCACGTACTTAGCTGTTGATGAAGATTAACACCTAATGATTTGGTCTAAACTCCAAAGTTTTTCCGGAAAACCGACAGCATAACGGCTGTAATTGGCCCTTTGGTTTAACCTAATTCTCTAAACGCCTCAAATGTTTACCATCTCAAATTCATTTCCAACTAAGATTACTACTTTACCATCAATTGAATGGCCTATTGGTTATTTCGACATCCCGTTTGGTTTACAACCTAGCATGATGCTATGTCTCGTTTGTTTGTTTGACCTCGTTTCAAAATATACCTATTTAAGATTGGATAAATTCATTTACTTAGTCCTCACTAATGCATCATAACCTATGATAATACTAGCGGTAATAAAAGCATAACGATCATAGTAATGTCTAGTATCAGTCTATTTAGTATAAGTACAAACCAAAATTAGACTCCAAATTACAACGGGGGTCTTTTACATCATGACATCGAGTAACACAAAAGGAAATAGTCTTCAAGTAACATAAAATTCACAAGTAGTCACGTTCAAGCAAAACAACAATGACAGGCAATCACTCCAGGGGTTCATCATTAGATACATTGTCATCGGGTACTTGTACCTGTTATTCTTCTCCTGTGATGAAAAAGAGGGTGAGTCCTTATGAACTCAGCGAGGGGGAAACGAGAAATACGTTTTGAAACTCATTTTCCGGTTCAATTATGAAAACTCATTTTTGAAAACATGTCACGTATTGCAAATAACAAGGTACGCAAATATATGAAACAAATCGAGTAACAGATACATTTACCAATCATTTCAAGGATACGGTGAGCATTTGCTCTCAATTTCAATTTCGATACAATGGTTGCAGTCGACTTCAATAATCCACTTATTGCTCCCAATTGGGTGTACTCCAGATGTACCCCGAAACCTACGACCCAACTCTCCGAGGGTGGAATGCCAAGCGAGAGAGGGAATTGGACCATGGTAGTCACGGGAGCACCGGCAAGCCCTATGCCGCCCGGCGTTCGTGAAACGCTACCATGCCACAATGAAAGGTTGCAACCTCGTATGCAATGCACATTTATAACATTTAACATATCACATTAGGAGGACAACAAAGTAGGTCGCCAATGAACAGTAATAAGATCGTACGTTGTCAAGTAGTCAAACAAGGCACGATAAGACAAGTAATTTCACTTGAAAGGCATATAGAGCCATGTGAATATTAAACGGGCAGCCATGTAACACATGTAAGTCAAGCCATATAACTCATTTCGAAGTCCACGTAATCAAGTGGTACGATTATTCAACATGCAACAACATTTACGTGGGTTTGGTTGCAAGAAAGACTTATTTGACAACATGCAATGGTCGAAATCACATTTGAAGTTATAAGACATTTACGGGCAGCCCATTAAACATATAATTTCCACACAATATACAAATGATCAATACTTAGCAAAACTACCTAGTCATTAGGGTTTCCATTTCGTGTATATTCGTGGAATTTGAGCCTCAACCCAACTCAAAGTCAATCTCAAACCATGCATCATTTAATTCAACATCCTCAAACATTCAAAACAGACCACACAACATCCCGAAGCTGTGAGGCCCGACCCCGATTTGCGTGTGAAACCTAGCTTCGTGTGCCCTAACCTAGATTTGCGTGCCATGACCTAGGTTTAAGAATTGTGTTCATTTTATGTGCCATACATTGAATTATGTGCATTCATTTAGGATTGCGTGCATTTACTTGAAAAACGTGCATTCGTGTCCCACCTCGTAGTTCATGCCCTAGACCTAGGAAAGCGTGTCTTCATGCTAATCAAGAAAGCATCTTTCACGGAGCACTAGATTATTAAACAATCCTACAAAATCCACTATCAATATAAAAATCCTAATTCAACTCACTAGAAGACGAAATAGCACCAAACACTAAACATTCTTTATTCTTTATTCTTTATTCTCCCCTAAAAGCAATGCACCTCAAATTTCACCCTTATTATAATCTAAAATGCATTAAATAGAATCTGAATTTTCAGCAATTGCAAGCCCTTGGCCGACCACACCATGTTCTTGAGAGAAAAATTTGAGCAACATAATTTATTCATGGATGCTTGAGACAAATCTTCACATTGTCATACCTATTGCTTGCATCAAAGCCACACTTTGCTAAACACTAAGCCACCATCTCGGCTACATCACCATTCTCCACTAACAATTCAAACATCACACCAAAGACAACACAAAAAATCAGAATTTGCAAAGCAATAGCCGACCAAGTGCTCAAAACATTCACTTCCCTTTTATTTCTCTTTCTTTCTCTCAATTCCCTCTCACTTCTCTCTCTCTCTCTCTCTCGGCCCTAGCTGCACATTGCTACCTCCATAGCTTCTCTCCCTCACAACATAGCAAATCAAGTCAAGTAACCATCAAGAAAGTCGAAGCAAGCTAGCTATAGTTCAAAAATCCTCATACATGTGCTTTGAAGACCTCTAATCAGCCTAGGTGAGCTTCTTGATATCCATTTGTTTTCTTCATGTTTTAACCTCATGCATGTGCTAAAAGATTGATCATTAACCTAGGAAAAATAGAGAAAAACTAGTGAGGTTTTCGGCTAAGCGAGGGAAAGGAGAAGATTTGAGCTTCAACAAAGGGTTTTGAGCAACTTGTGGTTGATTGCAAAGGTGAGGGTTAAAACCTTTTGAAAACTCTTCAAAATTTCACATGCATGCTCATAAATGTGTGTATTTTCTTCTTTACTTGAGATATATGGTCGTTCATAAGCTTAAACAACCATGCATGGCAAGATCTTGGCTTGAAAATGATGCTAGGTGAAGTCGAAATTGTTGACAGCTCTCTGACCAGTCTGTTCGAGGTACGTTTAGCTAAGAAAATGATGTTGAAAATTCTTGAAAATTGGTAGGTGACTATTTTGGACAGTTTTAAACATTTATCCCAGAAATAGGCCGAAGCTAATTTTGATTCTAAAATCCTCAAAATGGCAAATCTTTAAAATGTGACCAAATCTGGAAATCTGGAAAAATGAAGCAGGTTTTGGCAGATGCACTGACATTGTGGAACGAACCATATTTGACTTCTTAAATTCCGTCCAAAATGCATGAAATTTGGTGTGCCACTATATTTTTCAGTTCTGGACAATTTTGTCAGAAATGGACCAAAGCTAAAACTGACCCTAAGGACCTCAAAAACGTCAATTTCTGAAAAGTGTGCAAATCTGGACAGTTTTGTGTTACCTCACTGTTTCGGCTATAACTAATGATTCTGAACTCCAATTGATGCAAGGATTGTTTCTGATTTTAGTTAACTTCTTAAGCTTTAATTTGACATCTTATTCACTGAATTTGGAGATTGTTTGATTATCCTATTGATTGTGGGAAAACAGCCTAATGCAGTAAAGGTTTCATTTAGCTACATGCTTGGAAAATTGTTGTAACCCCTTTTGTGGTTCTAATTGTGTGGAAATGTGGTGTTGGGATGTTATGTGAACTGTTTTGAGTACTTGAGGGTGCTTGAATGGAATGATGCATGACTTGAGAATGATTTTGAGTTGACTTAGGGTTTTAATCACACGATTAAGCATGAAATGGAAACCCTAATGACTAGGTAGTTTTGCTAAGTGTTGATTCTTGGTTATTGTGTGGAAATAATATGCTTAGTGGGCTGCCCGTAAATGTTTTATAACTTCAAATGTGATTTTGACCATTGCATGTTGTCAAATAAGCTTTTCTTGCAACCGAACCCACGTAAATGTTGTTGCATGCTAAATATTCGTATCACTTGATTATGTACACTTCGAAATGAGTTATATGGCTTGATTTGCATGTATTACATGGCTGCCCGTTTAATGTTCATATGACTCCATATGCTTTTCAAGTGAAATTATTTGTCTTATCGTGCCTTGTTTGATTACTTGACAACGTGCGATCTTATAACTGCTCGGAGGCGACCTACTTTGTTGTCCTCTTAATGTGATATGTTAAATGTTATAAAGGTTCATTGCATACGAGGTTGCAACCTTTCATTGTGGCATGGTAGCGTTTCACGAACGCCGGGCGGCATAGGGCTTGCCGGTGCTCCCGTGACTACCATGGTCCAATTCCCTCTCTTGCTTGGCATTCCACCCTCGGAGAGTTAGGTTGTAGGTTTCGGGGTACATCCGGAGTACACCCAATTGGGAGCGATAAGGGGATTATTGAAGTCGGCCGCAACAATTGTATCGAAATTGAAAGTAAGAGCAACCACTCACCGTATCCTTGAAATGATCGGTAAATGTATCTGGTATTCGATTTGTTTCGTATAGTTGTGTACCTTGTTACTTGTAATATGTGACATGTTTTCAAAAAGGAGTTTTCATAATTGAACCGGAAAATGAGTTTCAAAAGGTATTCCTCGTTTCCCCCTCGCTGAGTTCATAAGGACTCACCCTCTTTTTCACCATAGGTGAAGAAGAACAGGCACAGGTACCCGAGGACAATGAGCCTAATGATGAACCCCTGGAGTGATTGCCTGTCATTGTTGTTTTGCTTGAACGTGACTACTTGTGAACTTTATGTCACTTGAAGACTATTTCCTTTTGTGTTATTCGATGTCATGATGTAAAAGACCCCCGTTGTAATTTGTGATCTAATTTTGGTTTGTACTTGTATTAAGTAGACTGATGCTAGACATTGCTATTATCGTTTTGCTTTTATGACCGCTAGTATTATCATAGGTTACGATGCATTAGTAAGGACTAAGTAAATGAATTTACCCAATCTTGAACAGGTATATTTTGAAACGAGGTCAAACAAACAAATGAGACATAGTTTCATGCTAGATTTTAAATCAAACGGGACGTCGAAATAACCAATAGGCAATTCAATTGATGGTAAAATAGTAATCTTAGTTGGTAATGGAATGGAGATAGTAAATGTTGAGGTGATTAGAGAGCTAGGTCAAACTAAAGAGCCCAATTACAGCCGTTATGCTGCCGGTTTTCCGAAAAAACTTTGGAGTCTAGGGTAAAACGTTAAGTACTAAACCTCCTTCAACGATTAAGTACTTGAAAGGACTTGAATGTTTAGATCACACCCTAGTCTAACCTTTATAGGCCGGGTTGGGGCGTGACACCTAGAAGAATGGTATCAGAGCTTAGATTGCTTTAGCCGGGTTTAACTCTCGGACTGTGGGTAGAGCCTTAAGATAATTAGGATGACTTGTTTATGTGTTATTGTGTGATAAATATGCCTTCTATGTTCTATGTGCTTAAGTGACTTACTTACCTTAAATGTTTTTAGAATTGTACCTATATTATGTTGCATATCATATGCATTAGATTCTTAATTGTCATATTTCAATAAATTGTGCATCGTAATCTGTGCCTATAGATGACTGGCCCTAGTACCCGTACGACTAATAGGAGTGGTGAACCTCAAGAGACCGGGGATGCCTATCAGACTAATCCTGGTATGGCTATGTTTAATATGATGGCAAATGCCATAGATTGCGTATCACGTGTGATGGAGCGTCAGGATGCTCGTGAAGCCAACAACAACATCAACAACAGGAATGAGGGTAATCATGGGAGACATAGCAGAATGAAGGAATTCCTTGACTTTCGCCCGTCTAAATTCTACGGGGAAGCTGATGATGAGAAAGCAGAGGCTTGGCTGTCCGAGATTGAGAAGATTTTCAGGCCAATTGATTATACAAATGAAGAGAAAGTGGAGTTTGCTATATTTCTGTTGCACGGGGATGCCGAGCATTGGTGGCACACCGTAGAGGCACTGTGGGAGACTGATCAGACACCTCGCTTGTGGGGTAATTTCGTTAAGGCATTTAAGGAGAAATATGTACCTGCAGTCTCCAGGAAGAGGTGGATCGAGGAGTTCATGCACTTGACTCAGGGTAATATGACGGTGGCCCAGTACGAGGCACGTTTTGATCGACTGTCCCGTTATGCTCAATATATGGTTTGTACTCTGGAGGCAAAAATGTGGAAATTTACTGTTGGATTGAGGCCAGAGATTCAAGACCAATTAGCTTCTCATGACTTCGATACTTACTCTGCTCTCTTTGCTGCTGCCTCTCGAGTTGAGAAGAGGAAACTAGATGGAGCCGGTTCGAGCCAGCCAAGCAAGAAACCTTACCAGCCTCCAGGTCAGCAGAGGAAATTCCAAAGTCAGAGTCGTGGTCAAGGCCAGAGCCAGAATAGGTCAGTGAATAACCGTGGCCCGACTAAAGCGCCATTAGCCTCTTCTACCCGCGGATCCACAGGTAGTTCACCTGCTTCTCAGACTGCCATCTGTTCGTACTGTAACAAGAAGGGCCACACCGAGGCCCAGTGTTGGAGAAAATTGGGGAAATGTATGGGTTGTGGCAGCGAACAGCACCGGGTTAAGGATTGCCCTAAATGGCAAGGGGGATAGAATCAGGGTAAACCCGCCGGTAGAGGCAAGACTCCAATTCCTAGAGTCCAGGCCCGGGCTTATGCCATTGAGTGTGAGGAGATTCCGGATGAGACCTGTGTTGTTGAAGGTACATTCTTCATACTGAATCAACCTGTTAAGGAGTTAATTGATCCGGGTGCTACTCATTCATTTATTACTCCCTTATGTGTGGAACGTGTGAAATTGAAAGTTGTATGTTTGCCATATGAAGTAGAAGTTGGTACTCCAATGGGTTCTAAACTTGTAACTAGTTCAGCTTGTAAAGCATGTAAAATCAAATTTAAGGATAGGGAATTCCTAGCCAATCTTATTGTATTACCTTTTCGAGATTATGAGGTCATTTTAGGGATGAACTGGCTGGCAAAACATCATGTCCAACTGGATTGTCGGGTAAAGATTATAACATTTCGGGTACCTGATCAACCGACACTAGAGATTATGGGTCGAAGAGATTTCATTGGGAGTTCCATCATTTCATCTACAAAAGCAGTGAAGTCCTTGAGGAAAGGGTGCAGCGGATACTTGGCTTACCTTATCAACAAGCCGTCGGATAAAGCTAAGTTGGAGGAGATGCATGTGATCAAGGACTATGCAGATGTGTTCCCAAAAGAATTACACGGTTTACCCCCGAATCGGGAAATCGAGTTTGTTATAGAGTTGCTGCCTGGTGCCCAGCCGATATCAAAAGCTCCCTATCGTATGGCACCGGCCGAGCTACAAGAATTGAAGGACCAATTGCAATGATTGCTGAAGAAGGGGTTTGTACAACCGAGTTCTTCACCGTGGGGTGCGCTAGTTCTATTTGTGAAGAAGAAAGACGGAACATTGAGGCTATGTATTGACTATCGAGGATTGAACCAAGTGACTGTCAAGAATAAATACCCACTTCCCCTGATTGAAGAATTATTTGATCAACTGCAAGGAGCCAAAGTGTATTCGAAACTCGACTTGAGGCAAGGGTATTATCAGTTGCGGATCAAGAAAGAGGATATGCCTAAAACGGCTTTCAGGACGAGATATGGGCATTATGAATATGTGGTGATGCCTTTTGGACTAACTAATACCCCTGCAGCTTTTATGGATTTGATGCATAGGGTGTTTCAACCCTACTTGGACCAATTTGTGGTGATCTTCATTGATGATATTTTGGTATACTCGAAATTGGAGGCGGAGCATGAACAACATCTGCGGTTGGTACTGCAGAAACTTCGGGAGCACCAATTGTATGCAAAGTTTAGCAAGTGTGAATTTTGGCTGCGGCAGATTGCATTTTTGGGGCATATCATATCCCAAGAGGGAATAGCGGTAGATCCAGCAAAGATGATGCAATGATGTCTTGGAAGAAGCCGGAAAATGTTATGGAGGTTCGGAGTTTTCTTGGTTTAGCCGGCTATTATCGGAGGTTCGTGAAGGATTTATCTAAGATTTTAGGACCGCTTACAAAGCTCACTCAAAAGAAAACCAAGTTCGTGTGGGATGATAAGTGTGAGAGCAGCTTTCAAGAATTGAAGAAAAGATTGACTACCGCACCACTTCTTGCATTGCCTGAAGGGAGTCAAGGTTTTGTAATCTATAGCGATGCTTCGAAAGAAGGATTGGGTTGTGTATTGATGCAAAATGGAAGAGTGATTGCATATGCTTCTAGGAAGCCAAAGCCGTATGAGATGAATTACCCGACGCATGATTTGGAGTTAGCGACTATTGTGTTTGCACTCAAGAAATGGAGGCATTATCTGTGGGGTAACAAGTTTGAAGTATTTACTGATCATAAGAGCTTGAAATACTTGTTCTCACAAAAGGAGTTGAATATGAGGCAAAGGCGGTGGATGGAGCTTTTGGACGATTATAACTGCTCAATCAATTATGTGCCCGGTAAAGCGAATGTAGTTGCAGATGCCTTAAGCAGAAAAGCAAGCATGGCGAAACTGGAAGTCAAAGTGCAGGAGGTGTTGGAGGAAGCATTTCTATGAAAACAACAATTGACTCAGAAAGGGTACCTTTTTGGCACTAGCCAAGTTCAATCGACCTTGTTGTCTGAGTTACGAGAGGCTCAACAGAAGGACCAACAATTTCAGAAGATTAAGGAAAGCAACGCAGATTTCAAGTTTCATAATGATGGTGTTTGGAGGTTTAGGAACCGGGTTTGTGTTCCCAATGAGTCAGAGCTGAAAAAGAAGATTCTTGAGGAAGCGCATAATTCAAGATATACTATTCACCCCGGTAGAACAAAGATGTATCGGGATTTGAAGCAACACTATTGGTGGAATAACATGAAGAGAGAAATTGCAGAGTTTGTAGCACGGTGTCTGACTTGCCAGAGGGTCAAAGCAGAACATCAACGACCCGCAGGTTTACTTCAGTCGTTGGAGATTCCTCAATAGAAATGGGAACATATAACTATGGATTTTGTTATGGACCTGCCTAGGTCACGAAAGGGTCGTGACGCCGTTTGGGTTATAGTGGATAGATTGACTAAGTCGGTGCACTTCTTACCGATGAATAAGGAGGATAGTCCTTAGGAATTGGGAGATATGTATATGGCGGAGATTGTAAGATTGCACGGGATGCCTGTGAGTATTGTATCGGATAGGGATCCACGTTTCACTTCCCGATTTTGGAAGAGATTGCAGGAAGCTTTGGGAACGAAGTTGAGTTTTAGCACGGCTTATCACCCTCAGACCAATGGACAATTAGAGAGAACTATTCAGATTCTGGAGGATATGCTGAGGGCATGTGTGTTAGACTTCAGGAAAGGTTGGGAGAAATATCTATCTCTAGCGGAGTTCGCCTACAACAATAGTTATCAGTCCACTATCGGGATGGCCCCGTTTGAGGCACTGGATGTACGTAAGTGTCAATCCCCAATTTACTGGGATGAAGTAGGTGAGACGAAGACTTTTGACCCGACCCTTTTACCTGAACTGATGAAGACCGTTGATAACATCCACCTCATTCGGAAACAAATGCTTACCGCCCAGAGTAGGCAAAAGAGTTATGCAGACCGACGGAGACGGAGTCTCGAGTTGAGAAGGTTGGCAAGTTGGCGTATCGCCTAGCGCTACCCCAGAACCTCTCCAATATTCACGACGTCTTTCATTTTTCGATGCTGCGGAAGTATCATCCTGATTCGTCGCATATCTTGGAGCCAGAGCCGTTGCAGCTTCGGGAGAACTTGTCCTACGAGGAGAAACCCATTCGGATCCTAGACCAGCTGGATCGGGAGTTGCGAAACAGAACTATACTTATGGTGAAAGTGCTGTGGGATCATCATGGAGTCGAAGAAGCAACGTGGGAAAGGCGAGACCTGATGGAGCAGCAGTATCCAGCATTATTTCAAGGTAATATTGAATTTCGGGGTGAAATTCTTTTAAGGAGGGGAGGATGTGAGGCCCGACCCCGATTTGCGTGTGAAACCTAGCTTCGTGTGCCCTAACCTAGATTTGCGTGCCATGACCTAGGTTTAAGAATTGTGTTCATTTTATGTGCCATACATTGAATTACATGCATTCATTTACAATTGCGTGCATTTACTTGAAAAACGTGCGTTCGTGTCCCACCTCGTAGTTCATGCCCTAGACCTAGGAAAGTGTGTCTTCACACTAATCAAGAAAGCATCTTTCATGGAGCACTAGATTATTAAACAATCCTACAAAATCCACTATCAATATAATAATCTTAATTCAACTCACTAGAAGACGAAATAGTACCAAACACTAAACATTCTTTATTCTTTATTCTCCCCCAAAACAAATGCACCTCAAATTTCACCCTTATTATAATCTAAAATGCATTAAATAGAATCTGAATTTTCAGCAAATGCAAGCCCTTGGCCGACCACACCATGTTCTTGAGAGAAAAATGTGAGCAACATAATTTATTCATGCATGCTTGAGACAAATCTTCACATTGTCATACCTTTTGCTTGCATCAAAGCCACACTTCGCTAAACACTAAGCCACCATCTCGGCTCCATCACCATTCTCCACTAACAATTCAACCATCACACCAAAGCCAACACAAAAAATCAGAATTTGCAAAGCAATAGCCGACCAAGTGCTCAAAACATTCACTTCCCTTTTATTTCTCTTTCTTTCTCTCAATTCCCTCTCACTTCTCTCTCTCTCTCGGCCCTAGCTGCACATTGCTACCTCCATAGCTTCTCTCCCTCACAAAATAGCAAATCAAGTCAAGCAACCATCAAGAAAGTCGAAGCAAGCTAGCTAGAGTTCAAAAATCCTCATGCATGTGCTTTCAAGACCTCTAATCGGCCTAGGTGAGCTTCTTGATATCCATTTGTTTTCTTCATGTTTTAACCTCATGCATGTGCTAAAAGATTGATCATTAAGCTAGGAAAAAATAGAGAAAAACTAGTGAGGTTTCTGGCTAAGCAAGGGAAAGGAGAAGATTTGAGCTTCAACAAAGGGTTTTGAGCAACTTGTGGTTGATTGCTAAGGTGTGGGTTAAAACCTTTTGAAAACTCTTCAAAATTTCACATGCATGCTCTTAAATGTGTGTATTTGCTTCTGTACTTGAGATATATGGTCGTTCATAAGCTTAAACAACCATGCATGGCAAGACCTTGGCTTGAAAATGATGCTAGGTGAAGTCGAAATTGTTGACAGCTCTCTGACCAGTCTGTTCGAGGTAATTTTAGCTAATAAAATGATGTTGAAAATGCTTTAAAATTGGTAGGTGACTAGTTTGGACAGTTTTGAACATTTTTCCCAGAAATAGGCCGAAGCTAATTTTGACTCTATGGTCCTCAAAATGGCAAATCTGTAAAATGTAAATCAATCTGGAAATCTGAAAAAATGAAGCAGGTTTTGGCAGATGCACTGACCTTGTGGAACGGACCATATTTGACTACTTAGTAAATGTTGTCCAAAATGCATGAAATTTGGTGTGCTTCTAGATTTTTCAGTTCTGGACAATTTTTTCAGAAATGGACTAAGGCTAAAACTGACCCTAAGGACCTCAAAAACGTCAATTTCTGAAAAGTGTGCAAATCTGGACAGTTTTGTGCTACCTCACTATTTCGGCTATAACTAATGATTCTGAACTCCAATTGATGCAAGGCTTATTTCGGATTTTAGTTAACTTCTTAAGCTTTAATTTGACATATTATTCACTGAATTTGGAGATTGTTTGATTATCCTATTGATTGTGGGAAAACAGCCTATTGCAGTAAAGGTTTCATTTAGCTACATGCTTGGAAAATTGTTGTAACCCCTTTTGTGGTTCTAATTGTGTGGAAATGTGGTGTTGGGATGTTGTGTGGTCTGTTTTGAGTACTTGAGGGTGCTTGAATGGAATGATGCATGACTTGAGAATGATTTTGAGTTGACTTAGGGGTTTAATCACACAATTAGGCATGAAATGGAAACCCTAATGACTAGGTAGTTTTGCTAAGTGTTGATTCTTGGTTGTTGTGTGGAAATTATATGCTTAGTGGGCTGCCCCTAAATGTTTTATAACTTCAAATGTGATTTTGACCATTGCATGTTGTCAAATAAGCTTTTCTTGCAACCGAACCCACGTAAATGTTGTTGCATGTTGAATATTCGTATCACTTGATTACGTGAACTTTGAAATGAGTTATATGGCTTGATTTGCATGTGTTACATGGCTGCCCGTTCAATGTTCATATGACTCCATATGCTTTTCAAGTGAAATTATTTGTCTTATCGTGCCTTGTTTGATTACTTGACAACGTGCGATCTTATAACTGCTCGGAGGCGACCTACTTTGTTGTCCTCTTAATGTGATATGTTAAATGTTATAAAGGTGCATTGCATACGAGGTTGCAACCTTTCATTGTGGCATGGTAGCGTTTCACGAACGTCGGGCGGCATAGGGCTTGCCGGTGCTCCCGTGACAACCATGGTCCAATTCCCTCTCTTGCTTGGCATTCCACCCTCGGAGAGTTAGGTCGTAGGTTTCGGGGTACATCCGGAGTACACCCAATTGGGAACGATAAAGGGATTATTGAAGTCAGCCGCAACAATTGTATCGAAATTGAAAGTTAGAGCAACCACTCACCGTATCCTTGAAATGATTGGTAAATGTATCTGTTATTCGATTTGTTTCGTATATTTGTGTACCTTGTTACTTGTAATATGTGACATGTTTTCAAAAAGGAGTTTTCATAATTGAACCGAAAAATGAGTTTCAAAACGTATTCCTCGTTTCCCCCTCGCTGAGTTCATAAGGACTCACCCTCTTTTTCATCACATGTGAAGAAGAACAGGCACAGATACCCGAGGACAATGAGCCTAATGATGAACCCCTGGAGTGATTGCCTGTCATTGTTGATTTTCTTGAACGTGACTACTTGTGAACTTTATGTTACTTGAAGACTATTTCCTTTTGTGTTATTCTATGTCATGATGTAAAAGACCCCTGGTGTAATTTGGGGTCTAATTTTGGTTTGTACTTGTATTATGGTGACTGATGCTAGGAATTGGTATTATCATATTGCGTTTATGTCCGCTAGTGTTATCATAGATTACGATGCATTAGTAAGGACTAAGTAAATGAATTTATCCAATCTTGAACAGGTATATTTTGAAACGAGGTCAAACAAACAAAAGAGGCATAGTTTCATGTTAGGTTATAAATCAAATGGGACATCGAAATAACCAATAGGAAATTCAATTAATGGTAAAATGGTAATCTTAGTTGGTAATGGAATGGAGATAGTAAATTTTGAGGTGATTAGAGAACTAGGTCAAACTAAAGAGCCCAATTACAGCCGTTATGCTGCCGGTTTTCCGGAAAAGCTTTGGAGTCTAGGGTAAAACATTAAGTGCTAAACCTCCTTCAACGATTAAGTACTTGAAAGGACTTGAATGTTTAGATCACACCCTAGTCTAACCTTTATAGGTCGGGTTGGGGCATGACATAAGCTACAATCCAAAGGATTTAATTCAACAAGAGAAGTCACCACAATTTTTCTAAGTACAACATTAAGTGAAACCCTTACTGCAATAGGCTGTATTCTCACAATCAATATGATAATCAAACAATCTCCAAATCCAGTGAATAAGATGTCAAATTAAAGCTTAACAAGTTAACTAAAATCAGAAACAAACCTTGCATCAATTGGAGTTCAGAATCATTAGTTATAGTGAAACAGTGAGATAGCACAAAACTGTCCAGATTTGCACACTTTTCAGAAATTGACGATTTTGAGGTCCTTAGGGTCAGTTTTGGCCTTGGTCCATTTCTGACAAAATTGTCCAGAACTGAAAAATATAGTAGAAAACCAAATTTCACGCATTTTGGACATCATTTACTAAGTCAAATATGATTTTTTCCAGAAGGTCAGTGCATCTGCCAAAACCTGTTTCATTTTTCCAGATTTCCAGATTTGGTCACATTTTAAAGATTTGCCGTTTTGAGGACCTTAGAGTAAAAATTAGCTTCAGCCTTTTTCTGGGAAATATTTTTAAAACTGTCCAAACTAGTAACCTACCAATTTTCAAGAATTTTCAACATCATTTGCCTAGCTAAACTTATCTCGAACAGACTGGTCAGAGAGCTGTCAACAATTTCGACTTCACCTAGCATCATTTTCAAGCCAAGATCTTGCCATGCATGGTTGTTTAAGCTTATGAACGACCATATAGCTCAAGTACAGAAGCAAATACACACATTTATGAGCATGCATGTGAATTTTTGAAGTGTTTTCAAAAGGTTTTAACCCTCACCTTAGCAATCAACAAAAAGATGCTCAAAAACGTTGTTGAAGCTCAACTTTCTTCCTCTCCTTGCTTAGCCGAAATCCCAACTAGCTTTTCTCTATTTTTCCTAGCTTAGTGATCAATCTCTTAGCACATGCATGAGGTCATAACATGAAGAAAAGAAATGGATGCCAAGAATCTTACCTAGGCCGAATGGAGTCTTCAATGCACATGCAAGTGTAATTTTCACCTCCTAGCTAGCTCGGTTGAGGTTCTTTGCTTGTAGCTTGCTTTGCTTAGCTATGGTGTGAAGAAGAGAAGCTATGGAGATGAAGAACTCAGCCAAGGCCGAGAATGAGAGAGGAAAATGAGATGAAGAGAGAAAAGAATGAAAGAGAAATGAAGAAAATGACAAACAATGAAGCCTTTTGCAAATTTGAGGAGCATGTTGGCCTTGGGCTTCCAAATCTGAATTTTTTTGTGTCTTCAAGGTGGAAATTTGAAATGCTAGCATGGGCTATGAGTTTTTGGTCGAGCAAGAGAGAGATTTGAGGTGGTTTTGGTCATTTTTTTATGCATTTGTGTCATAGTTTGTCTAAATGTGTCTAGGAATTAAATTATATTGAATAAGCATGCACAAATGCCACCTAGTGGTCGGCCAAGCATGTGGAAAATTCTGAAATTTTGTCTTGGTTGAGCTTATTTTATTGCATGTGTTTGGAAGTGCAAAAGAAAAGGAATAAAGAATGAAGAATGTTTAGTGTTTGGTGCATTTCTTGTCTTCTAGTGAGTTGAATTATGATTATTATATTGATAGTGGATTTTGTAGGATTGTTTAATAGTCTAGTGCTCCGTGAAAGATACTTTCTTGATTAGCGTGAAGGCACGCTTTCCTAGGTCTAGGGCACGCACTACGAGGTAGGACACGAACTACGAGACAAACACACGTTTTTCAAGTAAATGCACACAACCCTAATTGAATGCACGTAATTCAATGTATGGCACATAAAATGAACACAATTCTTAAACCTAGGTCATGGCACGCAAATCTAGGTTAGGGCACACGAAGTGAGGTTTCGCACGCAAATCGGGGTTGAGCCTCACATCCTCCCCTCCTTAAAAGAATTTCGTCCTGAAATTCAATATTACCTTGAAATAGAGCTGGATATTACTGCTCCATCTGGTCTCGCCTTTCCCACGTTGCTTCTTCGACTCCATGATGATCCCACAGCACCTTCACCATAGGTATAGTTCTGTTGCGCAACTCCCGATCCTGCTGGTCTAGGATTCGAATGGGCTTCTCCTCGTAAGACAAGTTCTCCCGAAGCTGCAACGGCTCTGGCTCCAAGATATGTGACGGGTCAGGATGATACTTCCGCAGCATCGAAACATGAAATACGTCGTGAATATTGGAGAGGTTCTGGGGTAGTCCTAGGCGACACGCCAACTTGCCAACCCTCTCAACTATCTCAAATGGTCCCACAAATCTCGGGCCCAACTTTCCTCCCTTGCCATGCTTAATCAATCGTCTGCGAGGTGGTATCTTCAAGAACACCTTGTCTCCGACCTCAAACTTGAGACTCTGTCTCCGTCGGTCTGCATAACTCTTCTGCCTGCTCTGGGCGGTAAGCATCTGTTTCCGGATAAGGTGGATATTATCTACAGTCTTCATCAGTTCAGGTAAAAGGGTCGGGTCAAAAGTCTTCGTCTCACCTACTTCATCCCAGTAAATTGGGGATCGACACTTACGTCCATACAGCGCCTCAAATGGGGCCATCCCGATAGTGGCCTGATAACTATTGTTGTAGGCGAACTCCGCTAGAGATAGATATTTCTCCCAACCTTTCCCGAAATCTAACACACATGGCCTGAGCATATCCTCCAGAATCTGAATAGTTCTCTCCGATTGACCATCCGTCTGAGGGTGATAAGCCGTGCTAAAACTCAATTTCGTTCCCAAAGCTTCTTGCAATCTCTTCCAAAACTGGGAAGTAAAACGAGGATCCCTATCTGATACAATACTCACAGGCATCCCGTGCAATCTCACAATCTCCGCTACATACATATCTCTCAATTCCTCAGGACTATCCTCCTTGTTCATCGGTAAGAAGTGCGCCGACTTAGTCAATCTATCCACTATAACCCAAACGGCATCATGACCCTTTCGTGATCTAGGCAGGTCCATAACAAAATCCATAGTTATATGTTCCCATTTCCATTGAGGAATCTCCAACGGCTGAAGTAAACCTGCGGGTCGTTGATGTTCTGCTTTGACCCTCTGACAAGTCAAACACCGTGCTACAAACTCCGCAATTTCTCTTTTCATGTTATTCCACCAATAGTGTTGCTTCAAATCCTGATACATCTTTGTTCCGCCGGGGTGAATAGTATATCTTGAATTATGGGCTTCCTCAAGAATCTTCTTTTTCAGCTTCGGTTCGTTCCGAACACAAATCCGGTTCCTAAACCTCCAAACACCATCATCATGAAACTTGAAATCTGCGTTGCTTTCCTTAATCTTCTGAAATTGTTGGTCCTTCTGTTGAGCCTCTCGTAACTCAGACAACAAGGTCGATTGAACTTGGGTAGTGCCACAAACTAACCACTTCTGAGTCAATTGTGGTTTCCACAGAAATGCTTCCTCCAACAACTCCTGCACCTTGACTTCAAGTTTTGCCATGCTTGCTTTTCTACTTAAGGCCTCTGCCACTACATTAGCTTTACTGGGCACATAATTGATTGAGCAGTTATAATCATCCAAATGCTCCATCAACCGCCTTTGCCTCATATTCAACTCCTTTTGAGAGAACAAGTATTTCAAGCTCTTATGATCAGTAAATACCTCAAACTTGTTACCCCATAGATAATGCCACCATTTCTTGAGTGCAAACACAATGGCCGCTAACTCCAAATCATGCGTCGGGTAATTCATCTCATACGGCTTTGGTTTCCTAGAAGCATATGCAATCACTCTTCCATTTTGCATCAATACACATCCCAATCCTTCTTTCGAAGCATCGCTATAGATTACAAAACCTTGACTCCCTTCAGGCAATGCAAGAACTGGTGCGGTAGTCAATCTTTTCTTCAATTCTTGAAAGCTGCTCTTACACTTATCATCCCACACGAACTTGGTTTTCTTTTGAGTGAGCTTTGTAAGCGGTCCTGCAATCTTAGAGAAATCCTTCACGAACCTCCGATAATAGCCCACTAGACCAAGAAAACTCCGAACCTCCGTAACATTTTCCGGCTTCTTCCAAGACATCACTGCATCAATCTTTGTTGGATCCACTGCTATTTCCTTTTGGGATATGATATGCCCCAAAAATGCAATCTGCTGCAGCCAAAATTCACACTTGCTAAACTTTGCATACAATTGGTGCACTCGAAGTTTCTGCAGTACCAACTGCAGATGTTGCTCATGCTCCGCCTCTGATTTCGAGTATACCAAAATATCATCAATGAAGATCACCACAAATTGGTCCAAGTAGGGTTGAAACACCCTATGCATCAAATCCATAAAAGCTGCAGGGGCATTAGTTAGTCCAAAAGGCATCACCACATATTCATAATGCCCATATCTCGTCCTGAAAGCCGTTTTAGGCACATCTTCCTTCTTGATCCGTAACTGATAATACCCTTGCCTCAAGTCGAGTTTCGAATACACTTTGGCTCCTTGCAGTTGATCAAATAACTCGTCAATCAGGGGAAGTGGGTATTTATTCTTGACAGTCACTTGGTTCAAACCTCGGTAGTCAATGCATAGCCTCAACGTTCCGTCCTTCCTCTTCACAAATAGAACTGGCGCACCCCACGGTGAAGAACTCGGTTGGACAAACCCCTTCTTCAGCAATCCTTGCAATTGGTCCTTCAATTCTTGTAGCTCGGCCAGTGCCATACGATAGGGAGCTTTAGATATCAGCTGGGCGCCCGGCAGCAACTCTATAACAAACTCGATTTCCCGATTTGGGGGTAAACCGGGTAATTCTTCTGGAAACACATCTGCATAGTCTTTGATCACATGCATCTCCTTCAACTTAGCTTTATCCAACGGCTTGTTGATAAGGTAAGCCAAGGATCCGCTGCACCCTTTCCTCAAGGACTTCACTGCTTTTGTAGACGAAATAATGGAACTCTCGGTGAAATCTCTTCGACCCACAATCTCCAGTATTGGTTGATCAGGTACCCGGAACGTTATAATCTTTGCCCGACAATCCAGTTGGACATGATGTTTTGCCAGCCAGTCTATCCCTAAAATGACCTCATAGTCTCGAAAAGGTAATACAATAAGATTGGCTGAGAATTCCCTATCCTTAATTTGGATTTTACATGCTTTGCAAGCTGAACTAGTTACAAGTTTAGAACCCATTGGAGTACCAACTTCTACTTCATATGGCAAACATACAACTTTCAATTTCACACATTCCACACATAAGGGAGTAATAAATGAATGAGTAGCACCAGGATCAATTAACACCTTAAGAGGTTGATTCAGTATGAAAAATGTACCTTCAACAACAGCGGTCTCATCTGGAATGTCCTCGCACTCAATAGCATAGGCTCGAGCTTTGGACCCTAGGAACTAGAGTCTTGCCTCTACCGGCGGGTTTACCCTGATTCTGTCCCCCTTTCCATTTAGGGCAATCCTTAATACGGTGCTGTTCGCTACCACAACCCATACATTTTCCCAATTTTCTCTAACACTAGGCCTCGGTGTGGCCCTTCTTGTTACAGTACGAACAGATGGCAGTCTGAGAAGCAGGTGAACTACCTGTGGATCCGCGGGTAGAAGAGGCTGATAGCGCTTTAGTCGGGCCACGGTTATTCACTGACCTATTCTGGCTCTGGCCTTGACCGCGACTCTGACTCTGGAATTTTCTCTGCTGACCTGGAGGCTAGTAAGGTTTCTTGCTCGGCTGGCTCGAACCGGCTCCATCTAGTTTCCTCTTCTCAACTCGAGAGGCAGCAGCAAAAAGAGCAGAGTAAGTATCGAAGTCATGATAAGCTAACTGGTCCTGAATCTCTGGCCTCAATCCAACAGTAAATTTCCACATTTTTGCCTCCGGAGTACAAACCATATATTGAGCATAACCGGACAGTCGATCAAAACGTGCCTCGTACTGGGCCACCGTCGTATTACCCTAAGTCAAGTGCATGAACTCCTCGATCCCCCTCTGCCTGGAAACTGCAGGTACATATTTCTCCTTAAATACCTTAACGAAATTACCCCACAAGTGAGGCGTCTGATCAATCTCCCACAGTGCCTCTACAGTGTGCCACCAATGCTCGGCATCCCCGTGCAACAGAAATACAGCAAACTCCACTTTCTCTTCATCTGTATAATCAAGTGGCCTGAAAATCTTCTCGATCTCAGACAGCCAAGCCTCTGCTTTCTCATCATCAGCTTCCCCGTAGAATTTAGACGGGCGAAAGTCAAGGAATTCCCTCATTCTGCTATGTCTCCCATGATTACCCTCATTCCTGTTGTTGATGTTGTTGTTGTTGGCTTCACGAGCATCCTGACGCTCCATCACACGTGATACACGATCCATGGCATTTGCCATCATATTAAACATAGCTATACCGGGATTAGTCTGATAGGCATCCCCGGTCTCTTGAGGTTCACCGCTCCTATTAGTAGTACGGGTACTAGGGCCAGCCATCTATAGGCACAAATTACGATGTACAATTTATTGAAATATGACAATTAAGAATCTAACGCATAAGATATGCAACATAGTAATATCAAGTAATATCACGTACTTAGCTGTTGATGAAGATTAACACCTAATGATTTGGTCTAAACTCCAAAGTTTTTCCGGAAAACCGGCAGCATAACGGCTGTAATTGGCCCTTTGGTTTAACCTAATTCTCTAAACGCCTCAAATGTTTACCATCTCAAATTCATTTCCAACTAAGATTACTACTTTACATCAATTGAATGGCCTATTGGTTATTTCGACATCCCGTTTGGTTTACAACCTAGCATGATGCTATGTCTCGTTTGTTTGTTTGACCTCGTTTCAAAATATACCTGTTTAAGATTGGATAAATTCATTTACTTAGTCCTCACTAATGCGTCATAACCTATGATAATACTAGCGGTAATAAAAGCATAACGATCATAGTAATGTCTAGTATCAGTCTATTTAGTATAAGTACAAACCAAAATTAGACCCCAAATTATAACGGGGGTCTTTTACATCATGACATCGAGTAACACAAAAGGAAATAGTCTTCAAGTAACATAAAATTCACAAGTAGTCACATTCAAGCAAAACAACAAT
This sequence comes from Ehretia macrophylla, assembly GCA_037974665.1. NCBI lineage: Eukaryota > Viridiplantae > Streptophyta > Magnoliopsida > Boraginales > Ehretiaceae > Ehretia > Ehretia macrophylla. Next base: position 83,108,478 of record CM075765.1, on the reverse strand, counting down.
GATAGGCAATCACTCCAGGGGTTCATCATTAGATACATTGTCCTCGGGTACTTGTTCCTGTTCTTCTTCACCTGTGATGAAAAAGAGGGTGAGTCCTTATGAACTCAGCGAGGGGAAAACGAGAAATACGTTTTGAAACTCATTTTCCGGTTCAATTATGAAAACTCCTTTTTGAAAACATGTCACGTATTGCAAATAACAAGGTACCAAATATATGAAACAAATCGAGTAACAAATACATTTACCAATCATTTCAAGGATACGGTGAGCATTTGCTCTCAATTTCAATTCCGATACAATTGTTGCAGCTGACTTCAATCATCCACTTATCACTCCAAATTGGTGTACTCCGGATGTACCCGGAAATCCTACGACCCAACTCTCTAAGGGTGGAATGCCAAGCGAGAGAGGGAATTGGACCATGGTAGTCACGGGAGCAACGACAAGCCATATGCCGCCTAGCGTTCGTGAAATGCTACCATGCCACAATGAAAGGTTGCAACCTCGTATGCAATGCACATTTATAACATTTAACATATCACATTAGGAGGACAACAAAGTAGGTCACCTCCGAACAGTTATAAGATCGCACGTTGTCAAGTAGTCAAACAAGGCACGATAAGACAAGTAATTTCACTTGAAAGGCATATAAAGCCATGTGAATATTAAACGGGCAGCCATGTAACACATGTAAGTCAAGCCATATAACTCATTTCAAAGTCCATGTAATCAAGTGGTACGATTATTCAACATGCAACGACATTTATGTGGGTTTGGTTACAAGAAAAACTTATTTGACAACATGCAATGGTCGAAATCACATTTGAAGTTATAAGACATTTACGGGCAGCCCATTAAGCATATAATTTCCACACAATATACAAATGATCAATACTTAGCAAAACTACCTAGTCATTAGGGTTTCCATTTCGTGTATATTCGTGCAATTTGAGCCTCAACCCAACTCAAAATCAATCTCAAACCATGCATCATTTAATTCAACATCCTCAAACATTCAAAACAGTCCACACAACATTCCGAAGCTACAATCCAAAGCATTTAATTCAACAAGAGAAGTCACCACAATTTTTCTAAGTACAAAATTAAGTGAAACCCTTACTGCAATAGGCTGTTTTCTCACAATCAATAGGATAACAAAACAATCTCCAAATCCAGTGAATAAGATGTCAAATTAAAGCTTAAGAATTTATCTAAAATCAGAAACAAACCTTACATCAATTGGAGTTCAGAATCATTAGTTATAGCTGAAACAGTGAGATAGCACAAAACTGTCCAGATTTGCACACTTTTCAGAAATTGACGATTTTGAGGTCCTTAGTATCAGTTTTAGCCTTGGTCCATTTCTGACAAAATTGTCCAGAACTGAAACCTCTAGTAGCACACCAAATTTCATGCATTTTGGACATTACTTACTAAGTCAAATATGGTTCGTTCCACAAGGTCAGTGCATCTGCCAAAACCTGCTTCATTTTTCCAGATTTCCAGATTTGGTCACATTTTAAAGATTTGCCATTTTGAGGACCTTAGTGTCGAAATTCGCTTCGGCATATTTCTGGGAAAAATGTTCAAAACTGTCCAACCTAGTCACTTACTAATTTTCAAGCATTGTCAACATCATTTTCCTAGATAAACGTACCTCGAACAGACTGGTCAAAGAGCTGTCAACAATTTTGACTTCACCTAGCATCATTTTCAAGCCAAGATCTTGCCATGCATGGTTGTTTAAGCTTATGAACGACCATATAGCTCAAGTACAGAAGCAAATACACACATTTATGAGCATGCATGTGAATTTTTGAAGAGTTTTCAAAAGGTTTTAACCCTCACCTTAGCAATCAACCAAAAGATGCTCCAAAACCTTGTTGAAGCTCAACTTTCTTCCTCTCCTTGCTTAGCCGAAATCCCAACTAGCTTTTCTCTATTTTTCCTAGCTTAGTGATCAATCTCTTAGCACATGCATGAGGTCATAACATGAAGAAAAGAAATGGATGCCAAGAATCTTACCTAGGGCGAATGGAATCTTCAATGCACATGCAAATGTAATTTTCACCTCCTAGCTAGCTCGGTTGAGGTTCTTTGCTTGTAGCTTGCTTTGCTTAGCTATGGTGTGAAGAAGAGAAGCTATGGAGATGAAGAACTCATCCAAGGCCGAGAATGAGAGAGGAAAATGAGACGAAGAGAGAAAAAAATGAAAGAGAAATGAAGAAAATGACAAACAATGAAGCCTTTTGCAAATTTGAGGAGCATGTTGGCCTTGGGCTTCCAAATCTGAATTTTTTGTGTCTTCAAGGTGGAAATTTGAAATGCTAGCATGGGCTATGAGTTTTTGGTCGAGCAAGAGAGAGATTTGAGGTGGTTTTGGTCATTTTTTATGCATTTGTGTCATAGTTTGTCTAAATGTGTCTAGGAATTAAATTATATTGAATAAGCATGCACAAATGCTACCTAGTGGTCGGCCAAGCATGTGAAAAATTATGAATTTTTGTCTTGGCTGAGCTTATTTTATTGCATTTGTTTGGAAGTGCAAAAGAAAAGGAATAAAGAATGAAGAATGTTTAGTGTTTGGTGCATTTTTTGTCTTCTAGTGAGTTAAATTAGGATTATTATATTGATAGTGGATTTTGTAGGATTGTTTAATAGTCTAGTGCTCCATGAAAGATGCTTTCTTGATTAGCGTGAAGGCACACTTTCCTAGGTCTAGGGCACGCACTACGAGGTAGGACACGAACTATGAGATGAAGGCATGTTTTTCAAGTAAATGCACACAACCTTAATTGAATGCACGTAATTCAATGTATGGCACATAAAATGAACACAATTCTTAAACCTAGGTCATGGCATGCAAATCTAGGTTAGGGCACACGAAGCGAGGTTTCGCACGCAAATCGGGGTCAGACCTCACAACATGACTATGAACCTAGCTTAGTAACATTAATGTTGGAGATATATTGGCGGGCATTAAGTGTTCGAAGGAATGACTAGGTCGCTAAGTGTGTAGGACCATTGTCTTCTAAAGTATGACGTAACCTTGGATTGAGATGAGTGGAATTTATTTAAGGTTGAAACTATTTGTCGAGTTTTGGATAAGATTAAAAGAAAATTTTGAAGCCTTGTGACTTGAAAATAGAGATTTGAATAAGGAAATAAATTGTGGATCACAAGCTGATGAAATTTACTTGTAAGAGTTGAACTAGTGTATCATGATTAGTTTACCTATGCAATTTCGATGGCAATTTGTTGGTGGTACTTAATAAACCTTAGAGTTTGAGTTTCATGAATCTCAACGGTCTTTCTCCTTGATTACGAGCGTAAAGGTTAACGGAACTGGGGAAGAATGTTAGTGAATAGAAGCCTGTAACCGGGAGACTAGTCATTAGAAGATTTGTTAATCTAACGTACCTATGAGATAAGGATTATGATATTGTCGATAGATGACGATTTGAGATGGATTAGTTGTTTGGTGAGTTCTTCTTGAAGATAGGGTCGTGTTGTAGAAATGATCCATAACATGTGTAGGTCCTACGTGTTAGCAATTTTGAAGCTAGTAGATAGGATATGTAAATCGGATATAGACCTATCATCTTGAAATTAGCGTATGTCACCCTAGGATCATGGAATTATTGTGATATTCCTTTTGAGGTATGAATGCGAGATTGATACAACATGAGTCATGATTTTGGAGTTATAGTTATATAGTCTGAATACCGATGCAGCCTTGATGACTATGTATGGAGATTCTAACCTTAGTTAATAAACTTGACCTTAAGATCAAATGGAGAATATAGTCGTTCAAGGAGAGAACTATAAATGTAAAGGTCACACCGAACTAAATGATTGGAGAAACATAGGAAGTGAATTGGTTGTGGTAAGAGATCGCCAAAAACGGGATGAACCGGAGTAGGAAGAATAACAAGGGTCAGAATCCGTCTAAATGACCTCAATAGGCAGGAATGAATTTCGGGACGAAATTCTTAGGAGGAAGGGAGGATGTGAGGCCCGACCCCGAATAACGTGTATTACCTCAATTTGCGTGCCATAAACCAAGAATGATATGACTGACCTTGGATTACGTGCCTTGTCTTGGTTTTCGTGCATGCCTCGTCATTTGTGCCTTGACCTGGAATTATGTGCCCTAATCCTCGACTTATGTGCCCCGACTTTGAATTGCGTACGTTATCTCATTTTGCGTGCCTTGACCTTGAATTGCGTGTCCTAACCTAGGTTTAAGAGTCGTACCTCAATTTACGTGCATTGCATTGAATTACGTGGATTCATTTAGGGTTGCGTGCATTTACTTGAAAAACGTGCATTCGTCTCGTAGTTCGTGTCCTACCTCGTAGTGCGTGCCCTAGATCTAGGAATCCGTGCCACCACGTTAATCAAGAAAGAATCCTACACAAAGCACTAGACACTAAAATAATCCTACACAATCCACTAACCAATATTATATTCCTAATTCAAATTCTCTACAAACTCCACTAACAATAAAATAATACTAAACTATTCCTACATTTCCCACTATCTATTATTCTATTCATAATTCAACTCATCAACAAACATTCCTATATTTTATTCTACCTAGATTCCCTCATTCCCCAACATTCCTATGACAATTCTAATGACACAAATGCATAAAAAATTAGTCCTAGACAAACTATGACAAAACACTTAACACAATGCATAAAAAAATTGCTCAAATTCTCCTCAAATCTCCACCATTTTCGACCAAACCACCTATGCCCATGCTAACATTTTAAATTCCATCTTAAAGACACAAAAAAATCAGATTTTAATAGCCCAAGGCTGACCATTGCTTTGATGAATGCAAAAAAGTTTCATTCCTTGTCACATTTTGTCATTTCTTCATTTCTTCCTCAACTTCTCTCTCTCCCTCTCATTCTCTCTCTCCATTTCGGTTTTGGCTGAGTTCTCTCCACCTCCTAGCTCATATTCTTCATCATATGGTGCAACAAGACAAGCAACCATCAAAGAAACTCAAGCAAACAAGCTAAGATGCGAAAACTACACATGCATGTCCTTTGAAGACTTCTATTCGGCCCTAGGTAAGCTTCTTGGCTTCCATTTCTTTTATTCATGTTCTAACCTCATGCATGTGCTAAGAGATTGATCACTAAGCTAGGAAAAATAGAGAAAAGCTAGTTGGAATCTCGGCTAAGCAAGAAGAAGAAGAGATTTGAGCTTCAACAAGGTTTTTGAGCATCTTTTGGTTTGATTGCAAAGGTGAGGGCTAAAACCTTTTGAAAACTCTTCAAAAATTCACATGCATGCTCATAAATGTATGTATTTTCTTCTGTACTTGAGTTATATGGTCGTTCATAAGCTTAAACAACCATGCATGGCAAGATCTTGGCTTGAAAATGATGCTAGATGAAGTCGAATTGTTGACAGCTATCTGACCAGTCTGTTTCGAGGTAAGTTTAGCTAGGTAAATGATGTTTCAAATGCATAAAAATTGGTAGGTGACTATTTTGGACAGTTTTGAACATTTTGCCCAGAAATAGGCCGAAGCAAATTTTGACTCTAAGGGCCTCAAAATGGAAAATTATTAAAATGTGTCCAAATCTGGAAATCTGGAAAAATGAAGCAGGTTTTGGCAGATGCACTGACCTTGTGGAACGAACAAACTTTTACTTAGTAAATGATGTCCAAAATTCATGAAATTTTGTGTTCTGCTAGATTATTCAGTTCTGGACAATTTTGTCAGAAATGGACCAAGGCTAAATCGGACCCTAAGGACCTCAAAAAACGTCAATTACTGAAAAGTGTGCAAATCTGGACAGTTTTGTGCTACCTCACTGTTTCGGCTATAACTAATGATTCCGAACTCCAATTGATGCGAGGTTTGTTTCTGATTTTAGTTAACTTCTTAAGATTTAATTTGAAATCTTATTCACTGGATTTGGAGATTTTTTGATCATCCTATTGATTGTGAGAAAACAGCCTAATGCAGTAAGGGTTTCACTTAATGTTGTACTTAGAAAAATTGTTGTGACTCCTCTTGTTGAATTAAATGCTTGGGATTGTAGCTACGGGATGTTGTGTGGACTGTATTGAATGTTTGAGGATGTTGAATTAAATGATGCATGGTTTGAGATTGACTTTGAGTTGGGTTGAGGCTCAAATTGCATGAATATACACAAAATAGAAACCCTAATGGCTAGGTAGTTTTGCTAAGTGTTGACAATTTGGATGTTGTGTGGAAATTATATGCTTAGTGGGCTGCCCGTAAATGTCTTATAACTTCAAATGTGATTTTGACCATTGCATGTTGTCAAATAAGCTTTTCTTGCAACCGAACCCACGTAGATGTTGTTGCATGTTGAATAATCGTATCACTTGATTGCGTGGACTTCGAAATGAGCTATATGGCTTGACTTGCATGTGTTACATGGCTGCCCGTTTAATGTTCATATGGCTCTATATGTCTTTCAAGTGAAATTACTTGTCTTATCGTGCCTTGTTTGATTACTTGACAACGTGCGATCTTATAACTGCTCGGAGGTGACCTACTTTGTTGTCCTCCTAATGTGATATGTTAAATGTTATAAATGTGCATTGTATATGAGGTTGCAACCTTTCAGTGTGGCATGGTAGTGTTTCACGAACGCCGGGCGGCATAGGGCTTGTCGGTGCTACCGTGACTACCATGGTCCAATTCCCTCTCTCGCTTGGCATTCCACCCTCGGAGAGTTAGGTTGTAGGTTTCGGGGTACATCCGGAGTACACCCAATTGGGAGCGATAAGTGGATGATTGAAGTCGGCCGCAACAATTGTATCGAAATTGAAATTCAGAGCAAATGCTCACCGTATCCTTAAAATGATTGGTAAATGTATCTGTTACTCGATTTGTTTCATATATTTGCGTACCTTATTATTTGTAATACGTGACATGTTTTCAAAAAGGAAATTTCATAATTTAACCGGAAAATGAGTTTCAAAACGTAATTCTCGTTTCCCCTCGTTGAGTTCATAAGGACTCACCCTCTTTTATCATCTCACGTGTAGAAGTTCAAGAACAGGTACCCGAGGACGATGTGCCTAACAATGGTTCCTTGGAGTGATTGCCTATCCCTATGTGCTTTTGTGCTTGCCTGAAAGCGGTTGCTATATGGATGTTGTGTTTAATTGCAAACTACTCATTTCATTGATGTAAATGACCCCATTGTAATTTGGGTCTAATTCTGGGATTGTACTATCTATAACCAAACGAACTTTTATTTGGTTGTTTGCTTTCGTTTTCTTAATTAATAGTTATTGTAGGCATTCAAACCACTAGATGAACAATCAACTAAGTTAAATCTATCTAATTTCACTTAGGTGCTCATTTGCAAACTAAATGATAATAGGTACTCGCATGATAGGAAATTGACAAATAAACGGGACATAGTTATCATGTTAGGCTTATTAACCAAATGAGACTTTCAAGATAAACTAGTAGGCAAATCGGTTGGTGACAAATAGGAGTCCTTAATGGAATTGGATTAATGATTGGAATAATTAAGGCATTTAGAGAATTTGGTCAAACCAAAGAGCCCAATTACAGCCGTTATGCTGCCGGTTTACCGAAAAACTTTGGAGTTTAGACTAAGCCACTAGGTGTTAAATCTTCATAAACAACTAAGCACGTGACATTACTTGAATGTTTAGTTCACACCCTAGTCTAACCTTATAGGCCGGGTTGGGGTGAGACAAACACATAAAGCAATTGTACCCTCAACATGACGGGTGCGATCATACCAACACTAATGAACTGGATCCCATCTGAACTCCGAAGTTCAGCGTGCTTGGGCGAGAGTAGTACTAGGATGGGTGACCCCCTGGGAAGTCCTCGTGTTGCACCCCCTTTTCAATTTTTTTTGCCCTGGTTAGGGCTGCCAAGATACTTTATCCACCAAATCTCTATTACTGAATCGCACAGAACATTGGGCAAGACAACTTCGCTTCACGTAGAGGCTGGGCCCGCAAACCGAGGGCGTAGGGTTTGTGACCAGGTTTCCGTCCCTCTGGTGCCCATAACTTTTGATCCGTAAGGAGTTACGCGGCGCACAACATACCGTTCCAAAGCTCTCTGAGAGCTCTACGACGGGGGCAGCGAGCTTGCTCGCTGTGAACCTTTTTGGAGCCCAAAATCGAACATTTTCGTTAGTTTCAAGCCACTTTTCTTCTTTTGCTCTGTTTTTCCGTCCCAAATCGTACGTCGTGAACTGTTAAAAGGACGACATCCTGACTCACAGGACATCAGAGGGCCCTACAACATGTCGATATCACGTCTTGCGAGGATCCGACGTTGTTGAAGCGGTTGGGTTATCGTTAAGCCCATTGGGCCTTTTGAATAGGCCATCTCTCTAGGCTGGGACTGTGAACCGTTAACACATAAAGCAATTGTGCCCTCAACAAGACGGGTACGATCATACCAGCACTAATGCACCGGATCCCATCAGAACTCCGAAGTTAAGCGTGCTTGGACGAGAGTCGTACTAGGATGGGTGACCCCCTGGGAAGTCCTCGTGTTGCACCCCGTTTTCAATTTTTGGTGCCCTGGTTAGGGTTGCTAAGATACTTTATCCACCAAATCTCTATTACTGAATCCCATGGAACATTGGGCAAGACAACTTCGCTTCACGTAGAGGCTGGGCCCGTAAACCGAGGGTGTAGGGTTTGTGACCATGTCTCCGTCGCTCCGGTGCCCATAACTTTTGATCCATAAGGAGTTGCGCGGCGCACAGCATACCGTTGCAAAGCTCTATGAGAGCTCTACGACGGGGGCAGCCAGCTTGCTTACTATGCCCATTTTTGGAGCCCAAAATCGAACGTTTTCATCAGTTTCAGGTCACTTTTCTTCTTTTGCTCTGTTTTTCGATCCCGAATCGTACGTCGTGAACTATTAGAAGGACGACAACCTGACTCACTGGACATCAAAGGGCCCTACAACGTGTCGATATCACGTCTTGCGAGGATGCTGCGTTGTTGAAGCGGATGGGTTATCGTTAAGCCCATTGGGCTTTTGAATGGGCCATCTCTCTAGGCTGGGACAGTGAACCGTTAACACAAATAGGAATTGTGCTCTCAGTGAGCTTTGCAACGGTATGCTGTGCGCCGCGTAACTCCTTACGGATCAAAAGTTATGGGCACCGGAGCGACGGAGACCTGGTCACAAACCCTACGCCCTCGGTTTGCGGGCCGAGCCTCTACGTGAAGCGAAGTTGTCTTGCCCAATCTTCCGTGGGATTCAGTAATAGAGATTTGATGGATAAAGTATCGTGGCAACCCTAACCAGGGCAAAAAAAATTGAAAAGAGGATGCAACACGAGAACTTCCCAGGGGGCCACCCATCCTAGTACTACTCTCGACCAAGCACGCTTAACTTCGGAGTTCTGATGGGATCTGGTGCATTAGTGCTGGTATGATAGCACCGTCATGTTGAGGGCACAATTCCTATATGTGTTAACGGTTCACAGTCCCAACCTAGAGAGATGGCCCATTCAAAAGGCCCAATGGGCTTAACGACAACCCATCTGCTTCAACAACGTAGCATCCTCGTAAGACGTGATATCGACGCGTTGTAGGGCCCTCTGATGTCCTGCGATTCAGGTTGTCGTCCTTTTAACAGTTCACAATGTACGATTCGGGACGGAAAAACAGAGCAAAAGAAGAATAGTGGCCTAAAACTAATGAAAACGTTCGATTTTGGGCTCCAAAAAGGGGCACAGTGAGCAAGCTGGCTACCCTCGTCGTAGAGCTCTCAGAGAGCTTGGCAACGGTATGCTGTGCGCCGCGTAACTCCTTACGGATCAAAAGTTTTGGGCACCGGAGCGACGGAGACCTGGTCACATACCCTACACCCTCGGTTTACGGGCCCAGCCTCTATGTGAAACGAAGTTGTCTTGCCGAATGTTCCGTGGGATTCAGTAATAGAGATTTGGTGGATAAAGAATCTTGGCAACCCTAATCAGGGCAAAAAAAAATTGAAAAGGGGGTGCAACACGAGGACTTCCCAAGGGGTCACCCATCCTAGTAATACTCTCACCCAAGCACGCTTAACTTCGGAGTTGTGATGGGATCCGGTGTATTAGTGCTGGTATGATCGTACCGGTCATGTTGAGGGTACAATTCTTATATGCGTTAACGGTTCACAGTCCCAGCCTAGAGAGGTGGCCTATTCAAAAGGCCCAATGGGCTTAACGACAACCCATCCGCTTTAACAACGCAGCATCCTCGCAAGACGTGATATCGACTTGTTGTAGGGCCCTCTGATGTCTCGCGAGTTAGGTTATCGTCCTTTTAACAGTTCACGACGTACGATCCGGGATGAAAAAACAGAGCAAAAGAAGAAAAGTGGCATGAAACTAATGAAAACGTTTGACTTTGGGCTCCAAAAAGGGGCACAACGAGCAACCTGGTTGACCCTGTCGTAGAGCTCTCAGAGAGCTTTGCTACGGTATGTTATGCGGCGCATAACTCCTTACGGATCAAAAGTTATGGGCATCGGAGCGACCGAGACCTGGTCAGAAACCCTACGCCCTCGGTTTGCAGGCCCAGCCTCTACGTGAAGCGAAGTTGTCTTGCCCAATGTTCCGTGGGATTCAGTAATAGAGATTTGGTGGATAAAGTATCTTGGCAACCCTAACCAGGGCAAAAAAATTTGAAAAGCGGGTGCAACACGAGGACTTCCAAGGGGGTCACCCATCCTAGTACTACTCTCGCCCAAGCACGCTTAACTTCGGAGTTCTGATGGGATCCAGTGCATTAGTGCTGGTATGATCACACCCGTCATGTTGAGGGCACAATTCCTTTATTTGTAAACGGATCACAGTCCCAGCCTAGAGAGATGGCCCATTCAAAAGGCCCAATGGGCTTAACGACAACCCATCCGCTTCAACAATGCCGCATCCTCGCAAGAAATGATATCGACACATTGTAGGGCACTCTGATGTCCCGCGAGTCAGGTTGTCGTCCTTTTAACAGCTCACGACGTACAATCCGGGACGGAAAAACATAGTAAAAGAAGAAAAGTGGCCTGAAATTGATGAAAATGTTCGATTTTGGGCTCCAAAAAGGGGCACAGCGAGCAATCTGGCTGCCCCCGTCGTAGAGCTCTCAGAGAGCTTTTCAACTATATGCAGTGCGCCACGTAACTCCTTGCGGATAAAAAGTTATGGGCACTAGAGCGATGGAGACCTGGTCACAAACCCTACGCTCAAGGTTTGCGGGCCCAGCGTTTACGTGAAGAGAAGTAGTCATGCCCAATGTTCCGTGAGATTCAGTAATAGAGATTTGATGGATAAAGTATCTTGGCAACCCAAACCAGGGCAAAAAAAATTGAAAAGGGGTGCAACACGAGAACTTCCAAATGGGTCACCTATCCTAGTACTATTCTCGCCCAAACATGCTTAACTTCGGAGTTTTGATGGGATCCGGTGCATTAGTGCTGGTATGATCACACCGGTCATGTTGAGGGCACAATTGCTTTATGTGTTAACGGTTCATAGTCCTAGCCTCGAGAGATGGCCCATTCAAAAGGCTCAATCGGCTTAACGACAACCCATCATCTTCAACAATGCAGCATCCTCGCAAGACGTGATATCGACACGTTGTAGGGCCCTCTGATGTCCCGCGAGTCAGGTTGTCGTCCTTTTAACAGCTTACGTCGGACGATCCGGGACGGAAAAACAGTGCAAAAGAAGAAAAGTATCCTGAAACTGATGAAAACGTTCAATTTTGGGCTCCAAAAAGGGGCACAGCGACCAAGCTTGCTGCCGCCGTCGTAGAGCTCTCAAAGAGCTTTGCAACGGTATGCTATGCACCGCGTAACGCCTTACGGATCAAAAGTTATGGGCAGCAGAGCGATAGAGACCTGGTCACAAACCCTACGCCCTCAGTTTGCGGGCCCGGCCTCTACGTGAAGCGATGTTGTCTAGCCCAATGTTTTGTGGGATTCGGTAAGAGAGATTTGGTGGATAAAGTATCTTGGCAACCCTAACCTTGGCAAAAAAATTTGAGAAGGGGGTGCAACACGAGGACTTCCCAGGGGGTCACCCAACCTAGTACTACTCTCGCCCAAGCACGCTTAACTTCGGAGTTCTGATAGGATCTGGGGCATTAGTGGTGGTATGATCGCACTCGTCATGTTGAGGGCACAATTGCATTATGTGTTAACGGTTCACTGTCCCACCTAGAGAGATGGCCCATTCAAAAGGCCCAATGGGTTTAACGACAACCCATCCGCTTCAACAACGCAGCATACTCGCAAGACGTGATACCGACACGTTGTAGGGCAAACTGATATCGCGCGAGTCAGGTTTTCGTCCTTTTAACAACTCACGACGAACGATCCGGGACTGAAAAATAGAGCAAAAGAAGAAAAGTGGCCCGAAACTGATGAAAATATTCAATTTTGGGCTCCAAAAATGGGCACAGTTAGCAAGCTGGCTGTCCCCATCGTAGAGCTCTCAGAGAGCTTTGCAACAGTATGCTGTGCGCCGCGTAATTCCTTACGGATCAAAAGTTATGGGCACCGGAACGACGGAGACCTGGTCACAAACCCTACGCCCTCGGTTTGCGGGCCCAGCCTCTACGTGAAGCGAAGTTGTCTTGCCCAATGTTCCGTGGGATTCAGTAATAGAGATTTGGTGGATAAAGTATCTTGGCAACCCTAACCAGGGCAAAAAAATTTAAAAATGGGGTGCAACACTAGGACTTCCCAAGGGGTCACCCACCCTAGTACTACTCTCGCCCAAGCGTGCTTAACTTCGGAGTTCTAATGGGATCCAGTGCATTAGTGGTGGTATGATCACACCCGTCATGTTGAGGGCATAGTTGCTTTATGTGTTAACGGTTGATAGTCCCGGCCTAGAGAGATGGCCCATTCAAAAGGCCCATTGGGCTTAACGACAACCCAACCGCTTCAACAACGCAGCATCCTCGCAAGACGTGATATCGACACGTTGTACGGCCTTCTGATGTCCCGCGAGTCAGGTTGTCGTCCTTTTAACAGTTCACGACGTACGATTCGGGACGGAAAAACAGAGCAAAAGAAGAAAAGTGGCCTGAAACTGATGAAAACGTTCTATTTTGGCCTCCAAAAATAGGCACCGCAAGCAAGCTGGCTGCCCCCGTAGTAGAGCTCTCAGAGAGCTTTGCAACGGTATGCTGTGCGCCGCGAACTCCTTACGGATCAAAAGTTATGGGTACCGGAGCGACCGAGAACTAGTCGCAAACCCTACGCCCTTGGTTTTCGGGCCCAGCCTCTACGTCAAGTGAAGTTATCTTGCCCAATGTTCCGTGGGATTCAGTAATAGAGATTTGATGGATAAAGTATCTTGGCAACCCAAACCAGGGCAAAAAAAATTGAAAAGGGGGTGCAACACGAGGACTTCCGAGGGGGTCACCCATCCTAGTCCTACTCTCGCCCAAGCACGCTTAAATTCGGAGTTCTGATGGGATCCGGTGCATTAGTGCTGGTATGATCGCACCCGTCATGTTGAGGGCACAATTCCTATATGTGTTAACGGTTCACAGTCCCAGCCTAGAGAGATGGCCTATTCAAAAGGCCCAATGGGCTTAACGACAACCCATTCGCTTCAACAACGCAGCATCCTCGCAAGACGTGATATCGACACGTTGTAGGGCCTCTGATGTCCCGCGATTCCAGTTGTCGTCCTTTTAACAGCTCACGACGTACGATCCGGGACGAAAAAACAAAGCAAAAGAAGAAAAGTGGATTGAAACTGATCAAAACGTTCAATTTTGGGCTCCAAAAATAGGTACAGCGAGCAAACTAGCTGCCCCCGTCGTAGAGCTCTCAGAGAGCTTTGCAACGTTATGTTGTGCACCGCGTAACTCCTTACGGATCAAAAGTTATAGGCACCGGAGCGACGGACACCTGGTCATAAGCCCTACGCCCTCGGTTTGCGGGCCCAGCCTCTATGTGAAGCGAAGTTGTCTTGCCCTATGTTTCATGGGATTCAACAATAGAGATTTGGTGGATAAAGTATCTTAATGACCCTTACCAGGGCAAAAAAAATTGAAAATGGGGTGCAACACGAGGACTTCCCAGGGGGCCACCCATCCTAGTACTACTCTTGCCCAAGCACGCTTAACTTCAGAGTTCTGATGGAATCCGGTGCATTAGTGCTGGTATGATCGCACCCGTCATGTTGAGGGCACAATTCCTCTATGTGTTAACGGTTCACAGTCCCAGCTTAGAGAGATGGCCAATTCAAAAGGCCCAAGGGGCGTAACAACAACCCATCTGCTTCAACAACGCAGCATCCTCGCAAGACGTGACAATGACATGTTGTAGGGCCCTCTGATGTCTGGCAAGTCAGGTTGTCGTCCTGTTAACAGTTCACGACGTATGATCTGGGACAAAAAAAATAGAGCAAAAGAAGAAAAGTGGCTTGAAACTGATGAAAACGTTCGATATTGCACTCCAAAAACGGGCACAGCGAGCAAGCTCACTGCCCCCGTCGGAGAGGTCTCACAGAGCTTTGTAACGGTATGCTGTGCACCGCGTAACTCCTTACGGATCAAAATTTATGGGCACCGGAACGACAGAAACCTGGTCACAAACCCTACGCCCTCGGTTTGCAGGCCTAGCCTCTACGTAAAATGAGGTCGTCTTGCCCAATGTTTCGTGTGATTCGGTAATAGAGATTTGGTGGATAAAGTATCTTGGCAACCATAACCGGGGCAAAAAAAATTGAAAAGGGGGTGCAATACGAGGAATTCCCAGTGGGTCACCCATCATAGTACTACTCTCGCCCAAGCACGCTTAACTTCAGAGTTCTGATGGGATCCGGTGCATTAGTGCTGTTATGAACGCACCCGTCATATTGAGGGCACAATTCCTATATGTGTTAACGGTTCACAATCCCAGCCTAGAGAGGTGGCCCATTCAAAAGGCCCAATGGGCTTAACGACAACCCATCAGCTTCAACAACAAAGCATCCTCGCAAGACGTTATATCGACAAGTTGTAGGGCCCTCTGATGTCCCGCGAGTCTGGTTGTCGTCCTTTTAACAGTTCACGACGTACGATCCGGGACAAAAAAACAGAGCAAAAGAAGAAAAGTGGCCTGAAACTGATGAAACCGTTCAATTTTGGGTTCCAAAAAGGGGCATAGCGAGCAAGCTGGCTGTCCCCGTCGTAGAGCTCTCAGAGAGCTTCGCAACGGTATGCTGTGCGTCGCGTAACTTCTTGCGGATCAAAAGTTATGGGCACTGGAGCGACGGAGACCTGGTCACAAACCCTATGCCCTCGGTTTGTGGGCCCAGCCTCTATGTGAAGCGAAGTTCTCTTGGCCAATGGTTCGTGGGTTTCAGTAATAGAAATTTGATGCATAAAGTATCTTGGCAACCCTAACTGGAGCAAAAAAAATTGAAAAGGGGGTGCAACCCGAGGACTTCCCAAGGGGTCACCCATCCTAGTACTACTCTCGCCCAAGCACACTTAACTTCGGAGTTCTGACAGGATCCGGTGCATTAGTGCTGGAATGATCGCACCCGGCATGTTGAGGGCACAATTGTTCTATGTGTTAACGGTTCACAGTCCCAGCCTAGAGAGATGGCCCATTCAAAAGGCCCAATGGGCTTAACGACAACCCATCCGCTTCAACAACGTAGCATCCTCGCAAGACGAGATATCGAGACCTTGTAGAGCCCTCTGATGTCCCGCGATTCAGGTTTTCATCCTTTTAACAGTTCACGACGTGCGATACGGGATGGAAAAACATATCAAAAGAAGAAAAGTGGCCAGAAACTGATGAAAACGTTCGATTTTGGGCTCCAAAAATAGGCATAGCGAGCAAGCTGGCTGCCCCCGTCGTAGAGCTCTCAGAGTACTTTGCAACTGTATGCTGTGCTCTGCGTCACTCCTTACGGATCAAAAGTTATGGGCACCGGAGCGACGAAGACCTGGTCTCAAACCCTACGCCCTCGGTCTGCGGGCCCAGCCTCTACGTGAAGCGAAGTTGTCTTGCCCAATGTTCTGTGGAATTCAGAAATAGAGATTTGGTCGATAAAGTATCTTGGCAACCCTAACCAGGGCAAAAAAAATTGAAAAGGGGGTGCAACACGAGGACTTCTCAGGGGGTCACCCATCATAGTACTACTCTCGCCCAAGCATGCTTAACCTCGGAGTTCTGATGGGATCCTGTGCAATAGTGCTGGTATGATCGCACCCGTCATGTTGAGGGCACAATTCCTTTATGTGTTAACAGTTCACAGTCCAAGCCTAGAGAGATGGCCCCTTCAAAAGGCCCAATGGGCTTAACGTCAACCCAACCGCTTCAACAACGCAGCATCCTCGCAAGACGTGATATCGACACATTGTAGGGACTTCTTATGTCCCGCGAGTCAGGTTGTCCTCCTTTTAACAGCTCACGACGTACGATCCGTGACGGAAAAACAAAGCAAAAGTAGAAAAGTGGCCTGAAACTGATGATAACATTCAATTTTCATCTCTGAAACTGAACAAAACAAACAAGCTGGCTGCCCCTGTCGTAGAGCTCTCAGAGAGCTTCGCATCGGTATGTTGTGCGCTGCGTAACTTCTTACGGATCAAAAGTTATGGGTACCGGTGCGACGGAGACCTGGTCACAGACCCTACGCCCTCGGTTTGCGGGCCCAGCCTCTACGTGAGGCGAAGTTGTCCTGCCTAATTTTTCGTAAGATTCAATAATAGAGATTTGGTGGATAAAGTATCTTGGCAACCCTAACTAAGGCAAAAAAAATTGAAAAGGGGGTACAACACGAGGACTTCCCAAGGTGTCACCCATCCTAGTACTACTCTCGCCCAAGCACGCTTAACTTCGCAGTTCTGATGGGATCCGGTGCATTAGTGCTGGTATGATCGCACCCGTCATGTTGAGGGCACAATTCCTATATGTGTTAACGGTTCACAGTCCCAGCCTAGAGAGATGGCCCATGCAAAAGCCCAATGGGCTTAACGACAACCCATCCACTTCAACAACGCAGCATCCTCGCAAAACGTGATATCAAAACGTTGTAGGGCCCTCTGATGTCCCGCGAGTCAGGTTGTAGTGCTTTTAACAATTCGCGACGTACGATTCAGGATGGAAAAATAGAGCAAAAGAAGAAAAGTGGCCTGAAACTGGTGAAAACGTTCAATTTTGGGCTCCAGAAATGGGCACAGTGAGCAAGCTGGCTGCCCTAGTAGTAGAGCTCTCAGAGAGCTTTGCAACGGCATGCTGGGCGGTGCGTAACTCCTTACGGATCAAAAGTTATGGGCATCGGAGCGACGGAGACCAGGTCACAAACCCTACGCCCTCGGTTTGCGGGCCCAACCTCTACGTGAAGCGAAGTTGTCTTGCCCAATGTTCCGTGGGATTCAGCAATAAAGATTTGGTAGATAAAGTATCTTGGCAACCCTAACAAGGGCAAAAACAATTTAAAAAGTGGTCCAACACGAGGACTTCCCAGGGGGTCACCCACCCTAGTACTACTCTCGCCCAAGCACGCTTACCTTCGCAGTTCTGATGGGATCCGGTGAATTAGTGCTGGTATGATCGCACCCGTCATGTTGAGGGCACATTTCCTATATGTGTTAACGGTTCACAGTCCCAACCTAGAAATATGGCCCATTCAAAAAGCCCAATGGGCTTAACGACAACCCATCCGTTTCAACAATGAAGTATCCTTGCAAGACGTGATATCGACACGTTGTAGAGCCCTCTGATGTCCAGCGAGTCAGGTTGTCGTCCTTTTAACAAATCAAGACGTATGATCCGGGACAGAAAAACAGAGCAAAAGAAGAAAAGTGGCCTGAAACTGATGAAAACGTTCGATTTCGGGATCCAAAAATGGGCACAGCGAGCAAGCTGGCTGCCCCCGTAGTAGAGCTCTTAGAGAGCTTTGTAACGGTATGTTGTGCGCTGCGTAACTCCTTACGGATCAAAAATTATGGGCACCGGAGCGACGGAGACCTGGTCAAAAACCCTACGCCCTCGGTTTGCGGGCCCAGCAACTACGTGAAGCGAAGTTGTCTTGCCCAATGTTCCGTGGGATTTGGTAATAGAGATTTGGTGGAAAAAGTATCTTGGCAACCCTAACTAGGGCAAAAAAAATTGAAAAGAGGGTGCAACACGAGGACTTCCAAAGGGGTCACCCATCCTAGTACTACTCTCGCCCAAGCACGCTTAACTTCGGAGTTCTGATGGGATCCGGAGCATTAGTGCTGGTATGATTGCCCCCGTCATGTTGAGGGCACAATTCCTATATGTGTTAACGGTTCACAGTCCCAACCTAGAGAGATGGCTCATTCAAATGGCCCAATGGGGTTAACGACAACCCATCTGCTTCAACAACGCAGCATCCTCGCAAGACGTGATATCGACACGTTGTAGAGCACTCTCATGTCCCACGAGTGAGGTTGTCGTCCTTTGAACAATTCACAACGTATGATCCGAGACAGAAAAACAGAGCAAAAGAAGAAAAGTGGCCTGAAACTGATGAAAATGTTCGATTTTGGGCTCCTAAAACGGGCAAAGAGAGCAAGCTGGCTACCCCCGTCGTAGAGCTCTAAGAGAGCTTTGCAACGGTATGTTGTGCGCCGCGTAACTCCTGACGGATCAAAAGTTATGGGCACCGGAGCGATGAAGACCTGGTCACAAACCCTATGCCCTCGGTTTGCGGGCCCAGCCTCTACGTGAAACGAAGTTGTCTTGCCCAATGTTCCGTACGATTCAATAATAGAGATTTGGTGGATAAAGTATCTTGGCAACCCTAACCAGGGCAAAAAAAATTGAAAAGGGGGTACAGCATGAGGACTTCCCAGGGGGTCACCTATCCTAGTACTACTCTCACCGAAGCACGCTTAACTTCGGAGTTCTGATGGGATCCGATGCATTAGTGCTGGTATGATCGCCTCCGCCATGTTGAGGGCACAATTGCTTTATGTGTTAACGGTTCACAGTCCCAGCATATAGAGATGACCCATTCAAAAGGCCCAATGGGCTTAACGATAACCCAACCGCTTCAACAACGCAGCATGCTCGCAAGACGTGATATCGACAAGTTGTAGGGCCCTCTTATGTCCTGCGAGCCAGGTTGTCGTCCTTTTAACAGCTCACGACGTACGATCCGGGACCAAAAAACACAGCAAAAGCAGAAAATTGGCCTGAAACAGATGAAAACATTCAATTTTGGGCTCCAAAATCAGACACAGCGAGCAATCTGGCTGCCTCCGTCGTAGAGCTCTCAGAGAGCTTTGCAACGGTATGTTGTGCGCTGCGTAACTCCTTACAAATCAAAAGTTATGGGCACCAGAGTGATGGAGACCTGGTCACAAACCCTACGCCCTTGGTTTACGGGCCCAGCCTCTACGTGAAGCGAAGTTGTCTTGCCCAATGTTCCGTGGGATTCAGTAATAGAGATTTGGTGGATAAACTATCTTTGCAACCCTAACCAGGACAAAAAAAAATTGAAATAGGGGTGCAACACGAGGACTTCCGAGGGGGTCCCCCATCCTATTACTACTCTCGCCCAAGCACGCTTAACTTCGGAGTTCTTATGGGATCCGGTGCATTAGTGCTGGTATGATCGCACCCGTCATGTTGAGGGCACAATTCTTATATGTGTTAACGGTTCACAGTCGCAGCCTAAAGAGATGGCCCATTCAAAAGGCCCAATGGGCTTAACGACAACCCAACCGCTTCAACAACGTAGCATCCTCATAAGACGTGATATCGACACGTTGTAGGGACTTCTTATGTCCCGCGAGTCAGGTTGTCCTCCTTTTAACAGCTCACGACATACGATCTGGGACGGAAAAATAGAGCAAAAGCAAAAAGTGGCCCGAAACTGATGAAAACGTTCAATTTTGTGCTCCAAAAATGGGCACAGCGAGCAAGGTGGTTTCCCTCGTCGTAGAGCTCTCAGAGAGCTTTGCAACGGCATGCTGTGCGCCGCGTAACTCATTATGGATCAAAAGTTATGGGTACCGGAGCGACGGAGACCTGGTCACAAACCCGACGCCCTCGGTTTGGGGGCCCAGCCTCTACGTGAAGTGAAGTTGTCTTGCCCAATGTTCCGTGGGATTCAGTAATAGAGATTTGGTGGATAAAGTATCATGGCAACCCTAACCAGGGCAAAAAAAATTGAAAAGGGGGTGCAACACGAGGACTTCCCAAGGGGCCACCCATCCTAGTACTACTCTTGACCAAGCACGCTTAACTTCGGAGTTCTGATGGGATCCGGTGCATTAGTGCTGGTATGATCGCACCCGTCATGTTGAGGCCATAATTCCTATATGTGTTAACGGTTCACAGTCCCAGCCTAGAGATATGGCCAATTCAAAAGGCCCAATGGGCTTAACGACAACCCATCCGCTTCAATAACGCAGCATCCTTGCAAGACATGATATCAACACATTGTAGGGCCCTCTGATGTCTAGCGAGTCAGGTTGTCATCCTTTTAATAGTTCACAACTTTCGATCCGGGATGGAAAAAAGGAGCAAAAGAAGAAAAGTAGTCTGAAACTGATGAAAACGTTCGACTTTGGGCTTCAAAATGGGGCACAGCGAGCAAGCTGGCAGCCCCCATTGTAGAGCTCTCAGAGAGCTTTGCAACGGTATGCTGTGCGCCACGTAACTCCTTACAGATCAAAACTTATGGGCACCGGAGCGACAGAGACCTGGTCACAAGCCCTACGCCTTCGGTTTGCGATCCCAGCCTCTACCAGAAGCGAAGTTGTCTTGCCCAATGTTCCGTGGGATTCAGTAAGAGAGATTTGGTGGATAAAGTACCTTGGCAACCCTAACCTTGGCAAAAAAAATTGAAAAGGGGGTACAACATGAGGACTTCCCAGGGGGTCACCCATCCTAGTACTACTCTCACCGAAGCACGCTTAACTTCGGAGTTCTGATGGGATCCGATGCATTAGTGCTGGTATGATCGCCTCTGTCATGTTGAGGGCACAATTGCTTTATGTGTTAACGGTTCACAGTCCCAGCATAGATAGATGACCCATTCAAAAGGCCCAATGGGCTTAACGATAACCCAACCGCTTCAACAACGCAGCATGCTCGCAAGACGTGATATCGACAAGTTGTAGGGCCCTCTTATGTCCCGCGAGCCAGGTTTTCATCCTTTTAACAGCTCACGACGTACGATCCGGGACCGAAAAACACAGCAAAAGCAGAAAATTGGCCTGAAACAGATGAAAACATTCAATTTTGGGCTCCAAAATTGGACACAGCGAGCAATCTGGTTGCCCCCGTCGTAGAACTCTCAGAGAGCTTTGCAACGGTATGTTGTGCGCTGCGTAACTCCTTACAGATCAAAGTTATGGGCACCGGAGTGATGGAGACCTGGTCACAAACCTTACGCCCTCGGTTTGCGGGCCCAGCCTCTACGTGAAGCGAAGTTGTCTTGCCCAATGCTCCGTGGGATTCAGTAATAGAGATTTGGTGGATAAACTATATTTGCAACCCTAACCAGGACAAGAAAAAATTGAAAGGGGGGCGCACCACGAGGACTTCCTAGGGGGTCACCCATCCTAGTACTACTCTCGCCCAAGCACGTTTAACTTCGGAGTTCTGATGGGATCCGGTGCATTAGTGCTGGTATGATCGCATCCGTCATGTTGAGGGCACAATTCTTATCTATGTTAACGGTTCACAGTCCCAGCCTAGTGAGATGGCCCATTCAAAAGGCCCAATGGGCTTAACGACAACCCATCCACTTCAACAATGCGGCATCCTCACAAGACGTGATATCAACACGTTGTAGGGACTTCTTATGTCCCGCGAGTTAGGTTGTCCTCCTTTTAACAGCTCACGACATACGATCTGGGACGAAAAAACAGAGCAAAAGCAAAAAGTGGCCCGAAACTGATGAAAACATTCGATTTTGTTCTCCAAAAATGGGCACAGTGAGCAAGCTGGCTGCCCCCGTCATAGAGCTCTCAGAGAGCTTTGCAACGGTATGATGTGCGCCGCGTAACTCCTTACAGATCAAAATTTATGGGCACCGGAGTGACGGAGACCTGGTCACAAACCCTACGCCTTCGGTTTGCGGGCCCAGC
Organism: Ehretia macrophylla; assembly: GCA_037974665.1. NCBI lineage: Eukaryota > Viridiplantae > Streptophyta > Magnoliopsida > Boraginales > Ehretiaceae > Ehretia > Ehretia macrophylla. The sequence continues at coordinate 83,086,392 of CM075765.1, read as the reverse complement.
CACTACGTGAAGCAAAGTTGTCTTGCCCAATGTTCCGAGGGATTCAGTAATAGAGATTTGGTGGATAAAGTTTCTTGGCAACCCTAACCAGGGCAAAAAAAAATGAAAAGGGGGTGCAACACGAGGACTTCCCAAGGGGCCACCCATCCTAGTACTACTCTCGACCAAGCACGCTTAACTCCAGAGTTCTGATGGGATCCGGTGCATTAGTGCTGGTATGATCGCACCGGTTATGTTGAGGGCACAATTGCTTTATTTGTTAACGGTTCACAGTCCCAGCCTAGAGATATGGCCAATTCAAAAGGCCCAATGGGCTTAACGAGAACCCATCCGCTTCAGTAACGTAGCATCCTTGCAAGACATGATATCAACACATTGTTGGGCCCTTTGATGTCTAGCGAGTCAGGTTGTCATCCTTTTAACAGTTCACAACTTTCGATCCGGGATGGAAAAAAAGAGCAAAAGAAGAAAAGTAGTCTGAAACTGATGAAAACGTTCGATTTTGGGCTCCAAAAATGAGCACAGCGAGCAAGGTGGCTGCCCCCGTCGTAGAGCTCTCAGAGAGCTTCGCAACGGTAAGCTGTGTGCCGCGTAACTCCTTGCGGATCAAAAGTTATGAGCACCGGAGCGACGAATACCTGGTCACAAACCTTACGCCCTCGGTTTGAGGTCCCAGCCTCTACGTGAAGCGAAGTTGTCTTGCCCAATGTAAGAGAGATTTGGTGGATAAAGTACCTTGGCAACCCTAACCTTGGAAAAAAAAATTGAGAAGGGGATGCAACACGAGGACTTCCTAGGGGTCACCCAACCTAGTGCTACTCTCGCCCAAGCACGCTTAACTTCGGAGTTCTGATGGGATCCGGTGCATTAGTGATGGTATGATCGCACCCGTAATGTTGATGGCACAATTGCTTTATGTGTTAACGGTTCACAGTCCCAGCCTAGAGAGATGGCCCATTCAAAAGGCCCAATGGGTTTAACGACAACCCATCCGCTTCAACAACTTAGCATCCTCACAAGACGTGATATCGACACGTTGTAGGGCCCTCTGATGTCCCGCGAGTCAGGTTGTCGTCGTTTTAACAGTTCACGACGTACGATCCGTGAAGGAAAAATAGAGCAAAAGAAGAAATGTGACCTGAAACTGATGAAAATGTTCGATTTTGGGCTCCAAAAATGGGCACAACGAGCAAGCTGGCTGTCCCCGTCGTAGAGCTCTCAGAGAGGTTTGCAACGGTATGTTGTGCGCCGCGTAACTCCTTACGGATCAAAAGTTATGGGCACTGGAGCGATAGAGACCTGGTAACAAACCCTACGCCCTCGGTTTGCGGGCCCAGCCTCATCGTGAAGCGAAGTTGTCTTGCCCAATGTTCCGTGGGATTCAGTAATAGAGATTTGGTGGATAAAGTATCTTGGCAACCCTAACCAGGGCAAAAAAATTGTAAAGGGGGTGCAACACGAGGACTTCCCAAGGGGTCACCCATCCTAGTACTACTTTCGCCCAAGCACGCTTAACTTTGGAGTTCTGATGGGATCCGGTGCATTAGTGCTGCTATGATCGCACCCATCATGGTGAGGGCACAATTGCTTTATGTGTTAACGGTTCACAGTCCCAGCCTAGAGTGACAGCCCATTGAAAAGGCCCAATGGGCTTTAAGACAATCCATCTACTTCAACAACGCAGCATCCTCGCAAGACGTGATATCGACACGTTTTGGGGCCCTCTGATGTCCCGTGAGTCAGGTTGTTGTCCTTTTAATAGTTCACGACGTACGATTCTGGACGGAAAAACAGAGCAAAAGAAGAAAAGTGGCATAAAACTGATGAATACGTTCTATTTTGGCCTCCAAAAATAGGCACCGCAAGCAAGCTGGCTGCCCCCGTAGTAGAGCTCTCAGAGAGCTTTGCAACGGTATGCTGTGCGCCGCGAACTCCTTACGGATCAAAAGTTATGGGTACCGGAGCGACCGAGAACTAGTCGCAAACCCTACGCCCTTGGTTTGCGGGCCCAGCCTCTACGTCAAGCGAAGTTATCTTCCGAAATGTTCCGCGGGATTCAGTAATAGAGATTTGATGGATAAAGTATCTTAGCAACCCTAACGAGGGCAAAAAAAGTTGAAAAGGGGGTTCAACACGAGAAATTCCGAGGGGGTCACCCATCCTAGTCCTACTCCCGCCCAAGCACGCTTAACTTCGGAGTTCTGATGGGATCCGGTGCATTAGTTCTGGTATGATCACACCCGTCATGTTGAGAGCACAATTCCTATATGTGTTAACGGTTCACAGTCCCAGCCTAGAGAGATGGCCTATTCGAAAGGCCCAATGGGCTGAACGGCGACCCATCCAGTTCGTCAACGCAGCATCCTTGCAACACGTTATATCGAAACGTTGTAGGGCCTCTGATGTCCCACGATTCATGTTGTCGTCCTTTTAATAGTCCACGATGTACGATCCGGGGCGGAAAAACATAGCAAAAGAAGAAAACTGGATTGAAACTGATGAAAACGTTCGATTTTGGGCTCCAAAAATAGGTACAACGAGCAAGCTGTTTGCCCCCGTCGTAGAGCTCTCAGAGAGCTTTGCAACGTTATGTTGTGCGCCGCGTAACTCCTTACGGTGCAAAAGTTATGGGCACCGGAGCGACCGAGATCTGGTCACAAACCCTACGCCCTCGGTTTACGGGCACAGCCTCTACGTGAGGCGAAGTTGTCTTGCCCAATGTTCCATGGGATTCAGTAATAGAGATTTGGTGGATAAAGTATCTTGATGACCCTAACCAGGGCAAAAAAAATTGAAAAAGGGGTGCAACACGAGGCCTTCCCAGGGGGCCACCCATCCTAGTACTACTCTCGCCCAAGCACTCTTAAATTCGGTGTTCTAATGGAATCCGGTGCATTAGTACTGGTATGATCGCACCCGTCAGGTTGAGGGCACAATTCCTCTATGTGTTAACGGTTCACAGTCCCAACTTAGAGAGATGGCCAATTCAAAAGGCCCAAGGGGCGTAACGACAACCCATCCGCTTCAACAACGCAGCATCCTCGCAAGACGTGACATTGACATGTTGTAGGGCCCTCTGATGTCCGGCAAGTCAGGTTGTCGTCCTGTCAACAGTTCACGACATATGATCCGGGACAAAAAAATAGAGCAATAGAAGAAAAGTGGCCCAATTGGCTTAACGACAACCCATTCGCTTCAACAACGCAGCATCCTCGCAAGAGGTGATATCGACACCTTGTAGATCCCTCTGATGTCCCACGAGTCAGGTTTTCGTCCTTTTAACATTTCACGATTTACGATCCGGGGCGAAAAAACAGAGCAAAAGAAGAAAAGCGGCCTAAAATTAATGAAAAGTTTCGATTATGGGCTCCAAAAATGGGCACAGCGATCAAGCTGGTTGCCCCCGTCGTAGAGCTCTTAGATAGCTTTGCAACTGTATGATGTGCGCCGCGTAACTCCTTACAGATCAAAAGTTATGGGCACCGGAGCGAAAGAGAGCTGGTCACAAGCCCTACGCCATAGGTTTGCAGGCCCTGCCTCTACATGAAGCGAATTTGTCTTGCCCAATGTTCTGTGGGATTCGGTAATAGAGATTTGGTGGATAAAGTATCTTGGCAACCCTAACCAGGGCAAAAAAAATTGAAAATGGGGTACAACACGAGGACTTCCCAGGGGGTCACACATCCTAGTACTACTCTCACCCAAGCACGCTAAACTTAGGAGTTCTGATGGGATCCGGTGCATTAGTGCTGGTATGATCGCACACGTCTTGTTGAGGGCACAATTGCTATATATGTTAACTGTTCAGAGTCCCAGCCTAGAGAGATGGCCCACTCAACAGGCCCAATGGCCTTAACGACAACCCAACCGCTTCAACAACGCAGCATCCTCGCAAGGCCCAAAATTGAATGTTTTCATCAGTTTTAGGCCACTATTCTTCTTTTGCTATGTTTTTCCATCCCGAATCGTACGTCGTGAACTGTTAAAAGGACGACAACCCAACTCGCGGGACATCAGAGGGCCCTACAAAGTGTCGATATCACGTCTTGCGAGGATGCTGCGTTGTTGAAGCGAATGGGTTGTCGTTAAGCCCATTGGGCCTTTTGAATGGGCCATCTCTCTAGGCTGGCACTATGAACCGTTAACACATATAGGAATTGTGCCCCTAACATGATGGGTGCGATCAGAGCAGCACTAATGCACCAGATCCCATCAGAACTCTGAATTTAAGCGCGCTTGGGCGAGAGTTGTACTAGGATGGGTGACCCCCTGGGAAGTCCTCGTGTTGCAACCCCTTTTCAATTTTTTTTGCCCTAGTTTTGGTTGCCAAGATACTTTATCCACCATATCTCTATTACTGAATCCCATGGAACATTGGGCAAGACAACTTCGCTTCACGTAGAGGCTGGGCCCGCAAATCCAGGGCGTAGGGTTTGTTACCAAGTCTCCGTCGCTCCAGTGCCCATAACTTTTGATCCGTAAGGAGTTACGCGGCACACAGCATACCGTTGCAAAGCTCTCTGAGAGCTCTACGACGGGGGCAGCCAGCTTGCTCGCTATGCCCATTTTTGGAGCACAAAATCGAACGTTTTCAAAAGTTTCAGGCCACTTTTCTACTTTTGCTATGTTTTTCTGTCCCGGATCGTACGTCGTGAACTGTTAAAAGGACGACAACCTGACTCGCGGGACCTCAGAGGGCCCTACAACGTGTTGATATCATGTCTTGCCAGGATGCTGCGTTGTTGAAGCTGATGGGTTGTCGTTAAGCCCATTGGGCCTTTTGAATGGGCCATCTCTCTAGGCTGGGACTGTGAACAGTTAACACATATAGGAATTGTGCCCTCAACATGACGGGTGCGATGACACCAACACTAATGAACCGGATCCCATCAGAACTCCGAAGTTAAGCGTGCTTGGGCGAGAGTAGTACTAGGATGGGTGACCCCCTCGGAAGTCCTCGTGTTGTACCCGGTTTTCAATTTTTTTTGCCCTGGTTAGGGTTGCCAAGATACTTTATCCACCAAATCTCCATTACTGAATCCCACGGAACATTGGGCAAGACAACTTCGCTTCACGCAGAGGCTGGGCCCGATAAACCGAGGGTGGAGGGTTTGTGACCAGGTCTCCGTCGCTCCAGTGCATATAACTTTTGATCCGCAGGGAGTTACGCGACGCACAGCATACCGTTGCAAATCACTCTGAGAGCTCTACGACGGGGGTAGCTAGCTTGCTCGCTGTGCCCATTTTTGGAGCACAAAATCGAACGTTTTCATCAGTTTTATGCCACTTTTCTTCTTTTGCTACGTTTTTTCGTCTCAGATCGTACGTCTTGAACTGTTAAAAGGACGACAAGCTGACTCGCGGGACATTAGAGGGCCCTACAATGTGTTGATATCACGTCTTGCGAGGTGCTTCGTTGTTGAAGCGGATGGGTTGTCGTTAAGCCCATTGGGCCTTTCGAATGGGCTATCTCTCTAGGCTGGGACTGTGAACCGTTAACACATATAGGAATTGTGCCCTCAACATGACAGGTGCGATCATATCAGCACTAATGCACCGGATCCCATCAGAACTCTGAAGTTAAGCGTGCTTGGGCGAGAGTAGTACTAGGATGGGTGACCCCCTGGAAGTCCTCGTGTTGCACCCTCTTTTCAATTTTTTTTATCTTTGTTAGGGTTGCCAAGATACTTTATCCACCAAATCTCTATTACTGAATCCCACGGAACATTGGGCAAGGCAACTTCGCTTCACGTAGAGGCTGGGCCCGTAAATCCATGGCGTAGGGTTTGTTACCAGGTCTCCGTCGCTCCAGTGCCCATAACTTTTGATCCGTAAGGAGTTACGCGGCGCATAACATACCGTTGCAAAGCCCTCTGAGAGCTCTACGACGGGGGCAGCCATCTTGCTCGCTATGCCAGTTTTTGGAGTCCAAAATCGAACGTTGTCATCAGTTTTAGGCCACTTTTCTTCTTTTGCTCTGTTTTTCCGTCCCGAATCGTACGTCGTGAACTTTTAAAAGGACGACAACCTAACTCGCGGGACATCAGAAGGCCCTACAACGTGTCGATATCATGTCTTGCGAGGATGCTGCGTTGTTGAACCGGTTGGGTTGCCGTTAAGCCCATTGGGCCTTTTGAATGGGCCATCTCTCTTGGCTGGGACTGTGAACCGTTAACACATAATGCAATTGTGCCGTCAACATGACGAGTGCGATCATACCAGCACTAATGCACCAGATCCCATCCGAACTCCGTAGTTAAGCGTGCTTGGGCGAGAGTAGTACTAGGATGGGTGACCCCCTGAGAAGTCCTCTTGTTGCTCCCCCTTTTCAATTTTTTTTGCCCTGGTTAGGGTTGCCAAGATACTTTATCCGCCAAATCTCTATCACTGAATCCCACGGAACATTCGGGCAAAACAACTTCGCTTCACGTAGAGGCTGGGCCCGTAAACCGAGGGCGTAGGGTTTGTCACCAGGTCTCCGTCTCTCCGGTGCCTATAACTTTTGATCCGTAAGGAGTTACGAAGTGCACAGCATACCGTTGCAAAGCTCTCTGAGAGCTCTATGACGGGGGCGGCCAGCTTTCTCGCTGTGCCCGTTTTGGAGCCCAAAATCGAACGTTTTCGTCAGTTTCACACCATTTTTCTTCTTTTGCTCTATTTTTCCGTCCCGGATCGTACGTCGTTAACTTTTAAAAGGACGACAACCTGAGTTGCGGGATATTAGAAGGCCCTACAACACGTCGATATCACGTCTTGCGAGGATGCAGCGTTGTTGAAGCGGATGGGTTGTCGTTAAGCCCATTGGGCCTTTTCAATGGGCCATCTCTCTAGGATTGGACTGTGAACCGTTAACACATATAGGAATTGTGCCCTCAACATGATGGGTGCGATCATACCAACACTAATGCTCCGGATCCAATCAGAACTCCGAAGTTAAGCGTGCTTGGGCGATAGTAGGACTAGGATGGGTGACCCCTTGGGAAGTCCTCGTGTTGCACCCCCTTTTCAATTTTTTTTGCCCTGGTTAGGGTTGCCAAGATAGTTTATCCAACAAATCTCTATTACTGAATACCGCGGAACATTGGGCAAGGCAACTTCGCTTCACGTAGAGGCTGGGCCCACAAACCGAGGGCGTAGGGTTTGTGACCAGGTCTCCGTCGCTCTGGTGCCAACAACTTTTGATCCGCAACGTGTTACGCGGCGCACAACATACCGTTGCAAAGCTCTCTGAGAGCTCTACGACGGGGGCAGCCAGCTTGCTCGCTGTGACCATTTTTGGAGACCAAAATCAAACGTTTTCATCAGTTTCAAGCCACTTTTCTTCTTTTGCTCTGTTTTTTCATCCCAGATCGTACGTCGTGAGCTGTTAAAAGGACGGCAACCTAACTTGTGGGACATCAGAGGGCCCTACAACGTGTCGATTTCACCTCTTGCGAGGTTGCTGTGTTGTTGAAGCAGATTAGGTGTCGTTAAGCCCATTGGGCCTTTTGAATGGGCCATCTCTCTAGACTGGGACTGTGAACCGTTAACACATATAGGAATTATGCCCTCAACGTGACGGGTGCGATCATACCAGCACTAATGCACCGGATCCCATCAGAACTCCGAAGTTAAGCGTGCTTGGGCGAGAGTAGTACAATGATGGGTGACCCCTTGGGAAGTCCTCGTTTTGCAACCTCTTTTCAATTTTTTTGGTCCTGGTTAGGGTTGCCAAGATACTTTATCCACCAAATCTCTATTACTGAATCCCACGGAACATTGGGCAAGACAACTTCGCTTCACGTAGAGGCTGGGCCCGCAAATCGGGGGCATAGGGTTTGTGACCAGGTCTTCGTCGCTCCGATGCCCATAACTTTTGATCTGTAAAGAGTTACGCGACCCACAGCATACCGATACAAAGCTCTCTGAGAGCCCAACGACGAGGGTAGCAATCTTGATCGCTGTGCCCATTTTTGGGGCCCAAAATCGAACGTTTTCATCAGTTTCAAGCCACTTTTCTTCTTTTGCTCTGTTTTTCCGGCCCGGATCGTACGTCGTGAACTGTTAAAAGCACGAAGACCTGACTCGTGGGACATCAGAGGGCGCTACAACGTGGCGAGATCACGTCTAGCAAGCGGGATGCGTTGTTGAAGCGGCTGGGTTGTCGTTAAGCCGATTGGGCCTTTTGAGTGGGCCATCTCTCTAGGCTGGGCCTGTGAACAGTTAACACATAAAGGAATTGTCCCCTCAACATGCCGGGTCCGATCATACCTGCACTAATGCACCGGATCCCATCAGAACCCCGAAGTTAAGCGTGCTTGTCCGAGAGTAGTACTAGGATGGGTGACCCCCTGGGAAGTCCTCGTGTCGTACCCCCTTTTCAATTTTTTTTGCCCTGGTTAGGGTTGGCAAGATACTTTATCCACCAAATCTCTATTACTGAATCCCACGGAAGATTGGGCAAGACAACTTCGCTTGACGTAGAGGTTAGGCCCACAAACTGAGGGCGTAGAGTTTGTGACCAGGTCTCCGTCGCTCCGGTGCCCATAACTTTTGATCCGTAACGAGTTACGCGGCGCACAACATACCGTTGCAAAGCTCTTTGAGAGCTCTAAGACGGGGGCAGCCAGCTTGCTTGCTATGCAATTTTTGGAGCCCAAAATCTAACCTTTTCTTCAGTTTCGGGCCACTTTTCTTCTTTTGCTATGTTTTTCCGATCTACTTTTCATCTTTTGCTCTGTTTTCAGTCCCGGATCGTATGTAATGAACTGTTAAAAGGACGACAACCTGACTCGCGCGACATCAGAGGGCCCTACAACGTGTCGATATAACGTCTTGCGAGGATGCTGCGTTGTTGAAGTGGATGGGTTATCGTTAAGCCCATTGGGCCTTTTGAATGGGCCATCTCTCTAGGCTGGGACTGTGAACCGTTAACACATATAGGAATTGTTCCCTCAACATGACGGGTGCAATCATACCAGCACTAGTGCACCGGATCCCATCAGAACTTCGAAGTTAAGCGTGCTTGGGCGAGAGTAGTACTAGGATGGGTGACCCCTTGGGAAGTCCTCGTGTTGCACCCCCTTTTCAAATTTTTTTGCCCTAGTTATTGTTGCCAAGATACTTTATCCACCAAATCTCTATTTTGAATCCCACGGAACATTGGGCAAGTCAACTTCGTTTCACGTAGAGGTTGGGCCCGTAAACGGAGGGCGTAGGGTTTGTGACCAGGTCTCCGTCGCTCCAGTGCCCATAACTTTTGATCTGTAAGGAGTTACGCGGCGCACAGCACACCGTTGCAAAGCTCTCTGAGAGCTCTACGACGGGGGCAGCCAACTTGCTCGCTGTGCCTATTTTTGAAGCCCAAAATCGAACGTTTTCATCAGTTTCAGGCCACTTTTCTTCTTTTGCTCTATTTTTTTGTCCCGGATCATACGTTGTGAACTGTTAAAATGACGGCAACCTGACTCACGGGACATCAGAGGGCCTACAACGTGTCGATATAACGTCTTTCGAGGATGCTGCGTTGTTAAAGCGGATGGGTTGTCGTTAAGCCCATTGGGCCTTTTCAATGGGCCATCTCCCTAGGCTGGGATTGTGAATCGTTAACACATAAAGGAATTGTGCCCTCAACATGACGGGTGCGATCATACCAGCACTAATGCACCGAATCTCTTCAGAACTTCGAAGTTAAGCGTGGTTGGGCGAGAGTAGTACTAAGATGGGTGACCCCCTGGGAAGTCCTCGTGTTGCACCCCCTTTTCAATTTTTTTTTGCCCTGGTTAGGGTTGCCAAGATACTTTATCCACCAAATCTCTATTACCGAATCCAACGGAACATTGGGCAAGACAACTTCGCTTCACGTAGAGGCTGGGCCCACAAACCGAGGGCGTAAGTTTTATGACCAGGTCTCCGTCGCTCCGGTGCCCATAACTTTTGATCCGTAATGCTTTACGCAGCGCACAACATACCGTTGCAAACCTCTCTGAGAGCTATACGACGGGGTCATCCAGCTTACTCGCTGTGCCAGTTTGTGGAGCCCAAAATTGAACATTTTCATCCATTTCAGGCCACTTTTGTTCTCTTGCTCTATTTTTCTGTCCCGGATCGTACGTCGTGAGCTGTTAAAAGGACGACAACCTGATTCGCGGGACATCACAGGGCCCTACAACGTGTGGATATAACGTCTTGTGAGGATTCTACGTTGTAGAAGTGGATGAGTTGTCGTTAAGCGCATTGGGCCTTTTGAATGGGCCATCTTTCTAGGCTGGGACTGTGAACTCTTAACACATATTGGAATTGTGCCCCCAACATGATGGGTGCGATCATACCAGCACTAATGCACCGGATCCCATCAGAACTCCGAAGTTAAGTGTGTTTGGGCGAGAGTAGTACTAGGATGGGTGCCCCCTGGGAAGTCCTCGTGTTGCACCCCCTTTCCAAATTTTTTTGCCCTGGTTAGGGCTGCCAAGATACTTTATCCACCAAATCTCTATTACTGAATCCCACGGACCATTGGGAAACACAACTTCGCTTCACGTAGAGGCTGGGCCTGCAAACCGAGGGCGTAGGGTTTGTGATCTGGTCTCCGTCGCTTCGGTGCCTATAACTTTTGATCCGCAAGGAGTTATGCGGCGCACAGCATACCGTTGCAAAGCTCTTTGAGAGCTCTACGACGGGGGCAGCCAGCTTGCTCGCTTTGCCAGTTTTTAGAGCCCAAAATCGAACGTTTTCATCAATTTCAGGCCACTTTTCTTCTTTTGCTCTGTTTTTCCGTCCCGGATAATACTTTGTGAACTGTTAAAAGGACAACAACCTTACTCACGGGACATAAGAGGGCCCTACAATGTGTCGATATAATGTCTTGCGAGGATGCTGCGTTGTTGAAGTGGATGGGTTGTCGTTAAGTCCATTGGGCCTTTTGAATGGGCCATCTCTCTATGCTGGGACTATGAACCGTTAACACATATAGGAATTGTGCCCTCAACATGACAAGTGGGATCATACCAGCACTAATGCACCGGATTCCATTTGAACTCCGAAGTTAAGCGTGCTTGGGCGAGAGTAGTACTAGGATGGGTGACCCCTCGGGAAGTCCTCGTGTTGCACCCCCTTTTCAAATTTTTTTGCCCTGGTTAGGGTTGCCAAGATACTTTATCCACCAAATCTCTATTACTGAATCCCATGGAATATTGGGCAAGACAACTTCGCTTCACGTAGAGGCTGGGCCCGCAAACCGAGGGCATAGGGTTTCTGACCAGGTCTCCGTCGCTCCGGTGCCCATAACTTTTGATCTGTAAGGAGTTACGTAGCGCACAGCATACCGTTGCAAAGCTCTCTGAGAGCTCTACGATGGGCGCAGCCAGCATGCTCGTTGTGCCCATTTTTGGAGCTCAAAATCGAACGTTTTCATTAGTTTCATGCCATTTTTCTAATTTTGCTCTGTTTTGTCGTTCCGGATTGTACGTCGTGAACTGTTAAAAGGACGACAACCTGACTTGTTGGACATCAGAGGGCCCTACAACGTGTTGATATCATGTCTTGCAAGCATGCTGCGTTGTTGAAGCGGATGGGTTGTCGTTAAGCCCATTGGACCTTTTGAATGGGCCATCTCTCTAAGCTCTCTGTTTTGTCATCCCGGATCGTACGTCATGAATTGTTAAAATGATGACAACCTGAATCGTTGGGCATCAGGGGGCCCTACAACGTGTCGATATCACGTCTTGCAAGCATGCTGTGTTGTTGAAGCGGATGGGTTGTCGTTAAGCCCATTGGGCCTTTTGAATGGGCCATCTCTCTAAGATGGGATTCTGAACAGTTAACAAATAAAGGAATTGTGCCCTCAACATGACGAGTGCGATCATACCGGCACTAATGCACCGGATCCCATCAGAACTCCGAAGTTAAGCATGCTCGGGAGAGAGTAGTACTAAGATGGGTGACCCCACTGGGAAGTCCTCGTGTTGCACCCCCTTTTCAATTTTTTTTGCCCTGGTTAGGGTTGCCAAGATACTTTATCCACCAAATCTCTATTACTGAATCCCACGGAACATTGGGCAAGACAACTTCTATTCTTGTAGAGGCTGGGCCAGCAAACCGAGGGCGTAGGGTTTATGACCATGTCTCCGTCCCTCCGGTGCCCATAACTTTTGATCCGTAAGGAGTTACTTGGCGCACAGCATACCGTTACAAAGCACTCTGAGAGCTCTACGACGAGGGCAGTAGCTTGCTCGCTGTGCCCATTTTTGGAGCCCAAAATCGAACGTTTTCATCAGTTTCAGTCTACTTTTCATCTTTTGCTCTGTTTTCAGTCCCGGATCGTATGTCGTGAACTGTTAAAAGGACGACAACCTGACTCGCGGGACAACAAAGGGCTCTACAACATGTCGACATAATGTCTTGCGAGGATGCTGCGTTGTTGAAGTGGATGGGATATCGTTAAGCCCATTGGGCCTTTTGAACCGGCTATCTCTCTAGACTGGGACTGTGAACCGTTAACACATATAGGAATTGTGCTCTCAACATGACGGGTGCGATCATACCATCACTAATGCACCGGATCCCATCAGAATTTCGAAGTTAAGCGTGTTTGGGCGAGAGTATTACTAGGATGGGTGACCCCCTGGGAAGTCCTCGTGTTGCACCCCCTTTTTAATTATTTTTTCCCTAGTTAGGGTTGCCAAGATACTTAATCCACCAAATCTCAATTACTGAATCCCACGGAACATTGGGCAAGACAACTTCCTTTCACGTTGAGGTTGGGCCCGCAAACCAAGGGAGTACGGTTTGTGACGAGGTCTCCGTCGCTCCGGTGCCTATAACTTTTGATACGTAAGGAGTTACGCGGCGCACAGCATACCGTTGCAAAGTTCTCTGAGATCTCTACAACGGGGGCAGCAAGGATGCTCGCTGTGCCCCTTTTTGGCACCCTAAATTGAACGTTTTCGTTAGTTTCAGGCCACTTTTCTTCTTTTGCTCTATTTTTCTATCCCGGATCATACGTTGTGAACTGTTAAAAAGACGACAACCTGACTCGCAGGACATCAGAGGGCCTTACAACGTGTCGATATAACATCTTGCTAGGATTTTGCGTTGCTGAAGTGGATGGGTTGTCTTTAAGCCCATTGGGCCTTTTGAATGGGCCATCTCTCTAGGCTGGGACTGTGAACCGTTAACACATATAGGAATTGTGCCCTCAACATGACGGGTGCGATCATACCAGCACTAATGCACCGGATCCCATCAGAACTCCAAAGTTAAGCGTGCTTGGGTGAGAGTAGTACTAGGATGGGTGACCCCCTGGGAAGTCCTTGTGTTGCACCCCCTTTTCAATTTTTTTTGCCCTGGTTAGGGTTGCCAAGATACTTTATCCACCAAATCTCTGTTACTGAATCCCACATAACATTGGGCAAGACAGCTTCGTTTCACGTAGAGGCTGGGCCCTCAAACCAAGGGCGTAGGGTTTGTGACCAGGTCTCCGTCACTCCGGTGCCCATAACTTTTGATTAGTAAGGAGTTACGCGGCGCACAGCATGCCATTGAAAAGCTCTCTGAGAGCTCTACGATTGGGGCAGCCAGCATGCTCGCTGTTCCCGTTGTTGGAGCCCAAAATCGAATGTTTTCATCAGTTTCAGGCCACTTTTCTTCTTTTGCTCTGTTTTTCCGTCCCGGATCGTACGTCGTGAACTGTTAAAAGGACGACAACCTGACTCGCGGGACATCAGAGGGCTCTACAACGTGTCGATATAACGTCCTGCAAGGATGCTGCGTTGTTGAAGTGGATGGGTTGTCGTTAAGCCCATTGGGCCTTTTGAATGGGCTATCTCTCTAGGCTGGGACTCTGAACAGTTAACACATATAGGAATTGTGCCTTCAATATGACGGGTGCGATCATCCTAGCACTAATGCACCGGATCCCATCAGAACTCCGAAGTTAAGCGTGCTTGGTCAAGAGTAGTACTAGGATGGGTGACCCCCTGGGAAGTCCTCGTGTTGCACCCCCTTTTCAATTTTTTTTTGCCCTGGTTAGGGTTGCCAAGATACTTTATCCACAAAATCTTTATTACTGAATCCCACGGAACATTGGGCAAGACAACTTTGTTTCACGCAGAGGCAGGGCCCGCAAACCGTTGGCGTAGGGTTTGTGACTAGGTCTCCGTCGCTCTAGTGCCCATAACTTTTGATCTGCAAGTAGTTATGTGAGGCCTGACCCCGAATAACGTGTCCTACCTCGATTTGTGCACCTTAGACCTAAAATTAATTGACCAACCTTGGATTACGTTTCCTGTGTTGTTTTTTCGTGCATACCTCGTCATACGTGCCTTGACCTAGAATAGTGTGCCCTAATCCCCGACTCACGTGCGGTACCTAGAAATACATGCCCTGACCTTGATGTACGTGCGTTACCTTATTTTGTGTGCCCTAACCTTGAACTGCGTACCTTAACCTAGATATAGAGTCATGCCTTGATTTGCGTGCATTTGCATTTTAATCCGTGCATTTATCTTGAAGTACGTGCATTAGTCTTAAAGTTCATGTCTTACCTCGTAGTTCGTGTCTACCTCGTAATTCGTGCCCTAGACCTAGGAATCCGTGCCACCACGTTGATCAAGAAAGAATCCTACACAAAGCACTAGGCACTAAAATAATCCTACACAATCCACTAACCAATATTATATTCCTAATTCAAATTCTTTACAAACTCTACTAACAATAAAATAATACTAAACTATTCCTACATTTCCTACTAACTATTATTCTATTCATAATTCAATTCATCAACAAACATTCCTATATTATATTCTATCTAGATTCCATAATTCCCCAACATTCCTATGACAATTCTAATGACACAAATGCATAAAGAATTATTCCTAGACAAACTATGACAAACACTTAGCACAATGCATAAAAAAATGCTCAAAACCACCTAAATCCTCTACCTTGCTCAACCAAACCACCTTTGCCCATGCTAAACATTTTAAAATCACACATTGAAGACACAAAAATCAGAATTTAATGGCCCAAGGCCGACCAAGTGCTTCAATAATGCAAAAGCCTTCATTTTTTGTCATTTCTTCTTTCCTCTCACATTTTCTCTCTCTCCCTCTCATTCTCTCTCTCCATTTCGGTTTTGGCTGAGTTCTCTCCACCTCTTAGCTCATCTTCATCATCCTAAGGTGCATCAAGACAAACCACAAGCAAAGAAACTCACCCAAGCAAGCTAGGATGCAAGAAACACACATGCAAGCATTTTGAGTCACCATTTTCGGCCTAGGTAAGTTTTCTTGGCTTCCATTTCTTTTCTTCTTGTTCTAACCTCATGCATGTGCTAAGAGATTGATCACTAGGCTAGGAAAAATAGAGAAACCAAGTTGGAATCTCGGCTAAGCAAGAAGAAGAAGAGATTTGAAGCTTCAACAAGTTTTTGTGCATCTTTGTGGTTGATTGCTAAGGTGAGGGTTAAAACATTTTGAAAACTCTTAAAAAATTCACATGCATGCTCATAAATGTGTGTATTTGCTTCTGTACTTGAGCTATATGGTCGTTCATAAGCTTAAACAACCATGCATGGCAAGATCTTGGCTTGAAAATGATGCTAGGTGAAGTCGAAATTGTTGACAGCTCTCTGACCAGTCTGTTCGAGGTAAGTTTAGCTAGACAAATGATATTGAAAATGCATGAAAATTTGTAGGTGACTAGTTTGGACAGTTTTGAACAATTTTCCCAGAAATAGGCCGAAGCAATTTTTGACTCTAAGGTCCTCAAAATGGCAAATCTTTAAAATGTGACCAAATCTGGAAATCTGGAAAAATGAAGCAGGTTTTGGCAGATGCACTGACTTTGTCGAACGAACCATATTTGACTGAGTAAATGATGTCCAAAATGCATGAAATTTTTTGTGCTGCTATATTTTTCAGTGCTGGACAATTTTGTCAGAAATGGACCAAGGCTAAAACGGAACCTAAGGACCTCCAAAATGTCAATTTCTGAAAAGTATGCAAATCTGGACAGTTTTGTGCTATTCCACTGTTTCGGCTATATCTAATGATCCCGAACTCCAATTGATGCAAGGTTTGTTTCTGATTTTAGTTAACTTCTTACGCTTTAATTTGAAATCTTATTCACTGAATTTAGAGATTGTTTTATTATCCTACTGATTGTGAGAAAACAGCCTATTGCAGTAAGGGTTTCACTTAGTATTATGCTTAGAAAAAAAAAATTGTTGTGGCTTCTCTTGTTGAATTAAATGCTTGGGATTGTAGCTTCGGGATGTTGTGTGGACTGTTTTGAATGTTTGAAGATGTTGAATTAAATGATGCATGGTTTGAGATTGACTTTGAGTTGGGTTGAGGCTCAAATTGCATGAATATACACGAAATGGAAACCCTAATGACTAGGTAGTTTTGATAAGTGTTGATCATTTGGATGTTGTGTGGAAATTATATGCTTAGTGGGCTGCCCGTAAATGTCTTATAACTTCAAATGTGATTTTGACCATTGCATGTTGTCAAATAAGCTTTTCTTGCAACCGAACCCACATAGATGTTGTTGCATGTTGAATAATCGTATCACTTGATTACGTGGACTTCGAAATGAGCTATATGGCTTAACTTGCATGTGTTACATGGCTGCCCGTTTAATGTTCATATGACTCTATATGTCTTTAAAGTGAAATTACTTGTCTTATCGTGCCTTGTTTGATTACTTGACAACGTGCGATCTTATAACTGCTCGGAGGTGACCTACTTTGTTGTCCTCTTAATGTGATATGTTAAATGTTATAAATGTGCATTGCATACGAGGTTGCAACCTTTCATTGTGGCATGGTAGCGTTTCACAAACGCTGGGCGGCATAGGGCTTGCCGGTGCTCCCGTGACTACCATGGTCCAATTCCCTCTCTCACTTGGCATTCCACCCTCGGAGAGTTGGATCGTAGGTTTTGGGGTACATCCGAAGTACACCCAATTGGGAGCGATAAGTGGATTATTGAAGTCGGCCGCAACAATTGTATCGAAATTGAAATTGAGAGCAACTGCTCACCGTATCCTTGAAATGATTGGTAAATGTATCTGTTACTCGATTTGTTTCATATATTTGCGTACCTTATTATTTGTAATACGTGACATGTTTTCAAAAAGAGTTTTCATAAATTGAACCGGAAAATAAGTTTCAAAATGTATTTCTCGTTCCCCCTCGCTGAGTTCATAAGGACTCACCCTCTTTTTTATCACAGGTGAAGAAGAACAGGTACAGGTACCCGAGGACAACGTGCCTATCGATGATTCCTTGGAGTGATTGCCTATCCCTACGTGCTTTTGTGCTTTGCCTGAAAGTGGTTGCTATATGGATGTTGTGTTTGATTGCAAACTAATCATTTTATTGATGTAAATGACCCCGTTGTAATTTGGGTCTAATTCTGGGATTGTACTACCTATAGCCGGACGAACTTTTATTTGGTGGTTTGCTTTCGTTTTCTTAATTGGTAGTTATCGTAGGCATTCAAACCACTAGATGAACAATCAACTAAGTTAATTCTATCTAATTTCACTTAGGTGCTCACTTGCAAACCAAAGGATAATAGGTACTTGCATGATAGGAAATTGACAAATAAACGGGACATAGTTATCATGTTAGGCTTATTAACCAAACAAAACCTTCAAGATAAACTAGTAGGCAAATCGATTGGTGACAAATAGGAGTCCTTAATGGAATTGGGTTAATGATTGGAATAATTGAGGCGTTTAGAGAATTAGGTCAAACCAAAGAGCCCAATTACAGCCATTATGCTGCCGGTTTTCCGAAAAAATTTGGAGTTTAGGCCAAAACGTTAAGTGTTAAATCGTCATAAACAATTAAGTATGTGATATTACCTGAATGTTTAGTTCACACCCTAGTCTAACCTTACAGACCGGGTTGGGGCGTGACAAGTTACGCGGCGCACAGCATACCGTTGCAAAGCTCTCTGAGAGCTCTACGACGGGGGTAGCTAGCATGCTCGTTGTGCCCGCTTTTGGAGCCCAAAATTGAACGTTTTCATCAGTTTCAGGCCACTTTTCTTCTTTTTCTCTAATTTTCCGTCCTGGATCGTACGTCGTGAACTGTTAAAAGGACAACAACCTGACTCGCCGGACATCAGAGGGCCCTACAACGTGTCGATATCACGTCTTGCAAGCATGTTGCGTTATTGAAGCGGATGGGTTGTCGCTAAGCCCATTGGGCCTTTTGAATGGGCCATCTCTCTAAGCTAGGACTCTGAACAGTTAACACATAAAGAAATTGTGCCCTCAACAGGACGGGTGAGATCATACCAGCACTAATGCACCGGATCCCATCAGAACTCCGAAGTTAAGCGTGCTTGGGCGAGAGTAGTACTACGATGGGTGACCCCCTGGGAAGTCCTCGTGTTGTACCCCCCTTTTCAAATTTTTTTGCCCTAGTTAAGGTTGCCAAGATACTTTATCCACCAAATCTCTATTACTGAATTCCACGGAACATTGGGCAAGACAACTTCATTTCACGTAGAGGTTGGGCCTGCAAACCGAGGGCGTAGGGTTTGTGACCAGGTCTCTGTCGCTCCGGTGCCCATATCTTTTGATCTGTAAGGAGTTACGCGGCGCACAGCTTACCGTTCCAAAGGTCTCTGAGAACTCTATGACGGGGGCAGCAAGTACGCTTGCTGTGCTCTTTTTGGAGCCAAAAATCGAACGTTTTCATCAGTTTCAGGGCACTTTTCTTATTTTGCTCTGTTTTTCCATCCCGGATCGTACGTCGTGAACTATTAAAAGGACGACAACCTGACTCGCGGTACATCAGAGGGCCTTACAACGTGTCGATATCAGGCCTTGCGATGATGCTGCATTGTTGAAGCAGATGGGTTGTCGTTAAGCCCATTGGGCTTTTTGAATGGGCCATCTCTCTAGGCTGGGACTGTGAACCGTTAACACATATAGGAATTGTTCCCTCAACATGATGGGTGCGATCATACCAGCACTAATGCACCAGATCACATCAGAACTCCGAAGTTAAGCGTGCTTGGGCGAGAGTAATACTAGGATGGGTGACCCACTGGGAAGTCCTCGTGTTGCACCCCATTTTCCAATTTTTTTGCCCTAGTTAGGGTTGTGAGGGCCGACCCCGATTTGCGTCCAAAACCTAACTTCGTGTGCCCTAACCTAGATTTGCGTGCCATGACCTAGGTTTAAGAATTGTGTTCATTTTATGTGTCATGCATTGAATTACGTGCATTCATTTAGGGTTGCGTGCTTTTACTTGAAAAACGTACGTTCGTCTTGTAGTTCGTGTCCTACCTTTTAGTGTGTGCCCTAGACCTAAGAAAGCGTGCCTTCACGCTAAACAAGAAAGCATCTTACACGGAGCACTAGACTATTAAACAATCCTACAAAATTCACTATCAATATAATAATCCTAATTCAACTTACTAGAAGACGAAATAGCACCAAAAGCTAGACATTCTTCATTCTTTATTCCTTATTCTTTTTGCACTTTCAAGACACAATTAATTAATGATCAAAAGTTGACAAAAATTCAGAATTGGAAGCTAGCTTGGTCGACCATACCTTGGTGTTTGCACAAGGTTTGAACAATTTTATAATCAACTATGCATGCTTAGACATTCTATGACACAAATGCTTAGAAAATTGCTCAAAAACCCTACCATTTGCACACTATTTTCGGTCACATCATTCTTGCCCATCCTAGGAATTTCAAATTGCACATTGAAGATGCTGAATTTGGACTGCCCAAGGCCGACCACAACCTCAAAGAAATTGCAAAGCCATCACTTTGTCATATTCTCTCTTTTCCTTCAATTTCTCTCACTTCCCTCTCAATTTTCCTCTCTCATTCTCGGCCTTGGCTGAGTTCTTCATCTCCATAGCTTCTCTTTTTCACACCATAGCTAAACCAAGCAAGCCACAAGCAAAAGACTTCAACCGAGCTAGCTAAGAAGTGAAAATCACACTTGCATGTGCATTGAAGACTCCATTCGGCCTAGGTAAGCTTCTTGGCATCCATTTCTTTTCTTCAAGCCCTAACTACATGCATGTACTAAGAGATTGATCACTAAGCTAGGAAAAATAGAGAAAAGCTAGTTGGGTTTTCGGCTAAGCAAGGAGAGGAAGAAAGTTGAGCTTCAACAAGGTTTTGAGCATCTTTGTGGTTGATTGCTAAGGTGAGGGTTAAAACCTTTTGAAAACTCTTCAAAAATTCACATGCATGTTCATAAATGTGTGTATTGGCTTCTGTAATTGAGCTATATGGTCGTTCATAAGCTTAAACAACCATGCATGGCAAGATCTTGGCTTGAAAATGATGCTAGGTGAAGTCGAAATTGTTGACAGCTCTCCGACCAGTCTATTCGAGGTAAGTTTAGCTAGGAAAATGATATTGAAAATGCTTGAAAATTGGTAGGTGACTATTTTGGACAGTTTTGAACATTTTTCCCAGAAATAGGCCGAAGCAAATTTTGACTCTAAGATCCTCAAAATGGCAAATCTTTAAAATGTGTCCAAATCTGGAAATCTGGAAAAATGAAGCAGGTTTTGGCAGATGCACTGACCTTGTGGAACGAACCATATTTGACTTAGTAAATGATGTCCAAAATGCATGAAATTTGGTTTGATACTATATTTTTCAGTTCTGGACAATTTTGTCAGAAATGGACCAAGGCTAAAACTGACCCTAAAGACCTCAAAAACGTCACTTTCTGAAAAGTGTGCAAATCTGGACAGTTTTGTGCTATCTCACTGTTTCGGCTATAACTAATGATTCCGAACTCCAATTGATGCAAGGTTTGTTTCTGATTTTAGTTAACTCATTAAGATTTAATTTGACATCTTATTCACTAGATTTGGAGATTGTTTGATTATTATATTGATTGTGAGAATACAGCCTATTGCAGTAAGGGTTTCACTTAATGTGGTACTTAGAAAAATTGTGGTGACTTCTCTTGTTGAATTAAATGCTTGGGATTGTAGCTTCGGGATGTTGTGTAGACTGTTTTGAATGTTTGAGGATGTTGAATTAAATGATGCATGGTTTGAGATTGACTTTATCCACCAAATATCTATTACCGAATCCCACGGAACAATGGGCAAGACAACTTCGTTTCACGTAGAGGCTGGGCCCGCAAACCGAGGGCGTAGGGTTTGTGGCCAGGTCTCCGTCGCTCCAGTCCCCATAACTTTTGCTCCGTAAGGAGTTACGCAGCGCACAGCATACCGTTGCAAAGCTCTTTGAGAGCTCTACGACGGGGGCAGCTAGCATGCTCGCTGTGCCCATTTTTGGAGTCCCAAAATCGAACGTTTTCATCAGTTTCAGGCCACTTTTCTTCTCTTGCTCTGTTTTTCCATCGCGGATCGTACGTCGTGAACTGTTAAAAGGACGACAACCTTACTCGCGGGACATCTGAGGGCCCTACAATGTGTCGATATCATGTCTTGCAAGTATCCTGTGTTGTTAAAGCGGATGGGTTGTCGTTAAGCCCATTAAGCTTTTTGAACGGGCCATCTCTCTAGGCTGGGATTGTGAACAATTAACACATAAAGGAATTATGCCCTCAACAAGATGGGTGCGATCATAGCCACACTAATGCATCAGATCCCATCAGAACTCCGAAGTTAAGCGTGCTTGGGCGAGAGTAGTACTAGGATGGGTGACCCTCTGTGAAGTCCTCGTGTTACACCCCCTTTTCAATTTCTTTTGCCCTAGTTAGGGTTGCCAATATACTTTATCCACCAAATCTCTATTACTGAATCCCACGGAACATTGTGCCAGACAACTTCATTTCACGTAGAGGCTGGCCCGCAAACTGAGGGCGTAGGGTTTGTGACCAGGTCTCCGTCGCTCCGGTGCCCATAACTTTTGATCCGTGAGGAGTTATGCGGCGCACAGCATACCGTTGCAAAGCTCTCTGAGAGCTCTACAACCGGGGAAACCAGCTTGCTCGCTGTGCCCGGTTTTGGAGCCCAAAATCAAACGTTTTCAATAGTTTCAGGTCACTTTTCTTTTTTTGCTCTGTTTTTCCTTCCCGGATCGTACGTTGTGAACTGTTAAAAGCACGACAACCTGACTCGTCGGACATCAGAGGGCCCTACAATGTGTCGATATCACGTCTTGCTAGGATGTTGCGTTGTTGAAGCAGATGGGTTATCGTTAAACCCATTGGGCTTTTTGAATTGGCCATCTCTCTAGGTTGGGACTGTGAACCGTTAACACATAAAGGAATTGTGCCCCCAACATGACGGGTGCGATCATATCAGAACTAATGCACCGGATCCCATCAGAACTCCGAAGTTAAGTGTGCTTGGGTGATAGTAGTACTAGGATAGGTGACCCCATGGGATGTCCTCGTGTTGCACCCCCCTTTTCAATGTTTTTGGCCCTGTTTGGGTTGCCAAAATACTTTATCCACCAAATCTCTATTACTGAATCCCACGGAACATTGGGCCAGACAACTTCACTTCACGTAGAGGCTGGCCCGCAAACCGAGGGCGTAGGGTTTGTGACCAGGTCTCCGTCGCTCCGGTGCCCATAACTTTTGATCCGTAACGAGTTACGCGGCGCACAGCATACCGGTGCAAAGCAGTCTGAGAGCTCTACAACCGGGGTAGCCAGCTTGCTCGCTATGCTCAACTTTGGAGGCCAAAATCAAACGTTTTCATCAATTTCAGTCCACTTTTCTTCTTTTGATCAGTTTTTCCGTCCCAGATCATACGTCGTGAACTGTTAAAAGGACGACAACCTGACTCGCGGGACATCAGAGGGTCGTACAACGTGTCGATATAATGTCTTGCGCGGATGCTGCGTTGTTGAAGTGGATGGGTTGTCGTTAAACCCATTGGGCCTTTTGAATGGGCCATCTCTCTAGGTTGGGACTGTGAACCGTTAGCACATATAGGAGTTGTGCCCTCAACATGACGTGTGCGATCATACCAGCACTAATGCACCGGATCCCATCAGAACTCCGAAGTTAAGCCTACTTGGGCGAGAGTAGTACTAAGATAGGTGACCCCCTGGGAAGTCCTCGTGTTGCACCCCCTTTTTAATTTTTTTTTCCCTGGTTAGGGTTGCCAAGATACTTTATCCACCAAATATCTATTACTGAATCCCGCGGAACATTGGGCAAGGCAAATTCGTTTCACGTAGAGGCTGGGCTCGCAAACCGAGGGCGTAGGTTTGTGACCAGGTCTCCGTCGCTTCGGTGAACATAACTTTTGATCCGTAAGGAGTTACGCGGCGCACAGCATACCGTTGCAAAGCTCTCTGAGAGCTCTACGACGGGGGCAGCCAGCATGCTCGCTATGCCCATTTTCGGAGCCCAAAATCGAACGTTTTCATCAGTTTCATGCCACTTTTTTCTTTTGCTCTGTTTCTCCGTCCCGGATCGTACGTTGTGAACTGTAAAAAGGACGAAAACTTGACTCGCGGGACATCAGAGTGCCCTACAACGTGTCGACATCACGTCTTGCAAGCATGCTACGTTGTTGAAGCGGATGGGTTGTCGTTAAGCCCATTGGGCCTTTTGAATGGGTCATCTCTCTAAGCTGGGACTCTGAACAGTTAACACATAAAGGAATTTTGCCCTCAACGTGAGGGGTGCGATCATACCAGCACTAATGCACCGGATCCCATCAGAACTCCGAAGTTAAGCGTGCTTGGGCGAGAGTAGTACTAGGATGGGTGACCCCCTGGGAAGTCCTCGTGTTGGACCCCCTTTTCAATTTTTTTTGCCATGGTTAGGGTTGCCAAGATACGTTATCCACCAAATCTCTATTACTGAATCCCACGGAACATTGGTCAAGACAACTTCGCTTCTTGTAGAGGCTGGGCCCGCAAACCGAGGGCGTAGGGTTTTTGACCAGGTCTCCGTCGCTCAGGTGCTCATAATTTTTGATCCGTAAGGAGTTACGTGGTGCACTACATACCGTTGCAAAGCTCTCTGAGAGCTCTACGACGAGGGTAGCCAGTTTGCTCGCTGTGCCCGTTTTTAGAGCCCAAAATCAAATGTTTTCATTAGCTTCAGGCCACTTTTCTTCTTTTGCTCCATTTTTCCATCCCGTATCGTACTTCCTGAACTGTTAAAAGGACGACAACCTGAGTCGTGGGACATCAGAGGGCCCTACAACGTGTCGATATCACGTCTTGCGATGATGCTGCTTTGTTGAAGCGGATGGTTTGTCGTTAAAGCCCATTGGGCTTTTTGAATGGGCCATCTCTCTAGACTGGGACTGTGAACCATTAACACATGTAGGAATTATGCCCTCAACATGACGTGTGCGATCCTACCAACACTAACGCACTGGATCCCATCAGAACTCCGAAGTTAAGCGTGCTTGGGCGAGAGTAGTACTATGATGGGTGATCCCCTGGAAAGTCCTCGTGTTGCAACCCCTTTTCAATTTTTTTTTGCCCTAGTTAGGGTTGCCAAGATACTTTATCCACCAAATCTCTATTACTGAATCTCACAGAACATTGCGCAAGACAACTTCGTTTCACGTAGAAGCTGGGCCCGCAAACCGGGGGCGTAAGTTTTGTGACCAAGTCTCCGTCGCTCCGGTGTCCATAACTTTTGATCCGAAAGAGTTACGCGGCGCACAACATACCATTGCAAAGCTCTCTGAGAGCTCTACGACGGGGGCAGCCAGCATGCTCGCTGTGCCCATTTTTGGAGCCCAAAATCGAATGTTTTCATCAGTTTCAGGCCGCTTTTCTTCTTTGGCTCTGTTTTTCTGTCCAGGATCGTACGACGTGAACTGTTAAAAGGATGACAACCTGACTCGCGGGACATCAGAGGGCCCTACAACATGTCGATATCACGTCTTGCAAGCATGCTGCATTGTTGAAGCGGATGGGTTGTCGTTAAGCCTATTAGGCCTTTTGAATGGGCCATCTCTCTAGGCTGGGACAGTGAACAGTTAACACATAAAAGAATTGTGCCCTCAACATGACGGGTGCGATCATACCAGCACTAATGCACCGGATCCCATCAGAACTCCGAAGTTAAGTGTGTTTGGGCGAGAGTAGTGCTAGGATCGGTGACCCCCTAGCAAGTCCTCGTGTTGCAACTCCTTTTCAATTTTTTTGCCCTAGTTAGGGTTGACAAGATACTTTATCCACCAAATCTCTATTACTAAATCTGACGGAACATTGGGCAAGACAACTTCGTTTCATGCAGAGGCTAGGCTCGCAAACCGAGGGCATAGGGTTTGTGACCAGGTCTCCGTCGCTCCGATGCCCATAACTTTTGCTCCGTAAGGAGTTCCGTGGCGCACAACATACCGTTGCAAACCTCTCTGAGAGCTCTACGACAGGGGAAGCCAGCATGCTCGCTGTGCCCTTTATGGAGACCAAAATGGAACGTTTTCATCAATTTCATGCCACTTTTCTTCTTTTGCTCTGTTTTTCCGTCCCAGATCGTACGTCGTGAACTGTTAAAGGGATGACAACTTGACTCGCGGGACATCAGATGGCCCTACAACGTGTCGATATCGCGTCTTGCGAGGATGCTGCGTTGTTGAAGCGGATGGGTTGTCGTTAAGCACATTCGGCCTTTTTAAAGGGCCATCTCTCTAAGCTGGGACTCTGAACTGTTAACACATAAAGGAATTGTGCCCTCAACATGACTAGTGCGATCATACCAGCACTAATGCACCGGATCCCATCAGAACTCCGAAGTTAAGAGTGCTTGGGCGAGAGTAGTACTAGGATGTGTGACCCCCTGGGATATCCTTGTGTTGCACCCCCTTTTCAATTTTTTTTGCACTGGTTAGGGTTGCCAAGATACTTTATCCACCAAATCTCTATTACTGAATCCTACGGAACATTGGGAAAGACAACTTCGATTCTTGTAGAGGCTGGGCTCGCAAACCGAGGGCGTAGGGTTTGTGACCAAGTCTCCGTCGATCCAGTGCCCATAACTTTTGATTCGTAAGGAGTTACGCGGCGCACATCATACCGTTGCAAAGCTCTCTCAGAGCTCTATGACGGGGGTAGCTAGCTTGCTCGCTGTGCCCATTTTTGGAGCCCAAAATCGAACGTTTTCATTAGTTTCAGGCCACCTTTCTTCTTTTGCTCTGTTTTTCCATCCCGGATCGTACGTCGTGAACTGTTAAAAGGACGACAACCTGACTCGCTGGACATCGGAGGGCCCTACAACATGTCGATATCACATCTTGCAAGCATGATGCATTGTTGAAGCGGATGGGTTGTCATTAAGCCCATTGGGCCTTTTGAATGGGCCATCTCTCGAGGCTGGGACTGTGAACAGTTAACACATAAAGGAAATTTGCCCTCAACATGACGGGTGCGATCAAACCAGCACTAATGCACTGGATCCCATCATAACTCCGAAGTTAAGCGTGCTTGGGCGAGAGTAGTACTAGGATGGGAGACCCCTTAGGAAGTCCTCGTGTTTCACCCCCTTTTCAATTTTTTTTGCCCTGGTTAAGGATGCCAAGATACTTTATCCAACAAATCTCTATTACTGAATCCCACGGAACATTGGGCAAGACAACTTAGCTTCACGTAGAGGCTGGGACCGCAAACCGAGGGCGTAGGGTTTGTGACCAGGTCTCCGTCGCTGCGGTAACCATAACTTTTGATCCGTAAGGAGTTACGCGTTGCACAGCATACCGTTTCAAAGCTCTCTGAGAACTCTACGACGGGGGCAGCCAGCATGCTCGCTATGCCCTTTTTGGAGCCCAAAATCGAACGTTTTCATCCGTTTCATGCCACTTTTCTTCTTTTGCCCTATTTTTTCGTCCCGGAACGTACGTCGTGAACTGTTAAAGGGACGACAACTTGACTCGCGGGACATCAGAGGGCCCTACAACGTGTCGATATCACGTCTTGCAAGCATGCTGTGTTTTTGAAGAGGATGGGTTGTCGTTAAGCCTATTGGGCCTTTTGAATGGGCCATCTCTCTAGGCTGGGACTCTGAATAGTTAACACATAAAGGAATTCTGCCCTCAACATGACGGGTGCGATCATACCAGCACTAATGCACCGGATCCCATCAGAACTCCGAACTTAAGTGTGTTTGGGCGAGAGTAGTACTAGGATGGGTGCCCCATGGGAAGTCCTTGTGGTGCACCCCCTTTTCAATTTTTTTTGCCCTGGTTAGGGTTGCCAAGATACTTTATCCACCAAACCGAGGGCATTGGGTTTGTGACCAGGTCTCCGTCGCTCCGGTGCCTATAACTTTTGATCCGTAAGGCGTTACACGGCGCACAGCATACCGTTGCAAAGATCTCTGAGAGCTCTACAGCAGGGGCAGCTAGCATGCTCGCTTTGTCCTTTTTGTAGGCCAAAATCGAACGTTTTCATCAGTTTCATGCCACTTTTCTTCTTTTGCTCTGTTTTTCTGTCCTGGGTCGTATGTCGTGAACTGTTAAAAGGACGACAACCCGACTCCCTGGACATCAGAGGGCCCTACAACGTGTCGATATCACGTCTTGCAAGCATGCTGCGTTGTTGAAGCGGATTGGTTATCGTTAAGCCCATTGGGCCTTTTGAATGGGCCATCTCTCCAGGCTGGGACTGTGAACCGTTAACACATATAGGAATTGTGCCCTCAACATGTCGGGTGCAATCATACCAGCAGTAATGCACCGGATCCCATCAGAACTCCGAAGTTAAGAGTGCTTGGACGAGAGTAGTACTAGGATGTGTGACCCCCTGGGAAGTCCAGGTGTTGCACCCCCTTTTCAATTTTTTTTGCCCTGGTTAGGGTTGCCAAGATACTTTATCGACCAAATCTCTATTACCGACTCCCACGAAAAATTGGGCAAGACAACTTCGCTTCACATAGAGGCTGGGCCCGCAAACTGAGGGCGTAGGGTTTGTGACCAAGTCTCCGTCGCTCCGGTGCCCATAACTTTTGATCCGTAAGGCATTACGCGGGGCATAGCATAACGTTGCAAAGCTCTTTGAGAGCTCTACGATGGGGGCAGACAGCATGCTTGCTGTGCCCATATTTGGAGCCCAAAATCGAACGTTTTCATCAGTTTCAGGCCACCTTTCTTCTTTTGCTCTGTTTTTCCATCCCGGATCGTACGTCGTGAACTGTTAAAAGGATAACAACCTGACTCGCGGGACATCAGAGGGCCCTACAACATGTCGATATCACGTCTTACAAGCATGCTGCATTGTTGAAGCGGATGGGTTGTCGTTAAGCCCAATGGGCCTTTTGAATGGGCCATCTCTCTAGGCTGGACTGTGAACAGTTAACACATAAAGGAAATGTGCCCTCAACATGACGGGTGCGATCAAACCAGCACTAATGCACTGGATCCCATCATAACTCCGAAGTTAAGCGTGCTTGGGCGAGAGTAGTACTAGGATGGGAGACCCCCTGGGAAGTCCTCGTGTTTCACCCCATTTTCAATTTTTTTTGCCCTGGTTAGGGATGCTAAGATACTTTATCCACCAAATCTCTATTACTGAATCCCACGGAACATTGGGCAAGACAACTTAGCTTCACGTAGAGGCTGGGACCGCAAACCGAGGGCGTAGGGTTTGTGACCAGGTCTCTGTCGCTGCGGTACCCATAACTTTTGATCCGTAAGGAGTTACGCATTGCACAGCATACAGTTTTAAAGCTCTCCGAGAGCTCTACGACGAGGGCAGCCAGCATGCTCGCTCTGCCCTTTTTGGAGCCCAAAATCGAACATTTTCATCCGTTTCATGCCACTTTTCTTCTTTTGCCCTGTTTTTTCATCCCGGAACGTACGTCGTGAACTATTAAAGGGACGACAACTTGACTCGCGGCACATCAGAGGGCCCTACAACGTGTCGATATCACGTCTTGCAAGCATGCTGCGTTTTTTAAGAGGATGGGTTGTCGTTAAGCCCATTGGGCCTTTTGAATGGGCCATCTCTCTAGGTTGGGACTCTGAACAGTTAACACATAAAGGAATTCTGCCTTCAACATGACGGGTGCGATCATACCAACACTAATGCACCGGATCCCATCAGAACTCCGAAGTTAAGTGTGTTTGGGCGAGAGTAGTACTAGGATGGGTGCCCTATGGGAAGTCCTTGTGTTGCACCCCCTTTTCAATTTTTTTTGCCCTGGTTAGGGTTGCCAAGATACTTTATCCACCAAACCGAGGGCGTTGGGTTTGTGACCAGGTCTCTGTCGCTCCGGTGCCTATAACTTTTGATCTGTAAGGCGTTACACGGCGCACAGCATACCGTTGCAAAGCTCTCTGAGAGCTCTACGACGGGGACAGCCAGCTTGCTCGCTTTGCCCGTTTTGGAACCCAAAATTGAATGTTTTCATCAGTTTCGTGCCAATTTTCTTCTTTTGCTCTATTTTTCTGTCCCGGTTCGTACGTCGTGAGCCGTTAAAAGGACAACAACCAGATTCGCTGGACATCAGAGGGCCCTAAAATGTGTCGATATCACGTCTTGCAAGCATGCAGCGTTGTTGAAGCGGATGGGTTGTCGTTAAGCCCGTTGTGCCTTTTAATGGGCCATCTCTCTAGGCTGGGACTGTGAACAGTTAACACATAAAGGAATTGTGCCATCAACATGACGGATGCAATCATACCAGCACTAATGCACCGGATCCCATCAGAACTCCGAAGTTAAGCGTGCTTGGGCGAGAGTAGTACTAGGGTGAGTGACCCCATTGGAAGTCCTCGTGTTGCACCCCTTTTTCAATATTTTTTGCCCTGGTTAGGGTTGCCAAGATACTTTATCCACCAAATCTCTATTACTGAATGCCACAGAACATTGGGCAAGACAACTTCGCTTCACGTAGAGGTTGGGCCCGCAAACTGAGGGCGTAGGGTTTGTGACCAGGTCTCCGTCGCTCCAGTGCCCATAAGTTTTTAACCGTAAGGAGTTACGCGGCGCACAGCATACCGTTGCAAAGCTCTATGAGAGCTCTACGACGAGGGCAGCCAGCTTGCTCGCTCTGCCCATTTTTGGAACCCAAAATCGAACGTTTTCATCAGTTTCAGGCGACTTTTTATCTTTTGCTCTATTTTTTCGTCCCGGATCGTACGTCGTGAACTGTTAAAAGGACGACAACCTAACTCGCCGGACATTAGAGGGCCCTACAATGCGCCGATATCATATCTTGCAAGCAAGTTGCGTTGTTGAAGCGGATGGGTTTTCGTTAAGCCCATTGGGCCTTTTTAATGGGCCATCTCTCGAGGCTGGGACTGTGAACAGTTAACACATAAAGGAAATGTGCCCTCAACATGACGGGTGTGATCAAACCAGCACTAATGCACTGGATCCCATCAGAACCCCGAAGTTAAGCGTGCTTGGGCGAGAGTAGTACTAGGATGGGAGACCCCCTGGGAAGTCCTCGTGTTTCACCCCCTTTTCAATTTTTTTTGCCCTGGTTAAGGTTGCCAAGATAGTTTATCCACCAAATCTCTATTACTGAATCGCACCGAACATTGGGCAAGACAACTTAGCTTCACGTAGAGGCTGGGACCGCAAACCGAGGGCATAGGGTTTGTGACCAGGTCTCTGTCGCTGCGGTACCCATAACTTTTGATCCGTAAGGAGTTACGCGTTGCACAGCATACCGTTTCAAAGCTCTCTGAGAGCTCTACGACGGGGGCAGCCAGCATGCTCGCTATGCCCTTTTTGGAGCCCAAAATCGAACATTTTCATCCGTTTCATGCCACTTTTCTTCTTTTGCCCTGTTTTTTCGTCCCGAAACGTACGTCGTGAACTGTTAAAGGGACGACAACTTGACTCGCGGGACATCAGAGGGCCCTACAACGTGTCGATATCACATCTTGCAAGCATGCTGCATTTTTGAAGATGATGGGTTGTCGTTAAGCCCATTGGGCCTTCTGAATGGGCCATCTCTCTAGGCTGGGACTGTGAACAGTTAACACATAAAGGAATTGTGCCCTCAACATGACGGGTGCGATCATACTAGCACTAATGCACCCGATCCCATCAGAACTCCGAAGTTAAGTGTGCTTGGGCGAGAGTAGTACTAGGATGGGTGACCCCCTGGGAAGTCCTCGTGTTGCACCCCCTTTTCAATTTTTTTTGCTCAGGTTAGGGTTGCCAATATACTTTATCCACCAAACCGAGGGCGTATGGTTTGTGACCAGGCCTCCGTTGCTCCGGTGCACATAACTTTTGATCCGTAAGGAGTTACGCGGCGCACAACATACCGTTGCAAAGCTCTATGAGAGCTCTACGACGGGAGCAGCCAGCATGCTCGCTTTGCCCTTTTTGGAGCCCAAAATCGAACGTTTTCATCAGTTGCATGCCACTTTTCTTCTTTTGCTCTGTTTTTCCATCCCGGATCATACGTCGCGAACTGTTAAAAGGACGACAACCAGACTCGCTGGACATCAGAGGGCCCTACAACGTGTTGATATCACGTCTTGCAAGCATACTGCGTTGTTGAAGCGGATGGGTTGTCGTTAAGCCCATTGGGCCTTTTGAATGGGCCATCTCTCTAGGCTGGGACTGTGAACAGTTAACACATAAAGGAATTGTGCCCTCAACATGACCGGTGCGATCATACCAGCACTAATGCACCGGATCCCATCAGCACTACGAGGTTAAGCGTGCTTGGGCGAGAATAGTACTAGGATGGGTGACCCCATGGGAAGTCCGCGTGTTGCACCCCTTTTCAATTTTTTTTGCCCTAGTTAGGGTTGCCAAGATACTTTATCCACCAAATCTCTATTACCGAATCCCACAGAACATTGGGCAAGACAACTTCGCTTCACGTAGAGGCTGGGCCCTCAAACCGAGGGCGTAGGGTTTATGACCAGGTCTCCGTCGCTTCGGTGCCTATAACTTTTGATCCGTAAGGAGTTACGCGGCGCACAGCATACCGTTGCAAAGCTCTCTGAGAGCTCTACGATGGTGGCAGATAGCTTGCTCGTTGTACCCATTTTTGGAGCCCAAAATCGAACTTTATCATCAGTTTCAGGCCACTTTTTTTCATTTGCCCTTTTTTTTCATCCCAGATCGTACGTCGTGAACTGTTAAAAGGACGACAACCTGACTCGCAGGACATCAGAGGGCCCTACAATGTGTCGATATCACGTCTTGCAAGTATGCTGCGTTGTTGAAGCGGATGGGTTTTCGTTAAGCCCATTGGGCCTTTTTAATGGGCCATCTCTCTAGGCTGGGACTGTGAACTGTTAACACATAAAGGAAATGTGCCCTCAACATGACGGGTGTGATGAAACCCGCACTAATGCACTGGATCCCATCATAACTCCTAAGTTAAGCGTGCTTGGGTGAGAGTAGTACTAGGATGGGAGACCCCCTTGGAAGTCCTCGTGTTGCACCCCCTTTTAAATTTTTTTTGCCCTGGTTAGGGATGCCAAGATACTTTATCCACCAAATCTCTATTTCTGAATCCCATGGAACATTGGGCAAGACAACTTAGCTTCACGTAGAAGCTGGGACCGCAAACCGAGGGCGTAGGGTTTGTGACCAGGTCTCCGTCGCTACGGTGCCCATAACTTTTAATCCGCAACTAGTTACGCGGTGCAATGCTTACCGTTGCAAAGCTCTCTGAGAGCTCTACGACGGGGGCAGAATGCTTGCACGCTGTGCCCATTTTTGGAGCCCAATATCGAAAGTTTTCTTCAGTTTCAGGCTACTTTGCTTCTTTTGCTCTGTTTTTCCATCCCGGATCGTACGTCGGGAACAGTTAAAAGGATGACAACCTGACTCGCGGGACATCAGAGGACCCTACAATGTGTCGATATCACGTATTGCGAGGATGCTGCGTTGTTGAAGCGGATAGGTTGTCGTTAAGCCCATTGGGCCGTTTGAATGGGCCATCTCTCTAGCTTGGAACTGTGAACCGTTAACACATATAGGAATTGTGCCCTCAACAAGACGGGTGCGATCATACTAGCACTAATGCACCAGATCCCATCAGAACTCCGAAGTTAAGCGTGCTTGGGCGAGAGTAGTACTAGGATAGGTAACCCCTTGCGAAGTCCTCGTGTTGCACCCCCTTTTCAATTTTTTTTTCCCTGGTTAGGGTTGCCAAGATACTTTATCCACAAAATCTCTATTACTAAATCCCACGGAACATTGGGCAAGACAACTTCGTTTCACGTAGAGGCTGGGCCCGCAAACCGAGGGCGTAGGGTTTGTGACCAGGTCTCTGTCGCTGCGGTGCCCATAACATTTGATCGTTAAGGAGTGACGCGGTGCACAGCATACCGTTTCAAAGCACTCTGAGAACTCTACGACGGGGGAAGCCAGCATGCTCTCTGTACCCTTTTTGGAGCCCAAAATCGAACGTTTTCACTAGTTTCATGCCACTTTTCTTCTTTTGCTCTGTTTTTCCGTCCCGGATCGTACGTTGTGAACTGTTAAAGGGACGACAACTTGACTCGCGGGACATCAGAGGGACCTACAACGTGTCGATATCACGTCTTCCAAGCATGCTGCGTTGTTGAAGATGATGGGTTGTTGTTAAGCCCATTGGGCCTTCTGAATGGGCCATCTCTCTAGGCTGGAACTCTGAACAGTTAACACAATATCGAACGTTTTCTTCAGTTTCAGGCTACTTTGCTTCTTTTGCTCTGTTTTTCCATCCCGGATCGTACGTCGGGAACTGTTAAAAGGATGACAACCTGACTCGCTGGACATCAGAGGGCCCTACAACGTGTCGATATCACGTCTTGCAAGGATGCTGTGTTGTTGAAGCGGATGGGTTGTCGTTAAGCCTATTGGGTCCTTTTAATGGGCCTTCTCTCTAGGCTGGGACTGAGAACAGTTAACACATAAAGGAAATGTGCCCTAAACATGACGGGTGTGATCATTACAGCACTAATGCACCGGATCCTATCAGAACTCCGAAGTTAAGCATGCTTGGGCGAGAGTAGTACTAGGATGGGTGACCCCGTGGGAAGTCCTTGTGTTGCACCCCCTTTTAAATTTTTGTTGCCCTAGTTAGGGTTGCCAAGATACTTTATCCACCAAATCTCTATTACCGAATCCCACGGAACATTGTGCAGGACAACTTCACTTCACGTAGAGGCTGGCCTGTAAACCGAGGGCGTAGGGTTTGTGACCAGGTCTTCGTCGCTCCGGTGCCCATAACTTTTGATCCGTGAGGAGTTATGCGGCGTACAGCATGCCGTTGCAAAGCTCTCTGAGAGCTCTACAACCGGGGAAACCAGCTTGCTCGCTGTGCCCGGTTTTGGAGCCCAAAATCGAACATTTTCATCAGTTTCAGGCCACTTTTCTTCTTTTGCTATGTCTTTCCATCCAGGATCGTACTTCGTGAACTGTTAAAAGGATGAAAACTTGACTCGCGGGACATCAGAGGGTCCTACAACGTTTCGATATCACATCTTGCAAGCATGATGCGTTGTTGAAACGGATGGGTTGTCGTTAAGCCCATTGGGCCATTTGAATGGGCCATCTCTCTAGGCTGGGACTGTGAACAGTTAACACAAATAGGAATTGTGCCCTCAACATGACGGGTGCGATCATACCAGAACTAATGCACCGGATCCCATCAGAACTCCGAAGTTAAGCGTGCTTGGGCGAGAGTAGTACTAGGATGGGTGACCCCCTGGGAAGTCCTCGTGTTGCACCCCACTTTTCAATTTTTTTTGCCCTAGTTAGGGTTGCCAAGATACTTTATCCATCAAATTTCTATTACTGAATCCCACGGAACATTGGGCAAGACAACTTCATTTCACGTAAAGGCTGGCCCGCAAACCGAGGGCGTAGGGTTTGTGACCAGGTCTCCGTCGCTGCGGTGACCATAACTTTTGATCCTTAAGGAGTTACGCGGCGCACAACATACCGTTGCAAAGCTCTCTGAGAGCTCTACAACCGGGGAAGCCAGCTTGCTCGCTGTGCTCAACTTTGGAGCCCAAAATTGAACGTTTTTATCAGTTTTAGGCCACTATTATTATTTTACTCTATTTTTTCATCCAGGATCATACGTTGTGAACTATTAAAAGGATGACAACTTGACTCGCGGGACATCAGACGGCCTGACAACGTGTCGATATAACGTCTTGCGAGGATGCTGGGTTGTTGAAGCGGATTGGTTGTCGTTAAGCTCATTGGGCCTTCTGAATGGGCCATCTCTCTAGGCTGGGTCTGTGAACCGTTAACACATAAAGGAATTGTGCCCTCAACATGATGGGTGTGGTCATACCAGCACTAATGCACCCGATCCCATCAGAACTCCGAAGTTAAGCGTGCTTGGGTGAGAGTAGTACTAGGATGGGTGACTCCCAAGGAAGTCCTAGTGTTACACCCCCTTTTCAATTTTTTTTGCTCTGGTTAGCGTTGCCAAGATACTTTATCCACCAAATCTCTGTTACTGAATCCCACAGAACATTGGGCAAGACAACTTCACTTCTTGTAGAGACTAGGCCGGCAAACTGAGGGCGTAGGGTTTGTGACCAGGTCTCCGTTACTCCGGTACCCATAACTTTTGATCCGTAAAGAGTTACGCGACGCACAGCATACCGTTGCAAATCTCTCTGAGAGCTCTACGACGGGGGTAGCCAGAATGCTCGCTGTGCCCTTTTTTGGAGCCCATAATCGAACGTTTTAATCAGTTTCAGGCCACTTTTCTTCTTTTGCTCCGTTTTGCCATCCCGTATCGTACTTCCTGAACTGTTAAAAGGACGACAACCTGAGTCGTGGGACATCAGAGGGCCCTACAACGTGTCGATATCACGTCTTGCGATGATGCTGCTTTGTTGAAGCGGATGGTTTGTCGTTAAAGCCCATTGGGCTTTTTGAATGGGCCATCTCTCTAGACTGGGACTGTGAACCATTAACACATGTAGGAATTATGCCCTCAACATGTCGGGTACGATCATACCAACACAAACGCTCCGGATCCCATCAGAACTCCGAAGTTAAGCGTGGTTGGGTGAGAGTAGTACTAGGATAGGTGATCCCTTGGGAAGTCCTCGTGTTGCAACCCCTTTTCAATTTTTTTGCCCTAGTTAGGGTTGCCAAGATACTTTATCCACCAAATCTCTATTACTAAATCTGACGGAACATTGGGCAAGACAACTTCGTTTCACGTAGACGCTGGGCCCGAAAACCGAGGGCGTAGGGTTTGTGACCAGGTATCCGTCGCTCCGGTGCCCATAACTTTTGATCCGTAAGGAGTTACGCGGCGTACAACATACCGTTGCAAAGCTCTCTGAGAGCTCTACGACGGGGGCAGCCAGCATGCTTGCTGTGACCATTTTTGGAGCCCAAAATCGAACGTTTTCATCAGTTTTAGGCCACTTTTGTTCTTTTGCTCTTTTTTTCCGTCCCGGATCATACATCATGAACTGTTAAAAGGACGACAACCTTAGTCGCGGGACATCAGAGGGCCCTACAATGTGTCGATATCACGTCTTGCAAGCATGCTGCGTTGTTGAAGCGGATGGGTTGTCGTTAAGCCCGTTGGGCCTTTTTAATGGGCCTTCTCTCTAGGCTGGGACTGTGAACAGTTAACACATAAAGGAATTGTGCCCTCAACATGACGGGTGCGATCATACCAACACTAATGCACCGGATCCCATCAGCACTCCGAAGTTAAGTGTGTTTGGGCGAGAGTAGTGCTAGGATGGGTGACCCCCTAGGAAGTCCTCGTGTTGCACCCCCTTTTCAATTTCTTTTGCCCTGGTTAGGGTTGACAAGATACTTTATCTACCAAATATCTATTACTGAATCCTACGGAACATTGGGCAAGACAACTTCGTTTCACGCAGAGGCTGGGCCCGTAAACCGAGGGCATAGGGTTTTTGACCAGGTATCCGTCCCTCCGGTGCCCATAACTTTTGATCCGTAAGGAGTGACTCGGCGCACAACATACCGTAGCAAAGCTCTCTGAGAGCTCTACGACAGGGGCAGCCAGCATGCTCGCTGGGCCCTTTATGGAGACCAAAATGGAGCGTTTTCATCAGTTTCATGCCACTTTTCTTCTTTTGCTCTGTTTTTCCGTCCCAGATCGTACGTCGTGAACTGGTTAAAGGACGACAACCCGACTCACTGGATATCAGAGGGCCCTACAACGTGTCGATATAACGTCTTGCAAGCATGTTGCGTTGTTGAAGCGGATGGGTTGTCGTTAAGCCCATTGGGCATTTTGAATGTGCCATCTCTCTAAGCTGGGACTCTGAACAGTTAACACATAAAGGAATTGTGCCCTCAACATGACGGGTGCGATCATACCAGCGCTAATGCACCGGATCCCATCAGAACTCCGAAGTTAAGCGTGCTTGGGCGAGAAAGTACTAGGATGGGTGGCGCCATGGGAAGTCCGCGTGTTGCACCCCCTTTTCAATTTTTTTTGCCCTAGTTAGGGTTGCCAAGACACTTTATGCACCAAATCTCTATTACTGAATCCCACGGAACATTGGGCAAGTCAACTTCGCTTCACGTAGAGGCTGGGCCCGCAAACCGAGGGCGTAGGGTTTGTGACCAGGTCTCCGTCGCTCGGGTGCCCATAACTTTTGATCCGTAAGGCATTACGCGGCGCACAGCATACCGTTGCAAAGCTCTTTGAGAGCTTTACGATGGGGGCAGAAAGCTTGCTCTCTGTGCTCATTTTTGGAGCCAAAAATCGAACGTTTTCATCTGTTTCAAGACAATTTTCTTCTTTTGCTCTATTTTTCCGTCCTAGATAGTACGTCGTGAGCCGTTAAAAGGACGACAACCTGACACGTTGGACATCAGAGGGCCCTACAACGTGTCGATATCACGTCTTGTGAGGATGCTGCGTTGTCGAAGCGGATGGGTTTTCGTTAAGCCCATTGGGCCTTTTTAATGGACAATCTCTCTAGGCTGGGACTGTGAACAATTAACACATAAAGGAAATGTGCCCTCAACATGACGGGTGTGATCAAACCCGCACTAATGCACTGGATCCCATCATAACTCCTAAGTTAAGCGTGCTTGGGCGAGAGTAGTACTAGGATGGGAGACCCCCTGGGAAATCCTCGTGTTGCACCCCCTTTTCAATTTTTGTTGCCCTGGTTAGGGATGCCAAGATACTTTATCCACCAAATCTCTATTACTGAATCCCACGGAACATTGGGCAAGACAACTTAGCTTCACGTAGAGGCTGGGACCGCAAACCGAGGGCGTAGGGTTTGTGACCAAGTCTCCGTCGCTACGGTGCCCATAACTTTTAATCCGCAAGGAGTTACGCGGTGCAATGTATACCGTTGCAAAGCTCTCTGAGAGCTCTACGACGGGGGCAGAATGCTTGCTCGCAGTGCCCATTTTTGGAGCCCAATATCGAACGTTTTCTTCAGTTTCAAGCTACTTTGCTCTGTTTTTCCATCCCGTATCGTCCGTTGTGAACTGTTAAAAGGACGACAACCTGACTCGCAGGACATCAGAGGACCCTACAATGTGTCGATATCACGTATTGCGAGGATGCTGCGTTGTTGAAGCAGATGGGTTGTCGTTAAGCCCATTAGGCCTTTTGAATGGGCCATCTCTCTAGCCTTGGACTGTGAACCGTTAACACATATAGGAATTGTGTCCTCAACAAGACGGGTGCAATCATACTAGCACTAATGCACCGGATCCCATCAGAACTCCGAAGTTAAGCGTGCTTGGGTGAGAGTAGTACTGGGATGGGTGACCCCCTGGGAAGTCCTCGTGTTGCAACCCCTTTTCAATTTTTTTTGCCCTGGTTAGGGTTGCCAAGATACTTTATCCACCAAATATCTATTACTGAATCCCATGGAACATTGGGCAAGACAACTTCGCTTCACATAGAGGCTGGGCCCGCAAACCGAGGGCGTAGGGTGTGGGACCAGGTCTCTGTCGCTGCGGTGCCCATAACATTTGATCCGTAAGGAGTTACGCAGTGCACAGCATACCGTTTCAAAGCACTCTGAGAACTCTACGACGGGGGAAGCCAGCATGCTCTCTGTACCCTTTTTGGAGCCCAAAATCGAACGTTTTCACTAGTTTCATGCCACTTTTCTTCTTTTGCTCTGTTTTTCCGTCCCGGATCGTACGTTATGAACTGTTAAAGGGATGACAACCTGACTCGCGGGACATCAGAGGGCCCTACAAGGTGTTGATATCACATCTTGCGAGGATGCTGCGTTGTTGAAGTGGATGGGTTGTCGTTAAGCCCATTGGGTCTTTTGAATGGGCCATCTCTCTAGGCTGGGACTCTGAACAGTTAACACATAAATGAATTGTGCCCTCAACATGACGGGTGCGATCATACCAGCACTATTGCCCCGGATCCCATCAGAACACCGAAGTTAAGCGTGCTTGGCCGAGAGTAGTACTAGGATGGGTGACCCCCTGGGAAGTCCTCGTGTTGAACCCCTTTTTCAATTTTTTTTGCCCTAGTTAGGGTTGCCAAGATACTTTATCCACCTAATCTAAATTACTGAATCCCACGGACCATTGGGCAAGACAACTTCGCTTCACGTAGAGGCTGGGCCCGCAAACCGAGGGCGTAGGGTTTGTGACCAGGTCTCCGTCGCTCCGGTGCCCATAAATTTTAATCCGAAAGGAGTTATGAGGCGCAAAGCATACCGTTGCAAACCTCTCTGAGAGCTCTACGACGGGGGCAGAATGCTTGCTCGCTGTGCCCATTTTTGGAGCCCAAAAGCTAACGTTTTCATTAGTTTCAGGCCACTTTTCTTCTTTTGCTCTATTTTTCTGTCCCGGATCGTACGTCGTGAACTGTTAAAAGGACGACAACCTGACTCGCTGGACATAAGAGGGCTCTACAATGTGTCGATATCACGTCTTGCAAGCATGTTGCGTTGTTGAAGCGGATGGGTTGTCGTTAAGCCCATTGGGCCTTTTTAATGGGCCCTCTCTCTAGGCTGGGACTGTGAACAGTTAACACATAAAGGAAATGTGCCCTCAACATGACGGGTGCGATCATACCAGCACCAATGCACCGGATCCCATCAGAACTCCGAAGTTAAGCGTGCTTGGGCGAGAGTAGTACTAGGATGGGAGACCCCCTGGAAGTCCTCATGTTGCACCCCCTTTTCAATTTTTTTTGCCCTTGTTAGGGATGCCAAGATACTTTATCCACCAAATCTCTATTACTGAATCCCACGGAACATTGGGCAAGACAACTTAGCTTCACGTAGAGGCTGGGACCGCAAACCGAGTGCGTAGGGTTTGTGACCAGGTCTCCGTCGCTACGGTGCCCATAACTTTTAATCCGCAAGGATTTACGCGGTGCAAAGCATACCGTTGCAAAGCTCTATGAGAGCTCTACGACGGGGGCAGAATGCTTGCTCGCTGTGCCCGTTTTTGGAGCCCAATATCGAACGTTTTCTTCAGTTTCAGGCTACTTTGCTTCTTTTGCTCTGTTTTTCCATCCCGGATCGTACGTCGGGAACTGTTAAAAGGATGACAACCTGACTCGCGGGACATCAGAGAGCCCTACAACGTGTCGATATCCCATCTTGGAAGAATGCTGCGTTGTTGAAGCAGATGGGTTGTCGTTAAGCCCATTGGGCCTTTTGAATGGGCCATCTCTCTAGGCTGGGACTGTGAACCGTTAACACATATAGGAATTGTGTCCT
Organism: Ehretia macrophylla; assembly: GCA_037974665.1. Taxonomy (NCBI): domain Eukaryota; kingdom Viridiplantae; phylum Streptophyta; class Magnoliopsida; order Boraginales; family Ehretiaceae; genus Ehretia; species Ehretia macrophylla. The sequence continues at coordinate 83,045,868 of CM075765.1, read as the reverse complement.
CAACAAGACAGGTGTGATCATACTAGCACTAATGCACCGGATCCCATCAGAACTCCGAAGATAAGCGTGCTTCGGCGAGAGTAGTACTAGGATGGGTGACCCCTTGGGAAGTCCTCGTATTGCAACCCATTTTCAATTTTTTTTGACCTAGTTAGGGTTGCCAAAATGCTTTATCCACCAAATCTCTATTACTGAATCCCATGGAACATTGGGCAAGACAACTTCGTTTCACGTAGAGGCTGGGCCCGCAAACCGAGGGCGTAGGATTTGTGACCAGGTCTCTGTCGCTGCGGTGCCCATAACATTTGATCCGTAAGGAGTTACGCAGTGCATAGCATACCGTTTCAAAGCTCTCTGAGAACTCTACGATGGGGGAAGCCAGCATGCTCTATGTACCCTTTTTCGAGCCCAAAATCGAACGTTTTCATTAGTTTCATGCCACTTTTCTTCTTTTGCTCTGTTTTTCCGTCCCGGATCGTACGTTGTGAACTGTTAAAGGGACGACAACTTGACTCGCGGGACATCAGAGGGACCTACAACGTGTCGATATCACGTCTTCCAAGCATGCTGCGTTGTTGAAGAGGATGGGTTGTCGTTAAGCCCATTGGGCCTTTTGAATGGGCCATCTCTCTAGGCAGGGACTCCGAACAGTTAACACATAAAGGAATTGTGACCTCAACATGACGGGTGCGATCATACCAGCACTAATCCACCGGATCCCATCAGAACTCCGAAGTTAAGTGTGTTTGGGCGAGAGTAGTACTAGGATGGGTGACCCCTGGGAAGTCCTTGTGTTGCACCCCCTTTTCAATTTTTTTTGCCCTGGTTAGGGTTGACACGGTACTTTCTCTGCCACATCTCTATTACTGAATTCCACGGACCATTGGGCAAGACAACTTCGCTTCACGTAGAGGCTGGGCCCGCAAACCGAGGGCATAGGATTTGTGACCAGGTCTCCGTCGCTCCGGTGCCCATAACTTTTGATCCGTAAGGCGTTACGCAGCGCACAGCAAACCATTGCAAAGCTCTCTGAGAGCTCTACGACGGGGGCAGCTTGCATGCTCGCTGTGCCCTTTTTGGAGCCCAAAATCAAACGTTTTCATCATTTTCATACCACTTTTCTTCTTTTGCTCTATTTTTCCATCCCGGATCGTACGTCGTGAACTATTAAAAGAACGACAACCTGACTCGCTGGACATCAGAGGGCCCTACAACGTGTCGATATCACGTATTGCAAGCATGCTGTGTTGTTGAAGCGGATGGGTTGTCGTTAAGCCCATTGGGCCCTTTTAATGGGCCATCTCTCTAGGCTGGGACTGTGAACAGTTAACACATAAAGGAAATGTGCCCTCAACATGACGGGTGCGATCATACCAGCACTAATGCACCGGATCCCTTCATAACTCCGAAGTTAAGCGTGCTTGGGCGAGAGTAGTACTAGGATGGGTGACCCCCTGGGAAGTCCTCGTGTTATACCACCTTTTTAATTTTTTTTGCCCTGGTTAGGGTTGTCAAGATACTTTATCCACCAAATCTCTATTACTAAATCCCACGGAACATTGGGCAAGATAACTTCGGATCACGTAGAGGCTGGGCCCGCAAACCGAGGGCGTAGGGTTTGTGACCAGGTCTAAGTTGCTACGGTGCCCATAACTTTTAATCCGCAAGGAGTTACGAGGCGCAAAGCATACCGTTGCAAAGCTCTCTGAGAGCTCTACGACGGGGGCAGAATGCTTGCTCGCTGTTCCCATTTTTGGAGCCCAAAAGCTAACGTTTTCATTAGTTTCAGGCCACTTTTCTTCTTTTGCTCTGTTTTTCTGTCCCGGATCTTACGTCGTGAACTGTTAAAAGGACGACAACCTGACTCGCTGGACATCAGAGAGCCCTATAACGTGTCGATAACACGTCTTACAAGGATGCTACGTTGTTGAAGAGGATGGGTTGTCCTGAAGCCTATTGGGCCTTTTGAATGGGCCGTCTCCCTAGGTTGGGACTGTCAACCGTTAACACATATAGGAATTGTGCCCTCAACATGACGGGTGTGATTATACCAGCACTAATGCATTGGATCGCATCAGAACTCCGAAGTTAAGAGTGCTTGAGCGAGAGTAGTACTAGGATGGGAGACCCCTTGACAAGTACTCGGGTTACACACCCTTTTGAATTTTTTTTTACCTGGTTAGGGTTGCCAAGATAGATTATCCACCAAATCTCTATTACTAAATCCCACGGAACATTGGGCAAGACAACTTCACTTCACGTAGAGGCTAGGCCCGCAAATCGAGGGCATAGGGTTTGTGACCAGGTCTCCGTCGCTACGGTGCCCATAACTTTTAATCCGCAAGGAGTTACGAGGCGCAAAGCATACCGTTGCAAAAGCTCTCTGAGAGCTCTACGATAGGGGCATAATGCTTGCTCGCTATGACCTTTTTGGAGCCCAAAATCGAACATTTTCATTAGTTTCAGGCTACTTTTCTTCTTTTGCTATGTTTTTTCATCCCGGATCGTACGTCGTGACTTGTTAAAAGGATGACAACCTGACTCGCGGGATATTAGAGGGCCCTACAACGTGTCGATATCACATCTTGCAAGCATGCTGCGTTGTTGAAGCGGATGGGTTGTCGTTAAGCCCATTGGGCCTTTTGAATGGGCCATCATTCTAGGCTGGGACTGTGAACAGTTAACACATAAAGGAATTGCGCCCTCAACTTGACGGGTGTGATCATACCAGCACCAATGCACCGGATCCCATCAGAACTCTGAAGTTAAGCGTGCATGGGCGAGAGTAGTACTAGGATGGGTGACCCCTGGGAAGTCCTTGTGTTGCACCCCCTTTTCAATTTTTTTCCCCTAGTTAGGGTTCCCAAGATACTTTATCTACCAAATCTCTATTACTGAATCCCACGGACCCTTGGGCAAGGCCACTTCGCTTCACGTAGAGGCTGGGCCCGCAAACCGAGGGCGTAAGGTTTGTGACCAGGTCTCCGTCGCTCCGGTGCCCATAACTTTTGATCCGTAAGGAGTTACTCCGTGCACAGCATACCATTGCAATGCTCTCTGAGAGCTCTACGACGTGGGCAGCTTGCATGCTCGCTGTGCCCTTTTTTGGAGCACAAAATCGAACGTTTTCATCATTTTCAAGCCACTTTTCTTCTTTTGCTCTGTTTTTCCATCCCAGATCGTACGTCGTGAACTGTTAAAAGAACGACAACCTGACTCGCTGGACATCAGAGGGACCTACAATGTGTCGATATCACGTATTGCAAGCATGCTGCGATGTTGAAGCGGATGGGTTGTCGTTAAGCCCATTGGGCCCTTTTAATGGGCCATCTCTCTAGGCTGGGACTGTGAACAGTTAACACATAAAGGAAATGTGCCCTCAACATGACGGGTGCGATCATACCAGCACTAATGCACCGGATCCCTTCATAACTCCGAAGTTAAGCGTGCTTGGGCGAGAGTAGTACTAGGATGGGTGACCCCCTGGGAAGTCCTCGTGTTATACCACCTTTTTAATTTTTTTTGCCCTGGTTAGGGTTGTCAAGATACTTTATCCACCAAATCTCTATTACTAAATCCCACGGAACATTGGGCAAGATAACTTCGGATCACGTAGAGGCTGGGCCCGCAAACCGAGGGCGTAGGGTTTGTGACCAGGTCTAAGTCGCTACGGTGCCCATAACTTTTAATCCGCAAGGAGTTACGAGGCTCAAAGCATACCGTTGCAAAGCTCTCTGAGAGCTCTACGACGGGGGCAGAATGCTTGCTCGCTGTTCCCATTTTTGGAGCCCAAAAGCTAACGTTTTCATTAGTTTCAGGCCACTTTTCTTCTTTTGCTCTGTTTTTCTGTCCCGGATCTTACGTCGTGAACTGTTAAAAGGACGACAACCTGACTCGCTGGACATCAGAGAGCCCTATAACGTGTCGATAACACGTCTTACAAGGATGCTACGTTGTTGAAGAGGATGGGTTGTCCTGAAGCCTATTGGGCCTTTTGAATGGGCCGTCTCCCTAGGTTGGGACTGTCAACCGTTAACACATATAGGAATTGTGCCCTCAACATGACGGGTGTGATTATACCAGCACTAATGCACCGGATCCCATAAGAACTCCGAAGTTAAGCGTGCTTGGGCGAGAGTAGTACTAGGATGGGAGACCCCTTGGGAAGTGCTCGTGTTACACCCCCTTTTCAATTTTTTTTGCCCTTGTTAGGGTTGCCAAGATACTTTATCTACCAAATTTCTATTACTAAATCCCACGGAACATTGGGCAAGACAACTTCACTTCACGTAGAGGCTAGGCCCGCAAATCGAGGGCATAGGGTTTGTGACCAAGTCTCCGTCGCTACGGTGCCCATAACTTTTAATCTGCAAGGAGTTACGAGGCGCAAAGCATACCGTTGCAAAAGCTCTCTGAGATCTCTACGATAGGGGCATAATGCTTGCTCGCTATGCCCTTTTTGGAGCCCAAAATCGAACATTTTCATTAGTTTCAGGCTACTTTTCTTCTTTTGCTATGTTTTTTCATCCCGGATCGTACGTCGTGACTTGTTAAAAGGATGACAACCTGACTCGCGGGATATTAGAGGGCCCTACAACGTGTCGATATCACATCTTGCAAGCATGCTGCGTTGTTGAAGCGGATGGGTTGTCGTTAAGCCCATTGGGCCTTTTGAATGGGCCATCATTCTAGGCTGGGACTGTGAACAGTTAACACATAAAGGAATTGCGCCCTCAACTTGACGGGTGTGATCATACCAGCACCAATGCACCGGATCCCATCAGAACTCTGAAGTTAAGCGTGCATGGGCGAGAGTAGTACTAGGATAGGTGACCCCCTGGGAAGTCCTCGTGTTGCACCACCTTTTCAAAATTTTTTGCCCAGGTTAGGGTTGTCAAGATACTTTATCCACCAAATCTCTATTACTAAATTCCACGAAACATTGGGCCAAACAACTTCACATCACGTAGAGGCTGGCCCGCTAACCGAGGGTGTAGGGTTTGTGACCAGGTCTCCGTCGCTCCGGTGCCCATAACTTTTGATCCGTAAGGAGTTACGTGGCGCATAGCATACCGTTGCAAAGCTCTCTAAGTGCTCTACGACGGGGAAAGCCAGCTTGCTTGCTTTGCCCGATTTTGGAGCCCAAAATCGAACATTTTCATCAGTTTCAGGCTACTTTTCTTCTTTTGTTCTGTTTTTCCATCCCGGATCATATGTTGAGAACTGTTAAAAGGACGACAACCTTTCTCGCGGTACATCAGAGAGCCCTACATCGTGTCGATATAACGTCTTGCAAGGATGCTGCGTTGTTGAAGTTGATGGGTTGCCGTTAAGCCCATTGGGCCTTTTGAATGGGCCATCTCTCTAGGCAGGGACTGTGAACCGTTAACACATATAGGAATGGTGCCCTCAACATGACGGATGCTATCATACCAGCACTAATGCACCAGATCCCATCAGAACTCCAAAGTTAAGCGTGCTTGGGTGAGAGTAGTACTAGGATAGGTCACCCTATGGGAAGTCCTCGTGTTGCACCCCCTTTTCAATTTTTTTTGCGCTGGTTAGGGTTGCCAAGATATTTTATCCCCCAAATCTCTATTATTGAATCCCACGGAACATTGGGCAAGAAAACATCGTTTCACGTAGTGGCTGGGCCCGTAAACCGAGGGCGTTGGGTTTATGACCAGGTCTTCGTCGCTCCGATGAACATAACTTTTGATCTGCAAGGAGTTACGCGGCGCACAACATACCGTTACAAAGCTCTCTGAGAGCTCTACGACGGGGGCAGTTGGCATGCTCGTTCTGCCCCTTTTTGGAGCCCAAAATCGAACGTTTTCATCAGTTTCAGGCCACTTTTCTTCTTTTGCTATGTTTTTCCGTCCCGGATCGTACGTCGTGAACTGTAAAAAGGACGACAACCTGAAACGCGGGACATCAGAGGGCCCTACAACATGTCGATACCACGTCTTGCAAGCATGCAGCGTTGTCGAAGCGGATGGGTTGTCGTTAAGCCCATTGGGCCTTTTGAATGGGCCATCTCTCTAAGCTGGGACTCTGAACAGTTAACACATAATGGAATAGTGACCTCAACATGACAGGTGCGATCATACGAGCACTAATACACCGGATCCCATCAAAACTCCGAAGTTAAGTGTGCTTGGGCAAGAGTAGTACTAGGATGGGTGACCCCCTGGGAAGTCTTCGTGTTGCACCACCTTTTCAATTTTTTTTGCCCTGGTTAGGGTTGCCAAGATACTTTATCCACCAAATCTCTATTACTGAATCCCACAGAACATTGGGCCAGACAACTTCACTTCACGTCGAGGCTGGCCCGCAAACCAAGGGAGTAGGGTTTGTGGCCAGGTCTCCGTCACTACGGTGCCCATAACTTTTGATCCGTAAGGAGTTACGCTGTGCACAGCATACCGTTGCAAAGCTCTCTGAGTGCTCTACGAAGGCGGCAACCAGCTTGCTCGCTGTGCCAGATTTTGGAGCCCAAAATCGAATGTTTTCATCACTTTTATGCCACTTTTCTTCTTTTGCTCTGTTTTTCCGTCCCTAATCGTACGTCGTGAACTGTTAAAAGGACGACAACCTATCTCGCGGGAAATCAGAGGGCCCTACAACGTTTCGATATCACGTCTTGCAAGCATGCTGCGTTGTTGAAGCGGATGGGTTGTCGTTAAGCCCATTGGGCCTTTTGAATGGGCCATCTCTCTAAGCTGGGACTCTGAACAGTTAACACATAAGGGAATTGTGCCCTCAATATGACGGGTGCTATCATACCAGCACTAATGCACCAGATCCCATCAGAACTCCGAAGTTAAGCATGCTTGGCGAGAGTAGTACTAGGATGGGTTACCCCCTGGGAAGTCCTCCTGTTGTACCACCTTTTCAATTTTTTTTGCCCTGGTTAGGGTTGTCAAGATACTTTATCCACCAAATCTCTATTACTGAATCCCACGGAACATTGGGCCAGACAACTTCACTTCACGTCGAGGCTGGCGCGCAAACCGAGGGTGTAGGGTTTGTGACCAGGTCTCCGTCACTCCGGTGCTATAACTTTTGATCCGTAAGAAGTTACACGGCGCACAGCATACCGTTGCAAAGTTCTCTGAGAGCTCTACGATGGGGGCAGCCAGCTTGCTCGCTTTTCCCGATTTTGGCACCCAAAATCGAATGTTTTCATCAGTTTCAGGCCACTTTTCTTCTTTTGTTCTGTTTTTCCGTCCCGGATCTGACGTTGTCAACTGTTAAAAGGACGACAACCTGACACACGAGACATCAGAGGGCCCTACGACGTGTCGATATCACGTCTTGCAAGCATGCTGCGTTGTTGAAGTGGATGGGTTGTCGTTAAGCCCTTTGGGCCTTTTGAATGGGCCATCTCTCTAGGCTGGGACTGTAAACAGTTAACACATAAAGGAATTGTGCACTCAACATGATGGGTGCGATCATACCAGCGCTAATGCACCGGATCCCATCAGAACTCCGAAGTTAACTGTGCTTGGGCGAGAGTAGTACTAGGATGGGTGACCCCCTGGGAAGTCCTCGTGTTAGACCCCCTTTTCAATTTTTTTTGCCCTGGTTAGGGTTGCCAAGATACTTTTTCCAGCAAATCTCTATTACTGAATCGCACGAAACATTGGGCAAGACAACTTCACTTCTTGTAGAGGCTGGGCCCGCAAATCGAGGGCGTAGGGTTTGTGACCAGGTCTTCGTCACTCCGGTGCCCATAACTTTTGATCCGTAAGGAGTTACGCGGCGCACAGCATACCGCTGCAAAGCTCTCTGAGAGCTCTACGACGGGGGCAGCCAGCTTGCTCTCTGTGCCCATTTTTGGAGCCCAAAATCGAATGTTTTCATCAGTTTCAGGCCACTTTTCTTCTTTTGTTCCATTTTTCCATCCCGGATCGTACGTCGTGAATTGTTAAAAGGACGACAACCTGACTCGCGGGACATCAGAAGGCACTACAACGTGTCAATATCACGTCATGTGAGGTTGGTGTGTTGTTGAAGCGGATGGGTTGTCGTTAAAGCCCATTGGGCTTTTTGAATGGGCCATCCCTCTTGGCTGGGACTGTGAACCATTAAGACATATTGGAATTGTGCCCTCAACATGAGGGGTGCGATCATACCAGCACTAATGCACCGGATCCCATCAGAACTCCGAAGTTATGCGTGCTTGGGCGATAGTAGTACTAGGATGGGTGACCCCCTGGGAATTCCTCGTGTTGCAACCCCATTTCAATTTTTTTTGCCCTAGTTAAGGTTGCCAAGATACTTTATCCACCAAATCTCTATTACTAAATCCCACGGAACATTGGGCAAGACAACTTCGCTTCACGTAGAGGCTAGGCTCGCAAACCGAGGGCGTAGGGTTTGTGACCAGGTCTGCGTCGCTCCGGTGCCCATAACTTTTGATCCATAAGGAGTTACGCGACGCACAGCATACCGTTGCAACGTTCTCTGAGAGCTCTACGACGGAGGCAGCCAGCTTGCTCGCTGTGCCCGTCTTTGGAGCCCAAAATTGAAAGTATTCATCAGGTTCAGACCACTCTTCTTCTTTTGCTCTGGTTTTCCGTCCCGAATCGTACGTCCTGAACTGTTAAAAGGATGACAACCTAACTCGCGGGTCATCAGAGAGCCCTACAACGTGTCGATATCACGTCTTGCAAGGATGCTGCGTTGTTGAAGCGGATGGGTTGTCGCTATGCCCATTGGGCCTTTTGAATGGGCCATCTCTCTAGGGTAGGACTGTGAACAGTTAACAGATAAAGGAATTGTGCCCTTAACATGACGGGTGTGATCATACCAGCACTAATGCACCAGATCATATCAGAACACCGAAGTTAAGCGTGTTTGGGCGGGAGTAGTACTAGGATGGGTGACCCCTTGGGAAGTCCTCGACTTGCACCCCCTTTTCAATTTTTTTTACCCTAGTTAGGGTTGCCAAGATACTTTATCCACCAAATCTCTATTGCTGAATCCCACGGAACATTGGGCAAAACAACTTCGCTTCACGTAGAGGCTGGGCCCGTAAACGGAGGGCCCGTAAACGGAGGGCGTAGGGTTTGTGACCAAGTCTCCGCCGCTCCGGTGCCCATAACTTTTAATTCGTAAGGAGTTACGCAGCACACATTAGACTGTTACAGAGCTCTCTGAGAGCTCAAAGACGGGGGCAGCCAGCTTGCTCGCTGTGCCCGTTTTTGGAGACCAAAATCGAATGTTTTCTTCAGGTTTAGCAACTTTTCTTATTTTTCTTTGTTTTTCCGTCTTGGAACGTACGTCGTGAATGGTTAAAAGGACGACAACCTGACTCGCGGGTCATCAGAGGGCCCTACAACGTGTCGATATCACGTCTTGCGAGGATGCAGCGTTGTTAAAGCGGATGGGTTGTCGTTAAGCCCATTGGGCCTTTTGAATGGACTATCTCTCTAGGTTGGGACTGTGAACCATTAACACATATCGGAATTGTGCCCTCAAAAAGACGGGTGCGATCATACCATCACTAATGCACCGGATCCCATCAGAACTCCGAAGTTAAACGTGCTTCGGCCGGAGTAGTACTAGGATGGGTGACCCCCTGGGAAGTCCTCGTGTTGCACCCCCTTTTCAATTTTTTTTGCCCTAGTTAGGGTTGCCAAGATACTTTATCTACCAAATCTCTATTACTGAATCCCACGGAACATAGGGTAAGACAACTTCGCTTCACGTAGAGGCTGGGGCCGCAAACCGAGGGCGTAGGGTTGTGACTAGGTCTCCGTCGCTCCGGTGGCCATAACTTTTGATCCGTAAGGAGTTACGCTGCACACAAAATACCGTTGAAAAGTTCTCTGAGAGCTCTACGACGGGGGAATCTAGCTTGCTCGCTGTGCCCCTTTTTGGAGCCCAAAATCGGACATTTTCATTAGTTTCAGGCCACTTTTCTTCTTTTGCTCTGTTTTTCCATCCCGGATCGTACGTCGTGAATAGTTAAAAAGACGACAACCTGAATCGAGGGACATCAGAGGGCCCTACAACGTGTCAATATCACGTCTTGCGAGGATACGGCGTTGTTGAAGCGGATGGGTTGTCGTTAAGCCCATTGGGCCTTTTGAATGGGCCATCTCTCTAGACTGGGACTGTGAACCGTCAACACATATAGGAATTGGGCCATCAACATGATGGGTGGGATCATACCATCACTAATGCACCGGATCCCATCAGAACTCCGAAGTTAAGCGTGCTTGGGCGAAAGTAGTACTAGGATGGGTGACCCCCTTGTAAATTATAGTGTTGCACCCCCTTTTCAATTTTTTTTGCCTTGGTTAGGGTTGCCAAGATACTTTATCCACCAAATCTCTATTACTGTATCCCACGGAACATTGGGCAAGACAACTTCGTTACACGTAGAGGCTGGGCCCACAAACCGAGGGCGTAGGGTTTGTGACCAGGTCTCCGTCGTTCCGGTGCCCATAAGATTTCATCCGTAAGGAGTTACACGGCGCAAAACATACCGTTGCAAAGCTCACTAGGAGCTCTATGACGGGGCCAGCCAGCATGCTCGCTGTGCCTGTTTTTGGAGCATAAAATCGAACATTTTCATCAGTTTCAGACCACTTTTCTTCTTTTGCTCTGTTTTTCCATCCCGGATCGTAAGTCATGAACTATTAAAAGGACGGCAACCAGACTCAAGGGACATCTGAGAGCCCTACAACGTGTCGATATCATGTCTTGCAAGGATGCTGCGTTGTTGGAGCGGATGGGTTGTCGTTAAGCCCATTGGGCCTTTGAGTGGGCCATCTCTCTAGGCTGCGACTGTGAACCGTTAACACATATAGGAATTGTGCCCTCAACATGACGGTTGCGATCATACCAGCACTAATGCAACAGATCCCATCAGAACTCTGAAGTTAAGCGTGCTTGGGCGAGGGAAGTACTTGGATGGGTGACCCCCTGGGAAGTCCTCGTGTTGCACCCCATTTTCAATTGTTTTTGCCCTGGTTAGGGTTGCCAAGATACTTTATCCACCAAATCTCTATTACTGAATCTCATGGAAAATTGGGCAAGAAAACTTCATTTCACGTAGAGGTTGGGCCCGCAAACCAAGGGCATAGGTTTTGTGACAAGGTCTCCGTCGCTCTGGTGCCTATAACTTTTGATCCGTAAGGAGTTACGCGGCGCACAACATACCGTTTCAAAGAACTCTGAGAGCTCTACGACGGGGGCAGCTAGCATGCTCGTTGTGCCCTTTTTGGTGCCCAAAATCGAATGTTTTCATCAGTTTCAGGCCACTTTTCTTCTTTTACTATCTTTTTCCATCCCGGATCGTACGTCATGAACTATTAAAAGGATGACAACCTGACTCGTGGGACATCAGAGGGCCCTACAACGTGTCGATATCACGTCTTGCGAGGATGCTGCGTTGTTGAAGCGGATGGGTTGTCGTTAAGCCCATTGGGCTTTTTGAAAGGGCCATCTCTCTAAGCTGGGACTCTAAACCGTTAATACATAAAGGAATTGTGCCCTCAACATGACGGGTGCGATCATACCAGCACTAATGCACCGGATCCCATCAGAACTCTGGAGTTAAGCGTGCTTGGGCGAGAGTAGTACTTGGATGGATGAGCCCTTGGGAAGTCCTCGTGTTAGACCCCATTTTCAATTTTTTTTGCCCTGGTTAGGGTTCCCATGATATTTTATCCACCAAATCTCTATCACTGAATCCCACGGAACATTGGGCACGCCAACTTCGCTTCTTGTAGAGGCTGGCCCCGCAAACCGAGGACGTAGGGTTTGTGACCAGGTTTCCGTCGCTCTGGTGCCCATAACTTTTGATCCGTAAGGAGTTACGCGGCGCGCAGCATACCGTTGCAAAGCTCTCTCAGAGCTCTACGATAGGGGTAGCTAGCTTGCTCGCTCTGCCCAATTTTGGAGCCCAAAATTGAATGTTTTCATCAGTTTCAGGCCACTTTTCTTCTTTTGCTCTATTTTTCTGTCCCGGATCATACGTTTTGAACTGTTAAAAGGACGACAACTGGATTCGCGGGACATTAGAGGGCCCTACAACGTGTCGATATAACGTCTTGCGAGGATGCTAGGTTGTTGAAACGGATGGGTTATCGTTAAGCCCATTGGGCCTTATGAATGGGCCATCTCTCTAGGCTGGGACTGTGAACCGTTAACACATATAGGAACTGTGCCCTCATCATGACGGGTGCGATCATACCAGCACTAATGCACCGGATCACATCAGAACTCCGAAGTTAAGCGTGCTTAGGCAAGAGTAGTACTAGGATGGGTGACCCCTTGGGAAGTCCTCGTGTTGCACCCCCTTTTCAATTTTTTTTTGTCCTGGTTAGGGTTGCCAAGATACTTTATCCACCAAATCCCTATTACTGAATCCCACGGAACATTAGGCAAGAGAACTTCGTTTCACGTAGAGGCTGGGCCCGCAAACCGAGGGCGTAGGGTTTGTGACCAGGTCTCCGTCGCTCTGGTGAACATAACTTTTGATCCGTAAGGAGTTACGTGGCGCACATCATACCGTTGCAAAGCTCTCTGAGAGCTCTGCGACGGGGGCAGCTAGCATGCTCTTTGTTGTCCTTTTTGGAGCCCAAAATCGAACATTTTCATCAGTTTCAGGCCACTTTTCTTCTTTTGCTCTTTTTTTCCGTCCTGGATCATACGTTGTGAACTGTTAAAAGGACGACAACCTGACTCGCTGGACATCAGAGGGCCTTACAACGTGTCGATATAACGTCTTGCGAGGATGCTGCGTTTTTGAAGCAGATGGGTTGTCGTTAAGTCCATTGGGCCTTTTGAATGGGCCACCTCTTTAGGCTGGGACAGTGAACCGTTAACACATATAGAAATTGTGCCATCAACATGACGGGTGCAATCATACCTGCACTAATGCACCGGATCCCATCAAAACTCCAAAGTTAAACGTGGTTGGACGAGAGTAGTACTAGGATGGGTGACCCACTGGAAAGTCCTCGTGTTGCACCACCTTTTCAATTTTTTTTGCCCTGGTTAGGGTTGCCAAGATACTTTATCCACCAAATCTCTATTACTGAATCCCACGGAACATCGGGCCAGACAACTTCACTTCACGTAGAGGCTGGCCTGCAAACCGAGGGCGTAGGGTTTGTGACTAGGTCTCCGTCGCTCCGGTGCCCATAACTTTTGATCCGTAAGGAGTTACGCGGCGCACAGCATACCGTTGCAACGCTCTCTGAGAGCACTACGACGGGGACAGCCAGCTTGCTCGCTGTGCTCGATTTTGGAGCTCAAAATCAAACATTTTCATCAGTTTCAGGCCACCTTTCTTCTTTTGCTCTGTTTTTCCGTCCCGGATCATACGTGTGAACTATTAAAAGGACGACAACCTTACTCGCGGGACATCAGAGGGCCCTACAACATGTTGATATAACATCTTGCAAGGATGCTAGGTTGTTGAAGTGGATGGGTTGTCGTTAAGCCCGTTGGTCATTTTGAATGGGCCATCTCTATAGGCTGGGACTGTGAACTATTAACACATAAAGGAATTGTGCCCTCAACATGACGGGTGCGATCATAACAGTACTATTGCACCGGATCCCATCAAAACTCCAAAGATAAGCGTGTTTGGGCGAGAGTAGTACTAGGATGGGTGACCCCTTGGGAAGCCCTCGTGTTGCAACCCCTTTTCAATTTTTTTTGCCCTGGTTAGAGTTGCCAAGATAATTTATCCACCAAATCTCTATTACTAAATCCCACGGAACATTGGACAAGACAACTTCACTTCACGTAGATGCTGGGCCCGCAAACCGAGGGCGTAGGGTTTGTGACCAAGTCTCCGTCGCTCCGATGAACATAACTTTTGATCCGTAAGGAGTTACGCGGCGCACAGCATACCGTTGCAAAGCTCTCTGAGAGCTCTACGACGGGAGTAGCTAGCATGCTCGTTGTGCCCAGTTTTGGAGCCCAAAATCGAACGTTTTCATCAGTTTTAGGCAACTATTCTACGTTTGCTATTTTTTTACATCCCGGATCGTACGTCGTGAACTGTTAAAAGCACGACAACCTGACTCGCAGGAAATTAGAGGGCCCTACAACGTGTCGATATCACGTCTTGCAAGCATGCTACGTTGTTGAAGCGGATGAGTTGTCGTTAAGCCCATTGGGCCTTTTGAATGGGCCATTTCTCTAAGCTGGGAATCTGAGCAGTTAACACATAAAGGATTTGTGCCCTCAACATGACGGGTGCGATCATACCAGCACTAATGCACCGGATCCCATCAGAATCCTAAAGTTAAGCGTGCTTGTGCGAGAGTAGTACTAGGATGAGTGACCCCTTGGAAAGTCCTCGTGTTGGACCCCGTTTTCCGTTTTTTTTGCCCTGGTTATGGTTGCCAATATACTTTATCCACCAAATCTCTATTACTGAATCCCACGGAACATTGGGCAAGACAACTTCGCTTCTTGTAGAGGCTGGGCCCGCAAACCGAGGGCGTAGGGTTTGTGACCAGGTCTCCGTCGCTCCGGTGCCCATAACTTTTGATCCGTAAAGAGTTACGCGGCTCACAGCATACCGTTGCAAAGCTCTCTGAGAGCTCTACGACGGGGGCAGCCAGCTTGCTCGCCGTTTTTGGAGCCTAAAATCGAACGTTTTCATCAGTTTTATGCCACTTTTCTTCTTTTGCTCTATTTTTTACTCCCGGATCATACGTTGAGAATTGTTCAAAGGACGACAGCCTGACTCGCGGGATATCAGAGGGCCCTACAACGTGTCGATATAACATCTTGCGAGGATGCTGCGTTGTTGAAGCAGATGGGTTGTTGTTAAGCCCATTGGGCCTTATGAATGGGCCATTTCTCTAGGATGGGACTGTGAACCGTTAACACATATAAGAATTATGCCCTAGACATGACGGGTGCGATCATACCATCACTAATGCACCGGATCCCATCAAAACTCCGAATTTAAGCTTGCTTGGGTGAGAGTAGTACTAGGATGGGTGATCCCCTGGGAAGTCCTCGTGTTGCACCCCCTTTTCAATTTTTTTTTGTCCTCGTTAGGGTTGCCAAGATACTTTATCCACAAATCTCTATTACTGAATCCCATGGAACATTGGGCAAGACAACTTCGTTTCACGAAAAGGTTGGGCCCGTAAACCGAGGGCATAGGGTTTGTGACCAGGTCTCCGTCGCTCCGGTACCCATAACTTTTGATCCGTAAGGAGTTACGCGGCGCACAGCATACCGTTGCAAATCTCTCTAAGAGCTCTACGATGGGGGCAGCCAACATGCTCGCTTTGCCCGTTTTTGGAGCCCAAAATTTAACGTTTTCATTAGTTTCAAGCCACTTTTCTTCTTTTGCTATGTTTTTCCGTCCCGGATCGTACGTCATGAACTGTTAAAAGGATGACAACCTGATTCGTGGGACATCAGAGGCCCCTACAACGTGTGGATATAACGTCTTGCAAGCATGCTGCGTTGTTGAAGCGGATGGGTTGTCGTTAAGCCCATTGGGCCTTTTGAATAGGCCATCTCTCTAGGCTGGGACTGTGAACAGTTAACAAATAAAGGAATTGTGCCCTCAACATGACGGGTACGATCATACCAACACTAATGCACCGTATCTGATCAGAACTCCGAAGTTAAGCGTGCTTGGGCGAAAGTAGTACTAGGATAGGTGACCCCCCGGGAAGTCATCGTGTTGCACCACCTTTTCATTTTTTTTTGCCCTGGTTAAGGTTGCCAGGATACTTTATCCACCAAATCTCTATTACTGAATCACACGGAACATTGGGCAAGACAACTTCGCTTCACGTAGAGGCTGGGCTCGCAAACCGAGGGCGTAGGGTTTGTGACCAGGTGTCCATCGCTCCGGTGCCCATAACTTTTGATCCGTAACAAGTTACGCGGCACACAGCATACCGTTGCAAAGCTCTCTGAGACCTCTATGACGGGGGCAGCCAGCTTGCTCGCCGTTTTTGGAGCCTAAAATCGAATGTTTTCATCAGTTTTATGCCACTTTTCTTCTTTTGCTATGTTTTTCCGTCCCGGATCATATGTTGTGAACTGTTAAAAGGACGACAACCTGACTCGCGGGACATCAGAGGGACCTACAATGTGTTGATATAATGTCTTGCGAGGATGGTGTGTTGTTGAAGTGGATGGGTTATCGTTAAGCCCATTGGGCCTTTTGAATGGGCCATCTCTCTAGCTTGGGACTGTGAACCGCTAACACATATAGGAATTGTGCCCTCAACCTGACGGCTGTGATTATACCAGCACTAATGCACCAGATCCCATAAGAACTCCGAAGTTAAGCATTCTTCGGCGAGAGTAGTACTATGATGGGTGACCCCCTGGGAAGTCCTCGTGTTGCACCCCTTTTTCAATTTTTTTTGCCCTGGTTAGGGTTGCTGTAAGGCCCGACCCCAATTTGCATTCGAAACCTAGCTTCGTGTGCCCTAACCTAGATTTACGTGCCATGACCTAGGTTTAAGAATTGTGTTCATTTTATATGCATTGCATTGAATTAAGTGCATTCATATAGGGTTGCGTGCGTTTACTTGAAAAACGTGCGTTCGTCTCGTAGTTCGTGTTCTACCTTGAAGTGCGTGCCCTAAACCTAGGAAAGCGTGCCTTCACGCTAATCAAGAAAGAATCTTTCACGAAGCACAAGACTATTAAACAATCCTACAAAATCCACTAGCAATATAATAATCCTAATGCAATTCACTAGAAGACAAAAATGCACCAAACACAAAACATTCCTTATTCTTTATTTATTATTCCTTTTGCACTTTCAAAATACAATTAAAATAACACTCAAAAAGACAAAAAAAAATCAGAATTGGCACATGCAATAGCCGGCCATGCCTTGTTCTTGAGCAAGAAATTTGAACAACATAGTTTATTATGCATGCTTAGTCAACCACTTAGCACAAGGCATTAAAACATTGCTCACCTCCCCTCACTTCCTCACCATACCTGACCAGCCCTTACATGCCCATGCTCGCATTCAAAAAAATAACATTTTGAAGACACAAAAATCAGATTTTGGCTGCCCAAGGCCGAGCATGCTTCAACAAGTTGCAAGACTTTGTTTTTTTTTTCATTTTCTCTCATTTCCTTCAACTTCTCTCACTTCCCTCTCATTTCCTCTCTCTATTTCGGTTCTTGGCTGAGTTCTCTATCTCCTTGGCTTGTCTTCTTCATAACTTAGCTGAGCCAAGTCAAGCAATCATCAAGAAAGTCGAGCAAACAAGCTAGAGTTTGAAAATCACTCATGCATGTGCATTGAAGCTTCATTTTCGGCGTAGGTGAGTTACTAAACTTCCATTTCTTTTCTTCAAGTCCTAACTACATGCATGTACTAAGATATTGCTTACTAGGCTAGGAAAAATAGAGAAAACCAAGTTGGAAACTCAGCTAAGAAAGAAGAAGAAGAAATTTGAGCCTCAACAAGGTTTTTGTGCATCTTTTGGTGGATTGCAAAGGTGAGGGTTGAAAACCTTTTGAAAATTCCCATGCATGCTCATAAATGTGTGTATTTGCTTCTGTACTTGAGTTATATGGTCGTTCATAAGCTTAAAGAACCATGCATGGCAAGATTTTGGCTTGAAATGGATGCTAGGTGAAGTCGAAATTGTTGACAGCTCTCTGACCAGTCTGTTCGAGGTAAGTTTAGCTAGGAAAATTATGTTTAAAATGCTTGAAAATTGGTAGGTGACTAGTTTG
This sequence comes from Ehretia macrophylla, assembly GCA_037974665.1. Classification (NCBI taxonomy): domain Eukaryota; kingdom Viridiplantae; phylum Streptophyta; class Magnoliopsida; order Boraginales; family Ehretiaceae; genus Ehretia; species Ehretia macrophylla. Next base: position 83,028,150 of record CM075765.1, on the reverse strand, counting down.
GACAGTTTTGAACATTTTTTCCAGAAATAGACCGAAGCTAATATTGACTCTAAGGTCCTCAAAATAGCATATTTTTAAAATGTGACAAAATCTGGAAATCTGGAGAAATGAAGCAGGTTTTGGCAGATGCACTGACCTTGTGGAACGTACCATATTTGACCTAGTAAATGTTGTCCAAAATTCATGAAAATTGGTGTGCTGCTATATTTTTCAGTTCTGGACAATTTTGTCAGAAATGGACCAAAGCTAAAACGGACTCTAAGAACCTCAAAAACGTCAATTTCTGAAAAGTTTACAAATCTGGACAGTTTTGTGCTACCTCACTGTTTCGGCTATAACTAATGATTCTGAACTCCAATTGATGCAAGTTTTATTTCTGATTTTAGTTAACTTCTTAAGATTTAGTTTTACATCTTATTCACTGAATTTGGAGATTGTTTGATTATCCTATTTATTGTGATAAAACAGCCTATTGCAGTAAAGGTTTCATTTAGTTACATGCATGGAAAATTGTTGTAACCTCTCCTGTGATACTAATTGTGTGGAAAAGTTGTGTTGGGATGTTATGTGGACTGTTTTAAGCACTTGAGGATGTTGAATTAAATGATGCATGACTTGAAAATGATCTTGAGTGGACTTAGGGTTTTAATCACGCGATCAAGCATGAAACGGAAACCCTAATGACTAGGTAGTCTTACTAAGTGATGATCATTTGGATATTGTGTGGGAATCATATGCTTAGTGAGCTGCCCGTAAATGTTTTATAACTTCAAAAGTGATCTTGACCATTGCATGTTGACAAATAAGTTTTTTTCTTGCACCCGAACCATGATTGAAGTCATTGCATGTTGAATAATCTTGTCACTTGATCACGTGGGCTTCTTAATGAGTTATATGGCCTGTTATACATGTGTTACATGGCTGCCTGTTTAATTTTCATATAACTCTATATGCCTTTCAAGTGAAATTTCCTGTCTTATCGTGCCCTCCTTGTTTATCTATCAATGTGAAATCTATGACTGTCCGGGGGCAACCTACTTTGTTGTCCTCCTACTGTGATATATTACCTGTCATGAATGTGCATTGCATACAAGGTTGCAACCTTTCCTGTTGGTATGGTAGCGATCACACACACCGGGTGGCATCGGGCTTGCCGGTGCACCCGTGACTACCATGGTCCCATTCCCTCTCTCACTTGGGGACTAGACTTCCTCGGAGAGTTGGGTCGTAGGATTTCGGGGTACATCCAGATTACAGCCAGCTGGCATTTTTGGGGGATTGATTTGAAGTCGGTGGCAAGAACTGATGGTGGAAGTGATGTGAGAGCAAAAGCTCACCGTATCCTTTTTTTTGTGTGTATAAGTACTCCCGCTTGGTTCTTAGAGAACCTCGGGGAGGAAAGACCGGTATTCCTGTTCTGTACTTGTATTTCTGTACTTGTAATTCGGTTGTATTCATGTTTGAGAAAGGGATTTTCATAAGTTTAACCGGAAAATGAGTTTCAAAACTATTTCTCGTTCCCCCTCGCTGAGTTCATAAGGACTCACCCTCTTTTATCATCTCAGGTGAAGAAGAAGAACAGGTACAGGAACCCGAGGACCATGTGCCAAATGATGAATCCCTGGAGTGAATGCCTGTCATTGCTTGTTTTGCTTGATTGTGACTACTTGCGAACTTTTGCTACTTGAAGACTATTTTCTCTTATGTTAATTGTTGTTTATGATGTAAAAGACCCCCGTTGTAATTTGGGGTCTAATTTTGGTTTGTACTTATTTTAAGTAGACTGATACTAGACATGACACTACTATGATCGTTTTGCTTTTACTACCGCTAGTATCTATCTCAGGTTACGACACTTTAGTTAAAGAACTAAGTAAATGAACTTATCCAATCTTAACAGGTACTTGCTATTGGGCTAAGATCAATAGGCATATGTGTATCGAGGACAAATAAACAAACGAGACATAGTATCATGCTAGGTTATAAATCAAACAGGACGTCGAAGCAACCAATAGCGAATCCAATTGATGCAAAAATAGTAATGTTAGTTGGAATTGAATTTGAGATGGTAAATTTTGAGACGTTTAGAGAATTAGGTTAAACCAAATGGCCAATTACAGCCATTATGCTACCGGTTTTCCGGAAAAACTTTGGAGTTTAGACTAAATCATTTGGTGTTAATCTTCATAAACAGCTAAGTGCATAATATTACTTGAATGTTAGTTCACACCCTAGTCTAACCTTATAGGCCGGGTTGGGGCATGACAGTTGCCAAGATACTTTATCCACCAAATCTATATTACTAAATCCCACGGAACATTGAGGAAGACAACTTCGTTTCACGTCGAGGCTGGGCCCGCAAACCGAGGGCGTAGTGTTTGTGACCAGGTCTCCATCGCTCCGGTGAACATTACTTTTGATCCATAAGGAGTTACGCGGCGCACAGCATACCGTTGCAAAGCTCTCTGAGAGCTCTACGACGGGGGCAGCTAGCATGCTCATTGTGACTATTTTTGGAGCCCAAAATCAAACGTTTTCATCAGTTTCAGGCCACTTTTCTTCTTTTGCTCTATTTTTCCGTCCTGCATCGCATGTCGTGAACTGTTAAAAGGACGACAACCTGACTCGCGAGACTTCAGAGGACCCTACAACGTGTCGATATCACGTCTTGCAAGCATGCTGCGTTGTTGAAGCGGATGGGTTGTCGTTAAGCCCATTGGGCCTTTTGAATGGCCTATCTCTCTAGGCTGGGACTGTGAACAGTTAATACATATAGGAATTGTGCCCTCAACATGACGGGTGCAATCATGCCAGCACTAATGCACCGGATCCCATAAGAACTCCGAAGTTAAGCGTGCTTGGGCGAGAGTAGTACTAGGATGGGTGACCTCGTGGGAAGTCCTCGTGTTGGACCCCCTTTTCAATTTTTTTTGCCCTGGTTAGGGTTGCCAAGATACTTTATAGACCAAATCTCTATTACTGAGTGCCACGGAATATTGGGCAAGACAACTTCGCTTCTTGTAGAGGCTGGGCCCGCAAAACAGAGGGCGTAGGGTTTGTGACCAGGTCTCCGTCGCTCCGGTGCCCATAACTTTTGATCCGTAAGGAGTTACGTGGCGCACAACATACCGTTTCAAAGCTCTTTGAGAGCTCTAAGACGGGGGCAGCCAGCATGCTCGCTGTGCCCGTTTTTGGAGCCCAAAATCGAATGTTTTCATCAGTTTCAGGCCACTTTTCTTCTTTTGCTCCGTTTTTCCATCCCGGATCGTACGTCGTGAACTGTTAAAAGGACGACAACCTGACTCGCGGGACATCAAAGGGCCCTACAACGTGTCGATATCACGTCTTGCGAGGATGCTGCGTTGTTGAAGCGGATGGGTTGTCGTTAAGCCCATTGGGCTTTTTGAATGGGCCATCTCTCTAGGCTGGGACTGTGAACCATTAACACTTATAGGAATTATGCCCTCAACATGTCGGGTGCGATCATACCAGCACTAACGCATCAGATCCCATCAGAACTCCGAAGTTAAGCGTGCTTGGGCGAGAGTAGTACAAGGATGGGTGATCCCCTGGGAAGTCCTCGGTTTGCAACCCCTTTTCAATTTTTTTTGCCCTAGTTAGGGTTGCCAAGATACTTTATCCACCAAATATCTATTACTGAATCTCACGGAACATTGGGCAAGACAACTTCGTTTCATGTAGAGGCTGGGCCCGCAAACCAAGGGCTAGGGTTTGTGACCAGGTCCCCGTCGCTCCGGTGCCCATAACTTTTGATCCATAAGGGGCTACACGGCATACAGCATACCGTTGCAAAGCTCTTTGAGAGCTCTACGACGGGGGCAGCCAACATGCTCGCTGTGCCCTTTTTGGAGCCCAAAATCGAACATTTTATGCCACTTTTCTTCTTTTGCTCTGTTTTTTCATCGCGGATCGTACGTCGTGAACTGTTAAAAGGACGACTACCTGACTCGCGGGACATCAGAGGGCCCTACAACGTGTCGATATCAAGTCTTGCAAGCATGCTGCGTTGTTGAAGCTGATGGGTTGCCGTTAAGCCCATTGGGCCTTTTGAATGGGCCTTATCTCTAGGGTGGGACTGTCAACAGTTAACACATAAAGGAATTGTGCCCTCAACATGACGGGTGCGATCATCCCAGCACTAATGCACCGGATCCCATCAAACTCCGAAGTTAAGCGTGCTTGGGCGAGAGTAGTACTAGGATGGGTTACCCCTTGGGAAGTCCTCGTGTTGCACCCCCTTTTCAATTTTTTTTGCCTTGGACAGGGTTGCCAAGATACTTTATCCACCAAATCTCTATTACCGAATCCCACGAAACATTGGGGAAGACAACTTCACTTCACGTAAAGGCTGGGCCCACAAACCGAGGGCGTAGGGTTTGTGACCAGGTCTCCGTCGCTTCAGTGCCCATAACTTCTAATCTGTAAGGAGTTACGCGGCGCACAGCATACCGTTGCAAAGCTCTCAAAGAGCTCTATGACAGGGGCAACCAGCATGCTTGCTGTGCCTTTTTTGGAGTCCAAAATTGAACATTTTCATCAGTTTCATGCCACTTTTCTTCTTTTGCTCTATTTTTTTGTCCCGGATCGTATGTCGTGAACTGTTAAAAGGATAACAACTTGACTCGCTGGACATCAGAGGGCCCTACAACGTGTCGATATCACGTCTTGCAAGTATGCTGCGTTGTTGAGGCGGATGGGTTGTCGTTAAGCCCATTGGGCCTTTTGAATGGGCCATCTCTCTAGGCTGGGACTGTGAACAGTTAACACATAAAGGAATTGTGCCCTTAACATGACGGGTGCGATCATACCAGCACTAATGCCCCGGATCCCATCAAAACTCCGAATTTAAGCATGGTTGGGCGAGAGTAGTACTAGGATGGGTGACCCCCTGGAAAGTCCTCGTGTTGCAGCCCCTTTTCAATTTTTTTTTCCCTGGTTAGGGTTGCCAAGATACTTTATCCAACAAATCTCTATTACTGAATCCCACGGAACATTGGGCAAAACAACTTCATTTCACGTAGTGGCTGGGCCCGCAAACCGAGGGCGTAGGGTTTGTGACCAGGTCTCCGTCGCTCTGGTGCAGATAACTTTTGATCCGTAAGGAGTTACGCGGCGCACAGCAAACCGTTGCAAAGCTCTCTGAGAGCTCTACGACGGGGGCAGAAAGCTTGCTCGCTGTGCCCTTTTTGGAGCCCAAAATCGAACGTTTTCATCAGTTTCATACCACTTTTCTTCTTTTGCCCTGTTTTTTCATCCCGGATCGTACGTCGTGAGCTGTTAAAAGGACGACAACGTTACTCGCGGGACATTAGAGGGTCCTATAACGTGTCGATATGATGTCTTGCAAGGATGCTGCGTTGTTGATGCTGATGGGTTGTCGTTAAGCCCATTGGGCCTTTTGAATGGGCCATCTCTCTAGACTGGGACTGTGAACCGTTAACAAATAAAGGAATTATGCCATCAACATGACGGGTGCAATCATACCAGCACTAATGCACTGGATCCAATTAGAACACCAAAGTTAAGCGTGCTTGGGCAAGAGTTGTACTAGGATGGGTGACCCCTTGCGAAGTCCTCGTGTTGCACCTCATTTTCAATTTTTTTTGCCCTCGTTTAAGCTTGCCGAGATACTTTATCCAATAAAATCTCTATTACTGAATCCCACGGAACACTGGGCAAGACAACTTCGCTTCACGTAGAGGCTGGGCCCGTAAACCGAGGGCGTAGTGTTTGTGACCAGGTCTCCGTCGCTCCGGTGCCCATAACTTTTGATCCGTAAGGAGTTACGCGGCGCACAGCAGACCGTTACAGAGCTCTCTAAGAGCTCTACGATAGGGGCAGCCAGCTTGCTCACTGTGCCCGTTTTTGGACCCCAAAATCGAACGTTTTCTTCAGTTTCAGCAACTTTTCTTCTTTTGCTCTATTTTTTAGTGCCGGATCGTACGTCGTGAACTGTTAAAAGGATGACAACCTGACTCGCGGGTCATCAGAGGGCCCTACAACGTGTCGATATCACGTCTTGCGAGGATGCTGCATTGTTGAAGTGGAGGGGTTGTCATTAAGCCCATTGGGCCTTTTGAATGGGCCATCTCTCTAGGTTGAGACTGTGAACCGTTAACACATATAGGAATTCTGCCCTCAACATGACAGGTGCGATCATACCAGCACTAATGCACGGGATCCCATCAGAACTACGAAGTTAAGCGTGCTTGGGCGAGAGTAGTACTAGGATGGGTGACACCTTGGGAAGTCTTCGTGTTGCACCCCCTTTTCAGTTTTTTTTGCCCTGGTTAGGGTTGCCAAGATACTTTATCCACCAAATCGCTGTTACTGAATTCCACAGAACATTGGGCAAGACAACTTCATTTCATGTAGAGGCTGGGCCCGCAAACCGAGGGCGTAGGGTTTGTGACCAAGTCTTCTTCACTCCGGTGCCCATAACTTTTGATCCGTAAGGAGTTACGCGGCGCACAGCATACCGTTGCAAAGCTCTCTGAGAGCTCTACGACGGGGGCAGCCAGCATGCTTGCTGTGCCCATTTTTGTAGCCCAAAATCGAACGTTTTCATCAGTTTCAGGCCACTTTTCTTCTTTTGCTCTATTTTTCCATCCCAGATCGTACGTCGTGAATTGTTAAAAGGACGACAACCTGGAACGCGGGACATCAGAGGACCCTACAACGTGTCGATGTCACGTCTTGCAAGCATGCTGCGTTGTTGAAGCGGATGGGTTGTCGTTAAGCCCATTGGGCCATTTGAATGGGCTATCTCTCTAGGCTGGGACTGTGAACAGTTAACACATAAAGGAATTGTGCCCTTAACAAGACGGGTGCAATCATACCCCTACTAATGCACCGGATCCCATTAGAACTCTAAAGTTGAGCATGCTTGGGCAAAAGTAGCACTAAGATAGGTGACCCCCTAGGAAGTCCTCGTGTTGCACCCCCATTTTCAAATTTTTTTGCCTCGGTTAGCCTTGCCAAGATGCTTTATCCATCAAATTTCTATTATTGAATCCCACGGAACCTTGGGCAAGACAACTTCATTTCACGTATAAGCTGGGCCCGCAAACCGAGGGCGTAGGGTTTGTGACCAGGTCTCTGTCGCTCCAATGCCCATAACTTTTGATTCGTAAGGAGTTACGCGGCGCACAACATACCGTTGCAAAGCTCTTTGAGAGCTCTACGATGAGGGCAGTCGGTATACTCGCTGTGCCAGTTTTTGGAACCCAAAATCAATCGTTTTCATCAGTTTCAGGCCACTTTTCTTCTTTTGCTCCGTTTTTTCATCCCGAATCTTACGTCGTGAACTATTAAAAGGAAGACAACTTGACTCGCGGGACATCAGAGAGCCCTACAATGTGTCGATATCACGTCTTGCAAGGATGCTGCGTTGTTAGAGTGGATGGGTTGTCGTTAAGCCCATTGGGCCTTTTGAATGGGCCATCTCTCTAGGCTGGGACTGTGAACAGTTAACACATAAAGGAATTGTGCCCTTAACATGACGGGTGCGATCATACCAGCACTAAAGCACCAGATCATATCAGAACTCCGAAGTTAAGCGTGTTTGGGCGAGAGGAGGACTAAGATGGGCGACCCCCTCGGAAGTCCTCGTGTTGCACCCCCTTTTCAATTTTTTTTGCCCTGGTTAGGGTTGCCAAGATACATTATCTACCAACTCTCTATTCTTCAATCCCACGGAACCTTGGGCAAGACAACTTCGCTTGACGTAGAGGCTGGGCCCACAAACCGAGGGCGTAGGGTTTGTGACCAGGTCTCCGTCGCACCGGTGCCCATAAATTTTGATCCGTAAGGAGTTACGAGGCCCACAGCATACCGTTGCAAAGCTCTCTGAGAAATCTACGACGGGGGCAGCCAGCTTGCTTGCTATGCCCGTTTTTGGAGCCCATAATTGAACATTTTCATCAGTTTCAGGGCACTTTTCTTCTTTTGCTCTATTTTTCCATCCCAGATCATACGTCGTGAACAGTTAAAAGGACGACTACCTGACTCACGGGACATTAAAGGGCCCTACAACGTGTCGATATAACGTCTTGCGAGGATGCTGCGTTATTGAAGCGGATGAGTTGTCGTTAAGCCCATTGGGCCTTTTGAATGGGCCATCTCTCTAGGCTGGGACTGTGAACAGTTAATACATTAAGGAATTGTGCCCTCAACATGACGGATGCGATCATACCAGCACTAATGCACCGGATCCCATCAGAACTCTGAAGTTAAGCGTGCTTGGGAGAAAATAGTACTAGGATGGGTGACCCTGTGGGAAGTCCTCGTGTTGCACCCTATTTTCAATTTTTTTGCCCTGGTTAGGGTTGCCAAGATACTTTATCCACCAAATCTCTATTACTGAATCCCACAGAACATTGGGCAAGACAACTTCGCTTCACGCAGAGGCTCGGCCAGCAAACCGAGCGCGTAGGGTTTGTGACCAGGTCTTCGTCGCTCTGGTGCCCATAACTTTTGATCCGTAGGGAGTTACGCGGCGCACAGCATACCGTTGCAAGGCTCTTTCAGAGCTCTACGTCGGGGGCAGCCAGTTTGCTCACTTTTCCCTTTTTGGAGTCGAAAATCCAATGTTTTCATCAGTTTCAGGCCACTTTTCTACTTTTGCTCGGTTTTTCCGTCCCGGATCGTACGTCGTGATCTATTAAAAGGACGACAACTTGACTTGTGTGACATCAGGGACGCCTACAATGTGTCGATATCATGTCTTGCAAGGATGCTGCGTTGTTGAAGTGGATGGATTATCGTTAAGCCCATTGGGCCTTTTGAATGGGCCATCACTCTAGGCTGGGACTATGAACAGTTAACACATAAAAGAATTGTGCCCTCAACATGACAGCTGCGATCATACCAGCACTAATGCACCGGATTCCATCAGAACTTCGAAGTTAAGTGTGTTTGGGCGAGAGTAGTACTAAGATGGGTGACCCCCAAGGAAGTCCTCGTGTTGCACCCCCTTTTCAATTTTTTTTGCCCTGGTTAGGGTTGCCAAGATGCTTTATCCACCAAATCTCTATTACTGAATCTCACAGAAGATTGGGCAAGACAACTTCGCTTCACGTAGAGGCTGGGCCCCCAAACCGAGGGCGTAGGGTTTGTGACCAGGTCTCCGTCGCTCTGGTGCCCATAACTTTTGATCCGTAAGGAGTTACGCGGCAAACAACAGACCGTTACAAAGCTCTCTAAGAGCTCTACGATGGGGGCAGCCAGGTTGCTCGCTGTGCCCATTTTTTGAGCCCAAAATCGAACATTTTCGTCAGTTTCAGGCCACTTTTCTTCTTTTGCTTTGTTTTTCTGTCCCGAATCATACATCATGAACAGTTAAAAGGACGACAACCTGACTCGCAGGACATCAGAGGGCCCTAAAACGTGTTGATATCTCATCTTGCGAGGATGCTGCGTTGTTGAAGCAGATGGGTTGTCATTAAGCCCATTGGGCTTTTTGAATGGGCCATCTCTCTAGGCTGGGACTGTGAACCGTTAACACATATAAGAATTGTGCCCTCAACGTGACGGGTGCGATCATACCAGTACTAATGCACCGGACCCCATCAGAACTCCGAAGTAAAGCGTGCTTGGGCGAGAGTAGTACTAGGATGGGTGACCACCAGGGAAGTCCTCGTGTTGCACCCCATTTTCAAAATTTTTTTTCCTGGTTAGGGTTGCCAAGATACTCTATCCACCAAATTTCTATTTTCGAATGCCACGAAAAATTGGGGAAGACAACTTCGCTTCACGAAGAGGCTGGGCCCGCAAACCGAGGGCGTCGGGCTTGTGACCAGGTCTCTGTCGCTCTAGTGCCCATAACTTTGGATCCGCATAAAGTTACGCAGCGTACAGCATACCGTTGCAAAGCTCTCTGAGAGCTCTACGACGGTGGCAGCCAGCTTGCTGGCTGTGCACATTTTTGGAGCCCAAAATCGAACGTTTTCATCAGTTTCAGGCCACTTTTCTAGTTTTGCTTTGTTTTTCTATCCCGGATCGTACGTCGTGAAATGTTAAAAGGACGACAACCTGTCTTGCGGGGCATTAGAGGGCCCTACAACATGTCGATATCGCGGCTTGCCAAGATGCTGTGTTGTTGAAGCAGATGGGTTGTCGTTAAGCCCATTGGGACTTTTGAATGTGCTATCTCTCTAGGCTGGGACTGTGAACAGTTAACACATAAAGGAATTGTGCCATCAACATGTCGGGTGCGATCATACCAGCACTAATTCACCGGATCCCATCAGAACTCTGAAGTTAAGCGTGCTTGGGCGAGAGTAGTACTAGGATGGGTGACCCCCTGGGAAGTCCTCGTGTTGCACCCCCTTTTCAATTTTTTTTGCCCTGGTTAGGGTTGTCAAGATACTTTATCCACCAAATCTCTATTACTAAATCCCACAGAACATTGGGCAAGACAACTCCGCTTCACGTAGAGGCTGGGCCCGCAAACCGAGGGTGTAGGATTTGTGACCAGTTCTTCGTCGCTCCGGTGCCCATAACTTTTGATCCGTTATGAGTTATGCAGCGCACAGCATACCGTTGCAAAGCTCTCTGAGAGCTCTACGACGGGGGTAGCCAGTTTCCTTGCTGTGCACTTTTTGGAGCACAAAATCGAACATTTTCATCAGTTTCAGGCCACTTTTCTTCTTTTGCTCTGTTTTTCCGTCCCGGATCATACGTCATGAATTGCTAAAAGGACGAGAACCTGACTCGCAGGACATCAGAGGGCCCTACAATGTGTCGATATAACGTCTTGCGAGTATGGTGCGTTGTTGAAGCAAACGGGTTGTCGTTAAGCCCATTGGGCCTTTCCAATGGGCTATCTCTCAAGGCTGGGACTGTGAACAGTTAACACATAAAAGAATTTTGCCCTCAACATGACGGTTGCGATCATACCAGCACTAATGCATCGGATCATATCAGAACTTCGAAGTTTAGCGTGTTTGTGTGAGAGTGGTACTAGGATGGGTGACCCCCTGGGAAGTCCTCGTGTTGCACCCCCTTTTCAAATTTTTTTGCCCTGGTTAGGGTTTCCAAGATACTTTATCCACCAAATCTCTATTACTGAATCCCACGGAACATTTGGCAAGACAACTTCGCTTCACGTAGAGGGTGGTCCGCAAACCGGGGGCGTAAGGTTTGTGACCAGGTCTCCGTCGTACCGGTGCCCATAACTTTTGATTCGTAAGGAGTTACGCGGTGCACAACATACCGTTGGAAAGATCTCTGAGAGCTCTATGACGGGGGCAGCAAGCATGCTAGTCTATGCCTATTTTCGGAGCCCAAAATCAAATGTTTTCATCACTTTCAGGTCACCTTTCTTCTTTTGCTCTGTTTTTCCGTCCCGGGTCATACGTCCTGAACTGTTAAAATGACGACAACCTGACTCGAGGGACATCAGAGGGCCCTACAACGTGTCGATATGACGTCTTTAGAGGACGTTGCGTTGTTGAAGCGGATGTGTTGTCGTTAAGCCCATTGGGCCTTTTGAATGGGCCATCTCTCTAGGCTGGGACTGTGAACCGTTAACACATAAAAGAATTTTGCCCTCAACATGACAGTTGTGATCATACCAGCACTAATGCACCGGATCATATCAGAACTTCGAAGTTAAGCGTGTTTGGGCGAGAGTAGTACTATGATGGTTGACCCCCTGGGAAGTCCTCGTGTTGCTCCACCTTTTCAATTTTTTTGACCCTTGTTAGGGTTGTCAAGATACATTATCCACCAAATCACTATTACTGAATCCCATGGAACATTGGGCAAGACAACTTCCCTTCACGTAGAGGATAAGCCAGCAAACCGAGGGCGTAGGGTTTGTGACCAGGTCTCCGTCGCTCTGGTGCCCATAACTTTTGATCTGTAAGGAGTTACGCGGTGCACAGCATACCGTTGGAAAGCTCTAAGAGAGCTCTACGACGGGGGCAGCAGGCCTGCTCAACTGTGCCTATTTTTAGAGCCTAAAATCAAACGTCTTCATCAGTTTCAGGCCACATTTCTTCTTTTGCATTGTTTTTCCTTCCCGAATTGTACGTCGTGAACTATTAAAAGGACGACAACCTGACCCGCGGGACATTAGAGGGCCTTACAACGTGTCGATATCACGTCTTTAGAGGATGTTGCGTTGTTGAAGCAGATGTGTTGTCGTTAATCCCATTGGGCCTTTTGAATGGGCCATCTCTCTAGGATGGGACTGTGAACAGTTAACACATATAGGAATTGTGCCCTCAACATGACAGGTGCGATCATACCAGCACTAACGCACCAGATCTCATCAGAACTCCAAAGTTAAGCGTGCTTGGGCGAGAGTAGTGCTAGGATGTGTGACCCCCTGGGAAGTCCTCGTGTTGCACCCCCTTTTCAATTTTTTTTGCCCTGGTTAGGGTTGCGAAGATACTTTATCCACAAAATCTCTATTATTGAATCCCACGGAACAATGGGCAAGACAACTTCGCTTCACGTAGAGGCCGGGCTTGCAAACTGAGGGCGTAGGGTTTGTGGCCAGGTCTCCGTCGCTCCGGTGCCCATAAATTTTGATCCGTAATTGTTACATGGCGCACAGCATGCTGTTGCAAAGCTCTCTGAGAGCTCTACGACGGGGGCAGCCAGCTTGCTCGCTATGCCCGTTTTTAGAGCCTAAAATTGAACGTTGTCATCAGTATCAAGCCACTTTTCTTATTTTGCTCTGTTTTTTCATCCCGGATCGTACATCGTGAGCTGTTTAAAGGACGACAACCTAACTCGCGAGACATCAGAGGGCCCTACAATGTGTCGATATCACGTCATGCGAGGATGCTGCGTTGTTGAAGTGGATGGGTTGTCGTTAAGCCCATTGGGCCTTTTGAATGGGCCATCTCTCTAGGCTCGGACTGTGAACCGTTAACACATATAGGAATTGTGCCCTCAACAAGATGGGTGCGATCATACTAGCACTAATGCACCGGATCCCATCAGAACTCCGAAGTTAAGCGTGCTTGGGCGAGAGTAGTACTAGGATGTGTGATCCCCTGGGAACTCATTGTGTTGCACCTCTTTTCAATTTTTTTTGCTTTGGTTAGGGTTGTCAAGATACTTTATCCACCAAATCTCTATTACTGAATCCCATGGAACATTGGGCAAGACAACATCAATTCACGTAGTGGCTGGGCCCGCAAACTAAGGACGTAGGGCTTGAGACCAGGTCTCCGTCGCTTTGGTGCCCATAACTTTTGATCCGTAAGGAGTTACGCAGAGCACAGCATACCGTTGGATAGCTCTCCGAGAGCTCTACGACGGGGGCAGCCAACTTGCTCGCTGTGCCCATTCTTGAAGCCCAAAATCGAACATTTTCATCAGTTTCAGGGCACTTTTCTTCTTTTGCTCTATTTTTTCGTCTCGGATCATACGTTGTGAATTGTTAAAAGGACGACAACCTGACTTGCGGGACATCAGAGGGCCCTACAATGTGTCGATATAAGGTCTTGCGAGGATGCTGGGTTGTTGAAGCATATGGGTTGTCGTTAAGCCCATTGGGCCTTTTGAATGGGCCATCTCTCTAGGTTGGGACTGTGAACCGTTAACACATATAGTAATTGTGCCCTCAACATGACGGGTGCAATCATTCCTGCACTAATTCACCGGATCCCATCAGAACTCCAACGTTAAGCATGCTTGGGCGAGAGTAGTACTAAGATGGGTGACCCCTGGGAAGTCCTCGTGTTGCACTCCCTTTTCAATTTTTTTTACCTGGTTAGGGTTGCCAAGATACTTTATCCACCAAATCTCTATTACTGAATCCCACGGAACATTAGGCAAGACAACTTCGCTTCACGTAGATGCTGGGCCCGCAAACCGAGGGCGTAGGTTTGTGACCAGGTCCCCGTCGCTCCGGTGCCCATAACTTTTGATCCGTAAGGAGTTACGCGGTGCAAAGCATACCGTTGCGAAGCTCTCTGAGAGCTCTACGACAGGGGCAGCTGGCTTGCTTGCTGTGTCCATTTTTGGAGCCCAAAATCGAACGTTTTCATCAGTTTCAGGCCACTTTTCTTCTTTTGCTCTGTTTTTCGGTCCCGGATCATACGTCGTGAATTGTTAAAAGGACGACAACCTGACTCGCGGGACATCAGAGGGCCCTACAACGTGTCGATATAATGTCTTCTGAGGTTGCTGCGTTGTTGAAGCGGATGGGTTGTCGTTAAGCCCATTGGGCCTTTTGAATGGGCCATCTATCTTGGCTGGGACTGTGAACCGTTAACACATAGAGGAATTGTGCCCTCAACATGACGGGTGCGATCATACCAGCGCTAATACACCGGATCCCATCAGAACTCCGAAGTTAAGCGTGCTTGGGCGAGAGTAGTACTAGGATGGGTGACCCCTTGGGAAGTCCTCATGTTGCACCCTATTTTCAATTTTTTTTTGCCCTGGTTAGGGTTGTCAAGATACTTTATCCACAAAATCTCTGTTACTGAATCCCACAGAACATTGGCCAAGACAACTTCGCTTCACGTAGAGGCTGGGCCCGCAAACCGAGGGCGTAGGGTTTGTGACCAGGTCTCTGTCGCTCCGATGCCCATAACTTTTGATCTGTAATTGTTAGGCGGCACATAGCATACCGTTGCAAAGCTCTCTGAGAGCTCTACGACAGGGGCAGCCAGCTTGCTCGCTGTGCCCGTTTTTGGAGCCCAAAATCGAACGTTTTCATTAGTTTCAGGCCACTTTTCCTCTTTTGCTATGTTTTTCCGTCCCAGATCGTACGTCGTGAACTGTTAAAAGGACGACAACCTGACACGCGGGACATCAGAGGGCCCTACAACGTGTCGATATCACGTCTTGCAAGTATGCTGCGTTGTTGAAGCGGATGGGTTGTCGTTAAGCCCATTGGGCCTTTTGAATGGGCCATCTCTCTAGGCTGGGACTGTGAACAGTTAACGCATAAAGGAATTGTGCCCTCAACATGACGGGTGCGATCATACCAACACTAATGCACCGGATCCCATCAAAACTCCGAAGTTAAGCGTGCTTGGGCAAGAGTCGTACTAGGATGGGTGACCCCCTGGGAAGTCCTCGTGTTGCACCCCATTTTCAATTTTATTTGCCCTGGTAGGGTTGCCAAGATACTTTATCCACCAAATCTCTATTACTGAATCGCATGGAACATTGGGCAAGACAATTTCGCTTCACGTAGAGGCTGGGCCTGCAAACCGAGGGCTTAGGGTTTGTGACCTGGTCTCCGTCGCTCCGGTGCCCATAACTTTTGATCCATAAGGAGTTACATGGCTCACAGCATACCGTTGCAAAGCTCTTTGAGAGCTCTACGACGGGGGCAACCAGCTTGCTCGTTGTGCCCTTTTTAGAGCCCAAAATCGAACGTTTTCATCAGTTTCAGGCCACTTTTCTTCTTTTGCTCTGTTTTTCCATCCCGGATCATACGTCGTGAACTGTTAAAAGGACGAAAACCTGACTCGCGGGACATCAGAGGGCCCTACAACGTGTCGATATCACGTTTAGCGAGGATGCTACGTTGTTGAAGCAGATAGGTTGTCGTTAAGAGGACGACAACTGTCACGCCCCAACCCGGCCTATAAAGGTTAGACTAGGGTGTGATCTAAACATTCAAGTCACGTCTCGTACTTAACCGTTCTTGAAGATTTAACACATAATGTTTTTGGCCTAAACTCCAAAAATTTTCGGTAAACCGGCAGCATAACGACTGTAATTGGGCTCTTTGGTTTGACCTAATTCTCTAAACGCCTCAATTATTCCAATCATTAATTCAATTTCATTAAGCAATCCTATTTATCACCATCCGATTTTTCTACTAGTTAACTTGAAAATCTCGTTTGGTTAATAAGCCTAACATGATAACTATGTCCCGTTTATTTGTCAATTTCCTATCATGCAAGTACCTATTATCCTTTAGTTTGCAAATGAGCACCTAAGTGAAATTAGATAGAATTAACTTAGTTGATTGTTCATCTAGTGGTTTGAATGCCTACGATAACTACTAATTAAGAAAACGAAAGCAAACAACCAAATAAAAGTTCGTCCGGTTATAGGTAGTACAATCCTAGAATTAGACCCAAATTACAACGGGGTCATTTACATCAATAAAATGAATAGTTTGCAATCAAACACAACATCCATATAGCAACCACTTTCAGGCAAAGCACAAAAGCACGTAGGGACAGGCAATCACTCCAAGGAATCATCGTTAGGCACATCGTCCTCGGGTACCTGTTCTTGATCTTCTTCACCTGAGATGATAAAATAGGGTGAGTCCTTATGAACTCAGCGAGGGGGAACGAGAAATACGTTTTGAAACTCATTTTTCGGTTCAATTTATGAAAACTCTTTTTGAAAACATGTCACGTATTACAAATAATAAGGTACGCAAATACATGAAGCAAATCGAGTAACAGATACATTTACCAATCATTTCAAGGATACGGTGAGCAGCTGCTCTCAATTTCAATTTCGATACAATTGTTGCGGCCGACATCAATAATCCACTTATCGCTCCCAATTGGGTGTACTCCGGATGTACCCCGAAACCTACGACCCAACTCTCCGAGGGTGAAATGCCAAGCGAGAGAGGGAATTGGACCATGGTAGTCACAGTAACACCGGCAAGCCCGATGTCGCCCCGTGTGCGTGAAACACTACCATGCCACACTGAAAGGTTGCAACCTCGTATGCAATGCACATTTATAACATTTAACATATCACATTAGGAGGACAACAAAGTAGGTCGCCTCCGAACAGTTATAAGATCGCACGTTGTCAAGTAATCAAACGAGGCACGATAAGACAAGTAATTTCACTTGAAAGGCATATAGAGCCATATGAACATTAAACGGGCAGCCATGTAACACATGCAAGTCAAGCCATATAACTCATTTCGAAGTCCACGTAATCAAGTGATACGATTATTCAACATGCAACAACATCTACGTGGGTTCGGATGCAAGAAAAGCCTATTTGTCAACATGCAATGATCAAAATTACATTTAAGCTTATAAGGGCAACTACGGGCAGCCTACTAAACATATAATTCCACACAATATCCGAATGATCAACACTTAGCAAAACTACCTAGTCGTTAGGGTTTCCATTTTGTGCATATTCGTGCAATTTGAGCCTCAAACCAACTCAAAGTCAATCTCAAGCCATGCATCATATAATTCAACATCCTCAAGTACTCAAAACAGTCCACACAACATCTCAACACCACAATTCCAAGAAATTAACACCACAAGAGAGGTTACAATAATTTTTCCAAGCATATAGCTAAGTGAAACCTTTACTGCAATAGGCTGTTTTCTCACAATCAATAGGATAATCAAAAAATCTCAAAATCCAGTTAATAAGATTTCAAATTAAAGCTTAAGAAGTTAACTAAAATCAGAAACAAACCTTGCATCAATTAGAGTTCGGGATCATTAGATATAGCCAAAACAGTGGAATAGCACAAAACTGTCCAGATTTGCACACTTTTCAGTAATTGACGTTTTTGAGGTCCTTAGGGTCAGTTTTAGCCTTAGTCCATTTCTGACAAAATTGTCCAGAACTGAAAAATCTACCAGCACGCCAAATTTCATGCATTTTGGACATTATTTTTCCAGATTTCCAGATTTGGACACATTTTAAAGATTTGCCATTTTGGGGACCTTAGATTCAAAATTAGCTTCGGCCTATTTCTGCGACTAATGTTCAAAACTGTCAAAACTACTCACCTAGCAATTTTCAATCATTTTCAACATCATTTGCCTAGCTAAACTTACCTCGAAACAAACTGGTCAGAGAGTTGTCAATAATCCGACTTCACCTATCATCACTTTCAAGCCAAAATCTTGCCATGCATGGTTGTTTAAGCTTATGAACGAACATATAACTCAAGTACAGGAGCAAATACACACATTTATGAGCATGCATGTGGATTTTTGAAGAGTTTTCAAAAGGTTTTAGCCCTCACCTTAGCAATCAACCCAAAAGATGCACAAAAACTTGTTGAAGCACAAAACTTCTTCTTCTTCTTCTTAGCCAAAATTCCAACTTGGTTTTCTCTATTTTCCTAGCTTAGTGACCAAGCTCTTAGTACATGCATGATGTTAGAACAAGAAGAAAAGAAATGGAAGCTTAAAATCTCACCAAGGCCGAAAATGGTGACTCAAAATGCTTGCATGTGTGTTTCTTGCATCCTAGCTTGCTTGGGTGAGTTTCTTTGCTTGTTGTTTGTCTTGTTGCACCATAGGATGATGAAGATGAGCTAAGGGATGAAGAAACTCAGCCCAAAACCGAGATGGAGAGAGAGAATGAGAGGGAGAGAGAGAAGGTTGAGGAAGAAAGAATAAATGACAAAAAAATGAAAGCCTTTGCAATCTTCAAGCATGTGGTCGGACTTGGGCCATTAAAATCTGATTTTTGTGTCTTCAATGTGTGATTTTAAAATGTTTAGCATGGGCAAAGGTGGTTTGGTTGAGCAAGGTAGAGGATTTAGGTGGTTTTGAGCTTTTTTTTATGTATTGTGCTAAGTGTTTGTCACAGTTTGTCTAGGACTAATTTTTTTTATGCATTTGTGTCATTAGAATTGTCATAGGAATGTTGGGAAATTAGGGAATCTAGGTAGAATAAAATATAGGAATGTTTGTTGATGAGTTGAATTATGAATAGAATAATAGATAGTGGAAAATGTAGGAATAGTTTATTATTATTTTATTGTTAGTGGAGTTTGTAGAGAATTTGAATTAGGAATATAATATTGGTTAGTGGATTGTGTAGGATTATTTTAGTGTCTAGTGCTTTGTGTAGGATTCTTTCTTGATTAACGTGGCGACACGGATTCCTAGATCTAGGGCACGAATTACGAGATAGACACGAACTACGAGGTAAGACACGAACTTCAAGACTAATGTACGTAATCCTAGCAGAATGCACGTAAACCAATGCAAGGCATGTAATTCAATGCAATGCACGCAAATCAAGGCACGACACTATATCTAGGTTAAGGTATGCAGTTCAAGGTTAGGGCACGTATAACTAGGTATCGCACTTAAATCGAAGTCAAGGTACGTAAGACGAGGCGTGCACGAAAACCAAGACAGGGCATATAATCCAAGGTCAGTCATACAGTTTTGGGTCTAAGGCACGCAAATCGAGGTAAGGCACGTTATTCGGGGTCGGGCCTCACAACAACCTGACTCGCGGGACATCAGAGGGCCCTACAACGTGTCGATATAACGTCTTGCGAGGATGCTGCGTTGTTGAAGCGGATGGGTTGTCGTTAAGCCCATTGGGCCTTTTGAATGGGCCATCTCTCTAGGCTGGGACTGTGAACCGTTAACACATATAGGAATTGTGCCCTCAACATGACAGGTGCAATCATACCAGCACTAATGCACCGGATCCCATCAGAACTCTGAAGTTAAGCGTGCACCCCTTGGGAAGTCCATGTGTTGCACCCCCTTTTCAATTTTTTTTGCCCTGGTTAGGGTTGCCAAGATACTTTATCCACCAAATCTCTATTACTGAATCCCACGGAACATTGGGCAAGACAACTTCGCTTCACGTAGAGGTTGGGCCCGCAAACTGAGGGCGTAGGGTTTGTGACCAGGTCTCCGTCCCTACGGTGCCCATAACTTTTGATCCGTAAGGAGTTACGCGGCACACAGCATACCGTTGCAAAGCCCTCTGAGAGCTCTACGACAGAGGCAGCCAGCTTGCTTGCTGTGCCCTTTTTGGAGCCCAAAATCGAACGTTTTCATCAGTTTCAGGCCACTTTTCTTCTTTTGCTCTATTTTTTCATCCCGGACCATACGTCGTGAACTGTTAAAAGGACGACAACCTGACTCGCGGGACATCAGAGGGCCCTACAACGTGTCGATATAACGTCTTGCGAGGAAGCTCCGCTGTTGAAGTGGATGGGTTGTCGTTAAGCACATTGGGCCTTTTGAATGGGCCATCTCTCTAGGCTGGGACTGTGAACCGTTAACACATAAAGGAATTGTGCCCTCAACATGACGGATGCAATCATACCAGCACTAATGCACCGGATCCCATTAGAAATCCGAAGTTAAGAGTTCTTGGGCGAGAGTAGTATTAGGATGGGTGACCCCCTGGGAAGTCCTCGTGTTGCACCCCCTTTTCAATTTTTTTTGCCCTGGTTAGGGTTACCAAGATACTTTATCCACCAAATCTCTATTATTGAATCCCACGGAAAATTGGGCAAGACAACTTCGCTTCACGTAGAGGCTGGGCCTGCAAACCGAGGGCGTAGGGTTTGTGACCAGGTCTCCGTCGCTCCGGTGCCCATAACTTGTGATCCGTAAGGAGTTACGCGGTGCACAACATACCGTTGCAAAGCTCTCTGAGAGTTCTACGACGGGGAAAACAAGCTTTTTTTGCTGTGCCCATTTTTGGAGCCCATAATTTAATGTTTTCATCAGTTTCAGGCCACTTTTCTTCATTTGCTCTGTTTTTTCGTCCCGGATTGTATGTCATGAACTATTAAAATGATGACAACCTGACTCGCAGGACATCAGAGGGCCCTACAATGTGTTGATATCACGTCTTGCGAGGATGCTGCGTTGTTGAAGCGGATGGGTTGTCGTTAAGCCCATTGGGCCTTTTGAATAGGCCATCTCTCTAGGCTCGGACTGTGAACCATTAACACATATAGGAATTGTGCCATCAACATGATGGGTGCGATCAAACCAGCACTAATGCACCGGACCCCATCAGAACTCCGAAGTTAAGCGTGCTTGGGCGAGAGTAGTACTAGGATGGGTGATCCCCTGGGAAGTCCTCGTGTTGCACCCGCTTTTCAATTTCTTTTGCCCTGGTTAGGGTTGCCAAGATACTTTATCCTCCAAATCACTATTACTGTATCCCATGGAACATTGGGCAAGACAACTTCGCTTCACGTAGAGGCTGGGCCCACAAACCGAGGGCGTAGGGTTTGTGACCAGGTCTCCGTCGCTCCGGTGCCCATAACTTTTGATCCGTAATTGTTACACGGTGCACAACATACTGTTGCTAAGCTCTCTGAGAGCTTTACGACGGGGGCAGCTAGCATGCTCGCTGTGCTCGTTTTTGGTGCCCAAAATCGAACGTTTTCATCAGTTTCAGGCCACTTTTCTTCTTTTGTTCTTTTTTTGGGTCCCGGATCGTACGTCGTGAACTGTTAAACCGATGACAACCTGACTCGAGGGACATCAGAGGGCCCTACAACGTGTCGATATCACGTCTTGTGAGGATGCTGCGTTGTTGAAGCGGATGGGTTGTCGTTAAGCCCATTAGGCCTTTTGAATGGGCCATCTCTCTAGGCTGGGACTGTGAACAGTTAACACATAAATGAATTGTGCCCTCAACATGGCGGGTGCAATCATACCATCACTAATGCACCGGATCCCATCAGAACTTCGAAGTTGAGCGTGCTTGCGTGAGAGTAGTACAAGGATGGGTGACCCCGTGGGAAATCCTCGTGTTGCACCCCCTTTTCAATTTTTTTTTGCCCTGGTTAGGGTTGCCAAGATACTTTATCCACCAAATCTCTATTACTGAATCCCACGGAACATTGGGCAAGACAACTTCGCTTCACGTAGAGGCTGGGCCCGCAAACCGAGGGCGTAGGGTTTGGGACCAGGTCTCCGTCGCTCCGGTGCCATTAACTTTTGATCCGTAATTGTTACACGGTGCACAGCATACCGGTACAAAGCTCTTTGAGAGCTCTACGACGGTGGCAGCTAGCATGCTCGCTTTGCCCGTTCTTGGAGCCCAAAATTGAACGTTTTCATTAGTTTCATTCCACTTTTCTTCTTTTGCTCTTTTTTTGGGTCCCGGATCGTACGTCGTGAACTGTTAAGATGATGACAACCTGACTCGCGGGACATCAGAGGGCCATACAACGTGTCGATATCACGTCTTGCGTGGATGCTGCGTTGTTGAAGCGGATGGGTTGTCGTTAAGCCCATTGGGCCTTTTGAATGAGCCATCTCTCTAGGCTGGGACTGTGAACAGTTAACACATAAAGGAATTGTGCCCTCAACATCACAGGTGCAATCATACAATCACTAATGCACCGGATCCCATCAGAAATCCGAAGTTAAGCGTGCTTGGGCGAGAGTAGTACTAGGATGGGTGAACCCCTGGGAAGTCCTCGTGTTGCACCCCCTTTTCAATTTTTTTTCCCTGGTTAGGGTTGCCAAGATACTTTATCCACCAAATCTCTATTACTGAATCCCATGGAACATTGGGCAAGACAACTTCGCTTCACGTAGAGGCTGGGCCCACAAACCGAGGGCGTAGGGTTTGTGACCAGGTCTCCGTCGCTCCGGTGCCCATAATTTTTGATCCGTAATTGTTACACGGTGCACAACATACCGTTGCTAAGCTCTCTGAGAGCTCTACGACGGGCGCAGCTAGCATGCTCGCTGTGCTCATTTTTGGTGCCCAAAATCGAACGTTTTCATCAGCTTCAGGCCACTTTTCTTCTCTTGCTCTTTTTTCGGTCCCGGATCGTACGTCGTGGACTGTTAAAACGATGACAACCTGACTCGAGGGACATCAGAGGGCCCTACAACGTGTCGATATCACGTCTTGTGAGGATGCTGCGTTGTTGAAGCGGATGGGTTGTCGTTAAGCTTTTTGGGCCATTTCAATGTGCCATCTCTCTAGGCTGGGACTGTGAACAGTTAACACATAAATGAACTGTGCCCTCAACATGGCGGGTGCAATCATACCATCACTAATGCACCGGATCCCATCAGAACTCCGAAGTTGAGCGTGCTTGGGTGAGAGTAGTACAAGGATGGGTGACCCCTTGGGAAGTCCTCGTGTTGCACCCTCTTTTCAATTTTTTTTGCCCTGGTTAGGGTTGCCAAGATACTTTATCCACCAAATCTCAATTACTGAATCCCACGGAACATTGGGCAAGACAACTTCGCTTCACGTAGAGGCTGGGCCCGCAAACCGAGGGCGTAGGGTTTGGGACCAGGTCTCCGTCGCTCCGGTGCCCATAACTTTTGATCCGTAATTGTTACACGGTGCACAGCATACCGTTGCAAAGCTCTTTGAGAGCTCTACGACGGTGCCAGCTAGCATGCTCGCTTTGCCCGTTCTTGGAGCCCAAAATCGAACGTTTTCTTTAGTTTCAGGCCACTTTTCTTCTTTTGCTCTTTTTTTGGGTCCCGGATCGTACGTCGTGAACTGTTAAAATGATGACAACCTGACTCGCGGGACATCAGAGGGCCATACAACGTTTCGATATCACGTCTTCCGTGGATGCTGCGTTGTTGAAGCGGATGGGTTGTCGTTAAGCCCATTGGGCCTTTTGAATGGGCCATCTCTCTAGGCTGGGACTGTGAACAGTTAACACATAAAGGAATTGTGCCCTCAACATCACAGGTGCAATCATACCATTACTAATGCACCGGATCCCATCAGAACTCCGAAGTTAAGCGTGCTTGGACGAGAGTAGTACTAGGATGGGTGACCCCCTGGGAAGTCCTCGTGTTTCACCCCCTTTTCAATTTTTTTTGCCCTGGTTAGGGTTGCCAAGATACTTTATCCACCAAATCTCTATTACTAAATCCCATGGAACATTGGGCAAGACAACTTCGATTCACGTAGAGGCTGGGCCCACAAACCGAGGGCGTAGGGTTTGTGACCAGGTCTCCGTCGCTCCGGTGCCCATAACTTTTGATCCGTAATTGTTACACGGTGCACAACATACCGTTGCTAAGCTCTCTGAGAGCTCTACGACGGGGGCAGCTAGCATGCGCGCTGTGCTCGTTTTTTGTGCCCAAAATCGAACGTTTTCATCAGTTTCAGGCCACTTTTCTTCTTTTCCTCTTTTTTTCGGTCCCGAATCGTACGTCTTGTGAGGATGCTGCATTGTTGAAGCGGATGGGTTGTCGTTAAGCCCATTGGGCCTTTTGAATGGGCCATCTCTCTAGGCTGGGACTGTGAACAGTTAAAACATAAATGAATTGTGCCCTCAACATGGCGGGTGCAATCATACCATCACTAATGCACCGGATCCCATCAGAACTCCAAAGTTGAGCGTGCTTGGGTGAGAGTAGTACAAGGATGGGTGACCCCTTGGGAAGTCCTCGTGTTGCACCCCCTTTTCAATTTTTTTTGCCCTGGTTAGGGTTGCCAAGATACTTTATCCACCAAATCTCTATTACTTAATCCCACGGAACATTGGGCAAGACAACTTTGCTTCACGTAGAAGCTGGGCCCGCAAACCGAGGGCATAGGGTTTGGGACCACGTCTCCGTCGCTCCGGTGCCCATAACTTTTGATTCGTAATTGTTACACGGTGCACATCATACCGTTGCAAAGCTCTTTGAGAGCTCTACGACGGTGGCAGCGAGCATGCTCGCTTAGCCCGTTCTTGGAGCCCAAAATCGAACGTTTTCATTAGTTTCAGGCCACTGTTCTTCTTTTGCTCTTTTTTGGCGTCCCGGATCGTACGTCGTGAACTGTTAAAATGATGACAACCTGACTCGCGGGACATCAGAGGGCCCTACAACGTGTCGATATCACGTCTTGCGAGGATGCTGCGTTGTTGAAACGGATGGGTTGTCGTTAAGCCCATTGGGCCTTTTGAATGGGCCATCTCTCTAGACTGGGACTGTGAACCGTTAACACATATAGGAATTGTGCTCTCAACATGACAGGTGCGATCATACCAGCACTAATGCACCGGATCCCATCAGAACTCCGAAGTTAAGAGTGCTTGGGCGAGAGTAGTACTAGGATGGATGACCTCGGGGGAAGTCCTCGTGTTGCACCTCCTTTTAAATTTTTTTTGCCCTGGTTAGGGTTGCCAAGATACTTTATCCACCAAATCTCTATTACAGAATCCCATGAAACATTGGGCAAGACAACTTCGCTTCACGTAGAGGCCGGGCCCTCAAACCGAGGGCGTAGGGTTTGTGACCAGGTCTCCGTCACTCCGGTACCCATAACTTTTTATCCGTAATTGTTACACGGTGCACAACATACCGTTGCTAAGCTCTCTGAGTGCTCTACGACGGGGGCAGCTAGCATGCTCGCTGTGCTCGTTTTTGGTGCCCAAAATCGAACATTTTCATCAGTTTCAGGCCACTTTTCTTCTTTTGCTCTTTTTTTCGGTCCCGGATCGTACGTCGTGAACAGTTAAAAAGATGACAACCTGACTCGAGGGACATCAGAGGGCCCTACAACGTGTCGATATCACGTCTTGTGAGGATGCTGCGTTGTTGAAGCGGATGGGTTGTCGTTAAGCCCATTGGGCCTTTTGAATGGGCCATCTCTCTAGGCTGGGACTGTGAACAGTTAACACATAAAGGAATTGTGCCCTCAACATCACAGGTGCAATCATACCATCACTAATGCACCGGATCCCATCAGAACTCCGAAGTTAAGTGTGCTTGGGTGAGAGTAGTACAAGGCTGGGTGAGCCCCTGGGAAGTCCTCGTGTTGCACCCCCTTTTCAATTTTTTTTGCCCTGGTTAGGGTTGCCAAGATACTTTATCCACCAAATCTCTATTACCGAATCCCACGGAACATTGGGCAAGACAACTTCGCTTCACGTAGAGGCTGGGCCCGCAAACCGAGGGCGTACGGTTTGTGACCAGGTCTCCGTCGCTCCGGTGCCCATAACTTTTGATCCGTAAGGAGTTACGCGGCGCACAGCATACCGTTGCAAAGCTCTCTGAGAGCTCTACGACGGAGGCAGCCAACTTGCTTGCTGTGCCCTTTTTGGAGTCCAAAATCGAATGTTTTCATCAGTTTCAGGCCACTTTTCTTCTTTTGCTTTGTTTTTTCATCCCGGATCATACGTCGTGAACTGTTAAAAGGATGACAACCTGACTCGCGGGACATCAGAGGGCCCTACAACGTGTCGATATAACGTCTTGCGAGGATGCTGCGCTGTTGAAGTGGATGGGTTGTCGTTAAGCCCTTTGGGCCTTTTGAATGCTCCATCTCTCTAGGCTGGGACTGTGAACCGTTAACACATAAAGGAATTGTGCGCTCAACATGACGGGTGCGATCATACCAGCACTAATGCACCGGATCCCATCAGAACTCCGAAGTTAAGCGTGCTTGGGCGAGAGTAGTACTAGGATGGGTGACCCCTTGGGAAGTCCTCGTGTTGCACCCCCTTTTCAATTTTTTTTTCCCTGGTTAGGGTTGCCAAGATACTTTATCCACCAAATCTCTATTATTGAATCCCACGGAACATTGGGCAAGACAACTTCGCTTCACGTAGAGGTTGGGCCTGCAAACCGAGGACGTAGGGTTTGTGTGCAGGTCTCCGTCGTTCCGGTGTCCATAACTTGTTATCCGTAAGGAGTTACGTAGCGCACAGCATACCGTTGCAAAGCTCTCTGAGAGTTCTACGACGAGGACATCAAGCTTTTTTGTTGTGCCCATTTTTGGAGCCCATAATCGAATGTTTTCATCAGTTTCAGGCCACTTTTCTTTATTTTGCTCTGTTTTTTCGTCCCGGATCGTATGTCATGAACTGTTAAAATGACAACAACCTGACTCGCGGGACATCAGAGGGCCTTACAACGTGTCGATATCACGTCTTGCGAGGATGCTGCGTTGTTGAAGCGGATGGGTTGTCGTTAAGCCCATTGGGCCTTTTGAATGGGCCATCTCTCTAGGCTCGGACTGTGAACCATTAACACATATAGGAATTGTGCCCTCAACATGATGGGTGCGATCATACTAGCACTAAAGCACCGGATCCCATCAGAACTCCGAAGTTAAGCGTGCTTGGGCGAGAGTAGTACTAGGATGGGTGACCCCCTGGGAAGTCCTCGTGTTGTACCCCCTTTTCAATTTTTTTTGCCCTGGTTAGGGTTGCCAAGATACTTTATCCACCAAATCTCTATTACGGAATCCCACGGAACATTGGGCAAGACAACCTCGCTTCACGTAGAGGTTGGGCCCGCAAACCGAGGGCGTAGGGTTTGTGACCAGGTCTCCCTCGCTCCGGTGCCCATAACGTTTGATCCGTAATTGTTACACTGTGCACAGCATACCATTGCAAAGCTCTCTGAGAGCTCTACGACGGGGGCAGATAGTATGCTCGCTGTGCCCGTTTTTGGAGACCAAAATCGAACGTTTTCATCAGTTTCAGGCCACTTTTCTTCTTTTGCTCTTTTCTTGGGTCCCGAATCGTACGTCGTGAACTGTTAAAATGATGGCAACCTGACTCGCAGGACATCAGAGGGCCCCACAATGTGTCGATATCACGTCTTGCGAGGATGCTGCGTTGTTGAAGCGGATGGGTTGTCGTTAAGCCCATTGGGCCTTTTGAATGGGCCATCTCTCTAGGCTGGGACTGTGAACAGTTAACACATAAAGGAATTGTGCCCTCAACATGACGGGTGCAATCGTACCATCACTAATGCACCGGATCCCATTAGAACTCCGAAGTTAAGCGTGCTTGGGTGAGAGTAGTAAAAGGATGGGTGACCCCCTGGGAAGTCCTCGTGTTGCACCCCCTTTTCAATTTTTTTTGCCCTGGTTAGGGTTGCCAAGATACTTTATCCACCAAATCTCTATTACTGAATCCCACGGAACAATGGGCAAGACAACTTCGCTTCACGTAGAGGCTGGGCCCGCAAACCGACGGCATAGGGTTTGTGACCAGGTCTCCGTCGCTCCGGTGCCCATAACTTTTGATCCGTAAGGAGTTACGCGGCGCACAACATACGGTTGCAAAGCTCTCTAAGAGCTCTACGACGAGGGCAGCCAACTTGCTTGCTGTGCCCGTTTTTGGATCCCAAAATCGAACGTTTTCATCAGTTTCAGGCCACTTTTCTTCTTTTGCTCTTGTTTTTCGTCCCGGATCGTAAGTTGTGAACTGTTAAAAGGTCGACAACCTGACTCGTGGGACATCAGAGGGCCCTACAACGTGTCGATATCGCGTCCAGCGAGGATGCTACGTTGTTGAAGCGGATGGGTTGTCGTTAAGCCCATTGGGCCTTTTGAATGGGCCATCTCTCTAGGCTCGGACTGTGAACTGTTAACACATAATGGAATTGTGCCCTCAACATGACGGGTGCGATCATACCAGCACTAATGCACCGGATCCCATCAGAACTTTGAAATTAAGCGTGCTTGGGCGAGAGTAGTACTAGGATGGGTGACCCCCTGGGAAGTCCTCGTGTTGCGCCCCCTTTTCAATTTTTTTTGCCCTGGTTAGGGTTGCCAAGATAAATTATCCACCAAATCTCTATTACTGAGTCCCACGGAACGTTGGCCAAGACAACTTCGTTTCACGTAGAGGCTGGGCCCGCAAACCGAGGGCGTAGGGTTTGTGACCAGGTCTCCGTCGCTCCGGTGCCCATAACTTTTGATTCGTAATTGTTACACGGCGTACAGCATACCGTTGCAAAGCTCTCTGAGAGCTCTACGACGGGGGCAGCTAGCATGCTCGCTGTGCCCGTTTTTGGAGCCCCAAATCGAACGTTTTCATCAGTTTCAGGCCACTTTTCATTTTTTGCTCTATTTTTTCGTCCCGGATAGTACGTCATCAACTATTAAAAGGACGACAACCTGACTCGCAGGACATTAGGGGGCCCTACAACGTGTCGATATCACGTCTTGCAATCATGCTGTGTTATTGAAGCGGATGGGTTGTCGTTAAGCCCATTGGGCCTTTTGAATTGGCAATCTCTCTAGACTGGGACTGTGATTAGTTAACACATAAAGGAATTGTACCCTCAACATGACTGGTGCGATCATACCAGCACTAATGCACCGGATCCCATCAGAACTCCGAAGTTAAGCGTGCTTGGGCGAGAGTAGTACTAGGATGGGTGAACCCCTAGGAAGTCCTCGTGTTGCACCACCTTTTCAATTTTTTTTGCCCTGGTTAGGGTTGCCAAGATACTTTATCCACCAAATCTCTATTACTGAATCCCACGGAACATTGGGCAAGACAACTTCGCTTCACGTAGAGGCTGGGCCCGCAAACCCAGGGCGTAGGGTTTGTTACCAGGTCTCCGTCGCTCCGGTGCCCATAACTTTTGACCCGTAAGGAGTTACGTGGTGCACAGTCGACCGTTGCAAAGCTCTCTGAGAGCTCTACGACGGGGGCAGCCAGCTTGCTCGCTGTGCCTGTTTTTGGAGCCCAAAATCGAACGTTTTCATCAGTTTTGAGGCCACTTTTCTTCTTTTGCTCTATTTTTCCGTCCCGGATCGTACGTCGTGAATTGTTAAAAGGACGACAACCTGACTCGCGGGACATCAGAGGGCCCTACAACGTGTCGATATCACGTCTTGCAATCATGCTACGTTGTTGAAGTGGATGTGTTGTTGTTAAGCCCATTGGTGTGAGGCCCGACCCCGATTTGCGTGCGAAACCTAGCTTCGTGTGCCCTAACCTAGATTTGTGTGCCATAACCTAGGTTTAAGAAATGAGTTCATTTTTTGTGCCATGCATTGAATTACGTGCATTCATTTAGGATTGCGTGCATTTACTTGAAAATTGTGCGTTCGTCTCGTAGTTCGTGTCCTACGTCGTAGTGCATGCCCTAGACCTAGGAAAGCGTGCCTTCATGTTAATCAAGAAAGCATCTTTCACGAAGCAGTAGACTATTAAAAAATCCTACAAAATCCACTATCAATATAATAATCCTAATTCAACTCACTAGAAGACGAAATAGCACCAACACTAAACATTCTTCATTCTTTATTCCTTATTCTTTTTGCATTTTCAGGACACAATTAGATAATGATCAAAAGTTGACAAAATTCAGCAATTCTAGTAGCCTTGGCCGACCACTAGGTAGAGTTTTGCATGCATGTTTATTTCAAATTCATTCCTAGACACATTATGACATTCTATGACACAAAGGCATTAAAAATTGCTCAAAAATCCTACCATTTGCACACTATTTTCGGCCACATCATCCTTTCCCATCCTAGGAAATTCAAAATAGCACATTGAAGACACAAAATGCTGAATTTGGCTGCCCAAGGCCGACATGCTCCTAAAAAAAATTGCAAGGCCTTCATTTGTTGTCATTTCTTCATTCTCTTTCATTCTTCTTTCACTTCTCTCTCATTTTTCTCTCTCCCTCGGCCCTAGCTGCACATTACTACCTCCATAGCTTCTCTTCCTCACAACATAGTTAATCAAGTCAAGCAACCATCAAGAAAGTCGAAGCAAGCTAGCTAGAGTTAAAAAATTCTCATGCATGTGCCTTGAAGACTTCTAATCGGCCTAGGTGAGCTTCTTGACATCCATTTGTTTTCTTCATGTTTTAACCTCATGCATGTGCTAAGAGATTGATCACTAAGCTAGGAAAAATAGAGAAAAGCTAGTTGGGTTGTCGCCTAAGCAAGGAGAGGGAGAAGGGTGTGCTTCAACAAGGGTTTTTGAGCAACTTGAGGTTGGTGGCTAAGGTGAGGGTTAGAACGTTTTGAAAAATCTTCAAAATTTCACATGCATGCTCATAAATGTGTGTATTTTCTTCTGTAATTGAGATATATGGTCGTTCATAAGCTTAAACAACCATGCATGGCAAGATCTTGGCTTGAAAATGATGCTAGGTGAAGTCGAAATTGTTGACAGCTCTCGGACCAGTCTGTTCGAGGTAAGTTTAGATAGGCAAATGATGTTGAAAATTCTTGAAAATTTGTAGGTGACTAGTTTGGACAGTTTTGAACATTTTTCCCAGAAATAGGCCGAAGAAAATTTTGACTCTAATGTCCTCAAAATGGAAAATCTTTAAAATGTGACCAAATCTGGAAATCTGGAGAAATGAAGCAGGTTTTGGCAGATGCACTGACCTTGTGAAACGAACCATATTTGACTTAGTAAATGTTGTCCAAAATGTATGAAATTTGGTGTGTTGATATATTTTTCAGTTATGGACAATTTTTTCAGAAATGGACCAAAGCTAAAACTGACCCTAAAGACCTCAAAAACGTCAATTTCTGAAAAGTGTGCAAATCTGGACAGTTTTGTGCTACCTCACTGTTTCGGCTATAACTAATGATTCTGAACTCCAATTGATGCAAGGTTTGTTTTTGATTTTAGTTAACTTCTTAAGATTTAATTTGAAATCTTATTCACTGAATTTTGAGATTGTTTGATTATCCTATTGATTGTGGGAAAACAGCCTATTGCAGTAAAGGTTTCATTTAGCTACATGCTTGGAAAATTGTTGTAACCTCTCTTGTGGTTCTAATTGTGTGGAAATGTGGTGTTGGGATGTTATGTGGACTGTTTTGAGTACTTGAAGATTCTTGAATTGAATGATGCATGACTTGAGAATGATTTTGAGTTGACTTAGGGTTTTAATCACACGATTAAGCATGAAACGAAAACCCTAATGACTAGGTAGTCTTGCTAAGTGTTGATCATTTGGATATTGTGTGGACAGTATATGCTTAGTGGGCTGCCCGTAATTGTCTTATAACCTTTCCTGTCATGAATGTGCATTGCATACAAGGTTGCAACCTTTCCTATTGGCATGGTAGCGATCACGCACACCGGGCGGCATCGGGCTTGCCGGTGCACCCGTGACTACCATGGTCCCATTCCCTCTCTCGTTTGGGGGCTAGACTTCCTCGGAGAGTTGGGTCGTAGGATTTTGAGGCACATCCGGAGTACACCCACCTGGCGTGTTTGGGGAATGATTTGAAGTCGGGCGCAACAACTGATCCTGGAACTGATCTGAGAGCAAAAGCTCACGGTATCATTTTTACTATGTGTATAAGTACTCTCGCTTGGTTCCTAGAGAACCTCGGGGAGGAAAGACCGGTATTCCTATTTCTATACTTATATTTATGTTATATTCATGTTTGAAAAAGGGGTTTCATAAGTTTAAACCGGAAAATGAGTTTCAAAACTTATTTCTCGTTCCCCCTCGCTGAGTTCATAAGGACTCACCCTCTTTTATCATCTCAGGTGAAGAAGAACAGGTACAGGAACCCGAGGACAATGTGCCTAATGATGAACCCCTGGAGTGATAACCTGTCTTGTTTGCTTTGCTTGATTATGGCTGCTTGTGATCATTGTGTTACTTGAAGACTATTTCATTTATGTTGCTCGAATGTTGTGATGTAAAAGACCCTCATTGTAATTTGGGGTTTAATTTTGGTTTGTACTTATATTAAGTAGACTGATACTAGACATGACACTACTATGATCGTTTTGCTTTTATTACCGCTAGTATCTATCTTAGGTTATGACGCTTTAGTTAAGAACTAAGTAAATGAACTTATCCAATCTTAACAGGTATTTGCTATTGAGCTAAGATCAACAGGTATATTTGTAACGAGGATAAATAATCAAACGAGACATAGTATCATGCTAGGTTATAAATCAAACGGGACATCAAAATAACCAATAGGCAATACAATTGATGGTAAACTAGTAATCTTAGTTGGAAATGAATTTGAGATGGTAAATTTTGAGGCGTTTAGAGAATTAGGTTAAACCAAAGGGCCAATTACAGCCGTTATACTGTCGGTTTTCCGGAAAAACTTTGGAGTTTAGACTAAATCATTAGGTGTTAATCTTCATAAACAGCTAAGTACGTGATATTACTTGAATGCCAGTTCACACCCTAGTCTAACCTGATAGGCCGGGTTGGGGCGTGACACCTTAGAAGAATGGTATCAGAGCTTAGATTGCTTAAGCTGGGTTTAACTTTCGGACCATAGGTAGAGCCCTAAGATAATTAGAATGACTTGTTTATGTGTTATTGTGTGATAAATGTGCCTTCTATGTTCTATGTGCTTAAGTGACTTACATGCCTTACATGTTTTTAGAATTGTACCTATATTATGTTGCATATCATATGCATTAGATTCTTAATTGTCATATTCAATAAATTGTACATTTTTTTTTTGTGCCTATAGATGGCTGGCCCTAGTATCCGTACTACTAATAGGAGCGGTGAACCTCAAGAGACCGGGGATACCTATCAGACTAATCCCGGTATAGCTATGTTTAATATGATGGAAAATGCCATGGATTGTGTATCACGAGTGATGGAGCGACAAGATGCACGTGAAGCCAACAACAACAACATCAACAACAGGAATGATGGCAACCATGGGAGACATAGCAGAATGAGGGAATTCCTGGACTTTCGCCCGTCTAAATTCTACGGGGAAGTTGATGATGAGAAAGCAGAGGCTTGGCTATCCGAGATTGAGAAGATTTTCAGGCCACTTGATTATACAGATGAAGAGAAAGTGGAGTTTGATGTATTTCTATTGCACGGGGATGTCGAGCATTGGTGGCACACTGTAGAGGCACTGTGGGAGACTGATCAGACACCTCGCTTGTAGGGTAATTTTGTTAAGGCATTTAAGGAGAAATATGTACCTGCAGTTTCCAGACAGAGGTAGATCAAGGAGTTCATGCACTTGACCCAGGGTAATATGACGGTGGCCCAGTACGAGGCTCGTTTTGATCGACTGTCCCGTTATGCTCAATATATGGTTTGTACTCCGGAGGCAAAAATGTGGAAATTTACTGTTGGATTGAGGCCAGAGATTCAGGACCAGTTAGCTTCTCATGACTTCGATACTTATTCTGCTCTTTGTACTGTTGCCTCTCGAGTCGAGAAGAGAAAACTGGATGGAGCCGGTTCGTGTCAGCCAAACAAGAAACCATACCAGCCTCCAGGTCAGCAGAGAAAATTCCAGAGTTAGGGCCGTAATCAGGGCCAGAGCCAGAACAGACCAGGGAATAACCGTGGCCCGACGAAAGCGCCATCAGCCTCTTTAGCCCACGGATCCACAGGTAGTTCACCTGCTACTCAGTCCGTCAGTTGTTCATATTGTGACAGGAAGGGGCATACCGAGGCCCAGTGTTGGAGGAAGTCGGGACGTTGTATGAGGTTCGGCAGTGATCAGCATCAGAGCAAGGATTGCCCTAAACGTCAGGCAGGGCAGAATCAGGGTAAACCAGCCGGTAGAGGCAAGACTCCAGTTCCTAGGGTCCAGGCTCGCGCCTATGCAATTGAGTGCGAGGAGATTCCGGATGAGACCGCTGTTGTTGAAGGTACATTCTTCATACTGAATCAACCTGTTAAGGTGTTAATTGATCCGGGTGCTACTCATTCATTTATTACTCCCTTATGTGTGGAACGTGTGAAATTGAAAGTTGTATGTTTGCCATACGAAGTAGAAGTTAGTACTCCAATGGGTTCTAAACTTGTAACTAGTTCAGCCTGTAAAGCATGTAAAATCCAAATTAAGGATAGGGAATTCTCAACCAATCTTATTGTATTACCTTTTCGAGATTATGAGGTCATTTTAAGGATGGACTGGCTGGCAAAACATCATGTCCAACTGGATTGCTGGGCGAAGATTATAACTTTCCGGGTACCTGATCAACCAATACTGGAAGTTATGGGCCGAAGAGATTTCACCGGGAGTTCTATCATTTCATCTACAAAAGCAGTGAAGTCCTTGAGGAAAGGGTGCAGCGGATACTTGGCTTACCTTATCAACAAGCCGTCGGATAAAGCTAAGTTGGAGGAGATGCCTGTGATCAAAGACTATGCAGATGTGTTCCCTGAGGAATTACCCGGTTTACCCCCGAATCGGGAAATCGAGTTTGTTATAGAGTTGCTGCCTGGCGCCCAGCCGATATCTAAAGCTCCTTATCGTATGGCACTGGCCGAGCTACAAGAATTGAAGGACCAATTGCAAGGATTACTGAAAAAGGGGTTTGTACAACCGAGTTCTTCACCGTGGGGTACGCCAGTTCTATTTGTAAAGAAGAAGGACGGAACGTTGAGGCTATGTATTGACTACCGAGGATTGAACCAAGTGACTGTCAAGAATAAATACCTACTTCCCCTGATTGATGAGTTATTTGATCAACTGCAAGGAGCCAAAGTGTATTCGAAACTCGACTTGAGGCAAAGGTATTATCAGTTACGGATCAAGAAGGAAGATGTGCCTAAAACGGCTTTCAGGACAAGATATGGACATTATGAATATGTAGTGATGCCTTTTGGACTAACTAATGCCCCTGCAGCTTTTATGGATTTGATGCATAGGGTGTTTCAACCCTACTTGGACCAATTTGTGGTGATCTTCATTGATGATATTTTGGTATACTCGAAATCGGAAGCGGAGCATGAGCAACATCTGCGGTTGGTACTGCAGAAACTTCGAGAGCACCAATTGTATGCAAAGTTTAGCAAGTGTGAATTTTGGTTGCAGCAGATTGCATTTTTGGGGCATATCATATCCCAAGAGGGAATAGCGGTGGATCCAGCAAAGATTGATGCAGTGATGTCTTGGAAGAAGCCAGAAAATGTTATGGAGGTTCGGAGTTTTCTTGGTCTAGCCGGCTATTATCGGAGGTTCGTAAAGGATTTCTCTAAGATTGCAGGACCGCTTACAAAGCTCACTCAAAAGAAAACCAAGTTCGTGTGGGATGATAAGTGTGAGAACAGCTTCCAAGAGTTGAAGAAAAGATTAACTACCGCACCAGTTCTTGCATTGCCTGAAGGGAGTCAAGGTTTTGTAATCTATAGTGATGCTTCGAAAGAAGGACTGGGATGTGTATTGATGCAAAATGGAAGAGTGATTGCATATGCTTCTAGGAATCCAAAGCCGTACAAGATGAATTACCTGACGTATGATTCGGAGTTAGCGGCTATTGTGTTTGCACTCAAGAAATGGAGGCATTATCTGTGGGGTAACAAGTTTGAGGTATTTACTGATCATAAGAGCTTGAAATACTTGTTCTCTCTAAAGGAGTTGAATATGAGGCAAAGGCGGTGGATGGAGCTTTTGGATGATTATAACTGCTCAATTAATTATGTGTCTGGTAAGGCGAACGTAGTTACAGATGCCTTAAGCAGAAAGGCAAGCATGGCGAAACTGGAAGTCAAGGTGCAGGAGTTGTTGGAGGAAGCATTTCTGTGGAAACCACAATTGACTCAGAAAGGGTTACTTTTTGCCACTACCCAAGTTCTATCGACTTTGTTATCTGAGTTACGAGAGGCTCAACAAAAGGACCAACAATTTCAGAAGATTAAGGAAAGCAACGCAGATTTCAAGTTTCATGATGATGGTGTTTGGAGATTTAGGAACCGGATTTGTGTTCCCAATGACCCAGAGTTGAAAAAGAAGATTCTTGAGGAAGCCCATAATTCAAGATATACTATTCACCCCAGCGGAACAAAGATGTATCGGGATTTGAAGCAACACTATTGGTGGAATAACATGAAAAGAGAAATTGCGGAGTTTGTAGCACGGTGTTTGACTTGCTAGAGAGTCAAAGCAGAACATCAACGACCTGTAGGTCTACTTCAGCCGTTGGAGATTCCTCAATGGAAATGGGAACATATAACTATGGATTTCGTTATGGACCTACCTAGATTACAAAAGGGTCGTGACGCTGTTTGGGTTATAGTGGATAGATTGACTAAGTCAGCGCACTTCTTACCGATGAACAAGGAGGATAGTCCTGAGAAATTGGGAGATATGTATGTGGTGGAGATTGTAAGATTGCACGGGATGCCTGTGAGTATTGTATCGGATAGGGATCCTCGTTTTACTTCCCGATTTTGGAAGAGATTGCAAGAAGCTTT
The DNA here is from genome assembly GCA_037974665.1 of Ehretia macrophylla. NCBI lineage: Eukaryota > Viridiplantae > Streptophyta > Magnoliopsida > Boraginales > Ehretiaceae > Ehretia > Ehretia macrophylla. The sequence goes on along the minus strand of CM075765.1, from coordinate 82,991,560 downwards.
GGGAACGAAGTTGAGTTTTAGCACGGCTTATCACCCTCAGACTGATGGACAATCGGAGAGGACTATTCAGATTTTGGAGGATATGCTGAGGGCTTGTGTTATGGATTTCGGAAAAGGTTGGGAGAAATATCTATCTCTAGCGGAGTTCGCCTACAATAATAGTTATCAGGCCACTATCGGGATGACCCCATTTGAGGCGCTGTATGGACGGAAGTGTCGATCCCCGATTTACTGGGATGAAGTAGGTGAAACGAAGACTTTTGACCCGACCCTTTTACCTGAACTGATGAAGACTATGGATAATATCCACCTCATCCGGAAACGGATGCTTACCGCCCAGAGTAGGCAGAAGAGTTATGCAGACCGATGGAGACGGAGTCTCGAGTTTGAGGTTGGCAACAAGGTGTTCTTGAAGGTATCACCCCGGAGGGGACTGATTAGGCATGGCAAGGGTGGAAAGTTGAGCCCGAGATTTGTAGGACCATTTGAGATAGTTGAGAAGGTTGGCAAGTTGGCATATCGCCTAGTGCTACCCTAGAACCTCTCCAATGTTCACGACGTCTTTCATGTTTCGATGCTGCTGAAGTATCATCCTGACCCGTCGCATATCTTGGAGCCAGAGCCATTGCGGCTTCGGGAGAACTTGCCTTACGAGGAAAAGCCCATTCGGATCCTAGACCAGCAGGATCGGGAGTTGCGCAATAGAACTATACCTATGGTGAAAGTACTGTGGGATCATCATGGAGGCGAAGAAGCAACGTGGGAAAGGCGAGACCAGATGGAGCAGCAGTACCCATCATTATTTCAAGGTAATATTGAATTTCGGGATGAAATTCTTTTAAGGAGGGGAGGATGTGAGGCCCGACCCCGATTTACGTGCAAAACCTAGCTTCGTGCCCTAACCTAGATTTGCGTGCCATGACCTAGGTTTAAGAAATGAGTTCATTTTATGTGCCATACATTGAATTATGTGCATTCATTTAGGGTTGTGTGCATTTACTTGAAAAAACGTGCGTTCGTCTCGTAGTTCATGTCTTGCCTCGTAGTGCATGCCCTAGACCTAGGAAAGCGTGCCTTCACACTAATCAAGAAAACATCTTTCACGGAGCACTAGACTATTAAACAATCCTACAAAATCCACTAACAAGATAATAATCCTAATTCAACTCACTAGAAGACGAAATAGCACCAACACTAAACATTCTTCATTCTTTATTCCTTATTCTTTTTGCATATTCAGGACATAATTAGATAATGATCAAAAGTTGACAAAATTCAGCAATTCTAGTAGCCTTGGCCGACCACTAGATAGAGTTTTGCATGCATGTTTAATTCAAATTCATTCCTAGACACATTATGACATTCTATGACACAAAGGCATTAAAAATTGCTCAAAAATCCTACCACTTGCACACTATTTTCGGCCACATCATCCTTGCCCATCCTAGGAAATTCAAAATAGCACATTGAAGACACAAAATGCTGAATTTGGCTGCCCAATGCCGACATGCTCCTCAAAAAAATTGCAAGGCCTTCATTTGTTGTCATTTCTTCATTCTCTTTCATTCTTCTTTCACTTCCCTCTCATTTCTCTCTCTCCCTCGGCTCTAGCTGCACATTACTACCTCCATAGCTTCTCTTCCTCACAACATAGTTAATCAAGTCAAGCAACCATCAAGAAAGTCGAAGCAAGCTAGCTAGAGTTCAAAAATTCTCATGCATGTGCCTTGAAGACTTCTAATCGGCCTAGGTGAGCTTCTTGACATCCATTTGTTTTCTTCATGTTTTAACCTCATGCATGTGCTAAGAGATTGATCACTAAGCTAGGAAAATAGAGAAAATGTGGTTGGGTTCTCGCCTACGCAAGGAGAGGGAGAAGGTTGTGCTTCAACAAAGGTTTTTGAGCAACTTGAGGTTGATTGCTAAGGTGAGGGTTAAAACCTTTTGAAAACTCTTCAAAATTTCACATGCATGCGCATAAATGTGTGTTTTTGCTTCTGCAATTGTTATATATGGTCGTTCATAACCTTAAACAACCATGCAGGGCAAGGTCTTGGCTTGAGAATGAGGCTAGGTGAAGTCGAAATTGTTGACAGCTCTCGGACCAGTCTGTTCGAGTTACGTTTAGCTAGGCAAATGATGTTGAAAATTCTTGAAAATTTGTAGGTGACTAGTTTGGACAGTTTTGAACATTTTTCCCAGAAATAGGCCGAAGAAAATTTTGACTCTAATGTCCTCAAAATGGAAAATCTTTAGAATGTGACCAAATCTGGAAATCTGGAGAAATGAAGCAGGTTTTGGCAGATGCACTGACCTTGTGAAACGAACCATATTTGACTTAGTAAATGTTGTCCAAAACGCATTAAATTTGGTTTTCTGCTATATTTTTCAGTTCTGGACAATTTTGTCAGAAATGGACCAAAGCTAAAACTGACCCTAAGGACCTCAAAAACGTCAATTTCGGAAAAGTGTGCAAATCTGGACAGTTTTGTGCTACCTCACTGTTTCGGCTATAACTAATGATTCTGAACTCCAATTGATGCAAGGTTTGTTTCTGATTTTAGTTAACTTCTTAAGATTTAATTTGACATCTTATTCACTGAATTTGGAGATTTTTTTATTATCCAATTGATTGTGGGAAAACAGCCTATTGCAGTAAAGGTTTCATTTAGCTACGTGCTTGGAAAATTGTTGTAACCTCTCTTGTGGTTCTAATTGTGTGGAAATGTGGTGTTGGGATGTTATGTGGACTGTTTTGAGTACTTGAATATGCTTGAATTGAATGATGCATGACTTGAGAATGATTTTGAGTTGACTTAGGGTTTTAGTCACGCGATTAAGCATGAAACGGAAACCCTAATGACTAGGTAGTCTTGCTAAGTGTTGATCATTTGGATATTGTGTGGACATTATATGCTTAGTGGGCTTCCCGTAAATGTCTTATAACCTTAAATGGGATTTTGACCATTGCATGTTGACAAATAAGCTTTCCTTGCATCCGAACCCATGTTGATATCATTGCATGTTGAATAATCTTATCACTTGATCACGTGGACTTCTTAATGAGTTATATGGCCTGTTTTACATGTGTTACATGGCTACCCGTTTAATTTTCATATAACTCTATATGCCTTTCAAGTAAAATTTTCTGTCTTATCGTGCCCTGCTTGTTTATCTGTCAATGTGCAATCTTATGACTGTCCGGAGGCAACCTACTTTGTTGTCCTCCTACTGTGATATATTACCTGTCATGAATGTGCATTGCATACAAGGTTGCAACCTTTCCTGTTGGCATGGTAGCGATCACGCACACCGGGAGGCATCGGGCTTGCCGATGCACCCGTGACTACCATGGTCCCATTCCCTCTCTCGCTTGGGGGCTAGACTTCCTCGGAGAGTTGGGTCATAGGATTTCGGGGTACATCCGGAGTACATCCACCTGGCGTGTTTGGGGGATGATTTGAAGTCGGCCGCAACAACTGATCCTGGAACTGATCTGAGAGCAAAAGCTCACTGTATCCTTTTTAATATGTGTATAAGTACTCTCGCTTGGTTCCTAGAGAACCTCGGGGAGGAAAGACCGGTATTCCTATTTCTGTACTTATATTTCTGTTATATTCATGTTTGAAACAGGGGATTTTCATAAGTTTAACCGGAAAATGAGTTTCAAAACTTATTTCTCGTTCCCCTCGTTGAGTTGATAAGGACTCACCCTCTTTTATCATCTCAGGTGAAGAAGAACAGGTACAGGAACCCGAGGACAATGTGCCTAATGATGAACCCCTGGAGTGATTACCTGTCTTGTTTGCTTTGCTTGATTATGGCTGCTTGTGATCATTGTGTTACTTGAAGACTATTTCCTTTATGTTGCTCGAATGTTGTGATGTAAAAGACCCCCGTTGTAATTTGGGGTCTAATTTGGGTTTGTACTTATATTAAGTAGACTGATACTAGACATGACACTACTATGATCGTTTTACTTTTATTACTGCTAGCATCTATCTTAGGTTATGACGCTTTAGTTAAGAACTAAGTAAATGAACTTATCCAATCTTAACATGTATTTGCTATTGAGCTAAGATCAACAGGTATATTTCTAACGAGGATAAATAATCAAACGAGACATAGTATCATGCTAGGTTATAAATCAAATGGGATGCCAAAATAACCAATAGGCAATACAATTGATGGTAAACTAGTAATCTTAGTTGGAAATGAATTTGAGATGGTAAATTTTGAGGCGTTTAGAGAATTAGGTTAAACCAAAGGGCCAATTACAGTCGTTATGCTACCGATTTTCCGGAAAAACTTTGGAGTTTAGACTAAATCATTAGGTGTTAATCTTCATAAACAGCTAAGTACGTGATATTACTTGAATGCTAGTTCACACCCTAGTCTAACCTTATAGGCCGGGTTGGGGTGTGACAATTGGGCCTTTTGAATGGGCCATCTCTCTAGGCTGGGACTGTGATTAGTTAACACATAAAGGAATTGTACTCTTAACATGACGGGTGTGATCATACCAGCACTAATGCACCGGATCCCATCAGAACTCCGAAGTTAAGCGTGCTTGGGCGAGAGTAGTACTAGGATGGGTGACCCCGTGGGAAGTCCTCGTGTTGCACCCTCTTTTCAATTTTTTTTGCCCTGGTTAGGGTTGCCAAGATACTTTATCCACCAAATCTCTAATACTAAATCCCAGAGAACATTGGGCAAGACAACTTCGCTTCACGTAGAGGCTAGGCCCGCAAATCGAGGGCGTAGGGTTTGTGACCAAGTCTCCGTTGCTCCGGTGCCCATAACTTTTGATCCGTAAGGAGTTACGTGGTGCACAGCAGACCGTTGCAAAGCTCTCTGAGAGCTCAATGACCGGGGTAGAAAACTTGCTCACTGTGCCCGTTTTTGGAGCCCAAAATCGAACGTTTTCATCAGTTTCAGACCACTTTCTTCTTTTGCTCTGTTTTTCTGTCCCGGATCATACGTCGTGAACTGTTAAAAGGACGACAACCTGACTCGTAGGACATCAGAGGGCCCTACAATGTGTCGATATCATGTCTTGCCAGCATGCGGCGTTGTTGAAGCAGATGGGTTGTCGTTAAGCCTATTTGGCCTTTTGAATGGGCCATCTCTCGGGGCTGGGACTGTGAACCGTCAACACATAAGGGATTTGTGCCCTCAACATGACGGGTGCAATCATACCAGCACTATTTCACTGAATCCCAATTGAACTCAGAAGTTAAGCGTGCTTGGGCGAGAGTAGTACTAGGATGGGTGACCCCTTGGAAAGTCCTCATGTTGCACCCCCTTTTTCAATTTTTTTTGCCCTAGTTAGGTTGCCAAGATACTTTATCCACCAAATATCTATTACTGAATCCCACGGAACATTGGGCCAGACAACTTCGGTTCACGTAGAGGCTGGGTCCGCAAACCGAGGGTGTAGGGTTTGTGACCAGGTCTCCGTCGCTCCGGTGCCCATAACTTTTTTATCCGTAAGGAGTTACGTGGCGCACAGCAGACCGTTGCAAAGTTTTCTGAGAGCTCTACGACGGGGGCAGCTAGATTGCTCGCTGTGCCCGTTTTTGGAGCCCAAAATTGAACGTTTTCATGAGTTTCAGGTCACTTTTCTTCTTTTGGTATGTTTTTTCGTCCCGGATCGTACGTCGTGAACTGTTAAAAGGACGACAACCTGACTCGCGGGATATCAGAGCGCCCTACAACGTGTCGATATCACGTCTTGTGAGGATGCTGCGTTGTTGAAGCGGATGGGTTGTCGTTAAGCCCATTGGGCCTTTTGAATGGGCCATCTCTCTAGGCTGGGACTGTGAACCGTTAACACATAAAGAATTATACCATCAACATGACGGGTGCGATCATACCTGCACTAATGCACCGGATCCCATCAGAACTCCGAAGTTAAGCGTGCTTGGGCGAGAGGAGTACTAGGATGGGTGACCCCCTGGGAAGTCCTCGTGTTGCACCCCCTTTTCAATTTTTTTTGCCCTGGTTAGGGTTGCCAAGATACTTTATCCACCAAATCTCTATTACTAAATCCCACAGAACATTGGGCAACACAACTTCGTTTCACGTAGAGGCTGGGCCCGTAAACCGAGGGCGTAGGGTTTGTGACTAGGTCTCCGTCGCTCCGGTACCCATAACTTTTGATCCGTAAGGAGTTACGCGGTGTACAGCATACCATTGCAAAGCTTTCTTAGAGCTCCACGACGGGGGCAGCCAGTTTGCTCACTGTGCCCGTTTTTGGAGCCCAAAAATGAACGTTTTCATCAGTTTCAGGCCACTTTTCTACTTTTGCTCTATTTTTCTGTCCCGGATCGTACGTCGTGAACTGTTAAAAGGACGACAACCTAACTCGCGGGACATCAAAGGGCCTTACAACGTGTTGATATCACGTGTTGCAAGCATGCTGCGTTGTTGAAGCGGATGGGTTGTTGTTAAGCCCATTGGGCCTTTTGAATGGGCCATCTCTCTAGGCTGGGACTGTGAACAGTTAACACATAAAGGAATTGTGCCCTCAACATGACAGGTACGATCATACCAGCACTAATGCACCGGATCCCATCAGAACTACGAAGTTAAGCGTGCTTGGGCGACAGTAGTACTAGGATGGGTGACCCCCTGGGAAGTTCTCGTGTTGCACCCCCTTTTCAATTTTTTTGCCCTGGTTAGGGTTGCCAAGATACTTTATCCACCAAATCTCTATTACTGAATCCCATGGAACATTGGGCAAGACAACTTCGCTTCACGTAGAGGCTGGGCCTGCAAACCGAGGGCGTAGGGTTTGTGACCAGGTCTCCGTTGCTCCGGTGCCAATAACTTTTGATCCGTAAGGAGTTACACGGCGCACAACATACAGTTGCAAAGCTCTCTGAGAGCTCTACGACAGGGGCAGCCAGCATGCTCGCTTTGCCAATTTTTGGAGTCCAAAATTGAACGTTTTCATCAGTTTCAGGCCACTTTTCTTCTTTTGCTCTATTTTACCGTCCCAGATCGTACGTCATGAACTGTTAAAGGGACGACAGCCAGGCTCGCCGGACATCAGAGCGCCCTACAACGTGTCGATATCACGTCTGGTGAGGATGCTGCGTTGATAAAGCGGATGGGTTGTCGTTAAGCCCATTTGGCCTTCTGAATGGGACATCTCCCTAGGCTGGGACTGTGAACAGTTAACACATAAAGAAATTGTGCCCTCAACATGATGGGTGCAATCATACCAGCACTAATGCACCGGATCCCATTAGAACTCCGAAGATAAGCATGCTTGGACGAGAGTAGTACTAGGATGGGTGACCCCCTGGGAACTCATCGTGTTGCACCCCCTTTTCAATTTTTTTTGCCCTGGTTAGGGTTGCCAGGATACTTTATCCACCAAATCTCTATTACTGAATCCCACAGAACATTGGGCAAGACAACTTCGCTTCACGTAGAGGCTGGGCCCGCAAACAGAGGGCGCAGGGTTTTTTACCAGGTCTCCGTGGCTCCGGTGCTCATAACTTTTGATCCGGAAGGAGTTACGGGGCGCACAGCATACCATTGTAAAGCTCTCCGAGAGCTCTACGATGGGAGCAGCCAACTTGCTTGCTGTGCCCCTTTTTGGAGCCCAAAATCGAACATTTTTATCAGTTTCAGGACACTTTTCTTCTTTTGTTCTGTTTTTCCGTCCCAGATCGTACGTCATGAACTGTTAAAAGGACGACAACCTGGCTCGCGGGACATCAAAGGGCCCTACAACATGTCGATATCACGTCTTGCGAGGATGCTGCGTTGTTGAAGCGGATGGGTTGTCGTTAAGCCCATTGGGCCTTTTGAATGGGCCATCTCTCTATTTTGGGTCTGTGAACCGCTAACACATAAAGGAATTGTGCCCTCAACATGACGGGTGCGATCATACGAGCACTAATGCACCGAATCCCATCAGAACTTCGAAGTTAAGCGTGCTTGGGCGAGAGTAGTACTAGGATGGTTGACCCCCTGGGAAGTCCTCGTGTTGCACCCCATTTTCAATTTTTTTTGCCCTGGTTAGGGTTGCCAAGATACTTTATCCACCAAATCAATATTACTAAATCCCACAGAACATTAGGCAAGACAACTTCATTTCACGTAGAGGCTGGGCCTGCAAACAGAGGCCGTAAGGTTTGTGACCAGGTCTCCGTCGCTCCGGTGCCCATAGCTTTTGATCTGTAAGGAGTTACGCGGCGCACAACATACCGATGCAAAGCTCTCTGAGAGCTCTACGACGAGGGTCAGCCAGCTTGCTCATTGTGCCCTTTTTGGAGCCCAAAAACGAACGTTTTCATCAGTTTCGATCCACTTTTCTTCTTTTGCTCTATTTTTCTGTCCCGGATCGTACGTCGTGAACTGTTAAAAGGACGACAACCTGACTCGCGGGATATCAGAGGGCCCTACAACGTGTTGATATCACGTCTTGCAAGCATGCTGCATTGTTGAAGCGGATGGGTTGTCGTTAAGCCCATTGGGCCTTTTGAATGGGCCATCTCTCTAGGCTGGGACTGTGAACAGTTAACACATAAAGGAATTGTGCCCTCAACATGACAGGTGCGATCATACCAGCACTAATGCACCGGATCCCATCAGAACTCCGAAGTTAAGCGTGCTTGGGCAAGAATAGTACTAGGATGGGTGACCCCTTGGGAAGTCCTCGTGTTGCACCCCATTTTCAATTTTTTTTGCCCTGGTTAGGGTTGCCAAGATACTTTATCCACCAAATCAATATTACTGAATCCCATGGAACATTGGGCAAGACAACTTCGCTTCACGTAGAGGCTGGGCCTGCAAACCGAGGGCGTAGGGTTTGTGACCAGGTCTCCGTCGCTCCGGTGCCAATAACTTTTGATCCGTAAGGAGTTACGCTGCGCACAACATACCGTTGCAAAGCTCTCTGAGAGCTATACGACGGGGGCAGCCAGCATGCTCGTTTTGCCCATTTTAGGAGTCCAAAAACAAACGTTTTCATCAGTTTCAGGCCACTTTTCTTATTTTGATCTATTTTACCGTCCCGGATCGTACGTCATGAACTGTTAAAAGGACGACAACCTGACTCGCCGGACATCAGAGGGCCCTACAACGTGTCGATATCACGTCTGGTGAGGATGCTGCGTTGATAAAGCGGATGGGTTGTCGTTAAGCCCATTGGGCCTTATGAATGGGACATATCTCTAGGCTGGGACTGTGAACAGTTAACACATAAAGGAATTGTGCCCTCAACATGATGGGTGCGATCATACCAGCACTAATGCACCGGATCCCATTAGAACTCCGAAGATAAGCGTGCTTGGGCGAGAGTAGTACTAGGATGGGTGACCCCCTGGGAACTCCTCGTGTTGCACCCCCTTTTCAATTTTTTTTGCCCTGGTTAGGGTTGCCAAGATACTTTATCCACCAAATCTCTATTACTGAATCCCACAGTACATTGGGCAAGACAACTTCGCTTCACGTAGAGGCTGGGCCCGCAAACCGAGGGCGCAGGGTTTGTGACCAGGTCTCCGTCGCTCCGGTGCCCATAACTTTTGATCCGGAAGGAGTTACGTGGCGCACAACATATCATTGTAAAGCTCTCTGAGAGCTCTACGAGGGGAGCAGCCAGCTTGCTCGCTGTGCCCCTTTTTGGAGCCCAAAATCGAACATTTTTATCAGTTTCAGGCCACTTTTCTTCTTTTGCTATGTTTTTCCGTCCCGGATCGTACGTCATGAACTGTTAAAAAAATGACAACCTGACTCGCGGGACATCATAGGGCCCTACAATATGTCGATATCACGTCTTGCGAGGATGCTGCGTTGTTGAAGCGGATGGGTTGTCGTTAAGCCCATTGGGCCTTTTGAATGGGCCATCTCTCTAGGCTGGGACTGTGAACAGTTAACACATAAAGGAATTGTGCCCTAAACATGATGGGTGCGATCATACCAGCACTAATGCACCGGATACCATCAGAACTCCGAAGTTAAGCGTGCTTGGGCGAGAGTAGTACTATGATGGGTGACCCCCTTGGAAGTGCTCGTGTTGCACCCCCTTTTCAATTTTTTTTGCCCTGGTTAGGGTTGCCAGGATACTTTATCCACCAAATCTCTATTACTGAATACCACGGAACATTGGGCACGACAACTTCGTTTAACGTAGAGGATGGGCCCGTAAACCGAGGGCGTAGGGTTTGTGACCAGGTGTTCGTCGCTCCGGTGCCCATAACTTTTGATCCGTAAGGAGTTATGCGGCGCACAGCATACCGTTGCAAAGCTCTCTGAGAGCTCTACGATGGGGGCTGCCAGCTTGCTCGCTTTGCCCATTTTTGGAGCCTAAAATCGAGCGTTTTTATCAGTTTCAGGCCATTTTCTTCTTTTGCTCTATTTTTTCGTCCCGGATCATACGTCGTGAACTGTTAAAAGGACGACAACCTAACTCTCGGGACATCAGAGGACCATGCAACAAGTCGATATCTCGTCTGGTGGGGATGCTGCGTTGTTGAAGCGGATGGGTTGTCGTTAAGCCCATTGGGCCTTTTGAAAGGGCCATCTCTCTAGGCTGGGACTGTGAACCGTTAACACATATAGGAATTGTGCCCTCAACATGAAGGGTGCGATAATACCAGCACTAATGCACTGGATCGCATCAGAACTCCGAAGTTAAGCGTGCTTGGGCGAGAGTAGTACTAGGATGGGTGACCCCCTGGGAAATCCTCGTGTTGCACCCCCTTTTCAATTTTTTTTGCCCTGGTTAGGGTTGCCAAGATACTTTTTCCACCAAATCTCTATTACTGAATCCCACAGAACATTGGGCAAGACAACTTCGCTTCACGTAGAGGCTGGGCCCACAAACCGAGAGCGTAGGGTTTGTGACCAGGTCTCCATCGCTCCGGTGCACATAACTTTTGATCCGTAAGGAGTTACGCGGCACAGTACATACCGTTGCAAAACTCTCTAAGAGCTCTACGACGGGAGCAGCCAGCTTGCTCGTTGTGCCCATTTTTACAGCCCAAAATCGAACGTTTTCATCAGTTTTAGGCCACTTTTCTTGTTTTGCTCTATTTTTCTGTCCCGGATCATAGGTCGAGAATTGTTAAAAGGACGACAACCTGACTAGCGGGACATCAGAGGGCCCTACAACGTGTCAATATCACGTCTTGCGAGGATGCTACGTTGTTGAAGCAGATGGGTTGTCGTTAAGCCCATTGGGACTTTTGAATGGGCCATCTCTCTAGGCTGGGACTGAGAACCATTAACACATATAGGAATTGTTCCCACAACATGACGGGTACGATCATACCAGCACTAATACACCGGATCCCATCAGAACTCCGAAGTTAAGCATGTTTGGGCGAGAGTAGTACTAGGATGGGTGACCCCCTAGGAAGTCCTCGTGTTGCACCCGCTTTTCAATTTTTTTTGCCCTGGTTAGGGTTGCCAAGATACTTTATCCACAAAATCTCTATTACTGAATCCCACGGAACATTGGGCAAGACAACTTCGTTTCATGTAGAGGCTGGGCTAGCAAACCGAGGGCGTAGGGTTTGTGACCAGGCCTCCGTCGCTCCGGTGCCCATAACTTTTCATCCGTAAGGAGTTACGTGGCGCACAGCATACCGTTGCAAAGCTCTCTGAGAGCTCTACATCGGGGGCAGCCAGCATGCTTGCCGTGCCCATTTTTGGAGTCCAAAATCGATGGTTTTCATCAGTTTCAGGCCACTTTTCTTCTTTTGCTCTGTTTTTCATCCCGGATCGTACGTCGTGAACTGTTAAAAGGATGACAACCAGACTCCCCGGACATCAGAGGGTCCTACAACGTGTCGATATCACGTCTGGGGAGGATGCTGCGTTGATGAAGAGGATGGGTTGTCGTTAAGCCCATTGGGCCTTCTGAATGGGACATCTCTCTAGGCTGGGACTGTGAACAGTTAACACATAAAGGAATTGTGCCCCCAACATGACGGGTGCGATCATACCAGCACTAATGCACCGGATCCCATCAGAACTCCAAAGTTAAGCGTGCTTGGGCGAGAGTAGTACGAGGATGGGTGACCCCCTGGGAACTCCTCGTGTTGCACCCCCTTTTCAATTTGTTTTGCCCAGGTTAGGGTTGCCAAGATACTTTATACTCCAAATTTCTATTACTGATTCCGACGGAACATTTGGCAAGACAACTTTGTTTCACGTAGAGGCTGGGCCAGTAAACCGAGGTTGTAGGGTTTGTGACCAGGTCTCCGTCGCTCCGGTGCCAATAACTTTTGATCCGTAAGGAGTTACGCGGCGCACAACATACCGTTGCAAAGCTCTCTGAGAGCTCCACGACGGGGGCGGCCAGCATGCTTGCTGTGCCGATTTTTGTAATCCAAAATCGAACGTTTTCATCAGGTTTAGGCCACTTTTCTTCTTTTCCTCTGTTTTTCCATCCCGGATCGTACGTCATGAACTGTTAAAAGGACGACAACCAGACTCGCCGGACATCAGAGGGCCCTACAACGTGTCGATATCACGTGTGGTGAGGATTCTGAGTTGTTAAAGTGGATGGGTTGTCGTTAAGCCCATTGGGCCTTCTGAATGGGACATCTCTCTTGGCTGGGACTTTGAATAGTTAACACATAAATGAATTGTGCCCTCAACATGACGGGTGCGTTCATACCGGCACTAATGCACCGGATCCTATCAGAACTCCGAAGTTAAGCATGCTTAGGCGAGAGTGGTACTAGGATGGATGACCCCCTGGGAACTCCTCGTGTTGCACCCACTTTTCAATATGTTTTGCCCTGGTTAGGGTTGCCAAGATACTCTATCCAACAAATCTCTATTACTGAATCCCACATAACATTGGGCAAGACAACTTTGCTTCACGTAGAAGCTGGGCCTGCAAACCGAGGGCGTAGGGTTTATGATCATATCTCCGTCGCTTCGGTGCCCATAACTTTTGATCCGTAAGGAGTTACGCGGCGCACAGCAAACCATGGTAAAGCTCTCTGAAAGCTCTACGATGGGAACAGCCAGCTTGCTCGCTTTGCCCATTTTTGGAGCCCAAAATTGAACATTTTCATCAGTTTCAGGACACTTTTCTTCTTTTGCCCTGTTTTTCCGTCCCGGATTGTACGTCGTGAATTGTTAAAAGGACGATAACCTGACTCGCGGGATATCAGAGGGCCCTACAATGTGTCGATATCACGTCTTGCAAGCATGCTACGTTGTTGAAGTGGATGGGTTGTCGTTAAGCCCATTTGGCCTTTTGAATGGGCCATCTCTCTAGGCTGGGATTGTGAACAGTTAACACATAAAGGAATTGTGCCCTCAACATGACGGGTGTGATCATACCAGCACTAATGCATCGGATCCCATCAGAACTCCGAAGTTAAGCGTGCTTGGGCGATAGTAGTACTAGGATGGGTAACCCCCTGGAAGTCCTCGTGTTGCACCCCCTTTTCAATTTTTTTTGCCCTGGTTAGGGTTGCCAAGATACTTTATCCACCAAATCTCTACTACTGAACCTCATGTAACATTGGGCAAGACAACTTCGCTTCATGTAGAGGCTGGGCCCGCAAACTGAGGGCGTAGGGTTTGTGACTAGGTCTCCGTCGCTCCGGTGCCCATAACTTTTGATCCGTAAGGTGTTACGCGGCGCACAGCATACCGTTGCAAAGCTCTCTGAGAGCTCTACGACGGGAGTAGCCAGCTTGCTCACTATGCCCATTTTTGGAGCCCAAAATCGTACGTTTTCATCAGCCTCAGGCCACTTTTCTTCTTTTGCTCTTTTTTTTCGTCCCGGATCGTATGTCGTGAATTGTTAGAAGGATGACATCCTGACACACGGGACATCAGAGGGCCCTACAACGTGTCGATATCACGTCTTACGAGGATGCTGCATTGTTGAAGCGGATGGGTTGTCGTAAAGCCCATTGGGCCTTTTGAATGGGACATCTCTCTAGGCTGGGACTGTGAACCGTTAACACATATAGGAATTGTGCCCTCAACATGACGGGAGCGATCATACCAACACTAATGCACCGGATCCCATCAGAACTCCGAAGTTAAGCATGTTTGGCCGAGAGTAGTACTAGGATAGGTGACACCCTGGGAAGTCCTCGTGTTGCACCCCCTTTTCAATTTTTTTTGCCCTGGTTAGGGTTGCCAAGATACTTTATCCACCAAATCTCTATTACTGAATCCCACGGAACATTGGGCAAGACAACTTCGTTTCACGTAGAGGCTGGGCCCGCAAACCGAGGGCGTATGGTTTATGACCAGGTCTCTATCGCTCTGGTGCCAATAACTTTTGATCCGTAAGGAGTTACACGGCGTACAGCATACCGTTGAAAAGCTCTCTGAGAGCTCTACGACGGGGGCAGCCAGCATGCTTGCTGTGCCCATTTTTTGAGCCCAAAATCGAACGTTTTCATCAGTTTCAGGTGACTTTTCTTCTTTTGCTATGTTTTTTCGTCCCGGATCGTACGTCATGAACTGTTAAAAGGACGACAACCAGACTCGCCGAACATCAGAGGGCCCTACAACGCGTCGATATCATGTCTGGTGAGGATGCTGCTTTGTTAAAGCAGATGGGTTGTCGGTAAGCCCGTTAGGCCTTCTGAATGGGACATCTCTCTAGGCTGGGACTGTGAACAGTTAACACATAAAGGAATTGTGCCATCAACATGACGGGTGCGATCATACCAGCACTAATGCACCAAGGGCGTAGGGTGTGTGACCAAGGGTTCGTCGCTCCGGTGCCCATAACTTTTGATCCGTAAGGAGTTACGTGGTGCACAGCATACCGTTGTAAAGCTCTCTGAGAGCTCTACGATGGGAATAGCCAGCTTGGTCGCTGTGCCCCTTTTTGGAGCCGAAAATTGAACATTTGGGAAGTTAAGCGTGCTTGGACGACAGTAGTACTAGGATGGGTGACCCCCTGGAAAGTCCTCGTGTTGCACCCCCTTTTCAATTTTTTTTGCCCTGGTTAGGGTTGCCAAGATACTTTATCCACCAAATCTCTATTACTGAATCCCATGGAACTTTGGGCAAGACAACTTCGTTTCACGTAGAGGCTGGGCCCGCAAACCGAGGGCGTATCGTTTGTGACCAGGTCTCCGTCGCTCCGGAGCCCATAACTTTTGATCCGTAAGGAGTTACGCGGCGCACAGCATACCGTTGCAAAGCTCTCTGAGAGCTCTACGACGGGGGCAGCCAGCATGCTCGTTGTGCCCATTTTTGGAGTCCAAAATCGATGGTTTTCATCAGTTTCAGGCCACTTTTCTTCTTTTGCTCTGTTTTTCCGTCCCGGATCGTACGTCGTGAACTTTTAAAAGCACGACAACCTGACTCACGGGACATCAGAGGGCCCTACACGTGTCGATATCTCGTCCGGTGAGGATGCTGTGTTGTTGAAGTAGATGGGTTATCGTTAAGCCCATTGGTCCTTTTGAATGGGCCATCTCTCTAGGCTGGGACTGTGAACCGTTAACACATATAGAAATTGTGCCCTTAACATGATGGGTGCGATCATACCAGCACTCATGCACCGGATCCTATCAGAACTCCGAAGCTAAGCGTGCTTGGCGAGAGTAGTACTAGGATGGGTGACCCCATGAGAGTCCTCGTGTTGCACCACCTTTTTTATTTTTTTTACCCTGGTTAGGGTTGCCAATATACTTTATCCACCAAATCTCTATTACTGAATCCCACAGAACATAGGGCAAGACAACTTCGCTTCACGTAGAGGCTGAGCCTGCAAACAGAGGGCGTAGAGTTTGTGACTAGGTATCCGTCGCTCCGTTGCCAATAACTTTTGATCTGTAAGGAGTTACGCAGCACACAGCATACCGTTGCAAAGCTCTTTGAGAACTTTACGCCGGGGGCAGCCACCTTGCTCGCTGTGCCCATTTTTTGGAGCCCAAAATCGAACGTTTTCATCAGTTTCAGGCCACTTTTCTTCTTTTGCTCTGTTTTTCCATCCCGGATCGTACGTCGTGAACTGTTAAAAGGACGACAACCTGACTCGCGGTATGTCAGAGGTCCTTACAATGTGTCGATATCACGTCTAGTGAGGATGCTGCGTTGTTGAAGCAAATGGGTAGTCGTTAAGCCCATTGGGCCTTTTGAATGGGCCATCTCTCTATGCTGGGATTGTCAACAATTAATACATAAAGGAATTGTGCTCTCAACATGACGGGTGTGATCATACTAGCACTAATGCACCGGATCCCATCAGAACTCCGAAGTTAAGCGTGCTTGGGCGAGAGTAGTACTAGGATGGGTGACTCGCTGGGAAGTCCTCGTGTTGCACTCCCTTTTCAATATTTTTTGCCCTGGTTAGGGTTGCCAAGATACTTTATCCACCAAATCTCCATTACTGAATACCACGGAACATTGGGCAAGACAACTTTGCTTCACATAGAGGCTGGGCCCGCAAACCGAGGCTGTAGGGTTTGTGACCAGGTCTCCGTCGCTCCGGTGCCCATAACTTTTGATCCGTAAGGAGTTACGCGGCACACAGCATACCGTTGCAAAGTTCTCTGAGAGCTCTACGACGAGGGCAGCCAGTTTGCTCGCTATGACCGTTTTTGGAGCCCAAAATCGAACATTCTTATCAGTTTTAGGCCACTTTTCTTCTTTTGCTCTGTTTTTCCGTCCCAGATCGTACGTCGTGAACTGTTAAAAGGATGACAACCTGACTCGCGGGACATCAGAGGACCCTACAACGTGTCGATATCACGTCTTGAGAGGATGCTGCGTTGTTGAAGCGGATGGGTTGTCGTTAAGCCCATTGGGCCATTTGAATGGGCCATCTCCCTAGGCTTGGACTGTGAACCGTTAACACATATAGGAATTGTACCCATAACATGACAGGAGTGAACATACCGGCACTAATGCATCGGATCCCATCAGAACTCCGAAGTTAAGCATGCATGGGCGAGAGTAGTACTAGGATGGGTGACACCCTGGGAAGTCCTCGAGTTGCACCCCCTTTTCAATTTTTTTTGCCCTGGTTAGGGCTGCCAATATACTTTATCCACCAAATCTCAATTGATGAGTCCCACGGAACATTGGGCAAGACAACTTCGTTTCACGTAGAGGCTGGGCCTGCAGACTGAGGGCGTAGGGTTTGTGACCAAGTCTCCGTCGCTCCGGTGCCCATAACTTTTGATCCGTAAGGAGTTACGCGGCGAACTACATACCGTTGCAAAGCTCTTTGAGAGCTCTACGACGGGGGCAGCCAGCATGCTTGCTGTGCCCATTTTTGGAGCCCAAAATCAAACGTTTTCATCAGTTTCAGGCCACTTTTCTTCTTTTGCTCTATTTTTCCGTCCCGGATCGTACGTTGTGAACTGTTAAAAGGACGACAACCTGAGTCGCCGGACATCAGAGGGCCCTACAATATGTCGATATCACGTCTTGTAAGCATGCTGCGTTGTTGAAGCGGATGGGTCATCGTTAAGCCCATTGGGCCTTTTGAATGGGCCATCTCTCTAGGCTGGGACTGTGAACCGTTAACACATATATTAATTGTGCACTCAACATGACGGGTGCGATCATACCAGCACTAATGCACCGGATCCCATCAGAGCTCCGAAGTTAAGCATGCTTGGGCTTGAGTAGTACTAGGATGGGTGACCCCCTGGGAAGTCCTTGTGTTGCACCCCCTTTTCAATTTTTTTTGCCCTGGTTAGTGTTGCCAAGATACTTTTTCTACCAAATTTCTATTACTGAATCCCACGGAACATTGGGCAAGACAACTTCGCTTCACGTAGAGGCTGAACCCTCAAACCAAGGGCGTAGGGTTTGTGACTAGGTGTCCGTCGCTCCGGTGCCCATAACTTTTCATCCGTAAGGAGTTACGCGGCGCACAGCATACCGTTGCAAATCTCTCAGAGAGCTCTACGACGGGGGCAGCTAGCTTGCTCGCTGTGCCCGTTTTTGTAGACCAAAATCGAACGTTTTTATCAGTTTTAGGGCACTATTCTTCTTTTGCTCTCTTTTTCTGTCCCGGATCGTACGTCGTGAACTTTTAAAAGCATGACAACCTGACTCGCGGGACATCAGAGGGCCCTACAACGTGTCGATATCACATCTGGTGAGAATGCTGCGTTGTTGAAGTGGATGGGTTGTCGTTAAGCCCATTAGGCCTTTTGAATGGGCAATCTCTCTAGGCTGGGACTGTGAACCGTTAACACATATAGGAATTGTGCCCTCAACTTGACGGGTGCGATCATACCAGCACTAATGCACCGGATCCCATCAGAACTTGGAAGCTAAGCGTGCTTGGCGAGAGTAGTACTAGGATGGGTGACCCCATGGGAGTCCTCGTGTTGCACGACCTTTTTAATTTTTTTTGCCCTGATTAGAGTTGCCAAGATACTTTATCCACCAAATCTCTATTACTGAATCCCACGAAACATAGGGCAAGACAACTTCGCTTCACGTAGAGGCTGGGCCTGCAAACAGAGGGCGTAGGGTTTGTGACTAGGCCTTCGTCGCTCCGGTGCCCATAACTTTTGATCCGTAAGAAGTTACGCGGCGCACAGCATACCGTTGCAAAGCTCTTTGAGAGCTCTACGACGGGGGCAGCCACCTTGCTTGCTGTGCCCATTTTTGGAGCCCAAAATTGAACGTTTTCATCAGTTTCAGGCCACTTTTCTTCTTTTGGTCTGTTTTTTCGTCCCTGATCGTACGTCGTGAACTGTTAAAAGGACGACAACCTGACTCGCGGTATGTCAGAGGTCCCTACAACGTGTCGATATCACGTCTAGTGAGGATGCTGCGTTGTTGAAGCAGATGGGTGGTCGTTAAGCCCATTGGGCCTTTTGAATGGGCCATCTCTCTTTGCTGGGATTGTCAACAGTTAACACATAAAGGAATTGTGCCCTCAACATGACGGGTGTGATCATACCAGCACTAATGCACCGGATCCCATCAGAACTCCGAAGTTAAGCGTGCTTGAGCGAGAGTAGTACTAGGATGGGTGACCCACTGGGAAGTCCTCGTGTTGCACCCCCTTTTCAATTTTTTTTGCCCTGGTTAGGGTTGCCAAGATACTTTATCCACCAAATCTCCATTACTGAATACCACGGAACATTGGGCAAGACAACTTTGCTTCACGTAGAGGCTGGGCCCTCAAACCGAGGCCGTCGGGTTTGTGACCAGGTCTCCGTCGCTCCGGTGCCCATAACTTTTTATCCGTAAGGAGTTATGCGGCACACAGCATACCGTTGCAAAGCTCTCTGAGAGCTCTACGATGGGGGAAGCCAGTTTGCTCGCTGTGACCGTTTTTGGAGTTCAAAATTGAACGTTTTTATCAATTTTAGGCCACTTTTCTTCTTTTGCTATGTTTTTTCGTCCCAGATCGTACGTCGTGAACTGTTAAAAGGACGACAATCTGACTCGCGGGACATCAGAGGGCCCTACAACGTGTCGATATCATGTCTTGCGAGGATGCTGCGTTGTTGAAGCGGATGGGTTGTCGTTAAGCCCGTTAGGCCTTTTGAATGGGCAATCTCTCTAGGCTGAGACTGTGAACCATTAACACATATAGGAATTGTGCCCTCAACATGACCGGTTCGATCATACCAGCACTAATGCACCGGATCCCATCAGAACTCCGAAGCTAAGCGTGCTTGGCGGAGTAGTACTAGGATGGGTGACCCCATGGGAGTCCTCGTGTTGCACCACCTTTTTAATTTTTTTTGCCCTGGTTAGAGTTGCCAAGATACTTTATCCACCAAATCTCTATTACTGAATCCCACGGAACATAGGGCAAGACAACTTCGCTTCACGTAGAGGCTGGGCTTGCAAACAGAGGGCGTAGGGTTTGTGACTAGGCCTCCGTTGCTCCGGTGCCCATAACTTTTGATCCGTAAGGAGTTACGCGGCGCACAGCATACCATTGCAAAGCTCTTTGAGAGCTCTGCGACGGGGGCAGCCAGCTTGCTCGTTGTGCCCATTTTTGGAGCTCAAAATCGAACGTTTTCATCAGTTTCAGGCCACTTTTCTTCTTTTGCTCTATTTTTTCGTCCCGAATCGTACGTCGTTAACTGTTAAAAGGACGACAACCTGACTCGCGGGATGTCAGAGGTCCTTACAACGTGTCGATATCACGTCTTGTAAGCATGCTGCGTTGTTGAAGCGGATGGGTTGTCGTTAAGCCCATTTGGCCTTTTGAATAGGCAACTCTCTAGGCTGGGACAGTGATCCATTAACACATATAGGAATTGTGCCCTCAACATGACGGGTGCGATCATACCAGCACTAATGCACCGGATCCCATCAGAACTCGGAAGTTAAGCATGCTTGGGCGAGAGTAGTACTAGGATAGGTGACCCCCTGGGAAGTCCTCGTGTTGCACCCCCTTTTCAATTTTTTTTGCCCTGGTTAGGGTTGCCAAGATACTTTATCCACCAAATCTCTATTAATGAATCCCACGATACATTGGGCAAGACAACTTCGTTTCACGTAGAGGCTGGGCCCGCAAACCGAGGGCGTAGTGTTTGTGACAAGGTCTCCGTCGCTGCGGTGCCCATAACTTTTGATCCGCAAGGAGTTACGCGGCACACAGCATACCGTTGCAAAGCTCTCTCAGAGCTCTACGACGGGGGCAACCAGCATGCTCGCTGTGCCCCTTTTTGGAGACCAAAATTGAACTTTTTTTTCAGTTTCAGGCCACTTTTCTTCTTTTGCTCTGTTTTTCACTCCCGGATCGTATGTCATGAACTGTTAAAAGGACGACAACCTGACTCGCGGGACATCAGAGGGCCCTACAATGTGTTGATATCACGTCTTGCAAGCATGCTGCGTTGTTGAAGCGGATGGGTTATCGTTAAACCCATTGGGCCTTCCGAATGGGCCATCTGTCTAGGCTGCGATTGTGAACCGTTAATACATAAAGGAATTGTACCCTCAACATGACCGGTGCGATCATACCAGCACTAATGCACCGGATCCCATCAGAACTCCGAAGTTAAGCGTGCTTGGGCGAGAGTAGTACTAGGATGGGTGACCCACTGGGAAGACCTCGTCTTCCACCCCCTTTTCAATTTTTTTTGCCCTGGTTAGGGTTGCCAAGATACTTTATCCACCAAATCTTTATTACTGAATCCCACGGAACACTGGGCCCGCAAACCGAGGGCGTAGGGTTTGTGACCAGGTCTCCGTCGCTCTGGTGCCTATAACTTTTGATCCGTAAGGAGTTACGCGGCGCACAGCATACCGTTGGAAAGCGCTCTGAGAGCTCTACGACTTGGGCAGCCAGCTTGCTCGCTGTGCCCCTTTTTGGAACCAAAAATCGAACGTTTTTATCAGTTTCAGGCCACTTTTCTTCTTTTGCTCTGTTTTTCCGTCCCTGATCGTACGTCGTGAACTGTTAAAAGGACGACAACCTGACTCGCTGGATATCAGAGGGCCCTACAACGTGTCGATATCACGTCTTGCGAGGATGATGCGTTGTTGAAGCAGATGGGTTGTCGTTAAGTCCATTAGGCCTTTTGAAAGGGCCATCTCTCTAGGCTGGGACTGTGAACCGTTAACACATATAGGACTTGTGCACTCAACATGATGGGTGTGATCATACCAGCACTAATGCACAGGATCCAATCAGAACTCCGAAGTTAAGCGTGCCTGGGCGAGAGTAGTACTAGGATGGGTGACACCCTAGGAAGTCCTCGTGTTGCACCCCCTTTTCATTTTTTTTTTCCCTGGTTAAGGTTGCCAAGATATTTTATCCACCAAATCTCTATTACAAAATCCCATGGAACATTGGAAAAGACAACTTCGCTTCACGTAGAGGCTGGGCCCGCAAACCGAGGGCGTAGGGTTTTTGACCAGGTCTCCGTCGTTCCAGTGCCCATAACTTTTCATCCGTAAGGAGTTACACAGCGCACAGCATACCGTTGCAAAGCTCTCTGAGAGCTCTACGACGGGGGCAGCCTGCCTGCTCGCTTTGCCCGTTTTTGGAGCCCAAAATTGAACGTTTTCATCAGTTGCAGGACACTTCTCATCTTTTACGCTGTTTTTTCATCCCGGATCGTACGTCGTGACATGTTAAATGGACGACAACCTGACTCGCGGGATATAAGAGGGCCCTACAATGTGTCGATATCACGTCCTGCGACGATGCTACGTTGTTGAAGCGGATGGGTTGTCGTTACGCCCATTGGGCCTTCTAAATGGGCCATCTATCTAGGCTGGAACTGTGAACCGTTAACACATATAGGAATTGTGCCCTCAACATGATGGGTGCGATCATACCAGCACTAATGCACCGGATCCAATCAGAACTCCGAAGTTAATAGTGGTTGGGCGAGAGTAGTACTAGGATTGGTGACCCCATGGGAAGTCCTCGTTTTGCAACCCCCTTTTCGATTTTTTTTGCCCAGGTTAGGGTTGCCAAGATACTTTATCCACCAAATCTCTATTACTAAATCCCATGGAACATTGGGCAAGACAACTTCGTTTCACGTAGAGGCTTGGCCCGCAAACCGAGGGCGTAGGGTTTGTGACCAGGTCTCCGTCGCTCCGTTACCTATAACTTTTGATCCATAAGGAGTTACGCGACGCACAGCATACAGTTGCAAAGCTCTCTAAGTGCACTACGACGGGGGCAGGTAGCTTGCACGCTGTGCCCTTTTTGGAGCCCAAAATCGAACGTTTTCACCAGTTTTAGGACACTTTATTCTTTTGCTCTGTTTTTTTCATCGCAGATCGTATGTCGTGAACTGTTAAAAGGACGCCAACCTTACTCGCGGGACATCAGAGGGCTCTACAACGTGTCGATATCACGTCTTGCAAGCATGCTGCATTGTTGAAGCGGATGGGTTGTCGTTAAGCCCATTGGGCCTTATGAATGGGCCATCTCTCTAGGCTGGGACTGTGAACAGTTAACACATAAAGGAATTGAGCCCTCAACATGACGGGTGCGATCGTACCAGCACTAATGTACCGGATCCCATCAGAACTCCGAAGTTAAGCGTGCTTGGACGAGAGTAGTGCTAGGATGGGTGACCCCCTGGGAAGTCCTCGTGTTGCACCCCCGTTTCAATATTTTTTGCCCTGGATAAGGTCGCCAAGATACTTTATCCACCAAATCTGTATTACTGAATCCCACGGAACATTGGGCAAGACAACTTTGCTTCACGTAGTGGCTGGGCCAGCAAACCGAGGGCGTAGGGTTTGTGACCAGGTCTCCGTCGCTTTGGTGCCCATAACTTTTGATCCGTAAGGAGTTACGTGGCGCACAACATACCGTTCCAAAGCTCTCTGAGAGCTCTATGACGGGGGCTGCCAGCATACTCGCTGTGCCAATTTTTGGAGCCCAAAATCGAATGTTTTCATCATTTTCAAGCCACTTTTCTTCTTTTACTATTTTTTTCCGTCCACGATCGTACGTCGTGAACTGTTAAAAGGACGACAACCTGACTCGCGGGACATCAGAGGGCCCTACAACGTGTCGATATCACGTCTTGCAAGCTTGTTACGTTGTTGAAGCGGATGGGTTGTCGTTAAGCCCATTGGGCCTTTTGAATGGGCCATCTCTCTAGGCTGGGACTGTGAACAGTAAACACATAAAGGAATTGTTCCCTTAACATGACGGGTGCGATCATACCAGCACTAATGCACCGGATCCCATCAGAATTCCGTAGTTAAGCGTGCTTGGGCGAGAGTAGTACTAGGATGGGTGACCCCCTGGGAAGTCCTCGTGTTGCATCCCCTTTTCAATATTTTTTGCCCTAGTTAGGGTCGCCAATATACTTTATCCGCCAAATCTCTATTACTGAATCCCACGGAACATTGGGCAAGACAACTTCGCTTCACGTAGAGGTTGGGCCAGCAAAACGAGGGCGTAGGGTTTGTGACCAGGTGTCCGTCGCTCCGGTGCCCATAACTTTTGATCCGTAAGGGGTTACGCGGCGCACAGCATACCGTTCCAAAGCGCTTTGAGAGATCTACGACGGGGGCAGACAGCTTGCTCGCTGTGCCCATTTTTGGAGCCCAAAATTGAACGTTTTCTTCAGTTTCAGGCCACTTTTCTTCTTTTGCTCTGTTTTTCCGTCCTGGATCGTACGTCGTGAATTGTTAAAAGGACGACAACCTGACTCGCGGGAAATCAGAGGGCCTTACAACGTGTCGATATCACGTCTGGTGAGGATGCTGCGTTGTTGAAGTGGACGGGTTGTCGTTAAGCCCATTGGGCCTTTTGAATGGGCCATCTCTCTTGGCTGGGACTTTGAACCGTTAACACATAAAGGAATTGTGCCCTCAACATGACGGGTGCGATCATACCAGCACTAATGCACCGGATCCCATCAGAACTCTGAAGTTAAGCGTGCTTGGGCGATAGTAGTACTAGGATGGGTGACCCCTGGAAAGTCCTCGTGTTGCACCCCCTTTTCAATTTTTTTTTGCCCTGGTTAGGGTTGCCAAGATACTTTATCCACCAAATCTCTATTACTGAATCCCACGGAACATTGGGCAAGACAACTTCGCTTAACGTAGAGGATGGGCCCGCAAACCGAGGGCGTAGGGTTTGTGACCAGTTCTCCGTCGCTCTGGTGCCCATAACTTTTGATCCGTAAGGAGTTACGCGGCGTACAGCATACCGTTGCAAAGCTCTCTGAGAGCTCTACGATGGGGGTAGGCAGCTTGCTCGCTGTGCCTGTTTTTGGAGCCCAAAATCGAAAGTTTTCATCAATTTTAGGCCACTTTTCTTCTTTTGCTCTGTTTTTCCGTCCTGGATCGTACGTCGTGAACTGTTAAAAGGACGACAACCTAACTCGCGGGACATCAGAGGGCCCTACAACGTGTCGATATCACGTTTGGTGAGGATGTTGCGTTGTTGAAGCGGACGGGTTGTCGTTACGCCTATTGGGCCTTTTGAATGGGCCATCTCTCTAGGCTGGGACTGTGAACCGTTAACACATAAAGGAATTGTGCCCTCAACATGACGGGTGCAATCACACCAGCACTAATTCATCGGATCCCATCAGAACTCCGAAGATAAGCGTGCTTAGGCGAGAGTAGTACTAGGATGGGTGACCCCCTGGGAAGTCCTCGTTTTGCACCCCCTTTTCAATTTTTTTTGCCCTGGTTAGGGTTGCCAAGATACTTTATCCACCAAATCTCTATTACTGAATCCCACGGAATATTGGGGAAGACAACTTCGCTTCACGTAGAGGCTGGTCCCGCAAGTCGAGGGCGTAGGGTTTCTGACCAAGTCTCCGTTGGGAGGCTTGACCCCGAATAACGTGTCTTACCTCGATTTGCATGCCTTAGACCTAAAATTATATGACTGACCTTGGATTACGTGTCCTATCTTGGTTTTTGTGCATACCTCATCATACGTGCCTTGACCTAGAATAGTGTGCCCTAATCCACGACGCACTTGCGGTACCTAGAAATACGTGCCCTGACCTCGATGTACGTGTGTTACCTCGTTTCATGTGCCTAACCTTGAACTGTTAACCTTAACCTAGATATAGAGTCATGCTTTGATTTGCGTGCATTTACATTAGAATCCGTGCATTTATCTTGAAGTACGTGCATTAGTCTTGAATTTTGTGTCTTACTTCATAGTTCATGTCTACCTCGTAATTCATGCACTAGACCTAGGAATCCATGCCATCACGTTGATCAAGAAAGAATCCTACACAAAGCACTAGACACTAAAATAATCCTACACAATCCACTACCCAATATTATATTCCTAATTCAAATTCTCTACAAACTCCACTAACACTAAAATAATACTAAACTTTTCCTACATTTCCCACTAACTATTATTCTATTCATAATTCAACTCATCAACAAATATTCCTATATTTTATTCTACCTAGATTCCCTAATTCGCCAACATTCCTATGACAATTCTAATGACACAAATGCATAAAGAATTATTCCTAGACAAACTATGACAAACACTTAGCACAATGCATAAAAAAATGCTCAAAACCACCTAAATCCTCTACCTTGCTCAACCAAACCACCTTTGCCCATGCTAAACATTTTAAAATCACACATTGAAGACATAAAAATCAGAATTTAATGGCCCAAGGCCGACCAAGTGCTTGAATAATGCAAAAGCCTTCATTTTTTTGTCATTTCTTCTTTCCTCTCACATTTTCTCTCTCTCCCTCTCATTCTCTCTCTCCATTTCGGTTTTGGCTGAGTTCTCTCCACCTCTTAGCTCATCTTCATCATCCTATGGTGCATCAAGACAAACCACAAGCAAAGAAACTCACCCAAGCAAGCTAGGATGCAAGAAACACACATGCAAGCATTTTGAGTCACCATTTTCGGCCTAGGTAAGTTTTCTTGGCTTCCATTTCTTTTCTTCTTGTTCTAACCTCATGCATGTGCTAAGAGATTGATCACTAGGCTAGGAAAAATAGAGAAACCAAGTTGGAATCTCAGTTAAGCAAGAAGAAGAAGAGATTTGAAGCTTCAACAAGTTTTTGTGCATCTTTGTGGTTGATTGCTAAGGTGAGGGCTAAACCTTTTGAAAACTCTTCAAAAATTCACATGCATGCTCATAAATGTGTGTATTTGCTTCTGTACGTGAGCTATATGGTCGTTCATAAGCTTAAACAACCATGCATGGCAAGATCTTGGCTTGAAAATGATGCTAGGTGAAGTCGAAATTGTTGACAGCTCTCTGACCAGTCTGTTCGAGGTAAGTTTAGCTAGGCAAATGATGTTGAAAATGAATGAAAATTGGTAGGTGAATATTTTGGACAGTTTTGAACATTTTTCCCAGAAATAGGCCGAAGCTAATTTTGACTCTAAGATCCTAAAAATGGCAAATCTTTAAAATGTGACCAAATCTGGAAATCTGGAAAAATGAAGCAGGTTTTGGCAGATGCACTGACCTTGTGGAACGAACCATATTTGACTTAGTAAATGTTGTCCAAAATGCATGAAATTTGGTGTACTGCTATATTTTTCAGTTCTAGACAATTTTGTCAGAAATGGACCAAGGCTAAAACTGAACCTAAGGACCTCAAAAACGTCAATTTCTGAAAAGTGTGCAAATCTGGACAGTTTTGTGCTACCTCACTGTTTCGGCTATAACTAATGATTCCGAACTCCAATTGATGCAAGGTTTGTTTCTGATTTTAGTTAACTTCTTAAGATTTAATTTGACATCTTATTCACTGGATTTGGAGATTGTTTGATTATCCTATTGATTGTGAGAAAACAGCCTATTCCAGTAAGGGTTTCACTTAATGTTGTACTTAGAAAAATTGTGGTGACTTCTCTTGTTGAATTAAATGCTTTGGATTGTAGCTTCGGGATGTTGTGTGGACTGTTTTGAATGTTTGAGGATGTTGAATTAAATGATGCATGGTTTGAGATTGACTTTGAGTTGGGTTGAGGCTCAAATTGCACGAATATACACGAAATGGAAACCCTAATGACTAGGTAGTTTTGCTAAGTATTGATCATTTGTATATTGTGTAGAAATTATATGCTTAGTGGGCTGCCCTAAATGTCTTATAACTTCAAATGTGATTTTGACCATTGCATGTTGTCAAATAAGCTTTTCTTGCAACTGAACCCACGTAAATGTTGTTGCATGTTGAATAATCGTATCACTTGATTACGTGGACTTCGAAATGAGTTATATGGCTTGACTTACATGTGTTACATGGCTGCCCGTTTAATGTTCATATGGCTCTATATTTCTTTCAAGTGAAATTACTTGTCTTATCGTGCCTTGTTTGACTACTTGACAACGTGCGATCTTATAACTGTTCGGAGGCGTCCTACTTTGTTGTCCTCCTAATGTGATATGTTAAATGTTATAAATGTGCATTGCATACGAGGTTGCAACCTTTCATTGTGGCATGGTAGCGTTTCACGAACACCGGGCGGCATAGGGCTTGCCGGTGCTCCCGTGACTACCATGGTCCAATTCCCTCTCTCGCTTGGCATTCCACCCTCGGAGAGTTGGGTCGTAGGTTTTCGGAATACATCCGAAGTACACCCAATTGGGAGCGATAAGTGGATTATTGAAGTCGGCCACAACAATTGTATCGAAATTGAAATTGAGAGCAACTGCTCACTGTATCCTTGAAATGATTGGTAAATGTATTTGTTACTCGATTTGTTTCATATATTTGCATACCTTATTATTTGTAATACGTGACATGTTTTCAAAAAGAGTTTTCATAAATTGAACCGGAAAATGAGTTTCAAAATGTATTTCTCGTTCCCCCTAGCTGAGTTCATAAGGACTCACCCTCTTTTTTATCACAGGTGAAGAAGAACAGGCATAGGTACTCGAGGACAACGTGCCTATCGATGATTCCTTGGAGTGATTGCCTGTCGCTACGGGCTTTTGTGCTTTGCCTGAAAGTGGTTGCTATATGGATGTTGTGTTTGATTGCAAACTATTAATTTTATTGATGTAAATGACCCCGTTGTAATTTGGGTCTAATTCTGGGATTATACTACCTATAGCCGGACGAACTTTTATTTGGTGGTTTGTATTCGTTTTCTTAATTGGTAGTTATCGTAGGCATTCAAACCACTAGATGAAAAATCAACTAAGTTAATTCTATCTAATTTCACTTAGGTGCTCACTTGCAAACTAAAGGATAATAGGTACTTGCATGATAGGAAATTGACAAATAAACAGGACATAGTTATCATGTTAGGCTTATTAACCAAACAAGACCTTCAAGATAAACTAGTAGGCAAATCGGTTGGTGACAAATAGGAGTCCTTAATGGAATTGGGTTAATGATTGGAATAATTGAGGCGTTTAGAGAATTAGGTCAAATCAAAGAGCCCAATTACAGCCATTATGTAGCCGGTTTTCCGAAATTTTTTGGAATTTAGGCCAAAACGTTAAGTGTTAAATCTTCATAAACAGTTAAGTATGTGATATTACCTGAATGTTTAGTTCACACCCTAGTCTAACCTTATAGGCCGGATTGGGGCGTGACATCCGTCGCTCCGGTGCCCATAACTTTTGATCCGTAAGGAGTTACGCGGCGCAAAACATACCGTTGCAAAGTTCTCTGAGAGCTCTACGACGGAGGCAGCCAGTTTGCTCGTTGTGCCCATTTTTGGAGCCCAAAATCGAACGTTTTCATCAGTTTCAAGCCAATTTTCTTCTTTTGCTCTGTTTTTCTGTCCCGGATCGTACGTCGTGAACTGTTAAAAGGACGAAAACCTGACTCGCGGGACATCAGAGGGCCCTACAACGTGTCGATATCACGTCTTGCGAGGATGCTGCGTTGTTGAAGCGGATGGGTTGTCGTTAAGCCCATTGGGCCTTTTGAATGGGCCATCTCTCTAGGCTGGGATTGTGAACCGTTAACACATATAGGAATTGTGCCCTCAACATGACGGGTGCGATCATACTAGCACTAATGCACCGGATCCAATCAGAACTCCGAAGTTAAGCGTGC
Organism: Ehretia macrophylla; assembly: GCA_037974665.1. Lineage (NCBI taxonomy): Eukaryota > Viridiplantae > Streptophyta > Magnoliopsida > Boraginales > Ehretiaceae > Ehretia > Ehretia macrophylla. The sequence continues at coordinate 82,962,161 of CM075765.1, read as the reverse complement.
TTGGGCTAGAGTAGTACTAGGATGGGTGACCCCCTGGGAAGTCCTCGTGTTGCACCCCCTTTTCAATTTTTTTTGCCCTGGTTAGGGTTGCCAAGATACTTTATCCACCAAATATCTATTACTGAATCCCACGGAACATTGGGCAAGACAACTTCATTTCACGTAGAGGTTAGGCCCGCAAACGGAGGGCGTAGGGTTTGTGACCAGGTCTCCGTCGCTCCGGTGCCCATAACTTTTGATACGTAAGGAGTTACGCGGCACACAACATACCGTTGCAAAGCTCTCTGAGAGATATACGACGGGGGCAGCCAGCTTGCTCGTTGTGCCCCTTTTTGGAGCCCAAAATCTAACGTTTTCATCAGTTTCAGGGCACTTTTCTTCTTTTGCAATATTTTTCTGTCTCGGATCGTACGTCGTGAACTGTTAAAAGGACGACAACCTGACTCGCGGGACATCAGAGGGCCCTACAACGTGTCGATATCACATCTTGCAAGCATGCTGTGTTGTTGAAGCAGATGGGTTGTCGTTAAGCCCATTGGGCCTTTTGAATGGGCCATCTCTCAAGGCTGGGACTGTGAACAGTTAACACATGAAGGAATTGTGCGCTCAACATGATGTGTGCGATTATACCAGCACTAATGCACCAGATCCCATCAGAACTACGAAGTTAAGCATGCTTGAGCGAGAGTAGTACTAGGATGGGTGACCCCCTAGGAAGTCCTCGTGTTGCACCCCCTTTTCAATTTTTTTTGCCCTGGTTAGGGTTGCCAAGATACTTTATCCACCTAGTCTCTATTACTGAATCCCACAGAACATTGGGCAAGACAACTTCGCTTCACGTAGAGGCTGGGCCCGCAAACCGAGGACGTAGGGTATGTGACCAGGTCTCCGTCGCTCCGGTGCCCATAACTTTTGATCCGTAAGGAGTTACGCGGCGCACAGCATACCGTTGCAAAGCTCCCTAGGAGCTCTACGAGGGGGGCAGCCAGCCTGCTCGCTGTGTCCGTTTTTGGAGCCCAAAATCAAATGTTTTCATCAGTTTCAGGCCACTTTTCTTCTTTTGCTCTGTTTTTCTGTCTCGGATCACACGTCGTGAACTGTTAAAAGGACGACAACCTGACTCGTGGGACATTAGAGGGCCCTATAATGTGTCGATATCACGTCTTTGGAGGATGCTGCGTTCTTGAAGCAGATGGGTTGTCGTTAAGCCCATTCGGCCTTTTGAATGGGCCATCTCTCTAGGCTGAGACTGTGAACCGTTAACACATATAGGAATTGTGCCCTCAACATGACGGGTGCGATCATACTAGCACTAATGCACCGGATCCCATCAGAACTCCAAAGTTAACGTGCTTGGACGAGAATAGTACTAGGATGGGTGACCCCTTGTGAAGTCCTCGTGTTGCACCCCCTTTTCAATTTTTTTTGCCCTAGTTAAGGTTGCCAAGATACTTTATCCACCAAATCTCTATTACTGAATCCCACGGAACATTGGGCAAGACAACTTCGTTTCACGTAAATGCTGGGCCCGCAAACCGAGGGCGTAGGGTCTATGACCAGGTCTCCGTCGCTCTGGTGCCCATAACTTTTGATCCGTGAGGAGTTACACGGCGCACAGCATACCGTTGCAAAGCTCTCTCAAAGCTCAACGACGGGGGCAGCCAGCCTGCTCACTGTGCCCGTTTTTGGAGCCCAAAATCGAATGTTTTCATCAGTTTCAGGCCACTTTTCTTCTTTTGCTCTGATTTTCCGTCCCGGATCGTACCTCGTGAAATGCTAAAAGGATGACAACCTGACTCGCGGGACATCAGAGGGCCCTACAACGTGTCGATATCACGTCTTGTAAGCATGCTGCGTTGTTGAAGTGGATGGGTTGTCGTTAAACCCATTGGGCCTTTTGAATGGGCCATCTCTCTAGGCTGGGACTGTGAACAGTTAACACATAAAGGAATTGTGCCCACAACATAACGGGTGCGATCATACCATCACTAATGCACCGGATCCCATCAAAACTCCGAAGTTAAGCGTGCTTGAGCGAGAGTAGTACTAGGATGGGTGACCCCCTGGGAAGTCCTCGTGTTGCACCCCCTTTTCAATTTTTTTTTCCCTGGTTAGGGTTGCCAAGTTACTTTATCCACCTAATCTCTATTACTGAATCCCACGGAACATTGGGCAAGACAACTTCGCTTCACGTAGAGGCTGGGCCCGTAAACCGAGGGCGTAGGGTTTGTGACCAGGTCTCCGTCGCTCCGGTGCCCATAACTTTTGATCCGTAAGGAGTTACGCAGCGCACATCATACCGTTACAAACCTCTCTGGGAGCTCTACGACGTGGGCAGCCAGCCTGCTCGCTGTGCCCTTTTTTGGAGCCCAAAATTGAATGTTTTCATTAGTTTCAGGCCACTTTTCTTCTTTTGCTCTGTTTTTCCGTCCCGGATCATACGTTGTGAACAGTTAAAAGGATGACAACCTGACTCGCGGGACATCAGAGGGCCCTACAACGTGTCTATATCACGTCTTGCGAGGAAGCAGTGTTGTTAAAGCAGATGGGTTATCGTTAAGCCCATTGGGCATTTTGAATGGCCATCTCTTTAGGCTGGGACTGTGAACCGTTAATACATATTGGAATTGTGCCCTCAACATGACAGGTGTGATCATACCAGCACTAATGCACCAGATCCCATTAGAAATCCAAAGTTAAGAGTGCTTTGGCGAGAGTAGTACTAGGATGGGTGACCCCCTGGGAAGTCCTCGTGTTGGATACCCTTTTCAATTTTTTTTCCCTGGTCAAAGTTGCTAAGATACTTTATCCACCAAATCTCTATTACTGAATCCCACGGAACATTGGACAAGACATCTTTGTTTCACGTAGATGTTGGGCCCGCAAACCGAGGGCGTAGGGTTTGTGACCAGGTTTCCGTCGCTCCAGTGTCCATAACTTTTGTTCCGTGAGGAGTTACGCGGCGCACAGTATACCGTTGCAAAGCTATTTGACAGCTCTACGACTGGGGCAACCAGCCTGCTCGCTTTGCCCATTTTTGGAGCCCAAAATCGAACCTTTTCATCAGTTTCAGGCCACTTTTCTTCTTTTGCTCTGTTTTTTCATCCTGGATCATACGTCATGAACTGTTAAAAGGACAACAACCTGACTCGCGGGACATCAGAGGGCCCTACAACTTGTATATATCACATCTTGCGAGGATGCTGCATTGTTGAAGCGGATGGGTTGTCGTTAAGCCCATTGGGCCTTTTGAATGGGCATCTCTCTAGGCTGCGACTGTGAACCGTTAACACATATAAGAATTGTGCCCTCAACATGACAGGTGCGATCATACCAGCACTAATGCACCGGATCCCATTAGAACTCCGAAGTTAAGCTTGTTTGGGCGAGAGTAGTACTAGGATGGATGACCCCCTGGGAAGTCCTCGCGTTGCACCCCCTTTTCAATTTTTTTTGGCCCTGGTTAGGGTTGCCAAGATACTTTATCCACCAAATCTCTATTACCGAATCCCATGGAACATTGGGCAAGACAACTTCGCGTCACGTAGAGGCTGGGCCCGCAAACCGAGGGCGTAGGGTTTGTGACCAGGTCTCCGTCGCTCCAGTGCCCATAACTTTTGATCCGTAAGGAGTTACGCGGCGCACAACAGACCGTTGCAAAGCTCTCTAAGAGCTCTATGATGGGGGCAGCCAGCTTGCTCGCTATGCCCATTTTTGGAGCCCAAAATCGAACGTTTTCATCAGTTTCAGGCCACTTTTTTTCTTTTGCTCTCTTTTTCCGTCCCAGATCATACGTCGTGAACTGTTAAAAGGACGACAACCTGACTCGCTGGACATCAGAGGGCCCTACAACGTGTCGATATCACGTCTTGCGAGGATGCTGCATTGTTGAAGCGGATGGGTTGTCGTTAAGCCCATTGGGCCTTTTGAATGGGCCATCTCTCTACTCTGGGACTGTGAACCGTTAACACATAAAGGAATTGTGCCCTCAACATGACGGGTGCGATCATACCAGCACTAATGGACCGGATCCCATCAGAACTCCGAAGTTAAGCATGCTTGGTCGAGAGTGGTACTAGGATGGATGACCCCTTGGGAAGTCCTCGTGTTGCACTCCCTTTTCAATCTTTTTTGCCATGGTTAGGGTTGCCAAGATACTTTATCCACCAAATCTCTATTACTGAATCCCACGGAACATTGGGCAAGACAACTTCGTTTCACGTAGAAGCTGGGCCAGCAAACCGAGGGCATAGGGTTTTTGACCAGGTCTCCGTCGCTCCAATGCCCATAACTTTTGATCCGTAATGAGTTAGGCAGCGTACATCATACCGTTGGAAAGCTCTCTGAGAGCTCTACGACAGGGGCAGCTAGCATGCTTGCTTTGCTTCTTTTTGGAGCCGAAAATCGAATGTTTTCATCAGTTTCAGGCCACTTTTCTTCTTTTGCTATGTTTTTCCATCCCGGATCATACGTCGTGAACTGTTAAAAGGATACAACCTGACTCGCGGGACATCAGAGGGCCCTACAATATGTCGATATCACGTCTTGTGAGGATGCTGCGTTGTTGAAGCGGATGGGTTGTCGTTAAGGCCATTGGGCCATTTGAATGGGCCATATCTCTAGGCTGGGACTGTGAACAATTAACACGTAAAGAAACTGTGCCCTCAACATGATGGGTGCGATCATACCAGCACTAATTGTAATACCTGAGCCCAGAATGTGAAAATTTCTTTTTTATTATTTTGAAAATTATATTTTCTTAGATTCTCTGGGATTTAATTGTTACTTCCTTGCTGTCGCAACGTGCATTGCATTTGCGGAGCGATAGTTAGAGAACGGTTTCCAATCCTCAGCAAATAGTGAAACTAGTATTTTGATGGCTTAAATTTTATATTTTAATTGTTGCTAGCTAAAATTAATATTGGTGATTGTTATTTTAGCTTAAAATGCATTGAAATAAGTCATTTTGACCAATTTTACGTTGTTTGACCAAGTAGCCTTGACCTTTGACCAACTTAACACCTTAATAAGCTAAACCACAGCAAAATAAAAAAAAAAAACAAAGCTGAAAAATAGCCAAGCAGGCCGTGACCTTGAGAGGAAAAAAAAAATCATTCAACCTTCCAATCGTTCAATCTTCGCGTGAGCTCGTGCGGGGTGATTTCTGAGGTGTCCAGCATTGTTTTCCTAGCGACTAGGAGTGCCTAAGGTGAGGGAAGCATGTTATTTGCGCATTTAAACGTTATGTATGTTAACTTTGTGATTTTTAGATTTTATCCGTAGATTGTTGTTTAAAGCATTTTGATGCTTCTAGAATGTTCCTTGGCAATTGTAGAACATGTATTTATAGCTTTTTAACATTTTCTGCGGTTCAATGTTGAGATTGCAATTTAAATTGGTTGTTGAATAGTCTTTTGTGAATAGTAAACCCTTGAAATGATGAAGTTGCTCCGTTATGCTGTCTGTTGATGTAGAAATGTGCTAGGTGTGCTAGAATGCCTAAATGCATGGTTTGTTTGGGTTGCGTAATGGAAAAAACGTGAATTAGGCCTTGGTAAAAGTCGGTGTCGTTTAGGTCGAGTTTGGCATTTTCTCGTTTTGCGTGTTGGCATTGTTTCGGGAGGCCATGGAAGCACTTTTGGTGAGATTATGGCATTGGTTGGGTGTTTGGTTGATATAGTTGTAGTTCAAACGAGCAAAGGGGGAAATCGGGACTTTGCATGAATTCTAGGGTTAAGTAGGGTTTCGGGGTCTTTAGATGTGCCTTATAGCGACCTAGGAGGATTGGCGAAGTCGATTTCCAGAACTCGCCGCTCGTTTGGAAATGGTAGTGTTTTGATAGTTGGGGCCGAATGGTGATTTTGCTTGTTTTCTTGATATTATGTCTAGAGAATGCTTAGGGTTGCTTGATATACTTGTTTGAATTGATTTTGATTGGAATGCATATCAACTGTTGCTATTGCGTGCGAGAGTAACCTACTTTGTTATTCTCCCACGTATGGCTTTATTGCTTGTTTATCGCCTTGTATCGAGTCTTGCATTGCTTAGTGTCTCGCGCGTGGGTGATAGGCCTCTCTGGGTAGCCTCGGGTTGCCAGTGTTGGTTTCTCTAGGTCCGCTGCTATTCCCTCTTTTCGCTTGGGTTGCCTCCCAGGGAGATTTGGGTCGTAGATTGATGGATACTTCCGGGGTATTCCAAACTGGTGTTATAAGGTGGTTTGGGCCGACGCGTCGTCATCGAATTCGTGTTTGAAAGTTGCTCGTGAAAAGAATATCGTATCCTTTGAATGAGTGTTTACAGCTTTAAATACTTGCCTTGCTTTATTGATGGCTTATTGTATCTCTATATGATTTGTATGAATTGCTTGACTAATTGCATTACATACTCCTCTCATCTCCGTCCTTGAGACCAATTGCCCTCGCTGAGCAATAGTTTTTGCTCATTCCTCTCTATACTATATTTTTACAGGAGTAGTTGAAGCAGACCCTATTGAGGTAATAGAGGAGGAGAAGCAGGTGGAAGTGTTTTCGTGATAGCACTTCTTTGCTTTGCTGGTGGTTGGTTACCAGATTTTGTGCGAGCCGTGCTTGATATGTATATTGCTTGGATGACGCTTTATTTTGAGGCTTGTAGCCTTGTATGTATTTCCTAGTTTAAGGCCTCTATGGTCTTATGTTGTATAAGTTTGAAGAATGTAAAGTTGTAAAAGTATATTCTTATGACTAGTAAAGAAATGCATGCTAATAGCTAACTGTTTAGTGGCATAAATACTTGTGTAGTATGCATCGCATTTCGGTTTGGTAAGGTGGTTAATAAGAGGATGTATGTTTTTAAAAGAAAGTCGGCTTGTTTTAATTGTTTTTGGCTTTCGCAAGTATTATGTTGATTTTAGGGTTTTCGGGTCATCCGCGGTACAGAGGAGACTTCGTCCCTGTGTCGAGTCCGGGCTTGGCCATTTGCGGGGTCGGGTCGGGGCGTGACACTAATGCACCGGATCCCATAAGAACTCCGAAGTTAAGCGTGTTTGGGCGAGAGTAGTACTAGGATGGGTGACCCCCTGGGAAGTCCTCGTGTTGCACCCCTTTTCAATTTTTTTTGCCCTGGTTAGGGTTGCCAAGATACTTTATCCACCAAATCTCTATTACTGAATCCCACGGAACATTGGGCAAGACAACTTCGCTTCACGTAGAGGCTGGGCCCGCAAAATGAGGGCGTAGGGTTTGTGACCAGGTCTCCGTCGCTCCGGTGCCCATAACTTTTGATACGTAAGGAGTTACGCGCCGCACAACATACCGTTGCAAAGCTCTCTGAGAGCTCTATGACGGGGGCAGCCAGCATGCTCGCTATGCACGTTTTTGGAGCCCAAAATCGAACGTTTTCATCAGTTTCAGGCAACTTTTCTTCTTTTGCTCTGTTTTTCCGTCCCGGATCATACGTCGTGAACTGTTAAAAGGATGACAACTTGACTCGCGGGACATCAGACGGCCCTACAACGTGTCGATATCACGTCTTGCAAGCATGCTATGTTGTTGAAGTGGATGGGTTGTCGTTAAGCCCATTGTGCCTTTTGAATGGGCAATCTCTCTAGGCTGCGACTGTGAACAGTTAACACATAAAGGAATTGTGCCGTCAACATGATGGGTGCGATCATACCAGCACTAATGCACCGGATCCCATCAGGACTCCGAAGTTAAGCGTGCTTGGGCGAGAGTAGTACTAAGATGGGTGACCCCCTGGGAAGTCCTCGTGTTGCACCCCCTTTTCAATTTTTTTTGCCCTGGTTAGGGTTGCCAAGATACTTTATCCACAAAATCACTATTACTGAATCCAATGGAACATTGGGCAAGACAACTTCGCTTCATGTAGAGGCTGGGCCCGCAAACCGAGGGTGTAGGGTTTGTGACCAGGTCTCCGTCGCTCCGGTGCCCATAACTTTTGATCCGTAAGGAGTTACACAGCGTACAACATACCGTTGCAAAGCTCTCTGAGAGCTCTACGACGGGGGCATCCAACCTGCACGCTGTGCCCAATTTTGGAGCCCAAAATCGAACGTTTTCATCAGTTTCATGCCACTTTTCTTCTTTTGCTCTATTTTTTGGACCCGGATCATACGTCGTGAACTTTTAAAAGGAAGACAACCTGACTCGCGAGACATCAGAGAGCCCTACAAAGTGTCGATATCACGTTTTGCGAGGATGCTGCGTTGTTGAAGCGGATGGGTTGTCGTTAAGCCCATTGGGCCTTTTGAATGGGCATCTTTCTAGGCTGCGACTGTGAACCGTTAACACATATAAGAATTGTGCCCTCAACATGACGGGTGCGATCATTCCATCACTAATGCACCAGATCCCATCAGAACTACGAAGTTAAGCGTGCCTGGGCGAGAGTAGTACTAGGATGGGTGACTCCTTGGGAAGTCCTCGTGTTGCACCCCCTTTTCAATTTTTTTTGCCCTGGTTGAAGTTGCCAAGATAATTTATCCACCAAATCTCTATTACTGAATCCCACGGAACATTGGACAAGACATCTTCGTTTCACGTATATGCTGGGCCCGCAAACCAAGGGCGTAGGGTTTGTGACCAGGTCTTCGTAGCTCCGGTGTCTATAACTTTTGATCCGTGAGGAGTTACAAGGAGCACAGCATACTGTTGCAAAGCTCTCTGAGAGCTCTACGACGGCGGCAGCCAGCTTGCTCGCTGTGCCCATTTTTGGAGCCCAAAATCGAACGTTTTCATCAGTTTCAAGCCACTTCCCTTTTTTTGCTCTGTTTTTTCGTCCCGAATCATACGGCGTGAACTGTTCAAAGGACGACAACCTGACTCGCGGGACATCAGAGGGCCCTACAATGTGTTGATATCACGTCTTGCGAGGATGCTGCGTTGTTGAAGCGGATGGGTTGTCGTTAAGCCCATTGGGCCTTTTGAATGGGCATCTTTCTAGGCTGCGACTGTGAACCGTTAACACATATAAGAATTGTGCCCTCAACATGATAGGTGATCATACCAGCAATAATGTACCGGATCCCATCAGAACTCTGAAGTTAAGCGTGTTTGGACGAGAGTAGTACTAGGATGGGTGACCCCCTGGGAAGTCCTCGTGTTGTACCCCCTTTTCAATTTTTTTTTGCCCTGGTTAGGGTTGCCAAGATACTTTATCCATCAAATCTCTATTACCGAATCCCACGGAACATTGGGTAAGACAACTTCGCTTCACGTAGAGAATGGGCACGCAAACCGAGGGCGTAGGGTTTGTGACCAGGTCTCTGTCGCTCCGGTGCTGATAAATTTTGATCTGTAAGGCGTTACGCGGCGCACAGCAGACCGTTGCAAAGCTCTCTGAGAGCTCTACGACGGGGGCAGCCAGCCTGCTCGCTGTGCCCATTTTTGGAGCCCAAAATCGAACATTTTCATCAGTTTCAAGCCACTTTTCTTCTTTTGCTCTGTTTTTCCATCCCGGATCATACGTCGTGAACTGTTAAAAGGATGACAACCGGACTCGCGGGACATCAGAGGGCCCTACAATGTGTCGATATCACGTCTTGCGAGGATGCTGCATTATTGAAGCGGATGGGTTGTCGTTAACCCCATTGGGCCTTTTGAATGGGCCATCTCTCTACTTTGGGACAGTGAATCATTAACAGATATAGGAATTGTGCCATCAACATGACGGATGCGACCATACCAGCACTAATGCACCGGATCCCATCAGAACTCTGAAGTTAAGCGTGCTTGGTCTAGAGTGGTACTAGGATGGGTGACCCCTTGGGTAGTCCTCGTGTTGCACTCCCTTTTCAATTTTTTTTGCCATGGTTAGGGTTGCCAAGATACTTTATCCTCCAAATCTCTATTACTAAATCCCACAGAACATTGGGCAAGACAACTTCGTTTCACGTAGAGGTTGGGCCCGCAAACCGAGGGCATAGGGTTTGTGACTAGGTCTTCGTCTCTTCGGTGCCCATAACTAGGAGTTAACTGGTGCACAGCATACCGTTGCAAAGCTCTCTAAGAGCTCTACGACGGGAGCAGTGAGCATGCTCCCTGTGCCCCTTTTTGGATCCCAAAATCTAACGTTTCCATCAATTTCTAGCCACTTTTCTTCTTTTGCTCTGTGTTTCCGTCCTGGATCGTACGTCGTGAACTGTTAAAAGGATGACAACCTGACTCGCGGGACATCAGAGGGCCCTACAACGTGTCGACATCACGTCTTCCAAGCATGCTGTGTAATTGAAGTGGATGGGTTGTCGTTAAACCCATTGGGCCTTTTGAATGGGCCATCTTTCTAGGCTGGGACTGTGATCAGTTAACACATAAAGGAATTGTGCCCTCAACATGACGGGTGTGATCATACCAGCACTAATTGTAATACCCGAGCCCGGAATGTGTAAATTTCTTGTTTATTATTTTGAAAATTATATTTTCTTAGATTCTCTGGGATTTAATTGTTACTTCCTTGCTGTCGCAACGTGCATTGCATTTACGGAGCGATAGTTAGAGAATGATTTCCAGTCCTCAGCAAATAGTGAAACTAGTATTTAGATGGCTTAAATTTTATATTTTAATTGTTGCTAGCTAAAATTAATATTGGTGATAGTTATTTTAGCTTAAAATGCATTGAAATAAGTCATTTTGACCAATTTTACGTTGTTTGACCAAGTAGCCTTGACCTTTGACCAACTTAACACCTTAATAAGCTAGAACAAAGCAAAATAAAAAAAAACAAAGCTGAAAAACAGCCAAGCAGGCCGTGACCTTGAGAGGAAAAAAAATCATTCAACCTTCCAATCGTTCAATCTTCGCGTGAGCTCGTGCGGGGTGATTTCCGAGGTGTCCAGCGTTGTTTTCCTAGTGACTAGGAGTGCCTAAGGAGAGGGAAGCATGTTATTTGTGCATTTAAACGTTATGTATGTTAACTTTGTGATTTTTAGATTTTATCCGTAGATTGTTGTTTAAAGCGTTTTGATGCTTCTAGAATGTTCCTTGGCAATTGTAGAACGTGTATTTATAGCTTTTTAACATTTTCTGCGGTTAAATGTTGCGATTGCAATTTAAATTGGTTGTTGAATAGTCTTTTGTGAATAGTAAACCCATGAAACGATGAAGTTGCTCCGTTATGCTATCCGTTGATATACAAATGTGCTAGGTGTGCTAGAATGCCTAAATGCATGGTTTGTTTGGGTTGCGTAATGGAAAAAACGGGAATTAGGCCTTGGTGAAAGTCGGGGTCGTTTAGTTCGAGTTTGGCATTTTCTCGTTCTGCGTGTTGACATTGTTTCGGGAGGCCATAGGAGCACTTTTGGTATGATTATGGCGTTGGTTGGGTGTTTGGTTGATATAGTTGTAGTTCAAACGAGCAAAGGGGGAAATCGGGACTTTGCGTGAATTCTAGGGTTAAGTAGGGTTTCGGGGTCTTTAGACGTGCCTTAATGTGACCTAGGAGGATTGGCGAAGTCGGTTTCCTGAACTCGTGGCTCGTTTGGAAATGGTAGTGTTTTGATAGTTGGGGCCGATTGGTGATTTTGCTTGTTTTCTTGATATTATGTCTATAGAATGCTTAGGGTTGCTTGATATACTTGTTTGAATTGATTTTGATTGGAATGCATATCAATTGTTGCTATTGCGTGCGAGAGTAACCTACTTTGTTATTCTCCCACGTATGGCTTTATTGCTTGTTTATCGCCTTGTATCGAGTCTTGCATTGCATAGTGTCTCGCAAGTGAGTGATGGGCCTCTCTGGGTAGCCTCGGGTTGCTAGTGTTGGTTGCTCTAGCTCCGCTGCTATTCCCTCTTGTGGTTTGGGTTGCCTCCCAGGGAGATTTGGGTCCTAGATTGATGGATATTTTCGGGCTATTCCAAACTGGTCTTATAAGGTGGTTTGGGCCGGCACGTCATCATCGAATTCGTGTTTGAAAGTTGCTCGTGAAAAGAGTATCGTATCCTTTGAATGAGTGTTTACAGCTTTAAATACTTGCCTTGCTTTATTGATGGCTTATTGTATCTCTATATGATTTGTATGTATTGCTTGACTAATTGCATTGCATACTCCTCTCATCTCCGTCCTTGAGACTAATTGCCCTCGCTGAGCAATAGTTTTTGCTCATTCCTTTCTATACTATATTTTTACAGGAGTAGTTGAAGCAGACCCTATAGAGGTAATAGAGGATGAGGAGCAGGTGGAGGTGTTTCCATGATAGCACTTCTTTGCTTTGCTGGTGGTTGGTTACCAGATTTTGTGCGAGCCTTGCTTGATATCTATATTGCTTGGATGACGCTTTATTTTGAGGCTTGTAGCCTTGTATGTATTTCCTAGTTTAAGGCCTCTATGGTCTTATGTTGTATAAGTTGGAAGAATGTAAAGTTGTAAAAGTATTCTCTTATGACTAGTAAAGAAATGTATGCTAATAGCTAACTGTTTAGTGGCATAAATACTTGTGTAGTATGCATGGCATTTTGGTTTGGAAAGTTGGTTAATAAGAGGATGTATGTTTTTAAAAGAAAGTCGGCTTGTTTTATTTGTTTTTATGGCTTTCGCAAGTATTATGTTGATTTTAGGGTTTTCGGGTAATCCGCGGTACAGAGGAGACTCCGTCCGTGTGTCGGGCCCGGGCTTGGCCTTTTGCGGGGTCAGGTCGGGGCATGACACTAATGCACCGGATCCCATCAGAACTTCGATGTTAAGCGTGCTTGGGCGAGAGTAGTACTAGGATGGGTGACCCCGTGGGAAGTCCTCGTGTAGCACCCCCTTTTCAATTTTTTTTGCCCTGGTTAGGGTTGCCAAGATACTTTATCCACCAAATCTCTATTAAAGAATCCGACGGAACATTGGGCAAGACAACTTCGCTTCACGTAGAGGCTGGGCCCGCACACTGAGGGCGTAGGATTTGTGACCAGGTCTCCGTCGCTCAGGTGGCCATAACTTTTGATCCGTAAGGAGTTACGAACCGCACAACATACCGTTGCAAAGCTCTCTGAGAGCTCTATGACAGGGGTAGCAAGTATGCTCGCTATGCCCGTTATTGGAGCCCAAAATCGAACGTTTTCATCAGTTCAGGGCACTTTTCTTCTTTTGCTCTGTTTTTCCGTCCCGGATCGTACGTTGTGAACTGTAAAAAGGATGAGAACCTGACTCGCGCGACATCAGAGGGCCCTACAATGTGTTGATATCAAGTCTTGCAAACATGTTGCGTTGTTGAAGCGGATGGGTTGTCGTTAAGCCCATTGGGCCTTTTGAATGGGCCATTTTTGTAGGTTGGGACTGTGAACAGTTAACACATAAAGGAATTGTGCCCACAACATGACGGGTGCAATCATACCAGCACTAATGCACTGGATCCCATCAGAACTTCGAAGTTAAGCATGCTTGGGCGAGAGTAGTACTAGGATGGGTGACCCCCGTGGAAGTCATCGTGTTGCACACCATTTTCAATTTTTTTTGCCCTGGTAAGGGATGCCAAGATACTTTATCCACCAAATCTCAATTACTGAATCCCACGGAACATTGGGCAAGACAACTTCGCTTGACATAGAGGCCGGGCCCGCAAACCGAGGGCGTAGGGTTTGTGACCAAGTCTCCGTCGCTCCGGTGCCCATAACTTTTGATCCGTAAGGAGTTACGCAGCGTACAGCATACCGTTGCAATGATCTCTGAGAGCTCTACGACGAGGGCCACCAGTTTAATCACTATGCCCATTTTTGGAGCCCAAAATCGAATGTTTTCATCAGTTTCAGGCCACTTTTCTTCTTTTGCACTATTTTTTCATCCCGGATTATACGTCGTGAACTGTTAAAAGGATGACAACCTGACTCGCGGGACATCATAGGGCCCTACAACGTGTCGATATCACGTCTTGCAAGCATGCTACGTTGTTGAAGCAAATGGGTTGTCATTAAGCCCATTGGGCCTTTTGAATAGGCCATCTCTCTAGGCTGGGACTGTGAACAGTTAACACATATAAGAATTGTGCCCTTAACATAACGGGTGTGATCATCCCAGCACTAATGCACTGGATCCCATCAGAACTCCGAAGTTAAGCGTGTTTGGGCGAGAGTAGAACTAGGATGGGAGACCCCCTGGGAACTCCTCGTGTTGCACCCCCTTTTCAATTTTTTTTTGCCCTGGTTAAGGTTGCCAAGATACTTCATCCACCAAATCTCTAATACCGAATCCCACGGAACATTGGGCAAAACAACTTCGCTTCACGTAGAGGCTGGGCCCGCAAACCGAGGGCGTAGGGTTTGTGACCAGGTCTCCGTCGCTCCGGTGCCCATAACTTTTGATCCGCAAGGAGTTACACGGCGCACAGCATACCATTGCAAAGCTCTCTGAGAGCTCTACGACGGGGGCAGCCAGCTTGCTCGCCGTGCCCCTTTTTGGAGTCGAAAATCGAACGTTTTCATCAGTTTCAGGCCACTTTTTGTCTTTTGCTCTGTTTTTCCGTCCCGGATCATACGTCGTGAACAGTTAAAAGGACGACAACCTGACTCGCGGGACATCAGAGGGCCCTAAAATTTGTCGATGTCACATCTTGCGAGGATGCTGCATTGTTAAAGTGGATGGGTTGTCGTTAAGCCCATTGGGCCTTTTGAATGGGCCATCTTTCTACTCTGGGACTGTGAACCGTTAAAACATATAGGAATTGTGCCCTCAACATGACGGGTGCTATCATACCAGCACTAATGCACCGGATCCCATCAGAACTCCGTAGTTAAGCGTGCTTGGTCGAGAGTGGTACTAGGATGGGTGACCCCGTGGGAAGTCGTCGTGTTGCACCCCTTTTTCAATTTTTTTTGCCCTGGTTAGGGTTGCCAAGATACTTTATCCACCAAATCTCTATTACTGAATCCCACGGATCATTGGGTAAGACAACATCGTTTCACGTAGAGGCTGGGCCCGTAAACCGAGGGCGTAGGGTTTGTGACCAGGTCTCCGTCGCTCCGGTGCCTATAACTTTTGATCCGTAAGGAGTTACGCGGCGCACAACATACCGTTGCAAAGCTCTCTAAAAGCTCTACTACGTGGGCAGCAAGCCTGCTCGATGTGCCCATTTTTGGAGCCAAAATCGAACGTTTTCATCAATTTCAGCACACTTTTCTTCTTTTACGTAGTTTTTTCGTCCCGGATCATACGTCGTGAACTGTTAAAAGGATGACAACCTGACTCGCGGGACGAGGGCCCTACAACATGTCGATATCACGTCTTGCGAGGATGCTACATTGTTGAAGCGGATGGGTTGTCGTTAAGCCCATTGGGCCTTTTGAATGGGCCGTCTCTCTAGCCTGTGACTGTGAACCGTTAACACATATGGGAATTGTACCCTCAACATGACGGGTGCTATCATTCCAGCACTAATGCACCGGATCCCATCAGAACTCTGAAGTTAAGCGTGCTTGGGCGAGAGTAGTACTAGGATGGTTAACCCCCTGGGAAGTCCTCATGTTGCACCCCCTTTTCAATTTTTTTTGCCCTGGTTATGGTTGCCAACATACTTTATCCACCAAATCTCTATTACTGAATCCCACGGAACATTGGGCAAGACAACTTCGTTTCACGTAGATGCTGGGCCCACAAACCGAGGGCGTAGAGTTTGTGACCAGGTCTCCGTCGCTCCGGTGCCCATAACTTTTGATCCGTAAGGAGTTATGTGGCACACAATATACCATTGCAAAGCTCTCTGAGAGCTCTACGACGGGGGCAGCCAGCCTGCTTGCTGTGCCCATTTTTGGAGCCCAAAATCAAATGTTTTCATCAGTTTCAGGCCACTTTTCTTCTTTTGCTATGTTTTTTCCGTCCCGGATCATACGTCGTGAATTGTTAAAAGGACGACAACCCGACTCGAGGGACATCAGAGGGCCCTAGAACCTGTCGATATCACGTCTTGCAAGGATGCTGCGTTGTTGAAGAGGATGGGTTGTCGTTAGGCCCATTGGGCCTTTTGAATGGGCCGTCTCTCTAGGCTGGGACTGTGAACCGTTAACACAAATAAGAATTGTGCCCTCAACATGATAGGTGCGATCATACCAGCACTAGTGCCCCGGATCCCATCAAAAACTCCTAAGTTAAGCGTGCTTGGGCGAGAGTAGTACTAGGATGGGTGACCCCTTGGGAAGTCCTCGTGTTGCACCCCCTTTTCAATTTTTTTTGCCCTAGTTAGGTTTGCCAAAATACTTTATCCACCAAATCTCTATTACTGAATCCCACGGAACATTGGGCAAGACAACTTCGCTTCACGTAGAGGCGTGGACCGCAAACCGAGGGTGTAAGGTATGTGACCAGGTCTCCGTCGCTCCGGTGCCGATAACATATGATCCGTAAGGAGTTACGCGGCGCACAACATACCGTTGCAAAGCTCTCTGAGAGCTCTACGAATGGGGTAGCCAGCTTGCTCACTGTGCCCATTTTTGGAGCCCAAACTCGAACGTTTTCATCAGTTTCAGGCCACTTTTCCGCTTTTGCTCTGTTTTTTCGTCCTGGATCGTACGTCGTGAACTGTTAAAAGGACGACAACCTGACTCGCGGGACAACAGAGGGCCCTACAACGTGTCGATATCACGTCTTGCGAGGATACTGCATTGTTCAAGCAGATGGGTTGTCGTTAAGCCCATTGGGCCTTTTGATTGGGCCATCTCTCTACTCTGGGACTGTGAACCGTTAACACATATAGGAATTGTGCCCTCAACATGACGGGTGCGATCATACCAGCACTAATGCACCAGATCCCATCAGAACTCCGAAGTTAAGCGTGCTTGGTCAAGAGTGGTACTAGGATGGGTGACCCCCTAAGAAGTCCTCGTGTTTCACAGCCTTTTCAATTTTTTTTTGCCATGGTTAGGGTTGCCAAGATACTTTATCCACCAAATCTCTATTACTGAATCCCACGAAACATTGGGCAAGACAACTTCGTTTCAGGTAGAGGCTGGGCCCGCAAACCGAGGGCATAGGGTTTGTTACCAGGTCTCCGTCGCTCCGGTGCCCATAACTTTTGATCCGTAAGGAGTTACGCGGCGTACAGCATACCGTTGCAAAGCTCTTTGAGAGCTCGACGATAGAGGCATCTAGTATGCTTGCTGTGCCCGTTTTGGAGCCCAAAATTGAACGTTTTCATCAGTTTCAAGCCACTTTTCTTCTTTTGCTCTGTTTTTTCATCCCGGATCGTACGTCGTGAACTGTTAAAAGGACGATAACCTGACTCGCGGGACATCAGAGGGACCTACAATGTGACGATATCACGTCTTGCAAGCATGCTGCGTTGTTGAAGCGGATAGGTTGTCGTTAAGTCCATTGGCCTTTTGAATAGGCCATCTCTCTAGGCTGGTACTGTGAACAGTTAACATGTAAAGGAATTGTGCCCTCAACATGACGGGTGCGATCATACCAGCACTAATGCACCGGATCCATCAGAACTCCGAAGTAAAGCGTGCTTAGGCGAGAGTAGTACTAGGATGGGTGACCCCCTGGAAAGTCCTTGTGTTGCACCCCATTTTCAATTTTTTTTGCTCCGGTTAGGGTTGCCAAGATACTTTATCCACCACATTTCTATTATCGAATCCCACGAAACATTGGGCAAGACAACTTCGTTTCACGTAGATGCTCGGCCCGCAAACCGAGGGAGTAGGGTTTGTGACCAGGTCTTCGTCGCTCTAGTGCCCTTAACTTTTGATCCGTGAGGAGTTACGCGGCGCACAGCATACCGTTGCAAAGCTCTCTGAGAGCTCTACGATAGGGGCAGCCAGCCTGCTCACTGTGCCCATTTTTGGAGCTCAAAATCAAACGTTTTCATCAGTTTAAGGCCATTTTTGTTCTTTTGCTCTGTTTTTCTGTCCCGGATCATACGTCGTGAACTGTTAAAAGGACGACAACCTGACTTGCGGGACATCAGAGGGCCCTACAACGTGTCGATATCACATCTTACGAGGATGCTGTGTTGTTGAAGCAGATGGGTTGTCGCTAAGTCCATTGGGCCTTTTGAATGGACTGTGAACCGTTAACACATATAGGAATTGTGCCCTCAACATGACGGGTGCGATCATACCAGCACTAATGCACCAGATCCCATCAGAACTCCGAAGTTAAGCGTGATTGGTCAAGAGTGGTACTAGGATGGGTGACCCCCTGGGAAGTCCTCGTGTTGCACTCCCTTTTCAATCTTTTTTTCCATGGTTAGGGTTGCCAAGATACTTTATCCACCAAATCTCTATTATTGAATCCCACGGAACATTGGGCAAGACAACTTCGCTTCACGTAGAGGCTGGGCCCGCAAACCGAGGGCATAGGGTTTGTGACTAGGTCTCCGTCGACCCGGTGCCCATAACTTTTGATCCGTAAGGAGTTACGCGGCGCACAGCATACCGTTGTAAAGCTCTCTGAGTGCTCTACGACAGTGGCCACTAGCATGCTTTCTGTGCCCCTTTTTGGAGCCCAAAATCGAACGTTTTCAACAGTTTCAGCCCACTTTTCTTCTTTTTCTCTGATTTTCCGTCCCGGATCGTACGTCGTGAGCTGTTAAAAGGACGACAACCTGACTCGCTGGACATTAGAGGACCCTACAATGTGACGATGTCACGTCTTGCAAGCATGCTACGTTGTTGAAGCGGATGGGTTGTCGCTAAGTAAATTGGGCCTTTTGAATGGGCCATCTCTCTAGGCTGGGACTGTGAACAGTTAACATGTAAAGAAATTGTGCCCTCAACATGACGGGTGCGATCATAGCAGCTTTAATGCACCGGATACCATCAGAACTCCGAAGTTAAGCGTGCTTGGGCAAGAGTAGTACTAGGATGGGTGATCCCCTGGGAAGTCCTCATGTTGCACCCCTTTTCAATTTTTTTTGCCCTGGTTAGGGTTGCCAATATACTGTATCCACCAAATCTCTATTACTGAATCCCACGGAACATTGGGCAAGACAACTTTGCTTCACGTAGAGGTTGGGCCTGCAAACCGAGGGCGTAAGGTTTATGACCAAGTCTCCGTCGCTCCGGTGCCCATAACTTTTGATCCGTAAGGAGTTACGCGGCGCACAACATACCGTTGCAAGGCTCTCTGAGAGCTCTACGACGTGGGAAGCCAGATTGCTCGTTGTGCCCCTTTTTGGAGCCCAAAATCGAACGTTTTCATCAGTTTCAGGCCACTTTTCTTCTTTTGCTCTTTTTCTCCGTCCCGGATCGTACGTCGTGAACTGTTAAAAGGACGACAACCTGACTCGCGGGACATCAGAGGGCCCTACAACGTGTCGATATCATGTCGCGCAAGCATGCTTCGTTGTTAAAGCGGATGGGTTGTCGTTAAGCCCATTGGGCCTTTTGAATGAGCCATCTCTCAAGGCTAGGACTGTGAACCGTTAACATATAAAGGAATTGTGCCCTCAACATGACGGGTGCGATCATACCAGCACTAATACACCGGATCCCATTAGAACTCTGAAGTTAAGCGTGCTTGGGCGAGAGTAGTACTAGGATGGGTGACCCCTTCAGAAGTCCTCATGTTGTACCCCATTTTCAATTTTTTTTGCCCTGCTTAGGGTTGCCAAGATACTTTATCCACCAAATCTCTATTACTGAATCCCACGGAACATTGGGCAACACAACTTCGCTTCACGTAGAGGCTGGGCCCGCAAACTGAGGGCATAGGGTTTGTGACCAAGTCTCCGTCGCTCCGGTGCATACCGTTGCAAAGCTCTCTGAGAGCTCTATGACGGGGGCAGCCAGCATGCTCCCTATGCCCATTTTTGGACCCCAAAATCGAACATTTTCATAAGTTTCAGACCACGTTTCTTCTTTTGCTCTCTTTTTTCGTCCCAGATCATACGTCACGAACTGTTAAAAGGATGACAACCTAAATCGCAGGACATTAGAGTGCCCTACAATGCATTGATATCACGCCTTGCTAGGATGCTACGTTGTTGAAGCGGATGGGTTGTCATTAAGCCCAATGGCCCTTTTGAATGGGCCATCTCTCTGGGCTGGGACTGTGAACCGTCAACACATAAAGGATTTATACCCACTACATGATGGGTGCGATCATACCAGCACTAATGTACCGGATCCCATCAGAACTCCAAAGTTAAGCGTGCTTGAGCGAGAGTAGCACTAGGATTGGTGACCCCTTAGGAAGTCCTCGTGTTACACCCCCTTTTCAATTTTTTTTGCCCTGGTTAGGCTTGCCAAGATGCTTTATCCACCAAATCTCTATTACTAATCCCACGGAACATTGGGCAAGACAACTTTGCTTCACATAGAGGCTGGGCCCGCAAACTGAGGGCGTAGGGTTTGTGACCAGGTCTCCGTCGCTCCGGTGCCCAAAACTTTTCATCCGTAAGGAGTTACTCGGCAGACAGCATACCGTTGCAAAGCTCTCTGAGAGCTCTACGACGGGGGCAGCCAGCCTGCTCGCTGTAACCTTTTTGGAGCCCAAAATCGAACGTTTTCATCAGTTTCAGGCCACTTTTATTCTTTTGCTCTGTTTTTCCATCCTGGATCATACGTCGTGAATTGTTAAAAGGAAGACAACCTAACTCGCGGGACATTAGAGGGCCCTACAACTTGTTGATATCACGTCTTGCGAGGATATTTCGTTGTTGAAGCGGATGGGTTGTCGTTAAGCCCATTGGGCCTTTTGAATGGGCCATCTCTCTGGGCTGGGACTGTGAACCGTCAACACATATAAGAATTGTGCCCTCAACATAATGGGTGCGATCATACCAGCACTAATACACCGGATCCCATCAGAACTACGAAGTTAAGCGTGCTTGGTCGAGAGTTGTACTAGGATGGGTGACCCCTTGGGAAGTCCTCGTGTTGCACTCCCTTTTCAATTTTTTTGCCATGGTTAGGGTTGCCAAGATACTGACTCCCACGGAACATTGGGCAAGACAACTTCGTTTCACGTAGAAGCTGGGCCCGTAAACCGAGTGCATAGGGTTTGTGACTAGGTCTCGGTCGCTCCGGTGCCCATAACTTTTGATCTGTAAGGAGTTCCGCAGCGCACAGCATACCGTTGCAAAGCTCTCTGAGAGCTCTACGACAGGGGCAGCCAGCATGCTTGCTGTACCCCTTTTTTGAGCCCAAAATCGAACGTTTTCATCAGTTTCAGGCCACTTTTCTTCTTTTTCTCTATTTGTCCGTCCCGGATCGTACGTCGTGAACTGTTAAAAGGACGACAACCTGACTCGCTGGACATCAGAGGACCCTACAACGTGACGATATCACGTCCTGCAAGCATTCTGCGTTGTTGAAGCGGATGGGTTGTCGTTAAGTCCATTGGGCCTTTTGAATGGGCTATCTCTCTATGCTGGGACTGTGAACAGTTAACATGTAAAGAAATTGAGCCCTCAACATGACGGGTGCGATCATACCAGCACTAATGCACTAGATCCTATCAGAACTCCGAAGTTAAGCGTGCTTGGGCGAGAGTAGTACTCGGATGGGTAACCCCCTGGGAAGTCCTCGTATTGCACCCCCTTGTCAATTTTGTTTGCCCTGGTTAGGGTTGCCAAGATACTTTATCCACCAAATCTCTAATACTGAATCCCACAGAACATTGGGCAAGACAACTTCGTTTCACGTAGAGGCTGGAAACCGAGGGCATAGGGTTTATGACCAGGTCTCCGTCGCTCCGGTGCCCATAACTTTTGATCCGTAAGGAGTTACGCGGTGCACAACAAACCGATGCAAAGTTCTCTGAGAGCTCTACGACGGCGAAAGCCAGATTGCTCGCTGTGCCTGTTTTTGAAGCCTAAAATCGAACGTTTTCATCAGTTTCAGGCCACTTTTCTTCTTTTGCTCTGTTTTGTCGTCCCGGATCGTACGCCGTGAACTGTTAAAAGGATGACAACCTGACTCATTGGACATCAGAGGGCCCTACAACGTGTCGATATCACGTCTTGCAAGCATGCTGCGTTGTTGAAGCGGATGGGTTGTCGTTAAGCCCATTGGGCCTTTTGAATGGGCCATCTCCCTAGGCTGGGACTGTGAACCGTTAACATGTAAAGAAATTGAGCCCTCAACATGACCGGTGCGATCATACCAGCACTAATGCACTAGATCCCATCAGAACTCCGAAGCTAAGAGTGCTTGGGCGAGAGTAGTACTCGGATGGGTAACCCCGTGGGGAGTCCTCATTTTGCACGCCCCTTTTCAATTTTTTTGCCCAGGTTAGGCCTGCCAAGATGCTTTATCCACCAAATCTCTACTACTGAATCCCAAGGAACATTGGGCAAGACAACTTCGCTTCACGTAGAGGCTGGGCCTGCAAACCGAGGGCATAAGGTTTATGACCAGGTCTTCGTCGCTCCGGTGCCCATAACTTTTGATCCGTAAGGAGTTATACGGCGCACAACAAACCGTTGCAAAGATCTCTGAGAGCTCTACGACGGCAGAAGCCAGATTGCTCGTTGTGGCTTTTTTTGGAGCCCAAAATTGAACATTTTCATCAGTTTCAGGCAACTTTTCTTCTTTTGCTCTTTTTTTCCGTCCCGGATCGTACGTCGTGAACTGTTAAAAGGACGACAACCTGACTTACGGGAAATCAGAGGGCCCTACAACGTGTCGATATCACGTCGTGCAAGCATGCTTCGTTATTGAAATGGATGGGTTGTCGTTAAGCCCATTGGGCCTTTTGAATAGGCCATCTCTCTAGGCTGGGACTGTGAACCGTTAACACATAAAGGAATTGTGACCTTAACATGTCGGGTGCGATCATACCAGCACTAATGCACCGGATACCATTAGAACTCTGAAGTTAAGCGTGCTTGTGAAAGAGTATTACTAGGACGGGTGATCCCCTTAGAAGTCCTCAGGTTGCACCCCCATTTTCAATTTTTTTTTGCCCTGGTTAGGGTTGCCAGGATACTTTATCCACCAAATCTCTATTACTGAATCCCACGGAACATTGGGCAAGACTACTTCGCTTCACGTAGAGGCTGGGCCCGCAAACCGTGGGTGTAGGGTTTATGACCAGGTCTCCGTCGCTCCGGTGCCCATAACTTTTGAACCATAAGGAGTTACGCGGCGCACAACATACCGTTGCAAAGCTCTCTGAGAGCTCTACGACGAGGGAATCCAGATTGCTCGTTGTGCCCATTTTTGGAGCCCAAAATCGAAAGTTTTCATCAGTTTCAGGCCACTTTACATCTTTTGCTCTATTTTTCTGCCCCAGATCGTACGTCGTGAACTGTTAAATGGACGACAACTTGACTCGCGGGACATCAGAGGGCCCTACAACGTGTCGATATCCCGTCGTGCAAGCATGCTGCGTTGTTGAAGCGGATGGGTTGTTGTTAAGCTCATTGGGCCTTTTGAATGGGCCATCTCTCTAGGGTGGGACTGTGAACCGTTAACACATAAAGGAATTATGCCCTCAACATGACGGGTGCGATCATACCCGCACTAAAGCACCGGATCCCATCAAAACTCCGAAGTTAAGCGTGCTTGGGCGAGAGTAGTAATAGGATGGGTGACCCCCTGGGAAGTCCTCGTGTTGCACCCCCTTTTCAATTTTGTTTGCCCTGGTTAGGGTTGCCAAGATACTTTAACCACAAAATCTCTATTACTGAAGCCCACGGAACATTGGGCAAGACAACTTCACATCACGTAGAGGCTGGGCCCGCAAACTGAGGGCGTAGTGTTTGTGACCAGGTCTCTATCGCTCCGGTGCCCATAACTTTTGATCCATAAGGAGTTACGCGCCGCACAGCATACCGTTGCAAAGCTCTCTGAGAGCTCTATGATGTGGGCAGCCAGCATGCTCCTTGTGCTCGTTTTTAGAGCCCAAAATCGAACGTCTTCATCAGTTTCAGGACACTTTTCTTCTTTTTCTCTGTTTTTTCATCCCGGATCATACGTCGTGAACTTTTAAAATGACGACAACCTGACTCGCAAGAAAACAGAGGACCCTACAACGTGTCGATATCAAGTCTTGCGAGGATACTGCATTGTTGAAGCAGATGGGTTGTCGTTAAGCCCATTGGGCCTTTTGATTGGGCCATCTCTCTACTCTGGGACTGTGAACCGTTAACACATATAGGAATTGTGCCCTCAACATGACGGGTGTGATCATACCAGCACTAATGCACCGGATCCCATCAGAACTCCGAAGTTAAGCGTGCTTGGTCAAGAGTGGTACTAGGATGGATGACCCCCTGGGAAGTCCTCGTGTTGCAATCCCTTTTCTATTTTTTTTGCCATGTTTAAGGTTGCCAAGATGCTTTATCCACCAAATCTCTATTATTGAATCCCACAGAACATTGGGCAAGACAACTTCGTTTCAGGTAGAGACTGGGCTCGCAAACCGAGGGTATAGGGCTTAGGACTAGGTCTCCGTCGCTCCGTTGCCCATAAATAAATTTTGATCCGGAAGGAGTGACGCGGCGCACAGCATACCGGTGAAAAGCGCTCTGAGAGCTCTACGACAGGGGCAGCTAGCATGCATGCTATGCCCCTTTTTGGAGCCCAATATCGAACGTATTCATTAGTTTCAAGCCACTTTTCTACTTTTTCTCTGTTTTTCCGTCCCGGATCGTACGTCGTGAACTATTAAAAGGATGACAACCTGACTCGCTGGACATCAGAGGACCCTACAACGTGACGATATCACGTCTTGCAAGCATGCTGCGTTGTTGAAGCGGATGGGTTGTCGTTAAGTCCATTGGCCTTTTGAATAGGCCATCTCTCAGGGCTGGTACTGTGAACAGTTAACATGTAAAGAAATTGTGCCCTCACCATGACGGGTGCGATCATACCAGCACTAATGCATCGGATCCATCAGGACTACGAAGTTAAGCGTGCTTGGGCAAGAGTAGTACTAGGATGGGTGACCCCCTCGAAAGTCCTCGTGTTGCACCCCCTTTTCAATTTTTTTTGCACTGGTTTGGGTTGCCAAGATACTTTATCCACCAAATTTCTATTATTGAATCCCACGGAACATTGGGCAAGACAACTTCGTTTCACGTAGATGGTGGGCCCGCAAACCGAGGGAGTAGGGTTTGTGACCAGTTCTTCGTCGCTCTAGTGCCCTTAACTTTTGATCCGTGAGGAGTTACGCGGCGCACAGCATAGCGTTGCAAAGCTCTCTGAGAGCTCTACGACAGGGGCAGCTAGCATGCATGCTATGCCCCTTTTTGGAGCCCAAAATCGAACGTTTTCATCAGTTTCAGGACACTTTTCTTCTTTTTCTCTGTTTTTTCGTCCCGGATCATACGTCATGAACTGTTAAAAAGACGACAACCTTATTCACGGGACATTAAAAGGCCCTACAACTCGTCGATATCACGTCTTGTGAGGATGCTGCGTTGTTGAAGCGAATGGCTTGTCGTTAAGCCCATTGGGCCTTTTGAATGGTCCATCTCTCTTGGCTGGGACTGTGAACCGTCAATACATAAAGGATTTGTGCCCACAACATGACGGGTGCGACCATACCAGCACACATGCACCAGATCCATCAGAACTCCGAAGTTAAGCGTGCTTGGGCAATAGTAGTACTAGGATGGGTGACCCCCTAGAAAGTCCTCGTGTTGCACCCCCTTTTCAATTTTTTTTGCACTGGTTAGGGTTGCCAAGATACTTTATCCACCAAATATCTATTACTGAATCCCACGGAACATTGGGCAAGACAACTTCGTTTCACGTAGATACTGGGCCCGCAAACCGAGGGAGTAGGGTTTGTGACCAGGTCTTCGTCGCTCTTGTGCCCTTAACTTTTGATCCGTAAGGAGTTACGCGACGCACAACATACCGTTGCAAAACTCTCTGAGAGCCTTACGACAGGGGCAGCCAGCCTGCTCGCTGTGCCCATTTTTGGTGCCCAAAATATAACATTTTCATCAGTTTCAGGCTACTTTTCTTCTTTTGCACTGTTTTTTCGTCCCGGATCGTACGCCGTGAGCTCTTAAAAGGACGACAACCTGACTCGCGGGAAATCAGAGGGCCCTACAATGTATCGATAACACGTCTTGCGAGGATGCTGCATTGTTGAAGCGGATGGGTTGTCGTTAGGCCCATTGGGCCTTTTGAATGGGCCATCTCTCTAGGCTGGGACTGTGAACCGTTAACACAAATAAGAATTGTGCCCTCAACATGGTGGGTGCGATCATACCACCACTAATACACCGGATCCCATCAGAACTCCGAAGTTAAGCGTGTTTGGGCGAGAGTAGTACTAGGATGGGTGACACCCTATGAAGTCCTCGTGTTGCACCCCCGTTTAAATTTTTTTTTGCCCTGGTTAGGGTTGTCAAGATACTTTATCCACCAAATCTCTATTACCGAATCCCACGGAACATTAGGCAAGACAACTTCGCTTCACGTAGAGGCTGGGCCCGCAAACCGAGGGCGTAGGGTTTGTGACCAGGTCTCCGTTGCTCTGGTGCCCATAACTTTTGATCCGTAAGGATTTACGCAGCGTACAGCATAACGTTGCAAAGCTCTCTAAGAGCTCTACGACGGGGGCAGCCAGCTTGCTCGCTGTGCCTGGTTTTGGAGCCCAAAATCGAACGTGTTCATCAGTTTCAGGCCACTTTTCTTCTTTTGCTCTATTTTTTCATCTCGGATCATACGTCGTGAACTGTTAAAAGGACGACAACCTGACTCGCGGGACATCAGAGGGACCTACAACGTGTCGATATCACATCTTTCGAGGATGCTGCATTGTTGAAGCGGATGGGTTGTCGTTAACCACCTTGGGCCTTTTGAATGGGCCATCTCTCTACTCTGGGACTGTGAACCATTAACACATATAGGAATTGTGCCTCAACGTGACGGGTGCAATCATACCAGCACTAATGCACCGGATCCCATCAGAACTCCGAAGTTAAGCGTGCTTGGGCGAGAGTAGTACTAGGATGGGTGATCCCTGAGAAGTCCTCGTGTTGCACCCCTTTTTCAATTTTTTTTTGCTGGTTAGGGTTGCCAAGATACTTTATCCACCAAATCTCTATTATTGAATCCCACGGAACATTGGGTAAGACAACTGCGCTTCACGTAGAGGCTGGGCTCGCAAACCGAGGGCATAGGATTTGTGACCAAGTCTCCGTCGCTCTGTTGCCCATAACTTTTGATCCGTAAGGAGTTACGCGGCACACAGTATACCGTTGTAAAGCTCTCTGAGTGCTCTACGACAGTGGCCGCTAGCATGCTTGCTATGCCCCTTTCTGGAGCCCAAAATCTAACGTTTTCAACAGTTTCAGGCCACTTTTCTTCTTTTTCTTTGATTTGCCGTCCTGGATCGTACGTTGTGAACTGTTAAAAGGATGACAACCTAACTTGCTGGACATCAGAGGACCCTACAACGTGACGATGTCACGTCTTGCAAGCATGCTACGTTGTTGAAGCAGATGGGTTGTCGCAAAGTCCATTGGGCCTTTTGAATGGGCCATCTCTCTAGGCTGGGACTGTGAACAGTTAACATGTAAAGAAATTGTGCCCTCAACATGACGGGTGCGATCATACCAGCACTAATGCACCGGATCCCATCAGAACTCCGAAGTTAAGCATGCTTGGGCGAGAGTAGTACAAGGATAGGTGACCCCCTGGGTAGTCCTCGTGTTGCACCCCCTTTTCAATTTTTTTTGCCCTGGTTAGGGTTGCCAACATACTTTTTCCACCAAATCTCTATTACTGAATCCCACGGAACATTGGGCAAGACAACTTTGCTTCACGTAGAGGCTCGGCCTGCAAACAGAGCGCGTAGGGTTTATGACCAGGTCTCCGTCGCTCCGGTGCCCATAACTTTTGATCCGTAGGGAGTTACGCGGCCCACAACATACCGTTACAAAGCTCTCTGAGAGCTCTACGATGGGGGAAGATAGATTGCTCGTTGTGCCCGTTTTTGGAGCCCAAAATCGAACGTTTTCATCAGTTTCAGGCCACTTTTCTTCTTTTGCTCTTTTTCTCCATCCCGGATCGTACGTCGTGAACTATTAAAAGGACAACAACCTGACTCGCGGGACATCAGAGGGCCCTACAACGTGTCGATATCACGTCGTGCAAGCATGCTTCGTTGTTGAAGCGGATGGGTTGTCTTTAAGCCCATTGGGCCTTCTGAATG
Source organism: Ehretia macrophylla (assembly GCA_037974665.1). Classification (NCBI taxonomy): domain Eukaryota; kingdom Viridiplantae; phylum Streptophyta; class Magnoliopsida; order Boraginales; family Ehretiaceae; genus Ehretia; species Ehretia macrophylla. The sequence goes on along the minus strand of CM075765.1, from coordinate 82,934,132 downwards.
GGCCATCTTCCTAGGCTGGGACTGTGAACAATTAACACATAAAGGAATTGTGCCCACAACATGATGGGTGCGATCATACCAGCACTAATGTACGGGATCCCATCAGAACTCCGAAGTTAAGCGTGCTTGGGCGAGAGTAGTACTAGGATGGGTGACCCCCTGGGAAGTCCTCGTGTTACACCCCCTTTTCAATTTTTTTTGCCCTAGTTAGGGTTGCCAAGATACTTTATCCAACAAATCTATATTACTGAATCCCCCGGAACATTGGGCAAGACAACTTTGCTTCACGTAGAGGCTGGGCCCGCAAACCGAGGGCGTAGGGTTTGTGACCAGGCCTCCGTCGCTTCGGTGCCCATAACTTTTGATCCGTAAGGAGTTACACGGCGCACAGCATACCGTTGCAAAGCTCTCTGAGAGTTCTACGACGGGGGCAGCCAGCATGCTAACTGTGCCCATTTTTGGAGCCCAAAATCGAACGTTTTCATCAGTTTCAGGCCACTTTTCTTCTTTTGCTTTGTTTTTCCGTCCCGGACCGTACGTCGTGAACTGTTAAAAGGACGACAACCTGACTCGCAGGACATCAGAGAGACCTACAACTTGTCGATATCACGTCTTACGAGGATGTTGCGTTGTTGAAGCGGATGGGTTGTCATTAAGCCCATTGGGCCTTTTGAATGGGCCATCTCTCTAGGCTGGGACTGTGAACTGTTAACACATATAGGAATTGTGCCCTCAACATGACGGGAGCGATCATACCAGCACTACTACACCGGATCCCATCAGAACTACGAAGTTAAGCGTGCTTGGTCGAGAGTTGTACTAGGATGGGTGACCCCTTGGGAAGTCCTCTTGTTGCACTCCCTTTTCAATTTTTTTTGCCATGGTTAGGGTAGCCAAGATTCTTTATCCACCACATTTCTATTACCGAATCCCACGGCACCTTGGGCAAGACAACTTCGTTTCACGTAGATGCTGCGCCCATAAACCGAGGGCATAGGGCTTGTGACCAGGTCTTCGTCGATCCGGTGCCCATAACTTTTGATCCATAAGGAGTTACGCAGCGCATAACATACCGTTGGAAAGCTCTTCGAGAGCTCTATGACGGGGGCAGCTAGCATGCTTGCTGTGCCCCTTTTTGGAGCCCAAAATCGAACGTTTTCATCAGTTTCAGGCCACTTTTCTTCTTTTTCTCTATTTTTCCGTCCCGGATCGTACGTTGTGAACCGTTAAAAGGACGACAACCTGACTCGCTAGACATCAGATGACCCTACAATGTGACGATATCACGTCTTGCAAGCATTCTGCGTTGTTGAAGCGGATGGGTTGTCGTTAAGTCCATTGGGCCTTTTGAATAGGCCATCTCTCTAGGCTGGGACTGTGAACAGTTAACATGTAAAGAAATTGTGCCTTCAACATGACGGGTGCGATCATACCAACACTAATGTACCGAATCCCATCAGAACTCAGAAGTTGAGCGTGCTTGGACGAGAGTAGTACTAGGATGGGTAACCCCCTCGGAAGTCCTCGTGTTGCACCCCCTTTTCAATTTTGTTTGCCCTGGTTAGGGTTGCCAAGATACTTTATCTACCAAATCTCTATTACCGATTCCCACGGAACATTGGGCAAGACAACTTCGTTTCACGTAGAAGCTGGGCCCGCAAACCAAGGGCGTAGGGTTTATGACCTGGTCTCCGTCGCTCCGGTGCCCATAACTTTTGATCCGTAAAGAGTTACGCGGCGCAAAACAAACCGTTGCAAAGCTCTCGGAGAGCTCTACGACGGCAGAAGCCAGATTGCTCGTTGTGGCTTTTTTTGGAGCCCAAAGTCGAACGTTTTCATCAGTTTCAGGCCACTTTTCTTCTTTTGCTCTTTTTTTCCGTCCCGGATCGTACGTCGTGAAATGTTAAAAGGACGACAACCTGACTCGCGGGAAATCAGAGGGCTCTACAACGTGTCGATATCACGTCGTGCAAGCATGCTTCGTTGTTAAAGCGGATGGGTTGTCGTTAAGCCCATTAGGCCTTCTGACTGGGCCCCCTCTCTAGGCTGGGACTGTGAACCGTTAACACATAAAGGAATTGTGACCTCAACATGACGGGTGCGATCATACCAGCATTAATGCACCGGATCATATTAGAACTCCGAAGTTAAGCGTGCTTGGGCGAGAGTAGGGCTAGGATAGGTGACCCCTTGAGAAGTCCTCATGTTGCACCCCCTTTTCAATTTTTTTTGCCCTAGTTAGGGTTGCCAAGATACTTTATCCGCCAAATCTCTATTACTGAATCCCACAGAACATTGGGCAAGACAACTTCGCTTCACGTAGAGGCTTGGCCCGTAAACCGTGGGCGTAGGGTTTATGACCAGGTCTCCGTCGCTCCGGTGCCCATAACTTTTGATTCATAAGGAGTTTCGCGGCGTACAACTTACCGTTGCAAGGCTCTCTGAGTGCTCTACGACGAGGGAATCCAAATTGCTCGATGCGCCCTTTTTGCAGCCCAAAATCCAACGTTTTCATCAGTTTCAGGCCACTTTTCATCTTTAACTTTGTTTTTCCGCCCCAGATCGTATGTCGTGAACTGATAAATGGACGACAACTTGACTCGCGAGACATCAGAGGGCCCTACAACATGTCGATATCACGTCGTGCAAGCATGCTGCGTTGTTGAAGCGGATGGGTTCTTGTTAAGCCCATTGGGCCTTTTGAATGGGCCATCTCTCTATGGTGGGACTGTGAACCGTTAACCCATAAAGGAATTGCGCCCTCAACATGATAGGTGCGATCATACCAGCACTAATGCACCGGATCCCATCAGAACTCCAAAGTTAAGCGTGCTTGGGCGAGAGTAGTAATAGGATGGGTGACACCCTGGGAAGTCCTCGTGTTGCACCCCCTTTTCAATTTTGTTTGCCCTGGTTAGGGTTGCCAAGATACTTTATCCACCAAATCTCTATTACTGAACCCCACGGAACAATGGGCAAGACAACTTTATTTCACGTAGAGGATGGGCCCGCAAACTGAGGGCGTAGTGTTTGTGACCAGGTCTCCGTCGCTGCGGTGCCCATAACATTTGATCCATAAGGAGTTACGCGCCGCACAATATACTGTTGCAAATCTCTCTGAGAGCTCTATGACGTGGGCAGCCAGCATGCTCCCTGTGCGCATTTTTGGAGCCCAAAATTGAACGTTTTCATCAGTTTCAGGACACTTTTCTTCCTTTTCTCTATTTTTTCGTCCCGGATCATACGTCGTGAACTGTTAAAAGGACGACAACCTTACTCGCGGGATATCAGAGGGCCCTACAACATGTCGATATCACGTCTTGTGAGGACGCTGCGTTGTTGAAGCAGATGGGTTGTCGTTAAGCCCATTGGGCCTTCTGAATGGGCCATCTCTCTAGGCTAGGACTGTGAACCGTTAACACATACAAGAATTGTGCCCTCAACATGACAGGTGCGATCATACCAGCACTAATGAACCGGATCCCATCAGAACTCCGAATTTAAACGTGCTTGGGCGAGAGTAGTACTAGGATGGGTGACCCCTTGGGAAGTCCTCGTGTTGCACCCCCTTTTCAATTTTTTTTGCCCTGGTTAGGGTTGCCAAGATACTTTATCCACCAAATCTCTATTACTGAATCTCATGGAACATTGGGCAAGACAACTTCATTTCACGTAGAGGCTGGGCCCGTAAACCGAGGGCATAGGGTTTGTGACCAAGTCTCCGTCGCTCCGGTGCCCATAACTTTTGATCCGTAAGGAGTTATACGGCGCACAACATACCGTTGCAAAGCTCTCTGAGAGCTCTACGACGGGGGCAACCAGCCTACTCGCTGTGCCCGTTTTGGGAGCCCAAAATTGAACGTTTTCACCAGTTTCATGCCACTTTTTTTCTTTTGCGCTGTTTTTTTGTTCCGGATCGTACGTCCTGAACTATTAAAAGGATGACAACCTGACTCGCGGGACATCAGAGAGCCCTACAATGTGTTGATATCACGTCTTGCAAGCATGCTACGTTGTTGAAGCGGATGGGTTGTCGTTAAGCCCAATGGGCCTTTTGAAAGGGCTATCTATCTAGGCTGGGACTGTGAACAGTTAACACATAAAGGAATTGTGCCCTCAACATGATGGGTGCGATCATACCAGCACTAATGCACCGCATCCCATCAGAACTCCGAAGTTATGCGTGCTTGGGCGAGAGTAGTACTAGGATGGGTGACCCCCTGGGAAGTCCTTGTGTTGCACCCCCTTTTCAATCTTTTTTGCCCTGGTTAGGGTTGGCAAAATAGTTTATCCACCAAATATCTATTACTGAATCCCACGGAATATTGGGCAAGACAAATTCGCTTCTCGTAGAGGCTGGGCCCGCAAAACGAGGGCGTAAAGTTTGTGACCAGGTCTCTGTTACTCCAGTGCCTATAACTTTTGATCCGTAAAGAGTTATGCGGCGCACAGCATAACGTTGCAAAGCTCTCTGAGAGCTCTATGACCGGGGCAGCCAGCCCACTCGTTGTTCCATTTTTTGGAGCCCAAAATCGAACGTTTTCATCAATTTCAGGTCACTTTTCTTCTTTTGCTCTGTTTTTCTGTCCCGGATCATACGTCGTGAACTGTTAAAAGGATGACAACCTGACTCGAGAGACATCAGAGGGCCCTACAACGTGTCAATATCACGTCTTGCGATGATGTTGTGTTATTAAAGCGGATGGGTTGTCGTTAAGCCCATTGGGCCTTTTGAATGGGCCATCTCTCTAGGATGGGACTGTGAACCATTAACACATATAAGAATTGTGCCCTCAACATGACAGGTGCGATCATGCAAGCACTAATGCACCGGATCCCATCAGAACTCCGAAGTTAAGCGTGTTTAGGCGAGAGTAGTACTAGGATGGGTGACCCCCTGGGAAGTCCTCGTGTTGCACCCCCTTTTCAATTTTTTTTTTGCCCGGGTTAAGGTTGCCAAGATACTTTACCCACCAAATCTCTATTACCGAATCCTACGAAACATTGGGCGAGACAACTTCGCTTCACGTAGAGGCAGGCCCCGCAAACCTAGGGCGTAGGATTTGTGACCAGGTCTCCATCGCTCCGGTGCCCATAACTTTTGATCCCTAAGCGTACAGCATACCGTTGCAAAGCCCTCTGAGAGCTCTACGACGAGGGCAGCCAGCTTGCTCGCTGTGCCCATTTATCGAGCCCAAAATTGAACGTTTTCATCAGTTTCAGGCCACTTTTCTCCTTTTGCTCTGTTTTTTCGTACCGGATCATACATCGTGAACTGTTAAAAAGACGACAACCTGACTCGCGAGACATCAGAGGGCCCTACAACGTGTCAATTTCACGTCCTGCAAGCATGCTGCATTGTTGAAGCGGATGGGTTGTCGTTAAGACCGTTGGGCCTTTTGAATGGGCCATCTCTCTAGGCTGGGACTGTGAACAGTTAACACGTAAAGAAATTGTGCCCTCAACATGATGGGTGCGATCTTACCAGCACTAATGCACTGGATCCCATCAGAACTCTGAAGTTAAGCGTGCTTGGGCGAGAGTAGTACTAGGATAGGTGACCCCCTGGGAAGTCCTCGTGTTGCACCCCCTTTTCAATTTTTTTTGCCCTGGTTAGGGTTGCCAAGATACTTTATCCACCAAATCATTATTACTAAATCCCACGGAACATTGGGCAAGACAACTTCGCTTCACGTGGAGGCTGGGCCCGTAAACCGAGGGCGTAGGGCTTGTGACCAGGTCTCCGTCGCTCCGATGCCCATAACTTTAGATCCGTAAGGAGTTACGCGGCGCACAGCACACCGTTGCAATTCTCTCTAAGATCTCTATGACGGGGGCAGCAAGCATGCTTGCCGTGCCCATTTTTGGAGACCAAAATTGAACATTTTCATTAGTTTCAGGCCACTTTTCTTCTTTTGCTCTGTTTTTCCGTGCCGGATCATACGTCGTGAACTATTAAAAGGACGAAAACCTGACTCGCGGGACATCAGAGGGCCCTACAACGTGTCGATATCACGTCTTGCGAGGATGCTACGTTGTTGAAGCGGATAGGTTGTCGTTAAGCCCATTGAGCCTTTTGAATGGTCCATCTCTCTAGGCTGGGACTGTGAACTGTTAACACATATAAGAATTGTGCCCTCAACATGATAGGTGCGATCATACCAGCACTAATGCACCGGATCCCATCAGAACTCCGAAGTTAAGCATGCTTGGACGGGAGTAGTACTAGGATGGGTGACCCCCAGGGAAGTCCTCGTGTTGCACCCCCTTTTCAATTTTTTTTGCCCTGGTTAGGGTTTCCAAGATACTTTATCCACCAAATCTCTAATACTGAATCCCACAGAACATTGGGCAAGACAACTTCGATTCACGTAGAGGCCGGGCCAACAAACTGAGGGCGTAGGGTTTGTGACCAGGTCTCCTTTGCTCCGGTGCCCATAACTTTTGATCCGTAAGGAGTTACGCGGAGCACAGCATACCGTTGCAAAGCTCTCTGACAGCTCTACGACGGGGGCAACCAGCCTGGTCACTGTGCCATTTTTTGGAGCCCAAAATCGAACGTTTTCATCTGTTTCAGGCCACTTTTCTTCTTTTGTTCTGTTTTTTCATCTCGGATCATACATCGTGAACTGTTAAAAGGACGACAACTTGACTCGCGGGACATCAGAGGGCCCTACAACGTGTCCATATGACGTCTTGCGAGGATGCCGCGTTGTTGAAGCGGATGGGTTATCGTTAAGTCCATTGGGCCTTTTGAATAGGCCATCTCTCTCGCTGGGACTGTGAACCGTTAACACATATAGGAATTGTTCCCTTAACATGACGGGTGCGATCATACCAGCACTACTTCACCGGATCCCATCAGAACTCCGAAGTTATGCGTGTTTGGGCGAGAGTAGTACTAGGATGGGTGACCCCCTAGAAAGTCCTCGTGTTGCACCCCATTTTCAATTTTTTTTTTCCCTGGTTAAGGTTTCTAAGATACTTTATCCAACAAATCTCATTTACCGAATCGTACGGAACATTGGGCAAGACAACTTCGCTTCACGTAGAGGTTGGCCCCGCAAACCGAGGGCGTAGGGTTTGTGACAGGGTCTCATTCGCTCCGGTGCCCATAACTTTTGATCCCTAAGGAGTTAGGCGGCGCACAATATACCGTTGCAAAGCTCTCTGAGAGCTCTACGTCGGGGGCAGCTAGTTGCTCGCTGTGCCCCTTTTTGGAGCCCAAAATCGAACGTTTTCATCAGTTTTAGGTCACTTTTCTACTTTTGCTCTGTTTTTCCTTCCAAGATCGTATGTCGTGAATTATTAAAAGGATGACAACCTAACTAGTGGGACATCAGAGAGCCTTACAACATGTCAATATCACGTCTTGCGAGGATGTTGCATTGTTGAAGCGGATGCGCTGTCGTTAAGCCCATTGGGGCTTCGGAATGGGCCATCTCTCTAGCTGGGACTGTGAACCGTTAACACATATAGGAATTATGCTCTCAACATGACCGGTGCGATCATACTAGCACTAATGCACCGGATCCCATCAGAACTCCGAAGTTAAGCGTGCATGGTCGAGAGTGGTACTACGATGGGTGAGTCCCTGGGAACTCCTCCTGTTGCCCTCCCTTTTCAATTTTTTTTGCCATGGTTAGGGTTGCAAGATACTTTATCCACCAAATTTCTATTACTGAATCCTACAGAACATTGGGCAAGACAACTTCGTTTCACGTAGAGGCTGGGCCCGCAAACCGAGGGCGTAGGGTTTGTGACCAGGTCTCCGTCACTTCGGTGAACATAACTTTTCATTCGTAAGGAGTTACGCAGCGCACAACATACCGTTGCAAAGCTCTCTGAGAGCTCTACGACGGGGACAGCTAGCATTCTCGTTGTGTCCATTTTTGGAGCCTAAAATCGAACGTTTTCATCAGTTTCATGACACTTTTCTTCTTTTACTCTATTTTTCCTTCTCGGATCGTACGTCGTGAACTGTTGAAAGTACGAAAAACTGACTCGGGGGATATCAGAGGGCCCTACAACGTGTCGATATCATGTCTTGCAAGCATGCTGCGTTGCTGAAGCAGATGGGTGGTCGTTAAGCCCATTGGGCCTTTTGAATGGGCCATCTCTCTAGGCTGGGTCTGTGAACAGTTGACACATAAAGGAATTGTGCCCTCAACATGACGGGTGCGATCATACCAGCACTAATCCACTGGATCCCATCAAAACTCTGAAGTTAAGCGTGTTTGGGCGAGAGTAGCACTAGGATGGGTGACCCCCTGGGAAATCCTCGTGTTGCACCCCCTTTTCAATTTTTTTTGCTCCGGTTAGTGTTGCCAAGATACTTTATCCACCAAATCTCTATTACCGAATCCTACGGAACATTAGGCAAGACAACTTCGCTTCACGTAGAGACTGGCCGCGCAAACCGAGGGCGTAGGGTTTGTGACCAGGTCTCCGTCGCTTCGGTGCCTATAACTTTTGATCCCTAAGGAGTTGCGCGGCGCACAACATTCCATTGCAAAGCTCTCTAAGAGCTCTACGACAGGGGCAGCCAGCTTGCTTGCTGTGCCCGTTTTTGGAGCCCAAAATCGAATGTTTTCATCAGTTTCAGGCCACTTTTCTCCTTTTGCTATGTTTTTCCGTCCCGGATCGTACGTCGTGAACTGTTAAAAGGACGACAATCTGACTCGTGAGACATCAGAGGGCCCTACAATGTGTCGATTTCATGTCTTTCAAGCATGCTGCGTTGTTAAAGCGGATGGGTTGTCGTTAAGCCCGTTGGGCCTTTTGAATGGGCCATCTTTCTAGGATGGGACTGTGAACAGTTAACATGTAAAGAAATTGTGCCCTCAACATGACAGGTGCGATCATACTAGCACTAATGCACCGGATCCCATCAGAACTCCGAAGTTAAGCATGCTTGGGCGAGAGTAGTACAAGAATGGGTGACCCCTTGGGAAGTCCTCGCGTTGCACCCCCTTTTCAATTTTTTTTGCCCTGGTTATGGTTGCCAATATACTTTATCCTCCAAATCTCTTTTACTGAATCGCACGGAACATTGGGCAAGACAACTTCACTTCACGTAGAGGCTGGGCCCGGTAATCGAGGGCGTAGGGTTTATGACCAGGTCTCCGTCACTCCGGTGCCCATAACTTTTGATCTGTAAGGAGTACGCGGCGAACAGCATACTGTTCCAAAGCTCTCCGACAGATCTACGACGCGGGAAAGCCAGATTGCTCGTTGTGCCCAATTTTGGAGCCCAAAATCTAACGTTTTCATCCGTTTTGGGCCACTTTTCTTCTTTTCCTCAGTTTTTCTATCCCGGATCGTACGTTGTGAGCTGTTAAAAGGATGACAACCTAACTCGTGGGACATCAGAGGACCCTACAACGCGTCGATATCACGTCCCGCGAGGATGCTGCATTGTTGAAGCGGATGGGTTGTCGTTAAGCCCATTGGGCCGTTTGAATGGGCCATCTCTCTAGGCTGGGACTGTGAACCGTTAACACATATAGGAATTGTTCCCTCAACATGACCGGTGCAATCATACCAGCACTAATGCACCGGATCCCATAAGAACTCCGAAGTTAAGCGTGCTTGGTCGAGAGTGGTACTAGGATGGGTGACCCCTTGGGAAGTCCTCGTGTTGCACTCCCTTTTCAAGTTTTTTTGCCATGGTTAGGGTTGCCAAGATACTTTATACACCAAATCTCTATTACTGAATCCCACGGAACATTAGGCAAGACACATTCATTTCACGTAGAGGCTGGGCCCATAAACCGAGGGCATAGGGTTTGTGACTAGGTCTCCGTCACTCCGGTGCCCATAACTTTTGATCCGTAAGGAGTTACGCGGCGCACAGCATACCGTTGCAAAGCTCTCTGAGAGCTCTACGATGGGGGCAGCTAGCATTCTCGCTGTGCCAGTTTTTGGCGCCCAAAATCGAACATTTTCATCAGTTTCAGGCCACTTTTCTCCTTTTGCTCTTTTTTTTCCGTCCCGGATCGTCTGTCGTGAACTGTTAAAAGGACGACAACATGACTCGCGGAACATCAGAGGGCCCCACAACGTGTCGATATCATGTCGTTCAAGCATGCTGCGTTGTTGAAGGAGATAGGTTGTTGTTAAGCCCATTAGGCCTTTTGAATGGGCCATCTCTCTAGGCTGGGACTGTGAACCGTTAACACATAAAGGAATTGTGCCCTCAACATGACCGGTGCGATCATACCAACACTAATGCACCGGATCCCATCAGAACTCCGAAGTTAAGCGTGCTTGGGTGAGAGTAGTACTAGGATGGGTGACCCCCTGGGAAGTCCTCGTGTTGCACCCCCTTTTCAATTTTGTTTGCCCTGGTTAGGGTTGCCAAGATATTTTATCCACCAAATCTCTATTACTGAATCCCACGGAACGTTAGGCAAGACAACTTCGCTTCACGTAGAGGCAGGGCCCGCAAACTGAGGGCGTAGGGTTTGTGACCAGGTCTCCGTCGCTCCGGTGCCAATAACTTTTGATCCGTAAGGAGTTACGCGCCGTACAACGTACCGTTTCAAAGCACTCTGAGAGCTCTATGACGGGGGCAGCCAGCATGCTCGCTGTACCCATTTTTGGACCCCAAAATCGAACGTTTTCATCAGTTTTAGGCCACTTTTCTTCTTTTGCGTTATTTTTTCTTTCTGGATCGTACGTCCTGAACTGTTAAAAGGATGACAACCAGACTCGCGGGATATCAGAGGGCCCTACAATTTGTTGATATCACGTCTTGCAAGTATGATACGTTGTTGAAGCGGATGGGTTGTCGTTAAGCCCATTGGGCTTTTGAATGGGCCATCTCTCTAGGCTGGGACTGTGAACAGTTAACACAAAAAGGAATTGTGTGCTCAACATGATGGGTGCGATTATACCTGCATTAATGTACCGGATCCCATCAGAACTCCGAAGTTAAGCGTGCTTGGGCGAGAGTAGTAGTAGGATGGGTGACCCCCTGGGAAGTCCTCGTGTTGCACCCCCTTTTCAATTTTTTTTCCCCTGGTTAGGGTTGCCAAGATATTTTATCCAACAAATCTCTATTACCGAATCACACGGAACATGAGGCAAGACAACTTCGCTTCACGTAGAGGCAGGGCCCGCAAACTGAGGGCGTAGGGTTTGTGACCAGGTCTCCGTCGCTCCGGTGCCAATAACTTTTGATCCGTAAGGAGTTACGCGGCGAACAGCATACCTTTGCAAAGCTCTCTGAGAGCTCTACGACGGGGGTAGCCAGCTTTCTCGCTGTGCCCATTTTTGGAGCCCAAAATCGAACATTTTCATCAGTTTCAGGCCACTTTTCTTCTTTTGCTCTATTTTTTTGTCCCTGATCGTACATCGTGAACTATTAAAAGGACGACAACCTGACTCGCGGGACATCAGAGGGCCCTACAACGTGTCGATATCACGTCTTGCAAGCATGCTGCGTTGTTGAAGCAGATGGGTTGTCGTTAAGCCCATTGGGCCTTTTGAATGGGCGATCTCTCTAGGCTGGGACTGTGAACAGTTAACACGTAAAGGAATTGTGCCCTCAACATGACGGGTGCGATCATACCAGCACTAATGCACCGGATCCCATCAGAACACCGAAGTTAAGCGTGTTTGGGCAAGAGTAGTACTATGATGGGTGACCCCCTAGGAAGTCCTCGTGTTGTACCCCCTTTTCAATTTTTGTTGCCCTGGTTATGGGTTGCCAAGATACTTTATCCACCAAATCAATATTACTGAATCCCACAAAATATTGGGCAAGACAACTTCGCTTCACGTAGAGGCTGGGCCAGCAAACCGAGGGCGTAGGGTTTCTGTCCAAGTCTCCGTCGCTATGGTGCCCATAACTTTTGATCCGTAGGGAGTTACGCGGCGCACAGCATACCGTTGCAAAGCTCTCTGAGGGCTTTACGACGGGGGCAGCCATCTTGCTCACTTTGCCCATTTTTGGAGCCCAAAATTGAACGTTTTAATCAGTTTTCGGCCACTATTCTTCTTTTGCTCTGTTTTTCAGTCCTGGATCATACGTCATGAACTGTTAAAAGGACGACAACCTGACTTGCGGGACATCAGAGGGCCCTACAACGTGTCGATATCACGTCTTGCGAGGATGCTGCATTGTTGAAGCGGATGGGTTGTCGTCAAACCCATTGGGCCGTTTGAATGGGCCATCTCTCTAGGCTGGGACTGTGAACCGTTAACACATATAGGAATTGTGCCCTTAACATCACCGGTGCGATCATACCAGCACTAACGCACTGGATCCCATAAGAACTCCGACGTTAAGCGTGCTTGGGCGAGAGTAGTACTAGGATGGGTGACCCCCTGCGAAGTCCTCGTTTTGCACCCCCTTTTCAATTTTTTTTGCCCTGGTTAGGGTTGCCAAGATACTTTATCCACCAAATCTATATTACTGAATCCCACGGAACATTGGGCAAGACAACTTCGCTTCACGTAGAGGCTGCGCCAGCAAACCGAGGGCGTAGGGTTTTTGACCAGGTCTCCGTCGCTCCGGTGCCCATAACTTTTGATCCGTAAGGAGTTACGCAGCGCAAAACATACCGTTGCAAAGCTCTCTAAGAGCTCTACGACGGGGGCAGCAAGCTTGCTCGTTGTGCCCAATTTTGGAGCCCAAACTCGACTGCTTCCATCAGTTTCAGGCCACTTTTCTTCTTTTGCTCTGTTTCTACGTCCCGGATCATACATCGTGAACCGTTAAAAGAACGGCAACCAGACTCGCAGGACATTAGAGGGCCCTACAACGTGTCGATATAACGTCTTGCGAGGATGCTGCATTGTTGAAGCGGATGGGTTGTCGTTAAACCCACTGGGCCTTTTGAAGGGGCCATCTCTCTAGGTTGGGGCTGTGAACCGGTAACACATATAGGAAATGTGCCCTCAACATGACGGGTGCGATCATACCAGCAATAATGCACCGGATCCCATCAGAACTCCGAAGTTAAGCGAGCTTGGGCGAGAGTGGTACTAGGACGGGTGACCCCTTGAGAAGTCCTCGTGTTGCACCCCCTTTTCAAGTTTTTTTGCCCTGGGTAGGGGTGCCAAGATACTTTATCCACCAAATCTCTATCACTGAATCCCACGAAACATTGGGCAAGACTACTTCGTTTCACGTAGATGCTGGGCCTGCAAACCGAGGGCATAGGGTTTGTGACTAAGTCTTCGTCGCTCTGGTGCCCATAACTTTTGATCCGTAGGGAGTTACGCGGCGCATAGCATACCGTTGCAAAGCTCTCTGAGAGCTCTACGACGAGGGCAGCCAGCTAGCTCGCTCTGCCCATTTTTGGAGCCCAAAATCTTTCGTTTTCATCAGTTTCAAGCCACTTTTCTTCTTTTGCTTTGTTTTTTCGGGCACCGGATCGTACGTCGTGAACTGTTAAAAGGACGACAACCTGACTCGCGAAACATCAGAGGGCCCTACAACGTGTCAATTTCACGTCCTGCAAGCATGCTGCGTTGTTGAAGCGGATGGGTTGTCGTTAAGCCCATTGGGCCTTTTGAATGGGCCATCTCTCTAGGATGTGACTGTGAACAGTTAACACGTAAAGAAATTGTGCCCTCAACATGACGGGTGCGATCATACCAGTGCTAATGCACCGGGTCCCATCAGAACTCCGAAGTTAAGCGTGCTTGGGCGAGAGTAGTACTAGGATGGGTGACGCCCTGGGAAGTCCTCGTGTTTTACCCCTTTTCAATTTTTTTTTCCCTGGTTTGGGTTGCCAAGATATTTTATCCACCAAATCAATATTACTGAATCCCAAAGACCATTGGGCAAGACAACTTCGCTTCACGTAGAGGCTGGGCCCGCAAACCGAGGGCGTAGGGTTTCTATCCAAGTCTCCGTCGCTCCGGTGCCCATAACTTTTGATCCGTAGGGAGTTACGCGGCGCACAGACAACCGTTGGAAAGCTCTCTGAGAGGTCTACTACAGTGGCAGCCAGCCTGCTCGCTTTGCCCATTTTTGGAGCCCAAAATCGAACGTTTTCATCAGTTTCAGGCCACTTTTCTTCTTCTGCTTTGTTTTTCTGTCCCGGATCACACGTCGTGAGATGTTAAAAGGATGAAAACCTGACTCGCGGGACATCAGAGGGCCCTACAATGTGTCGATATCACGTCTTGCGAGGATGCTGCGTTGTTGAAGCGGATGGGTTGTCGTTAAGTCCATTGGGCCTTTTGAGTGGGCCATCTCTCTAGGCTGGGGCTGGGAACCTTTAACACATATAAGAATTGTGACCTCAACATGACCGGTGCGATCAAACCAGCACTAATGCACCGGATCCCGTCAGAACTCCGAAGTTAAGTGTGCTTGGGCGAGAGTAGTACTAGAATGTGTAACCCCCTGGGAAGTCCTCGTGTTGTACCCCCTTTTCAAATTTTTTTGCCCTGGTTAAGGTTGCCAAGATACTTTATCCACCAAATCTCTGTTACTGAATCGTACGGAACATTGGGCAAGACAACTTCGCTTCACGTAGAGGCTGGGCCCGCAAACCGATGGCGTAGGGTTTGTGACCCGGTCTCCGTCACTCCGGTGCCCATAACTTTTGATCCGTAAGGAGTTACGCGGCGCACAACATACCGTTGCAAAGCGATCTGAGAGCTCTACAACGGGAAGAAGCAAAATTGCTCTTTGTGCCCCTTTTTTGGAGCCAAAAATCGAACGTTTTCATCAGTTTTAGGCCACTTTTCTTCTTTTGATCTATTTTTCCATCTCGGATCGTACGTTGTGAACTGTTAAAAGGATGACAACCTGACTCGCGGGACATCAGAGGGCCCTACAATGTGTCGATATCATGTCGTGCAAGCATGCTGCGTTGTTGAAGAAAATGGGTTGTCGTTAAGCCCATTGGGCCTTTTGAATGGGCCATCTCTCAAGGCTGGGACTGTGAACAGTTAACACATAAAGGAATTGTGCCCTCAAGAAGATCGGTGCGATTATACCAGCACTAATGCACCGGATCCCATCAGAACTCCGAAGTTAAGCGTGCTTGGGCGAGAGTAGTACTAGGATGGGTGACCCCTTGGAAAGTCCTCGTGTTTTACCCCCTTTTCAATTTTTTTTGCCCTGGTTAAGGTTGCCAAGATACTTTATCCATCAAATCAATATTACTGAATCCCACAGAACACTGGGCAAGACAACTTCGCTTCACGTAGAGGCTGGGCCCGCAAACCGAGGGCGTAGGGTTTATGTCCAGGTCTCTGTCGCACTGGTGCCCATAACTTTTGATCTGTAGGGAGTTACGCAGTGCACAGCATACCGTTGCAAAGCTCTTTGAGAGCTTTACGACGGGGGCAGCCATCTTGCTTGCTGTGCCCATTTTTGGAGCCCAAAATCGAAGGTTTTCATCAGTTTCAGGCCACTTTTCTTCTTTTGCTCTGTTTTTCAGTCATGGATCATACGTCATGAACTGTTAAAAGGACGACAACCTAACTCGCGGGACATCAAAGGGCCCTACAACATGTCGATATCACGTCTTGCGAGGATGTTGCATTGTTGAAGTGGATGGGTTGTCGTTAAACCCATTGGGCCTTTTGAATGGGCCATCTCTCTAGGCTGGGACTGTGAACCGTTAACACATATAGGAATTGTGCCCTCAACATGACGGGTGCGATCATACCAGCACTAATGCACCGGATCCCATCAGAACTCCGAAGTTAAGCATGCTTGGGCGAGAGTAGTACTAGGATGGGTGACCCCTTGGGAAGTCCTCGCGTTGCACCCCCTTTTCAAATTTTTTTGCCCTGGTTAGGGTTGCCAAGATACTTTATCTACCAAATCTCTATTACTGAATTCCATGAAACATTGGGCAAGACAACTTTGCTTCACGTAGAGGCTGGGCCAGCAAACCGAGGTAGTAGGGTTTTTGACGAGGTCTCCGTCGCTCCGGTGCCCATAACTTTTGATCCGAAAGGAGTTACGCGGCGCACAGCATACCGTTGCAAAGCTCTTTGAGAGCTCTACGATGGGGGCAGCCAGCTTGCTCGTTGTGCCCCTTTTTGGAGCCCAAAATCGAACATTTTCATCAGTTTCTGGCCACTTTTCTTGTTTTGCTCTGTTTTTCTGTCCCGGATCATACGTCGTGAACAGTTAAAAGAACGACAACCTTACTCGCGGGACATCAGAGGGCCCTACAACGTGTCGATATCACAGCTTGAGAGGATGCTATGTTGTTGAAGCGGATGGGTTGTCGTTAAAACCATTGGGCCTTTTGAATGGGCCATCTCACTAGGCTGGGACTGTGAACCGTTAACACATATAGGAATTGTGCCCTAAACATGACGGGTGAGATCATACCAGCAGAAATGCTCAGGATCGCATCAGAACTTCGAAGTTAAGCGTGCTTGGGCGAGAGTAGTACTAGGATGGGTGACCCCTTGGGAAGTCCTCGTGTTGCAGCCCCATTTTCAATTTTTTTTGCCCTGGTTAGGGTTGCCAATATACTTTATCCACCAAATCTCTATTACTGAATACCACTGAACATTGGGCAAGACAACTTC
Source organism: Ehretia macrophylla (assembly GCA_037974665.1). Taxonomy (NCBI): domain Eukaryota; kingdom Viridiplantae; phylum Streptophyta; class Magnoliopsida; order Boraginales; family Ehretiaceae; genus Ehretia; species Ehretia macrophylla. Next base: position 82,917,611 of record CM075765.1, on the reverse strand, counting down.
GCTTCACGAAGAGGCTGGGCCCGCAAACCGAGGGCGTAGGTTTTGTGACCTGGTCTCCGTCACTCCGGTGCCCATAACTTTTGATCCGCAAGGAGTTACGCGGCACACAACATACCGTTGCAAAGCTCTCTGAGAGCTCCACAACTGGGGTGGCCAACTTGCTCGCTTTGCTGATTTTTTGAGCCCAAAATCGAACGTTTTCATCAGTTTCAGGCCACTTTTCTTCTTTTGCAATGTTTTTTCATCCCGGATCGTACGTCGTGAACTGTTAAAAGGACAACAACCTGACTCGCGGGACATCAGACGGCCCTACAACGTGTCGATATCACGTCTTGTGAGGATGCAGCATTGTTGAAGTGGATGGGTTGTCGTTAAGCCCATTGGGCCTTTTGAATGGGCCATCTCTCTACTCTGGGACTGTGAACCGTTAACACATATAGGAATTGTGCCTTCAACATGACGGGTGCGATCATACCAGCAATAATGCACCGGATCCCATCAGAACTCCAAAGTTAAGCGTGCTTGGTCGAGAATGGTACTAGGATGGGTGACCCCCTGGGAAGTCCTCGTGTTGCACTCCCTTTTCAATTTTTTTTGCCATGGTTAGGGTTGCCAAGATACTTTATCCACCAAATCTCTATTATTGAATCCCACTGAACATTGGGCAAGACAACTTCGTTTCACGTAGAGGCTGGGCCCGTAAACCGAGGGCATAGGGTTTGTGACTAGGTCTCCGTCGCTCCGGTGCCATAACTTTTGATCCGTAAGGAGTTACGCGGCACATAGCATACCGTTTCAAAGCTCTCTGAGAGCTCTACGACGGGGGTAGCTAGCATGCTCGCTGTACCCATTTTTGGAGCCCAAAATTGAACATTTTCATTAGTTTCAGGCCACTTTTCTTCTTTTGCTCTGTTTTTTTGTCCCGGATCGTACGTCGTGAACTGTTAAAAGGACGACAACCTGACTCGCGAGACATCAGAGGGCCCTACAACGTGTCGACATCACGTCTTGCAAGCATGCTGCGTTGGTAAAGTGGATGGGTTGTCGTTAAGCCCGTTGGGCCTTTTGAATGGGCCATCTCTCTAGGCTGGGACTGTGAACAGTTAACACGTAAATAAATTATGCCCTCAACATGACGGGTACGATCATACCAGCACTAATGCACCGGATCCCATCAGAACTCCGGAGTTAAGCGTGCTTGGGCGAGAGTAGTACTAGAATGGGTAACCCCCTGGGAAGTCCTCGCGTTGCACCCCCTTTTCAATTTTTTTTGCCCTGGTTAGGGTTGCCAAGATACTTTATCCGCCAAATCAATATTACTGAATCCCACAGAACATTGGGCAAGACAACTTCGCTTCACGAAGAGGCTGGGCCCGTAAACCGCGGGCGTAGGGTTTCTGTCCAAGTCTCCGTCGCTCCGGTGCCCATAACTTTTTATCCGTAGGGAGTTACGTGGCGGACAGCATACCGTTGCAATGCTCTCGGAGAGCTCTATGACGGGGGCTGCCATCATGCTCACTGTGCCTGTTTTTGGAGCCCAAAATTGAACGTTTTCATCAGTTTCAGGGCACTTTTCTTCTTTTGCGCTATTTTTCCGTCCCGGATCGTACTTCCTGAATTGTTAAAAGGATGACAACCTGACTCGCGGGACATCAGAGGGCCCTACAATGTGTTGATAACACGTCTTGCAAGCATGCTGCGTTGTTGAAGCGGATGGGTTGTCGTTAAGCCCATTGGGCCTTTTGAATAGGATATCTCTCTAGGCTGGGACTGTGAACTGTTAACACATAAAGGAATTGTTCCCACAACATGACGGGTGCAATCATACCAGCACTAATGGACCGGATCCCATCAAAACTTCGAAGTTAAGCGTGCTTGGGCGAGAGTTGTACTAGGATGGGTGACCCCCTGGGAAGTCCTCGTGTTGCACCCCCTTTTCAATTTTTTTTCCCCTGGTTAGGGTTGCCAATATACTTTATCCACCAAATCTCTATTACTGAATACCACGGAACATTGGGCAAGACAACTTCGTTTCACGACGAGGCTGGGCTCGTAAACCGAGGGCGTAGGTTTTGCGACCTGGTCTCCGTCCCTCCGGTGCCCATAACTTTTGATCCGCAAGGAGTTAGGCGGCGTACAGCATACCGTTGCGAAGCTCTCTGAGAGCTCTATGATGGGGGCAGCCAACTTGCTCGCTCTGCCCATTTTTGGAGCCCAAAATCGAACGTTTTCATCAGTTTCAGGCCACTTTTCTTCTTTTGCAATATTTTTCCAACCCGGATCATACGTCGTGAATTGTTAAAAGGACGACAACCTGACTCGCGGGATATCAAAGGGCTCTACAATGTGTCGATATCACGTCTTGCGAGGATGCAGCATTGTTGAAGTGGATGGGTTGTCGTTAAGCCCATTGGGCCTTTTGAATGGGCCATCTCTCTACTCTGGGACTGTGAACCGTTAACACATATAGGAATTGTGCACTAAACATGACGGGTGCGATCATACCAGCCCTAATGCACCGGATCTCATCAGAACTCCGAAGTTAAGCGTGCTTGGTCGAGAATGGTACTAGGATGGGTGACCCCCTGGGAAGTCCTCGTGTTGCAATCCCTTTTCAATTTTTTTTTTGCCATGGCTAGGGTTGCCAAGATACTTCATCCACCAAATCTCTATTATTGAATCCCACAGAACATTGGGCAAGACAAATTCGTTTCAGGTAGAGGCTGGGCCCGTAAACCGAGCGCATAGGGTTTGTGACTAGGTCTCCGTCGCTCCGGTGCCCATAACTTTTGATCCGTAAGGAGTTACGCGGCGCATATCATATCGTTGCAAAGCTCTCTGAGAGCTCTACGACGGGGGTAGCTAGTATGCTCATTGTACCCGTTTTTGGAGCCCAAAATTGAACATTTTCATCAGTTTCAGACCACTTTTCTTCTTTTGCTCTGTTTTTTCGTCCCGGATCGCACGTCGTGAACTGTTAAAAGGACGACAACCTGACTCGCGAGACATCAGAGGGCCCTACAACGTGTCGACATCACGTCTTGCAAGCATGCTGCGTTGGTAAAGTGGATGGGTTGTCGTTAAGCCCGTTGTGCCTTTTCAATGGGCCATCTCTCTAGGCTGGGACTGTGAACAGTTAACACGTAAAGAAATTATGCCCTCAACATGACGGGTGCGATCATACCAGCACTAATGCACCGAATCCCATCAGAACTCCGAAGTTAAGTGTGTTTGGGCGAGAGCAGTACTAGAATGGGTAACCCCCTGGGAAGTCCTCGCGTTGCACCCCCTTTACAATTTTTTTTGCCCTGGTTAGGGTTGCCCAGATACTTTGTCCACCAAATCAATATTACTGAATCCCACAGAACATTGAGCTAGACAACTTCGCTTCACGTAGAGACTGGGCCCGCAAACCGAGGGCGTAGGGTTTCTGTCCAAGTCTCCGTCGCTCCGGTGCCCATAACTTTTGATCCGTAGGGAGTTACGCGGCGGACAGCATACCGTTGCAATGCTTTCGGAGAGCTCTATGACGGGGGCTGCCAGCATGCTCACTGTGCCCGTTTTTGGAGCCCAAAATCGAACGTTTTCATCAGTTTCATGGCACTTTTCTTCTTTTGCACTATTTTTCTATCCTGGATCGTACGTCCTGAATTGTTAAAAGGATGACAACCTGACTCGCGGGACATCAGAGGGCCCTACAATGTGTTGATAACACGTCTTGCAAGCATGCTGCGTTGTTGAAGCGGATGGGTTGTCGTTAAGCCCATTGGGCCTTTTGAATAGGATATCTCTCTAGGCTGGGACTGTGAACAGTTAACACATAAAGGAATTTTTCCCACAACATAATGGGTGCGATCATACCAGCACTAATGCACTGGATCCCATCAGAACTCCGAAGTTAAGCGTGCTTGGGCGAGAGTAGTACTAGGAGGGGTGACCCCCAGGGATGTCCTCGTGTTGCACCCATTTTTAGATTTTTTTTTGCCCTGGTTAGGGTTGCTAAGATACTTTATCCACCAAATCTCTATTACTGAATCCCACGGAACATTGGGCAAGACAACTTCGCTTCACGTTGAGGCTGGGCCGGCGAACCGAGGGCGTAGGGTTTGTGACCAGGTCTCCGTCACTCTAGTGCCCATAACTTTTGATCTGTAAGGAGTTACGTGGCGCACAACATACCGTTGCAAAGCTCTCTGAGAGCTCTATGACTGGGCCACCCAGCATGCTTGCTGTGCCCATTATTGGAGCCCAAAATCAAACGTTTTCATCAGTTTCATGCCACTTTTCTTCATTTGCTTTGTTTTTTCGTCCCGGATCGTACGTCGTGAACTGTTAAAAGGACGACAACCTGACTTGTGGGACATTAGAGGACCCTACAACGTGTCGATGTCACGTCTTGCAAGCATGCTGCGTTGTTGAAGCGGATGGGTTTTTGTTAAGCCCATTGGGCCTTTTGAATGGGCCGTCTCTCTAGGCTGGGACTGTGAACAGTTAACACATAAAGGAATTGTGCCCTCAACATGACAGGTGCGATCATACCAGCACTAATGCACCAGATCCCATCAGAACTCCGAAGTTAAGCGTGCTTGGGCGAGAGTAGTATTAGGATGGGTGACCCCCTCAGAAGTCCTCGTGTTGCACCCCCCTTTCAATTTTGTTTGCCCTGGCTAAGGTTGCCAAGATACTTTATCCACCAAATCTCTATTAGTGAATCCCACGAAACATTGGGCAAGACAACTTCGATTCACGTAGATGCTGGGCCAGCAAACCGAGGGCGTAGGGTTTGTGACCAGGTCTCCGTCGCTCCAGTGCCCATAACTTTTGATCCGTAAGGAGTTACGTGGTGCATAGCATACCGTTGCAAAGCTCTCTGAGAGCTCGACGACGAGGGTAGCCAGCATGCTTGCTGTGTTCGTTTTTGGAGCCCAAAATCGAACGTTTTCATTAGTTTCAGGAAACTTTTCTTCTTTTGCTCTATTTTTCCGTCCCGGATCGTACGTCGTGAACTATTAAAAGGACAACAATCTGACTCGTGGGACATCACAGGGCCCTACAACGTGTCGATGTCATGTCTTGCAAGCATGATGCGTTGTTGAAGCGGATGGGTTTTCGTTAAGCCCATTGGGCCTTTTGAATGGGCCATCTCTCTAGGCTGGGACTGTGAACAGTTAACACATAAAGGAATTGTGCCCTCAACATGAAAGGTGCGATCATACCAGCACTAATGCACTAGATCCCATTAGAACTCCGAAGTTAAGCGTGCTTGGGCGAGAGTAGTATTAGGATGGGTGACCACCTGAGAAGTCCTCGTGTTGCACCCCCCTTTCAATTTTGTTTGCCCTGGTTAGGGTTGCCAAGATACTTTATCCACCAAATCAATATTACTGAATCCCACAAAACATTGGGCAAGACAACTTCGATTGACGTAAAGGCTGGGCCCGTAAACCAAGGGCGTAGGGTTTTTGTCCAGGTCTCCGTCGCTCCGGTGCCCATAACTTTTGAACCGTAGGGAGCTACGCGGCGCACAGTATACCGTTGCAAAGCTCTCTGAGAGCTCTATAACGGGGGCTGCCAGCATGCTCACTGTGCCCATTTTTGGAGCCCAAAATCGAACGTTTTCATTAGTTTCAGGGCACTTTTCTTTTTTTGGGCTATTTTTCTGTCCCGAATCGTACGTCCTGAATTGTTAAAAGCATGAAAACCTGACTCGCGGGACATCAGAGGGCCCTACAATGTGTTGATAACATGTCTTGCAAGCATGCTGCGTTGTTGAAGCGGATGGATTGTCGTTAAGCCCATTGGGCCTTTTGAATGGGATATCTTTCTAGGCTGGGACTGTGAACAGTTAACACATAAAGGTATTGTGCCCACAACATAATGGGTGCGATCATACCAGCACTAATGCACCGGATCCCATCAGAACTCCGAAGTTAAGCGTGCTTGGGCGAGAGTAGTACTAGGATGGTTGACACCCTGGGAAGTCCTCGTGTTGTACCCCCTTTTCAAATTTTTTTGCCCTGGTTAGGGTTGCCAAGATACTTTATCCACCAAATCTCTATTACTGAATCGCACAGAACATTGGCCAAGACAACTTCGCTTCACGTAGTGCCTGGGCCTGCAAACCGAGGGCGTAGGGTTTGTGACCAGGTCTCCGTCGCTCTGGTGCCCATAACTTTTGATCCGTAAGGAGTTACGCGGCGCACATCATACCGTTGTAAAGCTCTCTAAGAGCTCTATGACAGGGACAGCCAGCATGCTCGTTGTGCCCATTTTTGGAGCCCAAAACGAACGTTTTCATCTATTTCAAGCCAATTTTCTTCTTTTGCTCAGTTTTTCCGTCCCGGATCGTACGTCGTGAACTTTTAAAAGGACGACAACCTGACTCGCGGGACATCAGAGGGCCCTACAACGTGTCGATATCACATCTTGCAAGCATGCTGTGTTGTTGAAGCGGATGGGTTGTCGTTAAGCCCATTGGGCCTTTGGAATGGGCCATCTCTCTAGGCTTGGACTGTGAACAGTTAACACGTAAAGAAATTGTACCCTCAACATGACGGGGGCGATCATACCAGCACTAATGCACCGGATCCCATCAGAACTCCGAAGTTAAGCGTGCTAGGGCGAGAGTAGTACTAGGATGGGTGACCCCCTGGGAAGTCCTCGGGTTGCACCCCCATTTCAATTTTTTTTGCCATGGTTAGGGTTGCCAAGATACTTTATCCATCAAATCTCTATTACAGAATGCCACAGAACATTGGGCAAGCCAACTTCGCTTCACGTAGAGGCTGGGCCCACAAACCGAGGGCGTAGGGTTTCTGTCCAGGTCTCCACCGCTCCAGTGCCCATAACTTTTGATCCATAAGGAGTTACGCGGCGCACAACATACCGTTGCAAAGCTCTCTGAGAGCTCTACGACGGGGCAGCCAGCTTGCTCGCTTTGCCCATTTTTGGAGCCCAAAATCGAACATTTTCATCATTTTTAGGCCACTTTTTTTCTTTTGCAATTTTTCTATCCCGGATCATACGTCGTGAACTGTTAAAAGGATGACAACCTGACTTGCGGGACATCAAAGGGCCCTACAATGTGTCGATATCACGTCTTGCGAGGATGCTGCATTGTTGAAGCGGATAGGTTGTCGTTAAGCCCATTGGGCCTTTTGAGTGGGCCATCTCTCTACTCTGGGACTGTGAACCGTTAACAAATATAGGAATTGTGCCCTTAACATGACGGGTGCGATCATACCAGCACTAATGCACCGGATCTCATCAGAACTCCGAAGTTGAGCGTCCTTGGTCGAAAGTGGTACAAGGATGGGTGTCCGCCTGGGAAGTCCTCGTGTTGCACTCCCTTTTCAATTTTTCTTGCCATGGTTAGGCTTGCCAAGATACTTTATCCACCAAATCTCTATTATTGAATCCCACGGAACATTGGGCAAGACAACTTCGTTTCACGTAGAGGCTGGACCCGTAAACCGGGGGCATAGGGTTTGTGACTAGGTCTCCGTCACTCCGGTGCCCATAACTTTTGATCCGTAAGGAGTTACGCGTCGCACAGCATATCGTTGCGAAGCTCTCTGAGAGCTCTATGACAGGGGCAGCGAGCATACTCGCTGTACCCATTTTTGGAGCCCAAAATGGAACGTTTTCATCAGTTGAAGGCCACTTTTCTTCTTTTGCTCTATTTTTTCATCCCGAATCGTACGTCGTGAACTGTTAAAAGGACGACAACCTGACTCGCGGGACATCAGAGGGCCCTACAACGTGCCGATATCACGTTTTGCAAGCATGCTGCATTGTTGAAGCTGATGGGTTGTCGTTAAGCCCATTGGGCCTTTTGAATGGGCCATCTCTCTAGGCTGGGACTGTGAACAGTTGACACATAAAGGAATTGTGCCCTCAACATGACAGGTGTGATCATACCAGCACTAATGCACCGGATCCCATCAGAACTCCGAAGTTCAGCGTGCTTGGGCGAGAGTAGTACTAGGATGGGTGACCCACAAGGAAGTCCTCGTGTTGCACCCCATTTTCAATTTTTTTTGCCCTGGTTATGGTTGCCAAGATACTTTATCCACCAAATCTCTCTTACTTAATCCCACGGAACATTGGGCAAGACAACTTCGCTTCACGTAGAGGCTGGGCCCGGTAAACCGAGGGCGTAGGGTTTCTGTCCAGGTCTCCACCGCTCCGGTTCCCATAACTTTTGATCCGTAAGGAGTTACGCGGTGCATAGCATACCGTTGCAAAGCTCTCTGAGAGCTCTACGACGAGGGCAGCCAGCTTCTCGCTTTGCCCATTTTTGGAGCCCAAAATCGAACATTTTCATCAGTTTCCGGCCATTTTTCTTCTTTTACTCTGTTTTTCGGTCACAGACCATTTGTCGTGAACTGTTAAAAGGACGACAACCTAACTCGCAGGACATCAAAGGGCCCTACAATGTGTCGATATCATGTCTTGCGAGGATTCTGCGTTGTTGAAGCGGATGGGTTGTCGTTAAACCCATTGGACCTTTTGAATGGGCCATCTCTCTAGGCTAGGACTGTGAATTGTTAACACATATAGGAATTGTACCCTCCACATGATGGGTGCGATCATACCAGCAATAATGCACCAGATCCCTTAAGAACTCCTAAGTTAAGCGTGCTTGGGCGAGAGTAGTACTAGGATGGGTGACCCTCTGGGAAGTCCTCGTGTTGCACCCCCTTTTCAATTTTTTTTGCCCTGGTTAGGGTTGCCAAGATACTTTATCCACCAAATCTCTATTACTGAATCCCACGGAACATTGGGCAAGACAACTTCGCTTCACATAGAGGCTGGGCTCGCAAACCGAGGGCGTAAGGTTTGTGACCAGGTCTCCGTCGCTCCGATGCCCATAACTTTTGATCCGCAAGGAGTTACGCGGCGCACAACATACCGTTGCAAAGCTCTCTGAGAGCTCTACGATGGGAGCAGCCAGCTTGCTCGCTCTGCCCCTTTTTGGAGCCCAAAATTGAACTTTTTCATCAGTTTCATGCCACATTTCTTCTTTTGCTATGTTTTTTCGTCCCAAATCATACGTCGTGAATTGTTAAAAGTACGACAACCTCACTCGCGGGACATCAGAGGGCCCTACAACGTGTCGATATCAATTCTTACGAGGATGCTGCATTGTTGAAGCGGATGGGTTGTCGTTAAACCCATTGGGCCTTTTGAATTGGCCATCTCTCTAGGCTGGGACTGTGAACCGTTAACACATATAGGAATTGTGCCCTCAACATGACAGGTGTGATCATACCAGCACTAATGCACCGGATCCCATCAGAACTCCGAAGTTAAGCGTGCTTAGGCGAGAGTACTACTAGGATGGGTGCCCCCTGAGAAGTCCTCATGTTGCACCCCCTTTTCAATTTTTTTTGCCCTGGTTAGGGTTGCCAAGATACTTTATCCACCAAATCTCTATTACTGACTCCCACGGAACATTGGGCAAGACAACGTCATTTCGCGTAGAGGCTGGGCCCGCAAACTGAGGGCGTAAGGTTTGTGACTAGGTCTCTGTCGCTCCGGTGCCCATAACTTTTGATCCGTAAGGAGTTACGTGGTGCACAACATACCGTTGCAAAGCTCTCTGAGAGCTCTACGATGGGGGCAACCAGCTTGCTTGCTATGCCCATTTTTGGAGCCCAAAATTGAACATTTTCATCAGTTTTAGGCCACTTTTCTTCATTTGATCTATTTTTCCGTCTCGAATCGTACGTCGTGAATTGTAAAAAGGACGACAACCTGACTCGCGGGACATCAGAGGGCCCTACAATGTGTCGATTTCACGTCTAGCATGCATGCTGCGTTGTTGAAGCGGATGGGTTGTCGTTAAGCACATTGGGCCTTCCGAATGGGCCATCTCTCTAGGCTGGCACTGTAAACAGTTAACACGTAAAGAAATTGTGCCCTCAACATGGCGGGTGCTATCATACCATCACTAATGCACCAGATCCCATCAGAACATCGAAGTTAAGCGTGCTTGGGCGAGAGCAGTACTTGGATAAGTGACCCCCTTGGAAGTCCTCGTGTTGCACCGCCTTTTCAATTTGTGTTGCCCTGGTTAGGGTTGCCAAGATACTTTATCCACCAAATCTCTATTACTGAATCCCACGGAACATTGGGCAAGACAACTTCGCTTCACATAGAAGCTGGGCCAGCAAACCGAGGGCGTACGGTTTTTGACCAGGTCTCCGTCGCTCCGATGCCCATAACTTTTGATCCGTATGGAGTTACGCGGTGCACGACATATCGTTGCAAAGCTCTCAGAGAGCTCTACGATGAGGGCAGCTAGCTTGCTCGCAGTGCCCATTTTTGGAGAACAAAAATGAACGTCTTCATCAGTTTCAGGCCAGTTTTCTTCTTTTGCTCTGTTTTTCCATCTCGGATCATACGTCGTGAACTGTTAAAAGGACGACAACCTGACTTGAGGGACATCATAGGGCCTTACAATCTGTCGATATCACGTCTTGCGAGGATGCTGCGTTGTTGAAGCGGATGGGTTGTCGTTAAACCCATTGGACATTTTGAATGGGCCATCTCTCTATGCTAGGACTGTGAACCATTAACACATATAGGAATTGTGCCCTCAACATGACGGGTGCGATCATACCAGCACTAATGCACCGAATCCCATCAGAACTTCGAAGTTAAGCGTGCTTGGGCGAGAGTAGTACTAGGATGGGTGACCCCCTCTGAAGTCCTCGTGTTGCACACCCTTTTCAATTTTTTTTGCCCTGGTAATAGTTGCCAAGATACTTTATCCAACAAATCTCTATTACTGAATCCCACGGAACATTGGGCAAGACAACTTCGTTTCACGTAGAGGGTGGGCCCGCAAACCGAGGGCGTAGGGTTTGTGACCAGATCTCCGTCGCACCGATGCCCATAACTTTTGATCCGTAAGGAGTTACGCAGCGTACAGCATACCATTGCAAAGCTCTCTGAGAGCTCTACGACGGGGGCAGCCAACTTGCTCGCTCTGCCCCTTTTTGGAGCCCAAAATCAAACGTTTTCATCAGTTTCAGGCCACTTTTCTTCTTTTGCAATGTTTTTCCGTCCCGGATCATACGTCGTGAACTGTTAAAAGTACGAAAACCTGACTCGCGGGACATCCGAGGGCCCTACAACGTGTCGTTATCACGGCTTGCGAGGATGATGCGTTGTTGAAGTGGATGGGTTGTCGTTAAGCCCATTGGGCCTTTTGAATGGGCCATCTCTCTAGATTGGGACTGTGAACCATTAACACATATAGGAATTTTGTACTCAACATGACGGGTGCAATCATACCAGTACTAATGCACCGGATCCCATCAGAACTTCGAAGTTAAGCATGCTTGGGCGAGAGTAGTACTAGGATGGGTGACCCCCTGAGAAGTCCTCGTGTTGAACCCCCTTTTCAATTTTTTTTGCCCTGGTTAGGGTTGCCAAGATACTTTATCCACCAAATCTCTATTACTGAATCCCACAGAACATTGGGCTAGACAACTTCATTTCACGTAGAGGCTGGACCCGCAAACCGAGGGCGTAGGGTTTGTGACCAGGTCTCCGTTGCTCCGGTGCCCATAACTTTTGATCTATAAGGAGTTACCCGGCGCACAACATACTGTTACAAAGCTCTCTGAGAGCTCTACGACGGGGGCAGCTAGCATGCTCGCTGTGCCTATTTTTGAAGCCCAAGATCGAACGTTTTCATCAGTTTCATGCCACTTTTCTTCTTTTGCTCGGTTTTTTCATCTCGGATCGTATGTCATGAACTGTTAAAAGGAAGACGCTTGATTCGCAGGACATCAGAGGGCCCTACAATATGTCGATATCACATCTTGCAAACATGTTGCGTTGTTAAAGTGGATGGGTTGTCGTTAAGCCCATTGGGCCTTTTGAATGGGCCATCTCTCTAGGCTGGGACCGTGAACAGTTAACACGTAAAGAAATTGTGCCCTCAAAATGACGGGTGCGATCATACCATCACTAATGCACCGAATCCCATCAGAACATCGAAGTTAAGCGTGCTTGGCCGAGAGTAGTACTAGGATAAACGATCCCCTGGGAAGTCCTCGTGTTGCACCCCCTTTTCAATTTTTTTTGCCCTGGTTAGGGTTGCCAAGATACTTTATCCACCAAATCTCTATTACTGAATCCCACAGAACATTGGGCAAGACAACTTCGCTTCATGTAGAGGCTGGGCCCGCAAACTAGGGGCGTAGGGTTTATGACCAGGTCTCCGTCGCTCCGGTGCACAAAACTTTTGATCCGTAAGGAGTTACGTGGCGCACAGCATACCGTTGCAAAGCTCTCTGAGAGCTCTACGACGGGGGCAGCTGGCTTGCTCGTTGTGCCCGTTTTTGGAGCCCAAAATCGAACATTTTCATCTGTTTCAGGCCACTTTTCTTCTTTTGCTCTGTTTTTCCTTCCCGGATCATACGTTGTGAACTGTTAAAAGGACGACAACCTGACTCGCTGGACATCAGAGGGCCCTACAACATGTCGATATCACGTCTTGCAAGCATGCTGCGTTGTTGAAGCGGATGGGTTGTCGTTAAACCCATTGGGCCTTTTGAATGGGCCACCTCTCTAGGCTGGGACTGTGAACCGTCAACACAAAAAGGAATTGTGCCCTCAGCAAGACGGGTGCGATCATACCAGCACTAATGCACCGGATCCCATCAGAACTTCGAAGTTAAGCGTGCTTGGGCGGGAGTAGTACTAGGATGGGTGACCCGATGGGAAGTCCTCGTGTTGCACCCCTTTTTCAATTTTTTTTGCACTGCTTAGGGTTGCCAAAATACTTTATCCAACAAATCTCTATTACTAAATCCCACGGAACGTTGGGCAAGACAACTTCGTTTCACGTAGAGGCTAGGCTCGCAAACCGCGGGCGAAGGGTTTGTGACCAGGTCTCAGTCGCTCCGGTGCCCATAACTTTTGATCCGCAAGGAGTTATGCGGTGCACAACATACCGTTGCAAATCTCTCTGAGAGCTCTACGACGGGGACAGCCAGCTTGCTCGCTTTGCCCATTTTTGGAGCCCAAAATCGAACGTTTTCATCAGTTTCAGGCTACTTTTCTTCTTTTGCTCTATTTTTCCGTCCCTGATCGTACATCGTGAACTGTGAAAAGAATCACAACCTGACTCGTGGGACATCAGAGGGCCCTACAATGTGTCGATATCACATCTTGCAAGCATGCTGCATTGTTGAAGCGGATGGGTTATCGTTAAGCCCATTGGGCCTTTTGAATGGGCCAACTCTCTAGGCTGGGACTGTAAACAGTTAACACGTAAAGAAATTGTGCCCTCAACATGGCGGGTGCGATCATACCATCACTAATGCACCAGATCCCATCAGAACATCGAAGTTAAGCGTGCTTGGGCGAGAGCAGTACTTGGATAAGTGACCCCCTTGGAAGTCCTCGTGTTGCACCCCCTTTTCAATTTTTGTTACCCTGGTTAGGGTTGCCAAGATACTTTATCCACCAAATCTCTATTACTGAATCCCACGAAACATTGGGCAAGACAACTTCGCTTCACATAGAAGCTGGGCCAGCAAACCGAGGGCGTAGGGTGTTTGACCAGGTCTCCGTCGCTCCGGTGCCCAAAACTTTTGATCCGGAAGGAGTTACGCGACGCACAGCATACCGTTGCAAAGCTCTCTGAGAGCTCTACGACGAGGGCAGCTAGCTTGCTCGCAGTGCCCTTTTTGGAGACCAAAATTGATCATTTTCATCTGTTTCAGGCCACTTTTATGCTTTTACTCTATTTTTTCGTCCCGGATCATACGTTGTGAGCTGTTAAAAGGACGACAACCAACTCGCGGGACATCAGAGGGCCGTACAACGTGTCGATATCAAGTCTTGTGAGGATGCTGCATTGTTGAAGCGGTTGGGTTGTCGTTAAGCCCATTGGGCCTTTTGAATGGGCCATCTCTCTAGGCTGGGACTGTGAACCGTTAACACATATAGGAATTGTGCCCTCAACATGATGGGTTCGGTCATACCAGCACTAATGCACCGGATCCCATCAGAACATCAAAGGTAAGCGTGCCTGGGCGAGAGTAGTACTAGGATGGGTGACACCCTGGGAAGTCCTCGTGTTGCACCCCCTTTTCAATTTTTTTTTCCCTGGTTAGGGTTGCCAAGATACTTTATCCACCAAATCTCTATTACCGAATCCCACTGAACATTGGGCAACAAAACTTCATTTCACATAGAGGCCGGGCCCGCAAACTGATTGCGTAGGGTTTGTGACCAGGTCTCCGTCGCTCCGGTGCCCATAACTTTTGATCCGTAAGGAGTTACGCGGCGCACAACATACCGTTGCAAAGCTCTCTCAGAGCTCTAAGACGGGGACAACAGCTTGCTCTCTGTGCCCATTTTTGGAGCCCAAAATTGAACATTTTCATTAGTTTCAGGCCACTTTTCTTCTTTTGCTATGTTTTTCCGTCCCAAATCAAACGTCGTGAATTGTTAAAAGGACGACAACCTGACTCACGGGACATCAGAGGGCCCTACAACGTGTCGATATCACGTCTTTTGAGGATGCTGCATTGTTGAAGCGGATGGGTTGTCGTTAAACCCATTGGGCCTTTTGAATGGGCCATCTCTCTAGGCTGGGACTGTGAACCGTTAACACATATAGGAATTGTGCCCTCAACATGACGGGTGTGAACATACCAACACTAATGCACCGGATCCCATCAGAACTTCGAAGTTAAGCGGGCATGGGCGGGAGTACTACTAGGATGGGTGCCCCCTGAGAAGTCCTCGTGTTGCACCCCCTTTTCAATTTTTTTTGCCTTGGTTAGGGTTGCCAAGATACTTTATCCACCAAATCTCTATTACTGACTCCCACGGAACATTGGGCAAGACAACGTCATTTCGCGTAGAGGCTGGGCCCGCAAACCGAGGGAGTAGGGTTTGTGACCAGGTCTCCGTCGCTCCGGTGCCCATAACTTTTGATCTGAAAGGAGTTACGGGGCGCACAGCATGCCGTTGCAAAGCTCTCTGAGAGCTCTACGACGGGGGCACCTAGCATGCTCGCTTTGCCCGTTTTTGGAGCCCAAAATCGAATGTTTTCATCAGTTTCAGGCCACTTTTCTTCTTTTGATCTATTTTTTCATCTCGGATCGTACGTCGTGAACTGTAAAAAGGACGACAACCTGACTCGCGGGACATCAGAGGGCCCTACAATGTGTCGATTTCACATCTAGCATGCATGCTGCGTTGTTGAAGTGGATGGGTTGTCGTTAAGCACATTGGGCCTTTCGAATGGGCCATCTCTCTAGGCTGGCACTGTAAACAGTTAACACGTAAAGAAATTGTGCCCTAAACATGGCGGGTGCGATCATACAATCACTAATGCACCAGATCCCATCAGAACATCGAAGTTAAGCGTGCTTGGGCGAGAGCAGGACTTGGATAAGTGACCCCCTTGGAAGTCCTCGTGTTGCACCGCCTTTTCAATTTTTGTTGCCCTGGTTAGGGTTCCTAAGATACTTTATCCACCAAATCTCTATTACTGAATCCCACGGAACATTGGGCAAGACAACTTCGCTTCACATAGAAGCTGGGCCAGCAAACCGAGGGCGTAGGGTTTGTGACCAGGTCTCCGTCGCTACGATGCCCATAACTTTTGATCCGGAAGGAGTTACGCGGCGCACAACATACCGTTGCAAAGCTCTCTGAAAGTTCTACGACGAGGACAGCTAGCTTGCTCGCAGTGCCCGTTTTTGGAGAGCAAAATTGAACATTTTCATCAGTTTCAGGCCACTTTTCTTCTTTTGCTCTATTTTTCTGTCCCGGATCGTACGTCGTGAACTGCTAAAAGGACGACAACCTGCCTCGCGGGATATCAGAGGGCTCTACAACGTGTCGATATCAAGTCTTGCGGGGATGCTGCCATGTTGAAGCGGATGGGTTGCCGTTAAACCCATTGGGCCTTTTGAATGGGCCATCTCTCTATGCTGGGACTGTGAACCGTTAACACATATAGGAATTGTGCCCTCAACATGATGGGTGCAATCATACCAGCACTAATGCACCGGATCCCATCAGAACTTCGAACTTAAGCGTGCCTGGGCGAGAGTAGTACTAGGATGGGTGACCCCCTGGGAAGTCCTCGTGTTGCACCCCCTTTTCAATTTTTTTTGCCCTGGTTAGGGTCGCCAAGATACTTTATCCACCAAATCCCTATTATTGAATTCCACAGAACATTGGGCAATACAACTTCGTTTCACGGAGAGGCTTGGCCCGCAAACTGAGGGCGTAGGGTTTGTGACCAGCTCTCCGTCGCTCCGGTGCCTATAACTTTTGATCCGTAAGGAGTTACGCGGCGCACAGCATACCGTTGCAAAGCTCTCTGAGAGCTCTATGAAGGGGACAGCCTGCTTGCTCACTCTGCCCATTTTTGGAGCCCAAAATTGAACGTTTTCATCAGTTTCAAGCCACTTTTCTTCTTTTGCAATGTTTTTCCGTCCCGAATCATACGTCGTGAACTGTTAAAAGTACGACAACCTGACTCGCGGGACATCAGAGGGGCCTACAACGTGTCGATATCAAGTCTTGCGAGGATGCTGCATTGTTGAAACGGATGGGTTGTCGTTAAACCCATTGGGCCTTTTGAATGGGCCACTTCTCGAGGCTGGGACTGTGAACCGTTAACACATATAGGAATTGTGCCCTCAACATGACGGGTGTGATCATACCAGTACTAATGCACCGGATCCTATCCGAACTTCGAAGTTAAGCGTGCTTGGGCGAGAGTAGTACTAGGATAGGAGCCCCCTGAGAAATCCTCGTGTTGTACCCCCTTTTAAATTTTTTTTGCCTTGGTTAGGGTTGCCAAGATACTTTATCCACCAAATCTCTATTACTGAATCCCACAGAACATTGCGCAAGACAACGTTGTTTCACGTAGAGGCTGGGCCCGCAAACCTAGGGCGTAGGGTTTGTGACCAGGTCTCCGTCACTCCGGTGCCCCTAACTTTTGATCTGAAAGGAGTTACGCGGTGCACAACATGCCGTTACAAAGCACTCTGAGAACTCTACGATGGGGGCAGCTAGCATGCTCGCTGTGCCCATTTTTGCAGCCCAAAATCGAATGTTTTCATCAGTTTCAGGCCACTTTTCTTCTTTTGCTCTGTTTTTTCATCTCGGATCGTACGACGTTAACTGTTAAAAGGACGACAACCTGACTAGCGGGACATCAGAGGGCCCTACAACGTGTCGATATCACGTCTAGCAAGCATGCTGCGTTGTTGAAGCGGATGGGTTATCGTTAAGCACATTGGGCCTTTTGAATGGGCCATCTCTCTAGGCTGGGACTGTGAACTGTTAACACATGTAGGAATTGTGCCCTCAGCATGATGGTTACGATCATACCAGCACTAATGCACCGGATCCCATAAGAACTCCGAAGTTAAGCGTGCTTGGGCGAGAGTAGTACTTGGATGGGTGACCTCCTGGGAAGTCCTCTTGTTGCACCCCCTTTTCCATTTTTTTTACCCTGGTTAGGGTTGCCAAGATACATTATCCACCAAATATCAATTACTGAATCCCACGGAGCATTGGGCAAGAAAACTTCGCCTCACGTAGAGGGTGGGCCCGCAAACCGAGGGCGTAGCTTTTGTGTACAGGTCTCTGTCTCTCCGGTGCACATAACTTTTGATCCGTAAGGAGTTATGCGGCGCACAGCACACCGTTACAAAGCTCTCTGAGAGCTCTACTACGGGGGCACCTAGCTTGCTTGCTGTGCCCTTTTTTGGAGCCCAAAATCAAACGTTGTCATCAGTTTCTGGTCACTTTTCTTCTTTTGCTCTGTTTTTTCGTCCCGGATCGTTTGTCGTGAACTGTTAAAAGGACGACAACCTGACTAGTGGGAAATCAGAGGGCCCTACAACGTGTCGATATCACGTCTTGCAAGCATGCTGTGTTGTTGAACCGGATGGGTTGTCGTTAAGCCCATTAGGCCTTTTGAATGGGCAATTTTTCTAGGCAAGGACTGTGAACAGTTAAAACATAAAGGAATTGTGCCCTCAACATGACGTGTGCGATCATACCAGCACTAATGCACCGGATCCCATCAGAACTCCGAAGTTAAGCGTGCTTGGGCGAGAGTAGTACTAGGATGGGTGACACCCTAGGATGTGCTCGTGTTGCACCCCCTTTTCATTTTTTTTTGCCCTGGTTAGGGTTTCCAAGATACTTTATCCACCAAATCTCTATTACTGAATCTCACAGAACATTGGGCAAGAAAATTTCGCTTCACGTAGAGGTTGGGCCTGCAAACCGAGGGCGTAAGTTTTGTGACCAGTTCTCCGTCGCTTCGGTGCCCGTAACTTTTGATCCGTAAGGAGTTACGCGGCGCACAGCATACCGTTGCAAAGCTCTCTGAGAGATCTACGATGGGTGCAGCCAGCTTGCTCGCTATGCCCATTTTTGGAGCCCAAAATCGAACCTTTTCATAAGTTTCAGGCCACTTTTGTTCTTTTGCTCTGTTTTTCCGTCCCTGATCATACGTCGTGAACTGTTAAAAGGACGACAACCTGACTCACGGGACATCAGAGGGCCCTACAACGTGTCGATATCACGTCTTGCGTGGATGCTGCGTTGTTGAAGAGGATGGGCAGTCATTAAACACGTCAGGCCTTTTGAATGGGCCATCTCTCTAGGCTGGGACTGTGAACTGTTAACACATGTAGGAATTGTGCCCTCAGCATGATGGTTACGATCATACCAGCACTAATGCACCGGATTCCATCAGAATTTCGAAGTTGAGCGTGCTTGGGCGGGAGTAGTACTGGGATGGGTGGCGCTGTGGGAAGTCGTCCCGTTGCACCCCGTTTTCAATTTTTTTTGCCCTGGTTAGGGTTGGCAAGATACTTTATCCACCAAATATCTATTACTGAATCCCACGGAACATTGGGCAAGACAAT
Source organism: Ehretia macrophylla (assembly GCA_037974665.1). NCBI lineage: Eukaryota > Viridiplantae > Streptophyta > Magnoliopsida > Boraginales > Ehretiaceae > Ehretia > Ehretia macrophylla. Next base: position 82,898,667 of record CM075765.1, on the reverse strand, counting down.
TTCGTTTCACGTAGAGGCTGGGCCTGCAAACCGAGGGCATAGGGTTTGTGACCATGTCTCCGTCGCTCCGGTGCCCATAACTTTTGATTCGTAAGGAGTTACGCGGCGCACAGCATACCGTTGCAAAGCACTCTGAGAGTTCTGCGACGGGGGCAGCCAGCATGCTCGCTGTGCCCATTTTTGGAGCCCAAAATTGATCGTTTTCATCAGTTTCAGGCCACTTTTCTTCTTTTGCTTTGTTTTTCCATCCCTGATCATACGTCGTGAACAGTTAAAAGGACGACAACCTGACTCGCGGGACATCAGAGGGCCCTACAACGTGTCAATATCACGTCTTGCGTGGATGCTGCGTTGTTGAAGAGGATGGGTTGTCGTTAAACCCGTCGGGCCTTTTGAATGGGCCATCTCTCTAGGCTGGGACTGTGAACCGTTAACACATATAGGAATTGTTCCCTCAACATGATGGGTGCGATCATACCAGCACTAATGCACCTGATTCCATCAGAATTTTGAAGTTAAGCGTGCTTGGGCGAGAGTAGTACTAGGATGGGTGACCCCTTGGGAAGTCCTCGTGTTTCACCCCCTTCTCAATTTTTTTTGCCCTTGTTAGGGTTGCCAAGATACTTTATCCACCAAATCTCTGTTACTGAATCCCACGGAACATTGGGCAAGACAACTTCGTTTTATGTAGAGGCTGGGCCAGCAAACAGAGGGCATAGGGTTTGTAACCAGGTCTCCGTCGCTCTGGTGCCCATAAGTTTTGATCAGTAAGGAGTTACGCGGCGCACAGCATACCGTTGTAAAGTTCTCTAAGAGCTCTACGACGGGGGCAGCCAGCATGCTCGCTGTGCCCATTTTTGGTGCCCAAAATCGTACATTTTCATCAGTTTCAGGCCATTTTTCTTCTTTTGCTCCGTCTGGGATCGTACGTCGTGAACTGTTAAAAGTACGACAACCGGACTCGTGGGACATCAAAGGGCCTACAACGTCTCGATATCACTTCTTGCATGGATGCTGCGTTGTTGAAGCGGATGGGTTGTCGTTAAGCCCATTGAGCCTTTTGAATGGGCCATCTCTCTAGGCTGGGACAGTGAACAATTTACATGTAAAGAAATTGTTCCCTCAACATGACGGGTGCGATCATACCAACACTACTGCACCGGATCCCATCAGAACTCTGAAGTTAAGCGTGCTTGGGCGAGAGTAGTACTAGGATGGGTGACCCCCTAGGAAGTCCTCGTGTTGCACCCCCTTTTCAATTTTTTTTGCCCTGGTTAGGGTTGCCAAGATACTTTATCCACCAAATCTCTATTACTGAATCCCACAGAACATTGGGCAAGACAACTTCGCTTTACGTAGAGGCTGGGCCCGCAAACCGAGGGCGTAGGGTTTGTGACCAGGTCTCTTTCGCTCCGGTGCCCATAACTTTTGATCCGTAAGGAGTTACGCGGCGCACATCATACCGTTGCAAAGCTCTCTGAGACCACTGTGACGGGGGCAGCCTGCATGCTCGCTGTGCCCCTTTTTGGAGCTCAAAATCAAACGTTTTCATTAGTTTCAGGCCACTTTTCTTCTTTTGCTCTGTTTTTCCATCCCGGATCGTACGTCGTGAACTGTTAAAAGGACGACAACCTGACTCGCGGGACATCAGAGGGCCTTACAACGTGTCGATATCACGTCTTGCAAGCATGCTGCATTGTTGAAGCAGATGGGTTGTCGTTAAGCCCATTGGGCCTTTTGAATGGGCCATCTCTCTAGGCTGGGACTGTGAACAGTTAACACAAAGGAATTGTGCCCTCAACATGACGTGTGCGATCATACCGGCACTAATGCACCGGATCCCATCAGAACTCCGAAGTTAAGAGTGCTTGGGCGAGAGTAGTACTAGGATGGGTGACCCCTTGGGAAGTCCTCGTGTTGCACCCCCTTCTCATTTTTTTTTGCCCTGGTTAGGGTTGCCAAGATACTTTATCCACCAAATCTCTATTACTAAATCCCACATAACATTGGGCAAGACAACTTCGCTTCACATAGAGGCTGGGCCCGCAAACCGAGGGCGTAGGGTTTGTGACCAGGTCACCGTCTCTCCGGTGCCCATAACTTTTGATCCGTAAGGAGTTACACGGCGCACAGCATACCATTGCGAAGCACTCTGAGAGCTCTACGACGGGGGCAGCCAGCTTGCTCGCTGTGCCCGCTTTTGGAGCCCAAAATCTAACGTTTTCATCAGTTTCAAGCCACTTTTCTTCTTTTACTCTGTTTTTTCGTCTCGGATCGTACGTCGTGAACTGTTAAAATGACTACAAACTGACTCGCGGGACATCAGAGGGCCCTACAACGTGTCGATATCATGTCTTGCAAGCATGCTATGTTGTTGAAGCGGATGGGTTGTCGTTAAGCCCATTGGGCCTTCTGAATGGGCCATCTTTCTAGGCTGGGACTGTGAACAGTTAACACGTAAAGAAATTGTGCCCTCAACATGACGGGTGCGATCGTACCAGCACTAATACACCGGATTCCATCAGAACTCCAAAGTTAAGCATGGTTGGGCGAGAGTAGTACTAGGATGGGTGACCGCCTGGGAAGTCCTCGTGTTGCACCTCCTTTTCACTTTTTTTTGCCCTGGTTAGGGTTGCCAAGATCCTTTATCCACCAAATCTCTATTACTGAATCCCACGGAACATTGGGCAAGACAACTTCGCTTCACGTAGAGGCTGGGCCCGTAAACCGAGGGCGTAGGGCTTGTGACCAGGTTTTCGTCGCTCCGGTGCCCCTAGCTTTTGATCCGTAAGGAGTTACACGGTGCACATCATACCGTTGCAAAGCTCTCTGAGAGCTCTATGACAAGGGTAGCCAGCATACTCATTGTGCCCATTTTTGGAGACCAAAATCGAACGTTTTCATCAGTTTTAGGCCACTTTTCTTCTTTTGCTTGGTTTTTCTATCCCGTATCGTACGTCGTGAACTGTTAAATGGAGGGCAACCTGACTCGCGGGACGTCAGAGGGCCCTACAACATGTCGATCTCACATCGTGCGAGGATGCAGCGTTGTTGAAGCGGATGGGTTGTCGTTAAGGCCATTGGGCCTTTTGAATGGGCCATTTCTCTAGGCTGGGACTGTGAACCGTTAATACATAAAGGAATTATGCTCTCAACATGACGGGTGCGATCATACCAGCACTAATGCACCGGATCCCATCAGAACTCCGAAGTTAACCGTGCTTGGGCGAGAGTAGTTGTGAGGCCCGACCCCGAATAATGTGTCCTATCTCGATTTGCGTGCCTTAGACCTAAAATTAAATGACCGACCTTGGATTACGTGTCCTCTCTTGATTTTTGTACATTCCTCGTCATACGTGCCTTGACCTAGAATAGTGTGCCTTAATCCTCGATATACGTGCGATACCTAGATAAACATGCCATGACCTTAATTTACGTGCGAGACCTTGATTTGTGTGTGTCTCTTCGTTTCATGTGCATTAACCTTGAACTGCGTGCTTTAACCTAGGTTTAAGAGTCGTGTCTTGAATTACGTGCATTGCATTGAATTACGTGCCTTATTTTGGTCTACGTTCATTCACCTAGGGTTGCGTGTGCTGGCATTAGAATCCGTGCACTTATCTTGAAGTATGTGTCTTAGTCTTGAAATACATGTTGTACCTCGTAGTTCGTGTCTTACCTCGTAATTCGTGTCTACCTCGTAATTCGTGCCCTAGATCTAGGAATCTGTGCCACCATGTTAATCAAGAAAGAATCCTACCCAAAACACTAGACACTAAAATAATCCTATACAATCCACTAATCAATATTATATTCCTAATTCAAATTCTCTACAAACTCCACTAACAACAAAATAATACTAAACTATTCCTACATTTTCCACTATCTATTATTCTATTCATAATTCAACTCATCAACAAACATTCCTATATTTTATTCTACCTAGATTCCCTAATCTCCCAACATTCCTATGACAATTCTAATGACACAAATGCATAAAAAAATTAGTCCTAGACAAACTATGACAAAACACTTAACACAATGCATAAAAAATTGCTCAAATTCTCCTCAAATCTCCACCACTTTCGACCAAGTGCTTCATGCCCATGCTAACATTTCAAAATTCCATCTTGAAGACATGAAAAGTCTGAATTTGTATGCCCAAGGCCGACCATATGCTCAAAAAAATTGCAAAGCCATCACTTTTGTCATATTCTCTCATTTCCTTTCAATTTCTCTCACTTCCCTCTCATTTTCTCTCTCCATTTCGGTTTTGGCTGAGTTCTTCACCTCCATAGCTCATCTTCATCATCCTAAGGTGCATCAAGAAAAACCACAAGCAAAGAAACTCACCCAAGCAAGCTAGGATGCAAGAAACACACATGCAAGCATTTTGAGTCACCATTTTCGGCCTAGGTAAGTTTTCTTGGCTCCCATTTCTTTTCTTCTTGTTCTAACCTCATGCATGTGCTAAGATATTGATCACTAGGCTAGGAAAAATAGATAAATCAAGTTGGAATCTCGGCTAAGCAAGAAGAAGAAGAGATTTGAAGCTTCAACAAGTTTTTGTGCATCTTTGTGGTTGATTGCTAATGTGAGGGTTAAAACCTTTTGAAAACTCTTCAAAAATTCACATGCATGCTCATAAATGTGTGTATTTGCTTCTGTACTTGAGCTATATGGTTGTTCATAAGCTTAAACAACCATGCATGGCAAGATCTTGGCTTGAAAATGATGCTAGGTGAAGTCAAAATTGTTGACAGCTCTCTGACCAGTCTGTTCGAGGTAAGTTTAGCTAGGCAAATGATGTTGAAAATGCATGAAAATTGCTAGGTGACTAGTTTGGACAGTTTTAAAAATTTGTCCCAGAAATAGACCGAAGCAAATTTTGACTCTAAAGTCCTCAAAATTGCAAATCTTCAAAATGTGACCAAATCTGGAAATCTGGAAAAATGAAGCAGGTTTTGGCAGATGCACTAACCTTGTGGAACGAACCATATTTGACTTAGTAAATGATGTTCCAAATTCATTAAATTTGGTGTGCTGCTATATTTTTCAGTTCTGGACAATTTTGTCAGAAATGGACAAAGGCTAAAACTGACCCTAAGGACCTCAAAAACGTCAATTTCTGAAAAGTATGCAAATCTGGACAGTTTTGTGCTACCTCACTGTTTCGGCTATAACTAATGATTCGGAACCCCAATTGATGCAAGGTTTGTTTCTGATTTTAGTTAACTCCTAAGCTTTAATTTGACATCTTATTCACTGGATTTGGATATTTTTTGATCATCCTATTGATTGTGAGAAAACAGCCTATTGCAGTAAGGGTTTCACTTAATGTTGTACTTAGAAAAATTGTGGTGACTTCTCTTGTTGAATTAAATGCTTTGGATTGTAGCTTCGGGATGTTGTGTGGACTGTTTTAAATGTTTGAGGATGTTGAATTAAATGATGCATGGTTTGAGATTGACTTTGAGTTGGGTTGAGGCTCAAATTGCACAAATATACATGAAATGGAAACCCTAATGACTAGGTAGTTTTGCTAAGTATTGATCAATTGGACATTGTGTGGGAATTATATGCTTAGTGGGCTGCCTGTAAATGTCTTATAACTTCAAATGTGATTTTGACCATTGCATGTTGACAAATAAGTTTTTCTTCCACCCGAACCCATGATTGATGTCATTGCATGTTGAATAATCTTATCACTTGATCACGTGGGCTTCGTAATGAGTTATATGGCCTGTTTCACATGTGTTACATGGCTTCCTGTTCAATTTTCATATAACTCTATATGCCTTTCAAGTGAAACTTCCTGTCTTATCGTGCCGTGCTTGTTTACCTGTCAATGTGCAATCTTATGAATGTCCGGAGGCAACCTACTTTGTTGTCCTCCTACTGTGATATATTACCTGTCATGAATGTGCATTTCATACAAGGTTGCAACCTTTCCTTTTGGCATGGTAGCGTTCACGCACACCGGGCGGCATCGGGCTTGCCGGTGCATCCGTGACTACCATGGTCCCATTCCCTCCCTCGCTTGGGGGCTAGACTTCCTCGGAGAGTTGGGTCGTAGGATTTCGGGGTACATCCGGAGTACACCCACCTGGCGTGTTTGGGGAATGATTAAAGTCGGCCGCAACAACTGATTCTGAAACTGATGTGAGAGCAAAAGCTCACTGTATCCTTTTTACTATGTGTATAAGTACTCTCGCTTGGTTCCTAGAGAACCTCGGGGAGGAAAGACTGGTATTTCTGTTTATGCACTTGTATTATTGTTATATTCATGCTTGCAAAAAGGATTTCATAAGTTGAACCGGAAAATGAGTTTCAAAACCTATTTCTCGTTCCCCCTCGCTGAGTTCATAAGGACTCACCCTCTTTTATCATCTCAGGTGAAGAAGATCAAGAACAGGAACTCGAAGATGATGTGCCTAACGATGATTCCTTGGAGTGATTGCCAGTCCCTACGTGCTTTTGTGCTTTGCCTGAAAGTGGTTGCTATATGGATGTTGTGTTTGATTGCAAACTATTCATTTTATTGATGTAAATGACCCAGTTGTAATTTGGGTCTAATTCTGGGATTGTACTATCTATAACCGGATAAACTTTTATTTGGTTGTTTGCTTTCGTTTTCTTAATTGGTAGTTATCGTAGGCAATCAAAACACTAGATGAACCATCAACTAAGTTAATCCTATCTAATTTCACTTAGGTGCTCATTTGCAAACTAAAGGTTAATAGGGCGTAGGGTTTGTGACTAGGTCTCCGTCGCTACGGTGCCCATAACTTTTGATCCGTAAGGAGTTACGCGACGCACAACATACCGTTGCAAAGCTCTTTGAGAGCTCTACGACGGGGGCAGCCAGCTTGCTCGTTGTACCCCTTTTTGGAGCCAAAAATTGAACATTTTTATCATTTTCAGGCAAATTTTTTTCTTTTGCTCTGTTTTTTCATCTCAAATCGTACGTCGTGAACTGTTAAAATGATGACAACCTGACTCGCGGGACTTCAGAGGGCCCTACAACGTGTTGATATCACGTCTGGTGTGGATGCTGCGTTGTTGAAGCGGATGGGTTGTCGTTAAGCCCATTGGGCCTTTTGAATGGGCCATCTCTCTAGGCTGGGACTGTGAACAGTTAACACGTAAAGAAATTTTGCCCTCAACATGACGGGTGCGATCATACCAGCACTAATGCACCGGATCCCATAAAAACTCCAAAGTTAAGCGTGCTTGGGCGAGAGTAGTACTAGGATGGGTGACCCCCTGGGAAGTCCTCGTGTTGCACCCCGTTTTCAATTTTTATGCCCTGGTTAGGGTTGTCAAGATACTTTATCCACCAAATCTCTATTACTGAGTCCCACGGAACATTGGGCCAGACAACTTCGCTTCACGTAGAGGCTGGGCCCGATAAACCGAGGGCGTAGGGTTTGTGACCAGGTCTCTGTCGCTCCGGTGCCCTTAACTTTTGATCCGTAATGAGTTACGCGGTGCACAGCATATCGTTGTAAAGCTCTCTGACAGCTCTACGACGGGGGCAGCTAGCATACTCGCTTTGCCCCTTTTTGGAGCCCAAAATTGAACATTTTCATAAGTTTCAAGCCACTTTTCTTCTTTTGCTATGTTTTTTCGTCCCGGATCGTACGTCGTGAACTGTTAAATGGACGACAACCTAACTCGCAGGAGATCAGAGGGCCCTACAACCTGTCGATATCATGTCTTGCGAGGATGCTGCGTTGTTGAAGCGGATGGGATGTCGTTAAGCCCATTAGGCCTTTTGAATGGGACATTTCTCAAGGCTTGGACTGTGAACCGTTAACACATACAGTAATTGTGCCCTCAACATGACGGGTGCAATCATACCAGCACTAATGCACCGGATCCCCTCAAAACTCTGAAGTTAAGCATGCTTGAGCGAGAGTAGTACTAGGATGGGTGACCCCTTGGGAAGTCCCCGTGTTGCACCCCCTTTTCAATTTTTTTAGCCCTGGTTACGGTTGCCAAGATACTTTATCCACCAAATATCTATTACTGAATCCCCTGCAACATTGGGCAAGAAAACTTCGCTTCACGCAGAGGCTGGGCCCGCAAACCAAGGGCTTAGGGTTTATGACCAGGTCTCCGTCGCTCCGGTGCCCATAACTTTTGATCCGTAATTGTTACGCGGCGCACAGCATACCGTTGCAAAGCTCTCTGAGCGCTCTACGATGGGGGCAGCCAGCTTGTTCGCTGTGCCCATTTTTGGAACCAAAAATCGAACGTTTTCATCAGTTTCAGGCCATTTTTCTTATTTTGCTCTGTTTTTCCGTCCCGGATCATACGTCGTGAACTGTTAAAAGGACGACAACATGACTCGCGAGACATCAGAGGGACCTACAATGTGTCGATATAACGTCTTGCGAGGATGCTGCGTTGTTGTAGCTGATGGGTTATCGTTAAGCCCATTGGGCCATTTGAAAGGGCCATCTCTCTAGGTTGGGACTGTGAACCGTTAACATATATAGGAATTATGCCCTAAACATGACGGGTGCAATCATACCAGCATTAATGCACCGGATACCATCAGAACTCCGAAGTTAAGCGTGCTTGGGCGAGAGTATTACTAGGATGGATGACCCCTGGGAAGTCCTCGTGTTGCACCCCCTTTTTAATTTTTTTTGCCCAGGTTAGGGTTGCCAAGATACTTTATCCACCAAATCTCTATTACTGAATCCCATGGAACATTTGGCATGACAACTTCGCTTCACGTAGAGGTTGGGCCCGCAAACCAAAGGGCGTAGGGTTTGTGACCAGGTCTCCGTCACTACGGTGCCCATAACTTTTGATCCGTAAGGAGTAACGCGGTGCACAGCAAACCGTTGCAAAGCTCTCCGAGAGCTCTACGACGGGGGCAGTCAGCTTGCTCGCTATGCCCATTTTTGGTGCCCAAAATCGAACATTTTCATCAGTTTCAGGCCACTTTTCTTCTTTTGCTCTGTTTTACCGTCCCGGATCATACGTCGTGAACTGCTAAAAGGACGACAACCGGACTCGCGGGACATCAGAGAGCCCTACAACATGTCGATTTCACGTCTTGCAAACATGCTGCGTTGTTGAAGTGGATGGGTTATCGTTAAGCCCATTGGGCCTTTTGAATGGGCCATCTCTCGAGGCTGGGATAGTGAACCGTTAACACATAAAGGAATTGTGCCCTCAACATGACGGGTGCGATCATACAAGCACAAATGCACCGGATCCCATCAGAACTCCGAAGTTAAGCATGCTTGGGCGATAGTAGTACTAGGATAGGTGACCCCCTAGGAAGTCCTCGTGTTGCACCCATTTTCAATTTTTTTTGCCCTGGTTAGGGTTGCCAAGATACTTTATCCACCAAATATCTATTACTGAATCCCACGGAACATTGGGCAAGACAACTTCACTTCACGTAGAGGCTGGGCCCGCAAACCAAGGGCGTAGGGTTTGTAACCAGGTCTCCGTCGCTCTGATGCCCATAACTTTTGATCGGTAAGGCGTTACACGGCGTAAAGCATGCCGTTACAAAGCTCTCTGAGAGCTCTACCACGGGGGCAGCCTGCTTGCTCGGTTTGCCCATTTTTGGAGCACCAAATCGAACGTTTTCATTAGTTTTAGGCCACTTTTCTTCTTTTGCTCTATTTTTCCGTCCCGGATCGTACGTCATGAACTGTTAAAAGGACAACACCCTGACTCGCGGGACATCAGAGGGCCCTACAACGTGTCGATATCACGTCTGGTAAGGATGCTGCGTTGTTGAAGCGGATAGGTTGTCGTTAAGCCCATTGGGCCTTTTGAATGGGCCATCTCTCTAGGCTTGGACTGTGAATTGTTAACAAATAAAGGAATTGTGCCCTCAACAAGACGGGTACGATCATACCAGCACTAATGCACCGGATCCCATCAGAACTTCAAAGTTAAGCGTGCTTGGGTGAGAGTAGTACTAGGATGGGGTACCCCCTGGGAAGTCCTCGTGTTGCACCCCCTTTTCAATTTTTTTTTCCCTGGTTAGGGTTGCCAAGATACTTTATCCACCAAATCTCTATTACTGAATCCCACGGAACATTGGGCAAGACAACTTCGCTTCACGTAGAGGCTGGGCCCGTAAACCGAGGGCGTAGGGTTTGTGACCAGGTCTCCGTCGCTCCGGTGCCTATAACTTTTGATCCGTAAGGAGTTACGCGGCGAACAACATACCGTTGCAAAGCTCTCTGAGAGCTCTACGAAGGGGGCAGCAAGCTTGCTTGTTTTCCCAATTTTTGGAGCCCAAAATCGAACGTTTTCATTAGTTTCAGGCTATTTTTCTTCTTTTGCTATGTTTTTTCGTCTCGGATCAAACGTCGTGAACTGTTAAAAGGACGACACCTGACTCGCGGGACAACAGAGGGCCCTACATTTTGTCGATATAACGTCTTGCAAGGATGCTACGTTGTTGAAGTGGATGGGTTGTCGTTAAGCCCAATGGGCCTTTTGAATGGGCCATCGCTCTAGGCTGGGACTGTGAACCGTTAACACATATAGGAATTGTGACCTCAACATGACGGGTGCGATCATACCAGCACTAATGCACTGGATCCCATCAGAACTCCGGAGTTAAGCGTGCTTGGGCGAGAGTAGTACTAGGAAGGGTGACCCCCTGGGAAGTCCCCGTGTTGTACCCTCTTTTCAATTTTTTTAGCCCTGGTTAGGGTTGCCAAGATACTTTATCCACCAAATCTCTATTACTGAATCCCACAGAAAATTGGGCAAGTCAACTTCGCTTCACGTAGAGGCTGGGCCCGCAAACTGAGGGCGTAAGGTTTGTGACCAGGTCTCTGTCGCTCCGATGCCCATAACTTTTGATTTGTAATTGTTACGCGGTGCACAGCATACCGTTGCAAAGGTCTTTGAGAGCTCTACAAATGGGGCAGCCAGCTTGCTCGCTGTACCCATTTTTTGAGCCTAAAATCAAACGTTTTCATCAGTTTCAGGCCACTTTTCTAGTTTTGCACTATTTTTCCGCCCTGGATCGTACGTGGTGTACTGTTAAAAGGGTGACCCCCTGGGAAGTCCTCGTGTTGCACCCCCTTTTCAATTTTTTTTGCCCTGGTTAGGGTAGCCAAGATACTTTATCCACCAAATCTCTATTACTGAATCCCACGGAACATTGGGCAAGACAACTTCTTTTCACGTAGAGGTTGGGCCCGCAAACCGAGGGCATAAGGTTTGTGACCAGGTCCCCGTCACTCCGGTGCCCATAACTTTTGATCCGTAAGGAGTTATGCAGCGCACAGCATACCGTTGCAAAGCTCTCTTAGAGCTCTACGACGGGGGCAGCCAACTTGCTTGCTGTGCACATTTTGGGAGCCCAAAATTTAACGTTTTCATCAGTTTTAGACCACTTTTCTACTTTTGCTCTGTTTTTTCGTCCCGGATCATACGTCGTGAACTGTTAAAAGGACGAAAACCTGACTCGCGGGACATCAGAGGGCCCTACAACGTGTCGATATCACGTCTGGTGAGGATGCTGCGTTGTTAAAGCGGATGGGTTGTCGTTAAGCCCATTGGGCCTATTGAATGGGCCATCTCTCGAGGCTGGGACTGTGAACAATTAACACATAAAGGAATTGTGCCCTCAAGATGACGGGTGCTATCATACCAGCAATAATGCACCGGATCCCATCAGAACTCCGAAGTTAAGAGTTCTTGGGCTAGAGTAGTACTAGGATGGGTGACCCCCTTGGAAGTCCTCGTGTTGCACCCCCTTTTCAATTTTTTTTGCCATCGTTAGGGTAGCCAAGATACTTTATCCACCAAATCTCTATTACTGGATCCCACGGAACGTTGGGCAAGACAACTTCGCTTGACATAGAGGCTAGGCCCGCAAACCGAGGGCATAGGGCTTGTGACCACGTCTCCGTCGCTCCGGTGCCCATAGCTATTGATCCGTAAGGAGTTACGCGGCACACAGCATACCGTTACAAAGCACTCTGAGTGCTCTACGACGGGGGCAGCCAGCTCTCTCGCTTTGCCCTTTTTGGAGCCTAAAATCGAACGTTTTCATCAGTTTCAGGCCACTTTTCTTCTTTTGCTCTATTTTTCCATCCCGGATTGTACGTTGTGATCTGTTAAAAGGAAGACAACTTGACTCGCGGGACATCAGAGGGCTCTACAACGTGTCTATATCACGTTTGGTGAGGATGCTGCGTTGTTGAAGCGGATGGGTTGTCGTTAAGCCCATTGGGCCTTTTGAATGGGCCATCTCTCTAGGCTTAGACTGTGAACCGTTAACACATATAGGAATTGTGCTCACAAAATGACGGGTGCGATCATACCAGCACTAATTCACCGGATCCCATCAGTACTTTGAAGTTAAGCCTGCTTGGGCGAGAGTAGTGCTAGGATGGGTGACCCCCTTGGAAGTCCACGTGTTGCACCCCATTTTCAATTTTTTTTGCCTTGGTTAGGGTTGGCAAGATACTTTATCCACCAAATCTCTATTACTGAATCGCACGGAACATTGGGCAAGACAACTTTGTTTCACGTAGAGGCTGGGCCCGCAAACCGAGGGCGTAAGGTTTGTGACCAGGTTTCCGTCGCTCCGGTGCCCGTAACTTTTGATCCGTAAGGAGTCAAGCGGCGCACAGCATACCGTTGCAAAGCACTCTGAGAGTTCTACGACGGGGGCAGCCAGCTTGTATGATGTGCCCTTTTTGGAGCCCAAAATCGAACGTCTTCATCAGCTTCAGGCCACTTTTCTTCTTTTGCTCTGTTTTTTCGTCCCGGATCGCACGTCGTGAACTGTTAAAAGGACGAAAACCTGACTCGCGGGACATCAGAGGGCCTTACAACGTGTCGATATCACGACTGGGGATGATGCTACGTTGTTGAAGCGGATGGGTTGTCGTTAAGCCCATTGGGCCTTTTGAATGGGCCACCTCTCTAGGCTGGGACTGTGAACCGTTAACACATATAGCAATTGTGCCCTCAACATGACGGGAGCGATCATACTAGAACAAATGCACCGGATCCCATCAGAACTGCGAAGTTAAGCGTGCTTGGGCGACAGTAGTACTAGAATGGGTGACCCCCTGGAAAGTCCTCGTGTTGCACCCCCTTTCAATTATTTTTGCCCTGGTTAGGGTTGCCAAGATACTTTATCCACCAAATCTCTAATACTGAATCGCACGGAACATTGGGCAAGACAACTTCGCTTCACGTAGAGGCTGGGCCCGCAAACCGAGGGTGTAGGGTTTTTGACCAAGTCTCCGTCGCTCCAGTGCCCATAACTTTTGATCCGTAAGGAGTTACGCAGCGCACAGCATACCGTTGCAAAGCTCTCTGAGAGATCAACGACGGGGGCAGCTAGCTTGCTCACTGTGCCCATTTTTGGAGCCCAAAATCGAACGTTTTCATCAGTTTCAGGCCACTTTTCTTCTTTTGCTCTTTTTTTTCGTCCCGGATCATACGTTGTGAACTGTTAAAAGGAAGACAACCTAACTCGCGGGACATCAGAGTGCCCTACAACGTGTCAACATCACGTCTGGTGACGATGCTGCGTTGTTGAAGCGGATGGGTTCTCGTTAAGCCCATTAGGCCTTTTGAATGGGCTATCTCTCCAGCCTGGGACTGTGAACCGTTAACACATATAGGAATTGTGCCCTCAACATGATGGGTGTGATCATAACAGCAATAATGCACCGGATCCCATCAGAACTACAAAGTTAAGCGTGCTTGGGCGAGAGTAGTACTAGGATGGGTAACCCCCTAGGAAGCCCTCGTGTTGCACCCCCTTTTCAATTTTTTTTGCCCTGGTTAGGGTTGCCAAGATACTTTATCCACCAAATCTCTATTACTGAATCCCACGGAACATTGGGCAAGACAACTTCGCTTCACGTAGAGGGTGGGCCCGCAAACCAAGGGAGTAGGGTTTGTGACCAGGTCTCCGTCGCTCTAGTGCCCATAACGTTTGATCCGTAATTGTTACGCGTCGCACAGCATACCGTTGCAAAGCTCTATGAGTGCTCTACGACGGGGGCAGCTAGCTTGTTCACTGTGCTCATTTTTGGACCCCAAAATCGAACGTTTTCATCAGTTTCAGGCCACTTTTCTACTTTTGCTCTATTTTTTCATCCCGGATCGTACGTCGTCAACTGTTAAAAGGACGACAACCTGACTCGCGGGACATCAGAGGGCCCTACAACGTGTCGATATCACGTCTTGCAAGCATGCTGCGTTGTTGAAGCGGATGGGTTGCCGTTAAGCCCATTGGGCTTTTGAATGGGCCATCTCTCTAGGCTGGGACTGTGAACAGTTAACACATAAAGGAATTGTACCCTCAACATGACGGGTTCGATCATACCAACACTAATGCACCGAATCCCTTCAGAACTTCGAATTTAAGTGTGCTTGGGCGAGAGTAGTACTAGGATGGGTGACCCCCTGGGAAGTCCTCGTGTTGTACCCCCTTTTCAATTTTTTTTGCCCTGGTTAGGCTTGCCAAGATACTTTATCCACCAAATATCTATTACTGAATCCCACGAAACATTGGGCAAGACAACTTCGCTTCACGTAGTGGCTGGACCCGAAAACCGAGGGCGTGGGGTTTGTGACTAAGTCTCCGTTGCTCCGGTACCCATAACTTTTGATCCGTAAGGCGTTACGCGATGCACAACATACCGTTGCAAAGCTCTCTGAGCGCTCTACGACGGGGGCAGCCAGCTTGCTCACTGTACCCATTTTTGGAGCACAAAATCAAACGTTTTCATCAGTTTCAGGTCACTTTTCTTTTTTTGTTCTGTTTTTCCGTCCCAGATCGTACGTCGTGAACTGTTAAAAGGACGACAACCTGACTCGCGGGACATCAGAGGGCCCTACAAAGTGTCGATATCACGTCTTGCAAACATGCTGTGTTGTTGAAGCGGATGGGTTGTCGTTAAGCCCGTTGGGCTTTTGAATGGGCCATCTATTTAGGCTGGGACTGTGAACAGTTCACACATAAAGGAATTGTGCCTCAACATGACGGGTGCGATCATACTAGCACTAATGCACTGGATCCCATCATAACTCCGAAGTTAAGCGTGGTTGGGCCAGAGTAGTATTAGGATGGGTGACCCCTTGGGAAGTCCTTGTGTTGCACCCCCTTTTCAATTTTTTTTCCCTGGTTAGGGTTGCCAAGATTCTTTATCCACCAAATCTCTATTATTGAATCCCACAGAACATTGTGCAAAACAACTTCGCTTCACGTAGAGGCTGGGCTCGCAAACCTAGGGCGTAAGGTTTGTGACCAGGTCTCCGTCGCTCCGGTGCCCATAACTTTTGATCCGTAAGGAGTTACGCGGCGCACAACATACCGTTGCGAAGGTCTTTGAGAGCTCTACGACGGGGGCAGCCAGCTTGCTCGCTGTGCCCGTTTTTGGAGCCCAAAATAAAATGTTTTTATCAATTTCAGGCCACATTTCTTCTTTTGTTCTGTTTTTCCGTCCCGGATCGTACGTCGTGAACTGTTTAAAGGATGACATCCTGACTCACGGGACATTAGAGGGCCCTACAATGTGTCGATATCACGTCGTGCAAGCATGCTGCGTTGTTGAAGCGGATGGGTCATTGTTAAGCCCATTGGGCCTTTTGAATGGGCCATCTCCCTAGGCTGGGACTGTGAACAGTTAACACATAAAGGAATTGTACCCTCAACATAACGAGTGCGATCATACCAGCACTAATGCACCGGATCCCATCAGAACTACGAAGTCAAGCGTGCCTGGGCGAGAGTAGTACTAGGATGGGTGACCCCTTGGGAAGTCCTCGTGTTGCACCCCCTTTTCAATTTTTTTTGCCCTGGTTAGGGTTGCCAAGATACATTACCCACCAAATCCCTATTACTGAATCCCACGGAACATTGGGCATGACAACTTCGCTTCACGTAGAGGATGGG
Organism: Ehretia macrophylla; assembly: GCA_037974665.1. Classification (NCBI taxonomy): domain Eukaryota; kingdom Viridiplantae; phylum Streptophyta; class Magnoliopsida; order Boraginales; family Ehretiaceae; genus Ehretia; species Ehretia macrophylla. The sequence goes on along the minus strand of CM075765.1, from coordinate 82,882,742 downwards.
CCCGCAAACCGAGTGCGTAGGGTTTGTGACCAGGTCTCTGTCGCTCCGGTGCCCATAACTTTTGATCCGTAAGGGGTTACGCGGCGCACAACATACCGTTACAAAGCTCTCTGAGAACTCTATGACGGGGGCAGCCAGCTTGCTCGCTGTGCCCGTCTTTGGAGCCCAAAATCTAACTTTTTCATCAGTTTCCGGCAACTTTTCTACTTTTGCTCTGTTTTTTCATCCCGGATCGTACGTCGTGAGCTGTTAAAAGGACGACAACCTGACTCGCGGGATATCAAAGGGCCGTACAACGTGTCGATATCACGTCTTGCGAGAATGCTGCGTTGTTGAAGCGGATGGGTTATCGTTAAGCCAGTTGGGCCTTTTGAATAGGCCTTCTCTCTCGGCTGGGACTATGAACCGTTAACACATAAAGGAATTGTGCCCTAAACAGGAGGGGTGCGATCATACCTGCACTAATGCACCGGATCCCATCAGAACTCCAAAGTTAAGCGTGCTTGGGCGAGAGTAGTACTAGGATGGGTGACCCCCTTGGGAAGTTCTCGTGTTGCACACCTTTTTCAATTTTTTTTGCCCTTGTTAGGGTTGCCAAGATACTTTATCCACCAAATCTCTATTATTGAATCCCATGGAACATTGGGCTAGACAACTTCGCTTCACGTAGAGGCTGGGCCTGCAAACCGAGGGCGTAGGGTTTGTGACTAGGTCTCCGTCGCTCCGATGCCCAAAACTTTTGATCCGTAAGGAGTTACGCGGCGCACAGCATACCGTTGCAAATCTCTCTGAGAGCTCTACGACGGGGGTAGGTAGCTTTCTTGCTATGCCCTTTTTGTAGCCCAAAAACGAACGTTTTGATCAGTCTCAGGCCACTTTTCTTCTTTGCTCTATTTTTTCGTCCCGGATCGCACGTCGTGAACTGTTAAAAGGACGACAACCTGACTCGCGAGACATTAGAGGGCCCTACAATGTGTCGATATCACAACTGGGAGGATGCTGCGTTGTGGAAGCGGATGGGTAGTCGTTAAATCCATTGGGCCTTTTGAATAGGCCATCATCTCTAGCCTGGGACTGTGAACCGTTAACACATATAGGAATTGTGCCCTCAACATGACGAGTGCGATCGTAACAGCAATAATTCACCGGATCCCATCAGAACTCCGAAGTTGAGCGTGCTTGGGCGAGAGTAGTACTAGGATGGGTGACCCCCTGGGAAGTCCTCGTGTTGCACCCCCTTTTCAATTTTTTTTGCCCTGGTTAGGGTTGCCAAGATAATTTATCCACCAAATCTCTATTAGTGAATCCCATGGACCATTGGGCAAGACAACTTCTCTGAGAACTCTACGACGGGGGCAGCCAGCTTGCTCGTTGTGCCCATTTTTGGAGCCCAAAATCGAACGTTTTCATCAGTTTCAGGCCACTTTTCTTCTTTTGCTCTGTTTTTTTGTCCCGGATCGTACGTTGTGAACTGTTAAAAGGACGACAACCTGACTCGCGGGACATCAGAGTGCCCTACAACTTGTCGATATCAAGTCTTGCAAGCATGTTGCGTTGTTGAAGCGGATGGGTTATCTTTAAGCCCATTGGGCCATTTGTGTGGGCCATCTCTCTAGTCTGGGATTGTGAACAGTTCACACATAAAGGAATTGTGCCTCAGTATGACGGGTGCGATAATACCAGCACTAATGCACCGGATCACATAAGAACTCCGATGTTAAGCGTGCTTGGGCGTGAGTAGTACTAGGATGGGTGACCCCTTGAGAAGTCCTCTTGTTGTCCCCCCTTTTCAATTTTTTTTGCCCTAGTTAGGGTTGCCAAGATACTTTATCCACCAAATCTCTACTAATAAATCCCACGAAACATTGGGCAAGACAACTTCGCTTCACGTAGAAGCTGGGCCCGCAAACCGAGGGCGTAGGGTTTGTAACCAGGTATCTGTCACTCTAGTGCCCTTAACTTTTGATCCGTAAGGAGTTACGCGGGACACAACATACCGTTGCAATGGTCTCTAAGAGCTCAACAACGGGGGCAGCCAGCTTTCTCACTGTGCCCGTTTTGGAGCCCAAAATCGAACGTTTTTATCAATTTCAGGCCACTTTTCTTCTCTTGCTTTGTTTTTCCGTCCCGGATCGTAAGTCGTGAACTGTTTAATGGATGACATCCTGACTCGCGGGACATCAGAGGGCCCTACAACGTGTCGATATCACGTCGTGCAAGCATGCTGCATTGTTGAAGCGGATGGGTTGTCGTTATGCCCATTGGGCTTTTTGAATGGGCCATCTCTCTCGATTGGGACTGTGAACCGTTAACACATAAAGGAATTGTGCCCTCAACAGGACGGGTGCGATCATACCTGCACTAATGCACCGGATCCCATCAGAACTCCGAAGTTAAGGGTACTTGGGCGAGAGTAGTAGTAGGATGGGTGACCTCCTGGGAAGTCCTCGTGTTGCACCCCCTTTTCAATTTTTTTTGCCCGGGTTAGGGTTGCGAAGATACTTTATCCACCAAATCTATATTACTGAATCCCACAGAACAATGGGCAAGACAACTTCGCTTCACGTAGAGGCTGGGCCTGCAAACCGAGGGCGTAGGGTTTGTGATTAGGTCTCCGTCGCTCCGGTGCCCATAAATTTTGATCCGTAAGGAGTTACGCGGCGCACAGCATACCGTTGCAAAGCTCTCTGAGAGCTCTACGACAGGGGCAGCCAGCTTGCTCGCTTTACCTATTTTTGGAGCCAAAAATTGAACGTTTTCATCAGTTTCAGGCTACTTTTCTTCTTTAGCCAAAAATTGAACGTTTTCATCAGTTTCAGGCTACTTTTCTTCTTTTGCTCTGTTTTTCCATCCCGGATCGTACGTCATGAACTGTTAAAAGGACGACAACCTGACTCGCTGGACATCAGAAGGCCCTACAACGTGTCGATATCACGTCTTGTGAGGATGCTACGTTGTTGAAGCGGATGGATTGTCGTTAAGCCCATTGGGATTTTGAATGGGCCATCTCTCTAGGCTTGGTCTGTGAACAGTTAACACATAAAGGAATTGAGCCCTCAACATGACGGGTGCGATCATAACAACACTAATGCACCGGATCCTATCAGAACTCCGAAGTTAAGCGTGCTTGGGTGAGAGTAGTACTAGGATGGTTGACCCCCTTGGAAGTCCTCGTGTTTCACCCCCTTTTCAATTTTTTTTGCCCGGGTTAGGGCTACCAAGATACTTTATCCACCAATTCTCTATTACTGACTCCCACGGAACATTGGGCAAGACAACTTCGCTTCTTGTAGAGGATGGGCCCGCAAACTGACGGCGTAGGGTTTGTGACCAGGTCTCCGTCGCTCCGGTGCCCAAAACTTTTGATTCGTAGGGAGTTACGCAGCGCACAGCATACCGTTGCAAAGCACTCTGAGAGCTCTACGACTGGGGCAGCCAGCTTGCTCGTTGTGCCCATTTTTGGAGCCAAAAATCGAACGTTTTCATCTGTTCTAGGCTACTTTTCTTCTTTTGCTTTGTTTTTCCGTCCCGGATCGTACGTCGTTATCCGTTAAAAGGACGACAACCTGACTAGCGGGACATCAGAGGGCTCTACAATGTGTCGATATCACGTCTTGTGAGGATGTTGTGTTGTTGAAGCGGATGGGTTGTCGTTAGGTCCAGTAGGCCTTTTGAATGGGCCATCTCTCTAGCCGGGGACTGTGAACCGTTAACCCATAAAGGAATCGTGCCCTCAACATGACGGGTGCGATCATAACCGAACTAATGCACCGGATCCCATCAGAACTCCGAAGTTAAGCGTACTTGGGTCAGAGTAGTACTAGGATGGGTGACCCCCTGGGAAGTCCTCGTGTTGCACCCCCTTTTCAATTTTTTTTTCCCTGGTTAGGGTTGCCAATATAATTTATCCACCAAATCACTATTACTGACTCCCACGGAACATTTGGCAAGACAACTTCGCTTCACGTAGAGGCTGGGCCCACAAACTGAGGGCGTAGGGTTTGTGACTAGTTCTCCATCGCTCCGGTGTCCATAACTTTTGATCCGTAAGAAGTTACGCGGCGCACAGCATACGCTTGCAAAGCACTCTGAGAGCTCTACGACGGGGGCAGCCAGCTTGCTCGTTGGGCCAATTTTTGGAGACCAAAATTGAACATTTTCATCTTTTCCAAGCTACTTTTCTTCTTTTGCCCTATTTTTCAATCCTAGATCGTACGTCGTGAGCTGTTAAAAGGACGACAACCTGACTCGCGGGACATCAGAGGGCCCTACAACGTGTCGATATCACGTCTTGCGAGGATGCTGTGTTGTTGAAACGGATGGGTTGTCGTTAAGCCCATTGGGCCTTTTGAATGGGCCATCTCTCTAGGCTGGCACTGTGAACCGTTAACACATATAGAAATTGTGCCCTCAACATGACGGGTGCGATCATACTAGCACTAATGCACCGGATCCCATCAGAACACCGAAGTTAAGCGTGCTTGGGCGAGAGTAGTACTAGGATAGGTGACCCCCTGGGATGTCCTCGTGTTGCACCCCTTTTTCAATTTTTTCTGGCCTGGTTAGGGTTGCCAAGATACTTTATCCAGCAAATCTCTATTACGGAATCCCACGGAACATTGGGCAAGACAGCTTCGCTTCACGTAGAGGTCGGGCCCGCAAACCGAGGGCGTAGGGTTTGTGACCAGGTCTCCGTCGCTCTTGTGCCCATAACTTTTGATCCGTAAGGAGTTACACAGCGCACAACATACCTTTGCAAAGCTTTATGAGAGCTCTACGACGGGGGTAGCCAGCTTGCTCGTTGTGCCTATTTTTGAAGCCCAAAATCGAACTTTTTCATCAGTTTCAAGCCACTTTTCTTCTTTTGCTCTATTTTTTCGACCCGGATCGTACGTCGTGAGCTGTTAAAAGGACAACAACCTGACCCGCGGGACATCAGAGGGCCTTACAACGTGTCGATATCACGTCTTGCGAGGATGCTGCGTTGTTGAAGCGGATGGGTTGTCGTTAAGCCCATTGGGCCTTTTGAATGGGCCATCTCTCTAGACTGGGACTGTGAACCATTAACACATATAGGAATTGTGCCCTCAACATGACGGGTGTGATCATACTAGCAAAAATGCGCCGGATCCCATTAGAACTCCGATGTTAAGCGTGCATGGGCGAGAGTAGTACTAGGATGGTTGACCCCCTGGGAAGTCCTCGTGTTGGCCCCCCTTTTAAATTTTTTTTGCCCTGGTTAGGGTTGCCAAGATACTTTATCCTCCAAATCTCTTTTACCGAATCCCACAGAACATTAGGCAAGACAACTTCGCTTCACGTAGAGGCCGGGCTTGCAAACCGAGGGTGTAAGGTTTGTGACCAGGTCTCCGTCGTTCCGGTGCCCATATTTTTGATCCGTAAGGAGTTACTGGCGCACAGCATACCGTTGAAAAGTTCTCTGAGAGGTCTACGATGGGGGCAGCTACCTTGCTCGTTGTGCCTATTTTTGAAGAACAAACTCTGATGTTTTCATCAGTTTATGGGCACTTTTCTTCTTTTGCTCTGTTTTTCCATCCCGGATCGTACATCGTGAACTGTTAAATGCACGACAACTTGACTTGCGGGACATCAGAGGGCCCTCCAACGTGTCGATATCACATCTTACAAGGATGCTGTGTTGTTGAAGCGGATGGGCTGTCGTTCAGCGCATTGGGCCTTTTGAATGGGCCATCTCTCTAGGCTGGGACTGTGAACCGTTAATACATATAGGAATTGTGCCCTCAACATGACGGGTGCGATCATACCAGCGCTAATGCACCGGATCCCATCAGAACTCCGAAAGTTAAGCGTTCTTGTGCGAGAGTAGTACTAGGATGGGTGACCCCTTGGGAAGTCCTCGTGCTGCACCCCCTTTTCAATTTTTTTTGCCCTGGTTAGGGTTGCCAAGATACTTTATCCCCCAAATCTCTATTACTGAATCCCACAGAACATTGGGCAAGACAACTTCGTTTCACATAGAGGCTGGGCCAGCAAACCGCGGGCGTAGGGGTTATGGCCAGGTCTCCGTCGCTCCGGTGCCCTTAACTTTTGATCCGTAAGGCGTTACGTGGCGCACAGCATACCGTTGCAAAGCTCTCTGAGAGCTCTACGACGGGGGCAGCCAGCTTGCACGTTGTGCCCATTTTTGGAGCCCAAAATTGAATGTTTTCATCAATTGCAGGCCACTTTTCTTCATTTGCTCTATTTTTGCGTCTCGGATCGTACGTCGTGAGCTGTTAAAAGGACGACAACCTGGCTCGCTGGACATTAAATGGCCCTACAACGTGTCGATATCACATCTTGCGAGGATACTGCGTTGTTGAAGCGGATGGGTTGTCGTTAAGCCCATTGGGCCTTTTGAATGGGCTATCTCTCTAGGCAGGGACTGTGAACCGTTAACACATATAAGAATTGTGCCCTCAAGATGACGGGGGCGATCATACTAGCACAAATGCACCGGATCCCATCAGAACTCCGAAGTTAAGCGTGCTTGGGCGATAGTAGTACTAGGATGGGTGACCCCTTGGGAAGTCTTCGTGTTGCACCCCCTTTTCAATTTTTTTTTCCCTGGTTAGGGTTGCCAAGATACTTTATCCACCAAATCTCTGTTACTGATTCCCACGGAACATTGTGCAAGACAACTTCTCTTCACGTGGAGGCTGGGCCCGCAAACTGAGGGCTTAGGGCTTGTGACCAGGTCTCCGTCGCTCCGGTGCCCATAACTTTTGATTCGTAAGGAGTTACGCAGCGCACAACATACCGTTGCAAAGCTTTTCGAGAGCTCTACGACGGGGGCAGCGAGCTTGCTCGTTGTGCCCATTTTGGGAGCCCAAAATTGAACGTTTTCATCAGTTTCGGGCCACTTTTCTTCCTTTGCTCTATTTTTCCGTCCCGAATCGTACGTCGTGAACTGTTAAAAGAAGGAAAACCTGACTCGCGGGACATCAGAGGGCCCTACAACGTGTCGATATCACATCTTGCAAGGATGCTGCGTTGTTGAAGCGGATGGGTTGTCGTTAAGCCCATTGGGCCTTTTGAAAAGGCCATCTCTCTAGGTTGAGACTGTGAACCGTTAATACATATAAGAATTTTGCCCTCAACATGACGGGTGCGATCATACCAGTACTAATGCACCGGATCCCATCAGAACTCCGAAGTTAAGCGTGCTTGGGCGAGAGAAGTACTTGGATGGGTGACCCCTTGGGAAGTCCTCGTGTTGCACCCCCTTTTCAATTTTTTTTGCCTTGGTTAGGGTTGCCAAGATACTTTATCCACCAAATCTCTATTAGTGAATCCCACGGAAAATTGGGCAAGACAACTTCGTTTCACGTAGAGGCTGGGCCCGCAAACCGAGGGCATAGGGTTTATGACCAGGCCTCCTTCACTCCGATGCCCATAACTTTCGATCCGTAAGGCGTTACGCGGCGAACATCATACCGTTGGAAAGCTCTCTGAGAGCTCTACGATGGGGGCAGCCAGCATGCTCGCTGTGCCCATTTTTGGTGCCAAAAATCGAATGTTTTCATCAGTTTCAAGACACTTTTCTTCTTTTGCTCTGTTTTTCCGTCCCGGATCGTACGTCGTGAACTGTTAAAAGGATGACAACCTGACTCGCGGGACATCAGAGGGCCCTCCAGCGTGTCGATATCACGTCTCGCGAGGATACTGCGTTGTTGAAGCGGATGGGTTGTCGTGAAACCCATTGGGCCTTTTGAATGGGCCGTCTCTCTAGTCTGGGACTGTGAAACGTTAACACATATAGGAATTGTGCCCTCAACATGACGGGTGCGATCATAGAAGCACTAATGCACCGGATCCCATCAGAACTTCGAAGTTAAGCGTGCTTGGGCGAGAGTTGTTCTAGGATGGGTGACCCTTTGGGAAGTCCTCGTGTTGCACCCCTTTTCAAATTTTTTTGCCCTGGTTAGGGTTGCCAAGATACTTTATCCACCAAATTTCTATTTCCGAATCCCACGGAACATTGGGCAAGACAACTTCGCTTCATGTAGAGGCTGGGCCCGCAAACCGAGGGTGTAGGGTTTATGACCAAGTCTCCGTCGCTCCGGTTCCCATAAGTTTTGATCCGTAACGAGTTACGCGGCGCACAACATACCTTTGCAAAGCTCTCTAAGTGCTCTACGATGGGGGCAGCTATCTTGCTCGTTGTGCCCGTTTTAGGAACCCAAAATCAAAAGTTTTCATCAGTTTCAGGCCACTATTCTTCTTTTGCTCTGTTTTTCCATCCCCGATCGTACGTCGTGAACTGTTAAAAGGACGACAACCTGACTCGCGGGACATCAACTGGCCCTACAACATGTCGATATCACGTCTTGTGAGGATGCTGCGTTGTTGAAGCGGATGGGTCGTTGTTAAGCCCATTGGGCATTTTGAATGGGCCATCTCTATAGGCTGGGACTGCGAACCATTAAAACATATAGAAATTGTGCCCTCAAGATGACGAGTGCGATCATACTAGCACTAATGCACCGGATCCCATCAGAACTCCGAAGTTAAGCGTGTTTGGGCGAGAGTACTACTAAGATGGGTGACCCCCTGGGAAGTCCTCGTGTTGTACCCCTTTTTAATTTTTTTTTGCCCTGGTTAGGGTTGCCAAGATACTTTATCCACCAACTCTCTATTACTGAATCCCATGGAACATTGTGCAAGACAACTTCGCTTCACGTAGAGGCTGGGCCCGCAAACCGAGAGTGTAGGGTTTGTGACCATGTCTCCGTCGCTCCGGTGCCTAACTTTTGATCCGTAAGGAGTTACGCTGCGCACAGCATACCGTTGCAAAGCTCTCTGAGAGCTCTACGACGGGGGTAGCCAGCTTGCTCACTGTGCCCTTTTTGGAGCCAAAAATCGAACGTTTTCATCAATTTCAGGCCACTTTTCTTCTTTTTCTCTGTTTTTTCATCCCGGATCATACGTCATGAACTGTTAAAAGGACGACAACTTGACTCGCAGGACATCAGAGGGCCCTACAACGTGTCGATATGACGTCTTCCGAGGATACTGCGTTTTTGAAGCAGATGGATTGTCGTTAAGCCCATTGGGCCTTTTGAATGGGCCATCTCTCTAGGCAGGGACTGTGAACCGTTAACACAAATAGAAATTGTCCCCTCAACATGACGGGTGCGATCATACTAGCACAAATGCACCGGATCCCATTAGAACTCCGAAGTTAAGCGTGCTTGGGCGAGAGTAGTACTAGGATGGGTGACCCCCTGGGAAGTCCTCGTGTTGCACCCCCTTTTCAATATTTTTTGCCCTGGTTAGGGTTGCCAAGATACTTTAACCACCGAATTTCTATTACTGAATCCCAAGAAATATTGGGCAAGACAACTTCGCTTCACTTAGAGGCTGGGCCCGTAAACCGAGGGCGTAGTGTCTAGTGACAAGGTCTCCATTGCTCTGGTGCCCATAACTTTTGATCCGTAAGGAGTTACGCGGCGTACAACATACCGTTGCAAAGCTCTCTGAGAGCTCTACGACGAGGGCAGCAGGCGTGCCTGCTGTACCCTTTTTGGAGCCCAAAATTGAATATTTTCATCAGTTTCAGGCCACTTTTCTTTTTTTTCTCTGTTTTTTCGTCCCGGATCATACGTCGTGAACAGTTAAAATGGCGACAACCTGACTCGCGGGACATCAGAGGTCCCTACAACGTGTCGATATCACGTCTTGCGAGGATGCTGCGTTGTTGAAGTGGATGGGTTGTCGTTAAGCCCATTGGGCCTTTTGAGTGGGCCATCTCTCTAGGCTGGGACTGTGAACTTTTAACACATATAGGAATTGTGCCCTCAACATGACGGGTGCGATCATACTAGCACTAATGCACCGGATCCCATCAGAACTCCGAAGTCAAGCATGCTCGGGTGAGAGTAGTACTAGGATGGGTGACCCTCTGGGAAGTCCTCGTGTTGCACCCCCTTCTCAATTTTTTTTGCCCTGGTTAGGGTTGCCAAGATACTTTATCCGCCAAATTTCTATTACTGAATCCCACGGAACATTTGGCAAGACAACCTCTTTTCACGTAGAGGTTGGGCCCGCAAACCGAGGGCATAGGGTTTGTGACTAGGTCTCCGTCGCTCCGGTGCCCATAAATTTTGATCCGTAGGGAGTTACGGGGCGCACATCATACCGTTGCAAAGCTCTCTGAGAGCTCTACGATGGGGGCAGCCTGCTTGCTTGCTGTTTCCATTTTTGGACCCCCAAAATCAAACGTTTTCATCAGTTTCAAGCGACTTTTCTTCTTTTGCTCTGTTTTTCCGTCCGGATCATACGTCGTGAACTGTTAAAAGGACGACAACATGACTCGCTGGACATCAGAGGACTCTACAACATGTCGATATCACGTCTTGCGGGTATGCTGCATTGTTGAAGCGGATGCGTTGTCGTTAAGCCAATTGGGCCGTTTGAATGGGCCATCTCTATAGGCTGGGACTGTGAACCGTTAACACATATAAGAAATGTGCCCTCAACATGACGGGTGCAATCATACCAGCACTAATGCACCGGATCCCATCAGAACTCCGAAGTTAATTGTGCTTGGGCGAGAGTAGTACTAGGATGGGTGACCCCTTGGGAAGTCCTCGTGTTCCACCCCCTTTTCAATTTTATTTTCCCTGGTTAGGGTTGCCCAGATACTTTATCCACCAAATCTCTATTACTGAATCCCACAAAAAATAGGGCAAGACAACTTCGTTTCACGTAGACGCTGGGTCCGCAAATCGAGGGCGTAGGGTTTGTGACCATGTCTCCGTCGCTCCGATGCCCGTAAATTTTTATCTGTAATTGTTATGCGGCGCACAACATAACGTTGCAAAGATCTCTGAGATATCTACGACGGGGGCAGCCAGTTTGCTAGCTGTGCCCGTTTTTGGAGCCCAAAATCGAACGTTTTTATCAATTTCAGGCCACTTTTCTTCTTTTGGTCTGTTTTTCCGTCCCGGATCGTACGTCGTGAACTGTTAAAAGGACGATAACCCGACTCGCGAGACATCAGAGGGCCCTACAATGTGTCGATATCATGTCGTGCAAGCATGCTGCGTTGTTGAAGCGGATGGGTTGTTGTTAAGCCCATTGGGCATTTTGAATGGGCCATCTCTCTAGGCTCGGACTGTGAACCGTTAACACATAAAGGAATTGTGCCCTCAACATGATGGGTGCGATCATACCAGCACTAATGCACCGGATCCCATCAGAACTCCGAAGTTAAGCGTGCTTTGGCGAGAGTAGTACTAGGATGGGTGACCCCCTGGGAAGTCCTCGTGTTGCACCCCCTTTTCAATTTTATGTTGCCCTAGTTAGGGTTGCCAAGATACTTTATCCACCAAATCTCTATTACTGAATCCCACGGAACATTGGGCAAGACAACTTCGCTTCACGTAGAGGCTGGGCCCGCAAACCGAGGGCGTAGGGTTTGTGACTAGGTCTCCGTCGCTCCGGTGCCCATAACTTTAGATCCGTAAGGAGTTACGCGGTGCACAGCATACCGTTGCAAAGCTCTCTGAGAGCTCTACGACAGGGGCAGCTAGCTTGCTCGCTGTGCCTATTTTTGGACCCTAAAATCGAACGTTTTCATCTGTTCCAAGCTACTTTTCTTCTTTTGCTCTATCTTTCTGTCCCGGATCGTACGTCGTGAACTGTTAAAGGGACGACAACCTGACTCGCAGAACATCAGAAGGCCCTACAATGTGTCGATATCACGTCTGGTGAGGATGCTGCGTTGGTGAAGTGGATGGGTTCACTTTAAGCCCATTGGGCCTTTTGAATGGGCCATCTCTCTAGGCTGGGATTGTGAACCGTTAACACATATAGGAATTGTGCCCTCAACATGACGGGTGCGATCGTACCAGCACTAATGCACCGGATCCCTTCAGAACTCCGAAGTTAAGCGTGGTTGGGCGAGAATAGTACTAGGGTGGGTGACCCCCTGGGAAGTCCTTGTGTTGCACCCCCTTTTCAATTGTTTTTGCCCTGGTTAGGGTGGCCAAGATACTTTATCCACCAAATCTCTATTACTGAATCCCACGGAAGATTGTGCAAGACAACTTCGCTTGACGTAGAGGCTGGTACCACAAACCGACGACGTAGGATTTGTGACTAGGTCTCCGTCGCTCCGATGCCCATAACTTTTGATCCGTAAGGAGTTACGCTGCGTACAACAAACCGTTGCAAAGTTTTCTAAGAGCTCTACGACGGGGGCAGCTAGCTTGCTCGCTGTGCCCGTTTTTAAAGCCCAAAATTGAACGTTTTCATCAGTTTTAGGCCACTTTTCTTCTTTTGATAAGTTTTTCCGTCACGGATCGTACGTCGTGAACTGTTAAAAGGACGACAACCTAACTCGTGGGACATCAGAGTGCCCTACAACGTGTCGATATCACGTCTTGCGAGGATGCTGCGTTGTTGAAGCGGATGGGCTGTCGTTGAGCCCATTGGGCCTTTTGAATGGGCCATCTCTCTAGGCTGGGACTGTGAACCGTTAATACATATAAGAAATGTGCCCTCAACATGACGGGTGCGATCATACCAGCACTAATGCACCGAATCCCATCAGAACTTCGAAGTTAAGCATGCTTGGGCGAGAGTAGTAATAGGATGGTTGACCCCTTGGGAAGTCCTCGTGTTGCACCCCTTTTTCATTTTTTTTTGCCCTGGTTAGGGTTGCCAAGATACTTTATCCACCAAATCTCTATTACTAAATCCCACGGAACATTGGGCAAGTCAACTTCGCTTCACTTAGAGGCTGGGCCCGCAAACCGAGGGCGTAGGGTTTGTGAGCAGGTCTCCGTCTATCCGGTGCCTATAACTTTTGATCCGTAAGGAGTTACGCGGCGCACAGCATACCGTTGCAAAGCTGTCTGCGAGCTCTACAACGGGGGCAGTCAACTTGCTTGCTGTACCCTTTTTGGAGCCCAAAATTGAACATTTTCATCAGTTTCTGGCCACTTTTTTTTTCTTTTGCTCTGTTTTTCCGTCACGGATCGTACGTCGTGAACTGTTAAAAGGACGACAACCTGACTCGCGGGACATCAGAGGGCCCTACAACGTGTCGATATCACGTCTTGCAAGAATGCTGCGTTGTTGAAGCGGATGGGGTGTCGTTGAGTCCATTGGTCCTTTTGACTGAGCCATCTCTCTAGGGAGGGACTGTGAACCCTTAACACATATAAGAATTGTGCCCTCAACATGACGGGTGCGATCATACCAGCACTAATGCACCGGATCTCATCAGAACTCCAAAGTTAAGCGTGCTTGGAAGAGAATAGTACTAGGATGGGTGACCTCCTTGGAAGTCCTCGTGTTGCACCCCCTTTTCATTTTTTTTTGCCCTAGTTAGGGTTGCCAAGATACTTTATCCACCAAATCTCTATTACTGAATCCCATAGAACATTGGGCAAGACAACTTCGCTTCACGTAGAGGCTGGGCCTGCAAACCGAGGGCGTAGGGTTTGTGACCAGGTTTTCCTCGCTCCGGTGCCCATAAGTTTTGATCCGTAAGGAGTTACGCGGCACACAGCATACCGTTGCAAAGCTCTCTGAGTGCTCTACGATGGGGGCAGGCAGCTTGCTCGTTGTGCCCGTTTTAGGAACCCAAAATCAAACGTTTTCACCAGTTTCAGGCCACTTTTCTTCTTTTGCTCTTTTTCCGTCCCGGATCGTATGTCATGAACTGTTAAAAGGATGACAACCTGACTCGCGAGACATTAGATGGCCCTATAACGTGTCGATATCACGTTTTGCGAGGATGCTGCGTTGTTGAAGCGGATGGGTTGTCGTTAAGCCCATTGGGCCTTTTGAATGGGCATCTCTCTACGCTGGCAGTGTGAACCGTTAACACATATAGGAAGAGTGCGCTTAACATGACGGGTGCAATCACACCAATACTAATGCACCAGATCCCATTCGAACTCTGAAGTTAAGCGTGCTTGGGCGAGAGTAGTACTAGGATGGGTGACCCCCTGGGAAGTCCTCGTGTTGCACCCCCTTTTCAATTTTTTTTGCCCTGGTTAGGGTTGCCAAGATACTTTATCCACCAAATCTCTATTACTGAATCCCACAAAAAATTGGGCAAGACAACTTCGTTTCACGTGGAGGCTGGGCCCGCAAACCGAGGGCGTAGGGTTTGTGACTAGGTCTCCGTCGCTCCGATGCCCATTACTTTTTATTCGTAATTGTTATACGGAGCACAACATACCGTTGCAAAGATCTCTGAGAGCTCTACGACGGGTGCAGCCAGCTTGCTCGTTGTGCCCGTTTTTGGAGTCCAAAATCGAACTTTTATATCAATTTCAGGCCACTTTTCTTCATTTGCTCTGTTTTTCCGTACCGGATCATACGTCGTGAACTGTTAAAAGGACGACAACCTGACTCGCGGGACATCATAGGCCCTACAACGTGTCGAAATGATGTCGTGCAAGCATGCTGCGTTGTTGAAGCGGATGGGTTATCGATAAGCCCATTGGGCCATTTGAATGGGCCGTCTCTCTAGGCTGGGACTGTGAACAGTTAACACATAAAGGAATTGTACCCTCAACATGACGGGTGCGATCATAGCAGTACTAATGCACCAGATCACATCAGAACTCCGAAGTTAAGCGTGCTTGAAAGAGAGTAGTACTACGATGGTTGACCCCCTGGGAAGTCCTCGTGTTGCACCCCTTTTTCAATTTTTTTTGCCCTGGTTAGGGTTGCCAAGATGCTTTATCCACCAAATCTATATTACTGAATCCCACGAAACATTGGGCAAGACAACTTTGCTTCACGTAGAGGCTGGGCCTGCAAACCGATGGCGTAGGGTTTGTGATTAGGTCTCCATCGCTCCGATGCCCAAAACTTTTGATCCGTATGGAGTTACGCGGCGCACAGCATACCGTTGCAAAGCTCTCTAAGAGCTCTACGACGAGGCAGCAAGCTTGCTCGCTTTGCCCATTTTTGGAGCACAAAATCGAACGTTTTCATCAGTTTTAAGCCAGTTTTCTTCTTTTGACCTGTTTTTCCGTCCCGGATTGTACGTCGTGAACTGTTAAAAGCATGACAACCTGACTGGCAGGAGATGAGAGGGTCGTACAACGTGTCGATATCACGTCTGGTGAGGATGCTACATTGTTGAAGCGGATGGGTTGTCGTTAAGCCCATTGGGCCATTTGAATGGGCCATCTCTCTAGGCTGGGACGGTGAACAGCCAAGACATAAAGAAATTGTGCCGTCAACATGACGGGTGCGATCATAGCTGCACTAATGCACTGGATCCCATCAAAACTCCGAAGTTAAGCGTGCTTGGGCTAGAGTAGTACTAAGATGGGTCACACCCTGGGAAGTCGTCGTGTTGCACCCTTTTTCAATTTTTTTTGCCCTGGTTAGGGATGCCAAGATACTTTATCCACCAAATCTCTTTTACTGAATCCCACGAAAAATTGGGCATAACAACTTCGCTTCACGTAGAGGCCGTGCACGCAAACCGAGGGCGTAGGGTTTGTGACCAGGTCTCCGCCGCTCCGGTGCCCATAACTTTTGATCAGTAAGGAGTTACGCGGCACACAGCATACCGTTGCAAAGCTCTCTGAGAGCTCTATGACGAGGGCAGCCAGCTTGCTCGTGTTCCCGTTTTAAGAACCCAAAATTGAAAGTTTTCATCAGTTTCAGGCCACTTTTCTTCTTTTGCTTTGTTTTTCCATCCCGGATCGTACGTCATGAACTGTTAAAAGGACGACAACCTAACTCGCGGGACATCAGAGGGCCATACAACGTGTCGATATCACGTCTTGCGAGGATGCTGCATTGTTGAAGATGATGTGTTGTCGTTAAGCCCATTGGGCCTTTTGAATGGGCCATCTCTCTAGGCTGGGACTGTGAACCGTTAACACATATCAGAATTGTGTCCTCAAGATGACGGGTGCGATCATACTAGCACAAATGCACCGGATCCCATCAGAACTCCGAAGTTAAGCGTGCTCGGGCGAGAGTAGTACTATGATGGGTGACCCCCTGGGAAGTCCTCGTGTTGCACCCCCTTCTCATTTTTTTTTTGCCCTGGTTAGGGTTGTCAAAATACGTTATCCACCAAATCTCTTTTAATGAATCCCACGGAACATTGGGCAAGACAACTTCGCTTCACTTAGTGGCTGGGCCAGCAAACCGAGGGCGTAGGGTTTGTGACCAGGTTTCCGTCGCTCCGATGCCCATAACTTTTGATCCGTACGAAGTTACGCAGTGCACAGCATACCGTTGCAAAGCTCTCTGAGAGCTCTATGACTGGGGCAGCCAGGTTGCTCGCTGTGCCCATTTTTAGGGCCCAAAATCGAGCGTTTTCATCAGTTTCAGGCCCCTTTTCTTCTTTTGCTCTGTTTTTCCGTCCCAAATCGTATGTCGCGAATTGTTAAAAGGACGACAACCTGACTCGTGGGACATCAGAGGGCCCTACAACGTGTCGATATCATGTCTTGCGAGGCTGCTGCGTTGTTGAAGCGGATGGGTTGTCGTTAAGCCCATTGGGCCTTTAGAATGGGCCATCTCTATAGGCTGGGACTGTCAAACGTTAACACATATAGAAATTGTGCCCTCAACATGACAGGTGCGATCATACCAGCACTAATGCACTAGATCCCATCAGAACTTTGAAGTTAATTGTGCTTGGGCGAGAGTAGTACTAGGATGGGTGACCCCTTGGGAAGTCCTCGTGTTGCACCCCCTTTTCAATTTTTTTTGCCCTAGTTAGGGTTGCCAAGATACTTTATCCACCAAATCTCTATTACTGAATCCCACAAAAAATAGGGCAAGACAACTTCGTTTCACGTAGAGGCTGGGTCCGCAAACCAAGGGCGTAGGGTTTGGGACAAGGTCTCCGTCGCTCCGATGCCCATAACTTTTTATTCGTAATTGTTATACGGCGCACAACATACCGTTGCAAAGATCTCTAGGAGCTCTACGACGGGTGCAACCAGCTTGCTCGTTGTGCCCGTTTTTAGAGTCCAAAATCGACTTTTATATCAATTTCAGGCCACTTTTCTTCATTTGCTATGTTTTTTCGTCCCGGATCAAACGTCGTGAACTGTTAAAAGGACGACAACCTGACTCGCGGGACATCATAGGGCCCTACAACGTGTCGAAATGATGTCGTGCAAGCATGCTGCGTTGTTGAGGCGGATGGGTTATCGTTAAGCCCATTGGGCCTTTTGAATGGGCCGTCTCTCTAGGCTGGGATGGTGAACAGTTAACACATAAAGGAATTGTACCCTCAACATGACGGGTGCGATCATAGCAGCACTAATGCACCGGATCCCATCAGAACTCCGATGTTAAGCGTGCTTGAAATAGAGTAGTACTAGAATGGGTGACCCCCTGGGAAGTCCTCGTGTTGCACCCCTTTTTCAATTTTATTTGCCCTGGTTAGGGTTGCCAAAATACTTTATCCACCAAATCTATATTACTGAATCCCACGGAACATTGGGCAAGACAACTTCGCTTCTTGTAGAGGCTGGGCCTACAAACCGAGGGCGTAGGGTTTGTGAGTAGGTCTCCGTCGCGCCGATGCCTATAACTTTTGATCCGAATGGAGTTACGCGGCGCACAGCATACCGTTGCAAAGCTCTCTGAGAGCTCTACGAAGGGGGGCAGCCAGCTTGCTCGCTTTGCCCATTTTTGGAACACAAAATCGAATGTTTTCATCAGTTTCAGGCTAGTTTTCTTCTTTCGCTCTATTTTTGTTTCTCGGATCGTACGTCGTGAACTGTTAAAAGCACGACAACCTGACTCGCAGGACATCAGAGGGCCCTACAACGTGTCGATATCACGTCTGGTGAGGATGGTGCATTGTTGAAGCGGATGGGTTGTCGTTAAGCCCATTGGGCCATTTGAATGGGCCATCTCTCTAGGCTGGGACGGTGAACAGCTAACACATAAAGAAATTGTGCCGTCAACATGACGGGTGTGATCATAGCTGCACTAATGCACCGGATCCCATCAAAACTCCGAAGTTAAGCGTGCTTGGGCTAGAGTAGTACTAAGATGGGTGACACCCTGGGAAGTCGTCGTGTAGCACCCTTTTTCAATTTTTTTTGCCCTGGTTAGGGTTGCCAAGATACTTTATCCACCAAATCTCTGTTACTGAATCCCACGAAAAATTAGGCAAGACAACTTCGCTTCACGTAAAGGCTGGGCCCGCAAACCTAGGGCGTAGGGTTTGTGACCAAGTCTCCGTCGCTCCGGTGCCCATAACTTTTGATCCGTAATTGTTACGCGGTGCACAGCAAACCGTTGCAAAGCTCTCTGAGAGCTCCATGACGGGGGCAGCCAGCTTGCTCACTGTGCCCATTTTTGGAGCCCAAAATCGAACGTTTTCATCAGTTTCAGGCCACTTTTCTACTTTTGCTCTGTTTTTCCGTCCTAGATCGTACGTCGTGAACTGTTAAAAGGATGACAACTTGACTCGTGGGACATCAGAGGGTCCTACAACGTGTCGATATCACGTCTTGAAAGGAAGCTGCATTGTTGAAGTGGATGGGTTGTTGTTAAGACCATTGGGCCTTTTGAATGGGCTATATCTCTTGGCCGGGACTGTGAACAGTTAACACATAAAGGAATTGTGCCCTCAACATGATGGGTGCGATCATACCAGCACTAATGCACCGAATCCCATCAGAACTCCGAAGTTAAGCGTGCTTGGGCGTGAGTAGTACTAGGATGGGTGACGCCTTGGAAGTCCTCGTGTTGCACGCCCTTTTCATTTTTTTTTGCCCTGGTTTTGGCTTCCAAGATACTTTATCCACCAAATCTCTATTACTGAAGCCCACGGAACATTGGGCAAGACAACTTCGCTTCACGTAGAGGCTGGGCCTGCAAACCGAGGGCGTAGTGTTTGTGATTAGGTCTCCATCGCTCCGATGCCCATAACTTTTGATCCGTATGGAGTTACGCGGCGCACAGCATACCGTTGCAAAGCTCTCTGAGAGCTCTACAATGGGGGTAGACAGCTTGCTCGCTGTGCACAATTTTGGAGCCCAAAATCAAACGTTTTCATCAGTTTCAGGCTAGTTTTCTACTTTTTCTCTGTTTTTTCGTCCCAGATCGTACGTCGTGAGCTGTTAAAAGGACGACAACCTGACTCGCGCGACATCAGAGGGCCCTACAATGTGTCGATATCACATCTGGCGAGGATGCTGTGTTGTTGAAGCGGATGGGTTGTCGTTAAGCCCATTGGGCCTTTTGAATGGGCCATCTCTCTAGGCTGGGACTGTGAACCGTTAACACATATAGGAATTGTGCTCTCAAGATGAAGGGTGCGATCATACCAGCACTAATGCACCGGATCCCATCAGAACTCCGAAGTTAAGCGTGCTTGGGCGAGAGTAGTACTAGGATGGGTGACCCCCTGGGAAGTCCTCGTGTTGCACCCCCTTTTCAATTTTGTTTGCCCTGGTTAGGGTAGCCAAAATACTTTATCCACCAAATCTCTTTTACTGAATCCCACAGAACATTGGGCAAGACAACTTCGCTTCACTTAGAGGCTGGGCCAGCAAAATGAGGGCGTAGGGTTTAAGACCAGGTCACCGTCGCTCCGGTGCTCATAACTTTTGATCCGTAAGGAGTTACGCGGCGCACAGCATACCGTGCAAAGCTCTCTGAGAGCTCTACGACGAGGGCAGCCAGCTTGCTCGCTGTGCCCGATTTCGGAGCCCAAAATTGAACATTTTCATCAGTTTCAGGCCACTTTTCTTCTTTTGCTCTGTTTTTCGGTCCCGGATCATACGTCGTGAACAGTTAAAAGGATGACAACCTGACTCGCAGGACATTAGAGGGCCCTACAACGTGTCGATATCACGTCTTGCGAGGATGCTGCGTTGTTGAAGCGGATGGGTTGTCGTTAAGCCCATTGGGCCTTTTGAATGGGCCATCTCTCTAGGCTGGGACTGTGAACGGTTAACACATATAGGAATTGTGCCCTCAACATGAAGGGTGCGATCATACCAACACTAATGCACCGGATCTGATCAGATCTCCGAAGTTAAGCGTGCTTGGGCGAGAGTTGTACTTGGATGGGTGACCCCCTGGGAAGTCCTCGTGTTGCACGCCCTTTTCAATTTTTTTTGCCCTGGTTAGGGTTGCCAAGATACTTTATCCACCAAATCTGTATTGCCGAATCCCATGGAACATTGGGCAAGACAACTTCGCTTCACTTAGAGGTTGGACCCGCAAACCGAGTGCGTATGGTGTATGACCGGGTGTCCATCGCTCCGGTGCCCATAACTTTTGATCCGTAAAGAGTTACGCGGCGCACAGCATACCGTTGCAAAGCACTTTGAGAGCTCTACGATGGGGGCAGCTAGCTTGTTCGCTGTGCCCGTTTTTGGAGCCCAAAATCGAACATTTTCATCTGTTTCTGGCCACTTTTCTTCTTTTGTTCTGTTTTTCCGTCCCGGATCGTACATCGTGAACTGTCAAAAGTCGACAACCTGACTCGCTGGACGTCAGAGGGCCCTACAGCGTGTCGATATCCCGTCCTGCGAGGATGCTGCGTTGTTGAAGCGGATGGGTTGTCGTTAAGCCCTTTGGGCCTTTTGAATGGGCCATCTCTCTAGGCTGGGAATGTGAACCGTTAACACATAACGGAATTGTGCCCTCAACATGACGGGTCCGATCATACCAGCACTAATGCATCTGATCCCATCAGAACTCCGAAGTTAAGCGTGCTTGAAAGAGAGTACTACTAGGATGGGTGACCCCCTGGGAAGTCCTTGTGTTGCACCTCTTTTTCAATTTTTTTTGCCCTTGTTAGGGTTTCCAAGATACTTTATCCACCAAATATCTATTACTGAATCCAACGGAACATTGGGCAAGACAACTTCGCTTCACGTAGAATCTGGGCCTGCAAACCGAGGGCGTAGGGTTTGTGATTAGGTATCCATCGCTCTGAGGCCCATAACTTTTGATTCGTAAGGAGTTACGCAGCACACAGCATACCGTTGCAAAGCTCTTTGAGAGCTCTACAACGGGGGCAGCCAGCTTGCTTGCTGTGCCCATTTTTGTAGCCCAAAATCGAACGTTTTGATAAGTTTCAGGCTAGTTTTCTTCTTTTGCACTATTTTTCTGTCCCGGATCGTACGTCGTGAACTGTTAAAAGCACGACAACCTGACTCGCAGGACATCAGAGGGCCCTACAACGTGTCGATATCACGTCTGGTAAGGATGCTGCATTGTTAAAGCGGATGGGTTGTCGTTAAGCCCATTGGGCCATTTGAATGGGCCATCTCTCTAGGCTGGGACGGTGAACAGTTAACACATAAAGAAATTGTGCCGTCAACATGACGGGTGATATCATAGCAGCACTAATGCACCGGATCCCATCAGAACTCTGAAGTTAAGCGTGCTTGAGCTAGAGTAGTACTAAGATGGGTGACCCCCTGGGAAGTCCTCGTGTTGCACCCCTTTTCAATTTTTTTTGCCCTGGTTAGGGTTGCCAGGATACTTTATCCACCAAATCTCTATTACTGAATCCCACGGAGCATTGGACAAGACAACTTCGCTTCACGTAGAGGCTAGCCCCGCAAACCGAGGGCGTAGAATTTATGACCAGGTCTCCGTTGCTCCGATGCCCATAACTTTTGATCCGTAAGGAGTTACGCGGCGTACAACATACCGTTGCAAAGCTCTCTGAGAGCTCTATGACGGGGGTAGCTAGCTTGCTCGCTGTGCCCATTTTGGAGCCCAAAATCGAACGTTTTCATTAGTTTCAGGCAGTTTTTCTACTTTTGCTCTGTTTTTCCGTCCAGGATCTTACGTCGTGAACTGCTAAAAGGACGACAACCTGACTCGTGGGACATCAGAGGGCCATACAACATGTCGATATCACGTCTTGCAAGCATGCTGCATTGTTGAAGCTGATGGATTGTCGTTAAGCCCATTGGGCCTTTTGAACGGGCCATCTCACTAAGCTGGGACTGTGAACAGTTAACACGTAAAGAAATTGTGCCCTCAACATGACGGGTGCGATCATATCAGCAGTAATGCATCGGATCCCATTAGAACTCCGAAGTTAAGCGTGCTTGGGTGTGAGTAGTACTAGGATGGGTGACGCCTTGGAAGTCCTCGTGTTGCACGCCCTTTTCAATTTTTTTTGCCCTGGTTTGGGTTGCCAAGATACTTTATCCACCAAATCTCTATTACTGAAACCCACAGAACATTGGGCAAGAGAACTTCGCTTCACGTAGAGGCTGGGTCCGCAAACCGAGGGCGTAGGGCTTGTGACTAGGTCTCCGTCGCTCCGGTGCCCATAACTTTTGATCCGTAAGGAGTTACGCGGCATACAAAATACCGTTGCAAAGCTCTCTGAGAGCTCTATGACAGGGGCTGCCAACTTGCTCGCTGTGCCCATTTTTGGAACCCAAAATCAGACATTTTTATCAGTTTCAGGCTAGTTTTCTTCTTTTGCTCTGTTTTTCCGTCCTGAATCGGACGTCGTGAACTGCTAAAAGGATGACAACCTGACTCGCGGGACATCAGAGGGCCCTACAACGTGTCGATATCACGACTGGTGAGGATGTTGCGTTGTTGAAGTGGATGGGTTGTCGTTAAGCCCATTGGGCCTTTTGAATGGGCCATCTCTCTAGGCTGCGACTTTGAACCGTTAACACATAAAGGAGTTGTGCCCTCAACATGACGGGTACGATCATACCAGCACTGATGCACCGGATCCCATCAGAACTCTGAAGTTAAGCGTGCTTGGACGAGAGTAGTACTAGGATGGGTTACCCCCTGGGAAGTCCTCGTGTTGCACCCCCTTTTCAATTTTTTTTTCCCTGGTTAGGGTTGCTGTGAAACCCCACTTTCTTGCTTATCTCGTTTTACGTGTTTTACCTCGTTTTTCGTGCATATAACCTGTTTATGTGCTATAGGACCTAGAAAGTTATAATTTTGATTTCAATACTTCTAATACGTGCTAAATGTGCATTCATGAAATTTTCATCAAAATCGGAGTCAGAAATTTTATCGTCGATTTTCAGTGAATAGTGTTTTCGAAACACGTCCGCTATAATTTTGAAACTGGTCTTTTTAACCCTTCTAGACCTAGTCCACGGACTTTAGTAGACCTGTGTTTGATGAAAACGGTTTTAAAATCGGCTTAAGAATTTATTAGGGTTTTTACACCGACTTTTGCGAAAATCGAGTTTTAAGCCGACTCGGGTGGAATTCTTTGAATGTAAAACTTCTTGTCACCTAAAAATAACTCACTTGAGATATCTTGGGGGTTGCATAATTAATTTTAACTTGGTGATCACTAAAATGCAATTAAAGACATTAAAAACACAAAATTACCTATTAAAATAACTTTGACTTTAATTAAATAGTTGACCATTTAAGCTTATGTCCTCAACACACACTCACACAACACAAAAACACCACCACACACACACATTGCCGAGAGGAAGAGGAGAGAAAAGAGAAGAGAAAAACTTAAGCTTTCAATCCAATTTTTCAAAGAAAAACCTAGTTTTTGTCCGTGAAACTTCGCACCGACTTGGATTCTGCTTGTTGGGTACGCATTGCACGCATTCCTAGGCTTATATCGCATCTAAGGTGAGAGAAAAATTCTAGATCTCAAAATGTCATTTTTGTGTTTTTGCGTATAAATGAAGATTGAACCGTTAGAATTGAAATCTGATGATAGATTATTGCTCCTTGCATGCTAGGGATCATTATATACTAATACTACAAGTTTCTGTCGGATATAGCATAATTTTTATTTTCCGGGTATTTAATTTTGATTAAAATGTTCAAAGTTGATTTAATTGAGTTGTGTTGCTCGAAATCGATTGCCGTCGATTTCTAAATACTTGATAATTACGTGTTAGCGCTGTTGTAATGCCGAATTTTCGATTACATTGTTTGTGTGGAAATCCGGAAAATCCAGCCATGACGTCATAGGGTTTTAGGGTTATCGGGCATGTTTTGGAGGTGTTATGGTGGATTTCCGAGAGGGCTAATGTAGTAGGTTGAATGGGTGAGTAATAGGAACTGATTTGGCAATGTTTGGATTAGTAGATTGTAAGTTATGAATTTTAGAAGTTAGGTTGTCATTCTTTAATTTCTTGAACGATGCCTTAGATGGTTGGGTAGTGTTCGAGTGATGAATGGTGAGTTGTTGTTGAGTAATTTAGAGTTTAATTATGAATATTAAGCATGTCCGGTTAGATGGCCTACTTTGTCATCTAACTACGTTGTTTGATGTTTAATTTAATATTGATGTTATATTGATGTTATATTGATGTTATTGATTGATTATTATTGAATGCGGGAATCGGGCACTCTTGTTGCTGATCTCCCAATTGATTGATCGATTTATGCTTGCATGATGATTGATGAAAATGGAGCCTTGGTATGTGTGTGCCACCTCTCGGGCAGCGTCGGGCTGTCGGGTTGAAACCGGCATGACTGCCATAGGCTACCCCCAGCTCGCATGACGGAGATGTCATGGAGGGAAGGGGATAGTGAGGTACCTCGGGTGCGTGAGTAATGGGGAGTTATAAGAAGAACGGTTGAGATCGTGATGGCGTTTGGAGCTACACCAAATAGAGTATCCTTATTGAATGGTCATATAGTTATGTGATGATAGCTTTATTTATGTTATTATTGTTGTTGTGTGTTTACTTGCTCAAAGGACTAAATCCAAGGAGCGTAGTGAATACTGTCGAGATCTATCGGATCCTCACTGGGCTTATGTATATAAGCTCACTCTCTATTAATGCATGTTTCAGGTGTACTTTCACAAGATTACGGGTACGTGCCTCCTGAAGAGGAGAATGTGGAAAATGTGCCTTTTGTGGATGAGTCATATGTTCCCGAGTCTTATCTATGACTTTATGTTGTTAAATGTCTTGTATATTAGTTTAATAGACTTTATATGCTTTACGGTTCTTAATGTAATAGATATTGAAAAGATGTTGAACCAAATGATGTTAACTTAGCGGTTTCCTTTTTGTCTATGATTAAATTGTAGTTGTGTCTCAACTTACTTTTGAAATGTATGATGAAGTTGAGGTATTGTATGTCATGTTGGAACGGAGGCGTATAACGAAGATGTTTTATTGTATAATATGGTTGTGTTGTATGTTGTTGTTGTATTGAGGAATTACGGGATGTATGATGTTTAATGAGGTTGGTTTAGAACCTCGGAAATCTGTTTACTGTCGTTATGCCGCCGAAATTCCGTTGCGTCCTGACTGATCGTAGGTGGGGTCGAGTTGGGGCGTGACAGTTTAAGTGGTATCAGAGGTCATGTTAGTTGTCAGCCGGGGTATTCTCGGAATGTGGGTAATGGTCTTAGCATGAAATATGTATGAAAGGGAGGAAAAAAAAATGAAATATGTATTGGTATGATTACTTGATTACGTGATTATGTGATTTAAGTGCTTATGTGATTATGTGATCAATTTGTTTATGTGTTTTATATGAGTTTGTTATTTATGTGTTAATAGTTGTTTATAACCTGTCTACGTGCTATAACTGTGCTAACTCTTTGATTAGTAGAATGGCCGGTCGACCGAGAACCAGAGGTAGGCCTGAGTTGACTGATGAGACTCCGAGTAACGTGGCACCGGGCCGTGACGGGGGTGATGACCGATTTGGAGCCGCTATGGAGCGGATTGCAGAGTTAGTGGCTAGTCAGGCACAGTTATTAGCAGGGCAGGCTGCCCAGAATCAGGCTATGCAGGCTCAGCTTCTGAATATTCAGGGTGGTAACCACGGGCGTGGTACCCTGAAGGACTTTTTTAGGATATCACCCACCGAGATTTCAGGGGGAGCCGGATGATAGGAAGGCGGAGGTTTGGATTAGCAAGTTGGAGAAGATTTATGATCCACTTGGCTATACTGATGAGCAGAAAGTCTCTTTTGCCGTGTATTTGTTAGATGACGAGGCAGAGGAGTGGTGGCGCACGGTAAGGACTAGTTGGGCGGCACAGGGTATTCCTTATATTTGGGGTACCTTTCTGATGGCTTTCCGGGCAAAGTATGTCCCGAGGATTTGCAGGGAACGGAGAGAGGCCGAGTTTCTAGCCTTGGTCCACGGAGATGCCACAGTGCCTCAATACGGGGCCACATTTAATCGATTGTCCCGGTATGCACCGGAGTATGTGGTAGACGAGGAGCGGAGGACTCGCAGGTTTATGTTAGGGTTGCGGCCCGAGATTCAGGATGTGATGGCTCTGAATCGTTATGATATTTTCACTGAGGCTTTTGATGCAGCTTCTAGATTGGAGAAGAGGAAAGGGGATCAGATTGTCTCCAGTCAGCCTAGTAAGAGGCCGTATCAGCCGCCGGGCCAGCAGGTTTTATATAGGCCTCCAGTACAGCAGGTTGTCTACAGGCCACCTGCCCAGCAGGGTTCTTTTAGGCCACAGAGTCAGCAGAGTTATTACCGGCCTCAGTTTCAGCAGAGGCCATATCAGGTTCAGACTCAGTTTAGGCCAGCCCAGTCTCAGGGTCAGTACAGGCCTAGTGTGGTGAGACCTCAGCAGCAGGCTGTATCAGCTGCTTCTTCAGCTTCTGGTTATTCTAGGGGCAGTGCTAGTGCCACATCATCGCAGTGTAATTACTGCAAGCGCTCAGGGCATGTAGAGTCCGACTGCAGGGTAAAGGCAGGGACATGTTTGGGTTGTGGTAGCATCGATCATAGGGTGAGGGATTGCCCTAACTATGCGAGGACTGAGGGTCGGGCAGCGACTCAGGGTTATCAGGGTAGGCCTACGGGCAGTGTACCACAGCAGCAGCGGGTTCAGGCTCGGGCTTATGCAGTTGACTTAGAGGAGATGCCTGAGGAGACTGCAGTTGTGGAAGGTAACTTTCTTATACTTGATCAACTTGTTAAAGTGTTGATTGATTCTGGTGCTACGCATTCTTTCATTACTCCTGCTTGTGTGCAACGTGTTAAATTGCAACCTGAAAGATTGCCTTATGTGGTTGAGATTAGTACCTCTTTGACTGATAAGTATGTTACTGGCTTAGTATGTAAGGATTGTATAATACATGTTAAGGGGCATAATTTTCCTTCGGACCTTATTTTATTTCCTATCCGGGGGTATGATGTTATCTTGGGTATGGATTGGCTTTCTAAGTATGATGCCCAGTTGAACTGTAGAACCAAGGTAGTACAGTTTCGTTTGCCAGATCAGCCAGTAGTTGAGGTAGCGGGTAACCGGGGTGCTAAGACGAGTTTTGTTATCTCAGCAACTAAAGCCGTTAAGTTGGTGAGTAAGGGGTGTTCGGGTTATCTAGCTTATTTGATCAACAAGCCATCTGATAAGCTACAGCTTGAGGAAGTCCCTATTATCCGGGAATATCCTAATGTATTTTCCGAGGAGTTGCCAGGGTTGCCGCCAGATAGGGATATCGAGTTTGTGATTAATCTTGTTCCCGGTACTCAACCTATTTCTAAATCGGCATACCGGATGGCACCAGCTGAGTTGAAGGAGTTGAAGACTCAGTTACAGGAGTTGTTGGAGAAAGGATTTATTCAGCAGAGTTCTTCACCTTGGGGAGCTCCTGTTTTGTTTGTGAAGAAGAAGGATGGTACCTTGAGATTGTGTATTGATTACCGTGGTTTGAATCAGGTGACTATCAAGAATAAATATCCTTTGCCACTGATTGATGAGTTGTTTGATCAACTTCAGGGAGCCAAAGTCTACTCTAAGTTTGATTTGAGGCAGGGGTATTATCAGCTTCGGATTCGCTCAGACGATGTTCCGAAGTCTGCCTTCAGGACTCGGTACGGGCATTATGAGTTTGTTGTTATGCCCTTTGGTTTGACTAATGCACCGGCAGCATTCATGGATCTTATGCATCGAGTCTTTCAGCCGTACTTGGACCAGTTCGTGGTGATTTTTATTGATGATATCTTGGTCTATTCTAAATCTGAATTGGAGCACGAGCAACATCTACGGCTTGTATTAGAGAAGTTGCAGGAGCATCAGTTGTTTGCCAAGTTCAGCAAATGTGAATTTTGGCTGCGACGGATTTCTTTTCTTGGCCATGTTATTACACAGAGTGGTATTTCTGTAGATCCCACTAAGATTGAATCGGTGATGTCTTGGAAGCGGCCAGAGAGTGTTACTGATGTCCGTAGTTTTCTTGGCTTGGCGGGTTATTACCGTAGGTTTGTCAAGGACTTCTCAAAGATTGCGGGGCCACTATCTAAGTTGACTCAGAAACGGACTATCTTTAATTGGGACGAGAAGTGTGAGAGTGGATTTCAGGAGTTGAAGAAGAGGTTAACTACCGCTCCAGTACTTGCTCTACCAGAGGGGACCGATAATATGGTCATTTACAGCGATGCATCCAAGGAGGGCTTGGGATGTGTTCTTATGCAGGATGGCCGAGTTATTGCCTATGCTTCCAGGAAGTTGAAGCCTTATGAGGTGAATTATCCGACTCATGATCTTGAGTTGGCAGCAGTTGTCTTCGCACTGAAAAAGTGGCGTCATTATCTGTGGGGCAGTAAGTTCGAGATTTTCACTGATCATAAGAGTCTTAAGTATTTATTCTCACAGAAGGAGTTGAATATGCGCCAGCGGAGGTGGATGGAGCTTCTTGGAGATTATAATTGTTCTATCAATTATCTGCCTGGTAAGGCAAATGTTGTGGCAGATGCTCTCAGCCGGAAGGCTAGTATTTCTTGTTTGGCTGTCAAGAAGTGGGAGGTTCTTGAGGAGTTTAGTTATTGGAGACCAGAGTTCACTCAGGTTGGGGTGATGTGTTCGCATCTCCGTATTCAGCCTTTATTGTTGTCTCAGATCAGGGAAGCTCAGCAGCTTGATGTTAACCTTCAGAAGATCAAGGATCAGATCACGGATGATCAGTCTGACTTTAAAGTGCATGAGGATGGTATTCTTCGGTTTCGGAACAGGGTTTGTGTTCCCGATGAACCGGGCTTGAGACGAGGTATTCTGGAGGAAGCTCATAATTCTAAATATACTATTCATCCTGGTGGAACCAAGATGTATCGGGATTTGAAACAGCATTATTGGTGGAACAACATGAAGAGGGAGGTTGCTCAGTTTGTGTCTAGATGTTTGACTTGTCAGAGAGTGAAAGCCGAACATCAACGACCAGCAGGTTTGCTTCAACCGTTGGCTATACCAGAGTGGAAATGGGAGCATATTACGATGGACTTCGTCACTGGTTTGCCTAGATCACCGAGGGGTAATGATGCAGTTTGGGTTGTCGTGGATCGTTTGACGAAGACAGCTCATTTTATCTCGATGAGGTTAGGAGATGAGGTTACAAAGCTGACGGATCTTTATCTGGATCAGATTGTTAGACTTCACGGTATTCCATCTAGTATTGTCTCTGATCGAGATCCTCGATTTACTTCTCGTTTGTGGGAGAAACTTCAGGAGACTTTGGGTACTCAGTTGAACTTCAGTACAGCGTATCATCCACAGACCGACGGTCAGTCTGAGCGGACTATTCAGATTCTGGAAGATATGCTTAGGGCTTGTGTTCTGGACTTCGGGAAGAATTGGGAGAAACATCTACCACTTGCCGAGTTTGCCTATAACAATAGTTATCAAGCTACTATTGGAATGGCACCTTTTGCAGCTCTTTACGGTCGTAAGTGCCGTTCACCTTTATATTGGGACGAGGTAGGAGAGATGAAGACTATTGATCCGACTATCATGCCAGAACTTCTTGAGAAGATCGAGAATGTTCAGTTGATCAGGCAGAGAATGCTTACAGCGCAGAGTAGATTCAAGAGTTATGCTGATAAGCGTCGTCGAGACTTGGAGTTTGCAGTTGGAGATCGGGTTTTCTTGAGATTGTCTCCTCGAAAGGGGTTTGTTCGTTATGGTAAAGGTGGTAAGCTGAGTCCGAGATTTGTTGGGCCGTTTGAGATTACTGGCAGGGTTGGTAAGTTGGCATATCGGTTGGCTCTACCGGAAAACTTCTCTAATGTCCACGATGTGTTTCACGTGTCTAATTTGCGGAAATACAATCCGGATCCTTCTCATATTCTTGAGCCAGAGCCGTTACAGCTTCGTGAGAATTTGACTTATGACGAGCGTCCGATTCGTATTCTAGATCAGATGGACCGAGAGTTGAGGTCGAAGAGGATTCCGATGGTTAAGGTGTTGTGGAAGCATCACGGCATTGAGGAAGCTACGTGGGAGAGACGAGATCAGATGCAGCAGCAATACCCAGATCTTTTCCGTACATCAAGTAAGAATTTCGAGGACGAAATTTCTATAAGGGGGGGAGAATGTGAAACCCCACTTTCTTGCTTATCTCGTTTTACGTGTTTTACCTCGTTTTACGTGCATATAACCTGTTTATGTGCTATAGGACCTAGAAAGTTATAATTTTGATTTCAATACTTCTAATACGTGCTAAATGTGCATTCATGAAATTTTCATCAAAATCGGAGTCAGAAATTTTATCGTCGATTTTCAGTGAATAGTGTTTTCGAAACACGTCCGCTATAATTTTGAAACTGGTCTTTTTAAACCTTCTAGACCTAGTCCACGGACTTTAATAGACCTGTGTTTGATGAAAACGGTTTTAAAATCGGCTTAAGAATTTATTAGGGTTTTTACACCGACTTTTGCGAAAATCGAGTTTTAAGCCGACTCGGGTGGAATTCTTTGAATGTAAAACTTCTTGTCACCTAAAAATAACTCACTTGAGATATCTTGGGGGTTGCATAATTAATTTTAACTTGGTGATCACTAAAATGCAATTAAAGACATTAAAAACACAAAATTACCTATTAAAATAACTTTGACTTTAATTAAATAGTTGACCATTTAAGCTTATGTCCTCAACACACACTCACACAACACAAAAACACCACCACACACACACACATTTCCGAGAGGAAGAGGAGAGAAAAGAGAAGAGAAAAACTTAAGCTTTCAATCCAATTTTTCAAAGAAAAACCTAGTTTTTGTCCGTGAAACTTCGCACCGACTTGGATTCTGCTTGTTGGGTACGCATTGCACGCATTCCTAGGCTTATATCGCATCTAAGGTGAGAGAAAAATTCTAGATCTCAAAATGTCATTTTTGTGTTTTTGCGTATAAATGAAGATTGAACCGTTAGAATTGAAATCTGATGATAGATTATTGCTCCTTGCATGCTAGGGATCATTATATACTAATACTACAAGTTTCTGTCGGATATAGCATAATTTTTATTTTCCGGGTATTTAATTTTGATTAAAATGTTCAAAGTTGATTTAATTGAGTTGTGTTGCTCGAAATCGATTGCCGTCGATTTCTAAATACTTGATAATTACGTGTTAGCGCTGTTGTAATGCCGAATTTTCGATTACATTGTTTGTGTGGAAATCCGGAAAATCCAGCCATGACGTCATAGGGTTTTAGGGTTATCGGGCATGTTTTGGAGGTGTTATGGTGGATTTCCGAGAGGGCTAATGTAGTAGGTTGAATGGGTGAGTAATAGGAACTGATTTGGCAATGTTTGGATTAGTAGATTGTAAGTTATGAATTTTAGAAGTTAGGTTGTCATTCTTTAATTTCTTGAACGATGCCTTAGATGGTTGGGTAGTGTTCGAGTGATGAATGGTGAGTTGTTGTTGAGTAATTTAGAGTTTAATTATGAATATTAAGCATGTCCGGTTAGATGGCCTACTTTGTCATCTAACTACGTTGTTTGATGTTTAATTTAATATTGATGTTATATTGATGTTATATTGATGTTATTGATTGATTATTATTGAATGCGGGAATCGGGCACTCTTGTTGCTGATCTCCCAATTGATTGATCGATTTATGCTTGCATGATGATTGATGAAAATGGAGCCTTGGTATGTGTGTGCCACCTCTCGGGCAGCGTCGGGCTGTCGGGTTGAAACCGGCATGACTGCCATAGGCTACCCCCAGCTCGCATGACGGAGATGTCATGGAGGGAAGGGGATAGTGAGGTACCTCGGGTGCGTGAGTAATGGGGAGTTATAAGAAGAACGGTTGAGATCGTGATGGCGTTTGGAGCTACACCAAATAGAGTATCCTTATTGAATGGTCATATAGTTATGTGATGATAGCTTTATTTATGTTATTATTGTTGTTGTGTGTTTACTTGCTCAAAGGACTAAATCCAAGGAGCGTAGTGAATACTGTCGAGATCTATCGGATCCTCACTGGGCTTATGTATATAAGCTCACTCTCTATTAATGCATGTTTCAGGTGTACTTTCACAAGATTACGGGTACGTGCCTCCTGAAGAGGAGAATGTGGAAAATGTGCCTTTTGTGGATGAGTCATATGTTCCCGAGTCTTATCTATGACTTTATGTTGTTAAATGTCTTGTATATTAGTTTAATAGACTTTATATGCTTTACGGTTCTTAATGTAATAGATATTGAAAAGATGTTGAACCAAATGATGTTAACTTAGCGGTTTCCTTTTGTCTATGATTAAATTGTAGTTGTGTCTCAACTTACTTTTGAAATGTATGATGAAGTTGAGGTATTGTATGTCATGTTGGAACGGAGGCGTATAACGAAGATGTTTTATTGTATAATATGGTTGTGTTGTATGTTGTTGTTGTATTGAGGAATTACGGGATGTATGATGTTTAATGAGGTTGGTTTAGAACCTCGGAAATCTGTTTACTGTCGTTATGCCGCCGAAATTCCGTTGCGTCCTGACTGATCGTAGGTGGGGTCGAGTTGGGGCGTGACAGTTGCCAAGATACTTTATCCACCAAATCTCTATTACTGAATTCCACGGAATATTGGGCAAGACAACTTCGCATAACGTAGAGGCTGGGCCCGCAAACCGAGGGCGTAGGGTTTGTGACCAGGTCTCCATCGCTCCGGTGCCCATAACTTTTGATCTGTAAATAGTTACGCAGTGCACAACATACCGTTGCAAAGCACTTTGAGAGCTTTACGACGGGGGCAGCCAGCTTGCTCGCTGTGCCCATTTTTGGAGCCCAAAATCGAACGTTTTCATCAGTTTCACGTCATTTTTTTTCTTTTGCTTTGTCTTTCCATCCCCGATCGCACGTCGTGAACTGTTAAAAGGACGACAACCTGACTCGCGGGACATCAGAGGGCCCTACAACTTGTCGATATCACGTCTTGCGAGGATGCTGCGTTGTTGAAGCGGATGGGTTGTTGTTAAGCCCATTGGGCCTTTTGAATGGGCCATATCTCTAGGCGGGACTATGAACCGTTAACACATAAAGGAATTGTGCCCTTAACATGACGGGTGTGATCATACCAGCACTAATGCACCGGATCCCATCAGAACTCCGAAGTTAAGCGTCCTTGGGCGAGAGTAGTACTAGGATGGGTGACCCCCTGGGAAGTCCTCGTGTTGCACCCTCCTTTTTCAATTTTTTTTCCCTATTAGGGTTGCCAAGATACTTTCTCCACCATATTTCTATTACTGAATCCCACGGTACCTTGGGCAAGACAACTTCGCTTCACGTAGAGGCTGGGCCCGTAAACCGAGGGCGTAGGGTTTAAGACCAGGTCACTGTCGTTCCGGTGCCCATAACTTTTGATCCGTAAGGAGTTACGCGGCGCACAACATACCGTTGCAAAGTACTTTGAGAGCTCTACGTCGGGGGCAGCCAGCATGCTCGCTGTGCCCATTTTTGGAGGCCAAAATAGAACATTTTCATCAGTTTCAGGACACTTTTCTTCTTTTGCTCTATTTTTCCGTCCCGGATCGTACGTCGTGAACTGTCAAAAGTCGACAACCTGACTCGCGCGACATCAGAGGGCCCTACAACGTGTCGATATCACGTCCTGCGAGGATGCTGCGTTGTTGAAGCGGATGGGTTGTCGTTAAGCCTATTGGGCCTTTTGTGTGGGCCATCTCTATAGGCTGGGACTGTGAACCGTTAACACATATAGGAAGTGTGCCCTCAACATGATGGGGGCGATCATACCAGCACTAATGCACCGGATACCATCAGAACTCCGAAGTTAAGCGTGCTTGGGCGAGAGTAGCACTAGGATGGGTTACCCCTTGGGAAGTCCTTGTGTTGCACCCCCTTTTCAATTTTTTTTGCCCTGGTTAGGGTTGCCAAGATGCTTTATCCACCAAATCTCTATTACTGAATCTCACGGAACATTGGGCAAGACAACTTCGCCTCACGTAGAGGCTGGGCCAGCAAATAGAGGGCGTAGGGTTTGTGACCAGGTCTCCGTCGCACCGTTGCCCATAACTTTTGATCCGCAGGGAGTTACGCGGCGCACAGTATACCGTTGCAAAGTACTTTGAGAGCTCTACGATGGGGGCAGCCAGCTTGCTCGCTGTGCCCGTTTTTGGAGCCCAAAATCGAACATTTTCATCAGTTTATGGCCACTTTTCTTCTTTTGTTCTGTTTTTTCGTCCCGGATCGTACGTCGTAAACTGTCAAAAGTCGACAACCTGACTCGCTGGACGTCAGAGGGCCCTACAACGTGTCGATATCACGTCTTGCCAGGATGCTGCGTTGTTGAAGTAGATGGGTTGTCGTTAAGCCCATTGGGCCTTTTCAATGGGCCATATCTCTAGGCTGGGACTGTGAACCGTTAACACATAAAGAATTCTGCCCTCAACATGACGGGTGCGATCATACCAGCACTAATGCATCGGATCCCATCAGAACTCCGAAGTTAAGCGTTCTTGAAAGAGAGTAGTACTAGGATGGGTGACACCCTGGGAAGTCCTCGTGTTGCACCCCTTTTTCAATTTTTTTTGCCCTGGTTAGGGTTGCCAAGATACTTTATCCACCAAATCTCTATTACTGAATCCCACGGAACATTGGGCAAGACAACTTCGCTTCACGTAGAAGCTGGGCCGACAAACCGAGGGCGTAGTGTTTGTGATTAGGTCTCCATCGCTCTGATGCCCGTAACTTTTGATCCGTAAGGAGTTACGCGGCGCACAGCATACCGTTGCAAAGCTCTCTGAGAGCTCTTTGACGGGGGCAGCCAGCTTGCTTGCTGTGCCCATATTTGGAGCCCAAAATCAAACGTTTTCATCAGTTTCAGGTTAGTTTTCTTCTTTTGCTCTATTTTTCTGTCCCGGATCGTACGTCATGAACTGTTAAAAGCACGACAACCTGACTCGCAGGACATCAGAGGGCCCTACAACATGTCGATATCACGTCTGGTAAGGATGCTGCATTGTTGAATTGGATGGGTTGTCGTTAAGCCCATTGGGCCATTTGAATGGGCCATCTCTCTAGGCTGGGACGGTGAACAGTTAACACATAAAGAAATTGTGCCGTCAACATGACGGGTGATATCATAGCAGCACTAATGCACCGGATCCCATCAGAACTCCGAAGTTAAGCGTGCTTGGGCTAGAGTAGTACTAAGATGGGTGACCCCCTGGGAAGTCCTCGTGTTGCACCCATTTTCAATTTTTTTTGCCCTGGTTAGGGTTGCCAAGATACTTTATCCACAAAATCTCTGTTACTGAATCCCACAAAAAATTGGGCAAGACAACTTCGCTTCACGTAGAGGCTTGGCCAGCAAACCGAGAGCGTAGGGTTTCTAACCATGTCTCCGTTGCTCCGATGCCCATAACTTTTGATCCGTAAAGAGTTACGCGGCGTACAGCATACCGTTGCAAAGCTCTTTGAGAGCTCTATGACGGGGAGAGCCAGCTTGCTGGCTGTGCCAATTTTTGGATCCCAAAATGGAACGTTTTCATCAGTTTAAGGCCATTTTTCTACTTTTGCTCTGTTTTTCCGTCCTGGATCGTACGTCGTGAACTGTTAAAAGGACGACAACCTGACTCGTGGGACATCAGAGGGCCATACAACATGTCGATATCACGTCTTGCAAGCTTGCTGCGTTGTTGAAGCTGATGGATTGTCGTTAAGCCCATTGGGCTTTTTGAACGGGCCATCTCTCTAAGCTGGGACTGTGAACAGTTAACACGTAAAGAAATTGTGCCCTCAACATGACGGGTGCGATCATACCAGCACTAATGCATCGGATCCCATTAGAACTCCGAAGTTAAGCGTGCTTGGGTGTGAGTAGTACTAGGATGGGTGACGCCTTGGAAGTCCTCGTGTTGCACGCCATTTTCAATTTTTTTTGCCTTGGTTTGGGTTGCCAAGATACTTTATCCACCAAATCTCTATTACTGAATCCCACGGAACATTGGGCAAGACAACTTCGCTTCACGTAGAGGCTGGTCCCGCAAACCGAGGGCGTAGGGTTTGTAACTAGGTCTCCGTCGCTCCGGTGCCCATAAGTTTTGATCCGTAAGGAGTTACACGGCGTACAGCATACCGTTGCAAAGCTCTCTGAGAGCTCTATGACGGGGGCTACCAGCTTGCTCGCTGTGCCCATTTTTTGAGCCCAAAATCAAACGTTTTTGTCAGTTTCAGGCTAGTTTTCTTCTTTTGCTCTGTTTTTCCGTCCTGAATCGGACGTCGTGAATTGTTAAAAGGACGACAACCTGACTCGCGGGACATTAGAGGGCCCTACAACACGTCGATATCACGTCTTGCGAGGATGCTGTGTTGTTGAAGTGGATGGCTTGTCGTTAAGCCCATTGGGCCTTTTGAATGGGCCATCTCTCTAGACTGGGACTGTGAACTGTTAACACATAAGGGATTCGTGCCCTCAATATGACGAGTACGATCATACCAGCACTAATGCACCGGATCCCATTAGAACACCGAAGTTAAACGTGCTTGGGCGAGAGTAGTACTAGGGTGGGTTACCCCCTGGGAAGTCCTCCTGTTGCGCCCCCTTTTCAATTTTTTTTGCCCTGGTTAGGGTTGCCAAGATACTTTATCCACCAAATCTCTATTACTGAATCCCACAGAATATTGGGCAAGACAACTTCGCCTCACATAGAGGATGGGCCCGCAAACCGAGGGCGTAGGGTTTGTGACTAGGTCTCCGTCGCTCCGATGCCCATAACTTTTGATCCAGAGGGAGTTACGTGGCGCACTGCATACCGTTGCAAAGCTCTCTGAGAGCTCTACGACGGGGGCACCCAACTTGCTCGCTGTGCCCGTTTTTGGAGCCCAAAATTGAACATTTTCATCACTTTCAGGCCAGTTTTCTTCTTTTGCTCTATTTTTCTGTCCTGGATCGTACGTCGTGAACTGTTAAAAGTTGACAACCTAACTCGCTGGACATCAGAGGGCCCTACAACTTGTCGATATCACGTCTTGCGAGGATGCTGCGTTGTTGAAGCGGATGGGTTGTCGTTAAGCCCATTGGGCCTTTTGAATGGGCCATCTTTCCAGGCTGGGACTGTGAACCGTTAACACATAAAGAATTGTGCCCGCAACATGACGGGTGCGATCATACCAGCACTAATGCACCGGATCCCATATGAACTATGAAGTTAAGCGTGCTTACGTGACAGTAGTACTAAGACGGGTGACCCCCTGGGAAGTCCTCGTGTTGCACCCCTTTTCAATTTTTTTTGCCCTGGTTAGGGTTGCCAAGATAATTTATCCACCAAATCTCTATTACTGAATCCCACGGAACCTTGGGCAACACAACTTCGCTTCTAGTTGAGTCTGGGGCCGCAAACCGAGGCCGTAGGGTTTAAGACCAGGTCACCATCGCTCCGGTGCCCATAACTTTTGATCCGTAGGGAGTTACGCGGCGTACAGCATACCGTTGCAAAGCTCTCTGAGAGCTCTACGATGAGGGCAGCCAGCTTGCTCGCTGTGCCCCTTTATGGAGCCCAAAATCGAACGTTTTCATCAGTTTCAGGTCACTTTTCTTGATTTGCTCTATTTTTCCGTCCCGTATCGTACGTCGTGAACTGTTAAAAGGACGACAACCTGACTCGCGGGACATCAGAGGGCCCTACAATGTGTCGATATGACGTATTGCGAGGATGCTGCGTTGTTGAAACGGATGGGTTTTCGTTAAGCCCATTGGGCCATTTGAATGGGCCATCTCTTTAGGCTGGGACGGTGAACAGTTAACACATAAAGAAATTGTGCCCTCTACATGACGGGTGCGATAATACCAGCACTAATGCACCGGATCCCATCAGAACTGCGAAGTTAAGCGTGCTTGGGCCAGAAAAGTACTAAGATGGGTGACCCCGTGGGAAGTCCTCGTGTTGCACCCTCTTTTCAATTTTTTTTGCCTTGGTTAGGGTTGCCAAGGTACTTTATCCACCAAATCTCGATTACTGAATACCACGGAACATTGGGCAAGACAACTTCGCATCACATAGAGGCTGGGCCAGCAAACCGAGGGCGTTGGGTTTTAGACCAAGTCACCGTCGCTCCGGTGCCCATAACTATTGATCCTTAAGGAGTTACATGGCGCACAACATTCCGTTGCAAAGCTCTCTGAGAGCTCTACAACGAGGGTAGCCAGATTGCTTGCTGGGCCCGTTTATGGAGCCCAAAATCGAACGTTTTCATCAGTTTCAGGGAACTTTTCTTGATTTGCTCTATTTTTTCATCCCGGATCGTACGTCGTGAACTGTTAAAAGGACGACAACCTGACTCGCGGGACATCAGAGGGCCCTACAACGTGTCGATATCACGTCTTGCGATGATGCTACGTTGTTGAAGCGGATGGGTTGTCGTTAACCCATTGGGCCTTTTGAATGGGCCATCTCTATAGGCTGGGACTGTGAACCGTTAACACTTATAGGAATTGTGCTCTCAACATCACGGGTGCAATCATAACAGCACTAATGCACCGGATCCCATCAGAACACCGAAGTTAAGCGTGCTTGGGCGAGAGTAGTACTAGGATGGGTGACCCCCTGGGAAGTCCTCGTGTTGCACCCCCTTTTCAATTTTTTTTGACCTGGTTAAGGTTGCCAAGATACTTTATCCACCAAATCTCTATTACTCAATCCCACGAAAAATTGGGCAAGACAACTTCGCTTCACGTACAGGCTGGGCCAGCAAACAGAAGGCGTAGGGTTTGCGTCCAAGTCTCCATCGCTCCGGTGTCCATAACTTTTGATCCGTAAGGAGTTACGCGGCGTACAACATACCGTTACAAAGCACTCTGAGAGCTCTACGATGGGGGCAGCCAGCTTGCTCGCTGGGCCCGTTTATGGAGCCCAAAATCGAACGTTTTCATCAGTTTCAGGCTACTTTTCTTGTTTTGCTCTGTTTTTCCGTCCGGGATCATACGTCGTGAATTGTTAAAAGGACAACAACCTGACTCGCTGGACATCAGAGGGCCCTACAATGTGTCGATATGACGTCTTGTGAGGATGCTGCGTTGTTGAAACGGATGGGATTTCGTTAAGCCCATTGGGCCATTTGAATGGGCCATCTCTCTAGGCTGGGACGGTGAACAGTTAACACATAAAGAAATTGTGCCCTCAACATGACGGGTGCGATAATACCAGCACTAATGCACCGGATCCCATCAGAACTCCGAAGTTAAGCGTGCTTGGGCCAGAGTAGTACTAAGATGGGTGACCCCCTGGGAAGTCCTCGTGTTGCACCCTCTTTTCAATTTTTTTTGCCCTGGTTAGGGTTGCCAAGATACTTTATCCACCAAATCTCAATTACTGAATCCCATGGAACATTGGGCAAGGCAACTTCGCTTCACGTAGAGGCTGGGCCCGCAAACCGAGGGCGTAGGGTTTAAGACCAAGTCACCGTCGCTCCGGTGCCCATAACTATTGATCCTTAAGGAGTTACATGGCGCACAACATTCCGTTGCAAAGCTCTCTGAGATCTCTACAACGGGGGTAGCCAGATTGCTTGCTGGGACCGTTTATGGAGCCCAAAATCGAACGTTTTCATCAGTTTCAGGCAACTTTTCTTGATTTGCTCTATTGTTTCATCCCGGATCGTACGTCGTGAACTGTTAAAAAGATGACAACCTGACTCGCGGGACGTCAAAAGGCCCTACAACTTGTCGATATAACGTCTTGTGAGGAAGCTACGTTGTTGAAGCAGATGGGTTGTCGTTAAGCCCATTGGGCCTTTTGAATGGGCCATCTCTATAGGCTGGGACTGTGAACCGTTAACACATATAGGAATTGTGCCCTCAACATGATGGGTACGATCATACCAGCACAAATGCACCGGATCCCATCAGAACACCGAAGTTAAGCGTGCTTGGGCGAGAGTAGTACTAGGATGGGTGACCCCCTGGGAAGTCCTCGTGTTGCACCCCTTTTTCAATTTTTTTTTGCCCTGGTTAAGGTTGCCAAGATACTTTATCCACCAAATCTCTATTACTCAATCCCACAAAAAATTGGGCAAGACAATTTCGCTTCACGTAGAGGCTGGGCCTGCAGAGCGAGGGTGTAGGGTTTGTGACGAGGTCTCCGACGCTCTGGTGCCCATCACTTTTGCTACATAGGGAGTTACGCGGCGCACAGCATACCGTTGCAAGGCACTTTGAGAGCTCTACGACGGGGGCAGCCAGCTTGCTCGCTGGGCCCGTTTATGGAGCCCAAAATTGAACATTTTCATCTGTTTCAGGCCACTTTTCTTGTTTTGCTCTGTTTTTCCGTCCCGGATCATACGTCATAAATTGTTAAAAGAACGACAACCTGACTCGCGGGACATCAGAGGGCCTTACAACGTGTCGATATCACGTCTTGGGAGGATGCTGCGTTGTTGAAGCGGATGGGTTGTCGTTAAGCCCCTTGGGCCTTCTGAATGGGCCATTTCTCTATTCTAGGATAGTCAACCGTTAACACATATAGGAATTGTGCCCTCAAGATGATGGGTGCCATCTTACATACACTAATGCACCGGATCCCATCAAAACTCCGAAGTTAAGCGTGCTTGGGTGAGAGTAGTACTAGGATGGGTGACCCCATGGGAAGTCCTTGTGTTGCACCCCCTTTTCAATTTTTTTTGCCCTGGTTAGGGTTGCCAAGATACTTTATCCACCAAATCTCTGTTACTGAATCCCACGTAACATTGGGTAAGACAACTTCGCTTCACGTAGAGGCTGGGCACGCAAACCGAGGGCGTAGGGTTTGTGACTAGGTCTCCGTCTCTCCGGTGCCCGTAACTTTTGATACGTAAGGAGTTATGCGGCGCACTACATACCGTTGCAAAGCTCTCTGAGAGCTCTACGACGGGGGCAGCCAGCTTGCTCACTGGGCCCGTTTATGGAGCCCAAAATCGAACGTTTTCCACAGTTTCAGGCCACTTTTCTTGTTTTGCTCTGTTTTTCCGTCTGGGATCGTACGTCGTGAACGGTTAAAAGGACGACAACCTGACTCGCGGGACATAAGAGGGCCCTACAACGTGTCGATATCACGTCTTGGGAGTATGCTACGTTGTTGAAGCGGATGGGATGTCTTTAAGCCCATTGGGCCTTTTGAATGGGCCACCTCTCTAGGCTAGGACTGTGAACTGTTAACACATATAGGAATTGTGCCCTCAACATGACGGGTGCGATCATACCAGTACTAATGCACTGGATCCCATCAAAACTCCGTAGTTAAGCATGCTTGGGAGAGAGTAGTACTAGGATGGGTGACCCCTTAGGAAGTCCTCGTGTTGCACCCTCTTTTCAATTTTTTTTGCCCTGGTTAGGGTTGCCAAGATACTTTGTCCACCAAATCTCTATTACTGAATCCCATAGAACATTGGGCAAGACAACTTCGCTTCACATAGAGGCTGGGCCCACAAACTGATGGCGTATGGTTTGTGACCAGGTCTCCGTTTCTCCAGTGCCCATATCTTTTGATTCGTAAGGAGTTACGCAGCGCACAGCATACCGTTGCAAAGCTCTCTGCATGCTCTACGATGGGGCAGCTATCTTGCTCGCTGTGCCCATTTATGGAGCCGAAAATCGAACGTTTTCATCAGTTTCA
Organism: Ehretia macrophylla; assembly: GCA_037974665.1. Taxonomy (NCBI): domain Eukaryota; kingdom Viridiplantae; phylum Streptophyta; class Magnoliopsida; order Boraginales; family Ehretiaceae; genus Ehretia; species Ehretia macrophylla. Next base: position 82,840,956 of record CM075765.1, on the reverse strand, counting down.
GGCCACTTTTCTTGTTTTATTATGTTTTTTCAGCTCAGATCGTACGTCGAGAACTGTAAAAAGGACGACAACCTGACACGCTAGTCATCAGATGGCCCTACAACGTGTCGATATAACGTCTTGCGATGATGCTACGTTGTTGAAGCAGATGGGTTGTCGTTAAGCCCATTGGACGTTGTGAATGGGCCATGTCTCTACGCAAGGACTGTGAACTGTTAACACATATAGGAATTGTGCCCCCAACATGATGGGTGTGATCATACCAGCACTACTGCACCAGATCCCCTCAGAACTCCGAAGTTAAGCGTGCTTGGGCGAGAGTAGTACTACGATGGGTAACACCCTGGGAAGTCGTCGTGTTGCACCCCCTTTTCAATTTTTTTTGCCCTGGTTAGGGTTTCCAAGGTACTTTATCCACCAAATCTCTATTACTGAATCCCACTGAACATTGGGCAAGACAACTTCGTTTCACGTAGAGGCTGGTCCCGCAAACCGAGGGCATATGGTTTGTGACCAGGTCTCCGTTGCTCCGGTGCCAATAACTTTTGATCCGTAGGGAGTTACACGGCTCACAGCATACCGTCCCAAAGCTATCTGAGAGCTCTACGACGGGGGCAGCTTGCTTGCTCGCTGTGCCCGATTTTGGAGCCCAAAATCGAACGTTTTCATCAGTTTCAGGCAACCTTTCTTCTTTTGATGTGTTTTTCCATCCCGGATCGTACGTCGTGAGATGTTAAAAGGATGACAACCTTACTCGCGGGACATTAGAGGGCCCTACAACACGTCGATATCACCTCTTGCGAAGATACTGCGTTGTTGAAGTGGATGGGTTGTCGTTAAGCCCATTGGGCCTTTTGAATTGGCCATCTCTTTAGGATGGGACTGTGAACCGTTAACAAATAAAGGAATTGTGCCTCAACATGACGGGTGCAATCATACCAGCACTAATGCACCGGATTCCATCAGAACTCCGAAGCTAAGCGTGCTTGGGCAAGAGTAGTCCTAGTATGGGTGACCCCTTGGGAAGTACACGTGCTGCACCCCCTTTTTAAATTTTTTTGCCCTGGCGAGGGTTGCCAAGATACTTTATCCACGAAATCTCTATTACGGAATCCCACGGAACATTGGGCAAGACAACTTCAATTCACGTAGAGGCCGGGCCCGCAAATCGAGGGCGTAGGGTTTGTGACCAGGTCTCCGTCGCTCTGGTGCACATAACTTTTGATCCGTAAGGAGTTACGCGGTGCACAGCATACCGTTGCAAAGCTCACTGAGAGCTCTACGACGGGGGCAGCCAGCTTGCTCGCTGTGCCCATTTTTGGGGCCCAAAATCGAATGTTTTCATCTGTTTCAGGGCACTTTTCTTCTTTTGCTCTGCTTTTTCCGTCTCGGAACATAAGTCGTGAACTGTTAAAAAAATGACAACCTGACTCGCGGGACATGAGAGGGCCCTACAACGTGTCGATATCACGCCTTGCGAGGATGCTGCGTTTTTGAAGCGGATGGGTTGTTGTTAAGCCCATTGGGCCTTTTGAATTGGCCATCTCTATAGGCTGGAACTGTGAACCGTTAACACATATAGGAATTGTGACCTCAACATGACGGGTGCAATCATACCAGCACTAATGCACTAGATCCCATCAGAACTTTGAAGTTAAGTGTGCTTGGGCCAGAGTAGTACTAGGATGGGTGACCCCCTAGGAAGTCCTCGTGTTACACCCCTTTTTCAATTTTTTTTTGCCCTGGTTAGGGTTGCCAAGATACTTTATCCACCAAATCTCTATTACTGAATCCCACAAAAAATTGGGCAAGACAACTTCGCTTCACGTAGAGGCTGGGCCCGCAAATCGAGGGCGTTGGGTTTTTGGCCAGGTCTCCATCGCTCCGGTGCCCATAACTTTTGATACGCAGGGAGTTACGTGGTGCACAACATGCCGTTACAAAGCTCTCTTTGAGATCTACGACGGGGGAAGCTAGCTTGCTCGCTGTGCCCCTTTTTGGAGCCCAAAATCGAACGTTTTCATCAGTTTCAGGCCACTTTTCTTCTTTTGCTATGTTTTTTCATCCCGGATCATATGTTGTGAACTGTTAAAAGGACGACAACCTGACTCGCGGGACATCAGAGGGCCCTACAACATGACGATATCACGACTTGCGAGATTGCTGCGTTGTTGAAGCAGATGGGTTGTCGTTAACCCATTGGGCCTTTGGAATGGGCCATCTCTCTAGGCTGGGACTGTGAACCGTTAACACGTAAAGGAATTGTGCCCTCAACATGACGGGTGCGATAATACCAGCACTAATGCACCGGATCCCATCAGAACTCCGAAGTTAAGCGTGCTTGGGCGAGAATAGTACTAGGATGGGTGACCCTTGGGAAGTCCTCGTGTTGCACCCCCTTTTCAATTTTTTTTGCCCTGGTTAGGGTTGCCAAGATACTTTATACACGAAATCTCTATTACTGAATCCCACGGAACATTGGGCAAGACAACTTCGCTTCACGTAGAGGCTGGGCCCGCAAACCAAGGGCGTAGGTTTGTGACTAGGTCTCCGTCGCTCCGATGCCCGTAACTTTTGATCGGTAAGGAGTTAAACGGCGCACAGCATACAGTAGCAAAGCTCTCTGAGAGCTCTACGACTGGGGCAGCCAGCTTGCTCGCTGGGCCCGTTTATGGAGCGCAAAATCGAACGTTTTCATCAATTTCAGGCCACTTTTCTTGTTTTGCTCAGTTTTTCCATCCCGAATCGTACATCGTGAACTTTTAAAATGACGACAACCTGACTCGTGGGACATCAGAGGGCCCTACAATGTGTCGATATCGTGCTTGCAGGGATGTTGCGTTGTTGAAGCGGATGGGTTGTCGTTAAGCCCATTGGGCCTTTTGAATGGGCCATCTCTCTAGGCTAGCACTGTGAACCGTTAACACATATAGGAATTGTGCCCTCAACATGACAGGTGCGATCATACCAGCACTAATGCACCGGATCCCATCAGAACTCCGAAGTTGAGCGTGCTTGGGCGAGAGTAGTACTTGGATGGATGACCCCCTGGGAAGTCCTCATGTTGCACCCCATTTTCAATTTTTTTTGCCCTAGTTAGGGTTGCCAAGATAATTTATCTACCAAATCTCTATTACCGAATCGCACGGAACATTGGGCAAGACAACTTCGCTTCACGTAGAGGCCGGGCCCGCAAACCGAGGGCTGCCCCAAACTTTTGATCTGTAGGGAGTCATGCAGCATACAGCATACCGTTGCAAAGCTCTCTGAGAGCTCTACGACGGGGGCAGCCAGCTTGCTCGCTGTGCCTGTTTTTGGATCCCAAAATCGAACGTTTTCATCAGTTTCAAGCTACTTTTATTCTTTTGCTATGTTTTTCTGACCCGGATCATACGTCGTGAACTGTTAAAAGGAAGACAACCTGACTCGCGGGACATCAGAGGGCCATACAACATGTCGATATAGCGTCTTGCGAGGATGCTGCGTTATTGAAGTGGATGGGTTGTCGTTAAGCCCATTGGTCCTTTTGAATGGGCCATCTCTCTAGGCTGGGACTCTGAACCGTTAACACATATAGGAATTGTGCCCTCAACTTGACGGGTGCGATCATACCAGCACTAATGTTCCGGATCCCATCAGAACTCCGAAGTTAAGCGTGCTTGGGCGAGAATAGTACTAGGATGGGTGACCCCCTGGGAAGTCCTCGTGTTGCACCCCCTTTTCAATTTTTTTTGCCCTGGTTAGGGTTGCCAAGATACTTTATCCACGAAATCTCTATTACTGAATCCCACGGAACACTGGGCAAGATAACTTCGCTTCACGTAGTGGCTGGGCCTGCAAACCAAGGGCGTAGGGTTTGTGACCAGGTCTTCGTCGCTCCGGTGCCCATAACTTTTGATCCGTAAGGAGTCATGCGGCGCATAGCATACCGTTGCAAAGCTCTCTGAAAGCTCTATGACGGGGGCAGCCAGCTTGTTCGCCGTGCCCCTTTTTGGAGCCAAAAATCGAACGTTTTCATCAATTTCTGGCCACTTTTTTTTTTGCTCTATTTTTTCATCCCGGATAGTACGTCGTGATTAGTTAAAAGGACGACAACCTGACTCGCGGGACATCAGAGGGCCCTACAACGTGTCGATATCACGTATTGCGAGGATGCTGCGTCGTTGAAGCAGATGGGTTTTCGTTAAGCCCATTGGGCCTTTGGAATGGGCCATCTCTATAGGTTGGGACTGTGTACCGTTAACACATATAGGAATTGTGCCCTAAACATGACGGGTGCCATCATACCAGCACTAATGCACCGGATCCCATCAGAACTCCGAACTTAAGCGTGCTTGGGCGAGAGTAGTACTAGGATGGGTGACCCCCTGGGAAGTCATCGTGTTGCACCCCCTTTTCAATTTTTTTTGCCCTGTCTAGGGTTGCCAAGATACTTTATCCATGAAATCTCTATTACTGAATCGCACAGAACATTGGGCCAGACAACTTTACTTCACGTAGAGGCTGGGCCTGGAAACCGAGGGCGTAGGTTTGTGACTAGGTCTCCGTCGCTCCGATGCCCGTAACTTTTGATCCGTAAGGAGTTAAACGGCGCACAGCATACAGTAGCAAAGCTCTCCCAGAGCTCTACGACTGGTGCAGCCAGCTTGCTCGCTGGGCCCGTTTATGGAGCCTAAAATCGAACGTTTTCATCAATTTCAGGCCACTTTTCTTGTTTTGCTCAATTTTTCCATCCCGAATCGTACGTCGTGAACTTTTAAAATGACGATAACCTGACTCGTGGGACATCAGAGGGCCCTTCAATGTGTCGATATCGTGCTTGCGGGGATGTTGTGTTGTCGAAGCAGATGGGTTGTCGTTAAGCCCTTTGGGCCTTTTGAATGGGCCATCTCTCTAGGCTAGGAAAGTGAACCGTTAACACATATAGGAATTGTGCGCTAAGCATGACGGGTGCGATGATACCAGCACTAATGCACCGGATCCCATCAGAACTCCGAAGTTAAGCGTGCTTGGGTGAGAGTAGTACTAGGATGGGTGACCCCCTGGGAAGTCCTCATGTTGCACCCCCTTTTCTATTTTTTTTGCCCTAGTTAGGGTTTCCAAGATAGTTTATCTACCAAATCTCTATTACTGAATCCCACGGAACAATGGGCAAGACAACTTCGCTTCACGTAGAGGCTGGGCCCGCAAACCGAGGGCTGCCCCAAACTTTTGATCTGTAGGGAGTCTTGCAGCATACAGCATACCGTTGCAAAGCTCTCTGAGAGCTCTACGACGGGGGCAGCCAGCTTGCTCGCTGTGCCTGTTTTTGGATCCCAAAATCGAACGTTTTCATCAGTTTCAAGCTACTTTTATTCTTTTGCTATGTTTTTCCGACCCGGATCATACGTCGTGAACTGTTAAAAGGAAGACAACCTGACTCGCGGGACATCAGAGGGCCATACAACGTGTCGATATACCGTATTGTGAGGATGCTGCGTTGTTGAAGTGGATGGGTTATCGTTAAGCCCATTGCACCTTTTGAATGGGCCATCTCTCTAGGCAGGGACTCTGAACCGTTAACACATATTGGAATTGTGCCCTCAACATGACGGGTGCGATCATACCAGCACTAATGTTCCGGATCCCATCAGAACTCCGAAGTTAAGCGTGCTTGGGCGAGAATAGTACTAGGATGGGTGACCCCGTGGGAAGTCCTCGTGTTGCACCCCCTTTTCAATTTTTTTTGCCCTGGTTAGGGTTGCCAAGATACTTTATCCACGAACTCTCAATTACTGAATCCCACGGAACATTGGGCTAGACAACTTCGCTTCATGTAGAGGCTGGGCCCGCAAACCGAGGGCGTAGGGTTTGTGACCAGGTCTTCGTCGCTCCGGTGCCCATAACTTTTGATCCGTAAGGAGTCATGCGGCGCATAGCATACCGTTGCAAAGCTCTCTGAAAGCTCTACGATGGGGGCAGCCAGCTTGCTCACTGTACCCATTTTTATAGCCCAAAATCGAACGTTTTCATTAATTTCAGGCCACTTTTCTTCTTTTACTCGGTTTTTCCATCCCGGATCGTACGTTGTGAACTGTTAAAAGGACGACAACCTGACTCGCGAGACATCAAAGGGCCCTACAACGTGTCGATATCACATCTTGTGAGGATGCTGCGTTGTTGAAGGGGATGGGTTGTCGTTAAGTCCATTGGGCCTTTTGAATGGGCCATCTCTGTAGGCTGGGACTGTGAACCGTTAACATATATAGGAATTGTGCCCTTAACAAGACGGGTGCGATCATACCAGCACTAATGCGCCGGATCCCATCAGAACTCCGAACTTAAGCGTGCTTGGGCGAGAGTAGTACTAGGATGGGTGACCCCCTGCGAAGTCCTCGTTTTGCACCCCCTTTTCAATTTTTTTTGCCCTGGTTAGGGTTGCCAAGATACTTTATCCACCAAATCTCTATTACTGAATCCCACGGAACATTGGGCAAGACAACTTCGCTTCACGTAGAGGCTGGGCTCGCAAACCGAGGGCGTAGGGTTTGTGACCAGGTCTCCATCACTCCGGTGCCCATAACTTTTGATCCGTAAGGAGTTATGTAGTGCACAGCATACCGTTGCAAAGCTCTCTGAGAGCTCTACAACGGGGACAACCAGTTTCCTAGCTGTGCCCCTTTTTGGAGCCCAAAATAGAACGTTATTATCAGTTTCAGGCCACTTTTCTTCTTTTGCTCTGTTTTTCTGTCCCGGATCATATGTCGTGAACAGTTAAAAGGACGACAACCTGACTCGTGGGACATCAGAGGGACCTACAATGTGTTGATATCAAGTCTTGTGGGGATGCTGCGTTGTTGAAGCGGATGGGTTGTCTTTAAGCCCATTGGGCCTTTTGAATAGGCCATCTCTCTAGGCTGGGACAGTGAACCGTTAACACATATAGGAATTATGCCCACAACATGACGGGTCTGATCATACTAGCACAAATCCACCGGATCCCATCAGACCTCTGAAGTTAAGCGTGCTTGGGCGAGAGTAGTACTAGGATGGGTGACCCCCTGGGAAGTCCTCGTGTTGCACCCCCTTTTCAATTTTTTTTGCCCTGGTTAGGGTTGCCAAGATACTTTATCCACCAAATCCCTATTACTGAATCCCACGGAACATTGGGCAAGAAAACTTCGCTTCACGTAGAGGCTGGTCCAGCAAACCGAGGGAGTAGGGTTTGTGACCAGGTCTTCGTCGCTCCGGTGCCCATAACTTTTGATCCGTCAGGAGTTACGCTACGCAAAGCATACCGTTACAAAGCTCTCTGAGAGCTCTACGACGGGGGCAGCCAGCATGCTCACTGTGCCTTTTTTTTTTAGCCCAAAATCGAAAGTTTTCATTAGTTTCAGGCCACTTTTCTTCTTTTGCTCTGTTTTTCTGTCCCGGATCATACGTCGTGAATAGTTAAAAGGACGACAACCTGACTCGCGGGACATCAGAGGGCCCTACAACGTGTCGATATCACGTCTTGCGAGGATGCTGCGTTGTTGAAGTGGATGGGTTGTCGTTAAGCCCATTGGGCCTTTTGAATGGGCCATCTCTCAAGGCTGGGACTGTGAACCGTTAACACATATAGGAATTGTGCCCTCTACATGACGGGTGCGATCATACCAGCACTAATGCCCCGGATCCCATCACAACTTCGAAGTTAAGCGTGCTTGGGCGAGAGTAGTACTAGGATGGGTGACCCCCCGGGAAGTCCTCGTGTTGCACCCCCTTTTCAATATTTTTTGCCCTGGTTAGGGTTGCCAAGATACTTTATCCACCAAATCTCTATTACTGAATCCAACGGAACATTGGGCAAGACAACTTCGCTTCACGTAGAGGCTGGACCAGCAAACCGTGGGCGTCGGGTTTGTGACTAGGTCTCTGTCGCTCTGGTGCCCATAACTTTTGATCCGTAGGGAGTTACGCGGCGTACAGTATACCGTTACAAAGCTCTCTGAGAGTTCTACGACGGGGGCAGCCAGCTTGCTCGCTTTCGCCATTTTTGGAGCCGAAAATCGAAAGCTTTCATCAGTTTCAGGCCACTTTTCTGATTTTGCTCTGTTTTTTAGTCTCAGAACGTACGTCGTGAACTGTTAAAAGGATGACAACCTGACTCTCGGGGCATCAGTAGGCCCTACAATGTGTCGATATCACGTCTTGCGAGGATGCTGCGTTGTTGAAGCGGATGGGTTGTCGTTATGCCTATTGGGGCTTTTGAATGGGCTATCTCTCTAGGCTGTGACTGTGAACCGTTAACACATATAGGAATTGTGCCCTCAACATGACAGGTGCGATCATACCAGCACTAATGCATCGGATCCCATCAGAACTTCAAAGTTAAGCGTGCTTGTGCGAGAGTAGTACTGGGATGGGTGACCCCTGGAATGTCCTCATGTTGCACCCCCTTTTCGATTTTTTTTTCCCTGGTTAAGGTTGCCAAGATACTTTATCCACCAAATTTCTATTACCGAATCCCACGGAACATTGGGAAAGACAACTTCGCTTCACGAAGAGGCTGGGCCGCAAACCGAGGGCGTAGGGCTTGTGACCAGGTCTCCGTTGCTCCGGTGCCCATAACTTTTGATCTGTAGGGAGTTACGCGGCGGAAAACATACCGTTGCAAAGCTCTCTGAGAGCTCTACGACGGGGTCAGCGTGCTTGCTCGCTGTGCCATTTTTGGAGCCTAAAATCAAACATTTTCATTAGTTTCAATTCACTTTTCTTCTTTTGCTCTATTTTTCCGTGCCAGATCATATGTCGTGAACTATTAAAAGCACGACAACCTGACTCGCGGGACATCTGGGGTCTCTACAACTTGTCGATATAACGTCTTGCGAGGATTCTGCGTTGTTGAAGCAGATGGGTTATCGTTAAGCCCATTGGTCCTTTTGAATGGGCCATCTCTCTAGGCTGGGACTGTGAACAGTTAACACATAAAGGAATTGTGCCTCAACATGATGGGTGCGATCATACCAGCACTAATGCACCGGATCCTATCAGAACACCGAAGCTAAGCGTGCTTGGACGAGAGTAGTCCTAGGATGGGTGACCCCCTGGGAAGTACACGTGCTGCACCCCCTTTTCAATTTTTTTTGCGCTGGCGAGGGTTGCCAAGATACGTTATCCCCCAAATCTCTAGTACTGAATCCGAAGGAACATTGGGCAAGACAACTTCGCTTCACGTAGAGGCTGGGCCAGCAAACCGAGGGCGTCGGGTTTGTGACTAGGTCTCTGTCGCTCTGGTGCCCATAACTTTTGATCCGTAGGGAGTTACGCGTCGTACAACATACCGTTGCAAAGCTCTCTGGGAGCTCTACAACGAGGGCAGCAAGCTTGCTCGCTGTGCCATTTTTGGAGCCCAAAATCAAACATTTTCATTAGTTTCAATTCACTTTTCTTCTTTTGGAGACCTAGTCAACATGATGGGTGCGATCATACCAGCACTAATGCACCGGATCCTATCAGAACACCGAAGCTAAGCGTGCTTGGGCGAGAGTAGTACTAGGATGGGTGACCCCCTTGGAAGTCCTCGTGTGGCACCCCCTTTTCAATTTTATTTGCACTGGTTAGGGTTGCCAAGATACTTTGTCCACCAAATCTCTATTACTGAATCCCATGGAACATTGGGCAAGACAACTTCGCTTCACGTAGAGGCTGGGCCTGCAAACCGAGGGCGTAGGGTTTGTGACTAGGTCTTCGTCGCTCCGGTGTCCATAACTTTTAATCTGTAAGGAGTTACGCGGTGCACAGCATACCGTTGTAAATCTCTCTGAGAGCTCTACGACGGGGGCAGCTAGCCTGCTCGCTGTACCCATTTGTGGAGCCCAAAATCGAACGTTTTCATCAGTTTCAGGCCACTTTTCTTATTTTGCTTTGGTTTTTCATCCCGGATCGTACGTCGTGAACTGTTAAAAGGATGACAACCTGACTCGTGGGACATCAGAGGGCCCTACAACGTGTCGATATCACGTCTTGCGACGATGCTGCATTGTTGATGTGGATGGGTTGTCATTGAGCCCATTGGGCCTTTTGAATGGGCCATCTCTCTAGGCTGGGACTGTGAACAGTTAACACATAAAGGAATTGTGCCCTCAACATGACGGGTGCGATCATACCAGCACTAATGCACTAGATCCTATCAGAACTCCGAAGTTAAGCGTGCTTGGGCGAGAGTAGTACTAGGATGGGTGACCCCCTGGGATGTACTCGTATTGCACCCCCTTTTCAATTTTTTATGCCTTGGTTAGGCTTGCCAAGATACTTTATCCACCAAATCTCTATTACTGAATCCCACGGAACATTGGGCAAGACAACTTCGCTTCACGTAGAGACTGGGCCCGCAAACCGAGGGCGTAGGGTTTGTGACCAGGTCTCCGACGCTCCGACGCCCATAACTTTTTATCCGTAATTGTTACGCGGCACACAGCATACCGTTGCAAAGCTCTCTGAGAGCTCTACGACGGCGGCAGCCAGCTTGTTCGTTGTGCCCATTTTTGGAGCCCAAAATTGAACGTTTTCATCAGTTTCAGGCCACTTTTCTATTTTTGCTCTGTTTTTCTGTCCCGGATCTTACGTCGTGAACTGTTAAAAGGACGACAACCTGACTAGCAGGACATTAGAGGGCCCTAAAATGTGTCGATATCACGTCTTGCAAGCATGCTGCGTTGTTGAAGCGGATGGGTTGTCGTCAAGCCCATTGGGCCTTTTGAATGGGCCATCTCTCTAGGCTAGGACTGTGAACAGTTAACACATAAAGGAACTGTGCCTCAACATGACGGGTGCGATCATACCAGCACTAATGCACTGGATCCCATCAGAACTCCGAAGTTAAGCGTGCTTGGACGAGAGTAGTACTAGGATGGGAGACCCCCTGGGAAGTCTTCGTGCTGCACCCCATTTTCAATTTTTTTTGCCCTGGTTAGGGTTACCAAGATACTTTATCCACCAAATCTTTATTACTGAATCCCACAGAACATTGGGCAAAACAACTTCACTTCACGTAGAGGCTGGGCCCGCAAACCGAGGCCCTAGGGTTTGTGACAAGGTCTCTGTCGCTCCGGTGCTCATATCTTTTTATCCGTAGGGAGTTACGCGGCGTACAGCAAACTGTTGCAAATCTCTCTGAGAGCTCTACGATGGGGGCAGCCAGCTTGCTCGCTGTGCCCGTTTTTGGAGCCCAAAATCAAACGTTTTCATCAGTTTCAGGCCACTTTTCTTCTTTTGCTCTGTTTTTCCGTCCCGGATCATACGTCGTGAACAATTAAAAGGACGACAACCTGACTCGCAGGACATCAGAGGTCCCTACAACGTGTCCATATCACGTCTTACGAGGATGCTGCATTGTTGAAGCGGATGGGTTGTCGTTAAGCCCATTGGGCCTTTTGAATGGGCCATCTCTCTAGGCTACGATTGTGAACCGTTAACACATATAGGAATTGTGCCCTCAACATGACGGGTGCGATCATACCCGCACTAACGCACCAGATCCCATTAGAACTCCGAAGTTAAGCGTGCTTGGGCGAGAGTAGTACTAGGATGGGTGACCCCTTGGGAAGTACTCATGTTGCACCCCCTTTTCAATTTTTTTTGCCCTGGTTAGGGTTGCCAAGATACTTTATCCACCAAATCTCTATTGCTGAATCCCACGGAACATTGGGCAAGACAACTTCGCTTCACGTAGAGGCTGGGCCAGTAAACCGAAGGCGTAGGGTTTGTGACCAGGTCTCCGTCGGTCCGGTGCCTATAACTTTTGATCCGTAGGGAGTTACGTGGAGTACAGCATACCGTTGCAAAGCTCTCTGACAGCTCTACGACGGGGTCAGCCAGCTTGCTCGCTATGCCCATTTTTGGTGCCCAAAATCGAACATTTTCATCAGTTTCTGGCCACTTTTCTACTTTTGATCTGTTTTTCAGTCCCGGATCGTACGTCGTGAACTGTTAAAAGGACGACAAACTGACTCGCGGGACATTAGAGGGCCCTACAACGTTTCGATATCACGTCTTGCGAGGATGTTGCGTTGTTGAAGCTGATGGGTTGTCGTTAAGCCCATTGGGCCTTTTTATAGGGCCATCTCTATAGGCTGGGACTGTGAACCATTAATACATAAAGGAATTGTGCCCTCGACATGACGGGTGCGATCATACCAGCACTAATGCACCGGATCCCATCAGAACTCCGAAGTTAAGCGTGGTTGGGCGAGAGTAGTACTAGGATGGGTGACCCCCTGCGAAGTCCTCGTGTTGTATCCCCTTTTCAATTTGTTTTGCCCTGGTTAGGCTTGCCGAGATACTTTATCCAACAAATCTCTATTACTGAATCCCACGAAACATTGGGCAAGACAACTTCACTTCACGTAGAGGCTGGGCCAGCAAACCGAGGGCGTAGGGTTTGTGACTAGGTCTCCGTCGCTCCGGTACCCGTAACTTTTGATCCGTAAGGAGTTACGCGGCGCACAGCATACAGTTGCAAAGCTCCCTGAGAGCTCTACGACGGTGGCAGCTAGCTTGCTCGCAGTGCCCATTTATGGAGCTCAAAATCGAACGTTTTCATCAGTTTCATGCCAATTTTCTTGTTTTACTCTATTTTTCGGTCCCGGATCGTACGTCGAGAACTGTTAAAAGGACGACAACCTGACTCGCGGGACATCAGAGGGCCCTACAACGTGTCGATAACACGTCTTACGAGGATGCTGCGTTGTTGAAGCGGATGGGTTGTCGTTAAGCCCATTAGGCCTTTTCAATGTGCCATCTCTCTAGGCTAGGACTGTGAACCGTTAACACATATAGGAATTGTGCCCTCAATATGACGGGTGCGATCATACCAGCACTAATGCACCGGATCCCATCAGAACGTCGAAGTTAAGCGTGCTTGGACGAGAGTAGTACTAGGATAGGTGACCCCCTGGGAAGTCCTCGTGTTGCACCCCCTTTTCAATTTTTTTTGCCCTGGTTAGGGTTGCCAAGATACTTTATCCACCAAATCTCTATTACTGAATCCCACGGAACATTGGGCAAGACAACTTCGCTTCACGTATAGGCTGGGCCTGCAAACCGAGGGCGTAGGGTTTGTGACCAGTTCTCCGTCGCTCCGATGCCTATAACTTTTTATCTGTAATTGTTACGCGGTGCACAGCATACAGTTGCAAAGCACTCTGAGAGCTCTATGACGGCGGCAACCAGCTTGCTCTTTGTGCCCATTTTTGGAGTCCAAAATCAAACGTTTTCATTAGTTTCAGACAATTTTTCTACTTTAGCTCTATTTTTTCGTCCAGGATCGTACGTCATGAACTGTTAAAAGGACGACAAGCTGACTCGCAGGATATCAGAGGGCCCTACAACGTGTCGATATCACGTCTTGCAAGCATGCTACGTTGTTGAAGCGGATGGGTTGTCGTTAAGCCCATTGGGCCTTTTAAATGGGCCATCTCTCTAGGCTAGGACTGTGAACAGTTAACACATATAGGAATTGTGCCTCAACATGACGGGTGCGATCATACCAGCACTAATGCACCGGATCCCATCAGAACTCCGAAGTTAAGCGTGCTTGGACCAGAGTAGTACGAGGATGGCTGACCCCCTGGGAAGTCCTCGTGTTGCACCCCCTTTTCAATTTTTTTTGCCTTGGTTAGGGTTGCCAAGATAGTTTATCCACCAAATCTCTATTACTGAATCCCACGGAACATTGGGCAAGACAACTTCGCTTCACGTAGACGCCCGCAAACCGAGGGCGTAGGGTTTGTGACCAGGTCTCCGTCGCTCCGGTGCCAATAACTTTTGATCCGTAGGGAGTTACGTGACGTACATCATACCGTTGCAAAGCTCTCTGAGAGCTCTACGACGAGGGCAGCCAGCTTGCAAGTTGTTCGCATTTTTGGAGCACAAAATTGAACGTTTTCATCAATTTCAAGCCAATTTTCTACTTTTGCTCTGTTTTTCCATCCCGGATCGTATGTCATAAACTGTTAAAAGGACGACAACCTGACTCGCGGGACATCAAAGGGCCCTACAACGTGTCGATATCACGTCATACCAGGATGATGCGTTGTTGAATCAGATGGGTTGTCGTTAAGCCCATTGGGCCTTTTGAATGGGCCATCTCTCTAGGCTCGGACTGTGAACAGTTAACACATAAAGGAATTGTGCCCTCAACATAACGGGTGCGATCATACCAGCACTAATGCACCGCATCCCATCAGAACTTCAAAGTTAAGCGTGCTAGGGCGAGAGTAGTACTCGGATGGGTGACCCCCTGGGAAGTCCTCGTGTTGCACCCCCTTTTCAATTTTTTTTTCCCTGGTTATGGTTGTCAAGATACTTTATCCACCAAATCTCTATTACTAAATCCCACGGAACATTGGGCAAGACAACTTCGCTTCACGTAGAGGCTGGGCCCGCAAACCGAGGGCGTAGGGTTTGTGACCAGGACTCCGTCGCTCTGGGGCCCATATCTTTTGATCCGTAGGGAGTTATGCGGCGTACAACATACCGTTGCAAAGCTCTCTGAGAGCTCTACGATGGGGACAGCCATCTTGCTCGCTTTGCCCATTTTTGGAGCCCAAAATCAGAAGTTTTAATCAGTTTCAGGCCACTTTTCTTCTTTTGCTCTATTTTTCCATCCCGGATCATACGTCGTGAACTATTAAAAGGACGACAACCTGACTCGCGGGACATCAGAGGGCCCTACAACATGTCGATATCACGTCTTGCGAGGATGCTGCGTTGTTGAAGCGGATAGGTTGTCGTTAAGCCCATTGGGCCTTTTGAATGGGCCATCTCTCTAGGCTGGGATTATGAACCGTTAACACATATAGGAATTGTGCCCTCAACATGACGGGTGCGATCATACCAGCACTAATGCACCGGATCCCATCAAAACTCCGAAGTTAAGCGTGCTTGGGCGAGAGTAGTACTAGGATGGGTGACCCCCTGGGAAGTCCTCGTGTTGCATCCCCTTTTCAATTTTTTTTGCCCTGGTTAGGCTTGCCAAGATACTTTATCCAACAAATCTCTATTACTGAATCCCACGAAACATTGGGCAAGACAACTTCACTTCACGTAGAGGCTGGGCCAGCAAACTGAGGGCGTAGGGTTTGTGACTAGGTCTCCGTCGCTCCGGTAACCGTAATTTTTGATCCGTAAGGAGTTACGCGGCGCACAGTATACAGTTGCAAAGCTCCCTGAGAGCTCTACGACGGTGGCAGCTAGCTTGGTCGCAGTGCCCATTTATGGAGCCCAAAATCGACTGTTTTCATTAGTTTCATGCCACTTTTCTTGTTTTGCTTTGTTTTTCCGTCCCGGATCGTACGTCGTGAACTGTTAAAAGGACGAGAACCTGACTCGCGGGACATTAGAGGTCCCTACAATGTGTCGATAACACGTCTTACGAGGATGCTGCGTTGTTGAAGCGGATGGGTTGTCGTTAAGCCCATTAGGCCTTTTAAATGGGCCATCTCTCTAGGCTAGGAATGTGAACCGTTAACACATATAGGAATTGTGCCCTCAACATGACGGGTGCGATCATACCAGCACTAATGCACCGGATCCCATCAGAACTTCGAAGTTAAGCATGCTTGGACGAGAGTAGTACTAGGATGGGTGACCCCCTGGGAAGTCCTCGTGTTGCACCCCCTTTTCAATTTTTGTTGCCCTAGTTAGGGTTGCCAAGATACTTTATCCACCAAATATTTATTACTGAATCCCACGGAACATTGGGCAAGACAACTTCGCTTCACGTAGAAGCTGGGCCTGCAAACCGAGGGCGTAGGGTTAGTGACCAGGTCTCCGTCGCTCCGATGCCTATAACTTTTTATCCTTAATTGTTACGCGGTGCACAGCATACAGTTGCAAAGCTCTCTGAGAGCTCTACGACGGCGGCAGCCAACTTGCTCGTTGTGCCCATTTTTGGAGCCCAAAATCGAACGTTTTCATCAGTTTCAGACCATTTTTCTACATTTGCTCTATTTTTTCGTCTCGGATCGTACGTCATGAACTGTTAAAAGGACGACAACCTGACTCGCCGGACATCAGAGGGCCCTACAACGTGTCGATATCACGTCTTGCAAGCCTGCTACGTTGTTGAAGCGGATGGGTTGTCGTTAAGCCCATTGGGACATTTGAATGGGCCATCTCTCTAGTCTGGGATTGTGAACCGTTAACACATATAGGAATTGTGCCCTCAACATGACGGGTGCGATCATACCAGCACTAATGCACCGGATCCCATCAGAACTCCGAAGTTAAGCGTGGTTGGACCAGAGTAGTACTAGGATGGGTGACCCCCTGGGAAGTCCTCGTGTTGCACCCCCTTTTCAATTTTTTTTGCCCTGGCTAGGGTTTCCAAGATAGTTTATCCACCAAATCTCTATTACTGAATCCCACGGAACATTGGGCAAGACAATTTCGCTCCACGTAGAGGATGGGCCCGCAAACCGAGGGCGTAGGGTTTGTGACCAGGTCTCCGTCGCTCCGGTGCCAATAACTTTTGATCCGTAGGGAGTTACGCTACGTACAACATACCGTTGCAAAGCTCTCTGAGAGCTCTACGACGGGGGTAGCCAGCTTGTAAGTTGTGCCAATTTTTGGAGCCCAAAATCGAACGTTTTCATCAGTTTCAAGCCAATTTTCTACTTTTGCTCTGTTTTTCCGTCCCGGATCGTATGTCATAAACTGTTAAAAGGACGACAACCTGACTCGCGGGACATCAGAGGGCCCTACAACGTGTCGATATCACGTCTTGCCAGGATGATGTGTTGTTGAAGCAGATGGGTTGTCGTTAAGCCCATTGGGCCTTTTGAATGGGCCATCTCCCTAGGCTCGGACTGTGAACAGTTAACACATAAAGGAATTGTGCCCTCAACATGACGGGCGCGATCATACCAGCACTAATGCACCGGATCCCATCAGAACTTCAAAGTTAAGCGTGCTAGGGCGAGAGCAGTACTCGGATGGGTAACCCCCAGGGAAGTCCTCGTGTTGCACCCCCTTTTCAATTTTTTTTCCACGGTTATGGTGGTCAAGATACTTTATCCACCAAATCTCTATTACTGAATCCCACGGAACATTGGGCAAGACAACTTCGCTTCACGTAGAGGCTGGGTCCGCAAACCGAGGGCGTAGGGTTTGTGACCAGGTCTCCGTCGCTCCGGTGCCCATATCTTTTGATCCGTAGGGACTTACGCGGCGTACAACATACCGCTGCAAAGCTCTCTAAGAGCTCTACGACGGGGGTAGCCAGCTTGTAAGTTGTGCCCATTTTTGGAGCCCAAAATCGAACGTTTTCATTAGTTTCAGGCCACCTTTCTTCTTTTGCTCTGTTTTGCCGTTCCGGATCATACGTCGTGAACTGTTAAAAGGACGACAACCTGACTCGCTGGACATCAGAGGGCCCAACAATGTGTCGATATCACGTCTTGCGAGGATGCTGCGTTGTTGAAGTGGATGGGTTGTCGTTAAGCCCATTGGGCCTTTTGAATGGGCCATCTCTCTAGGCTGGGATTGTGAACCGTTAAAACATAAAGGAATTGTGCCCTCAACATGACGGGTGCGATCATACCAGCACTAATGCACCTCATCCCATCAGAACTCCGAAGTTAAGCGTGCTTGGGCGAGAGTAGTGCTAGGATGGGTGGCCTCCTGGGAAGTCCTCGTGTTGCACCCCCTTTTCAATTTTTTTTTCCCTGGTTAGGGTTGCCAAGATACTTTATCCACTAAATCTCTATTACTGAATCCCACGGAACATTGGGCAAGACAACTTCGCTTCACGTAGAGGCTGGGCCCGCAAACCGAGGGCGTAGGGTTTGTGACCAAGGCTCCGTCGCTCCGATGCCCATATCTTTTGATCCATAGGGAGTTACGCGGTGTACAACATACCGCTGCAAAGCTCTCTAAGAGCTCTACGATGGGGGCAGCCAGCTTGCTCGCTGTGCCCATTTTTGGAGCCCAAAATCGAATGTCTTCATCAATTTCAGGCCACTTTTCTTCTTTTGCACTGTTTTTCCGTCCCGGATCATTCGTTGTGAACTGTTAAAAGGACGACAACCTGACTCGCGGGACATCAGAGGGCCATACAACGTGTCGATATCACGTCTTGCGAGGATGCTGCGTTGTTGAAGCGGATGGGTTGTCGTTAAGCCCATTGGGCCTTTTGAATAGGCCATCTCTCTAGGCTGGGATTGTGAACCGTTAACACATATAGGAATTGTGCCCTCAACATGACGGGTGTGATCATACCAGCACTAATGCACTGGATCCCATCAGAACTCCGAAGTTAAGCGTGCTTGGGCGAGAGTAGTACTAGGATGGGTGACCCCCTGGGAAGTCCTCGTGTCGCACCCCCTTTTCAATTTTTTTTGCCCTGGTTAGGGTTGCCAAGATACTTTATCCACCAAATCTCTATTAATGAATCCCACGGAACATTGGGCAAGACAACTTCTCTTCACGTAGAGGCTGGGCCCGCAAATCGAGGGCGTAGGGCTTGTGACCAGGGCTCCGTCGCTCCGGTGCCAATATCTTCTGATCAGTAGGGAGTTACGCGGCGTACAACATACCGTTACAAAGCTCTCTAAGAGCTCTACGATGGGGGCAGCCAACTTACTCGCTGTGCCCATTTTTGGAGCCCAAAATCGAACGTTTTCATCAGTTTCAGCCACTTTTCTTCTTTTGCTCTATTTTTCCATCCTTTATCATACGTCGTGAACTGTTAAAAGGACGACAACCTGACTCGCGGGACATCAGAGGGCCCTACAACATGTCGATATCACGTCTTGCGAGGATGCTGCGTTGTTGAAGCGGATGGGTTGTTGTTAAGCCCATTCGGCCTTTTGAATGGGCCATCTCTCTAGGCTAGGATTGTGAACCGTTAACACATATAAGAATTGTTCCCTCAACATGACGGGTGTGATCATACAAGCACTAATGCACCGAATCCCATCAGAACTCCGAAGTTAAGCGTGCTTGGGCGAGAGTAGCACTTGGATGGGTAACCCCTTGGGAAGTCCTCGTGTTGTACCCCCTTTTCAAATTTTTTTACCCTGGTTAGGGTTGACAAGATACTTTATCCACCAAATCTCTATTACTGAATCCCACGGAACATTGGGCAAGACAACTTTGCTTCACGTAGAGGCTAGGCCTGCAAACTGAGGGCGTAGGGTTCGTGACCAGCTCTCCGTCGCTCCGGTGCCCATAACTTTTGATCCGTAAGGAGTAACGTGGCGCACAACATACCGTTGCAAAGCTCTCTGAGTGTTCTACGACGGGGGCTGCCAGCTTGCTTGCTTTGCCGCTTTTTGGAGCCCAAAATCGAATGTTTTCATCAGTTTCATGCCATTTTTCTACTTTTGCACTGTTTTTCCATCCCGGATCATACGTTGTGAACTGTTAAAAGGACGACAACCTGACTCGTGGGACATCAGAGGGCCCTACAACGTGTCGATATCACGTCTTGCGAGGATGCTGCGTTGTTGAAGCGGATGGGTTGTCGTTAAGCCCATTGGGCCTTTTGAATGGGCCATCTCTCTAGGCTGGGATTGTGAACCGTTAACACATATAGGAATTGTGCCCTCAACATGACGGGTGCGATCATACCAGCACTAATGCACTGGATCCCATCAGAACTCCGAAGTTAAGCATGCTTGGGCGAGAGTAGTACTAGGATGGGTGACCCCCTGGGAAGTCCTCTTGTTGAACCCCTTTTTCAATTTTTTTTGCCCTGGTTAGGGTTGTCAAGATAGTTTGGCCACCAAATCTCTATTACTGAATCCCACGGAACATTGGGCAAGACAACTTCGCTTCACGTAGAGGCTGGGCCCACAAACCGAGGGCGTAGGGTTCGTGACCTGCTCTCCGTCGCTCCGGTGCCCATAACTTTTGATCCGTAAGGAGTTACGCGGCGCACAGCATACCGTTGCAAAGCTCTATGAGAGCTCTACGACGAAGGCAGCCAGCTTGCTCGCTTTGCCCATTTTTGGAGCCCAAAATCGAATGTTTTCATCAGTTTCGGGCCATTTTTCTTCTTTTGCTCTATTTTTCTGTCTCGGATCATACGTCGTGAACAATTAAAAGGACGACAACCTGACTCGCAGGACATCAGAGGGCCTTACAACGTGTCGATATCACTTCTTGCCAGGATGCTGCATTGTTGAAGCGGATGGGTTGTTGTTATGCCCATTGGGCCTTTTGAATGGGCCGTCTCTCTAGGCTGGGACTGTGAACAGTTAACACATAAAGGAATTGTGCCCTCAACATGACGGGTGTGATCATACCAGTACTAATGCACCGGATCACATCAGAACTTCAAAGTTAAGCGTGCTTGGGCGAGAGTAGTACTAGTATGGGTGACCCCCTGGGAAGTACTCATGTTGCACCCCCTTTCCAATTTTTTTTGCCCTGGTTAGGGTTGCCAAGATACTTTATCCACCAAATATCTATTACTAAATCCCACGGAACATTGGGCAAGACAACTACGCTTCACGTAGAGACTTGGCCCGCAAACCGACGGCGTAGGGTTTGTGACCAGGTCTCCGTCGCTCCGGTGCCCATAACTTTTCATTCGTAGGGAGTCACGCGATGTACAGCATACCATTGCAAAGCTCTCTGAGAGCTCTACGATGGGGGCAGCCAGCTTGCTGGCTGTGCCCATTTTTGGAGCCCAAAATCAAACTTTTTCATCAGTTTCAGGGCACTTTTCTTCTTTTGCTCTATTTTTCCGTCCCGGATCATACGTCGTGAACTGTTCAAAGGACGACAACCTGACTCGCGGGACATCAGAGGGCCCTACAACGTGTCGATATCGCGTCTTTTGAGGATGCTGAATTGTTGAAGTGGATGGGTTGTCGTTAAGCCCATTGGGCCTTTTGAATGGGCCATCTCTCTAGGCTGGGATTGTGAACCGTTAACACATATAGGAATTGTGCCCTCAACATGACTGGTGCGATCATACTAGCACTAATGCACTGGATCCCATCAGAACTCCGAAGTTAAGCGTGAAACACTACCATGCCACACTGAAGGTTGCAACCTTGTATACAATGCCCATTTATGTCATTTAACATTTCACATTAGGAGGTCAACAAAGTAGGTTGTCTCCGAGCAAGTATATGATCACATTTTGACATATTGGCATATAAGGCATTGTAAGAACATATAATCATTTCATATATCCATTTGAAAGCAATTAAACTTTAACGGGCAGCCAAGTAATCATGTTCAAATAAACCATTGAATATCTTTTAACAATTCACATTAGAAGGACAACAAAGTAGGTTGCCTCCGAGCAATTTCAAGATCACATATTGCCAAGTAAACGAACGAGGCATGCTTGACATGAAATTTTACTTTGTAGAACACATAGAGTCATATGAACATTAAACGGGCAGCCATGTAACACATGCAAGTCAAGCCATATAACTCATTTCAAAGTTCACGTAATCAAGTGATACGAATATTCAACATGCAACAACATTTACGTGGGTTCGGTTGAAAGAAAAGCTTATATGACAACATGCAATGGTCAAAATCACATTTGAAGTTATAAAACATTTACGGGCAGCCCACTAAGCATATAATTTCCACACAATAACCAAGAATCAACACTTAGCAAAACTACCTAGTCATTAGGGTTTCCATTTCATGCTTAATCGTGTGATTAAAACCCTAAGTCAACTCAAAATCATTCTCAAGTCATGCATCATTCCATTCAAGCATACTCAAGTACTCAAAACAGTCCACATAACATCCCAACACCACATTTCCACACAATTAGAACCACAAAAGGGGTTACAACAATTTTCCAAGCATGTAGCTAAATGAAACCTTTACTGCAATAGGCTGTTTTCCCACAATCAATAGGATAATCAAACAATCTCCAAATTCAGTGAATAAGATGTCAAATTAAATCTTAAGAAGTTAACTAAAATCAGAAACAACCCTTGCATCAATTGGAGTTCAGAATCATTAGTTATGGCCGAAACAGTGAGGTAGCACAAAACTGTCCAGATTTGCACACTTTTCAGAAATTGATATTTTTGAGGTCCTTAGGGTCAGTTTTATCTTTGGTCCATTTCTGACAAAATTGTCCAGAACTGAAAAATATAGCAGCATACCAGATTTCATGAATTTTGGAAAACATTTACTAAGTCAAATATGGTTCGTTCCACAAGGTCAGTGCATCTGCCAAAACCTGCTTCATTTCTCCAGATTTTCAGATTTAGTCACATTTTAAAGATGTACCATTTTGAGGACCTTAGAGTCAACATTAGCTTAGGCATATTTCTGGGAAAAATGTCCAAAACTGTCCAAACTAGTCACCTACCAATTTTCAAGAATTTTCAACATCATTTGCTTAGCTAAAATTACCTCGAACAGACTGGTCAGAGAGCTGCCATCCATTTCGACTTCACCTAGCATCATTTTCAATCCAAGATCTTGCCATGCATGGTTGTTTAAGCTTATGAACGACCATATAGCTCAAGTACAGAAGAAAATACACACATTTATGAGCATGCATGTGAAATTTTGAAGAGTTTTCAAAAAGTTTTAACCCTCACCTTTGCAATCAACCCAAAAAAATGCTCAAAACCTTGTTGAAGCTCAAATCTCTTCTTCTTCTTGCTTAGCCGAGATTCCAACTAGCTTTTCTCTATTTTTCCTAGCTTAGTGATCAATCTCTCAGAACATGCATGAGGTTAGAACAAGAAGAAAAGAAATGGAAGCTTAAAAACTCACCAAGGCCGAAAATGGTGACTCAAAATGTTTGCATGTGTGTTTCTTGCATCCTAGCTTGCTTGGGTGAGTTTCTTTGCTTGTGGTTTTTCTTGATGCACCATAGGATGATGAAGATGAGCTAAGAGGTGGAGAGAACTTAGCCAAAACCGAAATGGAGAGAGAGAGTGAGAGGGAGAGAGAGAAAATGTGGGGAAAGTGAGAGAAATGAGAGAAAAATGAGGCTTTTGCAATTTTTTGAGCATGTGGCCAGCCTTGGGCATACAAATTCAGACTTTTTTTGTCTTCAAGATGGAATTTTGAAATGTTAGCATGGGCATAGGTGGTTTGGTCGAAAATGGTGTGAGAATTGAGGTGGTTTGAGCAATTTTTTATGCATTTGTGTCATAGTTTGTCTAAGCATGCATAGTTAATTGTATAATTGTTCAAACCTTGTGCAAAAACCATGGTATGGTCGGCCAAAGCATGTGCCAAATCTGAATTTTTGTCATGTTTTGGATGTTATTTAATTGTGTATTGAAAGTGCAAAAAGAATAAAGAATAAGGAATAAAGAATGTCTAGCTTTTTGTGTTATTTTGTCTTCTAGTGAGTTAAATTAGGATTATAATATTGATAGTGGATTTTGTAGGATTGTTTAATAGTCTAGTGCTCCGTGTAAGATGCTCTCTTGATTAGCGTGAAAGCACGCTTTCCTAGGTCTAGGGCACACACTACGAGGTAGGACACGAACTACGAGACGAACGCACGTTTTTCAAGACTAAGGCACACATTTCAAGATAAGTGAACGGATTCTAATGCTAACACATGCAACCCTAGGTGAATGAACGTAGATCAAAATAAGGCACGTAATTCAATGCAATGCACGCAATTCAAGACATGACTCTTAAACCTAGGTTAAGGCACGCAGTTCAAGGTTAATGCACACGAAACGAAGATACACACGCAAATCAAGGTCTCGCACGTAAATTAAGGTCATGGCATGTTTATTTAGGTATCGCACGTATATCGAGGATTAAGGCACACAATTCTAGGTTAAGGCACGTATAACAAGGCATGCATGAAAACCAAGACAGGGCACGTAATCCTAGGTCAGTCATATAATTTTAGGTCTAAGGCGCGCAAATCGAGGTAGGACACGTTATTCGGGGTCAGGCCTCACATCTCTAGGCTAGGACTGTGAACCGTTAACACATATAGGAATTGTGCCCTCAACATGACAGGTACGATCATACCAGCACTAATGCACCGGATCCTATCAGAACTCCGAAGTTAAGCGTGGTTGGGCGAGAGTAGTACTAGGATGGGTGACCCCCTGGGAAGTCCTCGTGTTGCACCCCCTTTTCAATTTTTTTTGCCCTGGTTAGGGTTGCCAAGATAATTTATCCACCAAATCTCGATTACAGAATCCCACGGAACATTGGGCAAGACAACTTCGCTTCACGTAGAGGCTGGGTCCATAAACCGAGGGCCTAGGGTTTGTCACCAGGTCTTCGTCGCTCCGGTGGCCATAACTTTTGATCCGTAAGGAGTTACGCGGCGCACAACATACCGTTGCAAAGCTCTCTAAGTGCTCTACGACGGTGGCAGCCAGCTTGCTTGCTGTGCCGGTTTTTGGATCCCAAAATCGAACGTTTTCATCAGTTTCAGGCCATTTTTCTTCATTTGCTCTGTTTTTCCGACCCGGATCATATGTCGTGAACAATTAAAAGGACGACAACCTGACTCGCGGGACGTCAGTGGGCCCTACGATGTGTCTATATAACGTCTTGCGAGGATGCTGCGTTGTTGAAGCGGATGGGTTGTTGTTAAGCCCATTGGGCCTTTTGAATGGGCCATCTCTCTAGGCTAGGACTGTGAACCGTTAACACGTATAGGAATTGTGCCCTCAACATGACGGGTGTGATCATACCAGCACCAATGCACCGGATCCCAGCAGAACTCCGAAGTTAAGCGTGCTTGGGCGAGAGTAGTAGTAGGATGGGTGACCCCATGGGAAGTCCTCGTGTTGCACCCCATTTTCAATTTTTTTTTACCCTGGTTAGGGTTGTCAAGATACTTTAACCACCAAATCTCTATTACTGAATCCCACGGAACATTGGGCAAGACAACTTCGCTTCACGTCGGGGCTGGGCCCGCAAACCGAGGGCCTAGGGTTTGTGACCAAGTCTTCGTCACTCCGGTGCCCATAACTTTTGATCCGTATGGAGTTACACGGCGCACATCATACCGTTGCAAAGCTCTCTTAGTGCTCTACGACGGCGGTAGCCAGCTTGCTTGCTGTGCCGGTTTTTGGATCCCAAAATCGAACATTTTCATCATTTTCAGTCCACTTTTCTTCGTTTGCTCTATTTTTTCGTCCCGGATCATACGTCGTGAACAGTTAAAAGGACGACAACCTGACTCGTGAGACATCAGAGGGCCCTACAACATGTCGATATCACGTCTTGCGAGGGTGCTGCGTTGTTGAAGCAGATGGGTTGTTGTTAAGCACATTGAGCCTTTTGAATGGGCCGACTCTCTAGGCTGGGACTGTGAACCGTTAACACATATAAGAATTGTGCCCTCAACATGCCGGGTGTGATCATTCCAGCACTAATGCACCGGATCATATCAGAACTCCTAAGTTAAGCGTGTTTGGGCGAGAGTAGTACAAGGAAGGGTAACCCCCTGGGACGTCTTCGTGTTGCACCCCCTTTTCAATTTTTTTTGCCCTGGTTAGGGGTACCAAGGTACTTTATCCACCAAATCTCTATTACTGAATCCCATGGAACATTGGGCAAGACAACTTCGCTTCACGTAGAGGCTGGGCCAGCAAACTGAGGGCGTAGGGTTTGTGACCAGGTTTCCGTCGCTCCGGTGCCCATAACTTTTGATCCGTAAGGAGTTACGCGGTGCACAACATACCGTTGCAAATCACTCTAAGAGCTCTACGACGGGGGCAGCCAGCTTGCTTGCTTTGCCCATTTTTAAAGCCCAAAATCGAACGTTTTTATCAGTTTCAGGCCACTTTTCTTCTTTTGTTCTATTTTTTTCATCCTGGATCATATGTCGTGAACTGTTAAAAGGATGACAACCTGACTCGCGAGACATCAGAGGGCCCTACAACGTGTCGATATCACATCTTTCGAGGTTGCTGCGTTGTTGAAGCAGATGGGTTGTCGTTAAGCCCATTGGGCCTTTTGAATGGGCCATCTCTCTAGGCTGGGACTGTGAATCGTTAACAAATATAGGAATTGTGCCCTCAACATGACGGGTGCGATCATACCAGCACTAATGCACCGGATCCCATCAGAACTCCGAAGTTAAGCGTGGTTGGGCGAGAGTAGTACTAGGATGGGTGACCCCTTGGAAGTCCTCGTGTTGCATCCCCTTTTCAATTTTTTTTGCCCTGGTTAGGGTTGCCAAGATACTTTATCCACCAAATCTCGATTATTGAATCCCACGGAACATTGGGCAAGACAACTTCGCTTCACATAGAGGCTGGGCCCACAAACCGAGGGCATAAGGTTTGTGACCAGGTCTTCGTTGCTCTGGTGCCCATAACTTTTGATCCGTAAGGAGTTACGTGGCACACAGCATACCATTGCAAAGCACTCTTAGAGCTCTACGACGGGGGAAGCCGGCTTCCTTGCTGTGCCCGTTTTGGAGCCCAAAATCAAACGTTTTCATCAGTTTCAGGCCACTTTTCTTCATTTGCTCTGTTGTTCTGTCCCGGATCATACGTCGTGAACAGTTAAAAGGACGACAACCTGACTCGCGGGACATCAGAGGGCCCTACATCGTGTCGATATCACGTCTTGCGAGGATGCTGCGTTGTTGAAGCGGATGGGTTGTCGTTAAGCCTATTGGGCCTTTTAAATGGGCCATCTCTCTAGGCTGGGACTGTGAACCGTTAACACATATAGGAATTGTGCCCTCACCATGACGGGTGCGATCATACCAGCAATAATGCACCAGATCCCATCAGAACTCCGAAGTTAAGTGTGCTTGGGTGAGAGTAGTACTAGGATGGGTGACCCCCTGGGAAGTCCTCTTGTTGCACCCCCTTTTCAATTTTTTTTGCCCTGGTTAGGGTTGTCAAGATACTTTATCCACCAAATCTCTATCACTGAATCCTACGGAACATTGGGCAAGACAACTTCGCTGCACGTAGAGGTTGGGCCCGCAAACTGAGGGCGTAGGGTTTGTGACCAGGTCACCGTCGCTCCGGTGCCCATAACTTTTCATCCATAGGGAGTTACGCGGCGCACAGCATAACGTTGCAAAGCTCTCTGAGAGTTCTACAACGGGGGCAGCTAGCTTGCCCGTTGTGCCCATTTTTGGAGCCCAAAATCGAACGTTTTCATCAGTTTCAGGCCACTTTTCTTCTTTTGCTCTATTTTTCAGTCCCGGATCATACGTCGTTGTTAAAAGGACGACAACCTGGCTCGCGGGACATCAGAGGGCCCTACAACGTGTCGGTATCGTGTCTTGCGAGGATGCTGCGTTGTTGAAGCGGATGGGTTGTCGTTAACCCCATTGGGCCTTTTGAAAGGGCCATCTCTATAGGCTGGGACTGTGAACAGTATACACATAAAGGAATTGTGCCCTCAACATTACGGGTGCAATCATACTAGCACTAATGCACAGGATCCAATCTAAACTCCGAAGTTAAGCGTACTTGGGCTAGAGTAGTACTAGGATGGGTGACTCCATGGGAAGTGCTCGTGTTGCACCCCCTTTTCAATTTTTTTTGCCCTGGTTATGGTTGCCAAAATACTTTATCCACCAAATCTCTATTACTGAATCCCACGGAACATCGCGCAAGACAACTTCGCTTCACGTAGAGGCTGGGCCCACAAACCGAGGGCATAAGGTTTGTGACCAGGTCTCCGTCTCTCCGATGCCCATAACTTTTGATCCATAATTGTTACGCGGTGCACAGCATACCGTTGCAAAGCTCTCTGAGAGCTCTACGACGGGGCCAGCCAGCTTGCTTTCTGTGCCCGTTTTTGGAGCCCAAAATCGAACATTTTCATCAGTTTAAGGCCACTTTTCTACTTTTGCTCTATTTTTCCATCCCGGATAGTACATCGTGAATTGTTAAAAGGACGACAACCTGACTCGTGGGACATCAGAGGGCCCTACAACGTGTCGATATCACGTCTTGCGAGGATGCTGCGTTGTTGAAGCGGATGGGTTGTCGTTAAGCCAATTGGGCCTTTTGAATGGGCCATCTCTCTAGGCTGGGACTGTGAACTGTTAACACATATAGGAATTGTGCCCTCAACATGGCGGGTACGATCATACCAGCACTAATGCACCGGATCCCAACAGAACTCCGTAGTTAAGCGTGCTTGGGCGAGAATAGTACTTGGATGCGTGACACCCTGGGAAGTCCTCGTGTTGCACCCCCTTTTCAATTTTTTTTGACCTGGTTAGGGTTGCCAAGATACTTTATCCACCAAATCTCTATTACTGAATCCCACGGAACATTGGGCAAGACAACTTCGTTTCACGTAGAGGCTGGGCCCGCAAACCGAGGGCGTAGGGTTTGTGACCAGGTCTCCATCGCACCGGTGCCCATAACTTTTGATCCGTAAGGTGTTACGTGGCGCACAGCATGCCGTTGCAAATCTCTCTGAGAGCTCCACGATGGGGCAGCCAGCTTGCTCGCTCTGCCCGTTTTTGGAGCCCAAAATTGAACGTTTTCATCTGTTTCAGGCCACTTTTCTTCTTTTGCTCTGTTTTTTTGTCCCGAATCATACGTCGTGAATAGTTAAAACGATGACACTCTGACTCGCAGGACATCTGAGGGCCCTACAATGTGTCGATATCACGTCTTACGAGGATGCCACGTTGTTGAAGCGGATGGTTTGTCGTTAAGCCCATTGGGCTTTTTGAAGGGGCCATCTCTCTAGGCTGGGACTGTGAACCGTTAACACATATAGGAATTTTGGCCTCAACATGACGGGTGCAATCATACCAGCACTAATGCACCGGATCACATCAGAACTCTGAAATTAACCGTGCTTGGATGAGAGTAGTACTAGGATGGGTGACCCCTTGGGAAGTCCTTATGTTGTACCCCCATTTCAATTTTTTTTCCCCTGGTTAGGGTTGCTAAGATACTTTATCCACCAAATCTCTATTACTAAATCCCACGGAACATTGGGCAAGACAACTTCGCTTCACGTAGAGGCTGGGCCCACAAACCGAAGGCGGAGGGTTTGTGACCAGGTCTCCGTCACTCCGGTGCCCATAACTTTTGATCCGTAGGGAGTTACGCAGCGTACAGCATACCGTTGCAAAGCACTCTGAGAGCTCTACGATGGTGGCAGCCAGCTTGCTCGCTGTGCCCATTTTTGGAGCCCAAAATTGAACGTTTTCATCAGTTTCAAGCTACTTTTCTACTTTTGCTCTATTTTTCTGTCCCAGATCGTACGTCGTGAACTGTTAAAAGGACGACAACCTGACACGCGGGACATCAGAGTGCCCTATATCGTGTCGATATCACATCTTGCCAGGATGCTGCGTTGTTGAACCGGATGGGTTGTCGTTAAGCCCATTGGGCCTTTTGAATGGGCCATCTCTCTGGGCTGGGACTGTGAACAGTTAACACATAAAGGAATTGTGCCCTTAACATGATGGGTGCGATCATACTAGCACTAATGCACCAGATCCCATCAGAACTTCGAAGTTAAGCGTGCTTGGGCGAAAGTAGTACTAGGATGGGTGACCCCTTGGGAAGTCCTCGTGTTGCACCCCCTTTTCAAATTTTTTTGCCCTGGTTAGGGTTGTCAAGGTACTTTATCAACCAAATCTCTATTACTGAATCCCACGGAACATTGGGCAAGACAACTTCTCTTCACGTAGAGGTTGGGCATGCAAACCGAGGGCGTAGGGTTTGTGACCAGGTCTCCGTCGCTCCGGTGACCAAAACTTTTGATCCGTATGGAGTTACGCAGCGCACATCATACCGTTGCAAAGCTCTCTAAGAGCTTTACGACGGGGGCAGCCAGCTTGCTTGCTGTGCCCTATTTGGAGCCCAAAATCGAACGTTTTCATCAATTTCTGGCCACTTTTCCTCTTTCGCTCTGTTTTTCCGTCCCGGATCATACGTCGTGAACTGTTAAAAGGACGACAACCTGACTCGCGGGACATCGGAGGGCCCTACAACGTGTCCAGATAACGTCTTGCAAGGATACTGCGTTGTTAAACCAGATGGGTTATCGTTAAGCCCATTGGTCCTTTTGAATGGGCCATCTCTCCAGGCTGGGACTGTGAACTATTAACACATAAAGGAATTGTGCCCTCAACATGACGTGTGCGATCATACCAGCACTAATGCACCAGATCCCATCAGAACTTCGAAGTTAAGCGTGCTTGGGAGAAAGTAGTACTAGTATGGGTGACCCCCTGGGAAGTCCTCGTGTTGCACCCCCTTTTCAATTTTTTTTTGCCCTGGTTAGGGTTGTCGAGGAACTTTATCCACCAAATCTCTATTACTGAATCCCATGGAACATTAAGCAAGACAACTTCGCTTCACGTAGAGGCTGGGCCCGTAAACCGAGGGCGTAGGGTTTCTGACCAAGTCTCTGTCGCTCCAGTGCCCATAACTTTTGATCCATAAGAAGTTACGCGGCACACAGCCTACCGTTGCAAAGCTCTCTGAGAGATTTACGACGGGGGCAGCCAGCTTGCTCGTTGTGCCCTTTTTGGAGCCCGAAATCTAACATTTTCATCAGTTTTAGGCCACTTTTCTTCTTTTGCTCTGTTTTTCTGTCCCGGATCGTACGTCGTGAACTGTTAAAAGGAAGACAACCTGACTCGAGGGACATCAGAGGGCCCTACAACATGTCGATATAACGTCTTGCGAGGATGCAACGTTGTTGAAGCGGATGGGTTGTCGTTAAGCCCATTGGGCCTTTTGAATGGGCCATCTCTCTAGGCTGGGACTGTGAACAGTTAACACATAAAGGAATTGTGCCCTCAACATGACAGGTGCGATCATACCAGAACTAATGCACCGGATCATATCAGAACTCCGAAGTTAAGCGTGTTTCGGCGAGAGTAGTACTAGGATGGGAGACACCCTGGGAAGTCCTCGTGTTGCGCCCCCTTTTCAATTTTTTTTGCCCTGCTTAGGGTTGTCAAGATAACTTCGCTTCATGTAGAGGTTGGGCCCGCAAACCAAGGGCGTAGGGTTTGTGACCAGGTCTCCATCACTCCGGTGCCCATAACTTCTGATCCGTAAGGAGTTACGCGGCGTACAACATACCGTTGCAAAGCTCTCTGAGAGCTCTACGACGGGGGCAGCCAGCTTGCTCGCTTTGCCCATTTTTGGATCCCAAAATCGAACGTTTTCATCAATTTCAGGCCACTTTTCTTTTTTTGCTCTGTTTTTCCGTCTCGAATCATACGTCGTGAACTGTTAAAAGGACGACAACCTGACTCGTAGGACATCAGAAGGCCCTACAGCGATTCTATATCACATCTTGCGAGGATGCTGCGTTGTTGAAGCAGATGGGTTGTCGTTAAGCCCATTGGGCCTTTTGAATGGGCCATCTCTCTAGGCTGGGATTGTGAACCGTTAACACATATAGGAATTGTGCCCTCAACATGACGGGTGCGATCATACCAGCACTAATGCACTGGATCCCATCAGAACTCCGAAGTTAAGCGTGCTTGGGCGAGAGTAGTACTAGGATGGGTAACCCCCTGGGAAGTCCTCTTGTTGCACCCCCTTCTTCAATTTTTTTTGCCCTGGTTAGGGTTGTCAAGATAGTTTGGCCACCAAATCTCTATTACTGAATCCCACGGAACATTGGGCAAGACAACTTCGCTTCACGTAGAGGCTGGGCCCACAAACCGAGGGCGTAGGGTTCGTGACCTGCTCTCCGTCGCTCCGGTGCCCATAACTTTTGATCCGTAAGGAGTTACGCGGCGCACAGCATACCGTTACAAAGCTCTCTGAGAGCTCTACGACGGAGGCAGCTAGCTTGCTCGCTTTGCCCATTTTTGGAGCCCAAAATCTAATGTTTTCATCAGTTTCAGGCCACTTTTCTTCTTTTGCTCTATTTTTCTGTCTCGGATCATACGTCGTGAACAATTAAAAGGACGACAACCTGACTCGCAGGACATCAGAGGGCCTTACAACGTGTCGATATCACTTCTTGCCAGGATGCTGCATTGTTGAAGCGGATGGGTTATCGTTAAGCCCATTGGGCCTTTTGAATGGGCCATCTCTCTAGGCTGGGACTGTGAACAGTTAACACATAAAGGAATTGTGCCCTCAACATGACGGGTGCGATCATACCAGCACAAATGCACCGGATCCCTTCAGAACTTCGAAGTTAAGCGTGATTGGGCGAGAATAGTACTAGGATGGGTGACCCCCTGGGAAGTCCTCGTGTTGCACCCCTTTTTCAATTTTTTTTGCCCTGGTTGGGGTTGCCAGGATACTTTATCCACCAAATCTCTATTACTGAATCCCACGAAACAGTGGGCAAGACAACTTCACTTCATGTAGAGGCTGGGCTTGCAAACCGAGGGCGTAGGGTTTGTGACAAGGTCTCCGTCGCTTCGGTGCCCATTACTTTTGATATGTAATTGTTATGCGGCGCACAGCATACCGTTGCAAAGCTCTCTGAGAACTCTAAGGTGGGGGCAACCAGCTTGCTTGCTGTGCCCATTTTTGGAGCCCAAAATCGAACGTTTTCATCAGTTTTAGGCCACTTTTCTACTTTTGCTCTGTTTTTCCGTCCTGGATCATATGTCGTGAACTGTTAAAAGGATGACAACCTGACTCGCTGGAAAGCAGAGGGCCCTACAACGTGTCGATATAATGTCTTGCGAGGATGCTGTGTTGTTGAAGCGGAAGGGTTGTCGTTAAGCCCATTGGGCCTTTTGAATGGGCCATCTCCCTAGGCTGGGACTGTGAACAGTTAACACATAAAGGAATTGTGCCCTCAACATGACAGGTGCGATCATACCTGCACCAATGCATCGGATCCCATCAGAACTCTGAAGTTAAGCGTGCTTGGGCGAGAGTAGTACTAGGATTGGTGACCCCTCGGGAAGTCCTCGTGTTGCACCCCCTTTTCAATTTTTTTTCCCTGGTTAGGGTTGCCAAGATACTTTATCCACCAAATCTCTATTACTGAATCTCACAGAACATTAGGCAAAACAACTTCGTTTCACGTAGAGGCTGGGCCCGTAAACCGAGGGCGTAGGGTTTGTGACCAGGTCTCTGTTGCTCTGATGCCCATAACTTTTGATCTGTAAGGAGTTATGCGGCGCACAGCATACCGTTGCAAAGCTCTCTGAGAGCTCTATGACGGGGGCAGCCATCTTGCTCGCTTTGCCCTTTTTGCAGCCAAAATCGAACTTTTTCATCAGTTTCAGGACATTTTTCTTCTTTTGCTCTGTTTTTTCGTCCCGGATCAAACGTCGTGAATTGTTAAAAGGACGACAACCAGACTCGCGGGACATCTGAGGGCCCTATAGTGTGTCCATATAACGTCTTGCGAGGATACTGCGTTGTTGAAGCGGATGGGTTGTCGTTAAGCCCATTGGGCCTTTTGAATGGGCCATCTCTCCAGGCTGGGATTGTGAACTGTTAACACATAAAGGAATTGTGCCCTCAACTTGACCAGTGCGATCATACCAACACTAATGCAACGGATCCCATCAGAACTTCGAAGTTAAGCGTGCTTGGGAGAAAGTAGTACTAGGACAGGTGACCCCCTGGGAAGTCCTCGTGTTGCACCTCCTTTAAAATTTTTTTTTGCCCTGGTTAGGGTTGCCAAGATACTTTATCCACCAAATCCCTATTACTGAATGCCACGGAACATTGGGCAAGACAACTTCGCTTCACGTAGAGGCTGGGCCCGCCAACCGGGGGCGTAGGGTTGGTGACCAGGTATCCGTCGCTCCGGTGCCCATATCTTTTGATCCGTAAAGAGTTATGCGGCGCACCGCATACCGTTGCAAAGCCCCCTGAGAGCTCAATGGCCGTCGCAGCCCGCTTGCTCGTTGTCCCTCTTTTTGGAGCCCAAAATCGAACGTTTTCATCAGTTTCAGGCCACTTTTCTTCTTTTGCTCTATTTTTCCATCCCGGATCGTACGTCGTGAACTGTTAAAAGGACGACAAACTGACTCGTGGGACATCAGAGGTCCCTACAACGAGTCGATATCACATCTTACAAGGATGCTGCGTAGTTGAAGCGGAAGGGTTGTCGTTAAGCCCATTGGGCCTTTTGAATGGGCCATCTCTCTGGGCTAGGACTGTGAACCGTTAACACATATAGGAATTGTGCCCTCAACATGATGGGTGCGATCATACGAGCACTAATGCTCTGGATCCCATCCGAACTCTGAAGTTAAGCGTGCTTGGGCAAGAGTAGTACTAGGATGGGTGACCCCCTGGGAAGTCGTCGTGTTGTACCCCCTTTTCAATTTTTCTTGCCTTGGTTAGGGTTGCCAAGATACTTTATCCACCAAATCTCTATTACTGAATCCCACAGAACATTGGGCAAGATAGCTTCGCTTCACATAGAGGCTGGGCCCGCAAACCGAGGGCATAGGGTTTGTGACAAGGTCTCCGTCGCTCCGGTGCCCATAACTTTTGATCCGTAAGGAGTTATGCGGCGCACAGCATACGGTTGCAAAGCTCTCTAAGAGCTCTACGACGGGGGTAGCCAGCTTGCTCGCTGTGCCCTTTTTGGAGCCCAAAATCGAATGTTTTCATCAGTTTCAGGCCACTTTTCTTCTTTTGCTATGTTTTTTCATCCCAGATCGTACGTCGTGAATTGTTAAAAGGACGACAACCTGACTCGCTGGACATCAGAGGGCCCCACAACGTGTCGATATCACGTCTTGTGAGGATGCTACGTTGCTCAAGCGGATGGGTTGTCATTAAGCCCATTGGGCCTTTTGAATGGGCCATCTCTCTAGGCTGGGACTGTGAACAGTTAACACATAAAGAAATTGTGCCCTCAACATGACGGATACGATCATACCAGCACTAATGCACCAGATCACATCAGAACTCCGAAGTTAAGCGTGTTTGGGCGAGAGTAGTACTAGGACAGGTGACCCCCTGGGAAGTCCTTGTGTTGCACCCCCTTTTCAATTTTTTTTACCCTGGTTAGGGTTGCCAAGATACTTTATCCACCAAATCTCTATTACTGAATGCCACGGAACATTGGGCAAGACAACTTCGCTTCACGTAAAGGCTGGGCCCGCCAACCGAGGGCGTAGGGTTTGTGACTAGGTCTCCGTCGCTCCGGTGCCCATAACTTTTGTTCCGTAAGGAGTTACGCAGCGCACAGCATACCGTTGCAAAGCTCTCTGAGTGCTCTACGACGAGGGCAGCCAGCTTGCTCGTTGTGCCTATTTTTGGAGCCCAAAATCGAACGTTTTCATCAGTTTCTGGCCACTTTTCTTCTTTTGCTCTGTTTTTCCATCCCGGATCATATGCCGTGAACTGTTAAAAGGACGACAACCTGACTCACAGGACATCAGGGGGTGCTACAACGAGTCGATATCTCATCTTGCGAGGATGCAGCGTTGTTGAAGCAGATGGGTTGTTGTTAAGCCCATTGGGCCTTTTGAATGGGCCATCTCTCTAGGCTGGGACTGTGAACCGTTAACACATATAGGAATTGTGCCCTCAACATGACGGGTGCGATCATACCAGCACTAATGCACCGGCTCTCATCAGAACTCCGAAATTAATCGTGCTTGGATGAGAGTAGTACTAGGATAGGTGATCCCCTGGGAAGTCCTTATGTTGTACCCCCATTTCAATTTTTTTTGCCCTGGTTAGGGTTGCCAAGATACTTTATCCACCAAATCTCTATTACGGAATCCCACGGAACATTGGGCAAGACAACTTCGCATCACGTAGAGGCTGGGCCCGCAAACTGAAGGCGTAGGGTATGTGACCAGGTCTCCGTCGCTCCGGTGCCCATAACTTTTGATCCGTAGGGAGTTACGTAGCGTACAACATACCGTTGTAAAGCTCTCTGAGACCTCTACGATGGTGGCAGCCAACTTGCTCTCTATGCCGGTTTTTGGAGCCCAAAATTGAATGTTTTCATCAGTTTTAGGCCACTTTTCTACTTTTGCTCTATTTTTTTATCACGGATCGCACGTCGTGAACTGTTAAAAGGACGACAACCTGACTCGCTGGACATCAGACGGCCCTACAACGTGTCGATATAACGTCTTGTGAGGATGGTGCGTTGTTGAAGTGGATGGGTTGTCGTTAAGCCCATTGGGCTTTTTGAATGGGCCATCTCTCTAGGCTGGTACTCTGAACGGTTAACACATAAAGGAATTATGCCCTCAACATGACGGATGCGATCATACCAGCACTAATGCACCGGATCCCATCAGAACTCCGAAGTTAAGCGTGCTTGGGCGAGGGTAGTACTAGGATCGGTGATCCCCTGGGAGGTCCTCGGGGTGCACCCCCTTTTCACTTTTTTTTGCCCTGGTTGGGGTTGCTAAGATACTTTATTCAGCAAATCTCTATTACTGAATCCCACGGAACATTGGGCAAGACAACTTCACTTCACGTAGATGCTGGGCCTGCAATCCGAGGGCGTAGGGTTTATGACCAGGTCACCGTCGGTCCGGTGCCCATAACTTTTGATCCGTCAGGCGTTACGCGGCGCACAGCATACCGTTGTAAAGCTCTCTAAGAGCTCTACGGCGGGGGCAGCCAGCTTGCTCGGTGTACCCTTTTTGGTGCCCAAAATCGAACGTTTTCATCAGTTTCAGGCTACTTTTCTTCTTTTGCTCGATTTTCTCATCACAGATCGTACGTCGTGAACTGTTAAAAGGATGACAACTTGACACGTGGGACATCAGAGGGCCCTACAACGTGTGGATATCACGTCTTGCAAGCATGCTGTGTTGTTGAAGCGGATGTGTTGTCGTTAAACCCATTAGGCCTTTTGAATGGGCTATCTCTCTAGGCTAGGATTGTGAACAGTCAACACATAAAGGAATTGTGCCCTCAACATGACGGGTGCGATCATACCAGCACTAATGAAACGGATCCCATCATAACCCTAAAGTTAAGCATTCTTGGGCGAGAGTAGTACTAGGATGGGTGACCCCCTGGGAAGTCCTCGTGTTGCACCCCCTTTTCAATTTTTTTTGCCCTGGTTAGGGTTGCCAAGATACTTTATCCACCAAATCTCTATTACTGAAGCCCACGGAACATTGGGCAAGACAACTACACTTCACGTAGAGGCTGGGCCTGGAAACCGAGGGCCTAGAGCTTGTGACCAGGTCTTCGTCGCTCCGGTGCCCATAACTTTTGATCCGTAAGGAGTTACTCGGCACACAGCATTCGGCACACAGCATACCGTTGCAAAGCTCTCTGAGTGCTCTACGACGAGGGCAGTTATCTTGCTCGTTGTGCCCATTTTTGGAGCCCAAAATCGAACCTTTTCATCAGTTTCGGGCCACTTTTCTTCTTTTGCTCTGTTTTTCCATCCCGGATCATACGCCGTGAACTGTTAAAAGGACGACAACCTGACTCGCAGGACATCAGAGGGCTCTACAACAAGTCGATATCACATCTTGCGAGGATGCTGGGTTGTTGAAACAGATGGGTTGTTGTTAAGCCCATTGGGCCTTTTGAATGGGCCATCTCTCTAGGCTGGGACTGTGAACCGTTAACACATGTAGGAATTGTGCCCTCAACATGATGGGTGGGATCATACCAGTACTAATGCACCGGATCACATCAGAACTATGAAGTTAAGCGTGCTTGGACGAGAGTAGTACTAGGATGGGTTACCCCCTGGGAAGTCCTTATGTTGTACCCCCATTTCAATTTTTTTTTGCCCTAGTTAGGGTTGCCAAGATACTTTATCCACCAAATCTCTATTACTGAATCCCATGGAACATTGGGCAAGACAACTTCGCATCACGTAGAGGCTGGGCCCACAAACCGAAGGTGTAGGGTTTGTGACCAGGTCTCCGTCACTTCGGTGCCCATAAGTTTTGATCCGTAGGGAGTTACGCAACGTACAGCATACCGTTTCAAAGCTCTCTGAGAGCTCTACGATGGTGGTAGCCCGCTTGCTCGCTGTGCCCATTTTTAGAGCTCAAAATCGAACGTTTTCATCAGTTTCAAGCCACTTTTCTAATTTTGCTCTATTTTTCTGTCCTGGATCGTATGTCGTGAACTGTTAAAAGGATGACAACCTGACACGCGGGACATCAGAGGGCCCTACAACGTGTCGATATCACGTCTTGCCAGGATGCTGCATTGTTGAACCGGATGGGTTGTCGTTAAGCCTATTGGGCCTTTTGAATAGGCCATCTCTCTGGGCTGGGAATGTGAACAGTTAACACATAAAGGAATTGAGCACTCAACATGACGGGTGCGATCATACCAGCACTAATGCACCGGATCCCATCAAAACTTCAAAGTTAAGCGTGCTTCGGCGAAAGTAGTACTAGGATGGGTGACCCCTTGGGAAGTCATCGTGTTGCACCCCTTTTCAATTTTTTTTGCCCTGGTTAGGGTTGCCAAGATAGTTTATCCACCAAATCTCTATTACTGAATCCCACGGAACATTGGCCAAGACAACTTCTCTTCACATAGAGGCTGGGCACGCAAACCGAGGGCGTAGGGTTTGTGACCAGGTCTCTGTCGCTCCGGAGCCCAAAACTTTTGATCCGTATGGAGTTACGCGGCGCACATCATACCGTTGCAAACCTCTCTGAGAGCTTTACGACGAGGGAAGCCAGCTTGCTAGCTGTTCCCTTTTTGGAGCACAAAATCGAACGTTTTCCTGACTTTCAGGCCAGTTTTCTTCTTTTACTCTATTTTTCCATCACGGATCATATGTCGTGAACTGTTAAAAGGATGACAACCAGACTCGCGAGACATCAGAGGGACCTACAACGTGTCCATATAACGTCTTGCGAGGACGCTACGTTGTTGAAGTAGATGGGTTGTCGTAAAGCACATTGGTCCTTTTGAATGGGCCATCTCTCTAGGCTGGGACTGTGAACTATTAACACATAAAGGAATTGTGCCCTCAACATGACGGGTGCGATCATACCAGCACTAATGCACCGGATCCCGTCAGAACTACGAAGTTAAGCGTGCTTGGGAGAAAGTAGTACTAGGATCGGTGACCCCCTGGGAAGTCCTCGTGTTGCACCCCCTTTTCAATTTTTTTTTGCCCTGGTTAGGGTTCTCAAGGAACTTTCTCTACCAAATCTCTATTACTGAATCCCACGGAATATTGGGCAAGACAACTTCGCTTCACGAAGAGGCTGGGCCCGCAAACCGAGGGCGTAGGGTTTGTGACCAAGTCTCCGTCGCTCCGGTGGCCATAACTTTTGATCCGTAAGGAGTTATGCGGCGCACAGCATACAGTTGCAAAGCCCTCTGAGAGCTCTACGACGGGGGCGGCCAGCTTGCTCGCTGTGCCCATTTTTGGTGCCCAAAATCGAAAGTTTTCATCAGTTTCAGGCTACTTTTCTTCTTTTGCTCTATTTTTCTGTCACGGATCATCCGTCGTGAGCTGTTAAAAAGACGACAACCTTACTTGAGGGACAATAGAGGGCCCTACAACGTGTCAATATAACGTCTTGCGAGGATGCTACGTTGTTGAAGAGGATGGGTTGTCGTTAAGCCCATTGGGCCTTTTGAATGGGCCATATCTCTACGCTGGGACTGTGAACAGTTAACACATAAAGGAATTGTGCCCTCAACATGACGGGTGCGATCATACCAGCACTAATGCACAGAATCCCATAAGAACTCCGAAGTCAAGCGTGCTTGGACGAGAGTAGTACTAGGATGGGTAACCGCATGGGAAGTCCTCGTGTTGCACCCCTTTTTCAATTTTTTTTGCCCTAGTTAGGGTTTCCAAGATACTTTATCCACCAAATCTCTATTTCTGAATCCCACGAAACATTGGGCAAGACAACTTCGCTTCACGTAGAGGTTGGGCCCGTAAACCAAGGGTGTAGGGCTTGTGACCAGGTCTCCATCGCTCCGGTGCCCATAACTTTTGATCCGAAAGGAGTTACGCATCGTACAACATATCGTTGGAAAGCTCTCAGAGTGCTCTACGAAGGGGGCAGCCAGCTTGCTCGCTTTGCCCGTTTTTGGAGCCCAAAATCGAATGTTTTCATCAGTATCAGGCCACTTTTCCACTTTTGCTCTATTTTTCCGTCCCGGATCATACGTCGTGAACTGTTAAAAGGATGACAACCTGACTCGCGGGACATCAGAAGGCCCTACAGCGAGTCGATATCACATCTTGCGAGGATGCTGCGTTGTCGAAGCGGATGGGTTGTCGTTAAGCCCATTGGGCCTTTTGAATGGGCCATCTCTTTAGGCTGGGACTGTGAACTGTTAACACATATAGGAATAGTGCCCTCAACATGACGGGTGCGATCATACCAGCACTAATGCACAGAATCCCATAAGAACTCCGAAGTCAAGCGTGCTTGGACGAGAGTAGTACTAGGATGGGTAACCGCATGGGAAGTCCTCGTGTTGCACCCCTTTTTCAATTTTTTTTGCCCTAGTTAGGGTTTCCAAGATACTTTATCCACCAAATCTCTATTACTGAATCCCACGGAACATTGGGCCAGACAACTTTGCTTAACGTAAAGGCTGGGCCCGCAAACTGCGGGCGTAGGGTTTGTGACCATGTCTACGTTGCTCCAGTGCCCATAACTTTTGATCCGTAATTGTTACGCGGTGCACAACATACCGTTGCAAAGCTGTCTGAGAGCTCTACGACAGGGTCAGCCAGCTTGCTCGCTGTGCCCGTTTTTGGAGCCCAAAATCGAACGTTTTCATCAGTTTTAGGCCACTTTTCTACTATTGTTATGTTTTTCTGTCCTGGATCATATGTCGTGAACTGTTAAAAGGACGACAACCTGACTCGCGGGACATCAGAAGGCCCTACAGCGAGTTGATATCACATCTTGCTAGGATGCTGCGTTGTTGAAGCGGATGGGTTGTCGTTAGGCCCATTGGGCCTTTTGAATGGGCCATCTCTCTAGGCTGGGACTATGAACCGTTAACACATAAAGGAATTCTGCCCTCAATATGACGGGTGCGATCATACCAGCACTAATGCATCGGATCCCATCAGAACTTCGAAGTTAAGCGTGCTTGGGCGAGTGTAGTACTAGGATGGGTGACCCCCTGGGAAGTCCTCGTGTTGCACCCCTTTTTCAATTTTTTTTGCCTAGTTAGGGTTGTCTTATTACTTTATCCAACAAATCTCTATTACTGAATCCCTCGGAACATTGGGCAAGACAACTTCGTTTCACGTAAAGGCTGGGCCTACAAACCGAGGGCGTAGGGTTTGTGACCAGGTCTCCGTCACTCTGGTGCCGATAACTTTTGATCCGTAAGGAGTTATGCGTCGCACAACATACCGTTACAAGGCTCTTTGAGAGCTCTACGACGGGGGCTGCCAACTTGCTCGCTATTCCCATTTTTGGAGCCCAAAATCGAATGTTTTCATCAGTTTCAGGCCACTTTTCTTCTTTTGCTCTGTTTTTGCATCCCGGATCATACGTCGTGAACTGTTAAAAGGACGACAACCTGACTTGCAGGACATCAGAGGGCCCTACAACGTGTCGATATCACGTCTTGCGAGGATGCTGCATTGTTGAAGCTGATGGGTTGTCGTTAAGTCCATTGGGCCTTTTGAATGAGCCATCTCTCTAGGTTGGGACTGTGAACCGTTAACACATATAGGAATTGTGCCCTCAACTTGACGGGTGCGATCATACCAGCACTAATGCACCGGATCCCATCAGAACTTCGAAGTTAAGCGTGATTGGGTAAGAGTAGTACTAGGATGGGTGACCCCCGGGGAAGTCCTCATGTTGCACCGCCTTTTCAATTTTTTTTGCCCTGGTTAGCATTGCCAAAATACTTTATCCACCAAATCTCTATTACCGAATCCCACGGAACATTGGGCAAGACAACATCGCTTCACATATAGGCTGGGCCTGCAAACCGAGGTCGTAGGGTTTGTGACCAGGTCTCCGTCGCTCCGGTACCCATAACTTTTGATCCGTAAGGAGTTACGGGGTGCACAGCATATCGTTGTAAAGCTCTCTAAGGGCTCTACGACAAGGGCAGCCACCTTGCTCGTTGTGCCCATTTTTGGCAGCCAAAATCGAACGTTTTCATCGGTTTCAGGCCACTTTTGTTCTTTTGCAATGTTTTTTCGTCCCGGATCGTACGTCCTGAACTATTAAAAGGACAACAACCTGAATCGCGAGACATAAGAGGGCCCTACAACGTGTCCATATCACGTCTTGCGAGGATGCTGCATTGTTGAAGCAGATGGGTTGTCGTTAAGCCCATTAGGCCTTTTGAATGGGCCATCTCTCTAGGCTGCGACTGTGAACAGTTAACACATAAAGGAATTGTGCTCTCAACATGACGGGTGCGATCTTACCACCACTAATGCCCCGGATCCTATCAGATCTTTGAAGTTAAGCGTACTTGGGCGAAAGTAGTA
The DNA here is from genome assembly GCA_037974665.1 of Ehretia macrophylla. NCBI lineage: Eukaryota > Viridiplantae > Streptophyta > Magnoliopsida > Boraginales > Ehretiaceae > Ehretia > Ehretia macrophylla. The sequence continues at coordinate 82,798,701 of CM075765.1, read as the reverse complement.
CTAGGATTGGTGACCCCCTGGGAAGTCCTCGTGTTGCACCCCTTTTTCAATTTTTTTTGCCTTGGTTAGGGTTGCCAATATACTTTATCCACCAAATCTCTATTACTGAATGCCACCGAACATTGGGCATGCCAATTTCGCTTCACGTAGAGGTTGGGCCTGCAAATCGAGGGCGTATGGTTTGTGACCAGGTCTACGTCGCTTCGATGCCCATAACTTTTGATACGTAATTGTTACGCGGCGCACAGCATACCGTTGCAAAGCTCTTTGAGAGCTCAACGACGGGGGCAGCCAGCTTTCTCTTTGTGCCCGTTTTTGGTGCCCAAAATCGAAAGTTTTCATTAGTTTCAGGCCACTTTTCCTCTTTTGATCCGTTTTTCCGTCCCGGATCATACGTCGTGAATTGTTAAAATGACGTCAACCTGACTCGCAGGACATCAGAGGGCCCTACAACGTGTCGATATAATGTCTTGCGAGGATGCTGTGTTGTTGAAGCGGATGGGTTATCGTTAAGCCCATTGGGCCTTTTGAATGGGCCATCTCTCTAGGTTGGTACTGTGAACCGTTAACATATATTGGAATTGTGACCTCAACATGACGAGTGCGTTCATACCAGCACTAATGCACCGGATCCCATCAGAATTTCGAAGTTAAGCGTGCTTGGGCGAGAGTAGTACTAGGATGGGTGAGCCCCTGGGAAGTCCTTGTGTTGCACCCCCTTTTCAATTTTTTTTGCCCTGGTTAGGGTTGCCAAGATACTTTATCCACCAAATCTCTATTACTGAATCCCACGGAACATTGGGCAAGACAACTTCGCTTCACGTAAAGGCTGGGCCCAAAAACCGAGGGCGTAGGGTTTGTGACCTGGTCTCCTACGCTCCGGTGCCCATAACTTTTGATCCGTAAGGAGTTATGCGGCGCACCGCATACCGTTGCAAAGATCTATGAGAGCTCTACGACGAGGGTAGCCAGCTTGCTCGTTGTGCCTATTTTTGGAGCCCAAAATCGAACGTTTTCATCAGTTTCAGGCCACTTTTCTACTTTTGCTCTGTTTTTTCATCCCGGATCTTACGTCGTGAACTGTTAAAAGGATGACAACCTGACTCGCGGGACATTAGAGGGCCCTACATTGTGTCGATATCACGTATTGCAAGGATGCTGCATTGTTGGTGTAACACCCTGATCCCTCTCGAGATCGGGAGTTCTATCAATCAATCTAATCACAACAAAAATCCAAACCTGGGCATAATTTTCGGGGAAAACAGACGGAGTCTCCCCTGTTTCTAGGCAAAATATAAAACCTGCAATAGCATTTAAATGGACCAACGCCGTGTCCAACCATACAAAACTTCCTCAAGGCCATCCGAGCCTCGGTTTTCAACAATTAAACTCAGCAGGTATACATACATTTCCAATTAAAAAGCTAACCTATCTCTTTTCATTTTTTACTATGACATTCAAACTAGACAATTAAACCATACTAAGCTACTGCATAAAATAAACTATCATGCCATTCTAACTCTTTTCCTTTGGACATTACAAACATGCATTGAAGATAAGCTATGCTAACTGATTACATAAACTAGCTTATCAATTCACCTCAACTACTTAGCTAAATTTAAATTACATTTCTTTTAGCAATAAATACCTACAACATATGAAAACATATATCTTTACAACTTCGACACTCAAGCCACATAGGCACGCAAGACAACTCTTCAGGCAACGAACTTTCACGAAATCACGAACTTTCCAGCTAACATGACATTTCCTGAAATGTGGTGGTGAGGAGTGAGTATACACAACACGTATACTCAGTGAGGGCGAGACAGATATCGAATTGGAGAGAAAGAAAGTCGTGCAATGCAAATAAGACAGTTAAGCAATATAACTGATAAATAAGCAACCAAGACAAACAATCAATACAATAAGCAATTATTGAAAGCATTAACACAACCATTCAAAGCTATACCACACTCTGAAGGCTATGGTTCACTCATACGAGTAATGTACCATTTCACGAGCACTACATCAATCTCGAGCTTGATGTTGACAACGATGACAATAAGCACGCAATCACCTTATAACACCAGTTTGGAATACCCCGGAAGTATCCATCAATTCTACGACCCAAATCTCCCTGGGAGGCAACCTAAGCGAGAAAGGGAATAGTAGCGGAGCTAGAGCAACCAACACTGGCAACCCGAGGCTACCCAGAGAGGCTCATCACTCACGCGCAAGACACTATGCAATGCAAGACTCGATACAAGGCAATAAACGAGTGATAGCACAACCAAACAAACTAGTGACAACAAACGAGATAACAAGCAATCACAATCAATACTAACATTCAACTAACATTTCAAGCATAACAAGCAATAATAAGCAACAATAACACCAATTAAACAAGTATATCAAGCAACCCTAAGCGTTCTATAGGCATAATATCAAGATAACAAGCAAAATCACAAATTGGCCCCAACTATCAAAACACTACCATTTCCAAACGAGCCACGATTTCTGGAAACCGAGTTCGCCAATCCTCCTAGGTCATCATAAGGCACGTCTAAGGACCCCGAAACCCTACTTTACCCTAGAATTCGCGCAAGGCCCCGATTTCCCACTTTGCTCGTTTGAACTACAACTATACCAACCAAACACCCAACCAACGCCATAATCGCACCAAAAGTGCTTCCATGGCTTTCTGAAACAATGCCAACACGCAAAACGAGAAAATGCCAAACTCGACCTAAACGACCCCGACTTTTACTAAGCCGTTTTTCTCATTTTTTTCATTACGCAACCTAAACAAATCATGCATTTAGACATTCTAGCATACCTAGCACATTTCTACATCAACAGACAGCATAACAGCGCAACTTTATCATTTCAAGGGTTTACTATTCATTAATTATTATTCATTAATCAATTTAAATTGCAATTTCAATTTTCAACCGCAGAAAATGTTAAAAAACTATAAATACATGTTCTACAATCAACAAGGAACATTCTTTAAGCAACAAAACAATTAAAATTACAATCTACGCATAAGTTCTAAAAATTAAAGTTTAGGCATACATTTTTTAAATGCGCAAATAACGATGAAACCCTCACCTTAGACGCTACTAGACGCTAGGAAAACCACGTTGGATGCCTCGGAAACAACCCCGTGCAAGCTCACACGAAGATTTGAAGATTTGAAGGTTGAAATCTTTTTTTTTCTTTTTCTCCTATGGTTTTGGCACTTTCTATTTTTTTTTTCCAGATTTTCGCATGTTTTGTAATGTATTATGCATATATAAGATGACAAGTTGAAATGGTCAAAGCTTCGGTCAACCCGCTAAACCAAAACAGCTATGCGCGACCTTACGAAAACGGCCATAACTTCTTCTAGAAAACTCCAATTCACGAACGGTTTGAAGCCTCAGAAACTAGACTCATAGAGCTTTCCAACCATATATAATTTGCTACCTAAATCTTCCCCAATTGGTTCAGATTTAATTCCAAAGTTGACCCAAAATTTGACTAACTTAACATTGCATTTTTTTATTTCTAATCCCAAGTTTGCCCTTTATTAAACATTTCAAAAATTCCCACATTGTCCTAGTTGGTCAATGTAGATGAAAAGTCAACTAGTTTAGTCAAAGAAGGTGAAAGGTCAATAAAATGCAATTTAAATGAACTTTAAATGCTATTAAATATATACCAGGTTCGGGCTATCACAGTTGGAGCGGATGGGTTGCTGTTAACCCCATTGGGCCTTTTGAATGCGCCATCTCTCTAGGCTGGGACTGTGAACAGTTAACACATAAAGGAATTGTGCCCTCAACATGACGGGTGCGATCATACAAACATTAATGCACCGGATCCTATCAGAACTTCGAAGTTAAGCGTGCTTGGGCGAGAGTAGTACTAGGATGGGTCACCCCTCGGGAAGTCCTCGTGTTGTGCCCCCTTTTCAATTATTTTTGCCCTGGTTAGGGTTGCCAAGATAATTTATCCACCAAATCTCTATTACTGAATCCCACGGAACATTGGGCAAGACAATTTCGCTTCACGTAGAGGTTGGGCCTGCAAATCGAGGGCGTATGGTTTGTGACCAGGTCTCCGTCGCTTCGATGCCCATAACTTTTGATCCGTAATTGTTACGCGGCGCACAGCATACCGTTGCAAAGCTCTTTGAGAGCTCTACGACGGGGGCAACTAGCTTGCTCGCTGTGCCCATTTTTGGAGACCAAAATCGTACGTTTTCATCAGTTTCAGGCCACTTTTCTTCTTTTGCTGCGTTTTTCCATCCCGGATCATACGTCATGAACTGTTAAAAGGACGACAACCTGACTCGGGGGACATCAGAGGGCCCTACAACGTGTCGATATAATGTCTTGCGAGGATGCTGTGTTGTTGAAGCGGATGGGTTATCGTTAAGCCCATTGGGCCTTTTGAATGGGCCATCTCTCTAGGTTGGTACTGTGAACCGTTAACATATATAGGAATTGTGCCCTAAACATGACGGGTGCGTTCATACCAGCACTAATGCACCGGATCCCATTAGAATTCCAAAGTTAAGCGTGCTAGGGCGAGAGTAGTACTAGGATGGGTGACCCCCTGGAAAGTCCTCCTGTTGCACCCCCTTTTCAATTTTTTTTGCCCTGGTTAGGGTTGCCAAGATACTTTATCCACCAAATCACTATTACTGAATCCCACTGAACATTGAGCAAGACAACTTCGCTTCACGTAGAGGCTGGGCCCGCAAACTGATGGCGTAGGGTTTGTGACCTAGTCTCCTTTGCTCCGGTGCCCATAACTTTTGATCCGTAAGGAGTTATGCGGTGCACAACATACCGTTGCAAAGCTCTCTGAGAGCTCTCCGACGGGGGCAGCCAGCTCGCTCGCTGTGCCTATTTTTGGAGCCCAAAATAGAACGTTTTTATCAGTTTCAGGCTACTTTTCTACTTTTGCTCTGTTTTTCCGTCCCGGATCGTACGTCGTGAACTGTTAAAAGAACGACAACCTAACTGGGGGGATATTAGAGTGCCCTACAACGTGTCAGTTTCACATCTTGTTAGGATGCTGCATTGTTGGAGCGGATGGGGTGTTGTTAAGCCGATGGGGCCTTTTGAATGGGCCATCTCTTTAGGTTGGGACTGTGAACAGTTAACACGTAAAGGAATTGTGCCCCCACCATGGCGGGTGCGATCATTCCAGCCCTAGTGCACCGGATCCCCTCAGAACTTCGAAGTTAAGCGTGCTTGGGCGAGAGTAGTACTAGGATAGGTGACCCCTTGGGAAGTTCTCATGTTGCACCCCCTTTTCAATTTTTTTTGCCCTGGTTAGGGTTGCCAAGATACTTTATCCACCAAATCTCTATTACTGAATCCCACGGAACATTGGGCAAGACAACTTCGTTTCTCGTAGAGGCTGGGCCCGCAAACCGAGGGCGTAGGGTTTGTGACCAGGTCTCTTTCACTCCGGAGCCAATTACTTTTGATCCGTAAGGAGTTATGCGGCGCACAGGATACCGTTGCAAAGCTCTATGAGAGCTCTACGACGGGGGCAGCCAGCTTGCTCGTTGTGCCCTTTTTGGAGCCCAAAATCTAACGTTGTCATCAGTTTCAGGCTACTTTTCTTCTTTTGCTCTATTTTTCCGTCCCGGATCATACGTCGTGAACTGTTAAAAGGACGACAACCTGACTAGCGGGACATCAAAGGGCCCTACAACGTGTCGATATCACGCCTTCTAAGCATGTTGCGTTGTTGAAGCGGAGGGGTTGTCGTTAAGCCCTTTGGGCCTTTCGAATGGGCCATCTCTCTAGGCTGGGACTGTGAACAGTTAACACAAAAAAGAATTGTGCCCTCAACATGATGGATGCGATTATACCAGTACTAATGCACCGGATCCCATCAGAACTCCGAAGTTAAGCATGCTTGGGTGAGATTAGTACTAGGATGGGTGACCCCTTGGGAAGTCCTCGTGTTGCACCCCCTTTTCAAATTTTTTTGCCCTGGTTAGGGTTGCCAAGATACTTTATCCACTAAATCTTTATTACTGAATCCCATGGAACATTGGGCAAGACAACTACGCTTCACGTAGAGGCTGGGCCCGTAAACCGAGGGCGTATGGTTTGTGACCAAGTCTCCGTCACTCTGGTGCCCATAACGTTTGATCCGTAAGGAGTTACGCGACGCACAACATACCGTTGCAAAGCTCTCTGAGAGCTCTACGACGGGGGCAGCCAGCTTGCTCGCTGTGCCCATTTTTGGAGCCCCAAATAGAACGTTTTCATCAGTTTCAGGCCACTTTTCTTCTTTTGCTCTGTTTTTCCGTCCCGGATCATACATTGTGAACTGTTAAAACGACTACAACCTGACACGCGGGACTTCAAAGGGCCGTACAACGTGTCGATATAACGTCTTGCGAGGATGCTGCGTTGTTGAAGCGGATGAGTTGTCGTTAAGCCCATTGGGCCTTTTGAATGGGCCATCTCTCTAGGCTGGGACTGTGAACCATTAACACATATAGAAATTGTGCCCTCAACATGACGGGAGTGATCATACCAGCAATAATGCACCGGATCCCATCAGAACTCCAAAGTTAAGCGTTCTTGGGCGAGAGTAGTACTAGAATGGGTGACCCCCTAGGAAGTCCTCGTGTTGTACCCCCTTTTCAATTTTTTTTGCCCTGGTTAGGGTTGCCAAGATACTTTATCCACCAAATCTCTATTACTGAATCCCACGGAACATTGGGCAAGGCAACTTCGCTTCACATAGAGGCTGGGCCCGATAAACCGAGGGCGTAGGGTTTGTGACCAGGTCTCCGTCGCTACGGTGCCCATAACTTTTGATCTGTAAGGAGTTACGCGGCGCACAGTATACCGTTGCAAAGCTCTCTGAGAGCTCTACGACGGGGGTAGCCAGCTTGCTCGCTGTGCCCGTTTTTGGAGCCCAAAATCAAACGTTTTGATCATTTTCAGGCCAACTTTATTCTTTTGCTCTGTTTTTTCGTTCCAAATCGTACGTCGTGAACTGTTAAAAGGATGACAACCTGAATCGCGGGACATCAGAGGGCCCTAAAACGTGTTGATATCACGTCTTGCGAGGATGCTGCGTTGTTGAAGCGGATGGGTTGTCGTTAAGCCCATTGGGCCTTTTGAATGGGCTATCTCTCTAGGCTGGGACTGTGAACCGTTAACACATATAGGAATTGTGCCCTCAACATGACGGGTGCGATCATACCAGCAATAATGCATCGGATCCCATCAGAACTCCGAAGTTAAGCGTGCTTGGGCGAGAGTAGTACTAGAATGGGTGACCCCTTGGGAAGTCCTCGTGTTGCACCCCCTTTTCAATTTTTTTTGCCATAGTTAGGGTTGCCAAGATACTTTATCCACCATATCTCTATTACTGAATCCCACGGAACATTGGGCAACACAACTTCACTTCACGTAGAGGCTGGGCCCGATAAACCGAGGGCGTAGGGTTTGTGACCAGGTCTCCGTCGCTCCGGTGCCCATAACTTTTGATCCGTAAGGAGTTACGCAGTGCACAACATATCGGTGCAAAGCTCTCTGAGAGCTCTACGACTGGGGCAGCCAGCTTGCTCGATGTGCCCATTTTTGGAGCCCAAAATCGAACGTTTTCATCAGTTTCAGGCAATTTTTATTCTTTTGCTCTATTTTTTTATTCCGGATCGTACGTCGTGAACTATTAAAAGGACGAAAACCTGACTCGCGGGACATCAGAGGGCCTTACAACGTGTTGATATTACGTCTTGCAAGGATGCTGCGTTGTTGAAGCGGATGGGTTGTCGTTAAGCCCATTGGGCCTTTTGAATGGGCCATCTCTCTAGGTTGGGTCTCTGAACCATTAACACATATAGGAATTGTGCCCTCAACATGACGGGTGTGATCATACCAACACTAATGCACCGGATCCCATCAGAACTCCGAAGTTAAGCGTGCTCCGGCGAGAGTAGAACTAGGATAGGTGACTGTCATGCCCCAACCCGGCCTATAAGGTTAGACTAGGGTGTGAACTAAACATTCAGGTAATATCATACACTTAACTGTTTATAAAGATTTAACACTTAACGTTTTGTCCTAAACTCCAAAATTTTCTGAAAAATCGGTAGCATAATGGCTGTAATTGGGCTCTTTGGTTTGACCTAATTCTCAAAACGCCTCAATTATTCCAATCATTAATCCAATTCCATTAGGGACTCCTATTTGTCACCAACCGATTTGCCTACTAGTTTATCTTGAAAGTCTCGTTTGGCTAATTAGCCTAACATGATAACTATGTCCTATTTATTTGTCAATCTCCTATCATACAAGTACCTATTATCCTTTAGTTTGCAAATGAGCACCTCGGTGAAATTAGATAGAGTTAACTTAGTTGATTGTTCATCTAGTGGTTTGACCGCCTACGACAACTACTAATCAAGAAAACGAAAGCAAACAACCAAATAAAAGTTCATCCGGTTATAGATAGTACAATCCCAGAATTGCACCCAAATTACAACGGGGTCATTTACATCAATGAAATGAGTAGTTTGCAATCAAACACAACATCCATATAGCAACCACTTTCAGGCAAAGCACAAAAGCACGTAGGGACAGACAATCACTCCAAGGAATCATCGTTAGGCACATCGTCCTCGGATACCTGTTCTTGATCTTCTTCACTTGAGATGATAAAAGAGGGTGAGTCCTTATGAACTCAGCGAGGGGGAACGAGAAATAGGTTTTGAAGCTCATTTTCCGGTTCAACTTATGAAAATCCTTTTGCAAGCATGAATGTAACAATAATATAAGTACAGGAACATAAATACCAGTCTTTCCTCCCCGAGGTTCTCTAGGAACCAAGCGAGAGTACTTATACACACAGTAAAAGGATACGGTGAGCTTTTGCTCTCAGATCAGTTCCAGAATCAGTTGTTGCGGCCGACTTCAAATCATCCCCCAAACACGCCAGGTGGGTGTACTCCGGATGTACCCCGAAATCCTACGACCCAACTCTCCGAGGAAGTCTAGCCCCCAAGCGAGAGAGGGAATGGGACCATGGTAGTCACGGGTGCACCGGCAAGCCCGATGCTGCCCGGTGTGCGTGATTGCTACCATGCCAACAGGAAAGGTTGCAACCTTGTATGCAATGCACATTCATGACAGGTAATATATCATAGTAGGAGGACAACAAAGTAGGTTGCCTCCGGACAGTCATAAGATTGCACATTGACAGGTAGACAAGCAAGGCACGATAAGACAAGAAAATTTCACTTGAAGGCATATAGAGTTATATGAAAATTAAACGGGCAGCCATGTAACACATGTAAAACAGGCCATATAACTCATTAAGAAGTCCACGTGATCAAGTGATAAGATTATTCAACATGCAATGACATCAATCATGGGTTCGGGTGCAAGAAAAGCTTATTTGTCAACATGCAATGGTCAAAATCACATTTGAAGTTATAAGATATTAACGGGCAGCCCACTAAGCATATAATTCCCACACAATATCCAATTGATCAGTACTTAGCAAAACTACCTAGTCATTAGGGTTTCCATTTCATGTATATTCGTGCAATTTGGGCCTCAACCCAACTCAAGGTCAATCTCAAACCAAGCATCATTTAATTCAACATCCTCAAACATTCAAAACAGTCCACACAACATCCCGTAGCTACAATCCCAAGCATCTAATTCAACAAGAGGAGTCACAACAATATTTCCAAGCACAACATTAAGTGAAACCCTTACTGCAATAGGCTGTCTTCTCACAATCAATCGGATAAGCAAACAATCTCCAAATTCAGTTAATAAGATGTCAAATTAAAGATTAAGAAGTTAACTAAAATCAGAAATAAACCTTGCATCAATTGGAGTTCGGGATCATTAGATATAGCCGAAACAGTGGAATAGCACAAAACTGTCCAGATTTGCACACTTTTCAGAAATTGACATTTTTGAGGTCCTTACGGTCAGTTTTAGCCTTGGTCCATTTCTGACAAATTGTCCAGAACTGAAACATCTAGCAGCACAACAAATTTCATGCATTTTGGACAACATTTACTAAGTCAAACATGGTTCGTTCCACAAGGTCAGTGCATCCGCCAAAACCTGCTTCATTTTTCCAGATTTTCAGATTTGGTCACATTTTAAAGATTTTCCATTTTGAGGACCGTAGATTCAAAATTATCTTCGGCCTATTTCTTGGAAAAATGTTCAAAACTGTCCAAACTAGTCACCTACCAATTTTCATGCAGTTTCAACATCATTTGCCTAGTTAAACTTACCTCAAAACAGACTGGTCAGAGAGCTGTCAACAATTCGACTTCACCTAGCATCATTTTCAAGCCAAGATCTTGCCATGCATGGTTGTTTAAGCTTATGAACGACCATATAACTCAAGTAAAGAAGCAAATACACACATTTATTAGAATGCATGTGGATTTTTGAAGAGTTTTCAAAAGGTTTTAGCCCTCACCTTTGCAATCAACCCAAAAAATGCTCAAAACCTTGTTGAAGCTCAAATCTCTTCTTCTTCTTGCTTAGCAGAGATTCCAACTAGCTTTTCTCTATTTTTCCTAGCTTAGTGATCAATATCTTAGCACATGCATGAGGTTAGAACAATAAGAAAAGAAATGGAAGATTAAAAACTCACCAAGGCCGAAAATGGTGACTCAAAATGCTTGCATGTGTGTTTCTTGCATCCTAGCTTGCTTGGGTGAGTTTCTTTGTTTGTGGTGTGTCTTGATGCACCATAGGATGATGAAGATGAGCGAAGAGGTGCAGACAACTCAGCCAAAATCGAAACGGAGAGAGCGTGCGAGAGGGAGAGAGAGAAAATGTGAGGAAAGTGAGAGAAATGAGAGAAAAATGAGGCTTTTGCAAAAGTTGATGCATATGTTGGCCTTGGGCATGCAAAAATTCAGATTTGTGTCATCTTTTGAATTGTTTTAATATGTGTGTAAGAGAATGTTGGGTATTTAGGGATTTTAGGTAGAATAGAATATAGGATATGTTTAGAGGTTTGTGAGATTTTGTCTTGTAGTGAGTTTAAAATATAATATTTAGATGTTAGTGGATTTTGTAGAGATTTGAATTAGGATTATAATAATAGTTAGTGGTGTTTGTAGGATTATTTTATAGTCTAGTGCTTTGTGTAGGATTCTTTATTGATTAGCGTGCGGACACGCTTTCCTAAGTCTAGGGCACGCACTACGAGACACACACAGAAATCAATACAGGGCACGAATCACGAGGTAGACACGAACTACGAGGTAAGACACGGACTTCAAGACTAATGCACGCAATCCTAGGTGAATGCACGTAAACCAATGCAAGGCACGTAATTCAATGTAATGCATGCAAATCGAGGTACGACTCTTACACCTAGGTTAAGGTACGTAGTTCAAGGTTAGGGCACACGAAACGAGGTAACACACGTACATCGAGGTCAGGGCACGTATTTCTAGGTACCGCACATGAGTCAGAGATTAGGGCACACTATTCTAAGTCAAGGCACGTATGACGAGGTATGCACGAAAACCAAGTCAGGACACGTAATCCAAGGTCAGTCATATAATTAGGGGTCTATGGCATGCAAATCAAGGTAACACACGTTATTCGGGGTCGGGCCTCACCGTGACCCCCTGGGAAGTCCTCGTTTTGCACCCCCTTTTCAATTTTTTTTGCCCTGGTTAGGGTTGCCAAGATACTTTATCCACCAAATCTCTATTACTGAATCCCACGGAACATTGGGCAAGACAACTTCATTTCACGTAGAGGCTGGGCCCGCAAACTGAGGGCGTAGGGTTTGTGACCAGGTCTCCGTCGCTCCGGTGCCCATAACTATTGAACCGTAAGGAGTTACGTGGCACACAGCATACCGTTGGAAAGCTCTCTGAGAGCTCTACGACGGGGGCAGCCAACATGCTTGCTGTGCCCCTTTTTGGAGCCCAAAATTGAACGTTTTCATCAGTTTCAGGCCATTTTTCTTCTTTTGCTCTGTTTTTCCGTCCCAGATCGTAAGTCGTGAACTGTTAAAAGGATGACAACCTGACTCGCGGGACATCAGAGGGTCCTACAACGTGTTGATATCACGTCCTGCAAGCATGCTGCGTTGTTTAAGCAGATGGGTTGTCGTTAGTCCTATTGGGCCTTTTGAATGGGCCATCTCTCTAGGCTGCGACTGTGAACAGTTAACACATAAAGGAATTGTGCCCTCAACATGACGGGTGCGGTCATACCAGCACTAATGCACCGGATCCCATCAGAACGCCGAAGTTAAGCGTGCTTGGGCAAGAATAGTACTAGGATAGGTGACCCCCTGGGAAGTCCTCATGTTGCACCTCCTTTTCAATTTTTTTTGCCCTAATTAGGGTTGCCAAGATACTTTATCCACCAAATCTCTATTACTGAATCCCACGGAACATTGGGCAAGACAACTTTGTTTCATGTATAGGCTGGGCCCGCAAACTGAGGGCGTAGGGTTTGTGACCAGGTCTCCGTCGCTCCGGTGCCCATAACCTTTGATCCGTAAGGAGTTACGCGGCACACAGCATACCGTTGAAAAGCTCTGTGAGAGCTCTATGACGGGGGCAGCCAGCATGCTCGCTGTGCCCATTTTTGCAGCCCAAAATCGAACGTTTTCATCAGTTTGAGGCCACATTTCTTCTTTTGCTCTGTTTTTCCGTTCCGGATTGCACGTCGTGAACTGTTAAAAGGATGACAACCTGACTCGCGGGACATCAGAGGGCCCTACAACGTGTCGATATCACGCCTTGCAAGCATGCTGCGTTGTTGAAGCGGATGGGTTGTCGTTAAGCCCATTGGGCCTTTCGAATGGGCCATCTCTCTAGGCTCGGACTATGAACAGTTAACACATAAAGGAATTGTGCCCTCAACATGACGGGTGCGATCATACCAGCACAAATGCATCGGATCCCATCAGAACTCCGAAGTTAAGCGTGCTTGGGCGAGAGTAGTACTAGGATGGGTGACCCCCTGGAAAGACCTCGTGTTGCACCCCCTTTTTCAATTTTTTTTGCCCTGGTTAGGGTTGCCAAGATACTTTATCCACCAAATCTCTATTACTGAATCCCATGTAACATTGGGCAAGACAACTTCGCTTCACGTAGAGGCTGGGCCCGCAAACTGAGGGCGTATGGTTTGTGACCAACCCTCTGTCACTCCAGTGCCCATAACGTTTGATCTGTAAGGAGTTACGCGGCGCACAACATACCGTTGCAAAGCTCACCGAGGGCTGTACGATGGGGGCATCCAGCTAGCTGTTGTGCCCATTTTTGGAGCCCAAAATCGAACGTTTTCATCAGTTTCAGGCCACTTTTCTTCTTTTGCTTTGTTTTTCTGTCCCGGATCATACATTGTGAACTGTTAAAAGGACGACAACCTGACTCGCGGGACGTCAGAGGGCCCTACAATGTGTCGATATAACGTCTTGTGAGGATGCTGCGTTGTTGAAACGGATGGGTTGTCGTTAAACCCATTGGGCCTTTTGAATGGGCCATCTCTCTACGCTGGGACTGTGAACCGTTAACACATATAGGAATTGTGCCCTCAACATGACGGGTGCGATCATACCAGCAATAATGCACCGGATCCCATCAGAACTCCGAAGTTAAGCGTGCTTGGGCGAGAGTAGCACTAGAATGGGTGACCCCCTGGGAAATCCTAGTGTTGCACCCCGTTTTCAATTTCTTTTGCCCTGGTTAGGGTTGCCAAGATACTTTGTCCACCAAATCTCTATTACTGAATCCCACGGAACATTAGGCAAGACAACTTCGCTTCACGTAGAGGCTGGGCCCGTTAAACCGAGGGCGTAGGGTTTGTGACCAGGTCTCCGTCGCTACGGTGCCCATAACTTTTGATCCGTAAGGAGTTACGCGGCGCACAACATACCGTTGCAAAGCTCACTAAGTGCTCTACGACGGGGGCAGCCATCTTGCTCGCTGTGCCCATTTTTGAAGCCCAAAATCAAACGTTTTCATCAGTTTCAGGCCACTTTTCTTCTTTTGCTCTGTTTTTTCATTTCGGATCGTACGTCGTGAACTGTTAAAAGGACGACAACGTGACTCGCGGGACATCAGAGGGCCCCACAACGTGTTGATATCACGTCTTGCGAGGATGCTGCGTTGTTGAAGCGGATGGGTTGTTGTTAAGCCCATTGGGCCTTTTGAATGGGCCATCTCTCTAGGCTGGGACTGTGAACCGTTAACACATATAGGAATTGTGCCCTCAACATGACGGGTGCGATCATACCAGCAATAATGCGACGGATCCCATCAGAACTCCGAAGTTAAGCGTGCTTGGGCGAGAGTAGTACTAGAATGGGTGACCCCCTGGGAAGTCCTCGTGTTGCACCCCCTTTTCAATTTTTTTTGCCCTGGTTAGGGTTGCCAAAATACTTTATCCACCAAATCTCTATTACTGAATCCCACGGAACATTGGGCAAGACAACTTCGCTTCACGTAGAGGCTGGGCCTGATAAACTGATGGCGTAGGGTTTGTGACCAGGTCTCCGTCGCTCCGGTGCGCATAACTTTTCATCCGTAAGGAGTTGCGCGGTGCACACCATACCGTTGCAAAGCTCTCTGAGAGCTCTACGACTGGGGTAGCCAGCTTGCTCGATGTGCCTAATTTTGGAGCTGAAAATCGAACGTTTTCATCATTTTCATGCCACTTTTCTTCTTTTGCTCTGTTTTTTTGTTCCGGATCGTACATCGTGAACTATTAAAAGGATGACAACCTAACTCGCAGGATATCAGAGGGCCCTACATCACTTCGATATCATGTCCTGCAAGGATGCTGCGTTGTTGAAGCGGATGGGTTGTCGTTAATCCCATTGGGCCTTTTCAATAGGCCATCTCTCTAGGCTGGGTCTGTGAACCGTTAACACATATAGGAATTGTGCCCTCAACATGACGGGTGCGATCATACCAGCACTAATGCACCGGATCCCATAAGAACTCTGATGTTAATCATGCTTGGGCGAGAGTAGCACTAGGATGGCTGACCCCTTGGGAAGTCCTCGTGTTGCACCCCTTTTTCAATTTTTTTGCTCTGGTTAGGGTTGCCAAGATACTTTATCCACCAAATCTCTATTATTGAATCCCACGGAACATTGGGCAAGACAACTTCGTTTCACGTAGAGACTGGGCCCATAAACCGAGAGCGTAGGGTTTGTGACCAGGTCTCCGTCGCTCCGGTGCCCATAACTTTTGATCCGTAAGGAGTTACGCGGCGCACCGCATGCCGTTGAAAGCTCTCTGAGAGCTCTACGACGGGGGCAGCCAGCATGCTTGTTGTGCCCCTTTTTGGAGCCCAAAATTGATCGTTTTCATCAGTTTCAGGCCACTTTTCTTCTTTTGCTCTGTTTTTCCGTCCCGGATCGTAAGTCGTGAACTGTTAAAAGGACGAAAACCTGACTCGCGGGACATCAGAGGGCCCTACAACGTGTCGATATCACGTCTTGCAAGCATGCTGCGTTTTTTAAGCAGATGGGTTTTCGTTAGTCCTATTGGGCCTTTTGAATGGGCCATCTCTCTAGGCTGCGACTATGAACAGTTAACACATAAAGGAATTGTGCCCACAACATGAAGGGTGCGGTCATACCAGCACTAATGCACAGGATCCCATCAGAACTCCGAAGTTAAGCGTGCTTGGGCGAGAATAGTACTAGGATGGGTGACCCCTTGGGAAGTCCTCGTGTTGCACCTCCTTTTCAATTTTTTTTTCCCTGGTTAGGGTTGCCAAGATACTTTATCCACCAAATCTCTTTTACTGAATCCCACGGAACATTGGGCAAGACAGCTTCGCTTCACGTAGAGGCTAGGCCCACAAACTGAGGGATTAGGGTTTGTGACCAGGTCTCTGTCGCTCCGGTGCCCATAACTTTTGATCCGTAAGGAGTTACGCGGCGCACAGCATACCGTTGCAAAGCTCTCCAAGAGCTCAACGACGGGGCCAGCCAGCTTGCTCGCTGTGCCCGTATTTGGAGCCCAAAATCGAACGTTTTCATTAGTTTCAGGCCACTTTTCTTCTTTTGCTCGCTCTTTTCGTCACGGATCGTACGTCGTGAACTGTTAAAAGGACGACAACCTAACTCGCGGGACATCAGAGGTCCCTACAACGTGTTGATATCACGTCTTGCGAGGATGCTGCGTTGTTGAAGCGGATGGGTTTTCGTTAATCACATTGGGCCTTTTGAATGGGCCATCTCTCTAGGCTGGGACTGTGAACCGTTAACACATATAGGAATTGTGCCCTCAACATGACGGGTGCGATCATACCAGCACTAACGCACCGGATCCCATCAGAACTCCGAAGTTAAGCGTGCTTGGACGAGAGTAGTACTAGATTGGGTGACCCCCGGGGAAGTCCTCGTGTTGCACCTTCTTTTCAATTTTTTTTGCCCTGGTTAGGGTTGCCAAGATACTTTATCCACCAAATCTCTATTACCGAATCCCACAGAACATTGGGCAAGACAACTTTGCTTCACGTAGAGGCTGGGCCCGCAAACCGAGGGTATAGGGTTTGTGACCAGGTCTCCGTCTTTCCAGTGCCCATAACTTTTGATCCGTAAGGAGTAACGTGGCGCACAGCATACCGTTGCAAAGCTCTCTGAGAGCTTTACGATAGGGGCAACCAGCATGCTCGTTGTGCCCATTTTTGGAGCCCAAAATCTAATGTTTTCATCAGTTTCCGGCCACTTTTCGTCTTTTGCTCTGTCTTTTCGTCCTGAATCGTACGTCGTGAATTGTAAAAAGGATGACGACCTGACTCGCGGGACATCTGAGCGCCCTAAAACGTGTCAATATCACGCCTTGCAAACATGTTGCGTTGTTGAAGCGGATGGGTTGTCGTTAAGCCCATTGGGCCTTTTGAGTGGGCCATCTCTCTAGGCTGGGACTGTGAAAACTTAACAAATAAAGGAATTGTGCCCTCAACATGACGGGTGCTATCATACCAGCACTAATGCACCGGATCCCATCAGAACTCCGAATTTAAGAGTGCTTGGGCGAGAGTAGTACTAGGATGGGTGACCCCCTGGAAAGTCCTCGTGTTGCCCCCCCTTTTCAATTTTTTTTGCCCCGGTTAGGGTTGCCAAGATACTTTATCCCCCTAATCTCTATTACTGAATCCCATGGAACATTGGGCAAGACAACTTCACTTCACGTAGAGGCTGGGCCCGCAAACCGAGGGCTTAGGGTTTGTGACCATGTCTCCGTCGCACCAGTGCCCATAACTTTTGATCCGTTAGGAATTACGTGGCGCACAACATACCGTTGCAAAGCTCTCTGAGAGCTCTACGACAGGAGCAGCGAGTTTGCTCGCTACGCCATTTTTGGAGCCCAAAATCGAACGTTTTCATCAGTTTCTGGCCACTTTTCTTCTTTTGCCCTATTTTTTCATCCCGGATCATACGTCGTGAACTGTTAAAAGGACGACAACCTGACTCGCGGGACATCAGAGGGACCTACAACGTGTCGATATGATGTCTTTTGAGGATGCTGCGTTGTTGAAGCGGATGGGTTGTTGTTAAGCCCATTGGGCCTTTTGAATGGGCCATCTCTCTAGGCTGCGACAGTGAACCATTAACACATATAGGAATTGTGCCATCAACATGACGGGTGCGATCATACCAGGACTAATGCACCGGATCCCATCAGAACTCCGAATTAAGCGTGCTTGGGCGAGAGTAGTACCAGGATGGGTGACCCCCTGGGAAGTCCTCGTGTTGTACCCCCTTTTCAATTTTTTTTGCCCTGGTTAGGGTTGCCAAGATACTTTATCCACCAAATCTCTATTACTGAGTCCCACGGAACATTGACCAAGACAACTTCGCTTAATGTAGAGGCTGGGACGGATAAATCGAGGGCGTAGGGTTTACGACCAGGTCTCCGTCGTTCCGGTGCCCATAACTTTTGATCCGTAAGGAGTTACGCGGCGCACAGCATACCGTTGCAAAGCTCTCTTAGTGTTCTACGACGGGGGCAGCCAGCTTACTCTCTTTGCCCATTTTAGGAGCCCAAAATCGAACGTTTTCATCAGTTTCAGGCAACTTTTCTTCTTTTGCTCTGTTTTTTCGTCCCGGATCATACGTTGTGAACTGTTCAAAGGACGACAACCTGACTCGCGGGACGTCAGAGGGCCCTACAATGTGTCGATATAACGTCGTGGGAGGATGCTGCGTTGTTGAAGCCGATGGGATGTAGTTAAGCCCATTGGGCCTTTTGAATGGGCCATCTCTCTAGGCTGGGATTGTGAACCGTTAACACATATAGGAATTGTGTCCTCTACATGACGGGTGCGATCATACCAGCACTAATGCACCAGATCCCATCAGAACTCCGAAGTTAAGTGCGCTTGGGCGAGAGTAGTACTAGGATGGGTGACCCCCTAGGAAGTCCTCGTGTTGCACCCATTTTTTAGTTTTTTTTGCCCTGGTTAGGGTTGCCATGATACTTTATCCACCAAATCTCTATTACTGAATCCCACGGAACATAGGGCAAGACAACCTCGCTTCACGTAGAGGCTGGGCCCGTAAACCAAGGGTGTAGGGTTTGTGACCAGGTATTCGTCGCTCCGGTGCCCATAACTTTTGATCCCTAAGGATTTACGCGGCGCACAGCATACCGTTGCAAAGCTCTCTGAGAGCTCAACAATGGGGGCAGCCAGCTTGCTCGCTGTGCCCGTTATTGGAGCCCAAAATCTAACATTTTCATCAGTTTCAGTCCACTTTTTTTCTTTTGCTCAATTTTTTCGTCCCGGATCATACGTTGGGAACTGTTACAAGGACGACAACATGACTCGCGGGACATCAGAGGGCCCTACAACGTGTCGATATAACGTCTTGCGAGGATGCTACGTTGTTGAAGCGGATGGGTTGTCGTTAAGCCCATTGGGCCTTTTGAATGGGCCATCTCTCTAGGCTGGGACTGTGAACCGTTAACACATATAGGAATTGTGCCCTCAACATGACGGGTGCGATCATACCAGCACTAACGCACCGGATCCCATCAGAACTCCGAAGTTAAGCGTGCTTGGGCGAGAGTAGTACTAGGATGGGTGACCCCCTGGGAAGTCCTCGTGTTGTACCCCTTTTTCAATTTTTTTTGCCCTAGTTAGGGTTGCCAAGATACTTTATCCACCAAATCTCTATTACTGAATCCCACAAAACATTGGGCAAGACAACTTCGTTTCACGTAGAGGCTGGGCCCGCAAACCGAGGGCGTAGGGTTTGTGACCAGGTCTCCATCGCTCCGGTGCCCATAACTTTTGATCCGTTCTGAGTTACGCGGCGCAAGCATACCGTTGCAAAGCTCTCTGAGAGCTCTACGACGGGGGCAGCCAGCATGCTGTGCCTGTTTTTGGAGGCCAAAATTGAACGTTTTCATTAGTTTCAGGCCACTTTTCTTCTTTTGTACTATTTTTTCATCCCGGATCGTACGTCGTGAACTATTAAAAGGACGACAACCTATCTCGCAGGACATCAGAGGGCCCTACAACGTGTCGATATAATGTCTTGCAAACATGCTGCGTTGTTGAAGCGGATGGGTTGTCGTTAAGCCCATTGGGCATTTTGAATGGGCCATCTCTCTAGGCTGGGACAGTGAACAGTTAACACATAAAGGAATTGTGCCCTCAGCATGACAGGTGCGATCATAGAAGCACTATTGCACCGGATCGCATCAGAACTCCGAAGTTAAGCGTGCTTGGACGAGAGTAGTACTAGGTTGGGTGACCACCTGGGAAGTCCTCATGTTGCACCCCGTTTTCAATTTTTTTTGCCCTGGCTAGGGTTGCCAAGATACTTTATCCACCAAATCTCTATTACTGAATCCCATGAAACATTGGGCAAGACAACTTCGCTTCTCGTAGAGGCTGGGCCCACAAAACGAGGGCGTAGGGTTTGTGACAAGGTTTTCGTCGCTCCGGTGCCCATAACTTTTGATCCGTAAGGAGTTACGCAGCGCATAGCATACCGTTGCAAACCTCTCTGAGAGCTCCACGAAAGGGACAACAGCTTGCTCGCTGTGGCCTTTTTGGAGCCCAAAATCAAACGGTTTCATCAGTTTCAGGCCGCTTTTCCTCTTTTGCACTATTTTTTCATCCCGGATCATACGTCGTGATCTGTTAAAAGGACAACAACCTGACTCGCTGGACATCAGAGGGCCCTACAACGTGTTGATATCACGTCATGTGAGGATGTTGCGATGTTGAAGCGGATGGGTTGTCGTTAAGCCCATTGGGCCTTTTGAATGGGCCATCTCTCTAGGCTGGGACTGTGAACCGTTAACACATATAGGAATTGCGCTCTCAACAAGACGGGTGCGATCGTACCAGCACTAATGCACCGAATCCCATCAGAACTCCGAAGTTAAGCGTGCTTGGGCGAGAGAAGTACTAGGATGGATGACCCCCTGGGAAGTCCTCGTGTTGCAATCCCTTTTCAATTTTTTTTGCCCTGGTTAGGATTGCCAAGATACTTTATCCACCAAATCTCTATTACTGTATCCCACGGAACATTGGGCAAGACAACTTCGTTTCACGTAGAGGCTGGGCCAGCAAACCGAGGGCGTAGGGTTTGTTACCAGGTCTCCGTCGCTCCGATGCCCATAATTTTTTATCCGCAAGGAGTTACGTGGCGCACAGCATACCGTTGCAAAGCTCTCTGAGTTCTCTACGACGGGGGCCGCCAGCTTGCTCTATTTACCCATTTTAGGAGCCCAAAATTGAACGTTTTCATCAGTTTCAGTCTACATTTCTTCTTTGGCTCTGTTTTTTCATCCCGGATCATACGTAGTGATCTGTTAAAAGGACGACAACCTAACTCGCGGGACATCAGAGGGCCCTACAACGTGTCGATATCACGTCTTGCGAGGATGCTGTGTTGTTGAAGCGGATGGGTTGTCGTTAAGCCCATTGGGACTTTTGAATGGGCCATCTCTCTAGGCTGGGATTGTGAACCGTTAACACATATAGGAATTGTGTCCTCAACATGACGGGTGCGATCATACCAGCACTAATGCACCATATCCTATCAGAACTCCGAAGTTAAGCACTCTTGGGCGAGAGTAGTACTAGGATGGATGACCCCCTGGGAAGTCCTCGTGTTGCACCCCCTTTTTAGTTTTTTTTGCCCTGGTTAGGGTTGCCAAGATACTTTATCCATCAAATCTCTATTACTGAATCCCATGAAACATTGGGCAAGACAACTTCGTTTCAGGTAGAGGCTGGGCCCGTAAACCGAGGGCGTACGGTTTGTGGCCAGGTCTCCGTCGCTCCGGTGCCCATAACTTTTGATCCGTAAGGAGTTACGAGGCGCACAACATACCATTGCAAAGCTCTTTGAGAGCTCTACGACAGGGGCAGCCAGCTTGCTCGCTGTACCCGTTATTGGAGCCCAAAATCTAACATTTTCAATAGTTTCTGTCCACTTTTCTTCTTTTGCTCGGTTTTTCCGTCCCGGATCATTCATTGTGAACTATTACAAGGACGACAACCTGAATCGCGGGACATCAGTGGGCCCTACAATGTGTAGATATAACGTCTTGCGAGGATGCTGCGTTGTTGAAGCGGATGAGTTGTCGTTAAGCCCATTGGGCCTTTCGAATGGGCCATCTCTCTAGGCTGGGATTGTAAACCGTTAACACATATAGGAATTGTGCCCTCAACATGATGGGAGCAATCATACCAGCACTAATGCACCGGATCCTATCAGAACTCCGAAGTTAAGCGTGCTTGGGTGAGAGTAGTACTAGGATGGGTGACCCCCTGGGAAGTTCTCGTGTTGTACTGCATTTTCAATTTTTTTTGCCCTAGTTAGGGTTGCCAAGATACTTTATCCACCAAATCTCTATTACTGAATCCTACAAAACATTGGGCAAGACAACTTCGTTTCACGTAGAGGCTAGGCCCGCAAACCGAAGGCGTAGGGTTTGTGACCAGGTCTACGTCGCTCCGTTGCCCATAACTTTTGATCCGTAAGGAGTTACGCTGCGCACAACATACCGTTGCAAAGCTCTCTGAGACCTCTACGACGGGGGCAGCCATCTTTCTCTCTGTGCCCTTTATTGAAGCCCAAAATCTAACATTTTCATTAGTTTCAGTCCACTTTTCTTCTTTTGCTCTGTTTTTCAGTCCCGGACCATACGTTGTGAATTGTTACAAGGACGACAACCTGACTCGCGGGACAACAGAGGGCCCTACAACGTGTCGATATAACGTCTTGCGAGGATACTGCGTTGTTGAAGCGGATGGGTTGTCGTTAAGCCCATTGGGCCTTTTGAATGGGCCATATTTCTAGGCTGGGATTGTGAACCGTTAACACATATAGGAATTGTGCCCTCAACATGATGGGTGCGATCATACCAGTACTAATGCACCGGATCCTATTAGAACTCCGAAGTTAAGCGTGCTTGGCCGAGAGTTGTACTATGATGGGTGACCCCCTGGGAAGTCCTCGTGTTGTACCCCCTTTTCAATTTTTTTTGACCTGGTTAGGGTTGCCAAGATAATTTATCCACCAAATCTCTATTACTGAATCCCATAGAACATTGGGCAAGACAACTTCGTTTCACGTAGAGGCTAGGCTCGCAAACCGAGGGCGTAGGGTTTGTGACCAGGTGTTCGACGCTCCGGTGCCCATAACTTTTGATCCGTACTGAGTTACGCGGCACACAGCATACCGTTGCAAAGCTCTCTAAGATCTCTACGATGGGGGAAGCCAGCATGCTCGCTGTGCCCATTTTCGGAGCCCAAAATTGAACATTTTCATCAGTTTCAGGCCACTTTTCTTCTTTTGTACTGTTTTTCTGTCCCGGATCGTACGTCGTGAACTGTTAAAAGGACGAAAACCTAACTCGCGGGACATCAGAGGGCCCTACAACTTGTCGATATCACGTCTTGCAAACATGCTGTGTTGTTGAAGCGGATGGGTTGTCGTTAAGCCCATTGGGCCTTTTGAATGGGCCATCTCTCTAGGCTGGGACTGTGAACAGTTAACACATAAAGGAATTGTGCCCTCAACATGACAGGTGCGATCATAGCAGCACTAATGCACCGGATCCCATCAGAACTACGAAGTTTAGCGTGCTTGGGCGAGAGTAGTACTTGGTTGGGTGACCACCTGGGAAGTCCTCATGTTGCACCCCCTTTTCACGTAGAGGCTGGGCCCGCAAACCGAGGGCATAGGGTTTGTGACTAGGTTTCCGTCGCTCCGGTGCCCATAACTTTTGATCTGTAAGGAGTTACGCGGCGCACAGCATACCGTTGCAAAGCTCTCTGAGAGCTCCACGAAGGGGGCAACAGCTTGCTCGCTGTACCCTTTTTGGAGCCCAAAATCGAATGGTTTCATAAATTTCAGGCCGCTTTTCATCAGTTGCTTTGTTTTTTCATCCCGGATCATACGTCGTGATCTGTTGAAAGGATGACAACCTGACTCGCGGGACATCAGAGGGCCCTACAACGTGTTGATATCACGTCTTATGAGGATGCTGCGTTGTTGAAGCGGATGGGTTGTTGTTAAGCCCATTGGGCCTTTTGAATGGGCCATCTCTCAAGGCTGGGACTGTGAACCGTTAACACATATAGGAATTGTGCCCTCAACAAGACGGGTGTGATTATACCAGCACTAATGCACCGGATTCCATCAAAACTTGAAGTTAAGCATTCTTGGGCGAGAGAAGTACTAGGATGGGTGACCCCCTGGGAAGTCCTCGTGTTGCAACCCCTTTTCAATTTTTTTTGCCATGGTTAGGGTTGCCAAGATACTTTATCCACCAAATCTCTATTACTGAATCCCACGGAACATTGGGCAAGACAACTTCTTTTCACGTCGAGGCTGGGCCCGCAAACCGAGGGCGTAGGGTTTGTGACCAGGCCTCCGTCACTCCGGTGCCCATAATTTTTGATCCGTAAGGAGTTACGCGGCGCACAACATAACGTTGCAAAGCTCTCTGAGACCTCTGCGAAGGGGGCAGCTAGCTTGCTCGCCTTGCCCGTTTTTGGTGCCCAAAATCGAACGTTTTCATCAGTTTCAGGCCAATTTTCTTCTTTTGCTCTATTTTTCAGTCCCGGATCAAACGTTGGGAACTGTTAAAAGGACGACAACCTGACTCGCGGGATGTCAGAGGGCCCTACAACGTGTCGATATAACGTCTTGCGAGGATGCTGCGTTGTTGAAGTGGATGGGTTGTCGTTAAGCCCTTTGGGCCTCTTGAATAAGCCATCTATCTAGGCTAGGACTGTGAACCGCTAACACATATAGGAACTGTGTCCTCAACATGACAGGTGCGATCATACCATCACTAATTCACCGCATCCCATCAGAAATCCGAAGTTAAGCGTTCTTGGGTGAGAGTAGTACTAGGATGGGTGACCCCCTGGGAAGTCCTCGTGATGCACCCCCTTTTCAATTTTTTTTGCCCTGGTTAGGGTTGCCAAGATACTTAATCCCACGGAACATTGGGCAAGACAACTTCACTTCACATCGAGGCTGGGCCCGCAAACCGAGGGCGTAGGATTTGTGACCAGGTCTCCGTCGCTTCGGTGCCCATAACTTTTGATACGTAAGGAGTTACGCGGCGCACAGCATACCGTTGCAAAGCACTTTGAGAGCTCTACGACGGGGGCAGCCAGCTCGTTCGCTTTGCCCGTTTTTGGAGCCCAAAATCGAACATTTTCATCAGTTTCAGTCCACTTTTCTTCTTTTGTTCTGTTTTTCCGTCCCGGATCATACGTTGTGAACTGTTCAAAGGACGACAACCTGACTCGCGGGTCGTCAGAGGGCCCTACCACGTGTCGATATAACGTCTTGCGAGGATGCTGTGTTGTTGAAGCGGATGGGTTGTCGTTAAGCCCATTGGGCCTTTTGAATGGGCCATCTCTCTAAGCTGCGATTGTGAACCGTTAACACATATAGGAATTGTGCCCTCAATATGACGGGTGCGATCATACCAGCACTCATGCACCGGATCCCATCAGAACTCTGAAGTTAAGCGTGCTTGGACGAGAGTAGTACTAAGATGGGTGGCCACCAGGGAAGTCCTCGTGTTGCACCCGCTTTTCAATTTTTTTTGCGCTGGTTAGGGTTGCCAAGATACTTTATCCACCAAATCTCTATTTCTGAATCCCACGGAACATTGGGCAAGACAACTTCGCTTCACGTAGAGGCTGGGCCCGCAAACCGATGGCGTAGGGTTTGTCACCAGGTCTCCGTCGCTCCGGTGACCTTAACTTTTGATCCGTAAGGAGTTACGCGGCGCACAGCATACCGTTGCAAAGTTCTCAGACCCCTCTGTGACGGAGGCAGCCAGCATGATCGCTTTGCCCATTTTTGGAGCCCAAAATCGATCGTTTTCATCAGTTTCAGGCCACTTTTCTTCTTTTGCTCTATTTTTCCATCCCAGATCGTAGGTCATGAACTGTTAAAAGGACGACAACCTGACTCGTGGGACATCAGAGGGCCCTACAACGTGTCGATATCACATCGTACAAGCATGCTATGTTGTTTAAGCAAATGGGTTGTTGTTAGGCCCATTGGGCCTTTTGAATGGGCCATCTCTGTAGGCTGCGACTGTGAACAGTTAACACATAAAGGAATTGTGCCCTCAACATGACGGGTGCGATCATACCAGCAATAATGCACCGGATCCCATCAGAAGTCCGAAGTTAAGCGTGCTTGGGATAGAGTAGTACTAGGATGGGTGACCCCCTGGGAAGTCTTCGTGTTGCACCCCTTTTCAATTTTTTTTGCCCTGGTTAGGGTTGCCAAGATACTTTATCCATCAAATCTCTATTACTGAATCCCACGGAACATTGGGCAAGAAAACTTCGCTTCACGTAGAGGTTGGGCCCGCAAATCGAGGGCGTAGGGTTTGTGACCAGGTTTCCGTCGCTCCGGTGCCCATAACTTTTGATCCGTAAGGAGTTACGCAGCGCACAGCATACTGTTGAAAAGCTCTCTGAGAGCTCCACGACGGGGGCAACAGCTTGCTCGCTTTGCCCTTTTTGGAGTCCAAAATTGAAGGTTTTCATCAGTTTTAGGCCGCTTTTCTTCTTTTCCTCTATTTTTTCATCCCGGATCTATTAAAAGGATGACAACCAGACTCGCAGGACAACTGAGGGCCCTACAACGTGTTGATATCACGTCTTGCGAGGATACTGCGTTGTTGAAGCGGATGGGTTGTCGTTAAGCACATTGGGCCTTTTGAATGGGCCATCTCTCTAGGTTGGGACTGTGAACCATTAACACATTTAGGAATTGTGCCCTCAACAAGACGGGTGCGATCGTACCAGCACTAATGCACCGGATCCCATCAGAACTCCGAAGTTAAGCGTGCTTGGGCGAGAGTAGTACTAGGATGGGTGACCCCCTTGGAAGTTCTCGTGTTGCAACCCCTTTTCAATTTTTTTTGCCCTGGTTAGGATTGCCAAGATACTTTATCTACCAAATCTTTATTACTGAATCCCACGTAACATTGGGCAAGACAACTTCGTTTCACGTAGAGGCTGGGCCAGCAAACCGAGGGCGTAGGGTTTGTGACCAGGTCTCCGTTGCTCCGGTGCCTATAACTTTTTATCCGTAAGGAGTTACGCGGCGCACAACATACTGTTGCAAAGCTCTCTGAGACCACAGCGACGGGGGCAACAGCTTGCTCACTCTACCCATTTTTGGAGCCCAAAATCGAACGTTTTCATCATTTTCAGGCCACTTTTCTTCTTTTGCTCTGTTTTTTCATCCCGGATCAAACGTTGTGAACTATTAATAGGATGACAACCTGACTCGCGGGACGTCAGATGGCCCTACAACGTGTCGATATAACGTCTTGCGAGGATGCTGCGTTGTTGAAGCGGATGGGTTGTCGTTAAGCCCATTGGGCCTTTTGAATGGGCCATCTCTCTAGGCTGGGACTGTGAACCGTTAACACATATAGGAATTGTGCCCTCAACATGACGTGTAGGATCATACCAGCACTAATGCACCGCATCCCATCAGAACTCCGAAGTTAAGCGTGCTTGGGCAAGAGTAGTACTAGGATGGGAGACCCCCTGGGAAGTCCTCGTGATGCACCCCTTTTTCAATTTTTTTTGCCCTGGTTAGGGTTGCCAAGATACTTTATCCACCAAATCTCTATTACTTAATCCCACGGAACATTGGGCAAGACAACTTCGCTTCACGTAGAGGCTGGGCCCGATTAACCGAGGGCGTAGGGTTTGCGACCAGGTCTCCGTTGCTCCAGTGCCCATAACTTTTTATACGTAAGGAGTTACGCGGCACACAGTATACCGTTGCAAGGCCCTCTGAGAGCTCTACGACGGGGGCAGCCAGCTTGTTCGCTATGCTTCGGTGCCCAAAATTGAACGTTTTCATCAGTTTCAGGCCACTTTTCTTTTTTTGCTATGTTTTTCCGTCCCAGATCATACGTTGTCAACTATTCAAAGGACGACAACCTAACTCGCGGGACGTCAGAGGGCCCTACAACGTGTCGATATAATGTCTTGCGAGGATGCTGCGTTGTTGAAGCGGATAGGTTGTCGTTAAGCCCATTGGGCCTTTTGAATGGGCCATCTCTCTAGGCTGGGATTGTGAACTGTTAACACATATTGGAATTGTGCCCTCAACATGACTGGTGCGATCATACTGGCACTAATGCACCTGATCTCATCAGAACTCCGAAGTTAAGCGTGCTTGGGCGAGAGTAGTACTACGATTGGTGACCCCCAGGGAAGTCCTCGTGTTGCACCCGCTTTTCAATTTTTTTTGCCCTGGTTAGGGATGCCAAGATACTTTATCCACCAAACCTCTATTAATGTATCCCATGGAACATTAGGCTAGACAACTTCACTTCACGTAGAGTCTGGGCCCGCAAACCGAGGGCGTAGGGTTTGTGACCAGGTCTCCGTCGCTTCGGTGCCCATAACTTTTGATACGTAAGGAGTTACGCGGTGCACAGCATACCGTTGCAAAGCTCTCTAAGAGCTCTACGACGGGGGCAGCCAGCTCATTCGTT
Organism: Ehretia macrophylla; assembly: GCA_037974665.1. Classification (NCBI taxonomy): domain Eukaryota; kingdom Viridiplantae; phylum Streptophyta; class Magnoliopsida; order Boraginales; family Ehretiaceae; genus Ehretia; species Ehretia macrophylla. Next base: position 82,770,665 of record CM075765.1, on the reverse strand, counting down.
GTGCTTCGGAGCCCAAAATCAAACGTTTTCATCAGTTTCAGGCCACTTTTCTTCTTTTGCTCTATTTTTCCATCCCGGATCATACGTTGTGAACTGTTAAAAGGACGACAACCTGACTCGCGCGACGTCAGAGGGCCCTACAACCTGTCGATATAACGTCTTGCGAGGATGCTGCGTTGTTGAAGCGGATGGGTTGTCGTTAAGCCCATTGGGCCTTTTGAATGGGCCATCTCTCTAGGTTGAGTTTGTAAACCGTTAACACATATAGGAATTGTGCCCTCAACATGACGGGTGCGATCATAACTGCACTAATGCACCGAATCCCATCAGAACTCCGAAGTTAAGCGTGCTTGGGCGAGAGTAGTATTAGGATGGGTGACCCCTTGGGAAGTCCTCGTGTTGCACCCCTTTTCAATTTTTTTTGCCCTGGTTAGGGTTGCCAAGATACTTTATCCACCAAATCTCTATTACTGAATCCCACGGAACATTGGGCAAGACAACTTCGCTTCACGTAGAGGATGGGCCCGCACACCAAGGGCATAGGGTTTGTGACCAGGTCTCCGTCACTCCGGTGCCCATAACTTTTGATCCGTAAGGAGTAACGCGGTGCACAGAATACCGTTGCAAAGCTCTTTGAGACCTCTGTAACGGGGGCAGCCAGCATGCTTGTTGTGCCCTTTATTGGTGCACAAAATCGATCGTTTTCATCAGTTTCAGGCCACTTTTCTTCTTTTGCTCTATTTTTCCATCGCGGATCGTACATCGTGAACTGTTAAAAGACGACAACCTGACTCGCGGGACATCAGAAGGCCCCACAACGTGTCGATATCACATCCTGCAAGCATGCTGCGTTGTTAAAGTGGATGGGTTGTCGTTAAGCCCATTGGGCCTTTTGAATGGGCCATCTCTCTATGCTGGGACTGTTAACCGTTAAAACATATAGGAATTGTGCCCTCAACATGACGGGTGGGATCATACCAGCACTAATGCACAGCATCCCATCAGAACTCCGAAGTTAAGCGTGCTTGGACGAGAGTAGTACTAGGATGGGTGACCCCTTGGGAAGTCCTCATGATGCACCCCCTTTTCAATTTTTTTTGCCCTGGTTAGGGTTGCCAAGATACTTTATCCACTAAATCTCTATTACAGAATCCCACGGAACATTGGGCAAGACAACTTCGCTTCACGTAGAGGCTGGGCCTGCGTAACCGAGGGCGTAGTGTTTGTGACCAGGTCTCCGTCGCTCCGGTGCCCATAACTTTTGATACGTAAGGAGTTACGCAGCGCACAGCATGCCGTTGCAAAGCACTCTGAGACCTCTACGACAGGGGCAGCCAGCTTGCTCGCTGTGCTTCGGAGCCCAAAATCACATGTTTTCATCAGTTTCAGGCCACTTTTCTTCTTTTGCTCTGTTTTTTCATCCCGGATCATACGTTGTGAACTGTTCAAAGGACGACAACCTGACTTGCGAGACGTCAGGGGGCCTACAACGTGTCGATATAACATGTTGCGAGGATGCTGCGTTGTTGAAGCAGATGGGTTGTCGTTAAGCCCATTGGGCCTTTTGTATAGGCCATCTCTCTAGGCTGGGATTGTGAACTGTTAACAATTATAGGAATTGTGCCCTCAACAGGACGGGTGCGATCATACCATCACTAATGCACCGGATCCCATCAAAACTCCGAAGTTAAGCGTGCTTGGGGGAGAGCAGTACTAGGATGGGTGACCCCCTGGGAAGTCCCCGTGTTGCACCCCCTTTTCAATTTTTTTTGCCCTGGTTAGGGTTGCCAAGATACTTTATCCACCAAATCTCTATTACTAAATCCCACGGAACATTGGGCAAGACAACTTCATTTCACATAGAGGCTGGGCCTGCAAACCGAGGGCGTAGGGTTTGTGACCAGGTCTCCGTCGCTCCGGTGGCCATAACTTTTGATCCGTAAGGAGTAACGCGGCGCACAGCATACCGTTGCAAAGCTCTCTGAGAGCTCTGTGACGGGGGCAGCCAGCTTGCTTGCTGTGCCTATTTTTGGAGCCCAAAATCGATCATTTTCATCAGTTTCAGGCCACTTTTCTTCTTTTGCTCTGTTTTTTCGTCCCGTATCGTACGTCATGAACTGTTAAAAGGACGACAACTTGACTCGCGGGAAATCAGAGGGCCCTATAACGTGTCGATATCACATCCTGCAAGCATGCTGCGTTGTTTAAGCTGATGGGTTTTCGTTAGGCCCATTGGGCCTTTTGAATGGGCCATCTCTCTAGGCTGCGACTGTGAACAGTTAACACATAAAGGAATTGTGTCCTCAACATTACGGGTGCAATCATACCATCACTGATGCACCGGATCCCATCAGAACTCCGAAGTTAAGCGTGATTGGACGAGAGTAGTACTAGGATGGGTGACCCCCTGGGAAGTCCCCGTGTTGCACCCCTTTTCATTTTTTTTTTTGCCCTGGTTAGGGTTGCCAAGATACTTTATCCACCAAATCTCTATTACTGAATCCCACAGAACATTAGGCAAGACAACTTCGCTTCACGTAGAGGCTGGGCCCGCAAACCGAGGGCGTAGGGTTTGTTACCAAGTCTCCGTCGCTCCGGTGCCGATAACTTTAGATCCGTAAGGAGTTACGCGGCTCACAGCATACCGGTGCAAAGCTCTCAAAAAGCTCTACGACGGGGGCCGCCAGCTTGCTCGCTGTGCCCGTTTTTGGATCCCAAAATCGAACGTTTTCTTTTGTTTCATGCCACTTTTTTTCTTTTGCTCTATTTTTCCATCCCGGATCGTACGTCGTGAACTGTTAAAGGATCACAACCTGACTCGCGGGACATCAAAGCGCCCTACAACGTGTCGATATCACATCCTGCTAGCATGCTGCGTTGTTTAAGTGGATGGGTTGTCGTTAGGGCCATGGGCCCTTTTGAACGGGCCATCTCTCTAGGCTGCGACTGTGAACAGTTAACCCATAATGGAATTGTCCTCAACATGACGGGTGCGATCATATCAGCACTAATGCACCGGATCCCATCAGAACTCTGAAGTTAAGCGTGCTTGGGCGAGAGTAGTACTAGGAAGGGTGACCCCTTGGGAAGCTCTCGTGTTGCACCCCTTTTCATTTTTTTTGCCCTAGTTAGGGTTGCCAAGATACTTTATCCACCAAATCTCCATTACTGAATCCCACGGAACATTGGGCAAGACTACTTCGCTTCACGTAGAGGCTGGGCCCGCAAACCGAGGTTGTAGAGTTTGTGACCAAGTCTCCGTCGCTCCGGTGCCCATAACTTTTGATGCGTAGGGAGTTACGCGGCGCACAGTATACCGTTGCCAAGCTCTCTGAGACCTCTGTGACGGGGGCAGCCTACATGCTTGCTGTGCCCCTTTTTGGAGCCCAAAATCGAATGTTTTCATCAGTTTCAGGCCACTTTTCTTATTTTACTCTGTTTTTCCCTCCCGGATCGTACGTCGTGAACTGTTAAAAGGACGACAACCTGACTCGCGGGACATCAGAGGGCCCTACAACGTGTCGATATCACGTCTTGCAAGCATGCTGCATTGTTGAAGCGGATGGGTTGTCGTTAAGCCCATTGGGCCTTTTGAATGGGCCATCTCTCTAGGCTGGGACTGTGAACAGTCAACACATAAAGGAATTGTGCCCTCAACATGACGAGTGCGATCATACCAACGCTAATGCACCGGATCCCATCAGAACTCCGAAGTTAAGCGTGCTTGGGCGAGAGTAGTACTAAGATGGGTGACCCCCTGGGAAGTCCTCGTGTTGCACCCCCTTTTCAATTTTTTTTGCCCTGGTTAGGGTTGCCAAGATACTTTATCCACCAAATCTCTATTACTGAGTCCCACGGAACATTGGGCAAGACAACTTCGCTTCACGTAGAGGCTGGGCCCGATAAACCGAGGGCGTACGGTTTGTGACCAGGTCTCCGTCTCTCCGGTGCCCATAACTTTTGATCCATAATGAGTTACGCGGCGCACAGCATACCGTTGCAAAGCTCTCTGAGAGCTCTACGACGGGGGCAGCCAGCTTGTTCGCTGTGCTTCGGAGCCAAAAATCAAACGTTTTCATCAGTTTTAGGCCACTTTTCTTCTTTTGCTCTGTTTTTCTGTCCCGGATCATACGTTGTGAACTATTCAAAGGACGACACCCTGACTCGCGGGACATCAGAGGGCCCTACAATGTGTCGATATCACTTCTTGCGAGGATGCTGCGTTGTTGAAGCGGATGGGTTGTCGTTAAGCCCATTGGGCCTTTTGAATGGGCCATCTCTCTAGGCTGGGATTGTGAACCGTTAACACATAAAGGAATTGTGCCCTCAACATGATGGGTGCGATCATACCAGCACTAATGCACCGGATCCCATCAGATCTCCAAAGTTAAGCGTGCTTCGGCGAGAGTAGTACTAGGATGGGTGACCCTCTGGGAAGTCCTCGTGTTGCACCCCCTTTTCAATTTTTTTTGCTTTGGTTAGGGTTGCCAAGATACTTTATCCATCAAATCTCTATTACTCAATCCCACGGAACCTTGGGCAAGGCAACTTCGCTTGACATAGAGGCTGGGCCCACAAACCAAGGGCGTAGGATTTGTGACCAGGTCTCCGTCGCTCCGGTGCCCATAACTTTTGATTCGTAAGGAGTAACGCGGCGCACACCATACCGTTGCAAAGCTCTCTGAGACCTCTGTGACGGGGGCAGCCAGCATGCTCGCTGTGCCCGTTTTTGGAGCTCAAAATCGAAAGTTTTCATCAGTTTCAGGCCACTTTTCTACTTTTGCTCTGTTTTTTCATCTCGAATCGTATGTCGTGAACTGTAAAAAGGACGACAACCTGACTCGCGAGACATCAGAGGGCCCTACAACGTGTCGATATCACGTCTTGCAAGCATGCTGCATTGTTGAAGCGGATGGGTTGTCATTAAGCCCATTGGCCCATTTGGATGGGCTATCTCTCTAGGCTGAGACTGTGAACAGTTAACACATAAAGGAATTGTGCCCTCAAAATGAAGGGTGCGATCATACCAGAACTAATGAACCGGATCCCATCAGACCTCCGAAGTTAAGCGTGCTTGGGCGAGAGTAGTACTAGGCTGGGTGACCCCTGGGAAGTCCTCATGTTGCACCCCCTTTTCAATTTTTTTTGCCCTGGTTAGGGTTGACAAGATACTTTATCCACCAAATCTCTATTACTAAGTCCCACAGAACACTGGGCAAGACAACTTCGTTTCACGTAGACGCTGGGCCCGATAAACCGAGGGCGTAGTGTTTGTGACCAGGTCTCCGTCGCTCCGGTGCCCATAACTTTTGATCTGTAATGAGTTACGCAGCGCACAACATACCGTTGTAAAGCTCTCTCAGACCTCTGTGACAGTGGCAGCTTGCATACTCGATGTGCCCATTTTTGGAGCCCAAAATCGAACATTTTCATCAATTTCAGGCCACATTTCATCTTTTGATCTGTTTTTCCGTCCCGAATCGTACGTCATGAACTGTTAAAAGGACGACAACCTGACTCGCGGGACATTAGAGAGCCCTACAACGTGTCGATATCACGTCTTGCAAGCATGTTGCATTGTTGAAGCGGATGGGTTGTCGTTAAGCCCATTGGGCCATTTGGATGGGCCATCTCTCTAGGCTTAGACTGTGAACAGTTAACACATAAAGGAATTGTGCCCTCAAAATGACGGGTGCCATCATACTAGCACTAATGCACTGGATCCCATCAGACGCCCGAAGTTAAGCGCGCTTAGGCGAGAGTAGTACTAGGATGGTTGACCCCCTGGGAAGATCTCCTGTTGCACCCCCTTTTCTACTTTATTTGCTCCGGTTAGGGTGTCCAAGATACTTTAACCCCCAAATATCTATTACTGAGTCCCACGGAACCCTGGGCAAGAAAACTTCATTTCACGTAAAGGCTGGGCCCGATAAACCGAGGGCGTAGTGTTTGTGACTAGGTCTCCGTCGCTCCGGTGCTCATAACTTTTGATCCTTAATGAGTTACGATGCGCACAGCATACCGTTGCAAAGCTCTCTGAGAGCTCTACGACAGGGGCAGCCAGCTTGCTTGCTGTGCACGTTTTTGGTGACCAAAATCGAACGTTTTCATCAGTTTCAGGGCGTTTTTCTTCTTTTGCTCTGTTTTTCCATCCAGGATCGTACGTCGTTTACTGTAAAAGGACGACAACCTCAATCGCGGGACATCATAGGGGCCTACAATATGTTGATATCACGTCCTGCGAGGATGCTACGTTGTTGAAGCGGATGGGTTGTCGTTAAGCCCATTGGGCCTTTTGAATGGGCTATCTCTCTAGGCTGGCACTGTGAACCATTAACACATATAGGAATTGTGCCCTCAAAATGATGGGTGCGATCATACCAGAACTAATGAACCGGATCCCATCAGAACTCCGAAGATAAGTGTGCTTGGGCGAGAGTAGTGCAAGGATGGGTGCCCCCCTAGGAAGTTCTCGTGTTGCACCCCCTTTTCAATTTTTTTTGCCCTGGTTAGGGTTGCCAAGATACTTTATCCACCAAATCTCTATTACGGAATCCCACGGAACATTGGGCAAGACAACTTCGCTTCACGTAGAGATTCGGCCCGATAAACCGAAGGCATAGGGTTTGTGACCAGGTCTCCGTCGCTCCAGTGCCCGTAACTTTTCATCCGTAAGGAGTTACGCGACGCACAGCATACCGTTGCAAAGCTCTCTGAGAGCTCTACGACGGGGGCAACAAACATGCTCGCTCTGCCCCTTTTTGGAGCCCAAAATCTAATGTTTTCATCATTTTCAGGCCGCTTTTCTTCTTTTGCTCTGTTTTCCCATCCAGGATCGTACGTCGTGAACTGTTAAATGGACGACAACCTGACTCGCGGGACATCATAGGGCCCTACAATGTGTTGATATCACGTCCTGCGAGGATGCTGCGTTGTTGAAGCGGATGGGTTGTCGTTAAGCCCATTGGGCCTTTTGAATGGGCCATCTCTCTAGGCTGGGACTGTGAACCGTTAACACATATAGGAATTGTGCCCTCAAAATGATGGGTGCGATCATACCAGAACTAATGAACCGGATCCCATCAGAACTCCGAAGATAAGCGTGCTTGGGCGAGAGTAGTGCAAGGATGGGTGACCCCCTTGGAAGTCCTCGTGTTGCACCCCCTTTTCAATTTTTTTTGCCCTGGTTAGGGTTGCCAAGATACTTTATCCACCAAATCTCTATTACTGAATCCACGGAACATTGGGCAAGACAACTTCGTTTCACGTAGAGGCTGGGCCCGCAAACCGAGGGCGTAGGGTTTGTGACAAGGTCTCCATCGCTCCGGTGGCCATAACTTTTGATCCGTAAGGAGTTACGCGGCGCACAGCATACTGTTGCAAAGCTCTCTGAGACCTCTACGACGGGGGCAGCCAGCTTGCTCGTTGTGCCCATTTTTGGAGACCAAAATCGAACGTTTTCATCAGTTTCAGGCCACTTTTCTTCTTTTGCTCTGTTTTTCCGTCCCGGATCATACGCTGTGAACTGTTAAAAGGATGACAACGTGTCAATATAACGTCTTCCGATGTTGCTGCGTTGTTGAAGCTGATGGGTTGTCGTTAAGCCCATTGGGCCTTTTGAATGGGCCATCTCTCTAGGTTGGGACCTTGAACCGTTAACACATATAGGAATTGTGCCCTCAACATGACGGGTGCGATCATACCAGCACTAATGCACCGGATCCCATCAGAACTCCGAAGTTAAGCGTGCTTAGGCGAGAGTAATACTAGGATGGGTGACCCCTTGGGAAGTCCTCGTGTTGCACCCCCTTTTCAATTTTTTTTGCCTTGGTTAGGGTTGCCAAGATACTTTATCCACCAAATCTCTATTACTGAATCCCACGGAACATTGGGCAAGACAACTTCGCTTCAAGTAGAGGCCGGGCCCGATAAACCGAGGGCGTAGGGTTTGTGACCAGGTCTCCGTCGCTCCGGTGCCCATAACTTTTGATCCGTAATGAGTTCCGCGGCGTACAGCATACCGTTGCAAAGCTCTCTGAGAGCTCTACGATGGGGGCAGCCAGCTTGCTCATTGTGCCCATTTTTGGAGCCTAAAATTGAACATTTTCATCAGTTTTATGCCACTTTTCTTCTTTCGCTCTGTTTTTCCGTCTCGGATCATACGTTGTGAACTGTTAAAAGATTGACAACTTGACTTGCGGGACATCAGAGGGCCCTACAACGTGTCGATATCACGTCTTCCAAGCATGCTGCGTTGTTGAAGCGGACGGGTTATCATTAAGCCCATTGGGCCTTTTGAATGGGCCATCTCCCTAGGCTGGGACTGTGAACAGTTAACACATAAAGGAATTGTACCCTCAACATGACGGGTGCGATCATACCAGCACCAATGCACCGGATCCCATCAGAACTCCGAAGTTAAGCGTGCTTGGGCGAGAGTAGTACTAGGATGGGTGACCCCCAGGGAAGTCCTCGTGTTGCACCCCCTTTTCAATTTTTTTTGCCTTGGTTAGGGTTGCCAAGATACTTTATCCACCAAATCTCTATTACTGAATCCCACGGAACATTGGGCAAGACAACTTGGCTCCACGAAGAGGTTGAGCCCGCAAACCAAGGGCGTATGGTCTATGACCAGGTCTCCGTCGCTCCGGTACCCATAACTTTTGATCCGTAAGGAGTTACGCGGCGCACATCATACCGATGCCCAAAATTGAATGTTTTCATCAGTTTCAGGCTGCTTTTCTTATTTTGCTCTATTTTTTCATCCATGATCGTACGTCGTGAACTGTTAAAAGGACGAAAACCTAACTTGCGGGAAATCAGAGGGCCCTACAATGTGTTGATATCACGTCCAGCGAGGATGCTGCGTTGTTGAAGCGGATGGGTTGTCGTTAAGCCCATTGGGCCTTTTGAATGGGCCATCTCTCTAGGCTGGGACTGTGAACCATTAACACATATAGGAATTGTGCCATCAACATGATGGGTTCGATCATACCAGCAGTAATGCACCGGATCCCATCAGAACTCTGAAGTTAAGCGTGCTTGGGCGAGAGTAGTACTAGGATGGGTGACCCCCAGGGAAGTCCTCGTGTTGCACCCCCTTTTCAATTTTTTTTGCCCTGGTTAGGGTTGCCAAGATACTTTATCCACCAAATCTCTTTTACTGAATCCCACGGAACATTGGGCAACACAACTTCGCTTCACGTAGAGGCTAGGCCCGCAAAGCGAGGGCGTAGGGTTTGTGACAAGGTCTCTGTCGCTCCGGTGACCATAACTTTTGAATCGTAAGAAGTTACGTGGGGCAAAGCATACCATTGCAAAGCTCTCTGAGAGCTCTACGACGGGGGCAGCCAGCTTGCTCGCTGTGCCAGTTTTTGGAGACAAAAATCGAACGTTTTCATCAGTTTCAGGCCGCTTTTCTTCTTTTGCTCTGTTTTTCCGTCCCGGATCATACGTTTTGAACTGTTAAAAGGACGAAAACCTGACTCGCGGGACGTCAGAGGGCCCTACAACGTGTCGATATAACGTCTTCCGAGGTTGCTGCTTTGTTGAAGCTGATGGGTTGTCGTTAAGCCCATTGGGCCTTTTGAATGGGCCATCTTTCTAGGCTGGGACTGTGAACCGTTAACACATATAGAAATTGTGCCCTCATCATGGCGGGTGCGATCATAACAGCACTAATGCACCGGATCTCATCAGAACTCCGAAGTTAAGCGTGCTTGGGCGAGAGTAGTACTATGATGGGTGACCCCATGGGAAGTCCTCGTGTTGCACACCCTTTTCAATATTTATTGCCCTGGTTAGGGTTGCCAAGATACTTTATCCACCAAATCTCTATTACTGAGTCCCACGGAACATTGGGCAAGATAACTTCGCTTTACGTAGAGGCTGGGCCCGATAAACCGAGGGAATAGGGTTTGTGACCAGGTCTCCGTCGCTCCGGTGCCCATAACTTTTGATCCGTAATGAGTTATGCGGCGTACAGCATTCCGTTGCAAAGCTCTTTCAGAGCTCTACGACGGGGGCAGCCAGCTTGCTCGTTGTGCCCGTTGTTGGAGCCCAAAATTGAACGTTTTAATCAGTTTCAGGCCACTTTTCTTCTTTCGCTCTTTTTTTCTGTATCGGATCATACGTTGTGAACTGTTAAAAGATCGACAACCTGACTCACGGGACATCAGAGGGCCCTACAACGTGTCGATATCACGTCTTCCAAGCATGTTGCGTTGTTGAAGCGGACGGGTTGTCATTAAGCCCATTGGGCCTTTTGAATGGGCCATCTCTCTAGGCTGGGACTGTGAACAGTTAACACATAAAGGAATTGTACCCTCAACATGACGGGTGTGATCATACCAGCACTAATGCACCGGATCCCATCAGAACTCAGAAGTTAAACGTGCTTGGGCGAGAGTAGTACTAGGATGGGTGACCACCTGGGAAGTCCTCGTGTTGAACCCCCTTTTCAATTTTTTTTGCCCTGGTTAGGGTTGCCAAGATACTTTATCCACCAAAACTCTATTACTGAATCCCACGGAACATTGGGCAAGGCAACTTCGCTTCACGTAGAGGCTGGGCACGAAAAACCGAGGGCGTAGGGTTTGTGACCAGGTCTCCGTCGCTCCGGTGCCCATAACTTTTGATCTGTAATGAGTTACGCGGCGCACATCATACCGTTGCAAAGCTCTCTGAGAGCTCTATGACGGGGGCAGCTGGCATGCCCTCTGTGCCCCTTTTTGGAGACCAAAATCGAACGTTTTCATTAGTTTCAGGCTGCTTTTCTTCATTTGCTCTGTTTTTTCGTCCAGGATCGTACGTCGTGAACTGCTAAAAGGACCACAACCTGACTCGCGGGATATCAGAGGGCCCTACATTGTGTTGGTATCACGTCCTACGAGGATGCTGCGTTGTTGAAGCGGATGGGTTGTCGTTAAGCCCATTGGGCCTTTTGAATGGGCCATCTCTCCAAGCAGGGACTGTGAACAGTTAACACATAAAGGAATTGTGCCCTCAACATGGCGGGTGCGATCATACCAGCACTAATGCACCAGATCCCATCAGAACTCAGAAGTTAAGCGTGCTTGGGCGAGAGTAGTACTAGGATGGGTGACCACCTGGGAAGTCCTCGTGTTGCACGCCATTTTTAATTTTTTTTTCCCTGGTTAGGGTTGCCAAGATACTTTATCCACCAAAACTCTATTACTGAGTCCCACGGAACATTGGGCAAGGCAACTTCGCTTCACGTAGAGACTGGGCACGATAAACCGAGGGCGTAGGGTTTGTGACCAGGTCTCCGTCGCTCCGGTGCCCATAACTTTTGATCCGTAATGAGTTACGCGGCGCACATCATACCAATGCAAAGCTCTCTGAGAGCTCTATGACGGGGGCAGGTAGCATGATCTCTGTGCCCCTTTTTGAAGACCAAAATCGAACGTTTTCATCAATTTCAGGCCACTTTTCTTCTTTTGCTCTATTTTTCCATCACGGATCATACGTCGTAAACTGTTAAAAGGACAATAACCTGACTCGCCGGACATCAGAGGGCCCTACAATGTGTCGATATCACGTCTTCCAAGCATGCCGCGTTGTTGAAGCGAACAGGTGATCGTTAAGCCCATTGGACCTTTTGAATGGGCCGTCCCTCTACGCAAGGACTGTAAATAGTTAACACATAAAGGATTTGTGCCCACAACATGACGGGTGCAATCATACCAGCACTAATGCATCAGATCCCATCAGAACTCCGAAGTTAAGCGTGCTTGGGCGAGAGTAGTACTAGGATGGGTGACCTCTTGGGAAGTCCTCGTTTTGCACCCTTTTCAATTTTTTTTGCCCTGGTTAGGGTTCCCAAGATACTTTATCCACCAAATCTCTATTACTGAATCCCATGGAACATTGGGCAAGACAACTTCGATTCACGTAGAGGCTGGGCCCACAAACCGAGGGCGTAGGGTTTGTGACCAGGTCTCCGTCGCTCCGGTGCCCATAACTTTTGATCCGTAAGGAGTTACGCGGCGCACAGCATACCGTTGCAAAGCTCTCTGAGAGCTCTACAACGGGGGCAGCTAGCTTGCTCATTGTGCCCTTTTTGGTGCCCAAAATCGAACGTTTTCATCATTTTCAGGCCGCTTTTCTTCTTTTGCTCTGTTTTTTCGTCTAGGATTGTATGTCGTGAACTGTTAAAAGGACGACAACCTGACTCGCGGGACATCAGAGGGCCCTACAATGTGTTGATATCACGTCCTGCGAGGATGCTGCGTTGTTGAAGCGGATGGGTTGTCGTTAAGCCCATTGGGCCTTTTGAATGGGCCATCTCTCTAGGCTGGGACTGTGAACCGTTAACACATATAGGAATTGTGCCCTCAACATGACGGGTGCGATCATACTAGCACTAATGCACCGGATCCCATCAGAACTCTAAAGTTAAGCGTGCTTTGGGCGAGAGTAGTGCAAGGATGGGTGACCCCCTGGGAAGTCCTCGTGTTGCACCCATTTTTCAATTTTTTTTGCCCTGGTTAGGGTTGCCAAGATACTTTATCCACCAAATCTCTATTTCTAAATCCCACGGAACATTGGGCAACACAACTTCATTTCACGTAGAGGCTGGGCCCCCAACCCGAGGGCGTAGGGCTTGTGACCAGGTCCCCGTCGCTCCGGTGCCCATACCTTTTGATCCATAAGGAGTTACGCGGCCCACAACATACCGTTGCAAAGCTCTCTGAGAGCTCTACGATGGGGGCAGCTAGCTTGCTCGCTGTTCCTATTTTTGGAGCCCAAAATTGAACATTTTCATCAGTTTCAGGCCACTTTTCTTCTTTCGCTCTGTTTTTCCGTCTCGGTTCATACGTTGTGAACTGTTAAAAGATCGACAACCTGACTCGTGGGACATCAGAGGGCCCTACAATGTGTCGATATAACGTCTTCCGAGGTTGCTGCGTTGTTGAAGCGGATGGGTTGTCGTTAAGCCCATTGGGCCTTTTGAATGGGCCATCTCTCTAGGCTGGGACCGTGAACCGTTAGCATATATAGGAATTGTGCCCTCAACATGACGAGTGCGATCATACCAGCACTAATGCACCGGATCCCATCAGAACTGCGATGTTAAGCGTGCTTGGGCGAGAGTAGTACTTGGATGGGTGACCCCCTATGAAATCCTCGTGTTGCACCCCCTTTTCAATTTTTTTTGCCCTATTTAGGGTTGCTAAGATAGTTTATCCACCAAATCTCTATTACTGAATCCCATGGAACATTGGGCAACACAACTTCGCTTGACGTAGAGGCTGGGCACTCAAACCGTGGGCGTAGGGTTTGTGACCAGGCTCCGTCGCTCCGGTGCCCATAACTTTTGATCCGTAAGGAGTTACGCGGCGCACAGCATACCGTTGCAAAGCTCTCTGAGAGCTCTATGATGGGGGCAGCTAGTATGCTCGCTGTGCCCCTTTTTGGAGCCCAAAATCGAACGTTTTCATCAATTTCAGCGCACTTTTCTTCTTTTGCTCTGTTTTTCCATCCCGGATCGTACGTCGTGAACTGGTAAAAGGACGATAACCTGACTCGCGGAACATCAGAAGGCCTTACAACGTGTCGATATCACATCTTCCGAGCATGCTGCGTTGTTGAAGCGAACAGGTGATCGTTAAGCCCATTGGACCATTTGAATGGGCTATCTCTCTACGATGGGACTGTGAACAATTAACACATAAATCAATTGTGCCCTCAACATGACGGGTGCGATCATACCAGCACTAATGCATCGGATCCCATCAGAACTCCGAAGTTAAGCATGCTTGGGCGAAAGTAGTACTAGGATGGGTGACCTCCTGGGAAGTCCTCGTGTTGCACCCCCTTTTCAATTTTTTTTGCCCTAGTTAGGATTGCCAAGATACTTTATCCACCAAATCTCTATTACTGAATCCCACGGAACATTGGGCAAGACAAATTCGCTTCACGTAGAGGCTGGGCCCACAAACCGAGGGCGTAGGGTTTGTGACCAGGTCTTCGTCGCTCCGGTGAACATAACTTTTGATCAGTAAGGAGTTACGAGGTGCACAGCATACCGTTGCAAAGCACTCTAAGAGCTCTACGACGGGGGCAGCCAGCTTGCTCGTTGTGCCCTTTTTGTTGCCAAAAATTGAACGTTTTCATCAGTTTCAGGCCGTTTTTCTTCTTTTACTCTGTTTTTTCGTCTAGGATCGTATGTCGTGAACTGTTAAAAGGACCACAACCTGACTCGCTGGACATCAGAGGGCCCTACAATGTGTTGATATCACGTCCTGCGAGGATGCTGCGTTGTTGAAGCAGATGAGTTGTCGTTAAGCCCATTGGGCCTTTTGAATGGGCCATCTCTCTAGGCTGCGACTGCGAACCGTTAACACATATAGGAATTGTGCCCTCAACATGACGGTTGCGATCATACCAGCACTAATGCACCGGATCCCATCAGAACTCCGAAGTTAAGCGTGCTTGGGCGAGAGTAGTACTAGGATGGGTGACCCCTTGGGAAGTCCTAGTGTTGCACCACCTTTTCAATTTTTTTTGCCCTGGTTAGGGTTGCCAAGATACTTTATCCACCAAATCTCTATTACTGAATCCCACGGAACATTGGGCAAGACAACTTCGCTTCACGTAGAGGCTGGGCCCGCAAATCGAGAGCGTAGGGTTTGTGACCAGGTCTCCGTCGCTCTGGTGCCCATAACTTTTGATCCGTAAGGAGTTATGCAGCGCATAGCATACCGTTGCAAAGCTCTCTGAGACCTCTACGACGGGGGCAGCCAGCTTGCTCGCTGTGCCGGTTTTTGGAGCCCAAAATTGAACGTTTTCATCAGTTTCAGGCCACTTTTCTTCTTTCGCTCTGTTTTTCCGTCTCGGATCATACGTTGTGAACTGTTAAAAGATCGACAACATGATGGGTGCGATCATACCAGCACAAATGCACCGGATTCCATCAGAACTCCAAAGTTAAGCTTGCTTAGGCGAGAGTAGTACTAGGATGGGTGACCCCCTGTGAAATCATCGTGTTGTAACCCCTTTTCAATTTTTTTTGCCCTGGTTAAGGTTGCCAAGATACTTTATCCACAAAATCTCTTTTACTGAATCCCACGGAACATTGGGCAAGACAACTTCGCTTCACTTAGAGGCTGGGCCTGATAAACCGAGGGCGTAGGGTTTTTGACCCGGTCTCCGTCGCTCCAGTGCCCATAACTTTTGATCCGTAATAAGTTACACGGCGCACAGCATACCGTTGCAAAGCTCTCTGATAGCTCTACGATGGGAGCAGCCAGCATGCTTGCTGTGCCCCTTTTTGGAGCCCAAAATCGAACATTTTCATCAGATTCAGGCCACTTTTCCTCTTTTGCTCCGTTTTTTCGTCCGGGATCGTACGTCGTGAACTGTTAAAAGGACGACAACCTGACTCACAGGACATCAGAGGGCCTTACAATGTATAGATATCACGTCTTCCAAGCATGCTGCGTTGTTGAAGCGGACGGGTTGTCGTTAAGCCCATTGGGCCTTTTGAATGGGCCATCTCTCTAGGCTGGGACCGTGAACCGTTAACACATATAGGAATTGTGCCCTCAACATGACGGGTGAGATCATACCAGCACTAACGCACCAGATCCCATCAGAACTCCGAAGTTAAGCGTGCTTTGGGCGAGAGTAGTGCAAGGATGGGTGACCCCCTGGGAAGTCCTTGTTTTGCACCGCCTTTTCAATTTTCTTTGCCCTGGTTAGGGTTGCCAAGATACTTTATCCACCAAATATCTTTTACTGAATCCCACGGAACATCGGGCAAGACAACTTCGCTTCACGTAGAGGCTGGGCCCGATAAACCGAGGGCGTAGGGTTTGTGACCAGGTCTCCGTCGCTCCAGTGCCCATAACTTTTGATCCGTAATGAGTTACACGGCGCATAGCAAACCGTTGCAAAGCTCTCTGAGAGCTCTACGATGGGAGCAGCTAGCATGCTTGCGGTGCCCCTTTTTGGAGCCCAAAATTGAACATTTTCATCAGCTTCAGGCCGCTTTTCTTCTTTTGCTCTGTTTTTTCGTCCAGGATAGTACGTCGTGAACTGTTAAAAGGACGACAACCTGACTCACGGGACATCAGAGGGCCCTACAATGTGTTAATATCACGTCCTGCGAGGATGCTACGTTGTTGAAGCGGATGGGTTGTCGTTAAGCCCATTGGGCCTTTTGAATGGGCCATCTCTCTAGGCTAGGACTGTGAACCGTTAACACATATAGGAATTGTTCCCTCAACATGACAAGTGCGATCATACCAGCAATAATGCACTGGATCCCATCAGAACTCCAAAGTTAATCGTGCTTGGGCGAGAGTAGTGCAAGGATGGGTGACCCCTTGGGAAGTCCTCGTGTTGCACCCCCTTTTCAATTTTTTTTGCCCTGGTTAGGGTTGCCAAGATACTTTATCCACCAAATCTCTATTACTGAATCCCAAAGAACATTGGGCAAGACAACTTCGCTTCACGTAGAGGCTGGGCCCGCAAACCGAGGACATAGGGTTTGTTACCACGTCTCCGTCGCTCCGGTGCCCATAACTTTTGATCAGTAAGGAGTTACGCGGCGCACAGCATACCGTTGCAAAGCTCTCTAAGACCTCTACGACGGGGGCATCCAGCTTGCTCGCTCTGTCCATTTTTGGAGCCTAAAATCGAACGTTTTCATCAATTTCAGGGAACTTTTCTTCTTTTGCTCTGTTTGTTCGTCCCGAATCATACTTTGTGAACTGTTAAAAGGACGACAACCTGACTCGCGGGACATCAGAGGGCTCTACTACGTGTCGATATAACGTCTTGCGAGGTTGCTGCATTGTTGAAGTGGATGGGTTGTCGTTAAGCCCCTTGGGCCTTTTGAATAGGCCATTTCTCTAGGCTGGGACTGTGAACCGTTAATACATAAAGGAATTGTGCCCTCAACTTGACCGGTGCGATCATACCAGCACCAATGCACCGAATCCCATCAGTACTCCAAAGTTAAGTGTGCTTGGGCCAGAGTAGTACTAGGATGGGTGACCCCCTGGGAAGTCCTTGTGTTGCACCCCTTTTTCAATTTTTTTTGCCCTGGTTAGGGTTGCCAAGATACTTTATCCACCAAATCTCTATTACTGAATCCCACGGAACATTGGGCAAGACAAATTCGCTTCACGTAGAGGTTGATCCCGTAAACCGAGGGCGTTGGGTTTGTGACCAGGTCTGCGTCGCTCCGGTGCCCATAACTTTTGATCCGTATGGAGTTACACGGCGCACAGCATACCGTTGCAAAGCTCTCTGAGAGCTCTACGACGGGGGCAGCCAACTTGTTCGCTATGCCCATTTTTGGTGCCCAAATCGAACGTTTTCATCAGTTTCATGCCGCTTTTCTTCTTTTGCTCTATTTTTCTGTCCATGATCGTACGTCGTGAAATGTTAAAAGGATGACAACCTGACTCGCGGGACATCAGAGGGCCCAACAATGTGTTGATATCACGTCCTGTGAGGATGCTGCGTTGTTGAAGAGGATGGGTTGTCGTTAAGCCCATTGGGCCTTTTGAATGGGCCATCTCTCTAGGCTGGGACCGTGAACCGTTAACACATATAGGAATTGTACCCTCAACATGACGGGTGCGATCATACCAGCACTAATGCACCAGATCCCATCAGAACTCCGAAGTTAAGCGTGCTTGGGTGAGAGTAGTGCAAGGATGGGTGACCCCCTGGGAAGTCCTCGTGTTGCACCCCCTTTTCAATTTTTTTTGCCATGGTTAGGGTTGCCAAGATACTTTATCCACCAAATCTCTATTGCTGAATCCCACGGAACGTTAGGCAAGACAACTTCGCTTCACGTAGAAGTTGGGCCCGCAAACCGAGGGCGTAGGGTTTGTGACCAGGTCTCCATCGCTCCGGTGTCCATTACTTTTGATCCGTAAGGAGTTACGCGGCGCAAAGCATACCGTTGCAATGCTCTCTGAGACCTCTACGACAGGGGTAGCCAGCTTGCTCGCTGTGCCCATTTTTGGAGCCAAAAATCGAACATTTTCATCAATTTCAGGCCACTTTTCTTCTTTTGCTCTATTTTTCAGTCCCGGATCAAACGTTGTGAACTGTTAAAAGGACGAAAACTTGACTCGCGGGACGTCAGAGGGCCCTATAACGTGTCTATATAACGTCTTGGGTGGTTGCTGCGTTGTTGAAGCGGATGGGTTGTCGTTAAGCCCATTGGGCCTTTTGAATGGGCCATCTCTCTAGGCTGGGAGTGTGAACCGTTAACACATATAAGAATTGTGCCCTCAACATGATGGGTGCGATCATACCAGCACTAATGCACCGGATCCCATCAGAACTCCGAAGTTAAGCGTGCTTGGGCGAGAGTAGTACTAGGATGGGTGACCCCCTGGGAAGTCCTCGTGTTGCACCGCCTTTTCAATTTTTTTTGCCCTGGTTACGGTTGCCAAGATACTTTATCCACCAAATCTCTTTTACTGAATCCCACGGACCATTGGGCAAGACAACTTCTCTTCACGTAGAGGCTGGGCCTGATAAACCAAGGGCGTAGGATTTGTGACCAGATCTCCGTCGCTCCGGTGCCCATAACTTTTGATCCGTAAGGAGTTACGCGATGCACAGCATACCGTTGCAAAGCTCTCTGAGAGCTCTACAACGAGAGCAGCCAACTTGCTCGCTGTACCCCTTTTTGGAGACCAAAATCGAACGTTTTCATCAGTTTCAGGCAACTTTTCTTCTTTTGCTCTGTTTTTCCATCCCGGATCATACGTTGTGAATTGTAAAAAGGACAACAACCTGACTCGCGGGACATCAGAGGGCCCTACAACGTGTCAATATAACATCTTGCAAGGATGCTACGTTGTTGAAGCGGATGGGTTGTCGTTAAGCCCATTGGGCCTTTTGAATGGGCCATATCTCTAGGCTGGGTTTGTGAACCGTTAACATATATAGGAATTGTGCCCTCAACATGACGGGTGCGATCATACCAGCACTAATGCACCGGATCCCACCAGAACTCCGAAGTTAAGCGTGCTCGGGCAAGAGTAGTACTAGGATGGGTGACCCCCTGGGAAGTCCTCGTGTTGCACCCCCTTTTCAATTTTTTTTGCCTTGGTTAGGGTTGCCAAGATACTTTATCCACCAAATCACTATTACTGAATCTCACGGAACATTGGGCAAGACAACTTCGCTTCACGTAGAGGCTGGGCCTGATAAACCGAGGGCGTAGGGTTTGTGACTAGGTCTCCGTCGCTCCGGTGCCCATAACTTTTGATCCGTAAGAAGTTACGCGGCGCACAGCTTACCGTTGCAAAGCTCTCTAAGAGCTCTACGATGGGGGCAGCCAGCTTGTTCGCTGTGCCAATTTTTGGAGCCCAAAATTGAACATTTTCATCATTTTCTAGCTGCTTTTCTTCTTTTGCTCTGTTTTTCTGTCTAGGATCGTACGTCGTGAACTGTTAAAAGGACGAAAACACGACTCGCGGGACATCAGAGGGCCGTACAACGTGTCGATATCACATCTTCCAAGCATGCTGCGTTGTTGAAGCGGACGGGTTGTCGTTAAGCCCATTGGGCCTTTTGAATGGGCCATATCTCTTGGCTGGGACTGTGAACAGTTAACACATAATGGAATTGTGCCCTCAACATGACTGGTGCGATCATACCAGCACTAATGCACCGGATCCCATCAGAACTTCGAAGTTAAGCGTGCTTGGGTGAGAGTAGTACTAGGATGGGTGACCACTTGGGAAGTCCTCGTGTTGCACCCCCTATTCAATTTTTTTAGCCCTAGTTAGGGTTTCCAATATTCTTTATCCACCAAATCTCTATTACTGAATCCCACGGAACATTGGGCAAGACAACTTCGCTTCATGTAGAGGCTGGGCCCGCAAACCGAGGGCGTAGGGTTTGTGACAAGGTCTCCGTCGCTCCGGTGCCCATAACTTTAGATCTGTAAGGAGTTACGCGGCGCAAAGCATACCGTTGCAAAGCTCTCTAAGAGCTCTACGACGGGGGCAGCCATCTTGCTCGTTGTACCCGTTTTTGGTGCCCAAAATCGAACCTTTTCATTAGTTTCAGGCCGCTTTTATTCTTTTGCTCTGTTTTTCCGTCCAGGATCGTACGTCGTGAACTGTTAAAAGCACCACAACCTGACTCGCGGGACATCAGAGGGCCCTACAATGTGTTGATATCACGTCCTGCGAGGATGCTGCGTTGTTGAAGTGGATGGGTTGTCGTTAAGCCCATTGGGCCGTTTGAATGGGCCATCTCTCTAGGCTGGGACTGTGAACCGTTAACACATATAGGAATTGTGCCCTCAACATGACGGGTGCGATCATACCAGCACTAATGCACCGGATCCCATCAGAACTCCGATGTTAAGCGTGCTTGGGCGAGAGTAGTGCAAGGATCGGTGACCCCCTGGGAATTTCTCGTGTTGCACCCCCTTTTCAATTTTTTTTGCCCTAGTTAGGGTTGCCAAGATACATTATCCACCAAATCTCTATTACTGAATCCCACGGAACATTGGGCAAGACAACTTCGCTTCATGTAGAGGCTGGGCCCGCAAACCGAGGGCGTAGGGTTTGTGACTAGGTCTTCGTTGCTCCGGTGCCCATAACTTTTGATCCGTAAGGAGTTACGCGGCGCACAGCATACCATTGCAAAGCCCTCTGAGACCTCTACGACGGGGGCAGCCAGCTTGCTCGCTATGCCCATTTTTTATGCCCAAAATTGAACGTTTTCATCAGTTTCAGTCCACTTTTCTTCTTTTGCTCTGTTTTTCCGTCCCGGATCATACGTTGTGAACTGTTAAAAGGACGACAACCTGACTTGCAGGACGTTAGAGTGCCCTACAACGTGTCGATATAACGTCTTTCGAGGTTGCTACGTTGTTGAAGTGGATGGGTTGTCGTTAAGCCCATTGGGCCTTTTGAATGGGCCATCTCTCTAGGCTGGGACTGCGAATCGTTAACACATATAGGAATTGTGCCCTCAACGTGACGGGTGCGATCAAACCAGCACTAATGCACCGTATCCCATTAGAACTCCGAAGTTAAGCGTGCTTGGGCGAGAGTAGTACTAGGAAGGGTGACCCCCTGTGACGTCCTCGTGTTGCACCCCCTTTTCAATTTTTTTTGCCCTGGTTAAGGTTGCCAAGATACTTTATCCACCAAATCTCTTTTACTGAATCCCACGGAACATTGGGCAAGACAACTTCGCTTCACGTAGAGGCTGGGCCCGATAAACCGAGGGCGTAGGGTTTTTGACCAGGTCTCCGTCGCTCCAATACCCATAACTTTTGATTCGTAATGAGTTACGCGGCGCACTGCATACCGTTACAAAGCTGTCTGAGAGCTCTACGACGGGGGCAGCCAGCTTGCTCGTTGTGCCCTTTTTGGTGCCTAAAATCGGACGTTTTCATCAGTTTCGAGCCGCTTATCTTCTTTTGCTCTATTTTTCCATCCATCATCGTATGTCGTGAACTGTTAAAAGGACGACAACCTGACTCACAGGACATCAGAGGGCCCTACAATGTGTTGATATCACGTCCTGCGAGGATGCTGCGTTGTTGAAGCGGATGGGTTGGCATTAAGCCCATTCGGCCTTTTGAATGGGCCATTTCTCTAGGCTGGGACTGTGAATCGTTAACACATATAGGAATTGTGCCCTCAACGTGACGGGTGCGATCAAACCAGCACTAATGCACCGTATCCCATTAGAACTCCGAAGTTAAGCGTGCTTGGGCGAGAGTAGTACTAGGAAGGGTGACCCCCTGTGACGTCCTCGTGTTGCACCCCCTTTTCAATTTTTTTTGCCCTGGTTAAGGTTGCCAAGATACTTTATCCACCAAATCTCTTTTACTGAATCCCACGGAACATTGGGCAAGACAACTTCGCTTCACGTAGAGGCTGGGCCCGATAAACCGAGGGCGTAGGGTTTTTGACCAGGTCTCCGTCGCTCCAATACCCATAACTTTTGATTCGTAATGAGTTACGCGGCGCACTGCATACCGTTACAAAGCTGTCTGAGAGCTCTACGACGGGGGCAGCCAGCTTGCTCGTTGTGCCCTTTTTGGTGCCTAAAATCGGACGTTTTCATCAGTTTCGAGCCGCTTATCTTCTTTTGCTCTATTTTTCCATCCATCATCGTATGTCGTGAACTGTTAAAAGGACGACAACCTGACTCACAGGACATCAGAGGGCCCTACAATGTGTTGATATCACGTCCTGCCAGGATGCTGCGTTGTTGAAGCGGATGGGTTGTCATTAAGCCTATTGGGCCTTTTGAATGGGCCATCTCTCTAGGCTGCGACTGCGAACCGTTAACACATATAGGAATTGTGCCCTCAACATGACGGGTGCGATCATACCAGTACTAATGCACCGGATCCCATCAGAACTCCGAAGTTAAGCGTGCTTGGGCGAGAGTAGTACAAGGATGGGTGACCCCTTGGGAAGTCCTAGTGTTGCACCCCCTTTTCAATTTTTTTTGCCCTGGTTAGGGTTGCCAAGATACTTTATCCACCAAATCTCTATTACTGAATCCCACGGAACATTGGGCAAGACAACTTCGCTTCACGTAGAGGCTGGGCCCGCAAATCGAGAGCGTAGGGTTTATGCCCAAGTCTCCGTCGCTCCGGTGCCCATAACTTTTGATCTTTAAGGTGTTACGCGGCGCACATCATACGGTTGCAAAGCTCTCGGAGACCTCTACGACGGGGGCAGCCAGCTTACTCATTGTACCCATTTTTGGAGCCCCAAATTGAACGTTTTCATCAGTTTCAGGCCACTTTTCTTCTTTTGCTCTGTTTTTCCGTCCCGGATCATACGTTGTTAACGGTTAAAAGGAGGACAACCTGACTCGCGGGACGTCAGAGGTCCCTACAACGTGTCGACATAACATCTTGCGAGGTTGCTGTGTTGTTGAAGCGTATGGGTTGTCGTTAAGCCTATTGGGCCTTTTGAATGTGCCATCTCTCTAGGCTGGGACTGCGAACTGTTAACACATATAGGAATTGTGCCCTCAACATGACGAGTGCGATTATACCAGTACTAATGCACCGGATCCCATCAGAACTCCGAAGTTAAGCATGCTTGGGCGAGAGTAGTACGAGGATGGGTGACCCAAAGAGAAGTCCTCGTATTGCACCCCCTTTTCAATTTTTTTTGCCCTGGTTAGGGTTGCCAAGATACTTTATCCCCAAAATCACTATTACTGAATCCCACAGAACATTGGGAAAGACAACTTCGCTTCACGTAGAGGCTGGGCTCGTAAACCGAGGGCGTAGGGCTTGTGACCAGGTCTCCGTTGCTCCGGTGCCTATAACTTTTGATCCGTAAGGTGTTACGCGGCGCACAGCATACCGTTGCAAAGCTCTCTGAGACCTCTACGACGGGGGCAGCCAGCTTACTCGCTGTGCCCATTTTTGGAGCCCAAAATTGAACGTTTTCATCAGTTTTAGGCCACTTTTCTTCTTTTGCTATGTTTTTCCGTCCCGGATCATACGTTGTGAACGGTTAAAAGGACGACAACCTGACTCGCGGGACGTCAGAGGGCCCTACAACTTGTCGACATAACATCTTGCGAGGTTGCTACGTTGTTGAAGCGGATGGGTTGTCGTTAAGCCCATCGGGCCTTTTGAATGGGCCATCTCTCTAGGCTGGGACTGTGGACCGTTAACACATATAGGAATTGTACCCTCAACATGACGGGTGCGATCATACCAGAACTAATGCACCGGATCCCATCAGAACTCCGAAGTTAAGCGTGCTTGGGTGAAAGTAGTACTAGGATGGGTGACCCCCTGGGAAGTCCTCGTGTTGCACCCCCTTTTCAATTTTTTTTGCCCTGGTTAGGGTTGCCAAGATACTTTATCCACCAAATTTCTTTTACTGAATCCCACAGAACATTGGGCAAGACAACTTAGCTTCACGTAGAGGTTGGGCCCGATAAACCGAGGGCGTAGGGTTTATGACCAGGTCTCCGTCGCTCCGGTGCCCATAACTTTTTATCCGTAAGGAGTTACGCGGCGCACAGCATACCGTTGCAAAGCTCTCTGAGAGCTCTAAGACGGGGGCAGCTAGCTTGTTCGTTGTGCCCATTTTTGGAGCCCAAAATCAAATGTTTTCATCTATTTCAGACCACTTTTCTTCTTTTGCTCTGATTTTTCGTCCCGGATCATAAGTTGTGAACTGTTCAAAGGACGACCACCTGACTCGTGGGACGTCAGAGGGCCCTACAACGTGTCGATATAACGTCTTGCGTGGATGCTACGGTGTTTAAGCGGATGGGTGGTCGTTAAGCCCATTGGGCCTTTTGAATGGGCCATCTCTCTATGCTGGGATTATGAACCGTTAACACATATAGGAATTGTGCCCTCAACATGATGGGTGCGATCATACCAGCACTAATGCGCTGGATCCCATCAGAACTCCGAAGTTAAGCGCGCTTGGGCGAGAGTAGTACTAGAATGGGTGACCACCTGGGAAGTCCTCATGTTGCACACCCTTTTCAATTTTTTTTGCCCTGGTTAGGGTTGCCAAGATACTTTATCCACCAAATCTATATTACTGAATCCCATGGAACATTGGGCAAGACAACTTCGTTCACGTAGAGGCTGGGCCCGCAAACCGAGGGCGTAGGGTTTGTGACCAGGTCTCCGTCGCTCCGGTGCCCATAATTTTTGATCCGTAAGGAGTTATGCGGCGCACAGCTTACCGTTTCAAAGCTCTCTGAGAGCTCTACGACGGGGGCAGCCAGCTTGCTTGCTGTGCCCGTTTTTGGAGCCCAAATCGAACGTTTTCATCAGTTTCAGGCCAATTTTCTTCTTTTGCCGTATTTTGCCGTCCCGGATCATACGTTGTGAATTGTTAAAAGGATGACAACCTGACTCGTGGGACATCATAGGGCCCTACAACGTGTCGATATAACATCTTGTGAGGATGCTGCGTTGTTGAAGCGGATGGGTTGTCGTTAAGCCCATTGGGACTTTTGAATGGGCCATCTCTCTGGGCATGGTTTGTGAACCGTTAACACATATAGGAATTGTGCCCTCAACATGACGGGTGCGATCATACCAGCACTAATGCACCGGATCCCATCAGAACTCCGAAGTTAAGCGTGCTCGGGCGAGAGTAGTACTAGGATGGGTGACCCCTAGGAAGTCCTCGTGTTGCACCCCCTTTTAAATTTTTTTTGCCTTGGTTAGGGTTGCCAAGATACTTTATCCACCAAATCTCTATTACTGAATCCCACGGAACATTGGGCAAAACAACTTCGCTTCACGTAGAGGCAGGGCCAGATAAACTGATGGCGAAGGGTTTGTGACCAGGTCTCCGTCGCTCCGGTGCCCATAACTTTTGATCCGTAAGGAGTTACGCGGCGCACAGCATATCGTTGCAAAGCTCTCTGAGACCTCTGTGACGGGGGCAGCCATCATGCTCGCTGTGCCCGTGTTTGGAGCCCAAAATCGAACGTTTTCATCAGTTTCAGGTCACTTTTCTTTTTTTGCTCTGTTTTTCCGTCCCGGATCGTACGTCGTGAACAGTTAAAAGGACGACAACCTAACTCGCGGGACATTAGAGGGCCATACAACGAGTCGATATCACGTCTTACAAGCATGGTGCATTGTTGAAGCGGATGGGTTGTCGTTAAGCCCATTGGGCCTTTTGAATGGGCCATCTCCCTAGGCTGGGACTGTGAATAGTTAACACATAAAGGAATTGTGCCCTCAACATGACGAGGGCGATCATACCAGCACTAAGGCCCCGGATCCCATCAGAACTCCGAAGTTAAGCGTGCTTGGGCGAGTGTAGTACTAGGATGGTTGACCCCCTGGGAAGTCCTCGTGTTGCACCCCCTTTTCACTTTTTTTGGCCCTGGTTAGGGTTGCCAAGATACTTTATCCACCAAATCTCTATTACTGAGTCCCACGGAACATTTGGCAAGACAACTTCACTTCACGTAGAGGCTGGGCCCGATAAACCGAGGGCATAGGGTTTTTGACCAGGTCTCCGTCGCTCCGGTGCCGATAACTTTTGATCCGCAATGAGTTACGCGGCGCACAGCATACCGTTGCAAAGCTCTCTGAGAGCTCTACGACGGGGGCAGCTAGCATGCTCGATGTGCCCATTTTTGGAGCCCAAAATCGAATGTTTTCAACAGTTTTAGGCCAATTTTCTTCTTTGGCTCTGTTTTTCCGTAGCGGATCGTACGTCGTGAACTGTTAAAAGGACGACAACCTGACTCGGGTGACATCAGAGGGCCCTACAACGTGTCGATATCACGTCTTCCAAGCATGCTGCATTGTTGAAGCGGGTGGGTTGTCGTTAACCCCATTGGGCCTTTTCAATGGGCCATCTCTCTAGGTTGGGACTGTGAACAGTTAACACATAAAGGAATTGTGTCCTCCACTTGACGGGTGCAATCATACCAGCACTAATGCACCGGATCCCATCAGAACTCCGAAGTTAAGCGTGCTTGGGCGAGAGTAGTACTAGGATGGGTGACCCCCTCGGAAGTCCTCGTGCTGCACCCCCTTTTCAATTTTTTTGCCCTGGTTAGGGTTGCCAAGATACTTTATACACCAAATCTCTATCACTGAATCCCACGGAACATGGGCAAGATAACTTCGCTTAACGTAGAGGCTGGGCCCGCAAACCGAGGGCGTAGGGTTTGTGACTAGGTCTCCGTCGCTCCGGTGCCCATAACTTTTGATCCGTATGGAGTTACGCGGCGCACAGCATACCGTTGAAAAGCTCTCTGAGAGCTCTACGACGGGGGTAGCCAGCTTGCTCGTTGTGCCCGTTTTTGGTGCCCAAAATCAAATGTTTTCATTAGTTTCAGGCTGCTTTTCTTCTTTTGCTCTGTTTTTCCATCTAGGATCGTACATCGTGAACTGTTAAAAGGTCGACAACCTGACTCGCGGGACATCAGAGGGCCCTACAATGTGTTGATGTCATGTCCTGCGAGAATGCTGCGTCGTTGAAGCGGATGGGTTGTCGTTAAGCCCATTGGGCCTTTTGAATGGGCCATCTCTTTAGGCTGGGACTGTGAACCAATAACACATATAGGAATTGTGCCCTTAACATGACTGGTGCGATCATACCAGCAATAATGCATCGGATCCCATCAGAACTCCGAAGTTAAGCGTGCTTGGGCGAGAGTAGTGCAAGGATCGGTGGCCCCCTGGGAAGTCCTCGTGTTGCACCCCCTTTTCAATTTTTTTTTGCCCTGGTTAGGGTTGCCAAGATACTTTATCCACCAAATCTCTATTACTGAATCCCACAAAACATTGGGCAAGACAACTTCGCTTGACGTAGAGGTTGGGCCCGCAAACCGAGGCCCTAGAGTTTGTGACCAGGTCTCTGTCACTCCGGTTCCCATAACTTTTGATCCGCAATGAGTTACACGGCGCACAACGTACCGTTGCAAAGCTCTCTAAGACCTCTACGACGGGGGCAGCCAGCTTGCTCACTATGCCCATTTTTGGTGCCCAAAATCGAACGTTTTCGTCAGTTTTAGGCCACTTTTCTTCTTTTGCTCAGTTTTTCCGTCCCGGATCATACGTTGTTAATTGTTAAAAGGACGACAACCTGACTCGCGGGTCGTCAGAGGGCCCTACAACATGTCGATATAACGTCTTTCGAGGTTGCTGCGTTGTTGAAGTGGATGGGTTGTCGTTAAGCCCAATGGGCCTTTTGAATGGGCTATCTCTCTAGGCTGGAACTGTGAACCGTTAACACATATAGGAATTGTGCCGTCAACATGACGGGTGCGATCATACCAGCACTAATGCACCGGATCCTATTAGAACTCCGAAGTTAAGCGTGTTTGGGCGAGAGTAGTACTAGGATGGGTGACCCCCTGTGACGTCCTCGTGTTGCACCCCCTTTTCAATTTTTTTTGCCCTGGTTAGGGTTGCCAAGATACTTTATCCACCAAATCTCTTTTAATGAATCCCACGGAACATTGGGCAAGACAACTTCGCTTCACGTAGAGGCTGGGCCCGATAAACTGAGGGCGTAGGGTTTGTGACCAGGTCTCCGTCGCTCTAGTACCCATAACTTTTGATCCGTAATGAGTTACGCGGTGCACAACATACCGTTGCAAAGCTGTCTGAGAGCTCTACGACGGGGGCAGCTAGCATGCTCTCTGTTCCCCTTTTTGGAGCTCTAAATCAAATGTTTTTATCAGTTTCAGGCCACTTTTCTTCTTTAGCTCTGTTTTTTCGTCCCGGATCGTACGTCGTGAACTATTAAAAGGATGACAAACTGACTCGCGGGACATCAGAGGGACCTACAACGTGTCGATATCACGTCTTCCAACCATGCAGCGTTGTTGAAGCGGACGGGTTGTCGTTAAGCCCATTGGGCCTTTTGAATGGGCCATCTCTCTAGGCTGGGACTATGAATAGTTAACACATAAAGGAATTGTGCCCTCAACATGACAGGTGCGATCATACCAGCACTAATACATCAGATCCCATCAGAACTTCGAAGTTAAGCGTGCTTGGGTGAGAGTAGTACTATGATGGGTGACCCCCTGGGAAGTCCTCGTGTTGCACCCCCTTTTCATTTTTTTTTGCCCTGGTTAGGGTTGCCAAGATACTTTATCCACCAAATCTCTATTACTGAATCCCACGGAACAATGGGCAAGACAACTTCGCTTCACGTAGAGGCTGGGCCCGCAAACCAAGGGTGTAGGGTTTGTGACCAGGTCTCCGTGGCTCCGGTGCCCATAACTTTTGATCCGTAAGGAGTTACACGGCGTACAGCATACCGTTGCAAAGCTATTTAAGAGCTCTACGACGGGGGCAGCCAGTTTGCCCTCTGTGCCCGTTTTTGGAGCCCAAAATTGAACGTTTTCATCAGTTTCAGGCCATTTTTCTTCTTTTGCTATGTTTTTCCGTCCCGGATCATACGTTGTGAAATGTTAAAAGGACGACAACCTGACTCGCGGTACGTCAGGGGGCCCTACAACGTTTTGACATAACATATTGCGAGGTTGCTGCGTTGTTGAAGCGGATGGGTTGTCGTTAAGCCCATCGGGCCTTTTGAATGGGCCATCTCTCTAGGCTGAGACTGTGAACCGTTAACACATATAGGAATTTTGCCCTCAACATGACTGTTGCGATCATACTAGTACTAATGCACCGAATCCCATCAGAACTCCGAAGTTAAGCGTGCTTGGGCGAGAGTAGTACTAGGATGGGTGACCCCCTGGGAAGTCATCGTGTTGCACCCCCTTTTCAATTTTTTTTGCCCTGGTTAGGGTTGCCAAGATACTTTATCCACCAAATCTCTATTACTAAATCCCAGGGAACATTGGGCAAGACAACTTCGTTCACGTGGAGGCTGGGCCCGCAAACCGAAGGCGTAGGGTTTGTGATCAGGTATCCGTCGCTTCGGTGCCCATAACTTTTGATTCGTAAGGAGTTACGTGGCGCACAGCATGCCGTTGCAAAGCTCTCTGAGAACTCTACAACGGGGGCAGCCAGCTTGCTTGCTGTTACCATTTTTGGAGCCCAAAATCGAACGTTTTCATCAGTTTCAGGCAACTTTTCTTCTTTTGCTCTATTTTTCCGTCCCGGATCATACGTTGTGAATTGTTAAAAGGACGACAACCTAACCCGCGGGACATCATAGGGCCCTACAACATGTCGATATAACATCTTGTGAGGATGCTGCGTTGTTGAAACGGATGGGTTGTCGTTAATCCCATTGGGCCTTTTGAATAGGCCATCTCTCTAGGCTGGGTTTGTGAACCGTTAACACATATAATGATTGTGCCCTCAACATGATGGGTACGATCATACCAGCACTAATTCACCAGATCCCATCAGAACTCCAAAGTTAAGCGTGCTCGGGCGAGAGTAGTACTAGGATGGGTAACCCCCTGGGAAGTCCTCGTGTTGCACCCCCTTTTCAATTTTTTTTGCCCTGGTTAGGGTTGCCAAGATACTTTATCCACCAAATCTCTATTACTGAATCCCACGGAACATTGGGCAAGACAACTTCGCTTCACGTAGAGGCAGGGCCCGATAAACCGATGGCGTAGGGTTTGTGACCAGGTCTCCGTCACTCCGGTGCCCATAACTTTTGATCCGTAAGGAGTTACGCGGCGCACATCATACCGTTGCAAAGCTCTCTAAGACCTCTACAATGGGGGAAGCCAGCTTGCTCGCTATGCCCATTTTTGGAGGACAAAATCGAACGTTTTCATCAGTTTCAAGCCACTTTTCTTCTTTTGATATGTTTTTCTGTCGCGGATCGTACGTCGTGAACTGTTAAAAGGACGACAACATGACTCGCATGACATCAGAGGGCCCTACAACGTGTCGATATCACTTCTTCCAAGCATGCTGCGTTGTTGAAGCGGACGGGTTGTCATTAAGCCCATTGGGCCTTTTGAATGGGCCATCTCTCTAGGCTGGGACTGTGAACAATTAACACATAAAGGAATTGT
The DNA here is from genome assembly GCA_037974665.1 of Ehretia macrophylla. NCBI lineage: Eukaryota > Viridiplantae > Streptophyta > Magnoliopsida > Boraginales > Ehretiaceae > Ehretia > Ehretia macrophylla. The sequence goes on along the minus strand of CM075765.1, from coordinate 82,740,203 downwards.
GCCATCAACATGACGGGTGCGATCATACCAGCACTAATGCACCGGATCCCATCAGAACTCCGAAGTTAAGCGTGCTTGGGCGAGAGTAGTACTAGGATGGGTTACCACTTGGGAAGCCCTCGTGTTGCACCCCCTTTTCAATTTATTTGCCCTGGTTAGGGTTGCCAAGATACTTTATCCACCAAATCTCTATTACTAAATCCCACGGAACATGGGCAAGACAACTTCGCTTCACGTAGAGGCTGGGCCCACAAACCGAGGGCGTAGCGTTTTTGACCAGGTCTCTGTGGCTCCGGTGCCTATAACTTTTGATCCGTAAGGAGTTACGCGGCGCACAACATACCGTTGCAAAGCTCTTTGAGAGCTCTACGACGAGGGCAGCCAACTTGCTCGTAGTGCCCGTTTTTGGTGCCCAAAATTGAACGTTTTCATTTGTTTCTGGATACTTATCTTCTTTTGCTCTGTTTTTCCGTACAGGATCGTACATCGTGAACTGTTAAAAGCACGACAACCTGACTCGCGGGACATCAGAGGGCCCTACAATGTGTTGATATCATGTCCTGCGAGGATGCTGCGTTGTTGAAGCGGATGGGTTGTCGTTAAGCCAATTGGGCCTTTTGAATGGGCCATCTCTCTAGGCTGGGACTGTGAACCGTTAACACATATAGGAATTGTGCCCTCAACATGACTAGTGTGATCATACCAGCACTAATGCACCAGATCCCATCAGAACTCCGAAGTTAAGCGTGCTTGGACGAGAGTAGTGCAAGGATCGGTGACCCCATGGGAAGTCCTCATGTTGTACCCCCTTTTCAATTTTTTTTTGCCCTGGTTAGGGTTGCTAAGATACTTTATCCACCAAATCTCTATTACTGAATCCCACGGAACATTGGGCAAGGCAACTTCGCTTCAAGTAAAGGTTGGGCCCGCAAACCGAGGGCCTAGGGTTTGTGACTAGGTCTCCGTCCCTCCGGTGCCCATAACTTTTGATCCGTAATGAGTTACGCGGCGCACAACATACTGTTACAAAGCTCTCTGAGACATCTACGACGGGGGCAGCCAGCTTGCTCGCTGTGCCCATTTTTGGTGCCCAAAATCGAATGTTTTCGTCAGTTTCAGGCCACTTTTCTTCTTTTGCTCTGTTTTTCTGTCCCGGATCATACGTTGTGAATTGTTAAAAGGACGACAACCTGACTCGCAGGTTGTCAGAGGGCCCTACAACGTGTCGATATAACGTCTTTCGAGGTTGCTGCGTTGTTGAAGTGGATGGGTTGTCGTTAAGCCCATTGGGCCTTTTGAATGGGCCATCTCTCTAGGCTGGGATTGTGAACCGTTAACATATATAGGAATTGTGCCCTCAACATGACGGGTGCGATCATACCAGCACTAATACACCGGATCCCATTAGAACTCCGAAGTTAAGCGTGCTTGGCCGAGAGTAGTACTAGGATGGGTGACCCCTTGTGACGTCCTCGTGTTGCACCCCCTTTTCAATTTTTTTTGCTCTAGTTAGGGTTGCCAAGATACTTTATCCACCAAATCTCTTTTACTGAATCCCACGGAACATTGGGCAAGACAACTTCGCTTCACGTAGAGGCTGGGCCTGATAAACTGAGGGCGTAGGGTTTATGACCAGGTCTTCGTCGCTCCAGTACCCATAACTTTTGATCCGTAATGAGTTATGCGGCACACAGCGTACCGTTGCAAAGCTGTCTGAGAGCTCTACGACGGGGGCAGCTAGCATGCTCTCTGTGCCCCTTTTTGGAGCCCAAAATCGAATGTTTTCATAAGTTTCAGGCCACTTTTCTTCTTTTGGTCTGTTTTTCCGTCCCGGATCGTACGTCGTGAACTATTAAAAGGAAGACAAACTGACTCGCGGGACATCAGAGGGCCCTACAACGTGTCGATATCACGTCTTCCAACCATGCTGCGTTGTTGAAGCGGACGGGTTGTCGTTAAGCCCATTGCGCCTTTTGAATGGACAATCTCTCTAGGCTGGGACTGTGAATAGTTAACACATAAAGGAATTGTGCCCTCAACATGACGGGTGCGATCATACCAGCACTAATGCACCGGATCCCATCAGAAATCCGAAGTTAAGCGTGCTTGGGCGAGTGTAGTACTAGGATGGTTGACCCCCCGGGAAGTCCTCGTGTTGCACCCCCTTTTCAAATTTTTTTGCCCTGGTTAGGGTTGCCAAGATACTTTATCCACCAAATCTATATTACTGAATCCCACAGAACATTCGGCAAAACAACTTCGCTTCACGTAAAGGCTGGGCCCGATAAACCGAGGGCATAGGGTTTGTGACCAGGTCTCCGTCGCTCCGGTGCCCATAACTTTTTATCCGTAAGGAGCTACGCGGCGCACAGCATACCGTTGCAAAGATCTCTGAGACCTCTACAACGGGGGAAGCTAGCTTGCTCGCTGTGCCCATTTTTGGAGCACAAAATCAAACGTTTTCATCAGTTTCAAGCCACTTTTCTTCTTTTGTTCTGTTTTTCCGTCCCGGATCATACGTTGTGAACTGTTAAAAGGACGACAACCTGACTCACGGGATGTCAAAGGGCCCTACAACGTGTCGATATAACGTCTTCCGTGGTTGTTGCGTTGTTGAAGCGGATGGGTTGTCGTTAAGCCCATTGGGCCTTTTGAATGGGCCATCTCTCTAGGCTGGGACTGTGAACCGTTAACACATATAGGAATTGTTCCCTCAACATGACGGGTGCGATCATACCAGCACTAATGCACCGGATCCCATCAGAACTCCGAAGTTAAGCATGCTTGGGCGAGAGTAGTACTAGGATGGGTGACGCCCTGGGAAGTCCTCGTGTTGCACCCCCTTTTCAATTTTTTTTGCCCTGGTTAGGGTTGCCAAGATACTTTATGCACCAAATCTCTTTTATTAAATCCCACAGAACATTGGGCAAGACAACTTCGCTTCACGTAGAGGCTGGGCCCGCAAACCGAGGGCGTAGGGTTTGTGACCAGGTCTCCGTCGCTCCGGTGGCCATAACTTTTGATCTGTAAGGAGTTACGCGGCGCACAACATACCGTTGCAAAGTTCTTTGAGAGCTCTACGATGAGGGTAGCTAGCATGCTTGTTGTGCCCGTTTTTGGTGCCCAAAATCAAACGTTTTCATCAGTTTCGGGCCACTTTTCTTGTTTTGCTCTGTTTTTCCGTCCCGGATCATACGTTGTGAATTGTTAAAAGGACGACAACCTGATTCGCAGGTCGTCAGAGGGCCCTACAACGTGTCGATATAACGTCTTTTGAGGTTGCTGCGTTGTTGAAGTGGATGGGTTGTCGTTAAGCCCATTGGGCTTGTTGAATGGGCCATCTCTCTAGGCTGGGACTGTGAACCATTAACACATATAGGAATTGTGCCCGCAACATGATGGGTGCGATCATACCATCACTAATGCACTGGATCCCATTAGAACTCCGAAGTTAAGCGTGCTTAGGCGAGAGTAGTACTAGGATGGGTGACCCCCTGTGACGTCCTCGTGTTGCACCCCCTTATCAATTTTTTTTCCCTGGTTAGGGTTACCAAGATACTTTATCCACCAAATCTCTTTTACTGAATCCCACGGAACATTGGGCAAGAAAACTTCGTTTCACGTAGAGGCTGGGCCGGATAAACTGAGGGCGTAGGGTTTTTGACAAGGTCTCCGTCGCTCCAGTACCCATAACTTTTGATCCGTAATGAGTTACGCGGCGCACAGCATACCGTTGCAAAGCTGTCTGAGAGCTCTACGATGGGGGCAGCTAGCATGCTCTCTGTGCCCCTTTTTGGAGCCAAAAATCGATTGTTTTCATCAGTTTCAGGCCACTTTTCTTCTTTTACTCTATTTTTTCCGTCCTGGATCGTACGTCGTGAACTGTTAAAAGGACGACAACCTGACTCGCGAGACATTAGAGGGCCCTACAACGTGTCAATATCATGTCTTACAAGCATGCTGCATTGTTGAAGCGGATGGGTTGTCGTTAAGCCCATTGGGCCTTTTGAATGGGCCATCTCTCTAGGCTGGGACTGTAAACAGTTAACACATAAAGGAATTGTGCCCTCAACATGACGGGTGCGATCATACCAGCACTAATGCACCGGATCCCATCAGAACTCCGAAGTTAAGCGTGCTTGGGTAAGTGTAGTACTAGGATGGTTGACCCCCTGGGAAGTCCTCGTGTTGCACCCCCTTTTCAATTTTTTTTCCCTGGTTAGGGTTGCCAAGATACTTTATCCACCAAATCTCTATTACTGAGTCCCACGGAACATTGGGCATGACAACTTCCCTTCACGTAGAGGCCGGGCCCGATAAACCGAGGGCGGAGGATTTGTGACCAGGTCTCCGTCACTCCGGTGCCCATAACTTTTGATCCGTAAGGAGTTACGCGGTGCACAGCATATCGTTGCAAAGCTCTCTGAGACCTCTACAACGGGGGAAGCCAGCTTGCTCGCTATGCCCATTTTTGGAGAACAAAATCGAACGTTTTCATCAGTTTCAGGCCACTTTTCTTCTTTTGTTCTGTTTTTCCCTCCCGGATCATACGTTGTGAACTGTTAAAAGGACGACAACCTGACTCGCGGGACGTGTGAGGGCCCTACAACGTGTCGATATAACGTCTTCCGAGGTTGCTGCGTTGTTGAAGCGGATAGGTTGTCGTTAAGCCCATTGGGCCCTTTGAATGGGCCATCTCTCTAGACTGGGACTATGAACAGTTAACACATATAGGAATTGTGCCCTCAACATGACGGGTGCGATCATACCAGCACTAATGCACCGGATCCCATTAGAACTCCGAAGTTAAGCGTGCTTGGGCGAGAGTACTACTAGGATGGGTGACGCCCTGGGAAGTCCTCGTGTTGCACCCCCTTTTCAATTTTTTTTGCCCTGGTTAGGGTTGCCAAGATACTTTATCCACAAAATCTCTTTTACTGAATCCCACAGAACATTGGGCAAGACAACTTCGCTTCACGTAGAGGCTGGGCCCGCAAACCGAGGGCGTAGGGTTTGTGACCAGGACTCCGTCGCTCCGGTGCCCATAACTATTGATCCGTAAGGAGTTACACGGCGCACAACATATCGTTGCAAAGCTCTCTAAGAGCTCTACGATGGGGGCAGCTAGCATGCTCGTTGTGCCCCTTTTTGGTGCCCAAAATCAAAAGTTTTCATCATTTTCAGGCCACTTTTCTTCTTTTGCTCTGTTTTTCCGTCCCGGATCATATGTTGTGAATTGTTAAAAGGACGACAACCAGACTCACAGGTCGTCAGAGGGCTCTACAATGTGTCGATATAACGTCTATCGAGGTTGTTGCGTTGTTGATGTGGATGGGTTGTCGTTAAGCCCATTGGGCCTTTTGAATGGGCCATCTCTCTAGGCTGGGACTGTGAACCGTGAACACATATAGGAATTGTGCCCTCAACATGACGGGTGCGATCATACCAGCACTAATGCACCAGATACCATTAGAACTCCGAAGTTAAGCGTGCTTGGGCGAGAGTAGTACTAGGATGGGTGACCCCCTGTGACGTCCTCGTGTTGCACCCCATTTTCAATTTTTTTTGCCCTGTTTAGGGTTGCCAAGATACTTTATCCACCAAATCTCTTTTACTAAATCCCACCGAACATTGGGCAAGACAACATCGCTTCACGTAGAGGCTGGGCCCGATAAACTGAGGGCGTAGGGTTTATGACCAGGTCTCCGTCGCTCCAGTACCCATAACTTTTGATCCGTAATGAGTTACGCGGCGCACAGCATACCGTTGCAAAGCTGTCTGAGAGCTCTACGACGGGGGCAGCAAGCATGCTCTCTATGCCCTTTTATGGAGCCCAGAATCGAACGTTTTCATCAGTTTTAGGCCACTTTTCTTCTTTTGCTCTGTTTTTCCGTCCCGGATCGTACGTCGTGAACTATTAAAAGCACGACAAACTGACTCGCGTGACATCAGAGGGCCCTACAACGTGTCGATATCACGTCTTCCAACCATGCTGCGTTGTTGAAGCGGACGGGTTGTCGTTAAGCCCAATGGGCCTTTTGAATGGGCTATCTCTCTAGGATGGGACGGTGATTAGTTAACACATAAAGGAATTTTGGCCTCAACATGACGGGTGCGATCATACCAGCACTAATACACCTGATCCCATCAGAACTTCAAAGTAAAGCGTGCTTGGGCGAGACTAGTTCTAGGATGGGTGACCACCTGGGAAGTCCTCGTGTTGCACCCCCTTTTCAATTTTTTTTCCCCTGGTTAGGGTTGCCAAGATACTTTATCCACCAAATCTCTATTATTGAATCCCACGGAACATTGGGCAAGACAACTTCGCTTCACGTAGAGGCTGGGCTCGCAAACCGAGGGTGTAGGGTTTGTGACCAGGTCTCCGTGGCTCTGGTGCCCATAACTTTTGATCTGTAAGGAGTTACACGGCGTACAGCATACCGTTGCAAAGCTCTCTGAGAGCTCTACGACGGGGGCAGCCAGCTTGCTCGCTGTGCCCTTTTTGGAGCACAAAATTGAATGTTTTCATCAGTTTCAGGCCACTTTACTTCTTTTGCTCTGTTTTTCTGTCCCGGATCATACGTTGTGAAATGTTAAAAGGACGACAACCTGACTCGCGGGACGTCAGAGGGCCCTACAACGTGTCGACATAACATCTTGCGAGGTTGCTGCGTTGTTGAAGCAGATGGGTTGTCGTTAAGCCCATCGGGCCTTTTGAATGGGCCATCTCTCTAGGCTGGGAGTGTGAACCGTTAACACATATAGGAATTGTGCCCTCAACATGACGGGTGCGATCATACTAGCACTAATGCACCGGATCCCATTAGAACTCCGAAGTTAAGCGTGCTTGGGCGAAAGTAGTACTAGGATGGGTGACCCCTTGGGAAGTCCTCGTGTTGCACCCCCTTTTCAATTTTTTTTGCCATGGTTAGGGTTGCCAAGATACTTTATCCACCAAATCTATATTACTGAATCCCATGGAACATTGGGCAAGACAACTTCGTTCACGTAGAGGCTGGGCATGCAAACCGAGGGCGTAGGGTTTGTGACCAGGTCTCCGTCGCTCCAATGCCCATAACTTTTGATCCGTAAGGAGTTACGCAGCGCACAGCATACCGTTGCAAAGCTCTCTGAGAGCTCTACGACGGTGGCAGCCAGCTTGCTCGTTGTGCCCATTTTTGGATCCCAAAATCGAACGTTTTCATCAGTTTCAGGCAACTTTTCTTCTTTTTCTCTATTTTTCCGTCCCGAATCATACGTTGTGAATTGTTAAAAGGACGACAACTTGACTCGCGGGACATCATAGGGCCCTACAACATGTCGATATAACATCTTGCGAGGATGCTGTGTTGTTGAAGCGGATGGGTTGTCGTTAAGCCCATTGGGACTTTTGAATGGGCTATCTCTCTATGCTGTGTTTGTGAACCGTTAACACATATAGGAATTGTGCCCTCAACATGACGAGTGCGATCATACCAGCACTAATGCACCGGATCCCATCAGAACTCCAAAGTTAAGCATGCTCGGGCGAGAGTAGTACTAGGATGGGTAACCCCCTAGGAAGTCCTCATGTTGCACCCCCTTTTCAATTTTTTTTGCCCAGGTTAGGGTTGCCAAGATACTTTATCCACCAAATCTCTATTACTGAATCCCACGGAAAATTGGGCAAGACAACTTCGCTTCACGTAGAGGCAGGGCCCGATAAACCAATGGCGTAGGGTTTGTGACTAGGTCTCCGTCGCTCCGGTGCCCATAACTTTTGATCCGTAAGGAGTTACGCGGCCTATAGCATATCGTTGCAAAGCTCTCTGAGGCCTCTGTGACGGGGGCAGCCAGCATGCTCGCTGTGCCCCTTTTTGGAGCCCAAAAACGAACGCTTTCATCAGTTTCAGGCCACTTTTCTTCTTTTGCTCTGTTTTTCGGTCCCGAATCGTACGTCGTGAACTATTAAAAGGACGACAACCTGACTCGCGGGACATTAGAGGGCCCTACAATGTGTCGATATCACGTCTTACAAGCACGCTGCATTGTTGAAGCGGATGGGTTGTCGTTAAGCCCATTGGGCCTTTTGAATGGGCCATCTCTCTAGGCTGGGACTGTGAACAGTTAACACATAAAGGAATTGTGCCCTCAACATGATGGGTGCGATCATGCCAGCACTAATGCATCGGATCCCATCTAAACTCCGAAGTTAAGCGTGCTTGGGCGAGTGTAGTGCTAGGATGGTTGACCCCCTGGGAAGTCCTCGTGTTGCACCCCCTTTTCAATTTTTTTTGCCCTGGTTAGGGTTGCCAAGATACTTTATCCACCAAATCTCTATTACTGAGTCCCACGGAACATTGGGCAAGACAACTTCGCTTCACGTAGAGGCTGGGCCCGATAAACCGAGGGCGTAGGGTTTGTGACCAGGTCTCCGTCGCTCCGGTGCCCATAACTTTTGATCCGTAAGGAGTTACGCAGCGCATAGCATACCGTTGCAAAGCTCTCTGAGACCTCAACAACGGGGGAAGCCAGCTTGCTCGCTGTGCCCTTTTTTGGAGCACAAAATTGAACGTTTTCATCAGTTTCAGGCCACTTTTCTTCTTTTGTTCTATTTTTCCGTCCCGGATCATACGTTGTGAATTGTTAAAAGGACGACAACCTGACTCGCGTGACGTTAGAGGGCCCTACAACGTGTCGATATAACGTCTTCCGAGGTTGCTGCGTTCTTGAAGCGGATGGGTTGTCGTTAAGCCCATTGGGCCTTTTGAATGGGCCATCTCTCTAGGCTGGGACTGTGTACCGTTAACACATATAGGAATTGTGCCCTCAACATGACGGGTGCGATCATACCAGCACTAATGCACCGGATCCCATCAGAACTCCGAAGTTAAGCGTGCTTGGGCGAAAGTAGTACTAGGATGGGTGACGCCCTGGGAAGTCCTCGTGTTGCACCCCCTTTTCAATTTTTTTTGCCCTGGTAAGGGTTGCCAAGATACTTTATCCACCAAAATTCTTTTACTGAATCCCACAGAACATTGGGCAAAACAACTTCACTTCACGTAGAGGCTGGGCCCGCAAACCGAGGGCGTAGGGTTTATGACCAGGTCTCCGTCGCTCCGGTGCCCATAACTTTTGATCCGTAAGGAGTTACGCAGCGCAGAACATGCCATTGCAAAGCTCTCTGAGAACTCTACGATGGGGGCAGCTAGCATGCTCGTTGTGCCCATTTTTGGTGCCCAAAATCAAATGTTTTCATCAGTTTCATGCCACTTTTCTTCTTTTGCTCTATTTTTTCATCCCGGATCGTACGTCGTGAACTGTTAAAAGGACGACAACCTGACTCGCGGGACATCAGAGGGCCCTACAACGTGTCAATATCAAGTCCTGCAAGCATGCTACGTTGTTGAAGCGGATGGGTTGTCGTTAAGCCCATTGGGCCTTTTGAATGGGCCATCTCTCTAGGCTGCGACTGTGAACAGTTAACACATAAATGAATTGTACCCTCAAAATGACGGGTACGATCATACCAGCACTAATGCACCGGATCACATTAGAACTCCGAAGTTAAGCGTGCTTGGGTGAGAGTAGTACTAGAATAGGTGATCCCCTGGGAAGTCCTCGTGTTGCACCCCCTTTTCAATTTTTTTTGCCCTGGTTAGGGTTGCTAAGATACTTTATCCACCAAATCTTTATTACTGAATCCCACGGAACATTGGGCACGACAACTTCGCTTCATGTAGAGGTTGGGCTCGCAAACCGAGGGCTTAGGGTTTGTGACCAAGTCTCCGTCGCTCCGATGACCATAACTTTTGATCCGTAAGGAGTTACGCGGCGCACAGCATATCGTTGCAAAGCTCTCTAAGAGTTCTACGATGGGGGCAGCCAGCTTGCTTGCTTTGCCGCTTTTTGGAGCCCAAAATCGAACGTTTTCATCAGTTTCAGGCCACTTTTGTCACGCCCCAACCCAACCTATAAAGTTTAGTCTAGGGTGTGATCTAAACATTCAAGTCCTTTCAAGTACTTAGTCGTTCAAGGAGGTTTAGCACCTAACGTTTTACCCTAGACTCCAAATTTTTTCCGAAAAACCGGCAGCATAACGGTAGTAATTGGGCTCTTTGGTTTGATCTAGTTCTCTAAACACCTCAAAATTTACCATCTCAATTCCATTTCCAACCAAGATTACTATTTTACCATCAATTGAATTGCATATTGGTTATTTCGACGTCCCGTTTGTTTTATAACCTAGCATGAAACTATGTCTCGTTTGTTTGTTTGACCTCGTTTCAAAATATACCTGTTTAAGATTGGATAAATTCATTGACTTAGTTCTTAGCTAAAGCATCATGACCTAAGATAGATACTAGCGGTAATAAGAGCAAAACGATCGTAGTAGTGTTATGTCTAGCATCAGTCTACTTAATATAAGTACAAACCAAAATTAGACCCCAAATTACAACGGGGGTCTTTTACATCACGACATCAAGCAACATAAAAGGAAATAGTCTTCAAGTAACACAATGATCACAAGGAGCCATAATCAAGCAAAACAAACAAGACAGGTAATCAGTCCAGGGGTTCATCATTAGGCACATTGTCCTCGGGTTCCTGTACATGTTCTTCTTCACCTGAGATGATAAAAGAGGGTGAGTCCTTATGAACTCAGTGAGGGGGAACGAGAAATAAGTTTGAAACTCATTTTCCGATTCAACTTATGAAAATCCCTTTTTAAAACATGAATATAACAGAAATATAAGTACAGAACAGGAATACTGGTCTTTCCTCCCCGAGGTTCTCTAGGAACCAAGCGAGAGTACTTATACACATATTAAAAAGGATACAGTGAGCTTTTGCTCTCAGATCAGTTCCAGGATCAGTTGTTGCGGCCGACTTCAAATCATTCCCCAAACACGCCAGGTGGGTGTACTCCGGATGTACCCCGAAATCCTACGACCCAACTCTTCGAGGAAGTCTAGCCCCCAAGCGAGAGAGGGAATGGGACCATGGTAGTCACGGGTGCACCGGCAAGCCCGATGCCGCCCGGTGTGCGTGATCGCTACCATGCCAACAAGAAAGGTTGCAACCTTGTATGCAATGCACATTCATGACAGTAAATATATCACAGTAGGAGGACAACAAAGTAGGTTGCCTCCGGACAGTCATAAGATTGCACATTGACAGATAAACAAGCAGGGCATGATAAGACAAGAAATTTCACTTGAAAGGCATATAGAGTTATATGAAAATTAAACGGGCAGCCATGTAACACATGTAAAACAGGCCATATAACTCATTAAGAAGTCCACGTGATCAAGTGATAAGATTATTCAACATGCAATGATATCCTCATGGGTTCGGATGCAAGGAAAGCTTATTTGTCAACATGCAATGGTCAAAATCCCATTAAAAGTTATAAGACAATTACGGGCAGCCCACTAAGCATATAATTCCACACAATATCCAAATGATCAACACTTAGCAAGACTACCTAGTCATTAGGGTTTCCGTTTCATGCTTAATCGTGTGATTAAAACCCTAAGTCCACTCAAGATCATTCTCAAGTCATGCATCATTTAATTCAACATCCTCAAGTGCTCAAAACAGTCCACATAACATCCCAACACCACATTTCCACACAATTAGTACCCCAAGAGAGGTTACAACAATTTTCCAAGCATGTAGCTAAATGAAACCTTTACTGCAATAGGCTGTTTTCTCACAATCAATAGGATAACCAAACAAACCTTGCATCAATTGGAGTTCAGAATCGTTAGTTATAGCCGAAACAGTGAGGTAGCACAAAACTGTCCAGATTTGCACACATTTCCATAATTGACGTTGTTGAGGTCCTTAGGGTCAGTTTTAGCCTTGGTCCATTTCTGAAAAAATTGTCCAGAACTGAAAAATATAGCAGCACACCAAATTTCATGAATTTTGGACATCGTTTACTAAGTCAAATATGGTTTGTTCCACAAGGTCAGTGCATCTGCCAAAACCTGCTTCATTTTTCCAGATTTCCAGATTTTGTCACATTTTAAAGATTTTCCATTTTTAGGACCTTAGAATCAAAATTAGCTTCGGCCTATTTCTGGGAAAAATGTTCAAAACTGTCCAAACTAGTCACTTACCAATTTTCAAGCATTTTCAACATCATTTGCCTAGTAAAACTTACCTCGAACAGACTGGTCAGAGAGCTGTCAACTATTTCGACTTCACCTAGCATCACTTTCAAGCCAAGATCTTGCCATGCATGGTTGTTTAAGCTTATGAACGACCATATAGCTCAAGTACAGAATCAAATACACACATTTATGAGCATGCATGTGAATTTTTGAAGAGTTTTCAAAAGGTTTTAACCCTCACCTTTGCAATCAACCCAAAAAATGCTCAAAACCCTTGTTGAAGCTCAAATCTTCTCCTTTCCCTTGCTTAGCCGAAATCCCCACTAGTTTTTCTCTATTTTTCCTAGCTTAATGATAAATATCTTAGCACATGCATGAGGTTAAAACATGAAGAAAAGAAATGGATGTCAAGAAGCTCACCTAGGCCAATTAGAAGTCTTCAAAGCACATGCATGAGAATTTTTGAACTCTAGCTAGCTTGCTTCGACTTTCTTGATGGTTGCTTGACTTGATTAACTATGTTGTGAGTAAGATAAGCTATGGAGGTAGTAATGTGCAGCTAGGGCTGAGAGAGAGAGAGAAATGAGAGGGAATTGAGAGAAAAGAAAGAGAAAAGAAAGAGAAATGAAAGAGAAATGAATGTTTGAGCACTTGGTCGGCTATTGGCCTTGCAAAATTCTGATTTTTGTGTTGTCTTTGGTGTGTTGTTTGAATTGTTAGTGGAAAATGGTGATGTGGCCGAGATGGTGGCTTAGTGTTTAGCAAAGTGTGGCTTTGATGCAAGCAAAATGTATGACAATGTGAAGACTTGTCTCAAGCATGCATGAATAAATTATGTTGCTCAAATTTTTTGCTCAAGAACATGGTATGGCCGGCAAAAGGACTTGCAATTGCTGAAAATTCAGATTCTATTTAATGCATTTTAGATTATAATAAGGGTGAAATTTGAGGTGCATTGGTTTTGGGTGAGAATAAAGAATAAAGAATGTTTAGTGTTTGGTGCTATTTCGTCTTCTAGTGAGTTGAATTAGGATTATTATATTGATAGTGGATTTTGTAGGATTGTTTAATAGTCTAGTGCTCCGTGTAAGATGCTTTCTTGATTAGCGTGAGGCACGCTTTCCTAGGTCTATGGCACGCACTACGAGGTAGGACACGAACTACGAGATGAACGCAAGTTTTTTTTCGAGTAAATGCATGCAACCCTAAATGAATGCACGTAATTCAATGTATGGCACATAAAATGAACACAATTCTTAAACCTAGGTGTAACACCCCGATCCCTCTCGAGACCGGGAGTTCTATCAATCGATCTAATCACAACCCAAACCAAACCCGGGCATAAATTTTTAGGGAAAACGGACGGAGTCTCCCCTGTTTCTAGGCGAAAAGTAAAACCTGCGACAGCATATAAGTGGACCAATACCATGTCCAAACATTCAACCACCTCAAGGCCATCCGAGCCTTGGTTCACAACAAGCAAAATACAAGTAAATATACATTCAAGCTTAGCAATTAAACTACACCAACCTATATCATAAGCTAGACTATCATACCTTTCTATCTCTTTTCCTTTGTCATTACAAATATACATTGAAGTTAAGCTACATTAACTAAATACATAATCTAGTGAAACTTAAATTACATCCCCTTTAACATTAAATACATATAATACATAAAAGCATACAACTTTACAACTTTGACAACTCAAGTCACATAGGCACGCAGGACAACTCTTCAAGCACGGACTTTCATGAAATCACGAACTTTCCAGCTAACATGGCATTTCCTGAAATGTGGTGGTGAGGAGTGAGTATACACAACACGTATACTCAGGAGGGCCAGACAGATATCAAATTGGAGAGAAAGAAAGTCGTGCAATGCAAATAATACAGTTAAGCAATATAACTGATAAATAAGCAATCAAAACAAATAATCAATACAATAAGCAATTACTGAAAGCATTAACACAACCATTCAAAGCTATACCACACTCTGAAGGCTATGGTTCACTCATATGAGCAATGTACCATTTCACGAGCGATACATCAATCTCGAGCTTGATGTTGACAACGATGACAATAAGCGCACATCCACCTTATAACACCAGTTTGGAATACCCCGGAAGTATCCATCAATCTACGACCCAAATCTCCCTGGGAGGCAGCCCAAGCGAGAAGAGGGAATAGCTACGGAGCTAGAGCAACCAACACTGGCAACCCGAGGCTACCCAGAGAGGCCCATCACTCACGTGCTGACACTATGCAATGCAAGACTCGATACAAGGCAATAAACGAGCGATAGCACAACAATACAAACTAGTGACAACAAACGAGATAACAAGCAATCACAATCAATACTAGCATTCAACTAACTTTTCAAGCATAACAAGCAATAATAAGCAACAATAACACCAATTAAACAAGTATATCAAGCAACCCTAAGCATTCTATAGGCATAATATCAAGATAACAAGCAAAATCACAAATCGGCCCCAACTATCAAAACACTATCATTTCCAAACGAGCCACGAGTTCTGGAAACCGACTTCGCCAATTCTCCTAGGTCACCATAAGGCACGTCTAAGGACCCCGAAACCCTACTTTACCCTAGAATTCGCGCAAAGCCCCGATTTTCCCCTTTGCTCGTTTGAACTACAACTATACTAACCAAACATCCAACCAACGCCATAATCGCACCAAAAGTGCTTCCATGGCCTCCCGAAACAATGCCATCATGCAAAACGAGAAAACGCTAAACTCGACCTAAACGACCCCGACTTTCACCAAGGCATAATTCTCATTTTTCCATTACGCAACCCAAACAAACCATGCATTTAGGCATTCTAGCATACCTAGCACATTTCTACATCAACGGACAGCATAACGGAGCAACTTCATCGAAACGGGGGTTTACTATTCACAATTTACTATTCATCACACAATTTATATTTCAATTCCAATATTTAACCACAGAAAATGTTAAAAAACTATAAATACATGTTCTACAATCAACAAGGAACATTCTTTAAGCAACAAAACGATTAAAACAACAATCTACGCATAAAATCCAAAAATCAAAGTTTAGATACAAATATTTCAAATGCGCAAATAACGATGAAACCCTCACCTTAGACGCTCCTAGACACTAGGAAAACCTTGTAGAGTGCCTTGGAAACTACCCCGCAAAAGCCCACGCGAAGAATCGAAGATTTGAAGTTGAGATTTTCTTTTTTTTTCTCCTTCTTTTCCTCATGGTTTCAAGCCTTTTTTTTCTCTGTTTTTTTCGTGTGCATTCTGCTTATTTAGAAAAAAAAATGACAAGAAGTCAAAGGTCAAAATTCGGTCAACCCGCTAAACCAAAACAGCTATGCGCGACCTTACGAAAATGGCCATAACTTCTTCTAGAAAACTCCAATTCACGAACGGTTTGAAGCCTCAGAAACTAGACTCATAGAGCTTTCCAACCATATATAATTTGCTACCTAACTCTTCCCCAATTGGTTCAGATTTAATTCCAAAGTTGACCCAAAATTTGACTAACTTAACATTGCATTTTTTTATTTCTAATCCCAAGTTTGCCCTTTATTAAACATTTCAAAAATTTTCACCTTGTCCTAGTTGGTCAATATAGATGAAAAGTCAACTAGTTTGGTCAAAGAAGGTGAAAGGTCAATAAAATACAATTTAAATGAACTTTAAATGCTATTGAATACATGCCAGGTTCGGGGTATCACACTAGGTCATGGCATGCAAATCTAGGTTAGGGCACACGAAGCTAGGTTTCGCACGCAAATCGGGGTCGGGCCTCACATCCTCCCCTCCTTAAAAGAATTTCATCCCGAAATTCAATATTACCTTGAAATAATGCTGGATACTACTGTTCCATCTGGTCTCACCTTTTCCACGTTGCTTCTTCGACTCCATGATGATCCCACTGCACTTTCACCATAGGTATAGTTTTGTTGCACAACTCTCGATCCTGCTGGTCTAGGATCCGAATGGGCTTCTCCTCGTAAGACAAGTTCTCCCGCAACTGCAACGGCTCTGGTTCCAAGATATGCGACGTGTCAGGATGATACTTCCGCAGCATCGAAACATGAAAGACGTCGTGAACATTGGAGAGGTTTTGGGGTAGCGCTGGGCGATACGCCAACTTGCCAACCTTCTCAACTATCTCAAATGGTCCTACAAATATCGGGCTCAACTTTCCACCCTTGCCATGCTTAATCAGTCCCCTCCAGGGTGATATCTTCAAGAACACCTTGTCGCCAACCTCAAACTCTAAGCTCCGTCTTCAGCGGTCTGCATAACTCTTCTGCCTGCTCTGGGCGGTAAGCATCCGTTTTCAAATGAGGTGGATGTTATCAACAGTCTTCATCAGTTCAGGTAAAAGGGTCGGGTCAAAAGTCTTCGTCTCACCTACTTCATCCCAGTAAATCAGGGATCGACACTTACGTCCATACAGCGCCTCAAATGGGGCCATCCCGATAGTGGCCTGATAACTATTGTTGTAGGTGAACTCCGCTAAAGATAAATATTTCTCCCAACCTTTCCCGAAGTCTAAAACACACGCCCTCAGCATATCCTCCAGAATCTGAATAGTTCTCTCCGATTGACCATCCGTCTGAGGGTGATAAGCCGTGCTAAAACTCAATTTCGTTCCTAAAGCTTCTTGCAAACTCTTCCAAAATCGGGAAGTAAAACGAGGATCCCTATCCGATACAATACTCCCAGGCATCCCGTGCAATCTTACAATCTCCGCCACATACATATCTCCCAATTTCTCAGGACTATCCTCCTTGTTCATCGGTAAGAAGTGCGCCGACTTAGTCAATCTATCCACTACAACCCAAACGGCGTCACGACCCTTTTGTGATCTGGGCAGGTCTATAACAAAATCCATAGTTATATGTTCCCATTTCCATTGAGGAATCTCCAACGACTGAAGTAGACTTGCGGGTCGTTGATGTTCTGCTTTGACTCTTTGGCAAGTCAAACACCGTGCTACAAACTCCGCAATTTCTCTTTTCATGTTATTCCACCAATTGTGTTGCTTCAAATCCCGATACATCTTTGTTCCGCCTGGGTGAATAGTATATCTTGAATTATGGGCTTCCTCAAGAATCTTCTTTTTCAGCTCTAGGTCATTGGGAACACAAATCCAGTTCCTAAACCTCCAAACACCATCATCATGAAACTTGAAATCTGCGTTGCTTTCCTTAATCTTCTGAAATTGTTGGTCCTTCTGTTGAGCCTCTCGTAATTCAGACAACAAGGTTGATTGAACTTGGGTAGTGGCAAAAAGTAACCCTTTCTGAGTCAATTGGGGTTTCCACATAAATGCTTCCTCTAACAACTCCTGCACATTGACCTCCAGTTTTGCCATGCTTGCCTTTCTGCTTAAGGCATCTGCAACCACATTCGCCTTACCGGGCACATAATTAATCGAGCAGTTATAATCGTCCAAAAGCTCCATCCACCGCCTTTGCCTCATATTCAAATCCTTTTGAGAGAATAAGTATTTCAAGCTCTTATGATCAGTAAATACCTCAAACTTGTTACCCCACAGATAATGCCTCCATTTCTTGAGTGCAAACACAATAGCCGCTAACTCCAAATCATGCGTCGGGTAATTCATCTCGTACGGCTTTGGCTTCCTAGAAGCATATGCAATCACTCTTCCATTTTGCATCAACACATATCCCAGTCCTTCTTTCGAAGCATCACTATAGATTACAAAACCTTGACTCCCTTCAGGCAATGCAAGAACTGGTGCGGTAGTTAATCTTTTCTTCAACTCTTGGAAGCTGTTCTCACACTTATCATCCCACACGAACTTGGTTTTCTTTTGAGTGAGCTTTGTAAGCGGTCCTGCAATCTTAGAGAAATCCTTTACGAACCTCCGATAATAGCCAGCTATGTCACGCCCTAACCCGGCCAATAAGGTTAGACTAGGGTGTGAACTAAACATTCAAGTCATGTCTCGTACTTAACTGTTTATAAAGATTTAACACTTATCGTTTTTAGCCTAAACTCCAAAGTTTTCCGGAAAACCGGCAACATAACGGTTGTAATTGGACTCTTTGGTTTGACCTAATTCTCTAAACGCCTCAATTATTCCAATCATTAATCCAATTTCATTAAGGACTCCTATTTGTCACCAACCAATTTGCCTACTAGTTTATCTTGAAACTCTCGTTTGGTTAATAAGCCTAACATGATAACTATGCCTCGTTTATTTTTCAATTTCCTATCATGCAAGTACCTATTATCCTTTAGTTTGCAAATGAACACCTAAGTGAAATTAGATAGAATTAACTTAGTTGATTGTTCATCTAGTGGTTTGAATGCCTACGATAACTACTAATTAAGAAAACGAAAGCAAACAACCAAAAAAAAGTTCGTCCGGTTATAGATAGTACAATCTCAGAATTAGACCCAAATTACAACGGGGTCATTTACATCAATAAACAACGAGCAACATAAAAGAAATAGTCTTCAAGTAGCATAGTTCACAAATAGCCATAATCACGCAAGGCACACAAGACAGGCAATCACTCCAGGGGTTCATCGTTAGGCACACCATCCTCGGGTACCTGTACCTGTTCTTCTTCACCTGTGATGAAAAAGAGGGTGAGTCCTTATGAACTCAGCGAGGGGGAACGAGAAATACGTTTTGAAACTCGTTTTCCGGTTCAATTTATGAAAACTCTTTTTGAGAACATGTCACGTATTACAAATAATAAGGTACGCAATTATAAGAAACAAATCGAGTAACGGATACAAAGTAAGGGAACAGAAATGCCAGTCTTTCTTCCCCGAGGTTCTCTAGGAACCAAGCAAGAGTACTTACATATAAGCACAGGAACAAGAATACCAGTCTTTCCTCCCCGAGGTTCTCTAGGAACCAAGCGAGAGTACTTATACACATTGTAAAAAGGATACGGTGAGCATTTGCTCTCAATGTCAATTTCGATTCATTTGGTGCGGCCGACTTCAATAATCCACTTATCGCTCCCAATTGGGTGTACTCTGGATGTACCCCGAAACCTACGACCCAACTCTCCGAGGGTGAAATGCCAAGCGAGATAGGGAATTGGACCATGGTAGTCACGGTAACACCGGCAAGCCCGATGCCGCCTGGCGTGCGTGAAACACTACCATGCCACACTGAAAGGTTGTAACCTCGTATACAATGCCCATTTTTGTCATTTAACATTTCACATTAGGAGGTCAACAAAGTAGGTTGCCTCCGAGCAAGTATATGATCACATTTTGACATATTGGCATATAAGGCATTGTAAGAACATATAATCATTTCATATATCCATTTGAAAGCAATTAAACTTTAACGGGCAGCCAAGTAATCATGTTCAAATAAACCATTGAATATCTTTTAACAATTCACATTAGGAGGACAACAAAGGAGGTTGCCTCCGACCAATTTCAAGATCACATATTGCCAAGTAAACGAACGAGGCATGCTTGACATGAAATTTCACTTTGTAGAACACATAGAGTCATATGAACATTAAACGGGCAGCCATGTAACACATGCAAGTCAAGCCATATAACTCATTTCGAAGTCCACGTAATCAAGTGATACGATTATTCACATGCAACAACATCTACGTGGTGGTTTCGGATGCAATAAAAGCCTATTTGTCAACATGCAATGATCAAAATTACATTTAAGCTTATAAGACATTTACGGGCAGCCCACTAAGCATATAATTTCCACACAATATCTAAATGATCAACACTTAGCAAGACTACCTAGTCATTAGGGTTTCCGTTTCATGCTTAACCATGTGATTAAACCCTAAGTCAACTCAAGTTCATTCACAAGTCATGCATCATTCAATTCAAACATCCTCAAGTACTCAAAACAGTCCACACAACATCCCAACACCACAATTCCAAGCAATTAGCACCACAAGAGGGGTTACAACAATTTTCCAAGCATATAACTAAGTGAAACCTTTACTGCAATAGGCTGTTTTCCCACAATCAATAGGATAATGAAACAATCTCAAAATTCAGTGAATAAGATGTCAAATTAAAGCTTAAGAAGTTAACTAAACGCAGAAACAAACCTTGCATCAATTGGAGTTCAGAATCATTAGTTATGGCCGAAACAGTGAGGTAGCACAAAACTGTCCAGATTTGCACACTTTTCAGAAATTGACGTTTTTGTGGTCCTTAGTGTCATTTTTAGCTTTGGTCCATTTCTGACAAAATTGTCCAGAACTGAAAAATATAGTAGCACAACAATTTTCATGCATTTTGGACAACATTTACTAAGTCAAACATGGTTCGCTCCACAAGGTCAGTGCATCTGCCAAAACCTGATTCATTTTCCCAGATTTCCAGATTTGGTCATATTTTAATTATTTGCCATTTTGAGGCCCTTAGAGTCAAAATTAGCTTCGGCATATTTCTGGGAAAAAGGTTCAAAACTGTCCAAACTAGTCACCCACCAATTTTCAAGCATTTTCAACATCATTTTCTTAGCTAAACTTACCTCGAACAGACTGGTCAGAGAGCTGTCACCCACTTCGACTTCACCTAGCATCATTTTCAAGCCAAGATCTTGCCATGCATGGTTGTTTAAGCTTATGAACGACCACATAGCTCAAGTACAGAAGCAAATACACACATTTATGAGCATGCATGTGAAATTTCAAAGAGTTTTCAAAAGCTTTTAACCCTCACCTTTGCAATCAACCAAAAGATGCACAAAAACCTTGTTGAGGCTCAAATTTCTTCCTCTTCTTGCTTAGCCGAGTTTCCAACTTGGTTTTCTCTATTTTTCCTAGCCTAGTAAGCAATATCTTAGTACATGCATGTAGTTAGGACTTGAAGAAAAGAAATGGAAGCTTAGTAACTCACCTAGGCCGAAAATGAAGCTTCAATGCACATGCATGAGTGATTTTTGCATCCTAGCTTGTTCGGTTGAGGTCCTTTGCTTGTGGCTTGCTTGGTTTAGCTATGGTGTGAAGAAGAGAAGCTATGGAGATGAAGAACTCAGCCAAAACCGAAATGGAGAGAGAAAATGAGAGGGAGAGAGAGAAATGTGAGGAAAGTGAGAGAAATGAGAGAAAAATGAGGCTTTTTGCAATTTTTGAGCATGTGGTCAGCCTTGGGCTTCCAAATCTGAATTTTTGTGTCTTCAAGGTGGAATTTGAAATGTTAGCATGGGCCATGAGTGGTTTGGTCGAAAATGAGAGGAAATTGAGGTGGTTTTGGGCAATTTTTTATGCATTGATAAGTGTTTTTGTGTCATGACTTGTCTAGAATTATTTTGAATTAAACATGCATGCAAAAATCTGATTTTGTGTCATCTTTTGAATTGTTTTAACATGTGTGTAAGAGAATGTTGGTATTTAGGGATTTTAGGTAGAATAGAATATAAGGTATGTTTAGAGGTTGGTGAGATTTTGTCTTGTAGTGAGTTTAAAATATAATATTTAGGTGTTAGTGGATTTTGTAGAGATTTGAATTAGGATTATAATAATAGTTAGTGGATTGTGTAGGATTATTTTATTGTCTTGTTCTTTGTGTAGGATTCTTTCTTGATCAACGTGGTGGCACGGATTCCTAGGTCTAGGGCACGAATTACGAGGTAGACACGATCTACGAGGTAAGACACGAACTTCAAGACTAATGCACGTACTTCAAGACTAATGCATAGATTTCAATGCAAATGCACGCAATCCCTAAATAAATGTAAGTAAACCAATACAAGGCACGTAATTCAAGACACGACTCTTAAACCTAGGTTAAAGCACGCAGTTCAAGGTTAATGTACACGAAACGAAGAGACACACGCAAATCAAGGTCTCGCATGTAAATTAAGGTCATGGCATGTTTATCTAGGTATCGCACGTATATCGAGGATTAGGGCACACAATTTTAGGTTAAGGCACGTATAACGAGGTATGCACGAAAACCAAGACAGGACACGTAATCCTAGGTCGGTCATATAATTTTAGGTCTAAGGCGCGCAAATCGAGGTAAGACACGTTATTCGGTGTCGGGCCTCACATCCTCCCCTCCTTAAAAGAATTTCGTCCCGAAATTCATTCTTACTTGTTAAGGTCATTTAGACGGATTCCGACCATTGTCATTTTCAACTCCGGGTCGTCCTTTGCTCTGTGATCTCTCTTACCACAACGAATTCACTTCCTAGCTTTCTCCAATCATTTAATTCGGTGTGACCCCTACATTTACAGTTCGTTCCTTTGAACAACTCTCTTTTCTCCAATTGATCTTAAGGTCGAGTTCATTAACTAAGGTTAGAATCTCCAAACATAGTCATCAAAACTGCATCGGTATCCTAACAATGGAACTATAACTCCAAAATCATGACTCATGTTGTATCAATCTCGCATCCATACCTCAAAAGGAATATCACAATAATACCGCAATCTTATGGTTACATATACTAATTTCAAGATGATAGGTCTATATCCGATTTACATATCATATCTACTAGCTTCAAATTGTTAGCACGTAAGACATACACATGTTATGGATTATTTCCACAATACGACTCTATTTTCAGGAAAAACTCTCCAAACAAACTGATCCATCTCAAATCGTCATCTATCGATGGTATTATAGCCCTTCTTATCTCGCAGGTACATTAGATTAGCAAATCTTCTAATGACTAGTCTCCTAATCATAGGCTCCTATTCACTAACATCCTTTCCCAGCTTCGTTAACCTTCATGCCCGTAATCAAGGAGAAAGACTGTTGAGGTTCATGAAACTCAAACTCTAAGGTTTATTTAGTACCACCAACAAATTGCCATTGAAATTGCATGAGTAACTAATCATGTAGCACTAGTTCAACTTTTCAGTAAGCTTCATCAGCTTGTGATCCACAATTTATTTCCATATTCAAATCTCTATTTTCAAGTCACGAGGCTTCAGAACTTTCTTTTAATCTTATCCAAATTTCCTAAGACAAATAGCTTCAACCTCAAATAAATTCTACTCACCTTAATCCACGGTTACGTCATACTTAAGAAGACAATGGTCCTACTCACTTAGCGACCTAGTCATCCCTTCGAACACTTAATGCTCGCCAATATATCTTCGACATTAATGTTACTAAGCTGGGTTCATCGCCATGTAAGTGATATCAATACTCTACTAGGTTACCGACCGTACAACAACAATCCTAGGACTATAAATGGGTACCGAAATGACCGAGCTCATAAAATACTTACACGAGATAACTTCAAGGTTGTATCAACATAAGAATTATAACCACAATATAATCTAATAGAACTTCAAAAGTAATCAATTACTTATTTAACTATCACTACAAAATTCACCCCTCTTATTCGACGACCACAATTCGAAGTCTCCAACTGCTAGTTTCTAGAAGTGAAACGGTGCACATAGATACGGTGGTCTAACAATAGTCTCTTGGGTCATCATGACTCTGATTTATCTCTATCTTACTCTCTTCGTTTACATGTTCAACTAACTAAGAACATCAAGACTCATCGACCTTAGGTTCTAGGGTTCACCATGAATCATCATGCATACTTACTATTAGCTATTTAGGATTACTAATCATATCCTAATGACTCCACTTTGTAACCAGATGCTTAATATCATTTCGATGGTTTATATAATAGGTCCATCGGTATTACTTAGAGATATATGCTTCCTAATATCCTCTAGGGTATCAAAACAACGAGTGCGTAGAATGACTTACTTACATAATCACAACTAAATCCGAGAGGTGCCAAATTAATACCATGATTCTTAATATAATCAATATCCAACTTAGGACCTTAGCAACATCATCTAATACATAATTCAATACCTTACACTTCCATTCGACCAAACATTTAGGTGTAGTCTTCTGAACACGAGTTCTCGTTACACGAATTCCTCGATTCCAATATCCCCATATCTTGTTATACTAAAGATTCATCAATCTTGTTAAACTTAATCTCTAGAGTTGCTTACATGTCTCGAGGTTATCCATTGTTAAGTTACCTAAACACGTTATTCACGCCTTAATAATCTAAGCCCTATCGCCCATTTCCACGAGTTCATCCCTTAATTTCTAGGTCACAAACTTACCATTGAGTGAACTTGAAACTCGTTAATATACACCTTATTAGGTTCAACGATGCTTAATTCCAATCAAGTAAGGATTCAATTGTACGAGTATATTGCCAACTTCTTAGATAGCCTATCGAGCCAATTTTAAGATGTGAGAAATGGATTCAAAGAAACCTCCAAGTCAACTTCCACTATCAGCACATGAGAATATATACTATTCTACATATTTAATAGTATGTTCTTATGTCTTAAGCGAAGTAGTATGTCATTAAACTTTATACTTGAACCATAATTAGAAGAATGGTTTAACGGAATCAATAACTTCATAGCTATAAAATTGACAACTTAATCACAGGTATAGGTATTTCAAAAATAAGGAGAAACTTTACCTCAACAATTATACCCGTGCTACGCATTTTATACATATGCATATCCAATAATACATACTATCCATCGAGTACCTGTGAAGATGCCAGAAATCTCTAACCGAGACTTTTCGTTCTTCCTGCATGAATTTACTTCCCTGAAAGTCCTAATTCTAACTATCTATGTGTATAAACAGTCATTTATGGTTATATAACATGCATATGTATCAAGAAAGAAGTATAAAGGTATGCATGCATTATTGAGGGCACTAACGTGTCGGTGTGCATGACACATAATACATATAGTCCACAAAGGCACATAGTATTCAATTCTCAAAGCAATTAAAGCATATTAGCACACATTAACTCATATAAACAAGACATCACAATTACCTTAGGGCTTCTACCCATGGTCCGAGAGTTGAACCCGACTAACGCCTAGTTACTAAACTAAGCTCTGATACCATTCTTATATAAGGTGTCACGCCCCAACCCGGCCAATAAGGTTAGACTAGGGTGTGAACTAAACATTCAAGTCATGTCTCGTACTTAACTATTTATAAAGATTTAACACTTATCGTTTTTAGCCTAAACTCCAAAGTTTTCCGGAAAACCGGCAACATAACGGCTGTAATTGGACTCTTTGGTTTGACCTGATTCTCTAAACGCCTCAATTATTCCAATCATTAATCCAATTTCATTAAGGACTCCTATTTGTCACCAACCAATTTGCCTACTAGTTTATCTTGAAACTCTCGTTTGGTTAATAAGCCTAACATGATAACTATGCCCCGTTTATTTTTCAATTTCCTATCATGCAAGTACCTATTATCCTTTAGTTTGCAAATGAACACCTAAGTGAAATTAGATAGAATTAACTTAGTTGATTGTTCATCTAGTGGTTTGAATGCCTACGATAACTACTAATTAAGAAAACGAAAGCAAACAACCAAAAAAAAGTTCGTCCGGTTATAGATAGTACAATCTCAGAATTAGACCCAAATTACAACGGGGTCATTTACATCAATAAACAACGAGCAACATAAAAGAAATAGTCTTCAAGTAGCATAGTTCACAAATAGCCATAATCACGCAAGGCACACAAGACAGGCAATCACTCCAGGGGTTCATCGTTAGGCACACCGTCCTCGGGTACCTGTACCTGTTCTTCTTCACCTGTGATGAAAAAGAGGGTGAGTCCTTATGAACTCAGCGAGGGGGAACGAGAAATACGTTTTGAAACTCGTTTTCCGGTTCAATTTATGAAAACTCTTTTTGAGAACATGTCACGTATTAGAAATAATAATGTACGCAATTATAAGAAACAAATCGAGTAACGGATACAAAGTAAGGGAACAGAAATACTAGTCTTTCCTCCCCGAGGTTCTCTAGGAACCAAGCAAGAGTACTTACATATAAGCACAGGAACAAGAATACCAGTCTTTCCTCCCCGAGGTTCTCTAGGAACCAAGCGAGAGTACTTATACACATTGTAAAAAGGATACGGTGAGCATTTGCTCTCAATGTCAATTTCGATTCATTTGGTGCGGCCGACTTCAATAATCCACTTATCGCTCCCAATTGGGTGTACTCCGGATGTACCCCGAAACCTATGACCCAACTCTCCGAGGGTGAAATGCCAAGCGAGAGAGGGAATTGGACCATGGTAGTCACGGTAACACCGGCAAGCCCGATGCCGCCCGGCGTGCGTGAAACACTACCATGCCACACTGAAAGGTTGCAACCTCGTATACAATGCCCATTTTTGTCATTTAACATTTCACATTAGGAGGTCAACAAAGTAGGTTGCCTCCGAGCAAGTATATGATCACATTTTGACATATTGGCATATAAGGCATTGTAAGAACATATAATCATTTCATATATCCATTTGAAAGCAATTAAACTTTAACGGGCAGCCAAGTAATCATGTTCAAATAAACCATTGAATATCTTTTAACAATTCACATTAGGAGGACAACAAAGTAGGTTGCCTCCGAGCAATTTTAAGATCACATATTGCCAAGTAAACGAACGAGGCATGCTTGACATGAAATTTCACTTTGTAGAACACATAGAGTCATATGAACATTAAACGGGCAGCCATGTAACACATGCAAGTCAAGCCATATAACTCATTTCGAAGTCCACGTAATCAAGTGATACGATTATTCACATGCAACAACATCTACGTGGTGGTTTCGGATGCAATAAAAGCCTATTTGTCAACATGCAATGATCAAAATTACATTTAAGCTTATAAGACATTTACGGGCAGCCCACTAAGCATATAATTTCCACACAATATCTAAATGATCAACACTTAGCAAGACTACCTAGTCATTAGGGTTTCCGTTTCATGCTTAACCATGTGATTAAACCCTAAGTCAACTCAAGTTCATTCACAAGTCATGCATCATTCAATTCAAACATCCTCAAGTACTCAAAACAGTCCACACAACATCCCAACACCACAATTCCAAGCAATTAGCACCACAAGAGGGGTTACAACAATTTTCCAAGCATATAACTAAGTGAAACCTTTACTGCAATAGGCTGTTTTCCCACAATCAATAGGATAATGAAACACTCTCAAAATTCAGTGAATAAGATGTCAAATTAAGGCTTAAGAAGTTAACTAAACTCAGAAACAAACCTTGCATCAATTGGAGTTCAGAATCATTAGTTATGGCCGAAACAGTGAGGTAGCACAAAACTGTCCAGATTTGCACACTTTTCAGAAATTAACGTTTTTGAGGTCCTTAGAGTCATTTTTAGCTTTGGTCCATTTCTTACAAAATTGTCCAGAACTGAAAAATCTAGTATCACACCAATTTTCATGCATTTTGGACAATATTTACTAAGTCAAACATGGTTCCCTCCACAAGGTCAGTGCATCTGCCAAAACCTGATTCATTTTCCCAGATTTCCAGATTTGGTCATATTTTACTGATTTGCCATTTTGAGGCCCTTAGAGTCAAAATTAGCTTCGACCTATTTCTGGGAAAAATGTTCAAAACTATCCAAACTAGTCACCCACCAATTTTCAAGAATTTTCAACATCATTTTCGTAGCTAAACATACCTCGAACAGACAGGTCAGAGAGCTGTCACCCACTTCGACTTCACCCACCATCATTTTCAAGCCAAGATATTGCCATGCATGGTTGTTTAAGCTTATGAACGACCATATAGCTCAAGTACAGAATCAAATACACACATTTATGAGCATGCATGTGAAATTTCAAAGAGTTTTCAAAAGCTTTTAACCCTCACCTTTGCAATCAACCAAAAGATGCACAAAAACCTTGTTGAGGCTCAAATTTCTTCCTCTTCTTGCTTAGCCGAGTTTCCAACTTGGTTTTCTCTATTTTTCCTAGGCTAGTAAGCAATCTATTAGTACATGCATGTAGTTAGGACTTGAAGAAAAGAAATGGAAGCTTAGTAACTCACCTAGGCCGAAAATGAAGCTTCAATGCACATGCATGAGTGATTTTTGCATCCTAGCTTGTTCGGTTGAGGTCCTTTGCTTGTGGCTTGCTTGGTTTAGCTATGGTGTGAAGAAGAGAAGCTATGGAGATGAATAACTCAGCCAAAACCGAAATGGAGAGAGAAAATGAGAGGGAGAGAGAGAAATGTGAGGAAAGTGAGAGAAATGAGAGAAAAATGAGGCTTTTTGCAATTTTTGAGCATGTGGTCAGCCTTGGGCTTCCAAATCTGAATTTTTGTGTCTTCAAGGTGGAATTTGAAATGTTAGCATGGGCCATGAGTGGTTTGGTAGAAAATGAGAGGAAATTGAGGTGGTTTTGGGCAATTTTTTATGCATTGATAAGTGTTTTTGTGTCATGACTTGTCTAGAATTATTTTGAATTAAACATGCATGCAAAAATCTGATTTTGTGTCATCTTTTGAATTGTTTTAACATGTGTGTAAGAGAATGTTGGGTATTTAGGGATTTTAGGTAGAATAGAATATAGGGTATGTTTAGAGGTTGGTGAGATTTTGTCTTGTAGTGAGTTTAAAATATAATATTTAGGTGTTAGTGGATTTTGTAGAGATTTGAATTAGGATTATAATAATAGTTAGTGGATTGTGTAGGATTATTTTATTGTCTTGTTCTTTGTGTAGGATTCTTTCTTGATCAACGTGGTGGCACGGATTCCTAGGTCTAGGGCACGAATTACGAGGTAGACACGATCTACGAGGTAAGACACGAACTTCAAGACTAATGCACGTACTTCAAGACTAATGCACAGATTTCAATGCAAATGCACGCAATCCCTTGATAAATGTACGTAAACCAATACAAGGCACGTAATTCAAGACACGACTCTTAAACCTAGGTTAAAGCACGCAGTTCAAGGATAATGTACACGAAACGAAGAGACACACGCAAATCAAGGTCTCGCATGTAAATTAAGGTCATGGCATGTTTATCTAGGTATCGCACGTATATCCAGGATTAGGGCACACAATTTTAGGTTAAGGCACGTATAACGAGGTATGCACGAAAACCAAGACAAGACACGTAATCCTAGGTCGGTCATATAATTTTAGGTCTAAGGCGCGCAAATCGAGGTATGACACGTTATTCGGTGTCGGGCCTCACAAGCTAGACCAAGAAAACTCCGAACCTCCGTAACATTTTCTGGCTTCTTCTAATACATCACTGCACCAATCTTTGCTGGATCCACCGCCATTCCCTCTTGGGATATGATATGCCCCAAAAATGCAACCTGTTGCAACCAAAATTCACACTTGCTAAACTTTGCATACAATTTGTGCTCTCGAAGTTTCTACAGTACCAACCGCAGATGTTGCTCATGCTCCGCTTCCGATTTCGAGTATACCAAAATATCATCATTGAAGATCACCACAAATTGGTCCAAGTAAGGTTGAAACACCCTATGCATCAAATCCATAAAAGCAGCATGGGCATTAGTTAGTCCAAAAGGCATCACTACATATTCATAATGTTCATATCTTGTCCTAAAAGCTGTTTTAGGCACATCTTCCTTCTTGATCCGTAACTGATAATACCCTTGCCTCATGTCGAGTTTCGAATACACTTTGGCTCCTTGCAGTTGAAGAAATAACTCGTCAATCAGGGGAAGTGGGTATTTATTCTTGACAGTCACTTGGTTCAAACCTCGGTAGTCAATACATAGCCTCAACGTTCCGTCTTTCTTCTTCACAAACAGGACTGGCGCACGCCACGGTGAAGAACTCGGTTGAACAAACCCCTTCTTCAACAATCCTTGCAATTGGTCCTTCAATTCTTGTAGCTCGGCTGGTGCCATGCGATAAGGAGCTTTAGATATCGGCTGGGCGCTAGGCAGCAAATCAATAACAAACTCGATTTCCCGATTCGGGGGTAAACCGGGTAATTCTTTAGGGAACACATCTGCATAGTCTTTGATCACAGGCATCTCCTCCAACTTAGCTTTATCCGACGGCTTGTTGATAAGGTAAGCCAAGTATCCGCTGCACCCTTTCCTCAAGGACTTCACTGCTTTTGTAGATGAAATGATGTAACTCCCGGTGAAATCTCTTCGGCCCATAACCTCCAGTATTGGTTGATCAGATACCCGGAACGTTATAATCTTCGCCCGGCAATCCAGTTGGACATGATGTTTTGCCAGCCAGTCCATCCCTAAAATGACCTCATAATATCGAAAAGGTAATACAATAAGATTGGCTGAGAATTCCCTATCCTTAATTTGGATTTTACATGCTTTACAAGCTGAACTAGTTACAAGTTTAGAACCCATTGGAGTACCAACTTCTACTTCGTATGGCAAACATACAACTTTCAATTTCACACGTTCCACACATAAGGGAGTAATAAATGAATGAGTAGCAGCCGGATCAATTAACACCTTAACAGGTTGATTCAGTATGAAGAATGCACCTTCAACAACAGCGGTCTCATCCAGAATCTCCTCGCACTCAATAGCATAGGCTCGAGCCTGGACCCTAGGAACTGGAGTCTTGCCTCTACCGGCTGGTTTACCCTGATTCTGCCCTTCCTGACGTTTAGGGCAATCCTTGATCTGATATTGATCACTGCCGCACCTCATACAACGTCCCGACTTCCTCCAACACTGGGCCTCGATATGCCCCTTCCTGTCACAATAAGAACAGCTGACGGACTGAGTAGCAGGTGAACTACCTGTGGATCCGCGGGTTGAAGAGGCTGATGGCGCTTTCGTCGGGCCACGGTTATTCCCTGGTCTGTTCTGGCTTTGGCCCTGATTACGTCCCTGACTCTGGAATTTCCTCTGTTGACTTGGAGGCTGAAATGGTTTCTTGTTTGGCTGACTCGAACCGGCTCCATCTAGTTTCCTCTTCTCAACTCGAGAGGCAGCAGCAAAGAGAGCATAATAAGTATCGAAGTCATGAGAAGCTAACTGGTCCTGAATCTCTGGCCTTAATCCAACAGTAAATTTCCATATTTTTGCCTCTGGAGTACAAACCATATATTGAGCATAACGGGACAGTCGATCAAAACGAGCCTCGTACTGGGCCACCGTCATGTTACCCTGGGTCAAGTGCATGAACTCCTTGATCCGCCTCTGCCTAGAAACTGCAGGTACATATTTCTCCTTAAATGCCTTAACGAAATTACCCCACAAGCGTGGTGTCTGATCAGTCACCCACAGTGCCTCTACAGTGTGCCACTAATGCTCGGCATCCCCATGCAACAAAAATACAGCAAACTTCACCTTCTCTTCATCTGTATAATCAAGTGGCCTGAAAATCCTCTCGATCTCGGACAGCCAAGCCTCTGCTTTCTCATCATCAACTTCCCCGTAGAATTTAGACGGGCGAAAGTCAAGGAATTCCCTTATTCTGCTATGTCTCCCATGGTTACCCTCATTCCTGTTGTTGATGTTGTTGGCTTCACGAGCATCCTGACGCTCCATCACACGTGATACACGATCCATGGCATTTGCCATCATATTAAACATAGCTATACCGGGATTAGTTTGTAGGTATCCCCGGTCTCTTGAGGTTCACCGCTCCTATTAGTAGTACCGGTACTAGGGCCAGCCATCTATAGGCACAATTTATTGAAATACGATAATTAAGAATCTAATGCATAAGATATGCAACATAATATAGGTACAATTCTAAAAACATTTAAGGCATGTAAATCACTTAAGCACATAGAACATAGAAGGCACATTTATCACACAACAACACATAAACAAGTCATCCTAATTATCTTAGGGCTCTACCCACGGTCCGAGAGTTAAACCCGGCTTAAGCAATCTAAGCTCTGATACCATTTCTTCTAAGGTGTCACGCCCCAACCCGGCCTATAAAGGTTAGACTAGGGTGTGATCTAAACATTCAAGTCCTTTCAAGTACTTAGTCGTTCAAGGAGGTTTAGCACTTAACGTTTTACCATAGACTCCAAAAATTTTCTGAAAAACCGGCAGCATGACGGTTGTAATTGGGCTCTTTGGTTTGACCTAGTTCTCTAAACACCTCAAAATTTACCATCTCAATTCCATTTCCAACAAAGATTACTATTTTACCATCAATTGAATTGCCTATTGGTTATTTCGACGTCGCGTTTGTTTTATAACCTAGCATGATACTATGTCTCATTTGTTTGTTTGAACTCGTTTCAAAATATACCTATTTAAGATTGGATAAATTCATTGACTTAGTTCTTAGCTAAAGCATTATGACCTAAGATAGATACTTGCGGTAATAAGAGCAAAATGATCATAGTAGTGTTATGTCTAGCATCAGTCTACTTAATATAAGTACAAACCAAAATTAGACCCCAAATTACAACGGGGGTCTTTTATATCACGACATCAAGCAACATAAAAGGAAATAGTCTTCAAGTAACACAATGATCACAAGGAGCCATAATCAAGCAAAGCAAACAAGACAGGTAATCACTCCAGGGGTTCATCATTAGGCACATTGTCCTCGGGTTCCTGTACCTATTCTTCTTCACCTGAGATGATAAAAGAGGGCGAGTCCTTATGAACTCAACGAGGGGGAACGAGAAATAAGTTTGAAACTCATTTTTCGGTTCAACTTATGAAAATCCCTTTTTCCAAACATGAATATAACAGAAATATAAGTACAGAACAGGAATACCGGTCTTTCCTCCCTGAGGTTCTCTAGGAACCAAGTGAGAGTACTTATACACATATTAAAAAGGATACAGTGAGCTTTTGCTCTCAGATCAGTTCCAGGATCAGTTGTTGCGGCCGACTTCAAATCATTCCCCAAACACACCAGGTGGGTGTACTCCGGATGTACCCCGAAATCCTACGATCCAACTCTCTGAGGAAGTCTAGCCCCCAAGCGAGAGAGGGAATGGGACCATGGTAGTCACAGGTGCACCGGCAAGCCCAATGCCGCCCGGTGTGCGTGATCGTTACCATGCCAACAGGAAAGGTTACAACCTTGTATGCAATGCACATTCATGACATGAAATATATCACAGTAGGAGGACAACAAAGTAGGTTGCCTCCGGACAGTCATAAGATTGCACATTGATAGATAAACAAGCAGGGCACGATAAGACAGGAACTTTCACTTGAAAGGCATATAGAGTTATATGAAAATTAAACGGGCAGCCATGTAACACATGTAAAACAGGCCATATAACTCATTAATAAGTCCACGTGATCAAGTGATAAGATTATTCAACATGCAATGATATCCTCATGGGTTCGGATGCAAGGAAAGCTTATTTGTCAACATGCAATGGTCAAAATCCCATTAAAAGTTATAAGACAATTACGGGCAGCCCACTAAGCATATAATTCCACACAATATCCAAATGATCAACACTTAGCAAGACTACCTAGTCATTAGGGTTTCCGTTTCATGCTTAATCGTGTGATTAAAACCCTAAGTCCACTCAAGATCATTCTCAAGTCATGCATCATTTAATTCAACATCCTCAAGTACTCAAAACAGTCCACATAACATCCCAACACCACATTTCCACACAATTAGTACCCCAAGAGAGGTTACAACAATTTTCCAAGCATGTAGCTAAATGAAACCTTTACTGCAATAGGCTGTTTTCTCACAATCAATAGGATAATCAAAAAATCACCAAATTCAGTGAATAAGATGTCAAATTAAAGCTTAAGAAGTTAACTAAAATCAGAAACAAACCTTGCATCAATTGGAGTTCAGAATCGTTAGTTATAGCCGAAACAGTGAGGTAGCACTAAACTGTCCAGATTTGCACACATTTCCATAATTGACGTTTTTGAGGTCCTTAGGGTCAGTTTTAGCCTTGGTCCATTTCTGACAACATTGTCCAGAACTGAAAAATATAGCAGTACACCAAATTTCATGCATTTTGGACATCATTTACTAAGTCAAATATGGTTCGTTCCACAAAGTCAGTGCATCTGCCAAAACCTGCTTCATTTTTCCAGATTTCCAGATTTGGTCACATTTTAAAGATTTGTCATTTTGAGAACCTTATAGTCAAAATTAGCTTCATCCTATTTCTGGGAAAAATGTTCAAAACTGTCCAAAATAGTCATTTACCAATTTTTAAGCATTTTCAACATCATTTTCCTAGCTAAACTTACCTCGAACAGACTAGTCAGAGAGCTGTCAACAATTTTGACTTCACCTAGCATCAATTTCAAGCCAAGATCTTGCCATGCATGGTTGTTTAAGCTTATGAACGACCATATAGCTCAAGTACAGAAGAAAATACACACATTTATGAGCATGCATGTGAATTTTTGAAAAGTTTTCAAAAGGTTTTAACCCTCACCTTAGCAATCAACCAAAAGATGCTCAAAACCCTTGTTGAAGCTCAAATCTTCTCCATTCCCTTGCTTAGCCGAAATCCCCACTAGTTTTTCTCTATTTTTCCTAGCTTAATGATCAATCTCTTAGCACATGCATGAGGTTAAAACATGAAGAAAATAAATGGATGTCAAGAAGCTCACCTAGGCTGATTAGAAGTCTTCAAAGCACATGCATGAGAATTTTTGAACTCTAGCTAGCTTGCTTCGACTTTCTTGATGGTTGCTTGACTTGATTAACTATGTTGTGAGGAAGAGAAGCTATGGAGGTAGTAATGTGCAGCTAGGGCCGAGAGAGAGAGAGATATGAGAGGGAATTGAGAGAAAAGAAAGAGAAATGAAAGAGAAATGAATGTTTGAGCACTTGGTCGGCTATTGGCCTTGCAAAATTCTGATTTTTGTGTTGTCTTTGGTGTGTTGTTTGAATTGTTAGTGGAAAATGGTGATGTGGCCGAGATGGTGGCTTAGTGTTTAGCAAAGTGTGGCTTTGATGCAAGCAAAAGGTATGACAATGTGAAGACTTGTCTCAAGCATGCATGAATAAATTATGTTGCTCAAATTTTTTGCTCAAGAACATGGTATGGCCGGCCAAAGGGCTTGCAATTGCTGAAAATTCAGATTCTATTCAATGCATTTTAGATTATAATAAGGGTGAAATTTGAGGTGCATTGGTTTTGGATGAGAATAAAGAATAAAGAATGTTTAGTGTTTGGTGCTATTTCGTCTTCTAGTGAGTTGAATTAGGAATATTATATTGGTAGTGGATTTTGTAGGATTGTTTAATTCTCTAATGCTCCGTGTAAGATGCTTTCTTGATTAGCGTGAAGGCACGCTTTCCTAGGTCTATGGCACGCACTATGAGGTAGGACACGAACTACGAGATGAACGCACGGTTTTTTTCAAGTAAATGCACGCAACCCTAAATGAATGCACGTAATTCAATGTATGGCACATAAAATGAACACAATTCTTAAACCTAGGTCATGGCACACAAATCGAGATTAAGGCACACAAAGCTAGGTTTCGCACACAAATCGGGGTCGGACCTCACAACTTTTCTTCTTTTACTCTTTTTTTGGGTCCCGGATCGTACGTCGTGAACTGTTAAAAGGACACCAACCTAACTTGCGGGACATCAGAGGGCCCTACAACGTGTTGATATCACGTCTTACGAGGATGCTGCATTGTTGAAGCGGATGGGTTATCGTTAAGCCCATTGGGCCTTTTGAATGGGCCATCTCTCTAGGCCGAGACTGTGAACCTTTAACACATATAGGAATTGTGCCCTTAACATGACGGGTGCGATCATACCAGCACTAATGCACCGGATCCCATCAGAACTTCGAAGTTAAGCGTGCTTGGGCGAGAGTAGTACTAGGATGGGTGACCCCCTGGGAAGTCCTCGTGTTGCACCTTCTTTTCAATTTTTTTTGCCCTGGTTAGGGTTGCCAAGATACCACATTCTTTTCAATTTTTTTTGCCCTGGTTAGGGTTGCCAAGATACTTGATCCACCAAATCTCTATTACTGAATCCCACGGAACATTGGGCAAGACAACTTCGCTTCACGTAGAGGCTGAGCCAGCAAACCGAGGGCGGAGGGCTTGTGACCAGGGTTCCGTCGCTCCAGTGCCCATAATTTTTGATCCATAAGGAGTTATGCGGCGCTCAACATACCGTTGCAAAGCTCTCTGAGAGCTCTACGACGGGGGCAGCCAGCATGCTCGATTTGCACCTTTTTGGAGCCCAAAATCGAACGTTTTCTTTAGTTTCAGGCCACTTTTCTTCTTTTGCTCTGTTTTTTCGTCCCGGATCGTACGTCGTGAACAGTTAAAAGGATGACAACCTGACTCGCGGGACATCAGAGGGCCCTACAACGTGTCGATATCACGTCTTTCAAGCATACTGCGTTGTTGAAGAGGATGGGTTGTCGTTAAGCCCATTGGGCCTTTTGAATGGGCCATCTCTCTAGGCTGCGACTGTTAACAGTTAAAACATAAAGAAATTGTGCCCTCAACATGATGGGTGTGATCATACCAGCACTAATGCACCGGATCCCATCAGAACTCCGAAGTTAAGCGTGCTTGGGCAAGAGTAGTACTAGGATGGGTGACCCCCTGGGAAGTCCTCGTGTTGCACCCCCATTTCAATTTTTTTTGCCCTGGTTAGGGTTGCCAAGATACTTTATCCACCAAATCTCTATTACTGAATCCCACGGAACATTGGGCAAGACAACTTCGCTTCACATAGAGGCTGGGGCCGCAAACTGGGGGCGTAGGGTTTGTGACCAGGTCTCCGTCTCTCCGGTGACCATAACTTTTGATCCGTAAGTAGTTACGCGGCGCACAACATACCGTTGCAAAGCTCTCTGAGAGCTCTACGACGGGGGCTACTAGCTTGCTCGTTGTGCCCCTTTTTGGAGCCCAAAATCAAACGTTTTCATCAGTCTCAGGCCACTTTTCTTCTTTTACCCTATTTTTTCGTCCCGGATCGTACATCGTGAGCTGTTAAAAGGACAACAACCTGACTCGCGAGACAACAGAGAAACCTACAACGTGTCGATATCATGTCTTGCAAGCATGCTGCGTTGTTGAAGCGAATGGGTTGTCGTTGAGCCCATTGGGCCTTTTGAATAGGTCATCTCTGTAGGCTGCGACTGTGAACAGTTAACACATAAATGAATTGTGCCCTCAACATGACGGGTGCGACCACACAAGCACTAATGCACCGGATCCCATAAGAACTCCGAAGTTAAGCGTGCTTAGGCGAGAGTAGTACTAGGATGGGTGACCCCCTGGGAAGTCCTCGTGTTGCACCCCATTTTCAATTTTTTTTGCCCTGGTTAGGGTGGCAAGATACTTTATCCATGAAATCTCTATTACTAAATCCCACGGAATATTGGGCAAGTCAACTTCGCTTCACGTAGAGGCGGGCCCGCAAACCGAGGGCGAATGGTTTGTGACCAGGTCTCCGTCGCTCCAGTGCCCGTAACTTTTCATCCGTAAGGAGTTACGCAGCACACAACATACCGTTGCAAATCTCTCTAAGAGCTCTACGACGGGGGCAGCCAGCATGCTCGCTGTGCACCTTTTTGGAGCCCAAAATCGAAGGTTTTCATCAGTTTCAAGCCACTTTTCTTCTTTTGCTCTGTTTTTCCATCCCGGATCGTACGTCGTGAACTATTAAAAGGACGACAAACTGACTCGCAGGACATTAGAGGGCCCTACGAAGCGGATGGGTTATCGTCAAGCCCATTGGGCCTTTTGATTGGGCCATCTCTCTAGGCTGGGATTGTGAACCGTTAACACATATAGGAATTATGCCCTCAACATGACGGGTGCGATCATACCAGTACTAATGCCCCGAATCCCATCAGCACTCCCAAGTTAAGGGTGCTTGGGAGAGAGTAGTACTAGGATGGGTGCCCCCTTGGGAAGTCCTCGTGTTGTACCCCCTTTTCAATTTTTTTTGCCCTGGTTAGTGTGGCCAAGATACTTTACCACCAAATCTCTATTACTGAATCCCACGGAACATTGGGCAAGACAATTTCGTTTCACGTAGAGGCTGGGCCCGCAAAGCGAGGGTATAGGGTTTGTGACCAGGTCACCATAGCTCCGGTGCCCATAACTTTTGATCCGTAAGGAGTTACGCGGCGCACAGCATACCGTTACAAAGCTCTCTGAAAGCACTACGGCGGGGGCAACCAGTATTCTCTCTGTACCCAGTTTTGGAGCCCAAAATCGAACGTTTTCATCAGTTTCAGGCCACTTTATTCTTTTGCTCTGTTTTTCCGTCCCGGATCGTACGTCGTGAACTGTTAAAATGACGACAACCTGACTCGCCGGACATCAGAGGGCCCTACAACGTGTCGATATCACGTCTTGCAAGTATGCTGCGTTGTTGAAGGGGATGGGTTGTCGTTAAGCCCATTGGGCCTTTTGAATGGGCCATCTCTCTAGGCTGGGACTGTGAACAGTTAACACATAAAGGAATTGTGCCCTCAACATGACGGGTGCAATCATACCAGCACTAATGCACCGGATCCCATCAGAAATCTGAAGTTAAGCGTGCTTGGCCGAGAGTAGTACTAGGATGGGTGACCCCCTGGGAAGTCCTCGTGTTGCACCCCCTTTTCAATTTTTTTTGCCCTGGTTAGGGTTGCCAAGATACTTTATCCACCAAATCTCTATTACTGAATCCCACGGAACATTGGGCAACACAACTTCGTTTCACGTAGAGGCTGGACACGATAAACCGAGGGCATAGGGTTGGTGACCAGGTCTCCGTCGTTCCGGTGCCCATAACTTTTGATCCGTAAGGAGTTACGAGGCGCACAGCATACCGTTGCAAAGCTCTCTAAGAGCTCTACGACGGGGTAGCCAGCTTGCTTGCTGTGCCCATTTTTGGAGCCCAAAATCAAACGTTTTCATCAATTTCGGGCCACTTTTCTTCTTTTGCTCTATTTTTTCATCCCGGATCGTACGTCGTGAACTGTTAAAAAGACGACAACCTGACTCGCGGGACATCAGAGGGCCCTACAATGTGTTGATATCACGTCTTGCGAGGATGCTGCATTGTTGAAGCATGTGGGTTGTCGTTAAGCCCATTGGGCTTTTTGAATGGGCCATCTCTCTAGGATGGGACTGTGAACCGTTAACACATATAGGAATTGTGCCCTCAACATGACGGGTGCGATCATACCAGTACTAATGCAACGGATCCTATCTGAAGTTCGAAGTTAAGCGTGCTTGGGCGAGAGTAGTACTAGGATGGGTGACCCCCTGGGAAGTCCTCGTGTTGTACCTCATTTTCAATTGTTTTTGCCCTGGTTGGAGTTGCCAAGATACTTTATCCACCAAATCTCTATTACTGAATCCCATGAAACATTGGGCAAGACAACTTCGCTTCACGTAGAGGCTGGGCCCGCAAACCAAGGGCGTAGGGTTTGTGCCCAGGTCTCCGTCGCTCCGATGCCCATAACTTTTGATCCGTCAGGAGTTACGCGGCGCACAACATATCGTTGCAAAGCTCTCTGAGATCTCTACGACGGGGGTAGCCAACTTGCTCGCTTTGCCCATATTTGGAGCTCAAAATCGAACGTTTTCATCAGTTTCAGGCCACCTTTCTTCTTTTTCTATGTTTTTTCGTCCCGGATCGTAGGTCGTGAACTGTTAAAAGGACGACAACCTGACTCGCGGGTCATCAGAGGCCCTACAACGTGTCGATATCACGTCTTGCAAGCGTGCTGCGTTGTTGAAGCGGATGGGTTGTCGTCAAGCCCATTAGGCCTTTAGAATGGGCTATCTCTCTAGGCTGGGACTGTGAACAGTTAACACATAAAGGAATTGTGTCCTCAACATGACATGGGCGATCATACCAGCACTAATGCACCGGATCCCATCAGAACTTCGAAGTTAAGCGTGCTTGGGCGAGAGTAGTACTAGGATGGGTGACCCCCTGGGAAGTCCTCGTGTTGCACTCCTTTTTCAAATTTTTTTTGCCCTGGTTAGGGTTGCCAAGATACTTTATCCACCAAATCTCTATTACTGAATCGCACGAAACATTGGGCAAGACAACTTTGCTTCACGTAGAGCCTGGGCCCGCAAACCGAGGTTGTAGGGTTTGTGACCAGGTCTCCGTCGCTCCGGTGCCGATAACTTTTGATCCGTAAGGAGTTACACGGCGCACAGCATACCGTTGCAAAGCTCTCTGAGAGCTCTACGACGGGGGTAGCCAGCTTGCTCGCTGTGCCCATTTTTGGAGCCCAAAATCGAACGTTTTCATCAGTTTCAGGCCACTATTCTTCTTTTGCTCTGTTTTTTCGTCCCGGATCATACGTTGTAAACTGTTAAACGGATGACAACCTGACTTGTGAGAAATCAGAGGGCCCTACAACGTGTCGATATAACGTCTTGCGAGGATGCTGCGTTGTTGAAATGGATGGGCTGTCGTTAAGCCCATTGGGCCTTTTGAATGGGCCATCTCTCTAGGCTGCAACTGTGAACCGTTAACACATATAGGAATTGTGCCCTCATCATGACGGGTGCGATCATACCAGCACTAATGCACTGGATCCTATCAGAACTCCGAAGTTAAGCGTGCTTGGGCGAGAGTAGTACTAGGATGGGTGACCCCCTGGGAAGTCCTCTTGTTGCACCCCCTTTTCAATTTTTTTTGCCCTGGTTAGGGTTCCCAAGATACTTTATCCACCAAATCTCAATTACTGAATCCCACGGAACATTGGGCAAGACAACTTCATTTGACGTAGAGGCTGGGCCCGCAAACTGAGGGCGTAGCGTTTGTGACCAGTTCTCCGTCGCTCTGGTGCCCATAACTTTTGATCCGTAAGGAGTTACGCGACGCACAGCATACCGTTGCAAAGCTCTCTACGAGCTCTACAACGGGGGCAGCCAGCATTCTCGCTGTTTCGGTTTTTGGAGCCCAAAATTGAACGTTTTTATTAGTTTTAGGCCACTATTATGTTTTTGCTCAGTTTTTTCGTCCCGGATCGTACGTCGTGAACTGTTAAAAGGACGACAACCTGACTCGCGGGACATCAGATGGCTCTACAATGTGTCGATATCACATCTTGCAAGCATGCTGCGTTGTTAAAGCGGAAGTGTCTTCGTTAAGCCCATTGGGCCTTTTGAATGGGCCATCTTCCTAGGCTGGGACTGAGCATCGTTAACCCATAAAGGAATTGTGCCCTCAACATGACGGGTGCGATCATACCAGCCCTAATGCACCGAATCCCATTAGACCTCCGAAGTTAAGCGTGCTTGGGCGAGAGTAATACTAGGATGGGTGACCCCCGGGGAAGTCCTCGTATTGCACCCCCTTTTCAATTTTGTTTGCCCTGGTGAGGGTTGCCAAGATACTTTATCCACCAAATCTCTATTACTGAATCATACGGAACATTGGGCAAGGAAGCTTCGTTTCACGTAGAGGCTGGACCCGATAAACCGAGGGTGTAGGGTTTGTGACCAGGTCTCCGTCGCTCCGGTGCCCATAACTTTTGATCCGTAAGGAGTTACGCTACGCACAGCAGACCGTTGCAAAGCTCTCTGAGAGCTCTACGACGGGGCAGCCAACTTGCTCGCTGTACCCTTTTTGGTGCCCAAAATCGAACGTTTTCATCAGATTCAGGCCACTTTTCTTCTTTTGCTCTGTTTTTCTGTCCCGGATCGTAAGTCGTGAACTGTTAAAAGGACGAAAACCTGACTCGCGGGACATCAGATGGCTCTACAATGTGTCGATATCACATCTTGCAAGCATGCTGCGTTGTTGAAGCGAATGGGTTGTCGTTCAGCCCATTGGGCCTTTTGAATGGGCCATCTCTCTAGGCTGCGACTGTGAACAGTTAACACATAAAGGAATTGTGCCCTCAACATGACGGGTACGATCATACCAGCACTAATGCACCGGATCCCATCAGAATTGCGAACTTAAGCGTGCTTGGGCGAGAGTAGCACTAGGATGCGTGACCCCTTGGGAAGTCCTCGTGTTACACCCCCTTTTCAATTTTTTTTGCCCTAGTTGGGGTTGCCAAGATACTTTATCCACAAAATCTCTATTACTAAATCCTACGGAACATTGGGCAAGACAACTTCGCTTCATGTAGAAGCTAGGTCCGTAAACCGAGGGCTTAGGGTTTGTGACCAGGTCTTCGTCGCTCCAGGGACCATAACTTTTGATCCGTAAGGAGTTACGCGGCGCACAGCATACCGTTGCAAAGGTCTCTGAGAGCTCTACGACGGGGGCATCCAGCATGCTCGCTGTGCCCATTTTTGGAGCCCAAAATCGAACGTTCTCATCAGTTTTAGGCCACTTTTCTTCTTTTGCTCTGTATTTCCGTCCCGGATCGTACGTCATGAACAGTTAAAAGGACAACAACCTAACTCGCGGGACATCAGAGGACCCCACAACGTGTCGATATCACGTCTTGCGAGGATGCTGCGTTGTTGAAACAGATGGGTTGTCGTTAAGCCCATTGGGCCTTTTGAATGTGCCATCTCTCAAGGCTGGGACTGTGAACCGTTAACACATATAGGAATTGTGCCCTCAACATGACAGGTGCAATCATACCAGCACTAATGCACCGGATCCCATCAGAACTCTGAAGTTAAGCGTGCTTGGACGAGAGTAGTACTATGATGGGTGACCCCCAGGGAAGAACTGGTGTTGCACCCCCTTTTCAATTTTTTTTGCCCTGGTTAGGGTTGCCAAGATACTTTATCCACAAAATCTCTATTACTGACTCCCACGGAACATTGGGAAGACAAGTTCGCTTCACGTAGAGGCTTGGCCCGATAAACCGAGGGCGTAGGGTTTGTGACCAGGTCTCCGTCGCTCCGGTGCCCATAACTTTTGATCAGTAAGGAGTTACGCGGCGCACAAGATACCGTTGCAAAGCTCTCTGAGAGCTCTACGACGGGGGAAGCCAGCTTGCTCGCTGTGCCCGTTTTTGGAGCCCAAAATTGAACGTTTTCATCAGTTTCAGGCAACTTTTCTTCTTTTGTTCTGTTTTTCCATCCCGGATCGTACGTCGTGAACTATTAAAAGGACGACAACCTGACTCACGGGACATCAGAGTGCCCTACGATGTGTTGATATCACGTCTTGTGAGGATGCTGCGTTGTTGAAGCAGATGGGTTGTGGTTAAGCCCATTGGGCCTTTTGAATGGGCCATCTCTCTAGGCTGGGATTGTGAACCGTTAAGACATATAGGAATTGTGCCCTCAACATAACGGGTACGATCATAGCATAACTAATGCACCGGATCCCATAAGAACTAAGAAATTAAGCGTGCTTGGGCGAGAGTAGTACTAGGATGGGTGACCCCCTGGGAAGTCCTTGTGTTGTACCACCTTTTCAATTTTTTTTGCCTTGGTTAGGGTTGCCAAAATACTTTATCCACCAAATATCTATTACTGAATCCCACGAAACATTGGGCAAGGCATCTTCGCTTCACGTTGAGGCTAGGCCCGCAAACCGAGGGCGTAGGGTTTGTGACCAGGTCTCCGTCGCTCCGGTGCCCATAACTTTTGATCCGTAAGGAGTTACGCGGCGCACAACATACAGTTGTAAAGCTCTCTGAGAGCTCTACGATGGGGGAAGCTAGTATGCTCGCTGTGCCCATTTTTGGAGCCCAAAATCGAACGTTTTCATCAGTTTCAGGCCACTTTTCTCCTTTTGCTCTGTTTTTCTGTCCCGGATCGTACGTCGTGAACTGTTAAAAGGACGACAAACTGACTCGAGGGATATCAGAAGTCCCTACAACGTGTCGATATCACGTCTTGCGAGGATGCTGCGTTGTTAAAATAGATGGGTTGTCATTAAGCCCATTGGGCCTTTTGAATGGGCCATCTCTCCAGACTGGGACTGTGAACCGTTAACA
The DNA here is from genome assembly GCA_037974665.1 of Ehretia macrophylla. Classification (NCBI taxonomy): domain Eukaryota; kingdom Viridiplantae; phylum Streptophyta; class Magnoliopsida; order Boraginales; family Ehretiaceae; genus Ehretia; species Ehretia macrophylla. The sequence goes on along the minus strand of CM075765.1, from coordinate 82,696,440 downwards.
CATATAGGAATTGTGCCCTCAACATGACGAGTGCAATCATACCAGCACTAATTCACTGGATCCCATCAGAACTCCGAAGTTAAGCGTGCTTGGGCTAGAGTAGTACTAGGATGGGTGACCCCCAGGGAAGTCCTCGTGTTGCACCCCGTTTTCAATTTTTTTTGCCCTAGTTAGGGTTGCCAAGATACTTTATCCACCAAATCTCTATTACTGAATCCCACAAAAACTAGGGCAAGACAACTTCGTTTCATGTTGTGGCTGGGCCCGCAAACCGAGGGCGTTGGGTTTGTGACAAGTTTTCCGTCGCTCCGGTGCCCATAACATTAGATCCATAAGGAGTTACGTGGCGCCGAGCATACCGTTTCAAAGCTCACTGAGAGCTCTACGACGGGGGTAGCCAGCATTCTAGCTGTGCCTATTTTTGTAGCCCAAAATCGAACGTTTTCATCAGTTTCACTCCACTTTTCTTCTTTTGCTCTGTTTTTCCGTCCCGGATAGCACGTCGTGAACGGTTAAAAGGACGAAAACCTGACTCGCGGGACATCAGAGGTCCCTACAACGTGTCGATATCACGTCTTGCAAGGATGTTGCGTTGTTGAAGCGGATTGGTTCTCGTTAAGCCCATTGGGCCTTTTGAATGGGCCATCTCTCGAGGCTGGGACTGTGAACAGTTAACACATAAAGGAATTGTGCCCTCAACCTGACGGGTGCGATCATACCAGCACAAATGCACCGGATCCCATCAGAACTCCGAAGTTAAGCGTGCTTGGACGAGAGTAGTACTGTGATGGGTGTCCCCTTGGGAAGTCCTCGTGTTGCACCCCCTTTTCTATTTGTTTTGCCCTGGTTAGGGTTGCCAAGATACTTTATCCACAAAATCACTATTACTGAATCCCACGGAACATTGGGCAACACAACTTCGCTTCACGTAGAGGCTTGGACCGATAAACCGAGGGCGTAGGGTTTGTGACCAGGTGTCCGTCGCTCCGGTGCCCATAACTTTTGATCAGTAAGGAGTTACGCGGCGCACAACATACCGTTGCAAAGCTCTCTGAGAGCTCTATGACAGGGACAGCCAGCATTCTAGCTGTGCCTATTTTTGTAGCCCAAAATCGAACGTTTTCATCAGTTTCACTCCACTTTTCTTCTTTTGCTCTGTTTTTCCGTCCCGGATCATAGGTCGTGAACTGTTAAAAGGACGACAACCTGACTCGCGGGACATCAGAGGGCCGTACAATGTGTCGATATCACGTCTTGCAAGCATGTTGCGTTGTTGAAGCGGATTGGTTCTCGTTAAGCCCATTGGGCCTTTTGAATGGGCCATCTCTCTAGGCTGGGACTGTGAACCGTTAACACATATAGGAATTGTGCCCTCAACATGATGGGTGAGATCATACAAGCACTAATGCACCGGATCCCATCAGAACTCCAAAGTTAAGCGTGCTTGGGCGAGAGTAGTACTAGGATGGGTGACCCCCTGGGCAGTCCTCCTGTTGCACCTCCTTTTCAATTTGTTTTGCCCTGTTAGGGTTGCCAAGATACTTTATCCACCAAATCTCTATTACTGAATCCCACGGAACATTGGGCAAGGCAACTTCGCTTCACGTAGAGGCTGGGCCCGATAAATCGAGGGCGTACGGTTTGTGACCAGGTCTCCGTCGCTCCGGTGCCCATAACTTTTGATCCGTAAGGAGTTACGCTGCGCACAACATACCGTTGCAAAGCTCTCTGAGAGCTCTACGACGAGGCAGCCAGCTTGCTTACTGTGCCATTTTTGGAGCCCAAAATCAAACGTTTTCATCAGTTTGAGGCCACTTTTCTTCTTTCGCTCTGTTTTTCCGTCCCGGATCGTACGTCGTGAACTGTTAAAAGGACGACAACCTGACTCGCGGGACATCAGATGGCCCTACAACGTGTCGATATAACGTCTTGCGAGGATACTGCCATGTTGAAGCGGATGGGTTGTCGTTAAGACCATTGGGCCTTTCGAATGGGCCAACTCTCTAGGCTGGGACTGTGAACAATTAACACATAAATGAATTGTACCCTCAACATGACGGGTGCGATCATACCAGTACTAATGCACCGGATCCCATCAGAACTCCGAAGTTAAGCGTGCTTGGGCGAGAGTAGTACTAGGATGGGTGACCCTCGGGGAAGTCCTAGTATTGCACCCCCTTTTCAATTTTTTTTGCCCTGGTGAGGGTTGCCAAGATACTTTATCCATCAAATCTCTATTACTGAATCATACAGAACATTGGGCAAGACAACTTCGTTTCATGTAGAGGCTAGACCCGATAAACTGAGGGCGTAGGGTTTGTGACCAGGTCTCCATCGCTCCGGTGCCCATAACTTTTAATCCGTAAGGTGTTACGCTGCGCACAGCAGACCGTTGCAAAGCTCTCAGAGAGCTCTACGACGGGGCAGCTAGCTTGCTCGCTGTGGCCAATTTTGGAGCCCAAAATCGAACGTTTTCATCAGATTCAGGCCACTTTTCTTCTTATGATCTATTTTTCCGTCCCGGATCATACCTTCTGAACTGTTCAAAGGACGACAACCTGACTTACGGGACATCAGAGGGCCCTACAACGTGTTGAGATAACGTCTTACGAGGATGCTGCGTTGTTGAAGCTGATTGGTTGTCGTTAAGCCCATTGGGCCTTTTGAATGGGCCATCTTTCTAGGCTGGGATCGTGAACCGTTAGCACATATAGGAATTATGCCCTCAACTTCACGGGTGCGATCATATCAGCACTAATGCACCGGATCCCATCAGAACTCTGAAGTTAAGCGCGCTTGGGCGAGAGTAGTGCTAGGATCGGTGACCCCCTAGGAAGTCCTCGTGTTGCACCCCCTTTTCAATTTTTTTTGCCCTGGTTAGGGTTGCCAATATACTTTATCCACCAAATCTCTATTACTGAATCATACAGAACATTGGGCAAGACAACTTCATTTCACGTAGAGGCTGGACCCGATAAACCGAGGGCGTAGGGTTTGTGACCAGGTCTCCGTCGCTCCGGTGCCCATAACTTTTGATCCGTAAGGACTTACGCTGCGCACAGCAGACCGTTGCAAAGCTCTCTAAGAGCTCTACGACGGGGCAGCCAGCTTGCTCGCTGTGCCCATTTTTGGAGGCCAAAATCGAACGTTTTCATCAGATTCAGGCCACTTTTCTTCTTATGCTCTGTTTTTCCGTCCTGGATCATACGTTGTGAACTGCTCAAAGGACGACAACCTGACTCACGGGACGTCAGAGGGCCCTACAACATGTTGAGATAACGCCTTACGAGGATGCTGCGTTGTTGAAGCGGATTGGTTGTGGTCAAGCCCATTGGGCCTTTTGAATGGGCAATCTTTCAAGGCTGGGATTGTAAACCGTTAACACATATAGGAATTATGCCCTCAACTTGACGGGTGCGATCATATCAGAACTAATGCACCGGATCCCATCAGAACTCCGAAGTTAAGCGCACTTGGGCGAGAGTAGTACTAAGATCGGTGACCCCCTAAGAAGTCCTCGTGTTGCACCCCCTTTTCAATTTTTTTTGCCCTGGTTAGGGTTGCCAATATACTTTATCCACCAAATCTCTATTACTGAATCCCATGGCACATTGGGCAGGACAATTTCGCTTAACGTAGAGGCTGGGCCCGCAAACCGAGGGCGTAGGGTTTGTCACCAGGTCTCCGTCGCTCCGGTGCCCATAACTTTTGATCCGTAAGGAGTTACGCGGCGCATAGCATACCGTTGCAAAGCTTTCTGAGAGCTCTACGACGAGGGCAGCCAGCTTGCTTGCTGTACCCTTTTTGGTACCCAAAATCGAACGTTTTCATCAGTTTCAGGCTATTTTTATTCTTTTGCTCTATTTTTTCGTCCCGGATCGTAAGTCGTGAACTGTTAAAAGGACGACAACCTGACTCGCGGGACATCAGAGGGCCCTACAATGTGTCGATATCACGTCTTGCAAGCATGCTGCGTTGTTGAAGCGAATGGGTTGTCGTTAAGCCTATTGGGCCTTTTGAATGGGCCATCTCTCTAGGCAGCGACTGTGAACAGTTAACACATAAAGGAATTGTGCCCTCAACATGACGGGTGCGATCATACCAGCACTAATGCACCGGATCCCATCAGAACTACGAACTTAAGCATGCTTGGGCGAGAGCAGTACTAGGATGCGTGACCCCTTGGGAAGTCCTCGTGTTGCAGCCCCTTTTTAAATATTTTTGCCCTGGTTAGGGTTGCCAAGATACTTTATCCACCAAATCTCTATTACTGAATCCCACGGAACATTGGGCAAGACAACTTCGCTTCACGTAGTGGCTGGGTCCGTAAACCGAGGGCTTAGGGTTTGTGACCAGGTCTCCGTCGCTCTGGTGCCCATAACTTTTGATCTGTAAGAAGTTACGCGGCGCACAGCATACCGTTGCAAAGCTCTCTAAGAGCTCTACGACGGGGGCAGCCAGCTTGCTCCCTGCGCCCATTTTTGGAGCCCAAAATCGAACGTTTTCATCTGTTTCAGGCCACTTTTCTTCATTTGCTCTATTTTTTCGTCCCGGATCGTACGTCGTGAACTATTAAAAGGATGACAACCTGACTCGCGGGACATCAGAGTGCCCTACAATGTGTTGATATCACGTCTTGCGAGGATGCTGCGTTGTTGAAGCGGATGCGTTGTCGTTAAGCCCATTGGGCCTTTTGAATGGGCCATCTCTCTAGGTTGGGACTGTGAACCGTTAACACATATAGGAATTGTGCCCTCAACATGATGGGATAGATCATACCAGCATTAATGCACTGGATCCCATCAGACTCCGAAGTTAAGCGTGCTTGGGCGAGAGTAGTACTAGGATGGGTGACCCCCTAGGAAGTCCTAGTGTTGCACCACCTTTTCAAATATTTTTGCCCTGGTTAGGGTTGCCAAGATACTTTATCCACCAAATCTCTATTACTGAATCCCACGGAACATTGGGCAAGACATCTTCGCTTCACGTAGAGGCCGGGCCCGAAAACCGACGGCGTAGGGTTTGTGACCAGGACTCCGTCGCTCCGGTGCCCATAACTTTTGATCCGTAAGGAGTTACGCGGTGCACAACATACCGTTGCAAAGGTGTCTGAGAGATCTACGATGGGGGCAGCCAGCATGCTCGCTGTGTCAATTTTTGGAGCCCAAAATCGAACGTTCTCATCAGTTTCGGGCCACTTTTCTTCTTTTGCTCTGTTTTTCCGTCACGGATCGTACGTCGTGAACTGTTAAAAGGACGACAACTTGACTCGCGTGACATCAGAGGGCCTTACAACGTGTCGATATCACGTCTTGCGAGGATGCTGAGTTGTTGAAACAGATGGGTTATCGTTAAGCCCATTGGGCCTTTTGAATAGGCCATCTCTCAAGGCTGGGACTGTGAACCGTTAACACATATAGGAATTGTGCCCTCAACATGACGGGTGCGATCATTCCAGCTCTAATGCACCGGATCCCATCGGAACTCTAAAGTTGAGCGTGCTTGGGCGAGAGTAGTACTATGATGGGTGACCCCCAGGGAAGTCCTGGTGTTGCACCCCCTTTTCAATTTTGTTTGCCCTGGTTAGGGTTGTCAAGATACTTTATCCACCAAATCTCTATTACTGAATCCCACGGATCATTGGGAAGACAACTTCGCTTCACGTAGAGGCTTGGCCCGATAAACCGAGGGCGTACGGTTTGTGACCAGGTCTCTGTCGCTCCCGTGCCCATAACTTTTGATCCGTATGGAGTTACGTGGCGCACAACATACCGTTGCAAAGCTCTCTGAGAGCTCTACGATGAGGGCAGCCAGTTTGCGCACTTTGCCCATTTTTGGAGCCCAAAATCGAACGTTTTCATCAGTTTCAGGCCAATTTTCTTCTTTTGCTCTATTTTTTCATCCCGGATCGTACGTCGTGAACTATTAAAAGGACGACAACCTGACTCGCGGGACATCAGAGAGCCCTACGATGTGTTGATATCACGTCTTGCGAGGATGCTGCGTTGTTGAAGCGGATGGGTTGTCGTTAAGCCCCTTGGGCCTTTTGAATGCTCCATCTCTCTAGGTTGGGACTGTGAACCGTTAACACATATAGGAATTGTGCACTCAACATGATGGGTGCAATCATACCAGCACTAATGCACTGGATCCCATTAGAACTACGAAATTAAGCGTGCTTGGGCGAGAGTAGTACTAGGATGGGTGACCCCCTGGGACGTCCTCGTGTTGCACCACCTTTTCAATTTTTTTTGCCCTGGTTAGGGTTGCCAAGATACTTTAGCCACCAAATCTCTATTACTGAATCCCATGGAACATTGGGCAAGACATCTTCGCTTCACGTAGAGGCTAGGCCCGCAAACCGAGGGCGTAAGGTTTGTGACCAGGTCTCCGTCGCTCCGGTGCCCATAACTTTTGATCCGTAAGGAGTTACGCGGCGCACAACATACCGTTGCAAAGCTCTCTGAGAGCTCTACGACTGGGCCAGCCAGCATGCTCGATGTGCCCATTTTTGGAGCCCAAAATGGAACATTTTCATCAGTTTCAGGCCACTTTTCTTCTTTTCCTCTATTTTTTCATCCCGGATCGTACGTCGTGAACTGTTAAAAGGATGACAACCTAACTCGCAGTACGTCAGAGGGCCCTACAACGTGTAGATATCACGTCTTGCGAGGATGCTGCTTTGTTGAAACAGATGGGTTGTCGTTAAGCCCATTGGGCCTTTTGAATGGGCCATCTCTCAAGGCTGGGACTGTGAACCGTTAACACATATTGGAATTGTGCCCTCAACATGACGGGTGCGATCGTACCAGCACTAATGCACCGGATCCTATCAGAACTCCGAAGTTAAGCGTGCTTGGGCAAGAGTAGTACTATGATGGGTGACCCCCAAGGAAGTCCTCGTGTTGCACACCCTTTTCTATTTTTGTTGCCCTGGTTAGGGTTGCCAAGATACTTTATCCACCAAATCTCTATTACTGAATCCCACAAAAAATTTGGCAAGATAACTTCGTTTCACGTAGAGGCTGGGCCCGCAAACCAAGGGCGTTGGGTTTGTGACAAGTTTTTCGTCGCTCCGGTGTCCATAACATTTGATCCAGAAGGAGTTACGCGGCGTACAGCATACCGTTACAAAGCTCACTGAGAGCTCTACGATGGGGGTAGCCAGCATTCTAGCTGTGCCTATTTTTGTAGCCCAAAATCGAACGTTTTCATCAGTTTCAGGCCACTTTTCTTCTTTTGCTCTGTTTTTTCGTCCCGGATAGTACGTCGTGAACTGTTAAAAGGACGAAAACCTGACTCGCGGGACATCAGAGGGCCCTACAACGTGTCGATATCACGTCTTGCGAGCATGCTGCATTGTTGAAGCGGATTGGTTGTCGTTAAGCCTATTGGGCCTTTTGAATGGGCCCTATCTCTAGGCTGGGACTGCGAACAGTTAACACATAAAGGAAGTGTGCCCTCAACCTGACAGGTGCAATCATACCAGCACAAATGCACCGCACCCCATCAGAACTCCGAAGTTAAGCGTGCTTGGACGAGAGTAGTACTGTGATGGGTGTCCCCTTGGGAAGTCCTCGTGTTGCACCCCTTTTCAATTTGTTTTGCCCTGGTTAGGGTTGCCAAGATACTTTATCCACCAAATCTCTATTACTGAATCCCACGGAACATTAGGCAAGGCAATTTCGCTTCACGTAGAGGCTGGGCCCGATAAACCGAGGGCGTAGGGTTTGTGACCAGGTCTCCGTCGCTCCGGTGCCCATAACTTTTAATCCATAAGGAGTTACGCGGCACACAACATACCGTTGCAAATCTCTCTGAGAGCTCTACAACGGGTGCAGCCAGCTTCCTTGCTGTGCCCTTTTTGGAGCCTAAAATCAAACTTTTTCATCAGTTTCAAGCGACTTTTCTTCTTTCGCTCTGTTTTCCATCCCGGATCATACGTTCTGACCTGTTAAAAGGATGACAACCTGACTCGCGGGACATCAGAGGGCCCTACAACATGTCGATATAACGTCTAGCGAGGATACTGCGTTGTTGAAGCGGATGGGTTGCCGTTAAGACCATTGGGCCTTTCAAATGGGCCATCTCTCTAGGCTGAGACTGTGAACAGTTAACACATAAATGAATTGTACCCTCAACATGACGGGTGCGATCATACCAGCACTAATGCACCGGATCCCATCAGAACTCCGAAGTTATGCGTGCTTGGGCGAGAGTAGTACTAGGATGGGTGACCCCCTGGGAAGTCCTCGTGTTGCACCCCCATTTCAATTTTTTTTGCCCGGGTTAGGGTTGGCAAGATACTTTATCCACCAAATCTCTATTACTGAATCCCACGAAACATTGGGCAAGACAACTTCGCTTCACGTAGAGGCTGGGCCCGCAAACCGAGGGCGTAGTGTTTATGACCAAGTCTCCGTCGCTCCGGTGTCCAGTACTTTTGATCCGTAAGGAGTTACGCGGAGCACACCAAACCGTTGCAAAGCTCTCTGAGAGCTGTACGATGGGTGCAGCCAGCTTGCTCGCTTTGCCAATTTTTGGAGCCCAAAATCGAACGTTTTCATCAATTTCAGGCCACTTTTCTTCTTTTGCTCTGTTTTTCCATCCCGGATCATACGTTGTGAACTGTTCAAAGGACGACAACCAGACTCACTGTACGTCAGAGGGCCCGACAACTTGTCGATATAAAGTCTTGCGGGGATGCTACGTTGTTGAATAGGATGGGTTGTCGTTAAGCCCATTGGGCCTTTTGAATGGGCCATCTCTCTAGGCTGGGACTGTGAACCGTTAACACATATAGAAATTGTGCCCTCAACATGACGGGTACGATCATCCAACACTAATGCACAGGATCCCATTAGAACTCCGAAGTTAAGCGTGCTTGGGCGAGAGTAGTACTAGGATGGGTGACCCCCTGGGAAGTCCTCGTGTTGCACCCCCTTTTCAATTTCTTTTGCCCTGGTTAGGGTTGCCAAGATACTTTATCCAACAAATCTCTATTACTGAATCCCACATAACAATGGGCAAGACAATTTCGCTTCACGTAGAGGCTGGGCCCGATAAACTGAGGGCGTAGGGTTTGTGACCAGGTCTCCGTCGCTCCGATGCCCATAACTTTTGATCCGTAAGGAGTTACGCAGCTCACAGCATACCGTTGCAATGCTCTCTGAGAGCTCTACGACAGGGGCAACTAGCTTGCACGCTATGCCTGTTTTTGGAGCCCAAAATCGAACGTTTTCATGAGTTTCAAACCACTTTTCTTCTTTTGCTCTGTTTTACCATCCCGGATCGTATGTCGTGAACTATTAAAAGGACGACACTCTAACTCGTTGGACATTAGAGGGCCTTAAAATGTGTTGATATCACGTCTTGTGAGGATGCTGCGTTGTTGAAACCGATGGGTTGTCATTCAGTCCCTTGGGCCTTTTCAATGGGCCATCTCTCTAGGCTGGGACTGTGAACCATCAACACATAAAGGAATTGTTCCCTCAACATGACGGGTGCGATCATACCAGCACCAATGCACCGGATCCCATCAGAAGTGCGAAGTTAAGGGTGCTTGGGCGAGAGTAGTACTAGGATGGGTGACCACCTGGAAAGTCCTCGTGTTGCACCCCCTTTTCAATTTTTTTTGCCCTGGTTAGGGATGCCAAGATACTTTATCCACCAAATATCTATTACTGAATCCCACGAAACATTGGGCAAGACAACTTCGCTTCACGTAGAGGTTGGGCCCGTAAACCGAGGGCGTAGGGTTTGTGACCAAGTCTCCGTCGCTACGGTGTCTATAACTTTTGATCAGTAAGGAGTTACGCGGCGCACAGCATACCGTTGCAAAGTTCTCTAAGAGCTCTACGACTGAGGCAGCCAACTTGCTCGTTGTGCCCATTTTTAGAACCCATAATCGAGAGTTTTCATCAATTTCAGGCCACTTTTCTTCTTTTGATATGTTTTTCCGTCCCGGATCATACGTTGTGAACTGTTCAAAGGAAGACAACCTGACTCGCGGGACGTCAGAGGGCCCTACAACTTGTTGATATAACGTCTTGCGAGGATGCTGCGTTGTTGAAGCGGATGGGTAGTCGTTAAGCCCATTGGGCCTTTTGAATGGCCTATCTCTCTAGGATGGGATTGTGAACCGTTAACACATATAGGAATTGTGCCCTCAACATGACGGGTGCGATCATACCAGCACTAATGCACCGGATCCCATCAGAACTCCAAAGTTAAGTGCGTTTGGGCGAGAGTAGTACTAAGATGGGTGACCCCTTGGGAAATACTCGTGTTGCACCCCTTTTCAATTTTTTTTGCCCTGTTGAGGGTTGCCAAGATACTTTATCCACCAAATCTCTATTACTGAATCCCACAGAACATTGGGCAGGACAACTTCGCTTCACGTAGAGGATGGGCCCGTAAACAGAGGGCGTAGGGTTTGTTACCAGGTCTCCGTCGCTCTGGTGCCCATAACTTTTGAGCCGTAAGGAGTTACGCGGCGCACAGCATACCGTTGCAAAGCTCTCTGAGAGCTCTACATTGGGGGAAGCTTGCTTGCTCGATTTGCCCATTTTTGTAGCCCAAAATTGAACGTTTTCATCAGTTTCAGGCCACTTTTCTTCTTTCACTTTGTTTTTTCGTTCCGGATCATACGTCATGAACTATTAAAAGGATGACAACCTTACACGCGGGACATCAGAGGGCCCTACAACATGTTGATATCACGTCTTGCGAGGATGCTGCATTGTTGAAGCGAATGGGTTGTCGTTAAGCCCATTGGGCCTTTTGAATGGGCCATTTCTCTAGGCTGGGACTGTGAACCGTTAACAAATAAAGGAATTGTGCCCTCAACATGACAGGTTCGATCGTACCAGTACTGATGCATCAGATCCCATCAGAACTCCGAAGTTAAGTGTGCTTGGGCGAGAGTAGTACTAGGATGGGTGACCCCCTGGGGAGTCCTCGTGTTGCACCCCCTTTTCAATTTTTTTTCCCTGGTTAAGGTTGCCAAGATACTTTATCTACCAAATCTCTGTTACCGAATCCCACGGAACATTGGGCAAGACAACTTTGCTTCACGTAGAGGCTAGGCCCGCAAACCGAGGGTTTAGGGTATATGACCAGGTCTCCGTCACTCCGGTGCCCATAACTTTTGATCCGTAAGGAGTTACGCGGCACACAACATACCGTTGCAAAGCTCTCTGAGAGCTCTACGACGGGGAAGGCCAGCATGCTGGCTGTACCCATTTTTGGAGCCAAAAATTGAACGTTTTCATTAGTTTCAGGCCACTTTTCTTCTTCTGCTCTATTTTTTCATCCCGAATCGTACGTCGTGAACTGTTAAAAGGACGACAACCTGAATTGCGAGACTTCAGAGGGCCCTACAACGTGTCGATATCACGTCTTGCAAGCATGCTGCATTGTTGAAGCAGATGGGTTGTCGTTAAGCCCATTGGGCCTTTTGAATAGGCCATCTCTCTAGGCTGGGATTGTGAACAGTTAACACATAAAGGAATTGTGCCCTCAACATGACGGGTTCGATCATACCATCACTAATGCACCGGATTCCATCATAACTCCGAAGTTAAGCGTGCTTGGGCGAGAGTAGTACTAGGATGGGTGACTCCTTGGGAAGTCCTCGTGTTGCACCCCATTTTCAATTTTTTTGCCGTAGTTAGGGTTGCCAAGATACTTGTCCACCAAATCTCTATTACTGAATCCCACAGAACATTGGGCAAGACAACTTCGCTTCACGTAAAGGTTGGGTCCGCAAACCGAGGGCATAGGGTTTGTGACCAGATCTCCGACGCTACGGTGCCCATAACTTTTGATCCGTAAGGAGTTACACGGCGCACAACATACCGTTGCAAAGCTCTCAGAGAGCTCTACGACGGGAGCAGCTGGCTTGCACGCTTTGCACATTTTTGGAGCCCAAAATTGAACGTTTTCATTAGTTTCAAGACACTTTTCTTCTTTTGCTCTATTTTTTCGTCCCGCATCATACGTCGTGAGCTGGTAAAAGGACGACAACCTGACTCACGGGACATCAGACGACCCTACAATGTGTCGATATAACGTCTTGTGAGGATGCTGCATTGTTGAAGCAGATGGGATGTCGTTAAGCCCATTGGGCCTTTTGAATGGGCTATCTCTCTAGGCTGGCACTGTGAACCGTTAACACACATAGGAATTGTGTCCTCAACATGACGGGTGCGATCATACCAGCACTAATGCACCGGATCCCATCAGAACTCCAAAGTTAAGCGTACTTGGGCGAGAGTAGTACTAGGATCGGTGACCTCCTTGGAAGTCCTCGTGCTGTACCCCATTTTCAATATTTTTTGCCCTGGATAGGGTTGCCAAGATACTTTATCCACCAAATCTCTATTACGAAATCCCACAGAACATTAGGCAAGACAACTTCGATTCACGTAGAGGCCAGGCCCGCAAACCGAGGGCGTAGGGTTTGTGACCAGGTCTCCGTCGCTCCAGTGCCGATAAATTTTGATCCGTACTGAGCTACGAGGCGCACAGCATACAGTTACAAAGCTCTCTGAGAGCTCTATGACGGGGGCAGGCAGCATGCTCGCTGTGCCCATTTTTGGAGCCCAAACTTGAACATTTTCATTAGTTTTGGGCCACTTTTCTTCTTTTGCTATGTTTTTCTGTCCCGGACCGTACGTCGTGAACTGTTAAAAGGACGACAACCTGACTCGCGTGACATCAGAGGGCCCTACAACGTGTCGATATCATGTCTTGCAAACATGCTGCGTTGTTGAAGCGGACGGGCTGTCGTTAAGCCCATTGGGCCTTTTGAATGGGCCATCTCACTAGGTTGGGACTGTGAACAGTTAACACATAATGGAATTGTGGCCTCAACATGACGGGTGTGATCATACCAGCACTAATGCACCAGATTCCATCAGAACTCCGAAGTTAAGCGTACTTGGGCGAGAGTAGTACTAGGATGGGTGACCACCTGGGGAGTCCACGTGTTGCACCCCCTTTTCAATTTTTTTTGCCCTGGTTAGTGTTTCCAAGATACTTTATCCACCAAATCTCTATTACTGAATCCCATGGAACATTGGGCAAGATGACTTCGCTTTACGTAGAGGCTGAGCCCGTAAACCGAGGGCGTAGGGTTTGTGATCAGGTTTCCGTCGCTTCGGTGCCCATAACTTTTCATATGTAAAGAGTTACGCGGCACACAGCATACCGTTGCAAAGCTCTCTGAGAGCTCCACGACAGGGGCAGCAAGCTTGCCCGCTGTACCCTTCTTGGCGCCCAAAATCGAATGTTTTCATCAGCTTCAGGCCACTTTTCTTCTTTTGCTCTATTTTTCAGTCCCGGATTGTACGTCGTGAACTCTTAAAAGGACAACAGAGGGCCCTACAACGTGTCGATATAACATCTTGTGAGGATGCGGTGTTGTTGAAGCGGATGGGTTGTGGTTACACCCATTGGGCCTTTTGAATGGGCCATCTCTCTAGGCTGGGACTGTGAACCGTTAACACATATAGGAATTGTGCCCTCAACATGACGGGTGCGATCATGCCAGCACTAATGCACTGGATCCTATCAGAACTACAAAGTTAAGCGTGCTTGGGCGAGAATAGTACTAGGATAGGTGACCCCCTGGGAAGTCCTCGTGTTGCACCCCCTTTTCAATTTTTTTTTCCCTGGTTAGGGTTGCCAAGATACTTTATCCACCAAATCTCTATTACTGAATCCCACAGAACATTGGGCAAGATAACTTCGTTTCACATAGAGGCCGGGCCCACAAACCGAGGGCGTAGGGTTTAGGACCAGGTCTCCGTCGATCCGGTGGCCATAACTTACGATCCGTACTGAGTTACGCGGCGCACAGCATACCGTTGCAAAGCTCTCTGAGAGCTCTACGACGGGGGCAGCCAGCTTGATCGCTGTACCCATTTTTGGAGCCCAAAATTGAACATTTTCATCAGTTTCACGCCACTTTTCTTCTTTTGCTCTATTTTTCCGTCCTGGATCGTACGTCGTGAACTGTTAAAATGACGACAACCTGACTCGCCGGACATCAGAGGGCCCTACAACGTGTCGATATCACGTCTTGCAAACATGCTGCGTTGTTGAAGCGGATGGGTTGTCGTTATGCCCATTGGGCCTTTTGAATGGGCCATCTCTCAAGGTTGGGACTGTGAACAGTTAACACATAAAGGGATTGTGCCCTCAACATGACGGGTGCGATCATACCAGAACTAATTCACCGGATCCCATCAGAACTCTGAAGTTAAGCGTGCTTGGGCAAGAGTAGTACTAGGGTGGGTAACCCCCTGGGAAGTCCTCATGTTGCACCCCCTTTTCAATTTTTTTTGCCCTGGTTAGGGCTGCCAAGATACTTTATCCACCAATTCACTATTACCTAATCCCACGGAACATTGGGCAAGACAACTGCGCTTCACGTAGAGGCTGGGCCAGTAAACCGAGGGCGTAGGGTTTATGACCAGGTCTCCGTCGCTCCGGTGCCCATAACTTTTGATCCGTAAGGAGTTATGCGGCGCACAACATACCGTTGCAAAGTTCTCTGAGACCTCTGTGACGGGGGCAGCCAGCATGCTCGATGAGCCCATTTTTGGAGCCCAAAATCGATCGTTTTCATCAGTTTGCAGCCATTTTCTTCTTTTGCCCTATTTTTTCATCCCCGATCGTACGTCGTGAACTGTTAAAAGGACGACAACCTGACTCGCGGGACATCAGAGGGCCCTACAATGTGTCGATATCACGTCTTGGAAGCGTGCAGCGTTGTTTAAGAGGATGGGTTGTCGTTAAGACCATTGGGCCATTTGAATGGGCCATCTCTCTAGGTTCCGACTGTGAACAGTTAACACATAAAGGAATTGTGCCCTCAACATGACGGGTGCGATCATACCAGTACTAATGCACCGCATCCCATCAGAACTCCGAAGTTAATCGTGCTTGGGCGAGAGTAGTACTAGGATGGATGACCCCTGGGGAAGTCCTCGTGTTGTACCCCTTTCCAATTTTTTTTGCCCTGGTTAAGGTTGCCAAGATACTTTATCCACCAAATCTCTATTACTGAATCTCACGGAACATTGGGCAAGACAACTTCGCTTCACGTAGAGGCTCGGCCCACAAAATGAGGGCGTAGGGTTTATGACCAAGTCTCCGTGGCTCCGGTGCCCATAACTTTTGATCCAGTAAGGAGTTACGCGGCGCACAGCATACCGTTGCAAAGCTCTCTAAGAGCTCTACAACGGGGGCAGCCAGCTTGCTCGCTGTGCCCGATTTCGGAGCCCAAAATAGAACGTTTTCATCAGTTTCAGGCCACTTTTATTCTTTTGCTCTGTTTTTCCGTCCCGGATCGTACGTCGTGAATTGTTAAAAGGACGACAACCTGACTCACGGGAGATAAGAGGACCCTACAACGTGTCGATAGCACGTCTTAGCAGGATCCTGCGTTGTTGAAGTGGATGGGTTGTCGTTAAGCCCATTGGGCCTTTTGAATGGGCCATCTCTCTAGGCTGGGACGGTGAACAGTTAACACATAAAGGAATTGTGCCCTCAACATGACAGGTGCGATCATACCATCACTAATACACCGGATCCCATCAGAACTCCGAAGTTATGCATGCTTGGACAAGAATAGTACTAGGATGGGTGACCCCCTGGGAAGTCCTCGTGTTGAACCCCCTTTTCAATTTTTGTTGCCCTGGTTACGGTTGCCAAGATACTTTATCCACCAAATCTCTATTACTGAATCCCACGGAACATTGGGCAAGACAACTTCGCTTTACGTAGAGGCTGGGCCTGATAAACCGAGGGCGTAGGGTATGTGACCAGGTCTCCGTCACTCCGGTGCCCATAACTTTTGATCCGTAAGGAGTTACGCAGCGCACAACATACCGTTGCAAAGCTCTCTGAGACCTCTGTGACGGGGGCAGCTAGCATGCCCGTTGTGCCCGGTTTTGGAGCCCAAAATCGAACGTTTTCATCAGGTTCAGGCCACTTTTCTTCTTTTGCTATGTTTTTCCATCCCGGATCATACATCGTGAACTGTTAAAAGGACGACAACCTGACTCGCGGGACATCAGAGGGCCCTACAACGTGTCGATATCACGTCTTACAAGCATGCTGCACTGTTGAAGCACATGGGTTATCGTTAAGCCCATTGGGCCTTTTGAATGGGCCATCTCTCTAGGCTGGGACTGTGAACAGTTAACACATAAAGGAATTGCGCCCTCAACATGGCGGGTGCGATCATAGCTGCACTAATGCACCGGATCGCATCAGAACTCCAAAGTTAAGCGTGCTTGGGCGAGATTAGTACTAGGATGGGTCACCGCCTGCGAAGTCCTCGTGTTGCACCCCATTTTCAATTTTTTTTGCCCTGGTTAGGGTTGCCAAGATACTTTATCCACCAAATCTCTATTACTGAGTCCCACGGAACATTGGGCAAGACAACTACGCTTCACGTAGAGGCTGGGCCCGCAAACCTAGGGCATAGTGTTTTTGTCCAGGTCTCCGTCGCTCCGGTGCCCATAACTTTTGATTCGTAAGGAGTTACGCAGCACACAGCATTCCGTTGCAAAGCTCTCTAAGTTCTATACGACTAGGGCAGCTAGCTTGCTCGCTGTGCCCTTTTTGGAGCCCAAAATCAAACGTTTTCATCAGTTTCAGGCCACTTTTCTTCTTTTCCTCTATTTTCTCGTCCCGAATAATACGTTGTGAACTGTTCAAAGGACGACAACCTGACTCGCGGGAAGTCAGAAGGCCCTACAATGTGTCGATATAATGTCTTGCGAGGATGCTGCGTTGTTGAAGCGGATGGGTTTTCGTTAACCCTATTGGGCCATTTGAATGGGCCATCTCTCTAGGCTGGGATTGTGAATCGTTAACACATATAGGAATTGTGCCCTCAACATGACGGGTGTGATAATACCAGCACTAATGCACCGGATTCCATCATAACTCCGAAGTTAAGCGTGCTTGGGAGATAGTAGTACTAGGATGGCTGACCCCCTGGGAAGTCCTCGTGTTGCGCCCCCTTTTCAATTTTTTTTGCCTTGGTTAGGGTTACCAAGATACTTTATCCACCAAATCTCTATTACTGAATCCCACGGAACATTGGGCAAGACAACTTCGCTTCAAGTAGAGGCTAGGGCCACAAACCGAGGGCCAAGGGTTTATGACCAGGTTTCTGTCGCTCCGGTGCCCATAACTTTTGATCCGTAAGGAGTTACGCGGCACACAGTATACCATTGGAAAGCACTCTGAGAGCTCTACGACGGGGGCAGCTAGCTTGCTCGCTGTACCCATTTTGGTGCCCAAAATTGAATGTTTTCATCAGTTTCAAGCCGCTTTTCTTCTTTTGCTATGTTTTTCTGTCCAGGATCGTATGTCGTGAACTGTTAAAAGGACGACAACCTGAATCGCGGGACATCAGAGGGCCCTACAATGTGTTGATATCACGTCTTGCGAGGATGCTGCGTTGTTGAAGCGGATGGGTTTACTTTAAGCACATTGGGCCTTTTGAATGGGCCATCTCTCTAGGCTGGGACGGTGAACCGTTAACACATATAGGAATTGTGCCCTCAACATGACGGGTGCGGTCATACCAGCACTAATGCACCGGATCCCATCAGAACTCCGAAGTTAAGCTTGTTTGGGCGAGAGTAGTACTAGGATGGGAGACCCCCTGGGAAGTCCTCGTGTTGCACCCCCTTTTCAATTTTTTTTGCCTAAGTTAGGGTTGCCAAGATACTTTATCTACCAAATCTCTATTACTGAGTCCCACGGAATATTGGGCAGGAGAACCTCGCTTCACGTAGAGGCTGGGCTCGATAAACTGAGGGCGTAGGGTTTGCGACCAGGTCTCCGTCGCTCCGGTGCCCATAACTTTTGATCCGTAGTGAGTTACGCGGCGCACAGCATACCGTTGCAAAGCTCTCTGAGAGCTCTGTGACGGGGGCAGCTAGCATGCTCGTTGTGCCCATTTTTGGAACCCAAAATTGAACGTTTTCATCCGTTTCAGGCCACTTTTCTTCTTTTGCTCTGTTTTCCGTCCCAGATCATACATCGTGAACAGTTAAAAGGACGAAAACCTGACTCGCGGGACATCAGAGGGCCATACAACGTGTCGATATCAAGTCTTTCAAGCATGCTGCATTGTTGAAGCGGATGGGTTGTCGTTAAGCCCATTGGGCCTTTTGAATGGGCCATCTCTCTAGGCTGGGACTGTGAACAGTTAACACATAAAGGAATTGTGCCCTCAACATGACAGGTGCGATCATACCAGCACTAATGCACCGGATCCCATCAGAACTCCGAAGTTAAGCGTGCTTGGGCGAAAGTAGTACTAGGATGGGTGACCACCTGGGAAGTCGTCGTGTTGCAACCCCATTTCAATTTTTTTTGCCCTGGTTAGGGTTGCCAAGATACTTTATCCACCAAATCTCTATTACTGAATCCCACGGAACATTGGGCAAGAAAACTTCTCTTCACGTAGAGGCTGGGCCCGCAAACCGAGTGCTTAGGGCATGTGACCAGGTTTCCGTCGCTCCGGTACCCATAACTTTTGATCCGTAAGGAGTTACGCGATGCACAGCATACCGTTGCAAATCTCTCTGAGAGCTCCACGACGGGGGCAGCCAACTTGCTCGCTGTGCCCTTTTTGGAGCTCAAAATTGAACGTTTTCATCAATTTTAGGCTACTTTTCTTCATTTGCTCTGTTTTTTCGTGCCGGATCGTACGTCGTGAACTGTTAAAAGGACCACAACGTGACTCGCGGGACATTAGAGGGCCGTACAACGTGTTGATATCACCTCTTGCGAGGATGCTGTGTTGTTGAAGCGGATGGGTTGTCCTTAAGCCTATTGGGACTTTTGAATGGGCCATCTCTCTAGGCTGGGACTGTGAACCGTTAAAACATATAGGAATTGTGCCCTCAACATGACAGGTGCAATCATTCCAGCACTAATGCACCGAATCCCATCGGAACTCCGAAGTTAAGCGTGCTTGACCGAGAGTAGTACTAGGATGGGTAACCCCCTGGGAAGTCCTCGTGTTGCACCCCCTTTTCAATTTTTTTTGCCTTCGTTAGGGTTGCCAAGATAATTTATCCACCAAATCTCTATTACTGAATCCCACGAAACATTGGGCAAGACAACTTCGCTTCACGTAGAGGCTGGTCACTATAAACCGAGGGCGTAAGGTTTGTGACTAGGTCTCTGTCGCTCTAGTGCCCATAACTTTTGATCCGTAAGGAGTTACGCGGCGCACAGCATACCGTTGCAAAGCTCTCTGAGACCCCTGTGACGGGGGAAACCAGCATGCTCGCTGTGCCCATTTTTGGAGACCAAAATTGATCATTTTCATCAGTTTCAGGCCACTTTTCTTCTTTTTCTCTATTTTTCTATCCCGAATCGTACGTCGTGAACAGTTAAAAGGACGACAACCTGACTCGCGGGACATCAGAGGGCCCTACAACGTGTCGATATCACGTCTTGCAAGCGTGCTGCGTTGTTTAAGCAGATGGGTTTTCGTTAGGCCCATTGGGCCATTTGATTGGGCCATCTCTCTAGGCTGCGATTGTGAACAGTTAACGCATAAAGGAATTGTGCCCTCAACATGACGGGTGCGATCATACCAGCACTAATGCACCGGATCCCATCACAACTCCGAAGTTAGGCGTGCTTGGGGGATAGTAGTACTAGGATGGCTGACCCCCTGGGAAGTCCTCGTGTTGCACCGCTTTTCAATTTTTTTTGCCCTGGTTAGGGTGGCCAAGATACTTTATCCACCAAATCTCTATTACTGAATCCCACGAAACATTGGGCAAGACAACTTCGCTTCACGTAGAGGCTGGGCCCGCAAATCGAGGGCCTAGGGTTTGTGACCAAGTCTCCGTGGCTCCGGTGCCCATAACTTTTGATCCATAAGGAGTTACGCGGCGCACTGCATACCGTTGCAAAGCACTCTAAGAGCTCTACGGCGGGGGCAGCCAGTTTGCTCACTGTGCCCGATTTCGGAGCCCAAAATCGAACGTTTTCATCAGTTTCAGGCCACTTTTCTTCTTTTGCTCTGTTTTTCTGTCTCGGATCGTACGTCGTGAACTGTTAAAAGGACGACAACCTGACTCGTGGGAGATCAGAGGACCCTACAACATGTTGATATCACGTCTTGCGAGGTTGCTGCGTTGTTGAAGCGGATGGGTTGTCGTTAAGCCCATTGGGCCTTTTGAATGGGCCATCTCTCTAGGCTGGGATTGTGAATCGTTAACACATATAG
Source organism: Ehretia macrophylla (assembly GCA_037974665.1). Taxonomy (NCBI): domain Eukaryota; kingdom Viridiplantae; phylum Streptophyta; class Magnoliopsida; order Boraginales; family Ehretiaceae; genus Ehretia; species Ehretia macrophylla. The sequence goes on along the minus strand of CM075765.1, from coordinate 82,676,156 downwards.
GAATTGTGCCCTCAACATGAAGGGTGCCATCATACTAGCACTAATGCACCGGATCCCATCAGAACTCCGAAGTTAAGCGTGCTTGGGCGAGAGTAGTACTAGGATAGGTGACCCCCTGGGAAGTCCTCGTGTTGCACCCCTTTTTCAATTTTTTTTGCTCTGGTTAGGGTCGCCAAGATACTTTGTGCACCAAATCTCTATTACTGAGTCCCACGGTCTATTGGGCAAGACAAGTTCGCTTCACGTAGAGGCTAGGCCCGATAAACCGAGGGCATAGGGTATGTGACTAGGTCTCCGTCGCTCCGGTGCCCATAACTTTTGATCCGTAAGGAGTTACGCGGCGCACAGGATACCATTGCAAAGCTCTCTGAGACCTCTGTGATGGGGGCAGCCATTATGCTCGCTGTGCCCGTTTTTGGAGCCCAAAATCGGACGTTTTCATCAGTTCAAGCCACTTTTCTTCTTTTGCTCTGTTTTTCTGTCCCGGATCATACATCGTGAACTGTTAAAAGGACGATAACCTGACTCGCGGGACATCAGAGGGCCCTACAACGTATCGATATCACGTCTTGCAAGCATGCTGCATTGCTGAAGCGGATGGGTTGTCGTTAAGCCCATTTGGCCTTTTGAATGGGCCAACTCTCTAGGCTAGGATTGTGAACAGTTAACACATAAAGGAATTGTGCCCTCAACATGACTGGTGCGATCATACCAGCACTAATGCACCGGATCCCATCAGAACTCCGAAGTTAAGCGTGCTTGGGCGAAAGTAGTACTAGGATGGGTGACCACCTGGGAAGTCGTCGTGTTGCAACCCCATTTCAATTTTTTTTGCCCTGGTTAGGGTTGTCAAGATACTTTATCCACCAAATCTCTATTACTGAATCCCACGGAACATTGGGCAAGAAAACTTCTCTTCACGTAGAGGCTGGGCCCGCAAACCGAGGGTGTAGGGTATGTGACCAGGTTTCCGTCGCTCCGGTACCCATAACTTTTGATCCGTAAGGAGTTACGCGATGCACAGCATACCGTTGCAAATCTCTCTGAGAGCTCCACGACGGGGGCAGCCAACTTGCTCGCTGTGCCCTTTTTGGAGCCCAAAATTGAACGTTTTCATCAGTTTTAGGCTACTTTTCTTCATTTGCTCTATTTTTCCGTGCCGGATCGTACGTCGTGAACTGTTAAAAGGACCACAACGTGACTCGCGGGACATTAGAGGGCTGTACAATGTGTTGATATCACCTCTTGCGAGGATGCTGTGTTGTTGAAGCGGATGGGTTGTCCTTAAGCCTATTGGGACTTTTGAATGGGCCATCTCTCTAGGCTGGGACTGTGAACCGTTAAAACATATAGGAATTGTGCCCTCAACATGACAGGTGCAATCATTCCAGCACTAATGCACCGAATCCCATCGGAACTCCGAAGTTAAGCGTGCTTGACCGAGAGTAGTACTAGGATGGGTAACCCCCTGGGAAGTCCTCGTGTTGCACCCCCTTTTCAATTTTTTTTGCCTTCGTTAGGGTTGCCAAGATAATTTATCCACCAAATCTCTATTACTGAATCCCACGAAACATTGGGCAAGACAACTTCGCTTCACGTAGAGGCTGGGCCAGCAAATCAAGGGCGTATGGTTTGTGACCAGGTCTCCGTCGCTCCGGTACCCATAACTTTTGATCCGTAAGGAGTTACGCGGCGCACAGCATACCGTTGCAAAGCTCTCTGAGACCCCTGTGACGGGGGAAACCAGCATGCTCGCTGTGCCCATTTTTGGAGACCAAAATTGATCGTTTTCATCACTTTCATGCCACTTTTCTTCTTTTTCTCTATTTTTCTGTTCCGAATCGTACGTCGTGAACAGTTAAAAGGACGACAACCTGACTCGCGGGACATCAGAGTGCCCTACAACGTGTCGATATAACGTCTTGCAAGCGTGCTGCGTTGTTTAAGCAGATGGGTTGTCGTTAGGCCCATTGGGCCATTTGAATGGGCCATCTCTCTAGGCTGCAACTATGAACAGTTAACGCATAAAGGAATTGTGCCCTCAACATGACGGGTGCGATCATACCAGCACTAATGCACCGGATCCCATCACAACTCCGAAGTTAGGCGTGCTTGGGGGATAGTAGTACTAGGATGGCTGACCCCCTGGGAAGTCCTCGTGTTGCACCGCTTTTCAATTTTTTTTGCCCTGGTTAGGGGTGCCAAGATACTTTATCCACCAAATCTCTATTACTGAATCCCACGGAATATTGGGCAAGAAAACTTCTCTTCACGTAGTGGCTGGGCCCGCAAACCGAGGGCGTAGGGTATGTGACCAGGTTTCCGTCACTCCGGTGCCCATAACTTTTGATTCGTAAGGAGTTACGCGGCGCACTGGATACCGTTGCAAAGCACTCTAAGAGCTCTACGGCGGGGGCAGCCAGCTTGCTCGCTGTGCCCGATTTCGGAGCCCAAAATCGAACATTTTCATCAGTTTCAGGCCACTTTTCTTCTTTTGCTCTGTTTTTCCGTCCCGGATCGTACGTTGTGAACTGTTAAAAGGACGACAACCTGACTCGTGGGAGATCAGAGGACCCTACAACATGTTGATATCACGTCTTGCGAGGTTGCTGCGTTGTTGAAGCGGACGGGTTGTCGTTAAGCCCATTGGGCCTTTTGAATGGGCCATCTCTCTAGGCTGGGACTGTGAACCGTTAACACATATAGGAATTGTGCCATCAACTTGACGGCTGCCATCATACTAGCACTAATGCACCGGATCCCATCAGAACTCCGAAGTTAAGCGTGCTTGGGCGAGAGTAGTACTAGGATAGGTGACCCCCTGGGAAGTCCTCGTGTTGCACCCCTTTTTCAATTTTTTTTGCCCTGGTTAGGGTTGCCAAGATACTTTATCCACCAAATCTCTATTACTGAGTCCGACGATATATTGGGCAAGACAACTTCGCTTCACGTAGATGCTAGGCCCGATAAACCGAGGGCATAGGGTATGTGACCAGGTCTCCGTCGCTCCGGTGCCCATAACTTTTGATCCGTAAGGAGTTACGCGGCGCACAGCATACCATTGCAAAGCTCTCTGAGACCTCTGTGACGGGGGCAGCCATCATGCTCGCTGTCCCCGTTTTTGGAGCCCAAAATCGAACGTTTTCATCAGTTCAAGCCACTTTTCTTCTTTTGCTCTGTTTTTCCGTCCCGGATCATACATCGTGAACTGTTAAAAGGACGATAACCTGACTCGCGGGACATCAGAGGGCCCTACAACGTATCGATATCACGTCTTGCAAGCATGCTGCATTGCTGAAGCGGATGGGTTGTCGTTAAGCACATTGGGCCTTTTGAATGGGCCAACTCTCTAGGCTAGGACTGTGAACAGTTAACACATAAAGGAATTGTGCCCTCAACATGACGGGTGCAATCATACCAGCACTAATGCACCGGATCCCATCAGAACTCCGAAGTTAAGCGTGCTTGGGCGAGAGTAGTACTAGGATGGGTGACCCCTTGGGAAGTCCTCGTGTTGCACCCTCTTTTCAATTTTTTTTGCCCTGGTTAAGGTTGCCAAGATTCTTTATCCACCAAATCTCTATTATTGAGTCCCACGGAACATTGGGCAAGACAATTTCGCTTCACGTAGGGGCTGGGCCCGCAAACCGAGGGCGTAGGGTTTATGACAAGGTCTCCGTCGCTCTGGTGCCCATAACTTTTGATCCGTAACGAGTTACACGGCGCACAGCATATCGTTTCAAAACTCTCTGAGTGCTGTACAATGGGGGCAGGTAGCTTGCTCGCTTTACCTTTTTTCGAGCCCAAAATCGATCGTTTTCATCAGTTTCAGGTCACTTTTCTTCTTTTGATTTGTTTTTTCGACCCGGATCATACGGTGTGAACTGTTCAAAGGCCGACTACCTGACTCGCGGGACGTCAGAGGGCCCTACAACGTGTCGATATAATGTCTTGCGAGGATGCTGCGTTGTTGAACCAGATGGGTTGTCGTTAAGCCTATTGGGCCATTTGAATGGGCCATCTCTCTAGGCTGGGATTGTGAATCGTTAACACATATCGGAATTGTGCCCTCAACATGACGGGTGCGTTCATACCAGCACTAATGCACCGGATCCCATCCGAACTCCAAAGTTAAGCGTGCTTGGGCGAGAGTAGTACTAGGATGGGTGACCCCCTGAGAAGTCCTCGTGTTGCACCCCCTTTTCAATTTTTTTTGCCTTGGTTAGGGATACCAAGATACTTTATCCACCAAATCTTTATTATTGAAGCCCATGGAACATTGGGTAAGAAAACTTCGCTTCACGTAGAGGCTGGGCCTACAAACCGAGGGCCTAGGGTTTGTGACCAGGTTTTCGTCGCTCCGATGCCCATAACTTTTGATCCGTAAGGAGTTACGCTGCGAACAACATACCGTTGCAAAACTCTCTGAGAGCTCTACGACGGGGGCAGCAAGCTTGCTCGTTGTACCCGTTTCTGGTGCCCAAAATTGAACGTTTTCATCAGTTTCAGGCCACTTTTCTTCATTTGCTCTATTTTTCCATCCCGGATGGTATGTCGTGAACTGTTAAAAGGACAACAACCTGACTCGCGGGACATTAGAGGGCCCTAAAATGTGTTGATATCATGTCTTGCGAGGATACTGCTTTGTTGAAGCGGATGGGTTGTCGTTAAGCCCATTGGGCCTTTTGAATGGGCCATCTCTCTAGGCTGGGACTGTGAACCGTTAACACATATAGGAATTGTGCCCTCAACATGACGGGTGTGGTCATGCCAGCATTAATGCACTGGATCCCATCAGAACTCCGAAGTTAAGCGTGCTTGGGCGATAGTAGTGAAAGGATGGGTGACCCCCTGGGAAGTCCTCGTGTTGCACCCCATTTTCAATTTTTTTTACCCTGGTTAGTGTTGCCAAGATACTTTATCCACCAAATCTCTATTACTGAATCCCACGGAACATTGGGCAAGACAACTTCGCTTCACGTGGAGGCTGGGCCCGCAAACCGAGTGCATAGGGTTTGTGACCAGGTCTCCGTCGCTCCGGTTCCCATAACTTTTGATCCGTAAGGAGTTACGCGCCGCACAGCATACCGTTGCAATACTCTCTGAGTGCTCTACGACGTGGGTAGCCAGCTTGCTCACTGTGCCCATTTTTGAAGCTCAAAATTGAACGTTTTCATCAGTTTCAGTCCACTTTTCTTCTTTTGCTCTATTTTTCTATCCCAGATCATACGTTGTGAATTGGTAGAAGGACAACAACCTGACTCGCGGGACATTAGAGGGCCCTACAATGTGTCGATATAACGTCTTGCGAGGATGCTACGTTGTTGAAGCAGATTGGTTGTCGTTAAGCCCATTGGGCCTTTTGAATGGGCCATCTCTCTAGGCTAGGATTGTGAACCGTTAACACATATAGGAATTGTGCCCTCAACATGACGGGTGCGATCATACCAGCACTAATGCACCGGATCCCATCAGAACTCTGAAGTTAAGCGCGCTTGGGCGAGAGTAGTATTAGAATGGGTGACCCCCTAGGAAGTCCTCGTGTTACACCCCCTTTTCAATTTTTTTTGCCCTGGTTAGGGTTGCCAAGATACTTTATCCACCAAATCTCTATTACTGAATCCGATGGAACATTGGGCAAGACAGCTTCGCTTCATGTAGAGGCTGGGCCCGATAAACCGAGGGCGTAGGGTTTGTGACCAGGTCCCCGTCGCTCCGGTGCCCATAACTTTTGATCCATAACCAGTTACGTGGCGCACAGCATTCCGTTGCAAAGCTCTATGAGTGCTCTACGACGGTGGTAGCTAGCTTGCTCGCTGTGCCCTTTTTGGAGCCCAAAATCGAACGTTTTAATCAGTTTCGGGCCACTTTTCTTCTTTTGCTCTATTTTTTCGTCCTGGATCATACGTTGTGAACTGTTCAAAGGATGACAACCTTACCAGCTGGACGTCAGAGTGCCTTACAACGTGTCGATATAATGTCTTGCGAGGATGCTGCGTTGTTGAAGTAGATGGGTTGTCGTTAAGCCCATTGGGCCTTTTGAATAGGCCATCTCTCTAGGCTGGGATTGTGAACCGTTAACATATATAGGAATTGTGCCCTCAACATGACGGGTACGATCATACCAACACTAATGCACCGGATCCCATCAGAACTCAGAAGTTAAGCGTGCTTGGCCGAGAGTAGTACTTGGATGGGTGAACCCCTGAGAAGTCCTCGTGTTGCACCCCCTTTTCAGTTTTTTTTGCGCTGGTTAGGGTTGCCAAGATACTTTATCCACCAAATCTCTATTACTGAATCCCACGGAACATATGGCAGGACAACTTCACTTCTCGTAGAGGCTGGGCCTGCAAACCGAGGGCATAGGGTTTGTGACCAGGTCTCCGTCGCTCCGGTGCCCATAACTTTTGATCCGTAAGGAGTTATGCGACGCACAGCATACCATTGCAAAGCTCTCTGAGAGCTCTACGACGGGGACAGCCAGCTTGCTCGCTGTGCCCATTTCTATTCGTTTGCTCAGTTCGCATTTCTTCTTTTGCTTTGTTCTTCTGTCCAAGATCGTACGTCGTGAACTGTTAAAAGGACGACAACCTGACACGTGGGACATCAGAGGGCCCTACAATGTGTTGATATAACGTCTTTCGTGGATGCTGCATTGTTGAAGCGGATGGGTTGTCGTTAAGCCCATTGGGCCTTTTGAATGGGCCATCTCTCTAGGCTGGGACTATGAACCGTAAACACATATAGGAATTGTGCCCTCAACATGACGAGTGCGATCATACCAGCACTAATGCACCGGATCCCATCAGAACTCCGAAGTTAAGCATGCTTGGGAAAGAGTAATACTAGGATGGGTGACCCCTTAGGAAGTCCTCGTGTTGCACCCCTTTTTCAATTTTTTTTGCCCTGGTTAGGGTTGACAAGATACTTTATCCAACAAATCTGTATTACTGAATCCCACGGAACATTGGGCAAGACAACTTTGCTTCACGTAGAGGCTGGGCCCGCAAACCGAGGGTGTAGGGTTTGTGACCAAGTATCCGTCGCTCCGGTGCCTATAACTTTTGATCTGTAATGAGTTACGCGGCGCACAGCATACCGTTGCAAAGCTCTCTGAGAGCTCTACGACGGGGGCAACTAGAATGCTTGCTGTGCCCCTTTTTGGAGCCCAAAAATGAACGTTTTCATCAGTTTCAGGCTATTTTTCTTCTTTTGCTCTGTTTTTCCATCCCAGATCATACGTTGTGAACTGTTAAATGGACGACAACTTGACTCGCGGGGTGTAAAAGGGCCCTACAACTTGTCGATATCACGTCTTGCGAGGATGCTGCGTTGTTGAAGCGGATGGGTTGTCGTTAAGCCCATTGGGACTTTTGAATGGGCCATCTCTCTAGGCTGGGACTGTGAACCGTTAACACATGTAGGAATTGTGCCCGCAACATGATGAGTGTGATCATACCAGCACTAATGCACCGGATCCCATTAGAACTCCGAAGTTAAGCGTGCTTGGGCGAGAGTAGTACTAGGATGGGTGGCCCCTTGGGAAGTCCTCATGTTGCACCCCCTTTTCAATTTTTTTTGCCCTTGTTAGGGTTGCCAAGATACTTTATCCACCAAATCTCTATTACTGAATCCCATGGAACATTGGGCAAGACAACTTCGCTTCACGTAGAGGTTGGGCCCGAGAAATCGAGGGCGTAGGGTTTGTGACCAGGTCTCCGTCGCTCCGGTGCCCATAACTTTTGATCCGTAAGGAGTTACGTGGCGCATAGCATACCGTTGCAAAGCTCTCTGAGAGCTCTACGACAGGGGCAGCCAGCTTGTTCGCTGTGCCCATTTTTGGAACCCAAAATCGAACGTTTTCATCAGTTTCATACCACTTTTCTTCTTTTGCTCTGTTTTTCCGTCCCGGATCATACGTTGTGAACTATAAAAAGGACGACAACCTAACTCGCGGGATATCAGAGGGCCCTACATCATGTCGATATAACGTCTTGCGAGGATGCTGCGTTGTTGAAGCGGATGGGTTGTCGTTAAGCCCATTGGGCCTTTTGAATGGGCCATCTCTCTAGGCTGGGACTATGAACCATTAACACATATAGGAATAGTGCCCTCAACATGACGGGTGCGATCATACCAGCACTAATGCACCAGATCCCATCAGAACTCTGAAGTTAAGCGTGCTTTGGCGAGAGTATTACTATGATGGGTGACCCCGTGGGAAGTCCTCGTGTTGCACCCCCTTTTCAATTTTTTTTGCCCTGGTTAGGGTTGCCAAGATAGTTTATCCACCAAATCTCTATGGCTGAATCCTACGGAACATTGGGCAAGACAACTTCGTTTCACGTAGAGGCAGGCCAGAAAACCGAGGGCGTAGGGTTTGTAACCAGGTCTCCATCGCTCCGATGCCCATAACTTTTGATCCGTAATGAGCTACGCGGCGCACAACATACCGTTGCAAAGCTCTCTGAGAGCTCTACGACAGGAGCAACGAGCATGCTCGCTGTGCCCCTTTTTGGAGCCCAAAATCGAACGTTTTCATCAGTTTCAGGCCACTTTTCTTCTTTTGCTCTATTTTTTCGTCCCGGATCGTACGTCGTGAACTGTTAAAAGGATGACAACCTGACTCGCGGGACATCAGAGGGCCCTACAACGTGTCGATATCACGTCTTGCAAGCATGCTTCGTTGTTGAAGCGGATGGGTTGTCGTTAAGTCCATTGGGCCTTCTGAATTGGCCATCTCTCTAGGCTGGGACAGTGAACAGTTAACACATAATGGAATTGTGCCCTCAACATGACGGGTGCGATCATACCAGCACTAATGCACAGGATCCCATTAGAACTCCGAAGTTAAGCGTTCTTGGGCGAGAGTAGTACTAGGATGGGTGACCCCTTGGAAAGTCCTCATGTTGCACCCCCTTTTCAAATTTTTTTGCCCTGGTTAGGGTTGCCAAGATAATTTATCCACCAAATCTCTATTACTGAGTCCCACGAAAAATTGGGCAAGACAACTTCGCTTCACGTAGAGGCTGGTCACTATAAACCGAGGGCGTAAGGTTTGTGACCAGGTCTCCGTCGCTCCGGTGCCCACAACTTTTGATCCGTAAGGAGTTACATGGCGCACAGCATGCCGTTGCGTAGCTCTCTGAGAGGTCTACGACAGGGGCATGGAGCTTGCTCGTTGTGCCCCTTTTTGGAGCCCAAAAATGAACGTTTTCATCAGTTCCAGGCCACTTTTTTTCTTTTGCCCTATTTTTCTGTCCCGGATCACACATTGTGAACTGTTAAAAGGACGATAACCTGACTCGCGGGACGTCAAAGGGCCCTATAACTTGTCGATACAACGTCTTGCGAGGTTGTTGCGTTGTTGAAGCGGATGGGTCGTCGTTAAGCCCATTGGGCCTTTTGAATGGGCCATCTCTTTAGGCTGGGACTGTGAACCGTTAACACATATAGGAATTGTGCCCCCAACATGATGGGTGCGATTGAACCAGCACTAATGCACCGTATCCCATCAGAACTCCGAAGTTAATCGTGCTTGGGCGAGAGTAGTATTAGGATGGGTGACCCCCAGGGAAGTCCTCGTGTTGCACCCCCTTTTCAATTTTTTTTTCCTTGGTTAGGGTTGCCAAGATACTTTATCCACCAAATCTCTTTTACTGAATCCCACGGAACATTGGGTAAGACAACTTCTTTTCACGTAGAGGCTAGGCCCGATAAATTGAGGGCGTAGGGTTTGTGACCAGGTCTCCGCCGCTCTAGTGCCCATAACTTTTGATCCGTAAGGAGTTACTCGGCGCAAAACATACCGTTGCAAAGCTCACTAGGAGCTCTATGACGGGGCCAGCCAGCATGCTCGCTGTGCCTGTTTTTGGAGCCCAAAATCGGACGTTTTCATCAGTTTCAGACCACTTTTCTTCTTTTGCTCTGTTTTCCGTCCCAGATCATACGTTGTGAAATGTTAAAAGGACGACAACCTGACTCGCGGGACATCAGAGGGCCGTACAACGTGTCGATATAACGTCTTGCGAGGATGCTGCGTTGTTGAAGCGGATGGGTTGTCGTTAAGCCCATTGGGCCTTTTGAATGGGCCATCTCTCTAGGCTGGGACTATGAACTATTAACACATATAGGAATTGTGCCCTCAACATGACGGGTGCGATAATACCAGCACTAATGCACCGGATCCCTTCAGAACTCCGAAGTTAAGCGTGCTTGGGTGAGAGTAGTACTAGGATGGGTGCCGCCCTGGGAAGTCCTCGTGTTGCACCCCCTTTTCAATTTTTTTTGCCCTGGTTAGGGATGCCAAGATACTCTATCCACCAAATCTCTATGACTGAATCCCACGGAACATTGGGCAAGACAACTTCGTTTCACGTCGAGGCTGGGCCAGAAAACCGAGGGCGTAGGGTTTGTCACCAGGTCTCCATCACTCCGATGCCCATAACTTTTGATCCGTAATGATTTACGCGGCGCATAGCATACCGTTGCAAAGATCTCTGAGAGCTCTACGACGAGGGCAGCCAGCTTGCATGCAGTGCCCATTTTTGGAGCCCAAAATCGAATGTTTTCATCAGTTTCAGGCCACTTTTCTTCTTTTGCTCTATTTTTTCGTCCCAGATCATATGTTGTGAATTGTTCAAAGGACGACAACCTGACTCGCGGGATGTCAGGGGGCCCTAAAACGTGTCGATATCACGTCTTGCGAGGATGCTGCGTTGTTGAAGCAGATGAGTGGTCGTTAAGCCCATTGGGCCTTTTGAATGGGCCATCTCTCTAGGCTCGGATAGTGAACCGTTAACACATATAGGAATCGTGCCCTCAACGTGACGCGTGCGATCATACCTGTACTAAAGCACCGGATCCCAACAGAACTCCAAAGTTAAGTGTGCTTGGGAGAGAGTAGTACTTGGATGGGTGACCCCCTGCGAAGTCCTCGTGTTGCATCCCCTTTTCAATATTTTTTGCCCTGGTTAGGGTTGCCACGATACTTTATCCACCAAATCTCTATTACTGAATCCCACGGAACATTGGGCAAGGCAACTTCGCTTCAAGGAGAGGCGTGGGCAGCAAACCGGGGGCATAGGGTTTGGGACCAGGTCTTCGTCGCTCCGGTGCCCATAACTTTTGATCCGTAAGGAGTTACACGGCTCATAGCATACCGTTGGAAAGCTCTCTGAGAGACCTACGACGGGGGCAGCCAGCTTGGTTGCAGTACCCATTTTTCGAGCCCAAAATCGAATGTTTTCATCAGTTTCAGGCCACTTTTCATCTTTTGCTTTGTTTTTCCATCCCGGATCATACATTGTGAACTGTTAAAAGGACGACAACCTGCCTCGCGGGACATCAGAGGGCCCTACAACATGTCGATATCACGTCTTCCAAGCATGCTGCATTGTTGAAGCGGATTGGTTGTCGTTAAGCCCATTGGGCCTTTTGAATGGGCCATCTCTCTAGGCTGGGACTGTGAACAGTTAACACATAAAGGAATTGTGCCCTCAACATTACGGGTGTGATCATACCAGCACTAATGCACTGGATCCCATAAGAACTCCGAAGTTAAGCGTGCTTGGGCGAGAGTAGTACTAGGATGGGTGACCCCTTGGGAAGTCCTCGAGTTGCACCCCCTTTTCAATTTTTTTTGCCCTAGTTAGGGTTGCCAAGATACTTTATCCACCAAATCTCTATTACTGAATCCCATGGAACATTGGGCAAGAAAACTTCATTTCACATAGAGGCTGGGCCCGCAAACAGCGGGCGTAGGGTTTGTGACCAGGTTTCCGTCGCTCCGATGCCCATAACTTTTGATCCATAAGGAGTTACGCGGCGCACAGCAAACCGTTGCAAAGCTCTCTGAGAGCTCTACGACGGGGGCAGCCTGCTTGCTCGTCGTACCCGATTTTGGTGCCCAAAATCGAACGTTTTCATCAGTTTCAGGCCGCTTTTCTTCTTTTTCTCTGTTTTTTCATCCAGGATCGTACGTCGCGAACTGTTAAAAGGACGACAACCTGACTCGCGGGACATCAGAGGGCCCTACAATGTGTTCACATAACGTCTTGTGAGGATGCTGCGTTGTTGAAGCGGATGGGTTGTCGTTAAACCCATTGAGCCTTTTGAATGGGCCATCTCTCTAGGCTGGGACTGTGAACCGTTAACACATATAGGAATTATTCCCTCAACATGGCGGGTGCGATCGTACCAGCACTAATGCACCGGATCCCAACAGAACTACGAAGTTATGCGTTCTTGGGCGAGAGTAGTTCAAGGATGGGTGACCGCCTGGGAAATCCTCGTGATGCACCCCCTTTTCAATTTTTTTTGCCCTGGTTAGGGTTGCCAAGATATTTTATCCACCAAATCTCTATTACTGAATCCCACGGAACATTGGGCAAGACAACTTCGTTTCACGTAGAGGCTGGGCCCGCAAACCGAGGGCGTAGGGTTTGTGACCAGCTCTACGTCGCTCCGGTGCCCATAACTTTTGATTCATAAGGAGTTACGCGGCGCACAGCATACCGTTGCAAAGCTCTCTGAGACCTCTGCGACGGGGGCAGCTAGCTTGCTCGCTGTACCTTTTTTGGAGCCAAAATCCAACATTTTCATCAGTTTCTGGCCACTTTTATTCTTTTGCTCTATTTTTCCGTCCCGGATCAAACGTTGTGAATTGTTAAAAGGATGACAACCTGACTCGCGGGACGTCAGAGGGCCCTACAACGTGTCGTTATAACGTCTTGCGAGGATGCCGCGCTGTTGAACCGGATGGGTTGTCGTTAAGCCCATTGGGCCTTTTGAATGGGCCATCTCTCTAGGCTGGGACTGTGAACCGTCAACACATATAGGAATTGTGCCCTCAACATGACGGGTGCGATCATACCAGCACTAATGCACTGGATCCCATCAGAACTCTGAAGTTTAGCGCGCTTGGGCGAGAGTAGTACTAGAATGGGTGACCCCCTGGGAAGTCCTCGTGTTGCACCCCCTTTTCAATTTTTTTTGCCCTGGTTGGGGTTGCCGAGATACTTTATCCACCAAATCTCTATTACTGAGTCCCACAGAACATTGGGCAAGACAACTTCGCTTCACGTAGAGGCTGGGCTCGATAAACCGATGGCGTAGGGATTGTGACCAGGTCTCCGTCGCTCCGGTACCCATAACTTTTAATCCGTAAGGAGTTACGCGGTGCACAGCATACCGTTGCAAAGCTCTCTGAGTGCTCTACGACGTGGGTAGCTAGCTTGTTCGATGTGCCCATTTTGGAGCCCAAAATCGAACGTTTTCATCAGTTTCAGGCCACTTTTCTTCTTTTGCTCGTTTTTTTCGTCCTGAATCATACGTTATGAACTGTTCAAAGGACGACAACCTGACTCACGGGACATTAGAGGGCCCTTAAACGCGTCGATATCACGTCTTGCGAGGATGCTACGTTGTTGAAGCGGATGGGTTGTTGTTAAGCCCATTGGGCCTTTTGAATGGGCCATCTCTCTAGGCTGGGACCGTGAACTGTTAACACATATAGGAATTGTGCCCTCAACATGATGGATACGATCATACCAGCACTAATGCACCGGATCCCATCAAAACTCCGAAGTTAAGCGTGCTTGGGCGAGAGTAGTACTAGGATGGGTGACCCCCTAGGAAGACCTCGTGTTGCACCCCTTTACATTTTTTTTTGCCCTGGTTAGGGTTGCCAAGATACTTCATCCACCAAATCTCTAGTACTGAATCCCACGGAACATAGGGCAAGACAACTTCGCTTCACGTAGAGGCTGGGCCCGCAAAACGAGGGCGCAGGGTTTGTGACCACGTCTCCGTCACTCCGTTGCCCATAACTTTTTATCCGTAAGGAGTTTCGCGGCGTACAGGATACCGTTGCAAAGCTCTCTGAGAGCTCTACGACGGGGGCAGCCTTCTTGTTCACTGTGCCCGTTTCTGGACCCCAAAATTGAACGTTTTCATCAGTTTCAGGCAGTTTTTCTACTTTTGCTCTGTTTTTCCGTCCAGGATCTTACATTGCAAATAGTTAAAAGGTCGACAACCTGACTCGCGGGACATCAGAGGGCCCTACAACGTGTCGATATAACATCTTGCAAGGATGCTGCGTTATTAAAGCGGATGGGTTGTCGTTAAACCCATTGGGCCTTTTGAATGGGCCATCTCTCTAGGCTGGGACTATGAAGCGTTAAAACATATAGGAATTGTGCCCTCAACATAACGGGTGCGATCATACCAGCACTAATGCACCGGATCCCATCAGAACTCCGAAGTTAAGCGTGCTTGGGCGAGAGTAGTACTATGATGGGTGACCCCTGGGAAGTCCTCGTGTTGCACCCCCTTTTCAATTTTTTTTGCCCTGGTTAGGGTTGCCAAGATACTTTATCCACCAAATATCTATGATTGAATCCCACGGAACATTGGGCGAGGCAACTTCGTTTCACGTAGAGGCTGGGCCCGCAAACCGAGGGCATAGGGTTTGTGACCTGGTCTCCGTCACTCCGGTGCCCATAACTTTTGATCCGTATTGAGTTACTATGCGCACAGCATACCGTTACAAATATCTCTGAGAGCTCTACGACGGGGGCAGCAAGCATGCTCGCTGTGCCAATTTTTGGAGCCCAAATTCGAACGTTTTTATCAGTTTTAGCCCACTTTTCTTCTTTTGCTCTATTTTTCGGTCCCGGATCGTACGTCGTGAACTGTAAAAAGGATGACAACCTGACTCGCGGGACATCAGAGGGCCCTACAATGTGTTGATATCACGTCTTCCAAGTATGCTGCGTTGTTGAAGCGGATGGGTTGTCGTTAAGCCCATTGGGCCTTTTGAGCGGGCCATCTCTCTAGGCTGGGACCGTGAACAGATAACACATAAAGGAATTATGCCCTCAACATGACGGTTGTGATCATACCAGCACTAATTCACCGGATCCCATTAGAGCTCCGAAGTTAAGCGTACTTGGGTGATAGTAGTACTAGGATGGGTGACCACCAGGGAAGTCCTCGTGTTGCACCCCCTTTTCAATTTTTTTTGGCCTGGTTAGGGTTGCCAAGATACTTTGTCCACCAAATCTCTATTACTGAATCCCACGGAACATTGGGCAAGACAACTTCGCTTCACATAGAGGCTGGGCCCGCAGACCGAGGGCGTAGGGTTTGTGACCAGGTTTCCGTCGCTCTGGTGCCTATAACTTTTGATTTGTAAGGAGTTACGCGGCGCACAGCATACCGTTGCAAAGCTCTCTGAGAGCTCTACGACAGGGGAAGCCAGCTTGCTCGCTGGGCCCATTTTTGGAGCCCAAAATCGAACGTTTTCATCAGTTTCTGGCCGTTTTTCTTCTTTTGCTCTGTTTTTCCGTCCAGGATCGTACGTCGTGAACTGTTAAAAGGACGACAACCTGACTCACAGAGAGCCCTAATATGTGTTGATATAACGTCTTGCGAGGATGCTGCATTTTTGAAGTTGATGGGTTGTCGTTAAGCCCATTGGGCCTTTTGAATGGGCCATCTCTCTAGGCTGGGACTGTGAACCGTTAACACATATAGGAATTGTGCCCTCAACATGACGGGTGCGATCATACGAGCACTAGTGCACCGGATCCCATTAGAACTACGAAGTTAAGCGTGCTTGGGCGAGAGTAGTACTAGGATGGGTGACCCCTTGGGAAGTCCTCGTGTTACACCCCCTTTTCAATTTTTTTTGCCATGGTTAGTGTTGCCAAGATACTTTATCCACCAAATATCTTTTATTGAATCCCACGGAACACTGGGCAAGACAACTTCGCTTCACGTAGAGGCTGGGCCTGATAAACCGAGGGCGTAGGGTTTGTGACTATGTCTCCGTCGCTCCGGTGCCCATAACTTTTGATCTGTAATGAGTTACGCGGCGCACAGCATACCGTTGCAAATCTCTCTTAGAGCTCTACGACGGGGGCAGCTAGCATACTCGCTGTGCCCATTTTTGGAGCCCAAATTTGAACGTTTTATTTTGTTTCAGGTCACATTTCTTCTTTTGCTCTATTTTTCCTTCACGGATCGTACGTCGTGAACTGTTAAAACGACGACAACCTGACTCGCGGGACATCAGAGGGCCCTACAACGTGTCGATATCACGTCTTCCAAGCATGCTGCGTTGTTGAAGCGGATGGATTGTCGTTAAGCCCATGGGGCCTTTTGAATGTGCCATCTCTCTAGGCTGGGACAGTGAACTGTTAACACATAAAAGAATTGTGCCCTCAATATTACGGGTGCGATCATACCAGCACTAATGCACCGAATCCCATCATAACTCCGAAGTTAAGCGTGCTTGGGCGAGAGTAGTACTAGGATTGGTGACCACTTGGGAATTCCTCGTGTTGTACTCCCTTTTCAATTTTTTTTGCCCTGGTTAGGGTTGCCAAGATACATTATCCACCAAATCTCTATTACTAAATCCCACGGAACATTGGGCAACACAACATCGCTTCACATAGAGGCTGGGCTCGCAAACCGAGGACGTAGGGTTTGTGACAAGTCTCCGTCGCTCCGGTGCCCATAACTTTTGATCCGCAAGGAGTTACGCGGTGCACAGCATACAGTTGCAAAGCTCTCTGAGAGCTCTACGATGGTGGTAACCAGCTTGCACAGTGTGCCCAATTTTGGAACCAAAAATTGAACGTTTTCATCAGTTTCAGGCCGCTTTTCTTCTTTTGCTCTGTTTTTTCGTCTTGGATCGTACGTCGTGAACTGTTAAAAGGACGACAACCTGACTCGCGGGACATCAGAGGACCCTACAATGTGTCGACATCACATCTTGCAAGGATGCTGCATTGTTGAAGTGGATGGGTTGTCGTTAAGCCCATTGGGCCTTTGGAATGGGCCATCTCTCTAGGCTGGGACTGTGAACCGTTAACACATATAGGAAGTGTGCCCTCAACATGACGGGGTCGATCATACCAACACTAATGCACCGGATGCCATTAGAACTCTGTAGTTAAGCGTGCTTGGGCGATAGTAGTGCAAGGATGGGTGACCCCCTGGGAAGTCCTCGTGTTGCACCCCATTTTCAATTTTTTTTGCCCTGGTTAGGGTTGCCAAGATACTTTATCCACCAAATCTCTATTACTGAATCCCACGGAACATTGGGCAAGACAAATTCGTTTCACGTAGAGGCTGGGCCCGCAAACCGAGGGCGTAGGGTTTGTGACCAGGTCTCCATCACACCGGTGTACATAACTTTTGATCCGTGAGGAGTTATGCAGCTCACAACATACCGTTGCAAAGCTCTTTGAGAGCTCTATGACAGGGGCAGCAAGCTTGATCACTTTACCCATTTTTGGAGCCCAAAATCGAACGTTTGCATCAGTTTCAGGCCACTTTTCTTATTTTGTTCTGTTTTTTTGTCCTGGATCATACGTCGTGAGCTATTAAAAGGACGACAACCTTACTCGCTGGACCTCAGAGGGCCCTACAACGTGTTGATATAACGCCTTGCGAGGTTGCTGCATTGTTGAAGCGGATGGGTTGTCGTTAAGCCCATTGAGCCCTTTGAATGGGCCATCTCTCTAGTCTGGGACTGTGAACCGTTAACACATCTAGGAATTGTACCCTCAACATGATAGGTGCGATCATACCAGCACTAATGCACCGGATCCCATCATAACTCCGAAGTTAAGCGTGCTTGGGCGAGAGTTGCCCTAGGATGGGTGACCCCCTAGGAAGTCCTCGTGTTGCATCTCCCTTTTTCAATTTTTTTTGCCCTGGTTAAGCTTGCCAAGATACTTTATCCACCAAATCTCTTTTACTGAATCCCACGGAACATTGGGCAAGACAACTTCGCTTCACATAGAGGCAGCGCCAGATAAACCGAGGGCGTATGGTTTATGACCAGGTCTCCGTCGCTCCGGTGCCCATAACTTTGGATCCGCAAGGAGTTATGCGGCGCACAGCATACCGTTGCAAAGCCCTCTGAGAGCTCTACGACGGGGGAAACCAACTTGTTTACTGTGCCCATTTTTGGAGCCCAAAATCGAACGTTTTCATCAGTTTCAGACCACTTTTCTTCTTTTGCTGTGTTTTTCCGTCCCGGATCATATGTTGTGAACTGTTCAAGGACGACAACCTGACTCGCGGGACGTCAGAGGGCCCTACAATGTGTCGATATAACATCTTGGGAGGAAGCTGCGTTGTTGAAGAGGATGGGTTGTCGTTAAGCCCATTGGGCCTTTTGAATGGCCATCTCTCTAGGCTGGGATTGTGAACCGTTAAAACATATAGGAATTGTGCCCTCAACATGACGGGTGCGATCATACCAGCACAAATGCACCGGATCCCATCAGAACTCCGAAGTGAAGCGCGCTTGGGCGAGAGTAGTACTAGAATGGCTGACCCCTTGGGAAGTCCTCGTGTTGCACCCCCTTTTCAATTTTTTTTGCCCTGGTTAGGGTTGCCAAGATACTTTATCCACCAAATCTCTATTACTGAATCCCATGGAACATTGGGCAAGACAAGTTCGCTTTACGTAGAGGCTGGGCCCGCAAACCGAGGGCGTAGGGTTTGTGACCAGGTCTCCATCGCTCCGGTGCTCATAACTTTTTATCCGTAAGGAGTTACGCGGCGCACAGCATACCGTTGCAAATCTCTCTGAGAGCTCTACGACGCGGGTAGCCAGCTTGCTCTCTGTGCCCATTTTTGGAGCCCAAAATTGAATGTTTTCATCAGTTTCAGGCTATTTTTCTTCATTTGCTCTGTTTTTCTATCCCGGATCATACGTTATGAATTGTTAAAAGGACGACAACCTGACTCGCGGGATATCAGACGGCCCTACAACGTGTCGATATAATGTCTTTCGAGGATGCTGCGTTGTTGAAGCGGATGGGTTGTCGTTAAGCCCATTGGGCCTTCTGAATGGGCCATCTCTCTAGGCTGGGTCTGTGAACCGTTATCACATATAGGAATTATGCCCTCAACATGACGAGTGCGATCATACCAGCACTAATGCACCAGATCCCATCAGAACTCTAAAGTTAAGCGTTGTTGGGCGAGAGTAGTACTAGGATGGGTGACCCCCTGGGAAGTCCTCGTGTTGCACCCCCTTTTCAATTTTTTTGCCCTGGTTAGGGTTGCCAAGATATTTTATCCACCAAATCTCTATTACTGAATCCTACGGAACATTGGGCAAGACAACTTCGCTTCACGTAGAGGCTGGGCCCGCAAACCGAGGGCGTAGGGTTTGTGACCAGGTTTCTGTCGTTCCGGTGCCCATAAATTTTGATCCGTAAGGAGTTACGCGGTGCACAGCATACCGTTACAAAGCTCTGTGAGACCTCTCCGACGGGGGCAGCCATCATGCTCGCTGTGGCCATTTTTGGAGCCCAAAATCGAACGTTTTCATCTGTTTCAGGCCACTTTTCTTCTTTTGCTCTGTTTTTCCATTCCAAATCGTACGTCGTGAACTGTTAAAAGGACGATAACCTGACTCGCGGGACATCAGTGGGCCCTACAACGTGTCGATATAACGTCTTGTGAGGTTGCTGCGTTGTTGAAGTGGATGGGTTGTCATTAAGCCCATTGGGCCTTTAGAATGGGCCATCTCTTTAGGCTGGCACTGTGAACCATTAACAATATAGGAATTGTGCCCTCAACATGATGGACGCGATCATACCAGCACTAATGCACCGGATCCCTTCAAAACTCTGAAGTTAAGCGTGCTTGGGCAAGAGTAGTACTAGGATGGGTGACCCCCTGGGAATTCCTCGTGTTGCACCCCATTTTCAATTTTTTTTGCCCTGGTTAGGGTCGCCAAGATACTTTATCCACCAAATCTCTGTTACCGAATCCCACGGAACATTGGGCAAGACAACTTCGCTTCACGTAGAGCCTGGGCCCGCAAACCGAGGGCGTCGGGTTTGTGACCAGGTCTCTATCGCTCTGGTGCCCATAATTTTTGATCCGTAATGAGTTACGCGGTGCACAACATACCGTTGAAAAGCTCTCTGAGAGCTCTACGACGAGGGCAGCAGCTTGCTCACTGTGCCCGTTTTTGGTGCCCAAAATTGAACATTTTCATCAGTTTCTGGCCACCTTTCTTCTTTAGCTCTATTTTTCCGTCCCGGATCGTACGTCGTGAACTGTTAAAAGGACTACAACCTGACTCGCGGGACATTATAGGGCCCTATAACATGTCGATATCACGTCTTGCAAGCATGCTGCTTTGTTGAAGCAGATGGGTTGTCGTCAAGCCCATTGGGCCTTTTGAATGGGCCATCTCTCTACGCTCACATAAGGGAATTGTGCCCTCAACATGACGAGTGCGATCATACCAGCACTAATGCACCGGATCCCATCAGAACTCCGAAGTTAAGCATGCTTGGGCGAGAGTAGTACTAGGATGAGTGACCTCCTGGGAAGTCCTCGTGTTGTACCCCCTTTTCAATTTTTTTTGCCCTGGTTAGGGTTGCCAAGATACTTTATCCACCAAATCTCTATTACTAAATCCCACGAAACATTGGGCAAGACAACTTCGCTTGATGTAGAGGCTGTGTAATACCCGAGCCCGGAATGTGAAAATTCTTTGTTTATTATTTTGAAAATTATATTTCTTTAATTTCTTTGTGAATTAATTGTTACTTTCTCGCCATCGCAACGTGCATTGCATTTCAGGAGCGATAGCTAGAGAACGATTTCCAGTCCTCAGCAAATAGTGAAACTAGTATTTAGATGACTTAAATTTTATATTTTAATTGTTGCTAGCTTTAATTGATCTTACCTTAGCTAAAATGGCTTTAAAACGCGCAAAATAGGGCCCTTTGACCAAGTTTTAAGTAGTTTGACCTTGGACCTTTGACCTTTGACCATTTGACACCTTATAAGTTAAAAAAACTAAGCAAAATAAAAAAAAGACAGCAGCAAAACAGCAGCTCTGGCCGTGGCTTTGAAGAGAGAAAAAAAAAAAAACCTTTCAACTTCCAATCGATCAATCTTCGCGAGAGCTCGTGCGGGGTGATTTCTGAGGCAACCAACGTTGTTTTCCTAGCGACTAGGAGTACCTAAGGTGAGGGAAGCATGTTATTTGCGCATTTATACGTTGTGTATGTTAACTTTCTCAATTTTTAGATTTATCCGCAGATCGTTATTTAAAGCGATTTGATGCTTCTAGAATGTTCCTTGGCATTTGTAGAACATGTATTTATAGCTTTGTAACATTTTCTGCGGTTAAATGTTGTGATTGCAATTTAAATTGATCAATGAATAGTAATTTGTGAATAGTAAAACCTTGAAACGTTGAAGTTGCGCTGTTATGCTTTCTGTTGATGTAGAAATGTGCTAGGTACGCTAGAATGCTAAAATGTGTGGTTTTTTTGGGTTGCGTAGTGGAAAAAATGAGAATTAAGCCTTTGGGAAAGTCGGGGTCGTTTAGGTCGGCTTTAACGTTTTCTCGTTTTGCGTGTTGGCATTGCTTCGGGAAGCCATGGAAGCACTTTTGGTGCGATTATGGCGTTGGTTGGGTGTTTGGTTGTTATAGTTGTAGTTCAAACGAGAAAGGGGGAAATCGGGGCTTTGCGCGAGTTCTAGGGTAAAGTAAGGTTTCGGGGTCTTTAGACGTGCCTTATGGTGACCTAGG
The DNA here is from genome assembly GCA_037974665.1 of Ehretia macrophylla. NCBI lineage: Eukaryota > Viridiplantae > Streptophyta > Magnoliopsida > Boraginales > Ehretiaceae > Ehretia > Ehretia macrophylla. Next base: position 82,654,564 of record CM075765.1, on the reverse strand, counting down.
AGGGTTGGCGAAGTCGGTTTCCAGAACTCGTAGGTCGTTTTGGAAATGGTAGCGTTTTGATAGTTGGGGCCGATTTGTGTTTTGTGTGATTTCTTGTCTTTATGCTTATAGAATGCTTAGAATTACTTGGAATACTTGTTTGAGTTGTTTTGGATTGAATTGCTTATCAAATTGCTGCTATTGCGTGCGAGAGTAACCTTCTTTGTTATTCTCCCACGTGTGGCTTTATCGCTTGTTTTTCGTCTTGTATCGAGTCTTGCATTGCATAGTGTCTCGCGCGTGAGTGATGGGCCTCTCTGGGTAGCCTTGGGTTGCCAGTGTTGGTTGCTCTAGCTCCGCTGCTATTCCTTTTCTCGCTTGGGTTGCCTCCCAGGGAGAGTTGGGGCGTAGGTTGGTGGGTACTTCCGGAGTATTCCAAACTGGTGTTATAAGGTGGTTTTGGGCCGGCGCGTCGTCATCGAATTCGTGTTTGAAAGTTGCTCGTGAAAAGAGTATCGTATCCTTTGATTGAGTGTTTGCAACTTTAAATACTTGCCTTGCTTTATTGTTGGCTTTGGATGTAACTTATATGATTTGTATGTATTGCTTGGCTAATTGCATTGCATACTCCTTTCGTCTCCGTCCTTGAGACCAATTGCCCTCACTGAGCAATAGTTTTTGCTCATTCCTCTCTATACTATGTTTTTACAGGAGTAGTTGAAGCAGACCCTCTCGAGGTAATTGAGGAGGAGGAGCAGGTGGAGGTGTTTCCGTGATAGCACTTCTCTGCTTTGGCTGGTGGTTGGTTACCAGTTTTTGTGCGAACCTTGCTTGTTATGTATATTGCGTGAAGGTCGCTTAATTTTGAGGCTTGTAGCCTTGTATGTATTTTCCTATTTTGAGACCTTTAATGGTCCTATGTTGTAATGGATTAAAGTTTGTAAAATTGTAAACTTATACTCTGATGACTAGTGAAGAAATGCATGCTAATAGCTAACGGTTTAGTGGCATAAATACCTGTGTAGTATGCATGGCATTTTTGGTTTGGAAAGTTGGTTAATAAGAGAATGTATATTTTAAAGAAAGTTAGATTGTTTTGATTATTTTATGTCTTTCGCAAGTATTATATTGATTATAGGGTTTTCGGATCGTCCGCGGTACAGAGGAGACTCCTTCCGTGTGTCAGGTCCAGGCTTGGCCTTTTGCGGGGTCGGGTCGAGGCGTGACATCTTTAGGTGGTATCAGAGCATGATAGTCTTGCATGAGCCGGGATATGATTCTCGGTCTGTGGGGTAATGGTCTAAAATGCTAAAGTGTTTATGTATGATTGCTAAGTGAAAAGAAAATGTTATAACATGACTTTGTGAACTTGGAATGTTTGTGTGTTTAAGTGGAATAGTTTGGCAAGTTAAACTTGTCTTATGTGAATTGTGAGATAGAATATTGGATTGTTATTGACTTGAGTGTTATCTAATCTTATGTGCTATATTTCTGTCTATAAACTGCTTTTAAATGTTGCCAGTTATTGTGAGTTGCTACTATGCTGCCACGTCGTGGTACTCAAGGTATAGGATCAGATGAAGAGGCAGCAGAACAGGGTCAGCAGCCGTTGCCTGAGCAGTTTATGGCTACTATGACTACTGCAGTAGACCGGATTACACAGGTGCTACATGAGCAGAGGCAGGACCGGATTAATCCCCAGGGAAATCAAGCTAATCCTGGTGGACAGGGGTACAGAGTTGAGAACAATCAGTTAGAGAAATTTCTGAGGCACGAGCCGGGAAAGTTCTTCGGGGAGCCGGATGATGAGGCGGCTGAGAGATGGATTAATCGAGTTGAGAAGATTTTCACCGCTTTGAGGTACACCGATGAGGCAAGAATAGATTATGCATCATTTTTATTTGAGGGTGATGCAGAGCAGTGGTGGAATACTGTTAGATTGAGGTGGGATTGTGAGGATGTTCCACACTTATGGGATGATTTTGTAAGTGAGTTACGGGACAAATATATTCCCGAGATGGCTATGGAGAGGAGGGAAGATGAGTTTGTGGCCCTGAAATAGGGGAATATGACTGTTGCACAGTACGAGGCTAGGTTTGTTAGCCTGTCGAGGTATATGCCCGAGTTGGTACGGCCGGCTAGGAGGATGATACATAGGTTTGTCCGTGGGCTGAGAATGGACATTTAATTACATTTGACTGGGCAGACCTACACTACTTTTCTCGAGGCATTTCAGGCAGCCTCGAAGTTTGAGAAACGGAAGGCTGAGATGTTAGCTGAGAACAGTCAGCCGAGTAAGAAGCAGTATTTGGGCCAGAGCAGCCAGAGTCAGCCGAGGCAGTATCAGGCTTCTGCATAGGGTCCTCAGCAGCGTCCGTATCAGCCACAGCAGCAGATTCAGGCTAGGCCAGCTGTGACTAGACCCCAGCAGGGAGGTACAGTTCCTACCCCTGCCAGAGCCCCAACACCTACAGGAAACACTGCGGTTAGGCAAAATCAGCAGTGTAATTATTGTAATCGACCAGGGCATATTGAGGCTAACTGCTGGAGGAAGAGTGGTAAATGTACGGGTTGTGGCGGTGATGACCATAGGGTGAGGGATTGCCCTAAATATAATAATGTTCAGGGCCGTGGTGGAGGCCAAGGTGTTCAGAATAGGGCTGCAGGTGCACGACCAGCACAGAGAGTTCAGGCTAGGGTTTTTGCACTGGATGCAGAGGAGCTGCCCGATAATACAGCTATTGTGGAAGGTACTTTTCTTCTCAATACTCAGCCAGTTAAAGTTTTGATTGATCCTGGAGCTACACATTCGTTTATAACTCCTGCATGTGCACGATCTGTGAATGTTTGCATTGATAATTTGCCTCATGAAGTTGAAGTTAGTACTCCTTTGGGTGAAAAATTTGTTACTGAGTCTATTTGCAAATCTTGTGATATATGTATTGAGAACCGTAAATTTCCTGCTGATTTAAATATATTTCCATTCCGTGACTTTGAAATCATTTTGGGAATGGACTGGTTGGGAAAGTATTATGCTCAGTTGGATTGTAGAACAAAGGTCGTTTATCTTAAGGTTCCTGACCTACCGGTACTAGAGATTGTTGGGAACTGCAGGGCTGCCCGCATTCCACTTTTATCAGCGATCAAGACTTCTAAGTTGTTGAATAGGGGTTGTGAAGCTTACTTAGCCTATTTGATCAATCAACCTACTGATAAGTTGAGTTTGAATGAGGTTCCGATTGTTAGAGACTTCCCTGGTGTATTTCCCGAGGAATTACCGGGTTTACCACCGGATAGGGAGATTGAGTTCGTGATTGATCTTGTGCCAGGCACTGCGCCAATTTCTAGGAGTCCTTATAGAATGGCATCGGCTGAACTTCAGGAGTTAAAAATTCAGCTTCAGAACTTGCTTGAGAAAGGGTTTATACAACCTAGTTCTTCGCCGTGGGGCGCACCTGTGTTGTTTGTGAGAAAGAAAGATGGCACGCTACGGTTATGCATTGATTACAGGGGACTTAATCAAGTCACGATTAAGAACAAATACCCCTTGTCGTTGATTGAAGAATTGTTTGACCAGTTGCAGGGTGCGAGTGTTTACTCCAAATTTGACTTGAGGTAGGGCTACTATCAACTTAGGATTCGAAGTGACGATATACCAAAGACGGCATTCAGGACTAGATATGGCCACTATGAGTTTGTTGTGTTGCCGTTTGGATTGACGAATGCACCAGCCGCATTCATGGACTTGATGCAGAGGGTCTTTCGGCCTTACCTTGATCAGTTTGTCGTGATCTTTATTGACGACATTTTAGTGTATTCGAAGAACGAGGCTGAACATGAGCAACACTTGAGGATTGTGCTTCAGACTTTGCAGGAAAGCAAGCTTTTTGCTAAATTCAGCAAGTGTGAGTTCTGGTTGAATCAGATATCTTTTCTAGGCCATATCATTTCAGACCGAGGAATTTCAGTGGATCTAGCTAAGATTGAGGTTGTTTCATCTTGGAAGAGACCTGAGACGGTGTCAGAGATTCGGAGTTTTCTTGGATTGGCAGGTTACTACCGGAGATTTGTTAAAGACTTTTCTAAAATTTCTGGACCTTTGAGCCAGTTGACTCAGAAGAAAGTTGCTTACAACTGGGATGCCAAATGTGAATCCAGTTTCCAAGAATTGAAGAAGAGACTAACTACAGCTCCTATACTAGCTTTACCTGAGGGAACAGAGAACTTTGTTGTCTACAGTGATGCATCTAAGGAAGGTTTGGGCTGTGTTTTAATGCAGAATGGTAAGGTGATTGCCTATGCTTCTAGGAAATTGAAACCTTATGAAGTCAACTACCCTACACATGATCTTGAGTTAGCTGCAGTTGTGTTTGCTTTGAAGAAGTGGCGTCATTACTTGTGGGGTTGCAGATTTGAAATATTTACTGACCACAAGAGTCTCAAGTATTTGTTTTCACAGAAGGATCTAAATATGAGGTAGCGGAGATGGCTAGAGCTATTGGGTGGTTATAACTGTTCTATTAACTATGTGCCAGGTAAGGCAAATGTTGTTGCTGATGCTTTGAGCCGAAAGGCTACTGTTGCAAGCTTGATTATCAAGGACTGGGAGACTTTGGAAGAAATTTGTTCATGGAAACCAGAAGCTACTGAGGTAGGGATTCGATTTGCTAGTTTACAGATTCAGTCAGGATTGCTAGCACAGATCAGAGAGGCTCAGAAGACTGATCCTCACATCTTGAAGATCCAAGAAAAAGCTAAAGGGGGAGAGTCGGAGTTTAAATTACATGCAGATGGCATCTTCAGATTCAGGGATAGAGTATGTGTTCCTGATGATCCGACTTTGAAGAATGAGATCCTGTCCGAGGCACATAATTCGAGGTATACGATTCACCCGGGCAGTACAAAAAATGTATAGAGATTTGAAGCAACACTTCTGGTGGAACAATATGAAGAGGGAGATTGCTGGGTATGTATCCAGGTGTTTGACTTGTCAGAGGGTTAAAGTTGAGCATCAGAGGCCAGCCGGACTTCTACAGCCGTTGTCGATTCCGCAATGGAAGTGGGTACATATAACAATGGACCTTGTGACCGATCTTCCTAGATCTCCGAGATGATGTGATTCTGTTTGGGTTGTGGTGGACCGCTTGACTAAAGTTACACATTTTATTCCTGTGAACAAACAGGATAGCCTTGATAAGTTAGCTGAACTTTATGTTGCTAATATTGTGAGATTGCATGGTGTGCCACAGAGTATAGTGTCAGATAGGGATCCCAGATTCAGATCTCGTTTTTGGCAGAAGTTGCAAGAGGCCATGGGAACTAAGTTGAGCTTCAGTACTGCTTATCATCCGCAAACTGATGGCCAGTCTGAGAGAACCATCAGGATCTTGGAAGACATGCTTCGGGCATGTGTGCTTGACTTTGGGAAGAATTGGGAGAAGTTTTTGCCTTTAGCGGAGTTCGCCTACAACAATAGTTATCAATCTACTATAGGTATGGCTCCCTACGAGGCGTTGTATGGTCGTAAATGTAGATCCCCATTATATTGGGAAGAGGTTGGAGAGATGAGAACAGTTGATCCGACTGTGTTACCTGAGATGATTAAGATGGTAGATAATGTTCACCTTATTCGCCAGCGTATGCTTACAGCTCAGAGTCGTCAGAAGAGTTATGCGGATAAGCACCGTCGGGATCTTGAGTTTGATTTGGGAGATTGGGTATTTCTTAAGATTTCTCCACGGAAGGGTTTGATTCGGCACGGTAAGAGCGGGAAGCTTAGTCCTAGGTATGTGGGTCCGTATGAGATCACCGAAAAGGTAGGTCCTTTGGCTTATCGATTAGCTTTGCCTCCGAGCTTGTCGAGACTGCACGATGTGTTCCACGTGTCTATGCTGAAGAAGTATCATCCAGACCCTTCACATGTACTTGAACCAGAGCCTTTGCAGATTGAAGAAAAGTTATCTTCTGAAGAGAAACCGATTAGAATTGTGGATCGGAATATTCAGGAGCTTCGCAGAAAGAGTATTCCGTTAGTAAAGGTTATGTGGGATCATCATGGGTTTGAGAAAGCGACTTGGGAAAGAGAGGGCCAAGTTCGGGATGAGTATCTGGGGTTGTTTGTTGACCAGGTAAGAATGGGGTGGGCGGAAGTGGTTTAAGGGGGAGAGGATGTAATACCCGAGCCCGGAATGTGAAAATTATTTGTTTATTATTTTGAAAATTATATTTCCTTAATTTCATTGTGAATTAATTGTTACTTTCTCGCCGTCGCAACGTGCATTGCATTTCAGGAGCGATAGCTAGAGAACAATTTCCAGTCCTCAGCAAATAGTGAAACTAGTATTTAGATGACTTAAATTTTATATTTTAAATGTTGCTAGCTTTAATTGATCTTACCTTAGCTAAAATGGCTTTAAAACGCGCAAAATAGGGCCCTTTGACCAAGTTTTAAGTAGTTTGACCTTGGACCTTTGACCTTTGACCATTTGACACCTTATAAGTTAAAAAAACTAAGAAAAATATAAAAAAAAGACAGCAGCAAAACAGCAGCTCTGGCCATGGCTTTGAAGAGAGAAAAAAAAAACCTTTCAACTTCCAATCGATCAATCTTCGTGAGAGCTCGTGCGGGGTGATTTTCGAGGCAACCAACGTTGTTTTCCTAGCGACTAGGAGTACCTAAGGTGAGGGAAGCATGTTATTTGCGCATTTATACGTTGTGTATGTTAACTTTCTCAATTTTTAGATTTATCCGCATATCGTTATTTAAAGCGATTTGATGCTTCTAGAATGTTCCTTGGCATTTGTAGAACATGTATTTATAGCTTTGTAACATTTTCTGCGGTTAAATGTTGTGATTGCAATTTAAATTGATCAATGAATAGTAATTTGTGAATAGTAAAACCTTGAAACGTTGAAGTTGCGCTGTTATGCTTTCTGTTGATGTAGAAATGTGCTAGGTACGCTAGAATGCTAAAATGTGTGGTTTGTTTGGGTTGCGTAGTGGGAAAAACGAGAATTAAGCCTTTGGGAAAGTCGGGGTCGTTTAGGTCGGCTTTAGCGTTTTCTCGTTTCACGTGTTGGCATTGCTTCGGGAAGCCATGGAAGCACTTTTGGTGCGATTATGGCATTGGTTGGGTGTTTGGTTGTTATAGTTGTAGTTCAAACGAGAAAGGGGGAAATCGGGGCTTTACGCGAGTTCTAGGGTAAAGTAAGGTTTCGGGGTCTTTAGACGTGCCTTATGGTGACCTAGGAGGGTTGGCGAAGTCGGTTTCCAGAACTCGTAGCTCTTTTGGAAATGGTAGCGTTTTGATAGTTGGGGCCGATTTGTGTTTTGTGTGATTTCTTGTCTTTATGCTTATAGAATGCTTAGAATTACTTGGAATACTTGTTTGAGTTGTTTTGGATTGAATTGCTTATCAAATTGCTGCTATTGCGTGCGAGAGTAACCTACTTTGTTATTCTCCCACGTGTGGCTTTATCGCTTGTTTATCGTCTTGTATCGAGTCTTGCATTGCATAGTGTCTCGCGCGTGAGTGATGGGCCTCTCTGGGTAGCCTTGGGTTGCCAGTGTTGGTTGCTCTAGCTCCGCTGCTATTCCCTTTCTCGCTTGGGTTGCCTCCCAGGGAGATTTGGGTCGTAGGTTGATGGATACTTCCGGAGTATTCCAAACTGGTGTTATAAGGTGGTTTTGGGCCGGCGCGTCGTCATCGAATTCGTGTTTGAAAGTTGCTCGTGAAAAGAGTATCGTATCCTTTGATTGAGTGTTTGCAACTTTAAATACTTGCCTTGCTTTATTGTTGGCTTTGGATGTAACTTATATGATTTGTATGTATTGCTTGGCTAATTGCATTGCATACTCCTTTCATCTCCGTCCTTGAGACCAATTGCCCTCACTGAGCAATAGTTTTTGCTCATTCCTCTCTATACTATGTTTTTACAGGAGTAGTTGAAGCAGACCCTCTCGAGGTAATTGAGGAGGAGGAGCAGGTGGAGGTGTTTCCGTGATAGCACTTCTCTGCTTTGGCTGGTGGTTGGTTACCAGTTTTTGTGCGAACCTTGCTTGTTATGTATATTGCGTGAAGGTCGCTTAATTTTGAGGCTTGTAGCCTTGTATGTATTTTCCTATTTTGAGACCTTTAATGGTCCTATGTTGTAATGGATTAAAGTTTGTAAAATTGTAAACTTATACTCTGATGACTAGTGAAGAAATGCATGCTAATAGCTAACGGTTTAGTGGCATAAATACCTGTGTAGTATGCATGGCATTTTTGGTTTGGAAAGTTGGTTAGTAAGAGAATGTATATTTTAAAGAAAGTTAGATTGTTTTGATTATTTTATGGCTTTCGCAAGTATTATATTGATTATAGGGTTTTCGGATCGTCCGCGGTACAGAGGAGACTCCGTCCGTGTGTCGGGTCCGGGCTTGGCCTTTTGCGTGGTCGGGTCGGGACGTGACAGGCTGGGCCCGCAAACCGAGGGCGTAGGGTTTGTGACCAGGTCTCCGTCGCTCCGGTGCCCATAACTTTTGATCCGTAAGGAGTTACGCGGCGCACAGCATACCGTTGCAAAGTTCTCTGAGTGCTCTACAACGGTGGCAGCCAGCTTGCTCGTTGTGCCCATTGTTGGAGCCCAAAATAAAATGTTTTCATCAGTTTCAGGCCACTTTTCTTCTTTTGCTCTGTTTTTCCGTCCCGGATCATACGTTGTGAACTGTTAAAAGGACGACAACCTGACTTGCTGGACATCAGAGGGCCCTACAACGTGTCGATATCACGTCTTGCAAGCATGCTGCGTTGTTGAAGCGGATGGATTGTCGTTAAGCCCATTGGGCCTTTTGAATGTGCCATCTGTCACGCCCTAACCCGGCCTATAATGGTTAGACTTGGGTGTGATCTAAACATTCAAGTCACGTCTCGTACTTAACCGTTCATGAAGATTGAACACTTAATCTTTTGGCCTAAACTCCAAAAATTTTCGGTAAACCGACAGCATAACGGCTGTAATTGGGCGCTTTGGTTTGGCCTAATTCTCTAAACGCCTCAAAGTTTACTATCTCAAATTCATTTCCAACTAAGATTACTATTTAACATTAATTGAAATGCCTATTGGTTATCTCGATGTCTCGTTCGATTTATAACCTAGCATGATACTATGTCTCGTTGGTTTGTTTATTCTCGTTACAAGAGTACCTGTTGATCTTAGCTTAATAGCGAGTACCTGTTTAAGATTGGATAAGTTCATTTACTTAGTCTCTAACTAGTACGTCATAACCTATGATAGATACTAGCGGTAATAATAGCCAAAAATAATCATAGTAGTGTCTAGCATCAGTCTACTTAATACCAGTACAAACCAAATTAGACCCCAAATTACAACGGGGGTCTTTTACATTAGATATAGCAAGCAACATGAAAGAAATAGTCTTCAAGTAGCACAGAGTTCACAAGTAGCCACAATCACGCAAAGCAAACTAGATAGGCAATCACTTCAAAGATTCATCGTTAGGCACACTGTCCTCGGGTACCTGTTTTGGATATTCTTCACCTGAGATGATAAAAGAGGGTGAGTCCTTATGAACTCAGCGAGGGGGAACGAGAAATAGGTTTTGATACTCATTTTCCGGTTCAACTTGTGAAATCCTTTTGCAAGCATGAATATAACAATAATACAAGTACAGAAACAGAAATACCAGTCTTTCCTCCCCGAGGTTCTCTAGGAACCAAGCGAGAGTACTTATACACATAGTAAAAAGGATACAGTGAGCTTTTGCTCTCAGATCAGTTTTAGAATCAAATGTTGCGACTGACTTCAAATAACCCCAAAACACGCCGGGTGGGTGTACTCCGGATGTACCCCGAAATCCTACGACCCAACTCTCCGAGGAAGTCTAGCCCCCAAGCGAGAGAGGAAATGGGACCATGGTAGTCACGGGTGCACCGGCAAGCCCGATCCCGCCCGGTGTGCGTGATCGCTACCATGTCGACAGGAAATGTTGCAACCTTGTATGCAATGCACATTCATGACAGGTAATATATCACAGTAGGAGGACAACAAAGTAGGTTGTCTCCGAACAGTCATAAGATTGCACATTGACAGGTAAACAAGCAGGGCACGATAAGACAGGAAATTTCACTTGAAAGGCATATAGAGTTATATGAAAATTAAACAGGCAGCCATGTAACACATGTAAAACAGGCCATATAACTCATTAAGAAGCCCACGTGATCAAGTGATAAGATTATTCAATATGCAATGACATCAACGTGGGTTCGGGTGCAAGAAAAGCTTATTTGTCAACATGCAATGGTCAAAATCACTTTTGAAGTTATAACACATTTACGGGCAGCCCACTAAGCACATAATTTCCACATAATATCCAAATGATCAACACTTAGCAAGACTACCTAGTCATTAGGGTTTCCGTTTCATGCTTAACCGTGTGATTAAACCCTAAGTCAACTCAAAATCATACTCAAGTCATGCATCATTCAATTCAAACATCCTCAAGTACTCAAAAAAGTCCACACAACATCCCAACACCACAATTCCAAGCAATTAGTACCACAAGAGAGGTTATAACAATTTTCCAAGCATATAACTAAGTGAAACCCTTACTGCAATAGGCTGTTTTCTCACAATCAATAGGATAATCAAACAATCTCCAAATCCAGTGAATAAGATGTCAAATTAAATCTTAAGAAGCTAACTAAAATCAGAAACAAACCTTGCATCAATTGGAGTTCGGGATCATTAGATATAGCCGAAACAGTGGAATAGCACAAAACTGTCTAGACTTGCACACTTTTCAGTAATTCACGTTGTTGAGGTCCTTAGGGTCCGATTTAGCCTTGGTCCATTTCTGACAAAAATATTCAGAACTGAAAACTCTAGCCGCATACCAAATTTAATGCATTATGGACATCATTTACTAAGTCAAATATGGTTCTTTCCACAAGGTCAGTGCATCTGCCAAAACCTGCTTCATTTTTCCAGATTTCCAGATTTGGACACATTTTAACGATTTGCCATTTTCAGGACCTTAGAGTCAAAATTAACTTCATCCTATTTCTGCAAAAAATGTTCAAAACTGTCCAAAATAGGCACCTACCAATTTTCAAGAATTTTAAATATCATTTTCCTAGCTAAACGTACCTCGCAACAGACTGGTCAGAGAGCTGTCAACAATCCGACTTCACCTAGCATCACTTTCAAGCCAAGATCTTGCCATGCATGGTTGTTTAAGCTTATGAACGACCATATAACTCAAGTACAGAAGCAAAGACATACATTCATGAGCATGCATGTGAATTTTTGAAGGATTTTCAAAAGGTTTTAGCCCTCACCTTAGCAATCAACCCAAAAGATGCACAAACACATGTTGAAGCTCAAATCTCTTCTTCTTCTTGCTTAGCCGAGATTCCAACTTGGTTTTCTCTATTTTTCCTAGCCTAGTGATCAATCTCTTAGTACATTCATGAGGTTAGAACAAGAAGAAAAGAAATGGAACCTAGTAAACTCACCAAGGCCAAAATGAAGACTCAAGAGCTTGCATGTGAGTTTTCTTGCAACTTAGCTAGCTTGGTTGAGTTCCTTTGCTTGTTGTTTGTCTTGATGCACCATAGGATGATGAAGATGAGCTAAGGGATGAAGAAACTCAGCCCAAAACGAGATGGAGAGAGAAGAATGAGAGGGAGAGAAAGAAAATGTGAGAGGAAAGAAGAAATGACAAAAAAATGAAAGCCTTTGCATCCTTTAAGCATGTGGTCGGCCTTGGGCCATTAAATTCTGATTTTTGTGTCTTCAATGTGTGATTTTAAAATGTTTAGCATGGGCAAGGGTGGTTTGGTTGAGCAAGGTAGAGGATTTAGGTGGTTTTGAGCATTTTTTTTATGCATTGTGCTAAGTGTTTGTCATAGTTTGTCTAGGAATAATTCTTTATGCATTTGTGTCATTAGAATTGTCATAGGAATGTTGGGGAATGAGGGAATCTAGGTAGAATAAAATATAGGAATGTTTGTTGATGAGTTAGGACACGAACTACGAGGTACAACACGTATTTCAAGTCTAAGGCACATACTTCAAGATAAGTGTACGGATTCTAATGCAAACGCACGTAACCCTAGGTGAATGAACGTAGACCAAAATAAGGCACATAATTCAATGCAATGCACGTAATTCAAGACACGACTCTTAAACCTAGGTTAAAGCACGCAATTCAAGGTTAATGCACACGAAACAAAGAGACACACACAAATCAAGGTCTCGCACGTAAATTAAGGTCAAGGCATGTTTATCTAGGTATCGCACGTATATCGAGGATTAGGGCACACAATTCTAGGTTAAGGCACGTATAATGAGGCATGCACAAATACCAAGACAGGGCAGGTAATCCAAGGTCAGTCATATCATTCTTGGTCTATGGCACGCAAATCAGGGTAACATACGTTATTCGGGGTCGGGCCTCACACCATCTCTCTAGGCTGGGACCGTGAACAGTTAACACAAAGGAATTGTGACCTCAACATGACGGGTGTGATCATACCAGCACTAATGCACCAGATCCCATCAGAACTCCGAAGTTCAGCGTGCTTGGGAGAGAGTAGTACTAGGATGGGTGACCCCCTGGGAATTCCTCGTGTTGCACCCCCTTTTCAATTTTTTTTGCCCTGGTTAGGGTTGCCAAGATACTTTATCCACCAAATCTCTATTACTGAATCCCACGGAACATTGGGCAAGACAACTTCGCTTCACGTAGAGGCTTGGCCCGCAAACCGAGGGCGTAGGGTTTGTGACCAGGTCTCCGTCGCTCCGATGCCCATAAATTTTGATCCATAAGGAGTTACGCAGCGCACAGCATACCATTGCAAAGCTCTCTGAGAGCTCTACGACGGGGGCAACCAGCATGCTCGCTGTGCCCTTTTTGGAGCTCAAAATTGAACGTTTTCATCCGTTTCAAGCAACTTTTCTTCTTTTGCTCTGTTTTTTCGTCCCGGATCATACGTCGTGAACTGTTAAAAGGACGACAACCTGACTCGCGGGACATCAGAGTGCCCTACAACGTGTCGATATCTCGTCTTGCAAGCATGCTGCGTTGTTGAAGCGGATGGGTTGTCGTTAAACCATTGGGCCTTTTGAATGGGCCATCTCTCTAGGCTGCGACTGTGAATAGTTAACACATAAAGGATTTGTGCCCTCAACATGACGGGTGGGATCATACCAGCACTAATGCACAGGATCCCATCAGAACTCTGAAGTTAAGTGTGAATGGGCGAGAGTAGTACTAGGATGGGTGACCCCCTGGGAACTCCTCGAGTTCCACTCCCTTTTCAATTTTTTTTCCCCTGGTTAGGGTTGCCAAGATACTTTATCCACCAAATCTCTATTACTGAATCCCATGGAACATTGGGCAAGACAACTTCGCTTCATGTAGAGGCTGGGCCCACAAACCGAGGGCGTAGGGTTTGTGACCAGGTTTTCGTCGCTCCGGTGCCCATAACTTTTGATCCGTAAGGAGTTACGCGGCGCACAACATGCCGTTGCAAAGCTCTCTAAGAGCTCTACGATGGGGGCAACCATCATGCTCGCTGTGCCCACTTTTGGAGCCCAAAATCGAATGTTTTCATCAGTTTCAGGCCACTTTTCTTCTTTTACTATGTTTTTCCATTCCGAATAGTACGTCGTGAACTGTTAAAAGGACAACAACCTGACTCACGGGACATCAGAGGGCCCTACAACGTGTCAGTATAACGTCTTGTGAGGATGCTGCGTTGTTGAAGCAGATGGGTTGTCGTTAAGCCCATTGGGCCTTTTGAATGGGCCATCTCTCTAGGCTGGGACTGTGAACCGTTAACAAATATATGAATTATGCCCTCAACAAGACGGGTGAGATCATACCAGCACTAATGCACCGGATCCCATCAGAACTTCAAAGTTAAGCGTGCTTGGGTGAGAGTAGTACTAGGATGGGTGACCCCCTGGGAATTCCTCGTGTTGAATCCCCTTTTCAATATTTTTTGCCCTGGTTAGGGTTTCCAAGATACTTTATCCACAAAATCTCTATTACTGAATCCCACGGAACATTGGGCAAGACAACTTCACTTCACGTAAAGGTTGGGCCCGCAAACCGAGGCGTAGGGTTTGTGACCAGGTCTCCGTCGCTCTGGTGCCCATAACTTTTGATCCGTAAGGAGTTACACGGTGCACAGCTTAACGTTGCAAAGCTCTATGAGAGCTCTACGACAGGGGCAGCCAGCATGCTCGCTGTGCCCGTTTTTGGAGCCCAAATTCGAACGTTTTCACCAGTTTCAGGCCACTATTCTTCTTTTGCCCTATTTTTCTGTCTCGGATCGTACGTCGTGAACTGTTAAAAGGACGATAACCTGACTTGCGGGACATCAGAGGGCCCTACAACATGTCGATATCACGCCTTGCAAGCATGCTGCATTGTTGAAGCGGATGGGTTGTCGTTAAGCCCATTGGGCCTTTTGAATGGGCCATCTCTCTATGCTGGGACAGTGAACAGTTAACACATAAAGGAATTGTGCCCTCAACATGACGGGTGCGATCATACCAGCACTAATGCATCGGATCCCATCACAACTCCGAAGTTAAGCATGCTTGAGCGAGAGTAGTACTAGGATGGGTAACCCCCTGGGTAGTCCTCGTGTTGCACCCCCTTTTCAATTTTTTTTGCCTTGGTTAGGGTTGCCAAGATACTTTATCCACCAAATCTCTATTACTGAATCCCACGGAACATTGGGCAAGACAACTTCGTTTCACGTAGAGGCTGGGCCCGCAAACCGAGGGCATAGGGTTTGCGACCAGGTCTCCGTCACTCCGATGCGCAATACTTTAGATCCGTAAGGAGTTACACGGCGCACAGCATACCGTTGCAAAGCTCTCTGAAAGCTCTACGATGGGGGCAGCTAGCATGCTCGCTGTGCCCCTGTTTCGAGCCCAAAATCGAACGTTTTCATCAGTTTCAGACCACTTTTCTTCTTTTGCTCTATTTTTCCGTCCCGGATCGTACGTCGTGAACTGTTAAAAGGACGACAACCTGACTCGCGGGACATCAGAGGGCCCTACAATGTGACGATATCGCGTTTTGCAAGAATGCTGCGTTGTTGAAGCTGATGGGTTGTCGTTAAGCCCATTAGGCCTTTTGAATGGGTCATCTCTCTAGGCTGGCACTGTGAACAGTAACACATAAAGGAATTGTGCCCTCAACATGACGGGTGCGGTCATACCAGCACTAATGCACCGGATCCCATCAGAACTCCGAAGTTAAGCGTGCTTGGGCGAGAGTAGTACTAAGATGGATGACCCACTGGGAAGTCCTCGGGTGCGTAGGGTTTGTGACCAGGTCTCCGTTGCTCCGGTGCCCATAACTTTTGATCTGTAAGGAGTTACGGGGCGCACAGCATATCGTTGCAAAACTCTCCGAGAGCTCTACGATGGGGGCAGCCAGCTTGCTCGCTGTGCCCCTTTTTGCAGCCCAAAATCGAATGTTTCATCAGTTTCAGGCTACTTTTCTTCTTTTGCTCTGTTTTTCCATCCCGGATCGTACGTCGTGAACTATTAAAACGACGACAACCTGACTCGCAGGACATCAGATGGCCCTAGAGCGTGTTGATATCACGTCTTGCGAGGATGCTGCGTTGTTGAAGCGGATGGGTTGTCGTTACGCCCATTGGGCCTTTTAAATGGGCCATCTCTCTAGGCTGGGACTGTGAACCGTTAATACATATAGGAATTGTGCCCTCAACATGACGGGAGCGATCTAAGCAACACTAATGCACCGGATCCCATCAGAACTTCGAAGTTAAGCGTGCTTGGACGAGAGTAGTACTAGGATGGGTGACCACCTGGGAAGTCCTCGTGTTGCACCCCCTTTTCAATTTTTTTTGCCCTGGTTAGGGTTGCCAAGATACTTTATCCACCAAATCTCTATTACTGAATCCCACGGAACATTGGGCAAGACAACATCGTTTCACGTAGAGGCTGGGCCCGCAAACTGAGGGCGTAGGGTTTGTGACCAGCTCTCCGTCGCTCCGGTGGCCATAACTTTTGATCCGTAAGGAGTTACGCGGCGCACAGCATACCGTTGCAAAGCACTCTGAGAGCTCTACAATGAGGGCAGCTAGCATGCTCGTTGTGCCCCTTTTTAGAGCCCAAAATTGAACGTTTTCATCAGTTTCAGGCCACTTTTCGTCTTTTGCTCTATTTTTCCGTCCCGGATCGTACGTTGTGAACTGTTAAAAGGATGACAACCTGACTCGCGGGACATCAGAGGGCCATACAACGTGTTGATATCACATCTTGCGAGGATGCTACGTTGTTGGAGCGGAGGGGTTGTCGTTAAGCCCATTGGGCCTTTTGAATGGGCCATCTCTCTAGGCTGGGATTGTGAACAGTTAACAAATAAAGGAATTGTGTACTCAACCTGACGGGTGCGATTATATTAGCACTAATGCACCGGATCCCATCAGAACTCAGAAGTTAAGCGTGCTTGGGCGAGAGTAGTACTAGGATGGGTGACCCCCTGGGAAGTGCTCGTGTTGCACCCCCTTTTCAATTTTTTTTGCCCTGGTTAGGGTTGCTAAGATACTTTATCCACCAAATTTCTATTACTGAATCCCATGGAACATTGGGCAAGACAACTTCGCTTCACGTAGAGGCTGGGCCCGCAAACTGAGGGCGTAGGGTTTGTGACCAGGTCTCCGTTGCTCCGGTGCCCATAACTTTTGATCCGTAAGGAGTTACGCGGCGCACAATATACCGTTGCAAAGCTCTCTGAGAGCTCTACGACGAGGACCGACAACATGCACGATGTGCCCTTTTTGGAGCCCAAAATTGAACGTTTTCATCAGTTTCAGGCCACTTTTGTTCTTTTGTTGCTCTGTTTTTCCATCACGGATCATACGTTGTGAACAGTTGAAAGGACGACAACCTGACTCGCAGGATATCAGAGGGCCCTACAACGTGTCGATATAACGTCTTGCAGGGATGCTGCGATGTTGAAGCGGATGGTTTGTCGTTAAGCCCATTGGGCCTTCTGAATGGGCCATCTCTCTAGGCTGGCACTGTGAACAGTTAACACATAAAGGAATTGTGCCTTCAACATGACGGGTGCAATCATACCAGCACTAATGCACAGGATCCCATCAGAACTCTGAAGTTAGGCGTGCTTGGGCGAGAGTAGTACTAGGATGGGTGACCCCCTAGGAAGTCCTCGTGTTGCACCCCCTTTTCAATTTTTTTTCCATAGTTAGGGTTGCCAAGATACTTTATCCACCAAATCTCTATTACTGAATCACACGGAACATTGAGCAAGAAAACTTCGCTTCACGTAGAGGCTGGGCCCGTAAACCGAGGGCGTAGGGTTTGCAACTAGGTCTTCGTCGCTCCGGTGCCCATAACTTTTGATCCGTAAGGAGTTACACGGCACACAGCATACCGTTGCAAAGCTCTCTGAGAGCTCTACGATAGGGGTAGCTAGCATGCTCGCTGTGCCCGTTTTTGTTTCCCAAAATCGAACGTTTTCATCCGTTTTAGGCCACTTTTCTTCTTTTGCCCTGTTTTTCCGTCCCAGATCGTACGTCGTGAACTGTTAAAAGGATGACAACCTAACTCGCCGAACATTAGAGGTCCATACAACGTGTCGATATCGCGTCTTGAAAGCATGCTGCGTTGTTGAAGCGGATGGGTTGTCGTTAAGCCCATTGGGCCTTTTGAATGGGCCATATCTCTAGGCTGGGACTGTGAACAGTTAACACATAGATGAATTGTGCCCTCAACATGACGGGTGTGATCGTACAAGCACTAATGCACCGAATCCCATCAGAACTCCGAAGTTAAGCGTGCTTGGGCGAGAGTAGTACTAGGATGGGTAACCCCCTTGGAAGTCCTTGTGTTGCACCCCCTTTTCAATTTTTTTTCCCCGGGTTAGGGTTGGCAAGATTCTTTATCCATCAAATCTCTATTACTGAATCCCACGGAACATTGGGAAAGACAACTTCGTTTCACGTAGAGGTTGGGGCCGCAAACCGAGGGCGTAGGGTTTGTGACCAGGTCTCCGTCGCTCCGGTGCCCATAACGTTTGATCCGTAAGGAGTTACGCGGCGTACATCATACCGTTACAAAGCTCTCTTAGAGCTTTACGACGGGGGCAGCCAGCTTGCTCGCTGTGCCCCTTTTTGGAGCCCAAAATCGAACGTTTTCATCAGTTTCAGGCCACTTTACTTCTTTTGCTCTGTTTTTCTGTCCCCGATCGTACGTCATGAACTGTTAAAAGGATGACAACCTGACTCGCAGGACATCAGAGGGCCCTACAATGTGTTGATTTCACATCTTGCGAGGATGCGGTGTTGTTGAAGCAGATGGGTTATCTTTAAGCCCATTTGGCTTTTTGAATGGGCCATCCCTCTAGGCTGGGACTGTGAACAGTTAACACATAAAAGAATTGTGCCCTCAACATGACGGGTGTTATCATAGGAGCACTAATTCACCGGATCCCATCAGAACTCCAAAGTTAAGCGTGCTTGGGCGAGAGTATTACTAGGATTGGTGACCCCCTGGGAAGTCCTCGTGTTGCACCCCCATTTCAAATTTTTTTGCCCTGGTTAGGGTTGCCAAGATTCTTTATCCACCAAATCTCAATTACTGAATCCCACGGAACATTGAGCAAGACAACTTCGTTTCACGTAGAGGTTGGGCCCGCAAACCATGGGTGTAGGGTTTGTGACCTGGTCTCCGTCGCTCTGGTGCCCATAACTTTTGATCCGTAAGGAGTTACGCGGCGCACAACATACCGTTGCAAAGCTCAATGAGAGCTCTACGACGAGGGCAGCTAGCATGCTCGCTGTGCCCATTTTTGGAGCCCAAAATCGAACAATTTCATCAGTTTTAGGCCACTTTTCTTCTTTTGCTCTATTTTTCAGTCCCAGATCGTACGTCGTGAACGGTTAAAAGGACGACAACCTGACTCACGGGACATCAGAGGGCCCTACAACGTGTCGATATCACGCTTGCAAGCATTCTGCGTTGTTGAAGCGGATGGGTTGTCGTTAAGACCATTGTGCCTTTTGAATGGGCTATATCTCTAGGCTGGGATTGTGAACAGTTTACACATAAAGGAATTGTGCCCACAACATGATGGGTGCGATCACACCAGCACCAATTCACCGGATCCCATCAGAACTCCGAAGTTAAGCGTGCTTGGGCGAGAGTAGTACTAGGATGGGTGACCCCCTGGGAAGTCCTCGTGTTGCACCCCCTTTTCAATTTTTTTTGCCCTGGTTAGGGTTGCCAAGATACTTTATGCACCAAATCTCTATTACTGAATCACACGGAACATTGGGCAAGACAACTTCGCTTCACGTAGAGGCTGGGCCAGCAAACCGAGGGCGTAGGGTTTGTGACCAGGTCTCCGTCACTCCGGTGCCCATAATTTTTGATCCGTAAGGAGTTATAAGGTGCACAACATACAGTTGCAAAGCTCTCTTAGAGCTCTACGATGGGGGCAGCCAGCTTGCTCGCTGCGTCCATTTATGGAGCCCAAAATCGAACGTTTTCATTAGTTTCTGGCCACTTTTGTTCTTTTGCTATGTTTTTCCATCCTGAATCGTACGTCGTGAACTGTTAAAAGGACGACAACCTGAATCGCAGGAAATCAGAGGGGCATACAACGTGTCGATATCACGTCTTGTGAAGATGCTGCATTGTTGAAGCAGATGGGTTGTCGCTAAGCCCATTGGGCCTTTTGAATAGGCCATCTCAGTAGGCTGGGACTGTGAACAGGTAACACATAAAGGAATTGTGCCCTCAACATAATGGGTGCGATTATACCAGCACTAATGCACCGGATCCCATCAGAACTCCGAAGTTAAGTGTGTTTGGACGAGAGTAGTACTAGGATGGGTGACCCCCTGGGAAGTCCTGGCGTTGCACCCCTTTTTCAATTTTTTTTGCCCTAGTTAGCGTTGCCAAGATACTTTATCCGCCAAATCTCTATTACTGAATCCCACGGAACATTGGGCTAGACAACTTCGCTTCACGTAGAGGCTGGGCCCGCAAACCGAGGGCGTAGGGTTTGTGACCAGGTCTCCGTCGCTCCGGTGCCTATAACTTTTGATCCGTAAGGAGTTACGCGGCGCACAGCATAATGTTGCAAAGCACTCTAAGAGCTCCACAACAGGGGTTGCAGCTTGCTCACTGTGCCCCTTTTTGGAGCCCAAAATCGAACGTTTTCATTAGTTTCATTCCACTTTTCTTCTTTTGCTCTTTTTTTCCGTCCCGGATCATACGTTGTGAACTGTTAAAAGGAGGACAACCAGACTCGTGGGACATTAGAGGGCCCTACAACGTGTCGATATCACGTCTTGCGAGGATGCTGCGTTGTTGAAGCGGATGGGTTGTCGTTAAGCCCATCGGGCCTTTTGAATGGGCCATCTAAGTAGGCTGGGACTGTGAACAGTTAGCACATAAAGGAATTATGCCCTCAACATGACGGGTGCGATCATACCAGCACAAATACACTGGATCCCATCAGAACTCCGAAATTAAGCGTGCTTGGACGAGAATAGTACTAGGATGGGTGACCCCCTGGGAAGTCCTCGTGTTGCACCCCCTTTTCAATTTTTTTTGCCCTGATTAGGGTTGCCAAGATACTTTATCCACCAAATCTTTATTACTGAATCCCACGGAACATTGGGCAAGACAACTTCGCTTCACGAAAAGGCTGGGCCCTTAAACCGAGAGCGTAGGGTTTGTGACCAGGTCTCCGTCGCTCCGGTGCCCTTAACTTTTGATCCGTAAGGAGTTACGTGGCGCACAGCAAACCGTTGCAAAGCTCTCTTAGAGCTTTACGACAGGGGCAGCCAGCTTGCTCCCTGTGCCCATTTATGGAGCCCAAAATTGAACGTTTTCATCAGTTTCAGGCCACTTTTCTTCTTTTCCTATGTTTTCCGTCCCGGATCGTACGTCGTGAACTGTTAAAAGGACGACAACCTGACTCGCGGGACATTAGAGGGCCCTACAACGTGTCGATATCACGTCTTGCGATGATGCTGCGTTGTTGAAGCGGATGGGTTGTCGTTAAGCCCATTGGGCCTTTTGAATGGGCCATCTCAGTAGGCTGGGACTGTGAACAGTTAACACATAAAGGAATTGTGCCCTCAACAAGACGGGTGCGATCATACTAGCACTAATGCACCGGATCCCATCAGAACTCCGAAGTTAAGCGTGCTTGGGCGAGAGTAGTACTAGGATGGGTGACCCCCTGGGAAGTCCTCGTGTTGCACCCCTTTATCAATTTTTTTTGCCCTGGTTAGGGTTGCCAAGATACTTTATCCACCAAATCTCTATTACTGAATCCCACGGAACATTGGGCAAGACAACTTCGCTTCACGTAGAGTTTGGGCCCGCAAACCGAGGACGTAGGGTTTGTGACCAGGTCTCCGTCGCTCCGGTGCCCATAACTTTTGATCCGTGAGGAGTTACGTGGCGCACAGCATACCATTGCAAAGCTTTCTAAGAGCTCTACGACGGGGGCAGCCAGCTTGCTCGATGTGCCCATTTTTGGAGCCCAAAATCGAACGTTTTCATCAATTTTAGGCCACTTTTCCTGTTTTGCTCTGTTTTTCCGTCCCGGATCATACGTTGTGAACTGTTAAAAGGACGACAACCTGACCCGCGGGACATTAGAGGACCCTACAACGTGTCTATATCACATCTTTCGAGGATGATGCGTTGTTGAAGTTGATGGTTTGTCGTTAAGCCCATCGGGCCTTTTGAATGGGCCATCTCAGTAGGCTAGGACTGTTAACAGTTAACACATAAAGGAATTGTTTCCTCAACATGACGGGTGTGATCTTACCAGCACTAAAGCACCGGATCCCATCAGGACTCCAAAGTTAAGCGTGCTTGGGCGAGAGTAGTACTTTGATGGGTGACCCCCTAGGAAGTCCTCGTGTTGCACCCCCTTTTCAATTATTTTTGCCCTGGTTAGGGTTGCCAAGACACTTTATCCACAAAATCTCTATTACTGAATCCCACGGAACATTGGGCAAGACAACTTCGCTTCACGTAGAGGCTAGGCCCGTAAACCGAGGGCGTAGGGTTTGTGACCATGTCTCTGTCGCTCCGGTGCCCATAACTTTTGATCCTTAAGGAGTTACGCGGCGCACAGCATACCGTTGCAAAGCTCTCTAAGAGCTCTACGACGGGGGCTGCCAGGTTGCTCGCAGTGCTTGTTTTTCTAGCTCAAAATCGAACGTTTTCATCAGTTTCAGGCCACGTTTCTTCTTTTGCTCTGTTTTTCGGTCCCGGATCATACGTAGTGAACTGTTAAAATGACGACAACCTGACTCGCGGGACATTAGAGGGCCCTAGAACGTGTCGATATCACGTCTTGCGAGGATGCTGCCTTGTTGAAGTGGATGGGTTGTCGTTAAGCCCATTGGGCCTTTTCAATGGGCCATCTCTCTAGGCTGGGACTATGAAGCGTTAACACATATAAGAATTATGCCCTCAACATGACGGGTGCGATCATAAGACCACTAATGCACCAGATCCCATCAGAACTCCAAAGTTAAGTGTACTTGGGCGAGAGTAGTACTAGGATGGGTGACCCCCTGGGAAGTCCTCGTGTTGCACCCCTTTTCAATTTTTTTTGCCCTGGTTAGGGTTGCCAAGATACTTTATCCCCCAAATCACTGTTACTGAATCCCGCAGAACATTGGGCAAGACAACTTCGCTTCACGTAGAGGCTGGACCTGCAAACCGAGGGCGTACAGTTTGCGACCAAGTCTCCGTCGCTCCGGTAACCATAACTTCTGATCCCTAAGGAGTTACGCGGCGCACAGCATACCGTTGCAATGCTCTCTAAAAGCTCTACGACAGGGGAAGCCAGCTTGCTCATTGTGCCCCTTTTTGGAGCCCAAAATCGAACGTTTTCATCAGTTTTAGTCCACTTCTCTTCTTTTGCTCTGTTTTTCAGTCCCGGATCATACGTTGTGAACTGTTAAAAGGACGAAAACCGGACTCGCGGGACATTAGAGGGCCCTACAACGTGTCGATATGACGTCTTGCGAGGAAGCTACGTTGTTGAAGCGGATGGGTTGTCGTTAAGCCCATTGGGCCTTTTGAATGGGCCATCTCTCTAGGCTGGGACTATGAAGCGTTAAAACATATAGGAATTCTGCCCTCAACATGACGGGTGCGATCATAAAAGCACTAATGCACCAGATCCCATCAGAACTTTGAAGTTAAGCGTGCTTGGGTGAGATTAGTGCTAGGATGGGTGACCCCCTGGGAAGTCCTCGTGTTGCACGTCCTTTTCAATTTTTTTTGCCCTGGTTAGGGTTGCCAAGATACTTTAACCACCAAATCTCAATTACTGAATCCCACGGAACATTGGGCAAGACAACTTCGCTTCACGTAGAGGCTGGGCCCGCAAACCATGGGGGTTGGTTTTGTGACCAGGTCTCCGTCGCTCCGGTGCCCATAACTTTTGATCCGTAAGGAGTTACGCGGCGCACATCATACCATTGCTAAGCTCTCTGAGAGCTCTACAACGGGGGTAGCCAGCTTACGCGTTGTGCCCATTTATGGAGCCCAAAATCGAACGTTTTCATCAGTTTCAGGCCACTTTTGTTCTTTTTCTATGTTTTTCCGTCTTGAATCGTACGTCGTGAACTGTTAAAATGACGACAACTTGACTAACGGGACATTAGAGGGCCCTACAACGTGTCGATATCACGTCTTGCGAGGATGTTGCGTTGTTGAAGCGGATGGGTTGTCGTTAAGCCCATCGGGCCTTTTGAATGGGCCATCTCAGTAGGCTGGGACTGTGAACAATTAACACATAAAGGAATTGTGCCCTCAACATGACGGGTGTGATCATACCAGTACTAATGCACCGGATCCCATCAAAACTCCGAAGTTAAGCGTGCTTGGTCGAGAGTAGTACTAGGATGGGTGACCCCCTAGGAAGTCCTCGTGTTGGACCCCCTTTTCAAATTTTTTTTCCTGCTTAGGGTTGCCAAGATATTTTATCCACCAAATCTCTATTACTGAATCCCACGGAACATTGGGCAAGACAACTTCGCTTCACGTAGAGGCTGGGCCCGCAAACCGAGGGCGTTGGGTTTGTGACCAGGTCCCCGTTGCTCTAGTGCCCTTAACTTTTGATCTGAAAGGAGTTACGCAGCGCACAGCAAACCGTTGCAAAGCTCTCTGAGAGGTCTACGACGGGGGCAGCTAGCTTGCTCGCTGTGCCCATTTATGGAGCCCAAAATCGAATGTTTTCATCAATTTTAGGCCACTTTTCTTCTTTTGCTCTGTTTTTCCGTCCCGGATCGTACGTCGTGAACTGTTAAAAGGACGAAAACCTGATTCGCGGGACATTAGAGGGCCCTACAACGTGTCGATATCACGTCTTGTGATGATGCTGCGTTGTTGAAGCGGATGGGTTGTCGTTAAGCCCATTGGGCGTTTTGAATGGGCCATCTCTCTAGGCTGGGACTGTGAACTGTTAACACATGAAGAAATTGTGCCCCCAACATGACGTGTGCGATCATACCAGCACTAATGCACCTGATCCCATCAGAATTCCAAAGTTAAGCGTGCTTGGGCGAGAGTAGTACTAGGATGGGTGACCGCCTGGGAAGTCCTCATGTTGCACCCCCTTTTGAATTTTTTTTGCCCTGGTTAGGATTGCCAAGATACTTTATCCACCAAATATCTATTACTGAATCCCACTGAACAATGGGCAAGACAACTTCGCCTCACATAGAGGTTGGGCCCGTAAACCGAGGGAGTAGGGTTTGTGACCAGGTCTCCGTCGCTCCGGTGCCCATAACTTTTGATCCGTAAGGAGTTACGCAGTGCACAGCATACCGTTGCACAGCTCTCTAAAAGCTCTACGACGGGGGCAGCCAGCTTGCTCGATGTGCCCATTTTTGGAGCCCAAAATCGAACGTTTTCATCAGTTTTAGGCCACTTTTCTTCTTTTGCTCTGTTTTTCCGTCCCGGATCATACGTTGTGAACTATTAAAAGGATGACAACTTGACTCGCGGGACATTAGAGGGCCCTACAACATGTCGATATCACGTCTTGCGAGGATGCTGCGTTGTTGAAGAAGATGGGTTGTCGTTAAGCCCATTGGGCCTTTTGAATGGGCCATCTCTCTACGCAGTGACTACGAAGCGTTAACACATATAGGAATTCTGCCCTCAACATGACAGGTGCGATCATAAAAGCACAAATGCACCAGATCCCATCAGAACTCCAAAGTTAAGCGTGCTTGGGCGAGAGTAGTACTAGGATGGGTGACCCCTTGGGAAGTCCTAGTGTTGCACCCCCTTTTCAATTTTTTTTGCCCTGGTTAGGGTTGCCAAGATACTTTATCCACCAAATCTCTATTACTGAATCCCACGGAACATTGGGCAAGACAACTTCACTTCACGTAGAGGCTGGGCCCGCAAACCGAGGGCGTAGGGTTTGTGACCAGGTCTCCGTCGCTCCGGTGCCCATAACTTTTGATTCGTGAGGAGTTACGCGACGTACAACATACCGTTTCAAAGCTCTCTAAGAGCTCTACCACGGGGGCAGCTAGTTTACGCGCTATGCCCATTTATGGAGACCAAAATCGTACGTTTTCATCAGTTTCGGGCCACTTTTATTCTTTTGCTCTGTTTTTCCGTCCTCAATCGTACGTCGTGAACTGTTAAAATGACGACAACCTGACTCACTGGACATCAGAGGGCCCTACAACGTGTCGATATCACGTCTTGCGAGGATGCTGCGTTGTTGTAGCAGATGGGTTGTCGCTAAGCCCATCGGGCCTTTTGAATGGGCCATCTCAGTAGGCTGGGACTGTGAACAGTTAACACATAAAGGAATTGTGCCCTCAACATGACGGGTGCGATCATACCAGCACTAATGCCCCGGATCCTATCAAAACTCCGAAGTTAAGCGTGCTTGGCTGAGAGTAGTACTAGGATGGGTGACCCCCTGGGAAGTCCTCGTGTTGCATCCCCTTTTCAATTTTTTTTGTCCTGGTTAGGGTTGGCAAGATACTTTATCCACCAAATCTCTATTACTGAATCCCACGGAACATTGGGCAAGACAACTTCGCTTCACGTAGAGGCTGGGCCCGCAAACCGAGGGCGTAGGATTTGTGACCAAGTCTCTGTTGCACCGGTGCCCTTAACTTTTGATCCGAAAGGAGTTACGTGGCGCACAGCAAACTGTTGCAAAGCTCTCTGAGAGCTCTACGATGGGGGCAGCCAGCTTGCTCGCTGTGCCAATTTATGGAGCCCAAAATCAAAAGTTTTCATCAGTTTTAGGCCACTTTTCTTCTTTTGCTCTGTTTTTCCGTCCCGGTTCGTACGTCGTGAACTGTTAAATGGACGAAAACCTGACTCGCGGGACATTAGAGGGCCCTACAACGTGGCGATATCACGTCTTGTGATGATGCTGCGTTGTTGAAGCGGATGGGTTCTCGTTAAGCCCATTGGGCCTTTTGAATGGGCCATCTCAGTAGGCTGGGACTATGAACAGTTACCACATAAAGGAATTGTGCCCTCAACATGACAGGTGCGATCATACCAGCACTAATGCACTGGATCCCAACAGAACTTCGAAGTTAAGCGTGCTTGGGTGAGAGTAGTACTAGGATGGGTCACCCCTCGGGAAGTCCTCGTGTTGTGCCCCCTTTTCAATTATTTTTGCCCTGGTTAGGGTTGCCAAGATACTTTATCCACCAAATCTCTATTACTGAATCCCACAGAACATTGGGCTAGACAACTTCGCTTCACTTAGAGGTTGGGCCCGTAAACCGAGGGAGTAGGGTTTGTGACCAGGTCTCCGTCGCTCCGGTGCCCATAACTTTTGATCCGTAAGGAGTTACACAGTGCACAGCATACTATTGCACAGCTCTCTACAAGCTCTACGACGGGGGCAGCCAGCTTGCTCGATGTGCCCATTTTTGGAGCCCAAAATCGAACGTTTTCATCAGTTTTAGGCCACTTTTCTTCTTTTGCTCTGTTTTTCCGTCCCGGATCATACGTTGTGAACTATTAAAAGGATGACAACTTGACTCGCGGGACATTAGAGGGCCCTACAACGTGTCAATATCACGTCTTGCTAGGATGCTGCGTTGTTGAAGCGGATGGGTTGTCGTTAAGCCCATTGGGCTTTTTCAATGGGCCATCTCAGTAGGCTGGGACTGTGAACAGTTAACACATAAAGGAATTGTGCCCCCAACATGACGGGTGCGATCATACCAGCACTAATGAACCGGATCGCATTAGAACTCCGAAGTTAAGCGTGCTTGGGCGAGAGTAATACTAGGATGGGTGACCCCCTGGGAAGTCCTCATGTTGTACCCCCTTTTCAATTTTTTTTGCCCTGGATAGGGTTGCCAAGATACTTTATCCACCAAATCTCTATTACTGAATCCCACGGAACATTGGGCTAGACAACTTCGCTTCACTTAGAGGTTGGGACCGCAAACCGAGGGCGTAGGGTTTGTGACCAAGTCTCCATCGCTCCGGTGCCTAGAACTTTTGATCCGTAAGGAGTTACGCGGCACACAGCATACCGTTGCAAAGCTCTCTAAGAGCTCTACAACGGGGGCAGCCAGCTTACTCGCTGTGCCCATTTTTGGAGCCCAAAATCAAACTTTTTAATCAGTTTCAGGCCACTTTTCCTCTTTTGCTCTGTTTTTCCGTCCCAGATCATATGTTGTGAACTGTTAAAAGGACGACAACCTGACTCGCGGGACATTAGAGGGCCCTACAACGTGTCGATATCACGTCTTACGAGGATGGTGCGTTGTTGAAGCGGATCGGTTGTTGTTAAGCCCATTGGGCCTTTTGAATGGGTCATCTCTCTAGGCTGGGACTATGAAGCGTTAACACATATAGGAATTGTGCCCTCAACATGACGGGTGCGATCATAAAAGCACTAATGCACCAGATCCCATCAGAACTTTGAAGTTAAGCGTGCTTGGGCGAGAGTAGTACTAGGATGGGTGACCCCTGGGGAAGTCCTCATGTTGCACCCCCTTTTCAATTTTTTTTGCCCTGGTTAGGGTTGCCAAGATACTTTATCCACCAAATCTTTATTACTGAATCCCACGGAACATTGGGCATGAGAACTTCGCTTCACGTAGAGGCTGGGCCCGCAAACCGAGGGTGTAGGGTTTGTGACCAGGTCTCTGTCGCTCTAGTGCCCATAACTTTTGATCCGTAAGGAGTTACGCGGCACACAGCATACCGTTGCAAAGCTCTCTAAGAGCTCTACGACAGGGGCAGCCAGCTTACGCGCTGTGCCCATTTATGTAGCCCAAAATCGAATATTTTCATTAGTTTCAGGCCACTTTTGTTCTTTTGCTCTATTTTTCCGTCCTGATTCGTATGTCGTGAACTGTTAAAATGATGACAACCTGACTCACGGGACATCAGAGGCCCTTACAACGTGTCGATATCACGTCATGTGAGGATGCTGCGTTGTTGAAGCGGATGGGTTGTTGTTAAGCCAATTGGGCCTTTTGAATAGGCCATCTCTCTAGGCTGGGACTGTGAACAGTTAACACATAAAGGAATTGTGCCCTCAACTTGACTAGTGCGATCATACCAGCACTAATGCACCGCATCCCATCAGAACTTTGAAGTTAAGCGTGCTTGGACGAGAGTAGTACTAGGATGGGTGACCCCCTGGGAAGTCCTCATGTTGCACCCTATTTTCAATTTTTTTTGCCCTGGTTAGGGTTGCCAAGATACTTTATCCACCAAATCTCTCTCACTGAATCCCACGGAACATTGGGCAAGACAACTTCGCTTCACGTAGAGGCCGGGCCCGCAAACCGAGGGCGTACGGTTTGTGACCAAGTCTCCGTCGCTCCGGTGCCCATAACTTTTGATCCGTAAGGAGTTACGCGGTGCACAGCATACCGTTGCAAAGCTCTCTAAAAGCTCTACGACAGGGGCAGCCAGCTTACGCGTTGTACCGATTTATGGAGCCCAAAATCGAACGTTTTCATCAGTTTCAGGCAACTTTTGTTCTTTTGCTTTGTTTTTCCGTCCTGATTCGTACGTCGTGAACTGTTAAAATGACGACAACCTGACTCACAAGACATCAGAGGCCCCTACAACGTGTCAATATCACGTCTTGCGAGGATGCTACGTTGTTGAAGCGGATGGGTTGTTGTTAAGCCCATTGGGCCTTTTGAATTGGCCATCTCTCTAGGCTGGGACTATGAACAGTTAACACACAAAGGAATTGTGCCCTCAACTTGACTGGTGCGATCATACCAGCACTAATGCACCAGATCCCATCAAAACACCGAAGTTAAGCGTGCTTGGGCGAGAGTAGTACTAGGATGGGTGACCCCCTGGGAAGTCCTCGCGTTGCACCATCTTCTCAATTTTTTTTGCCCTGGTTAGGGTTGCCAAGATACTTTATCCACCAAATCTCTGTTACAAAATACCACGGAACATTGGGCAAGACAACTTCGCTTCACGTACAGGCTGGGCCAGCAAACCGAGGGCGTAGGGTTTGTGACCAAGTCTCCGTTGCTTTGGTGCCCATAACTTTTGATCCGTAAGAAGTTACGCGACGCACAGCATACCGTTGGAAAGCTCTCTGAGAGCTCTACGATGGGGGCAGCCAGCTTGTACGCGGTGCCCTTTTTGGAGCCCAAAATCGAACGTTTTCATCAGTTTCAGGCCACTTTTCTTCTTTTGCTATGTTTTTCCGTCTCGGATCGTACGTCGTGAACTGTTAAAAGGACGACAACCTGATTCGCGGGACATCAGAGGGCCCTACAACGTGTTGATATCACGTCTTGCAAGGATGCTGCGTTGTTGAAGCGGATGGGTTATCGTTAATCCCATTGGGCCTTTTGAATGGGCCATCTAGGCTGGGACTGTGAACAGTTAACACATAAAGGAATTGTGCCCACAACATGACAGGTAAGATCATACCAGCACTAATGCACTGGATCCCATCAAAACTCCAAAGTTAAGTGTTCTTGGGCGAGAGTAGTACTAGGATGGGTGACCCCCTGGGAAGTCCTCCTGTTGCACCCCCTTTTCAATTTTTTTTGTCCTGGTTAGGGTTGCCAAGATACTTTATCCACCAAATCTCTATTATTGAATCCCACGGAATATTGGGCAAGACAACTTCGCTTCACGAAGAGGCTGGGCCCGTAAACCGAGGGTTTAGGGTTTGTGAATAGGTCTCCGTCGCTCCGGTTCCCTTAACTTTTGATCAGAAAGTAGTTCCACGGCGCACATCAAACTGTTGCAAAGCTCTCTGAGAGCTCTACGATGGAGGCAGCCACTTGCTCGCTGTGCCCATTTTTGGAGCCCAAAATCGAACGTTTTCCTCAGTTTTAGGCCACTTTTCTTCTTTTGCTCTGTTTTTTCATCCCGGATCGTACGTCGTGAGCTGTTAAAAGGACGACAATCTTACTCGCGGGACATTAGAGGGCCCTACAACGAGTCGATATCACGTCTTGTGATGATGCTGCGTTGTTGAAGCGGATGGGTTGTCGTTAAGCCCATTGGGCCTTTTGAATGGACCATCTCAATAGGCTAGGACTGTGAACTGTTAACACATATAGGAATTGTACCCTCAACATGACGGGTGTGATCATACCAGCACTAATGCACCGGATCCCATCAGAACTCCGAAGTTAAGTGTGCTTTGGCGAGAGTTGTACTAGGATGGGTTACCCCCTGGGAAGTCCTCGTGTTGCACCCCCTTTTCAAATTTTTTTGCCCTAGTTAGGGTTGCCAAGATACTTTATCCACCAAATCTCTATTACTGAATCCCACGGAACATTGGGCAAGACAACTTCGCTTTACGTAGAGGCTGGGCTAGCAAACCGAGGGCGTAGGGTTTGTGACCAAGTTTCCGTCGCTCCGGTGCCCATTACTTTTGATCCGTAAGGAGTTACGCGGCGCATAACATACCGTTGCAAAGCTCTCTAAGATCTCTACGACGGGGGCAGCCAGCTTGCTCGCTGTGCCCTTTTTGTAGCCCAAAATCGAACGTTTTTATCAGTTTCAGTCCACTTTTCTTCTTTTGCTCTGTTTTTCCTTTCCGGATCTTACGTTGTGAACTGTTAAAAGGATGACAACCTGAATCTAGGGACATTAGAGGGCCCTACAACGAGTCGATATCACGTCTTGTGATGATGCTGCGTTGTTGAAGCGGATGGGTTGTCGTTAAGCCCATTGGCCCTTTTGAATGGGCCATCTCTCTAGGCTAGGACTATGAAATGTTAACACATATAGGAATTGTGCCCTCAACATGACGGGTGCGATCATAAAATCACTAATGCACCAGATCCCATCAGAACTCCAAAGTTAAGTGTGCTTGGGCGAGAGTACTACTAGGATGGGTGACCCCCTGGGAAGTCCTCGTGTTGCACCCCCTTTTCAAATTTTTTTGCCCTGGTTAGGGTTGGCAAGATACTTTATCCACCAAATCTCTATTACTGAATCCCACGGAACATTGGGCAGCACAACTTCGCTTCGCGTAGAGGCTGGGCCCGCAAACTGAGGGCGTGGGGTGTGTGACCAGGTCTCTGTCGCTCCAGTACCCATTACTTTTCATCCATAAGGAGTTATGCGGCGTACAACATACCATTTCAAAACTCTCTAAGAGCTCTACGACGGGGGTAGCCAGCTTGCTCGCTGTGCCCTTTTTGTAGCCCAAAATCGAACGTTTTCATCAGTTTCAGGCAACTTTTCTTCTTTTGCTTTGTTTTTCCGTCCCGGATCATATGTTGTGAACTGTTAAAAGGACGACAACCTGACTCGCGGGACATTAGTGGGCCCTTCAACGTGTCGATATCACGTCTTGCGAGGATGCTGCGTTGTTGAAGCGAATGGGTTGTCGTTAAGCCCATCGGGCCTTTTGAAAGGGCCATCTCAGTAGGCTGGGACTGTGAACAGTTAACACATAAAGGAATTGTGCCCTCAACATGACGGGTGCTATCATACCAGCACTAAAGCACCGGATCCCGTCAGAACTCCGAAGTTAAGCGTGTGCTTGGGCGAGAGTAGTACTAGGATGGGTGACCCCCTAGGAAGTCCTCGTGTTGAACCCCCTTTTCAATTTTTTTTGCCCTGGTTAGGGTTGCCGAGATACTTTATCCACCAAATCTCTATTACTGAATCCCACAGAACATTGGGCAAGACAACTTCGCTTCACGTAGAGGCTGGGCCCGCAAACCGAGGGCGTACGGTTTGTGACCAAGTCTCCGTCGCTCCGGTGCCCATAACTTTTGATCTGTAAGGAGTTACACGGCGCACAGCATACCCTTGCAAAGCTCTCTAAGAGCTCTACGACGGAGGTAGCCAGCTTGCTCGCAGTGCCTGTTTTTGGAGACCAAAATCTAACGTTTTCATCAGTTTCAGGCCACTTTTCTTCTTTTGCTATGTTTTTCCGTCCCGGATCGTACGTTGTGAACTATTAAAAGGACGACAACCTGACTCGCGGGACATTAGAGGGCCCTACAACGTGTCGATATCACGTCTTGCGAGGATGCTGCGTTGTTGAAGCGGATGGGTTGTTGTTAAGCCCAGTGGGCCTTTTGAATGGGCCATCTCTCTAGGCTGGGACTATGAAGCGTTAACACATATAGGAATTGTGCCCTCAACATGACAGGTGTGATCATAAAAGCACTAATGCACCAGATCCCATCAGAACTTTGAAGTTAAACGTGCTTGGGCGAGAGTAGTACTAGGATGGGTGACCCCCTGGGAAGTCCTCATGTTGTACCCCCTTTTCAATTTTTTTTGCCCTAGTTAGGGTTGCCAAGATACTTATTTACCAAATCTCTATTACTAAATCCCATGGAACATTAGGCAAGACAACTTCACTTCACGTAGAGGCTAGGCCCGCAAACCGAGGGCGTAGGGTTTGTGACCATGTCTCCGTCGCTCTGGTGCCCATAACTTTTGATCCGTAAGGAGTTACGCGGCACACAGCATACCGTTGCAAAGCTCTCTAAGAGCTCTACGACAGGGGCAGCCAGCTTACGCGCTGTGCCCATTTATGGAGCCCAAAATCGAACATTTTCATTAGTTTCAGGCCACATTTATTCTTTTGCTCTATTTTTCCGTCCTGATTCGTACGTCGTGAACTATTAAAATGATGACAACCTGAATCACGGGACATCAGAGGGCCTTACAACGTGTCGATATCACGTCTTGTGAGGATGCTGCGTTGTTGAAGCGGATGGGTTGTCGTTAAGCCAATTGGGCATTTTGAATGGGCCATCTCTCTAGGCTGGGACTGTGAACAGTTAACACATAAAGGAATTGTGCCCTCAACTTGACTGGTGCGATCATACCAGCACTAATGCACCGGATCCCATCAGAACTCTGAAGTTAAGCGTGCTTGGGCGAGAGTAGTACTAGGATGGGTGACCCCCTGGGAAGTCCTCATGTTGCACCCTCTTTTCAATTTTTTTTGCCCTGGTTAGGGTTGCCAAGATACTTTATCCACCAAATCTCTCTCACTGAATCCCACGGAACATTGGGCAAGACATCTTCGCTTCACGTAGAGGCTGGGCCCGCAAACCGAGGGCGTACGGTTTGTGACCAACTCTCCGTCGCTCCGGTGCCCATAACTTTTGATCCGTAAGGAGTTACGCGGTGCACAGCATACCGTTGCAAATCTCTCTAAGAGCTCTACGACAGGGGCAGCTAGCTTATGCGTTGTGCCCATTTATGGAGCCCAAAATCAAACGTTTTCATCAGTTTCAGGCCACTTTTGTTATTTTGCTTTGTTTTTCCGTCCTGATTCGTACGTCGTGAACTGTTAAAATGACGGCAACCTGACTCACAAGACATCAGAGGCCCCTACAACGTGTCGATATCATGTCTTGCGAGGATGCTATGTTGTTGAAGCGGATGGGTTGTTGTTAAGCCCATTGGGCCTTTTGAATTGGCCATCTCTCTAGGCTGGGACTGTGAACAGTTAACACATAAAGGAATTGTGCCCTCAACATGACTGGTGCGATCATACCAGCACTAATGCACCGGATCCCATCAGAACTCCGAAGTTAAGCGTGCTTGGGCGAGAGTAGTACTAGGATGGGTGACCCCCTGGGAAGTCCTCGTGTTGCACCCTCTTTTCAATTTTTTTTGCCCTGGTTAGGGTTGCCAAGATACTTTATCCACCAAATCTCTATTACTGAATACCACGGAACATTGGGCAAGACAACTTCGCTTCACGTACAGGCTGGGCCGGCAAACCGAGGGCGTAGGGTTTGTGACAGGTCTCCGTTGCTTCGATGCCCATAACTTTTGATCCGTAAGGAGTTACGCGGCGCACAGCATACCGTTGGAAAGCTCTCTGAGAGCTCTACGATGGGGGCAGCCAGCTTGTTCGCGGTGCCCTTTTTGGAGCCCAAAATTGAACGTTTTCATCAGTTTCAGGTCACTTTTCTTCTTTTGCTGTGTTTTTCCATCTCGGATCGTACGTCGTGAACTGTTAAAAGGACAACAACCTGATTCGCGGGACATCAGAGGGCGCTACAACGTGTTGATATCACGTCTTGTGAGGATGCTACGTTGTTGAAGCAGATGGGTTATCGTTAATCCCATTGGGCCTTTTGAATGGGCCATCTAGGCTGGGACTGTGAACAGTTAACACATAAAGGAATTGTGCCCTCAACATGACGGGTGCGATCATACCAGCACTAATGCACTGGATCCCATCAAAACTCCGAAGTTAAGCGAGCTTGGGCGAGAGTAGTACTAGGATGGGTGACCCCCTAGGAAGTCCTCGTGTTGCACCCCCTTTTTAATTTTTTTTGTCCTGGTTAGGGTTGCCAAGATACTTTATCCACCAAATCTCTATTACTGAATCCCACAGAACATTGGGCAAGACAACTTCGCTTCACGTAGAGGCTGGGCCCGCAAACCGAGGGCTTAGGGTTTGTGACCAGGTCTCCGTCGCTCCGGTGCCCTTAACTTTTGATCAGAAAGTAGTTCCGCGGCGCACAGCAAACCGTTGCAAAGCTCTCTGAGAGCTCTACGACGGGGGCAGCCAGCTTGCTCGCTGTGCCCATTTATGGAGCCCAAAATCGAACGTTTTCATCAGTTTCAGACCACTTTTCTTCTTTTCCTCTGTTTTTCCGTCCCGGATCGTACGTCGTGAATTGTTAAAAGGATGACAACTTGACTCGCGAGACATTAGAGGGCCCTACAACGAGTCGATATCACGTCTTGTGATAATGCTGCGTTGTTGAAGCGGATGGGTTGTCGTTAAGCCCATTGGGCCTTTTGAATGGACCATCTCTGTAGGCTAGGACTGTGAACTGTTAACACATATAGGAATTGTGCCCTCAACATGACGGGTGCGATCATACCAGCACTAATGCACCGGATCCCATCAGAACTCCGAAGTTAAGCGTGCTTGGGCGAGAGTAGTACTAGGATGGGTGACCCCCTGGGAAGTCCTCGTGTTGCACCCCCTTTTCAATTTTTTTTACCCTGGTTAGAGTTGCCAAGATACTTTATCCACCAAATCTCTATTACTGAATCCCACGGAACATTGGGCAAGACAACTTCGCTTCATGTAGAGGCTGGGCCAGCAAACCGAGGGCGTAGGGTTTGTGACCAGGTCTCCGTCGCTCCGGTGCCCATTACTTTTGTTCCGTAAGGAGTTACACGGCGCACAACATACCGTTGCAAAGCTCTCTAAGAGCTCTACGACGGGGGCAGCCAGCTCGCTCGCTGTGCCCTTTTTGTAGCCCAAAATTGAACGTTTTCATCAGTTTCAGGCCACTTTTCTTCTTTTGCTCTGTTTTTCCATCCCGGATCTTACGTTGTGTACTGTTAAAAGGACGTCAACCTGAATCGCGGGACATTAGAGGGCCCTACGACGTGTCGATATCACGTCTTGCTAGAATGCTGCGTTGTTGAAGCGGATGGATTGTCGTTAAGCCCATTGGGCCTTTTGAATGGGCCATCTCTCTAGGCTAAGACTATGAAGCGTTAACACATATAGGAATTGTGCCCTCAACATGACGGGTGCGATCATAAAATCACTAATGCACCAGATTCCATCAGAACTCCAAAGTTAAGTGTGCTTGGGCGAGAGTGCTACTAGGATGGGTGACCCCCTGGGAAGTCCTCGTGTTGCACCCCCTTTTCAATTTTTTTTGCCCTGGTTAGGGTTGGCAAGATACTTTATCCACCAAATATCTATTACTGAATCCCACGGAACATTGGGCAGCACAACTTCGCTTCGCATAGAGGCTGGGCCCGCAAACTGAGGGCGTAGGGTTTGTGACCAGGTCTCCGTCGCTCCGGTACCCATAACTTTTGATCTGTAAGGAGTTACGCGGCGCACAGCATACCGTTGCAAAGCTCTGTGAGTGCTCTACGATGGGGGCAGCCAGCTTGCGCGTTGTGCCCATTTATGGAGCCCAAAATCGAACATTTTCAACTATTTCAGGCCACTTTTCTTCTTTTGCTATGTTTTTACGTCCTGAATCGTACGTCGTGAACTGTAAAAAGGTCGACAACCTGACTTGCGGGACATCAGAGGGCCCTACAACATGTCGATATCACGTCTTGTGAGGATGATGCGTTGTTGAAGCGGATGGGTTGTCGTTATGCCCATTGGGCCTTTTGAATGGGCCAAATCTGTAGGTTGGGACTATGAACAGTTAACACATAAAGGAATTGTGCCCTCAACTTGACTGGTGCGATCATACCAGCACTAATGCACCGGATCCCATCAGAACTCCGAAGTTAAGCGTGCTTGGGTGAGAGTAATACTAGGATGGGTGACCCCCTGGGAAGTCCTCATGTTGCACCCCATTTTCAATTTTTTTTTCCCTGGTTAGGGTTGCCAAGATACTTTATCCACCAAATCTCTATTACTGAATCCCACGGAACATTGGGCAAGACAACTTCGCTTTACGTAGAGGCTAGGCCCGCAAACCGAGGGCGTAGGGTTTGTGACCAGGTCTCCGTCGCTCCGGTGCCCATAACTTTTGATCCGTAAGGAGTTACGCGGCGCACAGCATACCGTTGCAAAGCTCTCTAAGAGCTCTACGATGGGGACAGTCAGCTTGCTTGTTGTACCCATTTTTGCAGGCCAAAATCGAACGTTTTCATCAGTTTTAGGCCACTTTTCTTCTTTTGCTCTATTTTTCCATCACAGAACATACATCATGAACTGTTAAAAGGACGACAACGTGACTCGCGAGACATCAGAGCACCGTACAACGTGTTGATTTCACGTCTTGCGATGATACTGCATTGTTGAAGCGGATGGGTTGTCGTTAAGCCCATTAGGCCTTTTGAATGGGCCATCTCTCTAGGTTGGGACTGTGAACCATTAGCAAATATAGGAATTGTGCCCTCAACATGACGGGTGTGATCATACTAGCACTAATGTACCGGATCCCATCAGAACTCCGAAGTTAAGCGTGCTTGGGCGAGAGTAGTACTAGGATGGGTGACCCCATGGGAAGTCCTCGTGTTGCACCCCTTTTTTAATTTTTTTTGCCCTGGTTAGGGTTGCCAAGATTCTTTATCCACCAAATCTCTATTACTGAATCCCACAGAACATTGGGCAGGACAACTTCGCTTCACGTAGAGGCTGGGCTCGCAAACCGAGGGCGTAGGGCTTGTGACCAGGTCTCCGTCGCTCTGGTGCCCATAACATTTGATCCATAAGGACTTACGCGGCGCACAGCATACCGTTGGAAAGCTCTCCGAGAGCTCTACGATGGAGGCAGCTAGCTTGCTCGATTTGCCCATTTTTGGAGCAAAAAATCAAACATTTTCATCAATTTTTGGCCATTTTTCTACTTTTGCTCTGTTTTTCCGTCCCGGATCGTACGTCGTGAGCTATTAAAAGGATGACAACTTTACTTGCGGGTACATTAGAGGGCCCTACAACACGTCTTGCGAGGATGCTGCGTTGTTGAAGCGGATGGGTTGTCGTTAAGCCCATTGGGCCTTTTGAATGGGCCATCTCTCTAGGCTTGGACTGTGAACCGTTAACACATAAATGAATTGTGCCCTCAACATGACGGGTGCGATCGTACCACACTAATGCACCGGATCCCATAAGAACTCTGAAGTTAAGCGTGCTTGGGCGAGAGTAGTACTAGGATGGGTGACCCGCTAGGAAGTCCTCGCGTTGCACCCCACTTTTCAATTTTTTTTGCCCTGGTTAGGGTTGCCAAGATACTTTATCTACCAAATTTCTATTACCGAATACCACGGTACCTTGGACAAGACAAATTTGCTTCACGCAGAGGCTGGGCCCGCAAACCGAGGGCGTAGGGCTTGTGACCAAGTCTCCGTCGCTCCGGTGCCCATAGCGTTTGATCCGTTAGGACTTACACGGCGCACAGCATACCGTTGGAAAGCTATGCGAGAGCTCTACAACGTAGGTAGCTAGCCTGCTCGATGTGCCCATTTTTGGAGCCCAAAATCGTACGTTTTCATCAGTTTTCGGCCACTTTTCTTCTTTTGCTCGATTTTTCTGTCCCGGATCGTAAGTCGTGAGCTATTAAAAGGACGACAACGTTACTCGTGGTACATTAGAGGGCCCTACAATGCGTCGATATCACGTCTTGCGAGGTTGCTGCGTTGTTGAAGCGGATGTGTTATCGTTAAGCCCATTGGGCCTTTTGAATGGGCCATCTCTCTAGGCTGGGACTGTGAACCGTTAACACATAAAGGAATTGTGCCCTCAAGATGACGGGTGCGATCATACCAGCAATAATGCACCGGATCCCAATAGAACTCCGAAGTTAAGGGTGCTTGGGCGAGAGTAGTACTAGGATGGTTGATCCCCTGGGTAGTCCTCGACTTCCACCCCCCTTTTTAATTTTTTTTGCCTTGGTAAGGGTTGCCAAGATACTTTATCCACCAAATTTCTATTACCGAATCCCACGGCACCTTGGACAAGACAATTTCACTTCACGTAGAGGCTAGGCCCACAAACCGAGGGCGTAGGGCTTATGACCAAGTCTCCGTCGTTCCGGTGCCCATAACTTTTGATCCGTAAGGACTTACGTGGTGCACAGCATACCATTGGAAAGCTCTCTAAGAGCTCTACGACGGAGGCAGCCAGGCTGCTCGCTATGCCCGTTTTTGGAGACCAAAATTGAATGTTTTCATCAATTTTTGGCCACTTTTCTTCTTTTGCTATGTTTTTCTGTACTGGATCATACGTCGTGAGCTATTAAAATGACGACAACGTTACTCGCTGGACATTAGTGGGCCATACAACGCGTCGATATCACGTCTTGTGAGGATACTGCGTTGTTGAAGCAGATGGGTTGTCGTTAAGCCTATTGGGCCTTTTGAATGGGCCATCTCTCTAGGCTGGGACTGTGAACCGTTAACACATAAAGGAATTGTGCCCTCAACATGACGGGTGCGATCATACCAGCACTAATGCACCGGATCCCATCATAACTCCGAAGTTAAGCGTCCTTGGGCGAGAGTAGTACTAGGTTGGGTGACCCCTTGGGAAGTCCTCGTGTTGCACCCCCCTTTTCATTTTTTTTTGCCCTGGTTAGGGCTGCCAAGATACTTTATCCAGCAAATTTCTATTAACGAATCCCACGGCACCTTGGACAAGACAACTTAGCTTCACGTAGAGGCTGGGCCCGCAAACCGAGGGCTTAGGGCTTGTGACCAGGTCTCCGTCGCTCCGGTGCCAATAACATTTGATCCATAAGGACTTACGCGGCACACAACATACCGTTGGAAAGCTCTCCGAGAGCTCTACGACAGAGGCAGCTAGCCTGCTCGATGTGCCTGTTTTTGGATACCAAAATTGAATGTTTTCATCAGTTTTCGGCCACTTTTCTTGTTTTGCTCAGTTTTTCCGTCACGGATCATACGTCGTGAGCTATTAAAAGGATGACAACGTTACTTGCGGGTACATTAGAGGGCCCTTCAACACGTCTTGCGAGGATGCTGCGTTGTTGAAGCGGATGGATTGTCGTTAAGCCCATTGGGCCTTTTGAATGGGCCATCTCTCTAGGCTGGGACTGTGAACCGTTAACAAATAAAGGAATTGTGCCCTCAACATGACGGGTGCGATCATACCAACACTAATGCACCGGATCCCATAAGAACTCCGAAGTTAAGGGTGCTTGGGCAAGAGTAGTACTAGGATGGGTGACCCCTTGGGAAGTCCTCGTGTTGCACCCCCTTTTCAATTTTTTTTGCCCTGGTTATGGTTGCCAAGATTCTTTATCCACCAAATTTCTATTACCGAATCCCACGGCACCTTGGACAAGACAACTTCGCTTCACGTAGAGGCTGGGCCCGCAAACCGAGGGCATAGGGCTTGTGACCAGGTCTCCGTCGCTCCGGTTCCCATAACTTTTGATCCGTAAGGACTTACGCGGCGCACAGCATACCGTTGGAAAGCTCTCTGAGAGCTCTACGAAGGAGGCAGCTAGCCTGCTCGCTGTGCCCTTTTTGGAGCCCAAAATTGAACGTTTTCATCAGTTTTCGGCCACTTTTCTTCTTTTGCTCGGTTTTTCCGTCCCGGATCATACGTCGTGAGCTATTAAAAGGACGACAACATTACTCGCGGGTACATTAGAGGGCCCTACAACATTTCTTGCGAGGATGCTGCGTTGTTGTAGCGGATGGGTTGTCGTTAAGCCCATTGGGCCTTTTGAATGGACCATCTCTCTAGGCTGGGACTGTGAACCGTTAACACATAAAGGAATTGTGCCCTCAACATGACGGGTGTAATCATACCAGCACTAATGCACCGGATCCCATCATAACTCCGAAGTTAAGCGTGCTTGGCCGAGAGTAGTACTAGGATGGGTGACCCTTTGGGAAGTCCTCGTGTTGCACCCCCCTTTTCAATTTTTTTTGCCCTGGTTAGGGTTGCCAAGATACTTTATCCACCAAATTTCTATTAACAAATCCCACGGCACCTTGGACAAGACAACTTAAGTTCACGTAGAGGCTGGGCCCGCAAACCGAGGGCGTAGGGCTTGTGAGCAGGTCTCCGTCGCTCTGGTGCCCATAACATTTGATCCATAACGACTTACGCGGCACATAATATACCGTTGGAAAGCTCTCCGAGAGCTCTACGACGGAAACAGCTAGCCTGCTCAATTTGCCCGTTTTTGGAGCAAAAAAACGAACGTTTTAATCAGTTTTTGGCCATTTTTCTACTTTTGCTCTATTTTTCCGTCCCGGATCGTACGTCGTGAGCTATTAAAAGGACGAAAACATTACTCGCGGGACATTAGAGGGCCCTACAACGCGTCGATATCATGTCTTGCGAGGATGCGGCGTTGTTGAAGCAAATGGGTTGTCGTTAAGCCCATTGGGCCTTTTGAATGGGCCATCCCTCTAGGCTGGGACTCTGAACCGTTAACGCATAAAGGAATTGTGCCCTCAACATGACGGGTGCGATCATACCAGCACTAATGCACCGGATCCCATCAGAACTCCGAAGTTAAGCGTGCTTGGGCGAGAGTAGTACTAGGAAGGGTGACCCCTTGGGAAGTCCTCTTGTTATACCCCCCTTTTCAATTTTTTTTTCCCTGGTTAGGGTTGCCAAGATACTTTATCCACCAAATTTCTATTACCGAATCCCACGACACCTTGGACAAGACAACGTCGCTTCACGTAGAGGCTAGGCCCGCAAACCGAGGGCGTAGGGCTTGTGACCAGGTCTCCGTGGCTCCGGTGCCCATAACTTTTGATCCGTAAGGAATTACGCGGTGCACAGCAGACCGTTGGAAAGCTCTTTGAGAGCTCTACGACGGAGGCAGCTAGCCTGCTTGCTTAGCCGTTTTTGGAGCCAAAAATCGAACGTTTTCATCAGTTTTTGGCCACTTTTCTTCATTTGCTATGTTTTTCGGTTCCGGATCGTACGTCGTGAGCTATTAAATCAACAACAACGTTACTCGCTAGACATTAAAGGGCCATACAACGCGTCGATATCACGTCTTGTGAGGATACTGCTTTGTTGAAGAAGATGGGTTGTCGTTAAGCCTATTGGGCCTTTTGAATGGGCCATCTCTATAGGCTGGGATTGTGAACCGTTAACACATAAAGGAATTGTGCCCTCAAGATGACGTGTGTGATCATACTAGTACTAATGCACCGGATCCCATCAGAACTCCGAAGTTAAGCGTGCTTGGGCGAGAGTAGTACTACGATGGGTGACCCCCTGTGAAGTCCTCGTGTTGCACCCCCCTTTTCAATTTTTTTTGCCCTGGTTAAGGTTACCAAGATACTATATCCACTATATTTCTATTACCGAATCCCACGGCACCTTGGACAAGACAACTTCGGTTCACGTAGAGGCTGGGACCGCAAACCGAGGCCATAGGGCTTGTGACTAGGTCTCCGTCGCTCCGGTGCCCATAACTTTTCATCCGTAAGGACTTACGCGCCGCACATCATACCGTTGGAAAGCTCACCCAGAGCTCTACGACGGAGGCAGCTAGCTTGCTTGCTATGCCCTTTTTGTAGCCCAAAATCGAACATTTTAATCAGTTTTCGGCCATTTTTCTTCTTTTGCTTTTTTTTTTTCCGTCTGGATCGTACGTCGTGAGCTATTAAAAGGACGACAACATTACTCGCGGGATATTACCAGGACCTACAATGCGTCAATATCACGTCTTGTGAGGATGCTGCGTTGTTGAAGTGGATGGGTTGTCGTTAAGCCCATTGGGCCTTTTGAATGGGCCATCTCTCTAGACTGGGAATGTGAACCGTTAACACATAAAGGATTTGTGCCCTCAATATGACGGGTGCGATCATACCAGCACTAATGCACCGGATCCTATCAGAACTCCAAAGTTAAGCGTGCATGGGCGAGAGTATTACTAGGATGGGTGACCCCCTGGGTAGTCCTCGTGTTGCACCCCTATTTTCAATTTTTTTTGCCCTGGTTAGGGTTGCCAAGATACTTTATCCACCAAATTTCTATTACCGAATCCCACGGCACCTTGGACAAGACAACTTCGCTTCACGGAGAGGCTGGGCCAGCAAACCGAGGGCATAGGGCTTGTGACCAGGTGTCCATCGCTACGGTGCCCATAACTTTTGATCCGTAAGGACTTACGCGGCACACAGCATACCGTTGGAAACCTCTCTGAGAGCTCTACGACAGAGGTAGCAAGCGTGCTTGTTGTACACGTTTTTGTAGACCAAAATTGAACGTTTTAATAAGTTTTTGGCAATTTTTCTTCTTTTGCTCTGTTTTTCCTTCCCGGATCGTACGTCGTGAGCTATTAAAAGGACGACAACATTACTCGCGGGACATTAGCGGGCCCCACAACGCGTCGATATCACGTCTTGCAAGGATGCTGCGTTGTTGAAGCGGATGGGTTGTCGTTAAGCCCATTGGGCCTTTTGAATGGGTCATCTCTCTAGACTGGGAATGTGAACCGTTAACAAATAAAGGAATTGTGCCCTCAACATGACGGGTGCGATCATACCAGTGCTAATGCACCGGATCCAATCAGAACTACGAAGTTAAGCGTGCTTGGGCGAGAGTAGTCCTAGGATGGGTGATCCCCTGGGTAGTCCTCGTGTTGCACCCCCCTTTACAATTTTTTTTTCCCTGGTTAGGGTTGCCAAGATACTTTATCCACCAAATTTCTAATACCGAATCCCACGGCACTTTGTATAAGACAACTTCGCTTCACGTAGAGGCTGGGCCTGCAAACCGAGGGCATAGGGCTTGTGACCAGGTCTCCGTCGCTCCGGTGCCCATACCTTTTGATCTGTAAGGAATTACGCGGCACACAGCATACCGTTGGAAAGCTCTCCGAGAGCTCTACGACAGAGGCAACTAGGATGCTCACTTTTCCCCTTTTTGGAGCCCAAAATCGAACGTTTTCATCAATTTTCGGCCACTTTTCTTCTTTAGCTCGGTTTTTCTGTCCCGGATCGTACGTCGTGAGCTATTAAAAGGATGAAAACGTTACTCGCAGGTACATTAGAGGGCCCTACAACGTGTCTTGCGAGGATGCTGCGTTGTTGAAGCGGATGGATTCTCGTTAATCCCATTGGGCCTTTTGATTGGGCCATCTCTCTAGGCTGGGACTGTGAACCGTTAACACATAAAGGAATTGTGCTTCGACATGACTGGTGCGATCATACCAGCACTAATGCACCAGATCCCATCAGAACACCGAAGTTAAGCGTGCTTGGGCGAGAGTAGTACTAGCATGGGTGACCCCCTGGGAAGTCCTCGTGTTGCACCGCCCTTTTCAATTTTTTTTGCCCTGGTTAGGGTTGCCAAGATACTTTATCCAGCAAATTTCTTTTACCGAATCCCACGGCACCTTGGACAAGACAACTTCGCTTCACGTAGAGGCTGGGCCCGCAAACCGAGGGCGTAGCGCTTGTGACCAGGTCTCCGTCGCTCTGGTGCCCAAAACTTTTGATCCGTAATGACTTACGCGGCGCACAATATACCGTTGGAAAGCTCTCCGAGAGCTCTACGACGGAGGTAGCAAGCGTGCTTGTTGTACCCGTTTTTGTAGACCAAAATTGAACGTTTTAATAAGTTGTTGGCCATTTTTCTTCTTTTGCTCTGTTTTTCCGTCCCGGATCGTACGTCGTGAGCTATTAAAAGGACGACAATATTACTCGCGGGACATTAGCGGGCCCTACAACGCGTCGATATCACGTCTTGTGAGGATTCTGCGTTGTTGAAGCAGATGGGTTGTCGTTAAGCCCATTGGGCCTTTTGAATGGGTCATCTCTCTAGACTGGGAATGTGAACCGTTAACAAATAAAGAAATTGTGCCCTCAACATGACGGGTGCGATCATACCAGTA
Organism: Ehretia macrophylla; assembly: GCA_037974665.1. Taxonomy (NCBI): domain Eukaryota; kingdom Viridiplantae; phylum Streptophyta; class Magnoliopsida; order Boraginales; family Ehretiaceae; genus Ehretia; species Ehretia macrophylla. Next base: position 82,609,739 of record CM075765.1, on the reverse strand, counting down.
CTAATGCACCGGATCCAATCAGAACTACGAAGTTAAGCGTGCTTGGGCTAGAGTAGTACTAGGATGGGTGATCCCCTGGGTAGTCCTCGTGTTGCACCCCCCTTTACAATTTTGTTTGCCCTGGTTAGGGTTTCCAAGATACTTTATCCACCAAATTTCTATTACCGAATCCCACGGCACTTTAGATAAGACAACTTCGCTTCACGGAGAGGCTGGGCCTGCAAACCGAGGGCATAGGGCTTGTGACCAGGTCTCCGTCGCTCCGGTGCCCATACCTTTTGATCTGTAAGGAATTACGCGGCACACAGCATACCGTTGGAAAGCTCTCCGAGAGCTCTACGACAGAGGCAACTAGGATGCTCACTTTTCCCCTTTTTGGAGCCCAAAATCGAACGTTTTCATCAGTTTTCGGCCTCTTTTCTTCTTTTGCTCAGTTTTTCCGTCCCGGATGGTACGTTGTGAGCTGTTAAAAGGACGACAACGTTACTTGCGGGTACAGTAGAAGGTCCTACAACATGTTTTGCGAGGATGCTGCGTTGTTGAAGCAGATGGGTTGTCGTTAAGCCCATTGGGCCTTTTGAATGGGCCATCTCTCTAGACTGGGAATATGAACCGTTAACAGATAAAGGAATTGTGCCCTTAACATGACGGGTGCGATCATACCAGCCCTAATGCACAAGATCCCATCAAAACTCGGAAGTTAAGCGTGCTTGGGCGAGAGTAGTACTAGGATGGGTGACCCCCTGGGTAGTCCTCGTGTTGCACCCCCATTTTCAATTTTTTTCGCCCTGGTTAGGGTTGCCAAGATACTTTATCCACCAAATTTCTATTACCGAATCCCACGGCACCTTGTACAAGACAACTTCGCTTCACCTAGAGGCTGGACCCGCAAACCGAGGGCGTAGGGCTTGTGACCAGGTCTCCGTCGCTCCGGTGCCCATAACTTTTGATCCGTAAGGACTTACACGGCGCACATCATACCGTTGGAAAGCTCTCTGAGAGATCTACGACGAAGGCAGCAAGCTTGCTTGCTATGCCCATTTTTGTAGCCCAAAATCAAAAATTTTAATCAGTTTTCGGCCATTTTTCTTCTTTTGATTTTTTTTTCGTCCCGAATCGTACGTCGTGAGCTATTAAAAGGACGACAACATTACTCGCAGGACATTAGCTGGCCCTCCAACGCGTCGATATGACGTCTTGCGAGAATGTTGCGTTGTTGAAGCGGATGGGTTGTAGTTATGCCCATTGGGCCTTCTGAATGGGCCATCTCTCTAGACTCGGAATGTGAACCGTTAACACATAAAAGAATTGTGCCCTCAACATGACGGGTGCGATCATACCAGCACTAATGCACCGGATCCCATCAGAACTACAAAGTTAAGCGTGCTTGGGCGAGAGTAGTACTAGGATGGGTGACCCCGTGGGTAGTTCTCGTGTTGCACCCCCATTTTCAATTTTTTTTGCCCTGCTTAGGGTTGCCAAGATACTTTATCCACCAAATTTCTATTACCGAATCCCACGGCACCTTAGACAAGACAACATCGCTTCACGGAGAGGCTGGGCCAGTAAACCGAGGGCATAGGGCTTGTGAGCAGGTCTCCGTCGCTCCGGTGCCCATAACTTTTGATCCGTAAAGACTTACACGGCACACAGCATACCGTTGGAATGCTCTCCGAGAGCTCTACGACAGAGGCTGCTAGCTTGCTCACTGTACCTATTTATGGAGCCCAAAATCGAATGTTTTCATCAGTTTTTGGCCACTTTTCTTCTTTTGCCCGGTTTTTTCGTCCCGGATCGTACGTCGTGAGCTATTAAAAGGACGACAACATTACTCACTGGTACATTAGAGGGCCCTACAACATGTCTTGCGAGGATACTGTGTTGTTGAAGTGGATGAGTTGTCGTTAAGCCCATTGGGCCTTTTGAATGGGCCATCTCTCTAGGCTGGGACTGTGAACAGTTAACACATAAAGGAATTGTGCCCTCAACATGACGGGTGCGATCATACCAGCACTAATGCACCGGATCCCATCAGAACTCCGAAGTTAAGCGTGCTTTGGTGAGAGTAGTACTAGGATGGGTGACCCCCTGGGAAGTCCTCGTGTTGCACCCCCCTTTTCAATTTTTTTTGCCCTGGTTAAGGTTGCCAAGATACTTTATCCACCAAATTTCTTTTACCGAATCCCACGGCACCTTGAACAAGACAACTTAACTTCACATTGAGGCTGGGCCCACAAACCGAGGGCGTAGGGCTTGTGACCAGGTCTCTGTCGCTCTGGTGCCCATAACTTTTGATCCGTAAGGACTTACGCGGTGCACAGCATACCATTGGAAAGCTCTCCGAGAGCTCTACGACGGAGGCAGCTGGCTTGCTCACTGTGCCCATTTTTGGAACCCAAAATCGAACATTTTCATCAGTTTTTGGCCACTTTTCTTCTTTTGCTATGTTTTTCCGTCCCGGATCGTAGGTCGTGAGGTATTAAAAGGATGACAACTTTACTCGCTGGATATTAGAGGGCCATACAATGCGTCGATATCACGTCTTGTGAAGATACTGCGTTGTTGAAGCAGATGGGTTGTCGTTAAGCCTATTGGGCCTTTTGAATGGGCCATCTCTCTAAGCTAAGATTGTGAACCGTTAACACATAAAGGAATTGTGCCCTCAACATGACTTGTGCGATCATACCAGCACTAATGCACCGGATCCCAACAGAACTCCAAAGTTAAGCGAGAATAGTACTACGATGGGTGACTGCCTGGGAAGTCCTCGTGTTGTACCCCCCTTTTCAATTTTTTTTCCCTGGTTAGGGTTGCCAAGATACTTTATCCACCAAATTTCTATTACCGAATCCCACGGAACATTGGACAAGATAACTTCGCTTCACGTAGAGGCTGGGCCCGTAAACCGAGGGCGTCGGGCTTGTGACCAGGTCTCTGTCGCTCTAGTGCCCATAACTTTTGATCTATAAGGACTTACGCGGCGCACAGCATACCATTGGAAAGTTCTCCGAGAGCTCTACGACAGAGGTACCAAGAATGCTTGCTTTGCCCTTTTTGTTGACCAAAATCGAACGTATTAATCAGTTTTCGGCAATTTTTCTTCTTTTGCTCTATTTTTCCATCCCGGATCGTACGTCGTGAGCAATTAAAAGGACGACAACGTTACTCGCTAGACATTAGAGGGCCATACAACGCGTCGATATCACGTATTGTGAGGATACTGTGTTGTTGAAGCAGATGGGTTGTCGTCAAGCCTATTGGGCCTTTTGAATGGGCCATCTCTCTAGGCTGGGACTGTGAACCGTTAACACATAAAGGAATTGTGCCCTCGACATGACTTGTGCGATCATACTAGCACTAATGCACCAGATCCCATTAGAACTCCGAAGTTAAGCGTGATTGGGAGAAGTAGTTCTACGATGGGTAGCCCCCTGGGTAGTCCTCGTGTTGCACCCCCCTTTTCAATTTTTTTTGCCCTGGTTTGGGTTGCCAAGATACTTTATCCACCAAATTTCTATTACCGAATCCCATGGCACTTTGGACAAGACAACTTCGTTGAACGGAGAGGCTGGGCCTGCAAACCAAAGGCATAGGGCTTGTGACCAGGTCTCCGTCGCTCCGGTGCCCATAACTTTTGATCTATAAGAAATTACGCGGCACACAGCATACCGTTGGAAAGCTCTCCGAGAGCTCTACGACAGAGGCAGCTACCCTGCTCACTTTGCCTTTTTTGGAGCCCAAAATCGAACGTTTTCTTCAGTTTTCTGCCACTTTTGTTCTTTTGTTCGGTTTTTCTGTCCCGGATCGTACGTCGTGAGCTATTAAAAGGACGACAACGTTACTCGCATGTACATTAGAGGTCCCTACAACATGTCTTGCCAGGATGCTGCGTTGTTGAAGCAGATGGGTAGTCGTTAAGCCCATTGGGCCTTTTTATTGGGCCATCTCTCTAGGCTGGGACTGTGAACCGTTAACACATAAAGGAATTGTGCCTCAACATGACGGGTACGATCATACCAGCACTAATGCACCGGATCCCATCAGAACTCCGAAGTTAAGCGTGCTTGGGCGAGAGTAGTACTACGATGGGTGACCCCCTTGGAAGTCCTCGTGTTGCACCCCCATTTTCAATTTTTTTTGCCCTGGTTAGGGTTGCCAAGATACTTTATCCACCAAATTTCTATTACCGAATCCCACGGCACCTTGGACAAGACAACTTAGCTTCACGTAGAGGCTGGGCCCGCAAACTGAGGGCGTAGGGCTGGTGACCAGGTCTCCGTCGCTCCGGTGCCCATAACTTTTGATCCGTAAGGACTTTCACGGCGCACAGCATACCGTTGGAAAGCTCTCCGAGAGATCTACGACGGAGGTAGCCAGCCTGCTCGCTGTGCCCATTTTTGGAGCACAAAATCGAATGTATTCATCAATTTTTGGCCACTTTTCTTCTTTTGCTATGTTTTTCCGTCCCGTATCGTACGACGTGAGCTATTAAAAGGACTACAACGTTACTCGATGGACATTAGAGGGCGATACAACGCGTCGATATCACGTCTTGTGAGGATACTATTTTGTTGAAGCAGATGGGTTGTCGTTAAGCCTATTGGGCCTTTTGAATGGGCCATCTATCTAGGCTAGGACTGTGAACCGTTAACACATAACGGAATTGTGCCCTCAACATGACGTGTTCGATCATACTAGCACTAATGCACAGGATCCCATCCGAACTCCAAAGTTAAGCGTGCTTGGGCGAGAGTAGTACTACGATGGGTAACCCCCTGGGTAGTCCTCGTGTTGCACCCCCCTTTTCAATTTTTTTTGCCCTGGTTAGGGTTGCCAAGATATTTTATCCACCAAATTTCTATTACCGAATCCCACGGCACCTTGGACAAGACAACTTCGTTTCATGGAGAGGTTGTGCCTGCAAACCGAGGGCATACGGCTTGTGACCAGGTCTCCGTCGCTCCGGTGCCCATAACTTTTGATCCGTAAGGACTTACGAGTCACACAACATATCGTTGGAAAGCTCTCCGAGAGCTCTACGACAAAGGCAGCTGGCCTGCTCACGGTGACCCTTTTTGGAGCCCAAATTCCTCCCTTTTCACCAGTTTTCGGCCCCTTTTCTTCTTTTGCTCGATTTTCCCATCCCGGATCGTCCGTCGTGAGCTATTAAAAGGACGACAACGTTACTCGCGGGTACATTAGAGGGCCCTACAACATGTCTTGCGAGGATGCTGCGTTGTTGAAGCGGATGGGTCGTCGTTAAGCACATTGGGCCTTTTGAATGAGCCATCTCTCAAGAGTGGGACTATGAACCGTTAACACATAAAGGAATTGTGCCCTCAACATGACGGGTGCGATCATACCAGCACTAATGCACTGGATCCCATCAGAACTCCGAAGTTAAGCGTGCTTGGTCGAGAATAGTACTAGGATGGGTCACCCCCTGGGAAGTCCTCGTGTTGCACCCCACTTTTCAATTTTTTTTGCCCTGGTTAGGGTTGCCAAGAAACTTTATCCACCAAATTTCTATTACCGAATCCCACGGTACCTTGGACAAGACAACTTCGCTTCAAGGAGAGGCTGGGCCTGCAAAACGAGGGCATAGGGATTGTGACCAGGTCTCAGTCGCTCCGGTGCCCATAACTTTTAATCCGTAAGGACTTACGTGGCACACATCATACCGTTCGAATGCTCTCCGAGAGCTCTACTACAGAGGCAGCAAGCCTGCTCACGGTCCCCTTTTTGGAGCCCAAAATCGAACGTTTTCATCAGTTTTCAGCCACTTTTCTTCTTTTGCTTGGTTTTTCCGTCCCGGATCGTACGTCGTGAGCTATTAAAAGGACGACAACGTTACTCGCGGGACATTAGAGGGTCATACAACGCGTCGATATCATGTCTTGCGAGGATACTGCATTGTTGAAGCAGATCAGTTGTCGTTAGGCCTATTGGGCTTTTTGATTGGCCCATCTCTCTAGGCTGGGAGTGAGAACCGTTAACACTTAAAGGAATTGTGCCCTCACCATGCCGGGTGCGATCATACCAGCACTAATGCGCCGGATCCCATCAGAACTCCGAAGTTAAGCGTGCTTAGGCGAGAGTAGTACAACGATGGGCGACCCCCTGGGAAGTCCTCGTGTTGCACCCCCATTTTCAATTTTTTTTGACCTGGTTAGTGTTGCCAAGATACTTTATCCACCAAATTTTTATTACCGAATCCCACAGCACCTTGGACAAGACAACTTCACTTCACATATAGGCTGGGCCAGCAAACCGAGGACGTAAGGCTTGTGACCAGGTCACCGTCGCTCCGGTGCCCATAACTTTTGATTCGTAAGGAATTACGCGGCGCACAGCATACCGTTGGAAAGCTCTCCGAGAGCTATACAACGAAGGCAGTTAGCCTGCTCGATGTGCCCATTTTTGGAGCCCAAAATCGAATGTTTTCATCAGTTTTCGACTATTTTTCTACTTTTGTTCTATTTTTCCGTACCAGATCGTATGTCGTGAGCTATTGAAAGGATAACAACGTTACTCGAGGGACATTAGAGGGCCCTACAATGCGTCGATATCACGTCTTGCGAGAATGCTGCGTTGTTAAAGCAGATGGGTTGTCGTGAAGCCCATTGGGCCTTTTGAATGGGCAATCTCTCTAGACTGGGACTGTGAACCGTTAACACATAAAGGAATTGTGCCCTCAACATGATGGGTGCGATCATTCTAGCACTAATGCACTGGATCCCATCAGAATTCCGAAGTTAAGTGTGTTTGGGCGAGAGTAGTACTAGGATGGGCGACCCCTTGGGAAGTCCTCGTGTTCCACCCCCTTTTTCAATTTTTTTTGCCCTGGTTAGGGTTGTCAAGATACTTTATCCACCAATTTTCTATTACCGAATCCCATGGAACCTTGGACAAGACAACTTCGCTTCACGTAGAGGCTGGGCCCGCAAAACCGAGGGCGTACGGCTTGTGACCAGGTCTCCGTCGCTTCGGTGCCCATAACTTTTGATCCGTAAGGACTTACGTGGTGCACAGTATACCGTTGGAAAGCTCTCCGAGAGCTCTACGACAAAGGTAGCAAGCTTGATTGCTATGCCCGTTTTTGTAGCCCAAAATCGAATGTTTTCATCAGTTTTCGGCCACCTTTCTTCTTTTGCTCTATTTTTCCATCCCGGATCGTACGTCGTGAGCTATTAAAATGACGACAATGTTACTCGGGGGACATTACTGGGTCCTACAACGCGTCGATATCAAATCTTGCACGGATGCTGCATTGTTGAAGCTGATGGGTTGTCGTTAAGCCCATGGGTCCTTTTGAATGGGCCATCTCTCTAGGCTGGGACTGTGAACCGTTAACACATAAAGGAATTGTGCCCACAACATGACGGGTTCGATCATACCAGCACTAATGCACCAGATCCCATCAGAACTCCGAAGTTAAGTGTGCTTGAGCGAGAGTAGTACTAGGATGGGTGACCCCTTGGGAAGTCCTCGTGTTGCACCCCCATTTCAATTTTTTTTGCCCTGGTTAGGGTTGCCAAGATACTTTATCCACCAAATTTCTATTACTGAATCCAATGGCACCTTGGACAAGACAACTTCGCTTCACGTCGAGGCTGGGCCCGCCAACCGAGGGCGTACGGCTTGTGACCAGGTCTCCGTCGCTCCGGTGCCTATAACTTTTGATCCGTAGGGACTTACTCGGCGCACAGCATGCCGTTGGAAAGCTCTTCAAGAGCTCTACGTCGGAGGCAGCCAACTTGCTCACTATGCCCATTTTTGGAGGCCAAAATCAAACGTTTTCATCAGTTTTCGTCCACATTTCTTCTTTTGCTCTATTTTTTCATCCCGGATGGTACGTCGTGAGCTATTAAAAGGACAACAACGTTACTCGCAGGACATTAGAGGGCCCTATAACACGTCGATATCAAGTCTTTCGAGGATGCTACGTTGTTGAAGCAGATAGGTTGTCGTTAAGCCTATTGGGCCTTTTGAATGGGCCATCTCACTAGGCTGCGACTGTGAATCATTAACACATAAAGGAATTGTGCACTCAACATGACGGGTGCGATCATACCAGCACTAATGCACCGGATCCCATCAGAACTCCGAAGTTAAGCGTGCTTGGGCGAGAGTAGTACTAGGATGGGTGACCCCATGGGAAGTCCTCGTGTTGCACCCCCATTTTCAATTTTTTTTGCCCTGGTTGGGGTTGCCAAGAGACTTTATCCACCAAATTTCTATTACCTAATGCCACGGCACCTTCGGCAAGACAATATCGCTTCACGTAGAGGCTGAGCCGGCAAACTGAGGGTGTTGGGCTTGTGACCAGGTCTCCGTTGCTCCGGTGCCCATAACTTTTGATCCTTAAGGACTTACGCGGCACACAGCATACCGTTGGAATGCTCTCCGAGAGCTCTACTACAGAGGTAGCAAGCCTGCTCACTGTGCCCTTTTTGGAGCCCAAAATCGAACGTTTTCATCAGTTTTCGGCCACTTTTCTTCTTTTGCTTGGTTTTTCCGTCCCGGATCGTACGTCGTGAGCTATTAAAAGGACGACAACGTTACTCGCGGGTACATTAGAGTGCCCTACAACATGTCTTGCGAGGATGCTGCGTTGTTGAAGCGGATGGGTTGTCGTTAAGCCCATTAGGCCTTTTGAATGGACCATCTCTCTAGGCTAGGACTGTGAACCGTTAACACATAAAGAAATTGTGCCCTCAACATGACTGGTACGATCATTCCAGTACTAATGCACCGGATCCCATCAGAACTTCCGAAGTTAAGCGTGCTTGGGAGAGAGTAGTACTAGGATGGGTGACCCACTGGGAAGTCCTCGTGTTGCACCCCCTTTTTCAATTTTTTTTGCCCTGGTTAGGGTTGCCAAGATACTTTATCCACCAAATTTCTATTACCGAATCCCACGGCAACTTGGACAACACAATTAGCTTCACGTAGAGGCTGGGCCCACAACCGAGGGCGTAGGGCTTGTGACCAGGTCTCTGTCGCTCCGGTGCCCATAACTTTAGATCCGTATGGACTTACGCGGCGCACAGCACACCGTTGAAAAGCTCTCCGAGAGATCTACGACGGAGGCAGCCAGCCTGGTCGCTGTGCCCGTTATCGGAGCCAAAAATTGAACGTTTTCATCAGTTTTTGGCTATTTTTCTTCTTTTGCTAGGTTTTTCCGTCCCGGATCGTACGTCGTGAGTTATTAAAAGGACAACAACGTTACTCGCGGGACATTAGAGGGCCATACAACGAGTCGATATCACGTCTTGTGAGAATACTGTGCGTTGAAGCAGATGGTTTGTCGTTAAGCCTATTGGGACTTTTAAATGGGCCATCTGTCTAGGCTGGGACAGTGAACAGTTAACACATAAAGCAATTATGCCCTCAACATGACGTGTGCAATCATACCAGCACTAATGCACTGGAACCCATCAGAACTCCAAAGTTAAGCGTGCTTGGGCGAGAGTAGTACTAGGATGGGTGACCCCCTGGGAAGTCCTCATGTTGCACCCCTCTTTTCAATTTTTTTTGCCCTGGTTAGGGTTTCCAAGATACTTTATCCACCAAATTTATATTACCATTTCCCATGGCACCTTAGACAAGACAACTTCGCTTCGCGTAGAGGCTGGGCCTGCAAACCGAGGGCGTGGGGCTTATGACCAAGTCTCCCTCGCTTCGGTTCCCATAACTTTTGATATGTAAGGACTTATGCGGCGCACAGCATACCGTTGGAAAGCTCTCCGAGAGCTCTACGACGGAGGTAACTAGCCTGCTCGCTGTGCCCATTTTTGGAGCTCAAAATTGAACGTTTTCATAAGTTTTTGGCCACTTTTCTTCTTTTACTCTGTTTTTCCGACCCGGATCGTACGTCGTGAGCCATTAAAAGGACGACAATGTTACTCGCGGGACATTAGAGGGACATACAACGCGTCGATATCATGTCTTGCTAGGATACTGCGTTGTTGAAGCAGATGGGTTGTCGTTAGGCCTATTGGGCCTTTTGAATGGGCCATCTCTCTAGGCTGGGACTGTGAACCGTTAACACATAAAGGAATTGTGCCCTCAACATGGCGGGTGCGATCATACTAGCACTAATGCACCAGATCCCATCAGAACTCCGAAGTTAAGCGTGCTTGGGCGAGAGTAGTACTACGATGGGCGACCCCCTGGGAAGTCCTCGTGTTGCACCCCCATTTTCAATTTTTTTTGCCCTGGTTAGGGTTGCCAAGATACTTTATCCACCAAATTTTTATTACCGAATCCCACTGCCCCTTGGACAAGACAACTTCGCTTCACGTATAGGCTGGGCTAGCAAACCGAGGACGTAAGGCTTGTGACCTGGTCACCGTCGCTCCGGTGCCCATAACTTTTGATTCGTAAGGAATTACGCGTTGCACAGCATACTGTTGGAAAGCTCTCCGAGAGCTCTACGACGAAGGCAGTTAGCCTGCGCGATGTGCCCATTTTTGGAGCCCAAATTCGAATGTTTTCATCAGTTTTCGGCCAATATTCTATTTTTGTTCTGTTTTTCCGTACCGGATAGTATGTCGTGAGCTATTGAAAGGATGACAACGTTACTCTAGGGACATTAGAGGGCCCTACAATGTGTCGATATCACGTCTTGTGAGGATGCTGCGTTGTTAAAGCAGATGGGTTGTCGTTAAGCCCATTGGGCCTTTTGAATGGGCCATCTCTCTAGACTAGGACTGTGAACCGTTAACACATATAGGAATTGTGCCCTAAACATGACGGGTGCGATAATTCTAGCACTAATGCACCGGATCCCATCAGAACTCCGAAGTTAAGTGTGCTTGGGCGAGAGTAGTGCTAGGAAGGGCGACCCCCTTAGAAGTCCTAGTGTTGCACCCCCTTTTTCAATTTTTTTTGCCCTGGTTAAGGTTGTCAAGATACTTTATCCACCAAATTTCTATTACCGAATCCCATGGAACCTTGTACAAGACAACTTCGCTTCACGTAGAGGCTGGGCCCGCAAAACCGAGGGCGTACGGCTTGTGACCAGGTCTCCGTCGCTCCGGTGCCCATAACTTTTGATCTGTAAGGACTTACGTGGTGCACAGTATACCGTTGGAAAGCTCTCTGAGAGCTATACGACAAAGGGAGCAAGCTTGCTTGCTATGCCCGGTTTTGTAGCCCAAAATCGAAGGTTTTCATCAGTTTTCGGCCACCTTTCTTCTTTTGCTCTATTTTTCCATCCCGCATCCTTCCCCCTGAGCTATTAAAATGACGACAATGTTACTCGGGGGACATTACTGGGTCCTACAACGCGTCGATATCAAATCTTGCACGGATGCTGCATTGTTGAAGCTGATGGGTTGTCGTTAAGCCCATGGGTCCTTTTGAATGGGCCATCTCTCTAGGCTGGGACTGTGAACCGTTAACACATAAAGGAATTGTGCCCACAACATGACGGGTTCGATCATACCAGCACTAATGCACCAGATCCCATCAGAACTCCGAAGTTAAGTGTGCTTGAGCGAGAGTAGTACTAGGATGGGTGACCCCTTGGGAAGTCCTCGTGTTGCACCCCCATTTCAATTTTTTTTGCCCTGGTTAGGGTTGCCAAGATACTTTATCCACCAAATTTCTATTACTGAATCCAATGGCACCTTGGACAAGACAACTTCGCTTCACGTCGAGGCTGGGCCCGCCAACCGAGGGCGTACGGCTTGTGACCAGGTCTCCGTCGCTCCGGTGCCCATAACTTTTGATCCGTAAGGACTTACGCGGTGCACAACATACCGTTGGAAAGCTCTCCGAGAGCTCCATGACGGAGGCAGTTGGCCTACTCGCTGTGCCCTTTTTGGAGCCCAAAATTGAACATTTTCAACAGTTTTTAGCCACTTTACTTCTTTTGCTCTATTTTTTCGTCCCGGATCGTACGTCGTAAGCTATTAAAAGGACGACAACGTTACTCGCCGGACATTAGAGGGCCCTAAAATGCATCGATATCTCGTCTTGTGAGGATGCAACGTTGTTGAAGCGGATGGGTTGTCGTTAAGCCCACTGGGCCTTTTGAATGGGCCATCTCAGTAGGCTGCGACTGTGAATCGTTAACACATAAAGGAATTGTGCCCTCAACATGACGGGTGCGATCATACCACCACTAATGCACAGGATCCCATCAGAACTCCGAACTTAAGCGTGCTTGGGCGAGAGTAGCACTAAGAGGGGTGACCCCCTGGGAAGTCCTCGTGTTGCACCCCCCTTTTCAATTTTTTTTGCCCTTGTTGGGGTTGCCAAGAGACATTATCCACCAAATTTCTATTACCTAATGCCACGGCACCTTCGGCAAGACAACATCGCTTCACGTAGAGGCTGAGCCGGCAAACTGAGGGCGTTGGGCTTGTGACCATGTCTCCGTCGCTCCGGTGCCCATAACTTTTGATACGTAAGGACTTACGCGGCTCACAGCATACGGTTGGAAAGCTCTCCGAGAGCTCTACGACGGAGGCATCAAGCTTTCTTGCTGTGCCCATTTTTGGGGCACAAAATCGAACGTTTTCATCTATTTTCGGCCACTTTTCATCTTTTGCTCCTGTTTTTTCATCCCGGATCGTACGTCCTGAGCTATTAAAAGGACGACAACGTCCCTCGCGGGACATTAGAGGGCCCTACAATGCGTCGATATCACGTCTTGCGAGGATGCTATGCTGTTAAAGCGGATGGGTTGTCGTGAAGCCCATTGGGCCTTTTGAATGGGCTATCTCTCTAGACGGGGACTGTGAACCGTTAACAAATAAAGGAATTGTGCCCTCAACATGACGGGCATGATCATACCAGCACTAATGCACCAGATCCCATCAGAACTCCGAAGTTAAGTGTGATTGGGCGAGAGTAGTACTAAGATGGGCGACCCCCTGGGAAGTTCTCGTGTTGCACCCCCTTTTTCAATTTTTTTTGCCCTGGTTAGGGTTGTCAAGATACTTTATCCACGAAATTTCTATTACCAAATCCCATGGAACCTTGGACAAGACAACTTCGCTTCACGTAGAGGCTGGGCCCGCAAAAACGAGGGCGTAGGGCTTGTGACCAGGTCTCCGTCGCTCCGGTGCCCATAACTTTTGATCCGTAAGGACTTACGTGGAGCACAGTATACCGTTGGAAAGCTCTCCGAGAGCTCTACGACGAAGGTAGCAAGCTTGCTTGCTATGCCAGTATTTGGAGCCCAAAATCGAACATTTTTATCAGTTTTCAGCCACCTTTCTTCTGTTGCTCTATTTTTTCCTCCCCGATCGTACGTCGTGAGCTATTAAAATAACGACAATGTTACTCGGGGGACATTAGAGGGCCCTACAACGCATCGATATCAAATCTTGCACGGATGCTGCATTGTTGAAGCTGATGGGTTGTCGTTAAGCCCATGGGGCCTTTTGAATGGGCCATATCTCTAGGCTGGGACTATGAACCATTAACACATAAAAGAATTGTGCCCTCAACAAGACGGGTGCGATCATACCAGCACTAATGCACCGGATCCCATCAGAACTCTGAAGTTAATCATGCTTGGGCGAGAGTAGTACTAGGATGGGTGACCCCCTGGGAAGTCCTCGTGTTGCACCCCCATTTCAATTTTTTTTGCCCTGGTTAGGGTTGCCAAGATACTTTATGCATCAAATCTCTATTACTGTATCCAATGGCACCTTGGACACGACAACTTCGCTTCACGTAGAGGCTGGGCCCGCCAACCGAGGGCGTACGGCTTGTGACCAGGTCTCCGTCGCTCCGGTGCCCATAACTTTTGATCCGTAGGGACTTACGCGGCGCACAGCATGCCGTTGCTCTTCGAGAGCTCTACGACGGAGACAGCCAACTTGTTCACAATGCCCATTTTTGGAGCGCAAAATCGAACGTTTTCATCAGTTTTCGGCCACTTTTCTTCTTTTGCTCTGTTTTTTCATCCCGGATCGTACGTAGTGAGCTATTAAAAGGACGACAACGTTACTCGCCGGACATTAGAGGGCCCTACAACGCGTCGATATCAAGTCTTGCGAGGATGCTGCGTTGTTGAAGCGGATGGGTTGTCGTTAAGCCTCTTGGGCCTTTTGAATGGGCCATCTCACTAGGCTGGGTCTGTGAATCGTTAACACATAAAGGAATTGTGCCCTCAACATGACGGGTGCGATCATACCAGCACTAATGCACCGAATCCCATCAGAACTTCAAAGTTAAGCGTGCTTGGGTGAGAGTAGTACTAGGATGGGTGACCCCCTGGGAAGTCCTTGTGTTGCACACCCATTTCAATTTTTTTTGCCCCGGTTAGGGTTGCCAAGATACTTTATCCACCACATTTCTATTACCGAATTCCATGGCTCCTTGGGCAAGACAACTTTGCTTCACGTAGAGGCTGGGCCCGCAAACGATGGCGTAGGGCTTGTGACCAAGTCTCCGTCACTCCGGTGACCATAACTTTTGATCTGTAATGAGTTACGCGGCGCACAGCATACCGTTGGAAGGCTCTCCGAGAGCTCTATGACGGAGGCAGCTAGGTTGCTCGTTGTGCCCGTTTTCGGAGCCCAAAATCGAATGTTTTCATCAGATTTTGGCCACTTTTCTATTTTTGCTCTATTTTTTCATCCCGGATCGTACGTCGTGAGCTATTAAAACGACGACAACGTTACTCGCGGGACATAGGAGAGCCATACAATGCGTCGATATCACGTCTTCCAAGGATACTGCGTTGTTGAAGCAGATGGGTTGTCGTTACGCCCGTTGGGCCTGTTGAATGGGCCATCTCTCTTGGCTGGGAATGTGAACCTTTAACACATAAAGGAATTGTCCCCTCAACAACACGGGTGCAATCATACCAGCACTGAAGCACTGGAGCCCATCAGAACTCTAAAGTTAAGCGTGCTTGGCGAGAGTAGTAGTAGGATGGGTGACCCCCTGTGTAGTCCTCGTCTTGTACCCCCTTTTCAAATTTTTTTCCCCTGGTTGGGGTTGCCAAGAGACTTTATCCACCAAATTTCTATTACCGAATCCCACGGCACCTTGGGCAAAACAACTTCACTTCACGTAGATGCTGGCCCGCAAACCAAGGGCGTAGGGCTTGTGACCAAGTCTCCGTTGCTCCGGTGCCCATAACTTTTGATCCGTAAGGACTTACGCGGCGCACAGCATACCGTTGGAAGGCTCTTCGAGAGTTGTACGACGGAGGCACCTAGGTTGCTTGTTGTGCCCGTTTTCGGAGCCCAAAATCGAATGTTTTCATCAGATTTCGGCCACTTTTCTTCAATTGCTCTATTTTTTCATCCCGGATCGTAAGTCGTGAGCTATTAAAAGGACGACAACGTTACTCGCGAGACATTAGAGGGCCATACATTGCGTCGATATCACGTCGTGCGAGGATGCTGCGTTGTTAAAGCGGATGGGTTGTCGTTAAGCCCATTGGGCCTTTTGAATGGGCCATCTCTCTAGACTGGGACTGTGAACCGTTAACACATAAAGGAATTGTTTCCTCAACACGACGGGTGGGATCATACCAGCACTAATGCACCGGATCCCATCAAAACTCCGAAGTTAAGTGTGCTTGGGCGACAGTAGTACTACGATGGGTGACCCCTTGGGAAGTCCTCGTGTTGCACCCTCATTTCCAATTTTATTTGCCCTGGTTAGGGTTGCCAAGATACTTTCTCCACAATATTTCTATTACCAAATCCCATGGCACCTTGCACAAGGGAACTTCACTACACGTAGAGGTTGGGCCCGCAAGCCGAGGGCGTAGGGCTTGGGACCAGGTCTCCGACGCTCCGGTACCCCAAACTTTTGATCCGTAAGGAGTTACGCGGCGCACAACATATCTTTGGAAAGCACTCCGAGAGCTCTACGACATAGGCAGCAAGCTTGCTTGATGTGCCCGTTTTTGGAGCCCAAAATTAAACTTTTCATCAGTTTTCGGCCATTTTTCTTCTTTAGCTCTAATTTTTTGTCTCGGATCGTACGTCGTGAGTTTTTAAAAGGAAAACAACATTACTAGCGGGGCATTACAGGGCCCTACAATGCGTCGATGTCACGTCTTGCGAGGATGCTGTGTTGTTTAAGAGGATGGGTTGTCGTTAAGCCCATAGGGCCTTTTGAATGGGCCATCTCTCTAGACTGGGACTGTGAACCGTTAAAACATAAAGGAATTCTGCCCTCAACATGACGGGTGCGATCATACCAGCACTAATACACCGGATCCCATCAAAACTCCGAAGTTAAGCGCGCTTGGGAGAGAGTAGTACTAGGATGGGTGACCCCGTAGGAACTCCTCGTGTTGCACCCCCCCTTTTCAATTTTTTTTGCCCCGGTTAGGGTTGCCAAGATACTTAATCCACCATATTTCTATTACCGAATCCCACGGCATCTTAGGCAAGACAACTTCGCTTCACGTAGAGGCTGGGCCCGCAAACCGAGGGCGTAGGGCTTTTGACCAGGTCTCCGTCGCTCCGGTGCCCATAACTTTTGATCCGTAAGGACTTATGCGGCGCATATCATACCGTTGGAAAGCTCTCTGAGAGCTCTACGACGAAGGCAGCTAGCTTGCTTGCTCTGCCCATTTTGGAGCACAAAATCGAAAGTTTTCATCAGTTTTCGGCCACTTTTTTCTTTTGCTCTATTTTTCCGTCCCGGATCGTACGTCGTGAGCTCTTAAAAGGACGACAACGTTACTCGCAGGACATTAGAGGGCCATACAATGCGTCGATATCACGTCTTGCGAGGATGCTGCGTTGTTGATGCGGATAGGTTGTCGTTAAGCCCATGGGGCCTTTTGAACGGGCCACCTCTCTAGGCTGGGACTGTGAACCATTAACACATAAAGGAATTGTGCCCTCAACATGACGTGTTCGATCATACCAACACTATTGCAATGGATCCAATCAGAACTCTGAAGTTAAGCGTGCTTGGACGAGAATAGTAATAGGATAGGTGAACCCCTGGGAAGTCCTCGTGTTGCACCCCCCTTTTCAATTTTTTTTGCCCTTGTTAGGGTTGCCAAGATACTTTATCCACCAAATTTCTATTACCGAATCCTATGGCACCTTGGACAAGAGAACTTCACTTCACGTAGAGGCTGGGCCTGCAAACCGAGGGCGTACAGCTTGTGACCAGGTCTCCGTCGCTCTGGTGCCCATAACTTTTAATCCGCAAGGACTTACGCGGCGCACAGCATACCGTTGGAAAGCTCTTCGAGAGCTCTACAACGGCGGAAGCTAGCTTGCTCGCTTTGCCCGTTTTTGGAGAACAAAATCGAACATTTTCTTCAAATTTCGGCCATTTTTCTATTTTTCCTCTGTTTTTCCGTCCCGTATTGTACGTCGGGAGCTATTAAAAGGACGACAACGTTACTCGCGGGACATTAGAGGGCCTTACAATGCATCGATATCACGTCTTGTGAGGATGCTGCGTTGTTGAAGTGGATGGGTTGTCGTTAAGCCTATTGGGCCTTTTGAATGGGCCATCTCACAAGGATGGGACTGTGAACCGTTAACACATAAAGGAATTGTGCCCTCAACATGATGGGAGCGATCATACCAGAACTAATGCACTGGATCCCATCAGAACTCCGAAGTTAAGCGTGCTTGGGCGAGAGTAGTACTACGATGGGTGACCCCCTGGGAAGTCCTCGTGTTGCAACCCCCTTTTTCAATATATTTTGCCCTGGTTGGGGTTGCCAAGAAACTTTATCCACCAAATTTCTATTACCGAATCCCACGGCACCTTGGGCAAAACTACTTCGGTTCACGTAGAGGCTGGGCCCGCAAACCGAGGGAGTAGGGCTTGTGACCAGGCCTCTGTCGCTTTGGCGCCCATAACTTTTGATCCGTAAGGACTTACGTGGTGCACAACAAACCGTTGGAAAGCTCTCCGAGAGCTCTACGACAGAGGAAGCTAACTTGCTCGTTGGGCCTATTTTTGGAGCCCAAAATCGAACATTTTCATAAGTTTTTCGCCACTTTCCTTCTTTTGCTCTTTTTTTTTGTCCCAGATCGTGCGTCGTGAGCTATTAAAAGGACCACAACATTACTCACGTCTTGCAAGGATGCTGTGTTGTTGAAGCGGATGGGTTGTCGTTAAGCACATTGGGCCTTTTGAATGGGCCATCTCTCTAGGCTAGGACTGTGAACCGTTAACAAATAAAGGAATTGTGCCCTCAACATGACGAGTGCGATCATACCAGCACTAATGCACCGGACCCCATCAGAACACCGAAGTTAACCGTGGTTGGGCGAGAGTAGTACTAGGATGGGTGACCCCCTGAGAAGTCCTCGTGTTGCACCCCTCTTTTCAATTTTATTTGCCCTGGTTAGGGTTGCCAAGATACTTTATCCACCAAATTTCTACTACCGAATCCCACGGCACCTTGGACAACACAACTTCGCTTCACGTAGAGGCAGGGACCTTAAACCGAGGGCGTAGGGCTTGTGACCAGGTCTCCGTCGCTCCGGTGCCCATAACCTTTGATCTGTAAGGACTTACGCGGCGCACAGCGTACCGATGGAAAGCTCTCCGAGAGCTCTACGACAAAGTCGGATAGCCTGCTCACTGTACCCTTTTTGGAGCCCAAAATCGAACGTTTTCATCAATTTTCGGCCACTTTTCTTCTTTAGCTCGGTTTTTCTGTCCCGGATCGTACGTCGTGAGCTATTAAAAGGATGAAAACGTTACTCGCAGGTACATTAGAGGGCCCTACAACACGTCGATATCACATATTGCAAGGATGCTACGTTGTTGAAGCGGATGGGTTGTCGTTAAGCCTATTGGGCCTTTTGAATGGGCCATCTCTCAAGGCTAGGACTGTGAACCGTTAACACACAAAAGGATTGTGCCCTCAACTTGATGGATGCGATCATACCAACACTAATGATCCGGCACAGAACTCTAAAGTTAAGCGTGCTTGGGCGATAGTAGTACTAGGATGGGTGACCTCCTGGGAAGTCCTCGTGTTGTACCCCCATTTTCAATTTTTTTTGCCCTGGTTAGGGTTGCCAAGAAACTTCATCCACCAAATTCCTATTGCCGAATCCCACAGCACCTTGGACAAGGCAACTTCACTTCACGTAGAGGCTCGGCCAGCAAACCGAGGGCATAGGGCTTGTGACCAGGTCTCCATCGCTTCGGTGCCCATAACTTTTCATCCGTAAGGACTTACGCGGCGTACAGTATACCGTTGGAAAGCTCTCCGAGAGCTCTACGACAGAGGCAGCAAGCTTGCTTGCAGTGTCCCTTTTTGGAGCCCAAAATCGAACATTTTCATTAGTTTTTGCCCACTTTTCTTCTTTTGATCTGTTTTACGGTGCCGGATCGTACGTCGTGAGCTATTAAAAGGACGACAACGTTACTCGTGCGACATTAGAAGGCCATACAACGCGTCGATATCACGTCTTGCGAGGTTGTTGCGTTGTTGAAGCAGATGGGTTGTCGTTTAGCCTATTGGGCCTTTTGAATGGGCTATCTCGCTAGGCTAGGAGAGTGAACCGTTAACACATAAAGGAATTGTGCCCTCAACATGACAGGTGCGATCATACCAACACTAATGCACCGGATCCCATCAGAACTCCGAAGTTAAGCATGCTTGGGCGAGAGTAGTACAAGGATGGGTGACCCCCAGCGAAGTCCTTGTGTTGCACCCCCCTTTTCAATTTTTTTTTCCCTGGTTAAGGTTGCCAAGATACTTTATCCACCAAATTTCTATTACCGAATCTCATGGCACCTTGGGCAACACAACTTCGCTTCACGTAGAGGCTGGGCCCGCAAACGGAGGGCGTAGGGCTTGTGACCAGGTCTCCGTCGCTTGGGTGCCAATAACTTTTGATCCGTAAGGACTTACGCGGCGCACAGCACACCGTTCGAAAGCTCTCCGAGAGCTCTACGACGAAGGCAGCTAGGCTGCTCGCTTTGCCCATTTTTGGAGCCCAAAATTGAACGTTTTCATAAGTTTTCGGCCACTTTTCTTCTTTTGCTCTGTTTTTCCGTTCCGGATCGCACGTCATGAGCTATTAAAAGGATGACAACGTTACTCGCGGGTACATTAGAAGGCCTTACAACACATCGATATCACGTCTTGCGAGGATGATGCGTTGTTGAAGCAGATGGGTTGTCGTTAAGCCCATTGGGCCTTTTGAATGGGCCATCTCTCTAGGCTGTGACTATGAACCGTTAACACATAAAGGAATTCTGCCCTCAACAAGACGGGTGCGATCATACCAGGACTAATGCACCAGATCCCATCAGAACTCCGAAGTTAAGCATGCTTGGACGAGAGAGTTGTACTAGGATGGGTGACCCCTTGATAAATCCTCGTGTTGCACCCGCCTTTTCAATTTTTTTTGCCCTGGTAAGGGTTGCCAAGATAATTTATCCACCAAATTTCTTTAACCGAATCCCACAGCACCTTCGACAAGATAACTTCGCTTCACGTAGAGGCTGGGCCCGCAAACCGAGGGCGTAGGGTTTGTGACCATGTGTCTGTCGCTCCGCTGCCCATAACTTTTGATCCGTAAGTACTTACACGGTGCACAGCATACCGTTGAAAAGCTCTCCGAGAGCTCTACGACAAAGCCAGATAGCCTACTGACTGTGCCCTTTTTGGAGCCCAAAATCGAACGTTTTCTTCTCTTTTAGGCCACTTTTCTTCTTTTGCTCTATTTTTTCGTCCCGGATCGTACGTCGTGAGCTATTAAAAGGACGACAATGTTACTCGCGGGTACATTAGAGGGCCCTACAACACGTCGATATCAAGTATTGTGAGGGTGCTCCATTGTTGAAGCGGATGGGTTGTCGTTAAGCCCATTGGCCCTTTTCAATGGGCCATCTCTCTAGGCTGGGACTGTGAGTTGTTAACACATAAAAGAATTGTGCCCTCAACTTGACGGGTGCGATCATACCAGTACTAATGCACGGGATGCCATCAGAACTCTGAAGTTAAGCGTGCTTGGGCGATAGTAGTACTAGGATGGGTGACCTCCTGGGAAGTCCTCGTGTTGCACCCCCCCTTTTCAATTTTTTTTGCCCTGGTTAGGGTTGCCAAGATACTTCATCCACCAAATTCCTATTACCGAATCCCACGGCACCTTGGACAAGACAACTTCGCTTCACGTAGAGCCTAGGCCAGCAAACCGAGGGCATAGGGCTTGTGACCAGGTCTCCGTTGCTCCAGTCCCCATAACTTTTGATCCGTAAGGACTTACGCGACGCACAGCATACCGTTGGAAAGCTCTCCGAGAGCTCTACCACGGAGGCTACTAGCTTGCTTGCTGTGCCCATTTTTTGAGCTCAAAATCGAATATTTTCATCAGTTTTTGACCATTTTTCTTCTTTTGCTCTGTTCTTTCGTCCCGGATCGTACGTCCTGAGCTAATAAAAGGATGACAACGTTACTCGCGCGACATTAGAAGGCCATACAACGCGTCGATATCACGTCTCGCGAGGATGCTGCGTTGTTGATGCAGATGGGTTGTCGTTTAGCCTATTGGGCCTTTTGAATGGGCCATCTCTCTAGGCTAGGAGAGTGAACTATTAACACATAAATGAATTGTGCCCTCAACATGACGGGTGCGATCATACCAGCACTAATGCACCGGATCCCATCAGAACTCCGAAGTTTAGCGTGCTTGGGCGAGAGTAGTACTACGATGGGTGACCCCTTGGGAAGTCCTCATGTTACACCCCCCTTTTCAATTTTTTTTGCCCTGGTTAGGTTTGCCAAGATACTTTATCCACCAAATTTCTATTACCGAATCCCACGGCACCTTGGACAAGACATCTTCGCTTCACGTAGAGGTTGGGCCCGCAAATCGAGGGGGTAGGCCTTGTGACCAGGTCTCCGTCGCTCCGGTGACCATAATTTTTGATCCGTAAGGACTTACGCGGCGCACAGCATACCGTTGGAAACCTTTCCGAGAGCTGTACGATGAAGGCAGCTAGCCTACTCGCTATGCCCCATTTTGGAGCACGAAATTGAACGTTTTCATCAGTTATTAGCCACTTTTCTTCTTTTGCTTTATTTTTCCATCCCGGATCGTACGTCGTGGGCTATTAAAAGGACGACAACGTTACTCGCGGGACATTAGAGGGCCCTACAACGCGTCGAGATCACGTCTTGCAAGGATGCTGCGTTGTTGAAGCGGATGGGTTGTCGTTAAGCTCATTGGGCCTTTTGAATGGGCCATCTGTCTAAGCTGGAACTGTGAACCGTTAACACATAAAGGAATTGTGCCCTCAACATGTCGGGTGCGATCATACCAGCACTAATGCACCGGATGTCATCAGAACTCCGAAGTTAAGCGTGCTTGCATGAGATTAGTACTAGGATGGGTGACCCCCTGCAAACTCCTCGTGTTGCACCCCCCTTTTCAATTTTTTTTGCCTTGGTTAGGGTTGCCAAGATACTTTATCCACCAAATTTCTATTACCAAATCTGACAGCACCTTGGACAAGGCAACTTCGCTTCATGTAGAGGCAGGGCCCGCAAACCGAGGGCGTAGGGCTTATGACCAGGTCTCCGTCGCCCCGGTGCCCATAACTTTTGATCCGTAAGGACTTACGTGGTGCACAACAAACCGTTGGAAAGCACTCCGAGAGCTCTACGACGGAGGCAGCTAACTTGCTCGTTGTGCCCATTTTTGGAGCCCAAAGTCGAACGTTTTCATCAGTTTTTGGCCCCTTTTCTTCTTTTGCTCTATTTTCCCGTGCCGGATCGTACGTCGTGAGCTATTAAAAGGACGACAACGTTACTCGCGGGACATTAGTGGGCCCTACAACGCTTCAATATCACGTCTTGCGAGGATGCTGCGTTGTTGAAGCGGATAGGTTGTCGTTAAGCCCACGGGGCCTTTTGAATGGGCCATCTCTCTAGGCTGGGACTATGAACCGTTAACACATAAAGGAATTGTGCCCTCAACATGACAAGTTCGATCATACCAGCACTAATGCACTGGATCCCATCAGAACTCTGAAGTTAAGCGTGCTTGGGCGAGAATAGTACTAGGATGGGTGACCCCCTGGGAAGTCCTCGTGTTGCACCACCCTTTTCAATTCTTTTTGCCTTGGTTAGGGTTGACAAGATACTTTATCCACCAAATTTCTATTATCGAATCCTATGGCACCTTGGACAAGACAACTTCACTTAACGTTGAGGCTGGGCCTGCAAACCGAGGGCGTACGGCTTGTGACCAGGTCTCCGTCGCTCCGGTGCCCATAACTTTTGATCCGTAAGGACTTATGCGGCACACAGCATACCGTTGGAAAGCTCTCCAAGTGCTCTACGACGGAGGCAGCTAGCTTGCTAACTTTGCCCTTTTTTGGAGAACAAAATCGAACGTTTTCTTCAGTTTTCGGCCACTTTTCTACTTTTGCTCTGTTTTTCAGTCTCGTATCGTACGTCGTGAGCTATTAAAAGGATGACAAGGTTACTCGCGGGACATTAGAGGGCCCTACAATGCATCGATATCATGTCTTGCGAGGATGTTGCGTTGTTGAAGTGGATGGCTTGTCGTTAAGCCTATTGGGCCTTTTGAATGGGCTATCTCACAAGGATGGGACTGTGAACCGTTAACACATAAAGGAATTGTGCCCTCAACATGATGGGTGCGATCATACCAGAACTAATGCACTGGATCCCTTCAGAACTTCGAAGTTAAGCGTGCTTGGGCGAGAGTAGTACTGCGATGGGTGACCCCCTGGAAAGCCCTCATGTTGCACCCCCCTTTGCAATTTTTTTTGCCCTGGTTAGGGTTGCTGTGAGGCCCGACACCGAATAACGTGTCTTACCTCGATTTGCGCGCCTTAGACCTAAAATTATATGACCGACCTAGGATTACGTGTCCTGTCTTGGTTTTCGTGCATACCTCGTTATACGTGCCTTAACCTAAAATTGTGTGCCCTAATCCTCGATATACGTGCGATACCTAGATAAACATGCCATGACCTTAATTTACATGGGAGACCTTGATTTGCGTGTGTCTCTTCGTTTCGTGTGCATTAACCTTGAACTGCGTGCTTTAACCTAGGTTTAAGAGTCGTGTCTTGAATTACGTGCCTTGTATTGGTTTACGTACATTTATCTAGGGATTGCGTGCATTTGCATTGAAATCTGTGCATTAGTCTTGAAGTACGTGCATTAGTGTAGAAGTTCGTATCTTACCTCGTAGTTCGTGTTTACCTCGTGTTTCTTGCCCCGTCTTGATTTCGGTGCGTGCCTCGTAGTGCGTACCCTAGACCTAGGAATCCGTGCCACCATGTTAATCAAGAAAGCATCCTACACAAAGCACTAAACTATAAAATAATCATAATTCAAATCTCTACAAAATCCACTAACAATAAACAATTCAATCTACACAAACACCTAAACATTCTTTATTATTTATTCTCACCCAAAACCAATGCACCTCAAATTTCACCCTTATTATAATCCATAATATGTTAAATAGAATCTGAAATTTCAGCAATTTGCAAGCCCTTGGCTGACCACTAAGTGCATTTAGTCTAGCATTGCATAATTTATTCATAATCCTAGACAAACTATGACACAAAGGCATTAAAAAATTGCTCAATTCCCCTCAAATCTCCACCATTTTCGACCAGCCCTTGCATGCCCATGCTAGCATTCAAAAAATAACATTTTGAAGACACAAAAATCAGATTTTGGCTGCCCAAGGCTGACCACACCCTCAAAGGAATTGCAAAGCCATCACTTTGTCACATTCTCTCATTTTCCATCAACTTCTCTCTCTCCCTCTCATTTTCTCCCTCCATTTCGGTTTTGGCTGAGTTCTTCATCTCCATAGCTTCTCTTCTTCACACCATAGCTAAACCAAGCAAGCCACAAGCAAAGGACCTCAACCGAACAAGCTAGGATGCAAAAATCACTCATGCATGTGCATTGAAGCTTCATTTTCGGCCTAGGTGAGTTACTAAGCTTCCATTTCTTTTCTTCAAGTCCTAACTACATGCATGTACTAAGAGATTGCTTACTAGGCTAGGAAAAATAGATAAAACCAAGTTGGAAACTCGGCTAAGCAAGAAGAGGAAGAAATTTGAGCCTCAACAAGGCTTTTGTGCATCTTTTGGTTGATTGCAAAGGTGAGGGTTAAAACCTTTTGAAAACTCTTTAAAAACTCACATGCATGCTCATAAATGTGTGTATTTGATTCTGTACTTGAGATATATGGTTTTTCATAAGCTTAAACAACCATGCATGGCAAGATCTTGGCTTGAAATTGATGCTAGGTGAAGTCAAAATGGATGACAGCTCTCTGACCAGTCTGTTCGAGGTAAGTTTAGCTAAGCAAATGATGTTGAAAATGCTTGAAAATTGGTGGATGACTAGTTTGGACAGTTTTGAACATTTTTCCCAGAAATAGGCCGAAGCTAATTTTGACTCTATGGTCTTCAAAATGGAAAATCATTAAAATGTGACCAAATCTGGAAATCTGGAAAAATGAATCAGGTTTTGGCAGATGCACTGACCTTGTGGAACGAACCATATTTGACTTAGTAAATGTTGTCCAAAATGCATGAAAATTAGTGTACTGCTAGATTTTGCAGTTCTGTACAACTTTGTCAGAAATGGACCAAGGCTAAAACTGACCCTAAGGACCCCAAAAACGACAATTTCTGAAAAGTATGCAAATCTG
This sequence comes from Ehretia macrophylla, assembly GCA_037974665.1. NCBI lineage: Eukaryota > Viridiplantae > Streptophyta > Magnoliopsida > Boraginales > Ehretiaceae > Ehretia > Ehretia macrophylla. Next base: position 82,584,096 of record CM075765.1, on the reverse strand, counting down.
GACAGTTTTGAGCTATTCCACTGTTTCGGCAATATCTAATGATCCCGAACTCCAATTGATGCAAGGTTTGTTTCTGATTTTAGTTAACTTCTTAAGCTTTAAATTGACATCTTATTTACTGAATTTGGAGATTGTTTGATTATTCGATTGATTGTGAGAAAACAGCCTATTGCAGTGAGTGTTCCACTTAGCTATGTGCTTGGAAAACTATTGTAACGTCTTTTGTGGCACTAATTGCTTGGAAATGTGGTGTTGGAACATTATGTGGACTGTTTTGAGCACTTGAGGTTGTATGAATTGATTGATGCATGACTTGATAATGATTTTGAGTTGACTTAGGGTTTAATCACGACGTTAAGCATGAAACGGAAACCCTAATGACTAGGTAGTCTTGCCAAGTGTTGATCATTTGGATATTGTGTGGAAATTATATGCTTAGTGGGCTGCCCGTTAATGTCTTATAACTTCAAATGTGATTTTGACCATTGCATGTTGACAAATAAGCTTTTCTTGCACCCGAACCCATGATTGATGTCATTGCATGTTGAATAATCTTATCACTTGATCACGTGAACTTCTTAATGAGTTATATTGCCTGTTTTACATGTGTTACATGGCTGCCCGTTTAATTTTCATATAACTCTATATGCCTTCAAGTGAAATTTTCATGTTTTATCGTGCCTTGCTTGTCTACCTGTAAAGGTGCAATGTTATGACTGTCCGGAGGCAACCTACTTTGTGGACCTCCTACTGAGATATATTACCTGTTTTATCGTGCCCATCCTGATAACTTGGGCAATGTGCAATCTTATGACTGTCCGGAGACAACCTACTTTGTTGTCCTCCTACTTTGATATATTACCTGTCATAAATGTGCATTGCATACAAGGTTGCAACCTTTCCTGTCGGCATGGTAGCGATCACGCACGCCGGGCGGCATCGGGCTTGCCGGTGTTACCGTGCCCCCCTTGGTCCCTTTCCCTCTCTGGCTTGGGGGCTAGACTTCCTCGGAGAGTTGGGTCGTAGGATTTTGGGGTACATCCGGAGTACCCCCACCTGGTGTGTTTGGGGAATGATTTGAAGTCGGCCGCAACTTCTGATTCTGAAACTGATCTGAGAGCAAAAGCTCACCGTATCCTTTTTATTATGTATATAAGTACTCCCGCTTGGATCCTAGAGAACCTCGGGGAGGAAAGACTGGTATTCCTGTTTCTGTATTTGTATTTCTGTACTTGTACTTCTGTTGTATTCACGTTTGAAAAAGGGATTTTCATAAGTTTAACCGGAAAATGAGTTTCAAAACTTATTTCTCGTTCCCCCTCGCTGAGTTCATAAGGACTCACCCTCTTTTATCATTTCAGGTGAAGAAGAACAGGTACAGGAACCCGAGCTCAATGTACCTAATGATGAACCCCTGGAGTGATTGCCTGTTACTGTTGTTTTGCTTGAACGTGACTACTTGTGAACTTTTGTTACTTGAAGACTATTTCCCTTACGTTATTTGTTGTTTGTGGTGTAATAGACCCCCGTTGTAATTTGGGGTCTAATTTTGGTTTGTACTTATATTAAGTAGACTGATACTAGACATACTATGATCATTTTTCCTTTTGCTATCATTAGTCTATCATAGGTTATGCCACTAGTTAAGGAATAGGCAAATGAACTTATCCAATCTCAACAGGTACTCGCTAATAAGCTAAGATCAACAGGTATATTTTGAAACGAGGATAAATGGACAAACGAGACATAGTATCATGCTAGGTTATAAATCAAACGGGACGTCGAAATAACCAATAGGCAATTCAATTGATGACAAAATAGTAAACTCTATTCGGGAATGAACTTGAATTGGAAGTTTTAAGGCTGTTAGAAAATTTAGGTCAAACAAATAGCCCAATTACAGCCGTTATGCTGCCGGATTTCTAAAAAATTTTAGAGTCTAGAATAAAACGTTAAGTGTTAAACCTCCTAGAATGATTAAGAATGTGAAAGGACTTGAATGCTTAGATCACACCCTAGTCTAACATTTACAGGCCGGGTTGGGGCGTGACAGTTGCCAAGAGACTTTATCAACCAAATTTCTATTACCGAATCCCACGGCACCTTGGGCAAAACAACTTCGGTTCACGTAGAGGCTGGGCTCGCAAACCGAGGGTGTAGGGCTTGTGACTAGGTCTCTGTCGCTCCAGTGCCCATAACTTTTGATCCGTAAGGACTTACGTGGTGCACAGCAAACCGTTGGAAAGCTCTCCGAGAGCTCTACGACGGAGGCAGCTAACTTGCTCGTTGTGCCCATTTTTTGAGCCCAAAATCGAACGTTTTCATCTATTTTCAGCCACTTTCCTTCTTTTGCTCTTTTTTTTCGTCCCGGATCATGCGTCGTGAGCTATTAAAAGGACGACAACATTACTCACATCTTGCAAGGATCCTGCGTTGTTGAAGAAGATGGGTTGTCGTTAAGCCCATTGGGCCTTTTGAATAGGCCATCTCTCTAGGTTGGGACTGTGAACCGTTAACACACAAAGGAATTGTGCCCTCAACATGACGAGTGCGATCATACTAGCACTAATGCACCGAATCCCATCAGAACTCCGAAGTTATGCGTGCTTGGGCGAGAGTAGTACTAGGATGGGTGATCCCCCGAGAAGTCCTCGTGTTGCACCCCCATTTTCAATTTTATTTGCCTTGGTTAGGGTTGCCAAGATACTTTATCCATCAAATTTCTATTATCGAATTCCACGGCACCTTGGACAAGACAACTTCGCTTCACGTAGAGGCTGGGCCCGCAAACCGAGGGCGTAGGGCATGTGACCAGGTCTCCGTCGCTCCGGTGCCTATAACTTTTGATCCGTAAGGACTTACGCGGCGCACAGTATACCGTTGGAAAGCTCTCAGAGAGCTCTACGACAGAGGCAGCCAGCATTCACGCTGTTCCCATTTTTGGAGCCCAAAATCGAACGTTTTCATCAACTTTTGGTCCACTTTTCTTCTTTTGCTCTGTTTTTCCGTATCGGATCGTACGTCGTGAGCTATTAAAAGGACGACAACGTTACTCGCGAGACATTAGAGGGCCCTACAATGCGTCGATATCACGTCTTGCGAGGATGCTGCGTTGTTAAAGCGGATGGGTTGTCATTAAGCCCGTTGGGCCTTTTGAATGGGCCATCTCTTTAGACTGGGACTGTGAACCGTTAACACATAAAGGAATTATGCCCTCAACATGATAGGTGCGATCATACTAGCACTAATGCACCGGATCCCATCAGAACTCCGAAGTTAAGCATGCTTGGTCGAGAGTAGTACTAGGATAGGTGACCCCCTGGGTAGTCCTCGTGTTGCACCCCCTTTTTCAATTTTTTTTGCCTTGGTTAGGGTTGCCAAGTTACTTTATCCACCAAATTTCTTTCACTGAATCCCACGGCACCTTCGACAAGATAACTTCGCTTCACGTAGAGGCTGGGCCCGCAAACCGAGGGCGTACGGTGCCCATAATTTTTGATCCGTAAGTATTTACACGGCGCAAAGCATACCGTTGGAAAGCTCTCCAAGAACTCTACGACACAATCGGATTGCCTGCTCGTTGTGCCTTTTTTGGAGCCCAAAATCGAACGTTTTCATCAGTTTTCGGCCACTTTTCTTCTTTTGCTCTATTTTTTCGTCCCGGGTCGAACGTCGTGAGCTATGAAAAGGACGACAACGTTACTCACGGGACATTAGAGGGCCCTACAACACGTCGATATCACGTATTGCGAGGATGCTGCATTGTTTAAGCAGATGGGTTGTAGTTAAGCCGATTGTGAACCGTTAACACATGAAAGAATTGTGCCCTCAACTTGACGGGTGCGATCATGCCAGCATTAATGCACCGGATGCCATCAGAACTCTGAAGTTAAGCATGCTTGGGCGATAGTAGTACTAGGATGGTTGACCTCCTGGGAAGTCCTCGTGTTGCACCCCCCTTTTCAATTTTTTTTGCCCTGGTTAGGGTTGCCAAGATACTTAATCCACCAAATTCCTATTACCGAAGCCCACGGCACCTTCGACAAGACAACTTCGCCTCACGTAGGGGCTGGGCCTGTAAACCGAGGGCGTAGGGCTTGTGACCAGGTCTCTGTCGCTTCGGTGCCCATAACTTTTGATCCGTAAGGACTTACGTGGCGCAAAGCATACCGTTGGGAAGCTCTCCAAGAGCTTTACGACGGAAGCAGCAAGCCTGCTCGCTGTGCCCCTTTTTGGAGCCCAAAATCGAACATTTTCATCAGTTTTTGGCCTCTTTTCTTCTTTTGCTCTATTTTTCAGTCCCAAATCTTACGTCGTGAACTATTAAAAGGTCGACAACGTTACTCGTGGGAAATTAGAAGGCCATACAACGCGTCGATATCACGTCTTGCGAGGATGCTGCGTTGTTGAAGCAGATGGGTTGTCGTTTAGCCTATTGGGCCCTTTGAATGGGCCATCTCTCTAGGCTAGGAGAGTGAACCGTTAACACATAAAGGAATTGTGCCCTCAACATGACCGGTGCGATCATACCAGCACTAATGCACCGGATCCCATCAGAACTACGAAGTTAAGCGTGCTTAGGCGAGAATAGTACAACGATGGGTGACCCCCTGGGAAGTCCTCGTGTTGCACCCCCCTTTTCAATTTTTTTTGCCCTGGTTAGGGTTGCCAAGATACTTTATCCACCAAATTCTTATTACCAAAGCCCACGGCACCTTGGACAAGACAACTTCGCTTCACGTAGAGGCTGGGCCAGCAAACCGAGGGCGTAGGGCTTGTGACCAGGTCTCCGTCGCACCGGTGCCCATAACTTTTGATCCGTAAGGACATACGCTGTGCGAAGCATACCGTTGGAAAGCTCTCCGAGAGCTCTACGACGGAGACAGTTGGCCTGCTCGCTGTGCCCCTTTCTGGAGCCCAAAATCGAACGTTTTCGTCAGTTTTTAGCCACTTTTCTTCTTTTGCTCTATTTTTCCATCCTGGATCGTACGTCGTGGGTTATTAAAAGGATGACAACGTTACTCGCGGAACATTAGAGGGCCCTATAATGCGTCGAGATCACGTCTTGCAAGGATGCTGCGTTGTTGAAGCGGATGGGTTGTCGTTAAGCTCATTGGGCCTTTTGAATGGGCCATCTATCTAAGCTGGAATTGTGAACAGTTAACACATAAAGGAATTGTGCCCTCAACATGTCGGGTGCAATCATACCAGCACTAATGCATCGGATCCCATCAGAACTCCGAAGTTAAGCGTGCTTGCGTGAGATTAATACTAGGATGGTGACCCCCTGCGAAGTCCTCGTGTTGCACCCCCCTTTTCATTTTTTTTTGCCTCGGTTAGGGTTGCCAAGATACATTATCCACCAAATTTCTATAACCAAATCCCACAGCACCTTGGACAAGTCAACTTCGCTTTACGTAGAGGGTGGGCCCGCAAACCGAGTGCGTAGGGCTTAAGCCTAGGCCTCCGTCGCTCCGGTGCCCATAACTTTTGATCCGTAAGGACTTACATGGCGCACAGCATACCGTTGGAAAGCTCTCTGAGAGCTCTACGACGGAGGCAGCCAGCTTGCTGGTTGTGCCCTTTTTAGGAGCCCAAAATCGAACGTTTTCATCAGTTTTTGGCAACTTATCTTCTTTTGCCCTGTTTTACCGTCCCGGATTGTACTCCGTGAGCTATTAAAAGGACGACAACGTTACTCGCTTGACATTAGAAGGACATACAACGCGTCGATATCATGTCTTGCGAGGATGCTGCATTGTTGAAGCAGATGTGTTGTCGTTAAGCCTATTGGGCCTTTTGAATGGGCCATCTCTCTAGGTTGGGACTGTGAACTGTCAACACATAAAGGAATTGTGCCCTCTGCATGACGGGTGCGATCATACCAGCACTAATGCACCGGATCCCGTAAGAACACCGAAGTTAAGCGTGGTTGAGCGAGAGTAGTACTACAATGGGTGACCAGCTGGGAAGTCCTCGTGTTGCACCCTCCTTTTTAATTTTTTTGCCATGGTTAGGGTTGCCAAGATACTTTATCCACGAAATTTCTATTACTAAATTCTACGGCACCTTGGACAAGACAACTTCGCTTCATGTAGAGGCTGGGCTCGCAAACCCAGGGCGTAGGGCGTGTGACCAGATCTCCGTCGCTCCGGTGCCCATAAATTTTGATACGTAAGGACTTATGCTGTCTAAAGCATACCGTTGGAAAGCTTTCCGAGAGCTCTACGATGGAGGCAGCTAGCCTGCTTGATGTGCCCGTTTTTGAAGCCCAAAATAGAATGTTTACATCAATTTTCGGCTATTTTTCTTCTTTTGCTCTGTTTTTCCGTCCCGGATCGTGCGTCGTGAGCTATTAAAATAACGACAATGTTACTCGCAGGTCATTAGAGGGCCCTACAACATGTCGATATCACGTCTTGCGAGGATGCTGCGTTGTTGAAGCGGATGGGTTGTCGTTAAGCTCATTGGGCCTTTTGAATGAGCCATCTCTCTAGACTCGGACTGTGAACCGTTAACACATAAAGGAATTGTGCCCTCGACATGAAGGGTGCGATCATACCAGCACTAATGCACCGGATCCCATCAGAACTCTGAAGTTAAGCGTGCTTGGGCGAGAGTAGTCCTTTGATGGGTGACCCCCTGGGTAGTCCTCATGTTGCACCCTCCTTTTCAATTTTTTTTGCCCTGGTTTGGGTTGCCAAGATACATTATCCACCAAATTTCTATTACCGAATCCCACGGCACCTTGGACAAGACAACTTCGCTTCACGTATAGGCTAGGCCAGCAAACCGAGGGCGTAGGGCTTGTGACCAGGTCTCCGTCGCTCCGGTGCCCATAACTTTTGATCCGTAAGGACTTACGCGGCGCACAGTATACCGTTGGAAAGCTCTCCGAGAGCTCTACGACGGAGGCAGCTAGCTTGCTCGCAGTGCCCGATTTTGGAGCCCAAAACTGAACATTTTTGTCAGTTTTCGGCCACTTTTCCCCTTTGGCTTTGTTTTTTCGTCCTGGATTATACGTCGTGAGCTAATAAAAGGACGACAACTTTACTCACGGGACATTAGAGGGCCCTACAATGCCTCGATATCACGTTTTGCGAGGATGCTGCGTTGTTGAAGCGGATGGGTTGTCGTTAAGCCTATTGGGCCTTTTGAATGGGCCATCTCTCTAGGCTACGACTGTGAACCGTTAACACATAAAGGAATTGTGACCTCAACATGACGGGCGCGATCATACCTGCACTAATGCACCGGATACCATCAGAACTAAGAAGTTAAGCGTGCTTGGGCGACAGTAATACTATGATGGGTGACCCCCTGGGAAGTCCTCGTGTTGCACCCCCCTTTTCAATTTTTTTTGCCTTGGTTAGTGTTGCCAATATACTTTATCCACCAAATTTCTATTACCGAATGCCACGGCACCTTGGACAAAACAACTTCGCTTCACGTAGAGGCTGGGCTCGCAAATCGAGGGCGTAGGGCTTGTGACCAGGTCTCCGTCGATCCGGTGCCCATAACTTTTGATCCGTAGGGACTTACGCGGCGCACAGTATACCGTTGGAAAGCTCTCCGAGAGCTCTACGACGGAGGCAGCTAGCCTGCTTGTTTTGCCAGTTTTTGGAGCCAAAAATCGAACGTTTTCATTAGTTTTCAGCCACTTTTCTTCTTTTGATCTACTTTTCCATCCCGGATCGTACGTCGTGGGCTATTAAAAGGACGACAACGTTACTCGCGGGACATTAGAGGGCCTTACAACGCGTCGATATCACTTCTTGCGAGGATGCTACGTTGTTGAAGTGGATGGGTTGTCGTTAAGGCCATTGGGCCTTTTGAATGGGCCATCTCTCTAGGCTGGGACTGTGAACTGTTAACACAAAAAGGAATTGTGCCCTTAACTTGACGGGTGCGATCATACCAGTACTAATGCACCGGATCCCATCAGAACTTCGAAGTTAAGCGTGCTTGGGCGAGAATAGTACTAGGATGGGTGACCCCCTGGGAAGTCCTCGTGTTGCACCCCTCTTTTCAATTTTTTTTGCCCTGGTTAGGGTTGCGAAGATACTTTATCCACCAAATTTCTATTACCGAATCCCACGGCACCTTGGACCAGATAACTTCGCCTTACATAGAGGCTGGGCCAGCAAAAACCGAGGGCGTAGGGCTTGTGACCAGGTCTCCGTCGCATCGGTGCCCATAACTTTGGAACCGTAAGGACTTACGCGGCCTACAGCATACCGTTGGAAAGCTCTCCGAGAGCTCTACGATGGAGGCAGCTGGCCTGCATGCTGTGCCAATTTTTGGAGCCCAAAATCGAACATTTTCATCAGTTTTCAGCCACTTTTCTACTTTCGCTCTATTTTTCCATCCCAGATCGTACGTTGTGGGCTATTAAAAGGACGACAACGTTACTCGTGGGACATTAGAGGGCCCTACAACTAGTCGATATCACGTCTTGCGAGGATGCTTCGTTGTTGAAGCGGATGGGTTGTCGTTTAGCCCATTGGGCCTTTTGAATGGGCCATCTCTCTAAGCTGGGACTGTGAACTGTTAACACATAAAGGAACTGTTCCCTCAACATGACGGGTGTGATCACACCAGCACTAATGCACCGGATCCCATCAGAACTCCGAAGTTAAGCGTGCTTGGGCGAGAGTAGTACTAAGATGGGTGACCCCTGGGAAGTCCTCGTGTTGCACCCCTTTTTCAATTTTTTTTGCCATGGTTATGGTTGCCAAGATACTTTATCCACCAAATTTCTATTACCGAATCCCACGGTACCTTGGACAAGACAACTTCGATTCACGTAGAGGATAGGCCCGCAAACCGAGGGCGAAGGGCTTGTGACTAGGTCTCCGTCGCTCCGGTGCCTATAACTTTTGATCTAGAAGGACTTACGCAGCGTACAGCATACCATTGGAAAGCTCACCGAGAACTCTACGATGGAAGCAACGAGCTTGCTCGCTATGCCCATTTTCGTAGCCCAAAATCGAAGGTTTTCATCAGTTTTCGGACACTTTTCTTATTTTGCTCTTTTTTTTCATCCCAGATCGTACGTCGTGCACTATTAAAAGGTCGACAATGTTACTCACGGGACATTAGACTGCCCTACAATGCGTCGATATCACGTCTTGCGAGGATGCTAAGTTGTTGAAGCAGTAGGGTTGTCGTTAAGCCCATTAGGCCTTTTGAATGGGCCATCTCTATAGGCTGGGACTGTGAACCGTTAACACATAAAGGAATTGTACCCTCAACATGACGGGTGCGATCATACCAGCAGTAATGCACCGGATCCCATCAGAACTCCGAAGTTAAGCGTACTTCGGCGATAGTAGTACTAGGATGGGTGACCCCCTTGAAAGTCCTCGTGTTGCACCCCCATTTTCAATTTCTTTTGCTCAGGTAAGGGTTGCCAAGATACTTTATCCACCAAATTTCTATTACCGAATCCCATGACACCTTGGACAAGACAACTTCGCTTCACGTAGAGGCTGGGCCCGCAAATCAAGGGTGTAGGGCTTGTTACCAGGTCTCCGTCGCTCTGGTGCCCATAACTTTTGATCCGTAACGACTTACGCAGCGCACAGCATACCGTTGGAAAGCTCTCCGAGAGCTCTACAACGGAGGCAGCTAGCCTGCTTGTTTTTCCCCTTTTTGGAGACCAAAATTGAACGTTTTCATTAGTTTTCTGCCAGTTTTCTTCTTTTGCTCTGTTTTTCCGTCTCGGATCGTACGTCGTGAGCTATTAAAAGGTCGACAACGTTACTCGCGGGACATTAGAGGGCCCTACAACGCGTCGATATCATGTCTTGCAAGGATGCTGCGTTGTTGAAGCGGATGGGTTGTCTTTAAGCCCATTGGGCCATTTGAATGGGCCATCTCTCTTGGCTGGGACTGTGTACCGTTAACACATAAAGGAATTGTGCCCTCAACATGACGGGTGTGATCATACCAGCACTAATGCACCGGATCCCATCAGAACTCCGAAGTTAAGCGTGCTTGGGCGAGAGTAGTACTACAATGGGTGACCCCCTGGGAAGTCCTCGTGTTGCACCCCCCCTTTTCAATTTTTGTTGCCCTGGTCAGGGTTGTCAACATACTTTTTCCACCAAATTTCTATTACCGAATCCCACGGCACCTTGGACAAGACAACTTCGCTTCACGTAGAGGCTGGGCCAGCAAACCGAGGGCGTAGGGCCTGTCACCAGGTCTCCGTTGCTCCGGTGCCCATAACTTTTGATCCGTAAGGACATATGCGGCGCACAGCATACCGTTGGAAAGCTCTCCGAGAGCTCTACGATGGAGGTAGCTAGCCTGCTCGATGTGCTCATTTTTTTAGACCAAAATCGAACGTTTTCATCAATTTTCGGCCTTTTTTCTTCTTTTGCTCTATTTTTCCGTCCCAGATCGTACGTCTTGAGCTATTAAAAGGACGACAACGCTACTGGCCAGACATTGACGATATCATGTCTTGTGAGGATGCTGTGTTGTTAAAGCGGATGGGTTGTCGTAAAGCCCATTGGGCCTTTTGAATGGGCCATCTCTCTAAGCTGGGACTGTGAACCGTTAACACATAAAGGAATTGTGCCCCCAACATGATGGGTGCGATCATACCAGCACAATTGCATCGGATCCCATCAGAACTCCGAAGTTAATTGTGCTTGGAGGAGAGTAGTACTATGATGGGTGACCCCCCGGGTAGTTCTCGTGTTGCACCCCCCTTTTCAATTTTTTTTGCCCTGGTTAGGGTTGCCAAGATACTTTATCCACCAAATTTCTATTACCGAATCCCACGGCACGTTGGACAAGACAACTTCGCTTCACATAGAGACTGGGCCCACAAATCGAGGGCGTAGGGCTTGTGACCAGGTCTCCGTCACTCCGATGCCCAAAACTTTTGATCCATAAGGACTTATGCGGTGCACAGCGTACCGTTGGAAAGCTCTCCGACAGCTCTACGACGGAGGCAGCTGGCCTGCACGCTGTGCCCATTTTTATAGCCCAAAATCGAACGTTTTAATCCATTTTTCGTCACTTTTCTTCTTTTGCTCTATTTTTCCGTCCCTGATCTTACGTCGTTAGATATTAAAAGGACGACAACGTTACTCGCGGGACATTAGAGGGCCCTACAACTCGTCGATATCATGTCTTGTGAGGATGCTGTGTTGTTAAAGCGGATGGGTTGTCGTTAAGCCCATTGGGCCTTTTGAATGGGCCATCTCTCTAAGCTGGGACTGTGAACCGTTAACACATAAAGGAATTGTGCCCCCAACATGATGGGTGCGATCATATGATCGCTAATGCACCGGATCCCATCAGAACTCCGAAGTTAATTGTGCTTGGGCGAGAGTAGTACTAGGATGGGTGACCCCCTGGGTAGTCCTCGAGTTGCACCCCCCTTTTCAATTTTTTTTGCCCTGGTTAGGGGTGGCAAGATATTTTATCCACCAAATTTCTGTTACCGAATCCCATGGCACCTTGGACAAGACAACTTCGCTCCACGTAGAGGCTGGGCCAGCAAACTAAGGGCGTAGGGCTTGTGACTAGGTCTCCGTCGCTCCGGCGCCCATAACTTTTGATCCGTAAGGACTTACGCGGCACACAGCATACCGTTGGAAAGCTCTACGAGAGCTCTACGACGGAGGCAGCCAGCTTGCTCACTGTGCCCCTTTTTGGAGCCCAAAATCGAATGTTTTCATCAGTTTTCGGCCACTTTCTTCTTTTCCACTGTTTTTTCGTCCCGGATCGTACGTCGTGAGCTATTAAAAGGACGACAATGTTACTCGCGGGACATTAGAGTTCTCTACAATGCGTCGATATCACGTCCTGCGAGGATGCCACATTGTTGAAGCGGATGGGTTGTCGTCAAGCCCATTGGGCCTTTTGAATGGGCCATCTCTCTAGGCTGGGACTGTGAACCGTTAACACATAAAGGAATTGTGCCATCAACATGACGGGTGCGATCATGCCAGCACTAATGCACCGGATCCCATCAGAACTCTAAAGTTAAGCGTGCTTGGGCGAGAGTAGTACTAGGATGGGTGACCCCCTGGGAAGTCCTCGTGTTGCACCCCCCTTTTCAATTTTTTTTGCCCTGGTTAGGGTTGCCAAGATAATTTATCCACCAATTTTCTATTACCGAATCACACGGCACATTGGACAAGACAACTTCGCTTCACGTAGAGGCTGGGCCAGCAAACCGAGGGCGTAGGCTTGTGACCAGGTCTCCGTCGCTCCGGTGCCCATAACTTTTGATCCGTAAGGACTTATGCGCACAGCATACCGTTGGAAAGCTCTCCGAGTGCTCTACGATGGAGGCAGCTAGCTTGCTCGCAGTGCATTTTTTGGAGCCCAAATTCGAACGTTTTCATCTATTTTCGGCAACTTTTCTTCCTTTGCTCTGTTTTTTTGTCTCGGAACGTACGTCGTATCCCATCAGAATTTCGAAGTTAAGCGTGGTTGGGCCAGAGTAGTACTACGATGGGTAACCCCCTGGGAAGTCCTCGTGTTACACCCCCCTTTTCAATTCTTTTTGCCCTGGTTAGGGTTGCCAAGATACTCTATCCACCAAATTTCTATTACCGAATCCCTCGGCACCTTGGACAAGACAACTTCGCTTCTCGTAGAGGCTGGGCCCTCAAACCGAGGGCGTAGGGCTTGTGACCAAGTCTCCGTCGCTCTGGTGCCTATAACTTTTGATCCGTAAGGACTTACCCGATGCACAGCATACCGTTGGAAAGCTCTCCGAGAGCTCTACGACGGAGGCAACCTGCCTGCTCACTGTGCCTATTTTTGGAGGCAAAAAACGAACATTTTCATCAATTTTTGGCCACTTATCTTCTTTTGCTCTCTTTTTCCATCCCGAATCGTACGTCGTGAGCTATTAAAAGGATGACAACGTTACTCGCAGAGGGCCATACAACTTGTCGATATCACGTCTTGCGAGGATGCTGCATTGTTGAAGCAGATGGGTTGTCGTTAAGCCTATTGGGCCTTTTGAATGGGCCATCTCTCTAGGCTGGGAGTGTGAACCGTTAGCACATAAAGGAATTGTGCCCTCAACATGACGGGTGCGATCATACCAGCACTAATGAACTGGATCCGATCAGAACTCCGAAGTTAAGCATGCTTGGGCAAGAGTAGTACTACGATGGGTGACCCCCTGGGTAGTCCTCGTGTTGCACCCTCCTTTTTAATTTTTTTTACCCTGGTTTGGGTTTTCAAGATACTTTATCCACCACATTTCTATTACTGAATCCCACGGCTCCTTGGACAAGACAACTTCGCTTCACGTAGAGGCTGGGCTCGCAAACCGAAGGCGTAGGGCTTGTGACCAGGTCTCGGTCGCTCCGCTGCGCATAACTTTTGACCCGTAAGGAGTTACGCGGCACAAAGCATACTGTTGGAAAGCTCTCCGAGAGCTCTACGACGGAGGCAGCTAGCCTGCTCGATGTGCCAGTTTTTGGAGCCCAAAATAGAATGTTTTCATCAATTTTCGGCTATATTTCTTCTTTTGCTCTGTTTTTTCGTCTAGGATCGTGCGTCGTGAGCTATTAAAAGAACGACAACGTTACTCGTGGGGCATTAGAGGGCCTTAAAACATGTCGATATCACGTCTTGCGAGGATGCTGCGTTGTTGAAGCGGATGGGTTGTCGTTAAGCCCATTGGGCCTTCTGAATGGGCCATCTCTCTAGACTGGGACTGTGAACCGTTAACACATAAAGGAATTGTGCCATCGACATGAAGGGTGCGATCATATGATCGCTAATGCACCGGATCCCATCAGAACTCCGAAGTTAATTGTGCTTGGGCGAGAGTAGTACTAGGATGGGTGACCCCCTGGGTAGTCCTCGAGTTGCACCCCCCTTTTCAATTTTTTCTGCCCTGGTTAGGGTTGCCAAGATATTTTATCCACCAAACTTCTCATACCGAATCCCACGGCACCTTGGACAAGACAACTTCGCTCCACGTATAGGCTGGGCCAGCAAACCGAGGGCATACAGTATACCGTTGGAAAGCTCTCTGAGAGCTCTACGAGGGAGGTATCTAGCTTGCGTCTAGTGACCCTTTTTGGAGCCCAAAATCGAACGTTTTCGTTAGTTTTCGGCCACTTTTCTCCTTTTGCTTTGTTTTTTCGTCCCGGATCGTACGTCGAGAGCTATTAAAAGGACGAAAACGTTACTCGCGGGACATTAGAGGGCCCTACAATGTGTCGATATCACGTTTTGCGAGGGTGCTGCGTTGTTGAAGCGGATGGGTTGTCGTTAAGCCTATTGGGCCTTTTGAATGGGCCATCTCTCTAGACTGCGACTGTGAACCGTTAACACATAAAGGAATTGTGACCACAACATGACGGGTGCGATCATACCAGCACTAATGCACCAGATCCCATCAGAACTACGAAGTTAAGCGTGTTTGGGCGAGAGTAATACTATGATGGGTGACCCCCTAGGAAGTCCGCGTGTTGCACCCTCCTATTCAATTTTCTTTGCCTTGGTTAGGGTTGCCAAGATAATTTATCCACCAAATTTCTATTACCGAATCCCACGGCACCTTGGAAAAAACAACTTCGCTTCACGCAGAGACTAGGCCCGCAAACCGAGGGCGTAGGGCTTGTGACCAGGTCTCCGTCGCTCTGGTGCCCATAACTTTTGATCTGTAACGACTTATGCGGCGCACATCATATCGTTGGAAAGCTCTCCGAGAGCTCTACGACAAAGGTAGCTGGCCTACTCGCTGTGCCAGTTTTTGGATCCCAAAATCGAACATTTTCATCAATTTTTAGCCACTTTTCTTCTTTTGCTCTATTTTTCCATCCCGGATCGTACCTCGGGGGCTATTAAAAGGACGACAACATTACTCGCGGGACATTAGAGGGCCCTACAACGTGTCGATATCACGTCTTGCGAGGATGCTGCGTTGTTGAAGCGGATGGGTTGTCGTTAAGCCCATTGGGCCTTTTGAATGGGCCATCTTTCTAGGTTGGGACAGTGAACTGTTAACACATAAAGGAATTGTGCCCTCAACATGACGGCTGCGATCATACCA
Source organism: Ehretia macrophylla (assembly GCA_037974665.1). NCBI lineage: Eukaryota > Viridiplantae > Streptophyta > Magnoliopsida > Boraginales > Ehretiaceae > Ehretia > Ehretia macrophylla. The sequence goes on along the minus strand of CM075765.1, from coordinate 82,569,047 downwards.
GAACTAATGCACCGGATCCCATCAGAACTACGAAGTTAAGCGTGCTTGGGCGAGAGTAGTACTAGGATCGGTGACCCCCTGGGAAGTTGTCGTGTTGCACCCCTCTTTTCAATTTTTTTTGCCCTGGTTAGGGTTGCCAAGATACTTTATCCCCCAAATTTCTATTACCGAATCCCACGGCACGTTGGACAAGATAACTTCGCTTCACGTAGAGGCTGGGCCTGCAAACCGAAGGCGTAGGGTTTGTGACAAGGTCTCCGTCGCTCCGGTGCCCATAACTTTTGAACCGTAAGGACTTACGCGGCGCACAGCATACCGTTGGAAAGCTCTTCGAGAGCTCTACGACGGAGGCAGCTGGCCTGCTCTCTGTGCCAGTTTTTGCGAGGATGATTCATTGTTGAAGCGGATAGGTTGTCGTTTAGCCCATTGGGCCTTTTGAATGGGCCATCTCTCTAAGCTGGGACTGTGAACCATTAACACATAATGGAATTGTGCCCTCAACATGACGGGTGCGATCATACCAGCACTAATGCACCGGATTCCATCAGAACTCCGAAGTTAAGCGTGTTTGGGCGAGAGTAGTACTAGAATGGGTGACCCCCTGGGTAGTCCTCGTGTTGTACCCCCCTTTTCAATTTTTTTTGCCCTGGTTAGGGTTGCCAAGATACTCTATCCACCAAATTTCTATTACCGCATCCCACGGCACCTTGGACAAGACAACTTCGCTCCACATAGAGGTTGGGCCTGCAAACCGAGGGCGTAGGGCTTGTGACCAGGTCTCCGTCGCTCCGGTGCCCAAACCTTTTGATCCATAAGGAATTATGCGGCGCAAAGCATAGCGTTGGAAAGCTCTCCGACAGCTCTACAACGGAGGCTGCTGTCCTGCACGTTGTGCCCGTTTTTGGAGCCCAAAATCGAACGTTTTCATCCGTTTTCAGCCATTTTTCTTCTTTTGCTCTATTTTTTTGACCCGGATCATACGTCGTTAGCTATTAAAAGGACGACAACGTTACTCGCGGGACATTAGAGGGCCCTACAACCAGTCGATATCACGTCTTGCGAGGATGCTGCGTTGTTAAAACGAATGGGTTGTCGTTAAGCCCATTGGGCCTTTTGAATGGGCCATCTCTCTAAGCTGGGACTTTTAACCGTTAACACATAAAGGAATTGTGCCCTCAACATGACGAGTGCGATCATACCAGCACTAATGCAAAGGATTCAATCAGACCTCAGAAGTTAAGCGTGCTTGGGCGAGAGTAGTACTAGGATGGGTGACCCCTGCGGAAGTCCTCGTGTTGTACCCCCCTTTTCAATTTTTTTTGCCCTAGTTAGGGTTGCCAAGATACTTTATCCACCAAAATTTCTATTACCGAATCCCACGACACATTGGACAAGACAACTTCACTCCATATAGAGGTTGGGCCTGCAAACCGAGGGCGTAAGGCTTGTGACCAGGTCTCCGTCGCTCCGGTGCCCAAAACTTTTGAGCCATAAGGACTTATGCGGCGCACAGCATAGCGTTGGAAAGCTCTCCGACAGCTCTACGACGGAGGCTGCTGTCCTGCACGTTGTGCCCGTTTTTGGAGCCCAAAATCAAACGTTTTCATCCATTTTCATCCATTTTTCTTCTTTTGCTCTATTTTTCTGTCCCGGATCTTACGTCGTTAGCTATTAAAAGGACGACAACGTTACTCGCGGGACATTAGAGGGCCCTACAACCCGTCGATATCACGTCTTGCGAGGATGCTGCGTTGTTAAAATGGATGGGTTGTCCTTAAGCCCATTGGGCCTTTTGAATGGGCCATCTCTCTAAGCTGGGACTGTGAACCGTTAACACATAAAGGAATTGTGCCCTCAACATGACGGGTGCGATCATACCAGCACTAATGCAACAGATCCTATCAGAACTCCGAAGTTAAGCATGCTTGGGCGAGAGTAGTACTAGGATGGGTGACCCCTGGGGAAGTCCTCGTGTTACACCCCCCTTTTCAATTTTTTTTGCCCTGGTTAGGGTTGCCAAGATACTTTATCCACCAAATTTCTATTATTGAATCCCACGGCACCTTGGACAAGACAACTTCACTTCACGTAGAGGCTGGGCCAACAAACCGAGGGCGTAGGCTTGTGACCAGGTCTCCGTCGCTCCGGTGCCCATAACTTTTGATCCGTAAGGACTTACGCGGCGCACCGCATACCGTTGGAAAGCTCTACGAGAGCCCTACGACGGAGGCAGCTAGCTTGCTCTCTGTGCCCATTTTTGGAGACCAAAATCGAACGTTTTCATCAGTTTTTGGCCACTTTTCTTCTTTTTCTTTGTTTTCCATCTCGGATCGTACGTCGTGAGCTATTAAAAGGATGACAACGTTACTCATAGGACATTAGAGGGCCCTACAACGCGTCGATATCACGTCTTGCGAGGATGCTGCATTGTTGAAGCGGATGGGTTGTCGTTAAGCCCTTTGGACCTTTTGAATGGGCCATCTCTCTTGGCTGGGACTGTGAACCGTTAACACATAAAGGAATTGGGCCCTCAACATGACGGGTGCGATCATACCATTAATAATGCACCGGATCCTATCAGAACTCTGAAGTTAATCGTGCTTGGGTGAGAGTAGTACTGGGATGGGGGACCCCCTCGGAAATCCCCGTGTTACACCCCCATTTTCAATTTTTTTTGCCCTGGTTAGGGGTGTGCAGATACTTTATCCACCAAATTTCTATTACTGAATCCCACGACACCTTGGACAAGACAACTTCGCTTCACATAGAGGCTGGGCCAGCAAATCGAGGGCGTAGGTTTGTGACCAGGTCTCCGTCGCTCCGGTGCCCATAACTTTTGATCCGTAAGGACTTACGCGGCGTACAACATACCGTTGGAAAGCTTTCCGAGAGCTCTACAACAGAGGCAGCTGGCTTGCTCGCTGTGCCCTTTTTGGTGCCCAAAATCGAACGTTTTCAACAGTTTTCAGACACTTTTCTTCTTTTGCTCGATTTTTTCGTCCCAGATCATACGTCATAAGCTATTAAAAGGAAGACAACGTTACTCGCGGGACATTAGAGGGCTCTACAACCCGTCGATATCACGTCTTGCAAGGATGCTGCATTGTTGAATCGGATGGGTTGTCGTTAAACCCGTTGGGCCTTTTGAATGGGCCATCTCTCTAAGCTGGGACTGTGAACCGTTAACACATAAAGGAATTGCACCTTCAACATGACGTGTGCGATCATACCAGCACTAATGCACCAGATCCCATCAGAACTCCGAAGTTAAGAATGCTTGGGCGAGAGTAGTACTAGGATGCGTGACCCCCTGGGTAGTCCCCGTGTTGCACCCCCCTTTTCAATTTTTTTTGCCCTGGTTAGGGTTGCCATGACACTTTATCCACCAAATTTCTATTACCGAATCCCACGACAACTTGGACAAGACAACTTCGCTTCACGTATAGGCTGGGCCAGCAAACCGAGTGCGTAGGGCTTGTGACCAGGTCTCCGTCACTCCGGTGCCCATAACTTTTGATCCGTAAGGACTTACGCGGCGCACAACATACCGTTGGAAAGCTCTCCGAGAGCTCTATGACGGAGGCGGCTAGCTTGCTCGCTATGCCCCTTTTTGGAGCCCAAAATCAAACATTTTTCATCAGTTTTTGGCCACTTTTCTTCTTTTACTCTGTTTTTCCATTCCGGATCGCATGTCGTGGGCTATTAAAAGGACGATAACGTTACTCGACGGACATTAGAGGGCCTTACAACACGTCGGTATCACGTCTTGCGAGGATGCTGCGTTGTTGAAGCGGATGGGTTGTTTTTAAGCCCATTTGGCCTTTTGGATGGACCATCTCTCTAGGCTGGGACTGTGAACTGTTAACACATAAAGGAATTGTGCCCTCAACATGACCGGTGCGATCATACCAGCATTAATGCACCGGATCCCATCAGAACTCCGAAGTTAAGCGTGCTTGGGCGAGAGTAGTACTAGGATGGGTGACCCCCTGGGAAGTCCTGGAGTTGCATCCCCTTTTTCAATTTTTTTTGCCCTGGTTAGGGTTGCCAAGATACTTTATCCACCAAATTTCTATTACCGAATCCCACAGCACCTTGGACAAGATAATTCGCTTCACGTAGTGGCTGGGCCCGCAAACCGAGGGCGTAGGGCTTATGACCAAGTCTCCGTCGCTCCGGTGCCCATAACTTTTGATCCGCAAGGACTTATGCGGCGCACAGCATACCGTTGGAAAGCTCTCCGAGAGCTCTACAACAAAGGTAGTTGGCCTGCTCGCCGTGCCAATTTTTGGAGCCCAAATTCGAATGTTTTCATCAGTTTTCAGCCACTTTTCTACTTTTGCTCTATTTTTCCTTCTCGGATCGTACGTCGTGGGCTATTAAAAGGACGACAACATTACTCGCGGGACATTAGAGGGCCCTACAACGCGTCGATATAACGTCTTGAGAGGATGCTTCGTTGTTGAAGCGGATGGGTTGTCGTTTAGCCCATTGGGCCTTTTGAAAGGGCCATCTCTCTAAGCTGGGACTGTGAACCGTTAACATATAAAGGAATTGTGACGTCAACATGACGGGTGCGATCATACCAGCACTAATGCACCAGATCCCATCAGAACTACGAAGTTAAGTGCGCTTGGGCGAGCGTAATACTATGATGGGTGACCCCCTGGGTAGTCCTCGTGTTGCACCCCCCCTTTTCAATTTGTTTTGCTCTGGTTAGGGTTGCCAAGATACTTTATCCACCAAATTTCTATTACTGAATCCTACGGAACCTTGAACAAGACAACTTTGCTCCACATATAGGCTGGGCCAGCAAACCGAGGGCGTAGGGCTTGTGACCAGGTCTCCGTCGCTCCGGTGCCCATAACTTTTAATCCGTAAGGACTTACTCCGGCGCACAGTATACCGTTGGAAAGCTCTCCGAGTGCTCTACAACGGAGGCATCTAGCTTCCTCGCAGTGCCCATTTTTGGAGCCCAAAATTGAACGTTTTTGTCAGTTTTCGGCCACTTTTCTCCTTTTGCTTTGTTTTTTCGTCCCGGATCGTACGTAGTGAGCTATTAAAAGGACGACAACGTTACTCGCAGGAGATTAGAGGGCCCTACAATGCGTCGATATCACGTCTTGCGAGGATGCTGCGTTGTTGAAGCGGATGGGTTGTCGTTAAGCCTATTGGGCCTTTTGAATGTGCCATCTCTCTAGGCTGCGACTTTGAACCGTTAACACATAAAGGAATTGTCACCTCAACATGACGGGTGCGATCATACCAGCACTAATGCACCAGATCCCATCAGAACTACGAAGTTAAGTGTGCTTGGGCGAGAGTAATACTATGATGGGTGACCCCCAGGGAAGTCCTCGTGTTGCACCCCCCTTTTCAATTTTTTTTGCCTTGGTTAGGGTTGCCAAGATACTTTATCCACCAAATTTCTATTACCGAATCCCATGGCACCTTGGACAAAACAACTTCGATTCACGCTGAGGTTGGGCCCGCAAACCGAGGGCGTAGGGCTTGTGACCAGGTCTCCGTCGCTCTGTGCCCATAACTTTTGATTCGTAAGGACTTACGCGGCGCACAGTATACCGTTGGAAAGCTATCCGAGAGCTCTACGATGGAGGTAGCTGGCCTGCTCACTTTGCTAGTTTTTGGAGCCCAAAATCGGACGTTTTCATCAGTTTTCAGCCACTTTTCTTCTTTTGCTCTATTTTTCCATCCCGGGTCGTACGTCGTGGGCTATTAAAAGGACGACAACGTTACTCGCGAGACATTAGAGGGCCCTACAACGAGTCGATATCACGACTTGCGAGGATGCTACGTTGTTGAAGCGGATGGGTTGTCGTTAAGCCCATTGGGCCTTTTGAATGGGCCATCTCTCTAGGCTGGGACTGTGAACTGTTAACACATAAAGGAATTGTGCCCTCAACATGACTGGTGCGATCATACCAGCACTAATGCAACGGATCCCATCAGAACTCCGAAGTTAAGCGTGCTTGGGCGAGAGTAGTACTAGGATGGGTGACCCCCTTGGGACGTCCTCGTGTTGCACCCCTTTTTTCAATTTTTTTTGCCCTGGTTATGGTTGCCAAGATACTTTATGCACCAAACTTCTATTACCGAATCCCACGGCACCTTGGGCAAGAAAACTTCGCTTCACGTAGAGGCTGGGCCTGCAAACCAAGGGCGCAGGGCTTGTGACCAGGTCTCCGTTGCTCCGGTGCCCATAACTTTTGATCCGTAAGGACTTACGTGGCGCACAACATATCGTTGGAAAGCTCTCCGAGAGCTCTACGACGGAGGCAGCTAGCCTTGTCGCTGTGCCAATTTTTGGAGCCAAAAATCGAACGGTTTCATCAATTTTCAGCCACTTTTCTTCTTTTGCTTTATTTTTCCGTCCCGGATCGTAAGTCGTGGGCTATTAAAAGGACGACAACGTTACTTGCGGGACATTAGAGGGCCCTACAACGAGTCGATATCATGTCTTGCGAGGATGCTGCGTTGTTTAAGCGGATGGGTTGTCATTAAGCCCATTGGGCCTTTTGAATGGGCCATCTCTCTAGGCTGGGACTGTGAACTGTTAACACATAAAGGAATTGTGCCATCAACATGACTAGTACGATCATACCAACACTAATGCACCGGATCCCATCAGAACTCCGAAGTTAAGCGTGCTTGGGCGAGAGTAGTACTAGGATGGATGACCCCCTGGGAAGTCCTCGTGTTGCACCCCCCTTTTCACTTTTTTTTGCCCTGGTTATGGTTGCCAAGATACTTTATCCACCAAATTTCTATTACCGAATCCCACGTCACCTTGGACAAGACAACTTCGCTTCACGTAGAGGCTGGGCCCGCAAACCGAGGGCGAAAGGCTTGTGACTAGGTCTCCGTCGCTCCGGTGCCTATAACTTTTGATCTAGACGGACTTACGCAGCGCACATCATAACGTTGGAAAGCACTTCGAGAGCTCTACGACGAAGGCAACGAGCTTGCTCGCTATGCCCGTTTTAGCAGCCCAAAATCGAACGTTTTCATCAGTTTTCAGCCACTTTTCTTCTTTTGCTCTATTTTTTCATCCCGGATCGTACATCGTGAGCTATTAAAAGGTCGACAACGTTACTCACGGGACATTAGATGACCCTACAATGTGTCGATATCACGTCTTGCGAGGATGCTGCGTTGTTGAAGCAGTTGGGTCGTCGTTAAGCCCATTGGGCCTTTTGAATGGGCCATCTCTCTAGGCTGGGACTGTGAACCGTTAACACATAAAGGAATTGTGCCCTCAACAAGACGGGTGCTATCATACCAGCACTAATGCACCGGATCCCATCAGAACTCCGAAGTTAAGCGTACTTGGGCGATAGTAGTACTAGGATGGGTGACCCCCCTGGAAGTCCTCGTGTTGCACCCCCCTTTTCAATTTTTTTTGCCTGGTTAGGGTTGCCAAGATACTTTATCCACCAAATTTCTATTCCTGAATCCCACGGCACCTTGGACAAGACAACTTCGCTTCACGTAGAGGCTGGGCCCGTAAACCGAGGGCGTAGGGCTTGTGACCAGGTCTCCGTCGCTCTGGTGCCCATATCTTTTGATCCGTAAGGACTTACGTAGCACACAGCATACCGTTGGAAAGCTCTCCGAGAGCTCTACGACGGAGGCAGCTAGCCTGCTCGTTGTGCCCCTTTTTGGAGCCCAAAATCGAATGTTTTCATTAGTTTTCTGCCAGTTTTCTCTTTTGCACCGTTTTTCCGTCCCGGATCGTACGTCGTGAGCTATTAAAAGTACGACAACGTTACTCGCGGGACATTAGAGGGCCCTAAAATGCGTCGATATCACGTCTTGCGAGGATGCTACGTTGTTGAAGCGGATGGGTTGTCTTTAAGCCCATTGGGCCATTTGAATGGGCCATCTCTCTAGGCTCGGACTGTGAACCGTTAACACAGAAAGGAATTGTTCCCTCAACATGACGGGTGCGATCATACCAGCAGTAATGCACCGGATCCCATCAGAACTCCGAAGTTAAGAGTGCTTGGGTGAAAGTAGACTACGATGGGTCACCCCCTGGGAAGTCCTCGTGTTGCACCCCCATTTTCAAATTTTTTTGCCCTGGTTAGGGTTGCCATGATACTTTATCCACCAAATTTCAATTACCGAATGCAACGGTACCTTGGACAAGACAACTTCGCTTCACGTAGAGGCTGGGCCAGCAAATCGAAGGCGTAGGGCCTGTGACCAGGTCTCTGTCGCTCCGGTGCCCATTACTTTTGATTCGTAAGGACATACGCGGCGCACAGCATACCGTTGGAAAGCTCTCCGAGAGCTCTACGATGGGGGCAGCTAGCCTGCCCGATGTGCTCATTTTTTGAGACCAAAATCGTACGTTTTCATCAGTTTTCATCCATTTTTCTTCTTTTGCTCTATTTTTTTGTCCCGAATCGTACGTCTTGAGCTATTAAAAGGACGACAACGTTACTCGCCAGACATTTTCGATATCACGTCTTGTGAGGATGCTGCGTTGTTGAAGCGGATGGGTTGTCGTTAAGCCCATTGGCCCTTTTGAATGGACCATCTCTCTAGACTGGGACTGTGAACCGTTAACACATAAAGGAATTGTGCCCTCAACATGACGGGTGGGATCATAGAAGCAGGAATGCACCAGATCCCATCAGAACTCCGAAGTTAAGTGTGCTTGGGCGTGAGTAGTACTAGGATGGGTGACCCCCTGGGTAGTCCTCGTGTTGGACCCCCCTTTTCAATTGTTTTTGCCCTGGTTAGGGTTGCCAAGATAGTTTATCGACCAAATTTCTATTACCGAATCCCACGGCACCTTGGACAAGACAACTTCGCTTCACATAGGGGCTGGGCCTGCAAACCGAGGGCGTAGGGCTTGTGACCATGCCTCCGTCGCTCCGGTGCCCAAAACTTTTGATCGATAAGGACTTATGCAGCGCACATCATACCGTTGGAAATCCCTCCGACAGCTCTACGAAGGAGGCAACTGGCCTGTTCGTTGTGCCTTTTTTGGAGCCCAAAATCAAACGTTTTCATCCATTTTCAGCCACTTTTCTTCTTTTGCTCTATTTTTTCGTCCCGGATCTCACGTCGTTAGCTATTAAAAGGACGACAACGTTACTCGCGGGACATTAGAGGGCGCTACAACCCGTCGATATCACGTCTTGCGAGGATGCTACGTTGTTAAAGTAGGTGGGTTGTCGTTAAGCCCATTGGGCCTTTTAAATGGGCCATCTCCCTAAGCTGGGAGGGTGAACCGTTAACACATAAAGGAATTGTGCCCTCAACATGACGGGTGCGATCATACCAGCAATAATGCACCGGATCCTATCAGAACTCCGACGTTAAGCGTGCTTGGGCGAGAGTTGTACTAGGATGGGTGACCCCCTGGGAAGTCCTCGTGTTGCACCCCCCTTTTCAATTTTTTTTGCCCTGGTTAGGGTTGCCAAGATACTTTATCCGCCAAATTTCTATTACCGAATCCCGCGGCACCTTGGACAAGACAACTTCGCTTCACGTAGAGGCTGGGCCCGCAAATCGAGGGCGTAGGGCTTGTGACTAGGTCTCCGTCGCTCCGGTGCCCATAACTTTTGATCCGTAGGGACTTACGCGGCGCACAACATACCATTGGAAAGCTTTACGAGAGATCTACGACGGAGGCAGCCAGCCTGCTCGCTCTGCCCGTTTTTGGAGCCCAAAATTGAATGTTTTCATCAATTTTCAGCCACTTTTCTTCTTTTCCTCTATTCTTTCGTCCCGGATCGTACGTCGTGAGCTATTAAAAGGACGACAACGTTACTCGCGGGACATTAGAGGGCCCTAAAATGCGTCGATATCACGTCTTGCGCGGATGCTACGTTGTTGAAGCGGATGGGTTGTCTTTAAGCCCATTCGGCCATTTGAATGGGCCATCTCTCTAGGCTGGGACTGTGAACTGTTAACACATAAAGGAATTGTGCCCTCAACATGACGGGTGCGATCATACCAGCACTAATGCACCGGATTCCATCAGAACTCTGAAGTTAAGCGTGCTTGGCCGAGAGTAGTACTAGGATGGGTGACCCCCTAGGAAGTCCCCGTGTTGCACCCCCCTTTTCAATTTTTTTTGCCCTGGTTAGGGTTGCCAAGATACTTTATCCACCAAATTTCTATTACCGAATCCCACGGCACCTTGGACAAGACAATTTTGCTTCACGTAGAGGCTGGGCCCGCAAACCGAGGGCGAAGGGCTTGTGACTAGGTCTCCGTCGCTCCGGTGCCTATAACTTTTGATCTAGACGGAGTTACGCAGCGCACCTCATAACGTTGGAAAGCACTTCGAGAGCTCTACGACGAAGGCAACAAGCTTGCTCGCTATGCCCGTTTTAGCAGCCCAAAATCGAACGTTTTCATAAGTTTTCAGCCACTTTTCTTCTTTTGCTCTATTTTTTCATCCCTGATCGTACATCGTGAGCTATTAAAAGGTCGACAACGTTACTCACGGGACATTAGATGACCCTACAATGTGTCGATATCACGTCTTGCGAGGATGCTGCGTTGTTGAAGCAGTTGGGTCGTCGTTAAGCCCATTGGGCCTTTTGAATGGGCCATCTCTCTAGGCTGGGACTGTGAACCGTTAACACATAAAGGAATTGTGCCCTCAACAAGACGGGTGCTATCATACCAGCACTAATGCACCGGATCCCATCAGAACTCCGAAGTTAAGCGTACTTGGGCGATAGTAGTACTAGGATGGGTGACCCCCCTGGAAGTCCTCGTGTTGCACCCCCCTTTTCAATTTTTTTTGCCTGGTTAGGGTTGCCAAGATACTTTATCCACCAAATTTCTATTCCTGAATCCCACGGCACCTTGGACAAGACAACTTCGCTTCACGTAGAGGCTGGGCCCACAAACCGAGGGCGTAGGGCTTGTGACCAGGTCTCCGTCGCTCTGGTGCCCATATCTTTTGATCCGTAAGGACTTACGTAGCACACAGCATACCGTTGGAAAGCTCTCCGAGAGCTCTACGACGGAGGCAGCTAGCCTGCTCGTTGTGCCCCTTTTTGGAGCCCAAAATCGAATGTTTTCATTAGTTTTCTGCCAGTTTTCTCTTTTGCACCGTTTTTCCGTCCCGGATCGTACGTCGTGAGCTATTAAAAGTACGACAACGTTACTCGCGGGACATTAGAGGGCCCTAAAATGCGTCGATATCACGTCTTGCGAGGATGCTACGTTGTTGAAGCGGATGGGTTGTCTTTAAGCCCATTGGGCCATTTGAATGGGCCATCTCTCTAGGCTCGGACTGTGAACCGTTAACACAGAAAGGAATTGTTCCCTCAACATGACGGGTGCGATCATACCAGCAGTAATGCACCGGATCCCATCAGAACTCCGAAGTTAAGCGTGCTTGGGTGAAAGTAGACTACGATGGGTGACCCCCTGGGAAGTCCTCGTGTTGCACCCCCATTTTCAAATTTTTTTGCCCTGGTTAGGGTTGCCATGATACTTTATCCACCAAATTTCAATTACCGAATGCCACGGTACCTTGGACAAGACAACTTCGTTTCACGTAGAGGCTGGGCCCGCAAATCGAAGGCGTAGGGCCTGTGACCAGGTCACCGTCGCTCCGGTGCCCATTACTTTTGATCCGTAGGGACATACGCGGCGCACAGCATACCGTTGGAAAGTTCTCCGAGAGCTCTACGATGGGGGCATCTAGGCTGCCCGATGTGCTCATTTTTTGAGACCAAAATCATACGTTTTAATCAGTTTTCAGCCATTTTTCTTCTTTTGCTCTATTTTTTTGTCCCGAATCGTACGTCTTGAGCTATTAAAAGGACGACAACGTTACTCGCCAGACATTTTCGATATCACGTCTTGTGAGGATGCTGCGTTGTTGAAGCGGATGGGTTGTCGTTAAGCCCATTGGGCCTTTTGAATGGACCATCTCTCTAGACTGGGACTGTGAACCGTTAACACATAAAGGAATTGTGCCCTCAACATGACGGGTGCGATCGTAGAAGCAGGAATGCACCAGATCCCATCAGAACTCTGAAGTTAAGTGTGCTTGGGCGTGAGTAGTACTAGGATGGGTGACCCCCTGGGTAGTCCTCGTGTTGGACCCCCCTTTTCAATTTTTTTTGCCCTGGTTAGGGTTGCCAAGATAGTTTATCGACCAAATTTCTATTATCGAATCCCACGACACCTTGGACAAGACAACTTCGTTTCACATAGGGGCTGGGCCTACAAACCAAGGGCGTAGGGCTTGTGACCATGCCTCCGTCGCTCCGGTGCCCAAAACTTTTGATCGATAAGGACTTATGCAGCGCACATCATACCGTTGGAAATCCCTCCGACAGCTCTACGACGGAGGCAGCTGGCCTGTTCGCTGTGCCTTTTTTGGAGCCCAAAATCAAACGTTTTCATCCATTTTCAGCCACTTTTCTTCTTTTGCTCTATTTTTTCGTCCCGGATCTCACGTCGTTAGCTATTAAAAGGACGACAACGTTACTCGCGGGACATTAGAGGGCGCTACAACCCGTCGATATCACGTCTTGCGAGGATGCTACGTTGTTAAAGTAGGTGGGTTGTCGTTAAGCCCATTGGGCCTTTTAAATGGGCCATCTCCCTAAGCTGGGAGGGTGAACCGTTAACACATAAAGGAATTGTGCCCTCAACATGACGGGTGCGATCATACCAGCACTAAGGCACTGGATGCTATCAGAACTCCGACGTTAAGCGTGCTTGGGCGAGAGTTGTACTAGGATGGGTGACCCCCTGGGAAGTCCTCGTGTTGCACCCCCTTTTCAATTTTTTTGCCCCAATTAGGGTTGCCAAGATGCTTTATCGACCACATTTCTATTACCGAATCCCACGGCACCTTGGACAAGACAACTTCGCTTCACGTAGAGGCTGGGCCTGCAAACCGCGAGCATAGGGCTTGTGACTAGGTCTCCATCGCTTCGGTGCCCATAACTTTTGATCCATAAGGAGTTACGTGGCACACAACATACCGTTGGAAAGCTTTACGAGAGATCTACGACGGAGGCAGCCAGCCTGCTCGCTCTGCACGTTTTTGGAGCCCAAAATTGAATGTTTTCATCAATTTTCAGCCACTTTTCTTCTTTTCCTCTATTCTTTCGTCCCGGATCGTACGTCGTGAGCTATTAAAAGGACGACAACGTTACTCGCGGGACATTAGAGGGCCCTAATACGCGTCGATATCACGTCTTGCGAGGATGCTGCATTGTTGAAGCGGATGGGTTGTCGTTAAGCCCATTGGGCCTTTTGAATGGGCCATCTCTCTAGGCTGGGACTGTGAACTGTTAACACATAAAGGAATTGTGCCCTCAACATGACGGGTGCGATCATACCAGCACTAATGCACCGGATTCCATCAGAACTCTGAAGTTAAGCGTGCTTGGCCGAGAGTAGTACTAGGATGGGTGACCCCCTAGGAAGTCCCCGTGTTGCACCCCCCTTTTCAATTTTTTTTGCCCTGGTTAGGGTTGCCAAGATACTTTATCCACCAAATTTCTATTACCGAATCCCACGGCACCTTGGACAAGACAATTTTGCTTCACGTAGAGGCTGGGCCAGCAAACCGAGCGCGTAGGCTTGTGACTAGGTCTCCGTCGCTCCGGTGCCCATAACTTTTGATCCGTAAGGACTTACGCGGCGCACAGCATACCGTTGGAAAGCTCTCCGAGAGCTCCTCAGCGGAGGCAGCTGGTCTGCTCGCTGTACCCATTTTTGGAGACTAAAACCAAACGTTTTCAACAGTTTTCAGCCACTTTTCTTCTTTTGCTCTATTTTTTCGTCCCGTATCATACGTCGTAAGCTATTAAAAGGACGACAACGTTACTTGCGGGACTTTAGAGGGCTCTACAATGCGTCGATATCACGTCTTGCGAGGATGCTTCATTGTTGAAGCGGATGGGTTGTCGTTAAACCCATTGGGCCTTTTGAATGGGCCATCTCTCTAAGCTGGGACTATGAACCGTTAACACATAAAGGAATTGCACCCTCAACATGACGTGTTCGATCATACCTGCAATAATGCACCGGATCCCATCAGAACTCCGAAGTTGAGCGTGCTTGGGCGAGAGTAGTACTAGGAAGGGTGACCCCTTGGGTAGTCCCCGTGTTGCACCCCCTTTTTCAATTTTTTTTGCCCTGGTTAGGGTTGCAACGATACTATATCTACCAAATTTCTATTACCGAATCCCACGGCACCTTGCGCAAGACAACTTCGCTTGACGTAGAGGCTGGGCCTGCAAACCGAGGGCGTAGGGCTTGTGACCAGGTCTCCGTCGCTCTAGTGCCCATAACTTTTGATCCGTAAGGACTTACGCGGCGCACAGCATACCGTTGGAAATCTCTCCGAGAGCTCTACGACGGAGGAAGTTTGCTTGCTCGCAGTGCCCTTTTTGGAGCCCAAAATCAAACGTTTTCATCAGTTTTTGGCAACTTTTCTCCTTTTGCTTTGTTTTTTCATCCCGGATCGTACGTCGTGAGCTATTAAAAGGATGACAACGTTACTCGCGGGACATTAGAGGGCCCTACGATACGTCGATATCACGTCTTGCGAGGATGCTGCGTTGTTGAAGCGGATGGGATGTCGTTAAGCCTATTGGGCCTTTTGAATGGGCCATCTCTCTAGGCTGCGACTGTGAACCGTTAACACATAAAGGAATTGTGACGTCAACATGACGGGTGCGATCATACCAGCACTAATGCACCGGATCCCATCTGAACTCCGAAGTTAAGCGTGCTTGGGCGAGAGTAATACTATGATGGATGACCCCCTGGGAAGTCCTCGTGTTGCACCCCCCTTTTCAATTTTTTTTGCCTTGGTTAGGGTTGCCAAGATACTTTATCCACCAAATTTCTATTACCGAATCCCACGGCACCGTGGACAAAACAACTTCACTTCACGTAGAGGTTGGGCCCGCAAACCGATGCCGTAGGGCTTGTGACCAGATCTCCGTCGCTCTGGTGCCCATAAATTTTGATCCGTAAGGACTTATGCGGCGCACAGCATACCGTTGGAAAGTTCTCCGAGAGCTCTACGACGGTGGCAGCAAGCTCGCTCACTGTGCCCATTTTTGGAGCCCAAAATCGAACGTTTTCATCAATTTTTAGCCACTTTTCTTCTTTTGCTCTATTTTTCCAACCCGGATCGAACGTCGTGGGCTATTAAAAGGATGACAACGTTACTCGTGGGACATTAGAGGACCCTACAATGCGTCGATATCACGTCTTGTGAGGTTGCTGGGTTGTTGAAGCGGATGGGGTGTCGTTTAGCCCATTGGGCCTTTTTATTAGGCCATCTCTCTACGCTGGCACTGTGAAACATTAACGCATAAAGGAATGGTGGCCTCTACATGACGGGTGCGATCATACCAGCACTAATGCACCGGATCCCATCTGAACTCCGAAGTTAAGCGTGCTTGGGCGAGAGTAGTACTAGGATGGGTGGCCCCCCGGGAAGTCCTCGTGTTGCACCCCCCTTTTCAATATTTTTTGCCCTAGTTAGGGTTGCCAAGATACTTTATCTACCAAATTTCTACTACCGAATCCCACGGCACCGTGGACAGGACAACTTCGCTTCACGTAGAGGCTGGGCCAGCAAACTGAGGGCGTAGGGCCTGTGACCAGGTCTCCGTTGCTCCAATGCCCATAACTTTTGATCCGTAAGGACTTACGCGGCGCACAGCATACCGTTGAAAAGCTCTCCAAGAGCTCTACAATGGAGGCAGCCAGCCTGCTTGATTTGCCCCTTTTTAGAGCCCAAAATCGAATGTTTTCATCAGTTTTCTGCTACTTTTCTTCTTTTGCTCTGTTTTTTCGTCCCGGATCGTACGTCGTGAGCTATTAAAAGGACGACAACGTTACTCGCAGGACATTAGAGGACCCTACAACGCGTCGATATCATGTCTTGTGAGGATGTTGCATTGTTGAAGCGGATGGGTTCTCGTTAAGCGCATTGGGCCTTTTGAATGGGCCATCTCTCTAGGCTGGGACTGTGAACCGTTAACACATAAAGAAATTGTGCCCTCAACATGACGGGTGCGATCATACCCGTACTAATGCACCAGATCCAATCAGAACTCCGAAGTTAAGCGTGATTGGACGAGAGTAGTACTAGGATGGGTGACCCTTGGGAAGTCCTCGTGTTGCACCCCCTTTTTCAATTTTTTTTGCCCTGGTTAGGGTTGCCAAGATACTTTATCCACCAAATTTCTATTACCGAATCCCACGGCACCTTGGACAAGACAACTTCGCTTCATGTAGAGGCTGGGACCGCAAACCGAGGGCGAAGGGCTTGTGACTAGGTCTCCGTCGCTCCAGCGCCCATAACTTTTGATCTGGAAGGACTTACGCAGCGCACAGCATACCGTTGGAAAGCTCTCCGAGAGCTCTACGATGGAGGCAACGAGCTTGCTCGCTCTGCCCATTTTCGGAGCCCAAAATCAATCATTTTCATCAGTTTTCGGCAACTTTTCTTCTTTTGCTCTATTTTTTCATCCCGGATCGTACATCGTGAGCTATTAAAAGGTCGACAACGTTACTCGCGGGACATTAGACGGCCCTAAAATGCGTCGATATCCCGTCTTGCGAGGATGCTGCGTTGTTGAAGCGGTTGGGTTGTCGTTAAGACCATTGGGCCTTTTGAATGGGCCATCTCTCTAAGCTGGGACTGTGAACCGTTAACACATAAAGGAATTGTGCCCTCAACATGACAGGTGCGATCATACCAGCACTAATGCATCGGATCCCATCAGAACTCCAAAGTTAAGCGTACTTGGGCGAGAGTAGTACTAGGATGGGTGACGCCCCTGGAAGTCCTCGTGTTGCACCCCCCTTTCCAATTTTTTTTGCCCTGGTTAGGGTTGCCAAGATACTTTATCCACCAAATTTCTATAACCGAATCCCACGGCACCTTGGACAAGACAACTTCGCTTCACGTAGTGGCTGGGCCAGCAAACTGAGGGCGTAGGGCATGTGACCAGGTCTCCGTCGCTCTGGTGCCCATAACTTTTGATCCGTAAGGACTTACGCGGCGCATAGCATACCGTTGCAAAGCTCTCCGAGAGCTCTACGATGGAGGCAGCTAGCCTGCTCGTTGTACCTATTTCTGGAGCCCAAAATTGAACGTTTTCATTAGTTTTCTACCAGTTTTCTTCTTTTTCTCTATTTTTCCGTCCCGGATCGTACGTCGTGAGCTATTAAAATGACGACAACGTTACTCGTGGGACATTAGAGGGCCCTACAATATGTCGATTTCACATCTTGCGATGGTGCTACGTTGGTGAAGCGGATGGGTTGTCGTTAAGCCCATTGGGCCTTTTGAATGGGCCATCTCTCTAGGCTGGGACTGTGAACTGTTAACACATAAAGGAATTGTGCCCTGAACATGACGGGTGCGATCATACCAGCACTAATGCCCCGGATCCCATCAGAACTCCGAAGTTAAGTGTGCTTGGCCGAGAGTAGTACTACGATGGGTGACCCCCTGGGAAGTCCTCGTGTTGCACCCCCCTTTTCAATTTTTTTTGCTGTGGTTAGGGTTGCCAAGATACTTTATCCGTCAAATTTCTATTACCGAATCCCACGGCACCTTGGACAAGAAAACTTTGCTTCACGTAGAAGCTGGACCCGCAAACCGAGGGCATAGGTCCTGTGACCAAGTCTTCGTCGCTACGGTGCCCATAACTTTTGATCCGTAAGGACAAACGTGGTGCACAGCATACCGTTGGAAAGCTCTCCGAGAGCTCTACGACGGAGGCAGCTAGCCTGCTAGACATGCTCATTTTTTGAGACCAAAATCGAACGTTTTCATCAGTTTTCGGCAATTTTTCTTCTTTTGCTCTCTTTTTTAGCCCCGGATCGTACGTCTTGAGCTATTAAAATGACGACAACGTTACTCGCCAGACATTGCCGATATCACGTCTTGCGAGGATGCTGCGTTGTTGAAGCGGATGGGTTGTCGTTAAGTCCATTGGGCCTTTTGAATGGGCCATCTCTCTAGACTGGGACTGTGAACCGTTAACACATAAAGGAATTGTGCCCTTAACATGACGGGTGCGATCATACCAGCACGAATGCACCGGATCCCATCAGAACTCCGAAGTTATGCGTGCTTGGGCAAGAGTAGTAGTAGGATGGGTGACCCCCTGGGTAGTCCTCGTGTAGCACCCCCTTTTTCAATTATTTTTGCCCTGGTTAGGGTTGCCAAGATACTTTATCCACCAAATTTCTATTACCGAATCCCACGGCACCTTGGACAAGACAACTTCGCTTCACATAGAGGTTGGGCCTGCAAATCGAGGGCGTAGGGCTTTTGACAAGGTCTCCGTCGCTCCGGTGCCAAAAAATTTTGATCCGCAAGGACTTATGCGGCGCACAGCATACCGTTGGAAAACTCTCTGAGACCTCTACGACGGAGGCAGCTGACCTGCTCGCTATACCCGTTTAAGGAGCCCAAAATTGAACATTTTGATCAATTTTCAGCCACTTTTCTTCCTTTGCTCTATTTTTTCGTCCCTGATATTTACGTAGTTAGCTATTAAAAAGGCGACAACGTTACTCGTGGGACATTAGAGGGCCCTACAAGCCGTCGATATCACGTTTTGCGAGGATGCTGCGTTGTTAAAGCGGATGGGGTGTCGTTAAGCCCATTGGGCCTTTTGAATGGGCCATCTCTCCAAGCTGGGACTGTGAACCGTTAACACATAAAGGAATTGTGCCCTCAACATGACGGGTGCGATCATACCCTCACTAATGCACCGGATACTATCAGAACTCCAAAGTTAAGCGTGCTTGGGCAAGAGTAGTACTAGGACGGGTGACCCCTTGGAAAGTCCTCATGTTGCACCACCCTTTTCAATTTTTTTTCCCTTGGTTAGGGTTGCCAAGATACTTTATCCACCAAATTTCTATTACCGAATCCCACGGCACCTTGGACAAGACAACTTTGCTTCATGTAGAGGCTGGGCCCGCAAACCGAGGACGTAGGGCTTGTGACCAGGTCTCCGTCACTCCGGTTCCCAAAACTTTTGATCCATAAGGACTTATGCGGCGCACAGCATACCATTGGAAAGCTCTCCGAGAGCTCTACGACGGAGGCAGCTGGCCTGCTCGTTGTGCCCATTTTTGGAGCCCAAAATCGAACGTTTTCATCAGTTTTCAGCCACTTTTCTGCTTTTGCTCTATTTTTCCGTCACTGATCTTACGTCGTTAGATATTAAAAGGACGACAACGTTACTCGCGGGATATTAGAGGGCCCCACAACGCGTCAATATCATGTCATGCGAGGATGCTGCATTGTTAAAGCAGATTGGTTGTCGTTAAGCCCATTGGGCCTTTTGAATGGGCCATCTCTCTAAGCTGGGACTGTGAACCGTTAACACATAAAAGAATTGTGCCCTCAACATAATGAGTGCGATCATACAAGCACTAATGCACCGGATACTATCAGAACGCCGAAGTTAAGCGTGCATGGGCGAGAGTAGTACTAGGATGGGTGACCCCTAGGAAGTCCTCGTGTTGCACCCCGCTTTTCAATTTTTTTTGCCCTGGTTAAGGTTGCCAAGATACTTTATCCACCAAATTTCTATTACCGAATCCCACGGCACCTTGGACAAGACAACTTCGCTTCACGTAGAGGCTGGGCCTGCAAACCGACGGCGTAGGGCTTGTGACCAGGTCTCCGTCGCTCCGGTGACAATAACTTTTGATCCGTAAGGACTTACGCGGCGCACAGCATACCGTTGGAAAGCTCTTCGAGAGCTCTACGACGGAGGCAGTTGGCTTGCTGGTGTGCCCATTTTTAGAGCCCAAAATCGAACGTTTTCAACAATTTTCAGCCACTTTTGTTCTTTTGCTCTATTTTTTCATCCCGAATCGTACGTCGTAAGCTATTAAAAGGACGACAATGTTACTCGCCGGACATTAGAGGGCCCTACAACTGATCGATATAACATCTTGTGAGGATACAGCGTTGTTGAATCGGATGGGTTGTCGTTAAGCCCATTGGTCCTTTTGAATGGGCCATCTCTCTAAGCTGGGACTGTGAACCGTTAACACAGAAAGGAATTGTAACCTCAACATGACGGGAGCGATCATACCATCACTAATGCACCGGATCCCATCAGAACTACAAAGTTAAGCGTGCTTGGGCGAGAGTAGTACTAGGATGGGTGACCCCTTGGGAAGTCCTCGTGTTGCACCCCCCTTTTCAAATTTTTTTGCCCTGGTTAGGGTTGCCAAGATACTTTATCCACAAAATTTCTATTACCAAATTCCACAGCACCTTGGACAAGACAACTTCACTTCACGTAGAGGCTGGGCCCGCAAACCGACGGCGTAGGGCTTGTGACCTGGTCTCCGTCGCTCCGGTGCCCAAAACTTTTGATCCGTAAGGACTTATGCTGCGCACAGCATACGGTTGGAAAGCTCTCCGAGAGCTCTACGACGGAGGCAGCTGGCCTACTAGCTGTGCCCATTTTTGGGTCCCAAAATGGAACGTTTTGATCAGTTTTAAGTCACTTTTCTTCTTTTGCTCTATTTTTCCGTCTTGGATCTTACGTTGTTAGCTATTAAAAAGACGACAACGTTACTTGCCGGACATTAGAGGGCCCTACCACGCATCGATATCACGTCTTGCGAGGATGCTGTGTTGTTAAAGCGGATGGGTTGTCGTTAAGCCTATTGGGCCTTTTGAATGGGCCATCTCTCTAAGCTGGGACTATGAATCGTTAACACATAAAGGAATTGTGCCCTCAACATGACGGGTGCGATCATACCCGTACTAATGCACCGGATCCCATCAGAACTCCGAAGATAAGCGTGCTTGGGAGAGAGTAGTACTAGGATGGGTGACCCCCTGGGTAGTCCTCGTGTTGCACCCCCATTTTCAATTTTTTTTGCCCTGGTTAGGGTTGCCAAGATACTTTATCCACCAAATTTCTATTACCGAATCCCACGGCACCTTGGACAAGACAACTTCGCTTAACGTAGAGACTGAGCCCGCAAACCAAGGTCGTAGGGCTTGTGACCAAGTCTCCGTCGCTCCGGCGCCCATAACTTTTGATCTATAAGGAGATACGCGGCGCACAGTATACCGTTGGTAGGCTATACAAGAGCTTTACGACGGAGGCAGCCCAAAATTGAATGTTTTCATCAGTTTTCGTCTACTTTTCTTCTTTACCTCTGTTTTTTCATCCCGGATCGTATGTCGTGAGCTATTAAAAGGATGACAACCTTACTCGTGGGACATTAGAGGGCCCTACAACCCGTCAATATCACGTCTTGCGAGGATGCTGTGTTGTTAGAGCGGATGGGTTGTCGTTAAGACCATTGGGCCTTTTGAATGGGCCATCTCTCTAGGCTGGGACTGTGAACCGTTAACAAATAAAGGAATTGTGGCCACAACTTGACGGGTGTGATCATACCAGCACTATTGCACCAGATCCCATCAGAACTACGAAGTTAAGCGTGCTTGGGCAAGAATAGTACTAGGATTGGTGACCCCCTGGGAAGTCCTCGTGTTACACCCCTCTTTTCAATTTTTTTTGCCCTGGTTAGGGTTGCCAAGATACTTTATCCACCAAATTTCTATTACTGAATCCCACAGCACCTTGGACAAGACAACTTCGCTTCACGTAGAGGTTGGGCCCGCACACCCAGGGCGTAGGGCATGTGACCAGGTCTCCGACGCTCCGGTGCCCATAACTTTCGATCCGTAAGGACTTATGCGGCGCACAGCATATAGTTGGAAAGCTCTCTGAGAGCTCTACGACGGAGGCAGCTGGCTTGCTCGCTTGGCCCATTTTTGGAGCCCAAAATCGAACGTTTTCATTAGTTTTCAGCCACTTTTCTTCTTTTGCACTTTTTTTCTGTCCCGGATCTTACGTCGTTAGCTATTAAAAGGACGACAACGTTCCTCGCGGTACATTAGAGGGCCCCACAACGCGTTTATATCACGTATTACGAGGATGCTGCATTGTTGAAGCAGATGGGTTGTCGTTAAGCCCATTGGGCCTTTTGAATGGGCCATCTCTCTAGGCTAGCACTGTGAACCATTAACACATAATGGAATTGTGACCACAACATGACTAGTGCGATCATACCCGCACTAATGCATCGGATCCCATCAGAACTATGAAGTTAAGCGTGCTTGGGCGAGAGTAGTACTAAGATGGGTGACCCCCTGGGAAGTCCTTGTGTTGCACCCCCCTTTTCAATTTATTTTGCCCTGGTTAGGGTTTCCAAGATACTTTATCCACCAAATTTCTATTACCGAATCCCACGGCACCTTGGACAAGACAACTTCGCTTCACGTAGAGGCTGGGCCCGTAAACCGAGGGCATAGGGCGTGTGACCAGGTCTCCGTCACTCCGGTGCGCATTACTTTTGATCCGTAAAGACTTACGCGGCGCACAGCATACCGTTGGAAAGCTCTATGAGAGCTCTACGATGGAGGCAGGCAGCCTGCTCGCTGTGCCTGTTTTTGGAGCCCAAAATCAAATGTTTTCATCAATTTTCGGCCACTTTTCTTCTTTTCCTCTATTTTTTCATCACGGATCGTACGTCGTGAGCTATTAAAAGGACGACAACGTTACTCGCGGGACATTAGTGGGTCCTACAACGCATCGATATCACGTCTTCGAGGATGCTGCATTGTTCAAGCGGATAGGTTGACGTTAAGCCCATTGGGCCTTTTGAATGGGCCATCTCTCTAGGCTGGGACGGTGAACCGTTAACACATAAAGGAATTGTGCCCTCAACATGGCGGGTGCGATCATACCAGTACTAATGCACCAGATCCCATCAGAACTACGAAGTTAAGCGTGCTTGGGAGAGAGTAGTACTAGGAATGGTGACCCCCTGGGAAGTCCTCGTGTTGCACCCCCTTTTCGATTTTTTTTTGCCCTGTTTAGGGTTGCCAAGATACTTTATCCACCAAATTTCTATTACCGAATCCCACGGCACCTTGGGCAAGACAACTTCGCTTCACGTAGAGGCTGAGCCCGCAATCCGAGGGCGTAGGGCTTGTGACCAGGTCTCCGTCGCTCCGATGCCCATAACTTTTGATCCGTAAGGACTTACACAGCTCAAAGCATACCGTTGGTAAGCTCTTCGAGAGCTCTACGACGAAGGCAGCTAGCTAGCTCGCTGCGCCTTATTTGGAGCCCAAAATCGAACGTTTTCATCAATTTTCGGCCACTTTTCTACTTTTGCTCTATTTTTTCGTCCAGGATCGTACGTCGTGAGATATTAAAAGGTCGACAACGTTACTCGCCGGACATTAGACAGCCCTACAATGCTTCGATATCACGTCTTGTGAGGATGCTGCATTGTTGAAGCGGATGGGTTATCGTTAAGCCCATTGGGCCTTTTGAATGGGCCATCTCTCTAGGATGGGACTGTGAACCGTAAACACATAAGGGATTTATGCCCTCAACATGACGGGTGCGATCATACCAGCAACAATGCACCAGATCCCATTAGAACTACGAACTTAAACGTGATTGGGCGCGAGTAGTACTAGGATGGGTGACCCCCTGGGAAGTCCTGGTGTTGCACCCCCTTTTTCAATTTGTTTTGCCCTGGTTAGGGTTGCCAAGATACTTTATCCACCAAATTTCTATTACCGAATCCCACAGCACGTTGGACAAGACAACTTCGCTTCACGTAGAGGCTGGGTCCGCAAACCGAGGGCGTAGGGCTAACGACCAGGTCTCCGTCGCTCCGGTGCCCATAACTTTTGATCAGTAAGGAATTACGCGGCGCACAGCATACCGTTGGAAAGCACTCCGAGAGCTCTACGATAGAGGTAGCCAGCCTGCTGGCTGTGCCCATTTTTGGAGCCCAAAACTGAACGTTTTCATCACTTTTCAGCCAGTTTTCTTCTTTTGCTCTGTTTTTCCGTCCCGGATCGTACGTCGTCAGCTATTAAAAGGACGACAATGTTACTCGAGGGACATTAGAAGGACCTATAATGCGTCGATATCACGTCTTGCGAGGATGCTGCGTTGTTGAAGCGGATGGGTTGTCGTTAAGCCCATTCGACCTTTTGAATGGGCCATCTCTCTAGGCTGGGACTGTGAACCGTTAACACATAAAGGAATTGTGCCCTCAACATGACAGGCGCGATCATAGCAGCACTAATCAACCGGATCGCATCATAAATCCAAAATTATGTGTGCTTGGGCGAGAGTAGTACTAGGATGGGTGACCCCTTGGGAAGTCCTCGTGTTGCACCCCCCTTTTCAATTTTTTTTGCCCTGGTTAGGGTTGCCAAGATACTTTATCCACCAAATTTCTATTATCGAATGCCACAGCACCTTGGGCAAGACAACTTCGCTTCACGTAGAGGCTGGGCCCGCAAACCGAGGGCGTAGGGCTTGTGACCAGGTCTCCGTTGCTACGGTGCCTATAACTTTTGATCCGTAAGGACTTACGCTTCGCACAGCATACCGTTGGAAAGCTCTACGAGAGCTCTACGAAGAAGACAACTACCATGCTCGCTATGCCCGTTTTTGGAGCCCAAAATCGAATGTTTTCATCAGTTTTTGGCCACTTTTCTTCTATTCCTCTGTTTTTTCATCCCGGATCGTACGTCGTGAGCTATTAAAAGGACGACAACATTACTCGCGGGACATTAGAGGTCCTTACAATGCGTCTATATCACGTCTTGCGAGGATGGTGCATTGTTAAAGCGGATGGGTTGTCGTTAAGCCCATTGGGCCTTTTGAATGGGCCATCTCTCTACGCTGGGACTGTGAACCGTTAACACATAAAGGAATTGTGCCATCAACATGACGGGTGCGATCATACCAGCACTAATGCACCGGATCCCATCAGAACTACGAAGTTAAGCGTGCTTGGGCGATTGTAGTACTAGGATTGGTCACCCCCTAGGAAGTCCTCGTGTTGCACCCCCTTTTTCAATTTGTTTTGCCCTGGTTAGGGTTGCCAAGATACTTTATCCACCAAATTTCTATTACTGAATCCCACAGCACGTTGGACAAGACAACTTCGCTTCACGTAGAGGCTGGGCCCGCAAACCGAGGGCGTAGGGCTAATGACCAGGTCTCCGTCGCTCCGGTGCCCATAACTTTTGATCCGTACGGACTTATGCGGCGCACAGTGTACCATTGGAAAGCTCTCCGTGAGCTCTACGACGGAGGCAGTTGGCATGCTCGCTGTGCCCTTTTTGGAGCCCAAAATCGAACGTTTTCAACAGTTTTCAGCCACTTTTCTTCTTTTGCTCTATTTTTTCGTCCCATATCATACGTCGTAAGCTATTCAAAGGACGACAACATTACTCACCGGACATTAGAGGGACCTACAACGCGTCGATATCACGCCTTGCGAGGATGCAGCGTTGTTGAAGCGGATGGGTTGTCGTTAAGCCCATTGGGCCTTTTGAATGGGCCATCTCTCTAAGCTGGGACTGTGAACCGTTAACACATAAAGGAATTGTGCCCTCAACATGACGGGTTCGATCATACCAGCACTAATGCACCGTATCCCATCAGAACTCCAAAGTTAAACGTGCTTGGGCGAGAGAAGTACTAGGATGGGTGACCCCCTGGGAAGTCCTCGTGTTGCACCCCCCTTTTCAATTTTTTTTGCCCTGGTTAGGGTTGCCAAGATACTTTATCCACCAAATTTCTATGACAGAATCCCACGGCACCTTGGACAAAACAACTTTGCTTCACGTTGAGGCTGGGCCCATAAACCGAGGGCCTAGGGCTTGTGACCAGGTCTCCGTCGCTCCGATGCCCATAACTATTGATCCGTAAGGACTTACGCGGCGCACAACATACCGTTGGAAAGCGCTACGATAGCTCTATGACGGAGGCAACCAGCATACTACTTGTGCCCATTTTTGGAGCCCAAAATCGAATGTTTTCATTAGTTTTCGGCCACTTTTCTCCTTTTGCTCTATTTTTTCATCCCGGATCGTACGTCGTGAGCTATTAAAAGGACAACAACGTTACTCGCGGGACATTAGAGGGTCCTACAGCGCGTCGATATCACGTCTTGTGAGGATGCTGTATTGTTGAAGCGGATGGGTTATCGTTAAGCTCATTGGGCTTTTTGAATAGGCCATCGCTCTAGGCTGGGACTGTGAACCGTTAACACATAAAGGAATTGTGCCCTCAACATGACGGGTGCGATCATACCAGCTCTAATGCACCGAATCCCATCAGAACTCCGAAGTTAAGCGTGCTTGGGCAAGAGTAGTACTAGGATGGGTAACCCCCTGGGAAGTCCTAGTGTTGCAACCCCCATTTTCAATTTTTTTTGCCCTGGTTAGGGTGCCAAGATACTTTATCCACCAAATTTCTATGACCGAATCCCACGGCACCTTGGGCAAGACAACTTCGCTTCACGTAGAGGCTGGGCCCGCAAACCGAGGGCGTAGGGCTTGTGACCAAGTCTCCGTTGCTCCGGTGCCTATAACTTTTGATCCGTAAGGACTTACGTGGCGGAAAGCATACCGTTGGAAAGCTCTTCGAGAGCTCTACGACGGAGGCAGCTAGCTAGCTCGTTGTATCCTTTTTGGAGCCTAAAATCGAACGTTTTCATCAGTTTTCGGCCACTTTTCTACCTTTGCTCAATTTTTCCGTCCTGGATCGTACGTCGTGAGCTATTAAAAGGTCGACAACGTTACTCGCCGGACATTAGACGGCCCTACAATGCATCGATATCACGTCTTGCGAGGATGCTGCCTTGTTGAAGCGGATGGGTTATCGTTAAGGCCATTGGGCCTTTTGAATGGGCCATCTCTCTAGGCTAGGACTATGAACCGTTAACACATAAAGGAATTGTTCCCTCAATATGACGGGTGCGATCATACCAGCACTAATGCACCGGATCCCATCAGAACTCCGAAGTTAAGCGTGCTTGGGTAAGAGTAGTACTAGGATGGGTGACCCCCTTGGAAGTCCTCGTGTTGCACCCCCCTTTTCAATTTTTTTTGCCCTGGTTAGGGTTGCCAAGATACTTTATCCACCAAATTTCTATTACCAAATTCCACGGTACCTTGGACAAGACAACTTCGCTTCACGTAGAGGCTGGGCCAGCAAACCGAGGGCGTAGGGCTTGTGACCAGGTCTTCGTCGCTCCGGTGCCCATAACTTTTGATTTGTAAGGACTTACGCGGCGCACAACATACCGTTGGAAAGCTCTTCGAGAGCTCTATGACGGAGGCAGCCAACCTGCTCGCTCTGCCCATTTTTAGATGCCAAAATCGAACGTTTTCATCAATTTTTGGCCAGTTTTCTTCTTTTGCTCTGTTTTTTCGTCCCGGATCGTACGTCGTGAGCTATTAAAAGGTTGACAACGTTACTTGTGGGACATTAGAGGGCCCTACAATGCGTTGATATCACGTCTTGCGAGATTGCTGCTTTGTTGAAGTGGATGGGTTGTCGTTAAGCCCATTGGGCCTTTTGAATGGGCCATCTCTCTAGGCTGGGACTGTGAACCGTTAACACATAAAGGAATTGTGCCCTTAACATGACAGGTGTGATCATACCAGCACTAATGCACCGGATCCCAGAAGAACTCCGACGTTAAGCGTGCTTGGGCGAGAGTAGTACTAGGATGGGTAACCCCCTGGGAAGTCCTCGTGTTGCACCCCCCTTTTCAATTTTTTTTGCCCTGGTTAGGGTTGCCAAGATACTTTATGCACCAAATTTCTATTATCGAATCCCACGGCACCTTGGGCAAGAAAACTTCGTTTCACGTAGAGGCAGGGCCCGCAAACCGTGGGCGTAGGGCTTGTGACCAGGTCTCCGTTGCTCCGGTGCCCATAACTTTTGATCCGTAAGGACTTACGCGGTGCAAAGCATACCGTTGGAAAGCTCTTCGAGAGCTCAACTACGGAGGCAGCTAGCTAGCTTGCTGTGCCCTTTTTGGAGCCCAAAATCAAACGTTTACATCTGTTTTCGGCTACTTTTCTTCTTTTTCTCTATTTTTTCGTCTCGAATCGTACGTCGTGAGCTATTAAAAGGTCGACAACGTTACCCGACGGACATTAGATGGCCCTACAATGCATCGATATCACGTCTTGCGAGGATGCTACCTTGTTGAAGCGGAAGGGTTGTCGTTAAGCCCATTGGGCCTTTTGAATGGGCCATCTCTCCAGGCTGGGACTGTGAACCGTCAACACATAAACGATTTGTGCCCGCAACATGACGGGTGCGATCATACTAGCACTAATGCACCGGATCCCATCAGAACTCCGAAGTTAACCGTGCTTGGGCGAGAGTAGTACAAGGATGGGTGACCCCCTAGGAAGTCCTCGTGCTGCACCCCCCTTTTTAATTTTTCTTGCCTTGGTTAGGGTTGCCAAGATATTTTATGCACCAAATTTCTATTATCGAATCCCACGACACCTTGGGCAAGACAACTTCGCTTCACGTAGAAGCTGGGCCCGAAAACCGAGGGCGTAGGGCTTGTGACCAAGTCTCCGTCGCTCCGGTGCCCATAACTTTTGATCTGTAAGGACTTACGCGGCGCACAGCATACCGTTGGAAAGCTCTCCGAGAGCTCTACGACTGAGGCAGCCAGCCTGCTCGCTGTAACCGTTTTTAGAGCCCAAAACTGAACGTTTTCATCAATTTTCATCAGTTTTCAGCCAGTTTTCTTCTTTTGCTCTGTTTTTCTGTCCCAGATCGTACGTCGTGAGCTATTAAAAGGACGACAATGTTACTCGAGGGACATTTGAAGGCCCTACAATGCGTCGATATCATGTCTTGCGAGGATGCTGCGTTGTTGATGCGGATGGGTTGTCGTTAAGCCCATTGGACCTTTTGAATGGGCCATCTCTCTAGGCTGGGACTGTGAACCGTTAACACATAAAGGAATTGTGCCCTCAACATGACAGGCGCGATCATAGCAGCACTAATCCACCGGATCGCATCATAAATCCGAAATTATGCGTGCTTGGGCGAGAGTAGTACTAGGATGGGTGACCCCCTGGGAACTCCTCGTGTTGCACCCCCATTTTCAATTTTTTTTGCCCTGGTTAGGGCTGCCAAGATACTTTATCCACCAAATTTCTATTACCGAATGCCACGGCAGCTTGGGCAATACAACTTCGCTTCACTTAGAGGCTGGCCCCGCAAACCGAAGGCGGAGGGCGTGTGATCATGGCTCCGTCGCACCGGTGCCCATAACATTTGATCAATAAGGACTTACGCGGCGCACAGCATACCGTTGGAAAGCTCTGCGAGAGCTCTACGACGGAGGTAGATAGGCTCCTCGCTGTGCCCCTTTTTGGAGCCCAAAATCTAACGTTTTCATCAGTTTTCGGCCACTTTTCTTCGTTTGCACTGTTTTTCCA
Source organism: Ehretia macrophylla (assembly GCA_037974665.1). NCBI lineage: Eukaryota > Viridiplantae > Streptophyta > Magnoliopsida > Boraginales > Ehretiaceae > Ehretia > Ehretia macrophylla. Next base: position 82,539,694 of record CM075765.1, on the reverse strand, counting down.
TCCCGTATCGTATGTCGTGATCTATTAAAGGGCAGACAACGTTACTCGCGGGACATTAGAGGGCCCTACAACACATCGATATCACGTCTTGCGAGGATGCTGCGTTGTTGAAGCGGATGGGTTGTCGTTAATCCCATTGGGCCTTTTGAATGGGCAATCTCTCTAGGCTGGGACTGTGAACCGTTAACGCATAAAGGAATTGTGCCCTCAACATGACGGGCACGATCATACCAACACTAATGCACCGGATCCCATCAGAACTCCGAAGTGAAGCGTGCTTGGGCGAGAGTAGTACTACGATTGGTGACACCCTGGGAAGTCCTCGTGTTGCACCCCCCTTTTCAATTTTTTTTTCCCTGGTTAGGGTTGCCGAGATACTTTATCCACCAAATTTCTATTACCGAATCTCACGGCACCTTGGGCAAGACAACTTCGCTTCACGTAGAGGCTGGGCACACAAACCGAGGGCGTAGGGCTTGTGACCAGGTCTTTGTCGCTCGGAGGCCCATAACTTTTGATCCGTTCGGACTTACGCGATGCACAGCATACCGTTGGAAAGGTCTCCGAGAGCTCTACGACGAAGGCAGCTAGCATTCACGCTGTGCCCGTTTTCGGAGCCCAAAATCAAACCTTTTCATCAGTTGTCGGCCACTTTTCTTCTTTTGCACTATTTTTCCGTCCCGGATCGTACGTCGTGAGCTATTATAAGGACGACAACATTACTCGCGGGATATTAGAGGGCCCTACAATGCGTCGATATCACGTCTTGCGAGGATGCTGCGTTGTTGAAGCGGATGGCTTGTCCTTAAGCCCATTGGGCCTTTGAATGGGCCATCTCTCTAGGCTGGGACTGTGAACCGTTAACACATAAAGGAATTGTGCCGTCAACATGACGGGTGCGATCATACCAGCACTAATGCACCGGATCCCATCAGAACTCCGAAGTTAAGCGTGCTTGGGCGAGAGTAGTACAAGGATAGGTGACCCTCTGGGAAGTCCTCGTGTTGCACCCCCCTTTTCAATTTTTTTTGCCCTGGTTAGGGTTGCCAAGATACTTTATCCGCCAAATTTCTATTACCGAATCCCACGGCACCTTGGGCAAGACAACTTCGCTTCACTTAGAGGCTGGGCCTGCAAACCGAGGGCGTAGGGCTTTTGACTAGGTCTCCGTCGCTCCGGTGCCCATAACATTGGATCCGTAAAGACTTACGCGGCGCACAGCATACCGTTGGAAAGCTCTCCGAGAGCTCAACGATGGAGGCAGCTAGCCTGCATGCTGTTCCCATTTTTGGAGCCCAAAATAAAACGTTTTCATCAATTTTCGGCCACTTTTCTACTTTTGCTCTGTTTTTTCGTCCCGGATCGTACGTCGTGAGCTATTAAAAGGACGACAACGTTACTCGCGGGACATTAGAGGGCCCTACAATGCGTCGATATCACGTCTTGCAAGGATGCTGCGTTGTTGAAGCGGATGGGTTGTCGTTAAGCCCATTAGACCTTTTGAATGGGCCATCTCTGTAGGCTGGGACTGTGAACCGTTAACACATAAAGGAATTGTGCCCTCAACACGACAGGCGCGATCATACCAGCACTAATCCACCGGATCCCATCAGAACCCCGAAATTAAGCGTGCTTGGGCGAGAGTAGTACTAGGATGGGTGACCCCCTCGGAAGTCCTCGTGTTGCCCCCCATTTTCAATTTTTTTTGCCCTGGTTAGGGTTACCAAGATACTTTATCCACCAAATTTCTATTACCGAATGCCACGGCACCTTGGGCAAGACAACTTCGCTTCACGTAGAGGCTGGGCTCGCAAACCGAGGGCGTAGGGCTTGTGACCACGTCTCCGTCGCTCCGGTGCCCATAACTTTTGATCCATAAGGACTTACGCGATGCACATCATACTGTTGGAAAGCTCTAAGAGAGCTCTACGATGGAGGCAACCAGCCGGCTCACTGTGCCCGTTTTTGGAGCCCAAAATCGAATGTTTTCATCAATTTTCGGCCACATTTCTTCTTTTGCTCTGTTTTTTCATCCCGGATCGTACGTCGTGAGCTATTAAAAGGACGACAACATTACTCGCGGGACAATAGAGGGCCCTACAACAAGTTGATATCACGTCTTACGAGGATGCTGTATTGTTGAAGCGAATGGGTTATTGTTAAGCTCATTGGGCCTTTTGAATGGGCCATCTCTCTAGGCAGGGACTGTGAACCGTTAACACATAAAGGAATTGTGCCCTCAACATGACGGGTGTGATCATACCAGGACTAATGCACCGGATCCCATCAGAACTCCGAAGTTAAGCGTGCTTAGGCGAGAGTAGTACTAGGATGGGTAACCCCCTGGGAAGTCCTCTTGTTGCACACTCCTTTTCAATTTTTTTGCCCTGGTTAGGGTTGCCAAGATGCTTTATCCACCAAATTTCTATTACCGAATCCCACGACACCTTGGACAAGACAACTTCGCTTCACGTAGAGGCTGGGACTGCAAACCGAGGGCGTAGGGCTTGTGACCAAGTCTCCGTCGCTCCAGTGCCCATAACTTTAGATCCGTAAGGACATCCGCAGCACACAACATACCATTGGAAAGCCCTCCGAGAGCTCTACGACGGAGGCAGCCAGCTTGCTTGCCATGCCCATTTTTGGAGCCTAAAATCGAACGTTTTTATTAGTTTTCGACCACTTTTCTTCTTTTGCTCTGTTTGTTCGTCCCGGATCGTACGTCGTGAGCTATTAAAAGGACAACAATGTAACTCGCGGGACATTAGAGGGCCCTACAACGCGTTGATATCACGTCTTGCGAGGATGCTGCGTTGTTGAAGCGGATGGGTTGTCGTTAAGCCTATTGGGCCTTTTGTATAGGCCATCTTTCTAGGCTGGGACTGTGAACCGTTAACACATAAAGGAATTGTGCCCTCAACATGACGAGTGCGATCATACCAACACTAATGCACCGGATCCCATTAGAACTCTGAAGTTAAGCGTACTTGAGCGAGAGTAGTACTACAATGGGTGACCCCCTGGGAAGTCCTCGTGTTGCACCCCTCTTTTCAATTTTTTTTTGCCTTGGTTAGGGTTGTCAAGATACTTTATCCACCAAGTTTCTATTACCAAATCCCACGGCACCTTGGGCAAGAAAATTCGCTTCACGTAGAGGCTAGGCCCGTAAACCGAGGGCGTAGGGCTTGTGACCAGCTCTCCGTTGCTCCGGTGCCCATAACTTTTGATCCGTAAGGACTTACGCGGCGGAAAGCATACCGTTGGAAAGCTCTTCGAGAGCTCTACGACGGAGGCAGCTTGCTAGCACGCTGTGCCCTTTTTTGAGCCCAAAATCGAACGTTTTCATCAGTTTTCGGCCATTTTTCTTCTTTTGCTCTATATTTCCGTCCCTGATCGTATGTCGTGAGCTATTAAAAGGCCGACAATGTTACTCGCCGGACATTAGACGGCCCTACAATGCATCGATATCACTTCTTGCGAGGTTGCTTCCTTGTTGAAGTGGATGGGTTGTCGTTAAGCCCATTGGGCCTTTTGAATGGGCCATCTCTCTAGGCTCGGACTGTGAACCGTTAACACATAAAGGAATTGTGCCGTCAACTTGATGGGTGCGATCATACCAGCACTAATGCACCGGATCCCATCAGAACTGCGAAGTTAAGCGTGCTTGGGCGAGAGTAGTACTAGGATGGGTGACCCCCTTGGAAGTCCTCGTGTTGCACCCCCCTTTTCAATTTTTTTTGCCCTGGTTAGGGTTGCCAAGATACTTTATCCACCAAATTTCTATTACCAAATCCCACAGTACCTTGGGCAAGACAACTTCGCTTCACGTAGAGGCTGGGCCCGCAAACTGAGGGCGTAGGACTTGTGACCAGGTCTCCGTCGCTCCGGTGACCATAACTTTTGATATGTAAGGACTTACGCGGCGCACAACATACCGTTGGATAGCTCTCCAAGAGCTCTACGACGAAGGCATCAAGCCTGCTCACTGTGCTCTTTTTGCAGCACAAAATCGAACGTTTTCATTAGTTTTCAGCCACTTTTCTTAATTTGCTCTGTTTTTCATCCCAGATTGTACATCGTGAGCTATTAAAAGGATGACAACGTTACTCGCGGGACATTAGAGGGCCCAACAATGCGTCGATATCACGTCTTGCGAGGATGCTGCATTGTTGAAGCGGATGGGTTGTCGTTAAGCCCATTGGGCCTTTTGAATGGGCCATCTCTCTAGGCTGGGACTGTGAACTGTTAACACATAAAGGAATTGTGCCCTAAACATGACGGGTGCGATCATACCAGCACTAATGCACCGGATCCCATCAGAACTCCGAAGTTAAGCATGCTTGGGCGAGAGTAGTACTAGGATGGGTGACCCCCTTGGAAGTCCTCGTGTTGCACCCCCCTTTTCAATTTTTTTTGCCCTGGTTAGGGTTGCCAAGATACTTTATCCACCAAATTTCTATTACCAAATCCCACGGCACCTTGGACAAGACAACTTCGCTTCACGTAGAGGCCGGGCCAGCAAACCGAGGGCGTAGGGCTTGTGACCAGGTCTTCGTCGCTCCGGTGCCCATAACTTTTGATCTGTAAGGACTTACCCAGCGCACAGCATACCGTTGGAAAGCTCTCCGAGATCTCTACGACGGAGGTAGCCAGCCTACTTGCAGTGCCCATTTTTGGAGCCCAAAATCAGATGCTTTCATCAGTTTTCTGCCAGTTTTCTTCTTTTGCTTTGTTTTTTCGTCCCGGATCGTACGTCGTGTGCTATTAAAAGGACGACAACTTTACTCGCGGGACATTAGAGGGCCCTACAATGCGTCGATATCACGTCTTGCGAGGATGCTTCGTTGTTGAAGCGGATGGGTTGTCATTAAGCCCATTGGACCTTTTGAATGGGCCATCTCTCTAGGCTGGGACTGTGAACCGTTAACACATAAAGGAATTGTTCCATCAACATGACGGGTGCGATCATACCAGCACTAATGCACCGGATCCCATCAGAACTCCGAAGTTAAGCGTGCTTGGGTGAGAGTAGTACTAGAATGGGTGACCCCCTAGAAAGTCCTCATGTTGCACCCCACTTTTCAATTTTTTTTGGCCCTGGTTAGAGTTGCCAAGATACTAACCACCAAATTTCTATTACCAAATCCCACGGAACATTGGGCAAGACAACTTCGCTTCACGTAGAGGCTGGGCCTGCAAACCGAGGGCGTAAGGCTTCTGACCAGGTCTTCATCGCTCCGGTGCCCATAACTTTTGATCCGTAAAGACTTACGTGGCGCAAAACATACCGTTGGAAAGCACTCCGAGAGCTCTACGACAGAGGTAGCCAGCCTGCTCGCTGTGCCCGTTTTTGGAGCCCAAAATTGAACATTTTCATCAATTTTCAGCCAATTTTCTTCTTTTGCTTTGTTTTTTCGTCCCGGATCGTACGTCGTGAGCTATTAAAAGGATGACAACGTTACTCGAGGGACATTAAAAGGCCCTACAACGCGTCGATATCACGTCTTGTGAGGATGCTGCGTTGTTGAAGAGGATGCTGTTGTTGTTAAGCCCATTGGGCCTTTTGAATGGGCCATCTCTCTAGGCTGGGACTGTGAACCGTTAACACATAAAGGAATTGTGCCGTCAACATGACGGGTGCGATCATACCAGTACTAATGCACCGGATCCCATCAGAACTCCGAAGTTAAGCATGCTTGGGCGAGAGTAGTACTAGGATGGGTGACCCTCTGGGAAGTCCTCGTGTTGTACCCCCCTTTTCAATTTTTTTTGCCCTGGTTAGGGTTGCCAAGATACTTTATCCATCAAATTTCTATTACCGAATCCCACGGCACCTTGGGCAAGACAACTTCGCTTGACGTAGAGGCTGGGCCTGCAAACCGAGGGCGTAGGGCTTGTGACCAGGTCTCCGTCGCTCCGGTGCCCATAACTTTGGATCCGTAAGGACTTACGCGGCGCACAGCCCACCGTTGGAAATGTCTCTGAGAGCTCTACGACGAAGGCAGCTAGCCTACATGCTGTGCCCCTTTTTGGAGCCCAAAATCGAACGTTTTCATCAGTTTTCGGCCACTTTTCTCCTTTTGCACTGTTTATTCATCACGGATCGTACGTCGTGGGCTATTAAAAGGACGACAACGTTACTCGCGGGACATTAGAGGGCCCTACAACACGTCGATATCACGTCTTGCGAGGATGCTGCGTTGTTGAAGCGGATGGGTTGTCGTTAAGCCCATTGGACCTTTTGAATGGGCCATCTCTCTAGTCTGGGTCTGTGAACCGTTAACACTTTAAGGAATTGTGCCCTCAACATGACAGGCGCGATCATACCAGCCCTAATCTCCCGGATCCCATCAGAACTCCGAAATTAATCGTGCTTGGGCGAGAGTAGTACTAGGATGGGTGACCCCCTGGGAAGTCCTCGAGTTGCACCCCCCCTTTTCAATTTTGTTTGCCTTCGTTAGGGTTGCCAAGATACTTTATCCACCAAATTTCTATTACCGAATGCCACGGCACCTTGGGCAAGACAACTTCGCTTCACGTAGAGGCTGGGCTCGCAAACCGAGGGCGTAGGGCTTGTGACCATGTCTCCGTCGCTCCGGTGCCTATAACTTTTGATCCGTAAGGACTTATGCGGCGCACAGCATACCGTTGGAAAGCTCTCCGAGAGCTCTACGACGGAAGTAGCTAGCCTTCTCGCTGTGTGTGAGGCCCGACCCCGAATAACGTGTCCTACCTCGATTTGCGCGCCTTATACCTAAAATTAAATGACCGACCTTGGATTACGTGTCCTGTCTTGGTTTTCGTGCATACCTCGTCATATGTGCCTTGACCTAGAGTAGTGTGCCCTAATCCCCGACTCACGTGCAGTACCTAAAAATACATGCCCTGACCTTGATGTACGTGCGTTCCCTCGTTTCGTGTGCCCTAACCTTGAACTGCGTACCTTAACCTAGATATAGAGTCATGCCTTTATTTGCGTGCATTTGCATTAGAATCCGTGCATTTATCTTGAAGTACGTGCATTAGTCATGAAGTTCGTGTCTTACCACGTTGTTCGTGTCTACCTCGTAATTCGTGCCCTAGACCTAGGAATCCGTGCCACCACGTTGATCAAGAAAGAATCCTACACAAAGCACTAGACACTAAAATAATCCTACAAAATCCACTATCAATATAATAATCCTAATTCAACTCACTAGAAGACGAAATAGCACCAAACACTAAACATTCTTCATTCTTTAATCCTTATTCTTTTTGCACTTTCAAGACACAATTAATTAATGATCAAAGTTGACAAAAAATTCAGATTAGAAGCTAGCATTGGCTGACCATACCATGGTATTTGCACAAGGTTTGAATGACTACACAATTAAATATGCATGCTAGACAAACTATGACACCAAAATGCATTAAAAAAATGATCAAAACCACCTCAATCTCTCTCTTGCTCGACCAAAAACCCATAGCCCATGCTAGAATTTCAAATTTCCACCTTGAAGACACAAAAAATTCAGATTTGGAAGCCCAAGGCCGACATTCTCCTTAAACTTGCAAAAGGCTTCATTGTTTGTCATTTTTCTTCATTTCTCTTGCAATCTTTCTCTCTCTCCTCTCATTTTCCTCTCTCATTCTCGGCCTTGGCTGAGTTCTTCATCTTCTTAACTTTTCTCCTTCACACCATAGCTAAGTATAGCAAGCTACAAGCATAGAACTACAACCGAGCTAGTTAAGGAGTATAAATCATACTTGCATGTGCTTTGGAGTCTCCCATTCGGCCTAGGTGAGCTTCTTGACATCCATTTGTTTTCTTCATGATTTAACCTCATGCATGTGCTAAGAGATTGATCATTAAGCTAGGAAAAATAGAGAAAAACTAGTGGGGTTTTTGGCTAAGCAAGGGAAAGGAGAAGATTTGAGCTTCAACAAAGGGTTTTGAGCAACTTGTGGTTGATTGCTAAGGTGAGGGTTAAAACCTTTTGAAAACTCTTCAAAATTTCACATGCATGCTCATAAATGTGTGTATTTGCTTCTGTACTTGAGATATATGGTCGTTCATAAGCTTAAACAACCATGCATGGCAAGATCTTGGCCTGAAAATGATGCTAGGTGAAGTCAAAATTGTTGACAGCTCTCTGACCAGTCTGTTCGAGGTAAGTTTAGCTAAGAAAATGATGTTTAAAATGCTTGAAAATTGGTAGGTGACTAGTTTGGAATGTTTTGAACATTTGTCCCAGAAATATGACGAAGCTAATTTTGACTCTAAAGTCCTCAAAATGGCAAATCATTAAAATGTGACCAAATCTGGAAATCTGGAAAAATGAAGCAGGTTTTGGCAGATGCACTGACCTTGTGGAACGAACCATATTGGAATTCATAAATGATGTCCAAAATGCATGCAATTTGGTGTGCTGCTATATTTTTCAGTTCTGGACAATTTTGTCAGAAATGGACCAAAGCTAAAACTGACCCTAAGAACCTCAAAAACGTCAATTTCGGAAAAGTGTGCAAATCTGGACAGTTTTGTGCTACCTCACTGTTTCGGCTATAACTACTGATTCTGAACTCCAATTGATTCAAGGTTTGCTTCTGATTTTAGTTAACTTCTTAAGCTTTAATTTGACATCTTATTCTCTGAATTTGGAGATTGTTTGATTATCCTATTGATTGTGGGAAAACAGCCTATTGCAGTAAAGGTCTCATTTAGCTACGTGCTTGGAAAATTGTTGTAACCTCTCTTGTGGTTCTAATTGTGTGGAAATGTGGTGTTGGGATGTTATGAGGACTGTTTTGAGTACTTGTCGATGCTTGAATTGAATGATGCATGACTTGAGAATGATTTTGAGTTGACTTAGGGTTTTAATCACATGATTAAGCATGAAATGGAAACCCTAATGACTAGGTAGTTTTGCTAAGTGTTGATCTTTTGGTTATTGTGTGGAAATTATATGCTTAGTGGGCTGCCCATAAATGTTTTATAACTTCAAATGTGAATTTGACCATGGCATGTTGTCAAATAAGCTTTTCTTGCTACCGAACCCATGTTAATTTCATTGCATGTTGAATAATCTTATCACTTGATCACGTGGACTTCTTAATGAGTTATGTGGCCTGTTTTACTTGTGTTACATGGCTGCCCGTTTAATTTTCATATAACTCTATATGCCTTTCAAGTGAAATTTCCTGTCTTATCGTGCCCTGCTTGTTTACCTATCAATGTGCAATCTTATGACTGTCCGGAGGTAACCTACTTGTTGTCCTCCTACTGTGATATATTACCTGTCATGAATGTGAATTGCATACAAGGTTGCAACCTTTCCTGTTGGCATGGTAGCGATCACGCACACCGGGCAGCATCGGGCTTGCCGGTGCACCCGTGACTACCATGGTCCCATTCCCTCTCTTGCTTGGGGGCTAGACTTCCTCGGAGAGTTGGGTCGTAGGATTTCGGGGTACATCCAGAGTACACCCACCTGGCGTGTTTGGGGGATGATTTGAAGTCGGCCGCAACAATTGATTCTGGAACTGATCTGAGAGCAAAAGCTCACTGTATCCTTTTACTATGTGTATAAGTACTCTCGCTTGGTTCCTAGAGAACCTCGGGGAGGAAAGACTAGTATTCATGTTCCTGTATCTTATATCATTGTTATATTCATGCTTGTAAAAAGGATTTTCATAAGTTAAACCGGAAAATGATTTTCAAAACCTATTTCTCGTTCCCCCTCGCTGAGTTCATAAGGACTCACCCTCTTTTTTGTCATAGGTGCAGTAGATTTGGAACAAGTACCCGAAGTAAATGTGCTTGTTAATGATTTCTGGGAGTGACTACGTGCTTTTGTGCTTTGCCTGAAAGGGGTTGCTATATGGATATTGTGCTTGATTGCAAAATGTTCATTTTATTTATGTAAATGACCCCGTTGTAATTTGGGTCTAATTCTGGGATTGTACTATCTATAACCGGATGAACTTTTATGTGGTTGTTTGCTTTCATTTTCTTGATTAGTAGTTGTCATAGGCAGTCAAACCACTAGATGAACAATCAACTAAGTTAATTCTATCTAATTTCACTGAGGTGCTCATTTGCAAACTAAAGGATAATAGGTACTTGTATGATAGGAAATTGACAAATAAATAGGACATAGTTATCATGTTAGGCTTATTAGCCAAACGAGACTTTCAAGATAAACTCGTAGGCAAATCGGTTGGTGACAAATAGGAGTCCCTAATGGAATTGGATTAATGATTGGAATAATTGAGGCGTTTAGAGAATTAGGTCAAACCAAAGAGCCCAATTACAGCCGTTATGCTGTCGGTTTTCTGGAAAAACTTGGAGTTTAGGCCAAAACGTTAAGTGTTAAATCTTCATCAACGGTTAAGTATGTGACATGTCCTGAACGTTTAGCTCACACCTTAGTCTAGCCTCTATAGGTCGGGTTGGGACGTGACACCTTAGAATAGAATGGTATCAGAGCTTAGTTAGTAACTAGGCGTTAGTTGGGTTCAACTCTCGGACCATGGGTAGAAGCCCTAAGGTAATTATGATGTCTTGTTTATATGTGTTAATGTGTGCTAATGTGCTTTAATTGCTTTGAGAATTGAATACTATGTGCCTTTGTGGACTATATGTATTATGTGTCATGCACATCGACCCGTTAGTGCCCTCAATAATGCATGCATGCTTTTATACTCCTTCCTTGATACATGTGCATGTTATATAACCATGAATGACTGTTTATACACATAGATAGTTAGGATTAGAACTTTCAGGGAAGTGAATTCATGCAGGAAGAACGAAAAGTCTCGGTTAGAGATTTCTGGCATCTTCACAGGTACTTGATGGATAGTATGTATTATTGGATATGCATGTATATAAAATGCGTAGCACAGGTATAATTGTTGATGTAAAGTTATCTCCTTATTTTTGGAATACCTATACCTGTGATTAAGTTGTCAATTTTATGGCTATGAAGTTTTGATTCTGTTAAACTGTTCTTCTCATTGTGGTTCAAGTATAAAGGATTAAAGACATACTACTTCCTTAGATATAAGGGTATACTATTAAATATGTAGAGTAGTATATATTCTCATGTGCTGATAGTGGAAGTTGACTTGGAGGTTTCTTTGAATCCATTTCTCACATCTTAAAATTGGCTTAATAGGCTATCTAAGAAGTTAACAATATGCTCATACGATTGAATCCTTACTTGATTGGAATTAAGCATTGATGAATTTGATATGGTGTATACTAGCGAGTTTCAAGTTCACTAAATGTTGAGATCATAGCCTAGAAATTAAAAGATGAATTCGTGGAAGTTGACGATAGTTACTTTTAGGGGTTAGATTATTGAGACATGGATAGTGTATTTGAGTGACTTAGCAATGGATAACCTCAAGACATGTAGGCAACTCTGAAGACCGAATTTAACAAGGTTGATGAATCTTTAGTATAACAAGATATGGGGATGCTAGGATCAAGGAATTCACGTAGCTAGAACTCGTGTTTGGAAAACTGTACCTAAAATGTTAGGTCGAATAGAAGTTTAAGGAATTGAATTATGCATTAAATGATTAACGTTGCTAAAGGTCCTAAGTTGGATATTTATGATATTAAGAAATATGGTATTAGTTTGGTGTCCCTCGAACTTAGCTGTAAATACGCAAGTAAGTCATTCTATGCTCTCGTTATTTGGATACCCTAGAGGATATTAGGAAGCATATATCCCTAAGTAATACCGATGGACCTATTGTGTAAACCATCGAAATGATATTAAGCATCTGGTTGCAAAATGGAGTCATTAGGATATGATTAGTAATCCTAAATAGCTAATAGTAAGTAGGCATGATGATTCATGGTGAACCCTAGAACCTAAGGTCGATGAGTCTTGACGCTCTTAGCTAGTTGAACATGTAAATGAGAAGAGTAAGATTTCATAGAGTTAAGATAGAGATGAATTAGAGTCATAATGACCCAATAGACTATTGTTAGACCACCGTATCTATGTGCACCGTTTCACATCTAGAAACTAGCGATCGGTAGACTTCGAATTGTGGTCGTTGAATAAGAGGGGTGAATCTTGTAGTAATAGTTAAATAAGTGGTTGATTACTTTTGAAGTTCTATTACATTATATTGTGGTTATAATCCTTATGTTGACACGACCTTGAAGTTATTTTGTATAACGAGCTACTTGGATTAGTATGGTAAGTGTCTTATGAGCTAGATCATTTCGGTACCCATTTATAGTCCTAGGATTGTTGTTGTATGACCGGTAACCTAGTAGAGAATTGATCTCGCTTACATGGCTATGAACCTAGCTTAGTAACATTAATGTCGAAGATATATTGGCGGGCATTAAGTGTTCAAAGGAATGACTAGGTCGCTAAATGAGTAGGACCATTGTCTTCTTAAGTATGACGTAACCTTGGATCGAGGTGAGTGGAATTTATTTGAGGTTGAAACTATTCACCTTAGGAGTTTTGGATAAGATTAAAAGAAAATTCTGAAGCCTTGTGATGTGAAAATAGAGATTTGAATAAGAAGATAGATTGTGGATCATAAGCTGATGAATTTTACTTGTAAGAGTTGAACTAGTGTAACATGATTAGTTTACCCATGCAATTTCGATGGCAATTTGTTGGTGATACTTAATAAACCTTAGAATTCGAGTTTAATGAATCTCAATGGTCTTTTTCCTTGATTACGAGCGTGAAGGTTAACAAAACTGGGAAAGGATGTTAGTGAATAGGAGCTTATAACCAGAAGACTAGTCATTAGAAGATTTACTAATTCAATGTACCTTCAAGATAAGAACTATGATACTACCGATAGATGACGACTTGAGATGGATTAGTTTGTTTGGTGAGTTCAACCCGAAAATAGGGTCGTATCGTGGAAATGATCCGTAACTTGTGTATGACCTATGTGATAACAGTTCTGAAGCTAGTAGATAGGATATGTAAATCAGATATAGACCTATCATCTTGAAATTAGCGTATGTCACCCTAGGATCATAGAATTATTGTGATATTCCTTTTGAGGTATGAATGCGAGATTGACACAACATGAGTCATGATTTTGGAGTTATTGTTATATTGTTAGAATACCGATGCAACTTTGATGACTATGTTTGAAGACTCTAACCTTAGTTAATGAACTTGACCTTAAGATCAAATGGAGAATAGAGTCGTTCAAAGGAACAAACTGTAAATGTAGAGGTCACACCGAATTAAATGATTGGAGAAAGCTAGGAAGTGAATTCGTTGTGGTAAGAGAGATCACAGAGCAAAGGACGACCCGGAGTTGGAAAATAACAATGGTCGGAATCCGTCTAAATGACCTTAACAAGTAAGAATGAATTTCGGGACGAAATTCTTTTAAGGAGGGGAGGATGTGAGGCCCGACCCCGAATAACGTGTCCTACCTCGATTTGCGCGCCTTAGACCTAAAATTAAATGACCGACCTTGGATTACGTGTCCTGTCTTGGTTTTCGTGCATACCTCGTCATACGTGCCTTGACCTAGAATAGTGTGCCCTAATCCCCGACTCACGTGCGGTGTCACGCCCCAACCCGGCCTATAAGGTTAGACTAGGGTGTGAACTAACATTCAAGTAATATCATGTACTTAGCTGTTTATGAAGATTAACACCTAGTGATTTTAGTCTAAACTCCAAAGTTTTCCCGGAGAACCGGCAGCATAATGGCTGTAATTGGCCTTTTGGTTTGACCTAATTCTCTAAATGCCTCAAAATTTACCATCTCAAACTCATTTCCAACTAAGATTACTAGTTTACCATCAAATGAATTGTCTATTGGTTATGCGACGTCCTGTTTGATTTATAGCCTAGCATGATACTATGTCTCGTTTGTTTGTTTGTCCTCGTTACAATTATACATGTTGATCTTAGCTCAATAGCAAGTACATGTTAAGATTGGATAAGTTCATTTACTTAGATCTTAACTAAGCGTCATAACCTAAGATAGATACTATCGGTGATAAAAGCAAAATGATCACAGTAGTGTCACGTCTAGCATCAGTCTACTTAATATGAGTACAAACCAAAATTAGACCCCAAATTACAACGGGGGTCTTTTACATTAGCAACAACAAGCAACATAAGATAAATGGTCTTCAAGCAGCACAAAGTACACAAGTAGTCACGTTCAAGCAAAACAACAATGACAGGCAATCACTCCAGGGGTTCATCATTAGGTACATTGTCCTCGGGTTCCTGTACCTATTCTTCTTCACCTGAGATGATAAAAGAGGGTGAGTCCTTATGAACTCAGTGAGGGAGAACGAGAAATAAGTTTTGAAACTCATTTTCCGGTTAAACTTATGAAAATCCATTTCTCAAACATGAATACAACAGAAACACAAGTACAGAACAGGAATACCGGTCTTTCCTCCCCGAGGTTCTCTAGGAACTAAGCGAGAGTACTTATACACATAGTAAAAAGGATACAGTGAGCTTTTGCTCTCAGATCAGTTCCAGGATCAGTTGTTGCGGCCGACTTCAAATCATCCCCCAAACACGCCAGGTGGGTGTCCTCCGGATGTACCCCGAAATCCTACGAGCCAAGTCTCCGAGGAAGTCTAGCCCCCAAGTGAGAGAGGGAATGGGACCATGGTAGTCACGGGTGCACCGGCAAGCCCGATGCCGCCCGGTGTGCGTGATCGCTACCATGCCGATAGGAAAGGTTGCAACCTTGTATGCAATGCACATTCATGACAGGTAATGTATCACAGTAGGAGGACAACAAAGTAGGTTGCCTCCGGACAGTCATAAGATTGCACATTGATAGGCAAACAAGAAGGACACGATAAGACAGGAAATTTCACTTGAAAGGCATATAGAGTTATATGAAAATTAAACGGGCAGCTATGTAACACATGTAAAATAGGACATATAACTCATTAAGAAGCCCACGTAATCAAGTGATAAGATTATTCAACATGCAGTGAAATTAACATGGGTTCGGTAGCAAGAAAAGCTTATTTGACAACATGCAATGGTCAAGATCACTTTTGAAGTTATAAAACAATCACGGGCAGCCCACTAAGTGTATAATTACCACACAATATCCAAATGATCAACACTTAGCAAAACTACCTAGTCATTAGGACTTCCATTTCATGTATATTCGTGCAATTTGAGCCTCAACCCAACTCAATGTCAATCTCAAACCACACATCATTTAATTCAACATCCTCAAACATTCAAAACAGTCCACACAACATCCCAACACCACATTTCCACACAATTAGTACCACAAGAGAGGTTACAACAATTTTCCCCATGCATGTAACTAAATGAAACCTTTACTGCAATAGGCTGTTTTCTCACAATCCATAGGATAATCAAAAAATCTCCAAATTCAGCGAATAAGATGTCAAATTAAAGCTTAAGAAGTTAACTAAAATTAGAAACAATCCTTGCATCAATTGTAGTTCAGAATCATTAGTTATAGCCGAAACAGTGAGGTAACACAAAACTGTCCAGATTTGCACACGTTTCAGAAATTGACGTTTTTGAGGTCCTTAGGGTCAGTTTTAGCTTTGGTCCATTTCTGACAAAATTGTCCAGAACTGAAAAATATAGCAGTACACCAAATTACATGCATTTTGGACAACATTTACTAAGTAAAATATGGTTCGTTCCACAGGGTCAGTGCATTTGCCAAAACCTGCTTCATTTTTCCAGATTTCCAGATTTGGTCACATTTTAAAGATTTGCCATTTTGAGAACCTTAGAGTCAAAATTAGCTTCGGCCTATTTCTGGGAAAAATGTTCAAAACTGTCCAAACTAGTCACCCACCAATTTTCAAGCATTTTAAACATCATTTTCTTAGCTAAACTTACCTCAAACAGACTGGTCAGAGAGCTGTCATCCATTTTGACTTCACCTAGCATCATTTTCAAGCCAAGATCTTGCCATGCATGGTTGTTTAAGCTTATGAACGACCATATATCTCAAGTACAGAAGCAAATACACACATTTATGAGCATGCATGTGAGTTTTTAAAGAGTTTTCAAAAGGTTTTAACCCTCACCTTAGCAATCAACCACAAAATGCTCAAAACCTTTGTTGAAGCACAACTTTCTCCTTCTCCTTGCTTAGGCGACAACCCAACTAGCTTTTCTCTATTTTTCCTAGCTTAGTGATCAAAATCTTAGCACATGCATGAGGTTAAAACATGAAGAAAACAAATGGATGTTGAGAAGCTCACCTAAGCCGATTATGAAGCTTCAATGCACATGCATGAGTGATTTCGAACTCTAGCTTGCTTGCTTCGATTTTTTTGATGGTTGCTTAACTTGATTTGCTATGTTGTGAGGGAGAGAAGCTATGGAGGGAGTAATGTGCAGCTAGGGCCGAGAGAGAGAGTGAGAAATGAGAGGGAAGTGAAGAAGAATGAAAGAGAATGAAGAAAGATGACAACAATTCAAGCCTTTTGCATGTTCAAGGAGAATGTCGGCCTTGGGCTCCCAAATTCTGCATTTTGTGTCTCCAATATGCTATTTTGAAATTGCTAGGATGGGCAAGGATGAAGTGGCCGAAAATATTGTGCAAGTGGTAGGATTTTTGAGCAATTTTTAATGCCTTTGTGTCATAGAATGTCTAAGCATGCACAATAATTTATGTTGTTCAAATTTTCTTGCTCAAAACATGATATGGCCGGCCAAACATGTGCATAATTCTGAATTTTGTCTTGGTTGAGTGTTATTTTAATGGTATCTTGAAAGTGCAAAAGGAATAATGAATAAAGAATAAGGAATGTTTTGTGTTTGGTACATTTTTGTCTCCTAGTGAATGAAATTTGGATTATTATATTGTTAGTGGATTTTGTAGGATTGTTTAATAGTCTAGTGCTTCGTGGAAGATGCTTTCTTGATTAGCGTGAAGGCACGCTTTCCTAGGTCTAGGCACGCACTACGAGGTAGGACACGAACTACGAAACGAACGCACGTTTTTCAAGTAAATGCACGCAATCCCAAACTAATACACGTAATTCAATGCATGGCACATAAAATGGGCTCGTTTCTTAAACCTAGGTCATGGCACTCAAATCTAGGTTAGGGCACACGGAGCTAGATTTCGCACGCAAATCGGGGTCGGGCCTCACATCCTCCCCTCCTTAAAAGAATTTCGTCCCAAAATTCAATATTACCTTGAAATAAAGCTGGATACTGTTGCTCCATCTGGTCTCGCCTTTCCCACGTTACTTCTTCGACTCCATGATGATCCCATAGCACCTTCACCATAGGTATAGTTCTGTTGCGCAACTCCCAATCCTGCTGGTCTAGGATCCGAATGGGCTTCTCCTCGTAAGACAAGTTTTCCCGAAGCTGCAATGGCTCTGGCTCCAAGATATGCGACGGGTCAGGATGGTACTTCTGCAGCATCGAAACATGAAAGACGTCGTGAATATTGGAGAGGTTCTGGGGTAGTGCTAGGCGATACGCCAACTTGCCAACCTTCTCAACTATCTCAAATGGTCCTACAAATCTCGGGCTCAGCTTTCCACCCTTGCCATGTTTAATCAGTCCCCTCCGGGGTGATATCTTCAAGAACACCTTGTCGCCAACCTCAAACTCGAGACCCCGTCTCCGTCGGTCTGCATAACTCTTCTGCCTGCTCTGGGCAGTTAGCATCCGGTTCCGTATGAGGTGGATGTGATCAACAGTGTTTATGAGTTCAGGGAAGATGGTCCGGTCAAAAGCCTTCGTCTCACCTACTTCATCCCAGTAGATTGGGGATCGACACTTACGTCCATACAGCGCCTCAAAAGGGGCCATCCCGATCGTGGCCTGATAACTATTGTTGTAGGCGAACTCTGCTAGAGATAGATATTTCTCCCAACCTTTCCCGAAGTCCAACACACATGCCCTCAGCATATCCTCCAAGATCTGAATAGTTCTCTCCGATTGACCATTCGTCTGAGGGTGATAAGCCGTGCTAAAACTCAATTTTGTCCCCAAAGCTTCCTGCAATCTCTTCCAAAATTGGGAAGTAAAACGAGGATCCCTATCCGATACAATACTCACAGGCATCCCATGCAATCTTACAATCTTCGCCACATACATATCTCCCAAATCCTCAGGACTATCCTCCTTGTTCATTGGTAAAAAGTGTGTCGACTTAGTCAATCTATCCACTATAACCCAAACGGCGTCACGACCCTTTCGTGATCTAGGCAGGTCCATAACAAAATCCATAGTTATATGTTCCCATTTCCATTGAGCAATCTCCAACGGTTGAAGTAAACCTGCGGGTCGTTGATGTTCTGCTTTGACTCTCTGGCAAGTCAAACACCGTGCTACAAACTCCGCAATTTCTCTTTTCATGTTATTCCACCAGTAGTGTTGCTTCAAATCCCGATACATCTTTGTTCCGCCGGGGTGAATAGTATATCTTGAATTATGTGCTTCCTCAAGAATCTTCTTTTTCAGCTCTGGCTCATTGGGAACACAAACCCGATTCCTAAATCTCCAAATACCATCATCATGAAACTTAATATCTGCGTTACTTTCTTTAATCTTCTGAAACTGTTGGTCCTTCTGTTGAGCCTCTCGTAACTCAAATAACAAAGTCGATTGAACTTGGGTAGTGGCAAAAAGTAACCCTTTCTGAGTTAATTGTGGTTTCCACAGAAACGCTTCCTCCAACAACTCCTGCACGTTGACTTCCAGTTTCTCCATGCTTGCTTTTCTGCTTAAGGCATCTGCAACTACGTTCGCCTTACCGGTATTCCTGTTCTGTACTTGTATTTCTATACTTGTATTTCTGTTGTATTCATGTTTGAGAAAGGGATTTTCATAAGTTTAACCGAAAAAAGAGTTTCAAAACTTATTTCTCGTTCCCCCTCGCTGAGTTCATAAGGACTCACCCTCTTTTATCATCTCAAGTGAAGAAGCACAGGTACAGGAACCCGAGGACAATGTACCTAATGATGAACCCCTGGAGTGATTGCCTGTCATTGTTGTTTTGCTTGAACGTGACTACTTGTGTACTTTGTGCTGCTTGAAGACCATTTATCTTATGTTGCTTGTTGTTGCTAATGTAAAAGACCCCCGTTGTAATTTGGGGTCTAATTTTGGTTTGTACTCATATTAAGTAGACTGATGCTAGACGTGACACTACTGTGATCGTTTTGCTTTTATCACCGATAGTATCTATCTTAGGTTATGACGCTTAGTTAAGATCTAAGTAAATGTTCGTGTGCCCTAACCTTGAACTGCGTACCTTAACCTAGATATAGAGTCATCCCTTGATTTGCGTGCATTTGCATTAGAATCCGTGCATTTATCTTGAAGTACGTGCATTAGTCATGAAGTTCGTGTCTTACCTCGTAGTTCGTGTCTACCTCGTAATTCGTGCCCTAGACCTAGGAATCCGTGCCACCACGTTGATCAAGAAAGAATCCTACACAAAGCACTAGACACTAAAATAATCCTACAAAATCCACTATCAATATAATAATCCTAATTCAACTCACTAGAAGACGAAATAGCACCAAACACTAAACATTCTTCATTCTTTATTCCTTATTCTTTTTGCACTTTCAAGACACAATTAATTAATGATCAAAGTTGACAAAAAATTCAGATTAGAAGCTAGCATTGGCCGACCATACCATGGTATTTGCACAAGGTTTGAATAATTGCACAATTAAATATGCATGCTAGACAAACTATGACACCAAAATGAATTTAAAAAAAAATGATCAAAACCACCTCAATCTCTCTCTTGCTCGACCAAAAACCCGTAGCCCATGCTAGCATTTCAAATTTCCACCTTGAAGACACAAAAAAATCAGATTTGGAAGCCCAAGGCCGACATTCTCCTTAAACTTGCAAAAGGCTTCATTGTTTGTCATTTTTCTTCATTTCTCTTGCAATCTTTCTCTCTCTCCTCTCATTTTCCTCTCTCATTCTCGGCCTTGGCTGAGTTCTTCATCTTCTTAAATTTTCTCCTTCACACCATAGCTAAGCATAGCAAGCTACAAGCATAGAACTACAACCGAGCTAGCTAAGGAGTATAAATCATACTTGCATGTGCTTTGGAGTCTCCTATTAGGCCTAGGTGAGCTTCTTGACATCCATTTGTTTTCTTCATGTTTTAACCTCATGCATGTGCTAAGAGATTGATCATTAAGCTAGGAAAAATAGAGAAAAACTAGTGGGGTTTTCGGCTAAGCAAGGGAAAGGAGAAGATTTGAGCTTCAACAAAGGGTTTTGAGCAACCTGTGGTTGATTGTTAAGGTGAGGGTTAAACCTTTTGAAAACTCTTCAAAATTTCACATGCATGCTCATAAATGTGTGTATTTGCTTCTGTACTTGAGATATATGGTCGTTCATAAACTTAAACAACCATGCATGGCAAGATCTTGGCTTAAAAATGATGCTAGGTGAAGTCGAAATTGTTGACAGCTCTCTGACCAGTCTGTTCGAGGTACGTTTAGCTAAGAAAATGATGTTGAAAATGCTTGAAAATTGGTAGGTGACTAGTTTGGACAGTTGTGAAAAATTTTCCCAGAAATAGGCCGAAGCTAATTTTGACTCTAATGTCCTCAAAATGGCAAATCTTTAAAATGTGACCAAATCTGGAAATCTGGAAAAATGAAGCAGGTTTTGGCAGATGCACTGACCTTGTGGAACGAACCATATTTGACTTAGAAAATTTGGTGTGCTGCTATATTTTTCAGTTCTGGACAATTTTGTCAGAAATGGACCAAAGCTAAAACGGACCCTAAGGACCTCAAAAACGTCAATTTCTGAAAAGTGTGCAAATCTGGACAGTTTTGTGCTACCTCACTGTTTCAGCTATAACTAATGATTCTGAACTCCAATTGATGCAAGGTTTGTTTCTGTTTTAGTTAACTTCTTAAGCTTTAATTTGACATCTTATTCTCTGAATTTGGAGATTTTTTGATTATCCTATTGATTGTGGGAAAACAGCCTATTGCAGTAAAGGTTTCATTTAGCTACGTGCTTGGAAAATTGTTGTAACCTCTCTTGTGGTTCTAATTGTGTGGAAATGTGGTGTTGGGATGTTATGAGGACTGTTTTGAGTACTTGAGAATGCTTGAATTGAATGATGCATGACTTGAGAATGATTTTGAGTTGACTTAGGGTTTTAATCACATGATTAAGCATGAAATGGAAACCCTAATGACTAGGTAGTTTTGCTAAGTGTTGATCTTTTGGTTATTGTGTGGAAATTATACGCTTAGTGGGCTGCCCGTAAATGTTTTATAACTTCAAATGTGAATTTGACCATGGCATGTTGTCAAATAAGCTTTTCTTGCTACTGAACCCATGTTAATTTCATTGCATGTTGAATAATCTTATCACTTGATCACGTGGACTTCTTAATGAGTTATATGGCCTGTTTTACTTGTGTTACATGGCTGCCCGTTTAATTTTCATATAACTCTATATGCCTTTCAAGTGAAATTTCCTGTCTTATCGTGCCATGCTTGTTTACCTGTCAATGTACAATCTTATGACTGTCCGGAGGCAACCTACTTTGTTGTCCTCCTACTGTGATATATTACCTGTCATGAATGTGCATTGCATACAAGGTTGCAACCTTTCCTGTTAGCATGGTAGCGATCACGCACACCGAGCGGCATCGGGCTTGCCGGTGCACCCGTGACTACCATGGTCCCATTCCCTCTCTCGCTTGGGGGCTAGACTTCCTCGGAGAGTTGGGTCGTAGGATTTCGGGGTACCTCCGGAGTACACCCACCTGGCGTGTTTGGGGGATGATTTGAAGTCGGCCACAACAACTGATTCTGGAACTGATCTGAGAGCAAAAGCTCACCGTATCCTTTTACTATGTGTATAAGTACTCTCGCTTGGTTCCTAGAGAACCTCGGGGAGGAAAGACTGGTATTCCTGTTCCTGTATCTTATATCATTGTTATATTCATGCTTGTAAAAATGATTTTCATAAGTTAAACCAGAAAATGATTTTCAAAACCTATTTCTCGTTCCCCCTCGCTGAGTTCATAAGGACTCACCCTCTTTTTTGTCACAAGTGCAGCTGATTTGGAACAAGTACCCGAAATGAATGTGCTTGTTAATGATTCCTGGGAGTGACTACGTGCTTTTGTGCTTTGCCTGAAAGGAGTTGCTATATGGATATTGTGCTTGTTTGCAAAATGTTCATTTTATTTATGTAAATGACCCCGTTGTAATTTGGGTCTAATTCTGGGATTGTACTATCCATAACCGGATGAACTTTTATGTGGTTGTTTGCTTTCGTTTTCTTGATTAGTAGTTGCCGTAGGCAGTCAAACCACTAGATGAACAATCAACTAAGTTAATTCTATCTAATTTCACTGAGGTGCTCATTTGCAAACTAAAGGATAATAGGTACTTGTATGATAGGAAATTGACAAATAAATAGGACATAGTTATCATGTTAGGCTTATTAGCCAAACGAGACTTTCAAGATACTTTATCCTCCAAATTTTTTTGCCCTGGTTAGGGTTGCCAAGATACTTTATCCTCCAAATTTATATTACCGAATCCCATGGCACCTTGGGCAAGACAACTTCGCTTCACGTAGAGGCTGCACCCGCAAACCGAGGGCATAGGGCTTGTGACCAGGTCTCCGTCGCTCCGGTGCCCATAACTTTTGATCCGTAAGGAGTTACACGGCGCGCAGCATACCGTTGGAAAGCTCTCCGAGAGCTCTACGATGGAGGTAGCCAGCCTGCTCGTTGTGCCCATTTTTGGAGCCCAAAATTGAACATTTTCATCAGTTTTCGGCCACTTTTCTTCTTTTGCTCTGTTTTTTCATCCCGGATCGTGCGTCGTGAGCTATTAAAAGGACGACAACATTACTCGCGGGACATTAGAGGGCCCTACAACGCGTCGATATCATGTCTTGCGAGGACGCTACGTTGTTGAAGCGGATGAGTTGTCGTTTAGCCCATTGGACCATTTGAATGGGCCATCTCTCTAGGCTGGGACAGTGAACCGTTAACACATAAAGGAATTGTGCCCTCAACATGACGGGTGCGATCATACCAGCACTAATGCACCGGATCCCATCAAAACTCCAAAGTTAAGCGTGTTTGGGCGAGAGTAGTACTAGGATAGGTGACCCCGTGGGAAGTCCTCCTGTTGCACCCCGCTTTTCAATTTTTTTTGCCCTGGTTAGGGTTGCCAAGATACTTTTTCCACCAAATTTCTATTACCGAATCCCACGGCACCTTGGGCAAGGCAACTTCGCTTCACGTAGAGGCTGGGCCCACAAACCGAGGGTGTAGGGCTTGTGACCAGGTCTCCATCGCTCCAGTGCCCATAACTTTCGATCCATAGGGACTTATGCGGCGCACAGCATACCGTTGGAAAGCTCTCCGAGAGCTCTACGACGAAGGCAAATAGCTTGCCCGCTTTGCAAATTTTTGGAGCCCAAAATTGAACGTTTTTCATCAATTTTCAGCCACTTTTCTTCTTTTGCTCTGTTTTTCCGTCCTGGATCGTATGTCGTGAGCTATTAAAAGGACGAAAACGTTACTCGCGGGACATTAGAAGGCACTACAACGCGTCGATATCACGTCTTGCGAGGATGTTGTGTTGTTGAAGCGGATGAGTTGTCGTTAAGCCCATTGGGCCTTTTGAATGGGCCATCTCTCTGGGATGGGACTGTGAACCGTTAACACATAAAGGAATTGTGCCCTCAACATGACGGGTGCGATCATACCAGCACTAATGCACCGGATCCGATCAGAACTCCGAAGTTATGCGTGCTTGGGCGAGAGTAGTACTAGGATGGGTGACCCTCTGGGAAGTCCTCGTGTTGCACCCCCCTTTTCAATTTTTTTTGCCCTGGTTAGGGTTGCCAAGATAATTAATCCTCCAAATTTCTATTACCGAATCCCACGGCACCTTGGGCAAGACAACTTCGCTTCACGTAGAGGCTGGGCCCGCAAACCGAGGGCGTAGGGCTTGTGACCAGGTCTTCGTCGCTCCCGTGCCCATAACTTTTGATCCGTAAGGACTTACACGGCGCACAGCATACCGTTGGAAAGCTCTCCGAGAGCTATACAATGGAGGCAATTAGCAAACTAGCTGTGCCCATTTTTGGAGCCCGAAATTGAGCGTTTTCATCAGTTTTCGGCCACTTTTCTTTTGCTCTATTTTTCTGTCCCGGTTCGTACGTCATGAGTTATTAAAAGGACGACAACGTTACTCGCCGGACATTGGAGGGCCTTACAACGCGTCGATATCACTTCTTGCGAGGATGCTGCGTTGTTGAAGCGGATGGGTTGTCGTTAAGCCCATTGGGCCTTTTGAATGGGCCATCCCTCTACGCTGGGACTGTGAACCGTTAGCACATAAAGGAATTGTGCCCTCAACATCACGGGTGCGATCATACCAGCACTAACGCACCGGATCCCATTAGAACTCTGAAGTAAAGCGTGCTTGGGCGAGACTAGTACTAGGATGGGTGGCCCCTTGGGAAGTCCTCGTGTTGCACCCCCCTTTTCAATTTTTTTTGCCCTAGTTAGGGTTGCCAAGATACTTTATCCACCAAATTTCTATTACCGAATCCCACGGCACCTTGGGCAAGACAACTTTGCTTCACGTAGTGGCTGGGCCCGCAAACCGAGGGCGTAGGGCTTGTGACCAGGTCTTCGACGCTCCGTTGCCCATAACTTTTGATTCGTAAGGACTTACGCGGCGCATAGCATACCGTTGGAAAGCACTCCGAGAGCTCTACGACGGAGTTAGCTACCCTGCTCGCTGTGCCCATTTTTGGAGCCCAAAATTGAACGTTTTCATCAGTTTTCTACCACTTTTCTTCTTTTGCTCTATTTTTTTTATCCTGGAACGTACGTCGTGAGCTATTAAAAGGATGACAATATTACTCGCGGGATATTAGAGGGCCCTACAATGCGTCGATATCATGTCTTGCGAGGATGCATCGTTGTTGAAGCGGATGGGTTGTCGTTAAGCCCATTGGGCCTTTTGAATGGGCCATCTCTCTACGTTGGGACTGTGAATCGTTAACACATAAAGGAATTGTGCCCTCAACATGACGGGTGCGATCATACCAGCACTAATGCACCGGGGCCCATCAGAACTCCGAAGTTAAGCATGCTTGGGTGAGAGTCATACTATGACGGGTCACCCCCTGGAAAGTCGTCCTGTTGCACCCCCTTTTTCAATTTTTTTTTCCATGGTTTGGGTTGCCAAGATACTTTATCCACCAAATTTCTATTACCGAATCCCACGGCACCTTGGGCAAGACAACTTCGCTTCACGTAGAGGCTGGGCCCGCAAACCGAGGGCGTAGGGCTTGTGACCAGGTCTCCGTCGCTCTAGTGCCCATAACTTTTGATCCGTAAGGACTTACGCGGTGCACCGCATACTGTTGGAAACCTCACCGAGAGCTTTCCGATGCAGGCAACCAGCCTGCTCGCTGTGCCCATTTTTGGAGCCCAAAATCGAATGATTTCATCAGTTTTCAACCAATTTTCTTCTTTTGCTTTGTTTTTCCGTCCTGGATCGTACGTCGTGAGCTATTAAAAGGACGACAACGTTACTCGCCGGACATTGGAGGGCCTTACAACGCGTCGATATCACTTCTTGCGAGGATGCTGCGTTGTTGAAGCGGATGGGTTGTCGTTAAGCCCATTGGGCCTTTTGAATGGGCCATCCCTCTACGCTGGGACTGTGAACCGTTAGCCCTTAAAGGAATTGTGCCCTCAACATCACGGGTGCGATCATTCCAGCACTAACACACCGGATCCCATCAGAACTCTGAAGTAAAGCGTGCTTGGGCGAGACTAGTACTAGGATGGGTGGCCCCTTGGGAAGTCCTCGTGTTGCACCCCCCTTTTCAATTTTTTTTGCCCTAGTTAGGGTTGCCAAGATACTTTATCCACCAAATTTCTATTACCGAATCCCACGGCACCTTGGGCAAGACAACTTTGCTTCATGTAGTGGCTGGTCCCGCAAACCGAGGGCGTAGGGCTTGTGACCAGGTCTTCGACGCTCCGATGCCCATAACTTTTGATTCGTAAGGACTTACGCGGCGCATAGCATACCGTTGGAAAGCACTCCGAGAGCTCTACGACGGAGTTAGCTACCCTGCTCGCTGTGCCCATTTTTGGAGCCCAAAATTGAACGTTTTCATCAGTTTTCTACCACTTTTCTTCTTTTGCTCTATTTTTTTTATCCTGGACCGTACGTCGTGAGCTATTAAAAGGATGACAATATTACTCGCGGGATATTAGAGGGCCCTACAATGCGTCGATATCATGTCTTGCGAGGATGCATCGTTGTTGAAGCGGATGGGTTGTCGTTAAGCCCATTGGGCCTTTTGAATGGGCCATCTCTCTACGTTGGGACTGTGAATCGTTAACACATAAAGGAATTGTGCCCTCAACATGACGGGTGCGATCATACCAGCACTAATGCACCGGATCCCATCAGAACTCCGAAGTTAAGCATGCTTGGGTGAGAGTCATACTATGACGGGTCACCCCCTGGAAAGTCGTCGTGTTGCACCCCCTTTTTCAATTTTTTTTGCCATGGTTAGGGTTGCCAAGATACTTTATCCACCAAATTTCTATTACCGAATCCCACGGCACCTTGGGCAAGACAACTTCGCTTCACGTAGAGGCTGGGCCCGCAAACCGAGGGCGTAGGGCTTGTGACCAGGTCTCCGTCGCTCTGGTGCCCATAACTTTTGATCCGTAAGGACTTACGCGGTGCACCGCATACTGTTGGAAACCTCACCGAGAGCTTTACGATGCAGGCAACCAGCCTGCTCGCTGTGCCCATTTTTGGAGCCCAAAATCGAATGATTTCATCAGTTTTCAACCAATTTTCTTCTTTTGCTTTGTTTTTCCGTCCTGGATCGTACGTCGTGAGCTATTAAAAGGACGACAACGGCACTCGCGAGATATTAGAGGGCCCTACAACGCGTCGATATCACGTCTTGCGAGGATGCTGCATTGTTGAAGCGGATGGGTTGTCGTTAAGCCCATTGGGACTCTTGAATAGGCCATCTCTCTACGCTGGGACTGTGAACCGTTAACACATAATGGAATTGTGCCCTCAACATGACGGGTGCAATAATACCAGCACTAATGCACCGGACCCCATCAGAACTCTGAAGTAAAGCGTGCTTGGGCGAGACTAGTACTAGGATGGGTGGCCCCTTGGGAAGTCCTCGTGTTGCACCCCCCTTTTCAATTTTTTTTGCCCTAGTTAGGGTTGCCAAGATACTTTATCCACCAAATTTCTATTACCGATTCTCACGGCACCTTGGGCAAGACAACTTTGCTTCACGTAGTGGCTGGGCCCGTAAACCGAGGGCGTAGGGCTTGTGACCAGGTCTTCGACGCTCCGTTGCCCATAACTTTTGATTCGTAAGGACTTACGCGGCGCATAGCATACCGTTGGAAAGCACTCCGAGAGCTCTACGACGGAGTTAGCTACCCTGTTCGCTGTGCCCATTTTTGGAGCCCAAAATTGAACGTTTTCATCAGTTTTCTACCACTTTTCTTCTTTTGCTCTATTTTTTTTATCCTGGAACGTACGTCGTGAGCTATTAAAAGGATGACAATATTACTCGCGGGATATTAGAGGGCCCTACAACGCGTCGATATCACGTCTTGCGAGGATGCTGCATTGTTGAAGCGGATGGGTTGTCGTTAAGCCCATTGGGACTCTTGAATAGGCCATCTCTCTACGCTGGGACTGTGAACCGTTAACACATAATGGAATTGTGCCCTCAACATGACGGGTGCAATAATACCAGCACTAATGCACCGGATCCCATCGAAACTCCGAAGTTAAGCGTGCTTGGGCGAGAGTAGTACTGTGATGGGTGACCCCCTGGAAAGTCGTCGTGTTGTACCCCCCCCTTTTAAATTGTTTTTGCCCTTTTTAGGGTTGCCGAGATACTTTATCCACCATATTTCTATTACCGAATCCCACGGCACCTTGGGCAAGACAACTTCACTTCACGTAGAGGCTGGGCCCGCAAACTGAGGGCGTTGGGCTTTTGACCAGGTCTCCATTGCTCCGGTGCCCATAACTTTTGATCCATAAGGACTTACACGGCGCACAGCTTACCGTTGGAAAGCTCTCCGAGAGCTCTACGACAAAGGCAGGCAGCCTGCTCGCTATGCCCATTTTTGGAGCCCAAAATCGAACATTTTTATCAGTTTTCGGCCACTTTTCTTCTTTTGCGATGTTTTTCCTTCGCGGATTGTACGTCGTGAGCTATTAAAAGGACAACAACGTTACTAGCGGGACATTAGAGGGCCCTACAATGCGTCGATATCAGGTCTTGCGAGGACGCTGTGTTGTTGAAGCAGATGGGTTGTCGTTAAGCCCATTGGGCCTTTTGAATGGGCCATCTCTTTAGGTTGGGACTGTGAACCGTTAACATATAAAGGAATTGTGCCCTCAACATGACGTGTGCGCTCATACCAGCACTAATGCACCGGATCCCATCAGAACTCCGAAGTTAAGCATGCTTGGGCGAGAGTAGTACTAGGATGGGTGACCCCCTGGGAAGTCCTCGTGTTGCACCCACATTTTCAATTTTTTTTGCCCTGGTTAGGGTTGCCAAGATACTTTATACTCCAAATTTCTATTACCGATTCCCACGGCACCTTGGGCAAGACAACTTTGCTTCTTGTAGAGGCTGCGCCCGCAAACCGATGGCGTAGTGCTTGTGACCAGGTCTCCGTCGCTCCAGTGCCCATAACTTTTGATCCGTAATGACTTACACAGCGCACAGCAAACCGTCGGAAAGCTCTTCGAGAGCTCTAAGATAGAGGCAACTAGCCTGCTTGTTGCGCCCTTTTTTGGAGTCCAAAATTGAACGTTTTCATCAGTTTTCGGCCACTTTTCTTCTTTTGCTCTGTTTTTCCGTCCGGGATCGTACGTCGTGAGCTATTAAAAGGACGACAACGTTACTCGCGAGACATTACAGGGCCCTACAATGCGTCGATATCACGTCTTGCTAGGATGATGCGTTGTTGAAGCGGATGGGTTGTCGTTAAGCCCATTGGGCCTTTTGAATGGGCCATCTCTCTAGGCTGGGACTGTGAACCGTTAACACATAAAGGAATTTTGCCCTCAACATGACGGGTGCGATCATACCAACACTAATGCAACGGATCCCATCAGAACTCCGAAGTTAAGCGTGCTTGGGCGAGAGTAGTACTATGATGGTTGACCCCCTGGAATGTCCTCATGTTGCACCCCCTTTTCAATTTTTTTTGCCTTGGTTAGGGTTGCCAAGATACTTTATCCACCAAATTTCTATTACCAAATCCCACGGCACCTTGGGCAGGACAACTTCGCTTCACGTAGAGGCTGGGCTGGCAAACCGAGGGCGTAGGGCTTGTGACCAAGTCTCCGTCGCTTCGGTGCCCATAGCTTTTGATCCGTAAGGGCATACGCGGCGCACAGCATGCCGTTGGAAAGCTCTCCGAGAGCTCTAGGTTGGAGGCAGCCAGCCTGCTTGCTGTGCCCCTTTTTGGAGCCCAAAATCGAATGTTTTCAACAGTTTTCGGCCAGTTTTCTTCTTTTGCTCTGTTTTTCCGTCCCGGATCGTACATCGTGAGCTATTAAAAGGACGACAACGTTACTCGCGGGACATTAGAGGGCCCTACAACTCGTCGATATCACGTCTTGCGAGGACGCTGCGTTGTTGAAGCAGGTGGGTTGTCGTTAAGCCCATTGGGCCTTTTGAATAGGCCATCTCTCTAGGCTGGGACTGTGAACCGTTAACACATAAAGGAATTGTTCCCTCAACATAACGGGTGCGATCATACCAGTACTAATGCACCGGATCCCATCAGAACTCCGAAGTTAAGCGTGCTTGGGCGGGAGTAGTACTAGGATGGGTGAACCCCTGGGAAGTCCTCGTGTTGCACTCCCCTTTTCAATTTTTTTTGCCCTAGTTAGGGTTGCCAAGATACTTTATCCTCCAAATTTCTATTACCGAATCCCACGGCACCTTGGGCAAGACAACTTCGCTTCACGTAGAGGCTGCGCCCGCAAACTGATGGCGTAGGGCTTGTGACCAGGTCTCCGTCGCTCCGGTGCCCATTACTTTTGATCCGTAATGACTTACACGGTGCACAGCATACCTTTGGAAAGCTCTCCGAGAGCTCTACGACAAAGACAACTAGCCTGCTTGTTGCGCCCTTTTTTGGAGCCCAAAATTGAACGTTTTCATCAGTTTTCGGCCACTTTTCTTCTTTTGCTCTGTTTTTCCGTCCGGGATCGTACGTCGTGAGCTATTAAAAGGACGACAACGTTACTCGCGAGACATTACAGGGCCCTACAATGCGTCGATATCACGTCTTGCTAGGATGATGCGTTGTTGAAGCCGATGGGTTGTCGTTAAGCCCATTGGGCCTTTTGAATGGGCCATCTCTCTACGTTGGGACTGTGAACCGTTAACACATAAAGGAATTCTTCCCTCAACATGACGGGTGCGATCATACCAACACTAATGCACCGGATCCTATCAGAACTCCGAAGTTAAGCGTGCTTGGGCGAGAGTAGTACTATGATGGGTGACCCCCTGGAATGTCCTCATGTTGCACCCCCCTTTTCAATTTTTTTTGCCTTGGTTAGGGTTGCCAAGATACTTTATCCACCAAATTTCTATTACCAAATCCCACGGCACCTTGGGCAGGACAACTTCGCTTCACGTAGACGCTGGGCCCGCAAACCGAGGGCGTAGGGCATGTGACCAAGTCTCCGTCACTCCATTGCCCATAACTTTTGATCCGTAAGGACATACGCAGTGAACAGCATACCGTTGGAAAGCTCTTCGAGAGCTCTAGGATGGAGGCAGCCAGCCTGCTCGTTGTGCCCCTTTTTGGAGCCCAAAATCGAACGTTTTCATCAGTTTTCGGCCACTTTTCTTCTTTTGGTCTGTTTTTTCGTCCCGGATCGTACGTCGTGAGCTATTAAAAGGACGACAACGTTAATCGCGGGACATTAGAGGGCCCTTCAACGCGTCGATATCACGTCTTGCGAGGATGCTGCGTTGTTGAAGCGGATGGGTTGTAGTTAAGCCCATTGGGCCTTTTGAATGGGCCATCTCTCTACGCTGGGACTGTGAACCGTTAACACATAAAGGAATTGTGCCCTCAACATGACGGCTGCGATCATACCAGCACTAATGCACCGGATCCCATCAGAACTCTGAAGTTAAGCGTGCTTGGGCGAGAGTAGTACTATGACGGTTGACCCCCCGGAAAGTCCTCGTGTTGCACCCCCCTTTTCAATTTTTTTTGCCCTGGTTAGCGTTGCCAAGATACTTTATCCTCCAAATTTCTATTACCGAATCCCACGGCACCTTGGGCAAGACAACTTCGCTTCACGTAGAGGCTGCGCCCGCAAACTGATGGCATAGGGCTTGTGACCAGGTCTCCGTCGCTCCGGTGCCCATAACTTTTGATCCGTAAGGACTTACGCGACGCACAACATAGTGTTGGAAACCTCTCCGAGAGCTCTACGATGGAGAGAGCCAGCCTGCTCGCTGTGCCCATTTTTGGAGCCCAAAATCTAACATTTTCATCAGTTTTCGGCCACTTTTCCTTCTTTGCTCTATTTTTTCGTGCGGGATTGTACGTTGTGAGCTATTAAAAGGACGAGAACATTACTTGGGGGACATTAGAGGGCCCTACAATGCGTCGATATCACGTCTTGAGAGGACACTGCGTTGTTGAAGCGGATGGGATGTCGTTATGCCCATTGGGCCTTTTGAATGGGCCATCTCTCTACGCTGGGACTCTGAACCGTTAACACATAAAGGAATTATGCCCTCAACATGACGGGTACGATCATATCAGCACTAATGCACCGGATCCCATCAGAACTCCAAAGTTAAGCGTGCTTGGGCGAGAGCAGTACTATGATGGGTGAACCCCTGGAAAGTCCTCGTGTAACACCCCCTTTTCAATTTTTTTTGCCCTGGTTAGGGTTGCCAAGATACTTTATCCACCAAATTTCTATTACCGAATCCCACGGCACCTTGGGCAAGACAACTTCGCTTCACGTATAGGCTGGGCCCGCAAACCGAGGGCGTAGAGCTTGTGACGAGGTCTCCGTCGCTCCGGTACCCATAACTTTTGATCCGTAAGGACTTACGCGGCGCACAGCATACTGTTGCAAACCTATCCGAGAGCTCTACGATGGAGGCCGCTAGCCTGCTCCCTGTGCCCATTTTTGGAGCACAAAATTGAACGTTTTCATCAATTTTCGGCCACTTTTCTTCTTTTGCTCGGTTTTTCCATCCACGATCGTACGTCGTGAGCTATTAAAAGGACGACAACGTTACTCGCTGGACATTAGAGGGCCCTGCAATGCGCCGATATCACGTCTTGCGAGGATGCTGCGTTGTTGAAGCGGATGGGTTGTCGTTAAGCCCATTGGACCTTTGAATGGGCCATCCCTCTATGCTGGGACCGTGATCCGTTAACACATAAACGAATTGTGCCCTCAACATGACGGGTGCGATCATACCTGCACTAATGTACCGGATCCCATCAGAACTCCGAAGTTAAGCGTGCTTGGCCGAGGGTAGTACTAGGATGGGTGACCCCTTGGGAAGTTCTCTTGTTGCACCCCGCTTTTCAATTTTTTTTGCCCTGGTTAGGGTTGCCAAGATACTTTATCCACCAAATTTCTATAACCGAATCCCACGGCACATTGGGCACGACAACTTTGCTTCACGTAGAGGCTGGGACTGCAAATCGAGGGCGTAGGGCTTGTGACCAGGTCTCCGTTGCTCCGGTGCCCATAACTATTGATCCGTAGGGACTTACGCGGCGCACAGCATACCGTTGGAAAGATCTCCTAGAGCTCTACGACGGAAGCAGCCAACATGCTCGCTATGCCAGTTTTTGGAGCCCAATATCGAACGTTTTCATCAGTTTTCATCCACTTTTCTTCTTTTGCTCTGTTTCTCCTTCCCGGATCGTACGTTGTGAGATATTAAAAGGACGACAACGTTACTCGCGATACATTAGAGGGCCCTACAATGCGTCGATATCACGTCTTACGAGGACGCTGCGCTGTTGAAGCAGATGGGTTATCGTTAAGCCCATTGGGCCTTTTGAATGGGCCCTCTCTCTAGGCTGGGACTGTGAACCGTTAACACATAAAGGAATTGTGCCCTCAACATGACGGGTGCGATCATACCAGCACTAATGCACCGGATCCCATTAGAACTCTGAAATTAAGCGTGCTTGGGCGAGAGTAGTACTAGGATGGGTGACCCCTTGGGAAGTCCTCGTGTTGCACCCCCCTTTTCAATTTTTTTTGCCCTGGTTAGGGTTGCTAGGATACTTTATCCAACAAATTTCTATTACCGAATCCCACGTCACCTTGGGCAAGACAACTTTGTTTCACGTAGAGGCTGGGCCCGCAAACCGTGGGCGTAGGGCTTGTGACCAGGACTCCGTCGCTCTGGTACCCATAACTTTTGATCCGTAAGGACTTACGTGGCGCACAGCAAACCGTCAGAAAACTCCCTAAGAGCTCTACGACCGAGGCAGCAAGCCTGCTCGCTGTGGCCATTTTTAGAGCCCAAAATTGAACATTTTCATCAATTTTTGGAAACTTTTCTTCTTTCGCTCTATTTTTCTGTCCCGGATAGTACGTCGTGAGCTATTAAAAGGGCGACAACGTTACTCGCTGGACATTAGAGGGCTCTACAATGCGTCGATATCACGTCTTGCGAGGATGCTGCGTTGTTGAAGTGGATTGGTTGTCATTAAGCCCAGTTGGCCTTTTGAATGGGCCATCCCTCTACGCTGAGACTGTGAACCGTTAACACATAAAGGAATTGTGCCCTCAACATGACGGGTATGATCATACCAGCACTAATGCATCGGATCCCATCAGAACTCCGAAGTTAAGCGTGCTTGGGCGAGAGTAGTGCTAGGATGGATGACCCCTTGGGAAGTCCTCGTGTTGCACCCCCCTTTTCAATTTTTTTTGCCCTGGTTAGGGTTGCCAGGATACTTTATCCAACAAATTTCTATTACCGAATCCCACGTCACCTTGGGCAAGACAACTTTGCTTCACGTAGAGGCTGGGCCCGTAAATCGAGGGCGTAGGGCTTGTGACCAAGTCTCCGTCGCTCCGGTGCCCATAACTTTTGATCCGTAAGGACTTAAGCGGCGCACAGCATACCGTTGGAAAGCACTCCGAGAGCTCTACGACGGACGTAGCAAGCCTGCTCGCTGTGCCCATTTTTGGAGCCCAAAATTGAACGTTTTCATCTGTTTTTGGTCACTTTTCTTCTTTTGCTCTATTTTTTCGTCCTGGATCGTACGTCGTGAGCTATTAAGAGGACGACAACGTTACTCACGGGACATTAGAGGGCCCTACAACCAGTCGATATCACGTCTTGCGAGGATGCTGCGTTGTTAAAGCGGATGGGTTGTCGTTAAGCCCATTGGGCCTTTTGAATGGGCCATCCCACTACGCTGGGACTGTGAACCGTTAACATATAAAGGAATTGTGCCCTCAACATGACGGGTGCGATCATACCAGCACTAATGCACCGGATCCCATCAGAACTCTGAAGTTAAGTGTGCTTGGGCTAGAGTAGTTCTAGGATGGGCGACCCCTTGGGAAGTCCTCGTGTTGCACCCCCCTTTTCAATTTTTTTTGCCCTGGTTAGGGTTGCCAGGATACTTTATCCAACAAATTTCTATTACCGAATCCCACGTCACCTTGGGCAAGACAACTTTGCTTCACGAAGAAGCTGGGCCCGCAAACCGAGGGCATAGGGCTTTTGACCAAGTGTCCGTCGGTCCGGGGCCCATAACTTTTGATCCGGAAGGAGTTAAGCGGCGCACAGCATACCGTTGGAAAGCTCTCTGAGAGCTCTACGGCCGATGCAGCAAGCCTGATCGCTGTGGCCATTTTTGGAGCCCAAAATTGAACGTTTGCATCAGTTTTCAGCCTGTTTTCTTCTTTTGCTCTGTTTTTCCGTCCCGGATCGTGCGTCATGAGCTATTAAAAGGACGATAACGTTACTCACAGGACATTAGAGGGCCCCACAACGCGTCGATGTCACGTCTTTCCAGGACGCTACGTTGTTGAAGCGGATGTGTTGTCGTTAAGCGCATTGGGCCTTTTGAATGAGCCATCTCTCTACGCTGGGACTGTGAACCGTTAACACATAAAGGAATTGTGCCCTCAACATGACGGGTGCTATCATACCTACACTAATGCACAAGATCCCAACAGAACTCCGAAGTGAAGCGTGCTTGGGCGAGAGTAGTACTAGGATGGGTGACCCCCTGGGAAGACCTCGTGTTCCAACCCCTTTACAATTTTTTTGGCCCTGGTTACGGTTGCCAAGATACTTTATCCTCCAAATTTCTATTACCGAATCCCAGGGCACCTTGGGCAAGACAACTTCGCTTCACGTAGAGGCTGGGCCCACAAAACGAGGGCATAGAGCTTGTGACCAGGTCTCCGTCGCTCTGGTGCCCATAACTTTTGATCCGTAAGGACTTACACGGCGCACAGTGTCACGCCCCAAACTGGCCTATAAGGTTAGACTAGGGTGTGATCTAAACGTTCAGGACATGTCACATACTTAACCATTCATGAAGATTTAACATTTGTCGTTTTAGTCTAAACTCCAAGTTTTTCCAAAAAACTGACAGCATAACGGTTATAATTGGGCTCTTTGGTTTGACCTAATTCTCTAAACGCCTCAATTATTCAAATCATTAATCCAATTCCATTAGGGACTCCTATTTGTCACCAACCGATTTGCCTACTAGTTTTTCTTGAAAGTCTCGTTTGGTTAATAAGCCTAACATGAAAACTATGTCCTATTTATTTGTCAATTTCCTATCATACAAGTACCTATTATCCTTTAGTTTGCAAATGAGCACCTAAGTGAAAT
The DNA here is from genome assembly GCA_037974665.1 of Ehretia macrophylla. Taxonomy (NCBI): domain Eukaryota; kingdom Viridiplantae; phylum Streptophyta; class Magnoliopsida; order Boraginales; family Ehretiaceae; genus Ehretia; species Ehretia macrophylla. Next base: position 82,503,753 of record CM075765.1, on the reverse strand, counting down.
TAGATAGAATTAACTTAGTTAATTGTTCATCTAGTGGTTTGAATGCCCACGATAACTACTAATTAAGAAAACGAAAGCAAACAACCAAATAAAAGTTCATCCAGTTATAGATAGTACAATCCCAGAATTAGACCCAAATTACAACGGGGTCATTTACATCAATAAAATGAATAGTTTGCAATCAAACACAACATCCATATAGCAACTACTTTCAGGCAAAGCACAAAAGCAAGTAGGGACAAGAAATCACTCCAAGGAATCATCGTTAGGCACATCGTCCTCGAGTACCTGTTCTTGATCTTCTTCACCTGAGATGATAAAAGAGGGTGAGTCCTTATGAACTCAGCGAGGGGGAACGAGAAATAGGTTTTGAAACTCATTTTCTGGTTCAACTTATGAAAACTCATTTTTTTGAAACATATCACGTATTACAAATAATAAGGTACGCAAATATATGAAACAAATCGAGTAACGGATACAAAGGAAGGGAACAGAAATACCAGTCTTTCCTCCCCGAGGTTCTCTAGGAACCAAGTGAGTGTACTTACATATAAGTACAGGAACAGGAATACCAGTCTTTCCTCCCCCAGGTTCTCTAGGAACCAAGCGAGAGTACTTATACACATAGTAAAAAGGATACGGTGAGCATTTGCTCTCAATATCAATTTCGATTCATTTGGTGCGGCCGACTTCAATAATCCACTTATCGCACCCAATTGGGTGTACTCCGGTTGTACCCCGAAACCTACGACCCAACTCTCCGAGGGTGGAATGCCAAGCGAGAGAGGGAATTGGACCATGGTAGTCACGGGAACACTGGTAAGCCCTATGCCGCCCGACGTTCGTGAAACGCTACCATGCCACAATGAAAGGTTGCAACTTTGTATACAATGCCCATTTATGTCATTTAACATTTCACATTAGGAGGTCAACAAAGTAGGTTGCCTCCGAGCAAGTATATGATCACATTTTGACATATTGGCATATAAGGCATTGTAAGAACATATAATCATTTCATATATCCATTTGAAAGAAATTAAACTTTAATGGGCAGCCAAGTAATCATGTTCAAATAAACCATTGAATATCTTTTAACAATTCACATTAGGGGGACAACAAAGTAGGTTGCCTCCGAGCAATTTCAAGATCACATATTGCCAAGTAAACGAACGAGGCATGCTTGACATGAAATTTCACTTTGTAGATCACATAGAGTCATATGAACATTAAACGGGCAGCCATGTAACACATGCAAGTCAAGCCATATAACTCATTTCGAAGTCCACGTAATCAAGTGATACGATTATTTAACATGCAACAACATCTACGTGGGTTCGGTTGCAAGAAAAGCTTATTTAACAACATGCAATAGTCAAAATCACATTTGGAGTTATAAGACATTTACGGGCAGCCCACTAAGCATATATTTTCCACAAAATATCCAAATGATCAATACTTAGCAAAACTACCTAGTCATTAGGGTTTCCATTTCGTGTATATTCGTGCAATTTGAGCCTCAACCCAACTCAGAGTCAATCTCAAACCATGCATCATTTAATTCAACATCCTCAAACATTCAAAACAGTCCACACAACATCCTGAAGCTACAATTCCAAGTGTTTAATTCAACAAGAGGAGTCACAACAATTTTTCTAAGTACAATGTTAAGTGAAACCCTTACTGCAATAGGCTGTTTTCTCACAATCAATAGGATAATCAAACAATCTCCAAATCCAGTGAATAAGATGTCAAATTAAATCTTAATAAGTTAACTAAAATCAGAAACAAACCTTGTATCAATTGGAGTTCGGGATCATTAGATATAGCGGAAACAGTGGAATAGCACAAAACTGTCCAGATTTGCACACTTTTCAGAAATTGACGTTTTTGAGGTCCTTAGGGTCAGTTTTAGCCTTGGTCCATTTCTGACAAAATTGTCCAGAACTGAAACATATAGCAGCATACCAAATTTCATGCATTTTAGACATCATTTACTAAGTCAAACATGGTTAGTTTCACAAGGTCAGTGCATCTGCCAAAACCTGCTTCATTTTTCCAGATTTCCAGATTTGGTCACATTTTAAAGATTTGCCATTTTGAGGACCTTAGAGTCAAAATTAGCTTCGGCCTATTTCTGGGAAAAATGTTCAAAACTGTCTAAACTACTCACCTACCAATTTTAATGCATTTTCAAAGTCATTTTCCTAGCTAAAATTACCTCGAACAGACTGGTCAGAGAGCTGTCAACAATTTCGACTTCACCTAGCATCATTTTCAAGCCAAGATCTTGCCATGCATGGTTGTTTAAGCTTATGAACGACCATATAGCTCAAGTACAGAAGAAAATAAACACATGTATTAGCATGCATGTGAATTTTTGAAGAGTTTTCAAAAGGTTTTAACCCTCACCTTTGCAATCAACCCAAAAAACGCTCAAAACCTTGTTGAAGCTCAAATCTCTTCTTCTTCTTGCTTAGCCGAGATTCCAACTAGCTTTTCTCTATTTTTCCTAGCTTAGTGATCAATCTCTTAGCACATTCATGAGGTTAGAACAAGAAGAAAAGAAATGGAAGCTTAAAAACTCACCAAGGCCGAAAATGGTGACTCAAAATGCTTGCATGTGTGTTTCTTGCATTCTAGCTTGCTTGGGTGAGTTTCTTTGCTTGTGGTTTGTCTTGATGCACCATAGGATGATGAAGATGAGCTAAGAGGTGGAGAGAACTCAGCCAAAACCGAAATGGAGAGAGAGAGTGAGAGGGAGAGAGAGAAAATGTGAGGAAAGTGAGAGAAATGAGAGAAAAATGAGGCTTTTGCAAAAGTTGATGCATATGTTGGCCTTGGGCATGCAAAAATTCAGATTTGTGTCATCTTTTGAATTGTTTTAACAAGTGTGTAAGAGAATGTTGGGTATTTAGGGATTTTAGGTAGAATAGAATATAGGATATGTTTAGAGGTTTGTGAGATTTTGTCTTGTAGTGAGTTTAAAATATAATATTTAGGTGTTAGTGGATTTTGTAGAGATTTGAATTAGGATTATAATAATAGTTAGTGGTGTTTGTAGGATTATTTTATAGTCTAGTGCTTTGTGTAGGATTCTTTATTGATTAGCGTGGTGGCACGGATTCCTAGATCTAGGGCACGAATTACGAGGTAGACACGAACTACGAGGTACATCACGTATTTCAAGACTAAGGCACATACTTCAAGATAAGTGCATGAATTCTAATTCTAACACACGCAACCCTAGGTGAATGAACGTAGACCAAAATAAGGCACGTAATTCAATGCAGTGTACATAATTCAAGACACGACTCTTAAACCTAGGTTAAAGCGCGCAGTTCAAGGTTAATGCACACGAACCGAACAGACACACGCAAATCGAGGTCTCGCACGTAAATTAAGGTCATGGGACGTTTATCTAGGTATCGCACGTATATCGAGGATTAGGGCACACAATTCTAGGTTAAGGCATGTATAACGAGGCATACACGAAAACCAAGACAGGGCACGTAATCCAAGGTCGGTCATACCGTTCTGGGTCTAAGGCACGCAAATCGAGGTAAGGCACGCACGGGGTTGGGCCTCACACACATCATACCGTTGGAAAGCTCTACGAGAGCTCTACGACAGAGGCAGCCAGCTTGCTCGCTGTGCCCATTTTTGGAGCCCAAAATTGAACGTTTTCATAAGTTTTCGGCCACTTTTCTTCTTTTGCTCTGTTTTTCCGTCCCGGATCGTAGGCCGTGAGCTATTACAAGGACGACAACGTTACTCGCGGGACATTAGGGGGCCCTATAACGCGTCGATATCACGTCTTGCGAGGATGCTGCGTTGTTAAAGTGGATGGGTTGTCGTTAAGCCCATTGGGCCTTTTGAATGGGCCATCTCTCTACGTTGGGACTAGGAGCCGTTAACAAATAAAGGAATTGTGCCCTCAACATGACGGGTGCGATCATACCAGCTCTAATCCACCGGATCCCATTAGAACTCCGAAGTTAAGCGTGCTTGGGCGAGAGTAGTACTAAGATGGGTGACCCCCTGGGAAATCCTCGTGTTGCACCCCCCTTTTCAATTTTTTTTGCCCTAGTTAGGGTTGCCAAGATACTTTTTCCTCCAAATTTCTATTACCGAATCCCACAGCACCTTGGGCAAGACAACTTCGCTTCACGTAGAGGCTGGGCCCGCAAACTGAGGGCGTAGGACTTGTGACCAGGTCTTTGTCGCTTTGGTGCCCATAACTTTTGATCTGTAAGGACTTACACGGTGCACAGCATACCGTTGGAAAGCTCTCCGAGAGCTCTACAACAAAGGCAGCTAGCCTGCTCGCTTTGCCCATTTTTGGAGCCCAAAATTGAACGTTTTCATCAGTTTTCGGCCACTTTTCTTCTTTTGGTCTGTTTTTCCGTCCCGGATCGTACATCGTGAGCTGTTAAAAGGATGACAACGGTACTCGCGGGACATTAGAGGGCCCTACAATGCGTCGATATCACGTCTTGAGAGGATGCTGCGTTGTTGAAGCGGATGGGTTGTCGTTAAGCCCATTGGGCCTTTTGAATGTGCCATCTCTCTACGCTGGGATTGTGAACCGTTAACACGTAAAGGAATTGTGCCCTCAACATGACGGGTGCGATCATACCAGCACTAATGCACTGGATCCCATAAGAACTCCGAAGTTAAGCGTGCTTGGGCAAGAGTAGTACTAGGATGGGTGACCCCATGGGAAGTCCTCGTGTTGCACCCCCATTTTCAATTTTTTTTACCCTCGTTAGGGTTGCCAAAATACTTTATCCGCCAAATTTCAATTACCGAATCCCACAGCACCTTAGGCAAGACAACTTTGCTTCACGTAGAGGCTGCGCCCGCAAACCGAGGGCGTAGGGCTTGTGACCAGGTCTTTGTCGCTCTTGTGCCCATAACTTTTGATTCGTAAGGACTTACGTGGCGCAAAGCATACCGTTGGAAAGCTCTCCGAGAGCTCTACGACGGAGGCAGCCAGCCTGCTCGCTGTGCCCATTTTTGGAGCCCAAAATCGAATGCTTTCATCAATTTTTGACCACTTTTCTTCTTTTGCTATGTTTTTCCGTCCCGGATCGTACGTCGTGAGCTATTAAAAGAACGACAACGTTACTCGCGGGACATTAGAGGACCCTACAACGCGTCAATATCACGTCTTGTGAGGACGTTGCACTGTTGAAGCGGATAGGTTGTCGTCAAGCCCATTGGGCCTTTTGAATGGGCCATCTCTCTAGGCTGGGACTGTGAACCGTTAACACATAATGGAATTGTGCCCTCAACATGATGCGTGCGATCATACCAGCACTATTGCACTGGATCCCATCAGAACTCCGAAGTTAAGCGTGCTTGGGCGAGAGTAGTACTAGGATGGGTGACCCCGTGGGAAGTCCTCGTGTTGCACCACCCTTTTCAATTTTTTTTGCACTGGTTAGGGTTGCCAAGATACTTTATCCACCACATTTCTTTTACCGAACACCACGGCACCTTGGGCAAGAAAAGTTCGCTTCACGTAGAGGCTGGGCCCACAAACCGAGGGCGTAGGGCTTGTGACCAGGTCTCTATCGCTCCGGTGCCCATAACTTTTGATCCGTAAGGAGTTACGCAGCGCACAGCATACCGTTGGAAAGCTCTCCAAGAGCTCTACAATGGAGGGAGCCAGCCTGCTCGCTGTGCCCCTTTGTGGCGTCCAAAATCGAATGTTTTCATCAATTTTCGACCACTTTTCTTCTTTTGCTCTGTTTTTCCATCCCGGATCGTACGTCGTGAGCTATTAAAAGGACGACAACGTTACTCGTGGGACATTAGAGCGCCCTACAAAGCGTCGATATCACGTCTTGCGAGGACGCTGCGTTGTTGAAGTGGATGGGTTGTCGTTAAGCCCATTGGGCCTTTTGAATTGGCTATCTCTCTAGGCTGGGTCTGTGAACCTTTAACACATAAAGGAATTGTGCCCTCAACATGAGGGGCACGATCACACCAGCACAATTGCATCGGATCCCATTAGAACTCCGAAGTTAAGTGTGCTTGGGCGAGAGTAGTACTAGGATGGGTGACCCCCTGGCAAGTCCTCGTGTTGCACCCCCCTTTTCAATTTTTTTTTGCCCTGGTTAGGGTTGCCAAGATACTTTATCCTCAAAATTTCTATTACCGAATCCCACGGCACCTTGGGCAAGACAACTTCGCTTCACGTAGAGGCTGGGCCAGCAAACAGAGGACGTAGGGCTTGTGACTAGGTCTCCGTCGCTCCGGTGCCCATAACTTTTGATCTGTAAGGACTTACACGGTGCACAGCATACCGTTGAAAAGCTCTCCGAGAGCTCTACGATGGAGGCAGCCAGCCTGCTCTCTGTGCCCATTTTTGGAGCCCAAAATAGAATGTTTTCATCAATTTTTGGCCCATTTTCTTCTTTTGCTCTGTTTTTCCGTCCCAGATCGTACGTCGTGAGCTATTAAAAGAACGACAACTTTACTCGCGGGACATTAGAGGGCCCAACAATACGTCGATATCACGTCTTGCGAGGACGCTGCATTGTTGAAGCGGATGGGTTGTCGTTAAGCCCATTTGGCCTTTTGAATTGGCCATCTCTCTACGCTGGGATTGTGAACCGTTAACACATAAAGGAATTGTGCCCTCAACATGACGGGTGCGATCATACCAGCACTAATGCACCGGATCTCATTAGAACTCCGAAGTTAAGCTGCTTGGCCGAGAGTAGTACTAGGATGGGTGACCCCCTTGGAAGTCCTCGTGTTGCACACCCCTTTTCAATTTTTTTTGCCCTGGTTAGGGTTGCCAAGATACTTTATCCACCAAATTTCTATTACCAAATCCCACGGCACCTTAGGCAAGACAACATCGCTTCACGTAGAGGCTGGGCCTGCAAACCGAGGGCGTAGGGCTTGTGACCTGGTGTCCGTCGCTCAGGTGCCCATAACTTTTGATCCGTAAGGAGTTACGTGGCGCACAATATACCGTTGGAAAGCTCTCCAAGAGCTCTACGATGGAGGCAGCTAGCCTGCTCGTTGTGCCATTTTTGGAGCCCACAATCGAATGTTTTCATCAGTTTTTGACCACTTTTCTTCTTTTGCTCTATTTTTTCGTCCCGCATCGTACGTCGTGAGCTATTAAAAGGATGACAACATTACTCGCGGGACATTAGAGGGCCTTGCAACGCGTCGATATTACGTCTTGCGAGGATGCTGCGTTGTTGAAGCGAATGGGTTGTCGTTAAGCCGATTGGGCCTTTCGAATGGGCCATCCCTCTACGCTGGGACTGTGAACCGTTAACACATAAAGGAATTGGGCCCTCAACATGACGAGTGCAATCACACCAGCACTAATGCACCGGATCCCATCAGAACTCCGAAGTTAAGCGTGCTTGGCAAGAGTAGTACTAGGATGGGTGACCCCCTGGGAAGTCCTCGTGTTGCACCCCCTTTTCAATTTTTTTTGCCCTAGTTAGGGTTGCGAAGATACTTTATCCACCAAATTTCTATTACCAAATCCCACGTCACCTTGGGCAAGACTACTTTTCTTCACGTAGAGGCTGGGCCTGCAAACCGAGGGCGTAGGGCTTGTGACCAGGTCTCCATCGCTCTGGTGCCCATAACTTTTGATCCGTAAGGACTTACGCGGTGCACAGTATATCGTTGGAAAGCTTTCCGAGAGCTCTACGACAGAGTCCGCTAGCTTGCTCGCTGTGCCTCTTTTTGCAGCCCAAAATCGAACGTTTTCATCAGTTTTTTACCACTTTTTTTCTTTTGCTCTGTTTTTCCGTCCTGGATCGTACGTCGTGAGCTATTAAAAGGACGACAACGTTACTCGCGGGACACTAAAGGGCCCTACAATGCGTAGATTTCACGTCTTGCGAGGATGCTACGTTGTTGAAGCGGATGGGTTGTTGTTAATCCCATTGGGCTTTTTGAATGGGCCATCTCTCTTGGCTGGGACTGTGAACCGTTAACACAAAAAGGAATTATGCCCTCAACATGATGGGTGAGATCATACCAGCACTAATGCATCGGATCCCATCAGAACTCCAAAGTTAAGCGTGCTTGGGCGAGAGTAGTACTAGGATGGGTGACCCCCTGGGAAGTCATCGTGTTGAACCCCCTTTTCAATTTTTTTTGCCCTGGTTAGGGTTTCCAAGATACTTTATCCTCCAAATTTTTATTACCGAATCCCACGGCACCTTAGGCAAGACAACTTCGCTTCACGTAGAGGCTGGGCCCGCAAACGGAGGGCATAGGGCTTATGACCAGGTCTCCGTCGCTCCGGTGCCCATAACGTTTGATCGATAAGGACTTACGTGGCGCACAGCATACCGTTGGAAAGCTCTCCTAGAGCTTTACGACGGAGGCAGCTAGCATGCTCGCTATGCCTATTTTTGTAGCCGAAAATCGAACATTTTCATCAATTTTCAGCCACTTTTCTTTCTTTTGCTCTATTTTTCCATCCCGGATCGTATGTCGTGAGCTATTAAAAGGACGACAACGTTACTCGCAGGACATTAGAGGGCCCAACAATGCGTCGATATCACGTCTTGCGAGGATGCTGCGTTGTTGAACCGGATGGGTTGTCGTTAAGCCCATTGGGCCTTCTGAATGGGCCATCCCTCTACGCTGGGACTGTGAACCGTTAACACATAAAGGAATTGTGCCCTCAACATGACGCATGCGATCATACCATCACTAATGCACCGGATCCCATCAGAACTCCAAAGTTAAGCGTGTGCTTGGGCGAGCGTAGTACTAGGATGGGTGACCCCTTGGGAAGTCCTCTTATTGTACCCCCCCTTTTCAATTTGTTTTGCCCTGGTTAGGGTTGCCAAGATACATTATACTCCAAATTTCTATTACCGAATCCCACGGCACCTTGGGCAAGAGAACTTCACTTCACGTAGAGGCTGGGCCCGTAAACCGATGGCGTAGGGCTTGTGACTAGGTCTTCGTCGCTCCGGTGCCCATAACTTTTGATCCGTAATGACTTACGCGGTGCACAGCATACCGTTGGAAAGCTCTCCGAGAGCTCTATGATGGATGTAGCTAGATTGCTCGCTGTGCCCATTTTTGGAGCCCAAAATCGAATGTTTTCATCAGTTTTCGGCCACTTTTCTTCTTTTGCTCTGTTTTTTTGTCCCGGATCGTACGTCGTGAGTTATTAAAAGGACGACAATGTTACTTGCGGGACATTAGGGGGCCCTACAACGCGTCGATATCACGTCTTGCGAGAACGCTGCGTTGTTGAAGCGGATGGGTTGTCCTTAAGCCCATTGGGCCTTCGGATTGGGCCATCTCTCTATGCTGGGACTGTGAACCGTTAACACATAAAGGAATTGTGCCCTCAACATGACGGGTGCGATCATACCACACTAATGCACCGGATCCCATCAGAACTCCGAAGTTAAGCGTGCTTGGGAGAGAGTAGTACTAGGATGGGTGACCCCCTGGGAAATCCTCGTGTTGCACCCCTCTTCTCAATATTTTTTGCCTTGGTTAGGGTTGCCAAGATACTTTATCCACCAAATTTCTATTACCGAATCTCATAGCACCTTGGGCAAGACAACTTCGCTTCACATAGAGGCTGGGCCCACAAACCGAGAGCGTGGGGCTTGAGACCAGATCTCCGTGCCTCCGGTGGCCATAACTTTTGATCCGCAAGGATTTACGCGGCGCACAGCATACTGTTGGAATGCTCTCCAAGAGCTCTACAATAGAGGGAGCCAGCCTGCTCGATGTGCCCTTTTTTGGAGCCCAAAATCGAACGTTTTCAACAATTTTTGGCCACTTTTCTTCTATTGCTCTGTTTTTTCATCCCGGATCGTACATCGTGAGCTATTAAAAGGACGACAATGTTATTCGCGGGACATTAGAGGGCCCTACAACGTATCGATATCACGTCTTGTGAGGACGCTACGTTGTTGAAGCGGATGCGTTGTCGTTAAGCCCATTGGGCCTTTTGAATGGGCCGTCTCTCTAGGCTGGGACTGTGAACAGTTAACACATAAAGTAATTGTGCCCTCAACATGACGAGTGCGATCATACCAGCACTATTGTACCGGATCCCATCAGAACTCCGAAGTTAAGCGTGCTTGGGCGAGAGTAGTACTAGGATAGGTGACCCCCTGGGAAGTCCTCGTGTTGTACCCCCATTTTCAATTTTTTTCCCTAGTTAGGGTTGCCAAGATAATTTATCCACCAAATTTCTATTACCAAATCCCACGGCACCTTGGGCAAGACAACTTCGCGTCACGTAGAGGCTGGGCCCATAAACCGAGGGCGTAGGGCTTGTGACCAGGTCTCCATCGCTTTGGTGCCCATAACTTTTGATCAGTAAGGACTTATGCGGCACACAGCAAACCGTTGGAAAGCTCTCCGAGAGCTCTACGATGGAGGGAGCCAGCCTGCTCGTTCTGCCTATTTTTGGAGCCCAAAATTGAACGTTTTCATCAGTTTTCCGCCACTTTTCGTCTATTGCTTTGTTTTTTCGTCCCGGATCGTACATCGTGAGCTATTAAAAGGACGACAACGTTACTCGCAGCACATTAGAGGACCCTACAACTCGTCGATATCACGTCTTGCGAGGACGCAGCGTTGTTGAAGCAGATGGGTTGTCGTTAAGCCAATTGGGCCTTTTCAAAGAGCCATCTCTCTAGGCTGGGACTGTGAACCGTTAACACATAAAGGAATTGTGCCCTCAACATGACGGGTGCGATCATAGCAGCATTAATGCACCGGATCCCATCAGAACTCTGAAGTTAAGCCTGCTTGGCGAGAGTAGTACTAGGATGGGTGACCCCCTGGGAAGTCCTCATGTTGCACCCCCCTTTTCAATTTTTTTTGCTCCGGTTAGGGTTGCCAAGATACTTTATCCACCAAATTTCTATTACTGAATCCCACGGCAGCTTGGGCAAGACAACTTTGCTTCACGTAGAGGCTGGGCCCGCAAACCGAGGGCATAGGGCTTGTGACCAGGTCTACGTCGCTCTGGTGCCCATAATTTTTGATCCGTAAGGACTTACGCAGCGCACAGCATACCGTTCGAAAGCTCTCCGAGAGCTCTACGACGGAGGCAGCCAACATGCTCGCTGTGCCCTTTTTAGAGCCCAAAATCGAACGTTTTCATCAGTTTTCGGCCACTTTTCTTCTTTTGCTCTGTTTTTGCGCCACGAATCGTACGTCGTGTGCTATTAAAAGGACGACAACTTTACTCGCGGGATATTAGAGGGCCCTACAACACGTCGATATCACGTCTTGCGAGGACGCTGTGTTGTTGAAGTGGATGGGTTGTGGTTATGCCCATTGGGCCTTTTGAATGGGCCATCTCTCTGGGCTGGGACTGTGAACCGTCAACACATAAAGGATTTGTGCCCACAACATGAAGGGTGCGATCATACCAGCACTAATGCACCAGATCCCATCAGAACTCTGAAGTTAAGCATGGTTGGGCGAGATTAGTACAAGGATGGGTGACCCCCTGGGAAGTCCTCGTGTTGCACCCCCCTTTTCAATTTATTTTTCCCCGGTTAGGGTTGCCAAGTTACTTTATCCTCCAAATTTCTATTACCGAATCCCACGGCATCATGGGCAAGACAACTTCGCTTCACGTATAGGCTAGGCCCGCAAATCGAGGGCGTGGGGCTTGTGACCAGGTCTTCGTCGCTCCGGTGCCCATAACTTTTGATCTATAAGGACTTACACGGCGCACAGCATACCGTTGGAAGCTTTCCGAGAGCTCTACGATGCAGGTAGCTAGCCTGCTCGCTATGTCTGTTTTTGGAGCTGAAAATAGAACATTTTCATCAATTTTCTGCCACTTTTCTTCTTTTGCTCTTTTTTTTCGTCCTGGATCGTACATCGCGAGCTATTAAAAGGACGACAACGTTACTCGCCGGACTTTAGAGGGCCCTATAATGCATCGATATCATGTCTTGCGTGGATGTTGTGTTGTTGAAGCGGATGGGTTGTCGTTAAGCCCATTGGGCCTTTTGAATGGGACATCCCTCTAGGCTGGGACTGTGAACCATCAGCACATAAGGGCTTTGCACCCTCAACATTAAGGGTGCGATCAAACCAGCACTAATTCACCGGATCCCATCAGAACTTCGAAGTTAAGCGTGCTTGGGCGAGCGTAGTACTGGGATGGGTGACCCCTTGGGAAGTCCTCGTGTTGCACCCCCATTTTTATTTTTTTTGCCCTGGTTAGAGTTGCCAAGATACATTATACTCCAAATTTCTATTACCGAATCCCACGGAAACTTGGGCAAGGCACCTTCGCTTCACGTAGAGGCTGGGCCCATAAACCGAGGGCGTAGGGCTTGTGACTAGGTCTCTGTCGCTTCGGTGCCCTTAACTTTTGATCCGTAAGTAGTTACGCGACGTATAGCATACTGTTGGAAAGCTCTCCGAGAGCTCTTATACGGAGGTAGCAAGCCTGCTTAGTTGTGCCCGTTATTGGAGCCCAAAATCGAACGTTTTCATTAGTTTCAAACCACTTTTCTTCTTTTGCTCTATTTTTTCATCCCGGATCGTACGTCGTGAGTTGTTAAAAGGACGACAACCTAACTCACGGGACATTAGAGGGCCCTACAATGCATCGATATCACGTCTTGCGAGGACGCTGCGTTGTTGAAGCGGATAGGTTGTCATTAAACCCATTAGGCCTTTTGAATGGGCCATCTCTCCAGGTTGGGACTGTGAACCGTTAACACATAAAGGAATTGTGCCCTCAACATGAGGGGTGCGATCATACTAACACTAATGCACCGGATCCCATCAGAACTCCGAAGTTAGGCATGCTTGGGCGAGAGTAGTACTAGGATGGGTGACCCCCTGGGAAGTCCTCATGTTGCCCCCCTCTTTTCAATGTTTTTTGCCCTAGTTAGGGTTGCCAAGATACTTTATCCTCCAAATATCTATTACCGAATCCCACGGCACCATGGGCAAGACAACTTCGCTTCACGCAGAGGCTGGGCCGGCAAACCGAGGGCGTAGGGCTTTTAACCAGGTCTCCGTCGCTCCGGTGCCCATAACTATTGATCCGTAAGGGCTTACACGGCGCAAAGCATACCGTTGGAAAGCTCTCCGAGAGCTCTACGACGGAGGCAGATAGCTTGCTCGTTGTGCCCCTTTTTGGAGCCAAAAATTGACTGTTTTCACCAATTCTCTACCACTTTTCTTCTTTTGATCTATTTTTCCGTCCCTGATCGAATGTCGTGAGCTATTAAAAGGACAACAACGTTACTTGCGGGACATTATAGGGCCCTATAATGCTTCAATATCACGTCTTGCGAGGATACTACATTATTGAAGTGGATGGGTTGTTGTTAAGCCCATTGGACCGTTTGAATGGGCCATATCTCTACGCTGGGATTGTGAACCGTTAACACATAAAGGAATTGTGCCCTCAAATGACGGGTGCGATCATACCAGCACTAATGCACCGGATCCAATCAGAACTACGAAGTTAAGCGTGCTTGGGCGAGTGTAGTACTAGGATAGGTGACCCATTGGGAAGTCCTCGTGTTGTACCCCCCTTTTCAATTTTTTTTGCCCTGGTTAGGGTTGCCAAGATACTTTATCCTCCAAATTTCTATTACCGAATCCCACGGCAGCTTGGGCTAGACAACTTCACTTCACGAAGAGGCTGGGCCCACAAACCGAGGGAGTAGGGCTTATGACCAGGTCTCCGTCACTCCGGTGCCCATAACTTTTGATCCGTGAGGACTTACGCGGCGCACAGCATACCGTTGGAAAGCTCTACGAGAGCTCTAAGACAGAGGCAGCTATCCTGCTTGCTATGCCCATTTTTGGGGCCCAAAATCGAACGTTTTCATCAGTTTTCGACCACTTTTCTTCTTTTGCTATGTTTTTCAGTCCCGGATCGTACGTCGTGAGCTAATAAAAGGACGACAACGTTACTCAAAGGACATTAGAGGGCCCTACAATACGTTGATATCAAGTCTTGCGAGGACGCTGCATTGTTGAAGCGTATGGGTTGTCGTTAAGCACTTTGGGCCTCTTGAATTGGCCATCTCTCTAGGTTGGGACTGTGAACCGTTAACACATAAAGGAATTGTGCCCTCAACATGATGGGTGCGATCATTCCAGCACTAATGGACCGGATCCCATCAAAACTCCGAAGTTAAGCGTGCTTGGGCGATAGTAGTACTAGGATAGGTGACCCCCTGGGAAGTTCTCGTGTTGCACCCCCCTTTTCAATTTTTTTTGCCCTGGTTAGGGTTGCCAAGATACTTTATCCACCAAATTTCTATTACAGAATCCCACGGCACCTTGGACAAGACAACTTCGCTTCACGTAGAGGCTGGGCCCGCAAACCGAGGGCGTAGGGCTTGTGACCAGGTCTCCGTCGCTCCGGTGCCCATAACTTTTGATCTGTAAGGACATACACGGCGCACAGCATACCGTTGGAAAGCTCTCCGAGAGCTCTTCGATGGAAGCGGCTAGCCTGCTCGCTATGACCATTTTTGGAGCCCAAAATTGAAAGTTTTCATCTATTTTCGGCCACTTTTCTACTTTTGCTCTGTTTTTTCGTCCCAGATCGTACGTCGTGAGCTATTAAAAGGACGACAACTTTACTTGCGGGACATTAGAGGGCCCTACAATGCGTCGATATCACGTCTTGCGAGGATGCTACGTTGTTGAAGCGGATGGGTTGTCGTTAAGCCCATTGGGCCTTTTGAATGGGCCATCTCTCCACTCTGGGACTGTGAACCGTTAACACATAAAGGAATTGTGCCCTCAACATGACGGGTGCGATCATACCAGCAGTAATGCACCGAATCCCATCAGAACTCCGAAGTTAAGCATGCTTGGGCGAGAGTAGTACTAGGATGGGTGACCCATTGGGAAGTCCTCGTGTTGTACCCCCCTTTTCAATTTTTTTTGCCCTGGTCAAGGTTGCCAAAATACTTTATCCTCAAAATTTCTATTACCGAATCCCACGGCACCTTGGGCAAGACAACATCTCTTCACGTAGAGGTTGGGCCCGCAAACCGAGGGCGTAGAGCGTGTGGCCAGGTCTCCGTCGCCCCGGTGCCCATAACTTATGATCCGTAAGTACTTACGCGGCGTACAGCATACCGTTGGAAAGCACTCCGAGAGCTTTACGACGGAGGAAGCTAGCTTGCTTGCTGTACCCTTTTTGGTGCCCAAAATCGAACGTTTTCATCAATTTTCAGCCACTTTTATTCTTTTGCTCTATTTTTTCTTCGTGGATCGTACGTCGTGAGCTATTAAAAGGGCGGCAACGTTAATCGCTAGACTTTAGAGGCCCTACAATGCGTCGATATCTTGTCTTGCGTGGATGCTGCGTTGTTGAAGCGGATGGGTTGTCGATAAGCCCATTGGGCCTTTTGAATAAGCCATCTCTCTAGGTTGGGACTGTGAACCATTAACACGTAAAGGAATTGTGCCCTCAACATGACGGGTGCGATCATACCAGCACTAATGTACCGGATCCCATCAAAACTCCGAAGTTAAGCGTGCTTGGGCGAGAGTAGTGCGATGATGGGTGACCCCCTGGAATGTCCTCGTGTTGCACCCCCCTTTTCAATTTTTTTTGCCCTGGTTAGGGTTGCCAATATACTTTATCCACCAAATTTCTATTACCGAATCCTACGGTACCCTGGGCAAGATAACTTTGCTTTACGTAGAGGTTGGGTGTCACGCCCCAACCCGGCCTATAAAGGTTAGACTAGGGTGTGAACTAAACATTCAGGTAATATCACATACTTAACTGTTTTTGAAGATTTAACACGTAACGTTTTGGCCTAAACTCCAAAATTTTCCAGAAAACCGGCAGCATAATGGCTGTAATTGGGCTCTTTGGTTTGACCTAATTCTCTAAACGCCTCAATTATTCCAATCATTAACCCAATTCCATTAAGTACTCCTATTTGTCACCAACCGATTTGCCTACTAGTTTATCTTGAAGGTCTTGTTTCGTTAATGAGCCTAACATGATAACTATGTCCAGTTTATTTGTTAATTTCCTATCATGCAAGTACCTATTATCCTTTAGTTTGCAAATGAGCACCTAAGTGAAATTAGATAGAATTAACTTAGTTGATTGTTCATCTAGTGGTTTGAATGCCTACGATAACTACAAATTAAGAAAACGAAAGCAAACAACCAAATAAAAGTTCATCCAGGTATAGATAGTACAATCCCAGAATTAGACCCAAATTATACCGGGGTCATTTACATCAATAAACAACGTGCAACATAAAAGAAATAGTCTTCAAGTAGCATAGTTCATAAATAGCCATAATCACGCAAAGCACACAAGACATGCAATCACTCCAAGGAATCATCGTTAGGCACCTCGTCCTCGGGTACCTGTTCTTGATCTTCTTCACCTGAGATGATAAAAAAGGGTGAGTCCTTATGAACTCAACGAGGGGGAACGAGAAATAGGTTTTGAAACTCATTTTCCTATTCAACTTATAAAAATCCTTTTGCAAGCATGAATATATCAATAATACAAGTACAGAAACAGAAATACCAGTCTTTCCTCCCTAAGGTTCTCTAGGAACCAAGCGAGAGTACTTATACACATAGTAAAAATGATACAGTGAGCTTTTGCTCTCAGATCAGTTTCAGAATCAGAAGTTGCGGCCGACTTCAAATCATCCCCAAAAACACGCCAGGTGGGTGTACTCCGGATGTACCCCGAAATCCTACGACCCAACTTTCCAAGGAAGTCTAGCCCCCAAGCGAGAGAGGGAATGGGACCATGGTAGTCACGGGTGCACCGGCAAGCCCGATGCCGCCCGGTGTGCGTGATCGCTACTATGCCGACAGGAAAGGTTGCAACCTTGTATGCAATGCACATTCATGACAGGTAATATCTCACAGTAGGAGGACAACAAAGTAGGTTGCCTCTGGACAGTCATAAGATTGCACATTGACAGCTAAACAAGCAGGGCACGATAGGGCAGAAAATATATCACAGTAGGAGGACAACAAAATAGGTTGCCTCCTGACAGTCATAAGATTGCACATTGACAGGTAAACAAGTAGGGCACGATAAGACATGTAATTTCACTTGAAAGGCATATAGAGTTATATGAAAATTAAACAGGCAGCCATGTAACACATGTAAAACAGGCCATATAACTCATTAAGAAGCCCACGTGATCAAGTGATAAGATTATTCAACGTGCAATGACATCAATCATGGGTTCGGGTGCAAGAAAAGCTTATTTGTCAACATGCAATGGTCAAAATCACATTTGAAGTTATAAGACATTTACGGGCAGCCCACTAAGCATATAATTCCCACACAATATCCAAATGATCAACACTTAGCAAGACTACCTAGTCATTAGGGTTTCCGTTTCATGCTTAACCGTGTGATTAAACCCTAAGTCAACTCAAAATCATTCTCAAGTCATGCATCATTCAATTCAAACATCTTAAAGTACTAAAAACAGTCCACACAACATCCCAACACCACAATTCCAAGCAATTAGTACCACAAGAGAGGTTACAACAATTTTCCAAGCATATAACTAAGTGAAACCTTTACTGCAATAGGCTGTTTTCTCACAATCAATAGGATACTCAAAAAAATCTCCAAATCCAGTGAATAAGATGTCAAATTAAATCTTAAGAAGTTAAATAAAATCAGAAACAAACCTTGCATCAATTGGAGTTCGGGATCATTAGATATAGCCGAAACAGTGGGATAGCACAAAACTGTCCAGATTTGCACACTTTTCCGAAATTGTCGTTTTTGAGGTCCTTAGGGTCAGTTTTAGCCTTGGTTCATTTCTGAAAAAGTTGTCCAGAACTGAAAAATATAGAAGCACACCAAATTTCATGCATTTTGGACATTTTTACTAAGTCAAATATGGTTTGTTCCACAAGTTAAGTGCATCTGCCAAAACCTGCTTCATTTTTCCAGATTTCCAGATTTGGTCACATTTTAGAGATTTGCCATTTTGAGGACCTTAGAGTCAAAATTAGCTTCGGCCTATTTCTGGGAAAAATGTTCAAAACTGTTCAAACTAGTCACCTACCAATGTTCATGAATTTTAAACATCATTTTCCTTGCTAAACATACCTCGAATAGACTGGTCAGAGAGCTGTCAACAATTTCGACTTCACCTAGCATCATTTTCAAGCCAAGATCTTGCCATGCATGGTTGTTTAAGCTTATGAACGACCATATAGCTCAAGTACAGAAGAAAATACACACATTTATGAGCATGCATGTGAAATTTTGAAGAGTTTTCAAAAGTTTTTAACCCTCACCTTAGCAATCAACCACAAAGATGCACAAAAAAACTTGTTGAAGCTTCAAATCTCTTCTTCTTCTTGCTTAACCGAGATTCCAACTTGGTTTCTCTATTTTTCCTAGCCTAGTGATCAATCTCTTAGCACATGCATGAGGTTAGAACAAGAAGAAAAGAAATGGAAGCCAAGAAAACTTACCTAGGCCGAAAATGGTGACTCAAAATGCTTGCATGTGTGTTTCTTGCATCCTAGCTTGCTTGGGTGAGTTTCTTTGCTTGTGGTTTGTCTTGATGCACCTTAGGATGATGAAGATGAGCTAAGAGGTGGAGAGAACTCAGCCAAAACCGAAATGGAGAGAGAGAATGAGAGGGAGAGAGAGAAAATGTGAGAGGAAAGAAGAAATGACAAAAAAATGAAGGCCTTTGCATTGTTCAAGCACTTGGTCGGCCTTGGGCCATTAAACTCTGATTTTTGTGTCTTCAATGTGTGATTTTAAAATGTTTAGCATGGGAAAAGGTGGTTTGGTTGAGCAAGGTAGAAGATTTAGGTGGTTTTGTGCATTTTTTTATGCATTGTGCTAAGTGTTTGTCATAGTTTGTCTAGGAATAATTCTTTATGCATTTGTGTCATTAGAATTGTCATAGGAATGTTGGAAAATTAGGGAATCTAGGTAGAATAAAATATAGAAATGTTTGTTGATGAGTTGAATTATGAATAGAATAATAGATAGCGAAAAATGTAGGAATAGTTTAGTATTATTTTATTGTTAGTGGAGTTTGTAGAGAATTTGAATTAGGAATATAATATTGGTTAGTGGATTATGTAGGATTATTTTATTGTCTAGTGCTTTGTGTAGGATTCTTTCTTGATTAACGTGGTGGCACGGATTCTTAAGTCTAGGGCACGAATTACGAGGTAGACACGAACTATGAGGTAAGACACGAACTACGAGGTACAACACGTATTTCAAGACTAAGGCACATACTTCAAGATAAGTGCACGAATTCTAACGCTAACACACGCGACCCTAGGCGAATGAACGTAGACAGAAATAAGGCACGTAATTCAATGCAATGCACGCAAATCAAGGCACGGCTCTATATCTAGGTTAAGGTACGCAGTTCAAGGTTAGGACACACGAAACGAGGTAATGCACGAAATTCGAAGTCAGGGCACGTAAGCTGAGGAGTAGGGCATATAATTCTAGGTCAAGGCACGAATGACGAGGCATGCACAAAAACAAAGACAAGGCATATAATCCAAGGTCGGTCATTTAATTTTAGGTCTAAGGCACGCAAACCGAGGGCATAGGGTTTGTGACCAAGTCTCCGTCGCTCTGGTGCCCATAAGTTTTGATCCATAATGACTTACGCGGTGCACAGCATACCGTTGGAAAGCTCTCCGAGAGCTCTACGACGAAGGTAGCAAGCTTACTCGCTGTGCCCGTTTTTGGAGCCCAAAATCGAACATTTTCATCAGTTTTCAGCCACTTTTCTTCTTTTGCTTTGTTTTTTCGTCACGGTTCGTACGTTGTGAGCTATTAAAAGGACGACAACGTTACTCGCGGGACATTAGAGGGCCCTACAATGCATCGATATCACATCTTGCGAGGATGCTACGTTGTTGAAGCGGATGGGTTGTCGTTAAGCCCATTGGGCCTTTTGAATGGGCCATCCCTCTACGCTGGGACTGTGAACCACTAACACATAAAGGAATTGTGCCCTCAACATGACGGGTGCGATCATACCAGCACTAATGCCCCGGATCCCATCAGAACTCCGAAGTTAAGCGTGCTTGGGCGAGAACAGTACTAGGATGGGTGACCCCTTGGGAAGTCCTCGTGTTGCACCCCCCTTTTCAAATTTTTTTGCCCTGGTTAGGGTTGCCAAGATACTTTATCCACCAAATTTCTATTACCGAATCCCACGGCACCTTGGGCAAGACAACTTTGCTTCATGTAGAGGCTGGGCTCGTAAACCGAGGGCGTAGGGCTTGTGACTAGGTCTACGTCGCTCTGGTGCCCATAACTTTTGATCCGTCAGGACTTACGCGGCGCACAGCATACCGTTGGAAAGCTCTCCGAGAGCTCTACGACGGAGGTAGCCAGCCTGCTCGCTATGCCCAGTTTTGGAGCCCAAAATCGAACGTTTTCATCAGTTTTCAGCAACTTTTCTTCTTTTGCTCTATTTTTTCGTCCCGGATCGTACGTCGTGAGCTATTAAAAGGATGACAACGTTACTCGCGGGACATTAGAGGGCCCTACAACATGTCGATATCACGTCTTGCGAGGACGCTGCGTTGTTGAAGCGGATGGGTTGTCGTTAAGCCCATTGGGCCTTTTGAATGGGCCATCCATCTATGCTGGGACTGTGAACCATTAACACATAAAGGAATTGTGCCCTCAACGTGATGGGTGCGATCATACTAGTACTAATGCACCGGATCCCATCAGAACTCTGAAGTTAAGCGTGCTAGGGTGAGAGTAGTACTAGGATGGGTGACCCCTTAGGAAGTCCTCGTGTTGCACCCCCCTTTTCAATTTTTTTTGCCCTTGTTAGGGTTGCCAAGATACTTTATCCATCAAATTTCTATTACCGACTCCCACGGCACCTTGGGCAAGACAACTTTGCTTCACGTAGAGGCTGGCCCCGCAAACCGAGGGCGTAGGGCTTGTGACCAGGTCTACGTCGCTCTGGTGCCCATAACTTTTGATCCGTCAGGACTTGCGCGGCGCACATCATACCGTTGGAAAGCTCTCCGAGAGCTCTACGACAGAGGCAGCCAGGCTGTTCGTTGTGCCCATTTTTGGAGCCCAAAATCGAACGTTTTCTTCAGTTTTTTGCCACTTTTCTTCTTTTGCTCTGTTTTTTCGTCCCGGATCGTACGTCGTGAGCTATTGAAAGGACGACAACATTACTCGCGGGACATTAGAGGGCCCTACAATGTGTCGATATCACGGCTTGCGAGGACACTGCGTTGTTGAAGCGGATGGGTTGTCGTTAAGCCCATTGGGCCTTTTTAATGGGCCATCTCTCTAAGCTGGGATAGTGAACCGTTAACACATAAAGGAATTGTGCCCTCAACATGACGGGTGCAATCATACCAGCACTATTGCACCGGATCCCATAAGAACTCCGAAGTTAAGCGTGCTTGGGCGAGAGTAGTACTAGGATGGGTGACCCCCTGGGAAGTCCTCGGGTTGCACCCCATTTTTCAATTTTTTTTGCCCTGGTTAGGGTTGCCAAGATACTTTATCCACCAAATTTCTATTACCGAATCCCACGGAACCTTGGGCAAGACAACTTCGCTTCACGTAGAGGCTGGGCCCACAAACCGAGGGCGTAGGGCTTGTGACCAGGTCTCCATCGCTCCGGTGCCCATAACTTTTGATCCGTAAGGACTTATGCGGCGCACTGCATACCGTTGGAAAGCTCTCCGAGAGCTCTACGATGGAAGGAGCCAGCCAGCTTGCTGTGCCCGTTTTTGGAGCCCAAAATCGAACGTTTTCATCCATTTTCGGCCACTTTTCTTTTATTGCTCTGTTTTTTCGTCCTGGGTCGTACGTCGTGAGCTATTAAAAGGACGACAACGTTACTCGCGGGACATTAGATGGCCCTACAACGCGTCGATATCACGTCTTGCGAGGACGCTGCGTTGTTGTAGCGGATGGGTTGTCGTTAAGCCCATTGGGCCTTTTGAATGGGCCATCTCTCTAGGCTGGTACTGTGAACTGTTAACACATAAAGGAATTGTGCCCTCAACATGACGGGGGTGATCATAGCAGCACTAATGCACCAGATCCCATCAGAACTCTGAAGTTAAGCGTGGTTGGGAGAGAGTAGTACTAGGATGGGTGACCCCCTGGTAAATCCACGTGTTGCACCCCCTTTTTCAATTTTTTTTGCCCTGGTTAGGGTTGCCAAGATACTTTATTCTCCAAATTTCTATTACTGAATCCCACGGCACCTTGGGCAAGACAACTTCGTTTCTCGTAGAGGCTGGGCCCGCAAACCGAGGGCGTAGGGCTTGTGACTAGGTCTCCGTCGCTCCGGTGCCCATAACTTTTGATCTGTAAGGACTTACACAGCTCACAGCATACCGTTGGAAAGCTCTCCGAGAGCTCTACGACGGAGGCAGCCAGCTTGCTCGTTGTGCCCATTTTTGGAGTCCAAAATTTTACGTTTTAATCAGTTTTCGGCCACTTTTCTTCTTTTGCTCTGTTTTTCTGTCCCAGATCATACGTCGTGAGCTATTAAAAGGATGACAAAACTACTCGCGGGACATTTGAGGGCCCTACAACGCGTCGATATCATGTCTTGCGAGGATGCTGCTTTGTTGAAGCGGATGGGTTGTCGTTAAGCCCATTGGGCCTTTTGAATGGGCCATCCCTCTACACTGGGACTGTGAACCGTTAACACAAAAAGGAATTGTGCCCTCCACATGACGGGTGCGATCATACCAGCACTAATGCACCGGATCCCATCAGAACTCCTAAGTTAAGCGTGCTTGGGCGAGAATAGTACTATGATGGGTGACCCCTTGGGAAGTCCTCGTGTTGCAACCCCCTTTTCAATTTTTTTTGCCGCTGTTAGGCTTGCTAAGATACTTTATCCACCAAATTTCTATTATGGAATCCCATGGCACCTTGGGCAAGACAACTTTGCTTCACATAGAGGCTGGGCCTGCAAACCGAGGGCGTAGTGCTTGTGACCAGGTCTACGTCGCTCTGGTGCTTATAACTTTTGATCCGTCAGGACTTACACGGCGCACAGCATACCGTTGGAAAGCTCTCCGAGAGCTCTACGACAGAGGCAGCTAGCATGTTTGTTGTGCCCCATTTTGGAGCCCAAAATTGAACTTTTTCATTAGTTTTCGGCCACTTTTCTTCTTTTGCTCTGTTTTTCCATCCCGGTTCGTACGTCGTGAGCTATTAAAAGGACGACAACATTACTCGCGGGACATTAGAGGGCCCTACAATGTGTCGATATCAAGGCTTGCGAGGACGCTGCGTTGTTGAAGCGGATGGGTTGTCGTTAAGCCCATTGGGCCTTTTGAATTGGCCATCTCTCTAGGCTGGGACTGTGAACAGTTAACACATAAAGGATATGTGCCCTCAACATGACTGGTGCAATCATACGAGCACTATTGCACCGGATCCCATCAGAACTCCGAAGTTAAGCGTGCTTGGGCGAGAGTAGTACTAGGATGGGTGACCCCTTGGGTAGTCCTCGTGTTGCACCCCCTTTTTCAATTTTTTTTGCCCTTGTTAGGGTTGCCAAGACTTTATCCACCAAATTTCTATTACCGAATCCCACGGCACCTTGGGCAAGACAACTTCGCTTCACGTAGAGGCCGGGCCCATAAACCCAGGGCGTAGGGCTTGTGACCAGGTCTCCGTCTCTCCGGTGCCCATAACTTTTGATCTGTAAGGACTTACGCGGCGCACAGCATACCGTTGGAAAGCTCTCCGAGAGCTCTACAATGGAAGGATCCAGCCTGCTCACTGTGCCCCTTTTTGGAGCCCAAAATGGAATGTTTTCATCAGTTTTCGGCCACTTTTCTTCTATTGCTCTGTTTTTCCGTCCCGGATAGTACGTCATGAGCTATTAAAAGGATGACAACGTTACTCGCAGAACATTAGGGGGCCCTACAACCCGTCGATATCACGTCTTGCGAGGACGCTGTGTTGTTGAAGTGGATGGGTAGTTGTTAAGGCCATTGGGCCTTTTGAATGGGCCATCTCTCTAGGCTGGGACTGTGAACCGTTAACACATAATGGAATTGTGCCCTCAACATGACAGGTGCGATCATAGCAGCACTAATGCACCAGATCCCATCAGAACTCCAAAGTTAAGCGTGCTTGGGTGAGAGTAGTACTAGGATAGGTGACCCCCTGGGAAATCCTCGTGTTGCACCCCCATTTTCAATATTTTTTGTCCTGGTTAGGGTTGCCAAGATACTTTATCCTCCAAATTTCTATTACCGAATCCCACGGCACCTTGGGCAAGACAACTTCGCTTCACGTAGATGCTGGGCCCGCAAACCGAGGGCGTAGGGCTTATGAACAGGTCTCCGTCGCTCTGGTGCCCATAACTTTTGATCTGTAAGGACTTACACGATGCACAGCATACCGTTGGAAAGCTCTCCGAGAGCTCTACGACGAAGGTGGCTAGCATGCTCGCTTTGCCCATTTTTGGAGCCCAAAATTGAACGTTTTCATCAGTTTTCGGCCACTTTTCTTCTTTTGCCCTGTTTTTCCGTCCAGGATCGTACGTCGTGAGCTATTGAAAGGACAAAAACTTTACTCGAGGGACATTAGATTGCCCTACAACGTGTCGATATCACGGCTTGCGAGGACGCTGCATTGTTGAAGCGGATGGGTTGTCGTTAAGCCCATTGGGCCTTTTGAATGGGCCATCTCTCTAGGCTGGGACTGTGAACCGTTAACACATAAAGGAATTGTGCCCTCCACATGGCGGGTGCAATCATGCCAGTACTATTGCACCGAATCCTATCAGAACTCCGAAGTTAAGCGTGCTTGGGCGAGAGTAGTACTAGGATGAATGACCCCCTGGGAAGTCCTCGTGTTGCAACCCCCTTTTCAATTTTTTTTTGCCCTGGTTAGGGTTGGCAAGATACTTTATCCTCCAAATTTCTATTACCGAATTCCACGGCACCTTGGGCAAGACTACTTCGCTTCACGTAGGGGCTGGGCCTGCAAACCGAGGGCGTAGTGCTTGTGACCAGGTCTACGTCGCTCTGGTGCTTATAACTTTTGATCCGTCAGGACTTACACGGCGCACAGCATACCGTTGGAAAGCTCTCCGAGAGCTCTACGACAGAGGCAGCTAGCATGTTTGTTGTGCCCCATTTTGGAGCCCAAAATTGAACGTTTTCATCAATTTTCGGCCACTTTTCTTCTTTTGCTCTGTTTTTTCGTCCCGGATCGTATGTCGTGAGCTATTAAAAGGACGACAACGTTACTCGCGGGACATTAGAGGTCCCTACAACGCATCGATATCACGTCTTACGAGGATGCTGCGTTATTGAAGCGGATAGGTTGTCGTTAAGCCCATTGGGCCCTTTGAATGGGCCATCTCTCTACACTGGGACTGTGAACCGTTAACACATAAAGGAATTGTGCCCTCAACATGACGGGTGCGATCATACCAGTACTAATGCACCGGATCCCATCAGAACTCCGAAGTTAAGCATGCTTGGGGGAGAGTAGTACTATGATGGGTGACCCCCTGGAAAGTCCTCGTGTTGCACCCCCCTTTTCAATTTTTTTTGTCCTGGTTAGGGTTGCCAAGATACTTTATCCATCAAATTTCTATTGCCGAATCCCACGGCACCATGGGCAAGACAACTTCGCTTCACGTAGAGGCTGGGCCCGCAAACCGAGCTCGTAGGGCTTGTGACCAAGTCTGCGTCGCTCCGGTGCCCATAACTTTTGATCCGTAAGGACTTACGCGGCGCACAGCATACCGTTGGAAAGCTCTCCGAGAGCTCTACGATGGAGGCAGCTAGCCTGCTTGCTGTGTGGAGGCCCGACCCTGAATAATGTGTATTACCTCGATTTGCATGCCATAGACCAAGAATGATATGACTGACCTTGGATTACGTGCCCTGTCTTAGTTTTCATGCATACTTCGTCGTACGTGCCTTAACCTAGGTTTAAGAGGCATACCTTAATTTATGTGCATTGCATTGAATTACGTGTCGTGAATTGGTCTACATGGATTGACCTAGGGTTGCGTGCGTTAGCATTAGAATCTGTGCATTAGACTTGAAGTACGTGCCTTAGTCTAGAAGTTCGTGTCTTACCTCGTAGTTCGTGTTTACCTCGTGTTTCGTGCCCCATATTGATTTCGGTACGTGCCTCGTAGTGCGTACCCTAGACATAGGAATCCGTGCCACCACGTTAATCAAGAAAGCATCCTACACAAAGCACTAAACTATAAAATAATCCTAATTCAAATCTCTACAAAATCCACTAACAATAAACAATTCAATCTACACAAACACCTAAACATTCTTTATTCTTCATTCTCACCCAAAACCAATGCACCTCAAATTTCACCCTTATTATAATCCATAATATATTAAATAGAGTCTGAAATTTCAGCAATTTGCAAGCCCTTGGCTGACCACTAAGTGCATTTAGTCTAGCATTGCATAATTTATTCATAATCCTAGACAAACTATGACAAAACCTTACACAATTCATAAAAAATTGCCCAAAACCACCTCAATTTCCTCTCATTTTCGACCAAACCACTCATGGCCCATGCTAACATTTTAAATTCCACCTTGAAGACACAAAAATCTGATTCACCAAGCTCAAGGCTGAACATGCTCATCAAAAATTGCAAAAGGCTTTATTCCTTGTCATATTTTTTGTCACATTCTCTCATTTCCTTCAAACTTCTCTCTCTCCCTCTCATTCTCTCTCTCCATTTCGGTTCTCGGCTGAGTTCTCTACCTCCTTGGCTTTTCTTCTTCACATCTTGGTTGAGCAAAGTCGAGTAGCCATCAAGAAACCCAAACAAACAAGCTAGAGTTCGAAATCACTCATGCATGTGCATTGAAGCTTCATTTTCGGCCTAGGTGAGTTACTAAGCATCCATTTCTTTTCTTCAAGTTCTAACTACATGCATGCACTAAGAGATTGATCATTAATCTAGGAAAAATAGAGAAAAACTAGTGAGGTTCTCGGCTAAGCAAGGAAAAGGAGAAGATTTGAGCTTCAACAAAGGGTCTTAAGCATTTTGTGGTTGATTGCTAAGGTGAGGGTTAAACCCTTTTGAAAACTCTTCAAAATTTCACATGCATGCTCATAAATGTTTCTATTTGCTTCTGTACTTGAGTTATATGGTCGGTCATGAGCTTAAACAACCATGCATGGCAAGATCTTGGCTTGAAAATGATGCTAGGTGAAGTCGAATTTATGTGACAGCTCTCTGACCAGTCTGTTCGAGGTACGTTTAGCTAAGCAAATGATGTTGAAAATGCTCGAAAATTGGTAAGTGACTAGTTTGGACAGTTTTGGAAATTTTTCCCAGAAATGGACCAAAGCTAATTTTGACTCTAAGGTCCTCAAAATGGCAAATCATTAAAATGTGACCAAATCTGGGAATCTGGAAAAATGAATCAGGTTTTGGCAGATGCAGTGACCTTGTGGAACGAACCATGTTTGACTTAGTAAATGTTGTCCAAAATGTATGAAATTTGGTGTGATGCTAGATTTTTCAGTTCTGGACAATTTTGTCAGAAATGGAACAAATCTAAAACTGATTCTAAGGACCTCAAAAACGTCAATTTATGAAAAGTGTACAAATCTGGACAGTTTTGTGCTACCTCACTGTTTCGGCCATAACTAATGATTCTGAACTCCAATTGATGCAAGGTTTGTTTCTGAGTTTAGTTAACTTCTTAAGCTTTAAATTGAAATCTTATTCACTGAATTTGGAGATTGTTTTCTTACCCTATTGATTGTGAGAAAACAGCCTATTGCAGTGAGTGTTTCACTTAGCTATATACATGGTAAACTATTGTAACCTCTCTTGTGGTACTAATTGCTTGGAATTGTGATGTTGGAATATTGCGTGGACTGTTTTGAGTACTTGAGGATGTTTGAATTGAATGATGTATGACTCGGGAATGATGTTGAGTTGACTTAGGGCTTGAACACACGATTATGCATGAAACGGAAACCCTAATGGCTAAGTAGTCTTACTAAGTGTTAATCATTGGATATTGTGTGGAAACTGTACATTGCGTGGGCTGCCCGTAAATGTGTTATAACTTCAATTATGGTTTTGACCATTGCATGTTGTCAAATAAGCTTGTCTTGCTACCGAACCCACGTAAATGTTGTTGAATGTCGAATAATTCGTATCACTTGATTATATGAGCTTTTTAATGAGTTATATGGCCTATTTTACATGTGTTACATGGCTGCCCGTTTGATGTTCATATGACTCTATATGCCTTTCAAGTGAAATTACTTGTCTTATCGTGCCTCGTTTGATTACTTGACAACGTGCAATCTTATAATTGCTTGGAGGCGACCTACTTTGTTGTCCTCCTAATGTGATATGTTAAATGTTATAAATGTGTATTGCATACGAGGTTGCAACCTTTCAGTGTGGCATGGTAGTGTTTCACGCACGCCGGGCGGCATCGGGCTTGCTGGTGTTACCGTGACTATCATGGTCCAATTCCCTCTCTCACTTGGCATTTCACCCTAGGAGAGTTGGGTCGTAGGATTTCGGGGTACATACGGAGTACACCCACCTGGCGTGTTTTGGGGATGAATTAAAGTCGGCCACAACTCTTGTTACTTGACTTGATCTGAGAGCAAATGCTCACCGTATCCTTGAAATGATTGGTAATTGTATCCGTTTCTCGATTTGTTTCTTATAATCGCTTACCATATTATTTGTAATATGTGACATGTTTTACAAAGGGGTTTTCATAAATTGAACCGGAAAATGAGTCTCAAAACGTATTTCTCGTTCCCCCTCGCTGAGTTCATAAGGACTCACCCTCTTTTATCATCTCAGGTGAAGAAGATCAATAACAGGTACCCAAGGACGATGTGCCTAACGATGATTCCTTGGAGTGATTTCCTCTCTTGTGTGCTTTGCATGATTGTGGCTATTTGTGAACTATGCCACTTGAAGACTATTTCTTTTATGTTGCTCGTTGTTTATTGATGTAAATGACCCCGTTGTAATTTGGGTCTAATTATGGGATTGTACTATCTGTAACCGGATGAACTTTTATTTGGTTGTTTGCTTTCGTTTTCTTAATTAGTAGTTATCGTAGGCATTCAAACCACTAGATGAATAATCAACTAAGTTAATTCTATCTAATTTCACCTAGGTGCTCATTTGCAAACTAAAGGATAATAGGTACTTGCATGATAGGAAATTGACAAATAAACGGGACATAGTTATCATGTTAGGCTTATTAACCAAATGAGACTTTCAAGATAAACTAGTAGGCAAATCGGTTGGTGACAAATAGGAGTCCTTAATGGAATTGGATTAATGATTGGAATAATTGAGGCGTTTCGAGAATTAGGTCAAACCAAAGAGCCCAATTACAGCCGTTATGCTGCCGGTTTACCGAAAAATTTTGGAGTCTAGGATTAAATATTAAGTGTTAAACCTCCTTGAGCGATTAAGTACGTGGAAGGACTTGAATGTTTAGTTCACACCCTAGTCTAACCTTATAGGCCGGGTTGGGGCTTGACACTGTGCCCGTTTTTGGAGCCCAAAATCGAACGTTTTCATCAGTTTTTGGCCAACTTTCTTCTTTTGCTCTGTTTTTTCATCCCGTATCATACGTTGTGAGCTATTAAAAGGACGACAACGTTACTCGCGGGACATTAGAGGGCCCTACAACGCGTCGATATCACGTCTTGCAAGGACGCTGCGTTGTTGAAGTGGATAGGTTGTCGTTAAGCCCATTGGGCCTTTTGAATAGGCCATATCTCTAGGCTGGGACTGTGAACTATTAACACATAAAGGAATTGTGCCCTCAACATGACGGGTGTGATCATACCAGCACTAATGCACCGGATCCCATCAGAACTCCGAAGTTAAGCGTGCTTGGGCGAGAGTAGTACTAGGATGGTTGACCCCATGGGAAGTCCTCGTGTTGCACCCCCCTTTTCAATTTTTTTTGCCCTGGTTAGGGTTGCCAAGATACTTTATCCTCCAAATTTCTATTACTGAATCCCACGGCACCTTGGGCAAGACAACTTCGCTTCACGTAGAGGCTGGGCCCGCAAACCGAGGGCGTAGAGCTTGTGACCAGGTCTCCGTTGCTCCGGTGCCCATAACTTTTGATCCGTATGGACTTACGTGGCGCACAGCATACCGTTGGAAAGCTCTCCGAGAGCTTTACGACGGAGGTAGCCAGCTTGCTCGCTGTGCCTATTTTTGGAGCCCAAAATTGAACTTTTCATCAGTTTTCGACCACTTTTCTTCATTTGCTCTGTTTTTCCGTCCCGGATCGTACGTCGTGAGCTATTAAAAGGACGACAACATTACTCGCGTGACATTAGAGGGCCCAACAATGCGTCGATATCTCGTCTTGCGAGGATGCTGCGTTGTTGAAGCGGATGGGTTGTCGTTAAGCCCATTGGGCCTTTTGAATGGGCCATCCCTCTACGCTGGGACTGTGAACCGTTAACACATAAAGGAATTGTGCCCTCAACATGACAGGTGCGATCATACCGGCACTAATGCACCGGATCCCATCAGAACTCCGAAGTTAAGTGTGCTTGGGTGAGAGTAGTACTAGGATGGGTGACCCTTTGGGAAGTCCTCGTGTTGCATCCCTCTTTTCAATTTTTTTTGCCCTGGTTAGGGTTGCCAAGATACTTTATCCACCAAATTTCTATTACCGAATCCCACGGCACCATGGGCAAGACAACTTCGCCTCACGTAGAGGCTGGGCCCACAAACCGAGCGCGTAGAGCTTGTGACCAAGTCTCCGTCGCTCCGGTGCCCATAACTTTTGATCCATAAGGAGTTACGAGACGCACAGCATACCGTTGGAAAGCTCTCCGAGAGCTCTACAATGGAGGCAGCTAGCCTGCTTGCAGTGCCCCTTTTTGGAGCCCAAAATCGAATGTTTTCATCAATTTTCGGCCACTTTTATTCTTTTGCTCTATTTTTTCATCCCGGATCGTACGTTGTGAGCTATTAAAAGATGACAACGTTACTCGCGGGACATTAGAGGGCCCTACAATGCGTTGATATCACGTCTTGTGAGGACGCTGCGTTGTTGAAGCAGATGGGTTGTCGTTAAGCCCATTGGGACTTTTGAATAGGCCATCTCTCTAGGCTGCGACTGTGAACCGTTAACACATAAAGGAATTGTGCCCTCAACATGACGGGTGCGATCATACCAGTACTAATGCACCGGATCCCACCAGAACTCCGAAGTTAAGCGTGATTGGGCGAGAGTAGTACTAGGATGGTTGACCCCCTGGCAAGTCCTCGTGTTGCACCCCCCTTTTCAATTTTTTTGCCCTGGTTAGGGTTCCCAAGATACTTTATCCTCCAAATTTCTATTACCGAATCCCATGGCACCTTGGCCAAGACAACTTCGCTTCACGTAGAGGCTGGGCCCGCAAACCGACGGCGTAGAGCTTGTGACCAAGTCTCCGTCGCTCCGGTGCCCATAACTTTTGATACATAAGGACTTACACAACGCACAACATACCGTTGGAAAGCTCTCCGAGAGCTCTACGACGGAGGCAGCCAGCCTGCTCGCTTTGCCTATTTTTGGAGCCCAAAAGTGAACGTTTTCATCAGTTTTCGACCATCTTTCTTCTTTTGCTCTGTTTTTCTGTCCCGGATCGTACATCGTGAGCTATTAAAAAAAAGACAACGTTACTCGCGGGACATTAGAGGGCCCTACAATTCGTTGATATCTCGTCTTGCAAGGATGTTGCGTTGTTGAAGCGGATGGGTTGTCGTTAAGCCCATTGGGCATTTTGAATGGGCCATCCCTCTACGCTGTGACTGTGAACCGTTAACACATAAAGGAATTGTGCCCTCAACATGACGGGTGTGATCATACCAACACTAATGCACCGGATCCCATCAGAACTCCGAAGTTAAGCGTGCTTGGGCGAGAGTAGTACTAGGATGGGTGACCCCTAGGGAAGTCCTCGTGTTGCACACCTCTTTTCAATTTTTTTTGCCCTGGTTAGGGTTGCCAAGATACTTTATCCACCAAATATCTATTACCGAATCCCACGGCACCATGGGCAAGACAACTTCGCTTCACGTAGAGGCTGGGCCCGCAAACTGATCGCGTAGGGCTTGTGACCAAGTCTCCGTCACTCCGGTGCCCATAACTTTTGATCTGTAAGGACTTACACGGCGCACAACATATCGTTGGAAAGCTCTCCGAGTGCTCTACGACAGAGGCAGCGAGCATGCTCGCTTTGCCCATTTTTGGAGCCCAAAATTGAATGTTTTCATAAGTTTTCGGCCACTTTTCTTCATTTGCTATGTTTTTCCGTCCTGGATCGTACGTCGAGAGCTATTAAAAGGATGACAACGTTACTTGCGGGACATTAGAGGCCTTACAACGCGTCGATATCACGTCTTGCGAGGATGCTGTGTTGTTGAAGCGGATGGGTTGTCGTTAAGCCCATTGCGCCTTTTTAATGGGCCATCCCTCTACGCTGGGACTGTGAACCGTTAACACATAAAGGAATTGTGCCCTCAACAAGACGGGTGCGATCATACCAGCACTAATGCACTGGATCCCATCAGACATCCGAAGTTAAGCGTGCTTGGGTGAGAGTAGTACTACGATGGGTGACCCCTTGGGAAGTCCTCGTATTGCACCCCCCTTTTCAATTTTTTTTGCCCTGGTTAGGGTTGCCATGATACTTTATCCACCAAATTTCTATTACCGAATCCCACGGCACCTTGGGCAAGACAACTTCGCTTCACGTAGAGGCTGGGCCCGCAAACTTAGGGCGTAGGGCTTGTGACTAGGTCTCCGTCGCTCCGGTGCCCATAACTTTTGATCCGTCAGGACTTACGCAGCGCACAGTATACCATTGGAAAGCTCTCCGAGAGCTGTACGATGGAGGCAGCCAGCCTGCTCGCTTTGCCCATTTTTGGAGCCCAAAATCGAACGTTTTCATCAGTTTTTGGCCACTTTTATTCTTTTGCTCTGTTTTTCCGTCCCGGATCGTACGTCGTAAGCTATTAAAATGGCGACAACATTGCTCGCTGGACATTAGAGGGCCCTACAATGTGCCGATATCACGTCTTGCGAGGACGCTGCGTTGTTGAAGCGGATGGGTTGTCGTTAAGCCCATTGGGCCTTTTGAATGGGCCATCTCTCTAGGCTGGGACTGTGAACCGTTAACACATAAAGGAATTGTACCCTCAACATGATGGGTGCGATCATACCTGCACTATTGCACCGGATCCCATCAGAACTCCGAAGTTAAGCGTGCTTGGGCGAGAGTAGTACTAGGATGGGTGACCCCCTGGGAAGTCCTCGTGTTGCACCCCCTTTTCAATTTTTTTTGCCCTGGTTAGGGTTGCCAAGATACTTTATCCACCAAATTTCTATTACCGAATCGCACTGCACCTTGGGCAAGACAACTACGCTTCACGTAGAGGCTGGGCCCGCAAACTGAAGGCATAGGGCTTGTGACCAGGTCTCCGTCGCTCCGGTGCCCATAACTTTTGATCCGTAAGGACTTACGCGGGGCACATCATACCGTTGGAAAGTTCTCCGAGAGCTCTACGACAGATTGAGCCACCCTGCTCGCTACGCCCTTTTTGGAGCACAAAATTGAACGTTTTCATCAGTTTTCGGCAACTTTTCTTCTTTTGCTCTATTTTTCCGTCCCAGATCGTACGTCGTGAGCTATTAAAAGGATGACAACGTTACTCGCAGGACATTAGAGGCCCCTACAACGTGTCGATATCATGTCTTGCGAGGACGCTGCGTTGTTGAAGAGGATGGGTTGTCATTAAGCCCATTGGGCCTTTTGAATGGGCTATCTCTATAGGCTGGGACTGTGAACCGTTAACATATAAAGGAATTGTGCCCTTAACATGAGGGGTGCGATCATTCCAGCACTAATGCCCTGGATCCCATCAGAACTCCGAAGTTAAGCGTGCTTGGGCAAGAGTTGTACTAGGATGGGTGACCCCCTGGAAGTCCTCGTGTTGCACCCTCCTTTTCAATTTTTTTTGCCCTGGTTAGGGTTGCCAAGATACTTTATCCTCCAAATTTCAATTATCGAATCCCACGGCACCTTGGGCGAGACAACTTCGCTTCACGTAGAGGCTGGGCCCGCAAACCGAGGGCGTAGGGCTTGTGACTAGGTCTCCGTCGCTCTGGTGCCCATAACTTTTGATCTGTAAGGACTTACAAGGCGCACAGCATACCGTTGGAAAGCTCTCCGAGAGCTTTACGATGGAGGTAGCCAGCCTGTTTGCTGTGCCCATTTTTGGTGCACAAAATTGAACATTTTCATCACTTTTCGACCACTTTTCGTCTTTTGCTCTGGTTTTTTCGTCCTGGATCGTATGTCGTGAGCTATTAAAAGGACGACAGCGTTACTGGCGGGATATTAGAGGGCCCTACAACGCGTCGATATCACGTCTTGCGAGGATGCTGCGTTGTTGAAGCGGATGGGTTGTCGTTAAGCCCATTGGGACTTTTGAATGGGCCATCCCTCTACGCTGGGACAGTGAACCGTTAACACATAAAGGAATGGTGCCCTCATCATGACGGGTGCGATCATACCAGCACTAATGCACCGGATCCCATCAGAACTCCGAGTTAAGCGTGCTTGGGCGAGAGTAGTACTAGGATGGGTGACCCCTTAGGAAGTCCTCGTGTTGCACCCCCTTTTTCAATTTTTTTTGCCCTGGCTAGGGTTGCCAAGATACTTTATCCACCAAATTTCTATTACCGAATCCCACGGCACCTTGGGCAAGACAACTTCGCTTCACGAAGAGGCTGGGCCCACAAACCGAGTGCGTAGGGCTTGTGACCTGGTCTCCGTCGCTCCGGTGCCTATAACTTTTGAACCGTAAAGACTTACGCGGTGCACAGCATACCGTTGGAAAGCTCTCCGAGAGCTCTATGACGGAGGGAGCTAGCCTGCTTGCTTTGTCCTTTTTGGAGCCCAAAATCGAACATTTTCATCAGTTTTTGGCCACTTTTCTTCTTTTGCTCTGTTTTTCCGTCCCGGATCGTACGTCGTGAGCTATTAAAAGGACGACAACGTTACTCGCGGGACATTAGAGGGCCCTACATTTTAGTACTGCCCGAGTGAATCGTATACCTCGAATTATGTGCCTCGGACCGGATCTCATTCTTCAAAGTCGGATCATTAGGAACACATACTCTATCCCTGAATCTGAAGATGCCATTTGCATGTAATTTAAACTCCGACTCTCCCCCTTTTGATTTTTCTTGGATCTTCAAGATGTGAGGATCAGTCTTCTGAGCCTCTCTGATCTGTGTTAGCAACCTTGACTGAATCTGCAAACTAGCAAATCGATTCCCTACCTCAGTAGCTTCTGGTTTCCATGAACAAATTTCTTTCAAAGTCTCCCAATCCTTGATAATCAAGCTTGCAACAGTAGCCTTTCGGCTCAAAGCATCAGCAACAACATTTGCCTTACCTGGCACGTAGTTAATAGAACAGTTATAACCACCCAATAGCTCTAGCCATCTTCGCTGCCTCATATTCAGATCCTTCTGTGAAAACAAATACTTGAGACTCTTGTGGTCAGTAAATATTTCAAATCTGCAACCCCACAAGTAATGACGCCACTTCTTCAAAGCAAACACAACTGCAGCTAACTCCAAATCATGTATAGGGTAATTGACTTCATAAGGTTTCAACTTCCTAGAAGCATAAGCAATCACCTTACCATTCTGCATTAAAACACAGCCCAAACCCTCTTTAGATGCATCACTGTAGACAACGAAGTTCTCTGTTCCCTCAGGTAAAGCTAGTATAGGAGTTGTAGTTAGTCTCTTCTTCAATTCTTGGAAACTGGATTCACACTTGGCATCCCAATTGTAAGCAACTTTCTTCCGAATCAACTGGCTCAAAGGTCCAGAAATTTTGGAGAAGTCTTTAATAAATCTCCGATAGTAACCTGCCAATCCAAGAAAACTCCGAATCTCTGACACCGTCTCAGGTCTCTTCCAAGATGAAACAACTTCAATCTTAGCTGGGTCCACTGAAATTCCTCGATCTAAAATGATATGGCCTAGAAAAGATATCTGATTCAACCAGAACTCGCACTTGCTGAATTTAGCAAAAAGCTTGTTTTCCTGCAAAGTCTGTAGCACAATCTTCAAGTGTTGCTCATGTTCAGCCTCGTTCTTCGAATACACTAAAATGTCGTCAATAAAGATCACGAAAAACTGATCAAGGTAAGGTCAAAAAACCCTCTGCATCAAGTCCATGAATGCGGCTGGTGCATTCGTCAAACCAAACGGCAAAACAACAAATTCATAGTGGCCATATCTAGTCCTGAATGCCGTCTTTGGTATATCGTCACTCCGAATTCTAAGTTGATAGTAACCCTGCCTCAAGTCAAATTTGGAGTAAACACTCGCACCCTGCAACTGGTCAAACAATTCTTCAATCAACGGCAAGGGGTATTTGTTCTTAATCGTGACTTGATTAAGTCCCCTGTAATCAATGCATAACCGAAGCGTGCCGTCTTTCTTTCTCACAAACAACACAGGCGCACCCCACGGTGAAGAACTAGGTTGTATAAACCCTTTCTCAAGCAAGTTCTGAAGCTGAATTTTTAACTCCTGAAGTTCAGCCGATGCCATTCTATAAGGACTCCTAGAAATTGGCGCAGTGCCTGGCACAAGATCAATCACGAACTCAATCTCCCTATCCGGTGGTAAACTCGGTAATTCCTCGGGAAATATACCAGGGAAGTCTCTAACAATCGGAACCTCATTCAAACTCAACTTATCAGTAGGCTGATTGATCAAATAAGCTAAGTAAGCTTCACAACCCTTATTCAACAACTTAGAAGTCTTGATCGCTGATAAAAGTGGAATTCGGGCAGCCCTGCAATTCCCAACAATCTCTAGTACCGGTAGGTCAGGAACCTGAAGATAAACGATCTTTGTTCTACAATCCAACTGAGCATAATACTTTCCCAACCAGTCCATTCCCAAAATGATTTCAAAGTCACGGAATGGCAATATAATTAAATCAGCAGGAAATTTACGGTTCTCAATACATATATCACAAGATTTGTAAATAGATTCAGTAACAAATTTTGCACCCAAAGGAGTACTAACTTCAACTTCATGCGGCAATTTATGAATGCAAACATTCACAGATCGTGCACATGCAGGAGTTATAAATGAATGTGTAGCTCCGGGATCAATCAAAACATTAACTGGCTGAGTATTGAGAAGAAAGGTACCTTCCACTATAGCTGTAGTATCGGGCAGCTTCTCCGCATCTAGTGCAAAGACCCTAGCATGAACTCTCTGTGCTGGACGTGCACCTGCAGCCCTATTCTGAACACCTTGGCCTCCACTACGGCCCTGAACATTATTATACTT
Organism: Ehretia macrophylla; assembly: GCA_037974665.1. Taxonomy (NCBI): domain Eukaryota; kingdom Viridiplantae; phylum Streptophyta; class Magnoliopsida; order Boraginales; family Ehretiaceae; genus Ehretia; species Ehretia macrophylla. The sequence continues at coordinate 82,466,349 of CM075765.1, read as the reverse complement.
AGGGCAATCTCTCACCCTATGGTCATCACTGCCACAACCCGTACATTTACCACTCTTCCTCCAGCAGTTAGCCTCAATATGCTCTGATCGATTACAATAATTACACTGCTGATTTTGCCTAACTGCAGTGTTTCCCGTAGGTGCTAGGGCTCTGGTAGTAGTAGGAACTGTAACTCCCTACTGGGGTCTAGTCATAGCTGGCCTAGCCTGAATCTGCTGCTGTGGCTGATACGGACGTTGCTGACGAACCTGTGTAGAAGACTGATACTGCCTCGGCTGACTCTGGCTGCTCTGGCCCAAATACTGCTTCTTACTCGGCTGACTGCTCTCAGCTAACATCTCAGCCTTCCGTTTCTCAAACTTCGAGGCTGCCTGAAATGCCTCGGGAAAAGTAGTGTAGGTCTGCCCAGTCAAATGCAACTGTATGTCCATTCTCAGCCCACGGACAAACCTATGAATCATCCTCCTAGCCGGCCGTACCAACTCGGGCATATACCTCGACAAGCTAACAACCCTAGCCTCGTACTGTGCAACAGTCATGTTTCCCTGCTTCAGGGCTACAAACTCGTCTTCCCTCCTTTCCATAGCCATCTCGAGAATATACTTGTCCCGGAACTCACTCACAAAATCATCCCACAAATGTGGTACATCCTCACAATCCCTCCTCAATCTGACAGTCTTCCATCACTACTCTGCATCACCCTCAAATAAGAATGACGCATAGTCTATTCTTGCCTCGTCGGTGTACCTCAACGCGGTGAAAATTTTCTCAACACGATTAATCCATCTCTCGGCCGCCTCATCATCCGGCTCTCCGAAGAACTTTCCCGGCTCGTGCCTCAGAAATTTCTCTAAGTGATTATTCTCAACTTTGTACCCCTGTCCACCAGGATTAGCTTGATTTCCCTGGGGATTATTCCTGTCCTGCCTCTACTCATGCAGCACCTGTGTAATCCGGTCTACTGTAGTAGTCATGGTAGCCATAAACTGCTCAGGCAACGGCTGCTGACCCTGTTCTGCTGCCTCTTCATCTGATCCTATACCTTGAGTACCACGACGTGGCGGCATAGTAGCAATCACAATAGCTGACAACATTTAAAAGCAGTTTATAGATAGAAATATAGCACATAAGATTAGATAACACGCAAGTCAATAACAATCCAATATTCTATCACACAATTCACATAAGACAAGTTCAACTTGCCAAACTATTTCACTTAAACACATAAACATTCCAAGTTCACAAAGTCATGCTATAACATTTTCTTTTCACTTAGCAATCATACATAAACACTTTAGCATTTTAGACCTTTACCCCACAGACCGAGAATCATATCCCGGCTCATGCAAGACTATCATGCTCTGATACCACCTAAAGATGTCACGCCCCGACCCGACCCCGCAAAAGGCCAAGCCCGGACCCGACACACGGACGGAGTCTTCTCTGTACCACGGACGATCCGAAAACCCTAAAAATCAATATAATACTTGCGAAAGCCATAAAATAATCAAAACAAGCCAACTTTCTTTAAAATATACATTTCTTATTAATAAACTTTGCAACCCAAAATGATATGCATACTACACAAGTATCTATGCCACTAATCAACTCCATTAGCATGCATTTCCTTACTAGTCACAAGGGTATAAGTTTACAACTTTTACATTCTTCCAACTTATACAACATAAGACCGTAGAGGCCTCAACTAGAAAATACATACAAGGAGACAAGCCTCAAAATTAAGCGACATCCAAGCAATATACATAACAAGCATGGCTCGCACAAAATCTGGTAACCAACCACCAGCAAAGCAGATAAGTGCTATCACGGAAACACCTCCACCTGCTCCTCCTCCTCTATTACCTCGATAGGTTCTGCTTCAACTACTCCTGTAAAAATATAGTATAGAGAGGAATGAGCAAAAACTATTGCTCAGCGAGGGCAATTGGTCTCAAGGACGGAGATGAGAGGAGTATGCAATGCAATTAGCCAAACAAGGCATACAATTAGCATTTAAAGATCCAAACAAGCCAAAATTATAACAAGGCAAGCATTAGAGACTATAAACATTCGTTCAAAGGATACGATACTCTTTTCACGAGCAACTTTCATTCAAGAATTTGATGATGACGCGCCGGCCCAAACCACCTTATAACACCAGTTTGGAATACCCCGGAAGTATCCATCAACCTACGACCCAAATCTCCCTGGGAGGCAACCCAAGTAAGAAAGGGAATAGCAGCGGAGCTAGAGCAACCAACACTGGAAACCCAAGGCTACCCAGAGAGGCCCATCACTCACACGCGAGACACTATGCAATGTAAGACTCGATACAAGGCGATAACAAGCGATAAAGCCACACGTGGGAGAATAACAAAGTAGGTTACTCTCGCACGCAATAGCAGCAATTGATAAGCATTTCAATCCAAATCAATTCAAACAAGTATTTCAAGCAACCCTAAGCATTCTATAGGCATAAAGTCAAGAAAACACACAAAAACACAAACCGGCCCCAACTATCAAAACCCTACCATTTCCAAACGAGCCACGAGTTCTGGAAACCGACTTCACCAAACCTCCTAGGTCACCATAAGGCACGTCTAAAGACCCCGAAACCTTACTTTACCCTAGAACTCGCGCAAAGCCCCGATTTCCCCCTTTCTCGTTTGAACTACAACTATACCAACCAAACACCCAACCAACGCCATAATCGCACCAAAAGTGCTTCCATGGCTTCCCGGAACAACGCCAACATGCAAAACGAGAAAACGCTAAAGTCGACCTAAACGACCCCGACTTTCCCAAAGGCATAATTCTCATTTTTTCCACTACGCAACCCAAACAAACCATGCATTTAGGCATTCTAGCATACCTAGCACATTTCTACATCAACGGAAAGCATAACAGCACAACTTCAACGTTTCAAGGTTTTACTATTCACAAAACACTATTCAATTGACAATTTAATTTACAATCTCAACATTTAACCGCAGAAAATGTTACAAAGCTATAAATACACATTCTACAATAGCCAAGGAACATTCTAGAAGCATCAAAATGATTTAAACGACAATCTACGGATAAAATCTAAAAATTGCAAAGTTGATACACTAAACATTCAAATGCGCAAATAACATGAATCCCTCACCTCAGGTACTCCTAGTCGCTAGGAAAAAAACGCTAGTTGCCTCGGAAATCACCCCGCACGAGCTCACGCGAAGATTGAATGATTGGAAGTTGAAAGGTTTTTTTTTTCTCTCTTCAAAGCCACGGCCTGCTTGCTGTTTTTTCAGCTGGTTTTATTCCTATTTTGCAATGTTATTTTGCTTATTAAAAGACAATAACTTGGTCAAAGGTCAAAGCACTTGGTCAATATAGCTTAAGTTGGTCAAATTGCCTATTTTTGAGCATTTTAAAGCCATATAAACTAAGGAAAAATTAATTATAGTTAACAACAATTAAAATACAAAATTTAAGTCATCTAAATACTAGTTTCACTAATTGCTGAGGACTAGAAACCGTTCACTAGCTATCGCTCCCGAAATGCAATTCACGTTGCAACAACGAGAAAGTTACAATTAATTCACAAAGAATTTAAGGCATTTTCACATTCCGGGCTCGAGTATTACACTTTTCAATTTTTTTTGCCCTGTTTAGGGTTGCCAAGATACTTTATCCACCAAATCTATATTACTGAATCCCACGGAACATTGGGCAAGACAACTTCGCATCACGTCGAGGCTGGCCCCGCAAACTGAGGGCGTAGGGTTTGTGACCAAGTCTCTGTCGCTCCGATGCCCATAACTTTTGATCCGTAAGGAGTTACGCGGCGCACAGCATACCGTTGCAAAGCTCTCTGAGAGATCTACGTTGGGGAGAGCCAGCTTGCTCGCTACGCCCATTTTTGGAGCCCAAAAGTGAACGATTTCATCAGTTTCAGGCCGCTTTTCTTCTTTTGCTCTGTTTTTCCATCCTGGATCATACGTCGTGAACTGTTAATAGGACGACAACCTGACTCGTGGGGCATCAGAGGGCCCTACAACGTGTTGATATCACGTCTTGCGAGGATGCTGCATTGTTGAAGTGGGTAGGTTGTCGTTAAGCCCATTGGGCCTTTTGAATGGGCCATTTCTCTAGGCTGGGACTGTGAACCGTTAACACATATAGGAATTGTGCCCTCACCATGACGGGTGCGATCATACCAGCACTAATGCACCGGATCCCATCAGAACTACGAAGTTTAGCGTGCTTGGGCGAGAGTAGTACTAGGATGGGTGACCCCCTGGGAAGTCCTCGTGTTGCACCCCCTTTTCAATTTTTTTTGCCCTGGTTAGGGTTGCCAAGATACTTTATCCACCAAATCTCTATTACTGAATCCCACGGAACATTGGGCAAGACAACTTCGCATCACGTAGAGGTTGGCCCCGCAAACCGAGGGCGTAGGGTTTGTGACCAAGTCTCTATCGCTCCGGTGCCCATAACTTTTGATCCGTAAGGATTTACGCGGTGCACAGCATACTGTTGCGAAGCTCTCTGAGAGATCTACGATAGGGACAGCCAGCTTGCTCGCTGTGCCCATTTTTGGAGCCCAAAATTGAACGTTTTCATCAGTTTCAGGCCACTTTTCTTCTTTTGCTCTGTTTTTCCATCCTGGATCATACGTCGTGAACTGTTAAAAGGACGACAACTGACTCGCGGGACATTAGAGGGCCCTACAATGTGTCGATATCACGTCTTGCGAGGATGCTGCATTGTTGAAGCGGATGGGTTGTCGTTAAGCCCATTGGGCCTTTTGAATGGGCCATCTCTCTAGGTTGGGACTGTGAACCGTTAACACATATAGGAATTGTGCCCTCAACATGACGGGTGCGATCATACCAGCACTAATGCACCGGATCCCATCAGAACTCTGAAGTTAAGCGTGCTGGGGCGAGAGTAGTACCAGGATGGGTGACCCCTTGGGAAGTCCTCGTGTTGCACCCCCTTTTCAATTTTTTTTGCCCTGGTTAGGGTCGCCAAGATACTTTATCCATCAAATCTCTATTACTGAATCCCACGGAACATTGGGCAAGACAACTTCGTATCACGCAGAGGCTGGGCCCGCAAACCGAGGGCGGAGGGTTTGTGAGCAGAGCTCCGTCGCTCCGGTGCCCATAAATTTTGATCCGTAAGGAGTTACATGGCGCAAATCATACCGTTGCAAACCTCTCTGAGAGCTCTATGACGGGGGCAGCCAGCTCGCTTGCTGTGCCCATTTTTGGAGCCCAAAGTCGAACGTGATCATCTTTTCTAGGCTACTTTTCTTCTTTTGCTCTATTATTCTGTCCCGGATCGTAGGTCGTGAACTCTTAAAAGGAGGACAACCTGACTCGCGGGACATCAGAGGGCCCTACATCGTGTTGATATCATGTCTTTCAAGGTTGCTGCATTGTTGAAGCGGATGGGTTGTCATTAAGCCCATTGGGCCTTTTGAATGGGCCATCTCTTTAAGCTGGGACTCTAAACAGTTAACACATAAAGGAATTGTGCCCTCAACATGACGGGTGCGATCATAACAGCACTAATGCACCGGATCTCATCAGAACTCCGAAGTTTAGCGTGCTTGGGCGAGAGTAGTACTAGGATGGGTGACCCCCTGGGAAGTCTTCGTGTTGCACCCCCTTTTCAATTTTTTTTGCCCTGTTTAGGGTTGCCAAGATACTTTATGCACCAAATCTCTATTACTGAATCCCAAGAAACATTGGGCAAGACAACTTCGCATCACGTAGAGGCTGGCCCCGCAAACCAAGGGCGTAGGGTTTGTGACCAAGTCTCTATCGCTCCGGTGCCTATAACTTTTGATCCGTAAAGAGTTACGCGACGCACAGTATACCGTTGCAAAGCTCTCTGAGAGATCTACATTTGGGATAGCCAGCTTGCTCATTGTGCCCATTTTTGGAGCCCAAAATTGAACGTTTTCATCAGTTTCAGGCCACTTTTCTTCTTTTGCTCTTTTTTTCCATCCTGGATCATACGTCGTGAACTGTTAAAAGGACGACAACCTGACTCGTGGGACATCAGAGGGCCCTACAACATGTCGATATCACGTCTTGCGAGGTTGCTTCGTTGTTGAAGCGAATGAGTTATCGTTAAGCCCATTGGGCCTTTTCAATGGGCCATCTCTCTAGGTTGGGACTGTGAACCGTTAACACATATAGGAATTGTGCCCTCAACATGACGGGTGCGATCATACCAGCACTAATGCACCTGATCCCATCAGAACTCTGAAGTTTAGCGTGCTTGGGCGCGAGTAGTACTAGGATGGGTGACACCTTGGGAAGTCCTCATGTTGCACCCCCTTTTCAATTTTTTTTTGCCCTGGTTAGGGTTGCCGAGATACTTTATTCACCTCATTTCTATTCCTGAATCCCACGGAACATTGGGCAAGACAACTTCGCTTCACGTGGAGGCTGGGCCCTCAAACCGAGGGCGTAGGGCTTGTGACCAGGTCTCCATCGCTCCGGTGCCCATAACTTTTGATCCGTAAGGAGTTATACGGCGCACAGCTTACCGTTGCAAATCTCTCCGAGAGCTCTACAACGGGGGCAGCCAGCTTGTTGCTGTGCCCATTTTTGGAGCCCAAAATCGAACGTTTTCACCAGTTCGGGCCACTTTTCTTCTTTTGCTCTGTTTTTCCGTCCAGGATCGTACGTCGTGAGCTGTTAAAAGGAGGACAACCTGACTCGCGGGACATCGGGGGGCCCTACATCGTGTCGATATCATGTCTTGCAAGGATGCTGCGTTGTTGAAGCGGATGGGTTGTCGTTAAGCCCATTGGGCCTTTTGAATGGGCCATCTCTCTAGGCTGGGACTGTGAACCGTTAACACATATAGGAATTGTGCCCTCAACATGACGGGTGCGATCATACCAACACTAATGCACCGGATCCCATCAGAACTCCGAAGTTTAGCGTGCTTGGGCGAGAGTAGTACTAGGATGGGTGACCCCCTGGGAAGTCCTCGTGTTGCACCCCCTTTTCAATTTTTTTTGCCCAGGTTAGGGTTCCCAAGATACTTTATCCACCAAATTTCTATTACTGAATCCCACGAAACATTAAGCAAGACAACTTCGCTTCACGTAGAGGCTGGTCCCGCAAAGCGAGGGTGTAGGGTTTGTGACCAGGTCTCCGTCGCTCCGGTGCCCATAGCTTTTGATCCGTAAGGAGTTACGCGACGCACAGCATACCGTTGCAAAGGTCTCTGAGAGCTCTACGACGGGGGCAGCCAGCTTGCTCGCTGTGCCCTTTTTGGAGCCCAAAATCGAACATTTTCATCAATTTCGGGCCACTTTTCTTCTTTTGCTATGTTTTTCCAACCTGGATCATAGGTCGTGAACTGTTAAAAGGACGACAACCTGACTTGCGGGACATCAGAGGGCCCTACAACTTGTCGATATCACGTCTTGCGAGGATGCTTCATTGTTGAAGCGAATGGGTTGTCGTTAAGCCCATTGGGCCTTTTGAATGGGCCATCTCTCTAGGTTGGGACTGTGAACCGTTAACACATATAGGAATTGTGCCCTCAACATGACGGGTGCGATCATACCAGCACTAATGCACCGGATCCCATCAGAACTCTGAAGTTAAGCGTGCTTGGGCGAGACTAGTACCAGGATGGGTGACCCCCTAGGAAGTCCTCGTGTTGCACCCCCTTTGCAATTTCTTTTGCCCATGTTAGGGTTGCCAAGATACTTTATCCACCAAATCTCTATTATTGAATCCCACGGAACATTAGGAAAGAAAACTTCGCTCCACGTGGAGACTGGTCCCGCAAACCGAGGACGTAGGGTTTGTGACCAGGTCTCCGTCGCTCCGGTGCCCATAGCTTTTGATCCACAAGGAGTTATCCGGCGCACATCATACCGTTCCAAAGCACTCCGAGCGCTCTACGACGAGGGCATCCATCTCCCTCTCCATGCCCGTTTTTGGAGCCCAAAATCGAACGTTTTCATCAGTTTCAGGCCACTTTTCTTCTTTTGCTCTATTCTTCAGTCCCGGATCGTACGTCGTGAACTGTTAAAAGGACGACAACCTGACTCGCGGGACATCAGAGGGCCCTACATCGTGTCGATATCATGTCTTGCAATGATGCTGCGTTGTTGAAGCGGATGGGTGGTCGTTAAGCCCATTGGGCCTTTTGAATGGGCCATCTCTCTAGGCTGGGACTGTGAACAGTTAACACATAAAGGAATTGTACCCTCAACATGACGGTTGCGATCATACCAGCACTAATGCACCGGATCCCATCTGAACTCCGAAGTTAAGCGTGGTTGGGTGAGAGTAGTACTAGGATGGGTGACGCCCTGGGAAGTCCTCGTGTTGCACCCGCTTTCATTTTTTTTTGCCCTATTTAGGGTTGCCAAGATACTTTATCTACCAAAACTCTATTACTGAATCCCACGGAACATTGGGCAAGACAACTTCGCGTCACATAGAGGCTGGCCCTGCAAACCGAGGGCATAGGGTTTGTGACCAAGTCTCTGTCGCTCCGGTGCCCATAACTTTTCATCCGTAAGGAGTTACGCGGCGCACAGCATACCGTTGCAAAGCTCTCTAAGAGATCTACGTTGGGGACAGCCAGCTTGCTCGTTGTGCCCATTTTTGGAGCTCAAAATCGAACGTTTTCATTAGTTTCAGGCCACTTTTCTTCCTTTGCTCTATTTTTCCATCCTGGATCATACGTCGTGAACTGTTAAAAGGACGACAACCTGACTCGTGGGACATCAGAGGACCCTACAACGTGTCGATATCACGTCTTGCGAGGATGCTGCATTGTTGAAGCGGATGGGTTGTCGTTAAACCCATTGGGCCTATTGAATGGGCCATCTCTCTAGGCTGGGACTGTGAACCGTTAACACATATAGGAATTGTGCCCTCAACATGACGGGTGCGATCATACCAGCACTAATGCACCGGATCCCATCAGAACTCCGAAGTTTAGCGTGCTTGGGCGACAGTAGTACTAGGATGGGTGACACCCTGGGAAGTCCTCATGTTGCACCCCCTTTTCAATTTTTTTTTGCCCTGGTCAGGATTGCCAAGATACTTTATCCACCAAATCTCTATTACTGAATCCCACGAAACATTGGGCAAGACAACTTCGCATCACGTAGAGGCTGGCCTCGCAAACCGAGGGCGTAGGGTTTGTACCCAGGTCTCCGTCGCTCCGATGCCCATAGCTTTTGATCCGTAAGGAGTTATGTAGTGCACAGCATACCGTTGCAAAGCTCTCTGAGAGCTCTAAGACGGGGGTAGCTAGCTCACTCGCTGTGCCCATTTTTGGATCCCAAAATTGAACGTTTTCATCAGTTTCAGGCCACTTTTCTTCTTTTGCTCTTGATCGTACGTCGTGAGCTGTTAAAAGGATGACAACTTGAGTCGCGGGACATCAAAGGGCCCTACAACGTGTCGATATCAGGTCTTGCGAGGATGCTGCATTGTTGAAGCAGATGGGTTGTCGTTAAGCCCATTGGGCCTTTTGAATGGACCATCTCTCTAGACTGGGACTGTGAACCGTTAACACAAATAGGAATTGTGCCCTCAACATGACGGGTGCGATCATACTAGCACTAATGCACCGGATCCCATCAGAACTCCGAAGTAAAGCGTGGTTTGGCGAGAGTAGTACTAGGATAGGTGACGCCCTGGGAAGTCCTCGTGTTGCACCCCCTTTTCAATTTTTTTTGCCATCTTTAGGGTTGCCAAGATACTTTATCCACCAAATCTCTATTACTGAATCCCACGGAACATTGGGCAAGACAACTTCGCACCACGTAGAGGCTAGCCCCGCAAACCGAGGGCGTAGGGTTTGTGACCAAGTCTCTATCGCTCCGGTGCCCATAACTTTTGATCCGTAAGGAGTTACGCAGCGCACAGGATACCGTTGCAAAGCTCTCTGAGAGATCTACGTTGGGGAAAGCCAGATTGCTCGCTGTGCCCATTTTTGGAGCCCAAAATTGAACGTTTTCATCAGTTTCAGGCCACTTTTCTTCATTTGCTCTGTTTTTCCAGCCTGGATCATACGTCGTGAATTGTTAAACGGACCACAACCTGACTCGTGGGGACTCAGAGGGCCCTACAACGTTTCGATATCACGTCTTGCGAGGATGTTGCATTGTTGAAGCGGATGGGTTGTCGTTAAGCCCATTGGGCCTTTTGAATGGGCCATCTCTCTAGGCTGCGACTGTGAACCGTTAACACATATAGGAATTGTGTCCTCAACATGACGGGTGCGATCATACCAGCACTAATGCAACGGACCCATCAGAACCCCGAAGTTAAGCGTGCTTGGGCGAGAGTAGTACTATGATGGGTGACCCCCTGGGAAGTCCTCCTGTTGCACCCCCTTTTCAATTTTTTTTGCCCTGTTTAGGGTTGCCAAGATACTTTATCCACCAAGTCTCTATTACTGAATCCCATGGAACATTGGGCAAGACAACTTCGCTTCACGTAGAGGCTGGTCCCGCAAACCGAGGGCGTAGGGTTTGTGACTAGGTCTTCGTCGCTCCGATGCCCATAGCTTTTGATCCGTAAGGAGTTATGCAGTGCACAGCATACTGTTGCAAAGCACTCTGAGAGCTCTACGACGGGGGCAGCCAGCTCGCTCACTTTGCCCATTTTTGGAGCTCAAAATCGAACGTTTTCATCAATTTTGGGCCACTTTTCTTCTTTTGCTCTCTTCTTCCGTCCCGGATCGTAGGTCGTGAACTGTTAAAAAGATGACAACCTGACTCGCGAGACATCAGAGGGCCCTACATCGTGTCGATATCATGTCTTGCAAGGATGCTACGTTGTTCAAGCGGATGGGTTGCCGTTAAGCCCATTGGGCCTTTTGAATGGGCCATCTCTCTAGGCTGGGACTGTGAACAGTTAACACATAAAGGAATTGTGCCCTCAACATGACGGGTGCGATCATACCAGCACTAATGCACTGGATCCCATCAGAACTACGAAGTTAAGCGTGCTTCGGGAAGAGTAGTACTAGGATGGGTGACGCCCTGAGAAGTGCTCGTGTTGCCCCCACCTTTTCAATTTTTTTTGCCCAGTTTAGGGTTGCCAAGATACTTTATCCACCAAATCACTATTACTGAATCCCACGGAACATTGGACAGGACAACTTCGCATCACGTAGAGGCTAGCCCCGCAAACCGAGGGCGTAGGGTTTGTGACCAAGTCTCTATCGCTCCGGTGCCCATAACTTTTGATCCGTAAGGAGTTACGCAGCGCACAGGATACCGTTGCAAAGCTCTCTGAGAGATCTACGTTGGGGAAAGCCAGATTGCTCGCTGTGCCCATTTTTGGAGCCCAAAATTGAACGTTTTCATCAGTTTCAGGCCACTTTTCTTCATTTGCTCTGTTTTTCCAGCCTGGATCATACGTCGTGAATTGTTAAACGGACGACAACCTGACTCGTGTGACATCAGAGGGCCCTACAACGTGTCAATATCACGTCTTACGAGGATGCTGCATTGTTGAAGAGGATGGGTTGTCATTAAATCCATTAGGCCTTTTGAATGGGCCATCTCTCTAGGCTGGCGCTGTGAACCGTTAACACATATAGGAATTGTGCCCTCAACATGACGGGTGTGATCATACCAGCACTAATGCACCGAATCCCACCAGAACTCCGAAGTTAAGCGTGCTTGGGCGAGAGTAGTACTAGGATGGGTGACACCCTGAGAAGTCCTCATGTTGTACCCCATTTTCAATTTTTTTTGCCCTGGTTAGGGTTGCCAAGATACTTTATCCACCAAATCTCTATTACTGAATCCCACGGAACATTGGGCAAGACAACTTCGCTTCACGTAGAGGCTAGTCCCACAAACCGAAGGCGTAGGGTTTGTGACCAGGTCTCCGTCACTCCGGTGCCCATAGCTTTTGATCCGTAAGGAGTTATGCGGCGCACAGCATACCGTTGCAAATCCCTTTGAGAGCTCTACGACGGGGGTAGCCAACTCGCTCGCTGTGCCCCTTTTTGGACCCCAAAATCGAACGTTTTCATCTGTTTCATGCCACTTTTCTTCTTTTGCTCTGTTTTTCCATCCTGGATCATACGTCGTGAACTGTTAAAAGGACGACAACCTAAGTCGCAGGACATCAGAGGGCCCTACAATGTGTCGATATAACGTCTTGCGAGGATGCTGCATTGTTGATGCGGATGGGTTGTCGTTAAGCCCATTAGGCCTTTTTAATGGGCCATCTCTCTACGCTGGGACTGTGAACAGTTAACAGATAAAGGAATTGTGCCCTCAACATGACGGGTGCGATCATACCAGAACTAATGCACCGGATCCCATCAGAACTCCGAAGTTAAGCGTGGTTGGGCGAGAGTAGTACTAGGATGGGTGACGCCTTGGGAAGTCCTCATGTTGCACCCCCTTTTCTTTTTTTTTTTGCCCTGTTTAGGGTCGCCAAGATACTTTATCCACCAAATCTCTATTACTGAATCCCACGGAACATTGGGCAAGACAAATTCGCACCACGTAGAGGCTGGCCCCGCAAACCGAGGGCGTAGGGTTCGTGACCAAGTCTCCATCGCTCCGGTGCCCATAACTTTTGATCCGTAAGGAGTTACGCGGCGCACAGCATACTGTTGCAAAGCTCTAAGCGAGATCTACGATGGGGACAGCCAGCTTGCTCTCTGTACCCATTTTTGGTGCCCATAATAGAACGTTTTCATCAGTTTTAGGCCACTTTTCTTCTTTTGCTCTATTTTTCCAGCCTGGATCATACGTCGTGAACTGTTAAAAGGATGACAACCTAACTCGCGGGACATCAGAGGGCCCTACAACGTGTCGATATCACGTCTTGCAAGGATGATGCGTTGTGGAAGCGGATTGGTTGTCGTTAAGCCCATTGGGCCTTTTGAATGGGCCATCTCTCTAGGTTGGCACTGTGAACCGTTAACACATATAGGAATTGTGCCCTCAACATGATGGGTGCGATCATACCAGCACTAATGCACTGGATCCATCAGAACTCCGAAGTTAAGCGTGCTTGGGCGAGAGTTGTATCAGGATGGGTGACCCCCTGGGAAGTCCTCGTATTGTACCCCCTTTTCAATTTTTTTTGCCCTGGTTAGGGTTGCCAAGATACTTTATCCACCAAATCTCTATTACTGAATACCACGGAACATTGGGCAAGACAACTTCGTTTCACGTAGAGGCTGGGCCAGCAAACCGAGGGCGTAGGGTTTGTGACCAGGTCTCCGTCGCTCAGGTGCCCATAACGTTTGATACGTAAGGAGTTACGCGGCGCACAGCATACCGTTGCAAAGCACTCTAAGAGCTCTACAACGGGGGCAGCCAACTTGCTCGTTGTGCCCATTTTTGGAGCCCAAATTCGAACATTTTCATCAGTTTCTGGCAACTTTTCATCTTTTGCTCTATTTTTTCGTCTCGGATTGTACGTCGTGAACTGTGAAAAGGACGACAACCTTACTCGCGGGACATCAGAGGGCCCTACAATGTGTCGATATCACGTCTTGCATGCATGCTGCGTTGTTGAAGTGGATGGGTTTTCGTAAAGCCCATTGGGCCATTTGAATGGGCCATCTCTCTCGGCTGGGACTGTGAACAGTTAACACATAATGGAATTGTGCCCTCAACATCACGGGTGCGATCATACCAGTACTAACGCACCGAATCCCATCAGAACTCCGAAGTTAAGCGTGGTTGGGTGAGAGTAGTACTAGGATGGGTGACGCCTTGGGAAGTCCTCGTGTTGCACCCCCTTTTCAATTTTTTTTTGCCCTGGTCAGGATTGCCAAGATACTTTATCCACCAAATCTCTATTACTGAATCCCACGAAACATTGGGCAAGACAACTTCGCATCACGTAGAGGCTGGCCTCGCAAACCGAGGGCGTAGGGTTTGTGACCAAGTCTCTGTCGCTCCGGTGCCCATAACTTTTGATCCGTAAGGAGTTACGCGGCGCACAACATACTGTTGTAAAGCTCTCTGAGAGATCTACGTTGGGGACAGCCAGCTTGCTTGCTGTGCCCATTTTTGGAGCCCAAAATCTAACGTTTTCATCAGTTTTAGGCCACTTTTCTTCTTTTGCTCTGTTTTTCCATCCTGGATCATGCATCGTGAACTGTTAAAAGGATGACAACCTAACTCGTGGGACATCAGAGGGCCCCACAACGTGTCGATAACACGTCTTGCGAGGATGCTGCATTGGTGAAGCGGATGGGTTGTCGTTAAGCCCATTGGGCCTTTTGAATGGGCCATCTCTCTAGGCTGGGGCTGTGAACCGTTAACAAATATAGGAATTGTGCCCTCAACATGACGGGTGCGATCATACCAGCACTAATGCACCGGATCCCATCAGAACTCCGAAGCTAAGCGTCTTTGGGCGAGAGTAGTACCAGGATGGGTGACCCCCTGGGAAGTCCTCGTGTTTCACACCCTTTTCAATTTTTTTTGCCCTTGTTAGGGTTGCCAAGATACTTTATCCACCAAATCTCTATTACTGAATCCCACGGAACATTGGGCAAGACAACTTCGCTTCACGTAGAGGATGGGCCCGCAAACCGAGGGCGTAGGGTTTGTGACCAGGTCTCCGTCGCTCCGGTGCCCATAACTTTTGATCCGTAAGGAGTTATGCGGTGCACAGCATACCGTTGCAAAGCACTCAGATAGCTCTACGACGGGGGCAGCCAGCTTGCTCGCTTTGCCCATTTTTGTAGGCCAAAATCGAACGTTTTCATCAGTTTCAGGCCACTTTTCTTCTTTTGCTCTGTTTTTTCATCCCGGATCGTACGTCGTGAACTGTTAAAAGGATGACAACCTGACTCGCGGGACATCATAGGGCCCTACATCATGTCGATATCACGTCTTGCAAGGATGCTGCGTTGTTGAAGCGGATGGGTTATCGTTAAGCCCATTGGGCCTTTTGAATGGGCCATCTCTCTAAGTTGGGACTATGAACAGTTAACAGATAAATGAATTGTGCCCTCAACATGACGGGTGCGATCATACCAGCACTAATGCACCGAATCCCATTAGAACTCCGAAGTTAAGCGTGGTTGGGTGAGAGTAGTACTAGGATGGGTGATGCCCTAGGAAGTCCTCGTGTTGCACCCCCTTTTCAATTTTTTTTTCCCTGTTTAGGGTCGCCAAGATACTTTATCCACCAAATCTCTATTACTGAATCCCACGAAACATTGGGCAAGACAACTTCGCATCACGTAGAGGCTGGCCCCGCAAACCGTGGGCGTAGGGTTTGTGACCAAGTCTCTGTCGCTCCGGTGCCCATAACTTTTGATCCGTAAGGAGTTACGCGGCGCACAGTATACCGTTGTGAAGCTCTCTGAGAGATCTACGTTGGGGACAGCTAGCTTGCTTGCTGTCCCCATTTTTGGAGCCCAAAATCGAACGTTTTCATCAGTTTCAGGCCACTTTTCTTCTTTTGCTCTGTTTTTCGATCCTGGATCGTACGTCGTGAACTGTTAAAAGGATGACATACTAACTCGTGGGACATCAGAGGGCCCGACAACGTGTCGATATCACGTCTTACGAGGATGCTGCGTTGTTGAAGTGGATGGGTTGTCGTTAAGCCCATTGGGCCTTTTGAATGGGCCATCTCTCTAGGCTGGGACTGTGAACCGTTAGCACATATAGGAATTGTGCCCACAACATGACGGGTGCGATCATGCCAGCACTAATGCACCGGATCCCATCAGAACTGTGAAGCTAAGCGTCCTTGGGCGAGAGTAGTACCAGGATGGGTGACCCCATGGGAAGTCCTCGTGTTGCACCCCCTTTTCAAATTTTTTTGCCCTGGTTAGGGTTGCCAAGATACTTTATCCACCCAATCTCTATTACGGAATCCCACGGAACATTGGCCAAGACAACTTCGCTTCACGTAGAGGCTTGTCCCGCAAACCGAGGGCGTACGGTTTGTGACCAGGTTTCCGTTGGTTCGGTGCCCATAGCATTTAATTCGTAAGGGGTTACGCGACGCACAACATACCGTTCCAAAGCTCTCTGAGAGCTCTACGACGGGGGCAGCCAGCTCGCTTGCTGTGCCCGTTTTTGGAGCCCAAAATAGAACGTTTTCATCAGTTTCAAGCCACTTTTCTTCTTTTTCTCTATTTTTCCGTCCCGAATCGTAGGTCCTGAACTGCTAAAAGGAGGAAAACCTGACTCGCGCGGCATCACAGGGCCCTACATCGTGTCGATATCACATCTTGCAAGGATGCTGCATTGTTGAAGCGTAAGGGTTGTCGTTAAGCCCATTGGGCCTTCTGAATGGGCCATCTCTCTAGGCTGGGACTGTGAACAGTTAACACATAAAGGAATTATGCCCTCAACTTGACGGGTGCGATCATACCAGCACTAATGCACCGGATCCCATTTGAACTCCGATGTTAAGCGTGGTTGGGTGAGAGTAGTACAAGGATGGGTGATGCCCTGGGAAGTCCTCGTGTTGCACCCCCATTTCAATTTTTTTTGCCCTGTTTAGGGTCGCCAAGATACTTTATCCACCAAATCTCTATTACTGAATCCCACGAAACATTGGGCAAGACAACTTCGCATCACGTAGAGGCTGGCCCCGCAAACCGTGGGCGTAGGGTTTGTGACCAAGTCTCTGTCGCTCCGGTACCCATAACTTTTGATCCGTAAGGAGTTACGCGGCGCACAGAATACCGTTGCAAAGCTCTCTAAGAGCTCTACGACGGGGGCAGCCAGGTCGCTGGCTGTGCCCCTTTTGGGAGCCCAAAATCGAACATTTTCATCAGTTTCAGGCCACTTTTTTTCTTTTGCTCTTTTTTTCCATGCCGGATCATGCGTCATGAACTGTTAAAAGGACGACAACCTGACTCGCGGGACATCAGAGGGCCTGACAACCTGTCGATATCACGTCTTGCGAGGATGCTGCATTGTTGAAGCGGATGGGTTTTCGTTAAGCCCATTGGGCCTTGTGAATGGGCTATCTCTCTAGGTTGGAACTGTGAACAGTTAACACATAAAGGAATTGTGCCCTCAACATGATGGGAGCGATCATACCAGCACTAATGCACCGGTTCCCATCAGAACTCAGAAGTTAAGCGCGCTTGGGCGAGAGTAGTACTAGGATGGGTGACCCCTTGGGAAGTCCTCGTGTTGCACCCCCTTTTCAATTTTTTTTGCCCTGGTTAGGGTTGCCAAGATACTTTATCCACCAAATCTCTATTACTGAATCCCACGGAACATTCGGTAAGACAACTTCGCCTCACGTAGAGGCTGGGCATGCAAATCGAGGGCGTAGGGTTTGTGACCAGGTCTCCATCGCTCCGGTGCCAATAACTTTTGATCCGTAAGGAGTTACGCAGCACACAGCATACCGTTGCAAAGCTCTCTGAGAGATCTACGACGAGGGTAGCCAGCTTGTTCGTTTTGCCCATTTTTGGAGCCCAAAATCTAACATTTTCATCAGTTTCAGGCCACTTTCTTCTTTTGCTCTGTTTTTCCATTCCGGATCGTACGTCGTGAACTGTTAAAAGGAAGACAACCTGACTCGTAGGACATCAGAGGGCCCTACAATGTGTCGATATCACGTCTTGCGAGGATGCTGCATTGTTGAAGCGGATGGGTTGTCGTTACGCCCATTGGGCCTTTTGAATGGGCCATCCTCTCTAGGTTGGGACTGTGAACCGTTAACACATATAGGAATTGTGCCCTCAACATGACGGGTGCAATCATACCAGAACTAATGCACCGGATCCCATCAGAGCTCCGAAGTTAAGCGTGTTTGGGCGAGAGTAGTACTAGGATGGGTGACGCCCTGGGAAGTCCTCGTGTTGCACCCCCTTTTCAATTTTTTTTTCCCTGTTTAGGGTTGCCAAGATACTTTATCCACCAAATCTCTATTACTGAATCCCACGGAACATTGGGCAAGACAACTTCGCATCATGTAGAGGCTGGCCCCGCAAACCGAGGGCGTAGGGTTTGTGACCAAGTCTCTGTCGCTCCGGTGCCCATAACTTTTGATCCGTAAGGAGTTACGCGGCGCACAGCATACTGTTGCAAAGCTCTTTGAGAGGTCTACGTTGGGGACAACCAGCTTGCTCGCTTTGCCCATTTTTGGAGCCCAAAATTGAACGTTTTCATCAGTTTCAGGCCACTTTTCTTCTTTAGCTCTATTTTTCCATCTTGGATCATACGTCATGAACTGTTAAAAGGACGATAACCTGACTCGTGGGACATCAGAGGGCCCTACAACATGTCGATATCACGTCTTGCGAGGATGCAGCATTGTTGAAGCGGATTTGTTGTCGTAAGCCCATTGGGCCTTTTGAATGGGCCATCTCTCTAGGCTGGAAATGTGAACCATTAATACATATAGGAATTGTGCCCTCAACATGACGGGTGCAATCATACCAGCACTAATGCACCGGATCCCATTAGAACTCCGAAGTTTAGCGCTCTTTGGCGAGAGTAGTACTAGGATGGGTGACCCCTTGGGAAGTCCTCATGTTGCACCCCCTTTTCAATTTTTTTTGCTCTGGTTAGGGTTGCCAAGATACTTTATCCACCAAATCTCTATTACTGAATCCCACAGAACATTGGACAAGACAACTTCGCTTCACGTAGAGGCTGGTCCCGCAAACCGAGGGTGTAAGTTTTGTGACCAGGTCTCCGTCGCTCCGGTGCCCATAGCTTTTGATCCGTAAGGAGCTACGCGGCGCACAACATACAGTTGCAAAGCTCTTTGAGAGATCTACGATGGGGGCAGCCAGCTCGGTCGCTGTGCCCATTTTTGGAGGCCATGATTGAACGTTTTCATTAGTTTCAGGCCATTTTTCTTCTTTTGCTCTGTATTTCCAGCCTGGATCATACATCGTGAACTGTTAAAAGGACGACAACCTGACTCGCGGGACATCAGAGGGCCTGACAACCTGTCGATATCACGTCTTGCGAGGATGCTGCATTGTTGAAGCGGATGGGTTTTCGTTAAGCCCATTGGGCCTTTTGAATGGGCTATCTCTCTAGGTTGGGACTGTGAACCGTTAACACATATAGGAATTATGCCCTCAACATGACGGGTGCGATCATACCAGCACTAATGCACCGGATCCCATCAGAACTCCGAAGTTAAGCGTGCTTGGGCGAGAGTAGTACCAGGATGGGTGACCCCCTGGGAAGTCCTCGTGTTGCACCCCCTTTTCAATTTTTTTTGCCCTGGTTAGGGTTGCCAAGAGACTTTATCCACCAAATCTCTATTACTGAATCCCACAGAACATTGGGCAAGACAACTTCGCTTCACGTAGAGGCTAGTCCCGCAAACCGAGGGCGTAGGGTTTGTGTCTAGGTCTCCGTCGCTCTGGTGCCCATAACTTCTAATCTGTAAAGCGATACGCGGCCCACAGCATACCGTTGCAAACCTCTCTAAGAGATCTACGTTGGGGACAGCCAGCTTGCTCGTTGTGCCCATTTTTGTAGCCCAAAATCGAACGTTTTGATCAGTTTCAGGCCATTTTTCTTCTTTTGCTATGTTTTTCCATACTGGATCATACGTCGTGAACAGTTAAAAGGACGACAACCTGACTCGTGGGACATCAGAGGGCCCTACAACGTGTCGATATCACGTCTTGCGAGGATGCTGCATTGTTGAATCGGCTGGGTTGTCGTTAGGCCCATTGGGCCTTTTGAATGGGCCATCTCTCTAGGCTGGGACTGTGAACCGTTAACACATATAGGTATTGTGCCCTCAACATGACGGGTGCGATCATACCAGCACTAATGCACCGGATCCCATCAGAACTCCGAAGCTAAGCGTCAATTGGCGAGAGTGGTACCAGGATGGGTGACCCCCTGGGAAGTCCTCGTGTTGCACCCCCTTTTCAATTTGTTTTGCCCTTGTTAGGGTTACCAAGATACTTTATCCACTAAATCTCTATTACTGAATCCCACGGAACATTGGGCAAGATAACTTCACTTCACGTAGAGGCTGGGCACGCAAACCGAGGGCATAGGGTTTGCGACCAGGTCTCCGTCGCTCCGGTGCCCATAACTTTTGATCAGTAAGGAGTTACGAGGTGCACAGCATACCGTTGCAAAGCTCTCTGAGAGCTCTACGACGGGGTCAGCCAGCTTCCTCGCTGTGCCCATTTTTGGAGCCCAAAATCGAACATTTTCATTAGTTTTAGGCCATTTTTCTTATTTTTCTATGTTTTTCCGTCCGGGATAGTACGTCGTGAACTATTAAAAGGACGACAACCTGACTCGCAGTTCATTAGAGGGCCCTACAACGTGTCGATATCATGTCCTGCGAGGATGCTGCGTTGTTGAAGCGGATGGGTTGTCGTTAAGCCCATTGGGCCTTTGAATGGGCCATCTCTCTAGGCTGGGACTGTAAAACATTAACACATATATGAATTGTGCACTCAACATTGCGGGTGCGATCATACCAGCAATAATGCTCAGGTTCCCATCAGAACTCCTAAGTTAAGCGTGCTTGGGCGAGAGCAGTACTAGGATGGGTGACCCCCTGGGAAGTCCTCGTGTTACACCCATTTTTCAATTTTTTTTGTCCTGGTTAGGGTTGCCAAGATACTTTATCCACCAAATCTCTATTACTGAATCCCACGGAACATTAGGCAAGACAACTTCGCTTCACGTAGAGGCTTGGCCTGCAAACCGAGAGCGTAGGGTTTGTGACCAGGTCTCAATCACTCCGGTGCCCATAACTTTTGATCCGTAAGGAGTTACGCGGCGTACAGTATACCATTGCAAAGCTCTCTGAGAGCTCTACGATGGGGGCAGCGTGCTCGCTGGGCCCATTTTTGGAGCCCAAAATCGAACGTTTTCATCAGTTTCAGGCCACTTTTCTTGTTTTGCTTTGTTTTTCCGTCCCGGATCATACGTCGTGAACTGTTAAAATGACGACAACCTAACTCGCAGGACAACAGAGGGCCTTAAAACGTGTCGATATCACGTCTTGCGAGGATGCTGCGTTGTTGAAGCGGATGGGTTGTCGTTAAGCCCATTGGGCCGTTTGAATGGGCCATCTCTCTAGGCTGGGACTGTAAAACATTAACACATATAGGAATTGTGCACTCAACATGGCGGGTGCGATCATACCAGCACTAATGCACCGGTTCCCATCAGAACTCCGAAGTTAAGCGCGCTTGGGCGAGAGCAGTACTAGGATGGGTGACCCCTTGGGAAGTCCTCGTGTTACACCCCTTTTTAATTTTTTTTTGCCCTGGTTAGGGTTGCCAAGATACTTTATCCACCAAATCTCTATTACTGAATCCCACGGAACATTAGGCAAGACAACTTCGCTTCACGTAATGGCTTGGCCCGTAAACCGAGAGCGTAGGGTTTGTGACCAAGTCTCAGTCACTCCGGTGCCCATAACTTTTGATCCGTAAGGAGTTACGCGGCGTACAACATACCGTTACAAAGCTCTCTGAGAGCTCTACGATGGGGGAAGCGTGCTCGCTGGGCCCATTTTTGGAGCCCAAAATCGAACGTTTTCATCAGTTTCAGGCCACATTTCTTCTTTTGCTTTGTTTTTCCGTCCCGAATCATACGTCGTGAACTGTTAAAATGACGACAACCTGACTCGCAGGACAATAGAGGACCTTACAATGTGTCGATATCGCGTCTTGTGAGGATGCTGCGTTGTTGAAGCGGATGGGTTGTCGTTAAGCCCATTGGGCCTTTTGAATGAGCCATCTCTCTAGGCTGGGACTGTGAACCGTTAACACAGATAGGAATTGTGCACTCAACATAACGGGTGCGATCATACCAGCACTAATGCACCGGTTCCCATCAGAACTCCGAAGTTAAGCGTGCTTGGGCGAGAGTAGTACTAGGATGGGTGACCCTCTGGGAAGTCCTCGTGTTACACCCCCTTTTCAATTTTTTTTTGCCCTGGTTAGGGTTGCCAAGATACTTTATCCACCAAATCTCTATTACTGAATCCCACGGAACATTAGGCAAGACAACTTCGCTTCACGTAGAGGCTGGGCCTGCAAACCGAGGGCGTAGGGTTTGTGACCAGGTCTCCGTTGCTCCCGTGACCATAACTTTTGATCCGTAATAAGTTACGCGGCGCACAACATACCGTTGCAAAGCTCTCTGAGAGATCTATGACGGGGGCAGCCAGCTTGCTCGTTGTTCCCATTTTTGGAGCCCAAAATTGAACGTTTTCATCAGTTTTAGGGCACTTTTTTTCTTTTGCTCTGTTTTTTCATCCCGGATCGTACGTCGTGAACTGTTGAAAAGATGAAAACCTGAGTCGTCGGACATCAGAGGGACCTACAACGTGTTGATATGACATCTTGCGAGGATGCTGCATTGTTGCAGCAGATGGGTTGTCGTTAAGCCCATTGGGCCTTTTGAATAGGTCATCTCTCTAGGCTGGGACTGTGAACCGTTAACACATATAGGAATTGTGCACTCAACATGACGGGTGCGATCATAACAACACTAATGCACCGGATCCCATCAGAACTCCGAAGTTAAGCTTGGTTGGGCGAGAGTAGTACTAGGATGGGTGACCCCCTTGGAAGTCCTTGTGTTATACCCCCTTTTCAATTTTTTTTGCCCTGGTTAGGGTTGCCAAGATACTTTATCCACCAAATCTCTATTACTGAATCCCACGGAACATTTGGCAAGACAACTTTGCTTCACGTAGAGGCTGGGCCCGCAAACCGAGGGCGTAGGGTTTGTGACCAGGTCTCCGTCGCTCCGGTGCCCATAACTTTTGATCCGTAATGAGTTACGCGGCGCACAGCATACCGTTGCAAAGCTCTTTGAGAGCTCTACGATGGGGGCAGCCAGCTTGCTCTCTGTGCCCATTTTTGGAGACCAAAATCGAACGTTTTCATCAGTTTCAGGCCATTTTTCTTCTTTTGCTCTGTTTTTCCATCCCGGATCGTACGTCGTGAACTGTTAAAAAGATGGCAACCTGACTCGTGGGACATCAGAGGGCCCTACAACATGTCGATATCACGTCTTATAAGCATGCTACGTTGTTGATGCGGATGGGTTGTCATTAAGCCCATTGGGCCTTATGAATGTGCCATCTCTCTAGGCTGGGACTGTGAACAGTTAACACATAAAGGAATTGTGCCCTCAACATGACGGGTGCGATCAAACCAGCACTTATGCACCGGATCCCATCAAAACTCCGAAGTTAAGCGGGCTTGGGCAAGAGTAGTACAAGGATAGGTGACCCCCTGGGATGTCCTCGTGTTGCAACCCCTTTTCAAATTTTTTTGCCCTGGTTAGGTTTGCCAAGATACTTTATCCACCAAATCTCTATTACTGAATCCCACGGAACATTGGGCAAGACAACTTCGCTTCACGTAAAGGTTGGGCCCGCAAACCGAGGGCATAGGGTTTGTGACCAGGTCTCCATCGCTCCGGTGCCCATAACATTTGATCTGTAAGGAATTACGTAGCGCACAGCATACTGTTGCAAAGCTCTCTGAGACCTCTACGTCGGGGGTAACCAGCTTGCTCGATCTGCCTATTTTTGGAGCCCAAAATCGAACGTTTTCATCAGTTTCAGGCCACTTTTCTTCTTTTGCTATGTTTTTCCGTCCCGGTTCGTACGTCGTGAACTGTTAAAAGAACAACAACCTGACTTGCAGGACATAAGTGGGCCCTACAATGTTTCGATATCACGTCTTGCGAAGATGCTACGTTGTTGAAGCGGATGGGTTGACGTTAAGCCCATTGGCCCTTTTGAATGGACCATCTATCTAGCCTAGGACTGTGAACCGTTAACACATATTGGAGTTTTGCCCTCAACATGACAGGTGCGATCATACCAGCACTAATGCACCGGATCCCATCGGAACTCCGAAGTTAAGCGTGCTTGGGCGAGAGTAGTACTAGGATGGGTGACCCCCTGGAAGTCCTCGTGTTGCACCCCCTTTTCAATTTTTTTTGCCCTGGTTAGGGTTGCCAAGATACTTTATCCACTAAATCTCTATTACTGAATACCACGGAACATTGGGCAAGACAACTTCCCTTCACGTAGAGGCTGGGCCTGCAAACCGAGAGCGTAGGGTTTGTGACCAGGTCTCCGTCGCTCCGGTGCCCATAACTTTTGATCCGTAAGGAATTAAGCGGTGCACAGCATACCGTTGCAAAGCTCTCTGAGAGCTCTATTATAGGGGTAGCCAACTTGCTCACTGTGCCCATTTTTGGAGCCCAAAACATAACGTTTTCATCAATTTCAGGACACTTTTCTTCTTTTGCTCTGTTTTTCCATCCCGGGTCGTACGTCGTGAACTGTTAAAAGGATAAAAACCTGACTCGCGGGACATCAGAAGGCCCTACAACGTGTCGATATCACATCTTGCGAGGATGCTGTGTTGTTGAAGCGGATGGGTGGTCATTAAGCCCATTGGGCCTTTTGAATGGGCCATCTCTCTAGGCTGGGACTGTGAACCGTTAACACATATAGGAATTGTGCCCTAAATATGACAGGTGCGATCATACCAGCACTAATGCACCGGATCCCATCAAAACTCTAAAGTTAAGCATGCTTGGGTGAGAGTAGTACTAGGATGGGTGACCCCCTGGGAAGTCCTCGTGTTGCACCCCCTTTTCAATTTTTTTTGCCCTGGTTAGGGTTGCCAAGATACTTTATCCACTAAATCTCTATTACTGAATACCACGGAACATTGGGCAAGACAACTTCGCTTCACGTAGAGGCTGGGCCTGCAAACCGAGGGCGTAGGGTTTGTGACCAGGTCTCCGTCGCTCCGGTGCCCATAACTTTTGATCCGTAAGGAATTACGCGGCACACAGCATACCGTTGCAAAGCTCTCTGAGAGCTCTATTATATGGGTACCCAGCTTGCTCGCTATGCCCATTTTTGGTGCCCAAAATAGAACGTTTTCACCATTTTCAGGACACTTTTCTTCTTTTGCTCTGTTTTTCCATCCCGGGTCGTACGTCGTGAACTGTTAAAAGGACAAAAACCTGACTCGCGGGACATCAGAGTGCCCTACAACGTGTCGATATCACATATTGCGAGGATGCTGTGTTGTTGAAGCGGATGGGTTGTCGTTAAGCCCATTGGGCCTTTTGAATGGGCCATCTCTCTTGGCTGAGATTGTGAACCGTTAACACATATAGGAATTGTGCACTCAACATGACAGGTGCGATCATACCAGCACTAATGCACCGGATCCCATCAAAACTCTGAAGTTAAGCGTGCTTGGGCGAGAGTAGTACTAGAATGGGGGACCCCCTGGGAAGTCCTCGTGTTGCACCCCCTTTTTAATTTTTTTTGCCTTGGTTAGGGTTGCCAAGATACTTTATCCACCAAATCTCTATTACTGAATCCCATGGAACATTGGGGAAGACAACTTCGCTTCACGTAGAGGCTGGGCCCGCAAACCAAGGGCGAAGGGTTTGTGACCAGGTCTCCGTCGCTCGGGTGCCCATAACTTTTGACCCGTAAGGAGTTGCGCGGCACACAGCATACCTTGCAAAGATCTTTGAAAGCTCTACGACGGGGGCAGCAGCTTGCTTGCTGTGCCCATTTTTGGAGTCCAAAATCGAACGTTTTCATTAGTTTCAGGCCACTTTTCTTCTTTTGCTCTGTTTTTCTGTCTCGGATCATACGTTTTGAACTGTTAAAAGGACGACAACCTGACTCGCAAGACATTAGATGGCCCTACAACGTGTCGATATCACGTCTTGAGAGGATGCTGCGTTGTTGAAGCGGATGGGTTGTCGTTAAGCCCATTGGGCCTTTTGAATGGGCCATCTCTCTAGGCTGGGACCATGAAGCATTAACACATATAGGAATTGTGGCCTCAACATGACGGGTGCGATCATACTAGCATTAATGCACCTGATCCCATCAAAACTCCGAAGTTAAGCGTGCTTGGGCGAGAGTAGTACTAGGATGGGTGACCCCCTGGGAAGTCCTCGTGTTGCACCCCCTTTTCAATTTTTTTTGCCCTGGTTAGGGTTGCCAAGGTACTTTATCCACCAAATCTCTATTACCGAATCCCACGGAACATTGGGCAAGACAACTTCGCTTCACGTAGAGGCTGGGCCCGCAAACCGAGGGCGTAGGGTTTGTGACCAGGTCTCCGTCGCTCCGGTGCCCATAACTTTTGATCCGTAAGGAATTACGCGGCGCACAGCACACCGTTGCAAAGCTCTCTGAGACCTCTACGACGGGGGCAGCCAGCTTGCTTGCTGTGCCTGTTTTTGGAGCCTAAAATCTAACATTTTCATCAGTTTCAGACCACTTTTCTTGTTTTGCTATGTTTTTCCTTCCTGGATCGTACGTCGTGAACTATTAAAAGGACTACAACTTGACTCGCGAGATATCAGAGGGCCCTACAACGCGTCGATATAACGTCTTGCGAGGTTGCTGCGTTGTTGAAGCGGATGGGTTGTCGTTAAGACCATTAGGCCTTTTGAATGGGCCATCTCTCTAGGTTGGGACTGTGAACCGTTAACACATATAGGAATTGGCCCTCAACATGACGGGTGCGATCATACAAGCACTAACGCACCAGATCCCATTAGAACTCCGAAGTTAGGCGTGCTTGGGCGAGAGTAGTACTAGGATGGGTGACCCCTTGGGAAGTCCTCGTGTTGCACCCTTTTTCAATTTTTTTTGCCCTGGTTAGGGTTGCCAAGATACTTTATCCACCAAATCTCTATTACTGAATCCCACGGAACATTGGGCAAGACAACTTCGCTTCAAGTAGAGGCTGGGCCCGCAAACCGAGGGCGTAGGGTTTGTGACCAGGTTTCTGTCGTTTCGATGCCCATAACTTTTGATCCGTAAGGAGTTACGCAGCGCACATCATACTGTTGCAAAGGTCTCTAAGAGTTCTACAACGGGGGCAGCCAACTTGCTTCCTATGCCCATTTTTGGAGCCCAAAATCAAATGTTTTCATCAGTTTTAGGCCACTTTTCTTCTTTTGCTCTGTTTTTTC
This sequence comes from Ehretia macrophylla, assembly GCA_037974665.1. NCBI lineage: Eukaryota > Viridiplantae > Streptophyta > Magnoliopsida > Boraginales > Ehretiaceae > Ehretia > Ehretia macrophylla. Next base: position 82,439,389 of record CM075765.1, on the reverse strand, counting down.
ATCCCAGATCGTACATCGTGAACTGTTAAAAGGATGACTACATGACTCACGGGACATTAGAGGGCCGTACAACGTTTTGATATCACGTCTTGCGAGGATGCTGCGTTGTTGAAGTGGATGGGTTGTCGTCAAGCCCATTGGTCCTTTTGCATGGGACATCTCTCTAGGCTGGGACTGTGAACCGTTAACACATATCAGAATTGTGCCCTCAACATGACGGGTGCGATCATACCAGCACTAATGCACCGGATCCCATCAGAACTCCGAAGTTAAGCATGCTTGGGCGAGAGGAGTAGTAGGATAGGTGACCCCCTGGGATGTCCTTGTGTTGCACCCCCTTTTCAATTTTTTTTGCCCTGGTTAGGCTTGCCAAGATACTTTATCCACCTAATCTCTATTACTGAATGCCACGGAACATTGGGCAAGACAACTTTGCTTCACGTAGAGTTTGTGTGAGGCCCGACCCCGAATAATGCATGTTACCTTGATTTGCGTGCCATAGACCAAGAATGATATAACTGACCTTGGATTACGTGTCCTGTCTTGGTTTTTGTGCATGCCTCGTTATACGTGCCTTAACCTAGAATTGTGTGCCCTAATCCTCGATATATGTGCGATACCTAGATAAACGTGCATGACCTTAATTTAGGTGCAAGACCTCGATTTGCATGTGTCTCTTCGTTTCGTGTGCCCTAACCTTGAACTGCATACCTTAACCTAGGTTTAAGAGTCGTACCTCGATTTATGTGGATTGCATTGAATTACGTGCCTTATTTTGATCTACGTTCATTCACCTAGGGTTGCGTGTGTTAGCATTAGAATTCGTGCACTTATCTTGAAGTATGTGCCTTAGTCTTGAAATACGTGATGTACCTCGTAGTTCGTGTCTTACCTCGTAGTTTGTGTCTACCTCGTAATTCGTGCCCTAGATCTAGAAATCCGTGCCACCACGTTAATCAAGAAAGAATCCTACACAAAGCACTAGACACTAAAATAATCCTACACAATCCACTAACCAATATTATATTCCTAATTCAAATTCTCTACAAACTCCACTAACAATAAAATAATACTAAACTATTCCTACATTTTCCACTATCAATTATTCTATTCATAATTCAACTCATCAACAAACATTCCTATATTTTATTCTACCTAGATTCCCTCATTCCCCAACATTTCTATGACAATTCTAATGACACAAATGTATAAAAAATTAGTCCTAGACAAACTATGACAAAATAGTTAACACAATGCATAAAAAATTGCTCAAATTCTCCTCAAATCTCCACCATTTTCGACCAAGTGCTCCATGCCCATGCTAGCCATTTCAAAATACTCCTTGAAGACTCAAAAAGACTGAAAATGGGCTGCCCAAGGCCGACCATATGCTTAGAACAATTCAAAACATCACTCTTTGTCATTCTTTGTCATATTCTTTCATTTCTCCTTCTTTTCTCTCACTTCCCTCCCATTTCCTCTCTCCATTTCGGTTTTGGCTGAGTTCTCTCCACCTCCTAGCTCATCTTCTTCATCATATGGTGCAACAATACAAGCAACCATCAAAGAAACTCAAGCAAACAAGCTATGATGCGAAAACTACACTTGCATATCCTTTGAAGCCTTCATTTCGGCCCTAGGTGAGTTTTAAGTTTCCATTTCTTTTCTTCTTGTTATAACCTCATGAATGTGCTAAGAGATTTATCACTAAGCTAGGAAAAATAGAGAAAATCTAGTTGGAATCTCGGCTAAGCAAGAAGAAGAAGAGATTTGAGCTTCAACAAGGTTTTTGAGCATCTTTTGGGTTGATTGCTATGGTGAGGAGCTAAAACCTTTTGAAAACTCTTAAAAAATCCACATGCATGCTCATAAATGTGTGTATTTGCTTCTGTACTTCAGTTATATGGTCGTTCATAAGCTTAAACAACCATGCATGGCAAGATCTTGGCTTGAAAATGATGCTAGGTGAAGTCGAATTGTTGACAACTCTCTGACCAGTCTGTTTCGAGGTAATTTTAGCTAGGAAAATGATGTTTAAAATGCATGAAAATTGGTAGGTCACTATTTTGGACAGTTTTGAACATTTTTCCCAGAAATATTCCTAAGCTAATTTTGACTCTAAGGTCCTCAACATGCAAATCTTTGAAATGTGTCCAAATCTGGAAATCTGGAAAAATGAAGCAGGTTTTGGCAGATGCACTGACCTTGTGGAATGAACCATATTTGACTTCGTAAATGATGTCCAAAATGCACTTCGTAAATGACTTCGCTAGATTTTTCAGTTCTGGACAATTTTGTCAGAAATGGACCAAGGCTAAAACTGACCCTAAGGACCTAAAAAACGTCACTGTTTCGGCTATAACTAATGATTCCGAACTCCAATTGATGCAAGGTTTGTTTCTGATTTTAGTTAACTTCTTAATCTTTAATTTGACATCTTATTCACTAGATTTGGAGATTGTTTGATTATCCTATTGATTGTGAGAAAATAGCCTATTGCAGTAAGGGATTCACTTAATGTTGTACTTAGAAACATTGTTGTGACTCCTCATGTTGAATTAAATACTTGGGATTGTAGCTTTGGGATGTTGTGTGGACTGTTTTGAATGTTTGAGGATGTTGAATTAAATGATGCATGGTTTGAGATTGACTTTGAGTTGGGTTGAGGCTCAAATTGCACGAATATACACGAAATGGAAACCTTAATGACTAGGTAGTTTTGCTAAGTGTTGATCATTTGGATGTTGTGTGGAATTATATGCTTAGTGGGCTGCCCGTAAATGTCTTATAACTTCAAATGTGATTTTGACCATTGCATGTTGTCAAATAAGCTTTTTTTGCAACCGAACCCACGTAGATGTTGTTGCATGTTGAATAATCGTATCACTTGATTACGTGGACTTCGAAAGGAGTTATATGGCTTGACTTGCATGCGTTACATGGCTGCCCGTTTAATGTTCATATGGCTCTATATGTCTTTCAAGTGAAATTACTTGTCTTATCGTGCCTTGTTTGATTACTTGACAACGTGCGATCTTATAACTGCTCTGAGGTGACCTACTTTGTTGTCCTCCTAATGTGATATGTTAAATGTTATAATTGTGCATTGCATACGAGGTTGCAACCTTTCAGTGTGGCATGGTAGTGTTTCACGCACGCCGGGCGGCATAGGGCTTGCCGGTGCTACCGTGACTACCATGGTCCAATTCCCTCTCTCGCTTGGCATTCCACCCTCGGAGAGTTGGGTCATAGGTTTCGGGGTACATCCATAGTACACCCAATTGGGAGCGATAAGTGGATTATTGAAGTCGGCCGCACCAAATGAATCGAAATTGATATTGAGAGCAAATGCTCACCGTATCCTTGAAATGATTGGTAAATGTATCTGTTACTCGATTTGTTTCATATATTTGCGTACCTTATTATTTGTAATACGTGACATATTTTCAAAAGGAATTTTCATAATTGAACCGGAAAATGAGTTTCAAAACGTATTCTCGTTTCCCCTTCGCTGAGTTCATAAGGACTCACCCTCTTTTTCATCACAGGTGAAGAAGAACAGGTACAGGTATCAGAGGACAATGTGCCTAACGATGATTCCTTGGAGTGATTGCCTATCCCTACGTGCTTTTGTGCTTTGCCTGAAAGTGGTTGCTATATGCATGTTGTGTTTGATTGCAAACTACTCATTTCATTGATGTAAATGTCTCTGTTGTAATTTGGGTCTAATTCTTGGATTGTACTATCTATAACAGGATGAACTTTTATTTGGTTGTTTGCTTTCGTTTTCTTAATTAGTAGTTATCGTAGGCATTCAAACCACTAGATGAACAATCAACTAAGTTAATTCTATCTAATTTCACTTAGGTGCTCATTTGCAAACTAAAGGATAATAGGTACTCGCATGAAAGGAAATTGACAAATAAACGGGACATAGTTATCATGTTAGGCTTATTAACCAAATGAGACTTTCAAGATAAACTAGTAGGCAAATCGGTTGGTGACAAATAGGAGTCCTTAATGGAATTGGATTAATGATTGGAATAACTCAGGCGTTTAGAGAATTAGGTCAAACCAAAGAGCCCAATTACAGCCGTTAGGCTGCCGGTTTTCCGGAAAACTTTGGAGTTTAGGCTAAAAACGATAAGTGTTAAATCTTTATAAACAGTTAAGTACGAGACGTGACTTGAATGTTTAGATCACACCCTAGTCTAACCTTATAGGCCGGGTTGGGGCGTGACAGGCTGGGCCCGCAAACTGAGGGCTTAGGGTTTGGGACAAGGTCTCCGTCGCTCCGGTGCCCATAACTTTTGACCCGTAAGGAGTTGCGCGGCACACAGCATACCTTGCAAAGCTCTCTGAGAGCTCTACGACGAGGGCAGCTAGCTTGCTCACTGTGCCCATTTTTGGAACCCAAAATCGAACGTTTTCATTAGTTTCAGGCCACTTTTCTTCTTTTGCTGTGTTTTTCCATCCCGGATCGTGCGTCGTGAACTGTTAAAAGGATGAAAACATGACTCGTGGGACATTAGAGTGCCCTACAACGTGTCGATATCATGTCTGGCGAGGATGCTGCGTTGTTGAAGCGGATGGGTTGTCGTTAAGCCCATTGGGCCTTTTGAATGGGCCATCTCTCTAGGCTGGGACTGTGAACCGTTAACACATATAGGAATTGTGCCTTCAACATGACAAGTGCGATCATACCAACACTAATGCACCGGATCCCATCAAAACACCGAAGTTAAGCGTGCTTGGGCGAGAGTAGTTCTAGGATGGGTGATCCCCTGGGAAGTCCTCGTGTTGCAACCCCTTTTCAATTTTTTTTGCCTTGGTTAGGGTTGCCAAGATACTTTTTCCACCAAATCTCTATTACTGAATCCCACGGAACATTGGGCAAGACAACTTCGCTTCACGTAGAGGATAGGCTCGCAAACCGAGGGCCTAGGGTTTGTGACCAGGTCTCCGTCGCTCCAGTGCCCATAACTTTTGATCCATAAGGAGTTACGCGGCGCACAACATACGTTGCAAAGCTCTCTGAGAGCTCTACGACAGGGGCAGCCAGCTTGCACGTTGTGCCCATTTTTGGAACAAAAAATAGAACGTTTTCATCAGTTTCAGTCCACTTTTCTTGTTTTGATCTATTTTTTCGTCCCTTATCGTACGTCGTGAGCTGTTAAAAGGACGACAACCTGACTCGCGGGACAACAGAGGGCCCTAAAACGTGTCGATATCACGTCTTGCGAAGATGCTGCGTTGTTGAAGCAGATGGGTTGTCGTTAAGCCAATTGGGCCTTTTGAATGGGCCATCTCTCTAGGCTGGGACTGTGAACCGTTAACTTATATAGGAATTGTGCCCTCAACATGACGGGAGCGATCATACCAGCACTAATGGACCGGATCCCATCAAAACTCCGAAGTTAAGCGTGCTTCGGCGAGAGTAGTTCTATGATGGGTGACCCCGTGGGAAGTCCTCGTGTTGCACCCCTTTTTCAAATTTTTTTGCCCTGGTTAGGGTTGCCAAGATACTTTATCCACCAAATCTCTATTGCTAAATCCCAAGGAACATTGGGCAAGACAACTTCGCTTCACGTAGAGGCTGGGCCTGCAAACCGAGGGTGTAGGGTTTGTGAGTAGGTCTCCATTGCTCCGGTTCCCATAACTTTTGTTCCGTAAGGAGTTACGCGGCGCACAGCATACCGTTGCAAGGCTCTCTGAGAGCTCTACGACAGGGGCAGCCAACTTGCTCGTTGTGCCCCTTTTTGGAGCCAAAAATCGAACGTTTTCATCAGTTTCAGGCCACTTTTCTACTTTTGCTATGTTTTTCCGTCCCGGATCGTACGTCGTGAACTGTTAAAAGGACGACAACCTGACTCGTGGGACATCAGAGGGCCCTACAACGTGTTGATATCACGTCTTGCCAGGATGCTGCGTTGTTGAAGCGGATGGGTTGTCGTTAAGCCCATTGGGCCTTTTGAATGGGCCATCTCTCTAGGCTGGGACTGTGAACAGTTAACACATAAAGGAATTGTGCCCTCAACATGATGGGTGCGATCATACCAGCACTAATGCACCGGATACCATCAGAACTCCGAAGTTAAGCGTGCTTTGGCGAGTGAAGTACTAGGATGGGTGACCCCCAGCGAAGTCCTCGTGTTGCACCCCCTTTTCAATTTTTTTTACCCTGGTTAGGGTTGCCAAGATACTTTATCCATCAAATCTCTATTACTGAATCCCACGGAACATTGGGCAAGACAACTTCACTTCACGTAGAAGCTGGGCCCGAAAACCGAGGGCGTAGGATTTGTGACCAGGTCTCCGTCGCTACGGTGCCTATAACTTTTGATCCGTAAGGAGTTACGCGGCGCACAAGATTCGTTGCGAAGCTCTCTAAGAGCTCTACGACGAGGGCAGCTAGCTTGCTCGTTGTGCCCGTTTTTGGAGCCCAAAATAGAACGTTTTCATCAGTTTCAGGCCACTTTTCTTCTTTTGCTCTGTTTTTCCATCGCGGGATATCAAAGGGCCCTACAACGTGTCGATATCATGTTTTCCGAGGATGCTGCGTTGTTGAAGTGGATGGGTTGTCGTTAAGCCCATTGGGCCTTTTGAATGGGCCATCTCTCTAGGCTGGGACTGTGAACAGTAAACACATCAGGGATTTGTCCCATCAACATGACGGGTGCGATCATACCAGCACTAATGCACCGGATCCCATCAGAACTCCGAAGTTAAGCGTGCTTGGCCCAGAGAAATACTAGGATGGGTGACCCCCTGGGAAGTCCTCGTGTTGCACCCCATTTTCAATTTTTTTTGCCCAGGTTAGGGTTGCCAAGATTTTTTATCCACCAAATCTCTATTACTGAATCCCACGGAACATTGGGCAACACAACTTCACTTCACGTAAAGGCTGGGCCCGCAAATCGAGGGCGTAGGGTTTGTGACCAGGTCTCCGCAGCTCCGGTGCCCATAACTTTTGATCCGTAAGGAGTTACGCGGCGCACAGCATATCGTTGCAAAGATCTTTGAGAGCTCTACGACAAGGGTTGCCAGCTTGCTCGCTGTGCCGATTTTTGGAGCCCAAAATATAACGTTTTCATAAGTTTCAGGCCATTTTTCTTTTGTTGCTCAGTTTTTTCATCCCGGATCATATGTTGTGAACTATTAAAAGGACGAAAACCTGGCTCGCGGGACATCAGAGGGCCTGACAACGTGTCGATATAACGTCTTGCGAGGATGCTGCGTTGTTGAAGCGGATGGGTTGTCGTTAAGCCCATTGGGCCCTTTGAATGGGCCATCTCTCTAGGCTGGGACTGTGAACCGTTAACACATATAGGAATTGTGCCCTCAACATGACGGGTGCAATCATACCAGCACTAATGCACCGGATCCCATCAGAACTCCGAAGTTAAGTATGCTTGGGCGAGAGTAGTATTAGGATGAGTGACCCCGTGGGAAGTTCTCGTGTTGCACCCCCTTTTCAATTTTTTTTTACCCTGGTTAGCGTTGCCAAGACACTTTATCCACCAAATCTCTATTACTGAATCCCACAGAACATTGGGCAAGACAACTTCGCTTCACGTAGAGGCTGGGCCCGCAAACTGAGGGCGTAGGGTTTGTGACCAGGTCTTCGTCGCTCCGGTGCCCATAACTTTTGATCCGTAAGGAGTTACGCGGAGCACAGCATACCGTTGCAAAGCTCTCTAAGAGCTCTACGACGAGGGCAGCCAGCTTGCTTGCTTTGCCCATTTTTGGAGACCAAAATCGAACGTTTTCATCAGTTTCAAGCCACTTTTCTTCTTTTGCTCTGTTTTTCCGTCCCGGATCATACGTTGTGAACTGTTAAAAGGACGACAACCTGACTCGCGGGACATCAGAGGGCCATACAACGTGCCAATATAACGTCTTACGCGGATGTTGCGTTGTTGAAGCGGATGGGTTGTCGTTAAGCCCATTGGGCCTTTTGAATGGGCCATCTCTCTAGGCTTGGACTGTGAACCGTTAACACATATAGAAATTGTGCCCTCAACATGACAGGTGCGATCATACCAGCACTAATGCAACGGATCCCATTAGAACTCCGAAGTTAAGCGTGCTTGGGCTAGAGTAGTACTAGGATGGGTGACCCCCTGGGAAGTCCTCGTGTTGCACCCCCTTTTCAATTTTTTTGCTCTGGTTAGGGTTTTCAAGATACTTTATCTACCAAATCTCTATTACTGAATCCCAAGGAACATTGGGCAAAACAACTTCACTTTATGTAGAGGTTGGGCCTGTAAACCGAGAGCGTAGGGTTTGTGAACAGGTTTTCATCGCTCCGATGCCCATAACTTTTGATCCGAAAGGAGTTACACGGCGCACAGCATACCATTGCAAAGCTCTTTGAGAGCTCTACGACTGGGGTAGCTAGCTTGCAGGCTGTGCCCATTTTTTGAGCCCAAAATTGAATGTTTTCATCAGTTTCAGACCACGTTTCTTCTTTTGCTCTGTTTTTCCGTCCCAGATAATACGTTGTGAACTGTTAAAAGGACGACAACCTGACTCGCGAGACATCAGAGTGCCCCACAACGTGTCGATATAACGTCTTTTGAGGATGCTGCGTTGTTGAAGCAGATGGGTTGTCGTTAAGCCCATTGGGCCTTTTGAATGGGCCATCTCTCCAGGCTGGGACTGTGAACAGTTAACAGATAAAGGAATTGTGCCCTCAACATGACGGGTGCGATCATACCTGCACTAATGCACCGGATCCCATCAGAACTCCGAAGTTAAGCGCGCTTGGGCGACAGTAGTACTAGGATGGGTGACGCCCTGCGAAGTCCTCGTGTTGCAGCCCCTTTTCAATTTTTTTTGCCCTGTTTAGGGTTGCCAAGATACTTTATCCACCAAATCTCTATTACTGAATCCCACGGAACATTGGGCAAGACAACTTCACTTCACGTAGAAGCTGGGCCCGAAAACCGAGGGCGTAGGATTTGTGACCAGGTCTCCGTCGCTACGGTGCCTATAACTTTTGATCCGTAAGGAGTTACGCGGCGCACAAGATTCGTTGCGAAGCTCTCTAAGAGCTCTACGACGAGGGCAGCTAGCTTGCTCGTTGTGCCCGTTTTTGGAGCCCAAAATAGAACGTTTTCATCAGTTTCAGGCCACTTTTCTTCTTTTGCTCTGTTTTTCCATCGCGGGATATCAAAGGGCCCTACAACGTGTCGATATCATGTTTTCCGAGGATGCTGCGTTGTTGAAGTGGATGGGTTGTCGTTAAGCCCATTGGGCCTTTTGAATGGGCCATCTCTATAGGCTGGGACTGTGAACAGTTAACACATAAAGGAATTGTGCCCTCAACATGACGGGTGCGATCATACTAGCACTAATGCACCGGATCCCATCAGAACTCCGAAGTTAAGTGTGCTTGGCCCAGAGAAATACTAGGATGGATGACCCCCTGGAAGTCCTCGTGTTGCACCCCCTTTTCAATTTTTTTTGCCCTGGTTAGGGTTGCCAAGATATTTTATCCACCAAATCTCTATTACTGAATCCCACGGAACATTGGGCAAGACAACTTCACTTCACGTAAAGGCTGGGCCCGCAAATCGAGGGCGTAGGGTTTGTGACCAGGTCTCCGCAGCTCCGGTGCCCATAACTTTTGATCCGTAAGGAGTTACGCGGCGCACAGCATATCGTTGCAAAGATCTTTGAGAGCTCTACGACAAGGGTTGCCAGCTTGCTCGCTGTGCCGATTTTTGGAGCCCAAAATATAACGTTTTCATAAGTTTCAGGCCATTTTTCTTTTGTTGCTCAGTTTTTTCATCCCGGATCATATGTTGTGAACTATTAAAAGGACGAAAACCTGGCTCGCGGGACATCAGAGGGCCTGACAACGTGTCGATATAACGTCTTGCGAGGATGCTGCGTTGTTGAAGTGGATGGGTTGTCGTTAAGCCCATTGGGCCCTTTGAATGGGCCATCTCTCTAGGCTGGGACTGTGAACCGTTAACACATATAGGAATTGTGCCCTCAACATGACGGGTGCGATCATGCCAGTACTAATGCACCTGATCCCATTAGAACTCCGAAGTTAAGCGTGCTTGGGCGAGAGTAGTATTAGGATGAGTGACCCCGTGGGAAGTTCTCGTGTTGCACCCCCTTTTCAATTTTTTTTTACCCTGGTTAGCGTTGCCAAGACACTTTATCCACCAAATCTCTATTACTGAATCCCACAGAACATTGGGCAAGACAACTTCGCTTCACGTAGAGGCTGGGCCCGCAAACTGAGGGCGTAGGGTTTGTGACCAGGTCTTCGTCGCTCCGGTGCCCATAACTTTTGATCCGTAAGGAGTTACGCGGAGCACAGCATACCGTTGCAAAGCTCTCTAAGAGCTCTACGACGAGGGCAGCCAGCTTGCTTGCTTTGCCCATTTTTGGAGACCAAAATCGAACGTTTTCATCAGTTTCAAGCCACTTTTCTTCTTTTGCTCTGTTTTTCCGTCCCGGATCATACGTTGTGAACTGTTAAAAGGACGACAACCTGACTCGCGGGACATCAGAGGGCCATACAACGTGCCAATATAACGTCTTACGCGGATGTTGCGTTGTTGAAGCGGATGGGTTGTCGTTAAGCCCATTGGGCCTTTTGAATGGGCCATCTCTCTAGGCTTGGACTGTGAACCGTTAACACATATAGAAATTGTGCCCTCAACATGACAGGTGCGATCATACCAGCACTAATGCAACGGATCCCATTAGAACTCCGAAGTTAAGCGTGCTTGGGCTAGAGTAGTACTAGGATGGGTGACCCCCTGGGAAGTCCTCGTGTTGCACCCCCTTTTCAATTTTTTTGCCCTGGTTAGGGTTTCCAAGATACTTTATCTACCAAATCTCTATTACTGAATCCCAAGGAACATTGGGCAAAACAACTTCACTTTATGTAGAGGTTGGGCTTGTAAACCGAGGGCATAGGGTTTGTGAACAGGTTTTCATCGCTCCGGTGCCCATAACTTTTGATCCGAAAGGAGTTACACGGCGCACAGCATACCGTTGCAAAGCTCTTTGAGAGCTCTACGACTGGGGTAGCTATCTTGCAGGCTATGCCCATTTTTTGAGCCCAAAATTGAATGTTTTCATCAGTTTCAGACCACTTTTCTTCTTTTGCTCTGTTTTTCCGTCCCAGATAATACGTTGTGAACTGTTAAAAGGCTGACAACCTGACTCGCGGGACAACAGAGGGCCCTACAACGTGTCGGTATAACGTCTTGCGAGGATGCTGCGTTGTTGAAGCGGATGGGTTGTCGTTAAGCCCATTGGGCCTTTTGAATGGGCCATCTCTCTAGGCTGGGACTGTGAACAGTTAACAGATAAAAGAATTGTGCCCTCAACATGACGGGTGCGATCATACCAGCACTAATGCACCGGATCCTATCAGAACTCCGAAGTTAAGCGTGGTTGGGCGAGAGTAGTACTAGTATGGGTGACGCCCTGGGAAGTCCTCGTGTTGAAGCCCCTTTTCAATTTTTTTTGCCCTGTTTAGGTTTGCCAAGATACTTTATCCACCAAATCACTATTACTGAATCCCACGGAACATTGGACAGGACAACTTCGCATCACGTAGAGGCTAGCCCCGCAAACCGAGGGCGTAGGGTTTGTGACCAAGTCTCTATCGCTCCGGTGCCCATAACTTTGGATCAGTAAGGAGTTACGCGGCGCACAGCATACCGTTGCAAAGCTCTCTGAGAGCTCTACGACGGGGGCAGCCAGCTTGCTCGCTTTGCCCATTTTTTGAGCCCAAAATCGAACGTTTTCATCAGTTTCAGGCCACTTTTCTTCTTTCGCTCTGTTTTTCCATCCTGGATCATACGTAGTGAACTGTTAAACGGACGACAACCTTACTCGCGGTTCATTAGAGGGCCCTACAATGTGTCGATGTCACGTCTTGCGAGGATGTTGCGTTGTTGAAACAGATGGGTTGTCGTTAAGCCCATTGGGCCTTTTGAATGGGCCATCTCTCTAGGCTGGGACTGTGAACCGTTAACACATATAGGAATTGTGCCCTCAACATGACGGGTGCGATCATACCAGCACTAATGCACCGGTTCCCACCAGAACACCGAAGTTAAGCGTGCTTGGTTGAGAGTAGTACTTGGATAGGTGACCCCCCGGGAAGTCCTGGTGTTACACCCCTTTTTCAATTTTTTTTGCCCTGGTTAGGGTTGCCAAGATACTTTATCCACCAAATCTCTATTACTGTATCCCACGAAACATTAGGCAAGACAACTTCGCTTCACGTAGAGGCTGGACCTACAAACCGAGAGCATAGGGTTTGTGACCAGGTCTCTGTTGCTCCGGTGCCCATAACTTTTGATCCGTAAGGAGTTACGCGGCGGACAGCATACCGTTGCAAAGCTCTCTGAGAGCTCTACGATGGGGGCAGCGAGCTCGCACCCAGTGCCCATTTTTGGATCCCAAAATCGAACGTTTTGATCAGTTTCAGGCCACTTTTCTTCTTTTGCTCTGTTTTTTCATCCCGGATCATACGTCGTGAACTGTTAAAAAGACTACAACCGGACTCGTGGGACAACAGAAGGCCTTAAAACGTGTCGTTATCATGTCTTGCGAGGTTGCTGCGTTGTTGAAGCGGATGGGTTGTCGTTAAGCCCATTGGGCCTTTTGAATGGGCCATCTCTCTAGGCTGGGACTGTGAACCGTTAACACATATAGGAATTGTGCCCTCAACATGACGGGTGCGATCATACCAGCACTAATGCACCGGTTCCCACCAGAACTCCGAAGTTAAGCGTGCTTGGGCGAGAGTAGTACTAGGATGGGTGACCCCTGGGAAGTCCTCGTGTTACACCCCATTTTCAATTTTTTTTGCCCTGGTTAGGGTTCCAATATACTTTATCCACCAAATCTCTATCACTGAATCCCACAGAACATTAGGCAAGACAACTTCGCTTCACGTAGAGGCTGGGCCCGCAAACCGAGGACATAGGGTTTGTGACGAGGTCTCTGTCGCTCCGATGCCCATAACTTTTGATCCGTAATAAGTTACGCGGCGCCCCGCATACCGTTGCAAAGCTCTCTGAGAGGTCTACGACGGGGGCAGCCAACTTGCTCGCTGTTCCAGTTTTTGGAGCCCAAAATCGAACGTTTTCATAAGTTTCAGGCCATTTTTTTTTGCTCTGTTTTTCCGTCACGTATCGTGCGTCGTGAACTGTTAAAAATACGATAACCTGACTCGCGGGACATCAGAGGGACCTACAACGTGTCGATATCACGTCTTGCGAGGATGCTGCATTGTTGAAGCGGATGGGTTGTAGTTAAGCCCATTGGGCCTTTTGAATAGGCCATCTCTCTAGGCTGGGGATGTGAACCGTTGACACATATAGGAATTGTGCCCTCAATATGACGGGTGCGATCATACCAGCACTAATGCACCGGATCCCATCAGAACTCCGAAGCTAAGCGTCCTTGGGCGAGAGTAGTACCAGGATGGGTGACCCCATGGGAAGTCCTCGTGTTTTACCCCCTTTTCAATTTTTTTGCCCTTGTTAGGGTTGCCAAGATACTTTATCCACCAACTCTCTATTACTCAATCCCACGGAACATTGGGCAAGACAATATCGCTTCACGTAGAGGCTGGGCCAGCAAACCGAGGGCGTAGGGCTTTAGACCAAGTCTCCGACACTCCGGTGCCCATAACTTTTGATCCGTAAGGAGTTACGCTGCGCACAGCATACCATTGCAAAGCTCTCTGAGTTCGCTACGACGGGGGCAGCAAGCATGCTCGCTATGCCCCTTTTTGGAGCACAAAATTGAACGTTTTCATCAGTTTCAAGCCACTTTTCTTCTCTTACCCTGTTTTTGCGTCCCGGATCGTACGTCGTGAACTGTTAAAAAGACGAAAACCTGACTCGCGGGACATTAGATGGACCTACAACATGTCGATATCACGTCATACAAGGATGCTGCGTTGTTGAAGTGGATGGGTTGTCGTTAATCCCATTGGGCCTTTTGAATGGGCCATCTCTCTAGGCTGGGACAGTGAATAGTCAACACATAAAGGATTTGTGCCCTCAACATGACGGGTGAGATCATACCAGCACTAATGCACTGGATCCCATCAGAACTCCGAAGTTAAGCATGCTTGGGCGGGAGTAGTACTAGGATGGGTGACCCCATAGGAAGTCCTCGTGTTGTACCCCCATTTCCAATTATTTTGCCCCAGTTAGGGTTTCCAAGATACTTTATCCATCAAATCTCTATTACTGAATCCCACGGAACATTAGGCAAGACAACTTCGCTTCACGTAGAGGCTGGGCCCGCAAACCGAGGGCGTAAGGTTTGTGACCAGGTCTCCGTCGCTCCGGTGCCCATAACTTTTGATCCGTAATGAGTTATGCGGCGCACAACCTACCGTTGCAAAGCTCTCTGAGAGCTCTACGACGGGGGCAGCCAGCTTGCTCTCTGTGCCCTTTTTTGGAGACCAAAATCAAACGTTTTCATCAGTTTCAAGCCACTTTTCTTCTTTTGCTCTGTTTTTCCGTCCCGGATCGTACGTCGTGAACTGTTAAAAAGATGACAACCTGACTCGCGGGACATCAGAGGGCCCTACAACATGTCGATATCACCTCTTATAAGCATGCTGCGTTGTTGAAGCGGATGGGTTGTTGTTAAGCCCATTGGGCCTTATGAACGGGCCATCTCTCTAGGTTGGGACTGTGAACAGTTAACACATAAAGGAATTGTGCCCTCAACATGACAGGTGCGATCATACCAGCACTAATGCACCGGATTCCATCAAAACTCCGAAGTTAATCGTGCTTGGGTGAGAGTAGTACTAGGATGGGTAACTCCCTGGGAAGTCCTCGTGTTGCACCCTATTTTTAATTTTTTTTGCCCTGGTTAGGGTTGCCAAGATACTTTATCCGCCAAATCTCTATCACTGAATCCCACGGAACATTGGGCAAGACAACTTCGCTTCACATAAAGGCTAGGCCCGCAAACCGAGGGCATAGGGTTTGTGACCAGGTCTCCGTCGCTCTGGTGCCCATAACTTTTGATCCGTAAGGAGTTACGCAGTGCACAGCAAACTGTTGCATAGTTCTCTGAGAGCTCTACGACGAGGGCAGCCAGCTTGCTCGATGTTCCCGTTTTTGGAGCCCAAAATCGAACATTTTCGTTAATTTCAGGCCACTTTTCTTCTTTTGCTCTGTTTTTCCGTCCCGGATCGTATGTCGTGAACTGTTAAAAGGACAACAACCTGATTCGCGGGACATCAGAGGTCCCTACAACGTGTCGATATCACGTCTTGCGAAGATGCTGCGTTGTTGAAGCTGATGTGTTGTCGTTAAGCCCATTGGGCCTTTTTGAATGGGCCATCTCTCTAGGCTGGGACTATGAACCGTTAACACATATAGGAATTGTGCCCTCAACTTGACGGGTGCGATCATACCAGCACTAATGCACCAGATCCCATCAGAACTCCGAAGTTAAGCATGCTTGGGCGAGAGTAGTACTAGGATGGGTGACCCCCTGGGAAATCCTCGTGTTGCACCCCCTTTTCAAATTTTTTTGCCCTGGTTGGGGTTGCCAAGATACTTTATCCACTTAATCTCTATTACTGAATACCACAGAACATTGGGCAAGACAACTTCGCTTCACGTAGAGGATGGGCCTGCAAACCGAGGGCGTAGGATTTGTGACCAGGTCTCCGTCGCTCCGGTGCCCATAAATTTTGATCTGTAAGGAATTAAACGGCGCACAACATACCGTTGCAAAGCTCGCTGGGTGCTCTACGACAGGGGTAGCCAGCTTGCTCGCTGTGCCCATTTTTTGATCCCAAAATAGAACGTTTTAATCAGTTTCAGGATACTTTTCTTCTTTTGCTCGGTTTATCCATCCCGGATCGCACGTCGTGAATGGTTAAAAGGACGAAAACCTTGCTCGCGGGACATCAGAGGGCCCTACAACGTGTCGATATCACATCTTGCGTGGATGCTGCGTTGTTGAAGTGGATGGGTTGTCGTTAAGCCCATTAGGCCTTTTGAACGGGTCATCTCTCTAGGCTGGGACTGTGAACCGTTAACACATATAGGAATTGTGCCCTCAACATGACGGGTGCAATCATACCAGCACTAATGCACCGGATCCCATCAGAACTCCAAAGCTAAGCGTCCTTGGGCGAGAGTAGTACAAGGATGGGTGACCCCCTGGGAAGTCCTCGTGTTGCACCCCCTTTTCAATTTTTTTGCCCTTGTTATGGTTGCCAAGATACTTTATACACCAAATCTATATTACCGAATCCCACGGAACATTGGGCAAGACAACTTCACTTCACGTAGAGGCTGGGCTCGCAAACCGAGGGCGTAGGTTTTGTGACCAGGTCTCCGTCGCTCCGGTGCCCATAACTTTAGATCAGTAAGGAGTTATGCGGCGCACGGCATACCGTTACAAATCTCTTTGAGAGCCCTACGACGGGGGCAGCCAGCTTACTCGCTGTGCCCATTTTTTGAGCCTAAAATCGAACGTTTTCATTAGTTTCAGGCCACTTTTCTTCTTTTCCTCTATTTTTCCATCCCGGATCGTACGTCGTGAACTATTAAAAGGACGACAACCTGACTCGCGGTTCATTAGAGGGCCCTACAACGTGTCGATATCACATCTTGCGAGGATGCTGCGTTGTTGAAGTGGATGGGTTGTCGTTGAGCCCATTGGGCCTTTTGGATGGGTCATCTCTCTAGGCTGGGACTGTGAACCGTTAACACATATAGGAATTGTGCCCTCAACATGACGGGTGTGATCATACCAGCACTAATGCACCAGATCCCATCAGAACACCCAAGTTAAGCGTGCTTGGGTGAGACTAGTACTAGGATGGGTGACCCCCTGGGAAGTCCTCGTGTTCCACTCCCTTTTCAATTTTTTTTGCCCTGGTTAGGGTTGCCAAGATACTTTATCCACTAAATCTCTATTACTGAATACCACAGAACATTGGGCAAGACAACTTCGCTTCACGTAGAGGATGGGCCTGCAAACCAAGGGCGTAGGGTTTGTGACCAGGTCTCCGTCGCTCCGGTACCCATAACTTTTGATCGGTAAGGAATTACGCGGCGCACAACATACCGTTGCAAAGCTCGCTGAGTGCTCTACGACAGGGGTAGCCAGCTTGCTCGCTGTGCCCATTTTTGGAAACCAAAATAGAATGTTTTCATCAGTTTCAGGACACTTTTCTTCTTTTGCTTTGTTTTTCCATCCCGGATCGTACGTCGTGAACTATTAAAAGGACGAAAACCTGACTCGCGAGACATCAGAGGGCCCTACAACGTGTCGATATCACGTCTTGCGAGGATGCTGCGTTGTTGAAGTGGATGGGTTGTCGTTAAGCCCATTGGGCCTTTCGGATGGGTCATCTCTCTAGGCTGGGACTGTGAACCGTTAACACATATAAGAATTGTGCCCTCAACATGACGGGTGTGATCATACCAGCACTAATGCACCGGATCCCATCAGAACTCCAAAGCTAAGCGTCCTTGGGCAAGAATAGTACCAGGATGGGTGACCCCCTGGGAAGTCCCCGTGTTGCACCCCCTTTTCAAATTGTTTTGCCCTTGTTAGGGTTGCCAAGATACTTTATCCACCAAATCTCTATTATTGAATCCCACGGAACATTGGGCAAGACAACTTCGCTTCACGTAGAGGCTGGGCCCGCAAACCGAGGGCGTAGGGTTTGTTACCAGGTCTCCGTCGCTCCGGTACCCATAACTTTCGATCAGTAAGGAGTTATGCGGCGCACAGCATACTGTTGCAAAGCTCTATTAGAGCTCTACGACGGGGGCAGCCAGCTTGCTCGCTGTGCCCATTTTTTGAGTCCAAAATCGAACGTTTTCATTAGTTTCAGGCCACTTTTCTTCTTTTCCTCTGTTTTTTCGTCCCGGATCGTACGTCGTGAACTATTAAAAGGACGACAACCTGACTTGCGGTTCATTAGAGGGCCCTACAACGTGTCGATATCACTTCATGCGCGGATGCTGCGTTGTTGAAGCGGATGGGTTGTCGTTAAGCCCATTGGGCCTTTTGAATATGCCATCTCTCTAGGCTGGGACTGTGAACCGTTAACACATATAGGAATTGTGCACTCAACAAGACGGGTGCGATCATACCATCACTAATGCACCGGTTCCTATTAGAACTCTGAAGTTAAGCGTGCTTGGGCGAGAGTAGTACTAGGATGGGTGACCCCCTGGGAAGTCCTCGTGTTACACCTCCTTTTCCATTTTTTTTGCCCTGGTTAGGGTTGCCAAGATACTTTATCCACCAAATCTCTATTACTGAATCCCACGGAACATTAGGCAAGACAACTTCGCTTCACGTAGAGGCTGGGCCCGCAAACCGAGGGCGTAGGGTTTGTGACCAGGTCTCCGTCGCTCCCGTGCCCATAACTTTTGATCCGAAATAAGTTACGCGATGCACAGCATACCGTTGTAAAGCTCTCTGAGAGATCTATGACAGAGGCAGCCAGCTTGCTCACTTTGCCCATTTTTGGAGCCCAAAATCGAACGTTTTCATATGTTTCCGGCCCCTTTTTTTTGCTCTGTTTTTCTATCCCGGATCGTACGTCGTGAACTGCTAAAAAGACGACAACCTGACTCGCCGGACATCAAAGGGACCTACAACGTGTCGATATCACGTCTTGCGAGGATGCTGCGTTGTTGAAGCAGATGGGTTGTCGTTAAGCCCATTGGGCCTTTTGAATGGGCCATCTCTCTAGGCTGGGATTGTGAACCATTAACACATATAGGAATTGTGCACTCAACATGACGGGTGCGATCATACCAGAACTAATGCTCCGGATCCGATTAGAACTCCGAAGTTAAGCGTGCTTGGGCGAGAGTAGTACTAGGATGGGTGACGCCCTTGGAAGTCCTCGTGTTATACCCCCTTTTCAATTTTTTTTGCCCTGGTTAGGGTTGCGAAGATACTTTATCCACCAAATCTCTATTACTGAAGCCCACGGAACATTGGGCAAGACAATTTCGCTTCACGTAGAGGCTGGGCCCGCAAACCGAGGGCGTGGGGTTTGTGACCAAGTCTCCGATGCTCCGGTGCCCATAACTTTTGATCTGTAAGGAGTTACGCGGCGCACAACATACCGTTGCAAAGCTCTCTGAGTTCTCTACGACGGGGGCAGCGAGCATGCTCGCTGTGCCTCTTTTTGGACCACAAAATTGAACGTTTTCATCAGTTTTAGGCCACTTTTCTTCTTTTCCTCTGTTTTTCCGTCCCGGATCATACGTCGTGAACTGTTAAAAAGACGACAACCTGACTCGCGGGACATCCGAGGGCCCTACAACGTGTCGATATCACGTCTTGCAAGCATGATACGTTGTTGAAGCAGATGGGTTGTTGTTAAGCCCATTGGGCGTTTTGAATGGGCCATCTCTCTAGGCTGGGACTGTGAACAGTTAACACATAAAGGAATTGTACCCTCAACATGACGGGTGAGATCATACCAGCACTAATGCACTCCGAAGTTAGGGTTGCCAAGATACTTTATCCACCAAATCTCTATTACTGAATCCCACGGAACATTAGGCAAGACAACTTCGCTTCACTTAGAGGCTGGGCCCGCAAACCGAGGGCGTAGGGTTTGTGACCAGGTGTCCGTCGCTCCGGTGCCCATAACTTTTGATCTGTAATGAGTTACGCGGTGCACAGCATACTGTTGCAAAGCTCTCTGAGAGCTCTACGATGGGGGCAGCCAGCTTGCTCTTTGTGCCCATTTTTGGTGACCAAAATCGAACGTTTTCATCAGTTTCAAGCCACTTTTTTTCTTTTGCTCTGTTTTTCCATCCCGGATCGTACGTCGTGAACTGTTTAAAAATAGACAACCTGACTCGCAGGACATCAGAGTGCCCTACAACATGTCGATATCACATCTTATATGCATGCTGCGTTGTTGAATAGGATGGGTTGTCGTTAAGCCCATTGGGCGTTATGAATGGGCCATCTCTCTAGGCTGGGACTGTGAACAGTTAACACATAAAGGAATTGTGCCCTCAACATGACGGGTGCGATCATACCAGCACTAATGCACCGGATCCCATCAAAACTCTGAAGTGAAGCGTGCTTGGGCGATAGTAGTACTAGGATGGGTGACCCCTTGGGAAGTCCTCGTGTTGCACCCCCTTTTCATTTTTTTTGCCCTGGTTAGGGTTGCCAAGATACTTTATCCACCAAATCTCTATTGCTGAATCCCACGGAACATAGGGCAAGGCAACTTAGCTTCACGTAAAGGCTAGGCCTGCAAACCGAGGGCATAGGGTTTGTGACCAGGTCTCCGTCGCTCCGGTGCCCATAACTTTTGATCCGTAAGGAGTTATGCAGCGCACAGCATACCGTTGCAAAGCTCTCTGAGAGCTCTACGATGGGGGCAAAAAGCTTGCTCGCTGTACCCATTTCTGGAGCCCAAAATTGAACGTTTTCATCAGTTTCAGGCCACTTTTCTTCTTTTGCTCTATTTTTTCATCCCGGATCGTAAGTCGTGAACTGTTAAAAGGACAACAAACTGACTCGCGGGACATCAGAGGGCCCTACAATGTGTCAATATCACGTCTTGCGAGGATGTTGCGTTGTTGAAGCGGATGGGTTGTTGTTAAGCCCATTGGGCCTTTTTGAATGGGCCATCTCTCTAGGCTGGGACTGTGAACCGTTAACACATATAGGAATTGTGCCCTCAACATGACGGGTGCGATCATACCAGCACTAATGCACCGGATCCCATCAGAACTCCGAAGTTAAGCGTGCTTGGGCGAGAGTAGTACTAGGATGGGTGACCCCATGGGAAGTCCTCGTGTTGCACCCGCTTTTCAATTTTTTTTGCCCTGGTTAGGGTTGCCAAGATAATTTATCCACTAAATCTCTATTACTGAATACCACGGAACATTGGGCAAGACAACTTCGCTTCACGTTGAGGCTGGGCCCACCAACCGAGGGCGTAGGGTTTGTGACCAGGTCTCCATCGCTCCGGTGCCCATAACTTTTGGTCCGTAAGGAGTTACGCGGCGCACAGCATACCGTTGCAAAGGTCTCTGAGAGCTCTACGACGAGGGCAACTAGCTTGCTCGCTCTGCCCGTGTTTGGAGCCGAGAATTGAACGTTTTCATCAGTTTCAAGCCACTTTTCTTTTTTTGCTCTGTTTTTCCATCCTGGATCGTACGTCGTGAACTGTTAAATGGATGACAACCTGACTCACGGGATATCAGAGGGCCCTACAACGTGTCGATATCATGTCTTGCGAGGATGCTGCATTGTTGAAGCGGATGGGTTATCGTTAAGCCCATTGGGCCTTTTGAATGGGCCATCTCTATAGGCTGGGACTGTGAACCGTTAACACATATAGGAATTGTGCCCTCAAGATGACGGGTGCGATCATACCAACACTAATGCACCGGATGCCATCAGAACTCCGAAGTTAAGCGTGCTTGGGCGAGAGTAGTACTAGGACGGGTGACCCCCTAGGAATTCCTCGTGTTGTACCCCCTTTTCAATTTTTTTTGCCCTTGTTAGGGTTGCCAAGATACTTTATCCACCAAATCTCTATTACTGAATCCCACGGAACATTGGGCAAGACAACTTCGCTTCACGTAGAGGCTGGGCCCGCAAACCGAGGGCGTAGGTTTTGTGACCAGGTCTTCGTCGCTCCTGTGCCCATAAGTTTTGATCCGTAAGGAGTTACGAAGTGCACAACATACCGTTGCAAAGCTCTCTGAGAGCTCTACGACAGGGGTAGCCAGCTTGCTCGCTGTGCCACTTTTCAAAACGTATTCTCGTTTCCCCCTCACTGAGTTCATAAGGACTCACCCTCTTTTTCATCACAGGTGAAGAAGAACAGGTACAGGTACCCGAGGATAATGTGTCTAACGATGATTCCTTGGAGTGATTGCCTGTCCCTACGTGCTTTTGTTCTTTGCCTGAAAGTGGTTGCTATATGGATGTTGTGTTTGATTGCAAACTACTCATTTCATTGATGTAAATGACCTCGTTGTAATTTGGGTCTAATTCTTGGATTGTACTATCTATAACCGGATGAACTTTTATTTGGTTGTTTGCTTTCGTTTTCTTAATTAGTAGTTATCGTAGGCATTCAAACCACTAGATGAACAATTAACTAAGTTAATTCTATCTAATTTCACTTAGGTGCTCATTTGCAAACTAAAGGATAATAGGTACTCGCATGATAGGAAATTGACAAATAAACGGGACATAGTTATCATGTTAGGCTTATTAACCAAACGAGACTTTCAAGATAAACTAGTAGGCAAATCGGTTGGTGACAAATAGGAGTCCTTAGTGGAATTGGATTAACGATTGGAATAACTAAGGCGTTTAGAGAATTAGGTCAAACCAAAGAGCCCAATTACAGCCGTTAGGCTGCCGGTTTACCGAAAAATTTTGGAGTTTAGGCCAAAACATTAAGTGTTAAATCTTCATGAACGGTTAAGTACGAGACGTGACTTGATTGTTTAGATCACACCCTAGGCTAACCTTTATAGGCCGGGTTCGGGCGTGACAGGCTGGGCCCACAAACCAAGGGCGTAGGGTTTGTGACCAGGTCTCCGTTGCTCCGGTGCCCATAACTTTTGATCCGTAAGGAGTTGTGCGGCGCATAACATACCGTTGCAAAGCTCTCTGAGAGCTCTACGACAGGAGCAGCCAGCTAGCTCGCTGTGCCCATTTTTGGAACCCAAAATCGAAAGTTTTCATTAGTTTCAGGCCACTTTTCTTCTTTTGCTCTGTTTTTCCGTCCCGGATCGTACGTGGTGAACTGTTAAAAGGACGAAAACTTAACTCGTGGGACATTAGAGGGCCCTACAATGTGTCGATATCACGTCTTGCAAGGATGCTACGTTGTTGAAGCGGATGGGTTGTCGTTAAGCCGATTGGGCCTTTTGATTGGGCCACCTCTCTAGGTTGGGACTGTGAGCCGTTAACACATATAGGAATTGTGCCTTCAAGATGACGGGTGCGATCATAACAGCACTAATGCACCGGATCCCATCAAAACACCGAAGTTAAGCGTGCTTGGGCGAGAGTAGTACTAGGATGGGTGACCCACTGGGAAGTCCTCGTGTTGCACACCCTTTTCAATTTTTTTTGCCCTGGTAAGGGTTACCAATATACTTGATCCACCAAATCTCTAATACTAAATCCCACGGAAAATTGGGCAAGACAACTTCGCTTCACGTAGAGGCAAGGCCCGAAAACCGAGGGCGTAGGGTTTGTGACCAAGTCTCCGTCGCTCCGGTGCCCATAACTTTTGATCCGTAAGGAGTTACGCGGCGCACAACATACCGTTGCAAAGCTCTCTGAGAGCTCTACGACGGGGGCAGCCAGCTTGCTCGCTTTGCCCATTTTTGGAGCCAAAAATCAAACCTTTTCATCTTCTTCAGACCACTTTTCTACTTTTGCTCTGTTTTTCCGTCCCGAATCGTACGTCGTGAACTGTTAAAAGGTCATCAACCTAACTCGCAGGACATCAGAGGGCCTTACAACGTGTCGATATCACGTCTTGCCAGGATGCTGCGTTGTTGAAGCGGATGGGTTGTCGTTAAGCCAATTGGGCCTTTTGAATGGGCCATCTCTCTATGCTGGGACTGTGAACCGTTAACACATATAGGAATTGTGCCATCAACATGACGGGTGCGATCATACCAGCACTACTGCACCGGATCCCATCAGAACTCCGAAGTTAAGCACGCTTGGGCGAGAGTAGTACTAGGATGGGTGACCCCTTGGGAAGTCCTCGTGTTGCACCCCCTTTTCAATTTTTTTTGCCCTGGTTAGGGTTGCCAAGATACTTTATCCACCAAATCTCTATTACTGAATCTCACGAAACATTGGGCAAGACAACGTCGCTTCACGTAGAGGTTTGGCCCATAAACCGAGGGCGTAGGGTTTGTGACCAGGTCTCCGTCGCTCCGGTGCCCATAACTTTTGATCCGTAAGGAGTTACGCGGCGCACAGCATACCGTTGCAAAGCTCTCTGAGAGTTCTACGGCGGGGGCAGCTAGCTTGCTCACAGTACCCCTTTTTGGAGCCCAAAATCGAACATTTTCGTCAGTTTCAGGCCATTTTTCTTCTTTTGCTCTGTTTTTCCGTCGCGGATCATTCGCCGTGAACTGTTAAAAGGACGACAACCTGACTCGCGGGACATCAGAGGGCCTTACAACGTGTCAATATAACGTCTTGCGAGGATGCTGCGTTGTTGAAGCGGATGGGTTGTCGTTAAGCCCATTGGGCCTTTTGAATATGTCATATCTCTAGGCTGGGACTGTGAACCGTTAACAAATATAGGAATTGTGCCCTCAACATGACGGGTGTGATCATACCAGCACTAATGCACCGGATCCCATCAAAATTCCGAAGTTATGCGTGCTTGGGTGAGAGTAGTTCTAGGATGGGTGACCCCTTGAGAAGTCCTCGTGTTGCACCCCCTTTTCAATTTTTTTTGCCTTGGTTAGGGTTGCCAAGATACTTTATCTACCAAATCTCTATTACTGAATCCCACGGAACATTGGGAAAGACAACTTCGTTTCACGTAGAGGTTGGGCCCGCAAACCATGGGCGTAGGGTTTGTAACTAGGTCTCAGTCGCTCCGGTGCCCATAACTTTTGATCCGTAAGGAGTTACGCAGCGCAGAAGATACGTTGCAAAGCTCTCTAAGAGCTCCATGACGGGGGCAGCCAGCTTGCTCATTGTGCCCCTTTTTGGAGCCCAAAATCGAACGTTTTGATCAGTTTCAAGCCACTTTTCTACTTTTACTCTGTTTTTCCGTCCCAGATCGTACGTCATGAGCTGTTAAAAGGAAGACAACCTTACTCACGGGACATTAGAAAGCCTTACAACGTGTCGATATCACGTCTAGCGAGGATGCTGCGTTGTTGAAGTTGATGGGTTGTCGTTAAGTCCATTGGGCCTTTTGAATGGGTCATCTCTCTAGGCTGGGTCTGTGAACCGTCAACACATAAAGGATTTGTGCCCACAACATGACGAGTGCGATCATACCAGCACTAATGCACCGGATCCCATCAGAACTCTAAAGTTAAGTGTGCTTCGGCGAGAGTAGTACTAGGATGGGTGACCCCCTGGGAAGTCCTCATGTTGAACTCCCTTTTCAATTTTTTTTGCCCTGGTTAGGGTTGCTAAGATACTTTATCCATCAAATCTCTATTACTGAATCCCACGGAACATTGGGCAAGACAACTTCGCTTCACGTAGAGGCTAGGCCCGCAAACCGAGGGCGCAGGGTTTGTGACCAGGTCTCCGTCGCTCCGGTGCCCATAACTTTTGATCTGTATAGAATTACACGGCGCACAACATATCGTTGCAAAGCTCCCTACGAGCTCTATGACGGGGGCTACCAGCTTGATCGCTGTGCCTATTTTTGGAGCACAAAATCGAACGGTTTCTTCAATTTTAGTCCATTTTTATACTTTTTCTCTATTTTTCCGTCCCAGATCGTACGTCGTGAACTGTTAAAAGGACGACAACCTGACTCGCGAGACATCAGAGGTCCCTACAACTTGTCGATATCACGTCTTGCCAGGTTGCTGCGTTCTTGAAGCGGATGGGTTGTCGTTAAGCCCATTGGGCCTTTTGAATGGGCCATCTCTCTAGGCTGGGACTGTGAACAGTTAACACATAAAGGAATTGTGCACTCAACATGACGGGTGCGATCATACCAGCACTAATGCACCGGATCCCATTAGAGCTCTGAAGTTAAGCATGCTTGGGCGAGAGTAGTACTAGGATGGGTGACCCCGTGGGAAGTCCTCGTGTTGCACCCCCTTTTCAATTGTTTTTGCCCTGGTTAGGGTAGCCAAGTTACTTGATCCACCAAATCTCTATTACTGAATCTCATGGAACATTGGGCAAGACAACTTCGCTTCACATAGAGGCTGGGCCCGCAAACCGAGGGCGTAGGGTTTGTGACCAGGTCTCCGTCGCTCCGGTGCCCATAACTTTTGATCCGTAAGGAGTTACACGGCGCACAGCATACCGTTGCAAGCCTCTCTGAGAGCTCTACGACAAGGGCAGCCAGCTTGCTCGCTGTGTCCGTTTTTGGAGCCAAAAATAGAACATTTTCATCAGTTTCAGGCCACTTTTCTGCTTTTGCTATGTTTTTCCGTCCCGGATCGTACGTCATGAACTGTTAAAAGGACGACTACCTGACTCGCGGGACATCAGAGGGCCCTACAACGTGTTGATATCACGTCTTGCCAGGATGCTGAGTTGTTGAAGCGGATGGGTTGTCGTTAAGCCCACTGGGCCTTTTGAATGGGCCATCTCTCTAGGCTGGGACTGTGAACAGTTAACACATAAAGGAATTGTGCCCTCAATATGATGAGTGCGATCATACCAGCACTAATGCACCGGTTCCCATCAGAACTCTTAAGTTAAGCATGCTTGGGCGAGAGTAGTACTAGGATGGGGGACCCACTGGGAAGTCCTCGTGTTGTACACCCTTTTCAATTTTTTTTGCCCTGGTTAGGGTTGCCAATATACTTTATCCACCAAATCTCTAATATTGAATCCCACGGAAAATTGGGCAAGAAAACTTCGCTTCACGTAGAGACTAGGCCAGCAAACCGAGGGCGTAGGGTTTGTGACCAGGTCTCCGTCGCTCCGGTGCCCATAACTATTGATCCGTAAGGAGTTATGCGGCGCACAGGATACCGTTACAAAGCTCTCTGAGAGCTCTAAGACGGGGGCATCCAGCTTGCTCGGTTTGCCCATTTTTGGAGCCAAAAATTGAACGTTTTCATCAGTTTCAGGCCACTTTTCTACTTTTGTTCTGTTTTTCTGTCCCGGATCGTACGTCGTGAACTGTTAAAAGGTCAACAACCTGACTCACTGGAAATCAGAGTGCCCTACAATGTGTCGATATCACGTCTTGTCAGGATGCTGCATTGTTGAAGCGGATGGGTTGTCCTTTAGCCTATTGGGACTTTTGAATGGGCCATCTCTTTGGGCTGGGACTGTGAACCGTTAACACATATAGGAATTGTGCCCTCAACATGACGGGTGCGATCATACCAGCACTAATGCACCGAATCCCATCAGAACTCCGAAGTTAAGCGCACTTGGGCGAGAGTAGTACTAGGATGGGTGACCCCCGGGGAAGTCCTCGTGTTGCACCCCCTTTTCAATTTTTTTTGCCCTGGTTAGGGTTGCCAAGATACTTTATCCACCAAATTTCTATTACTGAATCCCACGGAACATTGGGCAAGACAACTTCGCTTCACGTAGAGGCTTGGCCCGCAAACCGAGTGCGTAGGGTTTGTGACCAGGTCTCCATCGCTCTGGTGCCCATAACTTTTAATCCGTAAGGAGTTACACGGCGCACGGTATACCGTTGCAAAGCTCTCTGAGAGCTCTACAGCGGGGGCAGCCAGCTTGCTCGCTGTGCCTTTTTTTGTAGCCCAAAATTGAACGTTTTCATCAGTTTCAGGCCACTGTTCTTCTTTTGCTCAGTTTTTCCGTCCCGGATCATCCGTCGTGAACTGTTAAAGGGACGACAACCAGACTGGCGGGACATCAGAGGGCCCTACAACGTGTCGATATGACGTCTTGCGAGGATACTGCGTTGTTGAAGCGGATGGGTTGTCGTTAAGCCCATTGGGCCTTTTGAATGGGTCATCTCTCTAGGCTGGGACTGTGAACCGTTAACACATATAGGAATTGTGCCCTCACTATGATGGGTGCGATCATTCCAGAACTAATGCACCGAATCCCATCAGAACTCCGAAGTTAAGCGTGCTGGGACGAGAGTAGTTCTAGGATGGGTGACCCCCTGGGAAGTCCTCGTGTTGTACCCCTTTTTCAATTTTTTTTGCCCTGGTTAAGGTTGCCCAGATACTTTATCGACCAAATCTCTATTACTAAATCCCAAGGAACATTGGGCAAGACAACTTCACTTCACGTAGAGGCTGGGCCCGCAAATCGAGGGCGTAGGGTTTGTGACTAGATCTCCGTCGCTCCGGTGCCCATAACTTTTGATCCGTAAAGAGTTACGCGGCCCACAGCATACCGTTGCAAAGCTCCCTGAGAGCTCTACGATGGGGGCAGCCAGCTTGCTCGCTGTGCCCATTTTTGGAGCCCCAAATCGAACGTTTTCTTCAAATTCAGGCCATTTTTTGACTTTTGCTCTATTTTTCTATCCCGAATCGTCCTTCGTGAAATGTTAAAAGGACGACAACGTGACTCGCGGGATATCAGAGGGCCCTACAATGTGTCGATATCACGTGTTGCCAGTATGCTGCGTTGTTGAAGCGGATGGGTTGTCCTTAAGCCTATTGGGCCTTTTGAATGGGCCATCTCTTTGGGCTGGGACTGTGAACCGTTAACACATATAGGAAATGTGCCCTCAACATGACGGGTGCAATCATACCAGCAATAATGCACCAGATCCCATCAGAACTCCGAAGTTAAGCGCGCTAGGGCAAGAGTAGTACTAGGATGGGTGAAGTCCTCGTGTTGCACCCCATTTTCAATTTTTTTTGCCCGGGTTAGGGTTGCCAAGATACTTTATCCACCAAATCTCTATTACTAAATCCCACGGAACATTGGGCAAGACAACTTCGCTTCACGTAGAGGCTTGGCCCGCAAACCGAGTGCGTAGGGTTTGTGACCAGGTCTCCGTCTCTCCGGTGCCCATAACTTTTGATCCGTAAGGAGTTACGCGGCGCACGGCATACCGTTGCAAAGCTCTTTGAGAGATCTACGGCGGGGACAGCGAGCTTGCTCGCTGGGAACCTTTTTGGAGCCCAAAATCGAACGTTTTCATCAGTTTCAGGCTACTTTTTTCTTCTTTTGCTCGATTTTTCCGTCCTGGATCATCCGTCGTGAACTGTTAAAAGGACGACAACCTGACTCGCGGGACATCAGAGGGCCCTACAACGTGTCGATATGACGTCTTGCGAGGATGCTGCGTTGTTGAAGCGGATGGGTTATCGTTAAGCCCGTTGGGCCTTTTGAATGGGTCATCTCTCTAGGCTGGGACTGTGAACCGTGAACACATATAAGAATTGTGCCCTCACCATGACGGGTGCGATCATTCCAGCACTAATGCACCGGATCCCATCAGAACTCCGAAGTTAAGCGTGCTTGGCGAGAGTAGTTCTAGGATGGGTGACCCCCTGGGAAGTCCTCGTGTTGTACACCTTTTTCAATTTTTTTTGCCCTGGTTAGGGTTGCCAAGATACTTTACCCACCAAATCTCTATTAATAAATCCCAAGGAACATTGGGCAAGGTAAATTCGCTTCACGTAGAGGCCGGGCCCGCAAACCTAGGGCGTAGGGTTTGTGACTAGATCTCCGTCGCTCCGGTGCCCATAACTTTTGATCCGTAAAGAGTTACGTGGCGCACAGCATACCGTTGCAAAGCTCCCTGAGAGCTCTACGACGGGGGCAGCTAGCTTGCTCGCTTAGCCCGTTTTTAGAGCCCAAAATTGAGCATTTTCATCAGTTTCAGGCCACTTTTTGACTTTTGCTCTGTTTTTATGTCCCGAATCGTACTTCGTGAAATGTTAAAAGGACGACAACTTGACTCGCGGGATATCAGAGTGCCCTACAACGTGTCGATATCACGTCTTGCCAGGACGCTGCGTTGTTGAAGCGGATGGGTTGTCGTTAAGCCCATTGGGCCTTTTGAATGGGGCATCTCTCTAGGTTGGCATTGTGAACCGTTAACACATATAGGAATTGACCCTCAACATGACGGGTGCGATCATACAAGCACAAATTCATTGGATCCCATCAGAACTCCAAAGTTAAGTGTGCTTGGGCGAGAGTTGTACTAGGATGGGTGACCCCCTGGTAAGTCCTCGTGTTGCACGACCATTTCAAATTTTTTTTCCCTGGTTAGGGTTGCCAAGATACTTTATCCACCAGATCTCTATTACCGAATCCCACGGAACATTGGGCAAGACAACTTTGCTTCACGTAGAGGCCGGGCCCGCAAACCGAGGGCGTAGGGTTTCTGACCAGGTCTCCGTCGCTACGGTGCCCATAACTTTTGATCCGTAAGGAGTTATGCGGCGCACAAGATACGTTGCGAAGCTCTCTAAGAGCTCTACGACGGGGGCAGCCAGCTTCCTCGTTGTGCCCGTTTTTGGAGCCCAAAATCGAATGTTTTCATCAGTTTCAGGCCACTTTTCTTCTTTTGCTCTGTTTTTCCATCCCGGATCGTACGTCGTGAACTGTTAAAAGGATGACAACCTGACTCGCGGGATATCAGAGGGCCATACAACGTATCGATATCACGTCTTCCAAGGATGCTACGTTGTTGAAGTGGATGGGTTGTCGTTAAGCCATTGGGCCTTTTGAATGGGCCATCTCTCTAGGCTGGGACTGTGAACAGTTAACACATAAAGGAATTGTGCCCTCAACATGACGGGTGCGATCATACCAGCACTAATGCACCGGATCCCATCAGAACTCCGAAGTTAAGCGTGCTTGGCCGAGAGAAGTACTAGGATGGGTGACCCCCTAGGAATTCCTCGTGTTGCACCCTTTTCAATTTTTTTTGCCCTGGTTAGGGTTGCCGAGATACTTTATCCACCAAATCTCTATTACTTAATCCCACAGAACATTGGGCAAGACAACTTCGCTTCACGTAGAGGCTGGGCCCGTAAATCGAGGGCGTAGGGTTTGTGACCAGGTCTCCGTCGCTCCGGTGCCCCTAACTTTTGATCATTAAGTAGTTACGCGGCGCACAGCATACTGTTGCATAGCTCTTTGAGAGCTCTACGATGAGGGCTGCCATCTTGCTCGCTATGCCCATTTTTGGAGCCCAAAATATAACGTTTTCATCAGTTTCAGGCCACTTTTCTTCTGTTGCTCTGTTTTTTCATCCCGGATCGTACTTCGTGAAATGTTAAAAGGACGACAACCTGACTCGCGGGACACCGGAGGGCCCTACAACGTGCCAATATAACGTCTTGCGCGGATGCTGCGTTGTTGAAGCGGATGGGTTGTCGTTAAGCCCATTGGGCCTTTTGAATGGGCCATCTCTCTAGGCTGGGACTGTGAACCGTTAACACATATAGGAATTGTTCCCTCAACATGACGGGTGCCATCATACCAGCACTAATGCACCGGATCCCATTGGAACTCCGAAGTTAAGCGTGCTTGGTCGAGAGTCGTTCTAGGATGGGTTACCCCCTGAGAAGTCCTCGTGTTGCACCCCATTTTCAATTATTTTTGCCCTGGTTAGGGTTGCCAAGATACTTTATCCACCAAATCTCTATTACTGAATACCAAGGAACATTGGGCAAAATAACTTCACTTCACGTAGAGGTTGGGCCCGTAAACTGAGGGCGTAGGGTTTGTGACCAGGTTTTCGTCGCTCCGGTGCCCATAACTTTTGATCTGTAAGGAGTTACACGGCGCACAGCATACCGTTGCAAAGCTCTTTGAGAGGTCTACGACTGGGGTAGCCAGCTTGCACGCTGTGCCCATTTTTGGAGCCCAAAATCGAATATTTTCATCAGTTTCTGACCACTTTTCTTCTTTTGCTCTGTTTTTCCGTCCCAGATAATAAGTTGTGAACTGTTAAAAGGACGACAACCTGATTCGCGGGACATCAGAGGGCCCCACAACGTGTCGATATAACGTCTTGCGAGGATGCTGCGTTGTTGAAGCAGATGGGCTGTCGTTAAGCCCATTGGGCCGTTTGAATTGGCCATCTCTCTAGGCTGGGACTGTGAACTGTTAACAAATATAGGAATTGTGCCCTCAACATGCCCGGTGAGATAATACCAGCACTAATGCACCGGATCCCATCAGAACTCCGAAGTTAAGCGTGCTTGGGCGAGAGTAGTACTAGGATGGGTGACCCCTTGGGAAGTCCTCGAGTTGCACCCTCTTTTCAATTTTTTTTGCCCTGGTTAGGGTTGCCAAGAAACTTTATCCACCAAATCTCTATTACTGAATCCCACGGAACATTAGGCAAGACAACATCGTTTCACATAGAGGTTGGGCCCGCAAACCGAGGGCGTAGGGTTTGTGACCAGGTCTCCGTCGCTCCGGTGATCATAACTTTTGATTCGTAAGGAGTTACGCGTCGCACAGCATACCGTTGCAAAGCTCTTTGAGAGCTCTACGACGGGGGCAGCCAGCTTGCTTGTTGTGCCCATTTTTTTAGCCCAAAATCGAACGTTTTCATCAGTTTTAGGCCAATTTTCTTCTTTTACTCTGTTTTTCCGTCCCGGATCGTACGTCGTGAACTGTTAAAAAGACGACAACCTGATTCGCGGGACATCAGAGGGCCCTACAATGTGTATATCACGTCTTGCGAGGATGCTGCGTTGTTGAAGCGGATGGGTTGTCGTTAAGCCCATTGGGCTTTTTTAAAGGGCCATCTCTCTAGGCTGGGACTGTGAACCGTTAACACATATAGGAATTGTGCCCTCAACATGACGGGTGCGATCGTACCAGCACGGATGCACCGGATCCCATCATAACTCCGAAGTTAAGCGTGTTTGGGCGAGATTAGTACTAGGACGGATGCTCGGTGATAAGAACTAAATTTAACTAGGGCGTGTATTAGCTGGTATATTAAATTTAGGCATTCAGCTCAAATAAAAGAAAACCTTGCTGGTAGAAATAAGGTACTATATTTTAATTACTCTTTGGATTTAAGAATTTGTATAGCATTAGCTAGGATTTACTCAAATTATAGAATAAAAGTAGTACTATAATTAGTTGGTAGGGTTTAATAATTTTTAAGTAGTCATTCTAGCATTAATAAACAAAGAAAATTAATTATTGTTATATTAGTGTCAACATTTTAGCTAAATAACGAATTAGCCATCATTAACGTGAGTGAAAAGTTTTCCTCTTCTAATCAGCGGTTTGCACGTAGGAAGATAAGCATGAGCAATTAGTGTCCAATTAGCTTGGTCATTTCGGTTTACCCTTTAGAGATTTTAATACAATTGTTATAAGTGTTGATTTGTTGGAAATTAGATTAACCTTTGCAATTTTGGAAGCCAATCACGCTGCTACCACTAGCCTACTTAAGCTACTATCATAAGACTACTTGTAGTCTTGCATGGAGCCACGCACCAGTAGAAGACACGCAGCAGCTTGGGTTTACTCGAGTATCACAGGAATTAAATGTGTGTATTCTCGCATGTTAGCATTTTTGTTAGGTAGACGACGTGGCAGCTAAAATGTTTTAACTGTCCATTCCCGAGTGGCTGCATGATTTTAATTAAACACGCAACAGCTTGGAATTAGTTACCATAATAGAACATTAGTGCTATCAATAGGACAGAGGAACTAAGCTTTGAATCAGCATGCTGGAAGTAGGAGGTGTCAACTTGCATGAAGTAATTTCTTCACAATAAAACGCGCAGCTGCTTTCTTCACTCAAGTAGAATAGGAACCAATCAGATTGAGTCCTAGGCACTATATAAAGCATTGTTAAGCTTCGGTTAGGACACACACAACCAAATCTCTTATTAGCCTTTTTATATTTCTTTTCTTTGACGAGTTTGACAAGCAATTCACAAGTGCGGGTTTCTTTTAAAATGCATGGCTGATTTTATTTAATTAAGCTTAGCTGACACTATTTTATATTTAGCTTATAACATGAACATAGTTGTGCGGGTCTTTTGACTAGAAAGCATTACTGAATTCTTTTGTTGATTACAAGTATTTGATTATATGAAGAGCTAATATTATTTTATGTCTTATGCCATGACTTCGTTCTATATATGTAAGGGTGTGGGTTCTAACTTTTAAAATACATTGTTAACTCCTATTATATATGTAGAGTTAATCGTGTGGGTCTGTTAGAGCATTATAGCTAAATTATATGTTAATTAACTGTGAAAGCATGACACATAGACTTACTAGTATAGTCTAGTTAACAATCTCCTCTCAATACATAACTATATTTATGATTGGTTGAGAGAGACTTTTAAATAAATTATATACATGGGTTTGTGATTTTAAATGAGCAGATTGTTATTTGTTAAGAATAAAAGATGTCCTCTCGTAAAGCCAAGCTAGAAGGTTATACCTTATAATATATATTAAATGTGTATACTACCTGTTATATGGGAGCCTATATTTAAGTTTTGATAAGAAATATACGGTATTATAAATCAAGTAGTAGTGGATGAGAAGTTAAGTAGGTTATGGCCATTCTGTAGTCAAGTAAGAATTGATAATGTCTACTACTAAAATTTCACGAGCTAAGTCAACCATCTGTTAACTATATTTACTCTTAGAAGAAGATTATAGCAAGGAGGGTTAATAATAAAATCTATAATAACATAAATTCTTAACCAGGACAAACAACTTGGTCTAATATAAGACCTTATGAACTAGAATTATAAATCAGGTATACATATCATGTTGCTTAACTAGGGTTATAGTAAAGAGTTGTCTATCTTACTGTTTTAATTACGTATTCAACTACTTGCTTGTTATTCACTAAGATCACTACCTGCTTGTAACATGTATAAATTATTATCCACCTTAATGATTTATTTTTAATATCTACATGGATATATGTACGAGAGACGGCCTGCTATGTCGTACTCTCATTATGTGATTACCTGAGCATACTTGTGAGCTACTTGGGGGTTGCAACCTTAGGCACGATAGCGTTTCACGAACGCCGGGCGGCATAGGGTTTGCCGGTGATCCCGTGACTATCGTGGTCCTAGTCCCTCTCTCGCTTGGCCTTCCATCCTTGGAGAGTTGGGTCGTAGATTTTGGGATACAATCCGGAGTATCCTCTTGGGAGAGCTAAGAAGTTGAAATTATGATCAAAGGCTGGCCACCTCATGAAATACTTGACTTGTTCCTACTCTCGCTTGGTACTACCCTCGGAGAGTAGTGTCCTACTTTCGCTTGGCATTCCAACCTCAGAGAATAGGCTGATATCTGATGTGGATACTTTCCACTAAATGTTACTAGACAACATATGATATTATTTCTTATCATCTGTAAATAAGTTGTGAATATTATAATATGCTCGCATTGCATCATTGTTTTCAAAATTTGAAAATGTTTTCAAAACCACCCCCGGTTGACTTACCCTCGCTGAGTTCTTAGAGCTCACGACCCTTACCACCCCCACTTCAGGTGAAGCCACGGCAGAAGAGGAAGAACCGGGAAACGAGAATGTGCCTTTTCTGTGTGCTGAGGGATTTGGATCAGTTGATTCCACGGAGTGTTGATGTTATCATCCATCAGCATTACCTTTTCAACGAATACTTGGTGAACCAAGAAATACCACATCACCTACTATATGATGTAATAATAAAATACACAGTGTTAGATATAGGGTTTGGACCATGTATGACTGCATATATGGTCTACTACGGTATTATGTATGAAGAATAGGTGTACTAGTCTAGTTCCAGACTCATTTTTCTCAACTCAAAGTCTAGTTGGATGGTTGTAATACGAAATGTTATATCTATATCAGCTTAGTATGTTTCGCTTTCAGTTCTTATTTTGCATTTGAATGAGTATAGCTATTTATCTTGACCTCCCACTGTATCTTGAGAAGGATCAGGATTTTGGGTCATTACAGTTGGTATCAGAGCATAGTAATGCTTTAGAAGCCGGGTTTAGAAACGCTGGGCTTGGGGTTAGAAGCCTTGACCTAAGAATATGCCTATGTGTTTTTAATTTGTATAACTATATGCTATAACTTGTTATTTTGCGTGATAAACAATTGAGGATACTTGCGTGTGTTTAGAGAATATGGCTGGACCTAGTACATGAAGAACTGATAGGAATGCTGAGCCGGTAGAGGAACCTGGACAGGCTAATCCAGGAATGGCTATGTTCAATCTAATGGCAACCGCAATGGACAGGGTGTCCAGAGTTCTTGAGCATCAGAAGGCACGGGAGGCAGGTAACCCGCATAACGTTGAAGGAGGGGTAAACTGTGAGGAACACAGGATAAGCCCACTTAAAGAATTCCTGGGTTATTACCTCCCAAAATTTTTTGGGGAACCTGATGATGAAAAAGCCGAAGCATGGCTCTCGGAGGTGGAGAAACTTTATGAAACTTTTAATTACAATAACGAGCATAAAGTTGTACTTGCGACATATTTACTCAAAGGAGATGCAGAACAATGGTGGAAGGTGGTAAAGCACCGTTGGGAGGAAAATCATATGCCTTACACTTGGGCAAATTTTACCGAAGTCTTTAAGGAGAAATATGTTCCGGCTGTTGCCAGGGAAAGACGGGAAGAGAAATTTATGGCGTTAAGGCAATGGGGCATAACTGTTGTGCAATACGGAGCACGTCTGGACAAACTATCTCAGTATGTGCTTGAATTGATACAGCCACCAGATCGAGCAATTCAAAAATTTGTAAGAGGATTGAGGGCCGAAATACAAGATAGTTTGGTTGTATTAAAATTTGGAACTTATGGGGAAGCTGTGGAAGCCGCCATACGAGTGGAAAAAAGGAAGATGGAAACTCGGGGTGGTCTAAGTCAACCCAACAAAAAACCTTTCCAACAAGGCCTAATGCAACAAAGAATAAGTTCGGGTTATTCTCAAGGACGTAATCAAACAGGATCGGTGAGTAACCGACCACAACCAAGTGGATCGATGGCCTCCTCCGCTCGAGGACCATCAGGCACAAAGACTCAAACTCAAGCATGTGCCTATTGTGATAAGAAGGGACACACTGAGCTGCAATGTTGGAAGAATGCAGGAAAATGTGTTGGTTGTGGAAGTGATCAACATCAAATTAAGGATTGTTTAAAGTGGCAAGGGAAGTGGAGCCAGGATAAGCCGGTAACGAATCGGCGTGTACAAGCTAAAGTTTATACAATTGAACAGTAGGAGTTACCGGATGATGCTGCTGTAATAGAAAGTATATTCTCGATTTTAACTCAGTCT
Source organism: Ehretia macrophylla (assembly GCA_037974665.1). Taxonomy (NCBI): domain Eukaryota; kingdom Viridiplantae; phylum Streptophyta; class Magnoliopsida; order Boraginales; family Ehretiaceae; genus Ehretia; species Ehretia macrophylla. The sequence goes on along the minus strand of CM075765.1, from coordinate 82,402,462 downwards.
ATTAAGGCATTAATTGATATAGGGGCAACCCATTCATTTATTACTCCCCGTTGTGTTCAACGAATTGGTATTCCAACTAGTAAGTTGTGTTGTGGTGTAGAGGTAAGTACCCCGACAGGTAGCAGATTTGTGATTGAATTTACTTGTAGGGCTTGTAAGATTCAGGTTGAGAATCGGGAATTCTCTGCCAATCTAATTCTCCTTCCTTTCAAAAAATATGAGGTTATTCTAGGAATGGATTGGCTATCCACACACCATGCACACCTATATTGTAGAACCAAAGTGCTAAGGTTACATGTACCAGGGCAACCTGTGATCGAGATCTCAAGCCAAAAAAAGGACCGCACAAACGATGTTATTATTTCAGCCATAAAAGCCACAAAATCTATCAAAAAAGGGGGAACGAGGTTCCTCGGATATCTAGTCAATAAGCCGACCCATAGGGCCAAAATGGAAGAAGCAACGATAAGAAAAGAATATTTGGATGTGTTTCCCGAAGAGTTACCTGGGTTACCACCAAAACGGGAAATTGATTTAAACATTGAATTACTACTCGGAACTCAACCAATCTCAAGGGCTCCCTATAGAATGGCTCCAGTGAAGTTGAAAGAACTGAAAATACAACTGCAGAACTTGGTGGAAAAGGGGTTTATTCAACATAGTTCTTCACCATGGGGGGCACCAGTGCTGTTTGTTAAGAAGAAAGATGGTTCCTTGAGGTTGTGTATTGATTACCGAGGTTTGAATCAAGTAACAATTAAGAACAAGTATCCTCTACCTTTAATTGATGATCTGTTTGATCAATTACAAGAAGCAAAAGTGTTCTCTACATTTGACCTAAGACAGGGTTACCATCAACTACAGATTAAGAAGGAGGATATACCCAAGAGTGCTTTTCGAACTCGGTATGGGCACTATGAGTTTGTTGTAATGCCTTTTGGGCTGACTAATGCACCCGCAGCCTTTATGGATATGATGCATCGGATATTTTGCTCTTACCTGGATCAATTCGTGGTAATATTTATAGATGACATACTAGTCTACTCTAAGACAAAAAAAGAGCACGAGCAACATTTATATCTGGTGCTGCAAAAGCTCCGGGAGCATCAATTATATGCCAAGTTCAGTAAATGTGAGTTTTGGCTTCAACAGGTGTCCTTTTTGGAACACATCATCTCTCAAGATGGTTTAGTAGTAGACCCAACAAAAATTGAAGTGATATCATCTTGGAAGAAGCCAGAAAATGTTACTGAGGTGCGAAGTTTTCTAGGTTTGGCAGGTTACTATCGACGTTTTGTTGAGGATTTCTCGAAGATAGCAGGACCACTTACTAAGCTTACACAGAAGAGAACGGTATTTGAATGGGACAACAAATGTGAAGGTAGTTTTCAAGAATTGAAAAACAGATTGACTACCGCACCCGTCTTGACTCTATCGGAAGGAGATAAAAATTACATTATCTATAGCGATGCCTCGAAGGAAGGCCTGGGCTGTGTGCTAATGCAAGATAGTCAGGTGATTGCTTATGCTTCCCGAAAATTGAAATCCTACAAGGTGAATTACCTTACACATGATTTGGAATTAGCCGCTATTGTGTTCGCCTTGAAGAAATGGAGACACTACTTATGGGGAAGTAAATTTGAAATATTCACAGATCATAAAAGTTTAAAATACCTTTTCTCACAAAAAGAACTTAATATGAGGCAGCGAAGATGGATGAAGTTATTGAATGATTATGATTGTTCCATTAACTATGTACCAGGAAAGGCAAACATTGTAGCAGATGCTCTGAGTCGGAAGACAAGTTTGGTGATTCCCAATTTGGGGAAATCTGAGGAAGAAAACAACAGGGTGTGGTGCGCCTATTTGCAAATACATTTGGACTTGTTGTCACAATTACAAGAAGCGCAAAAACAAGATCCTCAGTTCCAAAAGGTTGGAGTAGGCAATATTGATCTCAAATTACATCAAGATGGGTTATGGAGGTTTAGGAATCGGGTTTGTGTACCGAATAACCCAGAATTGAAAAGGAAAATTCTTGAGGAAGCTCATACTTCCAAGTATACTATTCATCCCGGAGGAACCAAGATGTACCGTGATTTGAAACAATACTATTGGTGGAGAAATATGAAAAGGGAAATAGCGGAATACATAACTCGGTGCCTAACCTGTCAACGGGTAAAAGCGGAACATCAAAGACCTGCCGGATTGCTGCAACCGCTGGAAATAGCTCAATGGAAATGGGAACATGTGACTATGGATTTTGTCATGGGATTACCCAAATCTCCTCGAGGATGCGATGCTATCTGGGTGGTAGTAGATCGATTGACTAAGACCGCCCATTTTACTGCCATAAATATGGAAGATAAGATAGCTAAGCTTACTAATTTATATGTGGCAAACATTGTAAGACTTCATGGGGTACCCGCAAGTATTGTGTCAGATAGGGATCCCCGATATATATCTAGACTTTGGCAGAAGTTGCAGGCCGCTTTGGGTACCAAGTTAAGCTTCAACACAACTTACCATCCCCAAACAGATGGGCAATCCGAAAGAACAATCCAAATCTTGGAGGATATGTTGAGAGCCTGCGTTTTGGATTTTGGAAAAAATTGGGAAAAGCATCTGCCTTTGGCTGAGTTTGCCTATAACAACAGCTATCAGGCCACTATTGGCATGGCTCCATATGAAGCCTTGTACAGAAGGAAGTGTAGATCCCCTTTATATTGGGATAAAGTCGGAGAAATGAAGACTATGGACCCGACCGTATTGACGGAACTAGAAAAGAAAATAGCAAATATCCATTTGATCCGAAAAATGATGTTAACTGCCCAGAGTCAGCAAAAGAGTTATGCCGATAAACGCAGACGAGATTTGGAGTTTGAAATCGGTAACTTGGTATTCTTGAAGTTGTCACCTCGCAAAGGATTAATTTGGCATGGTAAGGGAGGGAAATTAAGTCCACGATATATTGGACCATTTGAGATTATAGATAAAATTGGGAAACTAGCTTACCAATTGAGTTTACCCCCAGAACTAGCCAACCTCCACGATGTGTTCCATATATCATTCTTAAGGAAATATCACCCCGATCCCTCCCATGTATTGAAAACAGGACCGTTGAAGTTACATGGGGATCTGTCTTACGAGGAAACACCCGTTCGAATCCTGGATACACAAAATTGGGAGTTGAGATCTAAAACAATACAGATGGTAAAGGTTCTTTGGAATCACCACGGGCTCGAATAAGCCACTTGGGAACAAAAAGATGAAATGATGCGGCAATTTCCTAGATTATTTACTAGGTAAGTAAATTTCGAGGATGAAATTTTTGTAAGAAGGGAAGAATGTAAGAACTTGCACTTAATTCCAAGCATTATTATATTATTTGAGTATTATTAATATGCTCGGTGATAAGAACTAAATTTAACTAGGGCGTGTATTAGCTAGTATATTAAAATTAGGCATTCAGCTCAAATAAAAGAAAACCTTGCTGGTAGAAATAAGGTACTATATTTTAATTACTCTTTGGATTTAAGAATTTGTATAGCATTAGCTAGGATTTACTCAAATTATAGAATAAAAGTAGTACTATAATTAGTTGATAGGGTTTGATAATTTTTAAGTAGTCATTCTAGTATTTCTAAACAAAGAAAATTAATTATTGTTATATTAGTGTCAACATTTTAGTTAAATAACGAATTAGCCATCATTAATGTGAGTGAAAAGTTTTTCTCTTCTAATCAGCGGTTTGCACGTAGGAAGATAAGCATGAGCAATTAGTGTCCAATTAGCTTGGTCATTTCGGTTTACCCTTTAGAGATTTTAATACAATTGTTATAAGTGCTGATTTGTTGAAAATTAGATTAACCTTTGCAATTTTGGAAGCCAATCACGTTGCTACCACTAGCCTGCTTAAGCTACTATCATAACACTACTTGTAGTCTTGCATGGAGCCATGCACCAGTAGAAGACACGCAGCAGCTTGGGTTTACTCGAGTATCACAGGAATTAAACGTGTGTATTCTCGCATGTTAGCATTTTTGTTAGGTAGACGACGTGGTAGCTAAAATGTTTTAACTGTCCATTCCCGAGTGGCTGCATGATTTTAATTAAACACGCAGCAGCTTGGAATTAGTTACCATAATAGAACATTAGTGCTGTCAATAGGATAGAGGAACTAAGCTTTGAATCAGCATGCTGGAAGTAGGAGGTGTCAACTTGCATGAAGTAGTTTCTTGACAATAAAACGCGTAGCTGCTTTTTTCACTCAAGTAGAATAGGAACCAATCAGATTGAGTCCTAGGCACTATATAAAGGATTGTTAAGCTTCGGTTAGAACACACACAACCAAATCTCTTATTAGCCTTTTTATATTTCTTTTCTTTGACGAGTTTGACAAGCAATTCACAGGTGCGGGTTTCTTTTAAAATGCATGGCTGATTTTATTTAATTAAGCTTAGCTGACACTATTTTATATTTAGCTTATAACATGAACATAGTTGTGCGGGTCTTTTGACTAGAAAGCATTACTGAATTCTTTTGTTGATTACAAGTATTTGATTATATGAAGAGCTAATATTATTTTATGTCTTATGCCATGACTTCGTTCTATATATGTAAGGGTGTGGGTTCTAACTTTTAAAATACATTGTTAACTCCTATTATATATGTAGAGTTAATCGTGTGGGTCTGTTAGAGCATTATAGCTAAATTATACGTTAATTAACTGTGAAAGCATGACACATAGACTTACTAGTATAGTCTAGTTAACAATCTCCTCTCAATACATAACTATATTTATGATTGGTTGAGAGAGACTTTTAAATAAATTATATACATGGGTTTGTGATTTTAAATGAGCAGATTGTTATTTGTTAAGAATAAAAGATGTCCTCTCGTAAAGCCAAGCTAGAAGGTTATACCTTATAATATATATTAAATGTGTATACTACCTGTTATTTGGGAGCCTATATTTAAGTTTTGATAAGAAATATACGGTATTATAAATCAAGTAGTAGTGGATGAGAAGTTAAGTAGGTTATGGCCATTCTGTAGTCAAGTAAGAATTGATAATGTCTACTACTAAAATTTCACGAGCTAAGTCAACCATTTGTTAACTATATTTACTCTTAGAAGAAGACTATAGCAAGGAGGGTTGATAATAAAATCTATAATAACATAAATTCTTAACCAGGACAAACAACTTGGTCTAATATAAGACCTTATGAACTAGAATTATAAATCAGGTATACATATCATGTTGCTTAACTAGGGTTATAGTAAAGAGTTGTCTATCTTACTGTTTTAATTACGTATTCAACTACTTGCTTGTTATTCACTAAGATCACTACCTACTTGCAACATGTATAAATTATTATCCACCTTAATTATTTATTTTTAATATCTACATGGATATATGTACGAGAGACGGCCTGCTATGTCGTACTCTCATTATGTGATTACCTAAGCATACGTGTGAGCTAATTGGGGGTTGCAACCTCAGGCACGATAGCGTTTCACAAACGCCGGGCGGCATAGGGCTTGCCGGTGATCCCGTGACTATCATGGTCCTAGTCCCTCTCTCGCTTGGCCTTCCACCCTCGGAGAGTTGGGTCGTAGATTTTGGGATACAATCCGGAGTATCCTCTTGGGAGAGATAAGAAGTTGAAATTCTGATAAAAGACTGGCCACCTCATGAAATACTTGACTTGTTCCTACTCTCGCTTGGTACCACCCTCGGAGAGTAGTGTCTTACTCTCGCTTGGCATTCCAACCTCGGAGAGTAGGCTGATATCTGATGTGGATACTTGCCACTAAATGCTACTAGACAACATATGATATTATTTCTTATCATCTGTAAATAAGTTGTCAATATTATTATATGCTGGCATTGCATCATTGTTTTCAAAATTCGAAAATGTTTTCAAAACCACCCCCGGTTGACTTACCATCACTGAGTTCTTAGAGCTCACGACCTTTACAACCGCCACTTCAGGTGAAGCCACGGCAGAAGAGGAAGAACCGGTAAACGAGAATGTGCCTTTTCTGTGTGCTGAGGGATTTGGATCAGTTGATTCCACGGAGTGTTGATGTTATCATCCATCGGCATTACCTTTTCAACGAAGACTTGGTGAACCAAGAAATACCACATCACCTACTATATGATGTAATAATAAATGACACAGTGTTAGATATAGGGTTTGGACCATGTATGACTGCATATGTGGTCTACTACGGTATTATGTATGAAGAATAGGTGTACTAGTTTAGTTCCGGACTCATTTTTGTCAACTCAGAGTCTGGTTGGATGGTTGTAATACGAAAGGTTATATCTATATCAGCTTAGTATGTTCCGCTTTCATTTCTTATTTTGCATTTGAATGAGTATAGCTATTTATCTTGACCTCCCACTTTATCCTGAGAAGGATCAGGATTTTGGGTCATTACAGTTAAGCCCATTGGGCCTTTTCAATGGGTCATCTCTCTAGGCTGGGACTGTGAACAGTTAGCACATAAAGGAATTGTGCCCTCAACATGATGGGTGCGATTATACCAGTACTAATGCTCCGGATCCCATCAGAACTCCGAAGTTAAGCGTGTTTGGGCGAGAGTAGTACTAGGATAGGTGACCCCCTGGGAAGTCCTCGTGTTGCACCCCCTTTTCAATTTTTTTTGCCCTGGTTAGGGTTGCCAAGATACTTTATCCACCAAATCTCTATTACTGAATCCCACGGAACATCGGGCAAGACAATTTCGCTTCACGTAGAGGCTGGGCCAGCAAACCGAGGGCGTAGGGTTTGTGACCAGGTCTCCGTCGCTCCGGTGCCCATAACTTTTGATCCGTAAGGAGTTACGCGGTGCACAGCATACCGTTGCAAACCTCTCTGACAGCTCTACGACGGGGGCAGCCAGCTTGCTCGCTGTGCCGATTTTTGGAGCCCAAAATCGAACATTTTCATCAGTTTCAGGCCACTTTTCTTCTTTTGCTCTGTTTTTCCGTCCCATATCATACATTGTGAACTGTTAAATGGACGACAACCTGACTCGCGGGACATCAGAGGGCCCTACAACGTGTCGATATAACGTCTTGCGAGGATGCTGCGTTGTTGAAGCGGATGGGTTGTCGTTAAGCCCATTGGGCCTTTTGAACAGGCCATCTCTCTAGGCTGTGACTGTGAACCGTTAACACATATAGGAATTGTGCCCACAACATGACGGGTGCGATCATACCAGCACTAATGCACCGGATTCCATCAAAACTCCGAAGGTAAGCGTGCTTGGGCAAAAGTAGTACTAGGATGGGTGACCCCCTGGGAAGTCCTCGTGTTGCACCCCTTTTTCAATTTTTTTTGCCCTGGTTAGGGTTGCCAAGATACTTTATCCACCAACTCTCTATTACTGAATCCCACAGAACATTAGGCAAGACAACTTCGTTTCACGTCGAGGCTGGGCCCGCAAATCGAGGGCGTAGGGTTTGTGACCAGGTCTTCGTCGCTCCGGTGCCCATAACTTTTGATCCGTAAGGAGTTACGCGGCGCACAGCATACCGTTGCAAAGCTCTCTGAGAGCTCTACGACGGGGGTAGCCTACTTGCTCGATGTGCCCTTTTTGGAGCTTAAAATCAAACATTTTCATCAGTTTCAAACCACTTTTCTTCTTTTGCTCTGTTTTTCCGTCTCGGATCATACGTTGTGAACTGTTAAAAGGACGACAACCTGACTCGCGGGACATAAGAGGCCCCTACAACGTGTCAATATAACGTCTTGCGAGGATGCTGCGTTGTTGAAGTGGATGGGTTGTCGTTAAGCCCATTAGGCCTTTTGAATGGGCCATCTCTCTATGCTGGGACTGTGAACCGTTAACACATAAAGGAATTGTGCCCTCAACATGACGGGTGCGATCATACCAGCACTAATGCACCGGATCCCATCAGAACTCCGAAGTTAAGCGTGCACAGGCGAGAGTAGAACAAGGATGGGTGACCCCTTGGGAAGTCCTCGTGTTGCACCCCCTTTTCAATTTTTTTTGCCCTGGTTAGGGTTGCCAAGATACTTTATCCACCAAATCTGTATTATTGAATCCCATGGAACATTGGGCCAGACAATTTCACTTCACGTAGAGGCTGGCCCGTAAACCGAAGGCGTAGGGTTTTTGACCAGGTCTCTGTCGCTCCAGTGCCCATAACTTTTGATCCGTAAGGAGTTACACGGCGCACAATATACCGTTGCAAAGCTCTCTGAGAGCTCTACGACGGGGGTAGCCTACTTGCTTGCTGTGCCCGTTTTTGGAGCCCAAAATCGAACGTTTTCATCAGTTTCAAACCACTTTTCTTCTTTTGCTCTGTTTTTCCGTCCCGGATCATACGTTGTGAACTGTTAAAAGGACGACAACCTGACTCGCGGGACATCAGAGGGCCCTACAATGTGTCGATATAACGTCTTGCGAGGATGCTACGTTGTTGAAGTGGATGGGTTGTCGTTAAGCACATTGGGCCTTTTGAATGGGCCATCTCTCTAGGTTGGGACTGTGAACCATTAACACATATAGGAATTGTGCCTTCAATATGACCGGTGCGATCATACCAGCACTAATGCACCGGATCCCATCAGAACTCCGAAGTTAAGCATGTTTGGGCGATAGTAGAACAAGGATGGGTGACCCCCTGGGAAGTCCTCGTGTTACACCCCCTTTTCAATTTTTTTTGCCCTGGTTAGGGTTGCCAAGATACTTTATCCACCAAATCTCTATTACTGAATCCCCCGGAACATTGGGCAAGACAACTTCGTTTTATGTAGAGGCTGGGCTGGCAAACCGAGGGCGTAGGGTTTATGACCAGGTCTCCGTCGCTCCGGTGCCCATAACTTTTGATCCGTAAGGAGTTACACGGCGCACAGCATATCGTTGCAAAGCTCTCTAAGAGCTCTACGACGGGGGCAGCCAGCATGCTCGCTGTGCCCATTTTTGGAGACCAAAATTGAACGTTTTCATCAATTTCAGGCCACTTTTCTTCTTTGCTATGTTTTTTTGTCCCGGATCGTACGTCGTGAACTGTTAAAAGGACGACAACCTGACTCGTTGGACATCAGAGGGCCCTACAACGTGTCGATATCACGTCTTGCAAGCATGCTGCGTTGTTGAAGCGGATGGGTTGTCGTTAAGCCCATTAGGCCTTTTGAATGGGCCATCTCTCTAAGCTGGGACTCTGAACAGTTAACACATAAAGGAATTGTGCCCTCTACATGACGGGTGCGATCATACTAGCACTAATGCACCGGATCCTATCAGACCTCCGAAGTTAAGCATGCTCGGGCGAGAATAGTACTAGGATGGGTGACCCCTTGGGAAGTCCTCGTTTTGCACCCCCATTTCAATTTTTTTTGCCCTGGTTAGGGTTGCCAAGATAATTTATCTACCAAATCTCTATTACTGAATCCCACGGAACATGGGGCAAGACAACTTCGCTTCTTGTAGAGGCTGGGCCCGCAAACCGAGGGCGTAGCATTTTTGACCAGGTCTCCGTCGCTCTGGTGCCTATAACTTTTGATCCGTATGGAGTTACGCGGCACACAGCATACCGTTGCGAAGCTCTCTGAGAGCTCTACGACGGGGGCAGCTAGTCTGCACGCTTTGCCCATTTTAGTAGCCCAAAATCCAACGTTTTCATCAGTTTCAAGCCACTTTTCTTCTTTTGCCCTGTTTTTCCATCCCGGATCGTACGTCGTGAACTGTTAAAAGGACGACAACCTGACTCGCGGGATATCAGAGGGCGCTACAACGTGTCGATATCACGTCTTCCGAGGATGCTGCGTTGTTGAAGCGGATGGGTTGTCGTTAAGCCCATTGGGCTTTTTGAATGTGCCATCTCTCTAGGCTGGGACTGTGTACCGTTAACACATATAGGAATTGTGCCCTCAACATGACGGGTGCGATCATACCAGCACTAATGCATCGGATCCCATCAGAACTCCGAGTTAAGCGTGCTTGGGCAAGAGTAGAACTAGGATGGGTGACCCCCAGGGAAGTCATCGTGTTGCACCCACTTTTCTTTTTTTTTTGCCCTGGTTAGGGTTGCCAAGATACTTTATCCACCAAATCTCTATTACTGAATCCCACGGAACATTGGGCAAGACAACTTCGTTTCACGTAGAGGCTGGGCCCGCAAACTGAGGGCGTAGGGTTTGTGACCAGGTCTCCATCGCTCCAGTGCCCATAACTTTTGATCCGTAAGGAGTTACGCGGTGCACACCATACCGTTGCAATGCTCTCTGAGAGCTCTACGACGGGGGCAACCAGCTTGCTCGCTGTGCCCATTTTTGGAGCCCAAAATCGAACATTTTAATAAATTTTAGGCCACTTTTCTTCTTTTGCTCTGTTTTTCCGTCCCAGATCGTACGTCGTGAACTGTTAGAAGGACGACAACCTGACTTGTGGGACATCAGAGGGCTCTACAACGTGTCGATATAACATCTTGCGAGGATGCTGCGATGTTGAAGTGGATGGGTTGTCGTTAAGCCCATTGGGCCTTTTGAATGGGCCATCTCTCTATGCTGGGACTGTGAACCGTTAACACATAAAGGAATTGTGCCCTCAACATGACGGGTGCGATCATACTAGCACTAATGGACCGGATCCGATCAGAACTCCGAAGTTAAGCATGCACGGGCGAGAGTAGAACAAGGATGGGTGACCCCTTGGGAAGTCCTCGTGTTACACCCCCTTTTCATTTTTTTTGCCCTGGTTAGGGTTGCCAAGATACTTTATCCACCAAATCTATATTATTGAATCCCACGGAACATTGGGCCAGACAATTTCACTTCACGTAGAGGTTGGCTCGTAAACCGAGGGCGTAGGGTTTGAGACCAGGTCTCCGTCGCTCCAGTGCCCATAACTTTTGATCCGAAAAGAGTTACACGGCGCACATCATACCGTTGCAAAGCTCTTTGAGAGCTCTACGACAGGGGCAGCCTGCTTGCTCGATGTGCCTATTTTTGGAGCACAAAATCGAACGTTTTCATCAGTTTCAGGCCACTTTTCTTCTTTTGCTCTGTTTTTCCGTCCAGGATCGTAAGTCGTGAACTGTTAAAAGGACGACAACCTGACTCGTTGGACATTAGAGGGCCCTAAAACGTGTCGATATCACGTCTTGCAAGGATGCTGCGTTGTTGAAGCGGATGGGTTGTCGTTAAACCCATAGCGCCTTTTGAATGGGCCATCTCTCTAAGCTGGGACTCTGAACAGTTAACACATAAAGGAATTGTGCCCTCAACATGACGGGTGCGATCATACCAGCACTAATGCACCGGATCCCATCAGCACTCCGAAGTTAAGTGTGCTCGGACGAGAGTAGTACTAGGATGGGTGACCCCCTGGGAAGTACTTGTGTTGCACCACCTTTTTCAATTTTTTTTACCCTGGTTAGGGTTGCCAAGATACTTTATCTACCAAATCTCTATTATTGAATCCCATGGAACATTGGGCAAGACAGCTTCGCTTCTTGTAGAGGCTGGGCCCGCAAACCGAGGGCGTAGGGTTTGTGACCAGGTCTCCATCGCTCCAGTGCCCATAACTTTTGATCCGTAAGGAGTTACGCGGTGCACAGCATAACGTTGCAATGCTCTCTAAGAGCTCTACGACAGGGGCAGCCAGCTTGCTCGCTGTGCCCATTTTTGGAGCCCAAAATCGAACATTTTCATCAATTTTAGGCCACTTTTCTTCTTTTGCTCTGTTCTTCCATCCCGGATCGTACGTCGTGAACTGTTAGAAGGACGACAACCTGACTCGCGGGACATCAGAGGGCTCTACAACGTGTCGATATAACGACTTGCGAGGATGCTGTGTTGTTGAAGTGGATGGGTTGTCGTTAAGCCCATTGGGCCTTTTGAATGGGCCATCTCTCTATGTTGGGACTGTGAACCGTTAACACATAAAGGAATTGTGCCCTCAACATGACGGGTGTGATCATACCAGCACTAATGCACCGGATCCCATCAGAACTCCGAAGTTAAGCGTGCACAGGCGAGAGTAGAACAAGGATGGGTGACCCCTTGGGAAGTCCTCGTGTTGCACCCCCTTTTCAATTTTTTTTGCCCTGGTTAGGGTTGCCAAGATACTTTATCCACCAAATCTCTATTACTGAATCCCACGGAACATTGGGCCAGACAATTTCACTTCACGTAGAGGCTGGCCCATAAACCGAGGGCATAGGGTTTGTGACCAAGTCTCCGTCGCTCCAGTGCCCATAACTTTTGATTCGTAAGGAGTTACACGGCTCACAGCATACCGTTGCAAAGCTCTCTAAGAGCTCTACGATTGGGGCAGCCTGCTTGCTCGTTGTGCCCATTTTTGGAGCCCAAAATCGAACGTTTTCATCAGTTTCAGGCCACTTTTCTTCTTTTGCTCTGTTTTTCCGTCCCGGATCATACGTTGTGAACTGTTAAAAGGACGACAACCTGACTCGCGGGACATCAGAGGGCCCTACAACGTGTCGATATAACATCTTGCGTGGATGCTGCGTTGTTGAAGTGGATGGGTTATCGTTAAGCACATTGGGCCTTTTGAATGGGCCATCTCTCTAGGCTGGGACTGTGAACCGTTAACACATATAGGAATTGTGCCCTCAACATGATGGGTGCGATTATACCAGCACTAATGCACCGGATCCCATCAGAACTCCGAAGTTAACCGTGCTTAGGCGAGAGTAGAACAAAGATGGGTGACCCCCTGGGAAGTCCTCGTGTTACACCCGCTTTTCAATTTTTTTTGCCCTGGTTAGGGTTGCCAAGTTACTTTATCCACCAAATCTCTATTACTGAATCCCCCGGAACATTGGAAGACAACTTCGTTTCACGTAGAGGCTGGGCCCGCAAACCGAGGGCGTAGTGTTTGTGACCAGGTCTCCGTCGCTCCGGTGCCCATAACATTTGATCTGTAAGGAGTTACGCGGCGCACAGCATACCGTTGCAAAGCTCTCTGAGAGCCCTACGACGGGGGCAGCCAGCATGCTCGTTGTGCCGGTTTTTGGAGCCCAAAATCGAACGTTTTCATCAGTTTCAGGCCACTTTTCTTCTTTTGCTTTGTTTTTTCGTCCCGGATCGTACGTCGTGAACTGTTAAAAGGACGACAACCTGACTCGTTGGACATTAGAGGGCCCTACAACGTGTCGATATCACGACTTGCAAGGATGCTACGTTGTTGAAGTGGATGGGTTGTCGTTAAACCCATAGCGCCTTTTGAATGGGCCATCTCTCTAAGCTGGGACTCTGAACTGTTAACACATAAAGGAATTGTACCCTTAACTTGATGGGTGTGATCATACCAGCACTAATGCACCAGATCCCATCAGAATTCCGAAGTTAACCGTTCTTGGGCGAGAGTAGTACTAAGATGTGTGACCCCCTGGGAAGTCCTCGTGTTGCACCCCCTTTTCAATTTTTTTTGCCCTGGTTAGGGTTGCCAAGATACTTTACCCACCAAATCTCTATTACTGAATCTCACTGAACATTGGGCCAGACAACTTCACTTCACATAGAGGCTGGCCCGCAAACCGAGGGCGTAGGGTTTGTGACCAGGTCTCCGTCGCTCCGGTGCCCATAACTTTTGATCCGTAAGGAGTTACGCGGCGCACAGCATACCGTTGCAAAACCCTCTGAGTGCTCTACGACAGCGGCAGCCAGCTTGCTCGCTATGCTCATTTTTGGAGCCCATAATCGAACGTTTTCATCAGTTTCAGGCCACTTTTCTTCTTTTGCTCTGTTTTCCCGTCCCGGATCATACGTTGTGAACTGTTAAAAGGACGACAACCTGACTCGCGGGACATCAGAGGGCCTTACAACGTGTCGATATAACGTCTTACGAGGATGCTGCGTTGTTGAAGTAGATGGGTTGTCGTTAAGCCCATTGGGCCTTTTGAATAGGCCATCTCTCTAGGCTGGGACTGTGAACCGTTAACACATATAGGAATTGTGCCCTCAACATGACGGGTGCGATCATACCAGCGCTAATGCACCGGATCCCATCAGAACTCCGAAGTTAAGCGTGCTTGGGTGAGAGTTGTACTAGGATGGGTAACCCCTTGGGAAGTCCTCGTGTTGCACCCCCTTTTCAATTTTTTTTGCCCTGGTTAGGGTTGCCAAGATACTTTATGCACCAAATCTCTATTACTGAATCCCAGAGAACATTGGGCAAGACAACTTCATTTCACGTCGAGGCTGGGACCGCAAATCGAGGGCGTAGGGTTTGTGACCAGGTCTCCGTCGCTCCGGTGCCCATAACTTTAGATCCGTAAGGAGTTACGCGGCGCACAACATACTATTGCAAAGCTCTCTGAGAGCTCTACGACGGGGGCAGCCAGCATGCTCGCTGTGCCCCTTTTTGGAGCCCAAAATCGAACATTTTCATCAGTTTCAGGCCACTTTTCTTCTTTTGCTCTGTTTTTCCATCCGGGATCGTACGTCGTGAACTGTTAAAAGGATGACAACCTGACTCGCGGGACATCAGAGGGCTCTACAACATGTCGATATAACGTCTTGCGGGGATGCTACATTATTGAAGTGGATGGGTTGTCGTTAAGCCCATTGGGCCTTTTGAATGGGTCATCTCTCTAGGTTGGGACAGTGAACCGTTAACACATATGGGAATTGTGCCCTCAACATGACGGGTGCGATCATACCAGCACTAATGCACCGGATCCCATCAGAACTCTGAAGTTAAGCGTGCTTGGGCGAGAGTAGTACTATGATGGGTGACCCCCTAGGGGGTCCTCGGGTTGCACCCCCTTTTAAAATTTTTTTTCCCTGGTTAGGGTTGCCAAGATACTTTATCCACCAAATCTCTATTACTGAATCCCACGAAACATTGGGCAAGACAACTTCGTTTCACGTAGAGGTTGGGCCCGCAAACCGAGGGTGTTGGGTTTGTGACCAGGTCTCCGTCGCTCCGGTGCCTATAACTTTTGATCTGTAAGGAGTTATGTGAGGCCCAACCCCGAATAACGTGTCCTACCTCGATTTGTGTGCCTTAGACCTAAAATTAAATAACCAACCTTGGATTACGTGTCCTGTCTTGGTTTTCGTGCATACCTCGTCATACGTGCCTTGACCTAGAATAGTGTGCCCTAATCCCTGACTCACGTGCGGTACCTAGAAATACGTGCCCTGACCTCGATGTACGTGAATTACCTCGTTTCGTGTGCCCTAACCTTGAACTGCGTACCTTAACCTAAATATAGAGTCATGCCTTGATTTGCGTGCATTTGCATTAGAATCCGTACATTTATCTTGAAGTACGTGCATTAATCTTGAAGTTCGTGTCTACCTCGTAATTCATGCCCTAGACCTAGGAATCCGTGCCACCACGTTGATCAAGAAAGAATCCTACACAAAGCACTAGACACTAAAATAATCCTACACAATCCACTAACCAATATTATATTCCTAATTCAAATTCTCTACAAACTCCACTAACAATAAAATAATACTAAACTATTCTTACATTTCCCACTAACTATTATTCTATTCATAATCCAACTCATCAACAAACATTCCTATATTTTATTCTATCTAGATTCCCTAATTCCCCAACATTCCTATGACAATTCTAATGACACAAATGCATAAAGAATTATTCCTTGACAAACTATGACAAACACTTAGCACAATGCATAAAAAAATGCTCAAAACCACCTAAATCCTCTCCCTTGCTCAACCAAACCACCTTTGCCCATGCTAAACATTTTAAAATCACACATTGAAGACACAAAAATCAGAATTTAATGGCCCAAGGCCGTCTAAGTGCTTGACTAATGCAAAAGCCTTCATTTTTTTTGTCATTTCTTCTTTCCTCTCACATTTTCTCTCTCTCCCTCTCATTCTCTCTCTCCATGTCGGTTTTGGCTGAGTTCTCTCCACCTCTTAGCTCATCTTCATCATCCTAAGGTGCATCAAGACAAACCACAAGCAAAGAAACTCACCCAAGCAAGCTAGGATGCAAGAAACACACATGCAAGCATTTTGAGTCACCATTTTCGGCCTAGGTAAGTTTTCTTGGCTTCCATTTCTTTTCTTCTTGTTCTAACCTCATGCATGTGCTAAGAGATTGATCACTAGGCTAGGAAAAATAGAGAAACCAAGTTGGAATCTCGGCTAAGCAAGAAGAAGAAGAGATTTGAAGCTTCAACAAGTTTTTGTGCATCTTTGTGGTTGATTGCTAAGGTGAGGGTTAAAGCCTTTTGAAAACTCTTCAAAAAATTCACATGCATGCTCATAAATGTATGTATTTGCTTATTTACTTGAGCTATATGGTCGTTCATAAGCTTAAACAACCATGCATGGCAAGATCTTGGCTTGAAAATGATGCTAGGTGAAGTCGAAATTGTTGACAGATCTCTAACCAGTCTGTTCGAGGTAAGTTTAGCTAGGCAAATGATATTGAAAATTCATGAAATTTTGTAGGTGACTAGTTTGGACAGTTTTAAACAATTTTCCCAGAAATAGGCCGAAGCAAATTTTGATTCTAAGGTCCTCAAAATGGCAAATCTTTAAAATGTGACCAAATCTGGAAATCTGGAAAAATGAAGCAGGTTTTGGCAGATGCACTGACTTTGTGGAACGAACCATATTTGACTGAGTAAATGATGTCCAAAATGAATGAAATTTGGTGCACTGCTAGAGTTTTCCGTTTTGGACAATTTTGTCAGAAATGGACCAAGGCTAAAACTGAACCTAAGGACCTCAAAAACGTCAATTTCTGAAAAGTGTGCAAATCTGGACAGTTTTGTGCTATTCCACTGTTTCGGCTATATCTAATGATCCCAATCTCCAATTGATGCAAGGTTTGTTTCTGATTTTATTTAACTTCTTAAGCTTTAATTTGACATCTTATTCACTGAATTTGGAGATTTTTTGATTATCCTACTGATTGTGAGAAAACAGCCTATTGCAGTAAGGGTTTCACTTAGTATTATGCTTAGAAAAAAAAAATTTGTTGTGGCTTCTCTTGTTGAATTAAATGCTTGGGATTTTAGCTTCGGGATGTTGTGTGGACTGTTTTGAATGTTTGAAGATGTTGAATTAAATGATGCATGGTTTGAGATTGACTTTGAGTTGGGTTGAGGCTCAAATTGCATGAATATACACGAAATGGAAACCCTAATGACTAGGTAGTTTTGATAAGTGTTGATCATTTGGATGTTGTGTGGAAATTATATGCTTAGTGGGCTGCCCGTAAATGTCTTATAACTTCAAATGTGATTTTGACCATTGCATGTTGTCAAATAAGCTTTTCTTGCAACCGAACCCACGTAGATGTTGTTGCATGTTGAATAATCGTATCACTTGATTACGTGGACTTCGAAATGAGCTATATGGCTTGACTTGCATGTGTTACATGGCTGTCCGTTTAATGTTCACATGACTATATATGTCTTTCAAGTGAAATTACTTGTCTTATCGTGCCTTGTTTGATTACTTGACAACGTGCGATCTTATAACTGCTCGGAGGCGACCTACTTTGTTGTCCTCCAAATGTGATATGTTAAATGTTATAAATGTGCATTGCATACGAGGTTACAACCTTTCATTGTGGCATGGTAGCGTTTCACGAACGCCGGGCGGCATAGGGCTTGCCGGTGCTCCCGTGACTACCATGGTCCAATTCCCTCTCTCGCTTGGCATTCCACCCTCGGAGAGTTGGGTCGTAGGTTTCGGGGTACATCCGGAGTACACCCAATTGGGAGCGATAAGTGGATTATTGAAGTCAGCCGCAACAATTGTATCGAAATTGAAATTGAGAGCAACTGCTCACCATATTCTTGAAATGATTGGTAAATGTATCTGTTACTCGATTTGTTTCATATATTTGCGTACCTTATTATTTGTAATACGTGACATGTTTTCAAAAAGAGTTTTCATAAAATGAACCAGAAAATGAGTTTCAAAATGTATTTCTCATTCCCCCTCGCTGAGTTCATAAGGACTCACCCTCTTTTTTATCACAGGTGAAGAAGAACAGGTACAGGTACCTGAGGACAACGTGCCTATCGATGATTCCTTGGAGTGATTGCCTGTCCCTACGTGCTTTTGTGCTTTGCCTAAAAGTGGTTGCTATATAGATGTTGTGTTTGATTGCAAACTATTCATTTTATTGATGTAAATGACCCCATTGTAATTTGGGTCTAATTCTGGGATTGTACTACCTATAGCCGGACGAACTTTTATTTGGTGGTTTGCTTTCGTTTTCTTAATTGGTAGTTATCGTAGGCATTCAAACCACTAGATAAACAATCAACTAAGTTAATTCTATCTAATTTCACTTAGGTGCTCACTTGCAAACTAAAGGATAATAGGTACTTGCATGATAGGAAATTGACAAATAAACGGGACATAGTTATCATGTTAGGCTTATTAACTAAACAAGACCTTCAAGATAAACTAGTAGGCAAATCGGTTGGTGACAAATAGGAGTCCTTAATGGAATTGGGTTAATGATTGGAATAATTGAGGCGTTTAGAGAATTTGGTCAAACCAAAGAGCCCAATTACAGCCATTATGATGCCGGTTTTCTGGAAAATTTTGGAGTTTAGGCCAAAACGTTAAGTGTTAAATCTTCATAAACAGTTAAGTATGTGATATTACCTGAATGTTTAGTTCACACCCTAGTCTAACCTTATAGGCCGGGTTGGGCGTGACAAGTTACGCGGCGCATAGCATACCATTGCAAAGCTCTCTGAGAGCTCTACGAAGGGGGCAGCTAGCATACTCGTTCTGCCCGTTTTTGGAGCCCAAAATCGAACGTTTTCATCAGTTTCAGGCCACTTTTCTTCTTTTTCTCTATTTTTCCGTCCCGGATCGTACGTCGTGAACTGTTAAAAGGACAACAACCTGACTCGCGGGACATCAGAGGGCCCTACAACGTGTCGATATCACGTCTTGCAAGCATGCTGCGTTGTTGAAGTGGATGGGTTGTCGTTAAGCCCATTGGGCCTTTTGAATGGGCCATCTCTCTAAGCTGGGACTCTGAACAGTTAACACATAAAGGAATTGTGCCCTCAACATGACGGGTGCGATCATACCAGCACTAATGCACCGGATCCCATCAGAACTCCGAAGTTAAGCGTGGTTGGGCGAGAGTAGTACTAGGATGGGTGACCCCCTGGGAAGTCCTCGTGTTGCACCCCCTTTTCAATTTTTTTTGCCTTGGTTAGGGTTTCCAAGATACTTTATCCTCCAAATCTCTATTACGAAATTCCACGGAACATTGGGCAACACAACTTCACTTCTTGTAGAGGCTGGGCCCGCAAACCGAGGGCGTAGGGTTTGTGACCAGGTCTCTGTCGCTCCGGTGCCCATAACTTTTGATCCGTAAGGAGTTACGCGGCGCACAGTATACCGTTTCAAAGCTCTCTGAGAGCTCTACGACGGGGGCAGCCAGCTTGCTCGCTATGCCCATTTTTGGAGCCCAAAATTGAACGTTTTCATTAGTTTCAAGCCACTTTTCTTCTTTTGCTCCGTTTTTCCATCCCGGATCGTACGTCGTGAACTGTTAAAAGGACGACAACCTGACTCGCAGGACATCAGAGGGCCCTACAACGTGTCGATATCACGTCTTGCGAGGATGCTGCGTTGTTGAAGCGGATGGGTTGTCGTTAAGCCCATTGGGCTTTTTGAATGGGCCATCTCTCTAGGCTGGGACTGTGAACCGTTAACACATATAGGAATTGTGCCCTCAACATGACGGGTGCGATCATACCAGCACTAATGCACCGGATCCCATAAGAACTCCGAAGTTAAGCGTGCTTGGGCGAGAGTAGTACTAGGATGGGTGACCCCTTGGGAAGTCCTCTTGTTGCACCCGCTTTTCCATTTTTTTTCCCTAGTTAGGGTTGTGAGGTCCGACCCCGATTTGCGTGCGAAACCTTGCTTCGTGTGCCCTAACCTAGATTTGCATGCCATGACCTAGGTTTAATAATTGTGTTCATTTTATATGCCATGCATTGAATTACGTGCATTAATTTAGGTTGAGTGCTTTTACTTGAAAAACGTGCGTCCGTCTCGTAGTTCGTGTCCTACCTCGTAGTGCGTGCCCTAGACCTAGGAAAGCGTGCCTTAGACCTAGGAAAGCGTGCCTTCACGCTAACCAAGAAAGCATCTTACATGGAGCACTAGACTATTAAACAATCCTACAAAATCCACTATCAATATAATAATCCTAATTCAACTCACTAGAAGACGAAATAGCACCAAAAGCTAGACATTCTTCATTCTTTATTCCTTATTCTTTTTGCACTTTCAAGACACAATTAATTAATGATCAAAAGTTGACAAAAATTCAGAATTGGAAGCTAGCTTGGCCGACCATACCATTGCACAAGGTTTGAACAATTTTATAATCAACTATGCATGCTTAGACATTCTATGACACAAATGCTTAGAAAATTGCTCAAAAACCCTACCATTTGCACACTATTTTCGGCCACATCATTCTTGCCCATCCTAGGAATTTCAAATTGCACATTGAAGACACAAATTGCTGAATTTGGACTGCCCAAGGCCGACCACAACCTCAAAGAAATTGCAAAGCCATCACTTTTTCATATTCTCTCTTTTCCTTCAATTTCTCTCACTTGCCTCTCAATTTTCCTCTCTCATTCTCGGCCTTGGCCGAGTTCTTCATCTCCATAGCTTCTCTTCTTCACACCATAGCTAAACCAAGCAAGCCACAAGCAAAAGACTTCAACCGAGCTAGCTTAGAAGTGAAAATCACACTTGCATGTGCATTGAAGACTCCATTCGGCCTAGGTAAGCTTCTTGGCATCCATTTCTTTTCTTCAAGCCCTAACTACATGCATGTACTAAGAGATTGATCACTAAGCTAGGAAAAATAGAGAAAAGCTAGTTGGGTTTTCGGCTAAGCAAGGAGAGGAAGAAAGTTGAGCTTCAACAAGGTTTTGAGCATCTTTGTGGTTGATTGCTAAGGTGAGGGTTAAAACCTTTTGAAAACTCTTCAAAAATTCACATGCATGTTCATAAATGCGTGTATTTGATTCTGTACTTGAGCTATATGGTCGTTCATAAGCTTAAACAACCATGCATGGCAAGATCTTGGCTTGAAAATGATGCTAGGTGAAGTCGAAATTGTTGACAGCTCTCTGACCAGTCTGTTTGAGGTAATTTTAGCTAGGAAAATGATGTTGAAAATGCTTTAAAATTGGTAGGTGACTAGTTTGGACAGTTTTGAACATTTTTCCCAGAAATAGGGCAAAGAAAATTTTGACTCTAAGGTCCTCAAAATGGCAAATCTTTAAAATGTGTCCAAATCTGGAAATCTGGAAAAATGAAGCAGGTTTTGGCAGATGCACTGACCTTGTGGAACGAACCATATTTGACTTAGTAAATGATGTCCAAAATTCATTATATTTGGTGTGATGCTAGATTTTTCAGTTCTGGACAATTTTGTCAGAAATGGACCAAGGCTAAAACTGACCCTAAGGACTTCAAAAACGTCACTTTCTGAAAAGTGTGCAAATCTGGACAGTTTTGTGCTATCTCACTGTTTCGGCTATAACTAATGATTTCGAACTCCAATTGATGCAAGGTTTGTTTCTGATTTTAGTTAACTCCTTAAGATTTAATTTGACATCTTATTCACTGGATTTGGAGATTGTTTGATTATTCTATTGATTGTGAGAATACAGCCTATTGCAGTAAGGGTTTCACTTAATGTGGTACTTAGAAAAATTGTGGTGACTTCTCTTGTTGAATTAAATTCTTGGGATTGTAGCTTCGGGATGTTGTGTGGACTGTTTTGAATGTTTGAGTATGTTGAATTAAATGATGCAAGGTTTGAGATTGACTTTGAGTTGGGTTGAGGCTCAAATTGCATGAATATACACGAAATGGAAACCCTAATGACTAGGTAGTTTTGCTAAGTGTTGATCATTTGGATATTGTGTGGGAATTATATGCTTAGTGGGCTGCCCGTAAATGTCTTATAACTTCAAATGTGATTTGGACCATTGCATGTTGTCAAATAAGCTTTTCTTGCAACCGAACCCACGTAAATGTTGTTGCATGTTGAATATTCGTATCACTTTATTACGTGAACTTCGAAATGAGTTATATGGCTTGACTTGCATGTGTTACATGGCTGCCCGTTTAATGTTCATATGACTCTATATGCTTTTCAAGTGAAATTATTTGTCTTATCGTGCCTTGTTTGATTACTTGACACCGTGTGATCTTATAATTGCTCGGAGGCGACCTACTTTGTTGTCCTCCTAATGTGATATGTTAAATGTTATAAATGTGCACTGCATACGAGGTTGCAACCTTTCATTGTGGCATGGTAACATTTCACGAACGCCGGGCGGCATAGGGTTTGCCCGTGCTCCCGTGACTACCATGGTCCAATTCACTCTCTCGCTTGGCATTCCACCCTCGGAGAGTTGGGTCGTAGGTTTTGGGGTACATCCGGAGTACACCCAATTGGGAGCGATAAGTGGATTATTGAAGTCGGCCGCACCAAATGAATCGAAGTTGATATTGAGAGCAAATGCTCACCGTATCCTTGAAATGATTGGTAAATGTATCTGTTACTTGATTTGTTTCATATATTTGCGTACCTTATTATTGGTAATACGTGACATGTTTTCAAAAGGAGTTTTTATAATTGAACTAAAAAATGAGTTTCAAAACGTATTTCTCGTTTCCCCCTCGCTGAGTTCATAAGGACTCACCCTCTTTTTCATCACAGGTGAAGAAGAACAGGTACAGGTACCCGAGGACAATGTGCCTAATGATGAACCCCTGGAGTGATTGCCTGTCATTGTTGTTTTTCTTGAACGGGACTACTTGTGAATTTTATGTTGCTTGAAGACTATTTCCTTTTATGTTGCTCGATGTCGTGATGTAAAATACCCCTGTTGTAATTTACGGTCTAATTTTGGTTTCTACTTATATTAAGTAGACTGATAGTAGACATTACTATGATCGTTATGCTTTTATTACCGCTAGTATTATCATAGGTTATGATGCATTAGTAAGGACTAAGTAAATGAATTTATCCAATCTTAAACATGTATATTTTGAAACGAGGTCAAACAAACAAACGAGACATAGTATCATGCTAGGTTATAAATCAAATGATACGTCGAAATAACCATTAGGCAATTCAATTGATGGTAAAATAGTAATCTTAGTTGGAAATGGAATTGAGATGGTAAATTTTGAGGTGTTTAGAGAACTAGGTCAAACCAAATAGCCCAATTACAGCCGTTATGCTGCCGGTTTTCTGGAAAAATTTTGGAGTCTAGGATAAAACGTTAAGTGCTAAACCTCCTTGAACGATTAAGTACTTGAAAGGACTTGAATGTTTAGATCACACCCTAGTCTAACCTTTATAGGCCGGGTTGTGGCGTGACACCTTAGAAGAATGGTATCAGAGCTTAGATTGCTTAAGCTGGGTTTAACTCTCGGACCGTGGGTAAAGCCCTAAGATAATTAAGATGACTTGTCTATGTGTTATTATGTGATAAATGTGCCTTCTATGTTCTATGTGCTTAAGTGACTTACATGCCTTAAATGTTTTTAGAATTGTTCCTATATTATGTTGCATATCTTATGCATTAGATTCTTAATTGTCATATTTCAAAAAATTGTACATCGTAATTTGTGCCTATAGATGGCTGGCCCTAGTACCCGTACTACTAATAGGAGCGGTGAACCTCAAGAGACCGGGGATACTTATCAGACTAATCCTGGTATAGCTATGTTTAATATGATGGCAAATGCCATGGATCATGTATCACGTGTGATGGAGCGTCAGGATGCTCGTGAAGCCAACAACAACAACATCAATAACAGGAATGAGGGTAACCATGGGAGACATAGCAGAATGAGAGAATTCCTTGACTTTCGCCCGTCTAAATTGTACGAGGAAGCTGATGATGAGAAAGCAGAGGCTTGGCTGTCCGAGATTGAGAAGATTTTCAGGCCACTTGATTATACAGATGAAGAGAAAGTGGAGTTTGCTGTATTTCTGTTGCACGGGGATGCCGAGCATTGGTGGCACACTGTAGAGGCACTGTGGGAGACTAACCAGACACCTCGCTTGTGGGGTAATTTCGTTAAGGCATTTAAGGCGAAATATGTAGCTGTAGTTTCCAGGCAGAGGCGGATCGAGGAGTTCATGCACTTGACCCAGGGTAATATGACGGTGGCCCAGTACGAGGCTCGTTTTGATCGACTGTCCTGTTATGCTCAATATATGGTTTGTACTCCGGAGGCGAAAATGTGGAAATTTAATGTTGGATTGAGGCCAGAGATTCAGGACCAGTTAGCTTCTCATGACTTCGATACTTACTCTACCCTCTTTACTGCTGCCTCTCGAGTTGAGAAGAGGAAACTAGATGGAGCCGGTTCGAGTCAGCCGAGCAAGAAACCATTCCAGCCTCCAGGTCAGCAGAGGAAATTCCAGAGTCAGAGTCGCGGTCAAGGCCAGAGCCAGAATAGACCAGTGAATAACCGTGGCCCGACAAAAGCGCCATCAGCCTCTTCCACCCGCGGATCCATAGGTAGTTCACCTGCTTCTCAGACTACCATCTGTTTGTACTGTAACAAGAAGGGCCACACCGAGGCCCAGTGTTGGAGAAAATTGGGGTGATGTATGGGTTGTGGCAGTGATCAGCACCGGGTTAAGGATTGCCCTAAATGGCAAGGGGGACAGAATCAGGGTAAGCCAGCCGACAGGGGCAAGACTCCAGTTCCTAGAGTCCAGGCTCGAGCCTATGCTATTGAGTGCGAGGAGATTCCAGATGAGACCGCTATTGTGGAAGGTACATTCTTCATACTGAATCAACCTGTTTAGGTGTTAATTGATCCGGGTGCTACTCATTCATTTATTACTCCCTTATGTGTGGAACGTGTGAAATTGAGAGTTGTATGTTTGCCATACGAAGTAGAAGTTGGTACTCTAATGGGTTCTAAACTTGTAACTAGTTCAGCTTGTAAAGCATGTAAAATCCAAATTAAGGATAGGGAATTCTCAGCCAATCTTATTGTATTACCTTTTCAAGATTATGAGGTCATTTTAGGGATGGACTGGTTGGCAAAACATCACGTCTAACTGGATTGCCAGGCGAAGATTATAACGTTCTGGGTACCTGATCAACCAATACTGGAGGTTATGGGTTGAAGAGATTTCACCGGGAGTTCCATCATTTCATCTACAAAAGCAGTAAAGTCCTTGAGGAAAGGGTGCAGCGGATACTTGGCTTACCTTATCAACAAGTCGTCGGACAAAGCTAAATTGGAGGAGATGCCTGTGATCAAAGACTATGCAGATGTGTTCCCAAAAGAATTACCCGGTTTACCCCCGAATCGGGAGATCGAGTTTGTTATAGAGTTACTGCCTGACGCCCAGCCGATATCTAAAGCTCCCTATCGTATGGCACCGACCGAGCTACAAGAATTAAAGGACCAATTGCAAGGATTGTTGAAGAAGGGGTTTGTTCAACCGAGTTCTTCACCATGGGGTGCACCAGTCCTATTTGTGAAGAAGAAAGACGGAACGTTGAGGCTATGTATTGACTACCGAGGTTTGAACCAAATGACCGTCAAGAATAAATACCCACTTCCCCTGATCGACGAGTTATTTGATCAATTACAAGGAGCATAAGTGTATTCGAAACTCGACTTGAGGCAAGGGTATTATCAGTTGCGGATCAAGAAGGAAGATGTGCCTAAAACGGCTTTCAGGACGAGATATGGGCATTATGAATATGTGGTGATGCCTTTTGGACTAACTAATGCCCCTGCAGCTTTTATGAATTTGATGCATAGGGTGTTTCAACCCTATTTGGACCAATTTGTGGTGATATTCATTGATGATATTTTGGTATACTCAAAATCGGAGGCGGAGCATGAGCAACATCTGTGGTTGGTACTGCAGAAACTTCGAGAGCACCAATTGTATGCAAAGTTTAGCAAGTGTGAATTTTGGCTACAGCAGATTGCATTTTTGGGGCATATCATATCCCAAGAGGGAATAGCGGTGGATCCAGCAAAGATTGATGCAGTGATGTCTTGGAAGAAGCTGGAAAATGTTACGAAGGTTCGGAGTTTTCTTGGTCTAGCCGGCTATTATCGGAGATTCGTGAAAGATTTCTCTAAGATTGCAGGACCGCTTACAAAGCTCACTCAAAAGAAAACCAAGTTCGTGTGGGATGATAAGTGTGAGAGCAGCTTTCAAGAATTGAATAAAAGATTGACTACCGCACCTATTCTTGCATTGCCTGAAGGGAGTCAAGGTTTTGTAATCTATAGCGACGCTTCGAAAGAAGGATTAGGATGTGTGTTGATGCAAAATGGAAGAGTGATTGCTTATGCCTCTAGGAAACCAAAGCCGTATGAGATGAATTACCCGACGCATGATTCGGAGTTAGCGGCCATTGTGTTTGCACTCAAGAAATGGAGGCATTATCTGTGGGGTAACAAGTTTGAGGTATATACTGATCATAAGAGCTTGAAATACTTGTTCTCTCAGAAGGAGTTGAATATGAGGCAAAGGCGGTGGATAGAGCTTTTGGATGATTATAACTGCTCAATCAATTATGTGCCTGGTAAAGCGAATGTAGTTGCAGATGCCTTAAGCAGAAAGGCAAGCATGGCAAAACTGGAGGTCAAGGTGCAGGAGTTGTTGGAGGAAGCATTTCTGTGGAAACCACAATTGACTCAGAAAGGGTTACTTTTTGCCACTACCCAAGTTCAACCGACCTTGTTGTCTGAGTTACGAGAGGCTCAACAGAAGGACCAACAATTTCAGAAGATCAAGGAAAACAATGCAGATTTCAAGTTTCATGATGATGGTATTTGGAGGTTTAAGAACCGGATTTGTGTTCCCCATGACCCAGAGCTGAAAAATAAGATTCTTGAGGAAGCCTATAATTCAAGATATACTATTCACCCCAGCAGAACAAAGATGTATCGGGATTTGAAGCAACACTATTGGTGGAATAACATGAAGAGAGAAATTGCGGAGTTTGTAGCATGGTGTTTGACTTGTCAGAGGGTCAAAGCAGAACATCAGCGACCCGCAAGTTTACTTCAGCCGTTGGAGATTCCTCAATGGAAATGGGAACATATCACTATGGATTTTGTTATGGACCTGCCTAGATCACGAAAGGGTCATGACGCCGTTTGGGTTATAGTGGATAGATTGACTAAGTCGGCGCACTTCTTACCGATGAACAAGAAGGATAGTCCTGAGAAACTAGGAGATATGTATGTAGCGGAGATTGTAAGATTGCACGGGATGCCTATGAGTATTGTATCGGATAGGGATCCTCGTTTTACTTTCCGATTTTGGAAGAGATTGCAAGAAGCTTTGGGAACGAAGTTGAGTTTTAGCACGGCTTATCACCCTCAAACTGATGGACAATCAGAGAGGACTATTTAGATTTTGGAGGATATGTTGAGGGCTTGTGTTATGGATTTTGGCAAAGGTTGGGAGAAATATCTATCTCTAGCGGAGTTCGCCTACAACAATAGTTATCAGGCCACTATCGGGATGGTCCCATTTGAGGCGTTGTATGGACGGAAGTGTCGATCCCCGATTTACTGGGATGAAGTAGGTGAGACGAAAACTTTTGACCCGACCCTTTTACCTGAACTTATGAAGATTGTTGATAATATCCACCTCATCCGGAAACGGATGCTTACCGCCTAGAGCAGGTAGAAGAGTTATGCAGACCGATGGAGACGGAGTCTCGAGTTTGAGGTTGGCGACAAGGTGTTCTTGAAGATATCACCCCGGAGGGGACTGATTAGGCATGGCAAGGGTGGAAAGTTGAGCCCGAGATTTATGGGACCATTTGAGATAGTTGAGAAGGTTGGCAAGTTGGCGTATCGCCTAGCACTACCCCAGAACCTCTCCAATATTTACGACGTCTTTCATGTTTCGATGTTGCGGAAGTATCATCCTGACCCGTCGCATATCTTGGAGCCAGAGCCGTTGCAGCTTCGGGAAAACTTGTCTTACGAGGAGAAGCCCATTCGGATCCTAGACTAGCAGGATCAGGAGTTGCACAACAGAACTATACCGATGGTAAAGGTGCTGTGGGATCATCACGGAGTCGAAGAAGCAACGTGAGAAAGGCAAGACCAGATGGAGCAGCAGTATCCAGCTTTATTTCAAGGTAATATTGAATTTCGGGGCGAAATTCTTTTAAGGAGGGGAGGATGTGAGGCCCGACCCCGATTTGCGTGCGAAACCTTGCTTCGTGTGCCCTAACCTAGATTTGCGTGCCATGACCTAGGTTTAAGAATTGTGTTCATTTTATGTGTCATGCATTGAATTACGTGCATTCATTTAGGGTTGCGTGCTTTTACTTGAAAAACGTGCGTTCGTCTCGTAGTTCGTGTCCTATCTCGTAGTGCGTGCCCTAGACCTAGGAAAGCGTGCCTTCACGCTAATCAAGAAAGCATCTTACACGGAGCACTAGACTATTAAACAATCCTACAAAATCCACTATCAATATAATAATCCTAATTCAACTCACTAGAAGACGAAATAGCACCAAAAGCTAGACATTCTTCATTCCTTATTCCTTATTCTTTTTGCACTTTCAAGACACAATTAATTAATGATCAAAAGTTGACAAAAATTCAGAATTGGAAGCTAGCTTGGCCGACCATACCATGGTGTTTGCACAAGGTTTGAACAATTTTATAATCAACCATGCATGCTTAGACATTCTATGACACAAATGCTTAGAAAATTGCTCAAAAACCCTACCATTTGCACACTATTTTCGGCCACATCATTCTTGCCCATCCTAGGAATTTCAAATTGCACATTGAAGACAAAAAATGCTGAATTTGGACTGCCCAAGGCCGACCACAACCTCAAAGAAATTGCAAAGCCATCACTTTGTCATATTCTCTCTTTTCCTTCAATTTTTCTCACTTGCCTCTCAATTTTCCTCTCTCATTCTCGGCCTTGGCTGAGTTCTTCATCTCCATAGCTTCTCTTCTTCACACCATAGCTAAACCAAGCAAGCCACAAGCAAAAGACTTCAACTGAGCTAGCTAAGAAGTGAAAATCACACTTGAATGTGCATTGAAGACTCCATTCGGCCTAGGTAAGCTTCTTGGCATCCATTTCTTTTCTTCAAGCCCTAACTACATGCATGTACTAAGAGATTGATCACTAAGCTAGGAAAAATAGAGAAAAGCTAGTTGGGTTTTCGGCTAAGCAAGGAGAGGAAGAAAGTTGAGCTTCAACAAGGTTTTGAGCATCTTTGTGGTTGATTGCTAAGGTGAGGGTTAAAACCTTTTGAAAACTCTTCAAAAATTCACATGCATGTTCATAAATGCGTGTATTTGCTTCTGTACTTGAGCTATATGGTCGTTCATAAGCTTAAACAACCATGCATGGCAAGATCTTGGCTTGAAAATGATGCTAGGTGAAGTCGAAATTGTTGACAGCTCTCCGACCAGTCTATTCGAGGTACGTTTAGCTAGGAAAATGATGGTAAAAATGCTTACAAATTGGTAGGTGACTAGTTTGGACAGTTGTGAACATTTTTCCCAGAAATAGGCCTAAGCAAATTTTGATTCTAAGGTCCTCAAAATGGCAAATCTTTAAAATGTGTCAAAATCTGGAAATCTGGAAAAATGAAGGAGGTTTTGGCAGATGCACTGACCTTGTGGAACGAACCATATTTGACTTAGTAAATGATGTCCAAAATGCATGAAAGTTGGTGTGCTGCTAGATTTTTCAGTTCTGGACAATTTGTCAGAAATGGACCAAGGCTAAAACTGACCCTAACGACCTCAAAAACGTCACTTTCTGAAAAGTGTGCAAATCTAGACAGTTTTGTGCTATCTCACTGTTTCGGCTATAACTAATGATTCCGAACTCCAATTGATACAAGGTTTGTTTCTGATTTTAGTTAACTCATTAAGCTTTAATTTGACATCTTATTCACTGGATTTGGAGATTGTTTGATTATTCTATTGATTGTGAGAATACAGCCTATTGCAGTAAGGGTTTCACTTAATGTGGTACTTAGAAAAATTGTGGTGACTTCTCTTGTTGAATTAAATGCTTGGGATTGTAGCTTCGGGATGTTGTGTGGACTGTTTTGAATGTTTGAGTATGTTGAATTAAATGATGCATGGTTTGAGATTGACTTTGAGTTGGGTTGAGGCTCAAATTGCATGAATATACACGAAATGGAAACCCTAATGACTAGATAGTTTTGCTAAGTGTTGATCATTTGGATATTGTGTGGGAATTATATGCTTAGTGGGCTGCCCATAAATGTCTTATAACTTCAAATGTGATTTGGACCATTGCATGTTGTCAAATAAGCTTTTCTTGCAACCGAACCCACGTAAATGTTGTTGCATGTTGAATATTCGTATCACTTGATTACGTGAACTTCGAAATGAGTTATATGGCTTGACTTGCATGTGTTACATGGCTGCCCGTTTAATGTTCATATGACTCCATATGCTTTTCAAGTGAAATTATTTGTCTTATCGTGCCTTGTTTGATTACTTGACAACGTGCGATCTTATAATTGCTCGGAGGCGACCTACTTTGTTGTCCTCCTAATGTGATATGTTAAATGTTATAAATGTGCACTGCATACGAGGTTGCAACCTTTCATTGTGGCATGGTAGCGTTTCACGAACGCCGGGCGGCATAGGGCTTGCTGGTGCTCCCGTGACTACCATGGTCCAATTCCCTCTCTCGCTTGGCATTCCACCCTCAGAGAGTTGGGTCGTAGGTTTCGGGGTACATCCGGAGTACACCCAATTGGGAGCGATAAGTGGATTATTGAAGTCCGCCGCACCAAATGAATCGAAATTGATATTGAGAGCAAATGCTCTTCGTATCCTTGAACTGATTGGTAAATGTATCTGTTACTCGATTTGTTTCATATATTTGCGTACCTTATTATTGGTAATACGTGACATGTTTTCAAAAGGAGTTTTTATAATTGAACCGGAAAATGAGTTTCAAAACGTATTTCTCGTTTCCCCCTCGCTGAGTTCATAAGGACTCACCCTCTTTTTCATCACAGGTGAAGAAGAACAGGTACAGGTACCCGAGGACAATGTGCCTAATGATGAACCCCTGGAGTGATTGCCTGTCATTGTTGTTTTGCTTGAACGTGACTACTTGTGAACTTTATGTTACTTGAAAACTATTTCCTTTTATGTTGCTCGATGTCGTGATGTAAAAGACCCCCGTTGTAATTTGGGGTCTAATTTTGGTTTGTACTTATATTAAGTAGACTGATACTAGACATTACTATGATCGTTATGCTTTTATTACCGCTAGTATTATCATAGCTTATGATGCATTAGTAAGGACTAAGTAAATGAATTTATCCAATCTTAAACAGGTATATTTTGAAACGAGGTCAAACAAACAAACGAGACATAGGATCATGCTAGGTTATAAATCAAACGGGACGTCGAAATAACCAATAGGCAATTCAATTGATGGTAAAATAGTAATCTTAGTTGGAAATGGAATTGAGATGGTAAATTTTGAGGTGTTTAGAGAATTTGGTCAAACCAAAGAGCCCAATTACAGCCGTTATGCTGCCGGTTTTTCGAAAAAATTTTGGAGTCTAGGATAAAACGTTAAGTGCTAAACCTCCTTGAACGATGAAGTACTTGAAAGGACTTGAATGTTTAAATCACACCCTAGTCTAACCTTTATAGGCCGGGTTGGGGCGTGACAAGGGTTGCCAAGATACTTTATCCACCAAATCTCTATTACTGAATCCCACAGAACATTGGGCAAGACAACTTCGTTTCACGTATAGGCTGGGCCCGCAAATCGAGGGCGTAGGGTTTGTGACCAGGTCTCCGTCGCTCCGGTGCCCATAACTTTTGATCCGTAAGGAGTTATGTGGTGCACAGCATACCGTTGCAAAGCTCTCTGAGAGCTCTACGACGGGGGCAGCCAGCATGCTAGCTATGCCCATTTTTGGAGCCCAAAATCGAACGTTTTCATCAGTTTCAGGCCACTTTTCTTCCTTTGCTCTGTTTTTCCGTCCCGGATCGTACGTCGTGAACTGTTAAAAGGACGACAACCTGACTCGTGGGACATCAGAGGGCACTACAACGTGTCGATGTCACGTCTTGCAAGCATGCTGCGTTGTTGAAGCAGATGGGTTGTCGTTAAGCCCATTGGGCCTTTTGAATGGGCCATCTCTCTAGGCTGGGACTGTAAACCGTTAACACATATAGGAATTGTGCCCTCAACATGATGGGTGCGATCATACCAGCACTAATGCACCGGATCCCATCAGAACTCCGAAGTTAAGCGTGCTTGGGCGAGAGTAGTACTAGGTTGGGTGACCTCCTAGAAAGTCCTCGTGTTGCACCCCCTTTTCAATTTTTTTTGCCCTGGTTAGGGTTGCCAAGATACTTTATCCACCAAATCTCTATTACTGAATCCCACGGAACATTGGGCAAGACAACTTCGTTTCATGTAGAGGCTGGGCCCACAAATCGAGGGCGTAGGGTTTGTGAATAGGTCTCCGTCGCTCCGGTGAACATAACTTTTGATCTATAAGGAGTTACGCGGCACACAGCATACCGTTGCAAAGCTCTCTGAGAGCTCTACGATGGGGGCAACTAGTATGCTCGTTGTGCCCGTTTTTGGAGCCCAAAATCAAACGTTTTCATCAGTTTCATGCCACTTTTCTTCTTTTGCTCTGTTTTTCCGTCCCGGATCATATGTCGTGAACTGTTAAAAGGACGACAACCTGACTCGCGGGACATCAGAGGGCCCTACAACGTGTCGATATCACGTCTTGCAAGCATGCTGCGTTGTTGAAGCGGATGGGTTGTCATTAAGCCCATTGGGCCTTATGAATGGGCCATCTCTCTAGGCTGGGACTGTGAACAGTTAACACATAAAAGAATTGTGCCATCAACATGACGGGTGCGATCATACCACCACAAATGCACCGGATCCCATCAGAACTCCGAAGTTAAGCGTGCTTGAGCGAGAGTAGTACTAGGATGGGTGACCCCCTCGGAAGTCCTCGTGTTGGACCCCCATTTCAATTATTTTTGCCCTAGTTAGGGTTGCCAAGATACTTTATCCACTAAATCTCTATTACTGAATCCCAAGGAACACTGGGCAAGACAACTTCGCTTCACATAGAGACTGCGCTAGCAAACCGAGGGCGTAGGGTTTGTGACCACGTCTCCGTCGCTCCGGTGCCCATAACTTTTGATCCGTAAGGAGTTATGCGGCGCACAACATACCGTTGCAAAGCTCTCTGAGAGCTCCACGATGGGGGCAGAAAGCTTGCTCGCTTTGCCCATTTTTGGAGCCCACAATCGTACGTTTTCATTAGTTTCAGGCCACTTTTCTTCTTTTGCTATGTTTTTTCGTCCCGGATCGTACGTCGTGAACTGTCAAAAGGACGACAACATGACTCGCCAGACATCAGAGGGCCCTACAACGTGTCGATATCACGTCTTGCAAGGATGCTGCATTGTTGAAGCGGATGGGTTGTCGTTAGGCACATTGGGCCTTCTGAATGGGCCATCTCTCTTGTTGGGACTGTGAACCGTTAACACATAAAGGAATTGTGACCATAACATGACGGGTGCGATCATACCAGCACTAATGCACCGGATCCGATCAAAACTCCGAAGTTAAGCGTGCTTGGGCGAGAGTAGTACTAGGATGGGTGACCCCTTGGGAAGTCCTCGTGCTGAACCCCCTTCTCAATTTTTTTTGCCCTGGTTAGGGTTGCCAAGATACTTTATCCACCAAATCTCTATTACCGAATCCCACGGAACATTGGGCAAGACAACTTCGCTTCACGTAGAGGGAGGGCCTGCAAACCGAGGGGATAGGGGTTGTGACCAGGTCTCCATCGCTCCGGTACCCATAACTTTTAATCCGTAAGGAGTTACGCGGCACACAATAGATCGTTACAGAGCTCTCTGAGAGCTCTACGACGGGGGCAGCCAGCTTGCTCGCTGTGCCCTTTTTGGAGCCCAAAATCGAATGTTTTCATCAGTTTCATGCCACTTTTCTTCTTTTGCTCTATTTTTCCATCCCGGATCGTGCGTTGTGAACAGTTAAAAGGTCGACAACCTGACTCGCTGGACATCAGAGGGCCCTACAACGTGTCGATATCACGTCTTGCCAGCATGCTGCGTTGTTGAAGCAGATGGGTTGTCGTTAAGCCCATTGGGCCTTTTGAATGGGCCATCTCTCTAGGCTGGGACTGTGAACAGTTAACACATAAAGGAATTGTGCCCTCAACATGACGGGTGCGATCTTACCAGCACTAATACACCGGATCCCATCAGAACTCCGAAGTTAAGCGTGCTTGAGCGAGAGTAGTACTAGGATGGGTGACCCCCTGGGAAGTCCTCGTGTTGCACCCCTTTTTCAATTTTTTTTGCTCTGGTTAAGGTTGCCAAGATAATTTATCCACTAAATCTCTATTACTGAATCCCACGGAACACTGGGCAACACAACTTCGCTTTACTTAGAGGCTGGGCCCGCAAACCGAGGGCGTAGAGCTTTTGACCAGGTCTCAATCGCTCCGGTGCCCATAACTTTTGATCCGTAAGGAGTTACGCGGCGCACAGCATACCGTTGCAAAGCTCTCGGAGAGCTCTACGTCAGAGGCAGCCAGTTTTGTAGCTGTGCCCGTTTTTGGATCCCAAAATCGAACATTTTCATCAATTTTAGGCCACTTTTCTGCTTTTGCTCTGTTTTTTCATCCCGGATCATACGTCGTGAATTGTTAAAAGGACGACAACCTGACTCGCGGGACATCAGAGTGCCCTACAACGTGTTGATATGATGTCTTGCAAGGATGCTGCGTTGTTGAAGCGGATATGTTGTCGTTAAGCCCATTGGGCCTTTTGAATGGACCATCTCTCTAGGTTGGGACTGTGAACAGTTAACACATAAAGGAATTGTGCCCTCAATGTGACGGGTGCAATCATACCAATACTAATGCACCGGATCATATCAGAACACTGAAGTTAAGCGTGTTTGGGCGAGAATAGTACTAGGATGGGTGACCCCTTGGGAAGTCCTCGTGTTGCACCCCCTTTTCAATTTTTTTTGCCCTGGTTAGAGTTGCCAAGATACTTTATCCACCAAATCTCTATTACTGAATCCCACGGAACATTGGGCAAGACAACTTCGCTTCACGTAGAGGCTAGGCCCGCAATCCGTGGGCATAGGGTTTGTGTCGAGGACTCCGTCACTCCAGTGCCCATAACTTTTAATTCGTAAGGAGTTACGCGGCACACAGCAGACCGTTACAGAGCTCTCTGAGAGCTCTACGACGGTGGTAGCCAGCTTGCTCGCTGTGCCTGTTTTTGGAGCCCAAAATCAAACGTTTTCTTCAGTTTCAGCAACTTTTCTTCTTTTGCTCGGTTTTTTCGTCCCGGATCGTACGTCGTGAACGGTTAAAAGGACGACAACCTGACTCGCGGGACATCAGAGGGCCCTACAGCATGTCGATATCACGTCTTGCGAGGATGCTGCGTTGTTGAAGCGGATGGGTTGTCGTTAAGCCCATTGGGCCTTTTGAATGGGCCATCTCTCTTGGTTGGAACTGTGAACCGTTAACACATATCGGAATTGTGCCCTCAACATGACAGGTGTGATCATACCATCACTAATGCATCGGATCCCATCAGAATTCCGAAGTTAAGCGTGCTTGGGCAAAATTAGAACTAGGATGGGTGACCCCCTCGGAAGTCCTCGTGTTGCACCCCCTTTTCAATTTTTTTTGCCCTGGTTAGGGTTGCCAAGATACTTTATCCACCAAATCTCTATTACTGAATCCCACGGAACATTGGGCAAGATAACTTCGTTTCACGTAGAGGCTGGGCCCGCAAACCGAGGGCGTAGGGTTTGTGACCGGGTCTCCGTCGCTACGGTGCCCATAACTTTTGATCCGTAAGGAGTTACGCGACGCACAGCATACCGTTACAAAGCTCTCTGAGAGCTCTACGACGGTGGCAGAAAGCTTGCTCGCTGTGCCCCTTTTTGGAGCCCAAAATTGAACGTTTTCATCAGTTTCAGAGCACCTTTCTTCTTTTGCCCTGTTTTTCCATCCCTGATTGTACGTCGTGAACAGTTAAAAGAACGACAACCTGACTCACGGGACATCTGAGAGCCCTACAACGTGTCGATATCACATCTTGCAAGGATGATGCATTGTTGGAACGGATGGGTTGTCGTTAAGCCCATTGGGCCTTTGAAAGGGCCATCTCTCTAGGCTGGGACTGTGAACAGTTAACACATAAAGGAATTGTGCCCTTAACATGACGGGTGCGATCATACCAGCACTAATGCATCGGATTATATCAGAACTCCGAAGTTAAGCGTGTTTGGGCGAGGGTCGTACTAGGATGGGTGACCCCTTGGGAAGACCTC
The DNA here is from genome assembly GCA_037974665.1 of Ehretia macrophylla. Taxonomy (NCBI): domain Eukaryota; kingdom Viridiplantae; phylum Streptophyta; class Magnoliopsida; order Boraginales; family Ehretiaceae; genus Ehretia; species Ehretia macrophylla. The sequence continues at coordinate 82,366,009 of CM075765.1, read as the reverse complement.
GTGTTGCACCCCCTTTTCTATTTTTTTTGCCCTAGTTAGGGTTGCCAAGATACTTTATCCACCAAATCTCTATTACTGAATCCCACGGAACATTGGGCAAGACAACTTCGCTTCACGTAGAGGCTGGGCCCGCAAAACGAGTTCGTAAGGTTTGTGACCAGGTCTTCGTCGCTCCGTTGCGCATAACTTTTGATCCGTAAGGAGTTACGCAGCGCACAACATACCGTTGCAAAGCTCTCTGAGAGCTCTACGATGGGAGTAGCCAGCTTGCCCGCTCTGCCCATTTTTGGAGCCCAAAATCGAACGTTTTCATCAATTTCAGGCCACTTTTCTTCTTTTGCTCTGTTTTGCCATCCCGGATCATACGTTGTGAACTATTAAATGGACAATAACCTGACTCGCTGGACATCAGAGGGCCCTACAACGTGTCGATATAACGTCTTGCGAGGATGCTGCGTTGTTGAAGTGGATGTGTTGTCGTTAAGCCCATTGGGCCTTTTGAATGGGCCATCCCTCTAGGCTGGGACTGTGAACCGTTAACACATATAGAAATTGTGCCCTCAACATGACGGGTGCAATCATACCTGCACTAATGCACCGGATCCCATCAAAACTCCAAAGTTAAACGTGGTTGGACGAGAGTAGTACTAGGATGGGTGACCCACTGGAAAGTCCTCGTGTTGCACCACCTTTTCAATTTTTTTTGCCCTGGTTAGGGTTGCCAAGATACTTTATCCACCAAATCTCTATTACTGAATCCCACGGAACATCGGGCCAGACAACTTCACTTCACGTAGAGGCTAGCCCACAAACCGAGGGCGTAGGGTTTGTGACTAGGTCTTCGTCGCTCTGGTGCCCATAACTTTTGATCCGTAAGGAGTTACGCGGCGCACAGCATACCGTTGTAAAGCTCTCTGAGAGCTCCACGATGGGGGTAGCCAGCTTGCTCGCTATGCCTGATTTTGGAGCCCAAAATCGAACGTTTTCATCAGTTTCAGGCCACTTTTCTTCTTTTCCTCTATTTTTTCGTCCCGGATCATACATTGTGAACTGTTAAAAGGACGAGAACCTGACTCGTGGGACATTTGAGGACACTACAACGTGTCGATATTACATCTTGCAAGGATGCTGGGTTGTTGAAGTGGATGGGTTGTAGTTAAGCCCATTGGGCCTTTTGAATGGGCCATCTCTTTGGCTGGGACTGTGAACCGTTAACACATATAGGAATTGTGCCCTTAACATGACGGGTGCGATCATACCAGCACTAATGCACCGGATCCCATCAGAACTCCGAAGTTAAGCGTGCTTGGGCGAGAGTAGTACTATGATGGGTGACCCCTTGGGAAGTCCTCGTGTTGCACCCCCTTTTCAATTTTTTTTTGCCCTGGTTAGGGTTGCCAAGATACTTTATCCACCAAATCTCTATTACTGAATCACACGGAACATTGGGCAAGACAACTTCGTTTCACGTAGATGCTGGGCCCGCAAACCGAGGGCGTAGGGTTTGTGACCAGGTCTCCGTCGCTCTGATGAACATAACTTTTGATCTGTAAGGAGTTACGCGGCGCATAGCATACCGTTGCAAAGCTCTCTGAGAGCTCTACGACGGGGGCAGCTAGCATGCTCGTCGTGCCCCTTTTTGGAGCCCAAAATCGAACATTTTCATTAGTTTTAGGCCACTTTTCTTCTTTTACTTTGTTTTTCCGTTCCAGATCGTACGTCGTGAACTGTTAAAAGGACAACAACCTGACTCGCGGGACATCAGAGGGCCCTACAACGTGTCGATATCATGTCTTGCAAGCATGCAACGTTGTTTAAGTGGATGGGTTGTCGTTAAAGCCCATTGGGCTTTTTGAATGGGTCATATCTCTTGGCTGCGACTATGAACCATTAACACATACAGGAATTGTGCCTTTAACATGTCTGGTGCGATCATACAAGCATTAATGCACCGGATCCCATCTAAACTCCAAAGTTAAGCGTGCTTGGGAGAGAGTAGTATTAGGATGGGTGACCCCCTGGGAAGTCCTCGTGTTGCAACCCCTTTTCAATTTTTTTTGCCCTAGTTGGGGTTGCCAAGATACTTTATCCACCAAATCTCTATTACTAAATCCCACCGAATATTGGGCAAGACAACTTCGTTTCACGTAGAGGCTGGGCCCGCAAACCGAGGGCGTAGGGTTTGTGACCAGGTCTTCGTCACACCGGTGCCCATAACTTTTGATCCGTAAGGAGTTACGCGGCGCACAACATACCGTTTCAAAGCTCTCTGAGAGCACTACGATGGGGGTAGCTAGCTTGCTCACTGTGCCCATTTTTGGATCCCAAAATTGAACGTTTTCATCAGTTTCAGGCCACTTTTCTTCTTTTGCTCTATTTTTCCATCCTGGATCGTACGTCGTGAACTGTTAAAAGGATGACAACCTGACTCGCGGGACATCAGAGGGCCCTACAACATGTCGATATCATGTCTTGCGAGGAAGCTGCGTTGTTGAAGCAGATGGGTTGTCGTTAAAGCCCATTGGGCTTTTTGAATGGGCCATCTCTCTTGGCTGCGACTGTGAACCATTAACACATATACGAATTGTGCCCTCAACATGTCGGGTGCGATCATACCAGCACTAATGCACCGGATCCCATCAGAACTCTAAAGTTAAGTATGCTTGGGCGAGAGTAGTACTAGGATGGGTGACCCCCTGGGAAGTCCTCGTGTTGCACCCCTTTTCAATTTTTTTTGCCCTAGTTAGGGTTGCCAAGATACTTTATCCACCAAATCTCTATTACTGAATCCCACGGAACATTGGGGAAGACAATTTCGTTTCACGTAGAGGCTGGGCCCGTAAACCGAGGGCGTAGGGTTTGTGACCCGGTCTCCGTCGCACCGGTGCCCATAACTTTTGATCCGTAAGGAGTTACGCGGCGCGCATCATACCGTTGCAAAGCTTTTTGAGAGCTTTACGATGGGGCCAGCCAACTTGCTCGTTGTGATCTTTTTGGAGCCCAAAATCGAACGTTTTAATCAGTTTCAGGCCACTTTTCTTCTTTTGCTTTGTTTTTCCGTCCCGGATCATACGTCGTAAACTGTTAAAAGGACGACAACCTGACTCGCCGGACATCAAAGAGCCTTACAACGTGTCGATATCACGTCTTGTAAGAATGTTGCGTTATTGAAGCGGATGGGTTGTCGTTAAGCCTATTGGGCCTTTTGAATGGACTATCTCTCTAGGCCGGGGCTGTGAACAGTTAACACATAAAGGAATTGTGCCCTCAACATGACGGGTGCGATCATACCAGCACTAACGCACCGGATCCCATCAGAACTCCGAAGTTAAGCGTGCTTGGGCGAGAGTAGTACTAAGATGGGTGGCCCCTTAAGAAGTCCTCGTGTTGTACCCTATTTTCAATTTTTTTTGCCCTGGTTCCGCCAAATCTCTATTACTGAGTCTCACGAATTTTGGGCAAGACAACTTCGCTTCACGTAGAGGCTGGGCCCGCAAACCGAGTGCATAGGGTTTGTGACCAGGTCTCCGTCACTCCGGTGCCCATAACTTCTAATCCGTAAGGAGTTATGCGACGCACAGCATACCATTGCAAAGCTCTCTGAGAGCTCTACGACTGGGGTAGCCAGCATGCTCGCTGTGCCCTTTTTGGAGACCAAAATCGAACGTTTTAATCAGTTTCATGCCACTTTTCTTCTTTAGCTCTATTTTTCCGTCCCGGATCGTACATTGTGAACTGTTAAAAGGATGACAACCTGACTCGCTGGACATTAGAGGGCCCTACAACAGGTCGATATCACGTCTTGCAAGCATGCTGCGTTGTTGAAGCGGATGGGTTGTCGTTAAGCCCATTGGGCCTTTTGAATGGGTCATCTCTCTAGGTTGGGACTGTGAACAGTTAACACATAAAGGAATTGTGCCCACAACCTGACGGGTGCGATCATACCAGCACTAATGAACCGGATCCCATCAGAACTCCGAAGTTAAGCGTGCTTGGGCGAGAGTAGTACTAGGATGGGTGACCCCCTGGGAAGTCCTCGTGTTGCACCCCCTTTTCAAATTTTTTTTGCCCTTGTTAGGGTTGCCAAGATACTTTATCCACTAAATCTCTATTACTGAATCCCACGGAACATTGGACAAGACAACTTCGCTTCACTTAGAGGCTGGCCCTGCAAACCGAGGGCGTAGGGTTTGTGACCAGGTCTCCGTCGCTCCGGTGCCCATAACTTTTGATCCGTAAGGAGTTACGCGCGGCACAGCATACCGTTGCAAAGCTCTCTAAGAGCACTACGACGGGGGCAGGAAGATTGCTCACTGTGCCCGTTTTTGGAGCCCAAAATCGAACGTTTTCATCAGTTTCAGGCCACTCTTCTTCTTTTGCCCTATTTTTCCGTCCCGTATCGTACGTCATGAACTGTTAAAAGGACGACAACCTGACTCGCGGGACATCAGAGAGCCCTGCAACGTGTCGATATCACGTCTTGCAAGGATGCTGCGTTGTTGAAGCGGATAAGTTGTCGTTAAGCCCATTGGGCCTTTTGAATGGGCAATCTCTCTACGCTGGGACTGTGAATAGTTAACACATAAAGGAATTGTGCCCTTAACATGACGGGTGCGATCATACCAGCACTAATGCACCGGATCATATCAGAACTCCGAAGTTAAGCGTGTTTGGGCGAGAGTAGTACTAGGATGGGTGACCCCTCAGGAAGTCCTCGTGTTGTACCCCCTTTTCAATTTTTTTGCCCTGGTTAGGGTTGCCATGATACTTTATCCACCAAATCACTATTATTGAATCCCACGGAACATTGGGCAAGACAACTTCGCTTCACGTAGAGGCTGGGCCCACAAACCGAGGGCGTAGGGTTTGTGACCAGGTCTCCGTCGCTCCGGTGCCCATAACCTTTACTCCGTAAGGAGTTACGCGGTACACAGCAGACTGTTACAGAGCTCTCTGAGAGCTCTACGACGGTGGCAGCCATCTTGCTCGCTTTGCCCATTTTTGGAGCCCAAAATCGAACGTTTTCTTCAGTTTCAGCAACTTTTCTGCTTTTGCCCTATTTTTCTGTCCCGGATCGTACATCGTGAATGGTTAAAAGGATGACAACCTATCTCGCGGGACATCAAAGGGCCCTACAACGCGTCGATATCACGTCTTGCGAGGATGCTGCGTTGTTGAAGAGGATGGGTTGTCGTTAAGCCCAATTGACCTTTTGAATGGGACATCTCTCTAGGTTGGGACTGTGAACCGTTAACACATATCGGAATTGTGCCCTCAACATGTCGGGTGCGATCATACAATCACTAATGCACCGGATCCCATCAGAACTCCGAAGTTAAGCGTGCTTAGGCGAAAGTAGTACTAGGATTGGTGACCCCCTGGGAAGTCCTCGTGTTGCACCCCCTTTTCAATTTTTTTGCCCTGGTTAGGGTTGCCAAGATACTTTATCCACAAAATCTCTATTACTGAATCCCACGAAACATTGGGCAAGATAACTTCGCTTCACGTAAAGGCTGGGCTCGCAAACCGAGGACGTAGGGATTGTGACCAGGTCTCCGTCGCTCCGGTGTCCATAACTTTTGATCCGTAAGGAGTTACGCGGCGCACAGCATACCGTTACAAAGCTCTCTGAGAGCTCTACGACGGGGGCAGCCAGCATGCTCGCTGTGCCCGTTTTTGGAGCCCAAAATCGAACGTTTTCATCAGTTTCATGCCACTTTTCTTCTTTTGCTCTATTTTTTCATCCCGGATCGTACGTCGTGAATTGTTAAAAGGACGACAACCTGACTCGCGGGACATCAGAGGGCCGTACAATGTATCGATATCACGTCGTGCAAGCTTGCTGCGTTGTTGAAGCTGATTGGTTGTCGTTAAGCCCATTGGGCCTTTTGAATGGGCCATCTCTCTAGGCTGGGACTGTGAACAGTTAACATATAAAGAAATTGTGCCCTCAGCATGACGGGTGCGATCATACCAGCACTAATGCACCGGATCCCATCAAAACTCCGAAGTTAAGCGTGCTTAGGCGAGAGTAGTACTAGGATGGGTGACCCCCCGGGAAGTCCTCGTGTTGCCCCAACTTTACAATTTTTTTTGCCTTAGTTAGGGTTGCCAAGATACTTTATCCACTAAATCTCTATTACTGAATCCCACGGAACATTGGACAAGACAACTTCGCTTCACTTAGAGGCTGGCCCTGCAAACCGAGGGCGTAGGGTTTGTGACCAGGTCTCCGTCGCTCCGGTGCCCATAACTTTTAATCCGTAAGGTGTTATGCGGCGCACAGCATACTATTGTAAAGCCCTCCGAGAGCTCTACGACGGGGGCAGCCAGCATTCTCGCTGAGCCCATTTTTGGAGCCCAAAATCGAACGTTTCCATCAGTTTCATGCCACTTTTCTTCTTTTGCTCTGTTTTTCCGTCCCGGATCGTACGTCCTGAACTGTTAAAAGGACGACAACCTGACTCGCTGGACATCAGAGGGCCCTACAACGTGTCGATATCACGTCTTGCAAGCATGCTGCGTTGTTGAAGCGGATGGGTTGTCGTTAAGCCCATTGGGACTTTTGAATGGGCCATCTCTCTAGTGTGAGGCCCGACCCCAAATAACGTGTGTTACCTTGATTTGCGTGCCACAGACCCTTAATTATATGACCGACCTTGGATTATGTGTCCTCGTCATACGTGCCTTGACCTAGAATAGTGTGCCCTAATCCCTGACTCACGTGCGGTACCTAGAAATACGTGCCCTGACCTCGATGTACGTGCGTTATCTCATTTTGTGTGCCCTAACCTTGAACTGCGTACCTTAACCTAGGTTTAAGAGTCGTACCTCGATTTGTATGCATTACATTGAATTACGTGCCTTGTATTGGTTTACGTGCATTCACCTAGGATTGCGTGCATTAGTCTTGAAGTCCATGTCTTACCTCGTAGTTCGTGTCTACCTTGTGATTCGTGCCCTGTATTGATTTCTGTGTGTGCCTCGTAGTGCGTGCCTTAGACCTAGGAAAGCGTGCATTCACACTAACCGAGAAAGCATCTTACACGGAACACTAAACTATAAAATAATCCTAAAACAATCCTACAAAGTCCACTATCAATATAATAATCCTAATTCAATTCACTAGAAGACAAAAATGCACCAAAAACAAAACATTCTTTATTCTTTTTGCATTATTCTTTTTGCACTTTCAAAATACAATTAAATAACACTCAAAAGAAGACACAAAATTCAGATTTGGCACATGCAATAGCCGGCCATGCCTTGTTCTTGAGCAAGAAATTTGAGCAACATATTTTATTCTATGCATGCAAAGACAAAATATGACATAAGGCATTAAAATAATTGCTCAATTCCTCTCAATTCCTCACCATACCCGACCAGCCTTTGCATGCCCATCCTAGCAATTTCAAAATAGCATATTGAAGACAAAAGTGCAGAATTTGGACTGCCCAAGGACCGACCACAACCTCAAAAAAATTGCAAGGCCTTCATTTGTTGTCTTTTCTTCATTTCTCTTTCGTTTCTCTCTCTCTTCCTCTCATTTCTCTCTTCTCTCGGCCTAGCTGCACATTACTACCTCGTTGGCTTGTCTTCTTCACCAATTAGCTGAGCAAGGTCGAACAACCATCAAGAAAACCAAGCAAGCAAGCTAGAGTTTGAAAAAAACACTCATGCATGTGCATTAAAGCTTCATTTCGGTCCTAGGTAAGCTTCTTGACATCCATTTCTCTTCTTCATGTTTTGACCTCATGCATGTGCTAAGAGATTTCTTACTAGGCTAGGAAAAATTGAGAAAAGCTAGTGGGATTTCGGCTAGGCAAAGGAAAGGAGAAGATTTGAGCTTCAACCAGGTTTTTGGGCATAGTTTGGTTGATTGCAAAGGTGAGGGTTAAAAGCTTTTGAAAACTCTTTGAAATTTCACATGCATGTTCATAAATGTGTATATTTGCTTCTGTACTTGAGTTATGTGGTCGTCCATGAGCTTAAACAACCATGCATGGCAAGAACTTGGCTTGAAAATGATGCTAGGTAAAGTCGAATTTATGAGACAGCTCTCTGACCAGTCTGTTCGAGGTAAGTTTAGCTAAGCAAATGATGTTGAAAATGCTTGAAAATTGGTGGGTGACTAGTTTGGACAGTTTTGAACATTTTTCCCAGAAATAGGCCGAAGCTAATTTTGACTCTAAGGTCCTCAAAATGGCAAATCATTAAAATGTGACTAAATCTGGAAATCTGGAAAAAATGAATCAGGTTTTGGCAGATGCACTGACCTTGTGGAACGAACCATATTTGACTTAGTAAATGATATCCAAAATGCATGAAATTTGGTGTGCTGCTCGATGTTTCAGTTCTGGACAACTTTGTCAGAAATAGACCAAAGCTAAATATGAATCTAAGGACCTCAAAAACGTCATTTTTTGAAAAGTGTGCAAATCTGGACAGTTTTGTGTTACCTCACTGTTTCGGTTATAACTAATGATTCTGAACTCCAATTGATGCAAGGCTTGTTTCTGATTTTATTTAACTTCTTAAGCTTTAATTTGAAATCTTATTCACTGAATTTGGAGATTTTTTGATTATCCTATTGATTGTGAGAAAACAGCCTATTGCAGTGAGTGTTCCACTTAGCTATGTGCTTGGAAAACTATTGTAACCTCTTTTGTGGCACTAGTTGCTTGAAATTGTGGTGTTGGAATATTATGTGGACTGTTTTAAGCACTTTAGGATGTATGAATTGAATGATGTATGACTTGGGAATGATGTTAAGTTGACTTAGGGTTTGATCGCACGATTATGCATGAAATGGAAACCCTAATGACTAAAGATTCTTGCTAAGTGTTAACCATTGGTTATTGGGAGGAGACTGTATGTTGCGTGGGCTGGCCGTAAATGTTTTATAACTTTAAAAGTGATCTTGACCATTGCATGTTGGCAAATAAGCTTTTCTCGCATTTGAACCCTTGTTGATATCACTGCATGTTGAGTAATCTTATCACTTGATTGCGTGGACTTTTAATGAGTTATATAGCCTGTTTTACATGTGATACATGGCTGCCCGTTTAATTTCCATATAACTCTATATGCCTTTCAAGTGAAATTTCCTGTCTTATCGTGTCCTGCTTGTTTATCTGTCAATGTGCAATCTTATGACTGTCCGGAGGCAACCTACTTTGTTGTCCTCCTTCTGTGATATATAATACCTGCCATAAATGTGCATTGCATACAAGGTTGCAACCTTTCCTGTCGACATGGTAGTGATCACGCACGCCGGGCGGCATCGGGCTTGCCGGTGTTACCGTGACCTCCATGGTCCCATTCCCTCTCTCGCTTGGGGGCTAGACTTCCTCGGAGAGTTGGGTCGTAGGATTTTGGGGTACATCCGGAGTACACCCACCTGGTGTGTTTGGGGAATGATTTGAAGTCGGCCGCAACAACTGATCCTGGATCTGATCTGAGAGCTAAAGCTCACCGTATCCTTTTTATTATGTGTATAAGTACTCCCGCTTGGATCCTAGAGAACCTCAGGGATGAAAGACCGGTATTCCTGTTCTGTACTTGTATTTCTGTTGTATTCATGTTTGAGAAAGGGGTTTTCATAAGTTTAACCGGAAAATGAGTTTCAAAACTTATTTCTCGTTCCCCCTCGCTGAGTTCATAAGGACTCACCCTCTTTTATCATTTCAGGTGAAGAAGAACAGGTACAGGAACCCGAGCTCAATGTACCTAATGATGAACCCCTGGAGTGATTGCCTGTTATTGTTGTTTTGCTTGAACGTGACTCCTTGTGTATTTTGTGCTGCTTGAAGACCATTTATCTTATGTTGCTTGTTGTTGCTAATGTAAAAGACCCCCGTTGTAATTTGGGGTCTAATTTTGGTTTGTACTTATATTAAGTAGACCGATACTAGGCATACTATGATCGTTTTTGCTTTTACTATCACTAGTATCTATCATAGGTTATGATGCTTAGTTAAGGAATAGGAAAATGAACTTATCCAATCTCAACAAGTACTCGCTAATAAGCTATGATCACCAGGTATATTTTGAAACGAGGATAAATGGACAAACGAGACATAGTATCATGCTAGGTTATAAATCAAACGGGACGTCGAAATAACCAATAAGCAATTCAATTGATGATAAAATAGTAAATTCTAGTCGGGGATGAACTTGACTTGAAAGTTTTGAGGCTGTTAGAAAATTTAGGTCAAAACAAAGAGCCCAATTACAGCCGTTATGCTGCCGGATTTCCGGAAAATTTTGGAGTCTAGAATAAAACGTTAAGTGTTAAACCTCCTAGAACGATTAAGAATGTGAATGGACTTGAATGTTTAGATCACACCCTAGTCTAACCTTTATAGGCCAGGTTGGGGCGTGACACTAGGCTGGTACTGTGAACAGTTAACACATAAAGGAATTGTGCCCTCAACATGACGGGTGCGATCATACCAGCACTAATGCACCGGATCCCATTAAAACTCCGAAGTTAAGCGTGCTTGGGCGAGAGTAGTACTAGGATGGGCGACCCCTTGCGAAGTCCTCGTGTTGCACCCCCTTTTCAATTTTTTTTGCCCTGGTTAGGGTTGCCAAGATACTTTATCCACCAAATCTCTATTACTGAATCACACGGAACATTGGGGAAGACAACTTCACTTCTCTTAGAGGCTGGGCCCGCAAACCGAGGGCGTAGGGTTTGTGACCAGGTCTCCGTCACTCCGGTGCCCATAACTTTTGATCCATAAGGAGTTACGCGGCGCACAACATACCGTTGCAAAGCTCTCTGAGAGCTCTACGACAGGGGCAGAAAGCTTGCTCGCTGTGCCCTTTTTAGAGCCCAGAATCGAACGTTTTCATCAGTTTCACGCCACTTTTCTTCCTTTGCTCTGTTTTTTCATCCCGGATCGTACGTCGTGAACCGTTAAAAGGACGACAACCTAACTCGCGGGATACCAGAGAGCCCTACAACGTGTCGATATCACGTCTTTCAAGGATACTGCGTTGTTGAAGCGGATGGGTTATCGTTAAGCCCATTGGGCCTTTTGAATGGTCCATCTATCTAGGCTGGGACTGTGAACAGTTAACACATAAATGAATTGTGCCCTTAACATGACGGGTGCGATCATACCAGCATTAATGCACCGGATCATATAAGAACTCCGAAGTTAAGCGTATTTGGGTAAGAGTAGTACTAGGATGGGTGACCCCTTGGGAAGTCCTCGTGTTGCACCCCCTTTTCAATTTTTTTTGACCTGGTTAGCGTTGCCAAGATACTTTATCCACCAAATCTCTATTACTGAATCCCACGGAACATTGGGCGAGACAACTTGGCTTCACGTAGAGGCTGGGCCCGCAAACCGAGGGCGTAGGATTGGTGACCAGGTCTCCGTCCCTCCGTTGCCCATAACTTTTAATCCGTAAGGAGTTATGCGGCACACAGCAGAACGTTACAGAGCTCTCTGAGAGCTCTACGATAGGGGCAGCCAGCTTGCTTGCTGTGCCCGTTTTTGGAGCCCAAAATCGAACGTTTTCTTCAGTTTCAGCAACTTTTCTTCTTTTGCTCTGTTTTTCCGTCCCGGATCGTACGTCGTGAACTGTTAAAAGGACGACAACCTGACTCGCGGGACATCAGAGAGCCCTGCAACGTGTCGATATCACGTCTTGCAAGGATGCTGCGTTGTTGAAGCGGATGGGTTGTCATTAAGCCCATTGGGCCTTTTGAATGGGCCATCTCTATAGATTGGGACTGTGAACCGTTAACACATATAGGAATTGTGCCCTCTACATGACGGGTACGATCATTCCAGCACTAATGCACCAGATCCCATCAGAACTCCGAAGTTAAGCGTGCCTGGGCAAGAGTCGTACTAGGATGGGTGACCCCCTGGGAAGTCCTCGTGTTGCACCCCCTTTTCAGTTTTTTTTGCCCTGGTTAGGGTTGCCAAGATACTTTATCCACCAAATCTCTGTTACTGAATCCCACGGAACATTGGGCAAGGCAACTTCATTTCACGTAGAGGCTGGGCCCGCAAACCGAGGGCGTACGGTTTGTGACCAGGTCTCCATCGCTCCAGTGCCCATAACTTTTGATCCGTAAAGTGTTACGCGACGCACAACATACCGTTGCAAAGCTCTCAGAGAGCTCTACGACAGGGGCAGCCAGCATGCTCCCTGTGACCATTTTTGGAGCCCAAAATCGAATGTTTTCATCAATTTCAGGCCACTTTTCTTCTTTTGCTCTGTTTTTCCATCTCGGATCGTACGTCGTGAACTGTTAAAAGGACGACAACCTGACTCGAGGGACATCAGAGGGCCCTACAACGTGTCGATATCACGTCTTGCGAGGATGCTGAGTTGTTGAAGCAGATGGGTTGTCGTTAAGCCCATTGGGCCTTTTGAATGGGCCATCTCTCAAGACTGGGACTGTGAACTGTTAACACATATAGGAATTGTGCCCTCAACATGACGGGTGCGATCATACCAGCACTAATGCACCGGATCCCATCAGAACTCCGAAGTTAAGCGTGCCTGGGCGAAAGTAGTACTAGGATGGGTGACCCCCTGGGAAGTCCTCGTGTTGCACCCCCCTTTTCAACTTTTTTTTCCTTGGTTAGGGTTGCCAAGATACTTTATCCACCAAATCTCGATTACTGAATCCCACGGAACATTGGGCAAGACAACTTTGTTTCAAGTAGAGGCTGGGCCCGCAAACTGAGGGCGTAGTGTTTGTGACCAGGTCTCCGTCGCTCCGGTGTCCATAACTTTTGATCCGTAAGGAGTTACGCGGCGCACAACATACAGTTGCAAAGCTCTCTGAGAGCTCTACAACAGGGGGCAGCCAGCATGCTCGCTGTGCCAGATTTTGGAGCCCAATATCGAACGTTTTCATCAGTTTCAGTCCACTTTTCTTCTTTTGCTCTATTTTTCCGTCCCGGATCGTACGTCATGAACTGTAAAAGGACGACAACCTGACTCGCGGGACATTAGAGAGCTCTACAACGTGTCGATATCACGTCTTGCAAGGATGCTGCATTGTTGGAGTGGATGGGTTGTCGTTAAGCCCATCGGGCCTTTTGAATGGGCCATCTCTCTAGGCTGGGACTGTGAACAGTTAACACATAAAGGAATTGTGCCCTTAACATGACGGGTGTGATCATACCAGCACTAATGCATCGGATCATATCAGAACTCCGAAGTTAAGCGTGTTTGGGCGAGAGTAGTACTAGGATGGGTGACCCCCTAGGAAGTCCTCGCGTTGCAGCCCCTTTTCAATTTATTTTGCCTTGGTTAGGGTTGCCAAGATACTTTATCCACCAAATCTCTATTACTGAATCCCACGAAACATTGGACAAGACAACTTCGCTACACGTATAGGCTGGGCCCGCAAACCTAGGGCGTAGGGTTTGTGACCAGGTCTCCGTCGCTCCGGTGCCCAAAACTTTTGATTCGTAAGGAGTTACGCGCCACCGCGTAGACCGTTACAAAGCTCTCTGAGAGCTCTAGTACGGGCGCACCCAGCTTGCTCGCTGTGCCCATTTTTGGATCCCAAAATCGAACGTTTTCATCAGTTTCAGGCCACTTTTCTTCTTTTGCTATGTTTTTCCGTCCCGGATCATACGTCGTGAGCTGTTAAAGGACGACAACCTGACTCGCGGGACATTAGAGAGCTCTACAACGTGTCGATATCACGTCTTGCAAGGATGCTGCATTGTTGGAGTGGATGGGTTGTCGTTAAGCCCATCGGGCCTTTTGAATGGGCCATCTCTCTAGGCTGGGACTGTGAACAGTTAACACATAAAGGAATTGTGCCCTTAACATGACGGGTGTGATCATACCAGCACTAATGCATCGGATCATATCAGAACTCCGAAGTTAAGCGTGTTTGGGCGAGAGTAGTACTAGGATGGGTGACCCCCTAGGAAGTCCTCGCGTTGCAGCCCCTTTTCAATTTATTTTGCCTTGGTTAGGGTTGCCAAGATACTTTATCCACCAAATCTCTATTACTGAATCCCACGAAACATTGGACAAGACAACTTCGCTTCACGTAGAGGCTGGGCCCGCAAACCTAGGGCTTAGGGTCTGTGACCAGGACTCCGTCGCTCCGGTGCCCAAAACTTTTGATTCGTAAGGAGTTACGCGGCACACATCAGACCGTTATAAAGCTCTCTGAGAGCTCTACGACGGGGGCAGCCAGCTTGCTCGCTGTGCCCATTTTTGGAGCCCAAAATCGAACGTTTTCATCAGTTTCAGGCCACTTTTCTTCTTTTGCTCTATTTTTTCATCCCGGATCATACGTCGTGAACTGTTAAAACGACGATAGCCTGACTCGCGGGACATCAGAGGGCCCAACAACGTGTCGATATCACGTCTTGCGAGGATGCTGTGTTGTTGAAGCAGATGGGTTGTCGTTAAGCCCATTGGGCCTTTTGAATGGGCCATCTCTCTAGGCTGGGACTGTGAACCGTTAACACATATAGGAATTGTACCCTAAACATGATGGGTGCGATCATACCAGACTAATGCAATGGATCCAATCAGAACTCCGAAGTTAAGCGTGCCTGGGCGAGAGTAGTACTAGGATGGGTGACCCCTTGGGAAATCCTCGTGTTGCACCCCATTTTCAATTTTTTTTGCCCTGGTTAGGGTTGCCAAGATACTTTATCCACCAAATCTCTATTACTGAATCCCACAGAACATTGGGCAAGACAACTTCGCTTCACGTAGAGGTTAGGCCCGCAAACTGAGGGTGTAGGGTTGGACACCAGGTCTCCGTCGCTCCGGTGCCTATAATTTTTGATCCGTAAGGAGTTACACGGCGCACAGCATACCGTTGCAAAGCTCCCTGAGAGCTCTACGACGGGGGCAGCCAGCTTGCTCACTATGCCCATTTTCGGAGCCAAAAATTGAACGTTTTCATCAGTTTCAGACCACTTTTCTTCTTTTGCTCCGTTTTTCTGTTCCGGATCATACGTCGTGAACTGTTAAAACGACGACGGCCTGACTCGCGGGACATCAGAGGGCCCAACAACGTGTCGATATCACGTCTTGCGAGGATGCTATGTTGTTGAAGCAGATGGGTTGTTGTTAAGCCCATTGGGCCTTTTGAATGGGCCATCTCTCTAGGCTGGGACTGTGAACCGTTAACACATATAGGAATTTTGCCCTAAACATGACGGGTGCGATCAAACCAGCACTAATGCAACGGATCCCATCAGAACTCCGAAGTTAAGCGTGCTTGGGCGAGAGTAGTACTAGGATAGGTGACCCCCTGGGAAATTCTCGTGTTGCACCCCATTTTCAATTTTTTTTGCCCTGGTTAGGGTTGCCAAGATACTTTATCCACCAAATCTCTATTACTGAATCCCCCGGAACATTGGGCAAGACAACATCGCTTTACGTAGAGGCTGGGCCCGCAAACCGAGGGCGTAGGGTTTGTGACCAGGTCTCCGTCGCTCCGGTGCCCATAACTTTTGATCCGTAAGGAGTTACGCGGCACACAACATACCGTTGGAAAGCTCCCTGAGAGCTCTATGACGGCGGCAGCCAGCATGCTCGCTATGCCCATTTTTGGAGCCAAAAATTGAACGTTTTCATTAGTTTCATGCCAGTTTTCTTCTTTTGCTCTCTTTTTTAGTCCCGGATCATACGTCGTCAACTGTTAAAAGGACGATAACCTGACTCGCGGGACATCAGAGGGCCCTACAACGTGTCGATATCATGTCTTTCGAGGATGTTGCGTTGTTGAAGTGGATGTGTTGTCGTTAAGCCCATTGAGCCTTTTGAATGGGCCATCTCTCTAGGCTGGGACTGTGAACCGTTAACACATATAGGAATTGTGCCCTCAACATGACGGGTGCAATCATACGAGCACTAATGCACCGGATCCCATCAGAACTCCGAAATTAAGTGTGCTTGGGCGAGAGTAGTACTCGGATGGGTGACCCTCTGGGAAGTCCTTGTGTTGCACCCCCTTTTCAATTTTTTTTGCCCTAGTTAGGGTTGCCAAGATACTTTATCCACCAAATCTCTATTACTGAATCCCACGGAACATCGGGCAAGACAACTTCGCTTCACATAGAGGCTGGGCCCGCAAACAGAGGGCGTAGGGTTTGTGACCAGGTCTCCGTCGCTTCGGTGCCCATAGCTTTTGATCCGTAATTGTTACGCGGTGCACAGCATACCATTGCAAAGCTCTCTCAAAGCTCTACGACAGGGGCAGCCAACTTGCTCGCTGTGCCCATTTTTGGAGCCCAAAATCGAACGTTTTCATCAGTTTCATGCCAGTTTTCTTCTTTTGCTATGTTTTTCCGTCCCGAATCGTACGTCGTGAACTGTTAAAAGGACGACAACCTGACCGCGGGACATCAGAGGGCCCTACAATGTACCGATATCACGTATTGCTAGGATGCTGCGTTGTTGAAGCGGATGGGTTGTCGTTAAGCCCATTGGGCCTTTTGAATGGGCCATCTCTTTAGGCGGGGACTGTGAACAGTTAACAAATAAAGGAATTGTGCCCTCAACATGACGGGTGCGATCATACCAGCACTAATGCACCGGATCCCATCAGAACTTCGAAGTTAAGCTTGCTTGGGCGAGAGTAGTACTAGGATGGGTGACCCCCTGGGAAGTCCTCATGTTGCACCCCTTTTTCAATTTTTTTTTCCCTGGTTAGGGTTGTCAAGATACTTTATCCATCAAATCTCTATTACTGAATCCCACAGTACATTGGGCAAGACAACTTCGCTTCACGTAGAGGGTGGGCCCGCAAACCGAGGGCGTAAGGTTTGTCACCAAGTCTCCGTCGCTCCGGTGCCCATAGCTTTTGATCCGTAAGGAGTTATGCGGCGCACAGCATACCATTGCAAAGCTCTCTCAAAGCTCTACGATGGGGGCAGCCAGCTTGCTCGTTGTGCCAGTTTTTGGAGCCCAAAATCGAACATTTTCATCAATTTCATGCCAGTTTTCTTCTTTTGCTATGTTTGTCCGTCCCGGATCGTACGTCGTGAACTGTTAAAAGGACGACAACCTGACTCGCGGGACATCAGAGGGCCCTACAATGTGTCGATATCACGTCATGCTAGGATGCTGCGTTGTTGAAGCGGATGGGTTGTCGTTAAGCCCATTGGGCCTTTTGAATGGGCCATCTCTTTAGGCGGGGACTGTGAACAGTTAACACATAAAGGAATTATGCCCTCAACATGACGGGTGCGATCATACCAGCACTAATGCACCGGATCCCATCAGAACTTCGAAGTTAAGCTTGGTTGGGCGAGAGTAGTCCTAGGATGGGTGACCCCCTGGGAAGTCCTCGTGTTGCACCCCTTTTTCAATTTTTTTTTCCCTGGTTAGGGTTGTCAAGATACTTTATCCACCAAATCTCTATTACTAAATCCCACGGAACATTGGGCAAGACAACTTCGCTTCACGTAGAGGTTAGACCCGCAAACCGAGGGCGTTGGGTTTGTGACCAGGTCTCCGTCGCTCCAGTGCCCATAACTTTTGATCCGTAAAGAGTTACGCGGCGCAAAGTATACCGTTGCAAAGCTCTCTGAGAGCTCTACGATAGGGGCAGCCAGCTTGCTCCCTGTGTCCTTTTTGGAGTCCAAAATCGAACGTCTTCATCAGTTTCAGGCCACTTTTCTTCTTTTGCTCTGTTTTTCCGTCCCGGATCATAAGTCGTGAACTGTTAAAAGGACGACAACCTGACTCGCGGGACATCAGAGGGCTCTACCACGTGTCGATATAACGTCTTGCGAGGATGCTGCGTTGTTGAAGTAGATGGGTTGTCGTTAAGCCCATTGGGCCTTTTGAATGGGCCATCTCTCTAGGCTTGGACTGTGAACAGTTAACACATAAAAGAATTGTGCCCTCAACATGATGGGTGCGATCATACCAGCACAAAGGCACCGGATCATATCAGAACTTCGAAGTTAAGCGTGTTTGGGCGAGAGTAGTACTAGGATGGGTGACCCCCTGTGAAGTCCTCGTGTTGCTCCCCCTTTTCAATTTTTTTTTGCCCTGGTTAGGGTTTCCAAGATACTTTATCCACCAAATCTCTATTACTGAATCCCATGGAACATTGGGCAAGACAACTTCGTTTCACGTAGAGGCTGGGCCCGCAAAACGAGGGCGAAGGGTTTGTGACCAGGTCTCCGTCGCTCCGGTGCCCATAACTTTTGATGCGTAATTGTTACGCGGTGCACAGCATACCATTGCAAAGCTCTCTCAAAGCTCTGCGCCGGGGGCAGCCCGCTTGCTCGCAGTGCCCATTTTTGGAGCCCAAAATCGAACGCTTTCATTAGTTTCAGGCCACTTTTCTACTTTTGCTCTGTTTTTCCATCCCGGATCGTACGTCGTGAACTGTTAAAAGGAAGACAACCTGACTCGCGGGACATCAAAGGGCCCTACAATGTGTCGATATCACGTCTTGCTAGGATGCTGCGTTGTTGAAGCGGTTGGGTTGTCATTAAGCCCATTGGGCCTTTTGAATGGGCTATCTCTCTAGGCTGGGACTGTGAACTGTTAACACAAAAAGGAATTGTGCCCTCAACAAGACGGGTGCGATCATACCAGTACTAATGCACCGGATCCCATCAGAACTTCGAAGTTAAGCGTGCTTGGGCGAGAGCAGTACTAGGATGGGTGACCCCCAAGAAAGTCCTCGTGTTGCACCCCTTTTCAATTTTTTTTTGCCCTGGTTTGGGTTGTCAAGATACTTTATCCACCAAATCTCTATTACTGAATCCCACGGAACATTGGGCAAGACAACTTCGCTTCACGTAGAGGTTGGGCCTGCAAACCGAGGCCGTAGGGTTTGTGACCAGGTCTCCGTCGCTCAGGTGCCCATAACTTTTGATCCATAAGGAGTTACACGGGGCACAGCATACCGTTGCAAATTTCTCTGAGAGCTCTACGTCGGGGGCAGCCAGCTTGCTTGTTGTTCCCATTTTTGGAGCCCAAAATTGAACGTTTTCATCAGTTTCATGCCACTTTTCTACTTTTGCTCAGTTTTTTCGTCCCAGATTGTACGTCGTGAACTGTTGAAAGGATGACAACCTGACTCGCGGGAAATCAGAGGGCCCTACAACGTGTCGATGTCACGTCTTGCAAGGATGCTGCGTTGTTGAAGTGGATGGGTTGTCGTTAAGCCCATTGGGCCTTTTGAATAGGCTATCTCTCTAGGCTGGGACTGTGAACAGTTAACACATAAAGGAATTGTGCCCTCAACGAGACGGGTACGATCATACCAGCACTAATGCGCCGGATGCCATCAGAACTTCGAAGTTAAGCGTGGTTGGGTGAGAGTAGTACTAGGATGGGTGACCCCCTGGAAAGTCCTCGTGTTGCACCCCATTTTCAATTTTTTTTGCCCTGGTTAGGGTTGTCAAGATACTTTATCCACCAAATCTCTATTACTGAATCCCACGAAACATTGGGCAAGACAACTTCGCTTCACGTAGAGGTTGGGCCTGCAAACCGAGGGCGTAGGGCTTGTGACCAGGTCTCCGTCGCTCCGGTGCCCATAACTTTTGATCCGTAAGGAGTTACGCAGCGCACAACATACCATTGCAAAGTTCTATGAGAGCTCTACGATGGGGGCAGCCAGCTTGCTCGCTGTGCCTGTTTTTGGAGCCCAAAATCGAACGTTTTCATCAGTTTCAGCAACTTTTCTTCTTTTGCTCTGTTTTTTCATCCCGGATGGTACGTCGTGAACTGTTAAAAGGATGACAACCTGACTCCATGACATTAGAGGGCCCTACAACGTGTCGATATAACGTCTTGCGAGGATGCTACGTTGTTGAAGTGGATGGGTTGTCATTAAGCCCATTGGGCCTTTTGAATGGGCCAAGTCTCTAGGCTGGGACTGTGAACAGTTAACACATAAAGGAATTGTGCCCTTAACATGACGGGTGCGGTCATACCAGCACTAATGCATCGGATCATATCAGAACTCCGAAGTTAAGCATGTTTGGGCGAGAATAGTACTAAGATGGGTGACCCCCTGGGAAGTCCTCGTGTTGTACCCCCCTTTCAATTTTTTTTGCCCTGGTTAGGGTTGCCAAGATACTTTGTCCACCAAATCTCTATTACTGAATCCCACGGAACATTGGGCAAGACAACTTCGCTTCACGTAGAGGCAGGGCCCGCAAATCGAGGGCGTTGGATTTGTGACCAGGTGTCCGTCGCTCCGGTGCCCATAACTTTTGATCCATACAGAGTTACGCGGCACACAGCATACCGTTGCAAAGCTCTCTGAGAGCTCTACGACGGGGGCAACCAGCTTGCTCGCTGTGCCCGTTTTTGGAGCACAAAATCGAACGTTTTCATCAGTTTCAGGCCACTTTTCTGGTTTTGCTATGTTTTTCCATCCTGGATCGTACGTCGTGAACTGTTAAAAAGACGACAACCTGACTCGCGGGACATCAGAGGGCCCTATAACGTGTCGATATCACGTCTTGCCAGGATGCTGTGTTGTTGAAGCGGATGGGTTGTCATTAAGCCCATTGGGCCTTTTGAATGGGCCATCTCTCTAGGCTGCGACTGTGAACTGTTAAAATATAAAGGAATTGTGCCATCAACATGACGGGTACGATCATACCAGCACTAATGCACCGGATCCCATCAGAACTTCGAAGTTAAGCGTGCTTGGGCGAGAGTAGTACTAGGATGGGTGACCCCTTGGAAAGTCCTCGTGTTGCACCCCCTTTTCAATTTTTTTTTGCCCTGGTGAGGGTTGTCAAGATACTTTATCCACCAAATCTCTATTACTGAATCCCACAGAACATTGGGCAAGTCAACTTCGTTTCACGTAGAGGCTGGGCCCACAAACCGATGGCGTAGGGTTTGTGACTAGGTCTCCGTCGCTCCGGTGCACATAACTTTTGATCCGTAAGGAGTTACGTGGCGCACAGCTTACCGTTGCAAAGCTCTCTGAGAGCTCTACGACGGGGGCAGCCAGTCTGCTTCCTGTGCTAGTTTCTGGAGCCCAAAATCGAACGTTTTCATCAGTTTCAGGCCAATTTTATTCTTTTGCTCTGTTTTTCCATCCCGGATCGTACATCGTGAACTGTTAAAAGGACAACAACCTGACTCGCGGGACATCAGAGAGCCCTACAATGTGACGATATCACGTCTTGCAAGGATGCTGCGTTGTTGATGCGGATGGGTTGTCGTTAAGCCCATTGGGCCTTTTGAATGGGCCATCTCTCTAAGCTGGGACTCTGAACAGTTAACACATAAAGGAATTGTGGCCTCAACATGACGGGGGCGGTCATACCAGCACTAATGCACCGAATCATATCAAAACTCCGAAGTTAAGCGTGTTTCGGCCAGAGTAGTACTAAGATGGGTGACCCACTGGGAAGTCCTCGTGTTGCACCCCATTTTCAATTTTTTTTGCACTGGTTAAGGTTGCCAAGATACTTTATACACCAAATCTCTATTACTGAATCCCATTGAACATTGGGCAAGACAATTTCGCTTCACTTAGAGGCTGGGCCCGCAAACCGAGGGCGTAGGGTTTGTGACCAGGTCTCCGTCGCTCCGGTGCCCATAACTTTTGATCCGTAAGGAGTTACGCGGCACAAAGCAGACCGTTACAAAGCTCTCTGAGAGCTCTACGATGGGGGTAGCCAGCTTGCTCGCTGTGCCCGATTTTGGAGCCCAAAATTGAACGTTTTCATCAGTTTCAGGCCACTTATCTTCTTTTGCTCTATTTTTCCGTCCCGGATCATACGTCGTGAACAGTTAAAAGGACGACAACCTGACTCGCGGGACATCAGAGGGCCCTACAACTTGTCGATATCTCGTCTTGCGAGGATGCTGCGTTGTTGAAGCAGATGGGTTGTCGTTAAGCCCACTGGGCCTTTTGAATGGGCCATCTCTCTAGGCTGGGACTGTGAACCGTTAACACATGTAAGAATTGTGCCCTCAATATGACGAGTGCGATCATACCAGCCCTAATGCACTGGATCCCATCAGAACTCCGAAGTTAAGCGTGCTTGAGCGAGAGTAGTACTAGGATGGGTGACCCCCTGGGAAGTCCTCGTGTTGCAGCCCATTTTCAATTTTTTTTTTCCCTGGTTAGGATTGCAAGGATACTTTATCCAACAAATCTCTATTTCTGAATCCCACGGAACATTGGGCGAGACAACTTCGCTTCACGTAGAGGCTGGGCCCGCAAACCGAGGGCGTAGGGTTTGTGACCAGGTCTCCGCCGCCCTGGTGCCCATAACTTTTGATCCGCAGGGAGTTACGCGACGCACAACATACCGTTGCAAAGCTCTCTTAGAGTTCTACGACGGGGCAACCAGCTTGCTCACTGTGCCATTTTTGGAGCCCAAAATCGAACATTTTCATCAATTTCAGGCCACTTTTCTTCTTTTGCTCTGTTTTTCCATCTCGGATCGTACATCGTGAACTGTTAAAAGGACGACAACCTGACTCGCGAGACATCAGAGGGCCCTACAACGTGTCGATATCACGTCTTGCCAGGTTGCTGTGTTGTTGAAGCGGATGGGTTGTCGTTAAGCCCATTGGGCCTTTTGAATGGGCCATCTCTCTAGGCTGCGACTGTGAACAGTTAACACATAAAGGAATTGTGCCCTCAACATGACAGGTGCGATCATACCAGCACTAATGCACCGGATCCCATCAGAACTTCGAAGTTAAGAGTGCTTGGGCGAGAGTAGTACTAGGATGGGTGACCCCTTGGGAAGTCCTCGTGTTGCACCCCCTTTTCAATTTTTTTTGCCCTGGTTAGGGTTGTCAAGATACTTTATCCACCAAATCTCCATTACTAAATCCCACGGAGCATTGGGCAAGACAACTTCGCTTCACGTAGAGGTTAGGCCCGCAAACCGAGGGCATAGGGTTTGTGACCAGGTCTCCGTCGCTCCGGTGCCCATAACTTTTGATCCGTTACGAATTACACGGCGTACAGCATACCGTTGCAAAGCTCTCTGAGAGCTCTACGACGGGGGCAGCCAGTTTCCTCGTTGTGCCCTTTTTGGAGCCCAAAATTGAAAATTTTCATCAGTTTCAGGCCACTTTTCTTCTTTTGCTCTATTTTTCCGTCCGTGATCATACGTCGTGAACCGTTAAAAGGACGACAACCTGACTCGCGGGACATCAGAGGGCCCTACAATGTGTTGATATAACGTCTTGCGAGGATGGTGCGTTGTTGAAGCAGATGGGTTGTCGTTTAGCCCATTGGGCATTTTGAATGGGCCATCTCTCTATGTTGGGACTATGAACAGTTAACACATAAAGGAATTGTGCCCTCAACATGACGGGTGCCATCATACCAGCACTAATGCACCGGATCATATCAGAACTTCGAAGTTAAGCGTCTTTAGGCAGGAGTAGTACTAGGATGGGTGACCCCCTGGGAAGTCCTCGTGTTGCACCCCCTTTTCAATTTTTTTTTTGCCCTGGTTAGGGTTTCCAAGATACTTTATCCACCAAATCTCTATTACTGAATCCCGCGGAACATTGGGCAAGACAACTTCGCTTCACGTAGAGGCTGCGCCTGCAAACCGAGGGCGTAGGGTTTGTGACCAGGTCTCCGTTGCTTCGGTGCCCATAACTTTTGATCCGTAAGGAGTTACGCGGCGCACAACATACTGTTGGAAAGCTCTCTAAGAGCTCTACGACGGGGGCAGCTAGCATGCTCGCTGTGCCCATTTTTGGAGCCCAAAATCGAATGTTTTCATCAGTTTCAGGCCATTTTTCTTCTTATGCTCTATTTTTTCGTCCCGGATCATAAGTCGTGAACTATTAAAAGGACGCCAACCTGACTCGCGGGACATCAGGGGGCCCTACAACGTGTCGATATCACGTCTTGCGAGGATGCTGCGTTGTTGAAGCGGATGTGTTGTCGTTAAGCCCATTGGGCCTTTTGAATAGGCCATCTCTCTAGGCTGGGACTGTGAACCGTTAACACATATAGGAATTGTGCCCTCAACATGACGGGTGCGATCATACCAACACTAACGCACTGGATCCCATCAGAACTCCGAAGTTAAGCGTGCTTGGGCGAGAGTAGTACTAGGATGGGTGACCCCCTGGGAAGTCCTAGTGTTGCACCCCTTTTTCAATTTTTTTTGCCCTGGTTAGGGTTGCCAAGATACTTTATCCACCAAATCTCTATTACAGAATCCAACGGAACATTGGGCAAGACAACTTCGCTTCACGTAGAGGCTGGGCCCGCAAACCGAGGGCGTAGGGTTTGTGACCAGGTCTCCGTCGCTCCGGTGCCCATAACTTTTGATCCGTAATTGTTACGCGGCACACAGCATACCGTTGTAAAGCTCTCTGAGAGCTCTACGACGGGGGCAGCCAGCTTGCTCGCTGTGCCCATTTTTGGAGCCTAAAATCGAACGTTTTCATCAGTTTCAAGCCACTTTCTACTTTTGCTCTCTTTTTCCGCCCCGGATCGTACTTCGTGAATTGTTAAAAGGACGAAAACCTGACTCGCGGGACATCAGAGGGCCCTACAATGTGTCGATATCACGTCTTGCTAGGATGCTTGGTTGTTGAAGCGGATGGGTTGTCGTTAAGCCCATTGGGCCTTTTGAATGTGCTATCTCTCAAAGTTGGGACTGTGAACAGTTAACACATAAAGGAATTGTGCCCTCAACATGACGGGTGCGATCATACCAGTACTAATGCACCGGATCCCATCATAACTTCAAAGTTAAGTGTGCTTGGGCGAGAGTAGTACTAGGATGGGTGACCCCTTGGGAAGTCCTCCTGTTGCACCCCCTTTTCAATTTTTTTTGCCCTGGTTAGGGTTGTCAAGATACTTTATCCACCAAATCTCTATTACTGAATCCGATGGAACATTGGGCAAGACATCGCTTCACGTAGAGGTTGGGCCCGCAAACCGAGGGCGTAGGGTTTGTGACCAGGTCTCCGTCGCTATGGTGCCCATAACTTTTGATCTGTAAGGACTTACGCGGCGCACAGCTTACCGTTGCAAAGCTCTCTAAGAGCTCTACGATGGGGGCAGCCAGCCTGGTTGCTGTGCCCGTTTTTGGAGCCCAAAATCGAACGTTTTCATCAGTTTCAGGCCACTTTTCTTCTTTTGCTCTATTTTTCCGTTCCAGATCATACGTTGTGAACTGTCAAAAGGACGACAACTTGACTCGCGGGACATCAGAGGGCCCTACAACGTGTCGATATAACATCTTGCGAGGATGCTGCGTTGTTGAAGTGGATGGGTTGTCGTTAAGCCCATTGGGCCTTTTGAATAGGCCATCTCTCTAGGCTGGGACTATGAACCGTTAACACATATAGAAATTGTGACCTCAACATGACGGGTGCGATCATACCAGCACTAATGCACTGGATCCCATCAGAACTCCGAAGCTAAGCGTGCTTGGGGGAGAGTAGTGCTTGGATGGGTTACACCCTGGGATGTCTACGTATTGCACTCCCTTTTCAATTTTTTTTCGCTGGTTAGGGTTGCCAAGATACTTTATCCACCAAATCTCTATTACTGAATCCCACGGAACATTGGGCAATACAACTTCGCTTCACGTAGAGGCTGGGCCCGCAAACCGAGGGCGTAGGGTTTTTGACCAGGTCACCGTCGCTCCGGTGCCCATAACTTTTGATCCGTAAGGAGTTACGCGGCGCAAAGCATACCGTTGCGAAGCTCTCTGAGAGCTCTACGACGGGGGCAGCCAGCTTGCTTGCTGTGCCCATTTTTGGAGCCCAAAATCGAACGTTTTCATTAGTTTCAGGCCACTTTTCTTCTTTTGCTCTGCTTTTCCGTCCCGGATCATATGTCGTGAACTGTTAAATGGATGACTACCTGACTCGCGGGACATGAGAGGGCCCTACAATGTGTCGATATCACGTCTTACGAGGATGCTGCGTTGTTGAAGTAGATGGGTTGTCGTTAAGCCCATTGGGCCTTTTGAATGGGCCATCTCTCTAGGCTGGGACTGTGAACCGTTAACACATATAGGAATTGTGCCCTCAACATGACGGGTGCGATCATAGCAGCACTAATGCACCGGATCCCATAAAAACTCCGAAGTTAAGCGTGCTTGGGCGAGAGTAGTACTTGTCACGCCCCAACCTGGCCTATAAAGGTTAGACTAGGGTGTGATCTAAACATTCAAGTCCCTTCACATCATTCTATGAGGTTTAACACTTAACGTGTTATTCTAGACTCCAAAATTTTCTAGAAATCCGGCAGCATAACGGCTATAATTGGGCTCTTTGTTTTGACCTAAATTTTCTAACAGCCTCAAAACTTTCAATTCAAGTTCATTCTCGGCTAGAGTTTACTATTTTATCATCAATTGAATTGCCTATTGGTTATTTCGACGTCCCGTTTGATATATAACCTAGCATGATACTATGTCTCGTTTGTCCATTTATCCTCGTTTCAAAATATACCTGTTGATCTGAGCTTATTAGCGAGTACCTGTTGAGATTGGATAAGTTCATTTGCCTATTCCTTAGCTAAGCATCATAACCTATGATAGATACTAGTGATAATAAAAGTAGAAACGATCATAGTATGTCTAGTATCAGTCTACTTAATATAAGTACAAACCAAAATTAGACCCCAAATTACAATGGGGGTCTATTACATCACAAACAACAAATAACGTAAGGGAAATAGTCTTCTAGTAGCAAAAGTTCACAAGTAGTCACAATCAAGCAAAATAAGCAATGACAGGCATTCACTCCAGGGGTTCATCATTAGGCACACCGTCCTCGGGTTCTTATACCTATTCTTCTTCACCTGAGATGATAAAATAGGGTGAGTCCTTATGAACTCAGCGAGGGGGAACGAGAAATAAGTTTTGAAACTCATTTTTCAGTTAAACTTATGAAATTCCCTTTCTCACACATGAATGTAACAGAAATACAAGTACAGAATAGGAATACCGATCTTTCCTCCCCGAGGATTCTCTAGGAACCAAGTAGGAGTACTTATACACATAATAAAAAGGATACGGTGAGCTTTTGCTCTCAAATCAAGTCAAGTAACAGGAGTTGCGGCCGACTTTAATTCATCCCCAAAACACGCCAGGTGGGTGTACTCCGGATGTAACCCGAAATCCTACGACCCACTCTCCAAGGGTGAATACCAAGCGAGAGAAGGAATTGGATCATGGTAGTCACGGTAACACCGGCAAGCCCGATGCCGCCCGGCGGACGTGAAACGCTACCATGCCACACGAAAGGTTGCAACCTTGTATGCAATGCACATTTATAACATTTAACATATCACATTAGGAGGACAACAAAGTAGGTTGCCTCCGAACAGTTATAAGATCGCACGTTGTCAAGTAGTCAAACAAGGCACGATAAGACAAGTAATTTCACTTGAAAGGCATATAGAGTCATATGATCATCAAACGGGCAGCCATGTAACACATGTAAAACAGGCTATATAACTCATTAAGAGGTCCACGCAATCAAGCGATAAGATTATTCAACGTGCAATGATATCAACATGGGTTCGGATGCAAGAAAAGCTTATTTGTCAACATGCAATGGTCAAGATCACTTTTGAAGTTATAAAACATTTACGGGCAGCCCACTAAGCATATGATTCCAACACAATATCCAATTGATCAACACCTATTAAGACTATTGAGTCATTAGGGTTCCCATTTCATGCTTAATCAAGTGATTAAAACCCTAAGTCCACTCAAGATCATTATCAAGTCTTGCATCATTTAATTCAACATCCTCAAGTGCTCACAACAGTCCACATAACATCCCAACACCACATTTCCACACAATTAGTGTCACAAGAGAGGTTACAACAAATTTCCAAGCATATGGCTAAATAAAACCTTTACTGCAATAGGCTGTTTTCTCACAATCAATAGGATAATCAAACAATCTCCAAATTCAGTAAATAAGATGTCAAATTAAATCTTAAGAAGTTAACTAAAATCAGAAACAAACCTTGCATCAATTGGAGTTCAGAATCATTAGTTATAGCCGAAACAGTGAGGTAGCACAAAACTGTCCAGATTTGTACAGTTTTCAGAAATTGACGTTTTTGAGGTCCTTAGAGTCCGTTTTAGCTTTGGTCCATTTCTGACAAAATTGTCCAGAACTGAAAAATATAGCAAAAAAAGAAATTTCACACATTTTTTACAATATTTACTAAGTCAAATATGGTTCGTTCCAAAAGGTCAGTGCATCTGCCAAAACCTGATTCGTTTTTCCAGATTTCCAGATTTGGTCACATTTTAAGGATTTGCCATTTTGAGGACCTTAGAGTCAAAATTAGCTTCGACCTATTTCTGGGAAAAATGTTCAAACTGTCCAAAATAGTCACCCACCAATTTTCAAGCATTTTCAACATCATTTGCTTAGCTAAACTTACCTCGAACAGACTGGTCAGAGAGCTATCATCCATTTTGACTTCACCTAGCATCATTTTCAAGCCAAGATCTTGCCATGCATGGTTGTTTAAGCTTATGAACGACCATATATCTCAAGTACAGAAGCAAATACACACATTTATGAGCATGCATGTGAGTTTTTAAAGAGTTTTGAAAAGATTTTAACCCTCACCGTTGCAATCAACCCAAAAAATGCTCAAAAACCTTGTTGAAGCTAAGATCTCTTCTTCTTCTTGCTTAGCCGAGATTCCAACTTGGTTTTCTCTATTTTTCCTAGCCTAGTAATCAATCTCTTAGTGCATGCATGTAGTTATAGCTTGAATAAAATAAATGGATGTCAAGAAGCTTACCTAGGCCGAAAATGAAGCTTCAAAGGGCATGTAAGTGTGATTTTCGCATCCTAGCTTGTTTGCTCGACTTTCTTGATGATTGCTTGACTTGGCTTAGCTAAGTTATGAAGAAGACAAGCCAAGGTGATAGAGAACTCAGCCAAGAACCGAAATGGAGAGAGGAAATGAGAGGGAAGTGAGAGAAGTTGAAGGAAATGAGAGAATGTGACAAAAAATATGACAAGGAATAAAGCCTTTTGCAATTTTTGATGAGCATGTTCAGCCTTGAGCTTGGTGAATCATATTTTTGTGTCTTCAAGGTGGAATTTAAAATGTTTAGCATGGGCATGCAAAGGTTGGTCGAAAATTGTGGAGATTTGAGGAGAATTGAGCAATTTTTTATGCATTGTGTAAGTGTTTTGTCATAGTTTGTCTAGGATTATGAATAAATTATGCAATGCTAGACTAAATGCACTTAGTGGTCAGCCAAGGGCTTGCAAATTGCTGAAATTTCAGACTCTATTTAATATATTATGGATTATAATAAGGGTGAAATTTGAGGTGCATTGGTTTTGGGCGAGAATAAAGAATAAAGAATGTTTAGGTGTTTGTGTAGATTGAATTGTTTATTGTTAGTGGATTTTGTAGAGATTTGAATTAGGATTATTTTATAGTTTAGTGCTTTGTGTAGGATGCTTTCTTGATTAACGTGGTGGCATGGATTCCTAAGTCTAGGGTACGCACTACGAGGCACGCACCGAAATCAATACGGGGCACGAAACACGAGGTAAACACGAACTACGAGGTAAGACACGAACTTCTAGACTAAGGCACATACTTCAAGTCTAATGCACAGATTCTAATGCTAACGCACACAATCCTAGGTCAATGCACGTAGACCAATGCACGACACATAATTCAATGCAATGCACGTAAATTAAGGTACGCCTCTTAAACCTAGGTTAAGGCACGTAGTTCAAGGTTAATGCACACGAAATGAAGAGACACACGCAAATTGAGGTCTTGCATGTAAATTAAGGTCATGGCACGTTTATCTAGGTATCGCACGTATATCGAGGATTAGGGCACACAATTCTAGGTTAAGGCACGTATGACGAAGTATACACGAAAACTAAGACAGGGCACGTAATCCAAGGTCAGTCATATCATTCTTGGTCTATGGCACGCAAAACGAGGTAATACACGTTATTCAGGGTCGGGCCTCACAGTACTAGGATGGGTGACCCCCTGGGAAGTCCTCGTGTTGCACCCCCTTTTCAATTTTTTTTGCCCTGGTTAGGGTTGCCAAGATACTTTATCCACCAAATCTCTGTTACTGAATCCCACGAAACATTGGGCAAGACAACTTCGCTTCACGTAGAGGCTGGGCCCGCAAACTGAGGGCGTAGGGTTTGTGACCAGGTCTCCATCGCTCCGGTGCCAATAACTTTTGATCCGTAATTGTTACGCGGTGCACAGAATACCGTTGCAAAGGACTCTGAGAGCTCTACGAATGGGGCAGCCAGCTTGCTTGCTGTGCCCATTTTTCGAGCACAAAATCGAACGTTTTCATCAGTTTCAGGCCACTTTTCTACTATTGCTATGTTTTTCCTTCTCGAATCGTACATCGTGAACTGTTAAAAGGACGACAACCTGACTCGCGGGACATCAGAGGGCCCTACAACGTGTCGATATCACGTCTTGATAGGATGCTGTGTTGTTGAAGCGGTTGGGTTGTCGTTAAGCCCATTGCGCCTTTTGAATGGGCCATCTCTCTAGGCTGGGACTGTGAACAGTTAACGCATAAAGGAATTGTGTCCTCAACATGACGGGTGCGATCATACTAGCACTAATGCATCGGATCCCATCAAAAATCCGAAATTAAGCGTGTTTGGGCGAGAGTAGTACAAGGATGGGTGACCCCCTGGGATGTCCTCGTGTTGCACCCCTTTTTCAATTTTTTTTGCCCTGGTTAGGGTTGCCAAGATACTTTATCCACCAAATCTCTATTACTAAATCCCACGGAACATTGGGCAAGACAACTTCACTTCACGTAGAGGCTGGGCCTGCAAACTGAGGGCGTAGGGTTTGTGACCAGGTCTCCGTCGCTCCGGTGCCTATAACTTTTGATCCGTAAGGAGTTACGCGATGCACAACATACCGTTGCAAATCTCTCTGAGAGCTCTACGACGGGGCCAACCAGCTTGCTCGCTGTGCCCTTTTTGGATCCCAAAATCGAATGTTTTCATCAGTTTCAGGCCACTTTTCTTCTTTTGTTATGTTTTTTCCTCCCGGATTATACGTCGTGAACTGTTAAAAGGACGACAACCTCACTCGCGGGACATCAGAAGGCCCTACAACGTGTTGATATCACGTCTTGTGAGGATGATGCGTTGTTGAAGCGGATGGGTTGTAATTAAGCCCATTGGGCCTTTTGAATGGGCCATCTCTCTAAGCTGGGATTGTGAACCGTTAACACATATAGGAATTGTGCCCTCAACATGGCCGGTGCGATCATACCAGCACTAATGCACCGGATCCCATCAGAACTCCGAAGTTAAGCGTGCTTGGGCGAGAGTAGTACTAGGATGGGTGACCCCTTGGGAAGTCCTCGTGTTGCACCCCCTTTTCAATTTTTTTTACCCTGGTTAGGGTTGCCAAGATACTTCATCCACCAAATCTCTATTACTGAATCCCACGGAACATTGGGCAAGACAACTTCGCTTCACGTAGAGGCTGGGCCGGCAAACTGAGGGCGTAGGGTTTGTGACCAGGTCTCCGTTGCTCCGGTGCCCATAACTTTTGATCCGTAAGGAGTTATGCGGCGCACAGCATACCGTTGCAAAGCTCTCTGAGAGCTGTACGATAGGGGCAACCAGCTTGCTCGTTTTGCCCTTTTTGGATCCCAAAATCGAACGTTTTCATCAGTTTCAGACCACTTTTCTTCTTTTGCTCTGTTTTTCCGTCCCGGATCGTACGTCGTGAACTGTTAAAAGGACGACAACCTAACTCGTGGGACATCAGAGGGCCCTACAACGTGTCGATATCACGTCTTGTGAGGATGTTGCGTTGTTGAAGCGGATGGGTTGTCATTAAGCCCTTTGGGCCTTTTGAATGGGCCATCTCTCTAAGCTGGGATTGTGAACCGTTAACACATATAGGAATTGTGCCCTCAGCATGGCGGGTGTGATCATACCAGCACTAATACACCGGATCCCATCAGAACTCCGAAGTTAAGCGTGCTTGGGCGAGAGTAGTACTAGGATGGGTGACCCCTTGGGAAGTCCTCGTGTTGCACCGCCTTTTCAATTTTTTTACCCTGGTTAGGGTTGCCAAGATACTTTATCAACCAAATCTCTATTATTGAATCCCACGGAACATTGGGCAAGACAACTTCGCTTCACGTAGAGGCTGGGCCCGCAAACTAAGGGCGTAGGGCTTGTGACCAGGTCTCCGTCGCTCCGGTGCCCATTACTTTTGATCTGTAAGGAGTTACGTGGCGCACAGCATACCGTTGCAAAGCTCTCTGAGAGCCCTACGACGGGGGCAGCTAGCTTGCTCGCTGTGCCCATTTTTGGAGCCCAAAATCGAACGTTTTCATCAGTTTCAGGCCACTTTTCTTCTTTTTCTATGTTTTTTCGTCCCGGATCGTACGTCGTGAACTATTAAAAGGACGACAACCTGACTTGCGGGACATCAGAGGGCCCTACAACGCGTTGATATCACGTCATGCGAGGATGCTGCGTTGTTGAAGAGGATGGGTTGTCGTTAAGCCCATTGGGCCTTTTGAATGGGCCATCTCTCTAGGCTGGGACTGTGAACAGTTAACACATAAAGGAATTGTGCCATCAACATGACGTGTGATATCATACCAGCACTAATGCATCGGATCTCATCAGAACTCCGAAGTTAAGCGTGCTTGGGCGAGGGTAGTACTAGGATGGGTGACCCCCTAGGAAGTCCTCGTGTTGCACCCCCTTTTTCAATTTTTTTTGCCCTGGTTAGGGTTGCCAAGATACTTTATCCACCAAATCTCTATTACTAAATCCCACGAAATATTGGGCAAGACAATTTCGCTTCACGTAGAGGCTGGGCCCGCAAACCGAGGGCGTAGGGTTTGTGACCAGGTCTCCATCACTCCGGTGCCCATAACTTTTGATCCATAAGGAGTTACGCGGTGCACAGCATACCGTTGCAAAGCTCTCTGAGAGCTCTACGACCGGGGCAGCCAGCTTGCTCGTTGTGCCCATTTTGGAGCCCAAAATCGAATGTTTTCATCAGTTTCAGGCCACTTTTCTTCTTTTGCTCTGTTTTTCCGTCCCGGATCGTACGTCGTGTACTGTTAAAAGGACGACAACCTGACTTGCGGGACATCAGAGGGCCCTACAACGTGTTGATATCACGTCTTGCGAGGATGCTGCGTTGTTGAAGAGGATGGGTTGTCGTTAAGCCCATTGGGCCTTTTGAATGGGCCATCTCTCTAGGCTGGGACTGTGAACCGTTAACACATATAGAAATTGTGCCCTCAACATGGCTGGTGCTGTCACGCCCCAACCCGGCCTATAAGGTTAGACTAGGGTGTGATCTAAACGTTCAAAACATGTCACACACTTATCATTTTAGTCTAAACTCCAAAGTTTTTCAAAAAACCCGCAGCATAACGGCTGTAATTGGGCTACTTGGTTTGGCCTAATTCTCTAAAACGCCTCAAAATTTACTATCTCAAATTCATTTCCAACTAAGTTTGCTATTTATCATCAATTGAAACGCCTATTGGTTATCTTGACGTCTCGTTTGATTTATAGTCTAGTATGATTCTATGTCTCGTTTGTTTGTTTGTCCTCGTTACAAAATATACCTGTTGACCTTAGCTTAA
Organism: Ehretia macrophylla; assembly: GCA_037974665.1. NCBI lineage: Eukaryota > Viridiplantae > Streptophyta > Magnoliopsida > Boraginales > Ehretiaceae > Ehretia > Ehretia macrophylla. Next base: position 82,332,413 of record CM075765.1, on the reverse strand, counting down.
TAGCGAGAACCTATTTAAGATTGGATAAATTCATTTACTTATTCCCTAACTAATACGTCATAACCTATGATAGATACTAGCAGTAATAATAGCAAAACGATCATAATAGTGTCATATCTAGCATCGGTCTACTTAATATAAGTACAACCCAAAATTAGACCCCAAATTACAACGGGGGTCTTTTACACTACAAAGTTAAGCAACATGAAAGAAATAGTCTTCAAGTAGCATGGAGTTCACAAATGGCCACAAACACACAAAACACATAGGACAGGCAATCACTCCAAGGAATCATCGATAGGCACGTTGTCCTCGGGTACCTGTACCTGTTCTTCTTAACCTGTGATGAAAATGAGGGTGAGTCCTTATGAACTCAGCGAGGGGGAATGAGAAATACGTTTTGAAACTCATTTTCCGGTTCAACTTATGAAAATCTTTTTACAAGCATGAATATAACAATAAAATAAGTACAGAAATAGAAATACCAGTCTTTCCTCCCCGAGGTTCTCTATGAACCAAGCGAGAGTACTTATACACACAGTAAAAGGATACGGTGAGCTTTTGCTCTCAGATCAGTTTCAGAATCAGATGTAGCGGCCGACTTCAAATAACCCCAAAACACGCCAGGTGAGTGTACTCCGGATGTACCCCGAAATCCTATGACCCAACTCTCCGAGGAAGTCTAGCCACCAAGTGAGAGAGGGAATGGGACCATGGTAGTCACGGGTGCACCTGTAAGCCCGATGCCGCTCGGTGTGCGTGATCGCTACCATGCCAACAGGAAAGGTTGCAACCTTGTATGCAATGCACATTTATGACAGGTAATATATCACAGTAGGAGGACAACAAAGTAGGTTGCCTCCGGACAGTCATAAGATTGCACATTGACAAGTAAACAGGTAAACAAGCAGGGCACGATAAGACAGGAAATTTCACTAGAAAGGCATATAGAGTTATTGTTAGTGGAGTTTGTAGAGAATTTGAATTAGGAATATAATATTGGTTAGTGGATTGTGTAGGATTATTTTAGTGTCTATTGCTTTGTATAGGATTCTTTCTTGATTAACGTGGTAGCATGGATTCCTAGATCTAGGACACGAATTACGAGGTAACACGAACTACGAGGTACAACACGTATTTCAAAACTAAGGAACATACTTCAAGATAAGTGCACGGATTCTAATGCTAACAAATGCAACCCTAGGTGAATGAACGTAGACCAGAATAAGGCACGTAATTCAATGCAATGCACGTAATTCAAGACACGACTCTTAAACCTAGGTTAAAGCACGCAGTTCAAGGTTAATGCACACGAAACGAAGTGACACACGCAAATCAAGGTCTCGCACGTAAATTAAGGTCATGGCACGTTTATCTAGGTATCGCATGTATATCGAGAATTAGGGCACACAATTATAGGTTAAGGCACGTATAACGAGGCATACACGAAAACCAAGACAAGGCACGTAATCCAAGGTCGGTCATACAGTTCTAGGACTAAGGCACGTAAATTGAGGTAAGACAGGTTATTCGGGGTCGGGCCTCACAGGTGCGATCATACCAGCACTAATGCACCGGATCCCATCAGAACTCCGAAGTTAAGCGTGCTTGGACGAGAGTAGTACTAGGATGGGTGACCCCCTGGGAAGTCCTTGTGTTGTACCCCCTTTTCAATTTTTTTTGCCCTGGTTAGGGTTGCCAAGATACTTTATCCGCCAAATCTCTATTACTGAATCCCACATAACATTGGGCAAGACAACTTCGTTTCAAGTAGAGGCTGAGCCCGCAAACCGAGGGCGTAGGGTTTGTGACCAGGTCTCCGTCGCACCGGTGCCCATAACTTTTGATCCGTAAGAAGTTACGCTGCGCACAGCATACCGTTGCAAAGCTCTTTGAGAGCTCTACGACGGGGGCAGCTAGCACGCTCGCTGTGCCCATTTTGGAGCCCAAAATCGAACATTTTCATCAGTTTCAGGCCATTTTTATTCTTTTGCTCGGTTTTTCGGTCCCAGATCGTACGTCGTGAACTGTTAAAAGGACGACAACCTGGCTCGCAGGACATCAGAGGGCCGTACAATGTGTCGATATCATGTCTTGCAAGCATGCTGCGTTGTTGAAGCGGATGGATTGTCGTTAAGCCTATTGGGCCGTTTGAATGGGTCATCTCTCTAAGTTGGGACTCATAACAGTTAACACATAAAGGAATTGTGCCCTCAACATGACGGGTGCGATCATACCAGCACTAATGCACCGGATCCCATCAGAACTCCGAAGTTAAGCGTGCTTGGGCGAGGGTAGTACTAGGATGGGTGACCCCTGGGAAGTCCTCGTGTTGCACCCCCTTTTCAACTTTTTTTGCCCTGGTTAGGGTTGCCAAGATACTTTATCCCCCAAATATCTATTACTGAATCCATGGAACATTGGGCAAGACAACTTCGCTTCTTGTAGAGGCTGGGCCCGCATACCAAAGGCGTAGGATTTGTGACCAGGTCTCCGTCGCTCCGGTGCCTACAACTTTTGATCCGTAAGGAGTTACGCGGTGCACAGCATACCGTTGCAAAGCTCTCTGAGAGCTCTACGACGGGGGCAGCCAGCTTGCTCACTGTGCCTATTTTTGGAGACCAAAATCGAACATTTTCATCAGTTTCATGCCACTTTTTTTTGTTTTGCTATGTTTTTCCATCCTGGATCGTACGTCGTGAACTGTTAAAAGGACGACAGCCTGACTCGCGGGACATCACAGGTTCCTACAACGGGTCGATATCATGTCTTGCGAGTATGCTACGTTGTTGAAGCAGATGGGTTGTCATTAAGCCCATTGGGCTTTTTGAATGGGCCATCTCTCTAGGCTGGGACTGTGAACCGTTAACACATATAGGAATTGTGCCCTCAACATGACAGTTGCGATCATATCAGCACTAATGCACCGGATCCCATCAGATCACCGAAGTTAAGCGTGCTTGGGCGAATGTAGTACAAGGATGGGTGACCCCTTGGGAAGTCCTCGTATTGCACCCCCTTTTCAAATTTTTTTCCCCTGGTTAGGGTTGCCAAGATTCTTTATGCACCAAATCTCTATTACTGAATCCCACGGAACATTGGGCATGACAACTTCGCTTCACGTAGAGGCTGGGCCCGCAAACCGAGGGCATAGGGTTTAAGACCAAGTCTCCGCCGGTCCGGTGCCCATAACTTTTGATCCGTAAGGAGTTACGCGGCACATAGCATACCGTTGCAAAGCTCTCTGAGAGCTCTATGACGGGGGCAGCCAGCATGAGTGCTATGCCCATTTTTGGAGCCCAAAACCGAACGTTTTCTTCAGTTTCAAGCCACATTTCTTCTTTTGCTCTATATTTCCGTCCCTTATCGTACGTCGTGAACTGTTAAAAGTACGACAACCTGACTCGCGGGACATCAGAGGGCCCTACAACGTGTCGATATCACGTCTTGCAAGCATGCTGTGTTGTTGAAACGGATGGGTTGTTGTTAAGCCCATTGGGCCTTTTGAATTGGCCATCTCTCTAGGCTGGGACTGTGAACAGTTAACACATAAAGGAATTGTGCGCTCAACATGACGGGTGCGATCATACCAGCACTAATGCACCGGATCCCATCAGAACTCCGAAGTTAAGCGTGCTTGGCCGAGAGTAGTACTAGGATGGGTGACACCCTGGGAAGTCCTCGTGTTGCACCCCCTTTTCAACTTTTTTTGCCCTGGTTAGGGTTGCCAAGATACTTTATCCACCAAATCTCTATTACTGAATCCCACGGAACATTAGGCAAGACAACTTCGCTTCTTGTAGAGGCTGGGCCTGCATACAGAAGGCGTAGGGTTTGTGACCAGGTCTCCGTCGCTCCGGTGCCCATAACTTTTGATCCGTAAAGAGTTACGCGGCGCACAACATACCGTTGCAAAGCTCTCTGAGAGCTCTACGACGGGGGCAGCCAGCTTGCTCGCTGTGCCCATTTTTGGAGACCAAAATCGAACGTTTTCATCAGTTTCAGGCCACTTTTCTTCTTTTGCTCTGTTTTCCCATCTCGGATCGTACATCGTGAACTGTTAAAAGGACGGCAACCTGACTTGCGGGATATCATAGGGCCCTACAACGTGTCGATATCACGTCTTGCGAGGATGCTGCGTTGTTGAAGCGCATGGGTTGTCGTTAAGCCCATTGGGCTTTTTGAATGGGCCATCTCTCTAGGCTGGGACTGTGAACCGTTAACACATATAGGAATTTTGCCTTCAACATGAAGGGTGCGATCATATCAGCACTAATGCACCGGATCCCATCAGATCTCCGAAGTTAAGCGTGCTTGGGCAAGAGTAGCACTAGGATGGGTGACCCCCTAGGAAGTCCTCGTGTTGCACCCCCTTTTCAATTTTTTTTGCCCTTGTTAGGGTTGCCAAGATACTTTATCCACCAAATCTCTATTACTGAATCCCACAGAACATTGGGCAAGATAACTTCGTTTCCCGTAGAGGTTGGGCTCGCAAACCGAGGGCGTAGTGTTCGTGACCAGGTCTCCGTCTCTCCGGTGCCCACAACTTTTGATCCGTAAGGAGTTACACGGCGCACAGCATACCGTTGCAAAGCTCTCTGAGAGCTCTACGATGAGGGTAGCCAGCATGCTCGCTGTGCCCATTTTTGGAGCCCAAAATCGAATGTTTTCATCAGTTTCAGGCAACTTCTCTTCTTTTGCTCTGTTTTTCCGTCCCGGATCGTACGTCGTGAACTGTTAAAAGGACGACAACCTGACTTGTGGGACATCAGAGGGCCCTACAACGTGTCGATATCATGTCTTCCAAGGATGCTACGTTGTTGAAGCGGATGGGTTGTCGTTAAGCCCATTGGGCCTTTTCAATGGGCCATCTCTCTAGGCTGGGACTGTGAACCGTTAACACATAAAGGAATTGTGCCCTCAACATGACGGGTGCGATCATACCAGCACTAATGCACTGGATCCCATCAGAACTCTGAAGTTAAGCGTGCTTGGGCGAGAGTAGTACTAGGATGGGTGACCCCCTGGGAAGTCCTCGTGTTGCACCCCCTTTTCAAATTTTTTTGCCCTGGTTAGGGTTGCCAAGATTCTTTATCCACCAAATCTTTATTACTGAATCCCATGGAACATTGGGCAAGACAACTTCGCTTCACGTAGAGGCTGGGCCCGTAAACCGAGGGCGTAGGGTTTGTGACCAGGTCTCCGTCGCTCCGGTGCCCATAACTTTTGATCCGTAAGGAGTTGCGCGGCGCACAGCATACCGTTGCAAAGCTCTCTAAGAGCTCTATGACGGGGGCAGCCAGCATGCTCGTTGTGCCCATTTTTGGAGCCCAAAATCGAACGTTTTCTTCAGTTTCAAGCCACTTTTCTTCTTTTGCTCAGTTTTTCCGTCCCTTATCGTACATCGTGAATTGTTAAAAGGACGACAACCTGACTCGCGGGACATCAGCGGGCCCTACAACGTGTCGATATCACGTCTTGCAAGCATGCTGCGTTGTTGAAGCGGATGGGTTGTAGTTAAGCCCATTGGGCCTTCTGAATTGGCCATATCTCTAGGCTGGGACTGTGAACAGTTAACACATAAAGGAATTGTGCCCTCAACATGTCGGGTGCGATCATACCAGCACTAATGCACCGGATCCCATCAAAACTCTGAAGTTGAGCGTGCTTGGGCTAGAGTAGTACTAGGATGGGTGACCCCCTGGGAAGTCCTCGTGTTGCACCCCATTTTCAAATTTTTTTGCCCTGGTTAGGGTTGCCAAGATACTTTATCCACCAAATCTCTATTACTGAATCCCACGGAACATTAGGCAAGACAACTTCAATTCTTGTAGAGGCTGGGCCTGCATACCGAAGGCGTAGGGTTTGTGACCAGGTCTCCGTCGCTCCGGTGCCAATAACTTTTGATCCGTAAGGAGTTACGCAGCGCACAGCATACCGTTGCAAAGCTCTCTGAGAGCTCTACGACGGGGGTAGCCAGCTTGCGCGCTGTGCCCATTTTTGGAGTCCAAAATCGAACGTTTTCATCAGTTTCAGGCCACTTTTCTTCTTTTGCTCTGTTTTTCCGTCCCGGATCGTACGTCTTGAATTGTTAAAAGGACGGCAACATGACTCACGGGACATCTGAGGGCCCTACAACGTGTTGATATCACGTCTTGCGAGGTTGCTGCGTTGTTGAAGCGGATGGGTTGTCGTTAAGCCCATTGGGTTTTTGAATGGGCCATCTCTCTAGGCTGGGACTGTGAACCGTTAACACATATAGGAATTGTGCCCTCAACATGACGGGTGCGATCATACCAGCACTAATGCACCGGATCCCATCAGAACTCTGAAGTTAAGCATGCTTGGGCAAGAGTAGTACTAGGATGGGTGACCCTTTAGGAAGTCCTCGTGTTGAACCCCCTTTTCAATTTTTTTTGCCCTTAGTTAGGGTTGCCAAGATACTTTATCGAACAAATCTCAATTACTGAATCCCACGGAACTTTGGGCAAGACAACTTCGCTTCACGTAGAGGCCGGGCCCGACAACCGAGGGCGTAGGGTTTGTGACCAGGTCTCCGTCGCTCCGGTGCCTATAACTTTTGATCCGTAATGAGTTACGCGGCACACAGCATACCGTTGCAAAGCTCTCTGAGAGCTCTACGACTGGGGCAACTAGCGTGCTCGCTTTGCCCATTTTTGGAGCCCAAAATCGAACGTTTTAATCAGTTTCAGGCCACTTTTCTTCTTTTGCTTTGTTTTTCCATCTTGGATCGTACATCGTGAACTGTTAAAAGGACAACAACCTGACTCGCGGGACATCAGAGGGCCCTACAACGTGTCGATATCACATCTTGCAAGCATACTGCGTTGTTGAAGCGAATGGGTTGTCGTTAAGCCCATTAGGCCTTTTGAATGGGCCATCTTTCTAGGTGGGACTAAGAACCGCTAACAAATATAGGAATTTTGCCATCAACATGACTGGTGCGATCATACCAGCACTAATGCACCGGATCCCATTAGAACTCCGAAGTTAAGCGTGCTTGGGCGAGAGTAATACTAGGATGGGTGACCCCTTGGGAAGTCCTCGTGTTGCACCCCTTTTCAATTTTTTTTGCCCTGGTTAGGGTTGCCAAGATACTTATCGACCAAATCTCTATTACTGAATCCCACGGAAAATTGGGCAAGACAACTTTGCTTCACCTAGAGGCTGGGCCCGCAAACCAAGGGCGTAGGGTTTGTGACCAGGTCTCCGTCGCTCCGGTGCCTATAAGTTTTGATCCGTAAGGAGTTACGCGGCGCACAGCATACCGTTGCAAAGCTCTCTTAGAGCTCTACGACGGGGGCAGCCAGCTTGCTCGCAGTGCCCATTTTAGGAGCCCAAATTCGAACATTTTCATCAGTTTCAGGCCATTTTTCTTCTTTTGCTCTGTTTTTTCCATCCCGAATTGTACGTCATGAACTGTTAAAAGGACGACAACCTGACTCGTGAGACGTCAGAGGGCCCTACAATGTGTTGATATCACGTCTTGCGAGGAACCAGTGTTGTTGAAGTGGATGGGTTGTCGTTAAGCCCATTGGTCCTTTTAAATGTGCCATCTCTATAGGCTGGGACTGTGAACTGTTAACACATAAAGGAATTGTGCCCACAACATGACGGGTGCGATCATACCAGCACTAATGCACCGGATCCCATCAGAACTCCGAAGTTAAGCGTGCTTGGGCGAGAGTAGTACTAGGATGGGTGACCCCCTGGGAAGTTCTCGTGTTGCACCCCCTTTTCAATTGTTTTTGCACAGGTTAGGGTTGCCAAGATACTTTATCCACCAAATCTTTATTACTGAATCCCACGGAACATTGGGCAAGACAACTTCGCTCATTATAGAGGCTGGGCCCGCAAACCGAGGGCGTAGGGTTTATGACCAGGTCTCCGTCGCTCCGGTGCCCATAACTTTTCATTCGTAAAGAGTTACGCGGCGCACAACATACCGTTGCAAAGCTCTCTGAGAGCTCTACGACGGGGGCAGCCAGCTTGCTCCTTGTGCCCGTTTTTGGAACCCAAAATCGAACATTTTCATCAATTTCAGGCCACTTTTCTTCTTTTGCTCTGCTTTTCCATCCCGGATCGTACGTCGTGAACTGTTAAAAGGACGACAACCTGACTCGCGGGACATCAGAGGGCCCTACAACGTGTCGATATCACGTCTTGCAACATGCTGCGTTGTTGAAGTAGATGGGTTGTCGGTAAGCCCATTGGGCCTTTTGAATGGGCCATCTCTCTAAGTTGGGACTCTGAACAGTTAACACATAATGGAATTGTGCCCTCAACATGACGGGTGCGATCATACCAGCACTAATGCACCGGATCCCATCAGAACTACGAAGTTAAGTGTGCTTGGGCGAGAGTAGTACTAGGATGGGTGACCCCCTCAGAAGTCCTCGTGTTGCACCCCTTTTTCAATTTTTTTTGCGTTGGGTAGGGTTTCAAAGATACTTTATCCACCAAATCTCTATTACTGAATCCCACGGAACATTGGGCAAGTCAACTTCGCTTGTTGTGGAGACCGGGCCCGCAAACCGAGGGTGTAGGGTTTGTCACCAGGTCTCCGTCGCTCCGGTGCCCATAACTTTTGATCCGTAAGGAGTTACGCGGCGCACAACATACCGTTGCAAAGCTCTCTGAGAGCTCTACGACGGGGGAAGCGAGCTGGCTCGGTTTGCCCTTTTTTGGAGCCCAAAATTGAACGATTTCTTCCATTTCAGGCCACTTTTCTTCTTTTGCTCGGTTTATCCATACCGGATCGTAGGTCGTGAACTGTTAAAATGACGACGAACTTACTCGCGGGACATTAGAGGGCCCTACAACGTGTCGATATCACGTATTGCGAGGATGCTGCATTGTTGAAGCGGATGGGTCGTCGTTAAGCCCATTGGGCTTTTTGAATAGGCCATCTCTCTAGGCTGGGGCTGTGAACAGTTAACACATATAGGAATTGTGCCCTCAACATGACGGGTGCGATCATACCAGTACTAATGCACCGGATCCCATCAGAACTCCGAAGTTAAGCATGCTTGGGCGAGAGTAGTACTAGGATGGGTGACCCCTTGTGAAGTCCTCGTGTTGCACCCTCTTTTCAATTTTTTTTGAACTGGTTAGGGTTGCCAAGATACTTTATCCACCAAATCTCTATTACTGAATCCCACGGAACATTGGGCAAGACAACTTCGCTTCTTCTAGAGGCTGGGCCCGCAAACCGAGGGCATAGGGTTTGTGACCAGGTCTCCGTTGCTCCGGTGCCCATAACTTTTGATCCGTAAGGAGTTACGCGGCGCACAGCATACCGTTGCAAAGCTCTCTTAGACCTCTACGACGGGGGCAGCCAGCTTGCTCGTTGTGCCCGTTTTTGGAGCCCAAAATTGAACGTTTTCATCTGTTTCAGGCCACTTTTCTTCTTTTGCTCTATTTTTCCATCCCGGATCGTACGTCGTGAACTGTTAAACGGACGACAACCTGAATCACGGGACATCAGAGGGCCCTACAACGTGTCGATATCACGTCTTGCGAGGATGCTGCGTTGTTAAAGCGGATGGGTTGTCGTTAAGCCCATTGGGCTTTTTGAATGGGCCATCTCTCTAGGCTGGGACTGTGAACAGTTAACACATATAGGACTTGTGCTTTCAATATTACGGGTGCGATCATACCAGCACTAATGCACCGGATCCCATCAAAACTCCAAAGTTAAGCGTGCTTGGGTGAGAGTAGTACTAGGATGGGTGACTCCCTGTGAAGTCCTCGTGTTGCACCCCCTTTTCAATTTTTTTTGGCCTGGTTAGGGTTGGCAAGATACTTTATCCACCAAATCTCTATTACTAAATCCCACAGAACATTGGGCAAGACAACTTCGCTCCTTGTAGAGGCTGGGCCCGTAAACCGAGGGCGTAGGGTTTATGACCAGGTCTCCGTCGCTCCGGTGCCTATAACTTTTGATTCGTAAGGAGTTACGCGGCGCACATCATACCGTTGCAAAGCTCTCTGAGAGCTCTACGACGGGGGCAGCTAGCTTGCTTGCTGTGCCCTTTTTGGAGAACAAAATCAAAAGTTTTCTTCAGTTTCAGGCCACTTTTCTTCTTTTGCTCTGTTTTACCATCCCGGATCGTACATCGTGAATTGTTAAAAGGACGACAACCTGACTCGCGGGACGTCAGAGGGCCCTACAACGTGTTGATATCACGTCTTGTGAGGATGCTGTGTTTTTTAAACAGATTGGTTGTCGTTATGCCTATTGGGCTTTTTGAATGGGCCATCTCTCTAGGCTGGGACTGTGAACAGTTAACACATATAGGAATTGTGCCCTCAACATGACGGGTGCGATCATACCAGTACTAATGCACCGAATCCAATCAGAACTCCGTAGTTAAGCGTGCTTGGGCGAGAGTAGTATTAGGATGGGTGACCCCCTGGGAAGTCCTCGTGTTGCACCCTCTTTTCAATTTTTTTTCCACTGGTTAGGGTTGCCATGATACTTTATCCACCAAATCTCTATTACTGAATCCCACGGAACATTGGGCAAGATAGCTTCGCTTCTTGTAGAGGCTGGGCCCGCAAACCGAGGGCGTAGGGTTTGTGACCAGGTCTCCGTGGCTCCGGTGCCCATAACTTTTGATCCGTAAGGAGTTACGCGGCGCACAGCATACCGTTGCAAAGCTCTTTGAGAGCACTACGACGGGGGCAGCTAGCTTGCTAGCTATACCCGTTTTTGGAGGCCAAAATCGAACGTTTTCATCAGTTTCGGGCCACTTTTCTTCTTTTGCTCAATTTTTCTGTCCTGGATCGTACGTTGTGAACTGTTAAAAGGACGACAACCTGACTCACGGGACATCAAAGGGCCCTACAACGTGTCAATATCACGTCTTGCAAGGATGCTGCGTTGTTGAAGCGGATGCGTTGTCGTTAAGCCCATTGGGCTTTTTGAATGGGCCATCTCTCTAGGCTGGGACTGTGAACAGTTAACACATATAGGACTTGTGCTTTCAATATTACGGGTGCGATCATACCAGCACTAATGCACCGGATCCCATCAGAACTCCGAAGTTAAGCGTGCTTGGGCGAGAGTAGTACTAAGATGGGTGACCCCGTGGGAAGTCCTCGTGTTGCACCTCCTTTTCAATTTTTTTTGCACTGGTTAGGGTTGCCAAGATAGTTTATCCACCAAATCTCTATTACTGAATCCCACGGAACATTGGGCAAGACAACTTCGCTTCTTGTAGAGGCTGGGCCCACAAACCGAGGGCGTAGGGTTTGTGACGTGGTCTCCGTCGCTCCGATGCCCATAACTTCTGATCCGTAAGGAGTTACGCGGCGCACAGCATACCGTTGCAAAGCTCTCTGGGAGCTCTACGACGGGGGCAGCCAGCTTGCTCGCTCTGCCCGTTTTTGGAACCCAAAATCGAATGATTTCATCCGTTTCAGGCCACTTTTCTTCTTTTGTTCTGTTTTTCCATCCCGGATCGTACGTCCTGAACTGTTAAAAGGACGAAAACCTGACTCACGGGACATCAGAGGGCCCTACAACGTGTCGATATCACGTCTTGCGAGGATGCTACGTTGTTGAAGCGGATGTGTTGTCGTTAAGCCCATTGGGCTTTTTGAATGGGCCATCTCTCTAGGCTTAGACTGTGAACCGTTAACACATATAGGAATTGTGCCCTCAACATGACGGGTGCGATCATACCTGTACTAATGCACCGGATCCCATCGGAACTCCGAAGTTAAGCGTGCATGGGCGAGAGTAGTACTAGGATGGGTGACCCCTTAGGAAGTCCTCGTGTTGCACCCCCTTTTCAATTATTTTTGCCCTGGTTAGGGATGCCAAGATACTTTATTCACCAAATCTCACTGAACATTTGGCAAGACAACTTCGTTTCACGTAGTGGCTGGACCCGCAAACCGAGGGCATAGGGTTTGTGACCAAGTCTCCGTCGCTTCGGTGCCCATAACTTTTGATCCGTAAGGAGTTACGCGGCAGAAAGCATACCGTTTCAAAGCTCTCTGAGCGCTCTACGACGGGGGCAGCTAGCGTGCTAGCTGTGCCCCTTTTTGAAGCCCAAAATCGAACGTTTTCATCAGTTTCAGGTCACTTTTCTTCTTTTACTCGGTTTTTCCATCTTGGATCGTACGTCGTGAACTGTTAAAAGGACGACAACCTGACTCACGGGACATCAGAGGGCCCTACAACGTGTCGATATCACGTCTTTCGAGGATGCTGCGTTGTTGATGCGGATCAGTTGTCGTTAAGCCCATTGGGCTTTTTGAATGGGCCATCTCTCTAGGCTGGGACTGTGAACAGTTAACACATATAGGAATTGTGCCCTCAACATGACGGGTGCGATCATGCCAGCACTAATACACTGGATCCCATCAGAACTCCGAAGTTAAGCGTGCTTGGGCGAGAGTAGTACTAAGATGGGTGACCCCCTAGGAAGTCTTCGTGTTGCACCCCCTTTTCAATTTTTTTGGCGCTGGTTAGGGTTGCCAAGATACTTTATCCACCAAATCTCTATTACAGAATCCCACGGAACATTGGGCAAGACAACTTCGCTTCTTGTAGAGGATGGACCCGCAAAGCGAGGGCGTAGGGTTTGTGACAAGGTCTCCGTCACTCCGGTGCCCATAACTTTTGATCCGTAAGGAGTTATACGGCGCACAGCATACCGTTGCAAACTCTCTAAGAGCTCTACGACGGGGGCAGCCAGCTTGCTCGCTGTGCCTGTTTTTGGAGCCCAAAATCGAACATTTTCATCCATTTCAGGCCACTTTTCTTCTTTTGCTCTATTTTTCCATCCCGGATCGTACATCGTGAACTGTTAAAAGGACGACAACATTACTCGCGGGACATCAGAGGGCCCTACAACGTGTCTATATCACGTCTTGTGAGGATGCTGCGTTGTTGAAGCGGATGGGTTGTCGTTAAGCCCATTGGGCTTTTTGAATGGGCCATCTCTCTAGGCTGAGACTGTGAACCGTTAACACATATAGGAATTGTGCCATCAACATGACGGGCGCAATTATACCAGCACTAATGCACCGGATCCCGTCAGAACTCCGAAGTTAAGCGTGCTTGGGTAAGAGTAGTACTAGGATGGGTGACCCCCTGGGAAGTCCTCATGTTGCCCCCCCTTTTCAATTTTTTTTGCCCTGGTTAGGGTTGCCAATATATTTTATCCACCAAATCACTATTACTGAATCCCACGGAACAATGGGCAAGACAACTTCGCTTCACGTAGAGGCTGGGCCTGCAAACCGAGGGCGTAGGTTTTGTGACCAGGTCTCCGTCGCTCCGGTGCCCATAACTTTTGATTTGTAAGGAGTTACGCGGCACATAGCATACCGTTGCAAAGCTCTCTGAGAGCTCTACGATGGGGGCAGCCAGCATGCTCGTTGTGCCCGTTTTTGAAGCCCAAAATCGAACATTTTCATTAGTTTCAAGCCACTTTTCTTCTTTTGCTCTGTTTTTCCGTCTCGGATCGTACGTCGTAAACTGTTATAAGGATGACAACTTGACTCGCAGGACATCAGAGGTCCCTACAACGTGTCGATATCACGTCTTGCAAGCATGCTGCGTAGTTGAAGCGGAGGGGTTGTCGTTAACCCCATTGGGCCGTGTGAAGGAGCCATCTCTCTAAGGTGGGACTCTGAACAGTTAACACATAAAGGAATTGTGCTCTCAACATGACGGGTGCGATCATACCAGCACTAATGCACCGGATCTCATCAAAACTTCAAAGTTAAGCGTGCTTGGGCGAGAGTAGTACTAGGATGGATGACCCCCGGGGAAGTCCTCGTGTTGCACCCCATTTTCAATTTTTTTTAGCCTGGTTAGGGTTGCCAAGATACTTTATCCACCAAATCACTATTACTGAATCCCACGGAACATTGGGCAAGACAACTTCGCTCCTTGTAGAGGCTGGGCCCGCAAACCGAGGGCATAGTATTTATGACCAGGTCTCCGTCGCTCCGGTGCCCATAAGTTTTGATTCGTAAGGAGTTATGCGACACACAGCATACCGTTGCAAAGCTCTCTGAGAGCTCTACGACGGGGTCAGCCAGCTTGCTCGCTGTGCCTATTTTTGGAGCCCAAAATCGAATGTTTTCATCAGTTTCAGGCCACTTTTCTTCTTTTGCTCTGTTTTTCCGTCCTGGATCGTACGTCGTGAACTGTTAAAAGGACGACAACCTGACTCGCGGGACATCAGAGAGCACTACAACGTGTCGATATCACGTCTTGTAAGGATGCTGCGTTGTTGAAGCGGATGGGTTGTCGCTTAGCCCATTGGGCTTTTTGAATGGGCCATCTCTCTAAGCTGGGACTCTGAACAGTTAACACATAAAGGAATTGTGCCCTCAACATGACGGGTGCGATCATACCAGCACTAATGCACAGGATCCCATCAGAACTCCAAAGTTAAGCGTGCTTGGGTGAGAGTAGTACTAGGATAGGTGACCCCCTGGGAAGTCCTCGTGTTGCACCCCTTTTTCAATTTTTAGTGCCCTGGTTAGGATTGCCAAGATACTTTATTCACCAAATCTCTATTACTGAATCCCACGGAACATTGGGCAATGCAACTTCGCTCCTTGTAGAGGCTGGGCCCGCAAACCAAGGGTGTAGGGTTTATGACCAGGTCTCCGTCGATCTGGTGCCTATAGCTTTTGATTCGTAAGGTGTTACACGGCGCACATCATACCGTTGCAAAGCTCTCTGAGAGCTCTACGACGGGGGCAGCTAGCATGGTCGCTGTGCCCCTTTTTGGAGCACAAAATCAAACATTTTCATCAGTTTCAGGCCACTTTTCTTCTTTTACTCTATTTTTTCGTCCCGGATCGTACGTCGTGAACTGTTAAAAGGACGACAACCTGACTCGCGGGACATCAGAGGGCCCTACAACGTGTCGATATCACGTCTTGCGAGGATGCTGCATTGTTGAAGCAGATGGGTTGTCGTTAAGCCCATTGGGCTTTTTGAATGGGCCATCTCTCTAGGCTGAGACTGTGAACCATTAACACATATAGGAATTGTGCGCACAACATGACGGGTGCAATTATAGCAGCACTAATGCACCGGATCCCATCAGAAATCCGAAGTTAAGCGTGCTTGGGCGAGAGTAGTACTAGGATGGGTGACCCCTTGGGAAGTCCTCGTGTTGCACCCCCTTTTCAATTTTTTTTGCCCTGGTTAGGTTTGCCAAGGTATTTTATCCACCAAATCTCTATTACTGAATCCCACGGAACATTGGGCAAGACAACTTCGCTCCTTGTAGAGGCTGGGCCCGCAAACCAGGGGCGTAGGGTTTATGACCAGGTCTCCGTCGCTCCGGTGCCTATAGCTTTTGATTCGTAAGGTGTTACACGGTGCACAGCATACCGTTGCAAAGCTCTCAGAGAGCTCTACGACGGGGGCAGCTAGCATGGTCGCTGTGCCCGTTTTTGGAGCACAAAATCAAACGTTTTCATTAGTTTCAGGCCACTTTTCTTCTTTTACTCTATTTTTTCGTCCCGGATCGTACATCGTGAACTGTTAAAAGGACGACAACCTGACTCGCGGGATATCAGAGGGCCTTACAACATGTCAATATCACGTTTTGCGAGGATGCTGCATTGTTGAAGCAGATGGGTTATCGTTAAGCCAATTGGGCTTTTTGAATGGGCAATATCTCTAGGCTGAGACTGTGAACCATTAACACATATAGGAATTGTTCCCACAACATGACGGGTGCGATCATACCAGCACTAATGCACCGGATCCCATCAGAACTCCGAAGTTAAGCGTGCTGGGGCGAGAGTAGTACTAGGATGGGTGACCCCTTGGGAAGTCCTCGTGTTGTACCCCATTTTCAATTTTTTTTGCCCTGGTTAGGTTTGCCAAGGTACTTTATCCACCAAATCTCTATTACTGAATCCCACGGAACATTGGGCAAGACAACTTCGCTCCTTGTAGAGGTTGGGCCCGCAAACTAAGGGCGTAGGGTTTATGACCAGGTCTCCGTCGCTCTGATGCTATAGCTTTTGATTCGTAAGGTGTTACACGGCGCACAACATACCGTTGCAAAGCTCTCTGAGAGCTCTACGACGAGGGCAGCTAGCATGGTCGTTGTGCCCCTTTTTTGAGCACAAAATCAAAGGTTTTCATCAGTTTCAGGACATTTTTCTTCTTTTGCTCTATTTTTTCATCCCGGATCGTACGTCGTGAATTGGTAAAAGGACGACAACCTGACTCGAGGGACAACAGAGGGCCCTACAACGTGTCGATATCACGTCTTGCGAGGATGCTGCGTTGTTGAAGCGGATGGGTTGTCGTTAAGCCCATTGGGCTTTTTGAATGGGCCATCTCTCTAGGCTGGGACTGTGAACAGTTAACACATATAGGAATTGTGTCCTCAACATGACGGGTACGATCATACCAGCACTAATGCACCGGATCCCATCAGAACTCCGAAGTTAAACGTGCTTGGGTGAGAGTAGTACTAGGATGGGTGACCCCCTGGGAAGTCCTCGTGTTGCACCTCCTTTTCAATTTTTTTTTGCGCTGGTTAGGGTTGCCAAGATACTTTATCCACCAAATCTCTATTACTGAATCCCACGGAACATTGGGCAAGACAACTTCGCTTCTTTTAGAGGTTGGGCCCGCAAACCGAGGGCGTAGGGTTTGTGACCAGGTCTCCGTCGTTCCGGTGCCCATAACTTTTGATCCATAAGGAGTTACGCGGCGCACATCATACCGTTGCAAAGCTCTCTGAGAGCTCTACAACAGGGGCGGCTAGCATGCTCGTTGTGCCCATTTTTGGAGCCCAAAATCGAACGTTTTCATTAGTTTCAGGCCACTTTTCTTGTTTTGCTCTATTTTTCCATCCCGGATCGTACGTTGCGAACTGTTAATAGGACGACAACCTGAGTCGTGGGACATCAGAGGGCCCTATAACATGTCGATATCACGTCATGCAAGCATGCTGCGTTGTTGAAGCGGATGGGTTGTCGTTAAGCCCATTGGGCTTTTTCAATGGGCCATCTCTCTAGGCTGGGACTGTGAACCGTTAACACATATAGGAATTGTGTCCTCAACATGACGGGTGCGATCATACCAGCACTAATGCACCGGATCCCATCAGAACTCCGAAGTTAAGCGTGCTTGGGCAAGAGTAGTACTAGGATGGGTGACCCCCTGGGAAGTCCTCGTGTTGCACCCCCTTTTCATTTTTTTTTGCCCTAGTTAGGGTTGCCAAGATACTTTATCCACCAAATCTCTATTACTGAATCCCACGGAACATTGGGCAAGACAACTTCGTTTCACGTAGAGGCTGGGCTCGCAAACCGAGGGCGTAGGGTTTGTGATCAGGTCTCCGTCGCTCCGGTGCTCATAACTTTTGATCCGTAAAGAGTTACGCGGCGCACAACACACCGTTGCAAAGCTCTCTGAGAGCTCTACGACGGGGGTAGCAAGCATGCTTGTTGTGCTCCTTTTTGGAGCCCATAATCGAACGTTTTCATCAGTTTCAGGCCACTTTTCTTCTTTTGCTATGTTTTTCCGTCCCGGATCTTACGTCGTGAACTGTTAAAAGGACCACAACCTGACTCGTGGGACATCAGAGCGCCCTACAACGTGTCGATACTGAACAGTTAACACATAAAGGAATTGTGCCCTCAACATGATGGGTGCAATCATACCAGCACTAATGCACCGGATCCCATCTGAACTCCGAAGTTAAGAGTGCTTGGACGAGAGTAGTACAAGGATAGGTGACCCCGTGGGAAATCCTCGTGTTGCACCCCCTTTTCAATTTTTTTTTCCCTGGTTAGGGTTGCCAAGACACTTTATCAACCAAATCTCTATTATTGAATCCCACAGAACATTGGGCAAGACAACTTCGCTTCTTGTAGAGGCTGGGCCCACAAACCGAGGGCGTAGGGTTTGTGACCAGGTCTCCGTCGCTCCGGTGTCACGCCCCAACCCGACCTATAATGGTTAGACTAGGGTGTGATCTAAACGTTCAGGACATGTCACATACTTAATTGTTGATGAAGATTTAACACTTAACGTTTTGGCCTAAACTTCAAAGTTTTACGGTGAACCGGCATCATAACGGTTGTAATTGGGCTCTTTGGTTTGACCTAATTCTCTAAACGCCTCAATTATTCCAATCATTAATCCAAATCCATTAAGGACTTCTATTGTCACCAACCGATTTGCCTACTAGTTTATCTTGGAAGTCTCGTTTGGTTAATAAGCCTAACATGATAACTATGTCCCTTTTATTCATCAATTTCCTATCATGCAAGTACCTATTATCCTTTAGTTTGCAAATGAGCACCTAAGTGAAATTAGATAGAATTAACTTAGTTGATCGTTCATCTAGTGGTTTGAAAGCCTACGATAACTACTAATTAAGAAAACGAAAGAAAACAACCAAATAAAAGTTCGTCCGGTTATAGGTAGTACAATCCCAGAATTAGACCCAAATTACAACGGGGTCATTTACATTAATAAAATGAATAGTTTGCATTCAAACACAACATCCATATAGCAACCACTTTCAGGCAAAGCACAAAAGTACGTAGGGACAGGCAATCACTCCAAGGAATCATCGTTAGGCACATTGTCCTCGGGTACCTGTTCTTGATCTTCTTCACCTGAGATGATAAAAGAGGGTGAGTCCTTATGAACTCAGCGAGAGGGACTAAGAAATAGGTTTTGAAACTCATTTTCCGGTTCAACTTATGAAAATCCTTTTTGCAAGCATGAATATAACAATAATATAAGTACAGGAACAGAAATACCAGTCTTTCCTTCCCGAGGTTCTCTAGGAACCAAGCGAGAGTACTTATACACATAGTAAAAAGGATACAGTGAGCTTTTGCTCTCAGGTCAGTTCCAGGATTAGTTGTTGCGGCCGACTTCAAATCATCCCCCAAATACGCCAGGTGGGTGTACTCCGGATGTACCCTGAAATCCTACGACCCAACTCTCCGAGGAAGTCTAGCCCCCAAGCGAGAGAGGGAATGGGAGCATGGTAGTCACAGGTGCACCGGTAAGCCCGATGCCGCCCGGTGTGCATGATCGCTACCATGCCGACAGGAAAGGTTGCAACCTTGTATGCAATGCACATTTATGACATATAATATATCACAGTAGGAGGACAACAAAGTAGGTTGCCTCCGGACAGTCATAAGATTGCACATTGACAGGTAAATAAGCAGGGCACGATAAGACAAGAAATTTCACTTGAAAGGCATATAGAGTTATATGAAAATTAAATAGGCAGCCATGTAACACATGTAAACCAGGCCATATAACTCATTACAAAGTCCACGTGATCAAGTAATAAGATTATTCAACATGTAATAACATCTACGTGGGTTCGGGTGCAAGAAAAGCCTATTTGTCAACATGCAATGATCAAATTCACATTTAGGACCATAAAGGCATTTACGGGCAGCCTACTAAACATATAATTCCACACAGTATCCGAATGATCAACACTTAGCAAAACTACCTAGTCGTTAGGGTTTCCATTTTGTGCATATTCGTGAAATTTGAGCCTCAAACCAACTCAAAGTCAATCTCAAGCCATGCATCATATAATTCAACATCCTCAAGTACTCAAAACAGTCCACACAACATCTCAACACCACAATTCCTAGCTATTAACACCACAAGAGAGGTTACAATAATTTTTCCAAGCATATAGCTAAGTGAAACCCTTACTGCAATAGGCTGTTTTCTCACAATCAATAAGATAAGAAAACAAACTCCAAATCCAGTGAATAAGATGTCAAATTAAATCTTAAGAAGATAAATAAAATTAGAAACAAACCTTGCATCAATTGGAGTTCGGAATCATTAGATATAGCCGAAACAGTGAGATAGCACAAAACTGTCCAGATTTGCACACATTTCCATAATTGAAGTTTTTGAGGTCCTTAGGGTCAGTTTTAGCCTTAGTCCATTTCTGACAAAAAATGTCCAGAACTGAAAAATATAACAGAGTACCAAATTTAATGCATTTTGGACATCATTTACTAATTCAAATATGGTTCGTTCCACAAGGTCAGTGCATCTGCCAAAACCTGCTTCATTTTTCCAGATTTCCAGATTTTGACATATTTTAAAGATTCGCCATTTTGTGGACCTTAGAGTCAAACTTAGCTTCAGCCTATTTCTGCGAAAAATATTAAAAACTGTCCAAACTAGTCACCTACCAATTTTCATGCATTTTCAACATCATTTTCCTAGCTAAACTTACCTCGAAACAGACTGGTCAGAGAGCTGTCAACAATCCGACATCACCTAGCATCACTTTCAAGCCAAGATCTTGCCATGCATGGTTGTTTAAGCTTATGAACGATCATATAACTCAAGTAAAGAAGCAAAGACATACATTCATGAGCATGCATGTGAATTTTTGAAGGATTTTCAAAAGGTTTTAGCCCTCACCTTAGCAATCAACCAAGAAGATGCACAAAAACTTGTTGAAGCACAAAACTTCTTCTTCTTCTTCTTAGCCGAGATTCCAACTTGGTTTTCTCTATTTTCCTAGGTTAGTGACCAAGCTCTTAGTACATGCATGAGGTTAGAACAAGAAGAAAAGAAATGGAAGCTTAAAAACTCACCTAGGGCCGAAATGAAGACTTCAAAGGGTATGCATGTGTGATTTTCGCATTCTAGCTTGTTTGCTTGAGTTTCTTTGATGATTGCTTGACTTGATCAACTATGGTGTGAAGAAAATGAGATATGGAAGGTGAGAACTCAGCCCAAAACCGAGATGGAGAGAGAGAATGAGAGGGAGAGAGAGAAGGTTGAGGAAAATGAGAGAAATGAAAGAAAAATGAGGCTTTTTGCAAAAGTTGATGCATGGGTTTGGCCTTGAGCTTAGCAATTCTGATTTTTATGTCTTCAAGAGGCATTTTGAAATTCCTAGCATGGGCAAGGAGCACTTGGTCGAAAATGGTGTGCATTGGGTAGGGTTTTGGCGCTCTTTTCTGCCTAGTGTCTTGTGTGTGTGTCATAGTTTCTCTAGGACTAATTTTTTATGCGTTTGTGTCATTAGAATTGTCATAGGAATGTTGGGAAATTAGGGAATCTAGGTAGAATAAAATATAGGAATATTTGTTGATGAGTTGAATTATGAATAGAATAATAGATAGTGGAAAATGTAAGAATAGTTTAGTATTATTTTATTGTTAGTGGAGTTTGTAGAGAATTTGAATTAGGAATATAATATTGGTTAGTGGATTGTGTAGGATTATTTTAGTGTCTAGTGCTTTGTGTAGGATTCTTTATTGATTAACGTGTTGGCACGCTTTCCTAGGTCTAGGGCACGCACTACGAGACATGCACAGAAATCAATACGGGGCACGAATCACGAGGTAGACACGAACTACGAGGTAAGACACGAACTTCAAGACTAATGCATGTAATGTCACGCCCCAACCCGGCCTATAAAGGTTAGATTGGGGTATGATCTAAACATTCAAGTCACGTCTCGTACTTAACCGTTCATGAAGATTTAACACTTAACGTCTTGGCCTAAACTCTACAACTTTTCGGTAAACCGGCAGCATAACGGCTGTAATTGGGCTCTTTGGTTTGACCTAATTCTCTAAACGCCTCAATTATTCCAATTATTAATCCAATTCCATTAAGGACTCCTATTTGACACCAACCGATTGGCTAACTAGTTTACCTTGAAAGTCTCGTTTGGTTAATAAGCCTATCATGATAACTATGTCATGTTTATTTGTCAATTTCCTATCATGCAAGTCCCCAAAACAGTCCACACAACATTCCAACACCACAATTCCAAGCAATTAGTACCACAAGAGAGGTTACATCAATTTTCCAAGCATATAGCTAAGTGAAACCTTTACTGCAATAGGCTGTTTTCTCACAATCAATAGGATAACCAAACAATCTCCAAATCCAGTGAATAAGATGTCAAATTAAAGCTCAACAAGTTAAATAAAATCAGAAACAAACCTTGCATCAATTGGAATTCGGGATCAATAGATATAGCCGAAACAGTGGAATAGCTCAAAACTGTCCAGATTTGCATACTTTTCAGAAATTGTCGTTTTTGAGGTCCTTAGGGTCAGTTTTAGCCTTGGTCGATTTCTGACAAAGTTGTCCAGAACTGAAAAATCTAGCAGTAAACCGAATTTCATGCATTTTGGATAACATTTACTAAGTCAAATATGGTTCGTTCCACAAGGTCAGTGCATCTGCCAAAACCTGATTCATTTTTTCCAGATTTCCAGATTTGGTCACATTTTAATGATTTTCCATTTTGAGGACCTTAGAGTAAAATTTAGCTTCGGCCTATTTCTGGGAAAAATGTTCAAAACTGTCCAAAATAGTCACCCACCAATTTTCAAGCATTTTCAACATTATTTTCTTAGCTAAACTTACCTCGAACAGACTGGTCAGAGAGCTGTCATCCATTTTGACTTCACCTAGCATCATTTTCAAGCCAAGATCTTGCCATGCATGGTTGTTTAAGCTTATGAACGACCATATAGCTCAAGTACAGAAGCAAATACACACATTTATGAGCATGCATGTGAATTTTTGAAGAGTTTTCAAAAGGTTTTAACCCTCACCTTAGCAATCAACCACAAAAATGCACAAAAACTTGTTGAAGCTTCAAATCTCTTCTTCTTCTTCTTAGCCGAGATTCCAACTTGGTTTCTCTATTTTTCCTAGCTTAGTGATCAATCTCTTAGCACATGCATGAGGTTAGAACAAGAAGAAAAGAAATGGAAGCTTAAAAACTCACCAAGGCCGAAAATGGTGACTCAAAATGCTTGCATGTGTGTTTCTTGCATCCTAGCTTGCTTGGGTGAGTTTCTTTGCTTGTGGTTTGTCTTGATGCACCATAGGATGATGAAGATGAGCTAAGAGGTGGAGAGAACTCAGCCAAAACCGAAATGGAGAGAGAGAGTGAGAGGGAGAGAGAGAAAATGTGAGGAAAGTGAGAGAAATGAGAGAAAAATGAGGCTTTTGCAATTTTTTTGAGCATGTGGTCAGCCTTGGGCTTCCAAATCTGAATTTTTGTGTCTTCAAGGTGGAATTTGAAATGTTAGCATGGGCCATGAGTGGTTTGGTCGAAAATGAGAGGAAATTGAGGTGGTTTTGGGCAATTTTTTTATGCATTGATAAGTGTTTTTGTGTCATGACTTGTCTAGAATCATTTTGAATTAAACATGCATGCAAAAATCTGATTTTGTGTCATCTTTTGAATTGTCTTAACATGTGTGTAAGAGAATGTTGGGTATTTAGGGATTCTAGGTAGAATAGAATATAGGGTATGTTTAGAGGTTTGTGAGATTTTGTCTTGTAGTGAGTTTAAAATATAATATTTAGGTGTTAGTGGATTTTGTAGAGATTTGAATTAGGATTATAATAGTTAGTGGATTGTGTAGGATTATTTTATTGTCTTGTGCTTTGTGTAGGATTCTTTATTGATTAGCGTGGTGGCACGGATTCCTAGGTCTAGGGCACGAATTACGAGGTAGACACGAACTACGAGGTAAGACACAAACTTCAAGACTAATGCACGTACTTCAAGATAAATGCACGGATTCTAATGCTAACACACGCAACCCTAGGTGAATGAACGTAAACCAATACAAGGCACGTATTTCAATGCAATGCACGTAAATCAAGACATGACTCTTAAACCTAGGTTAAGACACGTAGTTCAAGGTTAATGCACACGAAATGAAGAGACACACGCAAATCAAGGTCTCGCACGTAAATTAAGGTCATGGCATGTTTATCTAGGTATCGCACGACACGTATATCGAGGATTAAGGCACACAATCCAAGGTCAGTCATATCATTCTTGGTCTATGGCACGCAAATCAAGGCAACACACGTTATTCGGGGTCGGGCCTCACACGTAATCCTAGGTGAATGCACATAAACCAATGCAAGGCACGTAATTCAATGCAACGCACGCAAATCAAGGCACGACTCTATATCTAGGTTAAAGTACGTAGTTCAAGGTTAGGGCACACAAAATGAGGTAACGCTCGTACATCGAGGTTAGGGCACGTATATCTAGGTATCGCACAAAAACCAAGACATGACACGTAATCCAAGGTCGGTCATATAATTAGGGATCTATGGCACGCAAATCGAGGTATGACACGTTATTCGAGGTCGGGCCTCACATCCTCCCCTCCTTAAAAGAATTTCGTCCCGAAATTCATTCTTGCCTATTGAGGTCATTTAGACAGATTCTGACCCTTGTTATTCTTCCTACTCCTGTTCGTCCCGTGTTTGGTGATCTCTTACCACAACCAATTCACTTCCTAGGTTTCTCCAATCATTTAGTTCGGTGTGACCTTCACAATTACAGTTCTTTCCTTTGAACGACTCTTTTCTCCATTTGATCTTAAGGTCAAGTTCATTAACTAAGGTTAGAGTCTTCAAACATAGTCATCAAAGTTGCATCGGTATTCTAACAATAGAACTATAACTCCAAAATCATGACTTATGTTGTATCCATCTCGCATTCATACCTCAAAAGGAATATCACAATAATTTCATGATCCTATGGTGACATATACCAATTTCAAGATGATAGGTCTATATCCGATTTATATCTCCTACCAACTAGTTTCAAAATTGCTAACACGTAGGACCTACACATGTTATGGATCATTTCTACTATACGACCCTATCTTCAAGAAGAACTCACCAAACAACTAATCCATCTCAAATCGTCATCTATCGACAATATCATAATCCTTATCTCGTAGGTACGTTAGATTAACAAATCTTCTAATGACTAGTCTCCCGGTTATAGGCTTCTATTCACTAACATTCTTCCCCAGTTCCGTTAACCTTTACGCTTGTAATCAAGGAGAAAGACCATTGAGATTCGTTAAACTCAAACTCTGAGGTTTATTAAGTACCACCAACAAATTGCCATCGAAATTGCATAGGTAAACTAATCATGATACACTAGTTCAACTCTTGCAAGTAAATTTCATCAGCTTGTGATCCACAATTTATTTCCTTATTCAAATCTCTATTTTCAAGTCACAAGGCTTCAAAATTTTCTTTTAATCTTAGCCAAAACTCCTAAGACGAATAGTTTCAACCTCAAATAATTTCACTCATCTCAATCCAAGGTTACGTCATACTTAAGAAGAACAATGGTCCTAATCACTTAGTGACCTAGTCATTCTTTCGAACACTTAATGCCCGCCAATATATCTCCAATATTTCGAACAATTCTCTACTAGGTTACCGGTCGTACAACAACAATCCTAGGACTATAAATGGGTACCGAAATGATCTAGCTCATAAGATACTTCCATACTAATCCAAGTAGCTTGTTACACAAAATAACTTCAAGGGTATGTCATCATAAGAATTATAACCACAAGTCATCCTACAATATAATCTAATAGAACTTCAAAAATAATCAACCACTCATTTAGTTATCACTATAAGATTCACCCTCTATTCAACAACCACGATTCGAAGTCTACCAACCGCTAGTTTCTAGAAGTGAAACGGTGCACATAGATACAGTGGTCTAACAATAGTCTCTTGGGTCATTATGCCTCTAATTCATCTCTATCTTAACTATATAAAATCTCACTCTTCTCATTTACATGTTCAACTAGCTAAGAGCATCCAGACTCATCGACCTTAGGTCCTAGGGTTCACCATGAATCATCATGCATACTCACTATTAGCTATTTAGGATTACTAATCATACCCTAGCGACTCCACTTTGCAACCAGATACTTAATATCATTTCCATGGTTTATATACTAGGTCCATCGGTCTTACTTAAGGACATATGATTTCTAACATCCTCTAGGGTATCCAAACAATGAGTGCATAGAATGATTTATTTTGCATAATCACAACTAAATTCGAGGGGCACCAAACTAATACCATGTTTCTTAATATCACAAATATCCAACTTAGGACCTTTAGCAACGTTAGTCATCTAATGCATAATTCAATACCTTACACTTCTATTCGACCTAACATTTAGGTATAGTCTTCCGAACACGAGTTCTAGCTACGTGAATTCCTCGATTCCAGCATCCTTATATCTTGTTATATTAAAGAATCATCAACCTTGTTAAATTCGGTCTCTAGAGTTGCCTACATGTCTTGAGGTTATCCATTGTTAAGTCACTCAAATACACTATCCATGTCTCAATAATCTAACCCCTAAAAGTAACTATCGTCAACTTCCACGAATTCATCTTTTAGTTTCTAGGTCACAATCTTACCATTGAGTGAACTTGAAACTCGTTAATATACACCTTATTAGGTTAAACGATGCTTAATTCCAATCAAGTAAGGATTCAATCGTACGAGTATATTGCTAACTTCTTAGATAGTCTATCAAGCCAATTTTAAGATGTGAGAAATGGATTCCAAGAAACCTCCAAGTCAACTTCTACTATCAGCACATGAGAATATATACTACTCTACATATCCAATAGTATATTTTTATATCTAAGGAAAGTTGTATGTCCTTAACATTTATTCTTGAACCACAATTAGAAGAACGGTTTAACAGAATCAAGAACTTTATAGCTACAAAATTGATAACTTAATCACAGGCATGTGTATTCCAAAGATAAGAAGATAATTTTTACCTCAACAATTATACATGTGCTACGTATTTTATATATGCATATCCAATAATATATACGATCCATTAAGTACTTGTGAAGATGCGAGAAATCTCTAACCGAGCCTTTTCATTCGTCTTGCACAAATTCACTTCCCTAAAAGTCCTAATCCTAACTATCTATGTGTATAAACAGTCATTCACGGTTATATAACATGCACATGTATCAAGGAAGGAGTATAAAAGCATGCATGCATTATTGAGGACGTGTCGGTGTGCATGATACATAATACATATAGTCCACAAAGGCACATAATATTCAATGCTCAAGCCATTAAAGCACATTAGCACACATTAACACATATAAACAAGACATCATAATTACCTTAGGGCTTCTACCCATGGTCCGAGAGTTGAACTCAACTAACGCCTAGTTACTAAACTAGGCTCTGATACCATTCTAATATAAGGTGTCACACCCCAACCCGGCCTATAATGGTTAGACTAGGGTGTGATCTAAACGTTCAGGACATGTCACATACTTAATCGTTGATGAAGATTTAACACTTAACGTTTTGGCCTAAACTTCACAGTTTTTCGGTGAACCGGCAGCATAACGGTTGTAATTATGCTCTTTGGTTTGACCTAATTCTCTAAACGCCTCAATTATTCCAACCATTAATCCAATTCCATTAAGGACTCCTATTGTCACCAACCGATTTGCCTACTAGTTTGTCTTGAAAGTCTTGTTTGGTTAATAAGCCTAACATGATAACTATATCCCATTTATTCGTCAATTTCCTATCATGCAAGTACCTATTATCCTTTAGTTTGCAAATGAGCACCTAAGTGAAATTAGATAGAATTAACTTAGTTGATCGTTCATCTAGTGGTTTGAAAGCCTACGATAACTACTAATTAAGAAAACGAAAGCAAACAACCAAATAAAAGTTCATCCGGTTTTAGGTAGTACAATCCCAGAATTAGACCCAAATTACAACGGGGTCATTTACATAAATAAAATGAATAGTTTGCATTCAAACACAACATCCATATAGCAAGCACTTTCAGGCAAAGCACAAAAGCATGTAGGGACAGACAATCACTCCAAGGAATCATCGTTAGGCACATCGTCCTCGGGTACCTGTTCTTGATCTTCTTCACCTGAGATGATAAAAGAGGGTGAGTCCTTATGAACTCAGTGAGGGAGAACGAGAAATAGGTTTTGAAACTCATTTTCCAGTTCAACTTATGAAAATCCTTTTTGCAAGCATGAATATAACAATAATATAAGTACAAGAACAAAAATACCGGTCTTTCCTCCCTGAGGTTCTCTAGGAACCAAGCGAGAGTACTTATACACATAGTAAAAAGGATACAGTGAGATTTTTCTCTCAGGTCAGTTCCAGAATCAGTTGTTGCGGCCGACTTCAAATCATCCCCCAAACACACCAGGTGGGTGTACTCCGGATGTACCTCGAAATCCTACAACCCAACTCTCCGAGGAAGTCTAGCCCCCAAGCGAGAGAGGGAATGGGACCATGGTAGTCACAGGTGCACCGACAAGCCCGATGCCGCCCGGTGTGCGTGATCGCTACCATGCTGACAGGAAAGGTTGCAACCTTGTATGCAATGCACATTTATGACAGATAATATATCACAGTAGGAGGACAACAAAGTAGGTTGCCTCCGGACAGTCATAAGATTGCACATTGACAGGTAAACAAGCAATGCACGATAAGACAGGAAATTTCACTTGAAAGGCATATAGAGTTATATGAAAATTAAACAGGCAGCCATGTAACACATGTAAAACAGGCCATATAACTCATTACGAAGTCCACGTGATCAAGTAATAAGATTATTCAACATGTAATAACATCTACGTGGGTTCGGGTGAAGAAAAGCCTATTTGTCACCCTGCAATGATCAAATTCACATTTAGGACCATAAAGGCATTTACGGGCAGCCTACTAAACATATAATTCCACACAGTATCCGAATGATCAACACTTAGTAAAACTACCTAGTCGTTAGGGTTTCCATTTTGTGCATATTCGTGCAATTTGAGCCTCAAACCAACTCAAAGTCAATCTCAAGCCATGCATCATATAATTCAACATCCTCAAGTACTCAAAACAGTCCACACAACATCTCAACACCACAATTCCAAGCAATTAACACAACAAGAGAGGTTACAATAATTTTTCCAAGCATATAGCTAAGTGAAACCCTTACTGCAATAGGCTGTTTTATCACAATCAATAAGATAAGAAAACAAACTCCAAATCCAGTGAATAAGATGTCAAATTAAAGCCTAAGACGATAACTAAAATCAGAAACAAACCTTGTATCAATTGGAGTTCGGAATCATTAGATATAGCCGAAACAGTGAGATAGCACAAAACTGTCCAGATTTGCACACATTTCCATAATTGACGTTTTTCAGGTCCTTAGGGTCAGTTTTAGCCTTAGTCCATTTCTGACAAAAATGTCCCGAACTGAAAAATAAAACAGAATACCAAATTTAATGCATTTTGAAGATCATTTACTAAGTCAAATATGGTTCGTTCCACAAGGTCAGTGCATCTGCCAAAACCTGCTTCATTTTTCCAGATTTCCAGATTTGGACACATTTGAAAGATTTGCCATTTTGAGGACATTAGAGTCAAAATTACCTTCGGCCTATTTCTGAAAAAAATATTAAAAACTGTCCAAACTAGTTACCTACCAATTTTCATGAATTTTCAACATCATTTTCCAAGCTAAACTTACCTAGAAACAGACTGGTCAGAGAGCTGTCAACAATCCGACTTCACTTAGCATCACTTTCAAGCCAAGATCTTGCCATGCATGGTTGTTTAAGCTTATGAACGACCATATAACTCAAGTACAGAAGCAAAGACATACATTCATGAGCATGCATGTGAATTTTTGAAGGATTTTCAAAAGGTTTTAGCCCTCACCTTAGCAATCAACCAAGAAGATGCACAAAAACTTGTTGAAGCACAAAACTTCTTCTTCTTCTTCTTAGCCGAGATTCCAACTTGGTTTTATCTATTTTCCTAGCTTAGTGACCAAGCTCTTAGTACATGCATGAGGTTAGAACAAGAAGAAAAGAAATGGAAACTTAAAAACTCACCTAGGGCCGAAATGAAGACTTCAAAGGGCATGTATGTGTGATTTTCGCATCCTAGATTGTTTGCTTGAGTTTCTTTGATGATTGCTTGACTTGATCAACTATGGTGTGAAGAAAATGAGATATGGAAGGTGAGAACTCAGCCCAAAACTGAGATGGAGAGAGAGAATGAGAGGGAGAGAGAGAAGGTTGAGGAAAATGAGAGAAATGAAAGAAAAATGAGGCTTTTTGCAAAAGTTGATGCATGGGTTTGGCCTTGAGCTTAGCAATTCTGATTTTTATGTCTTCAAGAGGCATTTTGAAATTCCTAGCATGGGCAAGGAGCACTTGGTCGAAAATGGTGTGCATTGGGTAGGGTTTTGGGGCTATTTTATGCCTAGTGTCTTGTGTGTGTGTCATAGTTTGTCTAGGACTAATTTTTTATGCATTTGTGTCATTAGAATTGTCATAGGAATGTTGGGAAATCAGGGAATCTAGGTAGAATAAAATATAGGAATGTTTGTTGATGAGTTGAATTATGAATAGAATAATAGATAGTGAGAAATGTATGAATAGTTTAGTATTATTTTATTGTTAGTGGAGTTTGTAGAGAATTTGAATTAGAAATATAATATTGGTTATTGGATTGTGTAGGATTATTTTAGTTTCTAGTGATTTGTGTAGGATTCTTTATTGATTAACGTGTTGGCACGCTTTTCTAGGTCTAGGGCACGCACTACGAGACACGCACAAAAATCAATACGGGGCACGAATCACGAGGTAGACCCGAACTACGAGGTAAGACACGAACTTCAAGACTAATGCACGTACTTCAAGACTAATGCACGTACTTCAAAACTAATGCACATAAACCAATGCAAGACACGTAATTCAATGCAATGCACGCAAATCAAGGCACGACTCTATATCTAGGTTAAGGTACGCAGTTCAAGGTTAGGGCACACGAAACGAGATAACGCTCGTACATCGAGGTTAGGGCACGTATATCTAGGTATCGCACGAAAACCAATACAGGACACGTAATCCTAGGTCTGTCATATAATTAGGGATCTATGGCATGCAAATTGAGGTTTGACACGTTATTCGGGGTGAGGCCTCACATCCGGTGCCCATAACTTTTGATCCGTAAGGAGTTACGCGGCGCACAGCATACCGTTGCAAAGCTCTCTAAGAGCTCTACGACGGGGGCAGCCAACTTGCTCGCTATGCCCATTTTTGGAGCCCAAAATCGAACGTTTTCATCAGTTTCAGGCCACTTTTCTTCTTTTGCTCTGTTTTTCGGTCCCGGATCGTACGTCGTGAACTGTTAAAAGGACGACAACCTGACTCACGGGACATCAGAGGGCCCTACAACGTGTTGATATCACGTCTTGCGAGGATGCTGCGTTGTTGAAGTGGATGGGTTGTCGTTAAGCCCATTGGGCCTTTTGAATGGGCCATCTCTCTAGGCTGGGACTGTGAACCGTTAACACATATAGGAATTGTGCCCTCAACATGACGGGTGCGATCATACCAGCACTAATGCACCGGATCCCATCAGAACTCCGAAGTTAAGTGCGCTTGGGCGAGAGTAGTACTAGGATGGGTGACCCCTTGGGAAGTCCTCATGTTGCACCCCTTTTCAAGTTTTTTTTGCCCTGGTTAGGGTTGCCAAGATACTTTATCCACCAAATCTCTATTACTGAATCCCACAGAACATTGGGCAAGACAACTTCGCTTCACGTAGAGGCTAGGCCCGCAAACCGAAGGTGTAGG
The DNA here is from genome assembly GCA_037974665.1 of Ehretia macrophylla. Classification (NCBI taxonomy): domain Eukaryota; kingdom Viridiplantae; phylum Streptophyta; class Magnoliopsida; order Boraginales; family Ehretiaceae; genus Ehretia; species Ehretia macrophylla. The sequence goes on along the minus strand of CM075765.1, from coordinate 82,300,883 downwards.
GTTTGTGACCAGGTCTCCGTCGCTCCGGTGCCCATAGCTTTTGATCCGTAAGGAGTTACGCGGCGCACAGTATACCGTTGCAAAGCTCACTGGGAGCTCTACGACGGGGGCAGCTAGCATGCTTGCTGTGCCCTTTTTTGGAGCCCAAAATCGAACGTTTTCATCAGTCTTAGGCCACTTTTCTTCTTTTGCTCTGTTTTTTCTTCACGGATCGTACGTCGTGAACGGTTAAAAGGACGACAACCTGACTCGCGGGACATCAGAGGGCCCTACAACGTGTTGACATCACGTCTTGCAAGCATGTTGTGTTGTTGAAGCGGATGGGTTGTCGTTAAGCCCATTGGGCCTTTTGAATGGGCCATCTCTCTAAGCTGGGACTGTGAACAGTTAACACATAAAGGAATTGTGCCCTCAACATCACGGGTGCAATCATACCAGCACTAATGCACCGGATCCTATCAGAACACCGAAGTTAAGCGTGCTTGGGCTAGAGTAGTACTAGGATGGGTGACCCCCTGCGAAGTCCTCGTGTTGCACCCCCTTTTCAATTTTTTTTGCCCTGGTTAGGGTTGCCAAGATACTTTATCCACCAAATCTCTATTACTGAATCCCACAGAACATTGGGCAAGACAACTTCGCTTCACGTAGAGGCTAGGCCCGCAAACCGAAGGTGTAGGGTTTGTGACCAGGTCTCCGTCGCTCCGGTGCCCATAGCTTTTGATCCGTAAGGAGTTACGCGGCGCACAGCATACCGTTGCCAAGCTCTTTGAGAGCTCTACGACCGGGGCAGCCAGGTTGCTCGCTATACCCATTTTTGGAGCCCAAAATCGAACGTTTTCATCAGTTTCAGGCCATTTTTCTTCTTTTGCTCTATTTTTCTGTCTTGGATCATAAGTCGTGAACTGTTAAAAGGACGACAACTTGACTCGCGGGACATCAGAGGGCCCTACAACGTGTCGATATCACGTCTAGCGAGGATGCTACGTTTTTTAAGCGGATGGGTTGTCGTTAAGCCCATTGGGCCTTTGGAATGGGCCATCTCTCTAGGCTGCGACTGTGAACAGATAACACATAAAGGAATTGTGCCCTCAACATGATGGGTGCGATCATACCAGCACTAATGCACCGGATTATATCAGAACTCCGAAGTTAAGCTTGTTTGGGCGAGAGTTGTAGAAAGATGGGTGACCCCCTGGGATGTCCTCGTGTTGCACCCCCTTTTCAATTTTTTTTTCCCTGGTTAGGGTTGCCAAGATACTTTATCCACCAAATTTCTATTACTGAATCCCACTGAACATTGGACAAGACAACTTCGCTTCACATAGAGGCTGGGCCCGCAAACCGAGGGCGTAGGGTTTGTGACCAGGTCTCCGTCACTCCGGTGCCAATAACTTTTGATCTGTAAGGAGTTACGCGGCGCACAACATACCGTTGCAAAGCTCTTTGAGAGCTCTACGACGGGGGCAGCCAGCTTGCTCGCTATGCACATTTTTTTATCCCAAAATCGAACGTTTTCAACAGCTTCAGGCCACTTTTCTTCTTTTGCTATGTTTTTCCGTCCCGGAACATACGTCGTGAACTGTTAAAAGGTCGACAACCTGACTCGCGGGACATCAGAGGGCCCTACAACGTGTCGATATCACGTCTTGCAAGGATGCTGTGTTGTTGAAGCGGATGGGTTGTCGGTAAGCCCATTGGGCCTTTTGAATGGGCCATCTCTCTAAGTTGGGACTCTGAACAGTTAACACATAAAGGAATTGTGCCCTCAACATGACGGGCGCGATCATACCAGCACTAATGCACCGGATCCCATCATAACTCCGAAGTTAAGCGTGCTTGGGCGAGAGTAGTACTACGATGGGTGACCCCCTGGGAAGTCCTCGTGTTGCACCCCATTTTCAATTTTTTTTGCCCTGGTTAGGGTTGCCAAGATACTTTATCCACCAAATCTCTATTACTGAATCCCACGGAACATTGGGCAAGACAACTTCGCTTCTTGTAGAGGATGGGCCTGCAAACCGAGGGCATAGTGTTTGTGACCAGGTCTCCGTCGCTCCGGTGCCCATAACTTTTGATCCGTAAGGAGTTACGCGGCGCACAGCATACCGTTGCAAAGCTCTCTAAGAGCTCTACGACGGGGGCAGCCAACTTGCTCGCTATGCCCATTTTTGGAGCCCAAAATCGAACGTTTTCATTAGTTTCTGGCCACTTCTCTTCTTTTGCTCTGTTTTTCCATCCCAAATCGTACATCGTGAACTGTTAAAAGGACGACAACCTTACTCGCGGGACATCAGAGGGCCCTACAACGTGTTGATATCACGTCTTGCGAGGATGCTGCGATGTTGAAGCGGATGGGTTGTCGTTAAGCCCATTGGGCCTTTTGAATGGGCAATCTCTCTAGGCTGGCATTGTGAACCGTTAACGCATATAAGAATTGTGCCCACAACATGCCGGATGCGATCATACCAGCACTAATGCACCAGATCCCATCCGAACTTCGAAGTTAAGCGTGCTTGGGCGAGAATAGTACTAGGATGGGTGACCCCCTGCGAAGTCCTCGTGTTGCACCCCCCTTTCAATTTTTTTTGCCCTGGTTAGGGTTGCCAAGATACTTTATCCATCAAATCTCGATTACTGAATCCCACGGAACATTGGGCAAGACAACCTCGTTTCACGTAGATGCTTGGCCCGCAAACCGAGGGTGTAGGGTTTGTGACCAGGTCTCCGTCGCTCCGGTGCCCATAACTTTTGATCCGTAAGGAGTTACGCGGCGCACAACATACCTTTGGAAAGCTCTCTGATAGCTCTACGACGGGGGAAGCGAGCATGCTCGTTGTACCCATTTTTGGACCCCAAAATCGAACGTTTTCATCCGTTTCAGGCCACTTTTCTTCTTTTGCTTTGTTTTTCCTTCCCGGATCGTACGTCGTGAACTGTTAAAAGGACGACAACCTGACTCGCGGGAAATCAGAGGGCCCTACAACGTGTCGATATCACGTCTTGCTACGATGCTGCGTTGTTGAAGCGGATGGGTTGTCGTTAATAGTTAACACATAAAGGAATTGCGCCCTCAACATGAATTGCGCCATTGGGCCTTTTGAATGGGCCATCTCTCTAGGCTGGGACTGTGAATAGTTAACATATAAAGGAATTGCGCCCTCAACATGACTGGTGCGATCATACCAGCACTAATGCACCGGATCCCATAAGAACTTCGAAGTTAAGCGTGCTTGGGTGAGAGTAGTACTAGGATGGGTGACCCCTTGGAAAGTCCTCGTGTTGCACCTCATTTTCAATTTTTTTTGCCCTGGTTAGGGTTGTCAAGATACTTTATCCACCAAATCTCTATTACTGAATCCCACGAAACATTGGGCAAGACAACTTCGCTGAACGTAGAGGCTTGGCCCACAAATCGAGGGCGTAGAGGTTTGTGACCAGGTCTCCGTCGCTCTGGTGCCCATAACTTTTGATCCGTAAGGAGTTACGCGGCACACAGCATACCGTTACAAAGCTCTCTGAGAGCTCTACGACAGGGGCAGCCTTCTCGCTCGCTGTGCACTTTGTGGAGCCCAAAATCGAACGTTTTCATCAGTTTCAGGCAACTTTTCTTCGTTTCCTCTGTTTTTTCGTCTCGGATCATACGTCGTGAACTGTTAAAAGGATGACAACCTGACACGCGGGACATCAGAGGGCCCTACAACGTGTTGATATCATGTCTTACGAGGATGCCGCGTTGTTGAAGCGCATGGGTTATCGTTAAGCCTATTGGGCCTTTCGAATGGGCCATTTCTCTAGGCTGCGACTGTGAACAGTTAACACATAAAGGAATTGTGCACTCGTCATGACGGGTGCGATCATACCAGCACTAATGCACCGGATCATATCAGAACTCTGAAGTTAAGCGTGTTTGGGCGAGAGTAGTACTAAGATGGGCGACCCCCTGGGAAGTCCTCGTGTTGCACCCCCTTTTCAATTTTTTTTGCCCTGGTTAGGGTTGCCAAGATACTTTATCCACCAAATCTCTATTACTGAATCCCACGGAACATTGGGCAAGACAACTTCGCTTCACGTATAGGCTGGGCCCGCAAACCAAGGGCGTAGGGTTTGTGACCAGGTCTCCGTTGCTCCGGTGCCCATAACTTTTGATCCGTAAGGAGTTACGCGGCGCACAGCATACCGTTGCTAAGCTCTCTGAGAGCTCTACGACGGGGGCAGGCAGATTGCTCGTTGTGCCCGTTTTTGGAGCTGAAAATTGAACGTTTTCATCAGTTTCTGGCCACTTTTCATCTTTTGCTTTGTTTTTCGGTCCCAGATCATACGTCGTGAACTGTTAAATGGACGACAACCTGACTCGAGGGACATCAGAGGGCCCTACAACATGCCGATATCACGTCTTGCAAGGATGCTGCGTTGTTGAAGTGGATAGGTTGTCGTTAAGTCCATTGGGCCATTTGAATTGGCCATCTCTCTAGGCTGGGATTGTGAACAGTTAACACATAAAGGAATTGTGCCTCAACATGACGGGTGCGATCATACCAGGACTAATGCACCGGATCCCATCATAACTCCGAAGTTAAGCGTGCTTGGGCGAGAGTAGTACTAGGATGGGTGACCCCTTGGGAAGTCCTCGTGTTGCACTCCTTTTTCAAATTTTTTTGCCCTGGTTAGGGTTGCCAAGATACTTTATCCACCAAATCTCTATTACTGAATCCCACAAAACATTTGGCAAGACAACTTCGCTCCACTTAGAGGCTGGGCCCATAAACCGAGGGCGTAGGGTTTGTGACCAGGTCTCCGTCGCTCCAGTGCCCATAACTTTTGTTCCGTAGGGAGTTACGTGGCGTACAGCATACCGTTGCAAAGCTCTCTGAGAGCTCTACGACGGGGATAGCCAGGTTGCTCGATATGCCCATTTTTGGAGCCCAAAATCGATCGTTTTCATTAGTTTCAGGCCACTTTTCTTCTTTTGCTCTGTTTTTCCGTCCCGGATCATACGTCGTGAACTGTTAAAAGGACGACAACCTGACTCGAGGGACATCAGAGGGCCCTACAACATGCCGATATCACGTCTTGCAAGGATGCTGCGTTGTTGAAGCGGATAGATTGTCGTTAAGTCCATTGGGCCATTTGAATTGGCCATCTCTCTAGGCTGGGATTGTGAACAGTTAACACATAAAGGAATTGTGCCTCAACATGACGGGTGCGATCATACCAGCACTAATGACCGGATCATATCAGAACTCCGAAGTTAAGCGTGCTTGGGCGAGAGTAGTACTAGGATGGGTGACCCCCTAGGAAGTCCTCGTGTTACACCCCCATTTCAATTTTTTTTGCCCTGGTTAGGGTTGCCAAGATACTTTATCCACCAAATCTCTATTACCAAATTCCACGGAACATTGGGCAAGACAACTTCGCTTCACGTAGAGGCCGGGCCCACAAACCGAGGGCGTAGGGTTTGTGACCAGGTCTCCGCGGCTCTGGTGCCCATAACTTTTGATCCGTAAGGAGTTACGCGGCACACAACATACCATTGCAAAGCTATCTGAGAGCTCTACGACGGGGGCAGCAAGCTTGCTCGCTGTGCATTTTTTGGAGCCCAAAATCGAACATTTTCATCAGTTTCAGGCCACCTTTATTCTTTTGCTCTGTTTTTCCGTCCCGGATCATACATCGTGAACTGTTAAAAGGACGACAACCTGACTCGAGGGACATCAGAGGGCCCTACAACGTGTCAATATCACATCTTGCAAGGATGCTGCATTGTTGAAACGGATGGGTTGTCGTTAAGCCCATTGGGCCTTTTGAATGGGCCATTTCTCTAGGCTGGGACTGTGAACAGTTACCACATAAAGGAATTGTGCCCTCAACATGACGGATGCGATCATACCAGCACTAATGCACCAGATCCCATCAGAACTCCGAAGTTAAGCGTGTTTGGGCGAGAGTAGTACTAGGATGGGTGACCCCTTGGGAAGTCCTCGTGTTGCACCCCCTTTTCAATTTTTTTTGCCCTGGTTAGGGTTGCCAAGATACTTTATCCACCAAATCTCTATTACTGAATCCCACAGAACATTGGCCAAGACAACTTCGCTTCACATAGAGGCTGGGCCCGCAAACTGAGGTCGTAAGGTTTGTTACCATGTCTCCGTCGCTCCGGTACCCATAACTTTTGATCCGTAAGGAGTTACGCGGTGCACAGCATACCGTTACAAAGCTATCTGAGGGATCTACGACGGGGGCAGCCAGCTTGCTTGCTTTGCCCCTTTTTGGAGCCCAAAATCGAACGTTTTCATCAATTTCAAGCCACTTTTCTTCTTTTGCTATGTTTTTTCCGTCCCGGATCATACGTCGTGAATTGTTAAAAGGACGACAACCCGACTCGAGGGACATTAGAGGGCCCTAGAACCTGTCGATATCACGTCTTGCAAGGATGCTGCCTTGCTGAAGCGGATAGGTTGTCGTTAAGCCCATTGGGCCTTTTGAATGGGCCATCTCTCTAGGCTAGGACTGTGAACCTTTAACACATATAGGAATTGTGCCCTGAACATGACGGGTGCGATCATACTAGCACTAATGCACCGGATCATATCAGAACTCCGAAGTTAAGCGTGTTTGGGCGAGAGTAGTACTAGGATGGGTGATCCCTTGGGAAGTCCTCGTGTTGCACCCCCTTTTCAATTTTTTTTGCCCTGTTTAGGGTTGCCAAGATACTTTATCCACCAAATCTCTATTACTGAATCCCACGGAACATTGGCCAAGACAACTTTGCTTCACATAGAGGCTGGGCCCGAAAACCGAGGGCGTAGGGTTTGTGACCAGGTCTCCGTCGCTCCAGTGCCCATAACTTTTGTTCCGTAGGGAGTTACGTGGCGTACAGCATACCGTTGCAAAGCTCTCTGAGAGCTCTACGACGGGGATAGCCAGGTTGCTCGATATGCCCATTTTTGGAGCCCAAAATCGATCGTTTTCATTAGTTTCAGGCCACTTTTCTTCTTTTGCTCTGTTTTTCCGTCCCGGATCATACGTCGTGAACTGTTAAAAGGACGACAACCTGACTCGAGGAACATCAGAGGGCCCTACAACATGCCGATATCACGTCTTGCAAGGATGCTGCGTTGTTGAAGCGGATAGGTTGTCGTTAAGTCCATTGGGCCATTTGAGTTGGCCATCTCTCTAGGCTGGGATTGTGAACAGTTAACACATAAAGGAATTGTGCCTCAACATGACGGGTGCGATCATACCAGCACTAATGACTGGATCATATCAGAACTCCGAAGTTAAGCGTGTTTGGGCGAGAGTAGTACTAGGATGGGTGACCCCCTGGGAAGTCCTCGTGTTGCATGCCCTTTTCAATTTTTTTTGCCCTGGTTAGGGTTGCCAAGATACTTTATCCACCAAATCTCTATTACTGAATTCCACGGAACATTGGGCAAGACAATTTCGCTTCACGTAGAGGCTGGGCCCGCAAACCGAGGGCGTAGGGTTTGTGACCAGGTCTCCGTTGCTCCGGTGCCCATAACTTTTGATCCGTAAGGAGTTACTCGGCGCACAACATACCGTTGCAAAGCTATCTGAGAGCTCTACGACGGGGGCAGCTAGCTTGCTTGCTGTGCCTTTTTTGGAGCCCAAAATCGAACATTTTCATCAGTTTCAGGCCACCTTTATTCTTTTGCTCTGTTTTTCCGTCCCGGATCATACATCGTGAACTGTTAAAAGGACGACAACCTGACTCGTGGGACAATAGAGGGCCCTACAACGTGTCAATATCACGTCTTGCAAGGATGCTGCATTGTTGAAGCGGATGGGTTGTCGTTAAGCCAATTGGGCCTTTTGAATCGGCCATCTCTCTAGGCTGGGACTGTGAACAGTTAACACATAAAAGAATTGTGCCCTCAACATGACGGATGCGATCATACCAGCACTAATGCACCGGATCCCATCAGAACTCCGAAGTTAAGCGTGGTTGGGCGAGAGTAGTTCTACGATGGGTGACCCCTTGGGAAGTCCTCGTGTTGCCCCCCCTTTTCAATTTTTTTTGCCCTGGTTAGGGTTGCCAAGATACTTTATCCACCAAATCTCTATTACTGAATCCCACGGAACATTGGCCAAGACAACTTTGCTTCACATAGAGGCTGGGCCCGAAAACCGAGGGCGTAGGGTTTGTGACCAGGTCTCCGTCGCTCCGGTGCCCATAACTTTTGATCCGTAAGGAGTTACGCGGCGCACAGCATAACGTTGCAAAGCTCTCTGAGGGATCTACGACGGGGGCAGCCAGCCTGCTCGCTGTGCCTATTTTTTTAGCCCAATATCGAACATTTTCATCAGTTTCAGGCCACTTTTCTTCTTTTGCTCTATTTTTCCATTTCGGATCATACGTCGTGAACTGTTAAAAGGACGACAACCTGACTCGAGGGACATCAGAGGGCCCTACAACGTGTCGATATCACGTCTTGCGAGGATGCTACGTTGTTGAAGCGGATGGGTTGTCGTTAAGCCCATTGGGCCTTTTGAATGGGCCATCTCTCTAGGCTGGGACTGTGAACCGTTAACACATATAGGAATTGTGCCCTGAACATGACGGGTGCGATCATACCAGCACTAATTGTAATGACCCAAAATCCTGATCCTTCTCAGGATACAGTAGGAGGTCAAGATAAATAGTTATACTCATTCAAATGCAAAATAAGAACTAAAAGCGGAACATACTAAGCTGATATAGATATAACCTTTCGTATTACAACCATCCAACCGGACTCTGAGTTGACAAAAATGAGTCCGGAACTAGACTAGTACACCTATTCTTCATACATAATACCGTAGTAGACCACATATGCAGTCATACATGGTCCAAACCCTATATCTAACACTGTGTCATTTATTATTACATCATATAGTAGGTGATGTGGTATTTCTTGGTTCACCAAGTCTTCGTTGAAAACGTAATGCCGATGGATGATAACATCAACACTCCGTGGAATCAACTGATCCAAATCCCTCAGCACACAGAAAAGGCACATTCTCGTTTCCCGGTTCTTCCTCTTCTGCTGTGGCTTCACCTGAAGTGGGGGTGGTAAGGGTCGTGAGCTCTAAGAACTCAGTGAGGGTAAGTCAACCGGGGGTGGTTTTGAAAACATTTTCGAATTTTGAAAACAATGATGCAATGCCAGCATATAATAATATTCACAACTTATTTATAGATGATAAGAAATAATATCATATGTTGTCTAGTAACATTTAGTGGCAAGTATCCACATCAGATATTAGCCTACTCTCCGAGGTTGGAATGCCAAGCGAGAGTAGGAAACTACTCTCCGAGGGTGGTACCAAGCGAGAGTAGGAACAAGTCAAGTATTTCATGAGGTGGCCAGTCTTTGATAAGAATTTCAACTTCTTATCTCTCCCAAGAGGATACTCTGGATTGTATCCCAAAATCTACGACCCAACTCTCCGAGGGTGGAAGGCCAAGCAAGAGAGGGACTAGGACCACGATAGTCACGGGATCACCGGCAAGCCCTATGCCGCCCAACGTTCATGAAACGCTATCGTGCCTGAGGTTGCAACCCCCAAGTAGCTCACAAGTATGCTAAGGTAATCACATAATGAGAGTACGACATAGCAGGCCGTCTCTCGTACACATATCCATGTAGGTATTAAAAATAAATCATTAAGGTGGATAATAATTTATACATGTTACAAGTAGGTAGTGATCTTAATGAATAACAAGCAAGTAGTTGAATACGTAATTAAAACAGTAAGATAGACAACTCTTTACTATAACCCTAGTTAAGCAACATGATATGTATACCTGATTTATAATTCTAGTTCATAAGGTCTTATATTAGACCAAGTTGTTTGTCCTGGTTAAGAATTTATGTTATTATAGATTTTATTATCAACCCTCCTTGCTATAGTCTTCTTCTAAGAGTAAATATAGTTAACAGATGGTTGACTTAGCTCGTGAAATTTTAGTAGTAGACATTATCAATTCTTACTTGACTACAAAATGGCCATAACCTACTTAACTTCTCATCCACTGCTACTTGATTTATAATACCGTATATTTCTTATCAAAAATTAAATATAGGCTCCCATATAACAGGTAGTATACACATTTAATATATATTATAAGGTATAACCTTCTAGCTTGGCTTTACGAGATGACATCTTTTATTCTTAACAAATAACAATCTGCTCATTTAAAATCACAAACCCATGTATATAATTTATTTAAAAGTCTCTCTCAACCAATCATAAATATAGTTATGTATTGAGAGGAGATTGTTAACTAGACTATACTAGTAAGTCTATGTGTCATGCTTTCACAGTTAATTAACGTATCATTTAGCTATAATGCTCTAACAGACCCACACGATTAACTCTACATATATAATAGGAGTTAACAATGTATTTTAAAAGTTAGAACCCACACCCTTACATATATAGAACAAAGTCATGGTATAAGACATAAAATAATATTAGCTCTTCATATAATCAAATACTTGTAATCAACAAAAGAATTCAGTAATGCTTTCTAGTCAAAAGACCCGCACAACTATGTTCATGTTATAAGCTAAATATAAAATAGTGTCAGCTAAGCTTAATTAAGTAAAATCAGCCATGCACTTTAAAAGAAACCCGCACCTGTGAATTGCTTGTCAAACTCGTCAAAGAAAAGAAATATAAAAAGGCTAATAAGAGATTTGGTTGTGTGTGTTCTAACTGAAGCTTAACAATCCGTTATATAGTGCCTAGGACTCAATCTGATTGGTTCCTATTCTACTTGAGTGAAGAAAGTAGCTGCGCGTTTTATTGTCAAGAAATTACTTCATGCAAGTTGACACCTCCTACTTCCAGCATGCTGATTCAAAGCTTAGTTCCTCTATCCTATTGACAGCACTAATGTTCTATTATGGTAACTAATTCCAAGCTGTTGCGTGTTTAATTAAAATCATGCAGCTACTCGGGAATGGACAGTTAAAACATTTTAGTTGCCACGTCGTCTACCTAACAAAAATCCTAACATGCGAGAATACACACGTTTCATTCCTGTGATACTCGAGTAAACCCAAGCTGCTGCGTGCCATGTTTATAAGAGAACTTATCTCATACAACCCTATAGAAAATGGACAGCAAAGACGCAAGGCTTATAGCTGCACGTAGCTGGCACTGTGTTTAGAAATAATTTGGTTTATAAACTTCTATGCTGTTGCGTGTCTTCTTCTGGTGCATGGCTCCATGCAAGACTACAAGTAGTCTTATGATAGTAGCTTAAGCAAGCTAGTGGTAGCAGCGTGATTGGCTTTCAAAATTGCAAAGGTTAATCTAATTTCCTACAAATCAGCACTTATAACAATTGTATTAAAATCTCTAAAGGGTAAACCGAAATGACCAAGCTAATTGGACACTAATTGCTCATGCTTATCTTCCTACGTGCAAACCGCTGATTAGAAGAGGAAAACTTTTCACTCACGTTAATGATGGCTAATTCGTTATTTAGCTAAAATGTTGACACTAATATAACAATAATTAATTTTCTTTGTTTAGAAATGCTAGAATGACTACTTAAAAATTATCAAACCCTATCAACTAATTATAGTACTACTTTAATTCTATAATTTGAGTAAATCCTAGCTAATGCTATACAAATTCTTAAATCCAAAGAGTAATTAAAATATAGTACCTTATTTCTACCAGCAAGGTTTTCTTTTATTTGAGCTGAATGCCTAATTTTAATATACTAGCTAATACACGCCCTAGTTAAATTTAGTTCTTATCACCGCGCATATTAATAATACTCAAATAATATAATAATGCTTGGAATTAAGTGCAGGTTCTTACATTCTTCCCTTCTTACAAAAATTTCGTCCTCGAAATTTACTTACCTAGTAAATAATCCAGGAAATTGCCGCATCATTTCATCTTTTTGTTCCCATGTGGCTTCTTCGAGCCCGTGGTGATTCCAAAGAACCTTTACCATCGGTATTGTTTTAGATCTCAACTCCCGATTTTGTGTATCCAAGATTCGAACGGGTGTTTCCTTGTAAGATAGATCCCCATGTAACTTCAACGGTCCTATTTTCAATACATGGGAGGGATCGGGGTGATATTTCCTAAAGAATGATATATGGAACACATCGTGGAGGTTGGCTAGTTCTGGGGGTAAACTCAATTGGTAAGCTGGTTTCCTAATTTTATCTATAATCTCAAATGGTCCAATATATCGTGGACTTAATTTCCCTCCCTTACCATTACGAATTAATCCTTTGCGAGGTGACAACTTCAAGAATACCAAGTTACCAATTTCAAACTCCAAATCTCGTATGCGTTTATCGGCATAACTCTTTTGCCGACTCTGGGCAGTTAACATCCTTTTTCGGATCAAATGGATATTTGCTATTTTCTCTTCTAGTTCCGTCAATATGGTCGGGTCCATAGTCTTCATTTCTCTGACTTCATCCCAATATAAAGGGGATGTACACTTCCTTCTGTACAAGGCTTCATATGGAGTCATGCCAATAGTGGCCTAATAGCTGTTGTTATAGGCAAACTCAGCCAAAGGCAGATGCTTTTCCCATTTTTTTCCAAAATCCAAAACGCAGGCTCTCAACATATCCTCCAAGATTTGGATTGTTCTTTCGGATTGCCCATCTGTTTGGGGATGGTAAGTTGTGCTGAAGCTTAACTTGGTACCCAAAGCGGCCTGCAACTTCTGCCAAAGTCTAGATGTATATCGGGGATCCCTATCTGACACAATACTTGTGGGTACCCCATAGAGTCTTACAATGTGTGCCACATATAAATCAGTAAGCTTAGCTATCTTATCTTCCATATTCATGGCAGTAAAATGGGTGGTCTTAGTCAATCGATCTACTACCACCCAGATAGCGTCGCATCCTCGAGGAGATTTGGGTAATCCCATGACAAAATCCATAGTCACATGTTCCCATTTCCATTGAGGTATTTCCAGCGGTTGCAGCAATCCGGCAGGTCTTTGATGTTCCGCTTTTACCCGTTGACAGGTTAGGCACCGAGTTATGTATTCCGCTATTTCCCTTTTCATATTTCTCCACCAATAGTATTGTTTCAAATCACAGTACATCTTGGTTCCTCCGGGATGAATAGTATACTTGGAAGTATGAGCTTCCTCAAGAATTTTCCTTTTCAATTTTGGGTTATTTGGTACACAAACCCGATTCCTAAACCTCCATAACCCATCTTGATGTAATTTGAGATCAATATGGCCTACTCCAACCTTTTGGAATTGAGGATCTTGTTTTTGCGCTTCTTGTAATTGTGACAACAAGTCGAAATGTATTTGCAAATAGGCGCACCACACCCTGTTGTTTTCTTCCTCAGATTTCCCCAAATTGGGAATCACCAAACTTGTCTTCCGACTTAGAGCATCTGCTACAATGTTTGTCTTTCCTGGTACATAGTTAATGGAACAATCATAATCATTCAATAACTCCATCCATCTTCGCTGCCTCATATTAAGTTCCTTCTGTGAGAAAAGGTATTTTAAACTTTTATGATCTGTGAATATTTCAAATTTACTTCCCCATAAGTAGTGTCTCCATTTCTTCAAGGCGAACACAATAGCGGCTAATTCCAAATCATGTGTAGGGTAATTCACCTTGTAGGATTTCAATTTTTGGGAAGCATAAGCAACCACCCGACTATCTTGCATTAGCACACAGCCCAGGCCTTCCTTCGAGGCATCGCTATAGATAATGTAATTTTTATCTCCTTCCGGTAGAGTCAAGACGGGTGCGGTAGTCAATCTGTTTTTCAATTCTTAAAAACTACCTTCACATTTGTTGTCCCATTCAAATACCGTTCTCTTCTGTGTAAGCTTAGTAAGTGGTCCTACTATCTTCGAGAAATCCTTAACAAAACGTCGATAGTAACCTACCAAACCTAGAAAACTTCGCACCTCAGTAACATTTTCTGGCTTCTTCCAAGATGATATCACTTCAATTTTTGTTGGGTCTACTGCTAAACCATCTTGAGAGATGATGTGTCCCAAAAAGGACACATGTTGAAGCCAAAACTCATATTTACTGAACTTGGCATATAATTGATGCTCCCGGAGCTTTTGCAGCACCAGATGTAAATGCTGCTTGTGCTCTTTTTCTGTCTTAGAGTAGACTAGTATGTCATCTATAAATATTACCACGAATTGATCCAGGTAAGAGCGAAATATCCGATGCATCATATCCATAAAGGCTGCAGGTGCATTAGTCAGCCCAAAAGGCATTACAACAAACTCATAGTGCCCATACCGAGTTCGAAAAGCACTCTTGGGTATATCCTCCTTCTTAATCTGTAGTTGATGGTAACCCTGTCTTAGGTCAAATTTAGAGAACACTTTTGTTCCTTGTAATTGATCAAACATTTCATCAATTAAAGGTAGAGGATACTTGTTCTTAATTGTTACTTGATTCAAACCTCGGTAATCAATACACAACCTCAAGGAACCATCTTTCTTCTTAACAAACAGCACTGGTGCCCCCCATGGTGAAGAACTAGGTTGAATAAACCCCTTTTCCACCAAGTTCTGCAGTTGTATTTTCAGTTATTTCAACTCCGCTGGAGCCATTCTATAGGGGGCCCTAGAGATTGGTTGAGTTCCGGGTAGTAATTCAATGGTAAAATCAATTTCCCTTTTTGGTGGTAACCCAGGTAACTCTTCAGGAAACACATCCAAATATTCTTTTATTATCGTTACTTCTTCCATTTTGGCCTTATCGGCCGGCTTATTGACTAGATATGCGAGGAATCCCGTTCCCCCTTTTTTGATAGATTTTGCGGCTTTTACGGCTGAAATAATAACATCGTTTGTGCGGTCCCTTTTTTGGCTTGAGATCTCGATCACAGGTTGCCCTGGTACATGTAACCTTAGCACTTTGGTTCTACAGTCTAGGTGTGCATGGTGTGTGGATAGCCAATCCATTCGTAGAATAACCTCATATTTTTCAAAAGGAAGGAGAATTAGATTGGCAGAGAATTCCCGATTTTCAACCTGAATCTTACAAGCCCTACAAGCAAATTCAGTCACAAATCTACTACCTATTGGGGTACTTACCTCTACACCACAACACAACTTACTAGTTGGAATACCAATTCGTTGCACACAACGGGGAGTAATAAATGAGTGGGTTGCCCCTGTATCAATTAATGCCTTAACAAACTGAGTTAAAATCGAGAATATACCTTCTATTACAGCAGCATCATCTGGTAACTCTTGCTGTTCAATTGCATAAACTTTAGCTTGCACACGCCGATTTGTTACCGGCTTATCCTGGCTCCACTTCCCTTGCCACTTTAAACAATCCTTAATTTGATGTTGATCACTTCCACAACCAACACATTTTCCTGCCTTCTTCCAACATTGCAGCTCAGTGTGTCCCTTCTTATCACAATAGGCACATGCTTGAGTTTGAGTCTTTGTGCCTGATGGTCCTCGAGCGGAGGAGGCCATCGATCCACTTGGTTGTGGTCAGTTACTCACCGATCCTGTTTGATTACGTCCTTGAGAATAACTCGAACTTATTCTTTGTTGCATTAGGCCTTGCTGGAAAGGTTTTTTGTTGGGTTGACTTAGACCACCCCGAGTTTCCATCTTCTTTTTTTCCACTCGTGTGGCGGCTTCCACAGCTTCCCCATAAGTTCCAAATTTTAATGCAACCAAACTATCTTGTATTTCGGCCCTCAATCCTCTTACAAATTTTTGAATTGCTCGATCTGGTGGCTGCATCAATTCAGGCACATACTGAGATAGTTTGTCCAGACGTGCTCCGTATTGCACAACAGTCATGCCCCCTTGCCTTAACGCCATAAATTCCTCTTCCTGTCTTTCCCTGGCAACAGCCGGAACATATTTCTCCTTAAAGACTTCGGTAAAATTTTCCCAGGTGTAAGGCATATGATTTTCCTCCCAACGGTGCTTTACCACCTTCCACCATTGTTTTGCATCTCCTTTGAGTAAATATGTCGCAAGTACAACTTTCTGCTCGTTATTGTAATTCAAAGTTTCATAAAGTTTCTCCACCTCCGATAGCTATGCTTCAGCTTTTTCATCATCAGGTTCCCCGAAAAATTTTAGGGGGTAATAACCCAGGAATTCTTTAAGTGGGCTTATCCTGTGTTCCTCACAGTTTACCCCTCCTTCAACGTTATGCGGGTTGCCTGCCTCCCGTGCCTCCTGATGCTCAAGAACCCTGGACACCCTGTCCATTGTGGTTGCCATTAGATTGAACATAGCCATTCCTGGATTAGCCTATCCAGGTTCCTCTACCGGCTCAGCATTCCTATCAATTCTTCCTGTACTAGGTCCAGCCATATTCTCTAAACACACGCAAGTATCCTCAGTTGTTTATCACGCAAAATAACAAGTTATAGCACATAGTTATTCAAATTAAAAACACATAGGCATATTCTTAGGTCAAGGCTTCTAACCCCAAGTCTAGCGTTTCTAAACCCGGCTTCTAAGGCATTACTATGCTCTGATACCAACTGTAATGACCCAAATTCCTGATCCTTCTCAGGATACAGTGGGAGGTCAAGATAAATAGCTATACTTATTCAAATGCAAAATAAGAACTGAAAGCGGAACATACTAAGCTGATATAGATATAACCTTTCGTATTACAACCATCCAACCAGACTCTGAGTTGACAAAAATGAGTCCGGAACTAGACTAGTACACCTATTCTTCATACATAATACCGTAGTAGACCACATATGTAGTCATACATGGTCCAAACCCTATATCTAACACTGTGTCATTTATTATTACATTATATAGTAGGTGATGTAGTATTTCTTGGTTCACTAAGTCTTCGTTGAAAAGGTAATGCCGATGGATGATAACATCAATACTCCGTGGAATCAACTGATCCAAATCCCTCAACACACAGAAAAGGCACATTCTCGTTTCCCGGTTATTCCTCTTCTGCCGTGGCTTCACCTGAAGTAGGGGTGGTAAGGGTCGTGAGCTCTAAGAACTCAGCGAGGGTAAGTCAACCGGGGGTGGTTTTGAAAACATTTTCGAATTTTGAAAACAATGATGCAATGCCAGCATATAATAATATTCACAACTTATTTACAGATGATAAGAAATAATATCATATATTGTCTAGTAACATTTAGTGGCAAGTATCCACATCAGATATCAGCCTACTCTCCGAGGTTGGAATGCCAAGCGAGAGTAGGACACTACTCTCCGAGGGTGGTACCAAGCGAGAGTAGGAACAAGTCAAGTATTTCATGAGGTGGCCAGCCTTTGATAAGAATTTCAACTTCTTATCTTTCCCAAGAGGATACTCTGGATTGTATCCCAAAATCTACGACCCAACTCTCCGAGGGTGGAAGGCCAAGCGAGAGAGGGACTAGGACCACGATAGTCACGGGATCACCGACATGCCCTATGCCGCCCGGCGTTCGTGAAACGCTATCGTGCCTGAGGTTGCAACCCCCAAGTAGCTCACAAGTATGCTCAAGTAATCACATAATGAGAGTACGACATAGCAGGCCGTCTCTCGTACACATATCCATGTAGATATTAAAAATAAATCATTAAGGTGGATAATAATTTATACATGTTACAAGTAGGTAGTGATCTTAATGAATAACAAGCAAGTAGTTGAATACGTAATTAAAACAGTAAGATAGACAACTCTTTACTATAACCCTAGTTAAGCAACATGATATGTATACCTGATTTATAATTCTAGTTCATAAGGTCTTATATTAGACCAAGTTGTTTGTCCTGGTTAAGAATTTATGTTATTATAGATTTTATTATCAACCCTCCTTGCTATAGTCTTCTTCTAAGAGTAAATATAGTTAACAGATGGTTGACTTAGCTCGTGAAATTTTAGTAGTAGACATTATCAATTCTTACTTGACTACAAAATGGCCATAACCTACTTAACTTCTCATCCACTACTACTTGATGTATAATACCGTATATTTCTTATCAAAACTTAAATATAGGCTCCCATATAACAGGTAGTATACACATTTAATATATATTATAAGGTATAACCTTATAGCTTGGCTTTACGAGAGGACATCTTTTATTCTTAACAAATAACAATCTCCTCATTTAAAATCACAAACCCATGTATATAATTTATTTAAAAGTCTCTCTCAACCAATCATAAATATAGTTATGTATTGAGAGGAGATTGTTAACTAGACTATACTAGTAAGTCTATGTGTCATGCTTTCACAGTTAATTAACGTATAATTTAGCTATAATGCTCTAACAGACCCACACGATTAACTCTACATATATAATAGGAGTTAACAATGTATTTTAAAAGTTAGAACCCACACCCTTACATATATAGAACGAAGTCATGGCATAAGACATAAAATAATATTAGCTCTTCATATAATCAAATACTTGTAATCAACAAAAGAATTCAGTAATGCTTTCTAGTCAAAAGACCCACACAACTATGTTCATGTTATAAGCTAAATATAAAATAGTATCAGCTAAGCTTAATTAAATAAAATCAGCCATGCACTTTAAAAGAAACCCTCACCTATGAATTTCTTGTCAAACTCGTCAAAGAAAAGAAATATAAAAAGGCTAATAAGAGATTTGCTTGTGTGTGTTCTAACCGAAGCTTAACAATCCTTTATATAGTGCCTAGGACTCAATCTGATTGGTTCCTATTCTACTTGAGTGAAGAAAGCAGCTGCGCGTTTTATTGTCAAGAAATTACTTCATGCAAGTTGACACCTCCTACTTCCAGCATGCTGATTCAAAGCTTAGTTCCTCTATCCTATTGACAGCACTAATGTTCTATTATGGTAACTAATTCCAAGCTGCTGCGTGTTTAATTAAAATCATTCAGTCACTCGGGAATGGACAGTTAAAACATTTTAGCTGCCACGTCGTCTACCTAACAAAAATGCTAACATGCTAGAATACACACGTTTAATTCCTGTGATACTCGAGTAAACCCAAGCTGCTGCGTGCCATGTTTATAAGAGAACTTATCTCATACAACCCTATAGAAAATGGACAGCAAAGACGCAAGGCTTATAGCTGCACGTAGCTGGCACTTTGTTTAGAAATAATTTGGTTTATAAACTTCTATGCTGCTGCGTGTCTTCTACTGGTGCAAGGCTCCATGCAAGACTACAAGTAGTCTTATGATAGTAGCTTAAGCAGGCTAGTGTTAGCAGCGTGATTGGCTTCCAAAATTGCAAAGGTTAATCTAATTTCCAACAAATCAACACTTATAACAATTGTATTAAAATCTCTAAAGGGTAAACCGAAATGACCAAGCTAATTGGACACTAATTGTTCATGCTTATCTTCCTACGTGCAAACCGCTGATTAGAAGAGGAAAACTTTTCACTCATGTTAATGATGGCCAATTCGTTATTTAGCTAAAATGTTGACACGAATATAACAATAATTAATTTTCTTTGTTTAGAAATGCTAGAATGACTACTTAAAAATTATCAAACCCTATCAACTAATTATAGTACTACTTTTATTCTATAATTTGTGTAAATCCTAGCTAATGCTATACAAATTCTTAAATCCAAAGAGTAATTAAAATATAGTACCTTATTTCTACCAGCAAGGTTTTCTTTTATTTGAGCTGAATGCCTAATTTTAATATACTAGCTAATACACGCCCTAGTTAAATTTAGTTCTTATTACCGAGCATATTAATAATACTCAAATAATATAATAATTCTTGGAATTAAGTGCAGGTTCTTACACTAATGCAGCGGATCCCATCAGAACTCCGAAGTTAAGCGTGCTTGGGCGAGAGTAGTACTAGGATGGGTGACCCCTTGGGAAGTCCTCGTGTTGCACCCCCTTTTCAATTTTTTTTCCCTGGTTAGGGTTGCCAAGATACTTTATCCACCAAATCCCTATTACTGAATCCCATGGAACATTGGGCAAAACAACTTCGCTTCACGTAGAGGTTGGGCCCGCAAACCGAGGGCGTAGGGTTTGTGACCAGGTCTCCGTCGCTCCGGTGCCCATAACATTTGATCCGTAGGGAGTTACGTGGCGCACAACATTCCGTTGCAAAGCTCTTTGAGAGCTCTACGACGGGGGTAATCAGGTTGCTCGCTGTGCCCGTTTTTGGAGCCCAAAATCGAAAATTTTCATTAGTTTCAGGCCACTTTTCTACTTTTGCTCTGTTTTTCCGTCCCGGATCGTACGTCGTGAACTGTTAAGGACGACAACCTGACTCGCGGGACATCAGAGAGTCCTACAACGTGTCGATATCACGTCTTGCCAGGATGCTGCATTGTTGAAGCGGATGGGTTGTCGTTAAGCCCATTGGACCTTTTGAATGGGCCATCTCTCTAGGCTGGGACTGTGAACAGTCAACACAAAAAGGAATTGTGCCCTCAACATGATGGGTGCGATCATACCAGCACTAATGCACCGGATCCCATCAGAACTTCGAAGTTAAGCGTGCTTGGGCGAGAGTAGTACTAGGATGGGTGACCCCATGGGAAGTCCTCATGTTGCACCCCCTTTTCAATTTTTTTTGCCCTGGTTAGGGTAGTGAAGATATTTTATCTACCAAATCTCTATTACTGAATCCCACGGAACATTGGGCAAGACAAGTTCGCTTAACGTAGAGGCTGGGCCCGCAAACCGAGGGCGTAGTGTTTGTGACCAGGTCTCTGTCGCTCCGATGCCCATAACTTTTGATCCGTAAGGAGTTACGCGGCACACAGCATACCGTTGCACAGCTCTCTGAGAGCTCTACGACGAGGGCAGCCAGCTTGCTCGCTTTGCACTTTTTGGAGCCCAAAATTGAACATTTTCATTAGTTTCAAGCCACTTTTCTTGTTTTGCTGTGTTTTTCCGTCCCGGATCATACGTCGTGAACTGTTAAAAGGACGACAACCTGACACGCTGGACATCAGAGGGCCCTACAACGTGTCGATATAACGTCTTGCGAGGATGCTGCGTTGTTGAAGCAGATGGGTTGTCGTTAAGCCCAATGGCCCCTTTGAATGGGCTATCTCTCTAGGCTGGGACTGTGAATAGTTAACACATAAAGGAATTGTGCCCTCAACATGATGGGTGCGATCATACCAGCACTTATGCACCAGATCATATCAAAACTCCGAAGTTAAGTGTGTTTGGGTGAGAGTAGTACAAGGATGGGGGACCCTATAGGAATTCCTCGTGTTGCACCGCCTTTTCATATTTTTTGTGCTCTGGTTAGGGTTGCCAAGATACTTTATCCACCAAATCTATATTACTGAATGCCACGAAATACTGGGCAAGACTCCTTCCCTTCCCGTGGAGGCTGGGCCAGCACACCGAGGGCATAGGGTTTGTGACCAGGTCTCCGTCGCTCCGGTGCCCATAACTTTTGAACCGTAAGGAGTTATGCGGCGCACAGCATACCGTTGCAAAGCTCTCTGAGAGCTCACAACGGGGGCAGCCAGCTTACTCGCTGTGACCCTTTTTGGAGCCTAAAATCGAACGTTTCCATCAGTTTCAGGCCACTTTTCTTCTTTTGCTCTGTTTTTCTGTCCCGGATCGTACGTCGTGAACTGTTAAAAGGACGACAACCAGACTCACGGGACATCTGAGGGCCCTACAACGTGTCCATATCGTGTCTTGCGAGGATGCTGCGTTGTTGAAGCAAATAGGTTGTCGTTAAGCCCATTGGGCCTTTTGAATGGGCCATCTCTCTAGGTTGGGACTGTGAACCGTTAACACATATAGGAATTGTGCCCTCAACATGACGGGTGCGATCATACCAGCACTAATGCACCGGATCCTATCAGAACACCGAAGTTAAGCGTGCTTGGGCGAGAGTAGTACTAGGATGGGTGACCCCCTGGGAAGTCCTCGTGTTGCACCTCCTTTTCAATTTTTTTTGCCCTTGTTAGGGTTGCCAAGATACTTTATCCATCAAATCTCTATTACTGAATCCCACGGAGCATTGGGCAAGACAACTTCGCTTCACTTAGAGACTGGGCTTGCAAACCGAGGGCGTAGGGTTTGTGACCAGGTCACCGTCACTCCGGTGCCCATAACTTTTCATCCGTAATTGTTACGCGGCGCACAGCATACCGTTGCAAAGCTCTCTGAGAGCTCTACGACGGGGGCAGCTAGCTTGCTCGCTGTGCCCATTTTTGGAGCTCAAAATCGAACGTTTTCATCAGTTTCAGGCCACTTTTCTTCAATTGCCTTGTTTTTTTGTCCCAGATCGTACGTCGTGAACTGTTAAAAGGACGACACCCTGACTCGCGGGACATCAGAGGGCCGTCCAATGTGCCGATATCACGTATTGCTAGGACGCTCCGTTGTTGAAGCAGATGGGTTGTCGTTAAACCTATTGGGGTTTTTGAATAGGCCATCTCTCTATGCTGGGACTGTGACCAGTTAACACATAAAGGAATTGTGCCCTCAACATGACGGGTGCGATCATACCAGCACTAATGCACCGGATCCCATCAGAACTTCGAAGTTAAGCGTGCTTGGGCGAGAGTAGTACTAGGATGGGTAACCCCCTGGGAAGTCCTCGTGTTGCACCCCCTTTTCAATTTTTTTGCCCTGGTTAGGGTTGTCAAGATACTTTTATCCACCAAATCTCTATTACTGAATCCCACGAAACATTGGGCAAGACAACTTCGCTTCACGTAGAGGCTGGGCCTGCAAATCGAGGGCGTAGGGTTTGTGACCAGGTTTCCGTCGCTCCGGTGCCCATAACTTTTGATCCGTAAAGAGTTACGTAGTGCACAGCATACCGTTGCAAAGCTCTCTGAGAGCTCTACGACAGGGGCGGCCTGCTTGCTTGGTGTGCCCATTTTTGGAGCCCAAAATTGAAAGTTTTCATCAGTTTCAGGGCACTTTTCTTCTTTTGCTCTGTTTTTCCATCCCGGATTATACGTCGTGAACTGTTGAAAGGACCACAACCTGACTCGGGGGACATCAGAGGGCCCTACAACGTGTCGATATCACGTCTTGCGAGGATGCTATGTTGTTGAAGCAGATGGGTTGTCGTTAAGCCCATTGGGCCTTTTGAATGGGCCATCTCTCTAGGCTGGGACTGTGAACAGTTAACACATAAAGGAATTGTGCCCTAAACAAGACGGGTGCGATCATACCAGCACTAATGCACCGGATCCCATCAAAACTCCGAAGTTAAGCGTGCTTGGGCGAGAGTAGTACTAGGATGGGTGACCCACTGGGAAGTCCTCGTGTTGCACCCCCTTTTCAATTTTTTTTGCCCTGGTTAGGATTGCCAAGATACTTTATCCACCAAATCTCTA
The DNA here is from genome assembly GCA_037974665.1 of Ehretia macrophylla. Classification (NCBI taxonomy): domain Eukaryota; kingdom Viridiplantae; phylum Streptophyta; class Magnoliopsida; order Boraginales; family Ehretiaceae; genus Ehretia; species Ehretia macrophylla. Next base: position 82,277,591 of record CM075765.1, on the reverse strand, counting down.
TTACTGAATCCCACGGAACATTGGGCAAGACAACTCCACTTCACGTATAGGCTGGGCCTGCAAACCGGCGGCGTAGGGTTTGTGACCAGGTTTCCGTCGCTCCGGTGCCCATAACTTTTGAACTGTAAAGAGTTACGCGGTGCGCAGCATGCCGTTGCAAAGCTCTCTGAGAGCTCTACGAAGGGGGCAGCCAGCTTGCTCGCTGTTCCCGTTTTTGGAGCACAAAATCGAAAGTTTTCATCAGTTTCAGGCCACTTTTTATCTTTTGCTATATTTTTCAGTCCCGGATCGTACGTCGTGAACTGTTAAAAGGACGACAACCTGACTCGCAGGACATCAGAGGGCCTTACAATGTGTCGATATCACGTCTTGCAAGCATGCTGCGTTGTTGAAGCGGATGGGTTGTCGTTAAGCCCATTGGGCCTTTTGAATGGACCATCTCTCTAGGCTGGGACTGTGAACAGTTAACACATAAAGGAATTGTGCCCTCAACATGATGGGTGCGATCATACCAGCACTAATGCACCGGATCCTATCAGAACTCCGAAGTTAAGCGTGCATGAGCGAGAGTAGTACTAGGATAGGTGAACCCTTGGGAAGTCCTCGTGTTGCACCCCCTTTTCAATTTTTTTTTGCCCTGGTTAGGGTAGCCATGATACTTTATCCACCAAATCTCTATTACAGAAACCCATGGAACATTGGGCAAGACAATTTCGCTTCACGTAGAGGCTGGGCCCGTAAATCGAGGGCGTAGGGTTTGTGACCAGGTCTCCGTCGCTCCGGTGCCAATAACTTTTGATCCGTAAGGATTTACGCGGTGCACAGCATACCGATGCAAAGCACTCTGAGAGCTCTACGACGAGGGTAGCCAGCTTGCTCGCTGTGCCGGTTTTTGAACCCCAAAATCGAACATTTTTATTAGTTTCAGGCCACTTTTCATCTTTTGCTCAATTTTTTCGTCCCGGATCGTACGTTGTGAACTGTTAAAAGGACGACAACCTGACTCGCGAGACATCAGAGGGCCCTACAACGTGTCGATATCACTTCTTGGGAGGATACTGCGTTATTGAAGCGGATGGGTTGTCGTTAAGCCCATTGGGCCTTTTGAATGGGCCATCTCTCTAGGCTGGGATTGTGAACCATTAACCAATTTTGGAATTGTGCCCTCAACATGACGGGTGCGATCATACCAGCACTAATGCACCAGATCCCATCAGAACTCCGAAGTTAAACGTGCTTGGGTGAGAGTAGTACTAGAATCAGTGACCCCCCGGGAAGTCCTTGTGTTGCACCCCCTTTTCAATTTTTTTTGCCCTGGTTAGGGTTGCCAAGATACTTTATCCACCAAATCTCTATTACTGAATCCCATAAAACATTAGGCAGGACAACTTCGCTTCACGTAGAGGCTGGGCCCGCAAACCGAGGGCGTAGGGTTTGTGACCAGGTCTTGATCGCTCCGGTGCCCATAACTTTTGATCCGTAAGGAGTTACGTGGCGCACAACATACAGTTGCAAAGCTCTCTAGGAGCTCTACGACGGGGGCAGCCAGCTTGCTCGCTTTGCTCGTTTTTTGAGCCCAAAATTGAACGTTTTCATCAGTTTCAAGCCACTTTTCTTCTTTTGCTCTATTTTTCCGTCCCGGATCGTACGACGTGAACTGTTAAAAGGACGACAACCTGACTCGCGGGACATCAGAGGGCCCTACAACGTGTTGATATCACGTCTTGCAAGGACGCTGCGTTGTTAAAGCGGATGGGTTCTTGTTAAGCCAATTGGGCCTTTTGAATGGGCCATCTCTCTAGGCTGGGACTATGAACAGTTAACACATAAAGGAATTGTGCTTTCAACAAGACGGGTGCGATGGTACCAACACTAATGCATCGGATCCCATCAAAAATCCGAAGTTAAGCGTGCTTGGGCAAGAGTAGTACTAGGATGGGTGAGCCACTACAAAGTCCTCGTGTTGCACCCCCTTTTCAATTTTTTTTGCCCTGGTTAGGGTTGCCAAGATACTTTATCGACCAAATCTCTATTACTGAATCCCACGGAACATTGGGCAAGACAAATTCGCTTCACATAGAGGCTGGGCCCGTAAACCGAGGGCGTAGGGTTTGTGACCAGGTCTCTGTCGGTCTGGTGCCCATAACTCTTGATCTGTAAGGAGTTACGAGGCGCACAGCATACCGTTGCAATGCTCTCTGAGAGCTCTACGATGGGGGCAGCTAGCTTGCTCGCTGTGCCCGTCTTTGGAGACCAAAATCGATTGTTTTCATTAGTTTCAGGCTACTTTTATTCTTTTGCTCTGTTAAAAGAACGACAACCTGACTCATGGGACATCAGAGTGCCCTACAACATGTCGATATCACGTCTTGCAAGGATGCTGTGTTGTTGAACCGGATGGGTTATCGTTAAGCCCATTGGGCCTTTTGAATGGGCCATTTCTCTAGGATGGGACTGTGAACCGTTAATAAATAAAGGAATTGTGCCCTCAACATGACGGGTGCGATCATACCAGCACTAATGCACCGGATCCCATCAGGACTCCAAAGTTAAGCGTGCTTGGGTAAGAGTAGTACTAGGATGGGTGTCCCCTTGGGAAGTCCGCGTGTTGCACCTTCTTTTCAATTTTTTTTGCCCTGGTTAAGGTTGCCAAGATACTTTATCCACCAAATCTCTATTACTGAATCCTACGGAACATTGGGCAAGACAACTTCGCTACACGTAGAGGCTGGGCCCGCAAACTGATGGCGTAGGGTTTGTGACCAAGTTGCCGTCGCTCCGGTGCCCATAACATTTGATCTGTAAAGAGTTACGCGGTGCACAGCATACCGTTGGAAAGCTCTCTGAGAGCTCTATGACGGGGGCAGCCAACTTGCTCGCTAAGCCCATTTTTGGAGCCCAAAATCGAACGTTTTCATCAGTTTCATGCCACTTTTCTTCGTTTGCTCTGTTTTTCTATCCCGGATCGTACGTCGTGAACTGTTAAAAGGATGACAACCTAACTCGCGGGACATCAGAGGGCCCTACAACGTGTCGATATCACGTCTTGCAAGGATGCTGCGTTGTTGAAGTGGATGGGTTGTCGTTAAGCCCCTTAGGCCTTTTGAATGGGCCATATCTCTAGGTTCGGACTGTGAACTGTTAACACATATAGGAACTGGGCCCTCAACATGACGGGTGCGATCATACCAACACTAATGTACCGGATCCCATCAGAACTACGAAGTTAAGCGTGCTTGGGCGAGAGTAGTACTAGGATAGGTGACCCCCTGGGAAGTCCTCGTGTTGTAATCCCTTTTCAATTTTTTTAGCCCTGGTTAGGGTTGCCAAGATACTTTATCCTCAAAATCTCTATTACTGAATCCCACGGAACATTGGGCAAGAAAACTTCGCTTAACGTAGAGGCTGGACCTGCAAACCGAGGGCGTAGGGTTTGTGACCAGGTCTTCGTCGCTCTGGAGCCCATAAATATTGATCCATAAGGAGTTACGCTGTGCAAAGCATACCGTTGCAAAGCTCTCTGAGAGCTCTACGATGGGGGCAGCCAGCTTTCTCGTTGTGCCCATTTTTGGAGCCCAAGATCGAACGTTTTCATCAGTTTCAGGCCACTTTTCTTCTTTTGCTCTGTTTTTTCGTCCCGGATCGTACGTCGTGAATTGTTAAAAGGATGACAACCTAACTCGCGAGACATCAGAGGGCCCTACAATGTGTCGATATCACGTCTTGCAAGGATGCTGCGTTGTTGAAGTGGATGGGTTATCGTTAAGCCCATTGGGCCTTTTGAATGGGCCATCTCTCTAGGCTGCGACTGTGAACTGTTAACACATAAAGGAATTGTACCCTCAACATGACGGGTGTGATCATACCAGCACTAATACACCGGATCCCATCAGAACTCCGAAGTTAAGCGTGCTTGGGCGAGTGTAGTGCTAGGATGGGTGACCCCCTGGGAAGTCCTCGTGTTGCACCCCCTTTTCAATTTTCTTTGCCCTGATTAGGGTTGCCAAGATACTTTATCCACCAAATCTCTATTACCGAATCCCACGGAACATTGGGCAAGACAACTTCGCTTCACGTAGAGGCAGGTCCCGCAAACCGAGGGCGTAGGGTTCGTGACCAGGTCTCCGTCGCTCCGGTACCCATAACATTTGATTCGTAAGGAGTTGCGCGGCGCACAGCATACCGTTGCAAAGCTCTCAGAGAGCTCTACGACGGGGGCAGCAAGCTTGTTTGCTGTGCACGTTTTTGCAACCCAAAATCGAACATTTTCATCAGTTTCAGGCCACTTTTCTTCTTTTGCTCTGTTTTTCCATCCCGGATCATACGCCGTGAACTGTTAAAAGAACGACAACCTGACTCGCGTGACATCAGAGGGCCCTACAACGTGTTGATATCACGTCCTGCGAGGATGCTGCGTTGTTAAAGCGGATGGGTTACCGTTAAGCCCACTAGGCCTTTTGAATGGGCCATCTCTCTGGGCTAGGACGGTGAACCGTTAACACATATAGGAATTGGGCCCTCAACATGACGGGTGCGATCATACCAGCACTAATGTACCGGATCCCATCAGAACTCTGAAGTTAAGCGTGCTTGGGCGAGAGTAGTACTAGGATAGGTGACCCTTGGGAAGTCCTCGTGTTGTACCCCCTTTTCAATTTTTTTTGCCCTGGTTAGGGTTGCCAAGATACTTTATCTACCAAATCTCTATTACTGAATCCCACGGAACATTGGGCAAGACAACTTCGCTTCACGTAGAGGCCTGGCCCGCAAACCGAGGGCGTAGGGTTTGTGACCAGGTCTTCGTCGCTCCGGTGCCCATAAATTTTGATCCATAAGGAGTTATGCGGCACACAGCATACCGTTGCAAAGCTCTCTGAGAGCTCTACGACGGGGACTGCCAGCTTGCTCACTATGCCCATTTTTTGAGCCCAAAATCGAACGTTTTCATCAGATTCAGGCCACTTTTCTTCTTTTGCTTTGTTTTTCCGTCCCGAATCGTACGTCGTGAACAGTTAAAAGGACGACAACCTGACTCGCGGGACATCAGAGGGCCCTACAATGTGTCGATATCACGTCTTGCAAGGATGCTGCGTTGTTGAAGCGAATGGGTTGTCGTTAAGCCCATTGGGCCTTTTGAATGGGCCATCTCTCTAGGCTGCGACTGTGAACAGTTAACACATAAAAGAATTGTGCCCTCAACATGACAGGTGCGATCATACCAGCACTAATGTACCGGATCCCATCAGAACTCCGAAGTTAAGCGTGCTTGGGCGAGTGTAGTACTAGGATGGGTGACCGCCTGGGAAGTCCTCGAGTTGCACCTCCTTTTCAATTTTTTTTGACCTCGTTAGGGTTGCCAAGATACTTTATCCACCAAATCTCTATTACCAAATCCGACGGAACATTGGGCAAGACAACTTCGCTTCACGTAGAGGCTAGGCCCGCAAACCGAGGGCATAGGGTTTTTGACCAGGTCTTCGTCGCTCCGGCTCCCATAACTTTTGATCCGTAAGGAGTTATAAGGCGCACATCATACCGTTGCAAAGCTCTCTTAGAGCTCTACGACGGGGGCAGCTATATTGCTCTCTGTACCCAGTTTTTGGAGCCCTAAATTGAACTTTTTCATCAGTTTCAGGACACTTTTCTTCTTTTGCAATATTTTTTCATCTCGGATCGTACGTCGTGAACTTTTAAAAGGACGACAACAGACTCGCGGGACATCAGAGGGCTCTACAACATGTCGATATCATGTCTTGCGAGGATGCTGCGTTGTTGAATTTGATGGGTTGTCGTTTAGCCCATTGGGCCTTTTGAGTGGGCCATCTCTCTAGGCTGGGACTGTGAACCGTTAACACATATAGGAATTGTGCCCTCAACATGTCGGGTTCGATCATACCAGCACTAATCCACCGGATCCCATCAGAACTCCGAAGTTAAGCGTGCTTGGGTAAGAGTAGTACTAGGATGGGTGACCTCCAGGGAAGTCCTCGTGTTGCACCCCCTTTTCAATTTTTTTTGCCCTGGTTAGGGTTGCCAAGATACTTTATCCACCAAATCTCTATTACCGAATCCGACGGAACACTGGGCAAGACAACTTCACTTCACGTAGAGGCTGGGCCCGCAAACCGAGGGTGTAGGGTTTGTGACCAGGTCTCCGTCGCTCCGATGCCCATAACTTTTGATCCGTAGGGAGTTACGCGGCGCACAACATACCGTTGCAAAGCTCTCTGAGAGCTCTACCACGGGGGCAGCCATATTGCTCGCTGTGCCCAGTTTTTGGAGACCAAAATCAAATGTTTTCATCAGTTTCAGGCCACTTTTCTTCTTTTGCTCTGTTTTTTTGTCCCGAATTGTACGTCGTGAACTGTTAAAAAGATGACAACCTGACTCGCTGGACATCAGAGGGCCCTACAATGTGTCGATATCATGTCTTGTGATGATGCTGCATTGTTGAAGCGGATGGGTTGTCGTTAAGACCGTTGGGCCTTCTGAATGGGCCATCTCTCTAGGCTGGTACTGTGAACTGTTAACACATGTAGGAATTGTGCCCTCAACATGACGGGTGCGATCATACCAGCACTAATGCACCGGATCACATCAGAACTCCAAAGTTAAGCGTGCTTGGGCGAGAGTAGTACTAGGACGGGTGATCCCCTGGGAAGTCCTCGTGTTGCACCCCCTTTTCAAATTTTTTTCCCTGGTTAGGGTTGCCAAGATACTTTATCCACCAAATCTCTATTACCGAATCCCACGGAACATTGGGCAAGACAACATTGCTTCACGTAGAGGCTGGGCTAGCAAACTGAGGGCGTAGGGTTTGTGACCAGGTCTCCATTGCTCCGGTGCATAAAACTTTTGATCCGTATGGAGTTACGCGGCGCACAACATACCGTTGCAAAGCTCTCTGAGAGCTCTACGATGGGGGAAGCCAGCTTGCTCGCTGTGCCCATTTTTGGATCCCAAAATCGAACGTTTTCATCAATTTCAGGCCACTTTTCATCTTTTCCAATATTTTTTCGTCCAGGATCGTACGTCCTGAACTGTTAAAAGGACGACAACCTGACTCACAGAACATTAGAGGGCCCTACAATGTGTCGATATCACGTCTTGCGAGGATACTGCGTTGTTGAAGTGGATGGGTTGTCGTTAAGCCCATTGGGCCTTATGAATGGGCCATCTCTCTAGGCTGGGACTGTGAACCGTTAACACATATAGGAATTGTGCCCTCAACATGACGGGTGCGATCATACCAGCATCAATGCTCCGAATCCCATCAGAACTCGAAAGTTAAGCGTGCTTAGGCGAGCGTAGTACTAGGATGGGTGACCCCCAGGGAAGTCCTCGTGTTGCACCCCCTTTTCAATTTTTTTTGCCCTGGTTAGGGTTGCCAAGATACTTTATCCACCAAATCTCTATTACCGAATCTCACAGAACATTAGGCAAGACAACATCGCTTCACGTAGAGGCTGGGCTAGCAAACCGAGTGCGTAGGGTTTGTGACTAGGTCTCCGTCGCTCCAGTGCCCATAACTTTTGATCCGCAAGAAGTTACGCGGTGCACAGCATACCGTTGCAAAGCTCTCTGAGAGCTCTACGACGGGGGAAGCCAGCTTGCTCGCTGTGCCCATTTTTGGAGCCCAAAATCGAACGTTTTCATCAGTTTCAAGCCACTTTTCTTCATTTGCAATGTTTTTCCGTCCTGGATCGTACGTTGTGAACTGTTAAAAGGATGAAAACCTGACTCGCGGGACATCAGAGGGCCCTACAACGTGTCGATATCATGTCTTGGGAAGATGCTGCGTTGTTGAAGTGGATGGGTTGTCGTTAAGCCCATTGGGCCTTTTGAATGGGCCATCTCTCTAGGCTGGGACTGTGAACCGTTGACACATATAGGAACTGTGCCCTCAACATGATGGGCGCGATCATACCAGCACTAATGCACCGGATCCCCTCAGAACTCCGAAGTTAAGCGTGCTTGGGCGTGAGTAGTACTAGGATGGGTAACCCCCTCGGAAGTCCTCATGTTGCACCCCCTTTTTAATTTTTTTTGCCCTGGTCAGGGTTGCCAAGATACTTTATCCACCAAATCTCTATTACCGAATCCCACGGAACGTTGGGCAAGACAACATCGCTTCACGTAGAGGCTGGGCTCTTAAACCGAGGGCGTAGGGTTTGTGACCAGGTCTCCGTCGCTCCGGTGCCCATAACTTTTGATCCTTAAGGAGTTACACGGTCACAGCATACCGTTGCAAAGCTCTCTGAGAGCTCTACGACGGGGGAAGCCAGCTTGCTCGCTTTGCCTAGTTTTGGAGCCCAAAATCGAACGTTTTCATCTGTTTTAGGCAACTTTTCTTCTTTTGCAATGTTTTTCCGTCCCGGATCGTACGTCGTGAATTGTTAAAAGGACGACAACCTGACTCGTGGGACATAATAGGGCCCTACAACGTGTCGATTTCACGTCTTGCAAGGTTGCTGCGTTGTTGAAGTGGATGGGTTGTCGTTAAGCCCATTGGGCCTTTTGAATAGGCTCTCTCTCTAGGCTGGGACTGTGAACAATTAAAACATATAGGAATTGTGCCCTCAACATGACGGGTGTGATCATACCAGCACTAATGCACCGGATCCCATCAGAACTCGGAAGTTAAGCATGCTTGGGCGAGAGTAGTGCTAAGATGGGTGACCCCTTGGGAAGTCCTCGTGTTGCACCCCCTTTTCAATTTTTTTTCCCTGGTTAGGGTTGCCAAGATACTTTATCCACCAAATCTCTATTACCGAATCCCACGGAACATTGGGCAAGACAACATCGCTTCATGTAGAGGCAGGGCCCGCAAACCGAGGGCGTAGGGTTTGTAACCAGGTCACCGTCGCTCCGGTGCCCATAACTTTTAATCCGTAAGGAGATACGAGGTGCACAACATACCGTTCCAAAGCTCTCTAAGAGCTCTACGACGGGGGCAGCCAGCTTGCTCGATGTGCCCATTTTTGGAGCCCAAAAATGAACGTTTTCATCTGTTTCAGGCCACTTTTATTCTTTTGCAATGCTTTCCCGTCCCGGATCGTACGTCGTGAAATGGTAAAAGGATGACAACCTGCCTCGCGGGACATCAGAGGGCCCTACAATGTGTCGATATCACGTTTTGCAAGGATGCCGTGTTGTTGAAGTGGATTGGTTGTTGTTAAGGCCATTGGGCCTTTTGAATGGGCCATCTCTTTAGGCTGGGACTGTGAACCGTTAACACATATAAGAATTGTGCCCTCAACATGACGGGTACAATCATACCAGTACTAATGCACCGCATCCCATCAGAACTCGGAAGTTAAGCGTGCTTGGGCGAGAGTAGTACTAAGATGGGTGACCCCCTGGGAGGTCCTCGTGTTGCACCCTCTTTTCAATTTTTTTTGCCCTGGTTAGGGTTGCCAAGATACTTTATCCACCAAATCTCTATTACCAAATCCCATGGAACATTGGGCAAGAAAATAGAGGCCGTGCTCGCAAACCGAAGGCGTAGGGTTTGTGACCAGCTCTCCATTGCTCCGGTGCGCATAACTTTTGATCCGTAAGGAGTTACGCGGCGCACAACATACCGTTGCAAAGCTCTCTAAGAGCTCTACGAAGTGCGCAGCCAGCTTGCTCACTATGCCCGGAATTTGGAGCCCGAAACTCAACATTTTCATCAGTTTCAGGCCACTTTTCTTCTTTTGCTCTGTTTTTCCGTCCCGGATCGTACGTCGTTAACTGTTAAAAGGACGACAACCTGACTAGCAGAACATCAGAGGGGCCTACAACGTGTCGATATCACGTCTTGCGAGGATGTGCATTGTTGAAGCGGATGGGTTATCGTTAAGCCCATTGGGCCTTCTGAATGGGCCATCTCTCTAGGCTGGTACTATGAACCGTTAACACATATAGGAATTATGCCCAGAACATGACGGGTGCGATCATACCAGCACTAATGCACCGGATCACATCAGAACTCCGAAGTTAAGTGTGCTTAGGCGAGAGTAGAACTAGGATGGGTGACCCCCTGGGAAGTCCTCGTGTTGCACCCCCTTTTCAATTTTTTTTGCCCTGGTTAGGGTTGCTGAGATACTTTATCCACCAAATCTCTATTACCGAATCCCATGGAACATTGGGCAAGACAACCTCGCTTCACGTATAGGCTGGGCCCGCAAACCGAGGGCGTAGGGTTTGTGACCAGCTCTCCGTCGCTCCGGTGCCCATTACTTTTGATCCGTAAAGAGTTACGCTGTGCACAGCAAACCGTTGCAAAGCTCTCTGAGAGATCTACAACGGGGTCAGCCAACTTGCTTGATGTGCCCATTTTTGGAGCCCAAAATCGAACGTTTTCAACAATTTCAGTCCACTTTTCTTCTTTTGCAATGTTTTTCCGTCCCGGATCGTACGTCGTGAACTGTTAAAAGGATGACAACCTGACTCGCGGGACATCAGAGGGCCCTACAACTTGTCGATATCACGTCTTGCGAGGATGCTGCGTTGTTGAAGCAGATGGGTTGTCGTTAAGCCCATTGGGCCTTTTGAATGAACCATCTCTCTAGGCTGGGACTGTGAACCGTTAACACATAAAGGAATTGTGCCCTCAACCTGACGGGTGCGATCATACCAGCACTAATGCACCGGATCCCATAAGAACTCCGAAGTTAAGCGTGCTTGGGCGAGAGTAGTACTAGGATGGGTGACCCCCTAAGAAGTCCTCTTGTTGCACTCCCTTTTGAATTTTTTTTGCCCTGGTTAGGGTTGCTAAGATACTTTATCCACCAAATCTCTGTTACCGAATCCAACGGAACATTAGGCAAGACAACATCGCTTCACGTAGAGACTGGGCCCGAAACCGAGGACGTAGGGTTTGTGACCAGGTCTCCGTCGCTCCGGTGCCCATAACTTTTGATCCGTAAGGAGTTACGCGGCGCACAGCATACCGTTGCAAAGCTCTCTGAGAGCTCTACGATGGGGGTAGCCAGCTTGCTCGTTTTGCCCATTTTTGGACTCTGAAATCGAACGTTTTCATTAGTTTCAAGCCACTTTTCTTCTTTTGCTCTGTTTTTTCATCCCGGATCGTACGTCGTGAACTGTTATAAGGACGACAACCTGACTCGCGGGACATCTAAGGGCCCTACAACGTGTCGATATCACGTCTTGCGAGGATGCGGCGTTGTTGAAGCAGATGGGCTGTCGTTAAGCCCATTGGGCCTTTTGAATGGGCCATCTCTCTTGGCTGGGACTGTGAACCGTTAACACATATAGGAATTGTGCCCTTAACATGGCCGGTGCGATCATACCAGCACTAATGCACCGAATCACATCAGAACCCCGAAGTTAAGCGTGCTTGGGCGATAGTAGTACTAGGATGGGTGACCCACTGGGAAGTCCTTGTGTTGCACCTCCTTTTCAATTTTTTTTGCCCTGGTTAGGGTTCCCAAGAAACTTTATCTACCAAATCTCTTTTACCGAATCGCACGGAACAGTGGGCAAGACAACTTCGCTTCACTTAGTGGCTGGACCTACAAACCGAGGGCGTAGGGTTTGTGACCAGGTCTCCGTCGCTCCGGTGCCCATAACTTTTGATCCGTAAGGAGTTATGTGGCGCACATCAGACCGTTGCAAAGCTCTCTTAGAGCTCTACGACAGGTGCAGCCAGCTTGCTCGCTGTGCCCATTTTGGGGCCTAAAATTGAACGTTCTTATTAGCTTCAGGCCACTTTTCTTCTTTTGCTCTATTTTTCTGTCCTGGATCGTACGTCGTGAAATGTTAAAAGGACGATAACCTGAATCGCGGCACATCAGTGGGCCCTGCATTGTGTTTATATCACTTCTTGCGAGGATGCTGCGTTGTTGAAACAGATGGGTTGTCGTTAAGCCCATTGGGCCTTTTGAATGGGCCATCTCTCTAAGCTGGGACTGTGAACCGTTAACACATAAAGGAATTGTACCCTCAACATGACGGGTATCATCATACCAGCACTAATGCTTTGGATCCCATCAGAACTCTGAAGTTAAGCGTGCTTGGGCGAGAGTAGTACTAGGATGGGTGACCCCCTGGGAAGTCCTCGTGTTGCACCCCTTTTTCAATTTTTTTTTCCCTGGTTAGGGTTGCCAAGATACTTTATCCACGGAATCTCTATTACCGAATCCAATGGAACATTAGGCAAGACAACATCGCTTCACGTAGAGGCGGGGCCCGTAAACCGAGGGCGTAGGGTTTTTGACCAGGTCTCCGTCGTTCCAGTGCCCATAACTTTTGATCCGCAAGGAGTTACGCGGCGCACAGCATACCGTTGCAAAGCTCTCTGAGAGATCTACGATGGGGGTAAGAAGCAAGCTTGCTATGCCCATTTTTGGAGCCCAAAATCGAACTTTTTCATCAGTTTCAGGCCACTTTTCTTCTTTTGCTCTATTTTTCCGTCCCAGATCGTATGTCGTGAACTGTTAAAAGGACGACAACCTGACTCGCGGGACATCAGAGGGCCCTACAATGTTTTGATATCAAGTCTGGCGAGGATGCTACATTGTTGAAGCGGATGGGTTGTCATTTAGCCCATTGGGCCTTCTGAATGGGCCATCTCTCTAGTTGGGACTGTGAACCGTTAACACATATAGGAATTGTGCCATCAACATGACCGGTACGATCAGACCAGTACTAATGCACCGGATCACATTAGAACTCCGAAGTTAAGCGTGCTTGGGCGAGAGTAGTACTAGGATGGGTGACCCCCGGGGAAGTCCTCGTGTTGCACCCCCTTTTCAATTTTTTTTGCCTTGGTTAGGGTTGCCAAGATACTTTACCCACCAAATATCTATTACCGAATCCCACGGAACATTGGGCAAGATAACTTCAATTCACGTAGAGGCTGGACCCGCAAATCGAATGCGTAGGGGTTGTGACCAGGTCTCCGTCGCTCCGGTACCCTGAACTTTTGATCCGTTAGGAGTTACGCGGTGCACAACATACCGTTGCAAAGCTCTCTGAGAGCTCTACGACGGGGGCATCCAGCTTGCTCGCTGTGACCATTTTTGGAGCCTAAAATCGAACGTTTTCAATAGTTTCAGGCCACTTTTCTTCTTTTGCTTTGTTTTTCCCTCCCGGATCGTACATCGTGAACTGTTAAAAGGACGACAACCAGACTCGTGGGACATCAGAGGGCCCTACAATGTGTCGATATCACATCTTGCGAGGATGCAGCGTTGTTGAAGCAGATGGGTTGTCGTTAAACCCATTGGGCCTTTTGAATGGGCCATCTCTCTAGGCTGGGACTGTGAACCGTTAACACATAAAGGAATTGTGCCCTCAACATGACGGGTGCGATCATACCAGCACTAATGTACAGGATCCCATCAGAACTCTGAAGTTAAGCGTGTTTGGGTGAGAGTAGTACTAGGATGGGTCACCCACTGCGAAGTCCTCGTGTTGAACCCCCTTTTCAATTTTTTTTTCCCTGGTTAGGGTTGCCAAGATACTTTATCCACCAAATCTCTATTACCGAATCCCACGGAACATTAGGCAAGATAACATCGCTTCACGTAGAGGCTGGGCCCGTAAACCGAGGGCGTAGGGTTTGTGACCAGGTCTCCGTCACTACGGTGCCCAAAACTTTTGATAGTAAGGAGTTACGCGGCGCACAGCATACCGTTGCAAAGCTCTCTGAGTGCTCTACGATGGGGGCAGCCAGGTTGCTCGCTGTGCCCCTTTTTGGAGCCCAAAATTGAACGTTTTCATCAGTTTTAGGCAACTTTTCTTATTTTGCTCTGTTTTCCCGTCCCGGATCGGACGTCGTGAACTGTTAAAAGGACGACAACCTGACTCGCCAGACATCAGAGGGCCCTACAATGTGTCGATATCACGTCTTGCGAGGATGCTGCGTTGCTGAAGCAGATGGGTTGTCGTTAAGCCCATTGGGCCTTTTGAATGGGCAATCTCTCTAGGCTAGGACTGTGAACCGTTAACAAATATAGGAATTTTCCCCTCAATATGACGGGTGTGATCATACCAGCACTAATGCACCGGATCACATCAGAACTCCGAAGTTAAGCGTGCTTGGGCGAGAGTAGTACTAGAATGGGTGACCCCCTAGGAAGTCCTCGTGTTACACCCCTTTTTCAATTTTTTTTCCCTGGTTAGCGTTGCCAAGATACTTTATCCACCAAATCCCTATTACCGAATCCCACGGAAGATTAGGCAAGACAACATCGCTTCACGTATAGGCTGGGCCCGCAAACCGAGGTCGTAGAGTTTGTCACTAGGTCTTCGTCACTCCGGTGCCCATAACTTTTGATCCGTAAGGAGTTACACGGTGCACAACATACTGTTGCAAAGCTCTCTAAGAGATCTACGACAGGGGCTGCCAGCTTGCTCGCTTTGTCCATTTTTGGAGCCCAAAATCGAACGTTTTCATCATTTTCAGGCCACTTTTCTTCTTTTGCTCTGTTTTTCTGTCCCGGATCGTTTGTCGTGAACTATTAAAAGGACGACAATCTGACTCGTGGGACATCAGAGGGCCCTACAACGTGTCGATATCACGTCTTGCGACGATGCTGCGTTGTTGAAGCAGATGGGTTGTCGTTAAGCCCATTGGGCCTTTTGAATGGGTCATCTCTCTAGGATGGGACTGTGAACTGTTAACATATAAAGGAATTGTGCCCTCAACATGAAGGGTGTGATCATACCAGCACTAATGCACCGGATCCCATCAGAACTCTGAAGTTAAGCGTGCTTGGGCGAGAGTAGTACTAGGATGGGTGACCCTTTGGGAAGTCCTCGTGTTGCAGCCCCTTTTCAATTTTTTTTGCCCAGGTTAGGGTTGCCAAGATACTTTATCCACCCAATATCTATTACCGAATCCCACGGAACATTAGGCAAGACAACATCGCTTCACGTAGAGGTTGGCCGCGTAAACCGAGGGCGTAGGGTTTATGACCAGGTCTCCGTCGCTCCGGTGCCCATAACTTTTGATCCGTAAGGAGTTACGCAGCACACAACAAACTATTGCAAAGCTCTCTGAGAGCTCTACGACAGGGGCAGCCAGCTTGCTCGCTTTGCTTGTTTTTAGAGCCCAAAATCAAATGTTTTCATAAGTTTCAGACCACTTTTCTTCTTTTGCTCTGTTTTTCCACCCCGGATCGTACGCCGTGAACTGTTAAAAGGACGACAACCTGACTCGCGGGACATCAGAGGGCCCTACAACGTGTCGATATCACGTATTGCGTGGATGCTGCGTTGTTGAAGCGGATGGGTTGTCGTTAAGCCCATTGGGCCTTTTGAAAGGGGCATCTCTCTAGGCTGGGACTGTGAACCGTTAACACATATAGGAATTGTCCCCTGAACATGACGGGTGCGATCATACTAGCACTAATGCAATGGATCCCATCAGAACTCGGAAGTTAATCGTGCTTGGGTGAGAGTAGTACTAGGATTGGTGACCCCCTAGGAAGTCCTCATGTTGCACCCCCTTTTCAATTTTTTTTGCCATGGTTAGGGTTGCCAAGATACTTTATCCATCAAATCTCTATTACTGAATCCCACGGAACATTGGGCACGACAACCTCGCTTCACGTAGAGGCTGGACCCGCAAATCGAGGGCGTAGGGTTTGTGAGCAGGTCTCCGTCGCTCCGGTGCCCATAATTTTTGATCCGTAAGGAGTTACGCGGCGCACAGCATATCGTTGCAAAGCTTTCTAAGAGCTCTACGACGGGGGCAGCCAGCTTGCTCGTTGTGCCCATTTTTTGAGCCAAAAATCGAACATTTTCATTAGTTTCAGGCCACTTTTCTTCTTTTGCTCTGTTTTTCCATCCCGGATCGTACGTCGTGAACTGTTAAATGGACGAAAACCTGACTCCCAGGACATCAGAGGGCCCTATAACGTGTCAATATCATGTCTTGCGAGGATGCTGCGTTGTTGAAGCAGATAGGTAGTCGTTAAGCCCATTGGGTCTTTTGAATGGGCCATCTATCTAGACTGGGACTGTGAACCGTTAACACATAAAGGAATTGTGCCCTCAACATGACGGGTGCGATCATACCAGCACTAATGCACCGGATCCCATTAGAACTCCGAAGTTAAGCGTGCTTGGGCGAGAGTAGTTCTAGGATGGGTGACCCCCTAGGAAGTCCTCGTGTTGCACCCCCTTTTCAATATTTATTGCCCTGGTTAGGGTTGCCAAGATACTTTATCCACCAAATCTCTATTACCGATTCCCACGGAACATTGGGAAAGACAACATCCCTTCAGGTAGAGGCTGGGCCCGCAAACTGAGGGCGTAGGGTTTGTGACTAGGTCTCCATCGCTCCAGTGCCCATAACTTTTGATCCGTAAGGAATTATGCGGTGCACAGCATATCGTTATAAAGCTCTCTGAGAGCTCTACGACGGGGGTAGCCAGCTTGCTCGCTGTGCCCGTTTTTGGAGCCCAAAATCTAACGTTTTAATCAGTTTCAGGCTACTTTTCTTCTTTTGCTCTATTTTTCTACCCCGGATCGTACGTCCTGAACTGTTAAAAGGATGACAACCTGACTCGCGGGACATCAGAGGGCCCTACAACGTGTCGATATCACGTCTTGCGAGGATGCTGCGTTGTTGAAGCGGATGGGTTGTCGTTAAGCCCATTGGGCCTTTTGGATGGGCCATCTCTCTAGGCTGGGACTGTGAACCGTTAACACATATAGGAATTATCCCCTCAACATGACGGGTGCGATCATACCTGCACTAATGCACCGGATCACATCAGAACTCTGAAGTTAAGCGTGCTTGGGCAAGAGTAGTACTAGGATGGGTGACCCCTTGGGGAGTCCTCGTGTTGCACCCCCTTTTCAATTTTTTTTGCCATGGTTAGGGTTGCCAAGATACTTTATCCACAAAATCTCCATTACCGAATCCCACGGAACATTGGGCAAGACAACTTCGTTTCACGTATAGGCTGGGCCTGCAAACCGAGGGCATAGGGTTTGTGACCAGGTCTCCGTCGCTCCGGTGCCCATAACTTTTGATCCGTAAGAGGGCCCTACAACCTGTCGATATCACGTCTTGCGAGGATGCTGTGTTGTTGAAGTAGATGGGTTGTCAATAAGCCCATTGGGCCTTTTGAATGGGCCATCTCTCAAGTCTGAGTATCACGCCCCAACCCGGCCTATAAAGGTTAGACTAGGGTGTGATCTAAGCATTCAAGTCCTTTCAAGTACTTAGTCATTCAAGGAGGTTTAGCACTTAACGTTTTGCCCTAGACTCCATAATTTTTCTGAAAAACTGGCAGCATAACGGCTGTAATTAGGCTCTTTGGTTTGACCTAGTTCTCTAAACACCTCAAAATTTACCATCTCAATTCCATTTCCAGCCAAGATTACTATTTTACCATCAATTGAATTGCCTATTGGTTATTTCGACGTCCCGTTTGTTTTATAACCTAGCATGATACTATGTCTCGTTTGTTTATTTGACCTCGTTTCAAAATATACCTTTTTAAGATTGGATAAATTCATTGACTTAGTTCTTAGCTAAAGCATCATGACCTAAGATAGATACTAGCGGTAATAAGAGCAAAACGATCATAGTAGTGTTATGTCTAGCATCGATCTACTTAATATAAGTACAAACCAAAATTAGACCCCAAATTACAACGGGGGTCTTTTACATCACAACATCAAGCAACATAAAATGAAATAGTTTTCAAGTAACACAATGATCACAAGCAGCCATAATCAAGCAAAGCAAACAAGACAGGTAATCACTCCAAGAGTTCATCATTAGGCACATTGTCCTCGGGTTCCTGTACCTGTTCTTCTTTACCTGAGATGATAAAAGAGGGTGAGTCCTTATGAACTCAGCGAGGGGGAACAAGAAATAAGTTTGAAACTCATTTTCCGGTTCAACTTATGAAAATCCCTTTTTCAAACATGAATATAACATAAATATAAGTACAGAACAGGAATACCGGTCTTTCTTTCCCGAGGTTCTCTAGGAACCAAGCGAGAGTACTTATACACATATTAAAAAGGATACAGTGAGCTTTTGCTCTCAGATCAGTTCCAGGATCAGTTGTTGCGGCCGACTTCAAATCATTCCCCAAACACGCCAGGTGGGTATACTCCGGATGTACCCCAAAATCCTACGACCCAACTCTCCGAGGAAGTCTAGCCCCCAAACAAGAGAGGGAATGGGACCATGGTAGTCACGGGTGCACCGGCAAGCCCGATGCCGCCCGGTGTGCGTGATTGCTACCATGCCAACAGGAAATGTTGCAACCTTGTATGCAATGCACATTCATGACAGGAAATATATCACAGTAGGAGGACAACAAAGTAGGTTGCCTCCAGACAGTCATAAGATTGCACATTGACAGATAAACAAGCAGGGCACGATAAGACAAGAAATTTCACTTGAAAGGCATATAGAGTTATATGAAAATTAAACGGGCAGCCACGTAACACATGTAAAACAGGCCATATAACTCATTAAGAAGTCCACGTGATCAAGTTATAAGATTATTCAACATGCAATTATATCCTCATGGGTTCGGATGCAAGGAAAGCTTATTTGTTAACATGCAATGGTCAAAATCCCATTAAAAGTTATAAGACAATTAAGGGCAGCCCACTAAGCATATAATTCCACACAATATCCAAATGATCAACACTTAGCAAGACTACCTAGTCATTAGGGTTTCCGTTTCATGCTTAATCGTGTGATTAAAACCCTAAGTCCACTCAAGATCATTCTCAAGTCATGCATCATTTAATTAAACATCCTCAAGTGCTCAAAACAGTCCACATAACATCCCAACACCACATTTCCACACAATTAGGACCCCAAGAGAGGCTACAACAATTTTCCAAGCATGTAGCTAAATGAAACCTTTACTGCAATAGGCTGTTTTCTCACAATCAATAGGATAATCAAAAAATCTCCAAATTCAGTGAATAAGATGTCAAATTAAATCTTAAGTTAACTAAAATCAGAAACAAACCTTGCATCAATTGGAGTTCAGAATCGTTAGTTATAGCCGAAACAGTGACGTAGCACAAAACTGTCCAGATTTGCACACATTTCCATAATTGACATTTTTGAGGTCCTTAGGGTCAGTTTTAGCCTTGGTCCATTTCTGACAAAATTGTCCAGAACCGAAAAATCTAGCCACATACCAAATTTCATGCATTTTGGACATCATTTACTAAGTCAAATATGGTTATTTCCACAAGGTCAGTGCATCTGCCAAAACCTGCTTCATTTTTCCAGATTTCCAGATTTGGTCACATTTTAAAGATTTGCCATTTTGAGGACCTTAGAGTCAAAATTAGCTTCGGCCTAGTTCTGGGAAAAATGTTCAAACTGTCCAAACTAGTCACCTACCAATTTTCAAGCATTTTCAACATCATTTGCCTAGCTAAACTTACCTCGAACAGACTGGTCAGAGAGCTGTCAACAATTTCGACTTCACCTAGCATCAATTTCAAGCTAAGATCTTGCCATGCATGGTTGTTTAAGCTTATGAACGACCATATAGCTCAAGTACATAAGCAAATACACACATTTATGAGCATGCATGTGAATTTTTGAAGAGTTTTCAAAAGGTTTTAACCCTCACCTTAGCAATCAACCAAAAGATGCTCAAAACCCTTGTTGAAGCTCAAATCTTCTCCTTTCCCTTGCTTAGCTGAAATCCCCACTAGTTTTTCTCTATTTTTCCTAGCTTAATGATCAATCTCTTAGCACATGCATGAGGTTAAAACATGAAGAAAAGAAATGGATGTCAAGAAGCTCACCTAGGCCAATTAGAAGTCTTCAAAGCACATGCATGAGAATTTTTGAACTCTAGCTAGCTTGCTTCGACTTTCTTGATGGTTGCTTGACTTGATTAACTATGTTGTGAGGAAGGGAAGCTATGGAGGTAGTAATGTGCAGCTAGGGCCGAGAGAGAGAGAGAAATGAGAGGGAATTGAGAGAAATGAAAGAGAAATGAATGTTTGAGCACTTGGTCGGCTATTGGCCTTGCAAAATTCTGATTTTTGTGTTGTCTTTGGTGTGTTGTTTGAATTGTTAGTGGAAAATGGTGATGTGGCCGAGATGGTGGCTTAGTGTTTAGCAAAGTGTGGCTTTGATGCAAGCAAAAGGTATGACAATGTGAAGACTTGTCTCAAGCATGCATGAATAAATTATGTTGCTCAAATTTTTTGCTCAAGAACATGGTATGGCCGACCAAAGGGCTTGCAATTGCTGAAAATTCAGATTCTATTTAATGCATTTTAGATTATAATAAGGGTGAAATTTGAGGTGCATTGGTTTTGGGTGAGAATAAAGAATAAAGAATGTTTAGTGTTTGGTGCTATTTCGTCTTCTAGTGAGTTGAATTAGGATTATTATATTGATAGTGGATTTTATAGGGTTGTTTAATAGTCTAGTGCTCCGTGTAAGATGCTTTCTTGATTAGCGTGAAGGCACGTTTTCCTAGGTCTATGGCACGTACTATGAGGAAGGACACGAACTACGAGACAAACAAATGTTTTTTTTTTCAAGTAAATGCACGCAACCCTAAATGAATGCACGTAATTCAATGTATGGCACATAAAATGAACACAATTCTTAAACCTAGGTTTCGCACACAAATCGGGGTCGGACCTCACACTGAGACTGTGAACCGTTAACACATATAGGAATTGTGCCCTCAACATGACGGTTGCGATCATACCAGTACTAATGCACCGCATCCCATCAGAACTCAGAAGTTAAGCGTGCTTTGGCGAGAGTAGTACTAGGATGGGTGACCCCCTGGGAAGTCCTCGTGTTGCACCCCTTTTTCAATTTTTTTTGCCCTGGTTAGGGTTGCCAAGATACTTTATCCACCAAATCTCTATTACCGAATCCCACGAAACATTGGGCAAGACAACATCGCTTCACGTAGAGACTGGGCTCGCAAACCGAGGGCGTAGGGTTTATGACCAGGTCTCCGTCGTTCCGGTGCCCATAACTTTTGATCCGTAAGGAGTTACGCGGCACACAGCATATCGTTGCAAAGCTCTCTGAGAGCTCTACGATGGGGGAAGCCAGCTTGCTCGCTGTGCCCAATTTTGGAGCCCAAAATCGAACGTTTTCATCAATTTCAGGCCACTTTTCTTCTTTTGCTCTGTTTTTCCGTCACGGATCGTACGTCGTGAACTGTTAAAAGGACGACAACCTGACTCGCGGGACATCAGAGGGCCCTACAACGTGTCAATATCACGTCTTGTGAGGATGCTACGTTGTTAAAGCGGATGGGTTGTCGTTAAGCCCATTGGGCCTTTTGAATGGGCCATCTCTCTAGGCTGGGATTGTGAACCGTTAACACATGAAGGAATTGTGCCCCCAACATGACGGGTGCGATCATACCAGCACTAATGAACCAGATCACATCTGAACTACGAAGTTAAGCGTGCTTGGGCGAGAATAGTACTAGGATGGGTGACCCCCTGGGAAGTCCTCGTGTTGCACCCCCTTTTCAATTTTTTTTGCCCTGGTTAAGGTTGCCAAGATACTTTATCCATCAAATCTCTATTACCGAATCGCACGGAACATTGGGCAAGACAACTTCGCTTCACGTAGAGGCTGGGCCCACAAACCGAGGGCGTAGGGTTTGTGACCATGTCTTCGTCGCTCCGGTGCCCATAACTTTTGATCGGTAAGGAGTTACGCTGCGCACAGCATACCGTTGCAAAGCTCTCGGAGAGCTCTACGACGGGGGCAGCCATATTGCTCACTGTGCCCAGTTTTTGGAGCCCAAAATCGAACATTTTCATTAGTTTCAGGCCACTTTTCTTCTTTTGCTCTGTTTTTCCGTCCCAGATCGTACGTCGTGGAATGTTAAAAGGACGACAACCTGACTCGCGGGACATCAGAGGGCCCTACAACGTGTCGATATCACGTCTTGCGAGGATGCTGCATTGTTGAAGCGGATGGGTTGTCGTTAAGACCGTTGGGCCTTCTGACTGGGCCATCTTTTAGGCTGGGACTGTGAACCGTTAACACATATAGGAATTGTACCCTCAACATGACGGGTGCGATCATACTAGGACTAATTCACCGGATCACATCAGAACTCTGAAGTTAAGCGTGCTTGGGCGAGAGTAGTACTAGGATGGGTGACCCCCTGGGACGTCCTCGTGTTGTACCCCCCTTTCAATTTTTTTTGCCCAGGTTTGGGTTGCCAAGATACTTTATCCACCAAATCTCTATTACCGAATCCCACGGATCATTGGACAAGACCACTACGCTTCACGTCTAGGCTGTGCCGCAAACCAAGGGTGTAGGGTTTGTGACCAGGTCTCCGACGCTCCGGTACCCATAACTTTTGATCCGTAAGGAGTTACGCGGTGCACAGCATACCGTTGTAAAGCTCTCTGAGAGCTCTACGAGAGGGGCAGCCAACTTGCTCGCTGTGCCCATTTTTGGAGGCCAAAATCGAACGTTTTCATCAGTTTTAGGACACTTTTTGTCTTTTTCAATGTTTTTCCGTCCCGGACCGTACGTCGTGAACTGTTAAAAGGACGAAAACCTGACTCGCGGGACATCAGAGGGCCCTATAACGTGTCGATTTCACGTCTTGCGAGGATGCTGCGTTGTTGAAGTGGATGGTTTATCGTTAAGTCCATTGGGCCTTTTGAATGGGCCATCTCTCTAGGCTGGGATTGTGAACCGTTAACACATGTAGGAATTGTGCCGTCAACAAGACGGGTGCGATCATACCAGCACTAATGCACCAGATCACATCAGAACTACGAAGTTAAGCGTGCTTGGGCGAAAGTAGTACTAGGATGGGTGACCCCCTGCGAAGTCCTCGTGTTGCACCCCCTTTTCAATTTTTTTGGCGCTGGTTAGGGTTCCCAAGATACTTTATCCACCAAATCTCTATTACCGAATCCCACGGAACATTGTGCAAGACAACTTCACTTCATGTAGAGGCTGGGCCCGTAAACCGAGGGCGTAGGGTTTGTGACCAGGTCTCCGTCGCTCCGGTGCCCATAACTTTTGATCCGTAAGGAGTTACGCGGCGCACAATGTCACGCCCCGACCCGACCCCGCAAAAGGCCAAGCCCAGACCCGACACACGGACGGAGTCTCCTCTGTACCGCGGACGATCCAAAAACCCTAAAAACAATATAATTCTTGCGAAAGCCATATAATAGTAATCAAAACAAGCCAACCTTCCATAAAACATACATTTATTATTATCCAACTTTCCAAACCAAAAATGCCATGCATACTACACAGGTATTTATGCCACTAAACCATTAGCTACTAGCATGCATTTCTTCACTAGTTATCCGAGTATAAGTTTACAATTTTACAAACTTTAATCCATTAAAACATAGGACCATTAAAGGTCTCAAAATAGGAAATACATACAAGGCTACAAGCCTCAGAATTAAGCGACCTTCACGCAATATACATAACAAGCAAGGTTCGCACAAAAACTGGTAACCAACCACCAGCCAAAGCAGAGAAGTGCTATCACGGAAACACCTCCACCTGCTCCTCCTCCTCAATTACCTCGAGAGGGTCTGCTTCAACTACTCCTGTAAAAACATATTATAGAGAGGAATGAGCAAAAACTATTGCTCAGCGAGGGCAATTGGTCTCAAGGACGGAGATGAGAGGAGTATGCAATGCAATTAGCCAAGCAATACATACAAATCATATAAAGATACAACCAAAGCCAACAATAAAGCAAGGCAAGTATTTAAAGCTGCAAACACTCATTCAAAGGATACGATACTCTTTTCACGAGCAACTTTCAAACACGAATTCGATGACGACGCGCTGGCCCAAACCACCTTATAACACCAGTTTGGAATACCCCGGAAGTATCCATCAACCTACGACCCAAATCTCCCTGGGAGGCAACCCAAGCGAGAAAGGGAATAGCAGCGGAGCTAGAGCAACCAACACTGGCAACCCAAGGCTACCCAGAGAGGCCCATCACTCACGCGCGAGACACTATGCAATGCAAGACTCGATACAAGACGATAAACAAGCGATAAACAAGCGATAAAGCCACACGTGGGAGAATAACAAAGTAGGTTACTCTCGCACGCAATAGCAGCAATTTGATAAGCAATTCAATCCAAAACAACTCAAACAAGTATTTCAAGTAATTCTAAGCATTCTATAAGCATAAAGACAAGAAAACACACAAAAACACCAATCGGCCCCAACTATCAAAATGCTACCATTTCCAAACGAGCTACGAGTTCTGGAAACCGACTTCGCCAACCCTCCTAGGTCACCATAAGGCACGTCTAAAGACCCCGAAACCTTACTTTACCCTAGAACTCGCGCAAAGCCCCGATTTCCCCCTTTCTCGTTTGAACTACAACTATATCAACCAAACACCCAACCAACGCCATAATCGCACCAAAAGTGCTTCCATGGCCTCCCGAAGCAATGCCAACACGCAAAACGAGAAAACGCAAAAGTCGACCTAAACGACCCCGACTTTCCCAAAGGCTTAATTCTCGTTTTTTCCACTACGTAACCCAAACAAACTACACATTTTAGCATTCTAGCATACCTAGCACGTTTCTATATCAACGGAAAGCATAACAGCGCAACTTCAACGTTTCAAGGTTTTACTATTCATAAAACACTATTCATTTCACAATTCAAGTTGCAATCACAACATTTAACCGCAGAAAATGTTACAAAGCTATAAATACATGTTCTACAAATGCCAAGGAACATTCTAGAAGCATCAAATCGACTTAAATAATGATCTACGGATAAATCTAAAAATTGACAAAGTTAACATACACAACGTATAAATGCGCAAATAACATGCTTCCCTCACCTTAGGTACTCCTAGTCGCTAGGAAAACAACGTTGGTCACCTCGGAAATCACCCCGCACGAGCTCACGCGAAGATTGATCGTTTGGAAGGTGAAAGGTTTTTTTTTTTTCTTCAATGGAGCTCACGGCCTGCTGCTCAATTTTGCTGCTGTTTTCTTTTTATTTTGCTTAGTTATTTTAGCTTATAAGTGTTAAATTGGCAAAGAAGTCAAAGGTCCAAGGTCAACAACTTAAAACTTGGTCAAAGAGCCCTATTTTGTGCGTTTTAAAGCCATTTCAGCTAAGGTAAGTTCAATTAAAGCTAGCAACATTTAAAATATAAAATTTAAGTCATCTAAATACTAGTTTCACTGTTTACTGAGGACTAGAAATTGTTATCTAGCTATCCCTCCTTAAATGCAATGCACGTTGCGTCGGCAAGAATGTAACAATTAATTCACAAAGAATTTAAGGAAAGAAAAATTTCAAACTAATAAACAAAGAAAATTCACATTCCGGGCTCGGGTATTACACCCTCTCCCCCTTAAAACAATTGCGCCCACGCAATTCTTACCTGGTCAACAAACAACTCCGGATACTGATCCCGAACTTGGTCCTCTCTTTCCCAAGTCGCTTCCTCAAACCCATGATGATTCCACAGAACCTTCACTAACGGAATACTCTTCTTGCGAAGCTCCTGAACTTTTCGATCCACAATTCGAATCAGTTTCTCTTCATAAGACAACTTCTCTTCAATCTGCAAAGGCTCTGGTTCAAGTACATATGAAGGGTCTGGATGATATTTCTTCAGCATAGACACGTGGAACACATCGTGCAGTCTCGACAAGCTCGGAGGCAAAGCTAACCGATAAGCCAAAGGACCTACCCTTTCGGTGATCTCATACGGACCCACATACCTGGGACTAAGCTTCCCGCTCTTACCGTGCCGAATCAATCCCTTCCGTGGAGAAATCTTAAGAAACACCCAATCTCCCAAATCAAACTCAAGATCCTGACGGTGCTTATCTGCATAACTCTTCTGACGACTCTGAGCTGTAAGCATACGCTGGCGAATAAGGTGAACATTATCTACCATCTTAATCATCTCAGGTAACACAGTCGGATCAACTGTTCTCATCTCTCCAACCTCTTCCCAATATAACGGGGATCTGCATTTCCGACCATACAACGCCTCGTAGGGAGCCATACCTATAGTAGATTGATAACTATTGTTGTAGGCGAACTCCGCTAAAGGCAAAAACTTCTCCCAATTCTTCCCAAAGTCAAGCACACATGCCCGAAGCATGTCTTCCAAGATCCTGATGGTTCTCTCAGACTGGCCATCAGTTTGCGGATGATATGCAGTACTGAAGCTCAACTTAGTTCCCATAGCCTCTTGCAACTTCTGCCAAAAACGAGATCTGAATCTGGGATCCCTATCTGACACTATACTCTGTGGCACACCATGCAATCTCACAATATTAGCAACATAAAGTTCAGCTAACTTATCAAGGCTATCCTGTTTGTTCACGGAAATAAAATGCGTAACTTTAGTCAAGCGGTCCACAACAACCCAAACAGAATCACATCCTCTCGGAGATCTAGGAAGATCGGTCACAAGGTCCATTGTTATATGTACCCACTTCCATTGCGGAATCGACAACGGCTGTAGAAGTCCGGCTGGCCTCTGATGCTCAACTTTAACCCTCTGACAAGTCAAACACCTGGATACATACCCAGCAATCTCCCTCTTCATATTGTTCCACCAGAAGTGTTGCTTCAAATCTCTATACATTTTTGTACTGCCCGGGTGAATCGTGTACCTCGAATTATGTGCCTCGGACAGGATCTCATTCTTTAAAGTCGGATCACCAGGAACACATACTCTGTCCCTGAATCTGAAGATGCCATCTGCATGTAATTTAAACTCCGACTCTCCCCCTTTTGACTTTTCTTGGATCTTCAAGATGTGAGGATCAGTCTTCTGAGCCTCTTTGATCTGTGCTAGCAACCCTGACTGAATCTGTAAACTAGCAAATCGAATCCCTACCTCAGTAGCTTCTGGTTTCCATGAACAAATTTCTTCCAAAGTCTCCCAGTCCTTGATAATCAAGCTTGCAACAGTAGCCTTTCGGCTCAAAGCATCAGCAACAACATTTGCCTTACCTGGCACATAGTTAATAGAACAGTTATAACCACCCAATAACTCTAGCCATCTCCGCTGCCTCATATTTAGATCCTTCTGTGAAAACAAATACTTGAGACTCTTGTGGTCAGTAAATATTTCAAATCTGCAACCCCACAAGTAGTGACGCCACTTCTTCAAAGCAAACACAACTGCAGCTAACTCAAGATCATGTGTAGGGTAATTGACTTCATAAGGTTTCAACTTCCTGGAAGCATAAGCAATCACCTTACCATTCTGCATTAAAACACAGCCCAATCCTTCTTTAGATGCATCGCTGTAGACAACGAAGTTCTCTGTTCCCTCAGGTAAAGCTAGTATAGGAGCTGTAGTTAGTCTCTTCTTCAATTCTTGGAAACTGGTCTCACATTTGGCATCCCAGTTGTAAGCAACTTTCTTCCGAGTCAACTGGCTCAAAGGTCCAGAAATTTTAGAAAAGTCTTTAACAAATCTCCGGTAGTAACCTGCCAATCCAAGAAAACTCCGAATCTCTGACACCGTCTCAGGTCTCTTCCAAGATGAAACAACTTCAATCTTAGCTGGGTCCACTGAAATTCCTCGATCTGAAATAATATGGCCTAGAAAAGATATATGATTCAACCAGAACTCACACTTGCTGAATTTAGCAAAAAGCTTGTTTTCCTGCAAAGTCTGAAGCACAATCCTCAAGTGTTGCTCATGTTCAGCCTCGTTCTTCGAATACACTAAAATGTCGTCAATGAAGATCACGACAAACTGATCAAGGTAAGGCCGAAAAACCCTCTGCATCAAGTCCATGAATGCGGCTGGTGCATTCGTCAATCCAAACGGCAAAACAACAAACTCATAGTGGCCATATCTAGTCCTGAATGCCGTCTTCGGTATATCGTCACTCCGAATTCTAAGTTGATAGTAACCCTGCCTCAAGTCAAATTTGGAGTAAACACTCGCACCCTGCAACTGGTCAAACAATTCTTCAATCAACGGCAAGGGGTATTTATTCTTAATCGTGACTTGATTAAGTCCCCTGTAATCAATGCATAACCGTAGCGTGCCATCTTTCTTTCTCACAAACAACATAGGCACACCCCATGGTGAAGAACTAGGTTGTATAAACCCTTTCTCAAACAAGTTTTGAAGCTGAATTTTTAACTCCTGAAGTTCAGCCGATGCCATTCTATAAGGACTCCTAGAAATTGGTGCAGTGCTTGGCACAAGATCAATCACAAACTCAATCTCCCTATCCGGTGGTAAACCCGGTAATTCCTCGGGAAATACACCAGGGAAGTCTCTAACAATCGGAACTTCATTCAAACTCAACTTATCAGCAGGCTGATTGATCAAATAAGCTAAGTAAGCTTCACAACCCCTATTCAACAACTTAGAAGTCTTGATCGCTGATAAAAGTGGAATGCGGGCAGCCCTGCAGTTCCCAACAATCTCTAGTACCGGTAGGTCAGGAACCTTAAGATAAACGACCTTTGTTCTACAATCCAACTGAGCATAATACTTTCCCAACCAGTCCATTCCCAAAATGATTTCAAAGTCACGGAATGGTAATATAATTAAATCAACAGGAAATTTACGGTTCTCAATACATATATCACAAGATTTGCAAATAGACTCAGTAACAAATTTTGCACCCAAAGGAGTACTAACTTCAACTTCATGAGGCAATTTATCAATGCAAACATTCACAGATCGTGCACATGCAGGAGTTATAAACGAATGTGTAGCTCTAGGATCAATCAAAACTTTAACTGGCTGAGTATTGAGAAGAAAGGTACCTTCCACTATAGCTGTATTATCGGGCAGCTCCTCTGCATCCAGTGCAAAAACTCTAGCCTGAACTCTCTGTGCTGGTCGTGCACCTGCAGCCCTATTCTGAACACCTTGGCCTCCACCACGGCCCTGAACATTATTATACTTAGGGCAATCTCTCAACCTATGGTCATCACCGCCACAACCCGTACATTTACCACTCTTCCTCCAGCAGTTAGCCTCAATATGCCCTGGTCGATTACAATAATTACACTGCTGATTTTGCCTAACCGCAGTGTTTCCTGTAGGTGCTGGGGCTCTGGCAGGGGTAGGAACTGTACCTCCCTGCTGGGGTCTAGTCACAGCTGGCCTAGCCTGAATCTGCTGCTGTGGCTGATACGGACGCTGCTGAGGACCCTGTACAGAAGCCTGAAACTGCCTTGGCTGACTTGGCTGCTCTGGCCCAAAAACTGCTTCTTACTCGGCTGATTGCTCTTAGCTAACATCTCAGCCTTCCATTTCTCAAACTTCGAGGCTGCCTGAAATGCCTCGGGAAAAGTAGTGTAGGTCTGCCCAGTCAAATGCAACTGTATGTCCATTCTCAGCCCACGGACAAACCTATGAATCATCCTCCTAGCCGGCCGTACCAACTCGGGCATATACCTCGACAGGCTAACAAACCTAGCCTCATATTGTGCAACAGTCATATTTCCCTGCTTCAGGGCCACAAACTCATCTTCCCGTCTTTCCATTGCCATCTCGGGAATATATTTGTCCCGGAACTCACTTACAAAATCATCCCATAAATGTGGAACATCCTCACAATCCCACCTCAACCTAACAGTATTCCACCACTGCTCTGCATCACCCTCAAATAAGAATGACGCATAGTCTATTCTTGCCTCATCAGTATACCTCAAAGCGGTGAAAATTTTCTCGACACGATTAATCCATCTCTCGGCCGCCTCATCATTAGGCTCTCCGAAGAACTTTCCCGGCTCGTGCCTCAGAAATTTCTCTAGCTGGTTATTCTAAACTCTATACCCCTGTCCACCAGGATTAGCTTGATTACCCTGGGGATTAATCTGGTCCTGCCTCTGCACATGTAGTACCTGTGTGATCCGGTCTACTGCAGTAGTCATGGTAGCCATAAACTGCTCAGGCAACGGCTGTTGACCCTGTTCTGCTGCCTCTTCATCCGATACTATACCTTGAGTACCACGACGTGGCGGCATAGTAGCAACTCACAATAGCTGGCAACATTTAAAAGCAGTTTATAGACAGAAATATAGCACATAAGATTAGATAACACTCAAGTTAATAGCAATCCAATATTCTATCACACAATTCACATAAGACTAGTTCAACTTGCCAAACTATTTCACTTAAACACATAAACATTCCAAGTTCACAAAGTCATGCTATAACATTTTCTTTTCACTTAGCAATCACACATAAACACTTTAGCATTTTAGACCTTTACCCCACAGACCGAGAATCATATCCCGGCTCATGCAAAACTATCATGCTCTGATACCACCTAAAGATGTCACGCCCCGACCCGACCCCGCAAAAGGCCAAGCCCAGACCCGACACACGGACGGAGTCTCCTCTGTACCACGGACGATCCGAAAACCCTAAAAACAATATAATACTTGCGAAAGCCATATAATAGTAATCAAAACAAGCCAACCTTCCATAAAACATACATTTCTTATTATCCAACTTTCCAAACCAAAAATGCCATGCATACTACACAGGTATTTATGCCACTAAACCATTAGCTACTAGCATGCATTTCTTCACTAGTTATCCGAGTATAAGTTTACAATTTTACAAACTTTAATCCATTACAACATAGGACCATTAAAGGTCTCAAAATAGGAAATACATACAGGGCTACAAGCCTCAGAATTAAGCGACCTTCACGCAATATACATAACAAGCAAGGTTCGCACAAAAACTGGTAACCAACCACCAGCCAAAGCAGAGAAGTGCTATCACGGAAACACCTCCACCTGCTCCTCCTCCTCAATTACCTCGAGAGGGGCTGCTTCAACTACTCCTATAAAAACATATTGTGGAGAGGAATGAGCAAAAACTATTGCTCAGCGAGGGCAATTGGTCTCAAGGACGGAGATGAGAGGAGTATGCAATGCAATTAGCCAAGCAATACATACAAATCATATAAAGATACAACCAAAGCCAACAATAAAGCAAGGCAAGTATTTAAAGCTGCAAACACTCATTCAAAGGATACGATACTCTTTTCACGAGCAACTTTCAAACACGAATTCGATGACGACGCGCCGGCCCAAACCACCTTATAACACCAGTTTGGAATACCCCGGAAGTATCCATCAACCTACGATCCAAATCTCCCTGGGAGGCAACCCAAGCGAGAAAGGGAATAGCAGCGGAGCTAGAGCAACCAACACTGGCAACCCAAGGCTACCCAGAGAGGCCCATCACTCACGCGCGAGACACTATGCAATGCAAGACTCGATACAAGACGATAAACAAGCGATAAACAAGCGATAAAGCCACACGTGGGAGAATAACAAAGTAGGTTACTCTCGCACGCAATAGCAGCAATTTGATAAGCAATTCAATCCAAAACAACTCAAACAAGTATTTCAAGTAATTCTAAGCATTCTATAAGCATAAAGACAAGAAAACACACAAAAACACCAATCGGCCCCAACTATCAAAATGCTACCATTTCCAAACGAGCTACGAGTTCTGGAAACCGACTTCGCCAACCCTCCTAGGTCACCATAAGGCACATCTAAAGACCCCGAAACCTTACTTTACCCTAGAACTCGCGCAAAGCCCCGATTTCTCCCTTTCTCGTTTGAACTACAACTATAACAACCAAACACCCAACCAACGTCATAATCGCACCAAAAGTGCTTCCATGGCCTCCCGAA
The DNA here is from genome assembly GCA_037974665.1 of Ehretia macrophylla. Lineage (NCBI taxonomy): Eukaryota > Viridiplantae > Streptophyta > Magnoliopsida > Boraginales > Ehretiaceae > Ehretia > Ehretia macrophylla. The sequence goes on along the minus strand of CM075765.1, from coordinate 82,245,940 downwards.
GCAATGCCAACACGCAAAACGAGAAAACGCAAAAGTCGACCTAAACGACCCCAACTTTCCCAAAGGCTTAATTCTCGTTTTTTCCACTACGCAACCCAAACAAACTACACATTTTAGCATTCTAGCATACCTAGCACGTTTCTACATCAACGGAAAGCATAACAGCGCAACTTCAACGTTTCAAGGTTTTACTATTCACAAAACACTATTCATTTCACAATTCAAGTTGCAATCACAACATTTAACCGCAGAAAATGTTACAAAGTTATAAATACATGTTCTACAAATGCCAAGAAACATTCTAGAAGCATCAAATCGATTTAAATAACGATCTACGGATAAATCTAAAAATTGACAAAGTTAACATACACAACGTATAAATGCGCAAATAACATGCTTCCCTCACCTTAGGTACTCCTAGTCGCTAGGAAAACAACGTTGGTCACCTCGGAAATCACCCCGCACGAGCTCACGCGAAGATTGATCGTTTGGAAGGTGAAAGGTTTTTTTTTTTTCTTCAATGGAGCTCACGGCCTGCTGCTCAATTTTGCTGCTGTTTTCTTTTTATTTTGCTTAGTTATTTTAGCTTATAAGTGTTAAATTGGTCAACAAGTCAAAGGTCCAAGGTCAACAACTTAAAACTTGGTCAAAGAGCCCTATTTTGTGCGTTTTAAAGCCATTTCAGCTAAGGTAAGTTCAATTAAAGCTAGCAACATTTAAAATATAAAATTTAAGTCATCTAAATACTAGTTTCACTATTTGCTGAGGACTAGAAGTCGTTATCTAGCTATCGCTCCTTAAATGCAATGCATGTTGCGTCGGCGAGAATGTAACAATTAATTCACAAAGAATTTAAGGAAATAAAATTTTCAAAATAATAAACAAAGAAAATTCATATTCCGGGCTCGGGTATTACACACAACATACCGTTGGAAAGCTCTCTGAGAGCTCTACGACGGGGGCAGCCATATTGCTCACCGTGCCCAGTTTTTGGAGCCCAAAATTGAACGTTTTCATCAGTTTCAGGCCACTTTTCTTCTTTTGCTCTGTTTTTTCATCCCGGATCGTACGTCGTGGAATGTTAAAAGGACGACAAGCTGACTCGCAGGACATCAGAGGGCCCTACAACGTGTCGATATCACGTCTTGCGAGGATGCTGCATTGTTGAAGCGGATGGGGTGTCGTTAAGACCGTTGGGCCTTCTGAATGGGCCATCTCTCTAGGCTGGTACTATGAACCGTTAACACATATAGGAATTGTGCCCTCAACATGACGGGTGCGATCATACCAGCACTAATTCACCGGATAACATCAGAACTCCGAAGTTAAGCGTGCTTGATCGAGAGTAGTACTAGGATGGGTGACCCCCTGGGAAGTCCTCGTGTTGCACCCCCTTTTCAATTTTTTTTGCCCTGGTTAGGGTTGCCAAGATACTTTATCCACCAAATCTCTATTACCGAATCCCATGGAATATTGGGCAAGACAACTTCGCTTCACGTATAGGCTGGGCCCGCAAACCGAGGGCGTAGGGTTTGTGACCAGGTCTCCGTCGCTCCGGTGCCTATAACTTTTGATCCGTAAGGTGTTACGCGGTGCACAGCATACCGTTGCAAAGCTCTCTGAGAGATCTACGACGGGGGTAGCCAGCTTGCTCGCTGTGCTCATTTTTGGAGGCCAAAATCAAATGTTTTCATCAGTTTCAGGCCACTTTTTGTCTTTTGCAATGTTTTTTCATCCCGGATCGTACGTCGTAAACTGTTAAAAGGACGACAACCTGACTCACGGGACATCAGAGGGCCCTACAATGTGTTGATATCACATCTTGCAAGGATGCTGCGCTGTTGAAGTGGATGGGTTGTCGTTAAGCCCATTGGGCCTTTTGAATGAGCCATCTCTCTAGGCTGGGACTATGAACCGTTAACACATATAGGAATTGTGTCCTCAACATGACGGGTGTGATCATACCAGCACTAATGCACTAGATCCCATCAGAACTCGGAAGTTAAGTGTGCTTGGGCGAGAGTAGTACTAGGATGGGTGACCCCCTAGGAAGTCCTCGTGCTGCACCCCCTTTTCAATTTTTTTTGCCCTGGTTAGGGTTCCCAAGATACTTTATCCACCAAATCTCTATCACCGAATCCCACGGAACATTGGGCAAGACAACATCACTTCACGTAGAGGCTGGGCTCGCAAACCGAGGGCGTAGGGTTTGTAACTAGGTCTCCGTCGCTCCGATGCCCATAACTTTTGATCCGTAAGGAGTTACGCAGTGCACAGCATACAGTTGCAATGCTATCTGAGAGCTCTACGATGGGGGAAGCCAGCTTGATCGCTGTGCCCATTTTTGGAGGCCAAAATTGAACATTTTCATCAGTTTCATGCCACTTTTTGTCTTTTGCAATGTTTTTCCGTCCCGAATCGTACGTCGTGAACTGTTAAAAGGACGACAACCTGACTCACGGGACATCAGAGGGCCCTAGAACGTGTCGATATCACATCTTGCGAGGATTCTGCGTTGTTGAAGTGGATGGGTTGTCGTTAAGCCCAATGGGCCTTTTGAATGGGCCATCTCTCTATGCTGGGACTGTGAACCGTTAACACATATAGGAATTGTGTCCTTAACATGATGGGTGCGATCACAACAGCACTAATGCACTGGTTCCCATCAGAACTCGGAAGTTAAGAGTGCTTGGGCGAGAGTAGTACTAGGATGGGTGACCCCCTCGGAAGTCCTCGTGTTGCACCCCCTTTTCAATTTTTTTTGCCCTGATTAGGGTTGCCAAGATACTTTATCCACCAAATCTCTATTACCGAATCCCACGGAACATTAGGCAAGACAACATCACTTCACGTAGAGGCTGGGCTCGCAAACCGAGGGCGTAGGGTTTGTAACTAGGTCTCCGTCGCTCCGGTGCCCATAACTTTTGATCTGTAAGGAGTTACGCAGTGCACAGCATACCGTTGCAAAGCTCTCTGAGAGCTCTACGACGGGGGCAGCCAGCTTGCTCGCTGTGCCCATTTTTGGAGCCCAAAATCTAACGTTTTCATCAGTTTCAGGCCACTTTTCTTCTTTTACAATGTTTTTCTATCCCAGATCGTACGTCGTGAACTGTTAAAAGGACGACAACCGGACTCGCGGGACATCAGAGGTCCCTACAACATGTCGATATCACGTCTTGCGAGGATGCTGCGTTGTTGAAACGGATGGGTTGTCGTTAAGCCCATTGGGCCTTTTGAATGGGCCATCTCTCTAGGCTAGGACTATGAACCGTTAACACATATAGGAATTGTGCCCTCAACATGACGGGTGCGATAATACCAGCACTAATTCACCGGATCACATCAGAACTCCGAAGTTAAGCGTGCTTGGGCGAGAGTAGTACTAGGATGGGTGACCCCCTGGGAAGTCCTCGTGTTGCACCCCTTTTTCAATTTTTTTTGCCCGGGTTAGGGTTGCCAAGTTACTTTATCCACCGAATCTCTATTACCGAATCCCACGGAACATTGGGCAAGACAACTTCGCTTCACGTATAGGCTGGGCCAGCAAACCAAGGGTGTAGGGTTTGTGACCAGGTCTTCGTCGCTCCGGTGCCCATAACTTTTGATCCGTAAGGAGTTACGCAGTGCACAGCATACCGTTGCAAAGCTCTCTGAGAGCTCTACGACGGGGGCAGCCAACTTGCTCGCTGTACCCATTTTTGGAGTCCAAAATCGAACGTTTTCATAAGTTTCAGACCCCTTTTTGTCTTTTGTAATGTTTTTCCATCCCGGATCGTACGTCGTGAACTGTTAAAAGGACGACGACCTGACTCACAGGACATCAAAGGGCCCTACAACGTGTCGATATCACGTCTTGCGAGGATTCTGCATTGTTGAAGTGGATGGGTTGTAGTTAAGCCCATTGGGCCTTTTGAATGGGCCATCTCTCTAGGCTGGGACTATGAACCATTAACACATATAGGAATTGTGTCCTCAACATGACGGGTGCGATCATACCAGCACTAATGCACCGGATCCAATTAGAATTCGGAAGTTAAGCGTGCTTGGGCGAGAGTAGTACTAGGATGGGTGACCCCCTAGGAAATCCTCGTGTTGCACCCCCTTTTCAATTTTTTTTGCCCTGATTAGGGTTGCCAAGATACTTTATCCACCAAATCTCTATTACCGAATCCCACGGAACAATGGGCAAGACAACATCGCTTCACGTAGAGGCTGGGCTCGCAAACCGAGGGCGTAGGGTTTGTGACCAGGTCTCCGTCGCTCCGGTGCCCATAACGTTTCATTCGTAAAGAGTTACGCGGCGCACAGCATACCGTTGCAAAGGTCTCTGAGAGATCTACGACGGGGGCAGCCATATTGCACGCTTTGCCCGGTTTTTGGATCCCAAAATTGAACATTTTCATCAGTTTCAGTCCACTTTTCTTCTTTTGCTCTATTTTTTTCGTCCCGGATCGTTCGTGGTGAACTGTTAAAAGGACGACAACCTGACTCGCGGGACATCAGAGGGCCCTACAACGTGTCGATATCACGTCTTGCGAGAACGCCACATTGTTGAAGCGGATGGGTTGTCGTTAGGACCGTTGGGCCTTCTGAATGGGCCATCTCTCTAGGCTGGTACTGTGAACCGTTAACACATATAGGAATTATGCCCTCAACATGATGGGTGCGATCATACCAGCACTAATTCACCGGATCACATCAGAACTCCGAAGTTAAGCGTGCTTGAGCGAGAGTAGTACTATAATAGGTGACCCCCTAGGAAGTCCTCGTGTTGCACCCCCTTTTCAATTTTTTTTGCACTGGTTAGGGTTGCCAAGATACATTATCCACCAAATCTCTATTACCGAATACCATGGAATATTGGGCAAGACAACTTCGCTTCACGTATAGGCTTGGCCGACAAACCGAGGGCGTAGGGTTTGTGACCAGGTCTCCGTCGCTCCGGTGCCAATAACTTTTGATCCGTAAGGACTTACGCGGTTCACAGCATACCATTGCAAAGCACTCTGAGAGCTCTACGATAGGGGTAGCCAGCTTGCTAGCTGTGCCCATTTTTGGAGTCCAAAATCGAACGTTTTCATCAGTTTCAGGCCACTTTTTGTCGTTTGCAATGTTTTTCCATCCCGGATCGTGCATCGAGAACTGTTAAAAGGACGACCACCTGACTCGCGGGACATCAGAGGGCCCTACAACGTGTCGATATCACGTCTTGCGAGGATGCGGCGTTGTTGAAGCAGATGGGTTGTCGTTAAGCCCATTGGGCCTTTTGACTGGGCCATCTCTCTAGGCTGGGATTGTGAACCGTTAACACATGTAGGAATTGTGCCCTCAACATGACGGGTGCGATCATACTACCACTAATGCACCAGATCACATCAGAACTCCGAAGTTAAGCTTGCTTGGGCGAAAGTAGTACTAGGATGGGTGACCCCCTGGGAAGTCCTCGTGTTGCACCTCATTTTCAATTTTTTTTGCCCTGGTTAGGGTTGCCAAGATACTATATCCACAAAATCTCTATTACCGAATCCCACGGAACATTGGGCAAGACAACTTCGCTTCACGTAGAGGCTGGGCCCGCAAACCGAGGACGTAGGGTTTGTGACCAGGTCTCCGTCGCTCTGGTGCCCATAACTTTTGATTCGTAAGGAGTTACGCAGTGCACAGCATACCGTTGCAAAGCTCTTTGAGAGCTTTACGACGGGGGCAGTCATATTGCTCGTTATGCCCGATTTTTGGAGCCCAAAATCGAACATTTTCATCAGTTTCAGGCCACTTTTCTTCTTTTGCTCTATTTTTTCATCCCGGATCGTACATCGTGAACTGTTAAAAGGACGACAACCTGACTCGCGGGACAGTAAAGGGCCTTACAACGTGGCGAGTTCACGGCTTCCGAGGACGCTGCATTGTTGAAGCAGATGGGTTGTCGTTAAGCCCATTGGGCCTTTTAACTGCGCCATCTCTGTAGGCTGGGATTGTGAACCGTTAACAGATGTAGGAATAGTGCCCTCAACATGACGTGTGCGATCATACCATTACTAATTAACCGGATCACATCAGAACTCCGAAGTTAAGCGTGCTTGAGCGAGAGTAGTACTAGGATGGGTGACCCCCTGAGAAGTCCTCGTGTTGCACCCCCTTTTCAATTTTTTTTTGCCCTGGTTAGGGTTGCCAAGATACTTTATCCATCAAATCTCTATTACCGAATCTTACGGAATATTGGGCAAGACAACTTCGCTTCACGTATAGGCTGGGCCCGCAAACCGAGGGCGTAGGGTTTGTGACCAGGTCTCCGTCGCTCCGGTGCCCATAACTTTTGATCCGCAAGGAGTTACGCGGTGTACAGCATACCGTTGCAAAGCTCTCTGTGAGTTCTACGACGGGGGCAGCCAGCTTGCTCGCTGTGCCCATTTTTGGTAGCCAAAATTGAATGTTTTCATCAGTTTCAGGCCACTTTTTGTCTTTTTCAAAGTTTTTCCGTCCCGGATCGTACGTCGTGAACTGTTAAAAGGAAGACAACCTAACTCGCGGGACATCAGAGGGCCCTACAACGTGTCGATATCACGTTTTACGAGGATACTGTATTGTTGAAGCATATGGGTTGTCGTTAAGCCCATTGGGTCTTTTGACTAGGCCATCTCTCTAGGCTGGGATTGTGAACGGTTAACACATGTTGGAATTGTGCCCTCAACATGACGTGTGCGATCATACCAGCACTAATGTATCGGATCCCATCAAAACTCGGAAGTTAAGCGTACATGGGCGAGAGTAGTACAAGGATGGGTGACCCCCTCGGAAGTCCTCGTGTTGCAACCCCCTTTTCAATTTTTTTTTGCTCTGGTTAGGGTTGCCAAGATACTTTATCCACCACATCTCTATCACTGAATCCCACGGAACATTCGGCAAGACAACATCGCTTCACGTAGAGGCTGGGATCGCAAACCGAGGGTGTAGGGTTTGTGACCAGGTCTCCGTCGCTCCGGTGCCCATAACTTTTAATCCGTAAGGAGTTACGCGGTGCACAGCATACCGTTGCAAAGCTCTCTGAGAGTTCAACGATGGGGGCAGTCAGCTTGCTCGCTGTGCCCATTTTTGGTTCCCAAAATCGAACGTTTTCATCAATTTCATGCCATTTTTCTTCTTTTGCATTGTTTTTCCATCCCGGATCGTACGTCGTGAATTGTTAAAAGGACGACAACCGGACTCGCGGGACATCAGAGGGCCCTACAACGTGTCGATATCACGTCTTGCGAGGATGCTGCGTTGTTGAAATGGATGCGTTTTCGTTAAGCCCATTGGGCCTTTTGAATGGGCCATCTCTCTAGGCTGGGACTATGAACCGTTAACACATATAGTAATTGTGCCCTCAACATGACGGGTGCGATAATACCCGCACTAATTCACCGGATCACATTAGAACTCCGAAGTTAAGCGTGCTTGGGTTAGAGTAGTACTAGGATGGGTGACCCCCTGGGAAGTCCTCGTGTTGCACCCCCTTTTCAATTTTTTTTGCCCTGGTTAGGGTTGCCAAGATACTTTATCCACCAAATCTCTATTACCGAATCCCACGGAACATTGGGCAAGACAACTTCGCTTCACGTCTAGGCTGGGCCAGCAAACCGAGGGCGTAGGGTTTGTGACCAGGTCTCCGTCGCTCTGGTGCCCATAACTTTTGATCCGTAAGGAGTTACGCAGTGCACAGCATACCGTTGCAAAGCTCTCTGAGAGCTCTACGACGGGGGCAGCCAGCTTGCTCGCTGTACCCATTTTTGGAGGCCAAAATCGAACGTTTTCATCAGTTTTAGACCACTTTTTGTCTTTTGCAATGTTTTTTCATCCCGGATCGTACGTCGTGAACTGTTAAAAGGACGACAATCTAACTCGCCGGACATCAGAGGGCCCTACAACGTGTCGATATCACGTCTTGCGAGGATTCTGCGTTGTTGAAGTGGATGGGTTGTCGTTAAGCCCATTGGGCCTTTGGAATGGGCCATCTCTCTAGGCTGGGACTATGAACCGTTAACACATATAGGAATTGTGTCCTCAACATGACGGGTGCGATCATACCAGCACTAATGCACCGGATCCCATCAGAACTCGGAAGTTAAGCGTGCTTGGGAGAGAGTAGCACTAGGATGGGTGACCCCCTAGGAAATCCTCGTGTTGCACCCCCTTTTCAATTTTTTTTGCCCAGATTAGGGTTGCCAAGATACTTTATCCACCAAATCTCTATTATCGAATCCCACGGAACACTGGGCAAGACAACATCGCTTCACGTAGAGGCTGGGCTCGCAAACTGAGGGCGTAGGGTTTGTGACCAGGTCTCCGTCGCTCCAGTGCCCATAACTTTTGATCCGTAAGGAGTTACACGGTGCACAGCATACCGTTGCAAACTTCTCTGAGAGCTCTACGACTGAGGCAGACAGCTTGCTCGCTGTGCACATTTTTGGAGCCTAAAATTGAACGTTTTCATCAGTTTCAGGCCATTTTTCTTCTTTTGCAATGTTTTTTCGTCCGGGATCTTACGTCGCGAACTGTTAAAAGGACAACAACCTGACTTGCGGGACATTAGAGGGCCCTACAACGTGTCGATATCACGTCCTGCGAGGATCTTGCGTTGTTGAAGTACATGGGTTGTCGTTAAGCCCATTGGGCCTTTTGAATGGGCCATCTCTCTAGGCTGGGACTGTGAACCGTTAACACATATAGGAATTGTGCCCTCAACATGACGGGTGCTATCATACCAGCTCTAATGCACCGGATCCCATCAGAACTCGGAAGTTAAACGTTCTTGGGTGAGAGTAGTACTAGGATGGGTGACCCCTTGGGAAGTCCTCGTGTTGCACCCCCTTTTCAATTTTTTTTGCCCTTGTTAGGGTTGCCAAATACTTTATCCACCAAATCTCAATTACCGAATCCCACGGAACATTGGGCAAGACAACATCGCTTCACGTAGAGGCTGGGCTCGCAAACCGAGGGCGTAGGGTTTGTGACCAGGTCTCCGTCGCTCCGGTGCCCATAACTTTTGATCCATAAGGAGTTACACGGTGCACAGCATACCGTTGCAAAGCACTTTGAGAGCTCTAGGACGCGAGCAGCGAGCTTGCTCGCTGTGCCCATTTTTGCAGCCAAAAATTGAATGTTCTCATCATTTTCAGGCCACTTTTTTTCTTTTGCAATGTTTTTCCGTCCCGGATCGTACGTCGTGAACTGTTAAAAAGACGACTACCTGACACGCGGGACATCAGAGGGCCCTACAACGTGTCGATATAACATCTTGCGTGGATGCTGCGTTGTTGAAGTGGATGGGTTGTCGTTAAGCCCATTGGGCCTTTTGAATGGGCCAACTCTCTAGGCTGGGACTGTGAACCGTTAACACATATAGGAATTGTGCCATCAACATGACGGGTGCGATCATACCAGCACAAATGCAACGAATCCCTTCAGAACTTGGAAGTTAAGCGTGCTTGGGCGAGAGTAGTACTAGGATTGGTGACGCCCTGGGAAGCCCTCGTGTTGCACCCTTTTTTCAATTTTTTTTGCCCTGGTTATGGTTGCAAAGATACTTTATCCACCAAATCTCTATTACCTAATCCCACGAAATATTGGGCAAGACAACTTCGCTTCACGTATAGGCTGGGCCCGCAAACCTAGGGCGTAGGGTTTGTGACCAGGTCTCCGTCGCTCCGGTGCCCATAACTTTTGATCCGTAAGGAGTTACGAGGTGCACAACATACCGTTGCAAAGCCCTTTGAGAGCTCTACGACTAGGGCAGCCAGCTTGATCGCTGTGCCCATTTTTGGAGCCCAAAATCGAACGTTTTCATCAGTTTCAGTCCACTTTTTTTCTTTTGCAATGCTTTTTCGTCCCGGATCGTACGTCGTGAACTGTTAAAAGGAAGACAACCTGACTTTCAGGACATCAGAGGGCCCTACAATGTGTCGATATCACGTCTTGCGAGGATGCTGCGTTGTTGAAGTAGATGGGTTGTCGTTAAGCCCATTGGGCCTTTTGAATGGGCCATATCTCTAGGCTGGGACTGTGAACCGTTAACACATATAGGAATTGTGCCCTCAACATGATGGGTCCGATCATACCAGCTCTAATGCACCGGATCCCATCAGAACTCAGAAGTTAAGCGTTCTTGGGCGAGAGTTGTACTAGGATGGGTGACCCCTTGGGAAGTCCTCGTGTTGCACCCCCTTTTCAATTTTTTTTGCCCTGGTTAGGGTTGCCAAGATACTTTATCCACCAAATCTCTATTACCGAATCCCACGGAACATTGGGCAAGACAACTTTGCTTCACGTAGAGGTTGGGCCTGCAAACTGAGGGCGTAGGGTTTGTGACTAGGTCTCCGTCGCTCCAGTGCCCATAAATTTTGATCCGTAAGGAGTTACACGATGCACAGCATACCGTTGCAAAGATCTCTGAGAGCTCTACGATTGGGGCAGCTTGCTTGCTCGCTGTGCCCATTTTTGAAGCCCAAAATCGAACGTTCTCATCAGTTTCAGGCCACTTTTCTTCTTTTGCAATGTTTTTCCGTCCCGGACCGTACGTCGTGAACTGTTAAAAGGACGACAACCTGACACGCGGGACATCAGAGGGCCCTACAACATGTTGATATAACGTCTTGCAAGGATGCTGCGTTGTTGAAGTGGATGGGTTGTTGTTAAGCCCATTAGGCCTTTTGAATGGGCCATCTCTCTAGGTTGGGATTGTGAACCGTTAACACATAAAGCAATTGTGCCCTCAACATGACTGGTTCGATCATACCAGCACTAATGCACTGGATCCCATCAGAGCTCCGAAGTTAAGCGTGCTTGGGCGGGAGTAGTACTAGGATGGGTAACCCCTTGGGAAGTCCTCGTGTTGCACCCCCTTTTCAATTTTTTTTGCCCTGGTTAGGGTTGCCAATATACTTTATCCACCAAATCTCTATTACCGAATCTCACGGAACATTGGGCAACACAACATCGCTTCACGTAGAGGCTAGGCTAGCAAACCGAGGACGTAGGGTTTGTGACCAGGTCTTTGTCGCTCAGGTGCCCATAACTTTTGATCCGTAACGAGTTACGCGGCGCACAACATACCGTTGCAAAGCTCTCTGAGAGCTCTAGGACGGGGGCAGCCAGCTTGCTCGCTATGCCTATTTTTGGAGCCCAAAATCGAACGTTTTCATCAGTTTCAGGCCACTTTTCTTCTTTTGCTCTGCTTTTCCATCCCGGATCGTACATCGTGAGCTGTTAAAAGGACGACAACCTGACTCGGGGGACATCAGAGGGCCCTACAACGCGACGATATCATGTCTTGCGAGGATGCTGCGTTGTTGAAGCGGATAGATTGTCGTTATGCCCATTGGGCCTTTTGAATGGGCCATCTCTCTAGGCTGGGACTGTGAACCGTTAACACATAAAGGAATTGTGCCCCAACATGACGGGTGCAATCATACCAGCACTAATGCAACGGATCCCATCAGAACTCCGAAATTAAGCATGCTTGGGCGAGAGTAGTACTAGGATGGGTGACCCCTTGGGAAGTCCTCGTGTTGCACCCCCTTTTCAAATTTTTTTGCCCTGGTTAGGGTTGCCAAGATACTTTATCCACCAAATCTCTATTACCGAATCTCACGGAACATTGGGCAACACAACATCGCTTCACGTAGAGGCTGGGCTAGCAAACCGAGGACGTAGGGTTTGTGACCAGGTCTTTGTTGCTTAGGTGCCCATAACTTTTGATCCGTAAGGAGTTACGCGGCGCACAACATACCGTTGCAAAGCTCTCTGAGAGCTCTACGACGGGGGCAGCTAGCTTGCTCGCTATACCTATTTTTGGAGCCCAAAATCGAACGTTTTCATCAGTTTCAGGCCACTTTTCTTCTTTTGCTCTGTTTTTCCATCCCAGATCGTACGTCGTGAACTGCTAAAAGGACGAAAACCTGACTCGCGGGACATCATAGGGCCCAACAACGTGTCGATATTACATCTTGCAAGGATGCTGCGTTGTTGAAGCGGATGGGTTGTCGTTAAGCCCATTGGGCCTTTTGAATGGGCCATCTCTCTAAGCTGGGACTGTGAACCGTTAACACATAAAGAAATTGTGCCCTCAACATGACGGGTGCGATCATACTAGCACTAATGCACCAGATCCCATCAGAACTGTGAATATAAGCGTGCTTGGGCGAGAGTTGTACTAGGATGGGTGACCCCCAAGGAAGTCCTCGTGTTGTAACCCCTTTTCAATTTTTTTTGCCCTGATTAGGGTTGCCAAGATACTTTAACCACCAAATCACTATTACTGAATCCCACAGAACATTGGGTAAGACAACTTCGCTTCACGTAGAGGCTGGGCCCGCAAACCGAGGGCGTAGGGTTTTTGACCAGGTCTCGGTCGCTCCGATGCCCATAACTTTTGTTCCGTAAGGAGTTACGCGGCACACAACATACCGTTGCAAAGCTCTCTGAGAGCTCTACAACGTGGGCAGCCAGCTTGCTCGCTGTGCCCATTTTTGGAGCCTAAAATCAAACGTTTTCATCAGTTTCAGGCCACTTTTCTTCTTTTGCTCTGTTTTTCCGTCCCGGATCGTACGTCGTGACCTGTTAAAAGGACGACAACCTGACTCGTGCGACATCAGTGGGCCCTACAATGTGTCGATATCAAGTCTTGCGAGGATGCTGCGTTGTTGAAGCGGATGGATTGTCGTTAAGCCCATTGGGACTTTTGAATGGGCCATCTCTCTAGGTTGGGACTGTGAACCGTTAACACATAAAGCAATTGTGCCCTCAACATGACGGGTGCGATCATACCAGCACTAATGCATCGGATCCCATCAGAACTCCGAAGTTAAGCATGCTTGGGCGAGAGTAGTACTAGGATGGGTGACCCCTTGGGAAGTCCTCGTGTTGCACCCCCTTCTCAATTTTTTTTGCCCTGGTTAGGGTTGCCAAAATACTTTATCCACCAAATCTCTATTACTGAATCCCACGGAACATTGGGCAAGACAACTTCGCTTCACGTAGAGGCTGGGTCCGCAAACCGATGGCGTAGGGTTTGTGACCAGGTCTCTGTCGCTCCGGTGCCCATAACTTTTGATCTGTAAGGAGTTACGCAGCGCACAACATACTGTTGCAAAGCTCTCTGAGAGCTCTACGACGAGGGCAGCCAGCTTGCTCACTGTGCCAGTTTTCGGAGCCCAAAATCGAACGTTTTCATAAGTTTCAGGCCACTTTTATTCTTTTGCTCTGTTTTTCCATCTCGGATCGTACGTCGTAAACTGTTAAAAGGACGACAACCTGACTCGCGGGACATCAATGGGCCCTACAACGTGTCAATATCACGTCTTGCGAGGATGCTACGTTGTTGAAGCGGATGGGTTGTCGTTAAGCCCATTAGGCCTTTTGAATGGGCCATCTCTCTAGGTTGGGATTGTGAACCGTTAACACATAAAGTAATTGTGCCCTCAACATGACTGGTGCGATCATACCAGCACTAATGCACTGGATCCCATCAGAACTCTGAAGTTAAGCGTGCTTGGGCGAGAGTAGTACTAGGATGGGTGACCCCTTGGGAAGTCCTCGTGTTGCACCCCCTTTTCAATTTTTTTTTGCCCTGGTTAGGGTTGCCAAGATAATTTTTCCACCAAATTTCTATTACTGAATCCCACAGAACATTGGGCAAGATAACTTCGCTTCACGTAGAGGCTGGGCCCACAAACTGAGGGCGTAGGGTTTGTGACAAGGTATCCGTCGCTCTGGTGCCCATAACTTTTGATCTGTAAGGAGTTACGCAGCGCAAAGCATACCGTTGCAAAGCTCTCTGAGAGCTCTACGACGGGGGCAGCGAGCTTGTTTGCTTTGCTCTTTTTGGAGCCCAAAATCGAACGTTTTCATAACTTTCAGGCCACTTTTCTTCTTTTTCTCTATTTTTTCGTCCCGAATCGTACGTCGTGAACTGTTAAAAGGATGAAATCCTGACTCGCGGGACATCAGAGGGCTCTACAACGTGTCGATATCACGTCTTGCGAGGATGCTACGTTGTTGAAGCGGTTAGGTTGTCGTTAAGCCCATTGAGCCTTTTGAATGGGCCATCTCTCTAGGCTGGGACTGTGAACCGTTAACACATAAAGCAATTGTGCCCTAAACAAGACGGGTGCGATCATACCAGCACTAATGCACCGGATCCCATCAGAACTCCGAAGTTAAGTGTGCTTGGGCGAGAGTAGTACTAGGATGGGTGACCCCCTGGGAAGTCTTCGTGTTGCAACCCCTTTTCAATTTTTTGTGCCATAGTTAAGGTTGCCAAGATACTTTATCCACCAAATCTCTATTACTGAATCCCATGGAACATTGGGCAAGACAACTTCGCTTCACGTATAGGCTGGGCTCGCAAACCGAGGGCATAGGGTTTGTTACCAGGTCTCCGTCGCTTCGGTGCCCATAACTTTTTATCCGTAAGGAGTTACGCGGCGCACAGCATACTGTTGCAAAGCTTTCTGAGTGCTCTACGACGGGGGCAGCCAGCTTGCTTGCTTTGCTTGTTTTTGGAGCACAAAATCGAACGTTTTCATCAATTTCAGGCCACTTTTCTTCTTTTGCTCTGTTTTTCTGACCCGGATCGTACGTCGTGAACTGTTAAAAGGACGACGACTTGACTCGCGGGACATCAGTAGGCCCTACAACGTGTCGATATCACGTCTTGCGAGGATGCTGCGTTGTTGAAGCGGATGGGTTGTCATTAAGCCCATTGGGCCTTTTCAAAGGAGAGAACTGTAAATGTAGAGGTCACACCGAACTAAATGATTGGAGAAACATAGGAAGTGAATTGGTTGTGGTAAGAGATCGCCAAAAACGGGATGAACCGGAGTAGGAAGAATAACAAGGGTCAGAATCTGTCTAAATGACCTCAATAGGCAGGAATGAATTTCGAGACGAAATTCTTTTAAGGAGGGGAGGATGTGTGGCCCGACCCCGAATAACGTGTATTACCTCGATTTTCGTGCATGCCTCATCATTTGTGCCTTGACCTGGAATTATGTGCCCTAATCCTCGACTTATGTGCCCCGACTTCGAATTGTGTGCGTTATCTCATTTTGCGTGCCTTGACCTTGAATTGTGTGTCCTAACCTAGGTTTAAGAGTCGTACCTCAATTTGCGTGCATTGCTTTGAATTACGTTCATCCATTTAGGGTTGCGTGCATTTACTTGAAAAATGTGCGTTCGTCTCGTAGTTCGTGTCCTACTTCGTAGTGCGTGCCCTAGATCTAGGAATCCGTGCCACCACGTTAATCAAGAAAGAATCCTACACAAAGCACTAGACACTAAAATAATCCTACACAATCCACTAACCAATATTATATTCCTAATTCAAATTCTCTACAAACTCCACTAACAATAAAATAATACTAAGTTATTCCTACATTTCCCACTATCTATTATTCTATTCATAATTCAACTCATCAACAAACATTCCTATATTTTATTCTACCTAGATTCCGTCATTCCCCAACATTCCTATGACAATTCTTGTCACGCCCTAACCCGGCCTATAAGGTTAGACTAGGGTGTGAACTAAACATTTAGGTAATATCACACACTTAACTGTTTATAAAGATTTAACACTTAACGTTTTGGCCTAAACTCCAAAATTTTCTGGAAAATCGGCAGCATAATGGCTGTAATTGGGCTCTTTGGTTTGACCTAATTCTCTAAACGTCTCAATTATTCCAATCATTAATCCAATTCCATTAGGGACTCCTATTTGTCACCAACTGATTTGCCTACTAGTTTATCTTGAAAGTCTCGTTTGGCTAATAAGCCTAACATGATAACTATGTCCTATTTATTTGTCAATCTCCTATCATACAAGTACCTATTATCCTTTAGTTTGCAAATGAGCACCTCGGTGAAATTAGATAGAGTTAACTTAGTTGATTGTTCATCTAGTGGTTTGACTGCCTACGACAACTACTAATCAAGAAAACGAAAGCAAACAACCAAATAAAAGTTCGTCCGGTTATAGATAGTACAATCCCAGAATTAGACCCAAATTACAACGGGGTCATTTACATCAATGAAATGAGTAGTTTGCAATCAAACACAACATCCATATAGCAACCACTTTTAGGCAAAGCACAAAAGCACGTAGGGACAGACAATCACTCCAAGGAATCATCGATAGGCACATTGTCCTCGGGTAGCTGTACCTGTTCTTCTTCACCTGTGATAAAAAAGAGGGTGAGTCCTTATGAACTCAACGAGGGGGAACGAGAAATACGTTTTGAAACTCATTTTCCGGTTCAATTTATGAAAATCCCTTTTTCAAACATGAATATAACAGTAAAATCAAGTAAAAAAACAGAAATACCAGTCTTTCCTCCCCGAGGTTCTCTAGGAACCAAGCGAGAGTACTTATACACACAGTAAAAAGGATACAGTGAGCTTTTGCTCTCAGGTCAGTTCCAGGATCAGTTGTTGCGGCCGACTTTAATCATTCCCCAAACACGCCAGGTGGGTGTACTCCGGATGTACCCCGAAATCCTACGACCCAACTCTCCGAGGAAGTCTAGCCCCCAAGCGAGAGAGGGAATGGGACCATGGTAGTCATGGGTGCACCGACAAGCCCGATGCCGCCCGGTGTGCGTGATCGCTACCATGCCAACATGAAAGGTTGCAACCTTGTATACAATGCACATTTATGACAGGTAATATATCACAGTAGGAGGACAACAAAGTAGGTTGCCTCCGGACAGTCATAAGATTGTACATTGACCAATTAAACAGGCAGGGCACGATAAAACAGGTAATATATCACAGTAGGAGGACAACAAAGTAGGTTGCCTCCGGACAGTCATAAGATTGCACATTGACAAGTAAACAAGCAGGGCATGATAAGACAGGAAATTTCACTTGAAAGGCATATAGAGTTGTATGAAAATTAAACGGGCAGCCATGTAACACATGTAAAACAGGCCATATAACTCATTAAGAAGCCCACGTGATCAAGTGATAAGATTACTCAACATGCAATGACGTCAATCATGGGTTCGGGTGCAAGAAAAGCTTATTTGTCAACATGCAATGGTCAAAATCACATTTGAAGTTATACGACATTTACGGGCAGCCCACTAAGCATAAAATTCCCACACAATATCCAAATGATCAATACTTAGCAAAACTACCTAGTCATTAGGGTTTCCATTTCATGCTTAATCGTGTGATTAAAACCCTAAGTCAACTCAAAATCATTCTCAAGTCATGCATCATTCAATTCAAGCATCCTCAAGTACTCAAAACAGTCCACATAACATCCCAACACCACATTTCCACACAATTAGAACCACAAGAGAGGTTACAACAATTTTCCAAGCATGTAGCTAAATGAAACCTTTACTGCAATAGGCTGTTTTCCCACAATCAATAGGATAATCAAACAATCTCCAAATTCAGTAAATAAGATGTCAAATTAAATCTTAAGAAGTTAACTAAAATCAGAAACAAACCTTGCATCAATTGGAGTTCAGAATCATTAGTTATAGCCGAAACAGTGAGGTAGCACAAAACTGTCCAGATTTGGACACTTTTCAGGAATTGACGTTTTTGAGGTCATTAGGGTCCGTTTTAGCTTTGGTCCATTTCTGACAAAATTGTCCAGAACTGAAAAATATATCATACTGCCAAATTTAATGCATTTTTAACATCATTTACTAAGTCAAATATGGTTTGTTCCACAAGGTCAGTGCATCTGCCAAAACCTGCTTCATTTTTCCAGATATCCAGATTTGGTCACATTTTAAAGATTTGCCATTTTGAGGACCTTAGAGTCAGAATTATCTTCGGCCTATTTCTGGGAAAAATGTACAAAACTGTCCCAACTAGTCACCTATTAATTTTCAAGCATTTTCAACCTCATTTGCCTAGCTAAACTTACCTCGAACAGACTGGTCAGAGAGCTGTCAACAATTTCGACTTCACCTAGCATCATTTTCAAGCCAAGATCTTGCCATGCATGGTAGTTTAAGCTTATGAACGACCATATAGCTCAAGTACAGAAGCAAATACACACATTTATAAGCATGCATGTGAATTTTTGAAGAGTTTTCAAAAGGTTTTAACCCTCACCTTTGCAATCAACCCAAAAAATGCTCAAAACCTTGTTGAAGCTCAAATCTCTTCTTCTTCTTGCTTAGCCGAGATTCCAACTAGCTTTTCTCTATTTTTCCTAGCTTAGTGATCAATATCTTAGCACATGCATGAGGTTAGAACAAGAAGAAAAGAAATGGAAGCTTAAAAACTCACCAAGGCCGAAAATGGGGACTCAAAATGCTTGCATGTGTGTTTCTTGCATCCTAGCTTGCTTGGGTGAGTTTCTTTGCTTGTGGTTTGTCTTGATGCACCATAGGATGATGAAGATGAGCTAAGAGGTGGAGAGAACTCAGCCAAAACCGAAATGGAGAGAGAGAGAGAGAGGTAGAGAGAGAAAATGTGAGGAAAGTGAGAGAAATGAGAGAAAAATGAGGCTTTTGCAAAAGTTGATAAATATGTTGGCCTTGGGCATGCAAAATTCAGATTTGTGTCATCTTTTGAATTGTTTTAACATGTGTGTAAGAGAATGTTGGGTATTTAGGGATTTTAGGTAGAATAGAATATAGGATATGTTTAAAGGTTTGTTAGATTTTGTCTTCTAGTGAGTTTAAAATATAATATTTAGGTGTTATTTGATTCTTTAGAGATTTGAATTAGGATTATAATAATAGTTGGTAGTGTTTGTAGGATTATTTTATAGTCTAGTGCTTTGTGTAGGATTCTTTATTGATTAGCGTGTGGGCACGCTTTCCTAAGTCTAGGGCACGCACTACGAGACACACACAGAAATCAATACGAGGCACGAATCACGAGGTAGACACGAACTACGAGGTAAGACACAAACTTCAAGACTAATGCACGCAATCCTAGGTGAATGCACGTAAACCAATGCAAGGCACGTAATTCAATGTAATGCACGTAAATCGAGGTACGACTCTTAAACCTAGGTTAAGGTACGCAGTTCAAGGTTAGGGCACACAAAATGAGGTAACGCACGTACATCGAGGTCAGGGCACGTATTTCTAGGTAATGCACGTGAGTCGGGGATTAGGGCACACTATTCTAGGTCAAGGCACGTATGACGAGGTATGTACGAAAACCAAGACAGGACACATAATCCAAGGTCAGTCATATAATTAGGGGTCTATGGCATGCAAATCAAGGTAACACACGTTATTCGGGGTCGGGCCTCACATCCTCCCCTCCTTAAAAGAATTTCGTCCCGAAATTCATTCTTGCCTATTGAGGTCCTTTAGACGGATTCTGACCCTTGTTATTCTTTCTACTCTGGTTCGTCCCGTGTTTGGTGATCTCTTACCATAACCAATTCACTTCCTATGTTTCTCCAATCATTTAGTTCGGTGTGACCTCTACATTTATAGTTCTTTTCTTTGAACGACTCTATTCTCCATTTGATCTTAAGGTCAAGTTCATTAACTAAGGTTAGAGTCTTCAAACATAGTCATCAAAGTTGCATCGGTATTCTAACAATAGAACTGTAACTCCAAAATCATGACTCACGTTGTGTCAATCTCGCATTCATACCTCAAAAGGAATATCACAATAATTCCATGATCCTAGGGTGACATACGCTAATTTCAAGATGATAGATCTATATCAGATTTACATATTCTATCAACTAGCTTCAAAATTGTTAACACCTAGGACATACACGTGTTATGGGTCATTTCCACAATACGACTCTATTTTCAGGAAAAACTCTCCAAACAAACTGATCCATCTCAAATCGTCATCTATCGATGGTATTATAGCCCTTCTTATCTCGCAGGTACATTAGATTAGCAAATCTTCTAATGACTAGTCTCCCGATCATAGGCTCCTATTCACTAACATCCTTTCCCAACTTCGTTAACCTTCATTCTCGTAATCAAGGAGAAAGACTGTTGAGGTTCATGATACTCAAACTCTAAGGTTTATTAAGTACCACCAACAAATTGCCATTGAAGTTGCATGAGTAACTAATCATGTAGCACTAGTTCAACTCTTACAAGTAAAATTCATCAGCTTGTGATCCACAATTTATTTCCTTATTCGAATCTCTATCTTCAAGTCACGAGACTTCAGAATTTTCTTTTAATCTTATCCAAAACTCCTAAGGCGATTAGTTTCAACCTCAAATAAATTCCACTCACCTCAATCCAAGGTTACGTCATACTTAAGAAGACAATGGTCCTACTCATTTAGCGACCTAGTCATTCCTTCGAATACTTAATGCCCACCAATATATACTCGACATTAATGTTACCAAGCTGGGTTCATTGCCATGTAGGTGATATCAATGCTCTACTAGGTTACCGGTCGTACAACAACAATCCTAGGGCTATAAATGGGTACCGAAATGATCTAGCTCATAAAATACTTACGCGAGATAACTTCAGGGTTGTATCAACATAAGAATTATGATCACGAGGCATCCTTCAACATAACCTAATAGAACTTCAAAAGTAATCAACCACTTATTTAACTATCACTACAAGATTCACCCTCTATTCAACGACCACGATTCGAAGTTTACCAACCGCTTGTTTTTAGAAGTGAAACGGTGCACTTAAATACGGTTATCTAACAACAGCCTCTTGGGCCATCGTAACTCTAATTCATATCTATCTTAACTATATGAAATCTTACTCTTCTCATTTACATGTTCAACTAGCTAAGAGCATCAAGACTCATTGACCTTAGGCCCTAGGGTTCACCATGAATCATCATGCATACTCACTATTAGCTATTTAGGATTACTAATCATATCCTAACGACTCCACTTTGCAACCAGATGCTTTAATCTCATTTTCATGGTTTATATAATAGGTCCATCGATCTTACTTAAGGATATATGCTTTCCAACATCCTCTAGGGTATCTAAACAACGAGTGTATAGAATGACTTACTTGCATAATCACAACTAAACCTGAGAGGCACCAAATTAATACCATGATTCTAAATATCACCGATATCCAACTTAGGACCTTTAGCAATGTTAGTCATCTAATGCACAATTCCATTCCTTACACTTCTATCCGACCTAACATTTTAGGTGCAGTTTTCCAAACACGAGTTCTAGCTACGTGAATTCCTTGATTCCAACATTCATATACCTTGTTATACTAAAGAATCATCAACCTTGTTAAACTCAGTCTCCAGAGTTACCTACATGTCTTGAGGTTATCCATTGTTAAGTTACTTAAACACATTATTCACGCCTTAATAATCTAACCCCTATCGTCCATTTCCACGAGTTTATCTCTTAATTTCTAGGTCACAATCTTACCATTGAGTGAACTTGAAACTCATTAATATACACCTTATTAGGTTCAACGATGCTTAATTCCAATCAAGTAAGGATTCAATCATATAATTAGTCTATTATACCACTTTAAGATATAAGAATTTGATTCAAAAGCAACTCCTAAGTCAAACTTCCACTATAAGCATGTGAACATATATATACTACTCCACATCTCCAATAGTATATTCTTATATCTAAGGAAAGTTGTATGTCCTTAACATTTATTCTTGAACCACAATTAGAAGAACGGTTTGACGGAATTAAGAACTTTATAGCTATAAAATTGATAACTTAATCACAGGCATGTGTATTCCAAAGATAAAGAGATAATTTTACCTCAACAATTATACCTGTGCTACGCATTTTATATATATGCATATCCAATAAGATATATGATCCATTGAGCACATGTGAAGATGCGATAAATCTCTAACCGAGCCTTTTGTTCGTCCTGCACAAATTCACTTCCCTGAAAGTCCTAATCCTAACTATCTATGTGTATAAATAGTCATTCATGGTTATATAACATGCACATGTATCAAGGAAGGAGTATAAAAGCATGCTTGCATTATTGAGGACACTAACGTGTCGGTGTGCATGACACATAATACATATAGTCCACAAAGGCACATAGTATTCAATTCTCAAAGCAATTAAAGCACATTAGCACACATTAACACATATAAACAAGACATCATAATTACCTTAGGCTTCTACCCATGGTCCGAGAGTTGAACCTGACTAATGCCTAGTTAGTAAACTAAGCTCTGATACCATTCTACTATAAGGTGTCACGCCCCAACCCGGCCTATAAGGTTAGACTAGGGTGTGAACTAAACATTCAGGTAATATCACACACTTAACTGTTTATAAAGATTTAACACTTAACGTTTTGGCCTAAACTCCAAAATTTTTTGGAAAACCGGCAGCATAATGGCTGTAATTGGGCTCTTTGGTTTGACCTAATTCTCTAAATGCCTCAATTATTCCAATCATTAATCCAATTCCATTAGGGACTCCTACTTCTCACCAAACGATTTGCCTACTAGTTTATCTTGAAAGTCTTGTTTGGCTAATAAGCCTAACATGATAACTATGTCCTATTTATTTGTCAATCTCCTATCATACAAGTACCTATTATCCTTTAGTTTGCAAATGAGCACCTCGGTGAAATATGGTTCGTTCCACAAGGTCAGTGCATCTGCCAAAACCTGCTTCATTTTTCCAGATTTCCAGATTTGGTCACATTTTAAAGATTTGTCATTTTGAGGACTTTAGAGTCAGAATTTGCTTCGGCCTATTTCTGGGAAAAATATTCAAAACTCACCTACCAATATTCAAGCATTTTCAACAACATTTGCCTAGCTAAACTTACCTCGAACCGACTGGTCAGAGAGCTGTCAACAATTTTGACTTCACCTAGCATCATTTTCAAGCCAAGATCTTGCCATGCATGGTAGTTTAAGCTTACGAACGACCATATAGCTCAAGTACAGAAGCAAATACACACATTTATAAGCATGCATGTTAATTTTTGAAGAGTTTTCGAAAGGTTTTAACCCTCACCTTTGCAATCAACCCAAAAAATGCTCAAAACCTTGTTGAAGCTCAAATCTCTTCTTCTTCTTGCTTAGCCAAGATTCCAACTAGCTTTTCTCTATTTTTCCTAGCTTAGTGATCAATATCTTAGCACATGCATGAGGTTAGAACAAGAAGAAAAGAAATGGAAGCTTAAAAACTCACCAAGGCCGAAAATGGTGACTCAAAATGCTTGCATGTGTGTTTCTTGCATCCTAGCTTGCTTGGGAAAGTTTCTTTGCTTGTGGTTTGTCTTGATGCACCATAGGATGATGAAGATGAGCTAAGAGGTGGAGAGAACTCATCCAAAACCGAAATGGAGAGAGAGAGTGAGAGGGAGAGAGAGAAAATGTGAGGAAAGGGAGAAGAATGAGAGAAGAATGAGGCGTTTGCAAAGGGTGAGGCACATGTTGGCCTTGGGCATGCAAAAATTCAGATTTGTGTCATCTTTTGAATTGTTTTAAAATGTGTGTAAGAGAATGTTGGGTATTTAGGGATTTTAGGTAGAATAGAATATAGGATATGTTTAGAGGTTTGTGAGATTTTGTCTTGTAGTGAGTTTAAAATATAATATTTAGGTGTTAGTGGATTTTGTAGAGATTTGAATTAGGATTATAATAATAGTTAGTGGGGTTTGTAGGATTATTTTATAGTCTAGTGCTTTGTGTAGGATTCTTTATTGATTAGCGTGCGGGCACGCTTTCCTAAGTCTAGGGCACGCACTACGAGACACACAAAAATCAATACGAGGCACGAATCACTAGATAGACACAAACTACGAGGTAAGACACATACTTCAAGACTAATGCACGCAATCCTAGGTGAATGCACGTAAACCAATGCAAGGCACGTAATTCAATGTAATACACGCAAATCAAGGTACGACTCTTAAACCTAGGTTAAGGTACGCAGTTCAAGGTTAGGGCACACGAAATGAGGTAACACACGTACATCAAGGTCAGGGCACGTATTTCTAGGTACCGTACGTGAGTCGAGGATTAGGGCACACTATTGTAGGTCAAGGCACGTATGACGAGGTATGCACGAAAACCAAGATATGACACGTAATCCAAGGTCAGTCATATAATTAGGGGTCTATGGCACGCAAATCAAGGTAACACATGTTATTCGGGGTCGGGCCTCACAATTCTAATGACACAAATGCATAAAAAATTAGTCCTAGACAAACTATGACAAAACACTTAACACAATGCATAAAAAAATTGCTCAAATTCTCCTCAAATCTCTACCATTTTCGACCAAACCACCTATGCCCATGCTAACATTTTAAATTCCATCTTGAAGACACAAAAAAATCAGATTTTAATAGCCCAAGGCTGACCATTGCTTTGATGAATGCAAAAAAGTTTCATTCCTTGTCACATTTTGTCATTTCTTCATTTCTTCCTCAACTTCTCTCTCTCCCTCTCATTGTCTCTCTCCATTTCGGTTTTGGCTAGTTCTCTCCACCTCCTAGCTCATCTTCTTCATCATATGGTGCAACAAGACAAGCAACCATCAAAGAAACTCAAGCAAACAAGCTAAGATGCGAAAACTACACATGCATGTCCTTTGAAAACTTCTATTCGGCCCTAGGTAAGCTTCTTGACTTCCATTTCTTTTCTTCATGTTCTAACCTCATGCATGTGCTAAGAGATTGATCACTAAGCTAGGAAAAATAGAGAAAAGCTAGTTGGAATCTCGGCTAAGCAAGAAGAAGAAGAGATTTGAGTTTCAACAAGGTTTTTGAGCATCTTTTGGGTTGATTGCAAAGGTGAGGGCTAAAACCTTTTGAAAACTCTTCAAAAATTCACATGCATGCTCATAAATGTATGTATTTGCTTCTGTACTTGAGTTATATGGTCATTCATAAGCTTAAACAACCATGCATGGCAAGATCTTGGCTTGAAAATGATGCTAGATGAAGTCGAAAAGGCTCAGTTAGATAAGGAGATAACTTAATCACAGGTACTCGATGGATTATATATATTATTGGATATGTATATATATAAAATGCGTAGCACAGGTATAATTGTTGAGGTAAAGTTATCTCCTTATCTTTGGAATACACATGCCTGTGATTAAGTTATCAATTTTATAGCTATAAAGTTATTGATTCTGTTAAACCGTTCTTCTAATTGTGGTTCAAGAATAAATGTTAAGGACATACAACTTTCCTTAGATATAAGAATATACTATTGGACATGTGGAGTAGTATATATATATATGTTCATATGCTTATAATGGAAGTTTGACTTAGGAGTTGCTTTTGAATCAAATTCTTATATCTTAAAATGGTATAATAGACTATTTATATGATTGAATCCTTACTTGATTGGAATTAAGCATCGTTGAACCTAATAAGGTGTATATTAACGAGTTTCAAGTTCACTCAGTGGTAAGATTGTGACCTAGAAATTAAGAGATGAACTCGTGGAAATGGGCGATAGGGGTTAGATTATTAAGGCGTGAATAATGTGTTTAAGTAACTTAACAATAGATAACCTCAAGACATGTAGGGAACTATGGAGACTAAGTTTAATAAGGTTGATGAATCTTTAGTATAACAAGATATGGGGATATTGGAATCGAGGAATTCACGTAATGAGAACTCGTGTTCGGAAGACTACACTTGAATGTTTAGTTCGCACCCTAGTCTAACCTTATAGGCCGGGTTGGGGCGTGACACCTTATAACTAGAATGGTATCAGAGCTTAGTTTACTAACTAGGCGTTAGTCGGGTTCAACTCTCGGACCATGGGTAGAAGCCCTAAGGTAATTATGATGTCTTGTTTATATGTGTTAATATGTGCTAATGTGCTTTAATTGCTTTAAGTATTGAATATTATGTGCCTTTGTGAACCATATGTATTCTGTATCATGCACACCGACACGTCCTCAATAATGCATGCATGCTTTTATACTCCTTCCTTGATACATGTGCAAGTTATATAACAGTGAATGACTGTTTATGCACATAGAAAGTTAGGATTAGGACCTTCAGGGAAGTGAATTTGTGCAGGACGAACGAAAAGGCTCAATTAGAGATTGTTGAGGTAAAGTTATCTCCTTATCTTTGGATTGTATATATATAACTTAATCAAGTACTCAATGGATTATATATAACTTAATCACAGGTACTCGATGGATTATATATATAATTGGATATGTATATATATAAAATGCATAGCACAGGTATAATTGTTGAGGTAAAGTTATCTCCTTATCTTTGGAATACACATGCCTGTGATTAAGTTATCAATTTTATAGCTATAAAGTTATTGATTCTGTTAACGAGTTTAGCTATGGTGTGAAGAAGAGTTTCAAGTTCACTCAATGGTAAGATTGTGACCTAGAAATTAAGAGATGAACTCGTGGAAATGGGCGATAGGGGTTAGATTATTAAGGCGTGAATAATGTGTTTAAGTAACTTAACAATGGATAACCTCAAGACATGTAGGCAACTCTGGAGACTAAGTTTAACAAGGTTGATGAATCTTTAGTATAACAAGATATGGGGATATTGGAATCGAGGAATTCGCGTAACGAGGACTCGTGTTCGGAAGACTACACCTAAATATTAGGTCGAATGGAAGTGTAAGGTATTGAATTATGTAATAGATGATGTTGCTAAGGTCCTAAGTTGGATATTGGTGATATTAAGAATCATGGTATCAAATTATTGCCCCTCGGATTTAGTTATGATTATGCGAAGTAAGTCATTCTATGCTCTCGTTATTTGGATACCCTAGAGGATATTAGGAAGCATATATCCCTAAGTAATACCGATGGACCTATTATATAAACCATCGAAATGATATTAAGCATCTGGTTGCAAGGTGGAGTCGTTAGGGTATGATTTGAAATCCTAAATAGCTAATAGTGAGTATGCAGGATGATTCATGGTGAACCCTATGACCTAAGGTCGATGAGTCTTGATGCTCTTAGCTAGTTGAACATGTAAATGAAGAGAGTAAGATAGAGATGAATCAGATTCATGATGACCCAAAAGACTATTGTTAGACCACCGTATCTATGTGCACCGTTTCACTTCTAGAAACTAGTGGTTGGTAGACTTCGAATCGTGGTTGTTGAATAGAGGGTGAATCTTATAGTGATAATTAAATGAGTGGTTGATTACTTTTGAAATTCTATTAGATTATATTGTAAGATGACTTGTGGTTATAATTCTTATGATGACATATCCTTGAAGTTATTTCATGTAATAAGCTACTTGGATTAGTATGGTAAGTATCTTATGAGCTAGATCATTTCGGTACCCATTGATAGTCCTAGGATTGTTGTTGTATGACCGGTAACCTAGTAGAGAATTGATATCACTTACATGAGTCACGCCCCAACCCGGCCTATAAGGTTGGACTAAGGTGTGAACAAACATTCAAGTAATATCATATACTTAGCTGTTGATGAAGATTAACACCTAATGATTTGGTCTAAACTCCAAAGTTTTTCCGGAAAACCGGCAGCATAACGGCTGTAATTGGCCCTTTGGTTTAACCTAATTCGCTAAACACCTCAAATGTTTACCATCTCAAATTCATTTCCAACTAAGATTACTACTTTACCATCAATTGAATGGCGTATTGGTTATTTTGACATCCCGTTTGGTTTACAACCTAGCATGATGCTATGTCTCGGTTGTTTGTTTGACCTCATTTCAAAATATACCTATTTAAGATTGGATAAATTCATTTACTTAGTCCTCACTAATGCATCATAACCTATGATAATACTAGCAGTAATAAAAGCATAACGACCATAGTACTGTCTAGTACCAGTCTATTTAGTATAAGTACAAACCAAAAATAGACCCCAAATTACAAGAGCGGGTCTTTTACAACATGACAACGAGTAACACAAAAGGAAATAGTCTTCAAGTAGCATAAAATTCACAAGTAGTCATGTTCAAGCAAAACAACAATGACAGGCAATCACTCCAGGGGGTCATCATTAGATACATTGTCCTCGGGTAGTTGTACCTGTTCTTCTTCACCTGTGATGAAAAAAAGGGGGAGTCCTTATGAACTCAGCGAGGGGGAAACGAGAAATACGTTTTGAAACTCATTTTCCGGTTCAATTATGAAACCTCCTTTTTGAAAACATGTCACGTATTGCAAATAACAAGGTACGCAAATATATGAAACAAATCGAGTAACAGATACATTTACCAATGCCCTATGCCGCCCGGCGTTCGTGAAACGCTACCATGCCACAATGAAAGGTTGCAACCTTGTATGCAATGCACATTTATAACATTTAACATATCACATTAGGAGGACAACAAAGTAGGTCGCCTCCGAACAGTTATAAGATCGCATGTTGTCAAGTAGTCAAACAAGGCACGATAAGACAAGTAATTTCACTTGAAAGGCATATAGAGCCATGTGAATATTAAACGGGCAGCTATGTAACACATGTAAGTCAAGACATATAACTCATTTCGAAGTCCACGTAATCAAGTGGTACGATTATTCAACATGCAACAACATTTACATGGGTTTGGTTACAAGAAAAACTTATTTGACAACATGCAATGGTCGAAATCACATTTGAAGTTATAAGACATTTACGGGCAGCCCATTAAGCATATAATTTCCACACAATATACAAATGATCAATACTTAGCAAAACTACCTAGTCATTAGGGTTTCCATTTCGTGTATATTCGTGAAATTTAAGCCTCAACCCAACTCAAAGTCAATCTCAAACCATGCATCATTTAATTCAACATCCTCAAACATTCAAAACAGTCCACACAACATCCCGAAGCTACAATCCAAAGCATTTAATTCAACAAGAGAAGTCACCACAATTTTTCTAAGTACAACATTAAGTGAAACCCTTACTGCAATAGGCTGTTTTCTCACAATCAATAGGATAATCAAACAATCTCCAAATCCAGTGAATAAGATTTCAAATTATAGCTTAAGAAGTTGACTAAAATCAGAAACAAACCTTGCATCAATTGGAGTTCAGAATCATTAGTTATAGCCGAAACAGTGAGATAGCACAAAACTGTCCAGATTTGCACACTTTTCAGAAATTGACGGTTTTGAGGTCCTTAGGGTCAGTTTTAGCCTTGGTCCATTTCTGACAAAATTGTCCAGAACTGAAAACTATAGTAGCACTCAAAATTTCATGCATTTGGACATCATTTACTAAGTCAAATATGGTTCGTTCTACAAGGTCAGTGCATCTGCCAAAACCTGCTTCATTTTTCCAGATTTCCAGATTTGGTCACATTTTAAAGATTTGACATTTTGAGGACTTTAGAGTCAAAATGAGCTTCGGCCTATTTCTGGGAAAAATGTTCAAAACTGTCCAAACTGGTCAGCTACCAATTTTCAAGCATTTTCAACATCATTTTCCTAGCTAAACTTACCTCGAACAGACTGGTCAGAGAGCTGTCAACAATTTCGACTTCACCTAGCATCATTTTCAAGCCAAGATCTTGCCATGCATGGTTGTTTAAGCTTATGAACGACCATATAGCTCAAGTAAAGAAGCAAATACACACATTTATGAGTATGCATGTGAATTTTTGAAGAGTTTTCAAAAGGTTTTAACCCTCACCTTAGCAATCATCCAAAAGATGCTCAAAAACCTTGTTGAAGCTCAACTTTCTTCCTCTCCTTGCTTAGCCGAAATCCCAACTAGCTTTTCTCTATTTTTCCTAGCTTAGTGATCAATCTCTTAGCACATGCATGAGGTCATAACATGAAGAAAAGAAATGGATGCCAAGAAGCTTACCTAGGCCGAATGGAGTCTTCAATGCACATGCAAGTGTAATTTTCACCTCCTAGCTAGCTCGGTTGAGGTTCTTTGCTTGTAGCTTGCTTTGCTTAGCTATGGTGTGAAGAAGATATGCTATGGAGATGAAGAACTCAGCCAAGGCCGAGAATGAGAGAGGAAAATGAGATGAAGAGAGAAAAAAATGAAAGAGAAATGAAGAAAATGACAAACAATGAAGCCTTTTGCAAATTTGAGGAGCATGTCGGCCTTGGGCTTCCAAATCTGAATTTTTTGTGTCTTCAAGGTGGAAATTTGAAATGCTAGCATGGGCTATGAGTTTTTGGTCGAGCAAGAGAGAGATTTGAGGTGGTTTTGGTCATTTTTTAATGCATTTGTGTCATAGTTTGTCTAAATGTGTCTAGGAATTAAATTATATTGAATAAGCATGCACAAATGCCACCTAGTGGTCGGCCAAGCATGTGGAAAATTCTGAAATTTTGTCTTGGTTGAGCTTATTTTATTGCATGTGTTTGGAAGTGCAAAAGAAAAGGAATAAAGAATGAAGAATGTTTAGTGTTTGGTGCATTTCTTGTCTTCTAGTGAGTTGAATTAGGATATTTATATTGATAGTGGATTTTGTAGGATTGTTTAATAGTCTAGTGCTCCGTGAAAGATGCTTTCTTGATTTGCGTGAAGGCATGCTTTCCTAGGTCTAGGGCACGCACTACGAGGTAGGACACGAACTACGAGACGAACGCACGTTTTTTAAGTAAATGCACGCAACCCTAATTGAATGCACGTAATTCAATGTATGGCACATAAAATGAACACAATTCTTAAACCTAGGTCATGGCACGCAAATCTAGGTTAGGGCACATGAAGCGAGGTTTCGCATGCAAATCGGGGTTGGGCCTCACATCCTCCCCTCTTTAAAAGAATTTCGTCCCGAAATTCAATATTACCTTGAAATAGTGCTGGATATTGCTGCTCCATCTGGTCTCGCCTTTCCCACGTTGCTTCTTCGACTCCATGATGATCCCACAGCACCTTCACCATAGGTATAGTTCTGTTGCGCAACTCCCGATCCTGCTGGTCTAGGATCCGAATGGGCTTCTCCTCGTAAGACAAGTTCTCCCGAAGCTGCAACGGCTCTGGCTCCAAGATATGCGACGGATCAGGATGATACTTCCGCAGCATCGAAACATGAAAGACGTCGTGAATATTGGAAAGGTTCTGGGGTAGTGCTAGGCGATACGCCAACTTGCCAACCTTCTCAACTATCTCAAATGGTCCCACAAATCTCGGGCTCAACTTTCCACCCTTGCCATGCCTAATCAGTCCCCTCCGGGGTGATATCTTCGAGAATACCTTGTCCCCAACCTCAAACTCGAGACTCCATCTCCGTCGGTCTGCATAACTCTTCTGCCTGCTCTGTGCGTTAAGCATCCGTTTCCGGATGAGGTGGATATTATCAACAATCTTCATCAGTTCAGGTAAAAGGGTCGGGTCAAAAGTCTTCGTCTCACCTACTTCATCCCAGTAAATTGGGGATCGACACTTACATCCATGCAGCGCCTCAAATGGGGCCATCCCGATAGTGGCCTGATAACTATTGTAGTAGGCGAACTCTGCTAGAGAGAGATATTTCTCCCAACCTTTCCCGAAATCTAACACACATGCCCTCAGCATATCCTCCAGAATCTGAATAGTTCTCTCCGATTGACCATCCGTCTGAGGGTGATAAGCCTTGCTAAAACTCAATTTCGTTCCCAAAACTTCTTGCAATCTCTTCCAAAACCGGGAAGTAAAACGAGGATCCCTATCCGATACAATACTCACAGGCATCCCGTGCAATCTCACAATCTCCGCTACATACATATCTCCCAATTCCTCAGAACTATCCTCCTTGTTCATCGGTAAGAAGTGCGCCGACTTAGTCAATCTATCCACTATAACCCAAACGGCGTCATGACCCTTTCGTGATCTAGGCAGGTCCATAACAAAATCCATAGTTATATGTTCCCATTTCCATTGAGGAATCACCAACGGCTGAAGTAAATCTGCGGGTCGTTGATGTTCTGCTTTGACCCTCTGACAAGTCAAACACCGCAATTTCTCTTTTCATGTTATTCCACCAATAGTGTTGCTTCAAATCCCGATACATCTTTGTTCCGCCGGGGTGAATAGTATATCTTGAATTATGGGCTTCCTCAAGAATCTTCTTTTTCAGCTTCGGCTCATTCGGAACACAAATCCGGTTCCTAAACCTCCAAACACCATCATCATGAAACTTGAAATCTGCGTTGCTTTCCTTAATCTTCTGAAATTGTTGGTCCTTCTGTTGAGCCTCTCGTAACTCAGACAACAAAGTCGATTGAACTTGGGTAGTGGCAAAAAGTAACCCCTTCTGAGTCAATTGTGGTTTCCACATAAATGCTTCCTCCAACAACTCCTGCACCTTGACTTCCAGTTTTGCCATGCTTGCTTTTCTGCTTAAGGCATCTGCAACTACATTAGCTTTACCAGGCACATAATTGATTGAGCAGTTATAATCATCCAAAAGCTCCATCCACCGCCTTTGCCTCATATTCAACTCCTTTTGAGAGAACAAGTATTTCAAGCTCTTATGATCAGTAAATACCTCAAACTTGTTACCCCACATATAATGCCTCCATTTCTTGAGTGCAAACACAATGGCCGCTAACTCCAAATCATGTGTCGGGTAATTCATCTCATACGGCTTTGGTTTCCTAGAAGCATATGCAATCACTCTTCCATTTTGCATCAATACACATCCCAATCCTTCTTTCGAAGCATCGCTATAGATTACAAAACCTTGACTCCCTTCAGGCAATGCAAGAACTGCTGCGGTAGTCAATCTTTTCTTCAATTCTTGAAAGCTGCTCGCACAATTTTCATCCTACACAAACTTGGTTTTCTTTTGAGTGAGCTTTGTAAGCGGTCTTGCAATCTTAGAGAAATCCTTCACGAACCTCTGATAATAGCCCGCTAGACCAAGAAAACTCCGAACCTCTGTAACATTTTCCGGCTTCTTCCAAGACATCACTGCATCAATCTTTGCTGGATCCACCGCTATTTCCTCTTGGGATATGATATGCCCCAAAAATGCAATCTGCTGTAGCCAAAATTCACACTTGCAAAACTTTGCATACAATTGGTGCTCTCGAAGTTTCTACAGTACCAACCGCAGATGTTGCTCATGCTCCGCCTCTGATTTCGAGTATACCAAAATATCATCAATGAAGATCACCACAAATTGGTCCAAGTTGGGTTGAAACACCCTGTGCATCAAATCCATAAAAGCTGCAGAGGCATCACTTAGTCCAAAAGGCATGACCACATATTCATAATGCCCATATCTCGTCCTGAAAGCCGTTTTAGGCACATCTTCCTTCTTGATCCGTAACTGATAATACCCTTGCCTCAAGTCGAGTTTCGAATACACTTTGGCTCCTTGCAGTTGATCAAATAACTCGTCAATCAAGGGAAGTGGGTATTTATTCTTGACAGTCACTTGGTTCAAACCTCGGTAGTCAATGCATAGCCTCAACGTTCCGTCCTTCTTCTTCACAAATAGAACTGGCGCACCCCACGGTGAAGAACTCGGTTGGACAAACGCCTTCTTCAGCAATCCTTGCAATTGGTCCTTCAATTCTTGTAGCTCGGCCAGTGCTATACGATAGGGAGCTTTAGATATCGGTTAGGCGCCCGGCAGCAACTCTATAACAAACTCAATTTCCCGATTTGGGGGTAAACCGGGTAATTCTTCTGGAAACACATCTGCATAGTCTTTGATCACAGGCATCTCCTCCAACTTAGCTTTATCCGACGGCTTGTTGATAAGGTAAGCCAAGTATCCGCTGCACCCTTTCCTCAAGGACTTCACTGCTTTTGTAGATGAAATAATAGAACTCCCGGTGAAATCTTTTCGACCCACAATCTCCAGTATTGGTTGATCAGGTACCCGCAACGATATAATCTTCCCCCGGAAATCCAGTTGGACATGATGTTTTGGAACCCAGTCCATCCCTAAAATGACCTCATAGTCTCGAAAAGGTAATACAATAAGATTGGCTGAGAATTCCCTATCCTTAATTTGGATTTTACATGCTTTACAAGCTGAACTAGTTACAAGTTTAGAACCCATTGGAGTACCAACTTCTACTTTATATGGCAAACATACAACTTTTAATTTCACACGTTCCACACATAAGGGAGTAATAAATGAATGAGTAGCACCAGGATCAATTAATACCTTAACAGGTTGATTCAGTATGAAGAATGTACCTTCAACAACAGCGGTCTCATCTGGAATCTCCTCACACTAAATAGCATAGGCTCGAGCCTGGACCCTAGGAACTGGAGTCTTGCCTCTACCGGTGGGTTTACCCTGATTCTGTCCCCCTTGCCATTTAGGGCAATCCTTAACCCGGTGTTGTTCGCTGCCACAACCCATACATTTCCCCAATTTTCTCCAACACTAGGCCTCGGTGTAGCCCTTCTTGTTACAGTACGAACATATGGCAGTCTGAGAAGCAGGTGAACTACCTGTGGATCCGCGAGTGGAAGAGGTTAATGGCACTTTAGTCGGGCCACGGTTATTCACTGATCTATTCCGGCTCTGCCCCTGACCGCGACTCTGACTCTGGAATTTCCTCTGCTGACCTAGAGGCTGGTAAGGTTTCTTGCTCGGCTGGCTAGAACCGGCTTCATCTAGTTTCCTCTTCTCAACTCGAGAGGCAGCAGCAAAGAGAGCAGAGTAAGTATCGTAGTCATGAGAAGCTAACTGGTCCTGAATCTCTGGCCTCAATCCAACAGTAAATTTCCACATTTTTGCCTCCGGGGTACAAACCATATATTGAGCATAACGGGACAGTCGATTAAAACGGGCCTCGGACTGGGCCACCGTCATAGTACCCTGGGTCAAGTGCATGAACTCCTCGATCCGCCTCTGCCTAGAAACTGCAGGTACATATTTCTCCTTAAATACCTTAACGAAATTACCCCACAAGCGAGGCGTTTGATCAGTCTCCCACAGTGCCTCTACAGTGTGCCACCAATGCTCGGCATCCCCGTGCAACAGAAATACAGCAAACTCCACTTTCTCTTCATCTGTATAATCAAGTGGCCTGAAAATCTTCTCGATCTCTGACAGCCAAGCCTCTGCTTTCTCATCATCAGCTTCCCCGTAGAATTTAGACGGGCGAAAGTCAAGGAATTCCCTCATTCTGCTATGTCTCCCATGATTACCCTCATTCCTGTTGTTGATGTTGTTGTTGTTGGCTTCACGAGCATCCTGATGCTCCATCACACGTGATACACGATCCATGGCATTTTCCATCATATTAAACATAGCTATACCGGGATTAGTCTGATAGGCATCCCCGGTCTCTTGAGGTTCACCGCTCCTATTAGTAGTACGGGTACTAGGGCCAGCTATCTATAGGCACAAATTACGATGTACAATTTATTGAAATATGACAATTAAGAATATAACGCTTAAGATATGCAACATAGTATAGATACAATACTAAAAACATTTAAGGCATATAAGTCACTTAAGCACATAGAACATAGAAGGCACATTTATCACACAATAACACATAAACAAGTCATCCTAATTATCTTAGGGCTCTACCCACGGTCCGAGAGTTAAACCCGGCTTAAGCAATCTAAGCTCTTTGATACCATTTCTTCTAAGGTGTCACACTCCAACCCGGCCTATAAGGTTAGACTAGGGTGTGAACTAACATTCAAGTAATATCACGTACTTAGCTGTTGATGAAGATTAACACCTAATGATTTGGTCTAAACCCCAAAGTTTTTCTGGAAAACCGGCAGCATAACGGCTGTAATTGGCCCTTTGGTTTAACCTAATTCTCTAAACGCCTCAAATGTTTACCTTCTCAAATTCATTTCCAACTAAGATTACTACTTTACCATCAATTGAATGGCATATTGGTTATTTCAACCTCCCGTTTGGTTTACAACCTAGCATGATGCTATGTCTCGTTTGTTTGTTTGACCTCGTTTCAAAATATACCTGTTTAAGATTGGATAAATTCATTTGCTTAGTCCTCACTAATGCATCATAACCTATGATAATACTAGCGGTAATAAAAGCATAACGATCATAGTAATGTCTAGTATCAGTCTATTTAGTATTAGTACAAACCAAAATTAGACCCCAAATTACAACGGGGGTCTTTTACATCATGACATCGAGTAACACAAAAGGAAATAGTCTTCAAGTAACATAAAATTCACAAGTAGTCACGTTCAAGCAAAACAACAATGACAGGCAATCACTCCAGGGGTTCATCATTAGATACGTTGTCCTCGGGTACTTGTACCTGTTCTTCTTCACCTGTGATGAAAAAGAGGGTGAGTCCTTATGAACTCAGCGAGGGGGAAACGAGAAATACATTTTGAAACTCATTTTTCGGTTCAATTATGAAAACTCCTTTTTGAAAACATGTCACGTATTGCAAATAACAAGGTACGCAAATATATGAAACAAATCGAGTAACAGATACATTTACCAATCATTTCAAGGATACGGTGAGCATTTGCTCTCAATTTCAATTCCGATACAATTGTTGCGAACGACTTCAATAATCCACTTATCGCTCCCAATTGGGTGTACTCCGAATGTACCCCGAAACCTACGACCCAACTCTCCGAGGGTGGAATGCCAAGCGAGAGAGGGAATTGGACCATTATAGTCACGGGAGCACTGGCAAGCCCTATGCCGCCCGGCGTTCGTGAAACGCTACCA
The DNA here is from genome assembly GCA_037974665.1 of Ehretia macrophylla. Taxonomy (NCBI): domain Eukaryota; kingdom Viridiplantae; phylum Streptophyta; class Magnoliopsida; order Boraginales; family Ehretiaceae; genus Ehretia; species Ehretia macrophylla. The sequence goes on along the minus strand of CM075765.1, from coordinate 82,209,428 downwards.
TGCCACAATGAAAGGTTGCAACCTCGTATGCAATGCACATTTATAACATTTAACATATCACATTAGGAGGACAACAAAGTAGGTCACCTCCGAACAGTTATAAGATCGCACGTTGTCAAGTAGTCAAACAAGGCACGATAAGACAAGTAATTTCACTTGAAAGGCATATAGAGCCATGTGAATATTAAATAGGCAGCCATGTAACACATGTAAGTCAAGCCATATAACTCATTTCGAAGTCCACGTAATCAAGTGGTATGATTATTCAACATGCAACAACATTTACGTGGGTTTGGTTACAAGAAAAACTTATTTGACAACATGCAATGGTCGAAATCACATTTGAAGTTATAAGACATTTACGGGCTGCCCATTAAGCATATAATTTCCACACAATATACAAATGATCAATACTTAGCAAAACTACCTAGTCATTAGGGTTTACATTTCGTGTATATTCGTGCAATTTGAGCCTCAACCCAACTCAAAGTCAATCTCAAACCATGCATCATTTAATTCAACATCCTCAAACATTCAAAACAGTCCACACAACATCCCGAAGCTACAATCCAAAGCATTTAATTCAACAAGAGAAGTCACCACAATTTTTCTAAGTACAACATTAAGTGAAACCCTTACTGCAATAGGTTGTATTCTCACAATAAATAGGATAATCAAACAATCTCCAAATCCAGTGAATAAGATGTCAGATTAAATACTATGAAGTTAACTAAAATCAGAAACAAACCTTGCATCAATTGGAGTTCAGAATCATTAGTTATAGCCGAAAAGTGAGATAGCACAAAACTGTCCAGATTTGCACACTTTTCAGAAATTGACGATTTTGAGGTCTTTAGGGTCCGTTTTAGCCTTGGTCCATTTCTGAGAAAATTGTCCAGAACTGAAAAACGTAGTAGCATACCAAATTTCATGCACTTTGGACATCATTTACTAAGTCAAATATGGTTCTTTCTACAAGGTCAGTGCATCTGCCAAAACCTGCTTCATTTTTCCAGATTTCCAGATTTGGTCACATTTTAAAGATTTGCCATTTTGAGGACCTTAGAGTCACAATTAGCTTCGTCCTATTTCTGGGAAAAATGTTCAAAACTGTCCAAACTAGTCAGCTACCAATTTTCAAGCATTTTAAACATCATTTTCCTAGCTAAACTTACCTCGAACAGACTGGTCAGAGAGCTGTCAACAATTTCGACTTCACCTAGCATCATTTTCAAGCCAAGATCTTGCCATGCATGGTTGTTTAAGCTTATGAACGACCATATAGCTCAAGTACAGAAGCAAATACACACATTTATGAGCATGCATGTGAATTTTAGAAGAGTTTTCAATAGGTTTTAACCCTCACCTTAGCAATCATCCAAAAGATGCTCAAAAACCTTGTTGAAGCTCAACTTTCTTCCTCTCCTTGCTTAGCCGAAATCCCAACTAGCTTTTCTCTATTTTTCCTAGCTTAGTGATCAATCTCTTAGCACATGCATGAGGTCATAACATGAAAAAAAGAAATGGATGCCAAGAAGCTTACCTAGGCCGAATGGAGTCTTCAATGCACATGCAAGTGTAATTTTTACCTCCTAGCTAGCTCGGTTGAGGTTCTTTGCTTGTAGCTTGCTTTGCTTAGCTATGGTGTGAAGAAGAGAAGCTATGGAGATGAAGAACTCAGCCAAGGCCAAGAATGAGAGAGGAAAATGAGATGAAGAGAGAAAAAAATGAAAGAGAAATGAAGAAAATGACAAACAATGAAGCCTTTTGCAAATTTGAGGAGCATGTCGGCCTTGGGCTTCCAAATCTGAATTTTTTGTGTCTTCAAGGTGGAAATTTGAAATGCTAGCATGGGCTATGAGTTTTTGTTCGAGCAAGAGAGAGATTTGAGGTGGTTTTGGTCATTTTTTATGCATTTGTGTCATAGTTTCTCTTAATGTGTCTAGGAATTAAATTATATTGAATAAGCAAGCACAAATGCCACCTAGTGGTCGGCCAAGCATGTGGAAAATTCTGAAATTTTGTCTTGGTTGAGCTTATTTTATTGCATGTGTTTGGAAGTGCAAAAGAAAAGGAATAAAGAATGAAGAATGTTTAGTGTTTGGTGCATTTCTTGTCTTCTAGTGAGTTGAATTAGGATTATTATATTGATAGTGGATTTTGTAGGATTGTTTAATAGTCTAGTGCTCCGTGAAAGATGCTTTCTTGATTTACGTTAAGGCACGCTTTCCTAGGTCTAGGGCACGCACTATGAGGTAGGACACGAACTACGAGACGAACGTACGTTTTTCAAGTAAATGCACGCAACCCTAATTGAATGCACGTAATTCAATGTATGGCACATAAAATGAACACAATTCTTAAACCTAGGTCATGGCACGCAAATCTAGGTTAGGGTACACGAAGCGAGGTTTCGCACGCAAATCGGGGTCGGGCCTCACATCCTTCCCTCCTTAAAATAATTTCGTCCCGAAATTCAATATTACCTTGAAATAGAGCTGGATATTGCTGCTCCATCTGATCTCGTCTTTCCCACGTTGCTTCTTCGACTCCATGATGATCCCACAACACCTTCACCATAGGTATAGTTTTGTTGCGCAACTCCCGATCCTGCTGGTCTAGGATCCGAATGGGCTTCTCCTCGTAAGACAAGTTCTCCCGAAACTGCAACGGCTCTGGCTCCAAGATATGCGACGGATCAGGATGATACTTCCGCAGCATCGAAACATGAAAGACGTCATGAATATTGGAGAGGTTCTGGGGTAGTGCTAGGCGATACGCCAACTTGCCAACCTTCTCAACTATCTCAAATGGTCCCATAAATCTCGGGCTCAACTTTTCACCCTTGCCATGCCTAATCAGTCCCCTCCGGGGTGATATCTTCAAGAACACCTTGTCGCCAACCTCAAACTCGAGACTCCGTCTCCGTCGGTCTGCATAACTCTTCTGCCTGCTCTGGGCGGTAAGCGTCCGTTTCCGAATGAGGTGGATATTATCAACAGTCTTCATCAGTTCAGGTAAAAGGGTCGGGTCAAAAGTCTTCGTCTCACCTACTTCATCCCAGTAAATTGGGGATCGACACTTACGTCCATACATCGCCTCAATTGGGGCCATCCCGATAGTGGCCTGATAACTATTGTTGTAGGCGAACTCCGCTAGAGATAGATATTTCTCCCAACCTTTCCCAAAATCTAACACACATGCCCTCAGCATATCCTCCAGAATCTGAATAGTTCTCTCCGATTGACCATCCGTCTGAGGGTGATAAGCCGTGCTAAAACTCAATTTCGTTTCCAAAGCTTCTTGCAATCTCTTCCAAAACCGGGAAGTAAAACGAGGATCCCTATCCGATACAATACTCACAGGCATCCCGTGCAATCTCACAATCTCCGCTACATACATATCTCCCAATTCCTCAGGACTATCCTCCTTGTTCATCGGTAAGAAGTGCGCCGACTTAGTCAATCTATCCACTATAACCCAAACGGCGTCATGACCCTTTCGTGATCTAGGCAAGTCCATAACAAAATCCATAGTTATATGTTCCCATTTCCATTGAGGAATCTCCAACAGCTGAAGTAAACCTGCGAGTCGTTGATGTTCTGCTTTGACCCTCTGACAAGTCAAACACCGTGCTACAAACTCCGCAATTTCTCTTTTCATGTTATTCCACCAATAGTGTTGCTTCAAATCCCAGTACATCTTTGTTCCGTCGGGGTGAATAGTATATCTTGAATTATGGGCTTCCTCAAGAATCTTCTTTTTCAGCTTCGGCTCGTTCGGAACACAAATCCGGTTCTTAAACCTCCAAACACCATCATCATGAAACTTGAAATCTGCGTTGCTTTCCTTAATCTTCTGAAATCGTTGGTCCTTCTGTTGAGCCTCTCGTAACTTAGACAACAAAGTTGATTGAACTTGGATAGTGGCAAAAAGTAACCTCTTCTGAGTCAATTGTGGTTTCCATGGAAATGCTTCCTCCAACAACTCCTGCACCTTGACTTCCAGTTTTGCCATGCTTGCTTTTCTGCTTAAGGCATCTGCAACTACATTAGCTTTACCGGGCACATAATTGATTGAGCAGTTATAATCATCCAAAAGCTTCATCCACCGCCTTTGCCTCATATTCAACTCCTTTTGAGAGAACAAGTATTTCAAGCTCTTATGATCAGTAAATACCTCAAACTTGTTACCCCACATATAATGCCTCCATTTCTTGAGTGCAAACACAATGGCCGCTAACTCCAAATCATGCGTCGGTTAATTCATCTCATACGACTTTTGTTTCCTAGAAGCATATGCAATCACTCTTCCATTTTGCATCAATACAGATCCAAATCCTTCTTTCGAAGCATCGCTATAGATTACAAAACCTTGACTCCCTTCAGGCAATGCAAGAACTGCTGCGGTAGTCAATCTTTTCTTCAATTCTTGAAAGCTGCTCTCACACTTATCATCCTGCACGAACTTGGTTTTCTTTTGAGTGAGCTTTGTAAGCGGTCTTGCAATCTTAGAGAAATCCTTCACGAACCTCCGATAATAGCCCGCTAGACCAAGAAAACTCTGAACCTCCGTAACATTTTTCTGCTTCTTCCAAGACATCACTGCATCAATCTTTGCTGGATCCACCGCTATTTCCTCTTGGGATATGGTATGCCCCAAAAATGCAATCTGCTGCAGCCAAAATTCACACTTGCTAAACTTTGCATACAATTGGTGCTCTCGAAGTTTCTGCAGTACCAACCGCAGATGTTGCTCATTCTCCGCCTCTGATTTCGAGTATACCAAAATATCATCAATGAAGATCACCACAAATTGGTCCAAGTAGGGTTGAAACACCCTATGCATCAAATCCATAAAAGCTGCAGGGGCATTAGTTAGTCCAAAAGGCATCACCACGTATTCATAATGCCCATATCTTGTCCTGAAAGCCGTTTTAGGCACATCTTCCTTCTTGATCCGTAACTGATAATACCCTTGCCTCAAATCGAGTTTCGAATACACTTTGGCTCCTTGCAGTTGATCAAATAACTCGTCAATCAGGGGAAGTGGGTATTTATTCTTGACAGTCACTTGGTTCAAACCTCGGTAGTCAATGCATAGCCTCAACGTTACGTCTTTCTTCCTCACAAATAGAACTGGCGCACCCCACGGTGAAGAACTCGGTTGGACAAACCCCTTCTTCAGCAATCCTTGCAATTGGTCCTTCAATTCTTGTAGCTCGGCTGGTGCCATACGATAGGGAGCTTTAGATATCGGCTGGGCGCCTGGCAGCAACTCTATGACAAACTCGATTTCCCGATTTGGGGGTAAACCGGGTAATTCTTCTGGAAATACATCTGCATAGTCTTTGATCATAGGCATCTCCTCCAACTTAGCTTTATCCGACGGCTTGTTGATAAGGTAAGCCAAGTATCCGCTGCACCCTTTCCTCAAGGACTTCACTGATTTTGTAGATGAAATAATGGAACTCCCGGTGAAATCTCTTCGACCCACAATCTCTAGTATTGGTTGATCAGGTACCCGGAACGTTATAATCTTCGCCCGGCAATCCAGTTGGACATGATGTTTTGCCAGCCAGTCCATCCCTAAAATGACCTCATAGTCTCGAAAAGGTAATACAATAAGATTGGCTGAGAATTCCCTATCCTTAATTTGGATTTTACATGCTTTACAAGCTGAACTAGTTACAAGTTTAGAACCCATTGGAGTACCAACTTCTACTTCATATGGCAAACATACAACTTTCAATTTCACACGTTCCACACATAAGGGAGTAATAAATGAATGAGTAGCACCAGGATCAATTAACACCTTAACAGGTTGATTCAGTATGAAGAATGTACATTCAATAACAGCGGTCTCATCTAGAATCTCCTCGCACTCAATAGCATAGGCTCTAGCCTGGACCCTAGGAACTGAAGTCTTGCCTCTACCAGCGGGTTTACCCTGATTCTGCCCCCCTTGCCATTTAGGGCAATCCTTAACCCGGTGCTGTTCGCTACCACAAACCATACATTTCCCCAATTTTCTCTAACACTGGGCCTCGGTGTGGCCCTTCTTGTTACAGTATGAACAGATGGCAGTCTGAGAAGCAGGTGAACTACCTGTGGATCCGCGGGTGGAAGAGGCTGATGGCGCTTTAGTCGGGCCACTGTTATTCACTGACCTATTCTGGCTCTGGCCTTGACCGCGACTCCGACTCTGACTCTGGAATTTCCTCTGCTGACCTGGAGGCTAGTAAGGTTTCTTGCTCGCCTGGCTCGAACCGGCTCCATCTAGTTTCCTCTTCTCAACTCGAGAGGCAGCAGCAAAGAGAGCAGAGTAAGTATCGAAGTCATGAGAAGCTAACTGGTCCTGAATCTCTGGCCTCAATCCAACAGTAAATTTCCACATTTTTGCCTCTGGAGTACAAAACATATGTCACGCCCCAACTTGGCCTATAAAGGTTAGACTAGGGTGTGATGTAAACATTCAAGTCCATTCACATTCTTAATCGTTCTAGGAGGTTTAACACTTAACGTTTTATTCTAGACTCCAAAATTTTCCAGAAATCCGGCAGCATAACGGCTGTAATTGGGCTCTTTGTTTTGACCTAAATTTTCTAACAGCCTCAAAACTTTCAAGTCAAGTTCATTCCCGACTAGAATTTACTATTTTATCATCAATTGAATTTCTTATTGGTTATTTCGACGTCCCGTTTGATTTATAACCTAGCATGATACTATGTCTCGTTTGTCCATTTATCCTCGTTTCAAAATATACCTGGTGATCATAGCTTATTAACGAGTACTTGTTGAGATTGGATAAGTTCATTTTCTTATTCCTTAACTAAGCATCATAACCTATGATAGATACTAGTGATAGTAAAAGCAAAAACGATCATAGTATGTCTAGTATCAGTCTACTTAATATAAGTACAAACCAAAATTAGACCCCAAATTACAACGGGGGTCTTTTACATTAGCAACAAAAAGCAACATAAGATAAATGGTCTTCAAGCAGCACAAAATACACAAGTAGTCACGTTCAAGCAAAACAACAATAACAGGCAATCACTCTAGGGGTTCATCATTAGGTACATTGAGCTCGGGTTCCTATACCTGTTCTTCTTCACCTGAAATGATAAAAGAGGGTGAGTCCTTATGAACTCAGCGAGGGGGAACGAGAAATAAGTTTTGAAACTCATTTTCCGGTTAAACTTATGAAAACCCCTTTCTCAACCATGAATACAACAGAAATACAAGTACAGAACAGGAATACCGGTCTTTCCTCCCCGAGGTTCTCTATGATCCAAGCGGGAGTACTTATACACATAATAAAAAGGATACGGTGAGCTTTAGCTCTCAGATCAGATCCAGGATCAGTTGTTGCGGCCGACTTCAAATCATTCCCCAAACACACCAGGTGGGTGTACTCCGGATGTACCCCAAAATCCTACGACCCAACTCTCCGAGGAAGTCTAGCCCCCAAGCGAGAGAGGGAATGGGACCATGGAGGTCACGGTAACACCGGCAAGCCCGATGCCGCCCGGCGTGCGTGATCACTACCATGCCGACAGGAAAGGTTGCAACCTTGTATGCAATGCACATTTATGACAGGTATTATATATCACAGAAGGAGGACAACAAAGTAGGTTGCCTTCGGACAGTCATAAGATTGCACATTGACAGATAAACAAGCAGGACACGATAAGACAGGAAATTTCACTTGAAAGGCATATAGAGTTATATGGAAATTAAACGGGCAGCCATGTAACACATGTAAAACAGGCTATATAACTCATTAAAAGTCCACGCAATCAAGTGATAAGATTACTCAACATGCAGTGATATCAACAAGGGTTCAAATGCGAGAAAAGCTTATTTGTCAACATGCAATGGTCAAGATCACTTTTAAAGTTATAAAACATTTACGGGCAGCCCACGCAACATACAGTTTCCTCACAATATCCAATGGTTAACACTTAGCAAGAATACTTAGTCATTAGGGTTTCCATTTCATGCATAATCGTGCGATCAAACCCTAAGTCAACTTAACATCATTCCCAAGTCATACATCATTCAATTCATACATCCTCAAGTGCTTAAAACAGTCCACATAATATCCCAACACCACAATTCCAAGAAACTAGTGCCACAAAAGAGGTGACAATAGTTTTCCAAGCACATAGCTAAGTGGAACACTCACTGCAATAGGCTGTACTCTCACAATCAATCGGATAATCAAATAATCTCCAAATTCAGTGAATAAGATGGCAAATTAAATCTTAAGGAGTTAACTAAAATCAGAAACAATCCTTGCATCAATTGGAGTTCAGAATCATTAGTTATAACCGAAACAGTGAGGTAACACAAAACTGTCCAGATTTACACACTTTTCAGAAAATGACGTTTTTAAGGTCCTTAGATTCATATTTAGCTTTGGTCTATTTCTGACAAAGTTGTCTAGAACTGAAAAATATAGCAGTACACAAAATGGCATGCATTTTGGATATCATTTATTAAGTCAAATATGGTTCGTTCCACAAGGTCAGTGCATCTGCCAAAACCTGATTTATTTTTCCAGATTTCCAGATTTAGTCACATTTTACTGATTTTCCATTTTGAGGACCTTAGAGTCAAAATTAGCTTCGGCCTATTTCTGGGAAAAATGTTCAAAACTGTCCAAACTGGTCACCCACCAATTTTCAAGCATTTTAAACATCATTTGCTTAGCTAAACTTACCTCGAACAGACTGGTCAGAGAGCTGTCTCATAAATTCGACTTTACCTAGCATCATTTTCAAGCCAAGTTCTTGCCATGCATGGTTGTTTAAGCTCATGGACGACCACATAACTCAAGTACAGAAGCAAATATACACATTTATGAACATGCATGTGAAATTTCAAAGAGTTTTCAAAAGCTTTTAACCCTCACCTTTGCAATCAACCAAACTATGCCCAAAAACCTGGTTGAAGCTCAAATCTTCTCCTTTCCTTTGCCTAGCCGAAATCGCACTAGCTTTTCTCAATTTTTCCTAGCCTAGTAAGCAATCTCTTAGCACATGCATGAGGTCAAAACATGAAGAAAAGAAATGGATGTCAAGAAGCTTACCTAGGACTGAAATGAAGCTTTAATGCACATGCCTGAGTGTTTTTTTCAAACTCTAGCTTGCTTGCTTGGTTTTCTTGATGGTTGTTCGACCTTGCTCAGCTAATTGGTGAAGAAGACAAGCCAACGAGGTAGTAATGTGCAGCTAGGCCGAGAGAAGAGAGAAATGAGAGGAAGAGAGAGAGAAACGAAAGAGAAAGGAAGAAAAGACAACAAATGAAGGCCTTGCAATTTTTTTGAGGTTGTGGTCGGTCCTTGGGCAGTCCAAATTCTGCACTTTTGTCTTCAATATGCTATTTTGAAATTTCTAGGATGGGCATGCAAAGGCTGGTCGGGTATGGTGAGGAATTGAGAGGAATTGGGCAATTATTTTAATGCCTTATGTCATATTTTGTCTTTGCATGCATAGAATAAAATATGTTGCTCAAATTTCTTGCTTAAGAACAAGGCATGGCCGGCTATTGCATGTGCCAAATCTGAATTTTGTGTCTTCTTTTGAGTGTTATTTAATTGTATTTTGAAAGTGCAAAAAGAATAATGCAAAAAGAATAAAGAATGTTTTGTTTTTTGTGCATTTTTGTCTTCTAGTGAATTGAATTAGGATTATTATATTGATAGTGGACTTTGTAGGATTGTTTTAGGATTATTTTATAGTTTAGTGTTCCGTGTAAGATGCTTTCTCGGTTAGTGTGAATGCACGCTTTCCTAGGTCTAAGGCACGCACTACGAGGCACACACAGAAATCAATACAGGGCACGAATCACGAGGTAAGACACGGACTTCAAGACTAATGCACGCAATCCTAGATGAATGCACGTAAACTAATGCAAGGCACGTAATTCAATGTAATGCACACAAATCGAGGTACGACTCTTAAACCTAGGTTAAGGTACGCAGTTCAAGGTTAGGGCACACGAAATGAGATAACGCACGTACATCGAGGTCAGGGCACGTATTTCTAGGTACCGCATGTGAGTCAGGGATTAGGGCACACTATTCTAGGTCAAGGCACGTATGACGAGGTATGCACGAAAACCACGACAGGACATGTAATCCAAGGTCGGTCATATAATTAAGGGTCTGTGGCATGCAAATCAAGGTAACACACGTTATTTGGGGTCGGGCCTCACAACATATATTGAGCATAACGGGATAGTCGATCAAAACGTGCCTCGTACTTGGCCACCGTCATATTACCCTGAGTCAAGTGCATGAATTCCTCGATCCGCCTCTGCCTGGAAACTGCAGGTACATATTTCTCCTTAAATACCTTAACGAAATTACCCTACAAGCGAGGCGTCTGATCAGTCTCCCACAGTGCCTCTACAGTGTGCCACCAATGCTGGGCATCCCCATGCAACAGAAATACTGCAAACTCCACTTTCTCTTCATCTGTATAATCAAGTGGCCTGAAAATCTTCTCGATCTCAAACAGCCAAACCTCTGCTTTCTCATCATCAGCTTCCCCGTAGAATTTAGACGGGCGAAAGTCAAGGAATTCCCTCATTCTGCTATGTCTCCCATGATTACCCTCATTCCTGTTGTTGATGTTGTTGCTGTTGGCTTCACGAGCATCCTGACGCTCCATCACACGTGATACACGATCCATGGCATTTTCCATCATATTAAACATAGCTATACCGGGATTAGTCTGATAGGCATCCCCGGTCTCTTGAGGTTCACCGCTCCTATTAGTAGTACGGGTACTACGGCCAGCCATCTATAGGCACAAATTACGATGTACAATTTATTGAAATATGACAATTAAGAATATAACGCATAAGATATGTAGCATAGTATAGATACAATTCTAAAAACATTTAAGGCATGTAAGTCACTTAAGCACATAGAACATAGAAGGCACATTTATCACACAATAACACATAAACAAGTCATCCTAATTATCTTAGGACTTTACCCATGGTCCGAGAGTTAAACCCTGCTTAAGCAATCTAAGCTCTCTGATACCATTTCTTCTAAGGTGTCACGCCCCAACCCGGCCTATTAGGTTAGACTAGGGTGTGAACTAACATTCAAGTAATATCACGTACTTAGCGGTTGATGAAGATTAACACCTAATGATTTGGTCTAAACTCCAAAGTTTTTTCGGAAAACCGGCAGCATAACGGCTGTAATTGGCCCTTTGGTTTAACCTAATTCTCTAAACGCCTCAAATGTTTACCATCTCAAATTCATTTCCAACTAAGATTACTACTTTACCATCAATTGAATGGCCTATTGGTTATTTCGACATCTCGTTTGGTTTACAACCTAGCATGATGCTATGTCTCGTTTGTTTGTTTGACCTCGTTTCAAAATATACCTATTTAAGATTGGATAAATTCATTTACTTAGTCCTCACTAATGCATCATAACCTATGATAATACTAGCGGTAATAAAAGCATAACGATCATAGTAATGTCTAGTATCAGTCTATTTAGTATAAGTACAAACCAAAATTAGACCCCAAATTACAACGGGGGTCTTTTACATCATGACATCGAGTAACACAAAAGGAAATAGTCTTCAAGTAACATAAAATTCACAAGTAGTCACGTTCAAGCAAAACAACAATGACAGGCAATCATTCTAGGGGTTCATCATTAGATACATTGTCCTCGGGTACTTGTACCTGTTCTTCTTCACCTGTGATGAAAAAGAGGGTGAGTCCTTATAAACTCAGCGAGGGGGAAACGAGAAATACGTTTTGAAACTCATTTTCCGGTTCAATTATGAAAACTCCTTTTTGAAAACATGTCACGTATTGCAAATAACAAGGTACGCAAATATATGAAACAAATCGAGTAACAGATACATTTACCAATCATTTCAAGGATACGGTGAGCATTTGCTATCAATTTCAATTCTGATACAATTTTTGCCGCCGACTTCAATAATCCACTTATCGCTCCCAATTGGGTGTACTCCGGATATACCCCGAAACCTACGACCCAACTCTCCGAGGGTGGAATGCCAAGCGAGAGAGAGAATTGGACCATGGTAGTCACGGGAGCACCGGCAAGCCCTATGCCGCCCGGCGTTCATGAAACGCTACCATGCCACAATAAAAGGTTGCAACCTTGTATGCAATGCACATTTATAACATTTAACATATCACATTAGGAGGACAACAAAGTAGGTCGCCTCCGAACAGTTATAAGATCGCACGTTGTCAAGTAGTCAAACAAGGCACGATAAGACAAGTAATTTCACTTGAAAGGCATATAGAGCCATGTGAATATTAAACGGGCAGCCATGTAACACATGTAAGTCAAGCCATATAACTCATTTCGAAGTCCACGTAATCAAGTGGTACGATTATTCAACATGCAACAACATTTACGTGGGTTTGGTTACAAGAAAAACTTATTTGACAACATGCAATGGTCGAAATCACATTTGAAGTTATAAGACATTTACGGGCAGCCCATTAAGCATATAATTTCCACACAATATACAAATGATCAATACTTAGCAAAACTACCTAGTCATTAGGGTTTCCATTTCGTGTATATTCGTGCAATTTGAGCCTCAACCCAACTCAAAGTCAATCTCAAACCATGCATCATTTAATTCAACATCCTCAAACATTCAAAACAGTCCACACAACATCCCGAAGCTACAATCCAAAGCATTTAATTCAACAAGAGAAGTCACCACAATTTTTCTAAGTACAACATTAAGTGAAACCCTTACTGCAATAGGTTGTATTCTCACAATAAATAGGATAATCAAACAATCTCCAAATCCAGTGAATAAGATGTCAGATTAAATACTAAGAAGTTAACTAAAATCAGAAACAAACTTTGCATCAATTGGAGTTCATAATCATTAGTGATAGCCGAAAAGTGAGATAGCTCTCTGACTAGTCTGCTCGAGGTAAGTTTAGCTAGGAAAATGATGTTGAAAATGCATGAAACTTGGTAGGTGACTAGTTTGGACAGTTGTGAACATTTTTCCCAGAAATAGGCCGAAGCAAATTTTGACTCTAAGGTCCTCAAAATGGCAAATCATTAAAATGTGTCCAAATCTGGAAATCTGGAAAAATGAAGCAGGTTTTGGAAGATGCACTGACCTTGTGGAAAGAACCAACTTTGACTTAGTAAATGATGTCCAAAATGCATGAAATTTGGTGTGATACTAGATTATTCCGTTCTGGACAATTTTGTTAGAAATGGACCAAGGCTAAATCTGAACCTAAGGACCTCAAAAACGTCAATTACTGAAAAGTGTGCAAAAATTTACAGTTTTGTGCTAACTCACTGTTTCGGCTATAACTAATGATTCCGAACTCCAATTGATGCAAGGTTTGTTTCTAATTTTAGTTAACTTCTTAAGCTTTAATTTGAAATCTTATTCACTGGATTTGGAGATTGTTTGATCATCCTATTGATTGTGAGAAAACAGCCTAATGCAGTAAGGGTTTCACTTAATGTTGTACTTAGAAAAATTGTTGTGACTCCTCTTGTTGAATTAAATGCTTGGGATTGTAGCTACGGGATGTTGTGTGGACTGTATTGAATGTTTGAGGATGTTGAATTAAATGATGCATGGTTTGAGATTGACTTTGAGTTGGGTTGAGGCTCAAATTGCATGAATATACACGAAATAGAAACCCTAATGACTAGGTAGTTTTGCTAAGTGTTGATCATTTGGATGTTGTGTGGAAATTATATGCTTAGTGGGCTGCCCGTAAATGTCTTATAACTTCAAATGTGATTTTGACCATTGCATGTTGTCAAATAAGCTTTTCTTGCAACCGAACCCACGTAGATGTTGTTGCATGTTGAATAATCGTATCACTTGATTACGTGGACTTCGAAATGAGCTATATGGCTTGACTTGCATGTGTTACATGGCTGCCTGTTTAATGTTCATATGGCTCTATATGTCTTTCAAGTGAAATTACTTGTCTTATCGTGCCTTGTTTGATTACTTGACAACGTGCGATCTTATAACTGCTCGAAGGCGACCTACTTTGTTGTCCTCCTAATGTGATATGTTAAATGTTATAAATGTGCATTGCATATGAGGTTGCAACCTTTCAGTGTGGCATGGTAGTGTTTCACGAACACCGGGCAGCATAGGGCTTGCCGGTGCTACCGTGACTACCATGGTCCAATTCCCTCTCTCGCTTGGCATTCCACCCTCGGAGAGTTAGGTCGTAGGTTTCGGGGTACATCCGGAGTACAGCCAATTGGGAGCGATAAGTGGATGATTGAAGTCGGCCGCAACAATTGTATCGAAATTGAAATTGAGAGCAAATGCTCACCGTATCCTTGAAATGATTGGTAAATGTATCTGTTACTCAATTTGTTTCATATATTTGCGTACCTTATTATTTGTAATACGTGACATGTTTTCAAAAAGGAATTTTCATAATTGAACCGGAAAATGAGTTTCAAAACGTAATTCTCGTTTCCCCTCGCTGAGTTCATAAGGACTCACCCTCTTTTATCATCTCAAGTGAAGAAGATCAAGAATAAGTACCCGAGGATGATGTGCCTAACAATGGTTCCTTGGAGTGATTGCCTGTCCCTACGTGCTTTTGTGCTTGCCTGAAAGTGGTTGCTATATGGAAGTTGTGTTTAATTGCAAACTACTCATTTCATTGATGTAAATGACCCTGTTGTAATTTGGGTCTAATTCTGGGATTGTACTATCTATAACTGGATGAACTTTTATTTGGTTGTTTGCTTTCGTTTTCTTAATTAATAGTTATCGTAGGCATTCAAACCACTAGATGAACAATCAACTAAGTTAATTCTATCTAATTTCACTTAGGTGCTCATTTGCAAACTAAAGGATAATAGGTACTCGCATGATAGGAAATTGACAAATAAACGGGATATAGTTATCATGTTAGGCTTATTAACCAAATGAGACTTTCAAGATAAACTAGTAGGCAAATCGGTTGGTGACAAATAGGAGTCCTTAATGGAATTGGATTAATGATTGGAATAATTAAGGCATTTAGAGAATTTGGTCAAACCAAAGAGCCCAATTAGAACCGTTATGCTACCGGTTTACCGAAAAACTTTGGGGTTTAGACTAAACCATTAGGTGTTAAATCTTCACAAATAGCTAAGCACGTGACATTACTTGAATGTTTAGTTCACACCCTAGTCTAACCTTATAGGCCGGGTTGGGGCGAGACAAACACATAAAGCAATTGTGCCCTCAACATGACCGGTGTGATCATACCAGCACTAATGAACCGGATCCCATCAGAACTTCGAAGTTCAGCATGCTTGGGCGAGAGTAGTACTAGGATGGGTGGCCCCCTGGGAAGTCCTCGTGTTGCACCCACTTTTCAATTTTTTTTGCCCTGGTTAGGGTTGCCAAGATACTTTATCCACCAAATCTCTATTACTGAATTCCACGGAACATTGGGCAAGACAACTTCACTTCACATACAGGTTGGGCACGCAAACCGAGGGCGTAGGGTTTGTGACCAGGTCTCCGTCGCTCCGGTGCCCATAACTTTTGATCCGTAAGGAGTTACGCGGCGCACAGCGTACCGTTGCAAAGCTCTTTGAGAGCTCTACGACGGGGGCAGCCAGCTTGCTCGCTATGCCCCTTTTTGGAGCCCAAAATCTAACATTTTCATCAGTTTCAGGCCACTTTTGTTCTTTTGCTCTATTTTTCAGTCCCGGATCGTACGTCTTGAGCTGTTAAAAGGATGACAAACTGACTCGCGGGACATCAAAGGGCCCTACAACGTGTCGATATCACGTCTTGCGAGGATGCTGCATTGTTGAAGTGGATGGGTTGTCATTAAGCCCATTGGGCCTTTTGAATGGGCCATTTCTCTAAGCTTGGACTGTGAACCGTTAACACATAAAGTAATTGTGCCCTCAACATAACGGGTGCGATCATATCAGCATTAATGCACCGGATCCCATCAGAACTCCGAAGTTAAGCGTGCTTGGGCGAGAGTAGTACTAGGATGGGTGACCCCCTGGGAAGTCCTCGTGTTGCACACCCTTTTCAATTTTTTTTGCCCTGGTTAGGGTTGCCAAGATACTTTATCCACTAAATCTCTTTTACTGAATCTCACGGAACATTGGGCAAGACAACTTCGCTTCACGTAGAGGCTGGGCCCGCAAACCGAAGGCGTAGGGTTTATGACCAGGTCTCCGTCGCTCCGGTGCCCATAACTTTTGATCCGTAAGGAGGTACGCGGCGCACAGCATACCGTTGCAAAGTTCTCTGAGAGCTCTACGACGGGGGCAGCAAGCTTGCTTGCTGAGCCCCTTTTTGGAGCCCAAAATCGAACGTTTTCATCAGTTTCAGGCCACTTTTCTTTTTTTGCTCTGTTTCTCCGTCCTGAATCGTACGTCGTGAACTGTTAAAAGGACGACATCCAGACTCGTGGGAAATCAGAGGGCCCTACAAGGTGTCGATATCACATCTTGCGAGGATGCTGCGTTGTTGAAGCGGTTGGGTTGTCGTTAAGCCCATTGGGCCTTTTGAATGGGCCATCTCTCTAGGCTGGGACTATGAACCGTTAACACATAAAGCAATTGTGCCCTCAACAAGACGGGTGCGATCAAACCAGCACTAATGCACCGGATCCCATAAGAACTTCGAAGTTAAGCGTGCTTGGGCGAGAGTAGTACTAGGATGGGTGACCCCCTGGGAAGTCCTCGTGTTGTATCCCCTTTTCAATTTTTTGGGCCCTGGTTAGGGTTGCCAATATACTTTATCCACCAAATCTCTATTACTGAATCCCACGGAACATTGGGCAAGACAACTTCGCTTCACGTAGGAGTTACGTGGCGCACAACATAGTATTGTAAAGCTCTCTGAGAGTTGTACGATGAGGGCAGCCAGCATGCTTGCTGTGCCTATTTTTGGAGCCCAAAATCGAACGTTTTCATCAGTTTCAGGCCACTTTTCTTCTTTTGCTCTATTTTTCCAACCCGGATCGTACGTCGTGAACTGTTAAAAGGATGACAACTTGACTCGCGGGACATCAGTGAGCCCAACAACGTGTCGATATCAAGTCTTGCGAGGATGCTGCGTTGTTTAAGCGGATGGGTTGTCGTTAAGCCCATAGGGCCTTTTGAATGGGCCATCTCTCTAGGTTATGACTGTGAACCGTTAAAACATAAAGCAATTGTGCACTCAACATGACGGGTGCGATCATACCAGCACTAATGAACCGGATGCCATCAGAACTCCGAAGTTCAATGTGCTTGGGCGAGAGTAGTACTAGGATGGGTGACCCCCTAGGAAGTCCTCGTGTTGCACCCCCTTTTCAAATTTTTTTGCCCTGGTTAGGGTTGCCAAGATACTTTATCCACCAAATCTCTATTACTGAATCCCACGGAACATTGGGCAAGACAACTTCGCTTCACGTAGAGGTTGGGCCCGCAAACCGAGGGTGTAGGGTTTGTGACCAGGTCTCCGTCGCTCCGGTGCCCATAACTTTTGATCCGTAAGGAGTTACGCGGCGCACAGTATACCGTTGCAAAGCTCTTTGAGAGCTCTACGACAGGGGCAGCCAGCTTGCTTATTGTGCCCATTTTTGGAGCCCAAATTCGAACGTTTTCATCAGTTTCAGGCCACTTTTCTTCTTTTGCTCTGTTTTTCCATCCCGGATCGTACGTCGTGAACTGTAAAAAGGACGACAACCTGACTAGCGGGACATCAGAGGGCTCTACAACGTGTTGATATCACATATTGCGAGGATGCTGCGTTGTTGAAGTGGATGGGTTGTCGTTAAGCCCATTGGGCCTTTTGAATGGGCCATCTCTCTAGGCTGGGACTGTGAACCATTAACACATATAGGAATTGTGCCCTAAATACGACGGGTGCGATCATACTAGCGCTAATGCACCGGATCCCATAAGAACTCCGAAGTTAAGCGTGCTTGGGCGAGAGTAGTACTAGGATGGGTGACCCCCTAGGAAGTCCTCGTGTTGCACACCCTTTTCAATTTTTTTTGCCCTGGTTAGGGTTGCCAAGATACTTTATCCACCAAATCTCTATTACTGAATCTCACGGAACATTGGGCAAGACAACTTCGCTTCACGTAGAGGCTGGGCCTGCAAACCGAGGGCGTAGGGTATGTGACCAGGTCTCCGTCGCTCCGGTGCCCATAACTTTTGATCTGTAAGGAGTTATGCGGTGCACAGCATACCGTTGCAAAGCTCTCTAAGAGCTCTACGACGGGGGCAATCAGCTTACTCGCTGTACCCATTTTTGGAGCCCAAAATCGAACATATTCATTTGTTTCAGACCACTTTTCTTCTTTTGCTCTATTTTTTCGTCCCGAATCGTACGTCATGAACTATTAAAAGGACGAAAACCTGACTCGCTGGACATCAGAGGGCCCTACAATGTGTCGATATCACATCTTGCGAGAATGCTGTGTTGTTGAAGCGGATGGGTTGTCGTTAAGCCCATTGGGCTTTTGAATGGGCCATCTCTCTAGGCTGGGACTATGAGCCGTTAACACAAATAGGAATTGTGCACTCAGAGAGCTTTGCAACGGTATGCTGTGCGCCGCGTAACTCCTTACGGATCAAAAGTTATGGGCACCGGAGCGATGGAGACCTGGTCACAAACCCTACGCCCTCGGTTTGCCGGCCCAGCCTCTACGTGAAGCGAAGTTGTCTTGCCCAATGTTCCGTGGTATTCAGTAATAGAGATTTGGTGCATAAAGTATCTTGGCAACCCTAACCAGGGCAAAAAAAATTGAAAAGAGGGTGCAACACGAGGACTTCCTAGGGGGCCACCCATCCTAGTACTATTCTCGACCAAGCGCGCTTAACTTCGGAGTTCTGATGGGATCCGGTGCATTATTGCTGGTATGATCGCACCCGTCATGTTGAGGGCACAATTCCTATATGTGTTAACGGTTCACAGTCCCAGCCTAGAGAGAAGGCCCATTCAAAAGGCCCAATGGGCTTAATGACAACCCATCCGCTTCAATAACGCAGCATCCTCGCAAGACGTGATATCGACACGTTGTATGGCCCTCTGATATCCCGCGAGTGAGGTTGTCGTCCTTTTAACAGTTCACGACGTACAATTCAGGACGGAAAAACAGAGCAAAAGAAGAAAAGTGGCCTGAAATTGATGAAAATGTTCGATTTTGGGCTCCAAAAAGGGGCACAGCGAGCAAGCTGGCTGCCCCCATCGTAGAGCTCTCAGAGAGCTTCGCAACGGTATGCTGTGTGCCGCATAACTCCTTACTGATCAAAAGTTATGGTCATTGGAGTGACGGAGACCTGGTCATAAACCCTACGCCCTCGGTTTGCGGGCCCAGCCTCTACGTGAAGTGAAGTTGTCTTGCCCAATGTTCCGTGGGATTCAGTAATAGAGATTTGGGGGATAAAGTATCTTGGCAACCCTAACCAGGGCAAAAAAAATTGAAAAGGGGGTGCAACACGAGGACTTCCAAGGGGGCCACCCATCCTACTACTACTCTCGACCAAGCACGATTAACTTTGGAGTTCTGATGGGATCCGGTGCATTAGTGCTGGTATGATCCCACCCGTCATGTTTAGGGCACAATTCCTATATGTGTTAACAGTTCACAGTCCCAGCCTAGAGAGATGGCCCATTCAAAAGGCCCAATGGGCTTAACGACAACCCATCCGCTTCAACAACGCAGCATCCTCGCAAGACGTCATATCGACATGTTGTAGGGCCTTTGATGTCCCACGAGTCAGGTTGTCGTCCTTTTAACAGATCACGACGTACGATTCAGAACGAAAAAAAAGAGCAAAAGAAGAAGAGTGCCCTGAAACTGATGAAAACGTTTGATTTTGGGCTCCAAAAATGGGCGCAGCGAGCAAGCTGGCTGCCCCCGTCGTAGAGCTCTCAGAGAGCTTTGCAACGGTATGCTGTGCGCCGCGTAACTCCTTACGGATCAAAAGTTATGGGCACCGGAGTGACGGAGACCTGGTCACAAACCCTACACCCTTGGTTTACGAGCCCAGCCTCTACGTGAAGCGAAGTTGTGTTGCCCAATGTTTCGTGGGATTCAGTATAAGAGATTTGGTGGATAAAGTATCTTGGCAACCCTAACCAGGGCAAAAAAAATTGAAAATGGGGTGCAACACGAGGACTTCCTAGTGGGTCACCCATCCTAGTACTACTCTCACCCAATCACGCTTAACTTCGGAGTTCTGATGGGATCTAGTGCTTTAGTCCTG
Source organism: Ehretia macrophylla (assembly GCA_037974665.1). Lineage (NCBI taxonomy): Eukaryota > Viridiplantae > Streptophyta > Magnoliopsida > Boraginales > Ehretiaceae > Ehretia > Ehretia macrophylla. The sequence continues at coordinate 82,189,163 of CM075765.1, read as the reverse complement.
GTATGATCGCACCCGTCATGTTGAGGGCACAATTCCTATGTGTGTTAACGGTTCACAGTCCCAGCCTAGAGAGATGGACAATTCAAAAGGCCCAATGGGCTTAACGACAACCCATCCGCTTCAACAACGCAGGCGAGTCAGGTTGTCATCCTTTTAACAGTTCACGACGTACGATTCGGGATGAAAAAAGAGCAAAAGAAGAAAAGTGGCCTAAAACTGATGAAAACGTTTGATTTTGGGCTCCAAAAATGGGCACAACGAGCAGGGTGGCTGCCCCCGTCGTAGAGCTCTCAGAGAGCTTTGCAACGGTATGCTGTGCGCCGCGTAACTCCTTGCGGATTAAAAGTTTTGGGCACCGGAGCGACGGAGACCTGGTCACAAACCTTATGCCCTCGGTTTGCGGGCCCAGCCTCTACGTGAAGCGAAGTTGCCTTGCCCAATGTTCCGTGGGATTAGGTAATACATATTTGGTGGATAAAGTATCTTGGCAACCCTAACCAGGGGAAAAAAATTTGAGAAAGGGGTACAACACGAGGACTTCCCAAGGGGTCACCCATCCTAGTACTACTCTCGCCCAAGCATGCTTAACTTCGGAGTTCTGATGGGCTCCGGTGCATTAGTGCTGGTATGATCGCACCCGTCATGTTGAGGGCACAATTGCTTTTTGTGTTAACGGTTCACAGTCCCAGCCTAGAGAGATGGCCCCATTCAAAAGGCCTAATGGGTTTAACGACAACCCATCCACTTCAACAATGCAACATCCTCGCAAGATGTGATACCGTCACGTTGTAGGGCCCACTGATGTCCCACGAGTCAGGTTGTCGTCCTGTTAACAGTTCACGACGTACGATCCGGGAAGGAAAAACAGAGCAAAAGAAGAAAAGTGGCCTGAAACTGATGAAAACGTTCGATTTTGGGCTCAAAAAAGGGGCACAGTGAGCAAGCTGGCTGCCCCCATTGTAGAGCTCTTCGAGAGCTTTGCAACAGCATGCTGTGCACCACGTAATTCCTTACGGATCAAAAGTTATGGGCACCGGAGCGACGGACACCTGGTAACAAACCCTACGCCCTTGGTTTGCGGGCCCAAGCTCTACATGAAGCGAAGATGTCTTGCCCAATGTTCCGTGGGATTCAGTAATAAAGATTTGGTGGATAAAGTATTTTGGCAACCCTAACCGTGGCAAAAAAAATGAAAAGGGGGTGCAACACGAGGACTTCCCAAGGGGTCACCCATCCTAGTACTACTCTCGCCCAAGCACGCTTAACTTCGGAGTTCTGATGGGATCCGGTGCATTAGTGCTGGTATGATCGCACTCGTCATGTTGAGGGCACAATTACTTTATGTGCTAACGGTTCACAGTCCTAGCCTAGAGAGATGGCCTATTCAAAAGGCCCAATGGGCTTAACGACAACCCCACCGCTTCAACAACGTAGGATCCTCACAAGACGTAATATCGACACATTGTAGGGCCCTCTGATGTCCAACGAGTCAGGTTGTCGTCCGTTTAACAGTTCACGACGTACGATTCGGGACGGAAAAAAAGAGCAAAAAAAGAAAAGTAGCCTGAAACAGATGAAAACGTTCGATTTTGGGCTCCAAAAACGGGCGTAGCGACCAAGCTGGCTGCCCCCATCGTAGAGCTCTCAGAGAGCTTTGCATCGGTATGGTGTGCGCCGCGTAACTCCTTACAGATCAAAAGTTATGGGCACCGGAGCGACCGAGACTTGGTCACAAACCCTACGACCATGGTTTGCGGGCCCAGCCTCTACGTCAAGCGAAGTTGTCTTGCCCAATGTTCCGTGGGATTCAGTAATAGAGATTTGGTGGATAAAGTATCTTGGCAACCCTAACCAGGGCAAAAAATATTGAAAAGGGGGTGCAACACGAGGACTTCCCAGGGGGTCACCCATCCTAGTACTACTCTCGCCCAAGCACGTTTAACTTCGGAGTTCGGATGGGATCCAGTGCATTAGTACTGGTATGATCGCACCCATCATGTTGAGGGCACAATTCCTATATGTGTTAACAGTTCACATTCCCAGCCTAGAGAGATGGCCTATTCAAAAGGCCCAATGGGCTTAACGACAACCCATCATCTTCAACAACGCAGCATCCTCACAAGACGTGATATCGACACGTTGTAGGGCCTCTGATGTCCCGCGAGTCGGGTTGTCGTCATTTTAACAGTTCACGACGTACGATCCGGGGCGGAAAAACAGAGCAAAAGAAGAAAAGTGACCTGAAACTGATGAAAACGTTCGATTTTGGGCTCCAAAAATAGGCACAGCGAGCAAGCTGGCTGCCCCCGTCGTAGAGCTCTTAGAGTGCTTTGCAACGTTATGTTGTGCACCGCGTAACTCCTTACAGATCAAAAGTTATGGGTACCGGAGCGATGGAGACCTGGTCACAAACCCTACACCCTCGGTTTGCCGGCCCAGCCTCTACGTGAAGCGAAGTTGTCTTGCCCAATGTTCCGTGGGATTTAGTAATAGAGATTTGGTGGATAAAGTATCTTGGCGAGCCTAACCAGGGCAAAAAAAATTGAAAAGGTGGTGCAACACGAGGACTTCCCAGGGGGCCACCCATCCTAGTACTACTCTCGCCCAAGCACGCTTAACTTCGGAGTTCTGATGGAATCCGGTGCATTAGTGCTGGTATGATCGCACCGGTCATGTTGAGGGCACAATTCCTATATGTGTTAACGGTTCACAGTCCCAGCCTAGAGAGATGGCCCATTCAAAAGGCCCAAGGGGCTTAACGACAACCCATCCGCTTCAACAACGCAGCATCCTCGCAAGACGTGACATTGACATGTTGTAGGGCCCTCTGATGTCCGGCGAGTCAGGCTGTCGTCCTTTTACCAGTTCACGACGTACGATCCGGGACGAAAAAATAGAGCAAATGAAGAAAAGTGGCCTGAAACTGATGACAACGTTCGATTTTGGGCTACAAAAAATGGGCACAGCGAGTAGGCTGGCAGCCCCCGTCGTAGATCCCTCACAGACCTTTGCAGCAGTATGCTATGCGCCGCGTGACTCCTTACGGATCAAAAGTTATGGGCACTAGAGCGATAGAGACCTGGTCACAAACCCTACACCCTCGGTTTACGGGCCCAGCCTCTACGTAAAACGAAGTTGTCTTGCCCAATGTTCCGTGGGATTCAGTAATAGAGATTTGGTGGATAAAGTATCTTGGCAACCCTAACCAGGGCAAAAAAACTTGAAAAGGTGGTGCAACACGAGGACTTCCCAAGGGGCCAACCATCCTAGTACTACTCTCGCCCAAGCACGCTTAACTTCGGAGTTCTGATGGGATCCAGTGTATTAGTACTGGTATGATCGCACCCGTCATGTTGAGGGCACAATTCCTATATGTATTAACGGTTCATATTCCCAGCCTAGAGAGATGGCCTATTCAAAAGGCCCAATGGGCTTAACAACAACCCATCTGTTTCAACAACGCAGCATCCTCACAAGACGTGATATCGACACGTTGTAGGGCCTCTGATGTCCCGCGAGTCAGGTTGTCGTCCTTTTAACAGTTCATGACGTACGATCCGGGGCGGAAAAATAGAGCATAAGAAGAAAAGTGACCTGAAACTGATGAAAACGTTCGATTTTGGGCTCCAAAAATAGGCACAGCGAGCAAGCTGGCTGCCCCCGTCGTAGAGCTCTAAGAGTGCTTTGCAACGTTATGTTGTGCGCCGCGTAACTCCTTACGGATCAAAAGTTATGGGTACCGGAGCGATGGAGACCTGGTCACAAACCCTACACCCTCGGTTTGCCGGCCCAGCTTCTACGTGAAGCGAAGTTGTCTTGCCCAATGTTCTGTGGGATTCAGTAATAGAGATTTGGTGGATAAAGTATCTTGGCGACCCTAACCAGGGCAAAAAAAATTGAAAAGGTGGTGCAACATGCGGACTTCCCAGGGGGCCACCCATCCTAGTACTATTCTCGCCCAAGCACGCTTAACTTCGGATTTCTGATGGAATCCGGTGCATTAGTTATGGTATGATCGCACCGGTCATGTTGAGGGCACAATTCCTATATGTGTTAACGGTTCACAGTCCCAGCCTAGAGAGATGGCCCATTCAAAAGGCCCAAGGGGCTTAACGACAACCCATCCGCTTCAACAACGTAGCATCCTCGCAAGACGTGACATTGACATGTTGTAGGGCCCTCTGATGTCCGGCGAGTCAGGCTGTCGTCCTTTTACCAGTTCACGACGTATGATCCGGGACGAAAAAACAGAGCAAAAGAAGAAAAGTGGCCTGAAACTGATGACAACGTTCGATTTCGGGCTACAAAAATGGGCACAGCGAGTAGGCTGGCAGCCCCCGTCGTAGAGCCCTCACAGACCTTTGCAACAGTATGCTATGCACCGCGTGACTCCTTACGGATCAAAAGTTATGGGCACTAGAGCGATAGAGACCTGGTCACAAACCCTACGCCCTCGGTTTGTTGGCCCAACCTCTACGTAAAACGAAGTTGTCTTGCCCAATGTTCCGTGGGATTCAGTAATAGAGATTTGGGGGATAAAGTATCTTGGCAACCCTAACCAGGGCAAAAAAAATTGAAAAGGGGGTGCAACACGAGGACTTCCCAGGGGGTCACCCATCCTAGTACTACTCTCGCCCAAGCACGCTTAACTTCGGAGTTCTGATGGGATCCGGTGCATTAGTGCAGGTATGATCGCACCCATCATATTGAGGGCACAATTCCTATATGTGTTAACGGTTCACAATCCCAGCCTAGAGAGATGGCCCATTCAAAAGGCCCAATGGGCTTAACGACAACCCATCTGCTTCAACAACGCAGCATCCTCGCAAGACGTGATACCGACACATTGTAGGGCCCTCTGATGTCCCGCGAGTCAGGTTGTCGTCCTTTTAACAGTTCACGACGTACGATCCGGGACGGAAAAATAGAGCAAAAGAAGAAAAGTGGCCTGAAACTGATGAAACCGTTAGATTTTAGGCTCCAAAAACGGGCATAACGAGCAAGCTGGTTGTCCCCGTCGTAGAGCTCTCAAAGAGCTTCGTAACGGTATGCTGTGCGCCGCGTAACTCCTTGCAGATCAAAAGTTATGGGCATCGGAGCGACGGAGACCTGGTCACAAACCCTATGCCCTCGGTTTGTGGGCCCAGCCTCTACGTGAAGCGAAGTTGTCTTGCCCAATGTTCCGTGGGATTCAGTAATAGAGATTTCGTGGATAAAATATCTTCGCAACCCTAACCAGGGCAAAAAAAATTGAAAAGGGGGTGCAACACGAGGACTTGCCAAGGGGTCACCCATCCTAGTACTACTCTCGCCCAAGCACGCTTAACTTCGGAGTTCTGATGGGATCCGGTGTATTAGTGCTGGTATGATCGCACACGTCATGTTGAGGGCACAATTGCTTTCTGTGTTAACGGTTCACAGTCCCAGCCTAGAGAGATGGCCCATTCAAAAGGCCCAATGGGCTTATCGACAACCCATCCGCTTCAACAACGCAGCATCCTCGCAAGACGTGATATCGACACATTGTAGAGCCCTCTGATGTCCAGCGAGTCAGGTTTTCGTCCTGTTAACAATTCACGACGTACGATCCGGGGCGAAAAAACAGACCAAAAGAAGAAAAGTGGCCTAAAACTGATGAAAACGTTCGATTATGGGCTCCAAAAATGGCCCCAGCGATCAAGCTAGCTACCCCCATCGTAGAGCTCTCAGAGAGATTTGCAACGGTATGCTGTGCACCACGTAACTCCTTACGGATCAAAAGTTATGGGCACTGGAGCGACGGAGACCTGGTCACAAACCCTACGCCCTCGGTTTGCGGGCCCAGCCTCTACGTGAAGTGAAGTTGTCTTGCCCAATGTTCTGTGGGATTCAGTAATAGAGATTTGGTGGATAAAGTATCTTCGCAACCCTAACCAGGGTTAAAAAAATTGAAAATAGGGTGCAACACGAGGACTTCCTAGGGGGTCACCCATCCTAGTACTACACTCGGCCAAGCACACTTAACTTCGGAGTTCTGATGCGATCCGGTGCATTAGTGCTGGTATGATTGCACCCGTCATCTTGAGGGCACAATTGCTTTATGTGTTAATGGTTCACAGTCCCAACCTATAGAGATGGCCTATTCAAAAGGCCCAATGGGCTTAACGACAACCCAACCGCTTCAACAGCGCAGCATCCTCGCAAGACGTGATATCGACACATTGTAGTGCCCTCTTATGTCCCGCGAGTCAGGTTGTCATCCTTTTAACATCTCACGACGTACGATCCGGGATGGAAAAATAGAGCAAAAGATGAAAAATGGCCTGAAACTGATGAAAATGTTCGATTTTGGGATCCGAAAATGGGCACAGCGAGCAAGCTGGCTGCCCCCATAGTAGAGCTCTTAGAGAGCTTTGCAACGGCAAGCTGTGCGATGCGTAACTCCTTACAGAACAAAAGTTATGGGCACCGAAATGACGGAGACCTGGTCACAAACCCTATGCCCTCAGTTTGCGGGCCCAGCCTCTACGTGAAGCGAAGTTGTCTTGCCCAATGTTTCGTGGGATTCAGTAACAGAGATTTGGTGGATAAAGTATCTTGGCAACACTAACAAGGGCAAAAAAAATTGAAAATGGGTTGCAACACGAGGACTTCCCAGGGGGTTACCCATCCTAGTACTACTCTCGGCCAAGCACGCTTAACTTCAGAGTTTTGATGGGATCCGGTGCATTAAAGCTGGTATGATTGCACTTGTCATGTTGAGGGCACAATTCCTATATGTGTTAACGGTTCACAGTCCCAGCCTAGAGAGATGGCCCATTCGAAAGGCCCAATGGGATTAACGACAACCCATCCGCTTCAACAACGCAGCATCCTCGCAAGACGTGATATCGACACGTTGTAGAGCCCTCTGATGTCCCCCGTCGTGGATCTCTCAGAGAGCTTTGCAACGGTATGTTGTGCGCCGCGTAACTCCTTACAGATCAAAAGTTATGGGCACCGGAGCGACGGAGACATGCTAACAAACCCTAAGCCGTCGGTTTGCGGGCCCAGCCTCTACGTGAAGCGAAGTTGTCTTGCCCAATGTTCCGTGGGATACAGTGATAGAGATTTGGTGGATAAAATATCTTGGCAACCCTAACCAGGGCAAAAAAAATTGAAAAGGGGGTGCAACACGAGGACTTCCCAGGGGGTCACCCATCCTAGTACTACTCTTGCCCAAGCACGCTTAACTTCGGAGTTCTGATGGGATCCGGTGCATTAGTGCTGGTATGATCGCACCCGTCAAGTTGAGGGCACAATTCCTATATGTGTTAACGGTTCACAGTCCCAACCTAGAGAGATGGCTCATTCAAAAGACCCAATGGGCTTAACGACAACCCATCTGCTTCAACAACGCAGCATTCTCGCAAGACGTGATATCGACACGTTGTAGAGCCCTCTGATGTCCCGCGAGTCAGGTTGTCGTCCTTTTAACAGTTCACGACGTACGATCCGGGATGGAAAAACAGAGCAAAAGAAGAAAAGTGGCCTGAAACTGATGAAAACTTTCGATTTTGGGATCCAAAAATGTGCACAGCGAGCAAGCTGGCTGCCCCCGTCGTGGAGCTCTCAGAGAGCTTTGCAACGGTATGTTGTGCGCTGCGTAACTCCTTACGGATCAAAAGTTATGGGCACCAGAGCGATGGAGACCTGGTAACAAACCCTACGCCCTCGGTTTGCAGGCCCAGCCTCTACGTGAAGCGAAGTTGTCTTGCCCAATGTTCCGTGGGATTCAGTAATAGAGATTTGGTGGATAAAGTATCTTGGCAACCCTAACCAGGGCAAAAAAAATTGAAAAGGTGGTGCAACACGAAGACTTGCCAAGGGGTCACCCATCCTAGTACTACTCACGCCCAAGCACGCTTAACTTCGGAGTTCTGATTGGATCCAGTGCATTAGTGCTGGTATGATCGCACCCATGATGTTGAGGGCACAATTCGTATATGTGTTAACGGTTCACAGTCCCGGCCTAGAGAGATGGCTCATTCAAAAGGACCAATGGGCTTAACGGCAACCCATCTGCTTCAACAACGCAGCATCCTCGCAAGACGTGATATCGACACGTTGTAGAGCCCTCTGATGTCCCGCGAGTCAGGTTGTCGTCCTTTTAATGGCTGACGACGTACGATCCGGGATGAAAAAACAGAGCAAAAGCAGAAAATTTTCTTGAAAATGATGAAAACGTTCGATTTTGGACTTCAAAATCAGACACAGCCAATAAGATGGCTGCCCCCATCGTAGAGCTCTCAGAGAGCTTTGCAACGGTATGCTGTGCGCCGCATAACTCCTTACGGATCAAAAGTGATGGGCACCGGGGTGACGAAGACCTAGTCACAAACCCTACTCCCTCGGTTTGCGGGCCCAGCCTCTACATGAAGCGAAGTTGTCTTGCCCAATGTTCTGTGGGATTCAGTGATAGAGATTTGGTGGATAAAGTATCTTGGCAACCCTAACCAAGGCAAAAAAAATTGAAAATGGGGTACAACACGAGGACTTCCCAAGGGGTCACCCATCCTAGTACTACTCTCGCCCAAGCACGCTTAACTTCGGAGTTCTGATGGGATCCGGTGCATTAGTGCTCATATGATCGCACCCGTCATGTTGAGGGCACAATTCCTTTTCGTGTTAACGGTTCACAGTCCCAGCCTAGAGAGATGGCCCATTCAAAAGGCCCAATGGGCTTAACGACAACCCAACCGCTTCAACAACGCAGCATCCTCGCAAGACGTGATATCGTCACGTTGTAGTCCTTTTAATAGCTCACGACGTACGATCCGGGACAAAAAAACAGAGCAAAAGCAGAAAATTTTCTTGAAAATGATGAAAACGTTCGATTTTGGACTTCAAAATCAGACACAGCCAATAAGATGGCTGCCCCCATCGTAGAGCTCTCAGAGAGCTTTGCAACGGTATGCTGTGCGCCGCATAACTCCTTACGGATCAAAAGTTATGGGCACCGGAGTGACGAAGACCTGGTCACAAACCATACTCCCTCGGTTTGCGGGCCCAGCCTCTACATGAAGCGAAGTTGTCTTGCCCAATGTTCTGTGGGATTCAGTAATAGAGATTTGGTGGATAAGGTAACTTGGTAACCCTAACCAAGGCAAAAAAAATTGAAAAGGGGGTACAACACGAGGACTTCCCACGGGGTCACCCATCCTAGCACTACTCTCGCCCAAGCAGGCTTAACTTCGGAGTTCTGATGGGATCCGGTGCATTAGTGTTGGTATGATCGCACCCGTCATGTTTAGGGCACGACGGGGGCAGCCAGCTAGCTCGCTATGCCCATTTTTGGAGCCCAAAATCGAACGTTTTGATTAGTTTCAGGCCACTTTTCTTCTTTTGCTCTATTTTTTCATCCCGGATCGTACGTCGTGAACGGTTAAAAGGACGACAACCTGAGTCGCGGGACATCAGAGGACCATACAACGTGTCGATATCACGTTTTGCGAGGATGCTGCGTTGTTGAAGCGGATAGGTTGTCGCTAAGCCCATTGGGCCTTTTGAATGGCCATCTCTCTAGTCTGGGACTGTGAACCGTTAACACATAAAGCAATTGTGCCCTCAACATGACCGGTGCGATCATACCAGCACTAATGCACCAGATCGCATTAGAACTCCGAAGTTAAGCGTGCTTGGGCGAGAGTAGTACTAGGATGGGTGACCCCTTGCGAAGTCCTCGTGTTGCACCCCCTTTTCAATTTTTTTTGCCCTGGTTGGGGTTCCCAAGATACTTTATCCACCAAATCTCTAGTACTGAATCCCACGGAACATTGGGCAAGACAACTTCGCTTCACGTAGAGGCTGAGCCGGCAAACCGAGGGCGTAGGGTTTGTGACTAGGTCTTCGTCGCTCCAGTGCCCATAACTTTTGATCCGCAAGGAGTTACGCGGCGCACAAAATACAATTGCAAAGCTCTCTGAGAGCTCTACGACGGGGGCGGCCAGCTTGCTCGCAGTGCCCGTTTTTGGAACCCAAAATCTAACGTTCTCATCAGTTTCAGGCCACTTTTCTTCTTTCGCAAAGTTTTTCCGTCCCGGATCGTACGTCGTGAACTGTTAAAAGGACGACAACCTGACTCGCGGGACATCAGAGGGCCCTACAACTTGTCGATATCACGTCTTACGAGTATGCTGCGTTGTTGAAGCGGATAGGTTGTCGTTAAGCCCATTGGGCCTTTTGAATGGGCCATCTCTCTAGGCTGGGACTGTGAACCGTTAACACATATAGGAATTGTGCCCTAAATATGACGGGTGCGATCATACCAGCACTAATGCACCGGATCCCATCGGAACTCCGAAGTTAAGCGTGCTTGGGCGAGAGTAGTACTAGGATGGGTGACCCCCTGGGAAGTCCTCGTGTTGTACCCCATTTTCAATTTGTTTTGCCCGGGTTAGGGTTGCCAAGATACTTTATTCACCAAATCTCTATTACTGAATCCCACGGAACATTGGGCAAGACAACTTCGCTTCACGTAGAGGCTGGGCCCGCAAACCGAGGGCGTAGGGTTTGTGACCAGGTCTCCGTCACTCCGGTGCCCATAACTTTTGATCCGTAAGGAGTTACGCGGCGCACAACATATCGTTGCAAAGCTCTCGGAGAGCTTTACGGCAAGGGTAGGCAGCTTGTTCACTGTGCCCATTTTTGGAGCCCGAAATTGAACGTTTTCATCAGTTTCAAGCCCCTTTTCTTCTTTTGCTCTGTTTTTTCGTCCCGAATCGTACGTCGTGAACTATTAAAAGGATGACAACCTGACTCGCGGGACATCAGAGGGCCCTATAACGTGTCGATATCACGTCTTGCGAGGATGCAGCGTTGTTAAAGCGGATGGGTTGTCATTAAGCCCATTGGGCCTTTTGAATGCGCCATCTCTCTAGGCTAGGGCTGGGATCCGTGAACGCATATAAGGATTGTGTACTCAATATGACGGGTGCAATCATACCAGCACTAATGCAATGGACCCCATCAGAACTCCGAAGTTAAGCTTGCTTGGGAAAGAGTAGTACTAGGATGGGTGACCCCCTGCGAAGTCTTCGTGTTGCACCCCCTTTTCAATTTTTTTTGCCCTGGTTAGGGTTGCCAAGATACTTTATCCACCAAATCTCTATTACTGAATCCCACGGAACATTGGGCAAGACAACTTCGCTTCACGTAGAGGTTAGGCCTGCAAACCTCCGGTGCCCATAACTTTTGATCTGCAAGGAGTTACGCGGCGCACAGCATACCGTTGCAAAAATCTCTGAGAGCTCTACGACGGGGGCGGCTAGCTTGCTCGCTGTGCCCGTTTTGGAGCCCAAAATCGAACGTTTTCATCAGTTTCAGGCTAGGATCCTACGTCGTGAACTGTTAAAAGGACGACAACCTGACTCGCGTGACATCAGAGGGCCCTACAACGCGTCGATCTCACGTCTTCCAAAGATGCTGCATAGTTGAAGCGGATGGGTTTTCGTTAAGCCCGTTGGGCCTTTTGAATGGGCCATCTCTCTAGGCTGGGACTGTGAACAGTTAACACGTAAAGAAATTGTGCCCTCAACATGACGGGTGCGATCATACCAGCACTAATGCACCGGATCCCATCAGAACTCCGAAGTTAAGCGTGCTTGGACGAGAGTAGTACTAGGATGGGTGACCCCTTGGGAAGTCCTTGTATTGCACCCCTTTTTCAATTTTTTTCCCTAGTTAGGGTTGCCAAGATACTTTATCTACCAAATCTCTATTACGGAATCGCACGGAACATTGGGCAAGAAAACTTCGCTTCACGTAGAGGCTGGGCCCTCAAACCGAGGGCGTAGGGTTTGTGACCAGGTCTCCATCGCTCCGGTGCCCATAACTTTTGATCCGTAAGGAGTTACGCGGTGCACAACATACCGTTGCAAAGCTCTTTGAGGGCTCTATGACGGGGGCAGCCCGCATGCTCGCTGTGCCCGTTTTTGGAGCCCAAAATCCAACGTTTTCATCAGTTTCAGGCCACTTTTCTTCTTTTGCTTTGCTTTTCCGTCCCGGATCGTACTTCGTGAACTATTAAAAGGACGACAACTGACTCGCGGGATATCAGCGGGCCCTACAACGTGTCGATATCACGTCGTGCAAGCATGCTGCGTTGTTGAAGCGCATGGGTTGTCATTAAGCCCATTGGGCCATTTGAATGGGCCATCTCTCTAGGCTGGGACTGTGAACAATTAACACATAAAGGAATTGTGCCCTCAACATGACTGGTACGATCATACTAGCATTAATGCACCGGATCCCATCAGAACTCCGAAGTTAAATGTGCTAGGGCGAGAGTAGTACTATAATGGGTGACCCCCTTGGAAGTCCTCGTGTCGCACCCCCTTTTCAATTTTGTTTGCCCTGGTCAGGGTTGCCAAGATACTTTATCTGACAAATCTCTTTTACTGAATCCCACGGAACATTGGGCAAAAAACTTCGCTTCACGTAGAGGCTGGGCCCGCATACTGAGGGCGTATGATTTCTGACTAGGTATCCGTCGCTCCGGTGCTCATAACTTTTGATCCGTAAGGAGTTACACGCCGCACAGCATTCCGTTGCAAAGCTCTCTGAGAGCTCCATGACGGGGGCAGCCAGCATAGTCGCTGTGCCCGTTTTCGGAGCCCAAAATCGAAAGTTTTCATCAGTTTCAGGCCACTTTTCTTCTTTTGCTCTATTTTTTCATCCCGGATCATACGTCGTGAACTGTTAAAAGGACGACAACCTGACACGCGGGACATCAGAGGGCCCTACAACGTGTCGATATCACGTCTTGCAAGCATGCTGTGTTGTTAAAGCGGATGTGTTGTCGTCAAGCCCATTGGGCCTTTTCAATGGGCCATCTCTCTAGGCTGGGACTGTAAACAGTTAACACGTAAAGAAATTGTGCCCTCAACATGACGGGTGCGATCATACGAGCACTAATGCACCGGTTCCCATCAGAACTCCGAAGTTAAGGTTGCTTGGGCGAGAGTAGTACTAGGATGGGTGACCACCTGGGAAGTCCTAGTGTTGCACCCCCTTTTCAAGTTTTTTTGCCCTGGTTAGGGTTGCCAAGATACTTTATCCACCAAATCTCTATTACTGAATCCCACGGAACATTGGGCAAGACAACTTCGCTTCACGTAGAGGCTGGGCCCGCCAACTGAGGGCTTAGTGTTTGTGTCCAGGTCTCCGTCCCTCCGGTGCCCATAACTTTTTATCCGTAAGGAGTTACTTGGCGCACAGCATACCGTTGCAAAGCTCTTTGACAGCTCTATGATGGGGGTAGCCAGAATGCTCGCTGTGCCCATTTATGGAGCCCGAAATCGAACGATTTCATCAGTTTCGGGCCACTTTTCTTCTTTTGCTCTATTTTTCCGTCCCAGATCGTACGTCGTGAAATGTTAAAAGGACGACAACCTGACTCGCGGGACATCAGAGGGCCCTACAACGTGTCGATATCACGTCTTGCAAGCATGCTGTGTTGTTGAAGCAGATGTGTTGTCGTTAAGCCCATTGGGCCTTTTGAATGGGCCATCTCTCTAGGTTGGGACTGTGAACAGTTAACACGTAAAGAAATTGTGCCCTCAACATGACGGGTGCGATCATACCAGCACTAATGCACTGGTTCCCACCAGAACTCCGAAGTTAAGCATGCTTGGGCGAGAGTAGTACTAGGATGGGTGACCCCTAGGGAAGTCCTCGTGTTGCACCCCCTTTTCAAATTTTTTTGCCCTGGTTAGGGTTGCCAAGATACTCTATCCACCAAATCTTTATTACTGAATCCCATGGAACATTGGGCAAGACAACTTCGCTTCACGCAGAGGCTGGGCCCGCCAACCGAGGGCGTAGGGTTTGTGACCAGCTCTCCGTCGCTCCGGTGCCCATAACTTTTGATCCGTAAGGAGTTACGCGGCGCACAGCATACCGTTTCAAAGCTCTCCGAGAGCTCTATGACGGGGGTAGCCAAGATGCTCGCTGTGCCCAATTTTGGATCCCAAAATCGAATGTTTTCATCAGTTTCAGGCCACTTTTTTTCTTTTGCTCTTTTCTGTCCCGGATCGTACGTCGTGAACTATTAAAAGGACGACAACCTGACTTGCGGGACATTAGAGGGTCCTACAACGTGTCGATATCACGTCTTGCAAGCATGCTGCGTTGTTGAAGCGGATGGGTTGTCGTTAAGCCCATTGGTCCTTTTGAATAGGCCATCTCTCTAGGCTGGGATTGTGAACAGTTAACACGTAAAGAAATTGTGCACTCAACATGACGGGTGCGATCATACCAGCCCTAATGCGCCGGATCCCATCAGAACTCCGAAGTGAAGCGTGCTTGAGCGAGAGTAGTACTAGGATGGGTGACCCCCTGGGAAGTCCTCGTGTTGCACTGCGTTTTCAATTTTTTTGCCCTGGTTAGGGTTACCAAGATAATTTATCCACCAACTCTCTATTACTGAATCCCATGAAACATTGGGCAAGACAACTTCGCTTCACGTAGAGGCTCGGCCCGCAAACCGAGGGCGTAGGGTTTATGTCCAGGTATCCGTCACTCCGGTGCCCATAACTTTTTATCCGTATAGAGTTACGCGGCGCACAGCATACCGTTGCAAAGCTCTCTGAGGGCTCTATGACGGGGGCAGCCAGTATGCTCGCTGTGCCCGTTTTTGGAGCCCAAAATCCAACGTTTTCATCAGTTTCAGGCCACTTTACTTTTTTTGCTCTCTTTTTCCGTCCCGGATCGTACGTCGTGAATTGTTAAAAGGACGACAACCTGACTCGCGGGACATCAGAGGGCCCTACAACGTGTCGATATCACGTCTTGCAAGCATGCTGCGTTGTTGAAGCAGATGGGTTGTCGTTTAGCCCATTGGGCCTTTTGAATGGGCCATCTCTCTAGGCTTGGACTGTGAACAGTTAACACGTAAAGAAATTGTGCACTCAACATGACGGGTGCGATCATACCAGCCCTAATGCGCCGGATCCCATCAGAACTCCGAAGTGAAGCGTGCTTGGGCGAGAGTAGTACTAGGATGGGTGACTACCTGGGAAGTCCTCGTGATGCACCCCCTTTTCAATTTTTTTTGCCCAGGTAAGGGTTGCCAAGACACTTTATCCAACAAATCTCTATGACTGAATCCCAAGGAACATTGGGCAAGACAACTTCGCTTCACGTAGAGGCTGGGCCCGCAAACCGAGGGCGTAGGGCTTCTGACCAGGCCTCCGTCGCTCCGGTGCCCATAACTTTTGATCCGTAAGGAGTTACGCGGCGCACAGCATACCGTTACAAAGCTCTCTGAGAGCTCTACGACGGGGGCAGCCAGCACGCTCGATATGCCCTTTTTTTAGCCCAAAATCGAACGTTTTCATCATATTCAGGCCACTTTTCTTCTTTTGCTCTGTTTTTCCATCTTGGATCGTACGTCGTGAACTGTTAAAAGGTCGACAACCTGACTCGAGGGGCATCAGAGGGCCCTACAATGTGTCGATATCACGTGTTGCAAGCATGCTGCGTTGTTGAAGCGGATGGGTTGTGTTTAAGTCCATTGGGCCTTTTGAATGGGCTATCTCTCTATGCTGGGACTGTGAACAGTTAACACGTAAAGAAATTGCGCCCTCAACATGACGGGTGCGATCATACTAGCACTAACGCATCGGATCCCACCAGAACTCCGAAGTTAAGCGTGCTTGGGCGAGTGTAGCACTAGGATGGGTGACCCCCTGGGAAGTCCTCGTACTGCACCCCCTTTTCAATTTTTTTTGCCCTGGTTAGGGTTGCCAAGATACTTTATCCACCAAATCTCTATTACTGAATCCCACGGAACATTGGGCAAGACAACTTCACTTCACGTAGAGGCTGGGCCCGCAGAACGAGGGCATAGGGTTTGTGTCCAAGTTTCTGTCGCTCCGGTGCCCATAACTTTTGATCCGTAAGGAGTTACGCGGCGCACAGCATACCGTTGCAAAGCTCTCTGAGAGCTCTATGACGGGGGTAGCCAGCATGCTCGCTGTACCCCTTTTTGGAGCCCAAAATCGAACGTTTTCATCAGTTTCAGCCACTTTTCTTCTTTTGCTCTGTTTTTCCGTCCCGGATCGTACGTCGTGAACTGTTACAAGTACGACAACATGACTCACGGGACATCAGAGGGCCCTACAACGTGTCGATATCACGTCTTGCAAGCATGCTGTGTTGTTGAAGCAGATGTGCTATCGTTAAGCCCATTGGGCCTTTTGAATGGGCCATCTCTCTAGGCTGGGACTGTGAACAGTTAACACGTAAAGAAATTGTGCCCTCAACATGACGGGTGCGATCGTACCAGCACTAATGCACTGGTTCCCACCAGAACTCCGAAGTTAAGCATGCTTGGGCGAGAGTAGTACTAGGATGGGTGACCCCTAGGGAAGTCCTCGTGTTGTACCCCCTTTTCAATTTCTTTTGCCCTGGTTAGGGTTGCCAAGATACTCTATCCACCAAATCTCTATTACTGAATCCCACAAAACATTGGGCAAGAAAACTTCGCTTCACGTAGAGGCTGGGCCCGCCAACCGTGGGCGTAGGGTTTGTGACCAGGTCTCCGTCGCTCCGGTGCCCATAACTTTTGATCCGTAGGGAGTTACGCGGCCTACAGCATACCGTTGCAAAGCTCTCTGGGAGCTCTATGACGGGGGTAGCTAGCATGCTCGCTGTGCCCATTTTTGGAGTCTAAAATTGAATGTTTTCATCAGTTTCAGGCCACTTTTCTTCTTTTGCTCTGTTTTTCTATCCCGGATCGTACGTTGTGATCAGTTAAAAGGACGACAACCTGACTTGCGGGATATTAGAGGGCCCTACAACGTGTCGATATCACGTCTTTCAAGCATGCTGCGTTGTTGAAGCGAATGGGTTGTCGTTAAGCCCATTGGGCCTTTTGAATGGGCCATCTCTCTAGGCTGGGACTGTGAACAGTTAACACGTAAAGAAATTGTCCCCTTAACATGACGGGTGCGATCATACCAGAACTAATGCACCGGATCCCATCAGAACTCTGAAGTTAAGCGTGCTTGAGCGAGAGTAGTACTAGGATGGGTGACCCCCTGGGCAATCCTATTGTTGTACCCCCTTTTCAATTTCTTTTGCCCTGGTTAGGGTTGCCAAGATACTCTATCCACCAAATCTCTATTACTGAATCCCACAAAACATTGGGCAAGACAACTTTGCTTCACGTAGAGGCTGGGCCCGCCAACCGAGGGCGTAGGGTTTGTGACCAGGTCTCTGTCGCTCCGGTGCCCATAACTTTTGATCTGTAAGGAGTTACGCGGCGCACAGTATACCGTTGCAAAGCTCTCTGAGAGCTCTATGACGGGTGTAGCCAGCATGCTCGCTGTGACCATTTTTGGAGCCCAAAATCGAATGTTTTCATCAGTTTCAGGACACTTTTCTTCTTTTGCTCTATTTTTCTGTCCCAGATCGTACGTCGTGAACTGTTAAAATGACGACAACCTGACTTGCGGGACATTAGAGGGTCCTACAACGTGTTGATATCACGTCTTGCAAGCATGCTGCGTTGTTGAAGCGGATGGGTTGTCGTTAAGCCCATTGGGCCTTTTGAATGGGCCATCTTTCTCGGCTGGGACTGTGAACAGTTAACACGTAAAGAAATTGTGCCCTCAACATGACGGGTGCGATCATACCAGCACTAATGTACTGGATCCCATCAGAACTTCGAAGTTAAGCGTGCTTGAGAGAGAGTAGTACAAGGATGGGTGACCCCCTGGGAAGTCCTCGTGTCGCACCGCCTTTTCAATTTTTTTTGCCCTGGTTAGGGTTGTCAAGATACTTTATCCACCAAATCTCTATTACTGAATCCCACGGAACATTGGACAAGCCAACTTCGCTGCACGTAGAGGCGCAGCCCGCAAACCGAGGGTGTAGGGTTTGTGTCCAGGTATCCGTCGCTCCGGTGCCCATAACTTTTTATCCGTATGGAGTTACGCGGCGCACAGCATACCGTTGCAAAGCTCACTGAGAGCTCTATGACGAGGGCAGTTAGCATGGTCGATGTGCCCCATTTTCGAGCCCAAAATCGAACGTTTTCATTAGTTTCGGTCTACTTTTCTTTTTTTGCTCTCTTTTTCCATCCCGGATCGTACGCCGTGAACTGTTAAAAGGATGACAACCTGACTCGCGGGACATCCGAGGGCCCTACAACGTGTCGATATCACGTCTTGCAAGCATGATGCGTTGTTGAAGCGGATGGGTTGTGGTTAAGCCCATTGGGCCTTTTGAATGGGCCATCTCTCTAGGCTGGAACTGTGAACAGTTAACACGTAAAGAAATTGTGCCCTCAACTTGACGGGTGCGATCATACTAGCACTAACGAACCGGATCCCATCAGAACTCCGAAGTTAAGCGTGCTTGGGCGAGAGTAGTACTAGGATGGGTGACCCCCTGGGAAGTCCTCGTGTTGCACCCCCTTTTCAATTTTTTTTGCCCTGGTTAGGGTTTCCATGATAATTTATCCACCAAATCTCAATTACTGAATCCCACGGAACATTGGGCAAGACAACTTCACTTAACGAAGAGGTTGGGCCTGCAGAACGAGGGCGTAGGGTTTGTGTCTAGGTCTCCGTCGCTTCGGTGCCCATAACTTTTTATCCGTAAGAAGTTACGCGGCGCACAACATACTGTTGCAAAGCTCTCTCAGAGCTCTATGACGGTGGTAGCCGGCTTACTCGCTGTGCCTGTTTTTGGAGCCCAAAATCAAATGTTATCATCAGTTTCAGGCCACTTTTCTTCTTTTGCTCTGCTTTTCCGTCCCGGATCGTACGTCGTGAACTGTTAAAAGGACGACAACCTGACTAGCGGGACATCAGAGGGCCTTGCAACGTGTCGATATCACGACTTGCAAGCATGCTGCGTTGTTGAAGCGGATGGGTTGTCGTTAAGCCCATTGGGCCTTTTGAATGGGCCATCTCCCTAGGCTGGGACTGTGAACCGTTAACACATATAGGAATTGTGCCCTCAACATAACGGAGGCGATCATACCAGCATTAATGCACAGGATCCCATAAAAACTCCGAAGTTAAGCGTGCTTGGGCGAGAGTAGTACTAGGATGGGTGACCCCCTGGGAAGTCCTCGTGTTGCACCCCCTTTTCAATTTTTTTTCCCTGGTTAGGGTTGCCAAGATACTTTATCCACCAAATCTCTATTACTGAATCCCACGGAACATTGGGCAAGACAACTTCGCTTCACGTAGAGGCTGGGCACGCAAATCGAGGGCGTAGGGTTTGTGACCAGGTCTCTTTCGCTCCGGTGTCCATAACTTTTTATCCGTAAGGAGTTACGCGGCGCACAACATACCGTTGGAAAGCTCTCTAAGAGCTCTATGACGGGGCAGCGAGCATGCTCGCTGTGCCCATTTTTGGAGCCCAAAAACGAACGTTTTCATCAGTTTCAAGCAACTTTTCTTCTTTTGCTCTGTTTTTCCATCCCGGATCGTACGTCGTGAACTGTTAAAAGGACGACAACCTGACTCGCGGGACATCATAGGGCCCTACAACGTGTTGGTATCTCATCTTGCAAGCATGCTGCATTGTTGAAGCGGACGGGTTGTTGTTAAGCCCATTGGGCCTTTTGAATGGGCCATCTCTCTAGGCTGGGACTGTGAACCGTTAACACATATAGGAATTGTGCCATCAACATGACGGGTGCTATCATACCAGCACTAATGCACCAGATCCCATCAGAACTCCGAAGTTAAGCGTGCTTGGGCGAGAGTAGTACTAGGATGGGTGACCCCCTGGGAAATCCTCTTGTTGCACCCACTTTTCTAGTTTTTCTGCCCTGGTTAGGGTTGCCAAGATACTTTATCCACCAAATTTCTATTACTGAATCACACGGAACATTGGGCAAGACAACTTCGCTTCACGTAGAGGCTGGGCCCGTAAACCGAGGCTGTAGGGTTTGTGACCAGGCGTCCGTCGTTACGGTGCCCATAACTTTTGATCCGTAAGGAGTTACACGGCGCACAACATACCGTTGCAAAGCTCTCTGAGAGCTCTATGACGGGGGTAGCCAGCATGCTCGCTGTACCCCTTTTTGGAGCCCAAAATCGAACGTTTTCATCAGTTTCAGCCACTTTTCTTCTTTTGCTCTGTTTTTCCGTCCCGGATCGTACGTCGTGAACTGTTACAAGTACGACAACATGACTCACGGGACATCAGAGGGCCCTACAACGTGTCGATATCACGTCTTGCAAGCATGCTGTGTTGTTGAAGCAGATGTGCTATCGTTAAGCCCATTGGGCCTTTTGAATGGGCCATCTCTCTAGGCTGGGACTGTGAACAGTTAACACGTAAAGAAATTGTGCCCTCAACATGACGGGTGCGATCATACCAGCACTAATGCACTGGTTCCCACCAGAACTCCGAAGTTAAGCATGCTTGGAAGAGAGTAGTACTAGGATGGGTGACCCCTAGGGAAGTCCTCGTGTTGTACCCCCTTTTCAATTTCTTTTGCCCTGGTTAGGGTTGCCAAGATACTCTATCCACCAAATCTCTATTACTGAATCCCACAAAACATTGGGCAAGACAACTTTGCTTCACGTAGAGGCTGGGCCCGCCAACCGAGGGCGTAGGGTTTGTGACCAGGTCTCTGTCGCTCCGGTGCCCATAACTTTTGATCTGTAGGGAGTTACGCGGCCTACAGCATACCGTTGCAAAGCTCTCTGAGAGCTCTATGACGGGGGTAGCTAGCATGCTCGTTGTGCCCATTTTTGGAGTCTAAAATTGAATGTTTTCATCAGTTTTAGGCCACTTTTCTTCTTTTGCTCTGTCTTTCCATCCCGGATCGTACGTCGTGAACTGTTAAAAGGACGACAACCTGACTCGCGGGATATTAGAGGGCCCTACAACGTGTCGATATCACGTTTTACAAGCATGCTGCGTTGTTGAAGGTGATGGGTTGTCGTTAAGCCCATTGGGCCTTTTGAATGGGCCATCTCTCTAGGCTGGGACTGTGAACAGTTAACACGTAAAGAAATTGTGCCCTCAACATGACAGGTGCGATCATACCAGCACTAATGCACCGGATCTCATCAGAACTCCGAAGTTAAGCGTGCTTGAGCGAGAGTAGTACTAGGATGGGTGACCCCCTGCGAGAGTAGTATAGTAATTGCACCCCCTTTTCATTTTTTTTTGCCCTGGTTACGGTTGCCAAGATACTTTATCCACCAAATCTCTTTTACCGAATCCCACGGAACATTGGGCAAGACAACTTCACTTCACGCAGAAGCTGGGCCCGCCAACCGAGGGTGTAGGGTTTGTGACCAGGTCTCTGTCGCTCCGGTGCCCATAACTTTTGATCCGTAAGGAGTTACGCGGCGCACAATATACCGTTGCAAAGCTCTCTGAGACCTCTATGACGGGTGTAGCCAGCATGCTCGCTGTGACCATTTTTGGAGCCCAAAATCGAATGTTTTCATCAGTTTTAGGACACTTTTCTTCTTTTGCTCTATTTTTCTGTCCCGGATCGTACGTCGTGAACTGTTTAAAGGACGACAACCTGACTTGCGGGACATTAGAGGGTCCTACAACGTGTTGATATCACGTTTTGCAAGCATGCTACGTTGTTGAAGCGGATGGGTTGTCGTTAAGCCCATTGGGCCTTTTGAATGGGCCATCTTTCTCGGCTGGGACTGTGAACAGTTAACACGTAAAGAAATTGTGCCCTCAACATGACGGGTGCGATCATACCAGCACTAATGTACTGGATCCCATCAGAACTTCGAAGTTAAGCGGGCTTGAGAGAGAGTAGTACAAGGATGGGTGACCCCCTGGGAAGTCCTCGTGTCGCACCGCCTTTTCAATTTTTTTTGCCCTGGTTAGGGTTGTCAAGATACTTTATCCACCAAATCTCTATTACTGAATCCCACGGAACATTGGACAAGCCAACTTCGCTGCACGTAGAGGCTCGGCCCGCAAACCGAGGGTGTAGGGTTTGTGTCCAGGTATCCGTCGCTACGGTGCCCATAACTTTTGATCCGTATGGAGTTATGCGGTGCACAGCATACCGTTGCAAAGCTCTCTGAGAGCTCTATGACGAGGGCAGCTAGCATGGTCGCTGTTCCCCTTTTTTAAGCCCAAAATCGAACGTTTTCATTAGTTTCGGGCCACTTTTCTTATTTTGCTCTCTTTTTCCATCCCGAATTGTACGCCGTGAACTGTTAAAAGGATGACAACCTGACTCGCTGGACATCAGAGGGCCCTACAACGTGTCAATATCACGTCTTGCAAGCATGCTACGTTGTTGAAGTGGATGGATTGTAGTTAAGCCCATTGGGCCTTTTTAATGGGCCATCTCTCTAGGCTGTGACTGTGAACAGTTAACACGTAAAGAAATTGCGCCCTCAACATGACGGGTGCGATCATACTAGCACTAATGCACCGGATCCCATCAGAACTCTGAAGTTAAGCGTGCTTGGGCGAGAGTAGCACTAGGATGGGTGACCCCCTGGGAAGTCCTCGTGTTGCACCACCTTTTCAATTTTTTTTGTCCTGGTTAGGGTTGCCATGATACTTTATCCACAAATTTCT
This sequence comes from Ehretia macrophylla, assembly GCA_037974665.1. Classification (NCBI taxonomy): domain Eukaryota; kingdom Viridiplantae; phylum Streptophyta; class Magnoliopsida; order Boraginales; family Ehretiaceae; genus Ehretia; species Ehretia macrophylla. The sequence goes on along the minus strand of CM075765.1, from coordinate 82,166,603 downwards.
ATTACTGAATCCCACGGAACATTGGGCAAGACAACTTCACTTCACGTAGAGGCTGGGCCCGCAGAACGAGGGCGTAGGGTTTGTGTCCAGGTCTCCGTCGCTCCGGTGCGCATAACTTTTGATCCGTAAGAAGTTACGCGGCGCACAACATACTGTTGCAAAGCTCTCTCAGAGCTCTATGACGGTGGTAGCCGGCTTGCTCGCTGTGCCTATTTTTGAGCCCAAAATCAAACGTTTTCATCAGTTTCAGGCCATTTTTCTTCTTTTGCTCTGCTTTTCCGTCCCGGATCGTACGTCGTGATCTGTTAAAAGGACGACAACCTGACTCGCGGGACATTAGAGGGCCCTACAACGTGTCATTATCACGTCTTGCAAGCATGCTGCGTTGTTGAAGCGGATGGGTTGTCGTTAAGCCCATTGGGCCTTTTGAATGGGCCATCTCCCTAGGCTGGGACTGTGAACCGTTAACACATATAGGAATTGTGCCCTCAACATAACGGGTGCGATCATACCAGCATTAATGCACCGGATCCCATCAGAACTCCGAAGTTAAGCGTGCTTGGGCGAGAGTAGTACTAGGATGGGTGACCCCCTGGGAAGTCCTCGTGTTGCACCCCCTTTTCAATTTTTTTTCCCTGGTTATGGTTGCCAAGATACTTTATCCCCCAAATCTCTATTACTGGATCCCACGGAACATTGGGCAAGACAACTTCGCTTCACGTAGAGGCTGGGCCAGCAAATCGAGGGCGTAGGGTTTGTGACCAGGTCTCCTTCGCTCCGGTGCCAATAACTTTTTATCCGTAAGGAGTTACGCGGCGCACAACATACCGTTGGAAAGCTCTCTAAGAGCTCTATGACGGGGCAGCGAGCATGCTCGCTGTGCCCATTTTTTGAGCCCAAAAACGAACGTTTTCATCAGTTTCAAGCAACTTTTCATCTTTTGCTCTGCTTTTCCGTCCCGGATCGTACGTCGTGAACTGTTAAAAGGACGACAACCTAACTCGCGGGACATTAGAGGGCCCTACAACGTGTCGTTATCACGTCTTGCAAGCATGCTGCATTGTTGAAGCGGACGGGTTGTTGTTAAGCCCATTGGGCCTTTTGAATGGGCCATCTCTCTAGGCTGGGACTGTGAACCGTTAACACATATAGGAATTGTGCCCTCAACATGACGGGTGCGATCATACCAGCAATAATGCACCAGATCCCATCAGAACTCCGAAGTTAAGCGTGCTTGGGCGAGAGTAGTACTAGGATGGGTGACCCCCTGGGAAGTCCTCGTGTTGCACCCCCTTTTCAATTTTTTTTGCCCTGGTTAGGGTTTCCATGATAATTTATCCACCAAATCTCAATTACTGAATCCCACGGAACATTGGGCAAGACAACTTCACTTAACGAAGAGGTTGGGCCTGCAGAACGAGGGCGTAGGGTTTATGTCCAGGTCTCCGTCGCTCCGGTGCCCATAACTTTTGATCCGTAAGGAGTTACACGGCGCACATCATACCGTTGCAAAGCACTCTGAGAGCTCTATGACGGGGGCAGCGAGCGTGCTCGCTGTGCCCTTTTTTGGAGCCTAAAATCAAACGTTTTCATAAGTTTAAGGCCACTTTTCTTCTTTTGCTCTGTTTCTCCGTCTAGGATCGTACGTCGGGAACTGTTAAAAGGAAGACAACCTGACTCGGGGGACATCAGAGGGCCCTACAACGTGTCGATATCACGTCTTGTAGGCATGCTGCGTTGTTGCAGCGGATGGGTTGTCGTTAAGCCCATTGGGCCTTTTGAATGGGCCATCTCTCAAGGCTTGGTCTGTGAACAGTTAACACGTAAAGAAATTGTGCCCTCAACATGACGGGTGCGATCATACCCGCACTAATGCACCAGATCCCATCAGAACTCCGAAGTTAAGCGTGCTTGGGCGAGAGTAGTACTAGGATGGGTGACCCCTTGGGAAGTCCTCGTGTTGCACCCCCTTTTCAATTTTTTTTGCCCTGGTTAGGGTTGCCAAGATACTTTATCCACCAAATCCCTATTACTGAATCCCACAGAAATTAGGCAAGACAACTTCACTTCACGTAGAGGCTGGGCCCGCAGAACGAGGGCGTTGGGTTTGTGTCCAGGTCTCCGTCGCTCCGGTGCCCATAACTTTTGATCCGAAAGGAGTTACGCGGCGCACAACATACCGTTGCAAAGATCTCTGAGAGCTCTATGACGGGGGCAGCAAGCATGCACGCTTTGCCCATTTTTGGAGCCCAAAATCAAATGTTTTCATCAGTGTTAGGCCACTTTTCTTCTTTTGCTCTGTTTTTTCATCCCGGATCGTACGTCGTGAACTGTTAAAAGGACGACAACCTGACTCGAGGGACATCAGAGGGCCCTACAACGTGTCGATATCACGTCTTGCAAGCATGCTGCTTTGTTGAAGAGGATGGGTTGTTGTTAAGCCCATTGGGCCTTTTGAAAGGGCCATCTCTCTAGGCTGGGACTGTGAACAGTTAACACATAAAGGAATTGTGCCCTCAACATTATGTGTGCGATCATACCAGCACTAATCCACCGGATCCCATCAGAACTCTGACGTTAAGCGTACTCGGGCGAGAGTAGTACTAGGATGGGTGACCCCCTGGGAAGTCCTCGTGTTGCACCCCCTTTTCAATTTTTTTTTGCCTTGGTTAGGGTTGCCAAGATACTTAATCCACCAAATCTCTATTACTGAATCCCACAGAACACTGGACAAGACAACTTTGCTTCACGTAGAGGTTGGGCCCGCAAACTGAGGGCGTAGGGTTTGTGACCAGGTCTCCGTCGCTCCGGTGCCCTTATCTTTTGATACGTAAGGAGTTACGCGGCGCACAGCATACCGTTGCAAAGCACTCTTAGAGCTCTAGGACGGGGCAGCTAGCTTGCTCGCTGTGCCCATTTTGGGGCCCAAAATAGAACGTTTTCATCAGTTTCAGGCCACTTTTCTTCTTTTGATCTATTTTTTCGTATTGGATCATACGTCGTGAACTGTTAAAAGGACGACAACCTGACTCGCAGTACATCAGAAGGCCCTACAACGTGTCGATATCACGTCTTGCGACGATGTGGCGTTGTTGAAGCGGATGGGTTATCGTTAAACCCATTGGGCCTTTTGAATGGGCCATCTATCTAGGCTGGGACTGTGAACCGTTAACACATATAGGAATTGTGCCCTCAACATGACGGGTGTGATCATACCAGCATTAATGCACCGGATCCCATCAGAACTCCGAAGTTAAGCGTGCATGGGCGAGAGTACTACTAGGATGGGTGACCCCGTGGGAAGTCCTCGTGTTGCACCCCCTTTTCAATTTTTTTTGCCCTGGTTAAGGTTGCCAAGATATTTTATCCACCAAATCTCTACTACCGAATCCCACGGAATACTAGGCAAGAGAACATCGCTTCACATAGAGGCTTGGGCCCCAAACCGAGGGCGTAGGGTTTGTGACCAGGTCTCCGTCGCTCCGGTGTCCATAACTTTTGATCCGTAAGGAGTTACGCGGCGCACAGCATACCGTTGCAAAGCTCTCTGAGAGCTCTATGACGGGGGCAGCCAGGTTGCTCGTTGTGCCCATTTTTGGAGCCCAAAATCGAACGTTTTCATCAGTTTCAGGCCACTTTTCTTCTTTTGCTCTATTTTTATGTCCCGGATCGTACGTCGTGAACTATTAAAAGAACGACAACCTGACTCGCGGGACATCAGAGGGCCCTACAACGTGTCGATATCACGTCTTGCGAGGATGCTGCGTTGTTGAAGCGGATGGGTTATCGTTAAGCCCATTGGGCCTTTTGAATGGGCCATCTCTCTAAGCTGGGACTGTGAACCGATAACACATATAAGAATTGTCCCCTCGACATGACGGGTGCGATCATACCAGCACTAATGCGCCGGATCACATCAGAACTCTAAAGTTAAGCGTGCTTGGGCGAGAGTAGTACTAGGATGGGTAACACCTTGGGAAGTCCTCGTGTTGCACCCCCTTTTCAAGTTTTTTTGCCTTGGTTAGGGTTGCCAAGATACTTTATCCACCAAATCTCTATTACTGAATCCCACAGAACATTGGGCCAGACAACTTCGCTTCACGTAGAGATTGGGCCCGCAAACCGAGGGCGTATGGTTTGTGACCAGGTCTCCGTCGCTCCGGTGCCCTTAACTTTTGATCCGTAAGGAGTTACGCGGTGCACAGCATACCGTTGCAAAGCACTCTTAGAGCTCTACGACGGGGGCAGCCAGCTTGCTCGCTGGGCCAGTTTTGGAGCCCAAAATAGAACGTTTTCATCAGTTTTAGGCCACTTCTCTTATTTTGCTATATTTTTCAGTCCTGGATCATACGTCGTGAACTGTTAAAAGGACGACAACCTAACTCGCGGGACATCAGAAGGCCCTAAAATGTATCGATATCACGTCTTGCGAGGATGCAGCGTTGTTGAAGCGGATGGGTTGTCATTAAACCCATTGGGCCTTTTGAATGGGCCATCTCTCTAGGCTGGGACTGTGAATCGTTAACACATATAGGACTTGTGCCCTCAACATGACGGGTGTGATCATACCAGCACTAATGCACCGGATCCCATCAGAACTCCGAAGTTAAGCGTGCTTGGGCGATAGTAGTACTAGGATGGGTGACCCCCTGGGAAGTCCTCGTGTTGCACCCCCTTTTCTATTACTGAATCCCACGGAACATGGGCAAGACAACTTCGCATCACGTAGAGGCTGGGCCTGCAAACCGAGGGCGTAGGGTGTTTGACCAGGTCTCCATCGCTCCAGTGCCCATAACTTTTGATCCGTAAGGAGTTACGCGGCGTACAGCATACCGTTGCAAAGCTCTCTGAGAGCTCTATGAACGGGGTAGCCAGCATGCTCGCTGTGCCCCTTTTTGGAGGGCAAAATTGAACGTTTTCATCAGTTTCAGACCACTTTTCTTCTTTTGCCCTATTTTTTCGTTCCGGATCGTAAGTCGTGAACTTTTAAAAGAACGACAACCTGACTCGGGGGACATCAGAGGGACCTACAATGTCTCGATATCACGTCTTGCTTGCATGTTGCGTTGTTGAAGTGGATGGGATGTCGTTATGCCCATTGGGCCTTTTGAATGGGCCATCTCTCTAGGCTGGGACTGTAAACAGTTAACACATAAAGGAATTGTGACCTCAACATGACGTGTTCGATCATACCAGCACTACTGCACCGGATCCCATCAGAACTCCGAAGTTAGGCGTGCTTGGGCGAGAGTAGTACTAGGATGGGTGACCCCTTGGGAAGTCCTCGTGTTGCATCCCCTTTTCATTTTTTTTGCCCTGTTTAGGGTTGCCAAGATACTTTATCCACCAAATCTCTATTACTGAATCCCACGGAACATTGGGCAAGACAACTTTGCTTCACGTAGAGGCTGGGCCCACAAATCGAGGGCGTAGAGTTTGTGACCAGGTCTCTTTCGCTCCGGTGCCCATAACTTTTGATCCGTAAGGAGTTACGCGGCGCACAACATACCGTTGGAAATCTCTCTAAGAGCTCTACGACGGGGGTAGCTTGCATGCTTGTTGTGCCCATTTTTGGAGCCCAAAATCGAACGTTTTCATCAGTTTCAAGTCACTTTTTGTCTTTTACTCTGTTTTTCCGTCCCGGTTCGTACGTCGTGAACTATTAAAACGACGACAACCTGACTCGCGGGACATCAGAGGGCCCTACAACGTGTCGATATCACGTCTTGCAAGCATGCTGCGTTGTTGAAAGGATGGGTTGTCGTTGAGCCAATTGGGGCTTTTGAATGGGCCATCTCTGTAGGCTGGGACTGTGAACCGTTAACACAAATAGGAATTGTGCGCTCAACATGACGGGTGCGATCATACCAGCATTAATGCACCAGATTACATCAGAACTCCGAAGTTAAGCGTGCTTGGGCGAGAGTAGTACTAGGATGGGTGACCCCCTGGGAAGTCCTAGTGTTGCAACCCCTTTTCAATTTTTTTTGTCCTGGTTAGGGTTGCGAAGATACTTTATCCACCAAATCTCTATTACTGAATCCCACAGAACATTGGGCAAGACAACTTCGCTTCATGTAGAGGCTGGGCCCGCAAACCGAAGGCGTAGGGTTTTTGACCAGGTCTCCGTCGCTCCGGTGCCCATAACTTTTGATCCGTAAGGAGTTACGCAGCGCACAGCATACCGTTGCAAAGCTCTCTGAGAGCTCTATGACGGGGGTAGCCAGCTTGCTTGTTGTGCCCATTTTTGGAGCCCAAAATCAAACATTTTCATCAGTTTCAGGCCACTTTTCTTCTTTTGCTCTGTTTTTTCGTCCCGGATCGATAGTCGTGAACAGTTAAAAGGACGACAACCTGACTCGCGGGACATCAGAGGGCCCTACAAAGTGTCGATATCACGTCTTGCAAGCATGCTGCGTTGTTGAAGCGGATGGGTTGTTGTTAAACCCATTGGGCCTTTTGAATGGGCCATCTCTCTAGGCTGGGACTGTGAACAGTTAACACATAAAGGAATTGTGCCCTCAACATGACGTGTGTGATCATACCAGCACTAATGCACAGGAACCCATCAGAACTCCGAAGTTAAGCGTGCTTGGGCGAGAGTAGTACTAGGATGTGTGACCCCCTGGGAAGTCCTCGTGTTGCACCGCTTTTTCAATTTTTTTTGCCCTTGTTAGGGTTGCCAAGATACTTTATCCACCAAGTCTGAATTACTGAATCCCACGGAACATTGGGCAAGACAACTTCGCATCACGGTGAGGCTGGGCCCGCAAACTGAGGGCGTACGGTTTGTGACCACGTCTCCGTCGCTCCGGAGCCCATAACTTTTGATCCGTAAGGAGTTACGCGGCGCACAGCATACCGTTGCAAAGCTCTCTGAGAGCTCTACGACGGGGGCAGCCAGTTACTCGCTATGCTCATTTTTGGACCCCAATATCGAACGTTTTCATCAGTTTCAGGCCACTTTTCTCTTTTGTCTATTTTTCCATCTCTGATCATACGTCATGAACTGTTAAAAGGACGACAACCTGACTTGCAGGACATTAGAGGGCCTAACAATGTGTCGATATCACGTCTTGCGAGGATGCTGCGTTGTTGAAGTGGATGGGTTGTCGTTAAACCCATTGGGCCTTTTGAATGGGCCATCTCTCTAGGCTGGGACTGTGAACCGTTAACACATATAGGAATTGTGCCCTTAACATGACGGGTGTGATCATACCAGCACTAATGCACCGGATCCTATCAGAACTCCCAAGTTAAGCGTGCTTGGGAGAGAGTAGTACTAGGATGGGTGACCCCCTGGGAAGTCCTCGTGTTGCATCCCCTTTTTAATTTTTTTTGCCCTGGTTAGGGTTGCAAAGATATTTTATCCACCAAATCTCTATTACTGAATCCCACGGAACATTGGGCAAGACAACTTCGCTTCACGCAGAGGCTGGGCCCGCAAACCGAGGGCGTAGGGTTTTTGACCAGGTCTCCGTCGTTCCGGTGCCCATAACTTTTGATCCGTAAGGAGTTACGCAGCGCACAGAATACCGTTGCAAAGCTCTCTGAGAGCTCTACGACGGGGGCAGCCAGCTTGCTCGCTGTGCCCTTTTTGGAGCCCAAAATCGAACATTTTCATCAGTTTTAGGCCACTTTTCTTCTTTTGCTCTGTTTTTTCACCCCGGAAAGTACGTCATGAACAGTTAAAAGGATAACAACCTAACTCGCGGGACATCAGAGGGCCCTACAATGTGTCGATATCATGTCTTGCAAGCATGCTGCGTTGTTGAAGCGGATGGGTTGTTGTTAAACCCATTGGGCCTTTTGAATGGGCCATCTCTCTAGGCTGGGACTGTGAACAGTTAGCACATATAGGAATTGTGCCCTCAACATGACGTGTGTGATCATACCAGCACTAATGCACCGGATCCCATCAGAACTCCAAAGTTAAGCGTGCTTGGGCGAGAGTAGTACTAGGATGGGTGACCCCCTGGGAAGTCCTCGTGTTGCATCCCCTTTTCAATTTTTTTTGCCCTGGTTAGGGTTGCAAAGATACTTTATCCACCAAATCTCTATTACTGAATCCCACGGAACATTGGGCAAGACAACTTCGCTTCACGTAGAGGCTGGGCCCGCAAACCGAGGGCGTAGGGTTTTTGACCAGGTCTCCGTCGCTCCGGTGCCCATAACTTTTGATCCGTAAGGAGTTACGCAGCGCACAGCATACCGTTGCAAAGCTCTCTGAGAGCTCTATGCCGGGGGTAGCCAGCTTGCTCGCTGTGCCCTTTTTGGAGCCCAAAATCGAACATTTTCATCGGTTTTAGGTCACTTTTCTTCTTTTGCTCTGTTTTTACGTCCCGGATCGTTTGTCGTGAACTGTTAAAAGGACGACAACCTGACTCGCGGGACATCAGAGGGCCGTACAATGTGTCGATATCACGTCTTGCAAGCATATTGCGTTGTTGAAGCGGATGGGTTGTTGTTAAACCCATTGTGCCTTTTGAATGGGCCATCTCTCTAGGCTGGACTGTGAACAGTTAACACATATAGGAATTCTGCCCTCAACATGACGTGTGTGATCATACCTGCACTAATACACCGGATCCCATCAGAACTCCGAAGTTAAGCGTGCTTGGGCGAGAGTAGTACTAGGATGGGTGACCCCTTGGGAAGTCCTCGTGTTGCACCCCCTTTTCAATTTTTTTTTTGCTCCTGTTAGGGTTGCCAAGATACTTTATCCACCAAATCTCTATTATTGAATCCCACAGAACATTGGGTAAGACAACTTCGCTTCACGCTGAGGCTGGGCCCGCAAACCGAGGGCGTAGTGTTTATGACCAGGTCTCCGTCGCTCCGGAGCCAATAACTTTTGATCCGTAAGGAGTTACGCGCCACACAGCATACCGTTGCAAAGCTCTCTGAGAGCTCTACAACGGGGGCAGCTAGATTGCTCGCTATGCCCGTTTTTGGAGCCCAAAATCGAACGTTTTCATCAGTTTCAGGCCACTTTTCTTCTTTTGCTCTGTTTTTTCGTCCCGGATCATACGTCGTGAACTGTTAAAAGGGCGACAACCTGACTCGCGCGACATCAGAGGGCCCAACAATGTGTCGATATCACGTCTTGCGTGGATGTTGCGTTGTTGAAGCGAATTGGTTGTCGTTAAACCCATTGGGCCTTTTGAATAGGCCATCTCTCTAGGCTGGGACAGTGAACCGTTAACACATATAGGAATTGTGCCCTCACATGACGGGTGTGATCATAACAACACTAATGCAGCGGATCCCATCAGAACTCCAAAGTTAAGCGTGCTTAGGTGAGAGTAGTACTAGGATGGGTGACCCCCTGGGAAGTCCTCATGTTGCACCCCCTTTTCAATTTTTTTTGCCCTGGTTAGGGTTGCCAAGATACTTTATCCACCAAATCTCTATTACCGAATCCCACGGATCATTAGGCAAGACAACATCGCTTCACGTAGAGGCTGGGCCCGCAAACCGAGGGCGTAGTGTTTTTGATCAGGTCTCCGTTGCACTAGTGCCCATAACTTTTGATCTGTAAGGAGTTACGCGGCGCACACCATACCGTTACAAAGCTCTCTGAGAGCATTACGACGGGAGCAGTTAGCTTGCTCGCTGTGCCCCTTTTTTGTAGCCCAAAATCGAACGTTTTCATCAGTTTCAGGCCACTTTTCTTCTTTTGCTCTATTTTTTCGTCTCGGATCGTACGTCGTGAACTGTTAAAAGGACGATAACCTGACTAGCGGGACATCAGAGGGCCCTACATCGTGTCGATATCACGTCTTGCAAGCATGCTGCGTTGTTGAAGATGATGGGTTGTCGTTAAGCCCATTGGGCCTTTTGAATGGGCCATTTCTCTAGGCTGGGACTGTGAACAGTTAACACATAAAGGAATTGTGCCCTCAACATGACATGTGCGATCATACCAGCACTAATGCACCGGATCCCATCAGAACTCCGAAGTTAAGCGTGCTTGGGCGAGAGTAGTACTAGGATGGGTGACCCCTTGGGAAGTCCTCGTGTTGCACCCCCTTTTCAATTTTTTTTCCCCTGGTTAGGTTGCCAAGATACTTTATCCACCAAATCTCTATTACTGAATCCCACGGAACATTGGGCAAGACAACTTCACTTCACGTAGAGGCTAGGCCCGCAAATCGACGGCGTAGGGTTTGTGACCAGGTCTCTTTCGCCACGGTGCCCATAACTTTTCATCCGTAAGGAGTTACGCGGCGCACAACATACCGTTGGAAAGCTCTTTGAGATCTCTACGACGGGGGCAGCTAGCATGCTCGTTGTGCCCATTTTTGGAGCTCAAAATCGAATGTTTTCATCAGTTTCAAGTCACTTTTCTTCTTTTGCTCTATTTTTCCGTCCCGTATCGTACGTCGTGAACTGTTAAAAGGACGACAACCTGACTCGCGGGACATCAGAGGGCCCTACAACATGTCGATATCACGTCTTGCAAGCATGCTGCATTGTCGAAGCGGATGGGTTGTCGTTAAGCTCATTGGGCCATTTGAATGGGCCATCTCTCTAGGCTAGGAATGTGAACAGTTAACACATAAAGGAATTGTGCCCTCAACATGACGTGTGCGATCATACCAGCACTAATGAACTGGATCCCATCAAAACTCCGACGTTAAGCGTGCTTGGGCGAGAATAGTACTAGGATGGGTGACCCCCTTGGGAAGTCCTCATGTTGGACCCCCTTTTCAATTTTTTTTGCCCTGGTTAGGGTTGCCAAGATACTTTATCCACCAAATCTCTATTACTGAATCCCATAGAACATTGGGCAAGACAACTTCGCTTCACGTAGAGGCTGGGCTCGCAAACCAAGGGCGTAAGGTTTGTGACCAGGTCTTCGTCGCTCCGGTGCCTATAACTTTTGATCCGTAAGGAGTTACGCGGCGCACAGCATACCGTTGCAAAGCACTCTTAGAGCTCTACGACGGTGGAAGCCAGCTTGCTTGTTGTGCCCGTTTTTGGGGCCCAAAATCGAACATTTATATCAGTTTCAGGCCAATTTTCTTCTTTTGCTCTGTTTTTCCGTCCCGGATCATACGTCGTGAATTGTTAAAAGGACGACAACCTGACTCGCGAGACATCAGAGGGCCCTACAACGTGTCGATATCACGTCTTGCAAGGATGCTGCGTTGTTGAAGCAGATGGGTTGTCGTTAAACCCATTGGGCCTTTTGAATGGGCCATCTCTCTAGGTTGGGACTGTGAACCGTTAACACATATAGGAATTGTGCCCTCAACATGACGGGTGCGATCATACCAGCATTAATGCACCGGATCCCATCAGAACTACGAAGTTAAGCGTGCTTGGGCGAGAATAGTACTAGGATGGGTAACCCCTTGGGAAGTCCTCGTGTTGCACCCCCTTTTCAATTTTTTTTGCCCTGGTTAGGGTTGCCAAGATACTTTATCCACCAAATCTCTATTACTGAATCCCACGGAACATTGGGCAAGACAACTTCGCTTCACGTAGAGGTTGGGCCCGCAAACCGAGGGCGTAGGGTTTTGGACCAGATCTCCGTTGCTCCGGTGCCCATAACTTTTGATCCGTAAGGTGTTACGTGGCGCACAGCATACCGTTGCAAAGCTCCCTGAGAGCTCTTCGACGGTGGCAGCCAGCTTGCTCGTTGTGCCCATTTTTGGAGCCCAAAATTGAAAGTTTTCATCAGTTTCACGCCACTTTTCTTCTTTTGCTCTGTTTTTCCGTCTCAGATCATACGTCTTGAACTGTTAAAAGGACGACAACCTGACTCGCGAGACATTAGAGGGCACTACAACGTGTCGATATCACGTCTTGCGAGGATGCTGCGTTGTTGAAGCGGATGGGTTGTCGTTAAGCCCATTGGGCCTTTTGAATGTGCTATCTCTCTAGGCTGGGACTGTGAACAGTTAACACATAAAGGAATTGTGCCCTCAACATGACGTGTGTGATCATACCAGCACTGATGCACCGGATCCCATCAGAACTCCGAAGTTAAGCATGCTTGGGCGAGAGTAGCACTAGGATGGGTGACCCCCTGGGAAGTCCTCGTGTTGCACCCCCTTTTCAAATTTTTTTTTCCCTGGTTAGGGTTGCCACGATACTTTATCCACCAAATCTCTATTACAGAATCCCACAGAACATTGGGCAAGACAACTTCACTTCACGCTGAGGCTGGGCCCACAAACCAAGGGCGTAGGGTTTGTGACCAGGTCTCCGTCGCTCCGGTGCCCATAACTTTTGATCCGTAAGGAGTTATGCGGCACACAGCATACCGTTGCAAAGCTCTCTGCGAGCTCTACGACGGGGGCAGCCAGCTTGCTCGCTATATCCATTTTTGGAGCCCAAAATTGAACGTTTTCATCAGTTTCAGGCCACTTTTCTTCTTTTGTCTGTTTTTCCGTCTCGGATCATACGTCGTGAACTGTTAAAAGGACGACAACCTAACTCGCGAGACATTAGAGGGCCCTACAGCGTGTCGATATCACGTCTTGCGAGGATGCTGCGTTGTTGAAGCGGATGGGTTGTCGTTAAGCCCATTGGGCCTTTTGAATGTGCTAGCTCTCTGGGCTGGGACTGTGAACTGTTAACACATATAGGAATTGTGCCCTCAACATGACGTGTGTGATCATACCAGCACTGATGCACCGGATCCCATCAGAACTCCGAAGTTAAGCGTGCTTGGGCGAGAGTAGCACTAGGATGGGTGACCCCCTGGGAAGTCCTCGTGTTGCACCCCCTTTTCAATTTTTTTTTGCCCTGGTTAGGGTTGCCACGATACTTTATCCACAAAATCTCTATTACTGAATCCCACATAACATTGGGCAAGACAACTTCGCTTCACGCTGAGGCTGGGCCCACAAACCAAGGGCGTAGGGTTTGTGACCAGGTCTCCGTCGCTCCGGTGCCCATAACTTTTGATCCGTAAGGAGTTACGCGGCACACAACATACCGTTGCAAAGCTCTCTGCGAGCTCTACGACGGGGGCAGCCAGCTTGCTCGCTATGCCCATTTTTGGAGCCCAAAATTGAACGTTTTCATTAGTTTCAGGCCACTTTTCTTCTTTTGCTCTGTTTTTCCGTCCCGAATCATACGTCGTGAACTGTTAAAAGGACGACAACCTGACTCGTAGGACATCAGAAGGCCCAACAATGTGTCGATATCACGTCTTGCGAGAATGCTGCGTTGTTGAAGCGGATGGGTTGTCGTTAAACCCATTGGGCCTTTTGAATGGGCCATCTCTCTAGGCTAGGACTGTGAACTGTTAACACATATAGGAATTGTGCCCTCAACATGATGGGTGCGATCATACCAGCATTAATGCACCGGATCCCATCAGAACATCGAAGTTAAGCGTGCTTGGGCGAGAGTAGTACTAGGATAGGTGACCCCATGGGAAGTCCTCGTGTTGCACCCCCTTTTCAATTTTTTTTGCCCTGGTTAGAGTTGCCAAGATACTTTATCCACCAAATCTCTATTACTGAATCCCACACAACATTGGGCAAGGCAACTTCGTTTCACGTAGAGGCTGGGCCCGCAAACCGAGGGCGTAGGGTTTGTGACCAGGTCTCCGTCGCTCCGGTGCCCATAACTTTTGATCCGTAAGGAGTTATGCGGCGCACAACATACCGTTGCAAAGCTCTCTGAGAGCTCTACGATGGGGACAACCAGCTTGCTCGCTCTGCCCATTTTCGGAGCCCAAAATTGAACGTTTTCATCAGTTTCACGCCACTTTTCTCCTTTTGCAATGTTTTTCTGTCCCGGATCATAGGTCGTGAACTGTTAAAAGTACGACAACCTGACTCGCGGGACATCAGAGGGCCCTACAACGTGTCGATATCACATCTTGCGAGGATGCTGCGTTGTTGAAGTGGATGGGTTGTCGTTAAACCCATCGGGCCTTTTGAATGGGCCATCTCTCTAGGTTGGGACTGTGAACCGTTAACACATATAGGAATTGTGCTCTCAATATGACGGGTGCGATCATACCAGCACTAATGCACCGCATCCCATCAGAACTTCGAACTTAAGCGTGCTTGGGCGAGAGTAGTACTAGGATGGGTGACAACCTGGGAAGTCCTCGTGTTGCAACCCCTTTTCAATTTTTTTTGCCCTGGTTAGGGTTGCCAGGATACTTTATCCACCAAATCTCTATTACTGAATCCCACGGAACGTTGGCCAAGACAACTTCGCTTCACGTAGAGGCTGGGCCCGCAAATCGAGGGCGTAGTGTTTCTGACCAGGTCTCTTTCGCTCCGGTGGCCATAACTTTTGATCCGTAAGGAGTTACGCGGCGCACAACATACCGTTGCAAATCTCTCTGAGAGCTCTACGACAGGGGCAGCCAGCATGCTTGCTGTGCCCCTTTTTGGAGCCCAAAATCGAATGTTTTCATCAGTTTCAGGCTAATTTTCTTCTTTTGCACTGTTTTTCGGTCCTGGATCGTACGTCGTGAATTGTTAAAAGGATGACAACCTGACTCGCAGGACATCAGAGGGCCCTACGACGTGTCGATATCACATCTTGCAAGCATGCTGCGTTGTTGAAGCGGATGGGTTGTCGTTAAGCCCATTGGGCCTTTTGAATGGGCTATCTCTCTAGGCTGGGACTGTGAACAGTTAACACATAAAGGAATTGTGCCCTCAAGATGACGTGTGCGATCATACCAGCACTAATGCACCGGATCCTATAAGAACTCCGAAGTTAAGCGTGCTTGGGCGAGAGTAGTACTAGGATGGGTGACCCCCTGGGAAGTCCTCGTGTTGCACCCACTTTTAATTTTTTTTGCCCTGGTTAGGGTTGCCAAGATACTTTATCCACCAAATCTCTATTACTGAATCCCATAGAACATTGGGCAAGACAACTTCACTTCACGTAGAGGCTGGGCCCGCAAACCGAGGGCGTAGGGTTTGTGACTAGGTCTCCGTCGCTCCGGTGCCCATAACTTTTGATCTGTAAGGAGTTACGCGGCGCAAAGCATACCTTTGCAAAGCTCTCTGAGAGCTCTACGACGGGGGTAGCTAGCTTGCTCGCTGTGCCCTTTTTGGAGCCCAAAATCGAACGTTTTCATCAGTTTCTGGCCACTTTTCTTCTTTTGCTCTGTTTTTTTGTCCCGGATCATACGTCGTGAACTGTTAAAAGGACGACAACCTGACTCGCAAGATATCAGAGAGCCCTACAATGTGTCGATATCACGTACTGCGAGGATGCTGCGTTGTTGAAGAGGATGGGTTGTTGTTAAGCCCATTGGGCCTTTTGAATGGGCCATCTCTCTAGGCTGGGACTGTGAACCGTTAACACATATAGGAATTGTGCCTTCAACATGACAGGTGCGATCATACCAGCACTAATGCACCGGATCCCATCAGAACTTCGAAGTTAAGCGTGCTTGGGCGAGAGTAGTACTAGGATGGGTGACCCCCTTGGAAGTCCTCGTGTTGCACCCCCTTTTCAATTTTTTTTGCCCTGGTTAGGGTTGCCAAGATACTTTATCCACCAAATCTCTATTACTGAATCCCACGGAACAATGGGCAAGACAACTTCGTTTCACGTAGAGGCTGGGCCCGCAAACCGAGGGCATAGGTTTTTTGGCCAGGTCTCCGTCGCTCCTACGCCCATAACTTTTGATCCATAAGGAGTTATGTGGCGCACAACATACCATTGCAAAGCTATCTGAGAGCTCTACGACGGGGGCAGCGAGCAAGCTCGTTGTGCCCGTTTTTGGAGCCCAAAATCAAACGTTTTCATCTATTTCAGGCCAATTTTCTTCTTTTGCTCTGTTTTTTCGTTTCGGGTCGTACGTCGTGAACTGTTAAAAGGACGACAACCTGACTCACGGGACATCAGTGGGCCCTACAACGTGTCGATATCACGTCTTGCAAGCATGCTGCGTTGTTGAAGCGGATGGTTTTTGGTTAAGCCCATTGGGCCTTCTGAATGGGCCATCTTTCTACGCTGGGACTGTGAACAGTTAACACGTAAAGAAATTGTGCCCTCAACATGACGGGTGCGATCGTACCAGCACTAATGCACCGGATCCCATCAGAACTCCGAAGTTAAGCATGCTTGGGCGAGAGTAGTACTATGATGGGTGACCCCCTAGGAAGTCCTCGTGTTGTACCCCATTTTCAATTTTTTTTGCCCTGGTTAGGGTTGCCAAGATACTTTATCCACCAAATCTCTATTACTGAATCCCATAGAACATTGGGCAAGACAACTTCGCTTCACGTAGAGGCTGGGCCCGCAAACCGAGGGCGTAGGGTTTTTTGACCAGGTCTCCGTCGCTCCGGTGCCCATAACTTTTGATCTGTAAGGAGTTACACGGCGCACATCATACCGTTGTAAAGCTCTCTAAGAGTTCTATGACAGGTGCAGCCAGCATGCTCGCTTTGCCCTTTTTGGAGACCAAAATCGAACATTTTCATCAGTTTCAGGCCACTTTTCTTCTTTTGCTTTGTTTTTCCATCCCGGATTGTACGTTGTGAACTGTTAAATGGATGACAACCTGACTCGCGGGACATCAGAGGGCCCTACAACGTGTCGATATCACGTCTTGCAAGCATGCTGCGTTGTTGAAGCGGATGGGTTGTCGTTAAGCCCATTGGGCCTTTTGAATAGGCCATCTTTCTAGGCTGGGATTGTGAACAGTTAACACATAAAGGAATTGTTCCCTCAATATGACGGGTACGATCATACCAGCACTAATGCACCGGATCCCATCAGAACTCCGAAGTTAAGCGTGCTTGGGCGAGAGTAGTACTAGGATGGGTGACCCCTTGGGAAGTCCTCGTGTTGCACCTCCTTTTCAATTTTTTTTGCCCTGGTTAGGGTTGCGAAGATACTTTATCCACCAAATCTATATTACTGAATCCCACGGAACATTGGGCAAGATAACTTCGCTTCACGTAGAGGCTGGGCCCACAAACCGAGGGCGTAGGGTTTGTGACCAGGTCTCCGTCGCTCCGGTGCCAATAACTTTTGATCCGTAAGGAGTTACGCGGCGCACAACATACTGTTGCAAAGCTCTCTGAGAGCTCAACGACGGGGGCAGGCAGCTTGCTTGCTGTGCCTATTTTTGGAGCCCAAAATCTAACGTTTTCATCAGTTTCAGGCCACTTTTCTTCTTTTGCTATGTTTTTCCATGCCGGATCATACGTCGTGAACTGTTAAAAGGACGACAACCTGACTCACGGAAAATCAGAGGGCCCTACAACGTGTCGATATCACGTCTTGCAAGCATGCTGCGTTGTTGAAGCGGATGGGTTGTCGTTAAGCCCATTGGGCCTTTTGAATGGCCCATCTCTCTAGGCTGGGACTGTGAACAGTTAACACATAAAGAAATTGTGCCCTCAACATGAAGGGTGCGATCATACCAGCACTAATGCACCGGATCCTATCAGAACTCCGAAGTTAAGAGTGCTTGGGCGAGAGTAGTTGTGAGGCCCGACCCCGAATATCGTGTCCTACCTCGATTTACATGCCTTAGACCTAAAATTAAATGACCGACCTTGGATTACGTGTCTTGTCTTAGTTTTCGTGCATGCCTCGTTATATGTGCCTTAACCTAGAATTGTGTGCCCTGATCCTCGATATACGTGCAATACCTAGATAAATATGCCATGACCTTAATTTACGTGTGAGACCTTGATTTGCGTGTCTCTCTTCGTTTCGTGTGCATTAACCTTGAACTGCGTGCTTTAACCTAGGTTTAAGAGTCGTGTCTTGAATTACGTGCATTGCATTGAATTGCGTGCCTTATTTTGGTCTACGTTCATTCACCTAGGGTTGCGTGTGTTGGCATTAGAATCCGTGCACTTATCTTGAAGTATGTGTCTTAGTATTGATATACGTGTTGTACCTCGTAGTTCGTGTCTACCTCGTAATTCGTGCCCTAGATCTAAGAATCTGTGCCACCACGTTAATCAAAAAAGATTCCTGCACAAAGCACTAGACACTAAAATAATCCTACACAATCCACTAACCAATATTATATTACTAATTCAAATTCTCTACAAACTCCACTAACAATAAAATAATACTAAACTATTCCTACATTTTCCACTATCTATTATTCTATTCATAATTCAACTCATCAACAAACATTCCTATATTTTATTCTACCTAGATTCCCTAATCTCCCAACATTCCTATGACAATTCTAATGACACAAATGCATAAAAAAATTAGTCCTAGACAAACTATGACAAAACACTTAACACAATGCATAAAAAATTGCTCAAATTCTCACTCAAATCTCCACCATTTTCGACCAAGTGCTTCATGCCCATGCTAACATTTCAAAATTCCATCTTGAAGACACAAAAAGTCTGAATTTGTATGCCCAAGGCCGACCATATGCTCAAAAAAATTGCAAAGCCATCACTTTTGTCATATTCTCTCATTTCCTTTCAATTTCTCACTTCCCTCTCATTTTCTCTCTCCATTTAGGTTTTGGCTGAGTTCTTCACCTCCATAGCTCATCTTCATCATCCTAAGGTGCATCAAGACAAACCACAAGCAAAGAAACTCACCCAAGCAAGCTAGGATACAAGAAACACACATGCAAGCATTTTGAGTCACCATTTTCGGCCTAGGTAAGTTTTCTTGGCTTCCATTTCTTTTCTTCTTGTTCTAACCTCATGCATGTGCTAAGAGATTGATCACTAGGCTAGGAAAAATAGAGAAACCAAGTTGGAATCTCGGCTAAGCAAGAAGAAGAAGAGATTTGAAGCTTCAACAAGTTTTTGTGCATCTTTGTGGTTGATTGCTAAGGTGAGGGTTAAAACCTTTTGAAAACTCTTCAAAAATCCACATGCATGCTCATAAATGTGTGTATTTGCTTCTGTACTTGAGCTATATGGTCGTTCATAATCTTAAACAACCATGCATGGCAAGATCTTGGCTTGAAAATGATACTAGGTGAAGTCGAAATTGTTGACAGCTCTCTGACCAGTCTGTTCGAGGTAAGTTTAGCTAGGCAAATGATGTTGAAATGCATGAAAATTGGTAGGTGACTAGTTTGGACAGTTTTGAAAATTTGTCCCAGAAATAGACCGAAGCAAATTTTGACTCTAAGGTCCTCAAAATGGAAAATCTTTAAAATGTGACCAAATCTGGAAATCTGGAAAAATGAAGCAGGTTTTGGCAGATGCATTGATCTTGTGGAACGAAGCATTTTTTACTTAGTAAATGATGTTCAAAATGCATGAAATTTGGTGTGCTGCTATATTTTTCAGTTCTGGACAATTTTGTCAGAAATGTACCAAGGCTAAAACTCACCCTAAGGACCTCAAAAACGTCAATTTCTGAAAAGTGTGCAAATCTGGACAGTTTTGTGCTACCTCACTGTTTCGGCTATAACTAATGATTCCGAACTCCAATTGATGCAAGGTTTGTTTCTGATTTTATTTAACTCCTTAAGCTTTAATTTGACATCTTATTCACTGGATTTGGAGATTGTTTTATTATCCTATTGATTGTGAGAAAACAGCCTATTGCAGTAAGAGTTTCACTTAATGTTGTACTTAGAAAAATTGTGGTGACTTCTCTTGTTGAATTAAATGCTTTGGATTGTAGCTTCGGGATGTTGTGTGGACTGTTTTTAATGTTTGAGGATGTTGAATTAAATGATGCATGGTTTGAGATTGACTTTGAGTTGGGTTGAGGCTCAAATTGCACAAATATACATGAATTGGAAACCCTAATGACTAGGTAGTTTTGCTAAGTATTGATCAATTGGACATTGTGTGGGAATTATATGCTTAGTGGGCTGCCCGTAAATGTCTTATAACTTCAAATGTGATTTTGACCATTGCATGTTGACAAATAAGCTTTTCTTGCACCCGAACCCATGATTGATGTCATTGCATGTTGAATAATCTTATCACTTGATCACGTGGGCTTCGTAATGAGTTATATGGCCTGTTTTACATGTGTTACATGGCTGCCTGTTCAATTTTCATATAACTCTATATGCCTTTCAAGTGAAACTTCCTGTCTTATCGTGCCCTGCTTGTTTACCTGTCAATGTGCAATCTTATGACTGTCCCGAGGCAACCTACTTTGTTGTCCTCCTACTATGATATATTACATGTCATGAATGTGCATTGCATACAAGGTTGCAACCTTTCATGTTGGCATGGTAGCGATCACGCACACCGGGCGGCATCGGGCTTGCCGGTGCACCCGTGACTACCATGGTCTCATTCCCTCTCTCGCTTGGGGGCTAGACTTCCTCGGAGAGTTGGGTCGTAGGATTTTGGGGTACATCCAGAGTACACCCACCTGGCGTGTTTGGGGAATGATTAAAGTCGGCCGCAACAACTGATTCTGAAACTGATCTGAGAGCAAAAGCTCACTGTATCCTTTTTACTATGTGTATAAGTACTCTCGCTTGGTTCCTAGAGAACCTCGGGGAGGAAAGACTAGTATTTCTATTTATGCACTTGTATTATTGTTATATTCATGCTTGCAAAAAGGATTTCATAAGTTGAACCGGAAAATGAGTTTCAAAACCTATTTCTCGTTCTCCCTCGCTGAGTTCATAAGGACTCACCCTCTTTTATCATCTCAGGTGAAGAAGATGAAGAACAGGTACCCGAAGACGATGTGCCTAACGATGATTCCTTGGAGTGATTGCCTGTCCCTACGTGCTTTTGTGCTTTGCCTGAAAGTGGTTGCTATATGGATGTTGTGTTTGATTGCAAACTATTCATTTTATTGATGTAAATGACCCCGTTGTAATTTGGGTCTAATTCTGGGATTGTACTATCTATAACCGGACAAACTTTTATTTGGTTGTTTGCTTTCGTTTTCTTAATTGGTAGTTATCGTAGGCAATTAAACCACTAGATGAACAATCAACTAAGTTAATCCTATCTAATTTCACTTAGGTGCTCATTTGCAAACTAAAGGTTAATAGGTACTTGCATGATAGGAAATTGACAAATAAACGGGACATAGTTATCATGTTAGGCTTATTAACCAAACGAGACTTTCAAGATAAACTAGTAGGCAAATCGGTTGGTGACAAATAGGAGTCTTTAATGGAATTGGATTAATGATTGGAATAATTAAGGCATTTAGAGAATTAGGTCAAACCAAAGAGCCCAATTACAGCCGTTATGCTGCCGGTTTACCGAAAAAATTTGGAGTTTAGGCCAAAACGTTAAGTGTTAAATATTCATGAACGGTTAAGTACGAGACGTGACTTGAATGTTTAGATCACACCCTAGTCTAACCTTTATAGGCCGGGTTGGGGCGTGACACCTTATATTAGAATGGTATCAGAGCTTAGTTTAGTAACTAGGCATTAGTCGGGTTCAACTCTCGGACCATGGGTAGAAGCCCTAAGGTAATTATGATGTCTTGTTTATATGTGTTAATGTGTGCTAATGTGCTTTAATTGCTTTGAGAATTGAATACTATGTGCCTTTGTGGACTATATGTATTATGTGTCATGCCCACCGACACGTTAGTGCCCTCAATAATGCATGCATGCTTTTATACTCCTTCCTTGATAAATGTGCATGTTATATAACCATGAATGACTGTTTATACACATAGATAGTTAGGATTAGAACTTTTAGGGAACTAAATTCATGCAGGACGAACGAAAAGGCTCGGTTAGAGATTTCAGGCATCATTATAGGTACACGATGGATCGTATGTATTATTGGATATGCATATGTATAAAATGCGTAGCACGGGTATAATTGTTGAGGTAAAGTTATCTCCTTATTTTTGGAATACCTATACTTGTGATTAAGTTGTCAATTTTATAGCTATGAAGTTATTGATTCCGATAAACCGTTCTTCTAATTATGGTTCAAGTATAAAGTTTAATAACATACAGCTTCGCTTAAGATATAAGAACATACTATTAAATATGTAGAATAATATATATTCTCATGTGCTGATAGTGGAAGTTGACTTGGAGGTTTCTTTGAATCCATTTCTCACATCTTAAAATTGGCTTGATAGACTATCTAAGAAGTTAGCAATATACTCAAACGATTGAATCCTTACTTGATTGGAATTAAGCATCGTTGAACCTAATAAGGTGTATACTAGCGAGTTTCAAGTTCACTCAATAATAAGATTGTGACCTAGAAATTAAAAGATGAATTCGTGGAAGTTGACGATAGTTACTTTTAGGGGTTAGATTATTGAGACATAAATAGTGTATTTGAGTGACTTAACAATGGATAACCTCAAGACATGTAGGCAACTCTGGAGAGCGAATTTAACAAGGTTGATGATTCCTTAATATAACAAGATATAAGGATGCTGGAATCGAGGAATTCACGTAGCTAGAACTCGTGTTCGGAAGACTACACCTAAATGTTAGGTCGAATAGAAGTGTAAGGTATTGAATTATGCATTAGATGACTAATGTTGCTAAAGGTCCTAAGTTGGATATTGGTGATATTTAGAATCATGGTATTAATTTGGTGCCTCTCGGATTTAGTTGTGATTATGCAAGTAAGTCATTCTATGCACTCGTTGTTTAGATACCCTAGAGGATGTTGGAAAGCATATATCCCTAAGTAAGACCAATGGACCTAGTATATATAAAACATGGGAATGAGATTAAAGCATTCGGTTACAAAGTGGAGTCGTTAGGGTATGATTAGTAATCCTAAATAGCTAATAGTGAGTATGCATGATGATTCATAGCGAACCCTAGGACCTAAGGTCGATGAGTCTTGACGCTCTTAGCTAGTTGAACATGTAAATGAGAAGAGTAAGATTTCATAGAGTTAAGATAGAGATGAATTAGAGTCATAATTGTCACGCCCCAACCCAGCCTATAAAGGTTAGACTAGGTTGTGATCTAAACGTTCAAGACATATCACATGCATAACCGTTTATGAAGATTTAACACTTAACATTTTGGCCTAAACTCCAAATCTTTTTCGAAAAACCGGCAGCATAACGGCTGTAATTGGGCTCTTTGGTTTGACCTAATTCTCTAAACGCCTCAATTATTCCAATCATTAATCCAATTCCATTAAGGACTCCTATTTGTCACCAACCAATTTGCCTACTAGTTTATCTTGAAAGTCTCGTTTGGTTACTCAGCCTAACATGATAACTATGTCCCGTTTATTTGTCAATTTCCTATCAGGCGAGTACCTATTATCCTTTAGTTTGCAAATGAGCACCTAAGTGAAATTAGATAGAATTAACTTAGTTGATTGCTCATCTAGTGGTTTGAATGCCTATGATAACTACTAATTAAGAAAACGAAAGCAAACAACCAAATAAAAGTTCGTCCGGTTATAAATAGTACAATCCCAGAATTACCCAAATTACAACGGGGTCATTTACATCAATAAGCAACGAGCAACATAAAAGAAATAGTCTTCAAGTAGCATAGTTCACAAATAGCCATAATCACGCAAAGCACATAGGACAGGCAATCACTCCAATGAATCATCGTTAGGCACATCGTCCTCAAGTACCTGTTCTTGATCTTCTTCACCTGAGATGATAAAAGAGGGTGAGTCCTTATGAACTCAGCGAGGGGGAACGAGAAATACGTTTTGAAACTCATTTTCTGCTTCAATTTATGAAAACTCTTTTGCAAGCATGAACATAACAATAATACAAGTACAGAAACAAAAATACCAGTCTTTCTTCCCCGAGGTTCTCTAGGAACCAAGTGAGAGTACTTATACAGATAGCAAAAGGATACAGTGAGCTTTTGCTCTCAGATCAGTTTTAGAATCAGATGTTGCGGCCGACTTCAAATAACCCCAAAACACGCCAGGTGGGTGTACTCCGGATGTACCCCGAAATCCTACGACCCAACTCTCCAAGGGTGGAATGCCAAGCGAGAGAGGGAATTGGACCATGGTAGTCACGGGAGCACCGGCAAGCCCTATGCCGCCTGGCGTTCGTGAAACGCTACCATGCCACAACGAAAGGTTGCAACCTTGTATACAATGCCCATTTATGTCATTTAACATTTCACATTAGGAGGTCAACAAAGTAGGTTGCCTCCGAGCAAGTATATGATCACATGTTATCAAGTAATCAAACGAGGCACGATAAGACAAGTAATTTCACTTGAAAGGCATATGGAGACATATGAACATTAAACAGGCAGCCATGTAACACTTGCAAGTCAAGCCATATAACACATTTCGAATTCCACGTAATCAAGTGATAAGATTATTCAACATGCAATGTCATTTATGTGGGTTCGAGTGCGAGAAAAGCTCATTTGTCAACATGCGATGATCAAATTCACATTTAAGGTTATAAGGAATTTACGGGAAGCCCACTAAGCATATAATTTCCACAAAGTATCCAAATGATCAACACTTAACAAGACTACCTAGTCATTAGGGTTTCCATTTCATGCTTAACCATGTGATTAAACCCTAAGTCAACTCAAAATCATTCTCAAGTCATGCATCATTCAATTCAAACATCTTCAAGTACTCAAAACAGTCCACAAACCATCCCAACACCACAATTCCAGGCAATTAGTACCACAAGAGAGGTTACAACAATTTTCCAAGCATATAACTAAGTGAAACCTTTACTGCAATAGGCTGTTTTCTTACAATCAATAGGATAATCAAAAAATCTCCAAATCCAGTGAATAAGATGTCAAATTAAAGCTTAAGAAGTTAACTAAAATCAGAAGCAAACCTTACATCAATTGGAGTTCGGGATCATTAGATATAGCCGAAACAGTGGAATAGCACAAAACTGTCCAGATTTGCACATATTTCGATAATTGACGTTTTTGAGGTCCTTAGAGTCAGATTCAGCCTTAGTCCATTTCTGACAAAAATGTCCAGAACTGAAAACTATAGTAGCACACCAATTTTCATGCATTTTGGATATAACTAACTAAGTCAAATCTGGTTCGTTCTACAAGGTCAGTGCATCTGCCAAAACCTGCTTCATTTTTCCAGATTTCCAGATTTGGACACATTTTAAATATTTGCCATTTTGAGGACCTTAGAGTCAAAATTAGCTTCGGCCTATTTATTGGAAAAATGTTAAAAACTGTCCAAAATAGTCACCTACCAATTTTCAAGCATTTTCAACATCATTTGCCTAGATAAACTTACCTCGAACAGACTGGTCAGAGAGCTGTCAACAATTTCGACTTCACCTAGCATCATTTTCAAGCCAAGATCTTGCCACGCATGGTTGTTTAAGCTTATGAACGACCATATAGCTCAAGTACAGAAGCAAATACACACATTTATGAGCATGCATGTGAATTTTTGAAGAGTTTCAAAAGGTTTTAACCCTCACCTTAGCAATCAACCACAAAGATGCACAAAAGCTTGTTGAAGCACAACTTTCTTCCTCTCCTTGCCTAGCCGAAATCCCAACTAGCTTTTATCTATTTTTTCTAGCTTAGTGATCAATCTCTTAGTACATGCATGTAGTTAGGACTTGAAGAAAAGAAATGGATGCCAAGAAGCTTACCTAGGCCGAATAGAAGTCTTCAATTTGCATGCATGTGTGATTTTCACTTCATAGCTAGCTCGGTTGAGGTCCTTTGCTTGTGGCTTGCTTTGTTTAGCTATGGTGTGAAGAAGACAAGCTATGGAGGTAGAGAACTCATCCAAAACCGAAATGGAGAGAGAAAATGAGAGGGAAGTGAGAGAAAAGAAAGAGAAATGAAAGAATATGACAAAGAGTGATGTTTTGCATTGATTCAAGCATATGGTCAGCCTTGGGCAGCCCATTTTCAGTCTTTTTGTGTCTTCAAGGAGTATTTTGAAATGGATAGCATGGGCATGAAGTGTTTGGTCGAAAATGGTGAAGATTTGAGGAGAATTTGAGCAATTTTTTATGCATTGTGTTAAGTGTTTTGTCATAGTTTGTCTAGGACTAATTTTTTATGCATTTGTGTCATTAGAATTGTCATAGGAATACTGGGGAATGAGGGAATCTAGGTAGAATAAAATATAGGAATGTTTGTTGATGAGTTGAATTATGAATAGAATAATAGATAGTGGAAAATGTAGGAATAGTTTAGTATTATTTTATTGTTAGTGGAGTTTGTAGAGAATTTGAATTAGGAATATAATATTGGTTAGTGGATTGTGTAGGATTATTTTAGTGTCTAGAGCTTTGTGTAGGATTCTTTCTTGATTAACGTGGTGGCACGGATTCCTAGGTCTAGGGCACGAATTACGAGGTAGACACGAACTACGAGGTAAGACACGAACTACAAGGTACAACACGTATTTCAAGACTAAGGCACATACTTCAAGATAAGTGCATGGATTCTAATGCTAACACATGCAACCCTAGGTGAAGGAACGTAGATCAAAATAAGGCACGTAATTCAATGCAATGCACGTAATTCAAGACACGACTCTTAAACTTAGGTTAAAGCATGCAGTTCAAGGTTAATGCACACGAAACGAAGAGACACACACAAATCGAGTTCTCGCACGTAAATTAAGGTCATGGCACATTTATCTAGGTATTGCATGTATCTCGAGGATTAGGGCACACAATTCTAGGTTAAGGCACGAATAACGAGGCATGCACGAAAAGCAAGACAGGATACGTAATCCAAGGTCGGCCATACAGTTCTGGGTCTAAGGCACGCAAATCGAGGTAAGGCACGTTATACGGGGTCGGGCCTCACATCCTCCCCTCCTTAAAAGAATTTCGTCCCGAAATTCATTCTTGCCTATTGAGGTCATTTAGACGGATTCTGACCCTTGTTATTCTTCCTACTCCGGTTTGTCCCGTGTTTGGCGATCTCTTACCACAACCAATTCACTTCCTATGTTTCTCCAATCATTTAATTCGGTGTGACCCCTATATTTACAGTTCGTTCCTTTGAACAACTCTCTTTTCTCCAATTGATCTTAAGGTCGAGTTTATTAACTAAGGTTAGAATCTCCAAACATAGTCATCAAAGCTGCATCGGTATTCTAACAATATATCTGTAACTCCAAAATCATGGCTCATGTTGTATCAATCTCGCATTCATACCTCAAAAAGAATATCACAATAATTCTATGATCCTAGGGTAACATACGCTAATTTCAAGGTGATAGGTTTATATCCGATTTACATATCATATCTACTAGCTTCAAATTGTTAGCACGTAAGACATACACATGTTATGGATTATTTTCACGATACGACCCTATTTTTAGGAAGAACTCACCAAGCAACTAATCCATCTCAAATCGTCATCTATCGGTAGTATCATAGTTCTTATCTTGAAGTTACATTGGATTAGTAAATCTTTTAATGACTAGTCTCCCAATTACAGGCTCTTATTCACTAATCTCATTTCCTGACTTTGTTAACCTTCATGCTCGTAATCAACGAGAAAGACTGTTGAGATTCATTAAACTCGAATTCTAAGGTTTATTAAGTATCACCAACAAATTGCCATCGAAATTGCATGGGTAACTAATCATGTAGCACTAGTTCAACCTTTCAAGTAAGCTTCATCAGCTTGTGATCCACAATTTATTTCCATATTCAAATCTCTATTTTCAAGTCACGAGGCTTCAGAACTTTCTTTTAATCTTATCCAAAACTCCTAAGGCGAATAGTTTCAACCTCAAATAAATTCCACTCACCTCAATCCAAGGTTACGTCATACTTAAGAAGACAATGGTCCTACTCATTTAGTGACCTAGTCATTCCTTCTAACACTTAATGCCCGCCAATATATCTTCGACATTAATGTTACTAAGCTGGGTTCATTGCCATGTAAGTGATATCAATGCTCTACTAGGTTACCGGCCGTACAACAACAATCCTAGGACTGTAAATGGGTAGCGAAATGACCGAGCTCATAAAATACTTACACGAGATAACTTCAAGGTTGTATCAACATAAGAATTATGATCACGAGGCATCCTTCAACATAACCTAATAAGACTTCAAAAGTAACCAACCACTTATTTAACTATTACTACAAGATTCACCCCTCTTATTCAACGACCACAATTTGAAGTCTACTGATCGCTAGTTTCTAGGTGTGAAACGGTGCGCATAGATACAGTGGTCTAACAATAGTCTCTTGGGTCATTATGACTCTAATTCATCTCTATCTTAACTCTATGAAATCTTACTCTTCTAATTTACATGTTCAACTAGCTAAGAGCATCAAGATTCATCGACCTTAGGTCCTAGGGTTCAACATGAATCATCATGCATACTCAATATTAGCTATTTAGGATTACTAATCATACCCTAACGACTCCACTTTGTAACCGAATGCTTTAATCTCATTTCCATGGTTTATATATTAGGTCCATCGGTAATACTTAGGGATATATGCTTCCTAATATCTTTTAAGGTATCCAAATAACGAGTGTATAGAATGACTTACTTCGCATAATCACAACTAAATTCGAGGGGCAACAATTTAATACCATGATTATTAATATCACCAATATCCAACTTAGGACCTTAGCAACGTTAGTCATCTAATGCATAATTCAATACCTTACACTTCTATTCGATCCAACATTTAGGTGTAGTCTTCCGAACACGAGTTCTAGTTACATGAATTCCTCAATTCCAACATCCCTACATCTTGTTATACTAAAGAATTATCAACCTTATTAAACTCAGTCTCTATAGTTGCCTACATGTCTTAAGGTTATCCATTATTAAGTCACTTAAATACACTATCCATGTCTTAACCCCTATCGTCAATTTCCACGAATTCATCTCTTAATTTCTAGGTCACGATCTTACCATTGAGTGAACTTGAAACTCGCTAGTATACACCTTATTAGGTTCAACGATGCTTAATTCCAATCAAGTAAGGATTCAATCATATAAATAGTCTATTATACCGTTTTAAGATATAAGAATTGGATTCGAAAGCAACTCCTAAGTCAAACTTCCATTATAAGCATATGAACATATATATACCACTCCACATGTCCAATAGTATATTCTTATATCTAAGGAAAGTTGTATGTCCTTAACATTTATTCTTGAACCACAATTAGAAGAACGGTTTGACGGAATTAAGAACATTATAGCTATAAAATTGATAACTTAATCACATGCATGTGTATTCCAAAGATAAAGAGATAATTTTACCTCAACAATTATACCTGTGCTACGTATTTTATATATATGCATATCCAATAAGATATATGATCCATTGAGCACCTGTGAAGATGCGAGAAATCTCTAACTGAGGCTTTCGTTCGTCCTGCACAAATTCACTTCCCTGAAAGTCCTAATCCTAACTATCTATGTGTATAAACAGTCATTCATGGTTATATAACATGCACACGTATCAAGGAATGAGTATAAAAGCATGCATGCATTATTGAGGGCACTAACGTGTCGATGTGCATGACACAGAATACATATAGTCCACAAAGGGACATAGTATTCAATTCTCAAAGCAATTAAAGCACATTAGCACACATTAACACATATAAACAAGACATCATAATTACCTTAGGGCTTTTACCCATGGTCCGAGAGTTGAACTCGACTAACGCCTAGTTACTAAGCTAAGCTCTGATACCATTCTAATATAAGGTGTCACGCCCCAACCCAGCCTATAAAGGTTAGACTAGGGTGTGATCTAAACGTTCGGGACATATCACATGCTTAACCATTTATGAAGATTTAACACTTAACGTTTTGGCCTAAACTCCAAATCGTTTTCGAAAAACCGGCAGCATAACGGCTGTAATTGGGCTCTTTGGTTTGACCTAATTCTCTAAACGCCTCAATTATTCCAATCATTAATCCAATTCCATTAAGGACTCCTATTTGTCACCAACCAATTTGCCTACTAGTTTATCTTGAAAGTCTCATTTGGTTAATAAGCCTAACAGGATAACTATGTCCCGTTTATTTGTCAATTTCCTATCAGGCGAGTACCTATTATCCTTTAGTTTGCAAATGAGCACCTAAGTGAAATTAGATAGAATTAACTTAGTTGATTGTTCATCTAGTGGTTTGAATGCCTATGATACCTACTAATTAAGAAAACGAAAGCAAACAACCAAATAAAAGTTCGTCCGGTTATAGATAGTACAATCCCAGAATTAGACCCAAATTACAACGGGGTCATTTACATCAATAAACAACGAGCAACATAAAAGAAATAGTCTTCAAGTAGCATAGTTCACAAATAGCCATAATCACACAAAGCACATAGGACAGGCAATCACTCCAATGAATCATCGTTAGGCACATCGTCCTCAGGTACCTGTTCTTGATCTTCTTCACCTGAGATGATAAAAGAGGCTAAGTCCTTATGAACTCAGCGAGGGGGAACGAGAAATACGTTTTGAAACTCATTTTCTTGTTCAATTTATGAAAACTCTTTTGCAAGCATGAACATAACAATAATACGAGTACAGAAACAGAAATACCAGTCTTTCCTCCCCGAGGTTCTCTAGGAACCAAGCGAGAGTACTTATACAGATAGCAAAAGGATGCAGTGAGCTTTTGCTCTCAGATCAGTTTCAGAATCAGATGTTGCGGCCGACTTCAAATAACCCCAAAACACGCCAGGTGGGTGTACTCCGGATGTACCCCGAAATCCTACGACCCAACTCTCCAAGTGTGGAATGCCAAGCGAGAGAGGGAATTGGACCATGGTAGTCACGGGACCACCGACAAGCCCTATGCCGCCCGGCGTTCGTGAAACACTACCATGCCACAACGAAAGGTTGCAACCTTGTATACAATGCCCATTTATGTCATTTAACATTTCACATTAGGAGGTCAACAAAGTAGGTTGCCTCCGAGCAAGTATATGGTCACATGTTATCAAGTAATCAAACGAGGCACGATAAGACAAGTGATTTCACTTGAAAGGCATATGGAGCCATATGAACATTAAACGGGCAGCCATGTAACACATGCAAGTCAAGCCATATAACTCATTTCGAAGTCCACGTATTCAAATGATAAGATTAATCGACATGCAATGTCATTTACGTGGGTTCGGGTGCGAGAAAAGCTCATTTGTCAACATGCGATGATCAAATTCACATTTGAGGTTATAAGGCATTTACGGGCAGCCCACTAAGCATATAATTTCCACACAGTATCCAAATGATCAACACTTAACAAGACTACCTAGTCATTAGGGTTTCCATTTCAAGCTTAACCGTGTGATTAAACCCTAAGTCAACTCAAAATCATTCTCAAGTCATGCATCATTCAATTCAAACATCTTCAAGTACTCAAAACAGTCCACACAACATCCCAACACCACAATTCCAGGCAATTAGTACCACAAGAGAGGTTACAACAATTTTCCAAGCATATAACTAAGTGAAACCCTTACTGCAATAGGCTGTTTTCTAACAATCAATAGGATAATCAAACAATCTCCAAATCTAGTGAATAAGATTTCAAATTAAAGCTTAAGAAGTTAACAAAAATCAGAAACAAACCTTGCATCAATTGGAGTTCGGGATCATTAGATATAGCCGAAACAGTGGAATAGCACAAAACTGTCCAGATTTGCACATATTTAGATAATTGACGTTTTTGAGGTCCTTAGGGTCAGATTCAGCCTTAGTCCATTTCTGACAAAAATATCCAGAACTGAAAACTATTGTAGCACACCAATTTTCATGCATTTTGGACAACATTTACTAGGTCAACATTAACTAAGTCAAATCTCGTTCGTTCTACAAGGTCAGTGCATCTGCCAAAACCTGCTTCATTTTTCCAGATTTCCAGATTTGGACACATTTTAAAGATTTGCCATTTTGAGGACTTTAGATTCAAAATTAGCTTCAGCCTATTTCTAGGAAAAATGTTCAAAACTGCCCAAAATAGTCACCTACCAATTTTCAAGCATTTTCAACATCATATGACTAGATAAAATTACCTCGAACAGACTGGTCAGAGAGTTGTCAACAATTTCGACTTCACCTAGCATCATTTTCAAGCCAAGATCTTGCCACGCATGGTTGTTTAAGCTTATGAACGACCATATAGCTCAAGTACAGAAGAAAATACACACATTTATGAGCATGCATGTGAATTTTTGAAGAGTTTTCAAAAGGTTTTAACCCTCGCCTTAGCAATCAACCACAAAGATGCACAAAAGCCTGTTGAAGCACAACTTTCTTCCTCTCCTTGCCTAGCCGAAATCCCAACCAGCTTTTCCCTATTTTCCTAGCTTAGTGATCAATATCTTAGTACATGCATGTAGTTAGGACTTGAAGAAAAGAAATGGATGCCAAGAAGCTTACCTAGGCCGAATAGAAGTCTTCAATGTGCATGCATGTGTGATTTTCACTTCCTAGCTAGCTCCGTTGAGGTCCTTTGCTTGTGGCTTGCTTTGTTTAGCTATGGTGTGAAGAAGACAAGCTATGGAGGTAGAGAACTCAGCCAAAACCGAAATGGAGAGAGAAAATGAGAGGGAAGTGAGAGAAAAGAAAGAGAAATGAAAGAATATGACAAAGAGTGATGTTTAGCATTGATTCAAGCATATGGTCAGCCTTGGGCAGCCCATTTTCAGTCTTTTTGTGTCTTCAAGGAGTATTTTGAAATGGCTAGCATGGGCATGAAGTGTTTCGTCGGAAATGGTGAAGATTTGAGGACAATTTGAGCAATTTTTTATGCATTGTGTTAAATGTTTTGTCATAGTTTGTCTAGGACTAATTTTTTATGCATTTGTGTCATTAGAATTGTCATAGGAATACTGGGGAATGAGGGAATCTAGGTAGAATAAAATATAGAAATGTTGGTTGATGAGTTGAATTATGAATAGAATAATAGATAGTGGAAAATGTAGGAATAGTTTAGTATCATTTTATTGTTAGTGGAGTTTGTAGAGAATTTGAATTAGGAATATAATATTGGTTAGTGGATTGTGTAGGATTATTTTAGTGTCTAGAGCTTTGAGTAGGATTCTTTCTTGATTAACGTGGTGGCACGGATTCCTAGGTCTATGGCACGAATTACGAGGTAGACACGAACTACGAGGTAAGACATGAACTACGAGGTACAACACATATTTCAAGACTAAGGCACATACTTCAGATAAGTGCACGGATTCTAATGCTAACACAAGCAATCCTAGGTGAAGGAACGTAGATCAAAATAAGGTACGTAATTCAATGCAATGCACGTAATTCAAGACACGACTCTTAAACCTAGGTTAAAGCACGCAGTTCAAGGTTAATCCACACGAAACGAAGAGACACACGCAAATCGAGTTCTCGCACGTAAATTAAGGTCATGGCACGTTTATCTAGGTATTGCACGTATCTCGAGGATTAGGGCACACAATTCTAGGTTAAGGCACGTATAACGAGGCATGCACAAAAACCAAGACAGGATACGTAATCCAAGGTTGTCCATACAGTTCTGGGTCTAAGGCACGTTATTCGGGGTCGGGCCTCACATCTTCCCCTCCTTAGAAGAATTTCGTCCCGAAATTCATTCTTTCCTATTGAGGTCATTTAGACGGATTCTGACCCTTGTTATTCTTCCTACTTCGGTTCATCCCGTGTTTGGCGATCTCTTACCACAACCAATTCACTTCCTATGTTTCTCCAATCATTTAATTCGGTGTGAACCCTATATTTACAGTTCGTTCCTTTGAACAACTCTCTTTTCTCCAATTGATCTTAAGGTCGAGTTTATTAACTAAGGTTACAATCTCCAAACATAGTCATCAAAGCTGCATCGGTATTCTAACAATATATCTGTAACTCCAAAATCATGGCTCATGTTGTATCAATCTCGCATTCATACCTCAAAAGGAATATCACAATAATTCCATGATCCTAGGGTAACATACGCTACTTTCAAGGTGATAGGTTTATATCCGATTTACATATCATATCTACTAGCTTCAAATTGTTAGCACGTAAGACATACACATGTTATGGATTATTTTCACGATACGACCCTATTTTTAGGAAGAACTCACCAAGCAACTAATCCATCTCAAATTGTCATCTATCGGTAGTGTCGTAGTTCTTATCTTGAAGGTACATTGGATTAGTAAATCTTTTAATGACTAGTCTCCCAATTACAGGCACTTATTCACTAATCTCCTTTCCTGACTTTGTTAACCTTCATGCTCGTAATCAACGAGAAAGACCGTTGAGATTCATTAAACTCGAATTCTAAGGTTTATTAAGTATCACCAACAAATTGCCATCGAAATTGCATGGCTAAACTAATCATGTAGCACTAGTTCAACCTTTCAAGTAAGCTTCATTAGCTTGTGATCCACAATTTATTTCCATATTCAAATCTCTATTTTCAAGTCATGAGGCTTCAGAACTTTCTTTTAATCTTATCCAAAACTCATAAGGCGAATAGTTTCAACCTCAAATAAATTCCACTCACCTCAATCCAAGGTTACGTCATACTTAAGAAGACAGTGGTCCTACTCATTTAGTGACCTAGTCATTCCTTCGAACACTTAATGTCCGCCAATATATCTTCGACATTAATGTTACTAAGCTGGGTTCATCGCCATGTAAGTGATATCAATGCTCTACTAGGTTACTAGCCGTACAACAACAATCCTAGGACTATAAATGGGTACCGAAATGACCGAGCTCATAAAATACTTACATGAGATAACTTCAAGGTTGTATCAACATAAGAATTATGATCACAAGGCATCCTTCAACATAACCTAATAGAACTTCAAAAGTAACCAACCACTTATTTAACTATTACTACAAGATTCACCCCTCTTATTCAACGACCACAATTTGAAGTCTACCGATCGCTAGTTTCTAGATGTGAAACGGTGCGCATAGATACAGTGGTCTAACAATAGTCTCTTGGGTCATTATTACTCTAATTCATCTCTATCTTAACTCTATGAAATCTTACTCTTCTCATTTACATGTTCAACTAGCTAAGAGCATCAAGATTCATCGACCTTAGGTCCTAGGGTTCATCATGAATCATCATGCATACTAACTATTAGCTATTTCAGATTACTAATCATACCCTAACGAATCCACTTTGTAACCGAATGCTTAAATCTCATTTCCATGGTTTATATATTAGGTCCATCAGTAATACTTAGGGATATATGCTTCCTAATATCCTTTCGGGTATCCAAATAACGAGTGTATAGAATTACTTACTTCGCATAATCACAACGAAATTCGAGGGGCAACAATTTAATACCATGATTATTAATATCTCCAATATCCAACTTAGGACCTTAGCAATGTTAGTCATCTAATGCATAATTCAATACCTTACACTTCTATTCGATCCAACATTTAGGTGTAGTCTTCCGAACACGAGTTCTAGTTACATGAATTCCTTGATTCCAACATCCCTACATCTTGTTATACTAAAGAACCATCAACCTTATTAAACTCAGTCTCTATAGTTGCCTACATGTCTTGAGGTTATCCATTATTAAGTCACTTAAATACACTATCCATGTCTTAACCCCTATCGTCAATTTCCACGAATTCATCTCTTAATTTCTAGGTCACGATCTTACCATTGAGTGAACTTGAAACTCGCTAGTATACACCTTATTAGGTTCAACGATGCTTAATTCCAATCAAGTAAGGATTCAATCATATAAATAGTCTATTATACCGTTTTAAGATATAAGAATTTGATTCGAAAGCAACTCCTAAGTCAAACTTCCATTATAAGCAAATGAACATATATATACTACTCCACATGTCCAATAGTATATTCTTATATCTAAGGAAAGTTGTATGTCCTTAACATTTATTCTTGAACCACAATTAGAAGAATGGTTTGACGGAATTAAGAACTTTATAGCTACAAAATTGATAACTTAATCACAGGCATGTGTATTCCAAAGATAAAGAGATAATTTTACCTCAACAATTATACTTGTGCTACGCATTTTATATATATGCATATCCAATAAGATATATGATCCATTGAGCACTTGTGAAGATGCGAGAAATCTCTAACCAAGCCTTTCGTTCGTCCTGCACAAATTCACTTCCCTGAAAGTCCTAATCCTAACTATCTATGTGTATAAACAGTCATTCATGGTTATATAACATGCACATGTATCAAGGAAGGAGTATAAAAGCATGCATGCATTATTGAGGTCACTAACATGTCGGTGTGCGTGACACATAATACATATAGTCCACAAAGGCACATAGTATTCAATTCTCAAAGCAATTAAAGCACATTAGCACACATTAACACATATAAACAAGACATCATAATTACCTTAGGGCTTTTATCCATGGTCCGAGAGTTAAACTCGACTAACGCCTAGTTACTAAGCTAAGCTCTGATACCATTCTAATATAAGGTGTCACGCCCCAACCCAGCCTATAAAGGTTAGACTAGGGTGTGATCTAAATGTTCGGGACATATCACATGCTTAACCGTTTATGAAGATGTAACACTTAACGTTTTGGCTTAAACTCCAAATCGTTTTCGAAAAACCGGCAGCATAACGGCTGTAATTGGGCTCTTTGGTTTGACCTAATTCTCTAAACGCCTCAATTATTCCAATCATTAATCCAATTCCATTAAGGACTCCTATTTGTCATCAACCAATTTGCTTACTAGTTTATCTTGAAAGTCTCGTTTGGTTAATAAGCCTAATATGATAACTATGTCCTGTTTATTTGTCAATTTCCTATCAGGCGAGTACCTATTATCCTTTAGTTTGCAAATGAACACCTAAGTGAAATTAGATAGAATTAACTTAGTTGATTGTTCATCTAGTGGTTTGAATGCCTATGATAACTACTAATTAAGAAAATTAAAGCAAACAACCAAATAAAAGTTCGTCCGGTTATAGATAGTACAATTCCAGAATTAGACCCAAATTACAACGGGGTCTTTTACATCAATAAACAACGAGCAACATAAAAGAAATAGTCTTCAAGTAGCATAGTTCACAAATAGCCATAATCACGCAAAGCACATAGGACAGGCAATCACTCCAATGAATATCGTTAGGCACATCGTCCTCAGGTACCTGTTCTTGATCTTCTTCACCTGAGATGATAAAAGAGGGTGAGTCCTTATGAACTCAGCGAGGGGGAACGAGAAATAAGTTTTGAAACTCATTTTCCCGTTCAACTTATGAAAATCCTTTTGCAAGCATGAATATAACAATAATACAAGTACAGAAACAGAAATACCAGTCTTTCTTCCCCGAGGTTCTCTAAGAACCAAGCGAGAGTACTTATACAGATAGCAAAAGGATACATTGAGCTTTTGCTTTCAGATCAGTTTCAGAATCAGATGTTGCGGCCGACTTCAAATAACCCCAAAACACGCCAGATGGGTGTACTCCGGATGTACCTCGAAATCCTACGACCCAACTCTCTGAGGGTGGAATGCCAAGCGAGAGAGCGAATTGGACCATGGTAGTCACGGGACCACCTACAAGCCCTATGTCGCCCGGCGTTCGTGAAACGCTACCATGCCACAATGAAAGGTTGCAACCTTGTGTACAATGCCCATTTATGTCATTTAACATTTCACATTAGAAGGTCAACAAAGTAGGTTGCCTCCGAGCAAGTGTATGATCACATGTTATCAAGTAATCAAACGAGGCACGATAAGACAAGTAATTTCACTTGAAAGGCATATGGAGCCATATGAACATTAAACGGTCAGCCATGTAACACATGCAAGTCAAGCCATATAACTCATTTCGAAGTCCACGTAATCAAGTGATAAGATTATTCAACATGCAATGTCATTTATGGGTTCGGGTGCGAGAAAAGCTCATTTGTCAACATGCGATGATGAAATTCAAATTTGAGGTTATAAGGCATTTACGGGCAGCCCACTAAGCATATAATTTCCACAAAGTATCCAAATGATCAACACTTAACAAGACTACCTAGTCATTAGGGTTTCCATTTCATGCTTAACCGTGTGATTAAACCCTAAGTCAACTCAAAATCATTCTCAAGTCATGCATCATTCAATTCAAATATCTTCAAGTACTCAAAACAGTGCACACAACATCCCAACACCATAATTCCAGGCAATTAGTACCACAAGAGAGGTTACAACAATTTTCCAAGCATATAACTAAGTGAAACCTTTACTGCAATAGGCTGATTTCTCACAATCAATAGGATAATAAAACAATCTCCAAATCCAGTGAATAAGATGTCAAATTAAAGCTTAAGAAGTTAACTAAAATCAGAAACAAACCTTGCATCAATTGGAGTTCGGGATCATTAGATATAGCCAAAACAGTGGAATTACACAAAACTGTCCAGATTTGCACATATTTCGATAATTGACGTTTTTGAGGTCCTTAGGGTCAGATTCAGCCTTAGTCCATTTCTGACAAAAATGTCCAGAACTGAAAACTATTGCAGCACACCAATTTTCATGCATTTTGGACAACATTTACTAGGTCAACATTAACTAAGTCAAATCTGGTTCGTTCTACAAGGTCAGTGCATCTGTCAAAACCTGCTTCATTTTTCCAGATTTCCAGATTTGGTCACATTTTAGAGATTTGCCATTTTGAGGACCTTAGAGTCAAAATTAGCTTCGGTCTATTTCTGGGAAAAATGTTCAAACCTGTCCAAAATAGTCACCTACGAAGTTTCAAGCATTTTCAATATCATTTTCCTAGTGAAACTTACCTCGAACAGACTGGTCAGAGAGCTGTCAACAATTTCGACTTCACCTAGCATCATTTTCAAGCCAAGATCTTGCCACGCATGGTTGTTTAAGCTTATGAACGACCATATAGCTCAAGTACAGAATAAAATACACACATTTATGAGCATGCATGTGAATTTTTGAAGATTTTTCAAAAGGTTTTAACCCTCACCTTAGCAATCAACCACAAAGATGCACAAAAGCTTGTTGAAGCACAACTTTCTTCCTCTCCTTGCCTAGCCGAAATCCCAACTAGCTTTTATCTATTTTTCCTAGCTTAGTGATCAATCTCTTAGTACATGCATGTAGTTAGGACTTGAAGAAAAGAAATGGATGCCAAGTAGCTTACCTAGGCCGAATAGAAGTCTTCAATTTGCATGCATGTGTGATTTTCACTTCATAGCTAGCTCGGTTGAGGTCCTTTGCTTGTGGCTTGCTTTGTTTAGCTATGGTGTGGAGAAGACAAGCTATGGAGGTAGAGAACTCAGCCAAAACCGAAATGGAGAGAGAAAATGAGAGGGAAGTGAGAGAAAAGAAAGAGAAATGAAAGAATATGACAAAGAGTGATGCTTGGCATTGATTCAAGCATATGGTCAGCCTTGGGCAGCCCATTTTCAGTCTTTTTGTGTCTTCAAGGAGTATTTTGAAATGGCTAGCATGGGCATGAAGTGTTTGGTCGAAAATGGTGAAGATTTGAGGAGAATTTGAGCAATTTTTTATGCATTGTGTTAAGTGTTTTGTCATAGTTTGTCTAGGACTAATTTTTTATGCATTTGTGTCATTAGAATTGTCATAGGAATGTTGGGGAATGAGGGAATCTAGGTAGAATAAAATATAGGAATGTTTGTTGATGAGTTGAATTATGAATAGAATAATAGATAGTGGAAAATGTAGGAATAGTTTAGTATTATTTTATTGTTAGTGGAGTTTGTAGAGAATTTGAATTAGGAATATAATATTGGTTAGTGGATTGTGTAGGATTATTTTAGTGTCTAGTGCTTTGTGTAGGATTCTTTCTTGATTAACGTGGTGGCACGGATTCCTAGGTCTAGGGCGCAAATTACGAGGTAGACACGAATTACTAGGTAAGACACGAACTACGAGGTACAACACGTATTTCAAGACTAAGGCACATACTTCAAGATAAGTGCACGAATTCTAATGCTAATACACGCAACCCTAGGTGAAGGAACGTAGATCAAAATAAGGCATGTATTTCAATGCAATACACGTAATTCAAGACACGACTCTTAAACCTAGGTTAAAGCACGCGATTCAAGGTTAATGCACACGAAACGAAGAGACACACGCAAATCGAGGTCTCGCACGTAAATTAAGGTCATGGCACGTTTATCTACGTATTGCACGTATCTCGATGATTAGGGCACACAATTTTAGGTTAAGGCACGTATAACGAGGCTTACACGAAAACCAAGACAGGATACGTAATCCAAGATTGGCCATACAGTTCTAGGTCTAAGGCACGCAAATCGAGGTAAGGCACGTTATTCGGGGTCCGGCCTCATATCCTCCCATCCTTAAAAGTATTTCGTCCCGAAATTCATTCTTGCCTATTGAGGTCATTTAGACGGATTCTGACCCTTGTTATTCTTCCTACTCCGGTTCGTCCCGTGTTTGGCGATCTCTTACCACAACCAATTCACTTCCTATGTTTCTCCAATCATTTAATTCGGTGTGACCCCTATATTTACAGTTCGTTCCTTTGAACAACTCTCTTTTCTCCAATTGATCTTAAGGTCGAGTTTATTAACTAAGGTTAGAATTTCCAAACATAGTCATCAAAGCTGCATCGGTATTCTAACAATATAACTGTAACTCCAAAATCATGGCTCATGTTGTATCAATCTTGCATTCATACCTCAAAAGGAATATCACAATAATTCTATGATCCTAGGGTAACATACGCTAATTTCAAGGTGATAGGTTTATATCCGATTTACATATCATATCTACTAGCTTCAAATTGTTAGCACGTAAGACATACACATGTTATGGATTATTTTCACGATACGACCCTATTTTTAGGAAGAACTCACCAAGCAACTAATCCATCTCAAATCGTCATCTATCGGTAGTATCATAGTTCTTATCTTGAAGGTACATTGGATTAGTAAATCTTTTAATAACTAGTCTCCCAATTATAGGCTCTTATTCACTAATCTCCTTTCCCGACTTTGTTAACCTTCATGCTCGTAATCAACAAGAAAGACCGTTGAGATTCATTAAACTCGAATTCTAAGGTTTATTAAGTATCACCAACAAATTGCCATCGAAATTGCATGTGTAAACTAATCATGTAGCACTAGTTTAACCTTTCAAGTCAGCTTCATCAGCTTGTGATCCAAAATTTATTTCCATATTCAAATCTCTATTTTCAAGTCACGAGGCTTCAGAACTTTCTTTTAATCTTATCCAAAACTCCTAAGGCGAATAGTTTCAACCTCAAATAAATTCCATTCACCTCAATCCAAGGTTACATCATACTTAAGAAGACAATGGTCCTACTCATTTAGTGACCTAGTCATTCCTTCGAACACTTAATGCCCGCCAATATATCTTCGACATTAATGTTACTAAGCTGGGTTCATCGCCATGTAAGTGATATCAATGCTCGACTAGGTTACCGGCCGTACAACAACAATCCTAGGACTATAAATGGGTATCGAAATGACCGAGCTCATAAAATACTTACTCGAGATAACTTCAAGGTTGTATCAACATAAGAATTATGATCACGAGGCATCCTTCAACATAACCTAATAGGACTTCAAAAGTAACCAACCACTTATTTAACTATTACTACAAGATTCACCCCTCTTATTCAACGACCACAATTTGAAGTCTACCGATCACTAATTTCTTGATGTGAAACGGTGCGCATAGATACAGTGGTCTAACAATAGTATCTTTGGTCATTATGACTCTAATTCATCTCTATCTTAACTCTATGAAATATTACACTTCTCATTTACATGTTCAACTAGCTAAGAGCATCAAGACTCATCGACCTTAGGTACCAGGGTTCATCATGAATCATCATGCATACTCACTATTAGCTATTTAGGATTACTAATCATACCCTAACGACTCCACTTTATAACCGAATGCTTTAATCTCATTTCCATGGTTTATATATTTGGTCCATCAGTAATACTTAGGGATATATGCTTCCTAATATCCTTTAGGGTATCCAAATAACGAGTGTATAGAATGATTTATTTCGTATAATCACAACTAAATTCGAGGGGCAACAATTTAATACCATGATTCTTAATATCACCAATATCCAACTTAGGACCATAGCAACGTTAGTCATCTAATGCATAATTCAATACCTTACACTTTTATTCGATCCAACATTTAGGTATAGTCTTCCGAACACGAGTTCTAGTTACATGAATTCCTCGATTCCAACATCCCTACATCTTGTTATACTAAAGAATCATCAACCTTGTTAAACTCAGTCTCTATAGTTGCCTACATGTCTTGAGGTTATCCATTATTAAGTAACTTAAATACACTATCCATGTCTTAACCCCTATCGTCAATTTCCATGAATTTATCTCTTAATTTCTAGGTCACGATCTTACCATTGAGTGAACTTGAAACTCGCTAGTATACACCTTATTAGGTTCAACGATGCTTAATTCCAATCAAGTAATGATTCAATCATATAAATAGTCTATTATACTGTTTTAAGATATAAGAATTTGATTTGAAAGCAACTCTTAAGTCAAACTTCCATTATAAGGATATAAACATATATATACTACTCCACATGTCCAATAGTATATTCTTATATCTAAGGAAAGTTGTATGTCCTTAACATTTATTCTTGAACCACAATTAAAAGAACGGTTTGACGGAATTAAGAACTTTGTAGCTATAAAATTGATAACTTAATCACAGGCATGTGTATTCCAAAGATAAAGAGATAATTTTACCTCAACAATTATACATGTGCTTCGCATTTTATATATATGCATATCCAATAAGATATATGATCCATTGAGCACCTGTGAAGATGCGAGAAATCTCTAACCGAGCCTTTCGTTCGTCCTGCACAAATTCACTTCCCTGAAAGTCCTAATCCTAACTATCTATGTGTATAAATGGTCATTCATGGTTATATAACATGCACATGTATCGAGGAAGGAGTATAAAAGCATGCATGCATTATTGAGGGCACTAACGTGTCAGTGTGCATGACACATAATACATATAATCCACAAAGGCACATAGTATTCAATTCTCAAAGCAATTAAATCACATTAGCACACATTAACACATATAAACAAGACATCATAATTACCTTAGGGCTTTTACCCATGGTCCGAGAGTTGAACCCGACTAACGCCTAGTTACTAAGCTAAGCTCTGATACCATTCTAATATAAGGTGTCACGCCCTAACCCAGCCTATAAAGGTTAGACTAGGGTGTGATCTAAACGTTAAAGACATATCACATGCTTAACCGTTTATGAAGATTTAACACTTAACGTTTTGGCCTAAACTCCAAATCTTTTTCGAAAAATCGGCAGCATAACGGTTGTAATTGGGCTCTTTGGTTTGACCTAGTTCTCTAAACGCCTCAATTATTCCAATCATTAATCCAATTCCATTAAGGACTCCTATTTGTCATGAACCAATTTGCCTACTAGTTTATCTTGAAAGTCTCGTTTGGTTAATAAGCCTAACATGATAACTATGTCCCGTTTATTTGTCATTTCCTATCAGGCGAGTACCTATTATCCTTTAGTTTGCAAATGAGCACCTAAGTGAAATTAGATAGAATTAACTTAGTTGATTGTTCATCTAGTGGTTTGAATGCCTATGATAACTACTAATTAAGAAAACCGAAGCAAACAACCAAATAAAAAGTTGGTGCGATGATAGATAGTACAATCCGAGAATTAGACCCAAATTACAACGGGGTCATTTATATCAATGAACAACGAGCAACATAAAAGAAATAGTCTTCAAGTAGCATAGTTCACAAATGGCCATAATCACGCAAAACACATAAAATAGTCAATCACTCCAATGAATCATCGTTAGGAACATCATCCTCAGGTACCTGTTCTTGATCTTCTTCACCTGAGATGATAAAAGAGGGTGAGTCCTTATGAACTCAGCGAGGGGGAACGAGAAATACGTTTTGAAACTCATTTTCCAGTTCAATTTATGAAAACTCTTTTGCAAGCATGAACATAACAATAATACAAGTACAGAAACAGAAATACCAGTCTTTCCTCCCCGAGGTTCTCTAGGAACCAAACGAGAGAACTTATACAGATAGCAAAAGGATACAGTGAGCTTTTGCTCTCAGATCAGTTTCAGAATCAGATGTTGCGACCGACTTCAAATAACCCCAAAACACGCCAGGTGGGTGTACTCCGGTATGTACCCCAAAATCCTACGACCCAACTCTCCAAGGGTGGAATGCCAAGCGAGAGAGGGAATTGGACCATGGTAGTCGCGGGAGCACCGGCAAGCCCTATGCATTGTGAGAGAAAAGAAAGAGAAATGAAAGAATATGACAAAGAGTGTTGTTTTGCATTGATTCAAGCATATGGTCAGCCTTGGGCAGCCCATTTTCAGTCTTTTTGTGTCTTCAAGGAGTATTTTGAAATGGCTAGCATGGGCATGAAGTGTTTGGTCGAAAATGGTGAAGATTTGAGGAGAATTTGAGCAATTTTTTATGCATTGTGTTAAGTGTTTTGTCATAGTTTGTCTAGGACTAATTTTTTATGCATTTGTGTCATTAGAATTGTCATAGGAATGTTGGGGAATGAGGGAATCTAGGTAGAATAAAATATAGGAATGTTTGTTGATGAGTTGAATTATGAATAGAATAATAGATAGTGGAAAATGTAGGAATAGTTTAGTATTATTTTATTGTTAGTGGAGTTTGTAGAGAATTT
Source organism: Ehretia macrophylla (assembly GCA_037974665.1). Taxonomy (NCBI): domain Eukaryota; kingdom Viridiplantae; phylum Streptophyta; class Magnoliopsida; order Boraginales; family Ehretiaceae; genus Ehretia; species Ehretia macrophylla. The sequence continues at coordinate 82,122,061 of CM075765.1, read as the reverse complement.
GAATTAGGAATATAATATTGGTTAGTGGATTGTGTAGGATTATTTTAGTGTCTAGAGCTTTGTGTAGGATTCTTTCTTGATTAACGTGGTGGCACAGATTCTTAGGTTTAGGGCACGAATTACGAGGTAGACACGAACTACGAGGTAAGACACGAACTACGAGGTGCATCACGTATTTCAAGACTAAGGCACATACTTCAAGATAAGTGCACGGATTCTAATGCTAACACACGCAACCCTAGGTGAAGGAACGTAGTTCAAAATAAGGCACGTAATTCAATGCAATGCACGTAATTCAAGACACAACTCTTAAACCTAGGTTAAAGCATACGGTTCAAGGTTAATGCACACGAAACGAAGAGACACACGCAAATCGAGTTCTCGCACGTAAATTAAGGTCATGGCATATTTATCTAGGTGTTGCACGTATCTCGAGGATTAGGGCACACAATTCTAGGTTAAGGCACGAATAACGAGGCATGCATGAAAACCAAGATAGGATACGTAATCCAAGGTCGGCCATACAATTCTGAGTCTAAGGTACGCAAATCGAGGTAAGGCTCGTTATTCAGGGTCGGGCCTCACAATAATAACCCAAGAGTCTATTGTTAGACCACTGTATCTATGTACACCGTTTCACATCTAGAAACTAGCGATCGGTAGACTTCGAATTGTGGTCGTTGAATAAGATGGGCGAATCTTGCAGTGACAGTTAAATAAGTGGTTGATTACTTTTAAAGTTCTATTAAATTATATTGAAGGATGCCTTGTGGTTATAATTCTTATGATTGACACAGCCTTGAAGTTATTTTGTGTAACAAGCTACTTGGATTAGTATGGAAGTATCTTATGAGCTAGATCATTTCGGTACCCATTTATAGTCCTAGGATTGTTGTTGTACGACCGGTAACCTAGTAGAGAATTGATATCACTTACATGACTATGAACCCAGCTTAGTAACATTAATGTTGGAGATATATTGGCGTGCATTAAGCGTTCGAAGGAATGACTAGGTCACTAAGTGAGTAGGACCATTGTTCTTCTTAAGTATGACGTAACCTTGGATTGAGATGAGTGGAATTTATTTGAGGTTGGAACTATTCGTCTTAGGAGTTTTGGATAAGATTAAAAGAAAATTTTGATGCCTTCTGACTTGAAAATAGAGATTTGAATAAGGAAATAAATTGTGGATCACAAGCTGATGAAATTTACTTGTAAGAGTTGAACTAGTGTATCATGATTAGTTTACCTATGCAATTTCGATGGCAATTTGTTGGTGGTACTTAATAAACCTCAGAGTTTGAGTTTAACGAATCTCAACGGTCTTTCTCCTTGATTACGAGTATAAAGGTTAACGGAACTGGGGAAGAATGTTAGTGAATAGAAGCCTATAACCGGGAGACTAGTCATTAGAAGATTTGTTAATCTAACGTACCTACGAGATAAGGATTATGATATTGTCGATAGATGACGATTTGAGATGGATTAGTCGTTTGGTGAGTTCTTCTTGAAGATAGGGTCGTATTGTAGAAATGATCCATAACATGTGTAGGTCCTACGTGTTAGCAATTTTGAAACTAGTTGGTAGGATATATAAATCGGATATAGACCTATCATCTTGAAATTGGTATATGTCACCATAGGATCATGGAATTATTGTGATATTCCTTTTGAAGTATGAATGCGAGATTGATACAACATAAGCCAAAATTTTGGAGTTATAGTTCTATTGTTAGAATACCTATGCAACCTTGATGACTATGTTTGAAGACTCTAACCTTAGTTAATGAACTTGACCTTAAGATCAAATGGAGAAAATAGTCGTTCAAAGGAAAGAACTGTAAATGTAGGGGTCACACCGAATTAAATGATTGGAGAAAACTAGGAAGTGAATTCGTTGTGGAAAGAGAGATCACAGAGCAAAGAACGACCCGAAGTTGGAAAATAACAATGGTCAGAATCCGTCTAAATGACCTCAATAGGCAAGAGTGAATTTCGGGACGAAATTCTTTTAAGGAGGGGAGGATGTGAGGCCCGACCCCAAATAACGTGTCCTACCTCGATTTGCGTGCCTTAGACCTAAAATTAAATGACCGACCTTGGATTACGTGCTATGTCTTGATTTTCGTGCATACCTCGTTATACGTTTCTTAACCTAGAATTGTGTGCCCTAATCCTCGATATACGTGCGATACCTAGATAAACATGCCATGACCTTAATTTACGTGCGAGACCTTGATTTGCGTGTGTCTCTTCGTTTCGTGTGCATTAACCTTGAACTGCGTGCTTTAACCTAGGTTTAAGAGTCGTGTCTTGAATTACGTGCATTGCATTGAATTACGTGCCTTATTTTGGTCTACGTTCATTCACCTAGGGTTGCATGTGTTGGCATTAGAATCCGTGCACTTATCTTGAAGTATGTGTCTTAGTCTTGAAATACGTGTTGTACCTCATAGTTCGTGTCTACCTCGTAATTCGTGCCCTAGACCTAGGAATCCGTGCCACCACGTTAATCAAGAAAGAATCCTACACAAAGCACTAGACATTAAAATAATCCTACACAATCCACTAACCAATATTATATTACTAATTCAAATTCTCTACAAACTCCACTAACAATAAAATAATACTAAACTATTCCTACATTTTCCACTATCTATTATTCTATTCATAATTCAACTCATCAACAAACATTCCTATATTTTATTCTACCTAGATTCCATAATCTCCCAACATTCCTATGACAATTCTAATGACACAAATGCATAAAAAAATTAGTCCTAGACAAACTATGACAAAACACTTAACACAATGCATAAAAAATTGCTCAAACTCTCCTCAAATCTCCACCATTTTCGACCAAGTGCTTCATTCCCATGCTAACATTTCAAAATTCCATCTTGAAGACACAAAAATTCTGAATTTGTATGCCCAAGGCCGACCATATGCTCAAAAAAATTGCAAAGCCATCACTTTTGTCATATTCTCTCATTTCCTTTCAATTTCTCTCACTTCCCTCTCATTTTTTCTCTCCATTTCGGTTTTGGCTGAGTTCTTCACCTCCATAGCTCATCTTCATCATCCTAAGGTGCATCAAGACAAACCACAAGCAAAGAAACTCACCCAAGCAAGCTAGGATGCAAGAAACACACATGCAAGCATTTTGAGTCACCATTTTCGGCCTAGGTAAGTTTTCTTGGCTTCCATTTCTTTTCTTCTTGTTCTAACCTCATGCATGTGCTAAGAGATTGATCACTAGGCTAGGAAAAATAGAGAAACCAAGTTGGAATCTCGGCTAAGCAAGAAGAAGAAGAGATTTGAAGCTTCAACAAGTTTTTGTGCATCTTTGTGGTTGATTGCTAAGGTGAGGGTTAAAACCTTTTGAAAACTCTTCAAAAACTCACATGCATGCTCATAAATGTGTGTATTTGCTTCTGTACTTGAGCTATATGGTCGTTCATAAGCTTAAACAACCATGCATGGCAAGATCTTGGCTTGAAAATGATGCTAGGTGAAGTCGAAATTGTTGACAGCTCTCTGACCAGTCTGTTCGAGGTAAGTTTAGCTAGGAAAATGATGTTTAAAATGCATGAAAATTGGTAGGTTACCATTTTGGACAGTTTTGAAAATTTGTCCCAGAAATAGACCGAAGCAAATTTTGACTCTAAGGTCCTCAAAATGGCAAATCTTTAAAATGTGACCAAATCTGGAAATCTGGAAAAATGAAGCAGGTTTTGGCAGATGCACTGACCTTGTGGAAAGAACCATATTTGACTTAGTAAATGATTTTAAAAATGCATGCAATTTGGTGTACTGCTATATTTTTCAGTTCTGGACAATTTTGTCAGAAATGGACCAAGGCTAAAACTGACCCTACGGACCTCAAAAACGTCAATTTCTGAAAAGTCTGCAAATCTGGAAAGTTTTGTGCTACCTCACTGTTTCGGCTATAACTAATGATTCCGAACTCCAATTGATGCAAGGTTTGCTTCTGATTTTAGTTAACTTCTTAAGATTTAATTTGATATCTTATTCACGGGATTTGGATATTTTTTGATTATCCTATTGATTGTGAGAAAACAGCCTATTGCAGTAAGGGTTTCACTTAATGTTGTACTTAGAAAAATTGTGGTGACTTCTCTTATTGAATTAAATGCTTTGGATTGTAGCTTCGGGATGTTGTGTGGACTGTTTTAAATGTTTGAGGATGTTGAATTAAATGATGCATGGTTTGAGATTGACTTTGAGTTGGGTTGAGGCTCAAATTGCACAAATATACATGAAATGGAAACCATAATGACTAGGTAGTTTTGCTAAGTATTGATCAATTGGACATTGTGTGGGAATTATATGCTTAGTGGGCTGCCCGTAAATGTCTTATAACTTCAAATGTGATTTTGACCATTGCATGTTGACAAATAAGCTTTTCTTGCACCCGAACCCATGATTGATGTCATTGCATGTTGAATAATCGTAACACTTGATCACATGGGCTTCGTAATGAGTTATATGGCCTATTTTACATGTGTTACATGGCTGCCTGTTCAATTTTCATATAACTCTATATGCCTTTCAAGTGAAACTTCCTGTCTTATCGTGCCCTGCTTGTTTACCTGTCAATGTGCAATCTTATGACTGTCCGGAGGCACCCTACTTTGTTGTCCGCCTACAGTGATATATTACATGTCATGAATGTGCATTGCATACAAGGTTGCAACCTTTCATGTTGGCATGGTAGCGATCACGCACACCGGGCGGCAACGGGCTTGCCGGTGCACCCATGACTACCATGGTCCCATTCCATCTCTCGCTTGGGGCTAGACTTGCTCGGAGAGTTGGGTCGTAGGATTTCGGGGTACATCCGGAGTACACCCACCTGGCGTGTTTGGGGAGTGATCACCTGGCGTGTTTGGGGAGTGATTAAAGTCAGCCGCAACAACTAATTCTGAAATTGATCTGAGAGCAAAAGCTCACTGTGTCCTTTTTACTATGTGTATAAGTACTCTCACTTGGTTCCTAGAGAACCTCGGGGAGGAAAGACTGGTATTTCTGTTTCTGCACTTGTATTATTGTTATATTCATGCTTGCAAAAAGGATTTCATAAGTTGAACCGGAAAATGAGTTTCAAAACCTATTTCTCGTTCCCCCTCGCTGAGTTCATAAGGACTCACCCTCTTTTATCATCTCATGTGAAGAAGATGAAGAACAGGTACCCGAAGACGATGTGCCTAACGATGATTCCTTGGAGTGATTGCCTGTCCCTACGTGCTTTTGTGCTTTGCCTGAAAGTGGTTGCTATATGGATGTTGTGTTTGATTGCAAACTATTCATTTTATTGATGTAAATGACCCCGTTGTAATTTGGGTCTAATTCTGGGATTGTACTATCTATAACCGGACAAACTTTTATTTGGTTGTTTGCTTTCGTTTTCTTAATTGGTAGTTATCGTAGGCAATCAAACCACTAGATGAACAATCAACTAAGTTAATCCTATCTAATTTCACTTAGGTGCTCATTTACAAACTAAAGGTTAATAGGTACTTGCATGATAGGAAATTGATAAATAAACGGGACATAGTTATCATGTTAGGCTTATTAACCAAACGAGACTTACAAGATAAACTAGTAGGAAAATCGATTGGTGACAAATAGGAGTCTTTAATGGAATTGGATTAATGATTGGAATAATTAAGGCATTTAGAGAATTAGGTCAAACCAAAGAGCCCAATTACTGCCGTTATGCTGCCGGTTTACCGAAAAATTTTAGAGTTTAGGCCAAAACGTTAAGTGTTAAATCTTCATGAACAGTTAAGTACGAGACGTGACATGAATGTTTAGATCACACCCTAGTCTAACATTTATAGGCCGGGTTGGGGCGTCACAGTAGTACTAGGAAGGGTGACCCCCTGGGAAGTCCTCGTGTTGCACCCCATTTTCAATTTTTTTTGCCCTGGTTAGGGTTGCCAAGATACGTTATCCACCAAATCTCTATTACTGAATCCCACGGAACATTGGGCAAGACAACTTCACTTCACGTAGAGGCTGAGCCCACAAACCGAGGGCGTAGGGTTTGTGACCAGGTCTCCGTCGCTCCAGTGCCCATAACTTTTGATCCGTAAGGAGTTACACGGCGCACAGTATACCGTTGTAAAGCTCTCTAAGAGCTTTACGACGGGGGCAGCCAGCTTGCTCGATGTTCCCATTTTTGGAGCCCAAAATTGAACGTTTCCACCAGTTTCAGGCCACTTTTCTTCTTTTGCTCTGTTTTTTCTTCTTGGATCGTACGTCGTGAACTGTTAAAAGGACGACAACCTGACTCGTGGGACATCAAAGGGCCCTACAACATGTCGATATCACGTCTTGCAAGCATGCTGCGTTGTTGAAGCGGATGGGTTGTCGTTAAGCCCATTGGGCCTTTTGAATAGGCCATCTCTCTAGGCTGGGACTGTGAACAGTTAACACGTAAAGAAATTGTGCCCTCAACATGATGGGTGTGATCATACCAGCACTAATGCATTGGATCCCATCAGAACTCCGAAGTTAAGCGTGCTTGGGCGAGAGTAGTACTAGGATGGGTGACCCCCTGGGAAGTCCTCGTGCTGCACCCCCTTTTCAATTTTTTTTGCCCTGGTTAGGGTTGCCAAGATACTTTATCCACCAAATCTCTATTACTGAATCCCACAGAACATTGGGCAAGACAACTTCGTTTCACGTAGAGGCTAGGCCCACAAACCGAGGGCATAGGGTTTGTGACCAGGTCTCCGTCGCTCCGGTGCCCATAACTTTTGATCCGTAAGGAGTTACGCGGCGCACAGTATACCGTTGCAAAGCTCTTTGAGAGCTCTATGACGGGGGCACCTAGCATGCTCGCTGTGACCCTTTTTGGAACCCAAAATCGAACGTTTTCATCAGTTTTAGGACACTTTTCTTCTTTTGCTCTTTTTTTTCATCTCGGATTGTACGTCGTGAACAGTTAAAAGGACGACAACCTGACTCGCGGGACATCAGAGGGCCCTACAACGTGTCAATATCACGTCTTGCAAGCATGCTGCGTTCTTGAAGCAGATGGGTTGTCGTTAAGCCCATTGGGCCTTTTGAATGGGCTATCTCTCTAGGCTGGGACTGTGAACAGTTAACACGTAAAGAAATTGTACCCTCACCATGAAGGGTGCGATCATACCAGCACTAATGCACCAGATCCCATCAGAACTCGGAAGTTAAGCGCGCTTGGGCGAGAGTAGTACTAGAATGGGTGACCCCCTGGGAAGTCCTCGTGTTGCACCCCCTTTTCAATTTTTTTTGCCCTGGTTAGGGTTGCCAAGATACTTTATCCACCAAATCTCTATTACTGAATCCCATAGAACATTGGGCAAGACAACTTCGCTTCACGTAGAGGCTGGGCCTGCAAACCGAGGGCGTAGGGTTTTTGACCAGGTCTCTGTCGCTCCGGTGCCCATAACTTTTGATCCGTAAGGAGTTACGCGGCGCACAGCATACCGTACCAAAGCTCTCTGAGAGCTCTACGATGGGGGCAGCCAGTTTGCTTGCTATGCCTATTTTTGGAGCCCAAAATCGAATGTTTTCATAACTTTCAGGCCACTTTTCTTCTTTTGCTTTGTTTTTCCGTCCCGGATCATACGTCATGAACTGTTAAAAGGACGACAACCTGACTCGCTGGACATCAGAGGGCCCTACAACGTGTCAATATCACATCTTGCGAGGATGCTGCGTTGTTGAAGCGGATGGGATGTCGTTAAGCCCATTAGGCCTTTTGAATGGGCCATCTCTCTAGGCTTGGACTGTGAACCGTTAACACATACAGTAATTGTGCCCTCAACATGACGGGTGCGATCATACCAGCACTAATGCACCGAATACCATCAGAACTTCGAAGTTAAGCGCGCTTGGAAGAGAGTAGTACTGGGATGGGTGACCCCTTGGGACGTCCTCGTGTTGCACCCCCTTTTCAATTTTTTTTGCCCAGGTTAGGGTTGCCAAGATACTTTATCCACCAAATCTCTATTACTGAATCCCACGGAACATTGGGTAAGACAACTTCGTTTCACGTAGAGGCTGGGCCCGCAAACCGAGGGCATAGGGTTTGTGACCAGGTCTCCGTCGCTCCGGTGCCCATAACTTTTGATCCGTAAGGAGTTACACGGCGCACAGTATACCGTTGTAAAGCTCTCTAAGAACTCTACGACGGGGGCAGCCAGCATGCTCGCTGTGCCCTTTTTGGAGCCCAAAATCGAACATTTTCATCCGTTTCAGGCCACTTTTCTTCTTTTGCTATGTTTTTTCGTCTCGGATCGTACGTCGTGAACGGTTAAAAGGACGACAACCTGACTCGCCAGACATCAGAGGGCCCTACAATGTCTCGATATCATGTCTTGCAAGCATGCTGTGTTGTTGAAGCGGATGGGTTGTCGTTAAGCCCATTGGGCCTTTTGAATGGGCCATCTCTCTAGGCTGGGACTGTGAACAGTTAACACGTAAAGAAATTGTGCCCTCAACATGACGGGTGTGATCATACCAGCACTAATGCACCGGATCCCATCAGAACTCCGAAGTTAAGCGTGCTTGGGCGAGAGTAGTACTAGGATGGGTGACCCCCTGGGAAGTCCTCGTGTTGCACCCCATTTTCAATTTTTTTTGCCCAGGTTAGGGTTGCCAAGATACTTTATCCACCAAATCTCTATTACTGAATCCCACGGAACATTTGGCAAGACAACTTCGCTTCACGTAGAGGCTGGGCATGCAAACCGAGGGCGTAGGGTTTGTGACCAGGTCGCTGTCGCTTCGGTGCCCATAACTTTTGATCCGTAAAGAGTTACGCGGCGCCCAGCATACCGTTGCAAAGCTCTCTGAGAGCTCTACGATGGAGGTAGCCAGCTTGCTCGCTGTGCCCATTTTTGGAGCCCAAAATTGAACGTTTTCATCAGTTTCAGGCCACTTTTCTTCTTTTGCTCTGTTTTTTCGTCCCGGATCGTACGGCGTGAACTGTTAAAAGGACGACAACCTGACTCGCGGAACATTAGAGGGCCCTATAACATGTCGATATCACGTCTTGCGAGGATGCTGCGTTGTTGAAGCGGATCGGTTGTCGTTAAGCCCATTGGGCCTTTTGAATGGGCCATCTCTCTAGGCTGGGACTGTGAACCGTTAACACATATAGGAATTGTGCCCTCAACATGACGGGTGCGATCATACCAGCACTAATGCACCGAATCCCATCAGAACTCCGAAGTTAAGTGTGCTTGGGCGAGCGTAGTACTAGGATGGGTGACCCCTTGGGAAGTCCTCGTGTTGCACCCCCTTTTCAATTTTTTTTGACCAGGTTAGGGTTTCCAAGATACTTTGTCCACCAAATCTCTATTACTGAATCCCACAGAATATTGGGCAAGACAACTTCGTTTCACGTAGAGGCTGGGCCCGCAAACTGAGGGCGTAGGGTTTGTGACCAACTCACCGTCGCTCCGGTACCCATAACTTTTGATCCGTAAGGAGTTATGCGGCGGACAGCATACCGTTGCAGAGCTTTCTGAGAGCTCTACGACGGGGGCAGCCAGCTTGCTCGCTGTGCCCTATTTGGCGCCCAAAATTGAACGTTTTTATCAGTTTCAGGCCACTTTTCTTGTTTTGCTCTGTTTTTCCGTCCCGGATCGTACGTCGTGATCTGTTAAAAGAACGACAACCTGACTCGCGGGACATCAAAGGGCCCTACAACGTGTCGATATCACGTCTGGTGAGGATGCTGCGTTGTTGAAGCGGATGGGTTGTCGTTAAGCCCATTGCGCCTTTTGAATGGGCCATCTCTCTAGGCTGCGACAGTGAATAGTTAACACATAAAGGAATTGTGCCCTCAACACGACGGGTACGATCATACCAGCACTAATGCACCGGATCCCATCAGGACTCCAAAGTTAAGCGTGCTTGGGCGAGAGTAGTAATAGGATGGGTGACCCCCTGGGAAGTCCTCGTCCTGCACCCCCTTTTCAAATTTTTTTGCCCTGGTCAGGGTTGCCAAGATACTTTATCCACCAAATCTCTATTACTGAATCCCACGGAACCGTTAACACATATAGGAATTGTGCCCTCGACATGACGGGTGCGATCATACCAGCACTAATGCATTGGACCCCATCAGAACATCGAAGTTAAGCGTGCTTGGGCGAGAGTAGTACTAGGATGGGTGACCCCATGGGAAGTCCTCGTGCTGCACTCCCTTTTCAATTTTTTTTGCCCTGGTTAGGGTTGCCAAGATACTTTATCCACCAAATCTCTATTACTGAATCCCACGGAACATTGGGCAAGACAACTTCGTTTCAAGTAGAGTCTGGGCTCTCAAACCGAGGGCGTAGGGTTTGTGACCAGGTCTCTGTTACTCCAGTGCCCATAACTTTTAATCCGCAAGGAGTTACGCGGTGCACAACATACCGTTGCAAAGCTTTCTGGGAGCTCTACGATGCCGGCAGCCAGCTTGCTCACTGTGCCCATTTTTGGAGCCCAAAATCGAATGTTTTCATCAGTTTCAAGCCACTTTTCTTCTTTTGCTCTATTTTTTCATCCCGGATCGTACGTCGTGAACTGTTAAAAGGTCGACAACCTGACTCGTGGGACATCAGAGGGCCCTACAACGTGTCGATATCACGTCTTGCGAGGATGCTGCGTTGTTGAAGCGGATGGGATGTCGTTAAGCCCATTGGGCCTTTTGAATGGGCCATCTCTCTAGGCTGGGACTGTGAACAGTTAACACGTAAGGAAATTGTGCCCTCAACATGGCGGGTGTGATCATACCAGCACTAATGCACCGGATCCCATCAGAACTCCGAAGTTAAGCGTCCTTGGGTGAGAGTAGTACTAGGATGGGTGACCCCCTGGGAAGTCCTCGTGTTGCACCCCATTTTCAATTTTTTTTGCCCAGGTTAGGGTTGCCAAGATACTTTATCCACCAAATCTCTATTACTGAATCCCACAGAACATTTGGCAAGACAACTTCGCTTCACGTAGAGGCTGGGCATGCAAACCGAGGGCGTAGGGTTTGTGACCAGGTCGCTGTCGCTTCGGTGCCCATAACTTTTGATCCGTAAAGAGTTACGCGGCGCCCAGCATACCGTTGCAAAGCTCTCTGAGAGCTCTACGATGGGGGTAGCCAGCTTGCTCAATGTGCCCATTTTTGGAGCCCAAAATCGAACGTTTTCATCAGTTTCAGGCCACTTTTCTTCTTTTGCTCTGTTTTTCCGTCCCGGATCGTACGTCGTGATCTGTTAAAAGAACGACAACCTGACTCGCGGGACATCAAAGGGCCCTACAACGTGTCGATATCACGTCTGGTGAGGATGCTGCGTTGTTGAAGCGGATGGGTTGTCGTTAAGCCCATTGCGCCTTTTGAATGGGCCATCTCTCTAGGCTGCGACTGTGAACAGTTAACACATAAAGGAATTGTGCCCTCAACACGACGGGTACGACCAGGCCAGCACTAATGCACCGGATCCCATCAGAACTCCGAAGTTAAGTGTGCTTGGGCGAGCGTAGTACTAGGATGGGTGACCCCCTGGGAAGTCCTCGTGTTGCACCCCCTTTTCAATTTTTTTTGACCAGGTTAGGGTTGCCAAGATACTTTATCCACCAAATCTCTATTACTGAATCCCACGGAACCGTTAACACATATAGGAATTGTGCCCTCCACATGACGGGTGCGATCATACCAGCACTAATGCATTGGACCCCATCAGAACTTCGAAGTTAAGCGTGCTTGGGCGAGAGTAGTACTAGGATGGGTGACCCCATGGGAAGTCCTCGTGCTGCACTCCCTTTTCAATTTTTTTTGCCCGGGTTAGGGTTGCCAAGATACTTTATCCCCCAAATCTCTATTACTGAATCCCACGGAACATTGGGCAAGACAACTTCGTTTCACGTAGAGTCTGGACTCTCAAACCGAGGGCGTAGGGTTTGTGACCAGGTCTTTGTTACTCCAATGCCCATAACTTTTAATCCGCAAGGAGTTACGCGGTGCACAACATACCGTTGCAAAGCTTTCTGGGAGCTCTACGATGCCGGCAGCCAGCTTGCTCACTGTGCCCATTTTTGGAGCCCAAAATCGAATGTTTTCATCAGTTTCAAGCCACTTTTCTTCTTTTGCTCTATTTTTTCATCCCGGATCGTACATCGTGAATTGTTAAAAGGTCGACAACCTGACTCGTGGGACATCAGAGGGCCCTACAACGTGTCGATATCACGTCTTGCGAGGATGCTGCGTTGTTGAAGCGGATGGGTTGTCGTTAAGCCCATTGGGCCTTTTGAAAGGGCCATCTCTCTAGGCTAGGACTGTGAACAGTTAACACATAAAGGAATTGTGCCCCCAACATGACGGGTGCGATAACACCAACATTAATGCACCGGATCCCATCAGACCTCCGAAGTTAAGCGTGCTTGGGAGAGAGTAGTACTAGGATGGGTGACCCCCTGGGAAGTCCTCGTGCTGCACCCCCTTTTCAATTTTTTTTGCCTTGGTCAGGGTTGCCAAGATACTCCATCCACCATATCTCTATTATTGAATCCCACGGAACATTGGACAAGACAACTTCATTTCACGTAGAGGTTGGGCCAGCAAACCGAGGGTGTAGGGTTTGTGACCAGGTCTCCCTCGCTCCGGTGCCCATAACTTTGGATCCGTTTGGAGTTATACGGCGCACAGCATACCGTTGCAAAGCTCTCTAAGAGCTCTACGACGGGGGCAACTAGCATGCTCGTTGTGCCATTTTTGGGCCCAAAATTGAACGTTTTCATCAGTTTCAGGCCACTTTTCTTCTTTTGCTCTGTTTTTCTGTCCCGGATCGTACGTCGTGAACTGTTAAAAGGACGACAACCTGACTCGCAGGACATCAGAGGGCCCTACAGCGTGTCGATATCACGTCTGGTGAGGATGCTGCGTTGTTGAAGCGGATGGGTTGTCGTTAAGCCCATTGGGCCTTTTGAATGGACCAACTCTCTAGGCTGGAATTGTGAACCGTTAACACATAAAGGAATTGTGCCCTCAACATGATGGGTGCGATCATACCAGCACTAATGCATTGGATCCCATCAGAACTCCGAAGTTAAGCGTGCTTGGGCGAGAGTAGTACTAGGATGGGAGACCCCCTGGCAAGTACTCGTGTTACACCCCCTTTTCAATTTTTTTTGCCCTGGTTAGGGTTGCCAAGATACATTATCCACCAAATCTCTATTACTGAATACCACGGAACATTGGGCAAGACAACTTCGTTTCACGTAGAGTTTGGGCCCGCAAACCGAGGGCGTAGGGTTTGTGACCATGTCTCCGTCGCTCCGGTGCCCATAACTTTTGATCCGTAAGGAGTTATGCGGCGCACAGCATACCGTTGCAAAGCTCTCTGAGAGCTCTACGATGGGGGCAGCCAGCTTGGTCGCTGTGCCCATTTTTGGAGCCCAAAATTGAACTGTTCAAAGGACGAAAACTTGACACGCGGGACATTAGAGGGCCCTACAACGTGTTGACATCACGTCTGGTGAGTATGCTACGTTGTTGAAGCGAAGGGTTATCGTTAAGCCCATTGGACGTTTTGAATGGGCCATCTCTCTAGGCTGGGACTGTGAATCGTTAACACATAAAGGAATTGTGCCCTCAACATGACGGGTGCGATCATACCAGTATAGGATGGGTGACCCCCTGGGAAGTCCTCGTGTTGCACCCCCTTTTCAATTTTTTTTTCCCTGGTTAGGGTTGCCAAGATACATTATCCACCAAATCTCTATTACTGAATCCCACGGAACATTGGGCAAGACAACTTCATTTCACGTAGAGTCTGGGCCCGCAAACCGAGGGTGTAGGGTTTGTGACCAGGTCTCCGTCGCTCCGGTGCCCATAACTTTTGATCCGTCAGGAGTTATGCGGCGCACAACATACCGTTGCAAAGCTCTCTGAGAGCTCTACGACGGGGCAGCCAGCTTGCTCGTTGTGCCCTTTTTGGAGCCCAAAATCGAACGTTTTCATCAGTTTCAGGCCACTTTTCTTCTTTTGCTCTGTTTTTCCATCCCGGGTCGTACGTCGTGAACATTTAAAAGGACGACAACCTGACTCGCGGGACATCAGAGGGTCCTACAACGTGTCGATATCACGTTTGGTGAGGATGCTGCGTTGTTGAAGCGGATGGGTTGCCGTTAAGCCCATTTGGCCTTTTGAATGGGCCATCTCTCTAGGCTTTGACTGTGAATAGTTAACACATAAAGGAATTGTGCCCTCAACATGACGGGTGCGATCATAGCAGCACTAATGCACCGGATCCCATCAGAACTCTGAAGTTGAGCGTGCACGGGCGAGAGTAGTACTAGGATGGGTGATGTCCTGGGAAGTCCTCGTGTTGCACCCCCTTTACAATTTTTTTTGCCCTGGTTGGGGTTGCCAAGATAATTTATCCACCAAATCTCTATTACTGAATCCCATGAAACATTGGGCAAGACAACTTCGTTTCACGTAGAGGCTGGGCCCGTAAACTGAGGGCGTAGGGTTTGTGACCAGGTCTCCATCGCTCCGGTGCCCATAACTTTGGATCCGAAAGGAGTTACGCGGTGCACAGCATACCGTTGCAAAGCTCTGTGAGAGCTCTACGACGGGGGCAGCCAGCTTGCTCGCTGTGCACATTTTTGGAGCCCAAAATTGAACATTTTCATCAGTTTTAGGCCACTTTTCTTCTTTTGCCCTATTTTTCAGTCCCGGGTCGTACGTCGTGAGCTGTTAAAAGGACGGCAACCTGACCCGCGTGACATCAGAGGGCCCCACAATGTGTCGATATTACGTCTTGCGAAGATGCTGCATTGTTGAAGCGGATGGGTTGTCGTTAAGCCCATTGAGCCTTCTAAATGGGCCACCTCTCTAGGTTGGCACTGTGAACCGTTAACACATATAGGAATTATGCCCTCAACATGACGGGTGCGATCATACTAGTACTAATGCACCGGATCCCATCAGAACTCCGAAGTTAAGCATGCTTGTGCGAGAGTAGTACTAGGATGGGTGACCCCCTGGGAAGTCCTCGTGTTGCACCCCCTTTTCAATTTTTTTTGCCCTGGTTAGGGTTGCCAAGATACTTTATCCACCAAATATCTATTACTGAATCCCACAGAACATTGGGCAAGACAACTTCGTTTCACATAGAGGCTGGGCCCGCAAACCGAGGGCGTAGGGTTTGTGATCAGGTCTCATCGCTCCGGTGCCCGTAACTTTGGATCCGTAAGGAGTTACGCGGCGCACAACATACCATTGCAAAGGTCTCTGAGAGCTCTACAATGGGGGCAGCTAGCATGCTCGTTGCGCCCATTTTTGGATCCCAAAATTGAACGTTTTCATCAGTTTCAGACCACTTTACTTCTTTTGCTCTGTTTTTTCATCCCGGATTGTATGTCGTGAACTGTTAAAAGGACAACAACCTGACTCGCTGGACATTAGTGGGCCCTACAGCGTGTCGATATCACGTCTTGCAAGCATGCTGCATTGTTGAAGCAGATGGGTTGTCGTTAAGCCCATTGGGCCTTTTGAATGGGTCATCTCTCTAGGCTGGGAATATGAACCGTTAACACATATAGGAATTGTGCCCTCAACATGACGGGTGCGATCATACCAGCACTAATGCACCGGATCCTATCAGAACTCCGAAGTTAAGCGTGCTTGGGCCAGAGTAGTACTAGGATGGGTGACCCCCTTGGAAGTCCTCGTGTTGCACCCCTTTTTCAAATTTTTTTGCCCTGGTTAGAGTTTCCAAGATACTTTATCCATCAAATCTCTATTACTGAATCCCACGGAACATTGGGCAAGACAACTTCGCTTCACGTAGACGCTGGGCCCGCAAACCGAGGGCGTAGGGTTTGTGACCAGGTCTTCGACGCTCCGGTGCCCATAACTTTTGATCGGTAAGGAGTTACACGGCGCACAGCATACCGTTGCAAAGCACTCTGAGAGCTCTATGACGGGGGCAGCCACCTTTCTCGCTGAGCCCGTTTTTTGTGCCCCAAATCAAACGTTTTCATCAGTTTCAGGCTACTTTTCTATTTTTGCTCTGTTTTTCCGTCCTGGATCATACGTCGTGAACTGTTAAAAGGGCGACAACCTGATTCGCAGGACATCAGAGGCCTTACAACGTGTCGGTATCACGTCTCCGTCCCTCCGGTGCCTATACTTTTGATCCGAAAGGAGTTACGCGGCGCACAGCATACCGTTGCGAAGCTCTCTGAGAGCTCTACGACGGGGGCAGCCACCTTGCTCGCTGTGCCCATTTTTGGAGCCCAAAATCGAACGTTTTCATCAGTTTCAGGCTACTTTTCTTCTTTTGCTATGTTTTTCCGTCCCGGATCATACGTCATGAACTGTTAAAAGGACAACAACTTGACTCGCGTGACATCAGAGGGCCCTACAACGTGTCGGTATCACGTCTTGCGGGGATGCTGCGTTGTTGAAGTGGATGGGTTGTCGTTAAGCCCATTGGGCCTTTTGAATGGGCCATCTCTATAGGCTGGGACTGTGAACCGTTAACACATATAGGAATTGTGCCCTCAACATGATGGGTGCGATCATACTAGCACTAATGCACCGGATCCCATCAGAACTCCGAATTTAAGCGTGCTTGGGTGAGAGTAGTACTAGGAAAGGTGACCCCCTGGGAAGTCTTCATATTGCACCCCCTTTTCAATTTTTTTTGCCCTGGTTAGGGTTGCCAAGATACTTTATCCACCAATTCTCTATTACTGAATCTCACGGAACATTGGGCGAGACAACTTCGTTTCACGTAGAGGCTGGGCCCACAAACCGAGGGCGTAGGGTTTGTGACCAGGTCTACGTTGCTCCGGTGCCCATAACTTTTGATCCGCAAGGAGTTACGCGGCGGACAGCAAACCGTTGCAAAGCTCTCTGAGAGCTCTAGGACGCCGGCAGCCAGCTTGCTCGCTGTGCCCATTTTTGGAGCCCAAAATTGAAAGTTTTGCATCAGTTTTAAGCCACTTTTCTTCTTTTGCTCTGTTTTTTCATCCCGGATCGTACGTCGTGAACTGTAAAAAGGACGACAACCTGACTCGCTGGACATCAGAGGGCCCTACAACGTGTCGATATCACGTCTGGTGAGGATGCAGCTTTGTTGAAGTGGATGGATTGTCGTTAAGCCCATTGGGCCTTTTCAATAGGCCATCTCTCTAGGCTGGGACTGTGAACAGTTAACAAATAAAGGAATTGTGCCCTCAACATGATGGGTGACCCCCTGGGAAGTCCTCGTGTTGCACCCCTTTTTCAATTTTTTTTGCCATGGTTATGGTTGCCAAGATACTTTATCTACCAAATCTCTAATACTGAATCACACGGAACATTGAGCAAGAGAACTTCGCTTCACGTAGAGGTTGGGCCCGCAAACCGAGGGCGTAGGGTTTGTGACTAGGTCTCCGTTGCTCCGGTGCCTATAACTATTTATCCGTAAGGAGTTACGCGGCGCACAGTATACCGTTGCAAAGCTCTCTGAGAGCTCTACGACGGGGGCAGCTACCATGCTCGTTGTGCCCATTTTTGGAGCCCAAAATTGAACGTTTTCATCAGTTTTAGGCCACTTTTCTTCTTTTGCAATCTTTTTCCGTCCTGGATCGTACATCGTGAACTGTTAAAAGAACGACAACCTAACTCGCGGGACATCAGAGGTCCTTACAACGTGTCGATATCACATCTTGCGAGGATGCTGCGCTGTTGAAGCGGATGGGTTGTCATTAAGCCCATTGGGCCTTTTGAATGGGCCATCTCTCTAGGCTGGGACTGTGAACAGTTAACACATAAAGGAATTGTGTCCTCAACATGACGGGTGCTATAATACCAGCACTAATGCACCGGATCCCATTAGAACTCCGAAGTTAAGCGTGCTTGGGCGAGAGTAGTACTAGGATGGGTGACCCCCTGGGAAGTCCTCGTGGTGCATGCCCTTTTCAATTTTTTTGCCCTGGTTATGGTTGCCAAGATACTTTATCCACCAAATCTCAATTACTGAATCCCATGGAACATTGGGCATGACAACTTCGCTTCACGTAGAGGCTGGGCCCGCAAACCGAGGGCGTAGGGTTTGTGACCAGGTCTCCGTCATAATGGTGCCTATAACTTTTGATCCGTAAGGAGTTATGCGACGCACAGCATACCGGTGCAAAGCTCTCTGAGAGCTCTATGACGGGGGCAGCCAGCTTGCCCGCTCTGCCCATTTTTGGAGCCCAAAATTGAACGTTTTCATCAGTTTCAGGCCACATTTCTTCATTTGCTCTGTTTTTTCATCCCGGATCGTACGTCGTGAGGTGTTAAAAGGATGACAACCTAACTCGCGGGACATCAGAAGGCGCTACAACGTGTCGATATCACGTCTAGCGTGGGTGTTGCGTTGTTGAAGTGGATGGGTTGTCGTTAAGCCCATTGGGCCTTTTGAATGGGCCATCTCTCTAAGTTGGGACTGTGAACCGTTAACACATATAGGACTTGTGCCCTCAACAGGACGGGTGCGATCATACTAGCACTAATGCACCGGATACCATCAGAACTCCGAAGTTAACCGTGCTTGGTCGAGAGTAGTACTAGGATGGGTGACCCCCGGGGAAGTCCTCGTGTTGCACCTTATTTTCAATTTTTTTTGCCCTGGTTAGGGTTGCCAAGATACTTTATCCACCAAATCTCTATTACTGAATGCCACAGAACATTGGGCAGGACAACTTCATTTCACGTAGAGGCTGGGCCCGCAAACCTGGGGCGTAGGGTTTGTGACCAGGTCTCCATCGCTCTGGTGCCCATATCTTTTGATCTGTTAGGAGTTACGCGGTGCATAGCATACCGTTGCAAAGCTCTCTGAGAGATCTACGACGGGGGCAGCTAGTATGCTCGTTGTGCCCATTTTTAGAGCCCAAAATCGAACATTTTCATCAGTTTCAGGCCACTTTTCTTGTTTTGCACTATTTTTCCGTCCCAGATCGTACATCGTGAACTGTTAAAAGGATGACAACCTGACTCGCGGGACATCGGAGGGCCCTACAACGTGTCGATATCACGTCTTGCAAGCATGCTGTGTTGTTGAAGCGGATGGGTTGTCGTTAAACCCATTGGGCCTTTTGAATGGGCCATCTCTCTAGGCTGGGACTGTGAACAGTTAACACATAAAGGAATTGTGCCTAAACATGACGGGTGCGATCATACCAGAACTAATGCACCGGATCCCATCAGAACTCTGAAGTTAAGCGTGCTTGGGCGAGAGTAGTACTAGGATGGGTGACCCCTTGTGATGTCCTCGTGTTGCACCCCCTTTTCAATTTTTTTTGCCCTGGTTAGGCTTGCCAACATACTTTATCCACCAAATCTCTATTACTAAATCCCACGGAACATTGGGCAAGACAACTTCGCTTCACGTAGAGGCTGGGCCCGGAAACTGAGGGCGTAGGGTTTGTGACCATGTCTCCGTCGCTCCGGTGCCCATAACTTTTGATCCGTAAGGAGTTACGCGGCACAAAACATACCGTTGCAAAGATCTCTGAGAGCTCTTTCGACGGAGGCAGCCAGCTTGCTAGCTTTGCCCGTTTTTGGAGTGCAAAATCAAACGTTTTTATCAATTTTAGGCCACTTTTATTCTTTTGCTCTATTTTCCCATCCCGGATCATACGTAGTGAACTGTTAAAAGGATGACAACCTGACTCGCGGGACATCAGAAGGCCCTACGCAAGCATGCTGCGTTGTTGAAGCGGATGGGTTGTCGTTAAGCCCATTGGGCCTTTTGAATGGGCCATCTCTCTAGGCTGGGACTGTGAATAGTTAACACATAAAGGAATTGTGCCCTCAACATGATGGGTGCGATCAAACCAGTACTAATGCACCAGATCCCATCAGAACTCTGAAGTTAAGCGTGTTTGGTCGAGAGTAGTACTAGGATGGGAGACCCCCTGGGAAGTCCTCGTGTTGCACCCCCTTTTCAATTTTTTTTGCCCTGGTTAGGGTTGCCAAGATACTTTATCCGCCAAATCTCTATTACTGAATCCCACAGAACATTGGGCAAGACAACTTCACTTCACGTAGAGGCTGGGCCCGCAAACCGAGGGCGTAGGGTTTATGACCAGGTCTCCGTCGCTCCGATGCCCATAACTTTTGATCCGTAGGGAGTTACGCGGCGAACAGCATACCGTTGCAAAGCTCTCTGAGAGCCCTACGATGGGGGTAGCCAGCTTGCTCGCTGTGCCCATTTTTGGAGCCCAAAATCGAATGTTTTCATCAGTTTCAGGCCACTTTTCTACTTTTGCTCTGCTTTTTCGTCCCGGATCGTACGTCGTGAACTGTTAAAAGGACGGCAACCTGCCTCGCGGGACATCAGAGGGACCTACAACGTTTCGATATCACGCCTTGCACGCATGCTGCTTTGTTGAAGCGGATGGGTTGTCGTTAAGCCCATTGGGCCTTTTGAATGGTCCATCTCTCTAGGCTGTGACTGTGAACCGTTAACACATATAGGAATTTTTCCCTCAATATGACGGGTGCGATCATACTAGCACTAATGCACCGGATTCCATCAGAACCTCAAAGTTACGCGTGCTTGAGCGAGAGTAGTACTAGGATGGGTGACCCCTTGGGAAGTCCTCTTGTTGCACCCCCTTTTCAATTTTTTTTGCCGTGGTTAGGGTTGTCAAGATACTTTATCCACCAAATCTCTATTACTGAATCCCTCGGAACATTGGGCAAGACAACTTCGCTTCACATAGAGGTTGGGCCCACAAACCGAGGGCGTAAGGTTTGTGACCAGGTCTCCGTCGCTCCGGTGCCCATAACTTTTGATCCGTAGGGAGTTATGCGGCGTATAACATACCGTTGCAAAGCTCTCTGAGAGCTCTACGACGGGGGCAGCCAGCTTGCTTGCTGTTCCCATTTTTGGAGGCAAAAATCGAAAGTTTTCATCAGTTTCAGGCCGCTTTTCTTCTTTTGCTATGTTTTTCCGTCCCGGATCATACGTCGTGAACTGTTAAAAGGATGACAACCTGACTCGCAGGACATCAGAGGGACCTACAATGTGTCGATATCACGTCTTGCGAGGATGCTGCTTTTTTGAAGCGGATGGGTTGTCGTTAAGCCTATTAGGCCTTCTGAATGGGCCATCTCTCCAAGCTGGGACTGCGAACCGTTAACACATATAGGAATTGTTTCCTGAACATGACGGGTGCGATCATACCAGCACTAATGCACCGGATCCCATTAGAACTCCGAAGTTAAGCGTGCATCGACGAGAGTAGTACTATGATGGGTGACCCCTTGTGAAGTACTCGTGTTGCACCCCATTTTCAATTTTTTTTGCCCTGGTTAGGGTTGCCAAGACACTTTATCCACCAAATCTCTGTTACTGAATCCCACGGAACATTGGGCAAGACAACTTCGCTTCACGTAGAGGCTGGGCCTGCAAACCGAGGGCGTAGGGTTTGTGACCAGGTCTCCGTCGCTCCGGTGCCCATAACTTTTGACCCGTAGGGCGTTACGCTGCGTACAGCATACCGTTGGAAAGCTCTCTGAGAGCTCTATGACGGGGGAATCCAGCTTGCTCGCTATGCCCATTTTTGGAGACCAAAATTGAACGTTTTCTTCAGTTTCAGGCCACTATTGTACTTTTGCTCTGTTTTTTGGTCCCGGATAGTATGTCGTGAACTGTTAAAAGGACGACAACCTGACTCGTGGGACATCAGAGGGCCCTACAACGTGTCGATATCACGTCTTGCCAAGATGCGGCGTTGTTGAAGCGGATGGGGTGTCGTTAAGCCCATTGGGCCTTTTGAATGGGCCATCTTTCTAGGCTGGGACTGTGAACCGTTAACACATATAGGAATTTTGCCCTCAACATGACGGGTGCGATCATACCAGCACTAATGCACAGGATCCCATCAGAACTTCAAAGTTAAGCGTGCTTGAGCGAGAGTAGTACTAGGATGGGTGACCCCATGGGAAGTCCTCGCGTTGCTCCTCCTTTTCAATTTTTTTTTCCCTGGTTAGGGTTGCCAATATACTTTATCCACCAAATCTCTATTACTGAATCCAATGGAACATTGGGCAAGACAACTTTGCTTCACGTAGAGGCTGGGCCCGCAAACCGAGGTCGTGGGGCTCGGGACCAAGTCTCCGTTGCTCCGGAGCCCATAACTTTTGATTCGTAAGGAGTTACGCGGCGCACAACATACTGCTACAAAGCTCTTTGAGAGCTCTACAACAGGGGAAGCCAGCTTGCTCGCTTTGCCCATTTTTGGAGACAAAAATCGAACGTTTGCATCAGTTACAGGCCACTTTTCTTCTTTTACTTTGTTTTTCCGTCCCTGATCATACGTCGTTAAGTGCTAAAAGGACGACAACCTGACTCGCGGGACATCAGAGGGCCCTACAATGTGTCGATATCACGTCTTGCGAGGATGCTGCGTTTTTGAAGTGGATGGGTTGTCGTTAAGCCCTTTTGGCCTTTTGAATGGGCCATCTTTCCAAGCTGGGACTGTGAACCGTTAACACATATAGGAATTGTGCCCTCAACATGACGGGTGCGATCATACCAGCACTAATGCACCAGATCCCATTAGAACTCCGAAGTTAAGCGTGCTTCGGCGAGAGTAGTACTAGGATGGGTGACCCCTTGTGAAGTACTCGTGTTGCACCCCCTTTTCAATTTTTTTCCCTGGTTAGGGTTGTCAAGATACTTTATCCACCAAATCTCTGTTACTGAATCCCACGGAACATTGGGCAAGACAACTTCGCTTCACGTAGAGGCTGGGCCCGCAAACCGAGGGCGTAAGGTTTGTGACCAGGTCGCCGTCGCTCCGGTGCCCATAAATTTTGATCTGTAGGGAGTTAGGCTGCGTACAGCATACCGTTGGAAAGCACTCTGAGAGCTCTATGATGGGGGAAGCCAGCTTGCTCGCTGTGCTTGTTTTTGGAGACCAAAATTGAACATTTTCTTTAGTTTCAGGCCACTTTTGTACTTTTGCTCTGTTTTCTCGTCCCGGATAGTACGTCGTGAACTGTTAAAAGGACGACAACCTGACTCGCGGGACATCAGAGGGCCCTACAACGTGTCGATATCACGTCTTGCCAAGATGCGGCGTTGTTGAAGCAGATGGGTTGTCGTTAAGCCCATTGGGCCTTTTGAATGGGCCATCTCTCTAGGCTGGGACTGTGGACCGTTAACACATATCGGAATTTTGCCCTCAACATGACGGGTGCGATCATACCAGCACTAATGCACCGGATCCCATCAGAACTTCAAACTTAAGCGTGCTTGAGCGAGAGTAGTACTAGGACGGGTGACCCCATGGGAAGTCCTCGTGTTGCACCCCTTTTCAATTTTTATTGCCCTGGTTAGGGTTGCCAAGATACTTTATCCACCAAATCTCTATTACTAAATCCCATGGAACATTGGGCAAGACAACTTCACTTCACGTAGAGGCTGGGCCCGCAAACCGATGGCGTAGGGTTTGTGACCAGGTCTTCGTCGCTCCGGTGCCCATAACTTTTGATCCGTAAGGAGTTACGCAACGCACAGCATACCGCTGCAAAGCTCTTTGAGAGCTCTACGACGGGGGCAGCCAGCTTGCTCGCTTTGCCCACTTTTGGAGACCAAAATTGAACGTTTGCATCAGTTTCAGGCCACTTTTCTTCTTTTACTTTTTTTTTTCATCCCGGATCATACGTTGTTAAGTGCTAAAAGGACGACAACCTGACTCGCGGGACATCAGAGGGCCCTACAACATGTAGATATCGCGTCTTGCGAGTATGCTGCGTTGTTGAAGCGGTTGGGTTGTCGTTAAGCCCATTGGGCCTTTTGAATGGGCCATCTCTCTAGGCTGGGACTGTGAATCGTTAACACATATAGGAATTGTGCCCTCAACATGATAGGTGCGATCATACCAGCACTAATGCACCAGATCCCATCAGAACTCCGAAGTTAAGCATGGTTGGGCGAGAGTAGTACTAGAATGGGTCACCCCCTGGGAAGTCCTCGTGTTGCACCCCTTTTTCTATTTTTTTTGCCCAGGCTAGGGTTGCCAAGATACTTTATCCACCAAATCTCTATTACAGAATCCCACAGAACATTGTGCGAGACAACATCGCTTCACGTAGAGGCTGGGCTCGCAAACCGAGGGCGTAGGGTTTGTGACCAGGTCTTCGTCTCTCCGGTGCCCACAACTTATGATCCGTAAGGAGTTACGCGGTGCACAACATACCGTTCCAAAGCTCTCTGAGAGCTCTATGACGGGGGCAGCCAGCTTGCTCGCTGTGCCCATTTTTGGAGCCCAAAATTGAACGTTTTCATCTGGTTCAGGCCACTTTTCTTCATTTGCTCTATTTTTTCATCCCGGATCATACGTCGTGAACAGTTAAAAGGACACCAACCTGACTCGCGGGACATCAGAGGGCCCTACAACATGTCGATATCACGTCCTGCGAGGATGCTGCGTTGTTGAAGCGAATGGGTTGTCGTTAAGCCCATTGGGCCTTTTGAATGGGCCATCTCTCTAGGCTGGGAGTGTGAACCGTTAACACATATAGGAATTGTGCCCTCAACATGACGGGGTCGATTATACCAGCAATAATGCACCAGATCCCATCAGAACTCCGAAGTTAAGCGTTCTTGGGCGAGAGTAGTACTAGGATGGGTGACCCCCTGGGAAGTCCTCGTGTTGCACCCCATTTTCAATTTTTTTTGCCCTGGTTAGGGTTGTCAAGATACTTTATCCACTAAATCTCTATTATTGAATCCCACGGAACATTGGGCAAGACAACTTCGCTTCACGTAGAGGCTGGGCCTGCAAACCGAGGGCGTAGGGTTTATGACCAGGTCTCCATCGCTCCGGTGCCCATAACTTTTGATCTGTAGGGATTCACGCGTCGTACAACATACCGTTGCAAAGCTCTCTGAGAGCTCTACGACTGGGGCAGCCAGCTTGCTCGCTGGGCCTGTTTTTGGAGCCCAAAATCGAACGTTTTCATCAGTTTCAGGCCACTTTTCTTCTTTTGCTCTATTTTTCCAACCCGGATCATACATCACGAACAGTTAAAAGTATGACAATCTGACTCGCTGGACATTAGAGGGCCCTACAACGTGTTGATATCACGTGTTGCGAGGATGCTGCGTTGTTGAAGCGGATGGGTTGAAGTTCAGGCCATTGGGCCTTTTGAATGGGCCATCTCCCTAGGCTGGGACTGTGAACTGTTAACACATATAGGAATTGTGCCCTCAACATGACGGGTGCGATCATACAAGGAATAATGCATCGGATCCCTTCAGAACTCCGAAGTTAATCGTGCTTGGGCGAGAGTAGTACTAGGATGGGTGACCCCCTAGGAAGTCCTCGTGTTGCACCCACTTTTCAATTTTTTTTGCCCTGGTTAGGGTTGTCAACATACTTTATCCACGAAATCTCTATTACTGAATCCCACGGAACATTGGGCAAGACAATTTCGCTTCACATAGAGGCTGGGCTCGCAAACCGAGGCCGTAGGGTTTTTGACCAAGTCTCTGTTGCTCCGGTGCCTATAACTTTCGATCCGTAGGGAGTTACGCGGTGTACCGCATACCGTTGCAATGCTCTCTGAGAGCTCTACGAGGGGAGCAGCCAGCTTGCTCGTTGTGCCCGTTTTTGGAGCCCAAAATCGAACGTTTTCTTCAGTTTCAAGCCACTTTTCTTCTTTTGCTCTATTTTTCCGTTCTGGATCATACATCGTGAATAGTTAAAAGGACGACAACCTGACTCGCGGGACATCAAAGGGCCCTACAACGTGTCGATATAACGTCTTGCGAGGATGCTGCGTTATTGAAGCGGATGAGTTGTCGTTAAGCCCATTGGGCCTTTTGAATGGGCCATCTCTCTAGGCTGGGACTGTGAACAGTTAATACATTAAGGAATTGTGCCCTCAACCTGACGGGTGCGATAATACCAGCACTAATGCACCGGATCCCATTAGAACACCGAAGTTAAGCGTGCTTGGGCGAGAACAGTACTAGGATGGGTGACCCACTGGGAAGCCCTCGTGTTGCACCCCCTTTTCAATTTTTTTTGCCTTGGTTAGGGTGCCAAGATACTTTATCCACCAAATCTCTATTACTGAATCCCACGGAACATTGGGCAAGACAACTTCGCTTAACGTAGAGGCTGGGCCCGCAAACGTAGGGCGTAGGGTGTGTGACCAGGTCTCCGTCACTCCGGTGCCAATAACTTTTGATCCGTAAGGAGTTACGCGGCGCACAGTATATTGTTGCAATGCTCTCTGAGAGCTCTACGACGAGGGTAGCCAGCTTGCTCGCTTTGCCCCTTTTTAAAGCCCAAAATCGAACGTTTTCTTCAGTTTCAGGTCACTTTTCTTCTTTTGTTTTGTTTTTCCGTCCCGGATCATACGTCCTGAACTGTTAAAAAGACGACAACCTATCTCGTGGGACATCATAGGGCCCTACAACGTGTCGATATCACATCTTGCGAGGATTCTGCGTTGTTGAAGTGGATGGGTTGTCGTTAAGCCCATTGGGCCTTTTGAATAGGCCATCTCTCTAGGCTGGGACTGTGAACCGTTAACACATATAGGAATTGTGCCCTCAACATGACGGGTGCGATCATACCAGCACTAATGCACCGGATCCCGTTAGAACAACGAAGTTAAGCGTGCTAGGGCGAGAACAGTACTCGGATGGGTGACCCACTGGGAAGTCCTCGTGTTGCACCCCCTTTTCAATTTTTGTTGCCCTGGTTAGGGTTGCCAAGATACTTTATCCACCAAATCTCTATTATTGAATCCCACGGAACATTGGGCAAGAAAACTTCGCTTCACGTAGAGGCTGGGATCGTAAACCGAGGGCGTAGGCTTTGTGACCAGGTCTCCGTCGCTCCGGTGCCCATAACTTTTGATCCGTAATTGTTACGCGGCGCACAGCATACCGTTGCAAAGCTCTTTGAGAGCTCTACGATGGGGGCAACCAGCTTGCTCGCTGTGCCCATTTTTGGAGCCCAAAATCGAACGTTTTCATCAGTTTCAGGCCACTTTTCTACTTTTGCTATGTTTTTTTGTCCCGGATCGTACGTCGTGAACTGTTAAAAGGACGACAACCTGACTCGCCGGACATCAGAGGGCCCTACAACGTGTCGATATCACGTCTTGCAAGCTTGCTGTGTTGTTGAAGCGGATGGGTTGTCGTTAAGCCCATTGGGCCTTTTGAATGGGCCATCTTTCTAGGCTGGGACTGTGAACGGTTAACACATAAAGGAATTTTGCCCTCAACATGACGGGTGCGATCATACCAGCACTAATGCATCGGATCCCATCAGAACTCCGAAGTTAAGCTTGTTTGGGTGAGAGTAGTACTAGGATGGGTAACTCCCTGGGAAGTCCTCGTGTTGCACCCCCTTTTCAATTTTTTTTGCCCTGGTTAGGGTTGCCTAGATACTTTATTCACCAAATCTCTATTACTGAATCCCACGGAACATTGGGCAAGACAACTTCGCTTCACGTAGACGCTGGGCCCGCAAACTGAGGGCGTAGGGTTTTTGACCAGGTCTCCGTCGCTCCGGCGCCCATAACTTTTGATCCGTAAGGAGTTACACGGTGCACAGCATACCGTTGCAAAGCTCTCTGAGAGCTCTACGACGGGGGCAGCCAGCTTGCTCGCTGTACCCTTTTTGGAGCCCAAAATCAAAAATTTTCATCAGTTTCAGGCCACTTTTCTTCTTTTGCTCTATTTTTCCGTCCCGGATCGTACGTCGTGAACTGTTAAAAGGACGACAGATTGACTCGCGGGACATCAAGGGCCCTACAACGTGTCGATATCATTTCTTGCAAAGATGCTGCGTTGTTGAAGCGGATGGGTTGTCATTAAGCCCATTGGGACTTTTGAATGGGCCATCTCTCTAGGCTGGGACTGTGAACCGTTAACATATATAGGAATTGTGCTCTCAACATGACGGGTGCGATCATACCAGCACTATTGCACTGGATCCCATCAGAACTCCGAAGTTAAGCGTGCTTAGGCGAGAATAGTACTAGGATGGGTGACACCCTGGGAAGTCCTTGTGTTGCACCCCCTTTTCAATTTTTTTTGTCCTGGTTAGGGTTGCCAAGATACTTTAAGAATCAAATCTCTATTACTGAATAACACGGAACATTGGGCAAGACAACTTCGCTTCACGTAGAGGCTGGGCCCGCAAACCGAAGGCGTAGGATTTGTGACCAGGTCTCCGTCGCTCCAGTGCCCATTACTTTTGATCCGTAAGCAGTTACGCGGCGCACAGCATACCGTTGCAAAGCTCTCTGAGAGCTCTACGCCGGGGGCAGCCAGCTTGCTCGCTGTACCCATTTTTGGAGCCCAAAATCAAACGTTTTCATCAGTTTTAGACCACTTTTCTTCTTTTGCTCTGTTTTTCCGTCCTGGATCGTACGTCGTGAACTGTTAAAACGACGACAACCTGACTCGCGGGAAATCAGAGGGCCCTACAACGTGTCGATATCATGTCTTGCGAGGATGCTGAAATTGTTGAAGTGGATGGGTTGTCGTTAAGCCCATTAGGCCCTTTGAATGGGCCATCTCTCTAGGTTGGGACTGTGAACCGTTAACACATATAGGAATTGTGCCCTCAACATGACGGGTGCTATCATACCAGCACTAATGCACCAGATCATATCAGAACTCCGAAGTTAAGCGTGCTTGGGTGAAAATAGTACTAGGATGGGTGACACCCTGGGAAGTCCTTGTGTTGCACCCCCTTTTCAATTTTTTTTGCCCTGGTTAGGGTTGCCAAGATACATTATCCACCAAATCTCTATTACTGAATCCCACGGAACATTGGGCAACACAACTTCGCTTCACGTAGAGGCTGGGCTCGCAAACCGAAAGCGTAGGGTTTGTGAC
Source organism: Ehretia macrophylla (assembly GCA_037974665.1). Lineage (NCBI taxonomy): Eukaryota > Viridiplantae > Streptophyta > Magnoliopsida > Boraginales > Ehretiaceae > Ehretia > Ehretia macrophylla. The sequence goes on along the minus strand of CM075765.1, from coordinate 82,093,148 downwards.
CAGGCCTCCGTCGCTCCAGTGCCCATAACTTTTGATCTGTAAGGAGTTACATGGCACACAGCATACCGTTGCAAAGCTTTCTAAGAGCTCTACGACTGGGGCAGCCAGCTTGCTTGCTGTGCCCGTTTTTGGATACCAAAATCAAACGTTTTCATCAGTTTTAAGCCACTTTTCTTCTTTTGCTCTATTTTTCTGTCCCGGATCATACGTCGTGAATAGTTAAAAGCACGACAACCTGACTCGCGGGACATCAGAGGGCCCTAAAACGTGTCGAGATCACGTCTTGCGAGGATGCTGCGTTGTTGAAGCGGATGGGTTGTCGTTAAGCCCATTGGGCCTTTTGAATGGGCCATCTCTCTAGGCTGGGACCGTGAACAGTTAACACATATAGGAATTGTGCCCTCAACATGACGGGTGCGATCATACCAGCACTAATGCACTGGATCTCATCAGAATTCTGAAGTTAAGCGTGCTTGGCGAGAGTAGTACTAGGATGGGTGACCCCCTAGGAAGTCCTCGTGGTGCACCCCCTTTTCAATTTCTTTTGCCCTGGTTATGGCTGCCAAGATACTTTATCCACCAAATCTCTATTACTGAATCCCACGGAACATTGGGCAAGACAACTTCGCTTCACGTAGAGGCTGGGCCCGCAAACCGAAGGTTTAGGGTTTGTGACCAGGTCTCCGTCGCTCCGGTGCCCATAACTTTTGATCCGTAGGGAGTTACGCAGAGTACAACATACCGTTGCAAAGCTCTCTGAGAGCTCTACGATGGGGGCGGCCAGCTTGCTCGCTGTGCCAGTTTTTGGAGCCCAAAATCGAACGTTTTCATCAGTTTCAGGCCACTTTTCTACTTTTGCTCTGTTTTTCTATCCCGGATCGTACGTCCTCAACTGTTAAAAGGACGACAACCTGACTCACGGGACATCAGAGGGCCCTACAACGTGTCGATATCACATCTTGCCAGGATGCTGCGTTTTTTGAACCGTATGGGTTGTCGTTAAGCCCATTGGGCCTTTTGAATGGGTCATCTCTCTGGGCTGGGACTTTGAACAGTTAACACATAAAGGAATTGTGCCCTCAACATGATGGGTGCGATCATACCAGCACTAATGCACCGGATCCCATCAGAACTTTGAAGTTAAGCGTGCTTGGGCGAAAGTAGTACTAGGATAGGTGACCCCTTGGGAAGTCCTCGTGTTGCACCCCCTTTTCAATTTTTTTGCCCTGGTTTGGGTTGTCAAGGTACTTTATACACCAAATCTCTATTACTGAATCCCACGGAACATTGGGCAAGACAACTTCGATTCACGTAGAGGCTGGGCCCGCAAATTGAAGGCCTAGGGTTTGTGACCAGGTCTCTGTCGCTCCGGTGCTCATAAATTTTGATCCGTAGGAAGTTACGCAGAGTACAGCATACCGTTGCAAAGCTCTCTAAGAGCTCTACGATGGGGGCGGCCAGCTTGCTCATTGTGCCCGTTTTTGGTGCCCAAAATCGAATGTTTTCATCAGTTTCAGGCCACTTTTCTACTTTTCCTCTATTTTTCTGTCCCGGATCGTACGTCGTGAAATGTGAAAAGGACGACAACTTGACTCGCGGGACATCAGAGGGCCCTACAACGTGTCGATATCACGTCTTGCTAGGATGCTACGTTGTTGAAGCGGATAGGTTATTGTTAAGCCCATTGGGCCTTTTGAATGTGCCATCTCTCTAGGTTGGGGCTGTGAACAGTTAACACATAACGGAATTGTGCCCTCAACATGACGAGTACAATCATACCAGTACTAATGCACCGGATCATATCAGGACTCGGAAGTTAAGCGTGTTTGGGCGAGAGTTGTACTTGGATGGGTGACCCCCTGGGAAGTCCTCGTGTTGCACCCCCTTTTCAATTTTTTTTGCCCTGGTTAGGGTTGCCAAGATACTTTATCCACCAAATCTCTATTACTGAATCCCACGGAACATTGGGCAAGACAACTTCGCTTCACGTAGACGCTGGGCCCGCAAACTGAGGGCGTAGGGTTTTTGACCAGGTCTCTGTCGCTCCGGTGCCCATAACTTTTGATCTGTAAGGAGTTACGTGGTGCACAGCATACCGTTGCAAAGCTCTCTGAGAGTTCTACGACGAGGGCAGCCAGCTTGCTCGCTGTATCCTTTTTGGAGCCCAAAATCAAACATTTTCATCAGTTTCAGGCCAATTTTCTTCTTTGCTCTGTTTTTCCGTCCCGGATCGTACGTCGTGAACTGTTAAAAGGATGACAGATTGACTCGCGGGACATCAGAGGGTCGTACAACGTGTCGATATCATTTCTTGCAAAGTTGCTGCGTTGTTGAAGCAGATGGGTTGTCATTAAGCCCATTGGGCCTTTTGAATGGGCCATCTCTCTAGGCTGGGAGTGTTAACCGTTAACATATATAGGAATTGTGCCCTCAACATGACGGGTGCGATCATACCAGCACTAATGCACCGGATCCCATCAGAACTCCGAAGTTAAGCGTGCTAGGGCGAGAATAGTACTAGGATGGGTGACACCCTGGGAAGTCCTCGTGTTGCACCCCCTTTTCAATTTTTTTTGCCCTGGTTAGGGTTGCCAAGATACTTTAACAACCAAATTTATATTACTGAATAACACGGAACATTGGGCAAGACAACTGCGCTTCACGTAGAGGCTGGGCCCGCAAACCGAAGGCGTATGATTTGTGACCAGGTCTCTGGCGCTCCAGTGCCCATAACTTTTGATCCGTAAGCAGTTACGCGGCGTACTGCATACCGTTGCAAAGCTCTCTGAGAGCTCTACGACGGGGGCAGCCAGCTTGCTCGCTCTACTAGTTTTTGGAGCCCAAAATCAAACGTTTTCATCAGTTTTAGACCACTTTTCTTCTTTTGCTCTGTTTTTCCGTCCTGGATCGTACGTCGTGAACTGTTAAAACGACGACAACCTGACTCGCGGGAAATCAGAGGGCCCTACAACGTGTCGATATCATGTCTTGCGAGGATACTGAAATTGTTGAAGTGGATAGGTTGTCGTTAAGCCCATTAGGCCTTTTGAATGGGCCATCTCTCTAGGCTGGGACTGTGAACCGTTAACACATATAGGAATTGTGCCCTCAACATGACGGGTGCTATCATACCAGCACTAATGCACCAGATCATATCAGAACTCCGAAGTTAAGCGTGCTTGGGTGAAAATAGTACTAGGATGGGTGACACCCTGGGAAGTCCTTGTGTTGCACCCCCTTTTCAATTTTTTTTGCCCTGGTTAGGGTTGCCAAGATACATTATCCACCAAATCTCTATTACTGAATCCCACGGAACATTGGGCAACACAACTTCGCTTCACGTAGAGGCTGGGCTCGCAAACCGAAAGCGTAGGGTTTGTGACAAGGCCTCCGTCGCTCTAGTGCCCATAACTTTTGATATGTTAGGAGTTACGTGGCGCACAGCATACCGTTGCAAAGCTCTCTAAGAGCTCTACGACGGGGGCAGCCAGCTTGCTTGTTGTGCCCGTTTTTGGATCCCAAAATTGAACGTTTTCATCAGTTTCAAGCCACTTTTCTTCTTTTGCTCTATTTTTCTGTCCCGGATCATACGTCGTGAATAGTTAAAAGCACGACAACCTGACTCGCGGGACATTAGAGGGCCCTAAAACGTGTCGATATCACGTCTTGCGAGGATGTTGCGTTGTTGAAGCGGATGGGTTGTCGTTAAGCCCATTGGGCCTTTTGAATGGGCCATCTCTCTAGGCTGGGACCGTGAACAGTTAACACATATAGGAATTGTGCCCTCAACATGACGGGTGCGATCATACCAGCACTAATGCACTGGATCTCATCAGAATTCTGAAGTTAAGCGTGCTTGGCGAGAGTAGTACTAGGATGGGTGACCCCCTAGGAAGTCCTCGTGTTGCACCCCCTTTTCAATTTCTTTTGCCCTGGTTAGGGCTGCCAAGATACCTTATCCACCAAATCTCTATTACTGAATCCCACGGAACATTGGGCAAGACAACTTCGCTTCACGTAGAGGCTGGGCCCGCAAACCGAAGGTTTTGGGTTTGTGACCAGGTCTCCGTCGCTCCGGTGCCCATAACTTTTGATCCGTAGGGAGTTACGCAGAGTACAGCATACCGTTGCAAAGCTCTCTGAGAGCTCTACGATGGGGGCGGCCAGCTTGCTCGCTGTGTCAGTTTTTGGAGCCAAAAATCGAACGTTTTCATCAGTTTCAGACCACTTTTCTACTTTTGCTCTGTTTTTCTGTCCCGGATCGTACGTCGTCAACTGTTAAAAGGACGACAACCTGACTCATGGGACATCAGAGGGCCCTACAACTTGTCGACATCACGTCTTGCCAGGATGCTGCGTTGTTGAACCGTATGGGTGGTAGTTAAGCCCATTGGGCCTTTTGAATGGGTCATCTCTCTGGGCTGGGACTGTGAACAGTTAACACATAAAGGAATTGTGCCCTCAACATGATGGGTGTGATCATACCAACACTAATGCACCGGATCCCATCAGAACTTTGAAGTTAAGCGTGCTTGGGCGAAAGTAGTACTAGGATAGGTGACCCCTTGGGAAGTCCTCGTGTTGCACCCCCTTTTCAATTTTTTTGCCCTGGTTTGGGTTGTCAAGGTACTTTATACACCAAATCTCTATTACTGAATCCCACGGAACATTGGGCAAGACAACTTCGATTCACGTAGAGGCTGGGCCCGCAAATTGAAGGCCTAGGGTTTGTGACCAGGTCTCTGTCGCTCCGGTGCTCATAAATTTTGATCCGTAGGAAGTTACGCAGAGTACAGCATACCGTTGCAAAGCCCTCTAAGAGCTCTACGATGGGGGCGGCCAGCTTGCTCGCTGTGCCCGTTTTTGGTGCCCGAAATCGAACGTTTTCATCAGTTTCAGGCCACTTTTATGCTTTTCCTCTGTTTTTCTATCCCGGATCGTACGTCGTGAAATGTGAAAAGGACGACAACTTGACTCGCGGGACATCAGAGGGTCCTACAACGTGTCGATATCACGTCCGGCTAGGATGCTACGTTGTTGAAGCGGATAGGTTATTGTTAAGCCCATTGGGCCTTTTGAATGTGCCATCTCTCTAGGTTGGGGCTGTGAACAGTTAACACATAACGAAATTGTGCCCTCAACATGACGAGTACAATCATACCAGCACTAATGCACCGGATCATATCAGAACTCGGAAGTTAAGCGTGTTTGGGCGAGAGTTGTACTTGGATGGGTGACCCCCTGGGAAGTCCTCGTGTTGCACCCCCTTTTCAATTTTTTTTGCCCTGGTTAGGGTTGCCAAGATACTTTATCCATCAAATCTCTATTACTGAATCCCACGGAACATTGGGAAAGACAACTTCGCTTCACGTAGACGCTGGGCCCGCAAACTGAGGGCGTAGGGTTTTTTACGAGGTCTCCGTCGCTCCGGTGCCCATAACTTTTGATCCGTAAGGAGTTACGTGGTGCACAGCATACCGTTGCAAAGCTCTCTGAGAGTTCTACGACGAGGGCAGCCAGCTTGCTCGCTGTATCCTTTTTGGAGCCCAAAATCAAACATTTTCATCAGTTTCAGGCCAATTTTCTTCTTTGCTCTGTTTTTCCGTCCCGGATCGTACGTCGTGAACTGTTAAAAGGATGACAGATTGACTCGCGGGACATCAGAGGGTCGTACAACGTGTCGATATCATTTCTTGCAAAGTTGCTGCGTTGTTGAAGCAGATGGGTTGTCATTAAGCCCATTGGGCCTTTTGAATGGGCCATCTCTCTAGGCTGGGAGTGTTAACCGTTAACATATATAGGAATTGTGCCCTCAACATGACGGGTGCGATCATACCAGCACTAATGCACCGGATCCCATCAGAACTCCGAAGTTAAGCGTGCTTGGGCGAGAATAGTACTAGGATGGGTGACACCCTGGGAAGTCCTCGTGTTGCACCCCCTTTTCATTTTTTTTGCCCTGGTTAGGGTTGCCAAGATACTTTAACAACCAAATTTCTATTACTGAATAACACGGAACATTGGGCAAGACAACTGCGCTTCACGTAGAGGCTGGGCCCGCAAACCGAAGGCGTAGGATTTGTGACCAGGTCTCTGTCGCTCCAGTTCCCATAACTTTTGATCCGTAAGGAGTTACGCGGCGTACTGCATACCTTTGCAAAGCTCTCTGAGAGCTCTACGACGGGGGCAGCCAGCTTGCTCGCTGTACTAGTTTTTGGAGCCCAAAATCAAACGTTTTCATCAGTTTTAGACCACTTTTCTTCTTTTGCTCTGTTTTTCCATCCCGGATCATACGTCGTGAACTGTTAAAAGGACGACAACCTGACTCGCGGAACATCAGAGGGCCCTACAACGTGTCGATATGATATCTTGCGAGGATGCTGAAATTGTTGAAGTGGATGGGTTGTCGTTAAGCCCATTGGGCCTTTTGAATGGGCCATCTCTCTAGGCTGGGACTGTGAACCGTTAAAACATATAGGAATTGTGCCCTCAACATGACGGGTGCTATCATACCAGCACTAGTGCACCGGATCCCATCAGAACTCCGAAGTTAAGCGTGCTTGGGTGAAAATAGTACTAGGATGGGTGACACCCTGAGAAGTCCTCGTGTTGCACCCCCTTTTCATTTTTTTTTGCCCTGGTTAGGGTTGCCAAGATACATTATCCACCAAATCTCTATTACTGAATCCCACGGAACATTGGGCAAGACAACTTCGCTTCACGTAGAGGCTGGGCTCGCAAACCGAAAGCGTAGGGTTTGTGACCAGGCCTCCGTCGCTCCAGTGCCTATAACTTTTGATCCGTAAGGAGTTACGTGGCTCACAGCATACCGTTGCAAAGCTCTCTAAGAGCTCTACGACGGGGGCAGCCAGCTTGCATGCTGTACCCCTTTTTGGAGCCCAAAATCGAACATTTTCATCAGTTTCAATCCACTTTTCTTCTTTTGCTCTATTTTTCTGTCCCGGATCATACGCCGTGAATAGTTAAAAGCACGACAACCTGACTCGCGGGACATCAGAGGGCCCTACAACGTGTCGATATCACGTCTTGCGAGGATGCTGCGTTGTTGAAGCGGATGGGTTGTCGTTAAGCCCATTGGGCCTTTTGAATGGGCCATCTCTCTAGGCTGGGACCGTGAACAGTTAACACATATAGGAATTGTGCCCTCAACATGACGGGTGCGATCATACCAGCACTAATGCACTGGATCTCATCAGAATTCTGAAGTTAAGCGTGCTTGGTGAGAGTAGTACTGGGATGGGTGACCCCCTGGGAAGTCCTCATGTTGCACCCCCAGTTCAATTTTTTTTGCCCTGGTTAGGGTTGCCAAGATACTTTATCCACCAAATCTCTATTACTGAATCCCACGGAACATTGGGCAAGACAACTTCGCTTCACGTAGAGGCTGGGCCCGCAAACCAAAGGTTTAGGGTTTGTGACCAGGTCTCCGTCGCTCCGGTGCCCATAACTTTTGATCCGTAGGGAGTTACGCAGAGTACAGCATACCGTTGCAAAGCTCTCTGAGAGCTCTACGATGGGGGCGGCCAGCTTGCTCGCTGTGCCCATTTTTGGATCCCAAAATCGAACGTTTTCATCAGTTTCAGGCCACTTTTCTACTTTTGCTCTATTTTTCTGTCCCGAATCGTATGTCGTCAACTGTTAAAAGGATGACAACCTGAATCACGGGAAATCAGAGGGCCCAACAACGTGTCGATATCACGTCTTTCCAGGATGCTGCGTTGTTGAACCGTATGGGTTGTCGTTAAGCCCATTGGGCCTTTTGAATGGGTCATCTCTCTAGGCTGGGACTGTGAACAGTTAACACATAAAGGAATTGTGCCCTCAACATGACGGGTGCGATCATACCAGCACTAATGCACCGGATCCCATCAGAAATTTGAAGGTTAGCGTGCTTGGGCGAAAGTAGTACTAGGATAGGTGACCCCTTGGGAAGTCCTCGTGTTGCACCCCCTTTTCATTTTTTTTGCCCTGGTTAGGGTTGTCAAGGTACTTTATCCACCAAATCTCTATTACTGAATCCCACGGAACATTGGGCCAGACAACTTCGCTTCACGTAGAGGCTGGGCCCGCAAATCGAAGGCCTAGGGTTTGTGACCAGGTCTCCGTCGCTCCGGTGCTCATAACTTTTGATCCGTAGGGAGTTACGCAGAGTACAGCATACCGTTGCAAAGCTCTCTAAGAGCTCTACGATGGGGGTGGCCAGCTTGCTCGCTGTGCCCGTTTTTGGTGCCCAAAATCGAACGTTTTCATCAGTTTCAGGCCACTTTTCTACTTTTCCTCTATTTTTCTATCCCGGATCGTATGTCGTGAAATGTGAAAAGGACGACAACCTGACTCGCGGGACATCAGAGGGCCCTACAACGTGTCGATATCACGTCTTGCTAGGATGCTACGTTGTTGAAGCAGATAGGTTATTGTTAAGCCCATTGGGCCTTTTGAATGTGCCCTCTCTCTAGGTTGGCACTTTGAACAGTTAACACATAACGGAATTGTGCCCTCAACATGACGAGTACAATCATACCAGCACTAATGCACCGGATCATATCAGGACTCCGAAGTTAAGCGTGTTTGGGTGCGAGTTGTACTTGGATGGGTGACCCCGTGGGAAGTCCTCGTGTTGCACCCCCTTTTCAATTTTTTTTGCCCTGGTTAGGGTTGCCAAGATAATTTATCCACCAAATCTCTATTACTGAATCCCACAGAACATTAGGTAAGACAACTTCGCTTCACGTAGAGGTTGGGCCTGCATACCGTGGGCGTAGGGTTTGTGACCAGGTCTCCGTCGCTCCGGTGCCCATAACTTTTGATCTGTAAGGAGTTGCGCGATGCACAGCATATCGTTGCAAAGCTCTTTGAGAGCTCTACGACGGGGGCAGCCAGCTTGCTCGTTGTGCCTATTTTTGGAGCCCAAAATCGAACATTTTTATCAGTTTCAGGCCACTTTTCTTCTTTTGCTCAGTTTTTTCATCCCGGATCGTACGTCGTGAACTGTTAATAGGACGACAACCTGACTTGCGGGACATCAGAGGGCCCTACAACGTGTCGAAATCACGTCTTGCCAGGGTGCTGCGTTGTTGAACTAGATGGGTTGTCGTTAAGCCCATTGGGTCTTGTGAATGGGCCAGCTCTCTAGGTTGGGACTCTGAACAGTTAACACATAAAGGAATTGTGCCCTCAACATGACGGGTGCGATCATACCAGCACTAATGCATCGGATCCCATCAGAACTTCGAAGTTAAGCATGCGTGGGCGAAAGTAGCACAAGGATGGGTGACCCCCTGGGAAGACCTCGTGGTGCATCCCCTTTTCAATTTCTTTTTGCCCTGGTTAGGGTTGTCAAGGTACTTTATCCACCAAATATCTATTACTGAATCCCACGGAACATTGGGCTAGACAACTTCGCTACACGTAGAGGCTGGGCTCGCAAACCGAGGGCGTACGGTTTGTGACCAGGTGTCCGTCGCTCCGGTGCCCATAACTTTTGATCCGTAAGGAGTTACGCGGTGCACAGCCTACCGTTGCAAAGCACTCTGAGAGCTTTACGACGGGGGCATCCAGCTTGCTCGTTGTGCCCTTTTTGGAGCCCAAAATCGAACGTTTTTATCAGTTTCAGGCCACTTTTCTTCTTTTGCTCTGTTTTTTCGTCCCGGATCATACGTCGTGAACTGTTAAAAGGACGACAACCTGACTCGCGGGACATCAGAGGGCCCTACAACGTGTCGATATAGCGTCTTGCGAGGATGCTGCGTTGTTGAAGCGGATGGGTTGTCATTAAGCCCATTGGGCCTTTTGAATGGGCCATCTCTCAAGGCTGGGACTGCGAACAGTTAACACATAAAGGAATTGTGCCCTCAACATGACGGGTGCGATCATACCAGCACTAATGCACCGGATCATATCAGAACTCCGAAGTTAAGCGTGTTTCGGCGAGAATAGTACTACGATGGGTGACCCCCTGGGAAGTCCTCGTGTTGCACCCCCTTTTCAAATTATTTTACCCTGGTTAGGGTTGTCAAGATACTTTATCCACCAAATCTCTATTACTGAATCCCACGGAACATTGGGCAAGACAACTTCGCTTCACGTAGATGCTGGGGCCGCCAACCGAGGGCTTAGGGTTTGTGACCATGTCTCCGTCGCTCCGGTGCCCATAACTTTTGATCCGTAAGGAGTTACGCGGCGCACAGCATGCCGTTGTCAATCTCTCTAAGAGCTCTACGACGGGGGCAGCCAGCTTGCTCACTGTGTCCATTTTTGGAGCCCAAAATCGAACATTTTTATCAATTTCATGACACTTTTCTATTTTTGCTCTGTTTTTCCATCCCAGATCGTACGTCGTGAACTGTTAAAATGACGACAACCTGACTCGTGGGATATCAGAGGGCCGTACAGCGAGTCGATATCACATCTTGCGAGGAAGCTGTTGAAGCGGATGGGTTGTCGTTAAGCCCATTGGGCCTTTTGAATGGGCCATCTCTTTAGGCTGGGACTGTGAACCGTTAACACATATAGGAATTGTGCCTTCAACCTGACGGGTGCGATCTTACCAGCACTAATGCACCGGATCCCATCAGAACATCGAAGTTAAGCGTGCTTGGGCGAGAGTAGTACTAGGATGGGTGACCCCCTGGGAAGTCCTCGTGTTGCACCCCCTTTTCAATTTTTTTTGCCCTGGTTAGGGTTGCGAATATATTTTATCCACCAAATCTCTATTACTGAATCCCACTGAACATTGGGCAAGACAACTTCGCTTCACGTAAATGCTGGGCCCGCAAATCGAGGGCATAGGGTTTGTGACAAGGTCTCCGTTGCTCCGGTGCCCATAACTTTTGATCCGTATGGAGTTACGCGACGCACAACATACCGCTGCAAAGCTCTCTGAGAGCTCTACGACGGTGGCAGCTAGCATGCTCGCAGTGCCCATTTTTGAAGCCCAAAATTGAACGTTTTGATCAGTTTCAGGCCACTTTTCTTCTTTTGCTCTGTTTTTCCGTCCCGGATCATACGTCATGAACAGTTAAAAGGATGACAACCTGACTCGCGGGACATCAGAGAGCCCTACAATGTGTCGATATCAGGTCTTCCGAGGATGCTGCGTTGTTGAAGTGGATGGGTTGTAGTGAAGCCCATTGGGCCTTTTGAATGGGCCATCTCTCTAGGTTGGGATTGTGAACCGTTAACACATATAGGAATTGTGCCCTCAACATGACGGGTGCGATCATACCAGCACTAATGCACCGGATCTCATCAGAACTACGAAGTTAAGCATGCTTGGGCAAGAGTAGTACTAGAATGGGTGACCCCTTGGGAAGTCCTCGTGTTGCACCCCCTTTTCAATTGCTTTTGCCCTGGTTAGGGTTGCCAAGATACTTTATCCACCAAATCTCTATTACTGAATCTCACGGACCATTGTGCAAGACAACTTCGTTTCACGTAGAGGCTGGGCTCGTAAACTGAGAGCGTAGGATTTGTGATCAGGTCTCTATCGCTCCGGTGCCCATAACTTTTGATCCGTAAGGAGTTATGTGGCGCACAACATACCGTTGTGAATCTCTCTGAGAGCTCTATGACGGGGAAAGCCAGCTTGCTCGCTGTGCCATTTTTGTAGCCCAAAATCGAACCTTTTCATTAGTTTCAAGCCACTTTTCTGTTTTTGCTCTGTTTTTCTGTCCCGGATCATACGTCGTGAACTGTTAAAAGGATGACAACTTGACTCGCGGGACATTAGAGGGCCCTACAACGTGTCGATATCACGTCTTGCGAGGATGCTGCATTGTTGAAGCGGATGGGTTGTCGTTAAGCCGATTGGGCCTTTAGAATGGGCCATCTCTCAAGGCTGCGACTGTGAACAGTTAAGACATAAAGGAATTGTGGCCTCAACATGACGGGCGCGATCATACCAGCACTAATGCACCGGATCCCATCAGAATTCCGAAGTTAATTGTGCTTGGGCGAGAGTAGTACTAGGATGGGTGACCCCCTGGGAAGTCCTCGTGTTGCACCACCTTTTCAATTTTTTTTGCCCTAGTTAGGGTTGCCAAGATACTTTATCCACCAAATCTCTATTACTGAATCCCACGGAACATTGGGCTAGACAACTTCGCTTCACGTAGATGCTAGGCCTGCAAACCGAGGGCGTAGGGTTTGTGACCAGGTCTCCGTCGTTCTGGTGGTAATAACTTTTGATCTGTAGAGAGTTACGCGGCGCACAGCATACCGTTGCAAAGCTCTCTGAGAGCTCTATGACGGGGGCAGCCAGTTTGCTCGCTATGCCTTTCTGGAGCCCAAAATTGAACGTTTTCATCAGTTTCAGGCCACTTTTCTTCTTTTGCTCTATTTTTCTGTCCCGGATCGTATGTCGTGAACTGTTAAAACGATGACAACCTGACTAGCGAGACATCAGAGGGCCCTAGAACGTGTCGATATCACGTCTTGTGAGAATGCTGCGTTGTTAAAGCGGATGGGCTGTCGTTAAGCCCATTGGGCCTTTTGAATGGGCCATCTCTCTTGGCTCGGACTGTGAACAGTTAACACATAAAGGAATTGTGCCCTCAACGTGACGGGTGCAATCATTCCAGCACTAATGCATCGGATCCCATCATAACTCCGAAGTTAAGCGTGCTTGGGCGAGAGTAGTACTAGGATTGGTGACCCCCTAGGAAGTCCTCGTGTTGCACCCCCTTTTCAATTTTTTTTGCCCTGGTTAGGGATGCCAAGATATTTTATCCACCAAATCTCTATTACTGAATCCCACTGAACTTTGGGCAAGACAACTTCGCTTCACGTAGATGATGGGCCCGCAAATCGAGGGCGTAGTGTTTGTGACCAGGTCTCCGTCGTTCCGGTGTCTATAACTTTTGATCCATATGGAGTTATGCAACGCACAACATACCGTTGCAAAGCTCTCTGAGAGCTCTACAACGGTGGTAGCCAGCATGCTCGCAGTGCCCATTTTTGGAGCCCAAAATTGAACATTTTCATCAATTTCAGGCCACTTTTCTTCTTTTGCTCTGTTTTTCTGTCCCGGATCATACGTCATGAACAATTAAAAGGACGACAACCTGACTCGCGGGACATCAGAGGGCCCTACAATGTGTCTATATCAGGTCTTGAGAGGATGCTGCGTTGTTGAAGCGGATGGGTTGTCGTTAAGCCCATTGGGCTTGTTGAATAGGCCATCTCTTTAGGTTGGGACTGTGAACCGTTAACACATATAGGAATTGTGCCCTCAACATGACGGGTGCGATCATACCAGCACTAATGCACCGGATCTCATCAGAACTCCGAAGTTATGCGTGCTTGGGCAAGAGTAGTAATAGGATGGGTGACCCTTTGGGAAGTCCTCGTGTTGCACCCCCTTTTCAATTTTTTTTGCCCTAGTTAGGGTTGCCAAGATACTTTATCCACCAAATCTCTATTACTGAATCCCACGGAACATTGGGCTTGACAACTTCGCGTCACGTAGACACTGGGCCTGCAAACTGAGGGCGTAGGGTTTGTGACCAGGTCTCTGTCGCTCAGGTGGCAATAACTTTTGATCCGTCAGGAGTTATGCGGCGCCCAACATACCGTTGCAAAGCTCTTTGAGAGCTCTATGACAGGGGCGGCCAGCTTGCTCACTATGCCCTTTCTGGAGCCCAAAATCGAACGTTTTCATTTGTTTCAAGCCACTCTTCTTCTTTTGCTCTGTTTTTCTGTCCCGGATCGTACGTCGTGAACTGTTAAAAGGATGACAACCTGACTAGCGGGACATCAGAGGGCCCTAGAACGTGTCGATATCACGTCTTGTGAGAATGCTGCGTTGTTAAAGCGGATGGGCTGTCGTTTAGCCCATTGGGCCTTTTGAATGGGCCATCTCTCTAGGCTGGGACTGTGAACAGTTAACACATAAAGGAATTGTGGCCTCGACATGACGGGTGCGATCATACTAGCACTAATGCATCGGATCCCATCATAACTCCAAAGTTAAGCGTGCTTGGGTGATAGTAGTACTAGGATGGGTGACCCCATGGGAAGTCCTCGTGTTGCACCCCTTTTTCAATTTTTTTTGCCCTGGTTAGGGATGCCAAGATATTTTATCCACCAAATCTCTATTACTAAATCCCACTGAACTTTGGACAAGACAACTTCGCTTCACGTAGATGATGGGCCCGCAAATCGAGGGCGTAGGGTTTGTGACCAGGTCTCCGTCACTCCGGTGCCCATAACTTTTGATCCATATGGAGTTATGCAACGCACAACATACCGTTGCAAAGCTCTCTGAGAGCTCTACGATGGTGGTAGCCAGCATGCTCGCAGTGCCCATTTTTGGAGCCCAAAATTGAACGTTTTCATCAATTTCAGGCCACTTTTCTTCTTTTGCTCTGTTTTTCCTTCCCTGATCATACGTCGTGAACAATTAAAAGGACGACAACCTGACTTGCGGGACATCAGAGGGCCCTACAATGTGTCTATATGAGGTCTTGCGAGGATGCTGCGTTGTTGAAGCGGATGGGTTGTCGTTAAGCCCATTGGGCCTGTTGAATAGGCCATCTCTTTAGGTTGGGACAGTGAACCGTTAACACATATAGGAATTGTGCCCTCAACATGATGGATGCGATCATACCAGCACTAATGCACCGGATCTCATCAGAACTCTGAAGTTATGCGTGCTTGGGCAAGAGTAGTACTAGGATGGGTGACCCCTTGGGAAGTCCTCGTGTTGCACCCCCTTTTCAATTTTTTTTGTCCTGGTTAGGGTTGCCAAGATACTTTATCCACCAAATCTCTATTACTGAATCTCACGGAACATTGGGTAAGACAACTTCGCTTCACGTAGAGGCTGGGCCTGTAAACCGAGGGCGTAGGATTTGTGATCAGGTCTCCGTCGCTCCGGTGCCCATAACTTTTGATCCGTAAGGAGTTATGCGGCACAGAGCAAACCGTTGCAAAGCTCTCTGAGAGCTCTATGACGGGGGCAGCCAGCTTGCTCGCTGTGCCATTTTTGGAGCCCAAAATCGAACGTTTTCATCAGTTTCAAGCCACTTTTCTTCTTTTGTCCTATTTTTCTGTCCCGGATCGTACGTCGTGAACTGTTAAAAGGATGACAACCTGACTCGCGGGACATCTGAGGGCCCTACAACGTGTCGATATCACGTCTTGCGAGGATGCTGCGTTGTTGAAGCGGATGGGTTGTCGTTAAGCCTATTGGGCCTTTTGAGTGGGCCATTTCTCAAGGCTGGTACTGTGAACAGTTAAGACATAAAGGAATTGTGGCCTCATCATGACGGGCGCGATCATACCAGCACTAATGCACCAGATCCCATCAGAACTACGAAGTTAAGTGTGCTTGGGCGAGAGTAGTACTAGGATGGGTGACCCCCTGGGAAGTCCTCGTGTTGCACCACCTTTTCAATTTTTTTTGCCCTAGTTAGGGTTGCCAAGATACTTTATCCACCAAATCTCTATTACTGAATCCCACAGAACATTGGGCTAGACAACTTCGCTTCACGTAGATGCTGGGCCTGCAAACCGAGGGCGTAGGGTTTGTGACCATGTCTCCGTCGTTCTGGTGCCCATAACTTTTGATCCGTAAGGAGTTACGCGGCGCACAGCATACCGTTGCAAAGCTCTCAGAGAGCTCTACGGCGTGGGCAGCCAGCTTACTCGCTGTGCCCATTTTTGGAGCCCAAAATCGAACGTTTTCATCAGTTTCAGGCCATTTTTCTACTTTTGCTCTCTTTTTCTGTCCCGGATCGTACGTCGTGAACTGTTAAAAGGACGACAACCTGACTCGTGGGACATCAGAGGGCACTACAACGTGTCGATATCACATCTTGCAAGAATGCTGCGTTGTTGAAGCGGATGGGTTGTCATTAAGCCCATTGGGCCTTTTGAATGGGCCATCTTTCTTGGCTGGGACTGTGAACAGTTAACATATAAAGGAATTGTGCCCTCAACGTGACGGGTGCGATCATTCCAGCACTAATGCAACGGATCCCATCATAACTCTGAAGTTAAGCGTGCTTGGGCGAGAGTAGTACTAGGATTGGTGACCCCCTAGGAAGTCCTCGTGTTGTACCCCCTTTTCAATTTACCAAGATACTTTATCTACCAAATCTCTATTACTGAATCCAACGGAACATTGAGCAAGATAACTTCGCTTCACGTTTTCATCAGTTTCAGGCCACTTTTCTTCTTTTGCTCAATTTTTCCATCCCGGATAATACGTCGTGAGCTGTTAAAAGGATGACAACCTGACTCGCAGGACATCAGAGGGCCCTACAACGTGTCAATATAACGTCTTGTGAGGTTGCTGCGTTGTTGAAGCGGATGGGTTATCGTTAAGCCCGTTGGGCCTTTTGAATGGGCCATCTCTCTAGGCTAGGACTGTGAACAGTTAACAAATAAAGGAATTGTGTCCTCAACATGACGTGTGCTATCATACCAGCACTAATGCACCGGATCATATCAGAACTTCGAAGTTAAGCGTGTTTGGGCGAGAGTAGTACTAGGATGGGTGACCCCCTGGGAAGTCCTCGTGTTGCACCCCCTTTTCAATTTACCAAGATACTTTATCTACCAAATCTCTATTACTGAATCCCACGGAACATTGAGCAAGATAACTTCGCTTCACGTAGAGGCTGGGCCCACAAAACGAGGGCGTAGGGTTTGTGACCATGTCTCCGTCGCGCTGGTGCCTATAACTTTTGATCCGTAAGGAGTTACGCGGTGCACTGCATACCGTTGCAAAGCTCTCTGAGAGCTCTACGACCGAGGCAGCCAGCTTGCTCGTTGTGCCCATTTTTGGAGCCCAAAATCGAACGTTTTCATAAGTTTCAGGCCACTTTTCTTCTTTTGCTATGTTTTTCCGTCCCCGATCATACGTCGTGAACTATTAAAAGGACGACAACCTGACTCGCGCGACATCAGAGGGCCCTACAACGAGTCGATATCACATCTTGTGAGGATGCTGCGTTGTTGAAGCGGATGGGTCGTCGTTAAGCCCATTGGCCTTTTGAATGGGCCATCTCTCAAGGCTGGGACTGTGAACCGTTAACACATATACGAATTGTGCCCTCAACATGACGGGTGCGATCATACCAGCACTAATGCACCGGATCATATCAGAACATCGAAGTTAAGCGTGTTTGGGCAAGAGTAGTACTAGGATAGGTGAACCCCTGGGAAGTCTGCGTGTTGCACCCCCTTTTCAATTTTTTTTGCCCTGGTTAGGGTTGCCAAGATACTTTATCCACCAAATCTCTATTACTGAATCCCATGGAACATTGGGCAAGACAACTTCGCTTCACGTAGATGCTGGGCCTGCAAACCGAGGGCGTAGGGTTTGTGACCAGGTCTCCGTCGCTCCGGTGCCCATAACTTTTGATCCGTAAGGAGTTACGCTGCGCACACCATACCGTTGTAAAGCTCTCTAAGAGATCTACGGCGGGGGCAGCCAGCTTCCTAGCTTTGCCCGTTTTTGGAGCCAAAAATTAAACGTTTTCATCAGTTTTAGGCTACTTTTCTTCTTTTTCCCTGTTTTTCCTTCGCGGATCTTACGTCGTGAACTGTTAAAGGATGAAAACCTGGCTCGTGGGTCATCAGAGTGCCCTACAACGTGTGGATATCACGTCTTGCAAGCATGCTGCGTTGTTGAAGCAAATGGGTTGTCGTTAAGCCCATTGGGCCTTTTGAATGGGCCATCTCTCGTGGCTGGGATTGTGAACAGTTAACACATAAAGGAATTGTGCCCTCAACATGACGGGTGCGATCATACCAGCACTAATGCATTGGATCCCATCATAACCCCGAAGTTAAGCGTGCTTGGGCGAGAGTAGTACTAGGATGGGTGACTCCCCTGGAAGTCCTCGTGTTGCACCCCCTTTTGAATTTTTTTTGCCCTGGTTAGGGTTGCCAAGATACTTTATCCACCAAATCTCTATTACTGAATCCCAAGGAACATTGGGCAAGACAACTTCGCTTCAGGTAGAGGCTGGGCTCGCAAACCGAGGGCGTAAGGTTTGTGACCAGGTCTCCGTCGCTCCGGTGCCCATAACTTTTCATCTGAAATTGTTATGCGGCGCATAACATACCGTTTCAAAGCTCTCTGAGTGCTCTACGACGGGGGCAGCCAGCTTGCTCGTTGTGCCCATTTTTGGTGCCCAAAATCGAACGTTTTCATCAGTTTCAAGCCACTTTTCTTCTTTTGCTCTGTTTTGCCGTCCTGGATCATATGTCGTGAACTGTTAAAAGGATGACAACCTAACTCGCGGGACATTAGAGGGCCCTACAACGAGTTGATATCACATCTTGCGAGGATGCTGCGTTATTGAATTGGATGGGTTGTCGTTAAGACCATTGGGCTTTTTGAATGGGCCATCTCTCTAGGCTGGGACTGTGAACCGTTAACACATATAGGAATTGTGCCCTCAACATGACAGGTACAATCAGACCAGCAATAATGCACCGGATCCCATCAGAACTCCCAAGTTAAGCGTGTTTGGGCGAGAGTAGTACTAGGATGGGTGACATCCTGGGAAGTGCTCGTGTTGCATCCCCTTTTCAATTTTTTTTGCCCTGGTTAGGTTTGTCAAGATACTTTATCCACCAAATCTCTATTACTGAATCCCACGGAACATTGGGCAAGACAACTTTGCTTAACGTAGAGGCTGGGCCCACAAACCGAGGGCGTAGGGTTTTTGACCATGTCTCCGTCGCTCCGATGCCCATAACTTTTGATCCGTAAGGAGTTATGCGGCGCACAACATACCGTTGCAAATCTCTCTAAGAGCTCTACGACGAGGGCAGCCAGCTTGCTCGCTGTGCCCATTTTTGGAGACCAAAATTGAACGTTTTCATCAGTTTCAGGCCACTTTTCTTCTTTTGCTCTATTTTTCCATTCCGGATCGTATGTCGTGAACTGTTCAAAGGACGACAACCTGAGTTGCAGGACATCAGAGGGCCCTACAACGTGTCGATATCATGTCTTGCGAGGATGCTGCGTTGTTGAAGCAGATGGGTTGTCGTTATGCCCATTGGGCCTTTTGAATGGACCATCTCTCTAGCCTAGGACTGTGAACAGTTAACACATAAAGGAATCGTGCCCTCAACTTGACAGGTGCGATCATACTAGCACTAATGCTCCGGATCCCTTCAGAACTTCGAAGTTAAGCGTGCTTGGGCGAGAGTAGTACTAGGATGGGTGACCCCCTGGGAAGTCCTTGTTTTGCACCCCCTTTTCAATTTTTTTGGCCCTGGTTAGGGTTCTCACGATACTTTATCCACCAAATCTCTATTACTGAATCCCACGGAACATTGGGCAAGACAACTTCGCTTCACGTAGGGGCCGAGCCCGCAAACCGAGGGAGTAGGGTTTCTGACCAGGTCTCCGTTGCTCTGGTGCCCATAACTTTTGATCCGTAAAGAGTTACGCGGCGTACAGCATACCGTTGCAAAGGTCTCTGAGAGCTCTACGACGGGGGTAGCCACTTGCTTGCAGTGCCCTTTTTTAGTGCCCAAAATCGAACATTTTCACCAGTTTCAGGACACTTTTCTACTTTTGCTCTGTTTTTCCATCCCGGATCGTACGTCGTTAACTGTTAAAAAGACGACAACCTGACTAGCGGGACATCAGAGGGCCCTACAATGTGTCGATATTACATCTTGCGAGGATGCTGCGTTGTTGAAGTGGATGGGTTGTCGTTAAGACCATTGGCCCTTTTGAATGGGCCATCTCTCTAGGCTGGGATTGTGAACCGTTAACAAATATAGGAATTGTGCCCTCAACATGACGGGTGCGATCATACCAGCACTAATGCACCGGATCCTATCATAACTCCGAAGTTAAGCGTGCTTGGGCGAGAGTAGTACTAGGATGGGTGGCCCCAAGGGAAGTCCTCGTGTTGCACCCCATTTTCAATTTTTTTTGCCCTGGTTAGGGTTGCCAAGATACTTTATCCACCAAATCTCTATTACTGAATCCCACTGAACATTGGGCAAGACAACTTCGCTTCACGTAGATGCTGGGTCCGCAAACCATGGGCGTAGGGTTTATGACCTGGTCTCCGTCGCTCCGGTGTCCATAACTTTTGATCCGTATGGAGTTACGCGACGCACAACATACAGTTGCAAAGTTCTCTGAGAGCTCTACGACGGGGCCAGCCAGCATGCTAACAATGCCCATTTTTTGAGCCCAAAATCAAACGTTTTCATCAGTTTCAAGCCACTTTTCTTCTTTTGCTCTATTTTTCCTTCTCGGATCATACGTCATGAACAGTTAAAAGGACTACAACCAGACTCGCGGGACATCAGAGGGCCCTACAATGTGTCGATATCAGGTCTTGCGAGGATGCATCGTTGTTGAAGCGGATGGGTTGTCCTTAAGCCCATTGGGCCTTTTGAATGGGCCATCTCTCTAGGTTGGGACTGTGAACCGTTAACACATATAGGAATTGTGCCCTCAACATGACGGGTGTGATCATACCAGCACTAATGCACCGTATCTCATCAGAACTCCGAAGTTAACCGTGCTTGGGCAAGAGTAGTACTAGGATGGGTAACCCCTTGGGAAGTCCTCGTGTTGTACCCCCTTTTCACTTTTTTTTTCCCTGGTTAGGGTTGCCAAGATACTTTATCCACCAAATTTCTATTATTGAATCTCACGGAACATTGGGCAAGAGAACTTCGCTTCACGTAGAGGCTGGGCCCGTAAACTGAGTGTGTAGGGTTTGTGACCAGGTGTCCGTCGCTCCGGTGCCCATAACTTTTGATCTATAAGGAGTTATGTGGCGCACAGCATACCGTTGCAAATCTCTTTGAGAGCTCATTGATGGGGGCAGCCAGCTTGCTCGTTGTGCCCTTTTTGGAGCCCAAAATCGAACGTTTTCATCAGTTTCAAGCCACTTTTCTTCTTTTGCTCTGTTGGCCTGTCCCGGATCGTACGTCGTGAACTGTTAAAAGGATGACAACCTGACTCGCGGGACATCAGAGGGACCTAGAACGTGTCGATATCATGTCTTGTGAGGATGCTGCGTTGTTTAAGCGGATGGGTTGTCGTTAAGCCCATTGGGCCTTTTGAATGGGCCATCTCTCTAGGCTGGGACTGTGAACAGTTAACACATAAAGGAATTGTGGCCTCGACATGACTGGTGCGATCATACCAGCACTAATGCACCAGATCCAATCATAACTCCGAAGTTAAGAGTGCTTTGGCGAAAGTAGTACTAGGATGGGTGGACCCTTGGGAAGTCCTCGTGTTGCACCCCATTTTCAATTTTTTTTGCGCTGGTTAGGGTTGCCAAGATACTTTATCCACAAAATCTCTATTACTGAATCCCACTGAACATTGGGAAAGACAACTTTGCTTCACGTAGATGCTGGGCCCGCAAACCGAGGGCGTAGGGTTTGTGACCAGGTCTCCGTCGCTCCGGTGCCCATAACTTTTGATCCGTAAGGAGTTATGCGGCGCACAGCATACCGTTGCAAAGCTCTCAAAGAGCTCTATGACGGGGGCAGCCAGCTTGCTTACTGTGCCCTTTTTTGTTGCCAAAATCGAACGTTTTCACCTGTTTCAGGACACTTTTATTCTTTTGCTCTATTTTTCCGTCCCGGATCGTACGTCGTGAACTGTTAAAAGGATGACAGCCTGACGTGCGGGACATTAGAGGGCCCTTCAACGTGTCGATATCACGTCTTCTGAGAATGCTGCGTTGTTAAAGCGGATGGGTTGTCGTTAAGCCCTTTGGGCCTTTTGAATGGGCCATCTCTCTAGGCTGGGACTGTGAACAATTAACACATAAAGGAATTGTGGCCTCGACATGACGGGTGCGATCATACCAGCACTAATGCACCGGATCCCATTATAACTCCGTAGTTAAGTGTGCTTAGGCGAGAGTAGTACTAGGATGGGTGGCCCCTTGGGAAGTCCTCGTGTTGTACCCCATTTTCAATTTTTTTTGCGCTGGTTAGGGTTGCCAAGATACTTTATCCACCAAATCTCTATTACTGAATCCCACTGAACATTGGGCAAGACAACTTCGCTTCACGTAGATGCTGGGCCCGCAAACCGAGGGCGTAGGGTTTGTGACCAAGTCTCTGTCGCTCCGGTGCCCACAACTTTTGATCCGTAAGGAGTTATGCAGCGCACATCATACCGTTGTAAATCTCTCTGAGAGCTCTACGACGAGGGCAGCCAGCTTGCTCGTTGTACCCATTTTTGGAGCCCAAAATCGAACGTTTACATCAATTTCAGGCCACTTTTCTTCTTTTGTTCTATTTTTCCGTTCCGAATCGTACGTCGTGAACTATTAAAAGGTCGACAACCTGACTCGCAAGACCTTAGAGGGCCCTACAACGTGTCGATATCACGTCTTGCGAAGATGCTGCATTGTTGAGGCGGATAGGTTGTCGTTAAGCCTATTGGGCCTTTTGAACGGGCCATCTCTCTAGGCTGGGACTGTGAACAGTTAACACATAAAGGAATTGTGCCCTTAACTTGACGGGTGCGATCATACCTGCACTAATGCACCAGATCCAATCAGAACTTCGAAGTTAAGCGTGCTTGGTCGAGAGTAGTACTAGGATGGGTGACCCCCTGGGAAGTCCTCGTGTTGCACCCCCTTTTCAATTTTTTTTTCCCTGGTTAGGGTTGTCAAGATGCTTTATCCACCAAATCTCTATTACTGAATCCCACGGAACACTGTGCAAGACAACTTCGCTTCACGTAGAGGCTGGGCCCGCAAACCGAGGGCGTAGGGTTTGTGACCAGGTCTCCGTCACTCCGGTGCCCATAACTTTTGTTCCGTAAAGAGTTACGCGGCACACAGCATACCGTAGCAAAGCTCTCTGAGAGCTCTATGACGGGGGCAGCCACTTGCTCGCAGTGCCTTTTTTGGTGCCCAAAATTGAACGTTTTCACCAGTTTCAGGACACTTTACTTCTTTTGCTCTGTTTTTCCGTCCAGGATCGTACGTTGTGAACTGTTAAAAGGATGACAACCTGACTAGCGGGACATCAGAGGGCCCTACAACGTGTCGATATCACATCTTGTGAGAATGTTGCGTTGTTGAAGCGGATGGGTTGTCGTTAAGCCCATTGGGCCTTTTGAATGGGCCATCTCTCTAGGCTGGGACTGTGAACAGTTAACACATAAAGGAATTGTGGCCTCGACATGACGGGTGTGATCATACCAGCACTAATGCACGGATCTCATCAGAACTCCGATGTTAAGCGTGCTTGGGAAAGAGTAGTACTAGGATGGGTGACCCCTTGGGAAGTCCTCGTGTTGCACCCCATTTTCATTTTTTTTTGCCCTGGTTAGTGTTGCCAAGATACTTTATCCACCAAATCTCTATTACTGAATCCCACTGAACATTGGGCGAGACAACTTCGCTTCACGTAGATGCTGGGCCCGCAAACCGAGGGCGTAGGGTTTATGACCAGGTCTCCATCGCTCCGGAGCGCAAAACTTTTCTTCCGAAATTGTTACGCGGTGCACAACATACCGTTGCAAAGCTCTCACAGAGCTCTACGACGGGGGCAGCCAACTTGCTCGCTGTGCCCATTTTTGGTGCCCAAAATCTAACGTTTTCATCAGTTTCAGGCCACTTTTCTTGCTTTGCTCTGTTTTTCCGTCCTGGATCATACGTCGTGAACTGTTAAAAGGACGACAACCTGACTCGCGGGACATCAGAGGGCCCTCCAATGTGTCGATATCACGTCTTGCGCGGATGCTGCGTTGTTGAAGCGGATGGGTTGTCGTTAAGCCCATTGGGCCTTTTGAATGGGCCATCTCTCTAAGCTGGGACTGTGAACCGTTAACACATATAGGAATTGTGCCCTCAACATGACGGGTGCGATCATACCAGCATTAATGCACCGGATCCCATCAGAACTCTGAAGTTAAGCGTGCTTGGGTGAGAGTAGTACTAGGATGGGTGACCCCCTTGGAAGTCCTCGTGTTGCACCCCCTTCTCAATTTTTTTTGCCCTGGTTAGGGTTGCCAAGATACTTTATCCACCAAATCTCTATTACTGAATCCTACGGAACATTGGGCAAGACAACTTCGCTTTACGTAGATGCTGGGCATGCAAACCGAGGGTGTAGGGTTTGTGACTAGATCTCTGTCGCTCCGGTACCCATATCTTTTGATCCGTAAGGAGTTACGCGTCGCACAACATACCGTTGCAAAGCTCTCTGAGAGCTCTACGGCGCGGGCAGCCAGCTTGCTCATTGTGCACATTTTTTGGAGCCCAAAATCAAACGTTTTCATCAGTTTCAGGCCATTTTTCTTCTTTTGCTCTGTTTTTCCGTCCCGGATCGTACGTCGTGAACTGTTAAAAGGACGACAACCTGACTCGTAGGGCATCAGCGGGCTCTACAACGTGTCAATATCACGTCTTGCAAGCGGATGGGTTGACATTAAGCCCATTGGGCCTTTTGAATGGGCCATCTCTCTTGGCAGGGACTGTGAACTGTTAACACATAAAGGAAATATGCCCTCAACATGACGGGTGCGATCATACCCGTACTAATGCAACGGATCCCATCATAACTCCGAAGTTAAGCGTGCTTGGGCGAGAGTAGTACTAGGATGGGTGACCCCCTAGGATGTCCTCGTGTTGTACCCCCTTTTCAAATTTTTTTACCCATGTTAGGGTTGCCAAGATACTTTATCCACCAAATCTCTATTACTGAATCCCACGGAATATTGGGCAAGACAACTTCGCTTCACGTAGAGGCTGGGCCCGCAAATCGAGGGCGTAGGGTTTGTGACCAGGTCTCCGTTGCTCCGTTGCCCATAATTTTTTATCCGTAAGGAGTTATGCGGCGCACAGCATACCGTTTAAAAGCTCTCTGAGAGCTCTACGACGGGGGCAGCAAGCTTGCTTGCTGTGCCCTTTTTAGAGCCCAAAATCGAATGTTTTCATCCGTTTCAGGCCTATTTTCTTCTTTTCCTTTGTTTTTCTATCCCGGATCATACGTTGTGAACTGTTAAAAAGATGACAACCTGACTCGCGGGACATCAGAGGGCCTTACAACGTGTCGATATAACGTCTTGCGAGGATGCTGCGATGTTGAAGCGGATGGGTTATCGTTAAGCCCATTGGGCCTTTTGAATGGGCCATCTCTCTAGGTTGGGATGGTGAACAGTTAACACATAAAGGAATTGTGCCCTCAACAAGATGGGTGCGATCATACCAGCACTAATGCACCGGATCATATCAGAAATCCGAAGTTAAGCGGGTTTGGGCGAGAGTAGTACTAGGATGGGTGACCCCCTTCGAAGTCCTCGTGTTGCACACCCTTTGCAATTTTTTTTGCCCTGGTTAGGGCTGCCAAGATACTTTATCGACCAAATCTCTATTACTGAATCCCACAGAACATTGGGCAAGACAACTTCGCTTCACGTAGAGGCTGGGCCCACAAACTGAGGGCGTAGGGTTTATGACCAGGTCTCCGTCGCTCTGGTGCCCATAACTTTTGATCCGTAAGGAGTTACGCGGCGCACAGAATACCGTTGCAAAGCTTTCTGAGAGCTCTACGACCGGAGCAGCTAGCTTGCTCGCTGTGCCGATTTTTGGAGCCCACAATCGAACGTTTTCATCAGTTTCATGGCACTTTTCTTCTTTTGCTTTGTTTTTTCGTCCCGTATTGTACGTCGTGAACTGTTAAAAGGACGACAACCTGACTCGTGGGACATCAGAGGGCCCTACAACGAGTCGATATCACATCTTGCGAGGATGCTGCGTTATTGAATCGGATGGGTCGTCGTTAAGCCCATTGGGCATTTTGAATGGGCCATCCCTCTAGGCTGGGACTGTGAACCGTTAATACATATAGGAATTATGCCCTCAACATCACGGGTGTGATCATACCAGCACTAATGCACCGGATCCCATCAGAACTCCGAAGTTAAGTGTGCTTGGGCGAGATTAGTACTAAGATGGGCGACCCCCTGGGAAGTCCTCGTGTTGCACCCCCTTTTCAATTTTTTTTGCCCTGGTTAGGGTTGCCAAGATACTTTATCCACCAAATCTCTATTACTGAATCTCACGGAACCTTGGGCAAGACAACTTCGCTTCACGTAGAGGCTGGGTCCACAAACCGAGGGCGTAGGGTTTGTGACCAGGTTTCCGTCGCTCCGTTGCCCATAACTTTGGATCCGTAAGGAGTTATGCGGCCCCCAGCATACCGCTACAAAGCTCTCTGAGAGCTCTACGACAGAGGCAGCCAGCTTGCTCGCTGTACTCATTTTTGGAGCTTACACTCGAATGTTTTCATCAGTTTCAGGCCGCTTTTCTTCTTTGGCTCTGTTTTTTCGTCCCGAATCATACGTCATGGACTGTTAAAAGGACAACAACCTGACTCGCGGGACATCAGAGGGCCCTACAACGAGTCGATATCACATCTTGCGAGGATGCTGCGTTGTTGAAGCGGATGGGTCGTCGTTAATCCCATTGGGCATTTTGAATGGGCCATCCCTCTAGGCTGGGACTGTGAACCGTTAATACATATAAGAATTGTGCCCTCAACATGACGGGTGCGATCATACCAGCACTAATGCACCGGATCCCATCAGAACTGCGAAGTTAAGCGTGCTTGGGCGAGAGTAGTACTAGGATGGGGGACCCCCTGGGAAGTGCTGTTGTTGCACCCCCTTTTCAATTTCTTTTGCCCTGTTTAGGGTTGCCAAGATACTTTATCCACCAAATCTCTATTACTGAATCTCACGGAACCTTGGGCAAGACAACTTCGCTTCACGTAAAGGCTGGGCCCGCAAACCGAGGGCGAATGGTTTGTGACCAGGTCTCCGTCACTCCGGTGCCCATAACTTTTGATCCGTAAGGAGTTATGCGGCACACAACATACCGCTGCAATGCTCTCTGAGAGCCCTACGACAGAGGCAGCCAGCTTGCTCGCTGTGCCTATTTTTGGAGCCCACAATTGAACGTTTTCATCTGTTTCAGGTCACTTTTCTTCTTTTGCTCTATTTTTTCGTCCCGAATCATACGTCATGAACTGTTAAAAGGACGACAACCTGACTCGCGGGACATCAGAGGGCCCTACAATGAGTCGATATCACATCTTGCGAGGATGCTGCGTTGTTGAAGCGGATGGGTTGTCGTTAAGCCCATTGGGCATTTTGAATAGGCCATCTCTCTAGGCTAGGACTGTGAACCGTTAACACATATAAGAATTGTGCCCTCAACATGATGGGTGTGATCATACTAGCACTAATGCACCGGATCCCATCAGAACTCCGAAGTTAAACGTGCTTGGGCGAGAGTAGTACTAGGATGGGTGACCCCCTGCGAAGTCCTCGTGTTGTGCCCCCTTTTCAATTTTTTTTGCCCTGGTTAGGGTTGCCAAGATACTTTATCCACCAAATCTCTATTACTGAATCCCACGGAACATTGGGCAAGACAACTTCGCTTCACGTAGATGCTGGGCCTGCAAACCGAGGGTGTAGGGTTTGTGACTAGGTCTCTGTCGCTCCGGTGCCCATATCTTTTGATCCGTAAGGTGTTACGCGTCGCACAGCATACCGTTGCAAAGCTCTCTGAGAGCTCTACGGCGCGGGCAACCAGCTTGCTCGTTGTGCAGACTTTTTGGAGCCCAAAATCAAATGTTTTCATCAGTTTCAGGCCACTTTTCTTCCTTTGCCCTGTTTTTCCGTCCTGGATCGTACGTCGTGAACTGTTAAAAGGACGACAACCTGACTCGTAGGACATCAGCGGGCTCTGCAACGTGTCGATATCACGTCTTGCAAGCATGCTGCGTTGTTGAAGCGGATGGGTTGTCATTAAGCCCATTGGGCCTTTTGAATGGGCCATCTCTCTTGGCAGGGACTGTGAACTGTTAACACATAAAGGAAATGTGCCCTCAACATGACCGGTGCGATCATACCAGTACTAATGCATCGGATCCCATCATAACTCCGAAGTTAAGCGTGCTTGGGCGAGAGTAGTACTAGGATGGGTGACCCCCTAGGATGTCCTCGTGTTGTACCCCCTTTTCAATTTTTTTTACCCTGGTTAGGGTTGCCAAGATACTTTATCCACCAAATCTCTATTACTGAATCCCACGGAATATTGGGCAAGACAACTTCGCTTCACGTAGAGGCTGGGCCCGCAAACCGAGGGCGTAGGGTTTGTGACCAGGTCTCCGTTGCTCCGTTGCCTATAACTTTTGATCCGTAAGGAGTTATGCGGCGCACAGCATACCGTTGAAAAGCTCTCTGAGAGCTCTACGACGGGGGCAGCAAGCTTGCTTGCTTTGCCCTTTTTAGAGCCCAAAATCGAATGTTTTCATCAGTTTCAGACCACTTTTCTTCTTTTGCTCTGTTTTTTCATCCCGGATCATACGTTGTGAACTGCTAAAAGGATGACAACCTGACTCGCGAGACATCAGAGGGCCTTACAACGTGTCGATATAACGTCTTGCGAGGATGCTGCGTTGTTGAAGCGGATGGGTTATCGTTAAGCCCATTGGGCCTTTTGAATGGGCCATCTCTCTAGGCTGGGACGGTGAACAGTTAACACATAAAGGAATTGTGCCTTCAACAAGATGGGTGCGATCATACCAGAACTAATGCTCCAGATCATATCAGAACTCCGAAGTTAAGCGTGTTTGGGCGAGAGTAGTACTAGGATGGGTGACCCCCTGGAAAGTCCTCGTGTTGCACCCCCTTTGCAATTTTTTTTGCCCTGGTTAAGGCTGCCAAGATACTTTATCCACCAAATCTCTATTACTGAATCCCACAGAACATTGGGCAAGACAACTTCGCTTCACGTAGAGGCTGGGTCCGCAAACCGAGGGCGTAGGGTTTGTGACCAGGTCTCCGTCGCTCCGTTGCCCATAACTTTGGATCCGTAAGGAGTAATGCGGCGCACAGCATACCGCTACAAAGCTCTCTGAGAGCTCTGCAACAGAGGCAGCCAGCTTGTTCGCTGTACCCATTTTTGGAGCCCACAATCGAATGTTTTCATCAGTTTCAGGCCACTTTTATTCTTTTGCTCTGTTTTTTCCGTCCCGAATCATACGTCGTGAACTGTTAAAAGGACGACAACCTGACTCGCGGGACATTAGAGGCCCCTACAACGAGTCGATATCACTTCTTGTGAGGATGCTGCGTTGTTGAAGCGGATGGGTCGTCGTTAAGCCCATTGGGCATTTTGAATGGGCCATCTCTCTAGGCTAGGACTGTGAACCGTTAACACATATAAGAATTGTGCCCTCAACATGACGGGTGTGATCATACCAGCACTAATGCACCAGATCCTATCAGAACTCCGAAGTTAAGCGTGCTTGGGCGAGAGTAGTACTAGGATGGGTGACCCCCTGCGAAGTCCTCGTGTTGTGCCCCCTTTTCAATTTTTTTTGCCCTGGTTAGGGTTGCCATGATACTTTATCCACCAAATCTCTATTACTCAATCCCACGGAACATTGGGCAAGACAACTTCCCTTCACGTAGATGCTGGGCCTACAAACCGAGGGCGTAGGGTTTGTGACCAGGTATCCGTCGCTCCGGTGCCCATAACTTTTGATCCGTAAGGAGTTATGCGTCGCACAACATGCCGTTACAAAGATCTCTGAGAGCTCTACGACGGGGGCAGCCAGCATGCTCGCAGTGCCCATTTTTGGAGCCCAAAATTGAATGTTTTCATCAGTTTCAGGCTACTTTTCTGCTTTTGCTCTGTTTTTTCGTCCCGGATCATACGTCGTGAACAGTTAAAAGGACGACAACCTGACTCGCGAGACATCAGAGGGCCCTACAATGTGTCGATATCACGTCTTGCTAGGATGCTGCGTTGTTGAAGCAAATGGGTTGTCGTTAAGCCCATTGGGCCTTTTGAATAGGCCATCTCTCTAGGTTGGGACTGTGAACCGTTAACACATAAAGGAATTGTGCCCTCAACATGACGGGTGCGATCATACCAGCACTAATGCACCGGATCTCATCAGATCTGCGAAGTTAAGCCTGCTTGGGCGAGAGTAGTACTAGGATCGGTGACCCCGTGGGAAGTCCTCGTGTTGCACCCCTTTTTCAATTTTTTTTGCCCTGGTTAGGGTTGCCAAGATACTTTATCCACCAAATATCTATTACTGAATCTCAGCGAACATTGGGCAAGACAACTTCGCTTCTCGTAGAGGCTGGGCATGCAAACCGAGGGCGTAGGGTTTGTGACCAGGTCTCCATCGCTCCGGTGCCCATAACCTTTGATCCGTAAGGAGTTACGCGGGTTACAACATACCGTTACAAAGCTCTCTGAGAGCTCTACGACACGGGCAGCAAGCTTGCTCACTGTGCCCGTCTTTGGAGCCCAAAATCGAACGTTTTCATCAGTTTCAGACCACTTTTCTTCTTTTGCTCTGTTTTTCCATCCCAGATCATACGTCGTGAACTGTTAAAAGGACGACAACCTGACTCGCGGGACATCAGAGGGCCCTACAACGAGTCGATATCACATCTTGCAAGGATGCTGTGTTGTTGAAGCGGATGGGTTGTCGTTAAGCCCATTGGGCCATTTGAATGGGCCATCTCTCTAGGCTGGGACTGTGAACCGTTAACACATATAGGAATTGTGCCCTTAACATGACAGGTGCGATCATACCAGCACTAATGCACCGTATCCTATCAGAACACCCAAGTTAAGCGT
Organism: Ehretia macrophylla; assembly: GCA_037974665.1. Taxonomy (NCBI): domain Eukaryota; kingdom Viridiplantae; phylum Streptophyta; class Magnoliopsida; order Boraginales; family Ehretiaceae; genus Ehretia; species Ehretia macrophylla. Next base: position 82,062,486 of record CM075765.1, on the reverse strand, counting down.
GCTTGGGCGAGAGTAGTACAAGGATGGGTGACTCCCTGTGAAGTCCTCGTGTTGCATCCCCTTTTCAATTTTTTTTGCCCTGGTTAGGGTTGCCAAGATACCAAATCTCTATTACTGAATCCCACGGAACATTGGGCAAGACAACTTCGCTTCACGTAGCGGCTGGGCCGGCAAACCGAGGGCGTAGGGTTTGTGACCAGGTCTTCGTCGCTCCGGTGCCCATAACTTTTCATTCGAAATTGTTACGCGGCGCACAGCATACTGTTGCAAAGCTCTCTGAGAGCTCTACGACGGGGGCAGCTAGCTTGCTCGCTGTGCCTATTTTTGGAGCCCAAAATTGAACGTTTTCATCAGTTTCAGGCCACTTTTCAACTTTTGCTCAGTTTTTCCGTCCTGGATCGTACGTCGTGAACTGTTAAAAGGACGACAACCTGGCTCGTGGGACATCATAGGGCCCTACAACGTGTGGATATCACGTCTTGCAAACTTGCTGCGTTGTTGAAGCTGATGGGTTATCGTTAAGCCCATTGGGCCTTTTGAATGTACCATCTCTCTAGGCTGGGATTGTGAACAGTTAACACATAAAAGAATTGTGCCCTCAACATGACGGGTGTGATCATACCAACACTAATGCAACGGATCCCATCATAACCCCGAAGTTAAGCGTGCTTGGGCGAGAGTAGAACTTGGATGGGTGACCCCCAGGGAAGTCCTCGTATTGCACCCCTTTTCAATTTTTATTGCCCTGATTAGGGTTGCCAAGATACTTTATCCACCAAATCTCTATTACTGAATCCCACCGAACATTGGGCCAGAAAACTTCGATTCACGTAGAGGCTGGGCCTCCAAACCAAAGGCGTAGGGTTTGTAACCAGGTCTCCGTCGCTCCAGTGCCCATAACCTTTGATCCGTAAGGAGTTACGTGGCGCAGAGCATACTGTTGCAAAGCTCTCTGAGTGCTCTACGACGGGGGCAGCCAGCTTGCTTGCTGTGCCCTTTTTGGAGCCCAAAATTGAACGTTTTCATCAGTTTTAGGCCACTTTTCTTCTTTTGCCCTGTTTTTCCATCCCGGATCATACGTCGTGAACTGTTAAAAGGACGACAACCTGACTGGCGGGACATTAAAGGGCCCTACAACGAGTCGATATCACATCTTGCGAGGATGCTGCGTTGTTGAAGCGGATGGGTTGTCGTTAAGCCCATTGGGCCTTTTGAATGGGCCATCTCTCTTGGCTGGGACTGTGAACCGTTAACACATATAGGAATTGTACCCTCAACATGACGGGTGCGATCATACCAGCACTAATGCACCGGATCCCATCAGATCTCCCAAGTTAAGCGTGCTTGGACGAGAGTAGTACTAGGATGGGTGACTCCCCGGGAAGTCCTCGTGTTGCACCCCCTTTTCAATTTTTCTTTCCCTGGTTAGGGTTGCCAAGATACTTTATCCACCAAATCTCTATTACTGAATCCCACGGAACATTGGGCAAGACAACTTCGCTTCACGTAGAGGTTGGGCCCGCAAACCGAGGGCGTAGAGTTTGTGACCAGGTCTCCGTCGTTCCGGTGCCCATAACTTTTCATCTGAAATTGTTACGCGACGCACAACATACCGTTGGAAAGCTCTCTGAGAGCTCTACGTCGGGGGCAGCCATCTTGCTCGCCGTGCCCCTTTTTGGAGCCCAAAATCGAACGTTTTTATCAGTTTCAGGCCACTTTTCAAATTTTGCTCGGTTTTTTCATCCCGGATCGTATGTCATGAAATGTTAAGAGGACGAAAACCTGGCTCATGGGACATCAGAGGGCCCTACAACGTGTGGATATCACGTCTTGCAAACATGCTGCGTTGTTAAAGCTAATGGGTTGTCATTAAGCCCATTGGGCCTTTTGAATTGGCCATCTCTTTAGGCTTGGATTGTGAACAGTTAACACATAAAGGAATTGTGCCCTCAACATGACGGGTGCGATCATACCAGCATTAATGCAACGGATCCCATCATAACCCCGAAGTTAAGCGTGCTTGGGCGAGAGTAGTACTTGGATGGGTGACCCCCTGGGAAGTCCTCGTGTTGCACCCCCTTTTCAATTTTTTTTGCCTTTGTTAGGGTTGCCAAGATACTTTATCCACCAAATCTCTATTACTGAATCCCACCGAACATTGGGCCAGACAACTTCGCTTCCCGTAGAGGCTGGGCCTGCAAACCGAGGGCGTAGGGTTTGTGACTAGGTCTTAGTCGCTTCAGTGCCCATAAATTTTCATTCGAAATTGTTAAGCGGCGAACAGCATACTATTGCAAAGATCTCGGAGAGCTCTACGACGGGGGCAGCCAGCATGCTCGCTGTGCTCGTTTTTGGAGCCCAAAATCGAACGTTTCCATCAGTTTCAGGCCACTTTTCAACTTTTGCTCAGATTTTTCCGTCCTGGAATGTACGTCCTGAACTGTTAAAAGGATGACAACCTGGCTCGTGGGACATCAGAGGGCTCTACAACTTGTGGATATCACGTCTTGCAAACATGCTGCGTTGTTGAATCTGATGGGTTATCTTTAAGCCCATTGGGTCTTTTGAACGGACCATCTCTCTAGGCTGGGATTGTGAACAGTTAAAACATAAAGGAATTGTGCCCTCAACATGACGGGTGTGATCATACCAGCACTAATGCAACGGATCCCATCATAACACCAAAGTTAAGCGTGCTTGGGCGAGAGTAGTACTTGGATGGGTGACCCCCTGGGAAGTCCTCGTGTTGCACCCCTTTTCAATTTTTATTGCCCTGGTTAAGGTTGCCAAGATACTTTATCCACCAAATCTCTATTACTGAATCCCACCGAACATTGGGCAAGACAACTTCGCTTCACGTAGAGGCTGGGCCTGCAAACCGAGGGCGTAGGGTTTGTTACCAGGTCTCCGTCGCTCCGGTGCCCATAACCTTTGATCCGTAAGGAGTTATGCGGCGCACAGTATACCGTTGCAAAGCTCTCTGAGAGCTCTACGATGGCGGCAGCCAGCTTGCTCACTGTGCCCGTTTTTGGAGCCCAAAATCGAACGTTTTCATCAGTTTCAGGCCACTTTTCTTCTTTTGCTCTGTTTTTCCATCCCGGATCATACGTCGTGAACTGTTAAAAGGACGACAACCTGACTCGCGGGACATCAGAGGGCCCTACAACGAGTCGATATCACATCTTGCGAGGATGCTGCGTTGTTGAAGTGGATGGGTTGTAGTTAAGCCCATTGGGCCTTTTGAATGGGCCATCTCTCTAGGCTGGGACTGTGAACCGTTAACAGATATAGGAATTATGCCCTCAACATGACGGGTGCGATCATACCAGCACTAATGCACCGGATCCCATCAGAACTCCCAAGTTAAGCGTGCTTGGGCGAGAGTAGTACTTGGATGGGTGACCCCTTGGGAAGTCCTCGTGTTGCACCCCTTTTCAATTTTTATTGCCCTGGTTAGGGTTGACAAGAAACTTTATCCACCAAATCTCTATTACTGAATCCCACGGAACATTGGGCAAGACAACTTCGCTTCACGTAGAGACTGGGCCTGCAAACCGAGGGCGTAGGGTTTGTAACCTGGTCTCCGTCGCTCCGGTGCCCATAACCTTTGATCCATAAGGTGTTACGCGGCACACAACATACTGTTGCAAAGCTCTCTGAGAGCTCTCCGACGGGGGTAGCCAGCTTGCTCACTGTGCCTATTTTTGGAGCCCAAAATCGAACGTTTTCATTAGTTTCAGGCCACTTTTCTTCTTTTGCTATGTTTTTCCATCCCTGATCATACGTCGTCAACTGTTAAAAGGACGACTACCTGACTCACGGGACATCGGAGGTCCCTACAACGTGTCGATATAACGTCTTGCGAGGATGCTGTGTTATTGAAACGGATGGGTTGTCGTTAAGCCCATTAGGCCTTTTGAATGGGCCATCTCTCTAGGCTTGGACTGTGAACAGTTAATACATTAAGGAATTGTGCCCTCAACCTGACGGGTGCGATCATCCTAACACTATTGCACCGGATCCCATTACAAAACCGATGTTAAGCGTGCTTGGGCGAGAACAGTACTAGGATCTGTGACCCACTGGGAAGTCCTCGTGTTGCACCCCCTTTTCAATTTTTTTTGCCCTAGTTAGGGTTGCCAAGATACTTTTTCCACCAAATCTCTATTACTGAATCCCACAGAACATTAGGCAAGACAACTTCGCTTCACATAGAGGCTGGGCCCGCAAAAGTAGGGCGTAGGGTTTGTGACTAGGTCTCCGTCGCTCCGGTGCCCATAACTTTTGATCCGTAAGGAGTTACGCAGCGCACAGCATATCGTTGCAAAGCTCTCTGAGAGATCTACGACAGGGGAAACCAGCTTGCTCGTTGTACCCATTTTTGGATCCCAAAATCGAACTTTTTCATCAGTTTCAGGCCACCTTTCTACTTTTGCTATGTTATTTCGTCCTGGATCGTACGTCGTGAACTGTTAAAAGGACGACAACCTGACTCGCGGGACATCAGAGGGCCCTACAACGTGTCGATATCACGTCTTGCAAGCTTTCTGCGTTGTTGAAGCGGATGGGTTGTCGTTAAGCCCATTTGGCCTTTTGAATGGGCCATCTTTCTAGGCTGGGACTGTGAACAGTTAACACATAAAGGAATTGTGCCCTAAACATGTCGGGTGCCATTATACCAACACTAATGCACCGGATCCCATCAGAACTCCAAAGTTAAGCGTGCTTGGGCGAGAGTAGTACTAGGATGGGTGACCCCCTGGGAAGTCCTCGTGTTGCACCCCTTTTTCAATTTTTTTTGCCCTGGTTAGCGTTGTCAAGATACTTTATCCACCAAATCTCTATTTCTGAATCCCACGGAACATTGGGCAATAAAACTTCGCTTCACATTGAGGCTGGGCCCACAAACCGAGGGCGTAGGGTTTGTGACCAGGTCTCCGTCGCACCGGTCCCCATAAATTTTGATCCGTAAGGAGTTACGCGGCGCACAACATACCGTTGAAAAGCTCTCTGAGAGATCTACGACGGGGACAGCCAGCTTGCTCGCTGTGCCCATTTTTGGAGACCAAAATCGAACATTTTCATCAGTTTCAGGCCACTTTTCTTCTTTTGCTATGTTTTTTCGTCCTGGATCATACGTCGTGAACTGTTAAAAGGACGACAACCTGACTCGCGAGACATCAGAGGGCCTTACAACGTGTCGATATAACGTCTTGTGAGGATGTTGCGTTGTTGAAGCGGATAGGTTGTCGTTAGGCCCATTGGGCCTTTTGAATGGGCCATCTCTCTAGGTTGGGACTGTGAACCGTTAGCACATATAGGAATTGTGCCCTCAACATGACGAGTGCGATCATACCAGCACTAATGCACTGGATCCCATCAGAACTTCGAAGTTAAGCGTGCTTGGGCGAGAGTAGTATTAGGATGGGTAGCCCCCTGGGAAGTCCTCGTGTTGCACCCCCTTTTCAATTTTTTTTGCCCTGGTTAGGGTTGCCAAGATACTTTATCCACCAAATATCTATTAATGAATCCCGCGGAACATTGGGCAAGACAACTTCGCTTCAGGTAGAGGCTGGGCCAGCAAACCGAGGGCGTAGAGTTTGTGACCAGGTCTCCGTCGCTACGGTGCCTATAACTTTTGATTCGTAAGGAGTTACGCGGCGCACAGCACACCGTTGCAAAGCTCTCTAAGAGCTCTACGATGGTGTCAGCCAGCTCGCTCGCTGTGCCCATTTTTGGAGCCCAAAATCAAACGTTTTCATCTGTTTCAAGCTACTTTTCTTCTTTTGCTATGTTTTTCCAGCCCAGATCATACGTCGTAAACTGTTAAAAGAACGACAACCTGACTCGCGGGACATCAGAGAGCCCTACAACGTGTCCATATCACGTCTTGCAAGCTTGCTGCGTTGTTGAAGCGGATGGGTTATCGTTAAGCCCATTGGGCCTTTTGAATGGGCCATCTTTCTAGGCTGGGACTGTGAACAGTTAACACATAAAGGAATTGTGCCCTCAACATGACGGGTGCGATCATACCAGCACTAATGCACCGGATCCCATCATAACTCCGAATTTAAGCTTGTTTGGGTGAGAGTAGTACTAGGATGGGTGACCCCCTGGGAAGTCCTCGTGTTGCACCCCCTTTTCAATTTTTTTTGCCCTGGTTAGGGTTGCCAAGATACTTTATCCACCAAATCTCTATTACTGAATCCCACGAAACATTGGGCAAGACAACTTCGCTTCACGTAGTCGCTGGGCCCGCAAACTGAGGGCGTAGGGTTTTTGACCAGGTCTCCGTCGCTCCGGTGCCCATAACTTTTGATCTGTAAGGAGTTACGCGGTGCACAGCATACCGTTGCAAAGCTCTCTGAGAGCTCTACGACGAGGGTAGCCAGCTTGCTAGCTGTACACGTTTTTGGAGCCCAAAATCAAACATTTTCATTAGTTTCAGGCTACTTTTCTTCTTTTGCTCTATTTTTCTGTCCCGGTTCATACGCCGTGAACTGTTAAAAGGACGACAAATTGACTCGCGGGACATCAAAGGGCCCTACAACGTGTCGATATCTTGTCTTGAGAAGATGCTGCGTTGTTGAAGCGGATGGGTTGTCGTTAAGCCCATTGGGCTTTTTGAATGGGCCATCTCTCTAGGCTGGGACTGTGAAGCGATAACATATATAGGAATTGTGCCCTCAACATGATGGGTGCGATCATAGCAGCACTAATGCACCGGATCCCATCAGAACTCCGAAGTTAAGCGTTCTTGGGCGAGAATAGTACTAGGATGGGTGACACCCTTGGAAGTCCTCGTGTTGCACCCCCTTTTCAATTTTTTTTGCCCTGTTTAGGTTGCCAAGATACTTTAACAACCAAATCTCTATTACTGAATCCCACGGAACATTGGGCAAGACAACTACGCTTCACGTAAAAGCTGGACCCGTAAACCGAAGGCGTAGGATTTGTGACTAGGTCTCCCTCGCTCCAATGCCCATAACTTTTGATCCGTACGCAGTTACGCGGCGCACAGCATACCGTTGCAAAGCTCTCTGAGAGCTCTACGACGGGGGCAGCAAGCTTGCTCGCTGTGCCCATTTTTGGAGCCCAAAATCGAACGTTTTCATCAGTTTTAGGCCACTTTTCTTCTTTTACCTTGTTTTTCTGTCCTGGATCGTACGTCGTGAGTTGTTAAAAGGATGAAAACCTGACTCGCTGGACATCAAAGGGCCCTAAAACGTGTCGATATCATGTCTTTGGCAGATGCTGCGTTGTTGAAGCGGATGGGTTGTCGTTAAGCCAATTGGGCCTTTTGAATGGGCCATCTCTCAAGGCTGGGACTGTGAACCGATAACATATATAGGAATTGTGCCCTCAACATGACTGGTACGATCATACCAGCACTAATGCACCGGATCCCATCAGAACTCCGAACTTAAGCGTGCTTGGGTGAGAATAGTACTAGGATGGGTGACACCCTGGGAAGTCCTCGTGTTACACCCCATTTTCAATTTTTTTTGCCCTGGTTAGGGTTGCCAAGATACTTTAACAACCAAATCTCTATTACTGAATCCCACGGTACATTGGGCAAGACAACTTCACTTCACGTAGAGGCAGGGCTAGCAAACCGAGGGCGTATGGTTTGTGACCAGGTCTCCGTCGCTCCAGAGCCCATAACTTTTGATCCGTAAGGAGTTACGCGGTGCACAGCATACCGTTGCAAAGCTCTCTGAGAGCTCTACAATGGGGGCAGCCAGCTTGCTCGTTGTGCCTATTTTTGGAGCCCAAAATCAAACATTTTCATCTGTTTCAAGCTACTTTTCTTCTTTTGCTCTATTTTTCCATCCCGAATCATACGTCGTAAATTGTTAAAAGAACGACAACCTGACTCGCGGGACATCAGAGGGCCCTACAACGTGCCGATATCACGTCTTGTGAGGATGCTGCGTTGTTGAAGCGGATGGGTTGTCGTTAAGCCCATTGGGCCTTTTGAATGGGCCATCTCTCTAGGCTGGGACTGTGAACCGTTAACACATATAGGAATTGTGCCCTCAACATGACGGGTGCGATCATACCAGCACTAATGCACCGGATCCAATCTGAACTCCGAAGTTAAGCGTGCTTGGGCGAGAGTAGTACTAGGATAGGTGCACCCCATTTTCAATTTTTTTTGCCCTGGTTAGGGTTTCCAAGATACTTTATCCACCAAATCTCTATTACTGAATCCCACGGAACATTGGGCAAGAAAAATTGGCTTCACGTAGAGGCTGGGCCCACAAACCGAGGGCGAAGGGTTTGTTACCAGGTCTCCGTCGCTCCGATGCCCATAACTTTTGACCCGTAATTCTTACGCGACGCACAGCATGCCGTTGCATAGCTCTCTAATAGCTCAAGGACGGGGGCAGCCAGCTTGCTCACTGTGCCCATTTTTGGAGCCCAAAATTGAACGTTTTCATCAGTTTTAGGGCACTTTTCTACTTTTGCTCTGTTTTTCCGTCCCGGATCGTACGTTGTGAAATGTTAAAAGGATGACAACCTGACTCGCGGGACATCAGAGGGCCCCACAACGTGTCGGTATCACGTCTTGAAAGCTTGCTGCGTTGTTGAAGCGGATGGGTTATCGTTAAGCCCATTGGGCCTTATGAATGGGTCATCTTTCTAGGCTGGGACTGTGAACAGTTAACACCTAAAGGAATTGTGCCCTCAACATGACGGGTGCGTTCATACCAGCACTAATGCACCGGATCCCATCAGAACTCCGAAGTTAAGCTTGTTTGCGTGAGAGTAGTACTAGGATTGGTGACCCCCTGGGAAGTCCTCGTGCTGCACCCCATTTTCAATTTTTTTTGCCCTGGTTAGGGTTGCCAAGATACTTTAAACACCAAATCTCTATTACTGAATCCCACGGAACATTGGGCAAGACAACTTCGCTTCACGTAGACGTTGGGCTAGCAAACTGAGGGAGTAGGGTTTTTGACCAGGTCTCCGTCGCTCCGGTGCCCATAACTTTTGATCCGTAAGGAGTTACGCGGTGCACGGCATACCGTTGCAAAGCTCTCTGAGAGCTCTACGACGGGGGCAGCCAGCTTGCTCGCTGTACCTATTTTTGGAGCCCAAAATCAAACATTTTCATCAGTTTCAGGCCACTTTTCTTCTTTTGCTCTGTTTTTCCATCCTGGATTGTACGTCGTGAATTGTTAAAAGGACCACAAATTGACTCGCGGGACATCAGAGGGCACTACAACGTGTCGATATCATGTCTTGCGAAGATGCTGCGCTGTTGAAGTGGATGGGTTGTCGTTAAGCCCATTTGGCCTCTTGAATGGGCCATCTCTCTAGGCTGGGACTGTGAACCGATAACATATATAGGAATTGTACCCTCATCATGACGGGTGCGATCATACCAGCACTAATGCACCGGATCCCATAAGAACTCCGAAGTTAAGCTTGCTTGGGCGAGAATAGTACTAGGATGGGTGACACCCTGGGAAGTCCTCGTGTTGCACCCCCTTTTCAATTTTTTTTGCCCTAGTAAGGGTTGCCAAGATACTTTAAAAACCAAATCTCTATTACTGAATCCCACGGAACATTGGGCAAGACAACTGCACTTCATGTAGAGGATGGGCCCGCAAACCGAAGGCGTAGGATTTGTGACCAGGTCTCCGTCGCTCCAGTGCCCATAACTTTTGATCCGTAAGTAGTTACGCGGCGCACAGCATACCGTTGCAAAGCTCTTTGAGAGCTCTACGATGGGGGCAGCCAACTTGCTCGCTGTACCCATTTTTGGAGCCCAAAATCAAACGTTTTCATTAGTTTTAGACCACTTTTGTTCTTTTACTCTATTTTTCTGTCCCGGATCGTACGTCGTTAACTGTTAAAAGGACGACAACCTGACTCGCGGGACATCAGATGGCCCTACAACGTGTCGATATCATGTCTTACGAGGATGCTGCGTTGTTGAAGTGGATGGGTTGTCGTTAAGCCCATTGGGCCTTTTGAATGGGCCATCTCTCTAGGCTGGGACTGTGAACCGTTAACACATATAGGAATTGTGCCCTCAACATGACGGGTGCTATCATACCAGCACTAATGCACCGGATCCCATCAGAACTCCGAAGTTAAGCGTGCTTGGGTGAAAATAGTACTAGGATGGGTGACACCCTGGGAAGTCCTCGTGTTGCACCCCCTTTTCAATTTTTTTGGCCCTGGTTAGGGTTGCCAAGATACATTATCCACCAAATCTCTATTACTGAATCCCACGGAACATTGGGCAAGACAACTTCGCTTCACGTAGAGGATGGGCTCGCAAACCGAAGGCGTAGGGTTTGTGACAAAGCATCCGTCGCTCCAGTGCCCATAACTTTTGATCTGTAAGGAGTTACGCGGCGCACAGCATACCGTTGCAAAGCTCTCTAAGAGCTCTACGACGGGGGAAGCCAACTTACCTGCTTTGCCCATTTTTGGAGCCCAAAATCGAACGTTTTCATCAGTTTCAGGCCACTTTTCTTCTTTTGCTCTATTTTTCTGTCCCGGATCATAAGTCGTGAATAGTTAAAAGCATGACAACCTGACTCGCGGGATATCAGAGGGCCCTACAACATGTCGATATCAAGTCTTGTGATGATGCTGCGTTGTTGAAGCGGATGGGTTGTTGTTAAGCCCATTGGGCCTTTTGAATGGGCCATCTCTCTAGGCTGGGACTGTGAACAGTTAACACATATAGGAATTGTGCCCTCAACATGACGGGTGCGATCATACCAGCACTAATGCACCGGATCTCATCAGAATTCCGAAGTTAAGCGTGCTTGGCGAGAGTAGTACTAGGATGCGTGACCCCCTGGGAAGTCCTCGTGATGCACCCACTTTTCAATTTTTTTTGCCCTGGTTAGGGTTGCCAAGATACTTTATCCACCAAATGTCTATTACTGAATCCCACAGAACATCAGGCAAGACAACTTCGCTTCACGTAGAGGTTGGGCCCGCATACCGAGGACGTAGGGTTTGTGACCAGGTCACTGTCGCTCCGGTGCCCATAACTTTTGATCTGTAAGGAGTTACGAGGCGCACAGCATACCGTTGCAACGCTCTTTGAGAGCTCTACGATAGGGGCAGCCAGCTTGCTGGGTTTGCCTATTTTTGGAGCCCAAAATCGAACGTTTTCATCAGTTTCAGGCTACTTTTCTTCTTTTGCTCAGTTTTTCCGTCCCGGATCGTATGTCGTGAACTTTTAAAAGGACGATAACCTGACTCGCGGGACATCAGAGGGCCCTACATCGTGTCAATATCACATCTTGCCAGGATGCTGCATTGTTGAACTGGATGGGTTGTCATTAAGCCCATTGGTCCTTTTGAATGGGCCATATCTCTAAGTTGGGACTGTGAACAGTTAACACATAAAGGAATTGTGCCCTCAACAAGACGGGTGCGATCATACCATCACTAATGCACCGGATCCTATCAGAACTTTGAAGTTAAGCGTGCATGGACGAAAGTAGTATTAGGATGGGTGACCCCCTGGGAAGATCTCGTGTTGCATCCCCTTTTCAATTTTTTTTTGCCCTGGTTAGGGTTGTCAAGGTACTTTATCCACCAAATCTCTATTACTGAATCCCACGGAACATTGGGCAAGACAACTTCGCTTCACATAGAGGCTGGGCTCGCAAACCGAGGGCGTAGGGTTTGTGACCAGATCTCCGTCGCTCCGGTGCTCATAACTTTTGATCCGTAAGGAGTTACGCGGCGCACAGCCTACCGTTGCAAAGCACTCTGAGAGCTTTACGACGGGGGCATCCAGCTTGCTCGTTGTGCCCTTTTTGGAGCCCAAAATAGAACGTTTTCATCAGTTTCAGGACACTTTTCTTCTTTTGCTCTGTTTTTCCGTCCCGTATCATACATCGTGAACTGTTAAAAGGACGACAACCTGACTCGCGGGACATCAGAGGGCCCTACAACGTGTCGATATAATGTCTTGCGAGGATGCTACATTGTTGAAGCGGATAGGTTGTCGTTAAGCTCATTGGGCCTTTTGAATGGGCCATCTCTCTAGGCTGGGACTGTGAACAGTTAACACATAAAGGAATTGTGCCCTCAACATGACGGGTGCGATCATACCAGCACTAATGCACCGGATCATATCAGAACTCTGAAGTTATGCGTGTTTCGGCGAGAGTAGTACTAGGATGGGTGACCCCTTGGGAAGTCCTCGTGTTGCACCCCCTTTTCAATTTGTTTTGCCCTTGTTACGGTTGTCAAGGTACTTTATCCACCAAATCTCTATTACTGAATCCCACGGAACATTGGGCAAGACAACTTCGCTTCACGTAGACGCTGGGGCCGCAAACCCAGGGCGTAGGGTTTTTGACCAGGTCTCCGTCGCTCCGGTGCCCATAACTTTTGATCCGTAAGGAGTTACGCGGCGCACAGCATACCGTTGTAAATCTCTCTGAGAACTCTACGACGGGGGCAGCCAGCTTGCTCGCTGTGCCCATTTTTGGAGCCCAAAATTGAACGTTTTCATCAATTTCAGGCCACTTTTCTACTTTTACTATGTTTTTCCGTCCCGGATCGTAAGTCGTGAACTGTTAAAAGGACGACAACCTGACTCGCGGGACATTAGAGGGCCCTACAGCGAGTCGGTATCACATCTTGCGAGGATGCTGCGTTGTTGAAGCGGATGGGTTGTTATTAAGCCCATTGGGCCTTTTGAATGGGCCAGCTCTTTAGGCTGGGACTGTGAACCGTTAACACATATAGGAATTGTGCCCTCAACATGACGGGTGTGATCATACCAGCACTAATGCACCGAATCCCATCAGAACTCCAAAGTTAAGCGTGCTTGGGCGAGAGTAGTACAAGGATGGGTCACCCCCTGGGAAGTCCTCCTGTTGTACCCCCTTTTCAATTTTTTTTGCCCTAGTTAGGGTTGCCAAGATACTTTATCCACCAAATCTCTATTACTGAATCCCACGGAACATTGGGCAAGACAACTTCGCTTCACGTAGTGGCTGGGCCGGCAAACCGAGGGCGTAGGGTTTGTGACCAGGTCTCTATCAATCCGGTGCCCATAACTTTTGATCCGTAAGGAGCTACATGGCGCACAGGATACCGTTGCAAAGCTCTCTGAGAGCTCTACTACGGGGGCAGCCAGCTTGCTCGCTATGCCCCTTTTTGGAGCCCAAAATTGAATGTTTTCATCAACTTTCGGCCACTTTTCACTTTTTGCTCTATTTTTCCGTCCCGGATCGTACGTCGTGAACGGTTAAAAGGATAACCTGACTCGCGGGACATCAGAGGGCCCTAGAACGTGTCGATATCACGTCTTACAAGTATGCTGCGTTGTTGAAGCGGATGGGTTGTCGTTAAGCCCATTGGGCCTTTTGAATGGGCCATCTCTCTAGGCTGGGACTGTGAACAGTTAACACATAAAGGAATTGTGCCCTCAATATGACGGGTGCGATCATACCAGCACTAATGCATCGGATCCCATCAGAACTCCGAAGTTAAGCATGCTTGGGCGAGAGTAGTACTAGGATGGGTGACCCCCTGGGAAGTCCTCGTGTTGCACCCCCTCTTCAAGTTTTTTTGCCCTGGTTAGGATTGCCAAGATACTTTAGCCACCAAATCTCTATTACTGAATCCCACGGAACATTGGGCAAGACAACTTCGCTTCACGTAAAGGCTGGGCTCGCAAACCGAAGGCGTAGGGTTTGTGACCAGGCCTCCGTCGCTCCAATGCCCATAACTTTTGATCCGTAAGGAGTTACGCGTCGCACAGCATACCGTTGAAAAGCTCTCTAAGAGCTCTACGATGAGGGCAGCCAGCTTACTTGCTGTGCCCCTTTTTGGAGCCTAAAATCGAACGTTTTCATCAGTTTCAGGCCACTTTTCTTCTTTTACTCTCTTTTTCTGTCCCGGATCATAAGTCGTGAATAGTTAAAAGCATGACAACCTGACTCGCGGGATATCAGAGGGCCCTACAACGTGTTGATATCAAGTCTTGTGATGATGCTGCGTTGTTGAAGCGGATGGGTTGTCGTTAAGCCCATTGGGCCTTTTGAATGGGCCATCTCTCTAGGCTGGGACTGTGAACAATTAACACATATAGGAATTGTGCCCTCAACATGACGGGTGCGATCATACCAGCAGTAATGCACATGATCTCATCAAAACTCCGAAGTTAAGCGTGCTTGGGCAAGAGTAGTACTAGGATGGGTGACCCCTTGGGAAATACTCGTGTTGCACCCCATTTTCAATTTATTTTGCCCTGGTTAGGGTTGCCAAGATACTTTATCCACCAAATCTCTATTACTGAATCTCACGGAACATTCGGCAAGACAACTTTGCTTCACCTAGAGGTTGGGCCCGTAAACCGAGGGTGTACGGTCTGTGACCAGGTCTCCGTCGCTCCGGTACCCATAACTTTTGATCCGTAAGGAGTTATGCGGCGCACAGCATACCGTTGCAAAACTCTCTGAGCGCTCTATGACAGGGGCAGCCAGCTTGCTCGTTGTGCCCTTTTTGGAGCCCAAAATCGAACGTTTTCATCATTTTCAAGCCACTTTTCTTCTTTTGCTCTGTTTTTCTATCCCGGATCGTACGTCGTGAACTGTTAAAAGAATAACAACCTGACTCGCGGGACATCAGAGGGCCCTACAACGTGTAGATATCACATCTTGCGAGGATGCTGCGTTGTTGAAGCGGATGGGTTGTAGTTAAGCCCATTGGGCTTTTTGAATGGGCCATCTCTCTTGGCTGAGACTGTGAATAGTTAACACATAAAGGAATTGTGGCCTCAACATGACGGGCGCGATCATACCAGCACTAATGCACCGGATCCCATCAGAACTCCGAAGTTAATCGTGCTTGGGCGAGAGTAGTACTAGGATGGGTGACCCCTTGGGAAGTCCTCGTGTTGCACCCCTTTTTAAATTTTTTTTGCCCTAGTTAGGGTTGCCAAGATACTTTATCCACCAAATCTCTATTACTGAATCCCACGGAACATTGGACAGGACAACTTTGCTTCACGTAGATACTGGGCCTGCAAACTGAGGGCGTAGGGTTTGTGACCAGGTCTCCGTCGCTCCGGTGCCCATAACTTTTTATCCGTAAGGAGTTACGCGGTGCACAGCATACCGTTGCAAAGCTCTCTGAGAGCTCTACAGCGGGGGCAGCCAGCTTACACGCTGTGCCCATTTTTGGTGCCCAAAATCGAATGTTTTCATCAGTTTTAGGCCACTTTTCTTCTTTAGCTATGTTTTTTCATCCCGGATCGTACGTCGTGAACTGTTAAAAGGACGACAACCTGACTCGTGAGACATCAGAGGGCCTTACAACGTGTCGATATCACATCTTGCAAGAATGCTGCGTTGTTGAAGTGGATGGGTTGTCATTAAGCCCATTGGGCCTTTTGAATGGGCCATCTCTCTTGGCTGGGATAGTGAACAGTTAACACATAAAGGAATTGTGCCCTCAACATGACGGGTGCAATCATACAAGCACTAATGCAACGGATCCCATCATAACTCTGAAGTTAAGCATGCTTGGGCGAGAGTAGTACTAGGATTGGTGACCCCCTAGGAAGTCCTCGCGTTGCTGCCCCTTTTCAATTTTTTTTCCCTGGTTAGGGTTGCCAAGATACTTTATCCACCAAATCTCTATTACTGAATCCCATGGAACATTGGGCAAGACAACTTCGCTTCACGTAGATGCTGGGCCCGGAAACCATGGGCGTAGGGTTTTTGACCAGGTCTCCGTCGCTCCGGTGCCCATAACTTTTGATCCGTAAGGAGTTATACAGTGCACAGCATACCGTTGAAAAGCTCTCTAAGAGCTCTACTACGGGGGCAGCTAGCTTGCTCACTATGCCCATTTTGTAGCCCAAAATCGAACATTTTCATCAGTTTCAGGCCACTTTTTTTTTTGCTCTATTTTTCCGACCCGGATAATACGTCGTGAAATTTTAAGAGGATGACAACCTGACTTGCAGAACATCAGAGGGCCCTACAACGTGTAGATATAACGTCTTGCGAGGATGCTGCGTTGTTGAAGCGGATGGGTCGTCGTTAAGCCCATTGGGCCTTCCGAATGGTCCATCTCTCTAGGCTGGGACTGTGAACCGTTAACACATATAGGAATTGTGCCCTCAAAGTGACGGGTGCGATCATACCAGCATTAATGCCCCAGATCCCATCAGAACTCCGAAGTTAAGCGTGCTTGGGCGAGAGTAGTACTTGGATGGGTGACCCCTTGGGAAGTCCTCGTGTTGCACCCCCTTTTCAATTTTTTTTGCCCTGGTGAGGGTTGCCAAGATACTTTATCCACCCAATCTCTATTACTGAATCTCACGGAACCTTGGGCAAGACAAATTCGCTTCACGTAGAGGCTGGGCCCGCAAACTGAGGGTGTAGGGTTTGTGACCAGGTCTCCGTCGATCCGGTGCCCATAACGTTTGATCTGTAAGGAGTTATGCGGCGCACAGTATACCGTTACAAAGCTCTCTGAGAGCTCTACGACGGGGGCAGCCAGCTTGCTTGCTTTGCCCTTTTTGGAGCCCAAAATCGAATGTTTTCATCAGTTTCAGGCCGATTTTCTTCTTTTGCTCTGTTTTTTCATCCCGGATCGTACGTCGTGAACTGTTAAAAGGACGACAACCTGACTCGCAGGACATCAGAGGGCCCCACAATGTGTCGATATCACGTCTTACGTGGATGCTACGTTGTTGAAGCGAATGGGTTGTCGTTAAGCCCATTGGGCCTTTTGAATGGGCCATCTCTCTAGGCTGGGACTGTGAACAGTTAACACATAAAGGAATTGTGCCCTCAACATGACGGGTGCGATCATACCAGTACTAATGCACCGGATCCCATCAGAACTCCGAAGTTAAGCGTGCTTGGGCGAGAGTAGTACTAGGATGGGTGACCCCTTGGGAAGTCCGCATGTTGCACCCCCTTTTCAATTTTTTTTGCCCTGGTTAGGGTTGCCAAGATACTTTATCCACCAAATCTCTGTTACTGAATCCCACGGAACATTGGGCAAGACAACTTCGCATCACGTAGATGCTGGGCCTGCAAACCGAGGGCGTAGGGTTTGTGACCAGGTCTCTGTCGCTCCGGTGCCCATAACTTTTGATCCGTAAGGAGTTACGCGGTGCACACCATACCGTTGTAAAGCTCTCTCAGAGCTCTACGGCGGGGGCAGCTAGCTTGCTCGCTGTGCCAATTTTTGGAGCCCAAAATCGAACGTCTTTATCAGTTTTATGCCATTTTCCTTCTTTTGCCCTATTTTTCTGTCACGGATCGTACGTCGTGAACTGTTAAAAGGATGACAACCTGGCTCGTGGGACATCAGAGGGCCCTACAACATGTGGATATCACGTCTTGCAAGCATGCTGCGTTGTTGAAGCGGATGGGTTGTCGTTAAGCCCATTGGGCCTTTTGAATGGGCCATCTCTCTAGGCTGGGATTTTAAACTGTTAACACATAAAGGAATTGTGCCCTCAATATGACAGGTGCGATCGTACCAACACTAATGCAACGGATCCCATCATAACCCCGAAGTTAAGCGTGCTTGGGCGAGAATTGTACTAGGATGGGTGACTCCCCTAGAAGTCCTCGTGTTGCACCCCCTTTTGAATTTTTTTTCCCCTGGTTAGGGTTGCCAAGATACTTTATCGACCAAATCTCTATTACTCAATCCCTCAGAAAATTGGGCAAGACAACTTCGCTTCACGTAGAGGCTGGGCCCGCAAACCGAGGACGTAGGGTTTGTGACCAAGTCTCCGTCGCTCTGGTGCCCATAACTTTTCATCCGAAATTGTTACGCTGCGCACAGCACACCGTTGCAAAGCTCTCTGAGAGCTCTACGACGAGGGCACCCAGCTTGATCGCTGTGCCCATTTTCAGAGCCCAAATCGAACGTTTTCATCAGTTTCAGGCCACTTTTCAACTTTTGCTCGGTTTTTCCGTCGCGGATTGTACGTCGTGAATTGTTAAAAGGACGACAACCTGTCTCGTGGGATATCAGAGGGCCCTACAACGTGTGGATATCACGTCCTGCAAACATGCTGTGTTGTTGAAGTTGATGGGCTGTCGTTAAGCCCATTGGACCTTTTGAATCGGCCATCTCTCTAGGCTGAGATTGTGAACAGTTAACACATAAAGGAATTGTGCCCTCAACATGACGGGCGCGATCATACCAGCACTAATGCAACAGATCCCATCATAACCCCGAAGTTAAGCGTGCTTGGGCGAGAGTAGTACTTGGATGGGTGACCCCCTGGGAAGTCCTCGTGTTGCACCCCATTTCATTTTTTTTTACCCTGGTTAGGGTTGCCAAGATACTTTATCCACCAAATCTCTATTACTGAATCCTACCGAACAATGGGCAAGACAACTTCGCTTCACGTAGAGGCTGGGCCTGCAAACCGAGGGCGTAGGGTTTGTGACCAGGTCTCAGTCGCTCCGGTGCCCATAACCTTTGATCAGTAAGGAGTTACGCGGCGCACATCATACCGTTGCAAAGATCTCTGAGAGCTCTACGATGGGGGCAGCCAGCTTGCTCGTTTGGCCAGTTTTTGGAGCCCAAAATCAAACGTTTTCATCAGTTTCAGGCCACATTTCTTCTTTTGCTCAGTTTTTCCATCCCGGATCATACGTCATAAACTGTTAAAATGACGACGACCTGACTCGCGGGACATCAGAGGGCCCTTCAACGAGGCGATATCACATCTTGCGAGGATGCTGCGTTGTTGAAGTGGATAGGTTGTCGTTAAGACCATTAGGCCTTTTGAATGGGCCATCTCTTTAGGCTGGGACTATGAACCGTTAACACATATAGGATTTGTGCCCTCAACATGACGGGTACAATAAGACCAGCACTAATGCATCGGATCCCATCAGAACTCCCAAGTTAAGCGTGCTTGGGCGAGAGTAGTACTAGGATGGGTGACTCCCCGGGAAGTCCTCGTGTTGCACCCCCTTTTCAATTTTTTTTGCCCTGGTTAGGGTTGCCAAGATACTTCATCCCCCAAATCTCTATTACTGAATCCCACGGAACATTGGGCAAGACAACTTCGTTTCACGTAGATGCTGGGCCACCAAACCGAGGGCGTTGGGTTTGTGACAAGGTCTCCGTCGATCCGGTGCCCATAACTTTTTGTCTGTAATTGTTACACAGTGCACAACATACCGTTGCAAAGCTCTCTGAGAGCTCTACGACGGGGGCAGCCAGCTTGCTCGTTGTGCCCATTTTTTGTGCCCAAAATCGAACGTTTTCATCAGTTTCAAGCCACTTTTCTTCTTTTGCTCTGTTTTTCTGTCCTGGATCATATGTCGTGAGCTGTTAAAAGGGCGACAACCTGAATCGCGGGACATCAGAGGGCCCTACAACGTGTCGATATCATGTCTTACAAGGATGCTGCGTTGTTGAAGCGGATGGGTTGTCGTTAAGCCCATTGGGCCTCTTGAATGGGCCATCTCTCTAGGCTGGGACTGTGAACCGTTAACACATATAGGAATTGTGCCCTCAACATGACGGGTGCGATCATACCAGCACTAATGCACCGGATCCCATCAGAACTCCGAAGTTAAGCGTGCTTGGGTTAGAGTAGTACTAGGATGGGTGACCCCCTTGAAAGTCCTCGTGTTGCACCCCCTTCTCTATTTTTTTTGCCCTGGTTAGGGTTGCCAAGATACTTTATCCACCAAATCTCTATTACTGAATCCCACGGAACATTGGGCAAGACAACTTCGCTTCACGTATAGGCTGGGCCCGTAAACCGAGGGCGTAGCGTTTGTGACCAGGTCTCCGTCGCTCCGATGCCCATAACTTTTGATCCGTAAGGAGTTATGCGGTGCACAACATACCGTTGCCAATCTCTCTGAGAGCTCTACGACGAGGGCCGCCAGCTTGCTCGCTGTGCCCATTTTTGGAGCCCAAAATCGAATGTTTTCATCAGTTTCAGGCCACTTTTCTTCTTTTGCTCTATTTTTTCGTTCCGGATCGTACGTCGTGAACTATTAAAAGGACGACAACCTGACTCGCAGGACATTAGATGGCCCTACAACGTGTCGGTATCACGTCCTACGAGGATGGTGCGTTGTTGAAGCGGATGGGTTGTCGTTAAGCCTATTGGGCCTTTTGAATGGACCATCTCTCTAGGTTGGGACTGTGAACAGTTAACACATAAAGGAATCGTGCCCTCAACTTGACAGGTGCGATCATACCAGCACTATTGCTCTGGATCACATCAGAACTTCGAAGTTAAGCGTGCTTGGGCGAGAGTAGTACTAGGATGCGTGACCCCTTGGGAAGTCCTCGTGTTACACCCCATTTTCAATTTTTTTTGCCCTGGTTAGGGCTGCCAAGATAATTTATCCACCAAATCTCTATTACTGAATCCCACTGAACATTGGGCAAGACAACTTCGCTTCACGTAGATGCTGGGCCCGCAAACCGAGGGCGTAGGGTTTGTGACCAGGTCTCCGTCGCTCCGGTGCCCATAACTTTTGATCCGTATGGAATTACGCGACGCACAACATACCGTTGCAATGCTCTCTAAGAGCTCTACGAAGGGGACAGCCTGCATGCTTGCAGTGCCCATTTTTGGAGACCAAAATAGAATGTTTTCATCAGTTTTAGGCAACTTTTCTTCTTTAGCTCAGTTTTTTCATCCCGGATCATACGTCGTGAACAGTTAAAAGGACGACAACCTGACTCGCGGGACATCAGAGGACCCTACAATGTGTCGATATCAGGTCTTGCGAGGATGCTGCGTTGTTGAAGCGGATGGGTTGTCGTTAAGCCCATTGGGCCTTTTGAATGGGCCATCTCTCTAGGTTGGGATTGTGAACCGTTAACACATATAGGAATTGTGCCCTCAACATGACGGGTGCGATCAATCCTGCACTAATGCACCGGATCTCATCAGAACTCCGAAGTTAAGCGTGCTTGGGCAAGAGTAGTACTAGGATGGGTGACCCCTTGGGAAGTCCTCGTGTTGCACCCCATTTTCAATTTTTTTTGCCCTGGTTAGGGTTGCCAAGATACTTTATCCACCAAATCTCTGTTACTGAATCTCACGGAACATATGGCAAGACAACTTCGATTCACGTAGAGGCTGGGCCAGTAAACCGAGGGCGTAGGGTTTGTGATCAGGTCTCCGTCGCTCCGGTGCCCATAACTTTTGATCCGTAAGGAGATATGCGGCGCACAGCATACCGTTGGGAAGCACTCTGAGAGCTCTATGACGGGGGCAGCCAGCTTGCTCGATGTGCCCTTTTTGGAGCCCAAAATCGAATGTTTTCATCTGTTTCAAGCCACTTTTCTTCTTTTGCTCTGTTTTTCTGTCTCGGATCGTACGTTGTGAACTGTTAAAAGGATGACAACCTGACTCGCAGGACATCAGAGGGCCCTACAACGTGTTGATATCACGTCTTGCGAGGATGTTGCGATGTTGAAGCGGATGGGTTGTCGTTAAGCCCATTGGACCTTTTGAATGGGCCATCTCTCAAGGCTGGGACTGTCAACAGTTAAGACATAAAGGAATTGTGGCCTCAACATGAGGGGCACGATCATACCAGCACTAATGCACTGGATCCCATCAGAACTCCGAAGTTAAGCGTGCCTGGGAGAGAGTAGTACTAGGATGGGTGACCCCCTGGGAAGTCCTCGTGTTGCACCACCTTTTCAATTTTTTTGGCCCTAGTTAGGGTTGCCAAGATACTTTATCCACCAAATCTCTATTACCGAATCCCACGAAACATTGGGCTAGGCAACTTCGCTTCACGTAGATGTTGGGCCTGCAAACCGAGGGCGTAGGGTTTGTGACCAGGTCTCCGTCGTTCCGGTGCCCATAACTTTTGATCTGTAAGGAGTTACGAGGTGCACAGCATACCGTTGCAAAGCTCTCTGAGATCTCTACGGCGGGGACAACCAGCTTACTTGCTGTGCCCATTTTTTGAGCCCAAAATCGAACGTTTTCATCATATTCAGGCCACTTTTCTACCTTTGCTCTGTTTTTTCATCCCGGATCGTACGTCGTGAACTGTTAAAAGGACGACAACCTGACTCGTGGGACATCAGAGGGCCCTACAACGTGTCGATATCACATCTTGCAAGCATGCTACGTTGTTGAAGTGGATGGGTTGTCATTAAGCACATTTGGCCTGTTGAACAGTTAACACATAAAGGAATTATGCCCTCAACGTGACGGGTTCGATCATTCCAGCACTAATGCAACGGATCCTATCATAACTCTGAAGTTAAGCGTGCTTGGGCGAGAGTAGTACTAGGATTGGTGACCGCCTAGGAAGTCCTCGTGTTGTACCCCCTTTTCAATTTTTTTTGCCCTGGTAAGGGTTGCCAAGATACTTTATCCACCAAATCTCTATTACTGAATCCCACGGAACATTTGCCCTGGTAAGGGTTGCCAACAACTTCGCTTCACGTAGAGGTTGGGCCCGCAAACCGAGGGCGTAGGGTTTATGACCAGGTCTCCGTCACTCCGGTGCCCATAACTTTTGATCCGTAAGGAGTTATGTGGCGCACAGCAAACCGTTGAAAAGCTCTCGAAGAGCTCTACTACGGGGGAAGCAAGCTTGCTCGCTGTTCCCTTTTTGGAGCCCAAAATCGAACATTTTCATCAGTTTCAGGCCATTTTTCTTCTTTTTCCCTATTTTTCCGTCCCGGATAATACGTCGTGAGCTGTTAAAAGGATGACAACTAGACTCGCGGGACATCAGAGGGCCCCACAAAGGGTTAAAAAAAATTGAAAATGGATGCTACGTTGTTGAAGCGGATTGGTTGTCATTAAGCCCATTGGGCCTTTTGAATGGGCCATCTCTCTAGGCTGGGACTGTGAACCGTTAACACATATAGGAATTGTGCCCTCAACATGACGTGTACGATCAGACCAGTACTAATGGACCGGATCCCATCATAACTCCCAAGTTAAGCGTGCTTGGGCGAGAGTAGTACTAGGATGGGTGACTCCCCGGGAAGTCCTCGTGTTGCACCCCATTTTCAATTTTTTTTGCCCTGGTTAGGGTTGCCAAGATACTTTATCCACCAAATCTCTATTACTGAATCCCATGGAACATTGGGCAGGACAACTTCGCTTCACGTAGATATTGGGCCTGCAAACCGAGGGCGTAGGGTTTGTGACCAGGTCTCCGTCGATCCGGTGCCCATAACTTTTCATCCGCAATTGTTACGCGGCGCACAGCATACCGTTGCAAAGCTCTATGAGAGCTCTGTGACGGGGGCAGCCAGCATGCTCGTTGTGCCCATTTTTGGTGCCCAAAATCGAACGTTTTCATTAGTTTCGGGCCACTTTTCTTCTTTTCCTCTGTTTTTCGGTCTTGGATCATACGTCGTGAACTGTTAAAAGGATGACAACCTGACTCGCGGGACATCAGAGGGCCCTACAATGAGTCGATATCACATCTTGCGAGCATGCTGCGTTGTTGAAGTGGATGGGTTGTCGTTAAGACCATTGGGCCTTTTGAATGGGCCATCTCTCTAGGCTGGGACTATGAACCGTTAACACATATAGGAATTGTGCCCTCAACATGACGGGTACGATCAGACCAGCACTAATGCACCGGATCCCATCAGAACTCCCAAGTTAAGAGTGTTTGGGTGAGAGTAGTACTAGGATGGGTGACCCCCTGGGATGTCCTCATGTTGCACCCCCTTTTCAATTTTTTTTGCCCTGGTTAGGTTTGTCAAGATACTTTATCCACCAAATCTCTATTACTGAATCCCACAGAACATTGGGCAAGACAACTTTGCTTCACGTAGAGGCTAGTCCCACAAACCGAGGGCGTAGGGTTTGTGACCAGGTCTCCGTCGCTCCGATGCCCATAACTTTTGATCCGTAAGGAGTTATGCGGCGCACAGCATAGCGTTGCAAATCTCTCTAAGAGCTCTACGACGAGGGCAGCCAGCTTGCTCGCTGTGCCCATTTTTGGAGCCCAAAATCGAACGTTTTCATCAGTTTCAGGCCACTTTTCTTCTTTTGCTCTCTTTTTCCATTACGGATCGTACGTCGTGACCTGTTAAAAGGGCGACAACCTGACTCACAGGAGATCAGAGGGCCCTACAACGTGTTGATATCACGTCTTGCGAGGATACTACGTTGTTGAAGCAGATGGGTTGTCATTTTGCCCATTGGGCCTTTTGAATGGACCATCTCTCTAGGCTGGGACTGTGAATAGTTAACACATAAAGGATTCGTGCCCTCAAAACTTCGAAGTTAAGCGTGCTTGGGCGAGAGTAGTACTAGGATGGGTGACCCCCTGGGAAGTCGTCGTGTTGCAAGCCCTTTTCAATTTTTTTGGCCCTGGTTAGGGTTGCCAAGATACTTTATCCACCAAATCTCTATTACTGAATCACACGGACCATTGGGCAAGGCAACTTCGCTTCACGTAGTGGCTGGGCCCGTTTACCGAGGGCGTAGGGTTTGTGACCAGGTCTCCGTCGCTCCATTGCCCGTAACTTTTGATCCGTAAAGAGTTACGCGGTGCACAGCATACCGTTGCAAAGCTCTCTGAGAGCTCTACGACGAGGGCAGCCACT
Organism: Ehretia macrophylla; assembly: GCA_037974665.1. Taxonomy (NCBI): domain Eukaryota; kingdom Viridiplantae; phylum Streptophyta; class Magnoliopsida; order Boraginales; family Ehretiaceae; genus Ehretia; species Ehretia macrophylla. The sequence goes on along the minus strand of CM075765.1, from coordinate 82,037,922 downwards.
TGCTCCCAGTGCCCTTTTTTGGTGCCCAAAATCGAACATTTTCACCAGTTTCAGGACACTTTTCTTCTTTTGCTCTATTTTTCCATCCCGGATCGTACGTCGTGAACTGTTAAAAGGATGACAACCTGACTAGCGGGACATCAGAGGGCCCTACAACGTGTCGATATCACGTCTTGCAAGCATGCTGCGTTGTTGAAGTGGATGGGTTGTCATTAAGCCCACTTGGCCTGTTGAATAGGCCATCTCTCTAGGCTGGGACTGTGAACAGTTAACACATAAAGAATTGTGGCCTCGACATGACGGGTGTGATCATACCAGCACTAATGCACCGGATCCCATCATAACTCCGAAGTTAAGCGTGCTTGGGAGAGAGTAGTACTAGGATGGGTGGCCCCTCGGGAAGTCCTAGTGTTGTACCCCATTTTCAATTTTATTTGCCCTGGTTAGGGTTGCCAAGATACTTTATCCACCAAATCTCTATTACTGAATCCCACTGAACATTGGGTAAGACAACTTCGCTTCACGTAGATGCTGGGCCCGCAAACCGAGGGCGTAGGGTTTGTGACCAGGTCTCCGTCGCTCCGGAGCCCATAACTTTTCATCCGTAATTGTTACACGCTGCACAACATACCGTTGCAAAGCTCTCTGAGATCTCTACGACAGGGTTAGCCAGCTTGCTCGCTGTGCCCATTTTTGGTGCCCAAAATCTAACGTTTTCATCAGTTTCAAGCCACTTTTCTTCTTTTGCTCTATTTTTCCGCCCTGGATCATACGTCGTGAACTATTAAAAGGACGACAACCTGACTCGCGGGACATCAGAGGGCCCTCCAACATGTCGATATCACATCTTGCACGGATGCTGCGTTGTTGAAGCGGTTGGGTTGTCGTTAAGCCCATTGGGCCTTTTGAATGGGCCATATCTCTAGGCTGGGACTGTGAACCGTTAACACATATAGGAATTGTGCCCTCAACGTGATGGGTGCTATCATACCAGCACTAATGCACCGTATCCCATCAGAACTCCGAAGTTAAGCGTGCTTGGGTGAGAGTAGTACTAGGATGCGTGACCCCTTGGAAGTCCAGGTGTTGCACCCCCTCTTCAATTTTTTTTGCCCTGGTTACGGTTGCCAAGATAGTTTATCCTCCAAATCTCTATTACAAAATCCCACAGAACATTAGGCAAGAAAACTTCGCTTCACGTAGAGGCTGGGCCCGCAAACCGAGGGCGTAGGGTTTATGACCAGGTCTCCGTCGCTACGGTGCCCATAACTTTTGATCCGTAAGGAGTTACGCGGCGCACAACATACCGTTGCAAAGCTTTCTGAGAGCTCTACGACTGGGGCAGCTAGCTTGCTCCCTGTGCCCATTTTTGGATCCCACAATCGAACGTTTTCATCAGTTTCAGGGTACTTTTCTTCTTTTGCTCTGTTTTTCCGTCCCGATTCATACGTCATGAACTGTTAAAAGGATGACAACCAGACTTGCGGGACATCAGAGGGCCCTTCAATGAGTTGATATCACATCTTGCGAGGATACTACGTTGTTGAATCGGATGGGTCGTCGTTAAGCCCATTGGGCATTTTGAATGGGCCATCTCTCTTGGCTGGGACTGTGAACCGTTAACACATATAGGAATTGTGCCCTCAACATGACGGGTGCGATCATACCAGCACTAATACACCAGATCCCATCAGAACTCCGAAGTTAAGCGTGCTTGGGCGAGAGTAGTACTAGGATGGGTGACCCCCTGGGAAGTCCTCATGTTGCACCCCCTTTTCAATTTTTTTTTCCCTGGTTAGGGTTGCCAAGATACTTTATCCACCAAATCTCTATTACTGAATCTCACGGAACCTTGGGCAAGACAACTTCGCTTCACTTAGAGGCTGGGCCCGTAAACCGAGGGCGTAGGGTTTGTGACCAGGTTTCCGTCGCTCCGTTGCCCATAACTTTCGATCCGTAAGGAGTTATGCGTCGCACAGCATACCGCAGCAAAGCTCTCTGAGAGCTCTACGACAGAAGCAGCCAACTTGCTCGCTGTGCCCGTTTTTGGAGCCCACAATTGAACTTTTTCATCAGTTTCAGGCCACTTTTCTTCTTTTGCTCTGTTTTTCCGTCCCGAATCATACGTCATGAACTGTTAAAAGGACGACAACCTGACTCGCGGGACATCAGAGGGCCCTACAACGAGTCGATATCACATCTTGCGAGGATGCTGCGTTGTTGAAGCAGATGGATCGTCGTTAAGCCCATTGGGCATTTTGAATGGGCCATCTCTCTAGGCTAGGAATGTGAACCGTTAACACATATAAGAATTGTGCCCTCAACATGACGTGTGTGATCATACCAGCACTAATGCACTGGATCCCATCAGAACTGTGAAGTTAAGCGTGCTTGGGCGAGAGTAGTACTAGGATGGGTGACCCCCTGGGAAGTCCTCTTGTTGCACCCCCTTTTCAATTTCTTTTGCCCTGGTTAGGGTTGCCAAGATACTTTGTCCACCAAATCTCTATTACTGAATCTCACGGAACCTTGGGCAAGACAACTTCGCTTCACTTAGAGGCTGGGCCCGTAAACCGAGGGCGTAGGGTTTGTGACCAGGTTTCCGTCGCTCTGTTGCCAATAACTTTCGATCCATAAGGAGTTATGCGGCGCACAGCATACCGCAGCAAAGCTCTCTGAGAGCTCTACGACAGAATCAGCCAACTTGCTCGCTGTGCCCTTTTTGGAGCCCAAAATTGAATGTTTTCATAAGTTTCAGGCCACTTTTCTTCTTTTGCTCTATTTTTTATGTCCCGGATCGTACGTCGAGAACTATTAAAAGGACGACAACCTGACTCGCGCGACATCAGAGGGCCCCATAATGTGTCGATATCACGTCTTGCGAGGATGCTACGTTGTTGAAGCGGATGGGTTGTCGTTAAGCCCATTGGGCCTTTTGAATGGGCCATCTCTCTAGGCTGGGACTGTAAACAATTAACACATAATGGAGTTGTGCCCTCAACATGACGGGTGCGATCATACCAGCACTAATGCACCGGATCCCATCAGAACTCCGAAGTTAAGCGTGCTTGGGCGGGAGTAGTACTAGGATGGGTGACCCCCTGGGAAGTCCTCTTGTTGCACCCCCTTTTCAATTTTTTTTGCCCTGGTTAGGGTTGCCAAGATACTTTATCCACCAAATCTATATTACTAAATCCCACGGAACATTGGGCAAGACAACTTCGCTTCACGTAGAGGCTGGGCCCACAAACCGAGGGCGTAGGGTTTGTGACCAGGTCTTCGTTGCTCCGGTGCCCATAACTTTTCATTCGAAATTGTTATGCGGCGCACAGCATACTGTTGCAAAGCTCTCTGAAAGCTCTACGACGAGGGCAGCCAGCTTGCTCGCTGTGCCCATTTTTGGAGCCCAAAATTGAACGTTTTCATCAGTTTCAGTCCACTTTTCAACTTTTGCTCTGTTTTTCTATCCTGGATCATACGTCGTGAACTGTTAAAAGGAGGACAACCTGGCTCGTGGGACATCATAGGGCCCTACAACGTGTGGATATCACGTCTTGCAAACTTGCTGCATTGTTGAAGCTGATGGGTTATCGTTAAGCCCATTGGGCCTTTTGAATGGACCATCTCTCTAGGCTGGGATTGTGAACAGTTAACACATAAGGGAATTGTGCCCTCAACATGACGGGTGTGATCATACCAGCACTAATGCAACGGATCCCATCATAACCCCGAAGATAAGCGTGCTTGGGCGAGAGTAGTACTTGGGTGGGTAACCCCCTGGGAAGTCCTCTTGTTGCACCCCTTTTCAATTTTTATTGCCCTGGTTAGGGTTGCCAAGATACTTTATCCACCAAATCTCTATTACTGAATCCCACTGAACACTGGGCAAGACAACTTCGATTCACGTAGAGGCAGGGCCTTCAAACCGAAGGCGTAGGGTTTGTAACCAGGTCTCCGTCGCTCCGGTGCCCATAACCTTTGATCGGTAAGGAGTTACGCGGCGCACAGCATACCGTTGCAAAGCTTTCTAAGAGCTCTACGACGGGGGCAGCCAACTTGATCACTGTTCCATTTTTGGTGCCCAAAATCGAACGTTTTCATCAGTTTTAGGCCACTTTTCTTCTTTTACTCTGTTTTTCCATCCTGGATCATACGTCGTCAACTGTTAAAAGGACGACAACCTGACTCGCGGGAGATCAGAGGGCCATACAACGAGTCGATATCACATCTTGCGAGGATGCTGCGTTGTTGAAGCGTATGGGTTGTCGTTAAGCCCATTGGGCCTTTTGAATGGGCCATCTCTCTAGGCTGGGATTGTGAACAGTTAACACATAAAGGAATTGTGCCCTCAATATGACGGGTGCAATCATACCAGCACTAATGCAACGGATCCCATCATAACCCCGAAGTTAAGCGTGCTTGGGCTAGAAAAGTACTAGGATGGGTGACCCCTTGGGAAGTCCTCATGTTGCACCCCCTTTTCAATTTTTTTTGCCCTAGTTAGGGATGCCAAGATACTTCATCCACCAAATCTCTATTACTAAATCCCATGGAACATTGGGCAAGACAACTTCGCTTCACGTAGAGGTTGGGCCCGCAAACCGAGGGCGTAGGGTTTGTGACCAGGTCTTAGTCGCTCTGGTGCCCATAAATTTTAATTCGAAATTGTTACGTGGCGCACAGCATACTGTTGCAAAGCTCTCTGAGAGCTCTACGATGGGGGCAGCTAGCTTGCTCGTTGTGCCCATTTTTGAAGCCCAAAATCGAACGTTTTCATCAGTTTCAGGCCACTTTTCAGATTTTGCTCGATTTTTTTGTCCTAAATCATACGTCGTGAACTGTTAAAAGGACGACAACCTGACTCGTGGGACATCAGAGGGCCCTACAACGTGTGGATATCACGTCTTGCAAACATGCTGCGTTGTTGAAGCTGATGGGTTGTCATTAAGCCCATTAGGCCTTTTGAATGGACCATCTCTCTAGGCTGGGATTGTGAACTGTTAACACATAAAGGAATTGTGCCCTCAACATGACGGGTGTGATCATACCAGCACTAATGCAACGGATCCCATCAAAACCTCGAAGTTAAGCGTACTTGGGCGAGAGTAGTACTTGGATGGGTGACCCCCTGGGAAGTCCTCCTGTTGCACCCCATTTTCAATTTTTATTGCCCTGGTTAGGGTTGCCAATATACTTTACCCACCAAATCTCTATTACTGAATCCCACCGAACATTGGGCAAGACAACTTCGCTTCACGTAGAGGCTGGGCTTGCAAACCGAGGGCGTAGGGTTTGTAACAAGGTCTCCGTCGCTCCAGTGCCCATGACCTTTAATCCGTAGGGAGTTACGCGGCGCACAGCATACCGTTGCAAAGATCTCTGAGAGCTCTACGAAGGGGGCAGCCAGCTTGCTCGCTGTGCCCCTTTTTGTAGCCCAAAATCGAACGTGTTCATCAGTTTCACGCCACTTTTATTCTTTTGCTCTGTTTTTCCATCCGGGATCATACGTCTTGAACTGATAAAAGGACGACAACCGGACTCGCGGGACATCAGAGGGCCCTACAACGAGTTGATATCACATCTTGCGAGGATGCTGCGTTGTTGAAGCAGATGGGTTGTCGTTAAGCCCAGTGGGCCTTTTGAATGGTCCATCACTCTAGGCTGGGACTGTGAACCGTTAACACATATCGGAATTGTGCCCTCAACATGACGGGTGCGATCATACCAGCACTAATGCAACGGATCCCATCAGAACTCCCAAGTTAAGCGTGCTTGGGCGAGAGTAGTACTAGGATGGGTGACCCCCCGGGAAGTCCTCGTGTTGCACCCCTTTTCAATTTTTTTTGCCCTGGTTAGGGTTGCCAAGATGCTTTATCCACCAAATCTCTATTACTGAATCCCACGGAACATTGGGCAAGAAAACTTCGCTTCACGTAGAGGCTGGGCCCGCAAACCGAGGGCGTAGGGTTTGTGACAAGGTCTCCGTCGCTCCGGTGCCCATAACCTTTGATCCGTAAGGAGTTACGCGGCGCACAGCATACCGTTGCAAAGCTCTCTGAGAGCTCTATGACGGGGGCAGCTAGCTTGCTCGCTGTGCCTATTTTTGGTGCCCAAAATCGAACGTTTTCATCAGTTTCAGGCCACTTTCCTTCTTTTGCTCTGTTTTTCGGTCCTGGATCATACGTCGTGAACTGTTAAAAGGACGACAACCTGACTCGCGGCACATCAGAGGGCCCTCAAACGTGTCGATATCACATCTTGCGAGGATGCTGCGTTGTTGAAGCGGATGGGTCGTCATTAAGCCCATTGGTCCTTTTGAATGGGCCATATCTCTAGGCTGGAACTGTGAACCGTTAACAAATATAGGAATTGTGCCCTCAACATGATGGGTGCGATCATGCCAGCACTAATGCACCGGATCCCATCAGAACTCCGAAGTTAAGCGTGCTTGGGCGAGAGTAGTACTAGGATGGGTGGCCCCCGGGGAAGTCCTCGTGTAGTACCCTTTTTCAATTTTTTTTGCCCTGGTTAGGGTTGCCAAGATACTTTATCCACCAAATCTCTATTACTGAATCCCACGGAACATTGAGCAAGACAACTTCGCTTCACGTAGAGGCTGGGCCCGTAAACCGAGGTCGTAGGGCTTGTGACCAGGTCTCCGTCGCTCCGGTGCCCATAACTTTTGATCCGTAAGGAGTTACGCGGCGCACAGCATACCATTGTAAAGCTCTCTGAGACCTTTGTGACGGGGTCAGCCAGCATGCTCGCTATGCCCATTTTTGGAGATCAAAATCGATCATTTTCATCAGTTTCAAGCCACTTTTCTTCTTTTGCTCTGTTTTTTCGTCCCGGATCGTACGTCGTGAACTGTAAAAAGGACGACAACTTGACTCGTGGGACATCAGAGGGCCCTACAATGTGTCGATATCACGTCTTGAAAGCGTGCTGCGTTGTTTAAGCGGATGGGTTGTCGTTAGGCCCATTGGGCCATTTGAATGGGCCATCTCTCTAGGCCGCGACTGTGAACAGTTGACACATAAAGGACGACAACCTGACTCGCGGGACTTCAGAGGGCCCTACAACATGTCGATATAACGTCTTGCAAGGATGTTACGTTGTTGAATCGGATGGGTTGTCGTTAAGCCCATTGGGCCTTTTGAATGTGCCATCTCTCTAGGCTGGGATTGTGAACTGTTAACACATATAGGAATTGTGCCCTCAACATGACGGGTGCGATCATACCAGCACTAATGCACCGGATCCCATCAGAACTCCGAAGTTAAGCGTGCTTGGGCGAGAGTAGTACTAGGACGGGTGACCCCCTGGAAAGTCCTCGTGTTGCACCCCCATTTCAATTTTTTTTGCCCTGGTTAGGGTTGCCAAGATACTTTATCCACCAAATCTCTATTACTGAATCCCACGGAACATTGAGCAAGATAACTTCGCTTCACGTAGAGGCTAGGCCCGCAAACCGAGGGCGTAGGGTTTGTGACCAGGTCTCTGTCGCTCCGGTGCCCATAACTTTTGATCCGTAAGGAGTTATGCGGCGCTCAACATACTGTTGTAAAGCTCTCTGGGACCTCTATGATGGGGGCAGCCAGCATGCTCGCTGTGCCCATTTTTGGAGATCAAAATCGATCATTTTCATCAGTTTCAGGCCACTTTTCTTCTTTTGCTCGGTTTTTCAGTCGCGTATCGTACGTCGTGAACTGTTAAAAGGACGACAACCTGACTCGTGGGACATTAGAGGGCCCTAAAATGTGTCGATATCACGTCTTGAAAGCGTGTTGCGTGGTTTAAGCTGATGGGTTGTCGTTAGGCCCATTGGGCCATTTGAATGGGCCATCTCTCTAGGCTGCGACTGTGAACAGTTAACACATAAAGGAATTGTGCCTTAAACATGACTGGTGCGATCATACCAGCACTAATGCACCGGATCCCATCAGAACTCCGAAGTTAAGCGTGCTTGGGCGAGAGTAGTACTAGGATGGGTGACCCCCTGGGAAGTCCTCGTGTTGCACCCCCTTTTCAATTTTTTTTGCCCTGGTTAGGGTTGCCAAGATACTTTATCCACCAAATCTCTATTACTGAGTCCCACGAAGCATTGGGCAAGACAACTTCGCTTCACGTAGAGGCTGGGCCCGATAAACCGAGGGCGTTGGGTTTGTGACCAGGTCTCTGTCGCTCCGGTGCCCATAACTTTTGATCCGTAAGGAGTTACGCGGCACACAGAATACCGTTGCAAAGCTCTCTGAGTGCTCTACGATGGGGGTAGCTAGCTTGCTCGCTGTGCCCGTTTTTGGAGCCCAAAATCGAATGTTTTCATTAGTTTCAGGCTACTTTTCTTCTTTTGCTCTATTTTTTCATCGCGGATCATACGTTGTGAACGGTTCAAAGGACGACAACCTGACTCGTGGGACTTCAGAGGGCCCTACAACATGTCGATATAACGTCCTGCGAGGATGTTGCGTTGTTGAAGCGGATGGGTTGTCGTTAAGCCCATTGGGCCTTTTGATTGTGCCATCTCTCTAGGCTGGGATTGTGAACCGTTAACACATATAGGAATTGTGACCTCAACATGACGGGTGCGATCATACCAGCATGAATGCACCGGATCCCATCAGAACTCCGAAGTTAAGCTTGCTTGGGCGAGAGTAGTACTAGGATGGGTGACCCCTTGGGAAGTCCTCGTGTTGCACCCCCTTTTCAATTTTTTTTGCCCTGGTTAGGGTTGCCAAGATACTTTATATACCAAATCTCTATTACTGAATCCCACGGAACATTGAGCAAGACAACTTCGCTTCACGTAGAGGCTGGGCCCGCAAACCGAGGGCGTAAGGTTTGTGACCAGGTTTCCGTCGCTCCGGTGCCCATAACTTTTTATCCGTAAGGAGTTACGCGGCGCACAGCATACCGTTGCAAAGCTCTCTGAGTGCTATACGACGGGGGCTGCTAGCTTGCTCGTTGTGCCCTTTTTGGAGCCCAAAATCGAATGTTTTCATTAGTTTTAGGCTACTTTTCTTCTTTTGCTCTATTTTTTCATCTCGGATCATACGTTGTGAACGGTTCAAAGGATGACAACGTGACTCGCGGGACTTCAGAGGGCACTACAACATGTCGATATAACGTCTTGGGAGGATGCTGCGTTGTTGAAGCGGATGGGTTGTCGTTAAGCCCATTTGGCCTTTTGAATGGGCCATCTCTCTAGGCTGGGATTGTGAACCGTTAACACATATAGGAATTGTGCCCTCAACATGACGGGTGCAATCATACCAGCACTAATGCACCAGATCCCATCAGAACTCCGAAGTTAAGCGTGCTGTGGCGAGAGTAGTACTAAGATGTGTGACCCCCTGGGAAGTCCTCGTGTTGCACCCCCTTTTCAATTTTTTTTGCCCTGGTTAGGGTTGCCAAGATACTTAATCCACCAAATCTCTATTTCTGAATCCCATGGAATATTGGGCAAGACAACTTCGCTTCACGTAGAGGCTGGGCCCGCAAACCGAGGGCGTAGGGTTTTTGACCAGGTCTCCGTCGCTCCGGTGCCCATAACTTTTGATCCGTAATGAGTTACGCGGCGCACAGCATACCGTTGCAAAGCTCTCTGAGACCTCTGTGATGGGGGCAACCAGCATGCTCGCTGTGCCCATTTTTGGAGATCAAAATCGATCATTTTCATCAGTTTCAGGCCACTTTTCTTCTTTTGCTATGTTTTTTAGTCCCGGATCGTACGTCGTGAAATGTTAAAAGGACGACAACCAGACTCGCTGGGCATCAGAGGGCCGTACAACGTGTCGATATCACGTCTTGCAAGCATGCTGCATTATTGAAACGGATGGGTTGTCGTTAAGCCCATTGGGCCTTTTTAATGGGCCATCTCTCTAGGCTGGGACTGTGAACAATTAACACATAAAGGAATTGTGCCCTCAAGATGACTGGTGCGATCATACCAGCACTAATGCACCGGATCCCATCAGAACTCCGAAGTTAAGCGTGCTTGGGCGAGAGTTGTACTAGGATGGGTGACCCCCTGGGATGTCCTCGTGTTGCACCCCCTTTTCAATTTTTTTTGCCCTGGTTAGGGTTGCCAAGATACTTTATCCCCCAAATCTCTATTACAGAGTCCCACGGAACATTGGGCAAGACAACTTCGCTTCACGTAGAGGCTAGGCCCGATAAACCGAGGGCGTAGGGTTTGTGACCAGGTCTCTGTCGCTCCGGTGCCCATAACTTTTGATCCGTAAGGAGTTACGCGGTGCACAGCATACCGTTGCAAAGCTCTTTGAGTACTCTACGGCGGGGGCCTCAAGGTTGCTCACTGTGCCCGTTTTTGGAGCCCAAATCGAATGTTTTCATTAGTTTCAGGCTACTTTTCTTCTTTTGCTCTATTTTTTCGTCCCGGATCATACGTTGTGAACGGTTAAAAGGACGAAAACCTGACTCGCGGGACTTCTGAGGGCCCTACAACATGTCGATATAACGTCTTGCGAGGATGCTGCGTTGTTGAAGCGGATGGGTTGTCGTTAAGGCCATTGGGCCTTTTGAATGTGCCATCTCTCTAGGCTGGGATTGTGAACCGTTAACACAAATAGGAATTGTACCCTCAACATGACAGGTACGATCATACCAGCACTAATGCACTGGATCCCATCAGAACTCCGAAGTTAAGCATGCTTGGGCGAGAGTTGTACTTGGATGGGTGACCCCCTGGGAAGTTCTCGTGTTGCACCCCCTTTTCAATTTTTTTTGCCCTGGTTAGGGTTGCCAAGATACTTTATCCACCAAATCTCTATTACTGAATCCCACGGAACATTGGGCAAGACAACTTCGCTTCACGTAGAGGCTGGGCCCGCAAACCGAGGGCGTAGGGTTTGTGACCAGGTCTCCGTCGTTCGGGTGCCCATAACTTTTGATCCGTAAGGAGTTACGCGGCGCACAGCATACCGTTGCAAAGCTCTCTGAGACCTCTGTGACGGGGGCAGCCAGCATGCTCGCTATGCCCATTTTTTATGATCAAAATCGATCATTTTCATCAGTTTCAGGCCGATTTTCTTCTTTTGATATGCTTTTCTATCCCGGATCGTACGTCGTGAACTATTAAAAGGACAACAACCTGACTCGCGGGACATCAGAGGGCCCTACAATGTGTCGATATCACGTCTTGAAAGCGTGCTGCGTTGTTTAAGCGGATGGGTTGTCGTTAGGCCCATTGGGCCATTTGAATGGGCCATCTCTCTAGACTGCGACTGTGAACAGTTAACACAAAAAGGAATTGTGCCCTCAACATGACTGGTGCGATCATACCAGCACTAATGCACCGGATCCCATCAGAACTCCGAAGTTAAGCGTGCTTGGGCGAGAGTAGTACTAGGATGGGTGACCCCGTGGGAAGTCCTCGTCTTGCACCCCCTTTTCATTATTTTTTGCCCCGGTTAGGGTTGCCAAGATACTTTATCCACCAAATCTCTATTACTGAGTCCCACGGAACATTAGGAAAGATAACTTCGCTTCACGTAGAGGCTGGGCCCGATAAACCGAGGGCGTAGGGTTTATGACCAGGTCTCCGTCGCTCCGGTGCCCATAACTTTTGATCAGTAAGGAGTTACACAGCGCATAGCATACCGTTGCAAAGCTCTCTGAGTGCGCTACGACGGGGGCAGCTAGCTTGCTCGATGTGCCCATTTTTGGAGCCCAAAATCGAATGTTTTCATTAGTTTCAGGCTACTTTTCTTCCTTTGCTCTGTTTTTTCGTCCCGGATCATACGTTGTGAACGGTTCAAAGGACGACAACCTAACTCGCCGGACTTCAAAGGGCCCTACAACATATCGATATAACGTCTTGCGAGGATGCTGCGTTGTTGAAGCGGATGGGTTGTCGTTAAGCCCATTGGGCCTTTTGAATGTGCCATCTCTCTAGGCTGGGATTGTGAACCGTTAACACATATAGGAATTGTGCCCTCAACATGACGGGTGCGATCATACCAGCACTAATGCACCGGATCCCATCAGAACTTCGAAGTTAAGCGTGCTTGGGCGAGAGTAGTACTAGGATGGGTGACACCCTGGGAAGTCCTCGTGTTGCACCCCCTTTTCAATTTTTTTTGCCCCGGTTAGGGTTGCCAAGATACTTTATCCACCAAATCTCTATTACAGAATCCCACGGAACATTGAGCAAGACAACTTCGCTTCACGTAGAGGCTGGGCCCGCAAACCGAGGGCGTAGGGTTTATGACCAGGTCTCCGTCGCTCCGGTGCCCATAACTTTTGATCCGTAAGTAGTTACGCGGCGCACAACATACCGTTGTAAAGCTCTCTGAGACCTCTGTGATGGGGGAAGCAAGCATGCTCGCTGTGCCCATTTTTGGAGATCAAAATCGATCATTTTCATCAGTTTCAAGCCACTTTTCTTCTTTTGCTCTGTTTTTTCGTCCCGGATCGTACGTCGTGAACTGTTAAAAGGACGACAACCTGACTCGTGGGACATCAGAGGGCCCTACAATGTGTCAATATCACTTCTTGAAAGCGTGCTGCGTTGTTTAAGCAGATGGGTTGTCGTTAGGCCCATTGGGCTATTTGAATGGGCCATCTCTCTAGGCTGCGACTGTGAACAGTGAACACATAAAGGAATTGTGGCCACCACATGACTGGTGCGATCATACCAGCACTAATGCACCGAATCCCATCAGAACTCCGAAGTTAAGCGTGCTTGGGCGAGAGTAGTTCTAGGATGGGTGACCCCCTGGGAAGTCCTCGTGTTGCACCCCCTTTTCAATTTTTTTTGCCCTGGTTAGGGTTGCCAAGATACTTTATCCACCAAATCTCTATTACTGAGTCCCATAGAAAATTGGGCAAGACAACTTCGCTTCACGTATAGGCTGGGCCCTATGAACCGACGGCCCAGGGTTTGTGACCAGCTCTCCGTCGCTCCGGTGCCCATAACTTTTGATCCGTAATGAGTTACGCGGCACACAGCATACCTTTGCAAAGCTCTCTAAGTGCTCTACGTCTGGGGAAGCTAGCTTGCTCGCTGCGCCCATTTTTAGAGCTCAAAATTGAATGTTTTCATTAGTTTCAGGCTACTTTTCTTCTTTTGCTCTGTTTTTTCATCCCGGATCATAGGTTGTGAACGGTTCAAAGGACGACAACCTGACTCGCGGGACATCATAGGGCCCTACAACATGTCGATATAACGTCTTGCAAGGATGTTGCGTTGTTGAAGCGGATGGGTTGTCGTTAAGCCCATTGGGCCTTTTGAATGTGCCATCTCTCTAGGCTGGGATTGTGAACCGTTAACACATACAGGAATTGTGCCCTCAACATGACGGGTACGATCATACCAGCACTAATGCACCGGATCCCATCAGAACTCCGAAGTTAAGCGTGCTTGGGTGAGAGTAGTACTAGGATGGGTGACCCCCTGGGAAGTCCTCGTGTTGCACCCCCTTTTCAATTTTTTTTGCCCTGGTTAGGGTTGCCAAGATACTTTATCCACCAAATCTCTATTACTGAATCCCACGGAACATTGAGCAAGACAACTTCGCTTCACATAGAGGCTGGGCCCGCAAACCGAGGGCGTAGGGTTTGTGACCAGGTCTCCGTCGCTCCGGTGCCCATAACTTTTCTTCCGTAAGGAGTTACGCGGCGCACAGTATACCATTGTAAAGCCCTCTGAGACCTCTGTGACGGGGGCAGCCAGCATGCTCGCTGTGCCCATTTTTGGAGATCGAAATCGATCATTTTCATCAGTTTCAGGCCACTTTTCTTCTTTTGCTCTGTTTTTCAGTCCCGGATCATACGTCGTGAACTGTTAAAAGGACGACAACCTGACTCGCGGGACATCAGAGGGCCCTACAATGTGTGGATATCACGTCTTGAAAGCGTGTTACGTTGTTTAAGCTGATGGGTTGTCGTTAGGCCCATTGGGCCTTTTCAATGGGCCATCTCTCTAGGTTGCGACTGTGAACAGTTAACACATAAAGGAATTGTGCCCTAAACATGACTGGTGCGTTCATACCAGCACTAATGCACCGGATCCCTTCAGAACTCCGAAGTTAAGCGTGCTTGGGCGAGAGTAGTACTAGGATGGGTGACCCCCTGGGAAGTCCTCGTGTTGTACCCCCTTTTCAATTTTTTTTGCCCTGGTTAGGGTTGCCAAGATACTTTATCCACCAAATCTCTATTACTGAGTCCCGTGGAGCATTGGGCAAGGCAACTTCGCTTCACGTAGAGGCTGGGCCCGATAAACCGAGGGCGTAGGGTTTGTGACCAGGTCTCTGTCGCTCCGGTGCCCATAAATTTTGATCCGTAAGGAGTTACGCGGTGCACAGCATACCGTTGCAAAGCTCTCTGAGTGCTCTACGACAGGGGCAGCTAGCTTGCTCGCTGTGCCCGTTTTTGGAGCCCAAAATCGAATGTTTTCATTAGTCTCAGGCTACTTTTCTTCTTTTGCTCTGATTTTTCATCCCGGATCATACGTTGTGAACGGTTCAAAGGACGACAACCTGACTCGCGGGACTTCAGAGGGCCCTACAACATGTCGATATAACGTCTTACGAGGATGTTGTGTTGTTGAAGTGGATGGGTTGTCGTTAAGCCCATTGGGCCTTTTGAATGTGCCATCTCTCTAGGCTGGGATTGTGAACCGTTAACACATATGGGAATTGTGCCCTCAACATGACGGGTGCGATCATACCAGCACTAATACACCGGATCCCATCAAAACTCCGAAGTTAAGCGTGTTTGGGCGAGAATAGTACTAGGATGGGTGACCCCCTGGGAAGTCCTCGTGTTGCACCCCCATTTCAATTTTTTTTGCGCTGGTTAGGGTTGCCAAGATACTTTATATACCAAATCTCTATTACTGAATCCCACGGAACATTGAGCAAGACAACTTCGCTTCACATAGAGGCTGGGCCCGCAAATCGAGGGCGTAGGGTTTGTGACCAGGTCTCCGTCGCTCCGGTGCCCATAACTTTTGATCCGTAAGGAGTTACGCGGCGCACAGCATACCGTTGTAAAGCTCTCTGAGACCTCTGTGATGGGGGCAGCCAGCATGCTCGCTGTGCCCATTTTTGGAGATCAAAATCGATCATTTTTATCAGTTTCAGGCCACTTTTCTTCTTTTGCTCTATTTTTCAGTCCCGGATCGTACGTCGTGAACTGTTAAAAGGACGACAACCTGACTGGCGGGACATCAGAGGGCCCTACAATGTGTCGATATCACGTCTTGAAAGCGTGTTGCGTTGTTTAAGCGGATGGCTTTTCGTTAGGCCCATTGGGCCATTTGAATGGGCCATCTCTCTAGGCTGCGACTGTGAACAGTTAACACATAAAGGAATTGTACCCTCAACATGACTGGTGCGATCATACCAGCACTAATGCACCGGATCCCATCAGAACTCCGAAGTTAAGCGTGCTTGGGCGAGAGTATTACTAGGATGGGTGACCCCCTGGGAAGTCCTCGTGTTGCACCCCCTTTTCAATTTTTTGTGCCCTGGTTAGGGTTGCCAAGATACTTTATCCACCAAATCTCTATTACTGAGTCCCACGGAGCATTGGGCAAGACAACTTCGCTTCACGTAGAGGCTGGGCCCGATAAACCGGGGGCGTAGGGTTTGTGACCAGGTCTCTCTCACTCCGGTGCCCATAACTTTTGATCCGTAAGGAGTTATGCAGCGCACAACATACCGTTGCAAAGCTCTCTGAGTACTCTACGACGGAGGCAGCTAGCTTGCTCGTTGTGCACATTTTTTGAGCCCAAAATGGAATGTTTTCATTAGTTTCAAGCTACTTTTCTTCTTTTGCTCTATTTTTTTGTCCCGGATCATACGTTGTGAACGGTTCAATGGATGACAACTTGACTCGCGGGACTTCAGAGTGCCCTACAACATGTCGATATAAAGTCTTGCGAGAATGCTGCGTTGTTGAAGCGGATGGGTTGTCGTTAAGCCTATTGGGCCTTTTGAATGGGCCATCTCTCTAGGCTGGGATTGTGAACCGTTAACACATAAAGGAATTGTGCCCTCAACATGACGGGTGCGATCATACTAGCACTAATGCACCGGATCCCATCAGAACTCCGAAGGTAAGCGTGCTTGGGCGAGAATAGTACTAGGATGGGTGACCCCCTGGGAAGTCCTCGTGTTGCACCCCGTTTTTAATTTTTTTTGCCCTGGCTAGGGTTGCCAAGTTAATTTATCCCCCAAACCTCTATTACTAAGCCCCCCGGAGCATTGGGCAAGACAACTTCGCTTCACGTAGAGGCTGGGCCCGATAAACCGAGGGCGTAGGGTTTGTGACCAGGTCTCCATCGCTCCGGTGCCCATAACTTTTGATCCGTAAGGAGTTACGCGGCGCACAGCATACCGTTGCAAAGCTCTCTGAGTGCTCTACGATGGGGACAGCAAGCTTGCTCGCTGTTCCCGTTTTTGGAGCCGAAAATCGAATGTTTTCATTAGTTTCAGGCTACTTTTCTTCTTTTGCACTATTTTTTCATCCCGGATCATAGGTTGTGAAATGTTCAAAGGACGACAACCTAACTCGCGGGACGTCAGAGGGCCCTACTACATGTTGATATAACGTCTTGCGAGGATGTTGCGTTGTTGAAGCGAATGGGTTGTCCTTAAGCCCATTGGGCCTTTTGAATGGGCCATCTCTCTAGGCTGGGATTGTGAATCGTTAACACCTATAGGAATTGTGCCCTCAACATGACGGGTGCGATCATACTAGCACTAATGCTCCGGATCCCATCAGAACTCCGAAGGTAAGCGTGCTTGGGCGAGAGTAGTACTAGGATGGGTGACCCCCTGGGAAGTCCTCGTGTTGCACCCCCTTTTCAATTTTTTTTGCCCTGGTTAGGGTTGCCAAGATACTTTATCCACCAAATCTCTATTACTGAATCCCACGGAACATTGAGCAAGACAACATCGCTTCACGTAGAGGCTGGGCCCGCAAACCGAGGGCGTAGGGTTTGTGACCAGGTCTCCGTCGCTCCG
This sequence comes from Ehretia macrophylla, assembly GCA_037974665.1. Taxonomy (NCBI): domain Eukaryota; kingdom Viridiplantae; phylum Streptophyta; class Magnoliopsida; order Boraginales; family Ehretiaceae; genus Ehretia; species Ehretia macrophylla. The sequence goes on along the minus strand of CM075765.1, from coordinate 82,020,928 downwards.
GTGCCCATAACTTTTGATCCATAAGGAGTTACGCGGCGCACAGCATACCGTTGTAAAGCTCTCTGAGACCTCTGTGATGGGGGCAGCCAGCATGCTCGCTGTGCCCATTTTTCGAGATCAAAATCGATCATTTTCATCAGTTTCAGGCCACTTTTCTTCTTTTGCTCTATTTTTCAGTCCCGGATCGTACGTCGTGAACTGTTAAAAGGACGACAACCTGACTCGCGGGACATCAGAGGGCCCAACAATGTGTCGATATCACGTCTTGAAAGCGTGTTGCGTTGTTTAAGCGGATGGCTTGTCGTTAGGCCCATTGGGCCATTTGAATGGGCCATCTCTCTAGGCTGCGACTGTGAACAGTTAACACATAAAGGAATTGTGCCCTCAACATGACTGGTGCGATCATACCAGCACTAATGCACCGGATCCCATCAGAACTCCGAAGTCAAGCGTGCATGGGCGAGAATATTACTAGGATGGGTGACCCCTTGGGAAGTCCTCGTGTTGCACCCCCTTTTCAATTTTTTGTGCCCTGGTTAGGGTTGCCAAGATACTTTATCCACCAAATCTCTATTACTGAGTCCCACGGAGCATTGGGCAAGACAACTTCGCTTCACGTAGAGGCTGGGCCCGATAAACCGAGGGCGTAGGGTTTGTGACCAGGTCTCTCTCCCTCCGGTGCCCATAACTTTTGATCCGTAAGGAGTTATGCAGCGCACAGCATACCGTTGCAAAGCTCTCTGAGTGCTCTACGACGGAGGCAGCTAGCTTGCTCGTTGTGCACATTTTTGAGCCCAAAATCGAATGTTTTCATTAGTTTCAGGCTACTTTTCTTCTTTTGCTCTGTTTTTTCGTCCCGGATCATACGTTGTCAACGGTTCAAAGGACGACAACTTGACTCGCGGGACTTTAGAGGGCCCTACAACATGTCGATATAACGTCTTACGAGAATGCTGCGTTGTTGAAGCGGATGTGTTGTCGTTAAGCCTATTGGGCCTTTTGATTGGGCCATCTCTCTAGGCTAGGATTGTGAACCGTTAACACATAAAGGAATTGTGCCCTCAACATGACGGGTGCGATCATACTAGCACAAATGCACCGGATCCCATCAGAACTCCGAAGGTAAGCATGCTTGGGCGAGAGTAGTACTAGGATGGGTGACCCCCTGGGAAGTCCTCGTCTTGCACCCCTTCTCAATTCTTTTTGCCCTGGTTAGGGTTGCCAAGATACTTTATCCACCAAATCTCTATTACTAAGTCCCACGGAACATTGGGCAATACAACTTCGCTTCACGTAGAGGCTGGGCCCGATAAACCGAGGGCGTAGGGTTTGTGACCAGGTCTCCGTCGCTTTGGTGCCCATAACTTTTGATCCGTAAGGAGTAACGTGGCGCACAACATACCGTTGCAAAGCTCTCTGAGTGCTCTACGACGGGGGCAGCTAGCTTGCTCGTTGTGCACGTTATTGGAGTCCAAAATTGAATGTTTTCATTAGTTTCAGGCTACTTTTCTTCTTTTGCTCAGTTTTTTCATCCCGGATTATACGTTGTGAACGGTTTAAAGGACGACAACCTGACTCACGGGATTTCAGAGGGCCCTACAACATGTTGATATAACGTTTTGTGAGGATGTTGCGTTGTTGAAGCGGATGGGTTGTCCTTAAGCCCATTGGGCCTTTTGAATGTGCCATCTCTCTAGGCTGGGATTGTGAACCGTTAACACATATAGGAATTGTGCCCTCATAATGACGGGTCCGATCGTACCAGCACTAATTCACTGGATCCCATCAGAACTCCGAAGTTAAGCGTGCTTGGGCGAGAGTAGTACTAGGATGGGTGACCCCCTGGGAAGTCCTCGTGTTGTACCCCCATTTCAATTTTTTTTGCCCTGGTTAGGGTTGCCAAGATACTTTATCCACCAAATCTCTATTACTGAATCCCTTGGAACATTGAGGAAGACAACTTCGCTTCACGTATAGGCTGGGCCCGGACACCGAGGGCGTCGGGTTTGTGACCAGGTCTCTCACGCTCCGGTGCCCATAACTTTTGATCCGTAAGTAGTTCCGCGGCGTACAGCATACCGTTGTAAAGCTGTCTGAGACCTCTGTGACGGGGGCAGCCAGCAAGCTCGCTGTGCCCATTTTTGGAGATCAAAATCGATCATTTTCATTAGTTTCCGGCCATTTTTCTTCTTTTGCTCTGTTTTTCAGTCCCGGATCGTACGTCGTGAACTGTTAAAAGGACGACAACCTGACTCGCGGGACATCAGAGGGCCCTACAATTTGTCGATATAACGTCTTGAAAGCGTGTTGCGTTGTTTAAGTGAATGGGTTGTCGTTAGGCCCATTGGGCCATTTGAATGGGCCATCTCTCTAGGCTGCGACTGTGAACAGTTAACACATAAAGGAATTGTGCCCTCAACATGACTGGTGCGATCCTACCAGCACTAATGCACTGGATCCCATCAGAACTCCGAAGTTAAGCGTGCTTGGGCGAGAGTGGTACTAGGATGGGTGACCCCCTGGGAAGTCATCGTGTTGCACCCCCTTTTCAATTTTTTTGGCCCTGGTTAGGGTTGCCAAGATACTTTATCCACCAAATCTCTATTACTGAGTCCCACGGAGCATTGGGCAAGACAACTTCGCTTCACGTAGAGGCTGGGGCCGATAAACCGAGGGCGTAGGGTTTGTGACCAGGTCTCTGTCCCTCCGGTGCCCATAACTTTTGATCCGTAATGAGTTACGCAGCGCACAGCATACCGTTGCAAAGCTCTCTGAGTGCTCTACGACGGAGGCAGCTAGCTTGCTCGTTGTGCCCATTTTTGGAGCCCAAAATTGAATGTTTTCATTAGTTTCAGGCTACTTTTCTTCTTTTGCTCTATTTTTTCGTCCTGGATCATACATTGTGAACGGTTCAAAGGACGACAACCTGACTCGCGGGGCTTCAGAGGGCCCTACAACATGTCGATATAACGTCTTGCAAGCATGCTGCTTTGTTGAAGCGGATGGGTTGTCGTTAAGCCCATTGGGCCTTTTTAATTGGCCATCTCTCTAGGCTGGGACTGTGAACAGTTAACACATAAAGGAATTGTGCCCTCAATATGACTGGTGCGATCATACCAGCACTAATGCACCGGATCCCATCAGAACTCCGAAGTTAAGCGTGCTTGGGCGAGAGTAGTACTAGGATGGGTGACCCCTTGGGAAGTCCTCGTGTTGAACCGCCTTTTCAATTTTTTTTTCCCTGGTTAGGGTTGCCAAGATACTTTATCCCCAAAATCTCTATTACTGAGTCCCACGAAACATTGGGCAAGACAACTTCGCTTCAAGTAGAGGCTGGGCCCGATAAACCGAGGGTGTAGTGTTTGTGACTAGGTCTCCGTCGCTCCGGTGCCCATAACTTTTGATCCGTAAGGAGTTACGCGGCGCAAAGCATACCGTTGCAAAGCTCTCTGAGTACTCTACGACAAGGGTAGCCAGCTTGCTCGCTGTGCCCCTTTTTGGAAACCAAAATCGAATGTTTTCATTAGTTCCAAGCTACTTTTCTTCTTTTGCTCTGTTTTTTCGTCCCGGATCATACGTTGTGAACGGTTCAAAGGACAACAAATTGACTTGCGAGACTTCAGAGGGCCCTACAACATGTCGATATAACGTCTTGCGAGGATACTGCGTTGTTGAATCGGATGGGTTGTCGTTAAGCCCATTGGGCCTTTTGAATGTGCCATCTCTCTAGGCTGGGACTGTGAACTGTTAACACATATAGGAATTGTGCCCTCAACATAACGGGTGCGATCATACCAGCACTAATGCACCAGATCCCATAAGAACTCCGAAGTTAAGCGTGCTTGGGCGAGAGTAGTGCAAGGATGGGTGACCCCCTGGGAAGTCCTCGTGTTGCACCCGCTTTTCAATTTTTTTTTCCTGGTTATGGTTGCCAAGATACTTTATAAACCAAATCTCTATTACTGAATCCCAAGGAACATTGGGCAAGACAACTTCGCTTCACGTAGAGGCTGGGCCCGCAAACCGAGGGCGTAGGGTTTGTGACCAGGTCTCCGTCACTCCGGTGCCAATAACTATTGATCCGTAAGGAGTTGCACGGTGCACAACATACCGTTGCAAAGCTCTCTGAGAGCTCTACGATGGGGGCAGCCAGCTTGTTCGCTGTGCCCATTTTTGCAGCCCAAAATCGAACATTTTCATCAGTTTCAGACTACATTTCGTCTTTTGCTCTGTTTTTCCGTCCCGGATCATGCGTTGTGAACTGTTCAAAGGACGACAACCTGACTCGCGGGACGGCAGAGGGCCCCACAACGTGTTGATATAACGTCCTGCGAGGATGCTGCGTTGTTGAAGCGGATGGGTTGTCGTTAAGCCCATTGGGCCTTTTGAATGGGCCATCTCTCTAGGCTGGGACTATGAACCGTTAACACATATAGGAATTGTGCCCTCAACATGACGGGTGTGATCAAACCAGCACTAATGCACCGGATCCCATCAGAACTCCGAAGTTAAACGTGCTTGGCCGAGAGTAGTACTATGATAGATGACCCCCTGGGAAGTCCTTGTGTTGCAATCCCTTTTCAATTTTTTTTGCCCTGGTTAAGGTTGCGAAGATACTTTATCCACCAAATCTCTATGACGGAATCCAACGGAACATTGGGCAAGACAACTTCGTCTAACGTAGAGGCTGGGCCCGTAATCCGAGGGCGTAGGGTTTGTGACTAGGTCTCCGTCGCTCCGGTGCCCTTAACTTTTGATCCGAAAGGAGTTACGCGGCACACAGCATATCGTTGCAAAGCTCTTTGAGAGCTCTACGACAGGAGCAGCCAGCTTGCTCTGTTTTTCCGTCCCGGATCATGCGTTGTGAACTGTTCAAAGGAAGACAACCTGACTCGCGGGACGTCAGAGGGCCCCACAACGTGTTGATATAACGTCTTGCGAGGATACTGCGTTGTTGAATCGGATGGGTTGTCGTTAAGCCCATTCGGCCTTTTGAATGTGCCATCTCTCTAGGCTGGGATTGTGAACCGTTAACACATTTAGGAATTATGCCCTCAACATGATGGGTGCGATCATACCAGCGCTAAGGCACCGGATCCCATCAGAACTTTGAAGTTAACCGTGCTTGGGCGAGAGTAGTACTAGGATGGGTGACCCCCTGGGAAGTTCTCGTGTTGCACCCCCTTTATAAATTTTTTTGCCCTGGTTAGGGTTGCCAAGATACTTTATCCACAAAATCTCTATTACTGAATCCCACGGAACATTGGGCAAGACAACTTCGCTTCACGTAGAGGCTGGGCTCGCAAACCGAGGGCGTAGGGTTTGTGACCAGGTCTCCGTCGCTCCGGTGCCCATAACTTTTGATCCGTAAGGAGTTACGCGGCGCACAGCATACCGTTGCAAAGCTCTTTGAGACCTCTGTGACGGCGGTAGCCAGCATGCTCGCTGTGCCCTTTTTTGGAGATCAAAATCGATCATTTTCATCAGTTTTAGGCCACTTTTATTCTTTTGCTCTGTTTTTCTATCCCGGATCGAACGTCATGAACTGTTAGAAGGACGACAACCAGACTCGCGGGACATCAGAGGGCCCTACAACGTGTCGATATCACGTCTTGAAAGCGTACTGCGTTGTTTAAGCGGATGGGTTGTCGTTAGGCCCATTGGTCAATTTGAATAGGCCATCTCTCTAGGCTGCGACTGTGAACAGTTAACATTTAAAGGAATTGTGCCCTCAACATGACTGGTGCGATGATACCAACACTAATGCACTGGATCCCATCAGAACTCCGAAGTTAAGCGTGCTTGGGCGAGAGTAGTACTAGGATGGGTGACCCCCTGCGAAGTCCTCGTGTTGCACCCCCTTTTCAATTTTTTTTGCCCTGGTTAGGGTTGCCAAGATACTTTATCCACCAAATCTCTATTACTGAGTCCCGCGGAACATTGGGCAAGACAAATTCGCTTCACGTAGAGGCTGGGCCCGATAAACAGAGGGCGTAGGGTTTGTGACCAGGTCTCCGTCGCTCCGGTGCCCATAACTTTTGATCCGTAAGGAGTTACGCGGCGCACAGCATACCGTTGCAAAGCTCTTTGAGACCTCTGTGACGGGGGCAGCCAGCATGCTCGTTGTGCCCATTTTTGGAGCACAAAATCGAACATTTTCATCAGTTTCAGGCCACTTTTCTTCTTTTGCTCTGTTTTTCCATCCCGGATCGTACGTCGTGAACTGTTAAAAGGACGACAACCTGACTCGTGGGACATCAGAGGGCCCTACAACTTGTCGATATCACGTCTATCAAGCATGCTGCATTGTTGAAGAGGCTGGGTTGTCGTTAAGCCCATTGGGCCTTTTGAATGGGCTATCTCTCTAGGCTGGGACTATGAACAGTTAACACATAAAGGAATTGTGCCCTCAACATGACGAGTGCGATCATACCAGCACTAATGCACCGGATCCCATCAGAACCCCAAAGTTAAGCTTGCTTGGGAGAGAGTAGTACTAGGATGGGTGACCCCCAGGGAAGTCCTCGTGTTGCACCCCCTTTTCAATTTTTTTTACCTTGGTTAGGGTTGCCAAGATACTTTATCCACCCAATCTCTATTACTGAATCCCAAGGAACATAGGGCAAGACAACTTCGCTTCACGTAGAGGCTGGGCCGGCAAACTAAGAGCGTAGGGTTTGTGACCAGGTCTCCGTCGCTCCAGTGCCCATAACTTTTTATCCGTAAGGAGTTACGCGGCGCACAGCATACCGTTGCAAAGCTGTCTGAGTGCTCTACTACAAGGTCAGCGAGCTTGCTCGCTATGCCCATTTTTGGAGCCCAAAATTGAATGTTTTCTTCAGTTTCAGGCCACTTTTCTTCTTTTGCTCTGTTTTTTCATCCCGGATCATACGTTGTGAACTGTTCAAAGGATGGCAACCTGACTCGCGGGACGTCAGAGGGCCGTACAACGTGTCGATATAATGTCTTGCGAGGATGCTGCGTTATTGAAGTGGATGGGTTGTCGTTAAACCCATTGGGCCTTTTGAATGGGACATCTCTCTATGCTGGGATTGTGAACCGTTAATACATATAGGAATTTTTCCCTCGACATGACGGGTGCGATCATACCAGCACTAATGCACCGGATACCATTAGAACTCCGACGTTATGTTCGCTTAGGCGAGAGTAGTACTAGGATGGGTAACCCCCTAGGAAGTCCTCGTGTTGCACCCCCTTTTCAGTTTTTTTTGCCCTGGTTAGGGTTGCCAAGATACTTTATCCACCAAATCTCTATTACTGAATCCCACGGAACATAGGGCAAGACACCTTCGCTTCACGTAGAGGCTGGGCCCGCAAACCGAGGGCATAGGGTTTGTGACTAGGTCTCCGTTGCTCTAGTGCCCATAACTTTTGATCCGTAAGGAGTTACGCGACGCCGAGCATACCGTTGCAAAGCTCTCTGAGAGCTCTATGACGGGGGCAGCCAGCTTGCTCGATGTGCCCATTTTTGGAGCCCAAAATCGAACATTTTCATCAGTTTAAGGCCACTTTTCTTCTTTTGCTCTATTTTTCCGTCCCGGATCATACGTTGTGAACTGTTAAAAGGATGGCAACCAGACTCACAGGACATCAGAGGGCCCTACAATGTGTCGATATAATTTCTTCTGAGGATGCTTCGTTGTTGAAGCGGATGGGTTGTCGTTAAGCCCATTGGGCCTTTTGATTAGGCCATCTCTCTAGGCTGGGATTGTGAACCGTTAACACATATAGGAATTGTGCCCTCAACATGACGGGTGTGATCATTCCAGCACTAATGCACCGGATTCCATTAGAACTTCGAAGTTAAGCGCGCTTGGGCGAGAGTAGTACTAGGATGGGTGACCCCTTGGGAAGTCCTCGTGTTGCACCCCCTTTTCAGTTTTTTTTTCCCTGGTTAGGGTTGCCAAGATACATTATCCACCAAATCTCTATTACTGAATCCCATGGAACATAGAGAAAGACAACTTCGCTTCACGTAGAGGCTGGGCCCGCAAACCGAGGACGTAGGGTTTGTGACCACGTCTCCGTCGCTCCAATGCTCATAACTTTTGATCCGTAAGGAGTTACGCGACGCACAGCATACCGTTGTAAAGCTCTCTGAGAGCTCTACGACGGAGGCAGCCAGCTTGCTCGCTGGGCCCTTTTTGGAGCCCAAAATCGAACGTTTTCATTAGTTTCAGGCTACTTTTCTTCTTTTGCTCTGTTTTTTTATCCCGGATCATACGTTGTGAACTGTTAAAAGGACGACAACCTGACTCGCGGGACATCAGAGGGCCCTACAACGTGTCGATATAAAGTCTTGCGAGGATGCTGCGTTGTTGAAGCAGATGGGTTGTCGTTAAACCCATTGGGCCTTTTGAAAAGGCCATCTCTCTAGGCTGGGACTATGAACCGTTAACACATATAGGAATTGTGCCCTCAACATGACGGGAGCGATCATACCAGCACTAATGCACCGGATCCCATCAGAACTCCGAAGTTAAGCATGTTTGGCGAGAGTAGTACTATGATGGGTGACCCCTTGGGAAGTCCTCGTGTTGCACCCCCTTTTCAATTTTTTTTCCCCTGGTTAGGGTTGCCAAGATACTTTATCCACCAAATCTCTATGACTGAATCCCACAGAACATTGGGCAAGACAACTTCATTTCACGTAGAGGTTGGGCCCGAAAATCGAGGGCGTAGGGTTTTGGACCAGGTCTCCGTCACTCTGGTGCCCATAACTTTTGATCCGTAATGAGTTACGCGGCGCACAGCATACCGTTGCAAAGCTCTCTGAGAGCTCTACGACAGGGGCAGCGAGCATGCTCGCTGTGCCACTTTTTGCAGCCCAAAATCGAACGTTTTCATCAGTTTCAGGCCACTTTTCTTCTTTTGCTGTGTTTTTCCGTCACGGATCGTACGTTGTGAACAGTTAAGAGGACGACAACCTGACTCGAGGGACATCAGAGGGCCCTACAATGTGTCGATATCACGTCTTCCAAGCATGCTGCGTTGTTGAAACGGATGGGTTGTCGTTAAGCCTATTGGGCCTTTTGAATGGGCCATCTCTCTAGGCTGGGACTGTGAACAGTTAACACATAAAGGAATTGTGCCCTCAACATGACGGGTGCGATAATACCTGCACTAATGCACCAGCACCCATCAGAACTCCGAAGTTAAGCGTGCTTGGGCGAGAGTAGTACTAGGATGGGTGACCCCCTGGGAAGTCCTCGGGTTGCACCCCCTTCTCAATTTTTTTTGCCCTGGTTAGGGTTGCCAAGATACTTTATCCACCAAATCTCTATTACTGAATCCCATGGAACATTGGGCAAGACAACTTCGCTTCACGTAGAGGCTGGACCCGTAAACCGAGGGCGTAGGGTTTATGACCAGGTCTCCGTCGCTACGGTGCCCATAACGTTTGATCCATAAGGAGTTACGCGGCGCAAAACATACCGTTGCAAAGCTCTCTGAGACCTCTCTGACGGCGGCAGCCAGCATGCTCGTTGTGCCCATTTTTGGAGATCAAAATCGATCATTTTCATCAGTTTCAGGCCACTTTTCTTCTTTTACTATGTTTTTCCATCCCGGATCGTACGTCATACACAGTTAAAAGGACGACAACTTGACTCGCGGGACATCAGATGGTCCTACAATGTGTCGATATCACGTCTTGCAAGCATGCTGCATTGTTGAAGCGGATGGGTTGTCGTTAAGCCCATTCGGCCTTTTTAATGGGCCATCTCTCTACACTGGGACTGTGAACAGTTAACACATATAGGAATTGTGCCCTCAACATGACTGGTGTGATCATACCAGCACTAATGCACCGGATCCCATCAGAACTCCGAAGTTAAGCGTGCTTCGGCGAGAGTAGTACTAGTATGGGTAACCCCCTAGGAAGTCCTCGTGTTGCACCGCCTTTTCAATTTTTTTGCCCTGGTTAGGGTTGCCAAGATACTTTATCCACCAAATTTCTATTACCGTATCCCATGGAACATTGGACAAGACAACTTCACTTCACGTAGAGGTTGGGCCTGATAAACCGAGGGCGTAGGGTTTGTGACCTGGTCTCCGTCGCTCCGGTGCCCATAACTTTTGATCCGTAAGGAGTTACGCGGCGCAAAGCATACCGTTGCAAAGTTCTCTGAGTGCTCTACGACAGGGGCAGCCAGCTTGCTTGCTGTGCCCATTTTTGGAGCCCAAAATAGAATGTTTTCATTACTTCCAAGCTACTTTTCTACTTTTGCTCTATTTTTTCGTCCCGGATCAGACGTTGTGAACGGTTCAAAGGACAACAACTTGACTCGCGAGACTTCAGAGGGCCCTACAACATGTCGATATAACGTCTTGCGAGGATACTGCGTTGTTGAATCGGATGGGTTGTCGTTAAGCCCATTGGGCCTTTTGAATGTGCCATCTCTCTAGGCTGGGATAATGAACCGTTAACACATTTAGAAATTATTCCCTCAACATGATGGGCGCGATCATACCAGCACTAATGCACTGGATCCCATCAGAACTCCGAAGTTAAGCGTGCTTGGGCGAGAGTAGTACTAGGATGGGTGACCCCCTGGGAAGTTCTCGTGTTGCACCACTTTTATAAATTTTTTTGCCCTGGTTAGGGTTGCCAAGATACTTTATCCACCAAATCTCTATTACAGAATCCCATGGAACATTGGGCAAGACAACTTCGCTTCACGTAGAAGCTGGGCCCGCAAACCGAGGGCGTAGGGTTTGTGACCAGGTCTCCATCGCTCTGGTGCCCATAACTTATGATCCGTAAGGAGTTACGCGGCGCACAACATACCGTTGCAAAGCTCTTTGAGACCTCTGTGACGGCGGTAGCCAGCATGCTCGCTGTGTCCTTTTTTGGAGATCAAAATCAATCATTTTCATCAGTTTCAGGCCACTTTTCTTCTTTTGCTCTGTTTTCTATCCCGGATCAAACGTCATGAACTGTTAAAAGGACGACAACCTGACTCGCGGGACATCAGAGGGCCCTACAACGTGTCGATATCACGTCTTGAAAGCGTACTGCATTGTTTAAGCGGATGGGTTGTCGTTAGGCCCATTGGTCCTTTGAATGGGCCATCTCTGTAGGCTGCGACTGTGAACAGTTAACACATAAAGGAATTGTGCCCTCAACATGACTGGTGCGATGATACCAGCACTAATGCACTGGATCCCATCAGAACTCCGAAGTTAAGCGTGCTTGGGCGAGAGTAGTACTAGGATGGGTGACCCCTTGGGAAGTCCTCGTGTTGCACCCCCTTTTCAATTTTTTTTGCCTTGGTTAGGGTTGCCAAGATACTTTATCCACCAAATCTCTATTACTGAGTCCCACGGAACATTGGGCAAGAGAAATTCACTTCACGTAGAGGCTAGGCCCGATAAACTGAGGGCGTAGGGTTTGTGACCAGGTCTCCGTCGCTCCGGTGCCCATAACTTTTGATCCGTAAGGAGTTACGCGGCGCACAGCATACCGTTGCAAAGCTCTCTGAGAGCTCTACGACGGGGGAAGCGAGCTAGCTCTCTATGCCCATTTTTGGAGCCCGAAATCAAACGTTTTCATCAGTTTCAGGCCACTTTTCTTCTTTTGCTCTGTTTTTCCGTACCGGATCGTACGTCGTGAACTGTTAAAAGGACGACAACCTGACTCATGGGAGATCAGAGGACCCTACAACGTGTTAATATAACGTCTTGCGAGGATGCTGTGTTGTTGAAGCGGATGGGTTGTCGTTAAGCCCATTGGGCCTTTTGAATGGGCCATCTCTCTAGGCTGGGACTCTGAACCGTTAACACATATAGGAATTGTGCCATCAACATGACGGGTTCGATCATACCAGCACTAATGCACCGGATCCCATCAGAATTCCGAAGTTCATCTTGCTTGCGCGAGAGTAGTACTAGGATGGGTGACCCCTTGGGAAGTCCTCGTGTTGCACCCCCTTTTCAATTTTTTTTGCCCTGGTTAAGGTTGCCAGGATACTTTATCCACCAAATCTCTATTACTGAGTCCCACGTAACATTGGGCAAGACAACTTCGCTTCACGTAGAGGCTGGGCCTGATAAACCGAGGGCGTAGGGTTTGTGACCAAGTCTCCGTCGCTCTGGTGCCCATAACTTTTGATTCGTATGGAGTTACGTGGCGCACAGCATACTGTTGCAAAACTCTCTGAGTGCTCTACGACGGGGGCAGCCAGCTAGCTCGCTGTGCCCTTTTTTGAGCCCAAAATCGAATGTTTTCATTAGTTTCAGGCTACTTTTCTTCTTTTGCTCTGATTTTTTGACCCGGATCATATGTTGTAGACGGTTCAAAGGACGACAACCTGACTCGCGAGACTTCAGAGGGCCCTACAACATGTCGATATAACGTCTTGCGAGGATGCTGCGTTGTTGAAGCGGATGGGTTGTCCTTAAGCCCATTGGGCCTTTTGAATGTGCCATCTCTCTAGGCTAGGATTGTGAACCGTTAACACATATAAGAATTGTGCCCTCAACATGACGGGTGCGATCATACCAGTACTAATGCACCGGATGCCATCAGAACTCCGAAGTTAAGAGTGCTTGGGCGAGAGTAGTACTAGGATGGGTGACACCCTGGGAAGTCCACGTGTTGCACCCCCTTTTCATTTTTTTTTGCCCTGGTTAGGGTTGCTAAGATACTTTATCCACCAAATCTCTATTACTGAGTCCCACTGAACATTGGGCAAGACAACTTCGCTGCACATAGAGGCTGAGCCCGATAAACCGAGGGCGTAGGGTTTGTGACCAGGTCTCCGTCCTTCCGGTGCCCATAACTTTTGATCCGTATGGAGTTACGCGGTGCACAGCATACTGTTGCAAAGCTCTTTGAGTGCTCTACGACGGGGGCAGCAAGCAAGCTTGCTGTGCCCTTTTTGGAGCCCAAAATCGAATGTTTTCATTAGTTTCAGGCTACTTTTCTTCTTTTGCTCTGTTTTTTCGTCCCGGATCATATGTTGTGGACGGTTCAAAGGACAAAAACCTGACTCGCGAGACTTCAGAGGGCCCTACAACATGTCGATATAACGTCTTGCGAGGATGCTGCGTTGTTGAAGCGGATGGGTTGTCGTTAAGCCCATTGGGCCTTTTGAATGGGCCATCTCTCTAGGCTGGGACTGTGAACCGTTAACACATATAGGATTTGTGCCTTCAACATGACGGGTGCGATCATACCAGCACTAATGCACTGGATCCCATCAGAATTTCGAAGTTCAGCTTGCTTGGGCGAGAGTAGTACTAGGATGGATGACCCCTTGGGAAGTCCTCGTGTTGCACCCCATTTTCAATTTCTTTTGCCCTGTTTAGGGTTCCCAGGATACTTTATCCACCAAATCTCTATTACTGAGTCCCACGTAATATTGGGCAAGACAACTTCGCTTCATGTAGAGGCTGGGCCTGATAAACCAAGGGCGTAGGGTTTGTGACCAAGTCTCCATCGCTCCGGTGCCCATAACTTTTGATTCGTATGGAGTTACGCGGCGTACAACATACTGTTGCAAAGCTCTCTGAGTGCTCTACGACGGGGGCAGCAAGCTAGCTCGCTGTGCCCTTTTTGGAGCCCAAAATCGAATGTTTTCATTAATTTCAGGCTACTTTTCCTCTTTTGCTCTGTTTTTTCGTCCCGGATCATATGTTGTGAACGGTTCAAAGGACGACAACCTGACTCGCGAGACTTCAGATGGCCCTACAACATGTCGATATAACGTCTTGCGAGGATGCTACGTTGTTGAAGCGGATGGGATGTCCTTAAGCCCATTGGGCCTTTTGAATGTGCCATCTCTCTACGCTGAGATTGTGAACCGTTAACAAATATAGGAATTGCGCCCTCAACATGATGGGTGTGATCATACCAGCACTAATGCACTGGATCCCATCAAAACTCGGAAGATAATCGTGCTTGGGCGAGAGTAGTACAGGAATGGGTGACTCCCTGGGAAGTCCTCGTGTTGTACCCCCTTTTCAAATTTTTTTGCCCTGGTTAGGGTTGCCAAGATACTTTGTCCACCAAATCTCTATTACTGAATCCCACGGAACATTGGGCAAGACAACTTCGATTCACGTAGAGGCTGGGCCCGCAAACTGAGGGCATAGGGTTTGTGACTAGGTCTCCGTCGCTCCGATGCCCATAACTTTTGATCCGTAAGGAGTTACGCGGCGCACAGCATACCGTTGCAAAGCTCTTTCAGAGCTCTCCGACGGGCGCAGCCATCTTGCTCGCTGTGCCTATTTTTGGAGCACAAAATCGAACGTTTTCATCAGTTTCAGGACACTTTTCTTCTTTTGCTGTGTTTTTCCATCCCGGATCGTACGTCGTGAACTGTTAAAAGGACGACAACCTGACTCACGGGACATCAGAGGGCCCTACAACTTGTCGATATCACGTCTTTCAAGCATGCTGCATTTTTGAACAGGCTGGGTTGTCGTTAAGCCCATTGGGCCTTTTGAATGGGCCATCTCTCTAGGCTGGGACTATGAACAGTTAACACATAAAGGAATTGTGCCCTCAACATGACGGGTGCGATCATACCAGCACTAATGCACCGGATCCCATCAGAATCCCGAAGTTAAGCTTGTTTGGGAGAGAGTAGTACTAGGATGGGTGACCCCCAGGGAAGTCCTTGTGTTGCACCCCCTTTTCAGTTTTTTTTACCCTGGTTAGGGTTGCCAAGATACTTTATCCACCCAATCTCTATTACTGAATCCCAAGGGACACAGGGCAAGACAACTTCGCTTCACGTAGAGGCTGGGCCCGCAAACTGAGAGCGTAGGGTTTGTGACCAGGTCTCTGTCGCTCCAGTGCCCATAACTTTTGATCCGTAAGGAGTTACGCGGCGCACAGCATACAATTGCAAAGCTCTCTGAGTGCTCTACGACTGGGTCAGCGAGCTTGCTCGCTTTGCCCATTTTTGAAGCCCAAAATTGAATGTTTTCTTCAGTTTCAGGCCACTTTTCTTCTTTTGCTCTATTTTTTCGTCCCGGATCATACGTTGTGAACCGTTCAAAGGATGGAAACCTGACTCGCGGGACGTCAGAGGGCCCTACAACCTGTCGACATAATGTCTTGCGAGGATGCTGCGTTATTGCAGTGGATGGGTTGTCGTTAAGCCCATTGGGCCTTTTGAATGGGCCATCTCTCTAGGCTGGGATTGTAAACCGTTAATACATATAGGAATTGTGCCCTCAACATGACGGGTGCGATCATACCAGCACTAATGCACCGGATCCCATTAGAACTCCGAAGTTAAGTTCGCTTGGGCGAGAGTAGTACTACGATGGGTGACCCCCTAGGAAGTCCTCGTGTTGCACCCCCTTTTCAGTTTTTTTTGCCCTTGTTAGGGTTGCCAAGATACTTTATCCACCAAATCTCTATTACTGAATCCCACGGAACATAGGGCAAGACACCTTCGCTTCACTTAAAGGCTGGGCCCGCAAACCGAGGGCATAGGGTTTGTCACCAGGTCTCCGTTGCTCTAGTGCCCATAACTTTTGATCCGTAAGGAGTTACGCGACGCAGAGCATACCGTTGCAAAGCTCTCTCAAAGCTCTATGACGAGGGCAGCCAGCTTCCTCGATGTGCCCGTTTTTGGAGCCCAAAATCGAACGTTTTTATCAGTTTTAGGCCACTTTTCTTCTTTTGCTCTATTTTTCCGTCCCGGATCATACGTTGTGAACTGTTAAAGGGATGGCAACCAGACTCACGGGACATCAGAGGGCCCTAAAACGTGTCGATATAATTTCTTGTGAGGATGTTGCGTTGTTGAAGCAGATGGGTTGTCGTTAAGCCCATTGGGCCTTTTGATTGGGCCATCTCTCTAGGCTGGGATTGTGAACCGTTAACACATATAGGAATTGTGCCCTCAACATGACGGGTGCGATCATTCCAGCACTAATGCACCGGATCCCATTAGAACTCCGAAGTTAAGCGCGCTTGGGCGAGAGTAGTACTAGGATGGGTGAC
Source organism: Ehretia macrophylla (assembly GCA_037974665.1). Lineage (NCBI taxonomy): Eukaryota > Viridiplantae > Streptophyta > Magnoliopsida > Boraginales > Ehretiaceae > Ehretia > Ehretia macrophylla. The sequence continues at coordinate 82,004,943 of CM075765.1, read as the reverse complement.
CCCCTGGGAAGTCCTCGTGTTGCACCCCCTTTTCAGTTTTTTTTTCCCTGGTTAGGGTTGCCAAGATACTTTATCCACCAAATCTCTATTACTGAATCCCACGGAACATAGAGCAAGACAACTTCGGTTCACGTAGAGGCTGGGCCCGCAAACCGAGGACGTAGGGTTTGTGACCAGGTCTCCATCGCTCCAATGCTCATAACTTTTGATCCGTAAGGAGTTACGCGACGCACAGCATACCGTTGTAAAGCTCTCTGGGAGCTCTACGACGGGGGCAGCCAGCTTGCTCGCTGTGCCCTTTTTGGAGCCCAAAATCGAACGTTTTCATTAGTTTCAAGCTACTTTTCTTCTTTTGCTCTGTTTTTCCGTCCCGGATCATACGTTGTGAACTGTTCAAAGGACGACAACCTGACTCGCAGGACATCAGAGGGCCCTACAACATGTCGATATAACGTCTTGCGAGGATGCTGCGTTGTTGAAGCAGATGGGTTGTCGTTAAACCCATTGGGCCTTTTGAATATGCAATCTCTCTAGGCTGGGACTATGAACCGTTAACACATATAGGAATTGTGCCCTCAACATGACGGGTGCGATCATACCAGCACTAATGCACCGGATCCCATCAGAACTCCGAAGTTAAGCGTGTTTGGCGAGAGTAGTACTATGATGGGTGACCACTTGGGAAGTCCTCGTGTTGCACCCCCTTTTTAATTTTTTTTCCCTGGTTAGGGTTGCCAAGATACTTTATCCACAAAATCTCTATTACTGAATCCCACGGAACATTGGGCAAGACAACTTCGCTTCACGTAGAGGCTAGTCCCGCAAACCGAGGCCGTAGGGTCCGTCGCTCCGGTGCCCATAACTTTTGATCCGTAAGGAGTTACGCGGCGCATAGCATACCGTTGGAAAGCTCTCTGAGGGCTCTACGACGGAGGCATTTAGCTTGCTCGCTGTGCCCCTTTTTGGTGTCCAAAATTGAAAGTTTTCATCAGTTTCAGGCCGCTTTTCTTCTTTTGCTCTGGTTTTCCGTCCAGGATCGTCCATCGTGAACTGTTAAAAGGACGACAACCTGACTCACTGGACATTAGAGGGCCCTACACTGTGTTGATATAACGTCTTGTGAGGATGCTGCGTTGTTGAAGCGGATGGGTTGTCGTTAAGCCCAATGGGCCTTTTGAATGGGCTATCTCTCTAAGCTGGGACTATGAACCGTTAACACATATAGGAATTGTGCCCTCAACATGACGGGTACGATTATACCAGCACTAATGCACCGGATCCCATCAGAACTCCGTAGTTAAGCGTGCTTGGGCGAGAGTAGTGCAAGGATGGGTGACCCTTTGGGAAGTCCTCGTGTTGCACCCCATTTTCAAATTTTTTTGCCCTAGTTAGAGTTGCCAAGATACTTTATCCACCAAATCTCTTTTACTGAATCTCACGGAACATTGGGCAAGACAACATCGCTTGACGTAGAGGCTGGGCCCACAAAACGAGGGCGTAGGGTTTGTGACCAGGTCTTCGTTGCTCCGGTGCCCATAACTTTTGATCCGTAAGGAGTTACGCGTCGCACAACATACCGTTGCAAAGCTCTCTGAGAGCTCTACGACGGGGGCAGCCAGCTTGCTCACCGTGCCCCTTTTTGAAGCCTAAAATCGAACGTTTTCATCAGTTTCAGGCCATTTTTCTTCTTTTGCTCTTTTTTTCCGTCCCGGATCATACATTGTGAACTGTTAAAAGGACGACAACCTGACTCGCTGGACGTCATAGGGCCCTACAACGTGTCGATATAACGTCTTTCGTGGTTGCTGCGTTCTTGAAGCGGATGGGCTGTCGTTAAGCCCATTGGGCCTTTTGAATGGGCCATCTCTCTAGGCTGAGACTGTGAACCGTTAACACATATTGGAATTGTGCCCTCAACATGCCGAGTGGGATCATACCATCACTAATGCACAGGATCCCATCAAAACTCTGAAGTTAAGCGTGCTTGGGCGAGAGTAGTACTAGGATGGGTGACCCCCTGGGAAGTTCTCGTGTTGTACCCCCTTTTCAATTTTTTTTGCCCTAGTTAGGGTTGCCAAGATACTTTATCCACCAAATCTCTTTTACTGAATCCAACCGAACATTGGGCAAGACAACTTCGCTTCACGTAGAGGCTGGGCCCAATAAACCGAGGGCGTAGGCTTTGTGACCAGGTCTCCGTCCCTCCGGTGCCTATAACTTTTGATCCGTAAGGAGTTACGCAGTGCACAGCATACCGTCGCAAAGCTCTCTGAGAGCTCTACGACGAGGGCAGCCGGCCTGTTCGCTGTGCCCCCTTTTGGAACCCAAAATCGAATGTTTTTATCAGTTTCAATCCACTTTTCTTCTTTTGCTCTATTTTTTCGTCCCGGATCATACGTTGTGAACTGTCCAAAGGACGACAACCTGACTCTCGGGACGTCAGAGGGACCTACAATTTGTCGATATAACGTCTTGCGAGGATGCTGCGTTGTTGAAGCGGATGGGTTGTTGTTAAGCCCATTGGGCCTTTTGAATGGGCCGTCTCTCTAGGATGGGATTGTGAAATGTTAACACATATAGCAATTGTGCCCTCAACATGACGGGTACGATCATACCGGCACTAATGCACCAGATCCCATCAGAACTCCGAAGTTAAGTTCGCTTGGGCGAGAGTAGTACTAGAATGGTTGATCCCTTGGGAAGTCCTCGTGTTGCAACCCCTTTTCAATTTTTTTTGCCCTGGTTAGGGTTGCCAAGATCCTTTATCCACCAAATCTCTATTACTGAATCCCATCGACCATTGGGCAAGAAAACTTCGCTTCACGTACAGGCTGGGCCCGCAAACCGACAGCGTAGGGTTTGTGACCAGGTATCCGTCGCACCGGTGCCCATAACTTTTGATCCGTAAGGAGTTATGCGGTGCACAGCATACCGTTGCAAAGCTCTTTGAGAGCTCTACGACGGGGGCAGCCAGCTTGCTCGCTTTGCACTTTTTGGAACCCAAAATCGAACGTTTTCATCAGTTTCAGGCCACTTTTCTTCTTTTGCTCTGTTTTTCCGTCCAGAATCATACGTTGTGAATTGTTAAAAAGACGACAACCGGACTCGCGGGACATCAGAGTGCCCTACATCGTGTTGATATAACGTCTTGCGAGAATGCTGCGTTGTTGAAGCAGATAGGTTGTCGTTAAGCCCATTGGGCCTTTTGAATAGGCCATCTCTCTAGGCTGGGTTTGTGAACCGTTAACACATATAGGAGTTGTACCCTCAACATGACGTGTTCGATCATTCCAGCACTAATGCACCGGATCCCATTAGAACTCCGAAGTTAAGCGCGCTTGGGCGAGAGTAGTACTAGGATGGGTGACCCCCTGGGGAGTCCTCGTGTTGCACCCCCTTTTCAGGGTTTCTTTCCCTCGGTAGCGTTGGCAAGATACTTTATCCACCAAATCTCTATTACTGAATCCCACGGAACATAGAGCAAGACAACTTCGCTTCACGTAGAGGCTGGGCCCGCAAACCGAGGACGTAGGGTTTGTGACCAGGTCTCCGTCGCTCCAGTGCTCATAACTTTTGATCCGTAAGGAGTTACGCGACGCACAGCATACCGTTGTAAAGCTCTTTGAGAGCTCTACGACGGGGGCAGCTAGCTTGCCCGCTATGCCCATTTTTGGAGCCCAAAATCGAACGTTTTCATTAGTTTCAGGCTACTTTTCTTCTTTTGCACTGTTTTACCGTCCCGGATCATAGGTTGTGAACTGTTAAAAGGACGACAACCTGACTCGCGGGACATCAGGGGGCCCTACAACGTGTCGATATAACGTCTTGCGAGGATGCTGCGTTGTTGAAGCAGATGGGTTGTCGTTAAACCCATTGGGCCTTTTGAATGGGCCATCTCCCTAGGCTGGGACTGTGAACAGTTAACACATAATGGAATTGTGCCCTCAACATGATGGGTTCGATAATACCAGCACTAATGCACCAGAACCCATCAGAACTCCGAAGTTAAGCGTTCTTGGGCGAGAGTAGTACTAGGATGGGTGACCACTTGGGAAGTCCACGTGTTGCACCCCCTTTTTAATTTTTTTTTCCCTGGTTAGGGTTGCCAAGATACTTTATCCACAAAATCTCTATTACTGAATCCCACGGAACATTGGGCAAGACAACTTCGCTTCACGTAGAGGTTAGGCCCGCAAATCGAGGGCGTAGGGTCCGTCGCTCCGGTGCCCATAACTTTTGATCCGTAAGGAGTTACGCGGCGCATAGCATACCGTTGGAAAGCTCTCTGAGAGCTCTACGACGGGGGCATCCAGCTTGCTCGCTGTGCCCCTTTTTGGTGCCCAAAATTGAAAGTTTTCATCAGTTTCAGGCCGTTTTTCTTTTTTTGCTCTGTTTTTCCGTCCAGGATCGTATGTCGTGAACTGTTAAAAGGACGAAAACCTGACTCGGAGGACATTAGAGGGCCCTACACTGTGTAGATATAACGTCTTGCGAGGATACTGCGTTGTTGAAGCGGATGGGTTGTCGTTAAGCCCATTGTGCCTTTTGAATGGGCCATCTCTCTAGGTTGGGACTGTGAACCGTTAACACATATAGGAATTGTGCCCTCAACATGACGGGTACTATTATACTAGCACCAATGCACCGGATCCCATCAGAACTCCGTAGTTAAGCGTGTTTGGGTGAGAGTAGTGCAAGGATGGGTGACCCCTTGGGAAGTCCTCGTGTTGCACCCCCATTTCAAATTTTTTTGCCCTAGTTAGAGTTGCCAAGATACTTTATCCACCAAATCTCTTTTACTGAATCTCACGGAACATTGGGCAAGACAACTTCGCTTCACGTACAGGCTGGGCCCACAAACAGAGGGCGTAGGGTTTGTGACCAGGTCTTTGTTGCTCCGGTTCCCATAACTTTTGATTCGTAAGGAGTTACGCGTCGCACAACATACCGTTGCAAAGCTCTCTGAGAGCTCTACGACGGGGGCAGCCAGCTTGCTCGCCAGGCCCCTTTTTGAAGCCCAAAATCGAACATTTTCATCATTTACAGGCCATTTTTCTTCTTTTGCTCTTTTTTTCCGTCCCGGATCATACGTTGTGAACTGTTAAAAGGACGAAAACCTGACTCACTGGACGTCAGAGGGCCCTACAACGTGTCGATACAATGTCTTTCGTGGTTGCTGCATTGTTGAAGCAGATGGGTTGTCGTTAAGCCCATTGGGCCTTTTGAATGGGCCATCTCTCTAGGCTGAGACTGTGAACCGTTAACACATATAGGAATTGTGCCCTCAACATGACTAGTGCGATCATACCAGCACTAATGCACAGGATCCCATCAGAACTCCGAAGTTAAGTGTGCTTGGGCGAGAGTAGTACTAGGATGGGTGACCCCCTGGGATGTTCTCGTGTTGCACCCCCTTTTCAATTTTTTTTGCCCTAGTTAGGGTTGCCAAGATACTTTATCCACCAAATCTCTTTTACTGAATCCAACCGAACATTGGGCAAGACAACTTCGCTTCACGTAGAGGCTGGGCCCAATAAACCGAGGGCGTAGGCTTTGTGACCAGGTCTCCGTCGCTCCGGTGCCCATAACTTTTGATCCGTAAGAAGTTACGCGGCGCACAGCATACCGTCGCAAAGCTCTCTGAGAGCTCTACGACGAGGGCAGTCGGCCTATTCGCTGTGCCCACTTTTGGAGCCCAAAATCGAATGTTTTTATCAGTTTCAATCCACTTTTCTTCTTTTGCTCTGTTTTTCCATCCCGGATCATACGTTGTGAACTGTTCAAAGGACGACAACCTGACTCTCGGGACGTCAGAGGGCCCTGCAACGTGTCGATATAACGTCTTTCGAGGATGCTGCATTGTTGAAGCGTATGGGTTGTTGTTAAGCCCATTGGGCCTTTTGAATGGGCCGTCTCTCTAGGATGGGGTTGTGAAATGTTAACACATATAGTAATTGTGCCCTCAACATGACAGGTGCGATCATACCAGCACTAATGCACCGGATCCCATCAGAACTCCGAAGTTAAGTTCGCTTGGGCGAGAGTAGTACTAGAATGGTTGACCCCTTGGGAAGTCCTCGTGTTGCAACCCCTTTTAAATTTTTTTTGCCCTGGTTAGGGTTGCCAAGATCCTTTATCCACCAAATCTCTATTACTGAATCCCATGGACCATTGGGCAAGACAACTTCGCTTCACGTACAGGCTGGGCCTGCAAACCGACGGCGTAGGGTTTGTGACCAGGTCTCCGTCGCACCGGTGCCCATAACTTTTGATCCGTAAGGAGTTATGTGGCGCACAGCATACCGTTGTAAAGATCTCTGAGAGCTCTACGACGGGGGAAGCCAGCTTGCTCGCTGTGCCCATTTTTGGAGACCAGAATCGAATATTTTCATCAGTTTCAGGCCACTTTTCTTCTTTTGCTCTGTTTTTCCGTCCAGGATCATACGTTGTGAATTGTTAAAAAGACGACAACCGGACTCGCGGGACATCAGAGTGCCCTACATCGTGTTGATATAACATCTTGTGAGAATGCTGCATTGTTGAAGCGGATGGGTTGTCGTTAAGCCCATTGGCCCTTTTGAATAGGCCATCTCTCTAGGCTGGGTTTGTGAACCGTTAACACATATAGGAATTGTGCCCTCAACATGACAGGTGCGATCATACCATCACTAATGCACCGGATCCCATCAGAACTCCGAAGTTAAGCGTGCTCGGGCGAGAGTAGTACAAGGATGGGTGACCCACTAGAAAGTCCTCGTGTTGTACCCCTTTTTCAATTTTTTATTGCCCTGGTTAGGGTTGCCAAGATACTTTATCCAACAAATCTCTATTACTGAATCCCACAGAACATTGGGCAAGACAACTTCGCTTCACGTAGAGGCTGGGCCCGATAAACCGAGGGCGTAGGGTTTGTGACCAGGTCTCCGTCGCTCCAATGCCCATAACTTTTGATCCGTAAGGAGTTACGCGGCGCACAGCATACCGTTGCAAAGCTTTATGAGTGCTCTATGACGGGGGCAGCCAGCATGCTCGCTGTGCTTGTTTTTGGAGCACAAAATCGAACGTTTTCATCAGTTTTCGGCAACTTTTCTGCTTTTTCTCTATTTTTCGGTCCCGGATCGTACGTCGTGAACTGTTAAAAGGACGACAACCTGACTCGCGGGACATCAGTGGGCCCTACAACGTGTCGATATCACGTATTGCATGCATGCTACATTGTTGAAGCGGATGGGTTGTCGTTAAGCCTATTGGGCCTTTTGAATGGGCCATCTCTATAGGCTGGGACTATGAACAGTCAACACATAAAGGAATTGTGCCCTTAACATGACGGGTACGATCAAAGCAGCACTAATGCACCGGATCCCATCAGAACTCCGAAGTTAAGCATGCTTGGGCGAGAGTAGTACTAGGATGGGTAACCCCTTGAGAAGTCCTCGTGTTGTACCCCCTTTTCAATTTTTTTTGCCCTGGTTAGGGATGTCAAGATACTTTATCCACCAAATCTCTATTACTGAGTCCCACGAAACATTGGGCAAGACAACTTCGCTTCACGTAGAGGCTGGGCCCGATAAACCGAGGTCGTAGGGTTTGTGACCAGGTCTCCGTCGCTCTAGTGCCCAAACTTTTGATCCGTAAGGAGTTACGCGGCGCACAGTATACCGTTGCAAAGCTTCATGAGTGCTCTACGACGGGGGCAGCCAGCTTGCTCGTTGTGCCCCTTTTTGGAGCCCAAAATTGAACGATTTCATCAGGTTTAGGCCACTTTTCGTCTTTTGCTCTGTTTTTTCATCCCGGATCATACGTTGGGAACTGTTCAAAGGACGACAACCTGACTCGCGGGACGTCAGAGGGCCCTACAACGTGTCGATATAATGTCTAGCGAGGGTGCTGCGTTGTTAAAGCGGATGGGTTGTCATTAAGCCCATTGGGCCTTTTGAATGGGCCATCTCTCTCGGTTGGGATTATGAACCATTAAGACATATAGGAATTGTGCCCTCAACATGACGGGTGCGATCATACCAGCACTAATGCACCGGATCCCATCAGATCTCTGAAGTTAAGCGCGCTTGGGCGAGAGTAGTACAATGATGGGTGACCCCCTGGGAAGTCCTCGTGTTGCACCTCATTTTCTATTTTTTTTGCCCTGGTTAGGGTTGCCAAGATACTTTATCCACCAAATCTCTATTACTGAATCCCACGAAACATAGGGCAATACAACTTCGCTTCACGTAGAGGCTGGGCCCGCAAACCGAAGGCGTAGGGTTTGTGACCAGGTCTCCGTCGCTCCGGTACCCGTAACTTTTGATCCGTAAGGAGTTACGCGGCGCACAACATACCGTTGCAAAGCTCTCTGAGAGCTCTACGACGGGGGCAGCAAGCATGCTCGCGGTGCCCCTTTTTGGAGCCCAAAATCAAACGTTTTCATCAGTTTTAGGCCACTTTTCTTATTTTCCTCTGTTTTTCCGTCCCGGATCGTACGCCGTGAACTATTAAAAGGACAACACCCTGACTCGTGGGACATCATAGAGCCCTCCAATGTGTCGATATCACGTCTTCCAAGCATGCTGCGTTGTTGAAACGGATGGGTTGTCGTTAAGCCCATTGGGCCTTTTGAATCGGCCATCTCTCTATGCTGGGACTGTGAACAGTTAACACATAAAGGAATTGTGCCCTCAACAAGACGGATGCAATCATACCAGCACTAATGCACGTGATCCCATCAGAACTCCGAAGTTAAGCGTGCTTGGGCGAGAGTAGTACTAGGATGGGTGACCACCTGGGAAGTCCTCGTGTTGTACCCTATTTTCAATTTTTTTTGCGCTGGTTAGGTTTGCCAAGATACTTTATCCACCAAATCTCTATTACCGAATCCCACAGAACATTGGGCAAGACAATTCACTTCACGTAGAGGCCAGGCCCGCAAACCGTGGGCGTAGTGTTTGTGACCAGGTTTCCGTCGCTCCGGTGCCCATAACTTTTGATCGGTAAGGAGTTACGCGGCACACATCATACCGTTGCAAAGCTCTCTGAGAGCTCTACGACGGGAGAAGCCAGCTAGCTCGCTGTGCCTATTTTTGGTGCCCAAAATCGAACGTTTTCATCAGTTTCAAGCCGCTTTTCTTCTTTTGCTCTCTTTTCCCGTCCAGGATCGTATGTCATGAACTGTTAAAAGGACGACAACATGACTTGCGGGACATCAGAGGGCCCTACAATGTGTTGATATAACGTCTTGCGAGGATACTGCGTTGTTGAAGCGGATGGGTTGTCGTTAAGCCCATTGGGCCTTTTGAAAGGTCCATCTCTCTAGGCTGGGACTTTGAACCGTTAACACATATAGGAATTGTGCCCTCAACATGACGGGTGCGATCATACCAGCACTAATGCACCGGATCCCATCATAACTCTGAAGTTAAGAGTGCTTGGGCGAGAGTAGTGCAAGGATGGGTGACCCCCTGGGAAGTCTTGGTGTTGCACCCTCTTTTCAATTTTTTTTGCCTTGGTTAGGGTTGCCAAGATACTTTATCCACCAAATATCTATTACTGAATCCCACTGAACATTGGGCAAGACAACTTCGCTTCACGTAGTGGCTGGGCCCACAAACCGAGGGCGTAGGGTTTGTGACCAAGTCTCCGTCGTTCGGGCGCCCATAAATTTTGATCCGTAAGGAGTTACGCGGAGCACAACATACCGTTGCAAAGCTCTCTGAGAGCTCTACGATGGAGGCAACCAGCTTGTTCGCTATGCCCGTTTTTGCAGCCCAAAATCGAACATTTTCATCAGTTCCAGACTACTTTTCGTCTTTTGCTCTATTTTTCCGTCCCAGATCATGCGTTGTGAACTGTTCAAAGGACGACAACCTGACTCACGGGACGTCAGAGGGCCCTACAACATGTTAATATAACGTCTTGCGAGGATGCTGCGTTGTTGAAGCGGATGGGTTGTCGTTAAGCCCATAGGGCCTTTTGAATGGCCCATCTCTCTAGGCTAGGTTTGTGAACCGTTAACACATATAGGAATTGTGCCCTCAACATGAGGGGTGCGATCATACCAGTACTAATGCACCGAATCCCATAAGAACTCCGAAGTTAAGCGTGCTCGGTCGAGAGTAGTACTAGAATGGCTTACCCCCTGGGTAGTCCTCGTGTTGCACCCCATTTTCAATTTTTTTTGCCCTGGTTAGGGTTGCCAAGATACTTTATCCACCAAATCTCTATTACTGAATCCCACGTAACATTGGGCAAGACAACTTCGGTTCACGTATAGGCTGGGCCCGCAAACCGAGGGCGTAGGGTTTGTGACCAGGTCTTTGTTGCTCCGGTGCCCATAACTCTTGAACCGTAAGTAGTTACGCGGCACAGAGTATACCGTTGCAAAGTTATCTGAGAGCTCTACAATGAGGACAGCCAGCTTTCTCGCTGAGCCCATTTTTGGAGCCCAAGATCGAACGTTTTCATCAGTTTCAGGCCACTTTTCTTCTTTTACTCTGTTTTTCCGTCCCGGATCATACGTTGTGAATTGTTAAAAAGACGACAACCTGACTCGGGGGAAATCAGTTGGCCCTACAACGTGTTGATATAACGTCTTGCGAGGATGCTGCGTTGTTGAAGCGGATGGGTTGTCGTTAAGCCCATTGGGCCTTTTGAATGGGCCATCTCTCTAGGCTGGGTTTGTGAACCATTAACACATTTAGGAATTGTGCCCTCAACATGAGGGGTGCTATCATACCATCACTAATTCACCGAATCCTATCAGAACTCCGAAGTTAACCGTGCTCGGTCGAGAGTAGTACTAGGATGGGTGACCCCCTGGGTAGTCCTCGTGTTGCACCCCCTTTTCAATTTTTTTTGCCTTGGTTATGGTTGCCAAGATACTTTATCCACCAAATCTCTATTACTGAATCCCACGGAACATTGGGCAAAACAACTACGCTTCACGTAGAGGCTGGGCCCGCTAAACCGAGGGCGTAGGGTTTGTGATCAGGTCTCCGTCACTCCGGTGCCAATAACTTCTGATCCGTAAGGAGTTACGCTGCGCACAACATACCTTTGCAAAGCTCCCTGCGACCTCTGTGACGGGGGCAGCTAGTATGCTCGCTGTACCCATTTTTGGAGCCCAAAATTGAACGTTTTCATCAGTTTTAGGCCACTTTTCCTCTTTTGCTCTGTTTTTCCATCCTAGATCGTACGTCGGGAACTGTTAAAAGGACGACAACCTGACTCACGGGACATCAGAGGGCCCTATAACTTGTCGATATCACGTCTTGCAAGCATGCTGCATTGTTGAAGCAGATAGGTTGTCGTTAAGCCCATTGGGCCTTTTGAATAGGCCATCTCTCTAGGATGGGACTGTGAACAGTTAACACATAAAGGAATTGTGCCCTCAACATGACGGATGCGATCATACCAGCACTAATGCACCGGATCCCATCAGAACTCCGAAGTTAAGCGCGCTTGGGCGAGAGTATTACTAGGATGGGTGACCCCTTGGGAAGTCCTCGTGTTGCACCCCCTTTTCAGTTTTTTTTGCCCTGGTTAGGGTTGTCAAGATACTTTATCCCCCAAATCTCTATTAATGACTCCTATGGAACCTAGGGCAAGACAACTTCGCTTCACGTAGAGGCTGGGCCCGATAAACCAAGGGCGTAGGGTTTGTGACTAGGTCTCCGTCGCTCCGGTACCCTTAACTTTTGATCCGTAAGGATTTACGCGGCGCAAACCATACCGTTGCAAAGCTCTTTAAGTGCTCTACGACGGGGGCAGCTAGCTTGCTCGCTGTGCCCCTTTTTGGATCCCAAAATCGAACGTTTTCTTCTTTTGCCCTATTTTTTCGTCCCGGATCATACGTTGTGAACTGTTCAAAGGATGACAACCTGACTCGCGGGACGTCAGAGGGCCCTACAACGTGTCGATATAATGTCTTGCGAGGATGCTGCGTTGTTGAAGCGGATGGGTAGTCGTTAAGCCCTTTGGGCCTTTTGAATGGGCCATCTCTCTAGGCTGAGACTGTGAACAGTCAACACATATAGGAATTGTGCCCTCAACTTGACGGGTGCGATCATAACAGTACAAATGCACCGGATCCCATCAGAACTCTGAAGTTAGGCGTGCTTGGGCGAGAGTGGTACTAGGATGGGTGACCACCTGGGACATCCTCGTGTTGTACCCCCTTTTCAATTTTTTTTGCCCTGGTTAGGGTTGCCAAGATACTTTATCCACCAAATCTCTATTACTGAATCCCACGGAACATTGGGCAAGACAACTTCGCTTCACGTAGAGGCTGGGCCCGCAAACCGAGGGCGTAGGGTTTATGACCAGGTCTCCGTCACTCCGGTGCCAATAACTATTGATCTGTAAGAAGTTGCGCGGTGCACAACATACCGTTGCAAAGCTCTCTGAGAGCTCTACGATGGGGGCATCCAGCTTGCTCGCTGTGCCCATTTTTGGAGCCCAAAATCGAAAGTTTTCATCAGTTTCAGGCCGCTTTTCTTCTTTAGCTCTCTTTTTCCGTCCTGGATCGTACGTCGTGAACTGTTAAAAGGAAGACAACCTTACTTGCGAGACATCAGAGGGCCCTACAATGTGTTGATATAACGTCTTGCGAAGATACTTCATAGTTGAAGCGGATGGGTTATCGTTAAGCCCATTGGGCCTTTTGAATGGGCCATCTCTCTAGGATGGGACTGTGAACTGTTAACACATATAGGAATTGTGCCCTCAACATAACGGGTGCGATCATACCAGCACTAATGCACCAGATCCCATTAGAACTCCGAAGTTAAGCGTGCTTGGGCGATAGTAGTGCAAGGATGGGTGACCCCCTGGGAAGTCCTCGTGTTGCACCCCCTTTTCAATTTTTTTTCTTGGTTATGGTTGCCAAGATACTTTATAAACCAAATCTCTATTACTGAATCCCACGGAACATTGGGCAAGACAACTTCGCTTCACGTAGAGGCTGGGCCCGCAAACCGAGGGCGTAGGGTTTGTTATCAGGTCTCCGTCACTCCGGTGCCAATAAATATTGATCCGTAAGGAGTTGCGCGGTGCACAACATACCGTTGCAAAGCTCTCTGAGAGCTCTACGATGGGGGCAGCCAGCTTGTTCGCTGTGCCCGTTTTTGCAACCCAAAATCGAACATTTTCATCAGTTTCAGACTATATTTCGTCTTTTGCTCTATTTTTCCATCCCGGATCATGCGTTGTGAACTGTTCAAAGGACGACAACCTGACTCGCGGGACGTCAGAGGGCCCCACAACGTGTTGATATAACGTCCTGCGAGGATGCTGCGTTGTTGAAGCGGATGGGTTGTCGTTAAGCCCATTGGGCCTTTTGAATGGGCCATCTCTCTAGGCTGGGACTATGAACCGTTAACACATATAGGAATTGTGCCCTCAACATGACGGGTGCGATCATACCAGCACTAATGCACCGGATCCCATCAGAACTCCGAAGTTAAACGCGCTTGGCCGAGAGTAGTACTTTGATGGGTGACCCCCTGGGAAGTCCTTGTGTTGCAATCCCTTTTCAATTTTTTTTGCCCTGGTTAGGGTTGCGAAGATACTTTATCCACCAAATCTCTATGACTGAATCCAACGAAACATTGGGCAAGACAACTTCGTCTAACGTAGAGGCTGGGCCCGCAAACCGAGGGCGTAGGGTTTGTGATTAGGTCTCCGTCGCTCCGATGCCCATAACTTTTGATCCGTAAGGAGTTACGCGGCACACAGCATATCGTTGCAAAGCTCTCTGAGAGCTCTACGACAGGAGCAGCCAGCTTGCTCGATGTGCCCATTTTTGGACCCCAAAATCGAACGTTTTCATCTATTCCAGGCCAGTTTTCTTCTTTTGCTCTGTTTTTCAGTACCGGATCGTACGTCGTGAATTGTTAAAAAGATGACAACCTGACTCGCGGGACATAAGAGGGCCCTACAACGTGTTTATATTACGTCTTGCGAGGATGCTGCGTTGTTGAAGCGGATGGGTTGTCGTTAAGCCCATTGGGCCTTTTGAATAGGCTATCTCTCTAGGCTGGGATTGTGAACCGTTAACACATATAGGAATTGTGCCCTCAACATGACGGATGCGATCATACCAGCACTAATGCACCGGATCCCATCAGAATTCCGAAGTTAAGCGTGCTTGGGCGAGAGTAGTACTAAGATGGGTGACCCCCTGCGAAGTCCTCGTGTTGCACCACATTTTCAGTTTTTTTTGCCCTGGTTAGGGTTGCCAAGATACTTTATCCTCCAAATCTCTATTACTGAATCCCACAGAACATAGGGTAAGACAACTTCACTTCACGTAGAGGCTGGGCCCGTAAACCGAGGGCGTAGGGTTTGTGACTAGGTCTCCGTCGCTCTGGTGCCTATAACTTTTGATCCGTACGGAGTTACGCGGCGCACATCATACCATGGAAAATCTCTCTGAGAGCTCTATGACGAGGGCAGCCAGCTTGCCCGCTGTGCCCTTTTTGGAGCCCAAAATCCAACGTTTTCATCAGTTTCAGGCCACTTTTCTTCTTTTGCTCTATTTTTCCGTCCCGGATCATACGTTGTGAAATGTTAAAAGGACGACAACCTGACCCGCGGGACATCAGAGGGCCATACAACGTGTCGATATAACGTCTTGCGAGGATGCTGCATTGTTGAAGCGGATGGGTTGTCGTTAAGCCCATTGGGCCTTTTGAATGGGCCATCTCTCTAGGCTGGGACTATGAACCGTTAACACATATAGGAATTGTGCCCTCAACGTGACGGGTGCGATCATACCAGCACTAATGCACCGGATCCCATCATAACTCCGAAGTTAAGCGTGCTTGGGCGAGAGTAGTACTATGATGGGTGACCCCATGGGAAGTCCTCGTGTTGCACCCCCTTTACAATTTTTTTTGCCCTGGTTAGGGTTGCGAAGATACTTTATCCACCAAATCTCTTTGACTGAATCCAACAGAACATTGGGCAAGGCAACTTCATTTCACGTAGAGGCTGGGCCCGCAAATCGAGGGCGTAGGGCTTGTGACCAGGCCTCCGTCGCTCTGGTACCCATAACTTTTGATCCGTAAGGAGTTACGCGGCGTACAGCATACTGTTGCAAAGCTCTCTGAGAGCTCTACGACGGGGCTAGCCAGTTTGCTCGCTGTGCCCCTTTTTGGAGCCCAAAATCAAACATTTTCATCAGTTTCGGGCCACTTTTCTTCTTTTTCTCTGCTTTTTCATCCCGGATCATACGTTGTGAATTGTTAAAAGGACGACACCCTAACTCGCTGGACATCAGAGGGCCCTACAATGTGTCGATATAACGTCTTGCGAGGATGCTACATTGTTGAAGCAGATGGGTTGTCGTTAAGCCCATTGGGCCTTTTGAATGGGCCATCTCTCTAGGCTGAGACTGTGAACTGTCAACACATAAAGGATTTGTGCCCTCAACATGACGGGTGCGATCATACCAGCACTAATGCACCGGATCCCATCAGAACTCCGAAGTTAGGCGTGCTTGGGCGAGAGTAGTACTAGGATGGGTGACCACCTGGGACGTCCTCGTGTTATACCCTCTTTTCAATTTTTTTTGACCTGCTTAGGATTGCCAAGATACTTTATCCACAAATCTCTATTACTGAGTCCCACGGAACATTGGGCAAGACAACTTCGCTTCACGTAGAGGCTGGGCCCGCAAACCGAGGGCGTAGGGTTTGTGACCAGGTCTCCGACACTCCGGTGCCAATAACTTTTGATCCGTAAGGAGTTACGCGGTGCACAACATACCGTTGCAAATTTCTCTGAGAGCTCTACGATGGGGGCAGCCAACTTGCTCGGTGTGCCCATTTTTGGAGCCCAAAATCAAAAGTTTTCATCAGTTTCAGGCCGCTTTTCTTCTTTAGCTCTCTTTTTCTGTCCAGGATCGTACGTCGTGAACTGTTAAAAGTACGACAACCTGACTTGCGGGACATCATAGGGCCCTACAATGTGTTGATATAACGTCTTGTGAGGATACTGCGTTATTGAAGCGGATGGGTTGTCGTTAAGCCCATTGGGCCATTTGAATGGGCCATCTCTCTAGGCGGGGAATGTGAACCGTTAACACATATAGGAATTGTGCCCTCAACATAACGGGTGCGATCATACCAGCACTAATGCACCGGATCCCATCCGAACTCTGAAGTTAAACGAGCTTAGGCGAGAGTTGTGCAAGGATGGGTGACCCGCTGGGAAGTCCTCGTGTTGCACCCCCTTTTCAATTTTTTTTTCCCTGGTTAGGGTTGCCAAGATACTTTATCCACCAAATCTCTATGACTGAATCCAACGAAACATTGGGCAAGGCAACTTCGTTTCACGGAGAGGCTGGGCCCGCAAACCGAGGGCATAGGGTTTGTGACCAGGTCTCCGTCGCTCCGGTGCCCATAACTTTTGATCCGTAAGGAGTTACGCGGCGCACAGCATACAGTTGAAAAGCTCTCTGAGAGCTTTACGACGGGGGCAGCCAGCTTGCTCGTTATGCCTGTGTTTGAATCCCAAAATCGAACGTTTTCATCAGTTTTAGGCCACTTTTCTTCTTTTACTCTGTTTTTCCGTCCCGGATCATACGTTGTGAATTGTTAAAAGGACGACAACCTGACTTGCGGGACATCAGAGGGCCCTACAACGTGTTGATATAACGTCTTGCAAGGATGCTGCGTTGTTGAAGCGGATGGGTTGTCGTTAAGCCCATTGGGCCTTTCGAATGGGCCATCTCTCTAGGCTGGGTTTGTGAACCGTTAACACATATAGGAATTTTTCCCTGAACATGACGGATGCAATCATACCAGCACTAATGCACCGAATCCCATCTGAACTCCGAAGTTAAGCGTGCTTGGGCGAGAGTAGTACTAGGATGGGTGACCCCCTAGGAAGTCCTCGTGTTGCACCCCATTTTCAATTTTTTTTGCCCTGGTTAGGGTTGCCAAGATTCTTTATCCACCAAATCTGTATTACTGAATCCCACGAAACATTGGGCAAGGCAACTTCGCTTCACGTAGAGGCTGGGCCCGATAAACCGAGGGCGTAGGGTTTGTGACCAAGTCTCCGTCACTCCGGTTCCCATAACTTTTGATCCGTAAGGAGTTACGCGGCGCACAGCATACCGTTGCAAAGCTCTCTGAGTGCTCTATGATGGGGGCAGCAAGCTTGCTCGCTTTGCCCCTTTTTGGAGCCCAAAATTGAACGTTTTCATCAGTTTTAGGCCACGTTTCTTCTTTTGCTCTGTTTTTTCATCCCGGATCATACGTTGTGAACCGTTCAAAGGACGACAACCTGACTCGCGGGACATCAGAGGGCCCTACAATGTGTCGATATCATGTCTTGCAAGCATGCTGCATTGTTGAAGGGGATGGGTTGTCGTTAAGCCCATTGGGCTTTTTCAATAGGCCATCTCTCTAGGCTGGGATTGTGAACCGTTAACATATATAGGAATTTTGCTCTCAACCTGACGGATGCGATCATACCAGCACTAATGCACCGGATCCCATCAGACCTCCGAAATTAAGCGTGCTTGGGCGATAATAGTACTAAGATGGGTGACCCCCTGGGAAGTCCTCGTGTTGCACCCCATTTTCAATTTTTTTTGCCGTGGTTAGGGTTGCCAAGATACTTTATCCACCAAATCTCTATTACTGAATCCCACGGAACATTGGGCAAGACATCTTCGCTTCACGTAGAGGCTGGGCCAGCAAACCGAGGGCGTAGGGTTTGTGACCAGGTCTCCGTCGCTCCGGTGCCTATAACTTTTGATCCGTAAGGAGTTACGCGGTGCACAGCATACCGTTGCAGGGCTCTCTGAGAGCTCTATGACGGGGGCAGCCAGCTTGCTCGCTGTGCCCTTTTTTGGAGCCCAAAATCGAACGTTTTCATTAGTTTCAGGCCACTTTTCTTCTTTTGCTCTACTTTTTCATCCCGGATCATAAGTTGTGAACTGTTTAAAGGATGACAACCTGACTCGCGGGACATCAGAGGGCCCTACAACGTGTCGATATAAAGTCTTGCGAGGATGCTGCGTTGTTGAAGTGGATGGGTTGTCGTTAAGCCCATTGGGCCTTTTGAATAGGCCATCTCTCAAGGTTGGGACTATGAACCGTTAACACATATAGGAATTGTGCCCTCAACATGACGGGTGCGATCATACCAGCAATAATGCACCGGATCCCATCAGAACTCCGAAGTTAAGCGTGATTGGGCGAGAGTAGTACTATGATGGGTAACCCCCTTGGAAGTCCTCGTGTTGTACCCCCTTTTCAATTTTTTTTGCCCTGGTTGGGGTTCCAAGATAATTTATCCACCAAATCTCTATGACTGAATGCAACGGAACATTGGGCAAGACAACTTCGTTTCACGTAGAGGCTAGGCCCGCAAACCAAGGGCGTAGGGTTTGTGACTAGGTCTCCATCGCTCCGGTGCCCATAACTTTTGATTCGTAAGAAGTTACGCGGCGCACAGCATACCCTTGCAAAGAACTCTAAGAGCTCTACGACGGGGGCAGCCAGCATGCTCACTGTGCCCATTTTTGGAGCCCAAAATCCAACGTTTTCATCAATTTCAGGCCACTTTTCTTCTTTTGCTCTATTTTTCCGTCCCGGATCGTACGTCGTGAATTGTTAAAAGGATTAGAAACTGACTCGCGAGACATCAGAGGGCCCTACAACGTGTCGATATAACGTCTTCCAAGGATGCTGCATTGTTGAACCGGATTGGTTGTCGTTAAGCCCATTGGGCCTTTTGAATGGGCCATCTCTCTAGGCTAGGACTGTGAACAATTAACATATAAAGGAATTGTGCCCTCAACATGACGGGTGCGATCATACCAGCACTAATGCACCGGAACCCATCAGAACACCGAAGTTAAGCGTGCTTGGGCGAGAGTAGTAATAGGATGGGTGACCACCTAGGAAGTCCTCGTGTTGCACACCCTTTTCAATTTTTTTTGCCCTTGTTAGGGTTGCCAAGATACTTTATCCACCAAATCTCTATTACTGAATCCCACGGAACATTGGGCAAGACAACTTCGCTTAACGTAGAGGCTGGGCCCGTAAACCGAGGGCGTAGGGTTTGTGACCAGGTTTCCGTCGCTCCGGTGCCCATAACTTTTGATCCGTAAGGAGTTACACGGCGCACAGCATACCGTTGCAAAACTCTCTGAGAGCTCAACGTCGGGGGCAACCAGCTTGCTCGCTGTGCCCCTTTTTCGAGCCCAAAATCAAACGTTTTCATCAGTTTCTGGCCATTTATCTTCTTTTACTCTATTTTTTCATCGTGGATCGTATGTCGTGAACTGTTAAAAGGACGACAACCTGACTCGCGGGACATCAGAGGGCCCTAGAACGTGGCGATATAACGTCTTGCGAGGCTGTTGCGTTGTTGAAGCGGATGGGTTGTTGTTAAGCCCATTGGTCCTTTTGAATGGGCCATCTCTCTAGGCTCGGACTGTGAACTATTAACACATATAGGAATTATGCCCTCAACATGACGGGTGCGATCATACCAGCACTAATGCACCGGATCCTATCAGAACTCCGAAGTTAAGCGTGCTTGGGCGAGAGTGGTACTAGGATGGGTAACCCCTTGAGAAGTCCTCGTGTTGCACCCCATTTTCAATTTTTTTTTCCCTGGTTAGGGTTGCCAAGATACTTTATCCACCAAATCACTTTTACTGAAACCCACGGAACATTGGGAAAGATAACTTCGCTTGACAAAGAAGCTGGGCCCGATAAACCGAGGGCATAATTTTTGTGAGCAGGTCTCCGTCGCTCCGGTACCTATAACTTTTGATCTGTATGGAGTTACGCGGCGCACAGCATACCGTTGCAAAGCCCTCTGAGAGCGCTACGACGCGGGAAGCTAGCTTGTTCGTTGTGCCCATTTTTGGAGCACAAAATTGAACATTTTCATCAGTTTCAGACAACTTTTCTTTTTTTGCTCTGTTTTTCCATCCCGGATCATACGTTGTGAACTGTTCAAACGACGACAACCTGACTCGCGGGACGTCAGAGGGCCCTCCAACGTGTCGATATAACGTCTTGCGAGGATGCTGCGTTGTTGAAGCGGATGGGTTGTCGTTAAGCCCATTGGGCCTTTTGAATGGGCCATCTCTCTAGGCTGGGATTGTGAACCGTTAACACATATAGCAATTGTTCCCTCAACATGACGGGTGCGATCATACCAGCACTAATGCACCGGATCCCATCAGAACTCCGAAGTTAAGCTTGCTTGGGCGAGAGTAGTACTAGAATGGGTGACCCCCTGGGAAGTCCTCGTGTTGCACCCCATTTTCAATTTTTTTTGCCCTGGTTAGGGTTGCCAAGATACTTTATCCACCAAATCTCTATTACTGAATCCCATGGAACATTGGGCAAGACAACTTCGCTTCACGTAGAGGCTGGGCCTACTAACCGAGGGCGTAGGGTTTGTGACCAGGTGTCCGTCGCTCTGGTGCCCAGAACTTTTGATCCGTAAGGAGTTATGCGGTGCACAACATACCGTTTCAAAGTTATTTAAGAGCTCTACGACGGGGGCAGCCAGCTTGCTCACTATGCCCGTTTTTTAAGCCCAAAATCTAACGTTTTCATCAGTTTCAGGCCACTTTTCATCTTTTGCTCTATTTTTCCATCCCGGATCATACGTTATGAATTGTTAAAAGGACGACAACCTCAATTGTGGGACATCAGAGGGCCCTACACCGTGTCGATATAACGTCTTGCGAGGATGCTACATTGTTGAAGCGGATGGGTTGTCGTTAAGCCCATTGGGCCTTTTGAATGGGCGATCTATCTAGCCTGGGACTGTGAACCGTTAACACATATAGGAATTATGCCCTCAACAGGACGGGTGCGGTCATACCAGGACTAATGCACCGGATCCCATCAGAACTCCGAAGTTAAGCGTGCTTGGGTGAGAGCAGTACTAGGATGGGTGACCCCCGGGGAAGTCCTCGTGTTGCACCCCCTTTTCAATTTTTTTTGCCCTGGTTAGGGTTGCCAAGATACTTTATTCACCACATCTCTTTTACTGAATCCCACGGAACAATGGGCAAGACAACGTCACTTCACGTAGAGGCTGGGCCCGATAAACCGAGGGCGTAGGTTTTTTGACCAGGTCTCCGTCGCTTCGGCGCCCATTACTTTTGATCCGTAAAGAGTTACGCGACGCATGCATACCGTTGCAAAGCACTATGAGAGCTCTGCGACGGGGCCAGCCAGCTTGTTCGTTGTGCCTATTTTTGGAGCCCAAAATCGAACGTTTTTATCAGTTTCAGACCACATTTCTTCATTTGCTCTTTTTTTCGACACGGATCATACGTTGTGAACTATTCAAAGGACGACAACCTGACTCGCGGGACGTCAGAGGTCCCTACAACGTGTCGATATAACGTCTTGTGAGGATGCTGCGTTGTTGAAGCAGATGGGTTGTCGTTAAGCCCATTGGGCCTTTTGAATGGGCCATCTCTCTAGGCTGGGATTGTGAACCGTTAACACATATAGGAATTGTGCCCTCAACATGACGGGTGCGATCATACCAGCACTAATGCACCGGATCCCATCAGAACTCTGAAGTTAAGCGCGCTTGGGCGAGAGTAGTACTTGAATGGGTGACCCCCAGGAAAGTCCTCGTGTTGCACCCCATTTTCAATTTTTTTTACCCTGGTTAGGGTTGCCAAGATACTTTATCCACCAAATCTCTAGTACTGAATCCCGTGGAACATTGGCAAAGACAACTTCGCTTCACGTAGAGACTGGGCCCGCAAACTGAGGGCGTAGGGTTTGTGACCAGGTCTCCGTCGCTCCGGTGCCCATAACTTTTGATCCGTAAGGAGTTACGCGGCGCACAGCATACCGTTACGAAGCTCTCTTAGAGCTCTACGACGGGGGCAACCAGGTTGCTCGCTATGCCGACTTTTGGACCCCAAAATTGAACATTTTCATCAATTTCAGGCCACTTTTCTTCTTTTGCTCTGTTTTTCCGTCCTGGATCGTACGTCGTGAACTGTTAAAAGGACGACAACCTGACTCTCGGGACGTCATAGGGCCCTACAACGTGTTGATATCACGTCTTGCGAGGATGCTGCGTTGTTGAAGCGGATGGGTTGTCGTTAAGCCCATAAGGCCTTTTGAATGGGCCATCTCTCTAGGCTGGGACTGTGAACCGTTAACACATATAGGAATTGTGCCCTAAGCATGATGGGTGTGATCATACCAGCACTAATGCACTGGATCCCATCAGAACTCCGAAGTTAAGCGTGCTTGGGCGAGAGTAGTACTAGGATAGGTGACCCCCTGGGAAGTCCTCGTGTTGCACCCTCTTTTCAATTTTTTTTGCCCTGGTTAGGGTTGCCAAGATACTTTATCCACAAAATCTCTATTACTGAATCCCACGGAACATTGGGCAAGACAACTGCGCTTCATGTAGAGGCTGGGGCGACAAACCGAGGGTGTAGGGTTTGTGACCAGGACTCCGTCGCTCCGGTGCCCATAACTTTTGATCCGTAAGGAGTTACGCGGCACACAACATGCCGTTGCAAAGCTCTCTAAGAGCTCTACGACGTGGGCAACCAGCATGCTCGCTGTAACCGTTTTTGGTGCCCAAAATCGAATGTTTTAATCAGTTTCAGGCTACTTTTCTTCTTTTGCTCTGTTTTTCCGTCCCGAATCGTACGTCGTGAACTGTTAAAAGGACGACAACCTGACTCGCGGGACATCAGAGGGCCCTACAACGTGTTGTTATCACGTCTTACGAGGATGCTGCGTTGTTGAAGTGGATGGGTTATCGTTAAGCCCATTGGGCCTTTTGAATGGGCCATCTCTCTAGGCTGGGATTGTGAACCATTAACACATATAGGAATTGTGCCCTCAACATGACGGGTGCGATCATACCAGCACTAATGCACCGGATCCCATCAGAACTCCGAAGTTAAGCGTGCTTGGGCGAGAGTAGTACAAGGATGGGTGACCCCCTGGGAAGTCCTCGTGTTACACCCCCTTTTCAATTTTTTTTGCCCTGGTTAGGGTTGCCAAGATACTTTATTCACTAAATCTCTTTTACTGAATCCCACAGAACATTGGGCAAGACAACTTCACTTCACGTAGAGGCTGGGCCCAATAAACCGAGGGCGTAGGATTTGTGACCAGGTCTCCGTCGCTCCGATGCCCATAACTTTTGATCCCTAAGTAGTTACGCGGCGTACAGCATACCGTTGCAAAGCTCTTTGAGAGCTCTACGACGGGGGCAGTCGGGTTTTCGGTGTTCCCGTTTTTGGAGCCCAAAATCGAATGTTTTTATTAGTTTCAAACCACTTTTCTTCTTTTGCTCTGTTTTTCCGTCTCGGATCATACGTTGTGAACTGTTCAAAGGATGACAACCTGACTTGTGGGACGTCAGAGGGCCCTACAACGTGTCGATATAAAGTTTTGCGAGGATGCTGCGTTGTTGAAGCGGATGAGTTGTTGTTAAACCCATTGGGCCTTTTGAATAGGCCATCTCTCTAGGCTAGGATTGTGAACCGTTAACACATATAGCAATTGTGCCCTCAATATGACGGGTGCGATCATACCAGCACTAATGCGCCGGATCACATCAGAACTCCGAAGTTAAGAGTGCTTGGGCGAGAGTAGTACTAGAATGGTTGACCCCCTGGGAAATCCTCGTGTTGTAACCCCTTTTTATTTTTTTTTGCCCTGGTTAGGGTTGCCAAGATACTTTATCCCCCAAATCTCTATTACTGAATCCCACAGAACATAGGGCAAGACAACTTCGCTTCACGTAGAGGCTGGGCCCGCAAACTGAGGGCGTAGAGTTTGTGACCGGGTCTCCGTCGCTCCGGTGCCTATAACTTTTGATCCGTAAGGAGTTACGCGGGGCACAGCATACTGTTGCAAGGCTCTCTGAGAGCTCCATGACGGGGGCAGCTAGCTTGCTCGCTGTGCCCATTTCGGAGCCCAAAATCGAATGTTTTCATCAGTTTCAGGCCACTTTTCTTCTTTTACACTTTTTTTTCGTCCCGGATCATACGTTGTGAATTGTTAAAAGGAAGACAACCTGACTCGCGGGACATTAGAGGGCCCTACAATGTGTTGATATAACGTCCTGCGAGGATGCTGCGTTGTTGAAGCGGATGCGTTGTCGTTAAGCCCATTGGGCCTTTTGAATGGGCCATCTCTCTAGGCTGGGACTATGAACCGTTAACACATATAGGAATTGTGCCCTCAACATGATGGGTGTGATCATAACAGCACTAATACCCCGGATCCCATCAGAACTCCGAAGTTAAGCGTGCTTCGGTGAGAGTAGTACTATGATGGGTGACCCCCTTGTAAGTTCTCGTGTTGCACCCCATTTTCAAATTTTTTTGCCCTGGTTCGGGTTGCCAAGATAATTTATCCACCAAATCTCTATGACTGAATGCAACGGAACATTGGGCAAGACAACTTCGTTTCACGTAGAGGCTGGACCCGCAAACAAAGGGCGTAAGGTTTGTGACCAGGTCTCCATCGCTCCGGTGCCCATAACTTTTGATCCGTAAGGAGTTATGCGGCGCATAGCATACCGTTGCAAAGCTCTCTAAGAGCTCTACGGCGGGGGCAGCCAGCATGCTCACTGTGCCCATTTTTGGAGCCCAAAATCGAACGTTTTCATCAGTTTCAGGCCACTTTTCTTCTTTTGCTATATTTTTCCGTCCCGGATCGTACGTCGTGAACTGTTAAAAGGATTACAACCTTACTCGCAAGACATCAGAGGGCCCTACAACGTGTCGATATCACGTCTTCCAAGCATGCTGCATTGTTGAAGCGGATGGGTTATCGTTAAGCCCATTGGGCCTTTTGAATGGGCCATCTCTCTAGGCTAGGACTGTGAACAGTTAACATATAAAGGAATTGTGCCCTCAACATGACGGGTGTGATCATACCAGCACTAATGCACCGGAACCCATCAGAACACCGAAGTTAAGCGTGCTTGGGCGAGAGTAGTACTAGGATGGGTGACCACCTGGGAAGTCCTCGTGTTGCACACCCTTTTCAATTTTTTTTGCCCTTGTTAGGGTTGCCAAGATACTTTATCCACCAAATCTCTATTACTGAATCCCACGGAACATTGGGCAAGACAACTTCGCTTAACGTAGAGGCTGGGCCCACAAACCGAGGGGGTAGGGTTTGTGACCAGGTTTCCGTCGCTCCGGTGCCCATAACTTTTGATCCGTAAGGAGTTACACGGCGCACAGCATACCGTTGCAAAACTCTCTGAGAGCTCAACGTCGGGGGCAACCAGCTTGCTCGCTGTGCCCCTTTTTTGAGCCCAAAATCGAACGTTTTCATCAGTTTCTGGCCATTTTTCTTCTTTTACTCTATTTTTTTATCCTGGATCGTATGTCGTGAACTGTTAAAAGGACGACTACCTGACTCGCGGGACATCAGAGGGCCCTAGAACGTGGCGATATAACGTCTTGCGAGGTTGCTGCGTTGTTGAATCGGATAGGTTGTCGTTAAGCCAATTGGGCCTTTTGAATGGGCCATCTCTCTAGGCTTGGACTGTGAACTGTTAACTCATATAGGAATTATGCCCTCAACATGACGGGTGCGATCATACCAGCACTAATGCACCGGATCCCATTAGAACTCCGAAGTTAAGCGTGCTTGGGCGAGAGTGGTACTAGGATGGGTAACCCCCTGGGAAGTCCTCGTGTTGCACCCCATTTTCAATTTTTTTTTCCCTGGTTAGGGTTGCCAAGATACTTTATCCACCAAATCTCTTTTACTGAAACCCACGGAACAATTGGCAAGACAACTTCGCTTCACAAAGAGGCTGGGCCCAACAAACCCAGGGCGTAATTTTTGTTAGCAGGTCTCCGTCGCTCCGGTGCCCATAACTTTTGATCCTTATGGAGTTACGCGGCACACAACATACCGTTGCAAAGCTCTCTGAGAGCGCTACGACCCGGGAAGCTAGCTTGTTCGTTGTGCCCATTTTTGGAGCACAAAATCGAACGTTTTCATCAATTTTAGACCATTTTTCTTCTTTTGCTCTGTTTTTCCGTCCCGGATCATACGTTGTGAACTGTTCAAATGACGACAACCTGACTCACGGGACGTCAGAGGGCCCTACAACGTGTCGATATAACGTCTTGCGAGGATGCTGCGTTGTTGAAGCGGATGGGTTGTCGTTAAGCCCATTAGGCCTTTTGAATGGGCCATCTCTCTAGGCTGGGATTGTGAACCGTTAACACATATAGGAATTGTTCCCTCAACATGACGGGTGCGATCATACCAGCACTAACAAACCGGATCCCATCAGAACTTCGAAGTTAAGCTCGCTTGGGCGAGAGTAGTAATAGAATGGGTGACCCACTGGGAAGTCCTCATGTTGCACCCCCTTTTCAATTTTTTTTGCCCTGGTTAGGGTTGCCAAGATACTTTATCCACCAAATCTCTATTACTGAATCCCATGGAACATTGGGCAAGACAACTTCGCTTCACATAGAGGCTGGGCCCGCTAACCGAGGGCGTAGGGTTTGTGACCAGGTGTCCGTCGCTCTGGTGCCCATAACTTTTGATCTGTAAGGAGTTATGCGGCGCACAACATACCGTTTCAAAGCTATTTGAGAGCTCTACGACGGGGGCAGCCAGCTTGCTCGCTATGCCCATTTTTGGAGCCCAAAATCTAACTTTTTCATCAGTTTCAGGCCACTTTTCTTTTTTTGCTCTATTTTTCAATCCCGGATCATACGTTGTGAATTGTTAAAAGGACGACAACCTGAATCGCAGGACATCAGAGGGCCCTACAACGTGTCGATATAACGTCTTGCGAGGATGCTACATTGCTGAAGCGGATGGGTTGTCGTTAAGCCCATTGGGCCTTTTGAATGGGCGATCTCTCTAGCCTGGGACTGTGAACCGTTAACACATATAGGAATTATGCCCTCAACAGGACGGGTGCGATCATACCAGTACTAATGCACCGGATCCCATCAGAAATCCGAAGTTAAGCGTGCTTGGGCGAGAGCAGTACTAGGATGGGTGACCCCTTGGGAAGTCCTCGTGTTACACCCCCTTTTCAATTTTTTTTGCCCTGGTTAGGGTTGCCAAGATACTTTATCCACCAAATCTCTTTTACTGAATCCCACGGAACATTGGGCAAGACAACTTCACTTCACGTAGAGGCTGGGCCCGATAAACCGAGGGCGTAGGTTTTGTGACCAGGTCTCCGTCACTTCGGCGCCCATTACTTTTGATCCGTAAGGAGTTACGCGACGCATGCATACCGTTGCAAAGCACTCTGAGAGCTCTACGACGGGGGCAGCCAGCTTGTTCGTTGTGACTGTTTTTGGAGCCCAAAATCGAACGTATTTATCAGTTTCAGACCACTTTTCTTGTTTTGCTCTGTTTTCTCGACCCGTATCAGACCTTGTGAACTGTTCAAAGGACGACAACCTGACTCGCGGGACGTCAGAGGTCCTTACAACGTGTCGATATAACGTCTTGCGAGGATGCTGCATTGTTGAAGCTGATGGGTTGTCGTTAAGCCCATTGGGCCTTTTGAATGGGCCATCTCTCTAGGCTGAGATTGTGAACCGTTAACACATATAGGAATTGTGCCCTCAACATGACGGGTGCGATCATACCTGCACTAATACACCGGATCCCATCAGAACTCCGAAGTTAAGCGCACTTGGGCGAGAGTAGTACTAGAATGGGTGACCACGAGGGAAGTCCTCGTGTTGCACCCCCTTTTCAATTTTTTTTACCCTGGTTAGGGTTGCCAAGATATTTTATCCAAAAAATCTCTATTACTGAATCCCATGGAACATTGGCCAAGACAATTTCGCTTCACGTAGAGGCTGGGCCCGCAAACCTAGGGCGTAGGGTTTGTGACCAGGTCTCCGTCGCTCCGGTGCCCATAACTTTTGATCCGTAAGGAGTTACGCGGCGCACGGCATACCGTTACGAAGATCTCTTACAGCTCTATGACGGGGGAAGCTAGGTTGCTCGCTATGCCGATTTTTGGAGCCCAAAATCGAACGTTTTCATCAGTTTCAGGCCACTTTTCTTCTTTTGCTCTATTTTTCCGTCCCGGATCGTACGTCGCGAACTGTTAAAAGGACGACAGCCTGACTCGCGGGACGTTATAGGGCCCTACACCGTGTTGATATCACTGCTTGCGAGGATGCTGCGTTGTTGAAGTGGATGGGTTGTCGGTAAGCCCATTGGGCCTTTTGAATGGGCCATCTCTCTAGGCTGGGACTGTGAACCGTTATCACATATAGGAATTGTGCCCTAAACATGATGGGTGTGATCATACCAGCACTAATGCAATGGATCCCATCAGAACTCCGAAGTTAAGCGTGCTTGGGCGAGAGTAGTACTAGGATGGGTGACCCCCTGGGAAGTCCTCGTGTTGCACCCCCTTTTCAATTTTTTTTGCCCTGGTTTGGGTTGCCAAGATACTTTATCCACCAAATCTCTAATACTGAATCCCACGGAACATTGTGTCACGCCCCAACCCGCCCTATAAAGGTTAGACTAGGGTGTGATCTAAACGTTCAGGACATGTCACATACTTAACCATTTATGAAGATTTAACACTTATCGTTTTAGTCTAAACTCCAAGTTTTTCGGAAAATCGACAGCATAACGGTTGTAATTGGGCTCTTTGGTTTGACCTAATTCTCTAAACGCCTCAATTATTCTAACCATTAATCCAATTCCATTAAGGACTCCTATTTGTCACCAACCGATTTGCCTACAAGTTTATCTTGAAAGTCTCGTTTGGTTAATAAGCCTAACATGATAACTGTGTCCCGTTTATTTGTCAATTTCCTATCATGCAAGTACCTATTATCCTTTAGTTTGCAAATGAGCACCTAAGTGAAATTAGATAGAATTAACTTAGTTGATTGTTTATGTAGTGGTTTGAATGCCTACGATAACTACTAATTAAGAAAACGAAAGCAAACAACCAAATAAAAGTTCGTCCTGTTATAGGTAGTACAATCCCATAATTAGACCCAAATTACAACGGGGTCATTTACATCAATAAAATGAATAGTTTGCATTCAAACACAACATCCATATAGCAACCACTTTCAGGCAAAGCACAAAAGCACGTAGGGACAGGCAATCACTCCAAGGAATCATCATTAGGCACATCGTCCTCGGATACATGTTCTTGATCTTCTT
Organism: Ehretia macrophylla; assembly: GCA_037974665.1. NCBI lineage: Eukaryota > Viridiplantae > Streptophyta > Magnoliopsida > Boraginales > Ehretiaceae > Ehretia > Ehretia macrophylla. The sequence goes on along the minus strand of CM075765.1, from coordinate 81,975,760 downwards.
CACCTGAGATGATAAAAGAGGGTGAATCCTTATGAACTCAGTGAGGGGGATGAGAAATACGTTTTGAAACTCATTTTTCGGCTCAATTTATGAAAACTCTTTTTGAAAACATGTCACGTATTACAAATAATAAGGTACGAAAATATATGAAGCAAATCGAGTAACAGATACATTTACCAATCATTTCAATGATACGGTGAGCAGTTGCTCTCAATTTCAATTTCGATACAATTGTTGCGGCCGACTTCAATAATCCACTTATCGCTCCCAATTGGGTGTACTCCGGATGTACCCCGAAACCTACGACCCAACTCTCCGAGGGTGAAATGCCAAGCGAGAGAGGGAATTCGATCATGGTAGTCACGGTAACACCGGCAAGCCCGATGCCGCCCGGCGTGCATGAAACACTACCATGCCACACTGAAAGGTTGCAACCTCGTATGCAATGCACATTTATAACATTTAATATATCACATTAGGAGGACAACAAAGTAGGTCACCTCCGAGCAATTATAAGATCGCACGTTGTCAAGTAATCAAACGAGGCACGATAAGACAAGTAATTTCACTTGAAAGGCATATAGAGCCATATGAACATTAAACGGGCAGCCATGTAACACATGCAAGTCAAGCCATATAACTCATTTCGAAGTCCACGTAATCAAGTGATACGATTATTCAACATGCAACAACATCTACGTGGGTTCGGATGCAAGAAAAGCCTATTTGTCAACATGCAATGATCAAAATTACATTTAAGCTTATAAGGGCAACTATGGGCAGCCTACTAAACATATAATTCCACACAATATCCGAATGATCAACACTTAGCAAAACTACCAAGTCGTTAGGGTTTCCATTTTGTGCATATTCGTGCAATTTGAGCCTCAAACCAACTCAAAGTCAATCTCAAGCCATGCAACATATAATTCAACATCCTCAAGTACTCAAAACAGTCCACACAACATCTCAACACCACAATTCCAAGCAATTAACCCCACAAGAGAGGTTACAATAATTTTTCCAAGCATATAGCTAAGTGAAACCCTTACTGCAATAGGCTGTTTTCTCACAATCAATAGGATAAGCAAACAAACTCCAAATCCAGTGAATAAGATGTCAAATTAAATCTTAAGAAGATAAATAAAACCAAAAACAAACCTTGCATCAATTGGAGTTCGGGATCATTAGATATGGCCGAAACAGTGAGATAGCACAAAACTGTCCAGATTTGCACACATTTCCATAATTGACTTTTTTTGAGGTCCTTAGGGTTAGTTTTAGCCTTATTCCATTTCTGACAAAAATGTCCAGAACTGAAAAATATAGCCGCACACCAAATTTCATGCATTTTGGACATCATTTACTAAGCCAAATATGGTTCGTTCCACAAGGTCAGTGCATCTGCCAAAACCTGCTTCATTTTTCCAGATTTCCAGATTTGGACACATTTTAAAGATTCGCTATTTTGAGGACATTAGAGTCAAAATTAGCTTCGGCCTATTTCAGGGAAACATGTTCATAACTGTCGAAAATAGTCACCTACCAATTTTCAAGCATTTTCAACATCATTTTCCTAGCTAAACGTACCTCGAAACAGACTGGTCAGAGAGCTGTCAACAATCTGACTTCACCTAGCATCACTTTCAAGCCAAGATCTTGCCATGCATGGTTGTTTAAGCTTATGAACGACCATATAACTCAAGTACAGAAACAAAGACATACATTCATGAGCATGCATGTGAATTTTTGAAGGATTTTCAAAAGGTTTTAGCCCTCACCTTAGCAATCAACCAAGAAGATGCACAAAAACTTGTTGAAGCACAAAACTTCTTCTTCTTCTTCTTAGCCGAGATTCCAACTTGGTTTTCTCTATTTTCCTAGCTTAGTGACCGAGCTCTTAGTACATGCATGAGGTTAGAACAAGAAGAAAAGAAATGGCAGCTTAAAAACACACCTAGGGCCGAAATGAAGACTTCAAAGGGCATGCATGTGTGATTTTCGCATCCTAGCTTGTTTGCTTGAGTTTCTTTGATGATTGCTTGACTTGATCAACTATGGTGTGAAGAAGATGAGATATGGAAGGTGAGATCTCAGCCCAAAACCGAGATGGAGAGAGAGAATGAGAGGGAGAGAGAGAAGGTTGAGGAAAATGAGAGAAATGAAAGAAAAATGAGGCTTTTTGCAAAAGTTGATGCATGGGTTTGGCCTTGAGCTTAGCAATTCTGATTTTTATGTCTTCAAGAGGCATTTTGAAATTCCTAGCATGGGCAAGGAGCACTTGGTCGAAAATGGTGTGCATTGGGTAGGGTTTTGGGGCAATTTTATGCCTAGTGTCTTGTGTGTGTGTCATAGTTTGTCTAGGACTAATTTTTTTTGCATTTGTGTCATTAGAATTGTCATAGGAATGTTGGGAAATTAGGGAATCTAGGTAGAATAAAATATAGGAATGTTTGTTGATGAGTTGAATTATGAATAGAATAATAGATAGTGGGAAATGTAGGAATAGTTTAGTATTATTTTATTGTTAATGGAGTTTGTAGAGAATTTGAATTAGGAATATAATATTGGTTAGTGGATTGTGTAGGATTATTTTAGTGTCTAGTGCTTTGTGTAGGATTCTTTATTGATTAGCATGTGGGCACGCTTTCCTAATTCAAGGGCACGCACTACAAGACGCGCACAGAAATCAATACGGGGCACAAATCACGAGGTAGCCACGAACTACGAGGTAAGACACGAACTTCAAGACTAATGCACGTACTTCAAGACTAAGGCACGTAATCCTAGGTGAATGCACATAAACCAATGTAAGGCACGTAATTCAATGCAACAATCAAGGCACAACTCTATATCTAGGTTAAGGTACCCAGTTCAAGGTTAGGGCACATGAAATGAGGTAATGCTCGTACATCGAGGTCAGGACACGTATATCTAGGTATCGCACGAAAACCAAGACATGACACGTAATCCAAGGTCGATCATATAATTAGGGATCTATGGCACGCAAATCGAGGTATGACACGTTATTCAGGGTCGGGCCTCACATCCTCCCCTCCTTAAAAGAATTTCGTCCCGAAATTCATTCTTGCCTATTGAGGTCATTTAGACGGATTCTGACCCTTGTTATTCTTTCTAATCCTGTTCGTCCCGTGTTTGGTGATCTCTTACCACAACCAATTCACTTCCTAGGTTTCTCCAATCATTTAGTTCGGTGTGACCTTCACAATTACAGTTATTTCCTTTGAACGACTCTTTTCTCTATTTGATCTTAAGGTCAAGTTCATTAACTAAGGTTAGAGTCTTCAAACATAGTCATCAAAATTGCATCGGTATTCTAACAATAGAACTATAACTCCAAAATCATGGCTTATGTTGTATCAATCTCGTATTCATACCTCAAAAGGAATATCACAATAATTCCATGATCCTAGGGTGACATATGCTAATTTCAAGATGATAGGTCTATATCCGATTTACATATCCTATCTACTAGCTCCAAAATTGTTAGCACGTAAGACATACACATGTTATGGGTCGTTTCCACAATACGACTCTATTTTCAAGAAGAACTCACCAAACAAACTAATCCATCTCAAATCGTCATCTATCAATAGTATCATAGTCCTTATCTCGTAGGTGCATTAGATTAGCAAATCTTCTAACAACTAGTCTCCCAGTTACAGGCTCCTATTCATTAACATTCTTCCCCAGCTTCGTTAAACTTCAAGCTCGTAATCAAGAAGAAAGACCGTTGGGATTCGTTAACTCAAACTCTAAGGTTTATTAGGTACCACCAACAACTGCCATCGAAGTTGCATGGGTAGACTGATCATGTCGTACTAGTTCAACTCTTACAAGTAAATTCATCAACTCGTAATCCACAATTTATTTCCTTATTCAAATCTCTATTTTCAAGTCATAAGGCTTCAAAATTTTCTTTTAATCTTATCCAAAACTCCTAAGACGAATAGTTTCAACCTCAAATAAATTCCACTCATCTCAATCCAAGGTTACGTCATACTTAAGAAGAACAATGGTCCTACTCTCTTAGTGACCTAGTCATTCCTTCGAACACTTAATACCCGCCAATATATCTCCAACATTAATGTTACTAAGCTAGGTTCATAGTCATGTAAGCGATATCAATTCTCTACTAGGTTACCGGTCGTACAACAACAATCCTAGGACTATAAATGGGTACCGAAATGATCTAGCTCATAAGATACTTCCATACTAATCCAAGTAGCTTGTTACACAAAATAACTTCAAGGGTATGTCATCATAAGAATTATAACCACAAGTCATCCTACAATATAATCTAATAGAACTTCAAAAGTAATCAACCACTCATTTAATTATCACTATAAGATTCACCCTCTATTCAACAACCACGATTCGAAGTCTACCAACCGCTAGTTTCTAGAAGTGAAACGGTGCACATAGATACGGTGGTCTAACAATAGTCTCTTGGGTCATTATGCCTCTAATTCATCTCTATCTTAACTATATAAAATCTCACTCTTCTCATTTACATGTTCAACTAGCTAAAAGCATCCAGACTCATCGACCTTAGGTCCTAGGGTTCACCATGAATCATCATGCATACTCACTATTAGCTATTTAGGATTACTAATCATACCCTAGCGACTCCACTTTGCAACCAGATGCTTAATATCATTTCCATGGTTTATATACTAGGTCCATCGGTCTTACTTAAGGATATATGCTTTCTAACATCCTCTAGGGTATCCAAACAATGAGTGCATAGAATGACTTACTTTGCATAATCACAACTAAATTCGAGGGGCAACAATTTAATACCATGATTCTTAATATCACCAATATCCAACTTAGGACCTTAGCAACGTTAGTCATCTAATGCATAATTCAATACCTTACACTTCTATTCGACCTAACATTTAGGTGTAGTCTTCCGAACACGAGTTCTAGTTACGTGAATTCTTCGATTCTAGCATCCTTATATCTTGTTATATTAAAGAATCATCAACCTTGTTAAATTCAGTCTCCAGAGTTGCCTACATATCTTGAGGTTATCCATTGTTAAGTCACTCAATTACACTATCCATGTCTCAATAATCTAACCCCTAAAGGTAACTATCATCAACTTCCACGAATTCATCTTTTAATTTCTAGGTCACGACCTTATTATTGAGTGAACTTGAAACTCGCTAGTATACACCTTATTAGGTTCAACGATGCTTAATTCCAATCAAGTAAGGATTCAATCGTACGAGTATATTGCTAACTTCTTAGATAGCCTATCAAGCCAATTTTAAGATGTGAGAAATGGATTCAAAGAAACCTCCAAGTCAACTTCCACTATCAGCACATGAGAATATATACTACTCTATATATTTAATAGTATGTTCTTATATCTTAAGCGAAGTTGTATGTCATTAAACTTTATACTTGAACCATAATTAGAAAAACGGTTTAACGGAATCAATAACTTCATAGCTATAAAATTGACAACTTAATCACAGGTATAGGTATTCCAAAAATAAGGAGATAACTTTACCTCAACAATTATACCCGTGCTACGCATTTTATACATTTACCTCAACAATTATACCCGTGCTACGCATTTTATACATATGCATATCCAATAATACATACTATCCATTGAGTACCTGTGAAGATGCCAGAATTCTCTAACTGAGACTTTTCGTTCTTTCTGCATGAATTCACTTCCCTAAAAGTTCTAATCCTAACTATCTGTGTGTATAAACAGTCATTCATGGTTATATAACATGCACATGTATGAAGGAAGGAGTATAAAAGCATGCATGCATTATTGAGGACGTGTCGGTGTGCATGATACATAATACATATAGTCCACAAAGGCACATAATATTCAATTCTCAAGCAATTAAAGCACATTAGCACACATTAACACATATAAACAAGACATCATAATTACCTTAGGGCTTCTACCCATGGTCTGAGAGTTGAACCCGACTAACGCCTAGTTACTAAACTAGGCTCTGATACCATTCTAATATAAGGTGTCACGCCCCAACCCGGCCTATAAAGGTTAGATTAGGGTGTGATCTAAACGTTCAGGACATGTCATATACTTAACCATTTATGAAGATTTAACACTTATCGTTTTAGTCTAAACTCCAAGTTTTTCGGAAAACCGGCAGCATAACGGCTGTAATTGGGCTCTTCGGTTTGACCTAATTCTCTAAACGCCTCAATTATTCCAACCATTAATCCAATTCCATTAAGGACTCCTATTTGTCACCAACCGATTTGGCTACTAGTTTATCTTGGAAGTCTCGTTTGGTTAATAAGCCTAACATGATAACTATGTCCCGTTTATTTGTCAATTTCCTATCATGCAAGTACCTATTATCCTTTAGTTTGCAAATGAGCACCTAAGTGAAACTAGATAGCATTAACTTAGTTGATTGTTTATCTAGTGGTTTGAATGCCTACGATAACTACTAATTAAGAAAACGAAAGCAAACAACCAAATAAAAGTTCATCCTGTTATAGGTAGTACAATCCCAGAATTAGACCCAAATTACAACGGGGTCATTTATATCAATAAAATGAATAGTTTGCATTCAAACACAACATCCATATAGCAACCACTTTCAGGCAAAGCACAAAAGCACGTAGGGACAGGCAATCACTCCAAGGAATCATCGTTAGGCACATCGTCCCTGGGTACCTGTTCTTGATCTTTTTCACCTGAGATGATAAAAGAGGGTGAGTCCTTATGAACTCAGTGAGGGGGAACGAGAAATACGTTTTGAAACACATTTTTCGGTTCAATTTATGAAAACTCTTTTTGAAAACATGTCACGTATTACAAATAATAAGGTACGCAAATATATGAAGCAAATCGAGTAACAGATACATTTACCAATCATTTCAAGGATACGGTGAGCAGTTGCTCTCAATTTCAATTTCGATACAATTGTTGCGGCCGACTTCAATAATCCACTTATCGCTCCCAATTGGGTGTACTCCGGATGTACCCCGAAACCTACGACCCAACTCTCCGAGGGTAAAATGCCAAGCGAGAGAGGGAATTGGACCATGGTAGTCACGGTAACACCGGCAAGCCCAATGCCGCCCGGCGTGCATGAAACACTACCATGCCACACTGAAAGGTTGCAACCTCGTATGCAATGCACATTTATAACATTTAACATATCACATTAGGAGGACAACAAAGTAGGTCACCTCCGAGCAGTTATAAGATCGCACGTTGTCAAGTAATCAAACGAGGCACGATAAGACAAGTAATTTCACTTGAAAGGCATATAGAGCCATATGAACATTAAACGGGCAGTCATGTAACACATTCAAGTCAAGCCATATAACTCATTTCAAAGTCCACGTAATCAAGTGATACGATTATTCAACATGCAACAACATCTACGTGGGTTCGGATGCAAGAAAAGCCTATTTGTCAACATGCAATGATCAAAATTACATTTAAGCTTATAAGCGAAACTATGGGCAGCCTACTAAACATATAATTCCACACAATATCCGAATGATCAACACTTAGCAAAACTACCTAGTCGTTAGGGTTTCCATTTTGTGCATATTCGTGCAATTTGAGCCTGAAACCAACTCAAAGTCAATCTCAAGCCATGCATCATATAATTCAACATGCTCAAGTACTCAAAACAGTCCACACAACATCTCAACACCACAATTCCAAGCAATTAACACCACAAGAGAGGTTACAATAATTTTTCCAAGCATATAGCTAAGTGAAACCCTTACTGCAATAGGCTGTTTTCTCACAATCAATAGGATAAGCAAAAAAACTTCAAATCCAGTGAATAAGATGTCAAATTAAAGCTTAAGAAGATAACTAAAATCAGAAACAAACCTTGCATCAATTGGAGTTCGGGATCATTAGATATGGCCAAAACAGTGAGATAGCACAAAACTGTCCAGATTTGCACACATTTCCATAATTGACGTTTTTTGAGGTCCTTAGGGTTAGTTTTAGCCTTATTCCATTTCTGACAAAAATGTCCAGAACTGAAAAATATAGCCGCACACCAAATTTCATGCATTTTGGACATCATTTACTAAGCCAAATATGGTTCGTTCCACAAGGTCAGTGCATCTGCCAAAACCTGCTTCATTTTTCCAGATTTCCAGATTTGGACACATTTTAAAGATTCGCCAATTTGAGAACCTTAGAGTCAAAATTATCTTCGGCCTATTTCTGTGAAAAATGTTCAAAACTGTCCAAACTAGTCACCTACAAATTTTCATGCATTTTCAACATCATTTGCCTAGCTAAAATTACCTCGAAACAGACTGGTCAGAGAGCTGTCAACAATCCGACTTCACCTAGCATCACTTTCAAGCCAAGATCTTGCCATGCATGGTTGTTTAAGCTTATGAACGACCATATAACTCAAGTAAAGAAGCAAAGACATACATTCATGAGCATGCATGTGAATTTTTGAAGGATTTTCAAAAGGTTTTAGCCCTCACCTTAGCAATCAACCAAGAAGATGCACAAAAACTTGTTGAAGCACAAAACTTCTTCTTCTTCTTCTTGGCCGAGATTCCAAATTGGTTTTCTCTATTTTCCTAGCTTAGTGACCAAGCTCTTAGTACATGCATGAGGTTAGAACAAGAAGAAAATAAATGGAAGCTTAAAAACTCACCTAGGGCCGAAATGAAGACTTCAAAGGGCATGCATGTGTGATTTTCGCATCCTAGCTTGTTTGCTTGAGTTTCTTTGATGATTGCTTGACTTGATCAACTATGGTGTGAAGAAGAAGAGATATGGAAGGTGAGAACTCAGCCCAAAACCGAGATGGAGAGAGAGACTGAGAGGGAGAGAGAGAAGGTTGAGGAAAATGAGAGAAATGAAAGAAAAATGAGGCTTTTTGCAAAAGTTGATGCATAGGTTTGGCCTTGAGCTTAGCAATTCTTATTTTTATGTCTTCAAGAGGCATTTTGAAATTCCTAGCATGGGCAAGGAGCACTTGGTCGAAAATGGTGTGCATTGGGTAGGGTTTTGGGGCAATTTTATGCCTAGTGTCTTGTGTGTGTGTGTCATAGTTTGTCTAGGACTAATTTTTTATGCATTTGTGTCATTAGAATTGTCATAGGAATGTTGGGAAATTAGGGAATCTAGGTAGAATAAAATATAGGAATGTTTGTTGATGAGTTGAATTATGAATAGAATAATAGATAGTGGGAAATGTAGGAATAGTTTAGTATTATTTTATTGTTAGTGGAGTTTGTAGAGAATTTGAATTAGGAATATAATATTGGTTAGTGGATTGTGTAGGATTATTTTAGTGTCTAGTGCTTTGTGTAGGATTCTTTATTGATTAGCATGTAGGCACGCTTTCCTAATTCAAGGGCACGCACTACGAGCCGCGCACATAAATCAATACGGGGCACGAATCACGAGGTAGACACGAACTACGAGGTAAGACACGAACTTCAAGACTAATGCACGTACTTCAAGACTAATCCACATAATCCTTGGTGAATGCACATAAATCAATGCAAGGCACGTAATTCAATGCAACACATGCAAATCAAGGCATGACTCTATATCTAGGTTAAGGTACGCAGTTCAAGGTTAGGGCACACGAAACGAGGTAACGCTCGTACATCGAGGTCAAGGCACGTATATCTAGGTATCGCATAAAAACCAAGACAAGACACGTAATCCAAGGTCGATCATATAATTAGGGATCTATGCCATGCAAATCGAGGTATGACACGTTATTTGGGGTCGGGCCTCACACATTGGGCAAGACAACTTAATTTCACGTAGAGGTTGGGCCCGCAAACCGAGGGCGTAGTGTTTGTGACCAGGTCTCCGTCGCTCCGATGCCCATAACTTTTGATCTGTAAGGAGTTACGCGGCGCACAGCATACCATTGCAAAGCTCTCTGAGAGCTCTACAACGGGGGCATCTAGCATGCTCGTTGTGCCCATTTTTGGAATCCAAAATCGAACGTATTCATCAGTTTCAGGCCACTTTTCTTCTTTTGCTCTGTTTTTCCGTCCCGGATCGTACGTCGTGAACAGTTAAAAGGAGGACAACCTGACTCGCGGGACATCAGAGGGCCCTACAACGTGTCGATATCATGTCTTGCAAGCATGTTGCGTTATTAAAGCAGATGGGTTGTCGTTAAGCCCATTGGACCTTTTGAATGGGCCATCTTTCTAGGCTGGGACTGTGAACAGTTAACACATAAAGGAATTGTGCCCTCAACATTACGGGTGCGATCATACCAGCACTAATACACCGGATCCCATCAGAACTCCGAAGTTAAGCGTGCTTGGGCTAGAGTAGTACTAGGATGGGTGACCCCCTGGGAAGTCCTCGTGTTTGCACCCCTTTTTAGATTTTTTTTGCCCTAGTTGGGGTTGCCAAGATACTTTATCTACCTAATCTCTATTACTGAATCCCACGGAACATTGGGCAAGACAACTTCCTTCACATAGAGGCCGGGCCCGCAAACCGAGGGCGTAGGGTTTGTGACCAGGTCTTCATCGCTTCGGTGCCTATAACTTTTGATCTGTAAGGAGTTACGCGGTGCACATCATACCGTTACAAAACTCTCTGAGAGCCCTTCGACAGGGGCAGCCATCTTGCTCGCTGTGCCCGTTTTTGGAGCCCAAAATCGAACGTATTCATCAGTTTCAGGCCACTTTTCTTCTTTTGCTCTGTTTTTTCGTCCCGGATCGTACGTCGTGAATAGTTAAAAGGAGGACAACCTGACTCGCGGGACATCAGAGGGCCTTACAACGTGTCGATATCACGTCTTGCAAGCATGCTGCGTTGTTAAAGCAGATGGGTTGTCGTTAAGCCCATTGGACCTTTTGAATGGGCCATCTTTCTAGGCTGGGACTGTGAACAGTTAACACATAAAGGAATTGTGCCCTCAACATTACGGGTGCGATCATACCAGCACTAATACACCGGATCCCATCAGAACTCCGAAGTTAAGCGTGCTTGGGCGAGAGTAGTACTAGGATGGGTGACCCCCTGGGAAGTCCTCGTGTTTGCACCCATTTTTAGATTTTTTTTGCCCTAGTTGGGGTTGCCAAGATACTTTATCTACCTAATCTCTATTACTGAATCCCACGGGACATTGGGCAAGACAACTTCGCTTCACATAGAGGCCGGGCCCGCAAACCGAGGGCGTAGGGTTTGTGACCAGGTCTTCATCGCTTCGGTGCCTATAACTTTTGATCTGTAAGGAGTTACGCGGTGCACATCATACCGTTGCAAAACTCTCTGAGAGCCCTTCGACAGGGGCAGCCATCTTGCTCGCTGTGCCCGTTTTTGGAGCCCAAAATCGAACGTTTTCATTAGTTTCAGGCCACTTTTCTTCTTTTGTTATGTTTTTTCGTCCCGGATCGTACGTCATGAATTGTTAAAAGGACAACAACCTGAATCGCTGGACGTCAGAGGGCCCTACAACTTGTCGATATCACGTCTTGCGAGGATGCTGCGTTGGTGAAGCGGATGGGTTGTCGTTAAGCCCATTGGGCCTTTTTAATGGGCCATCTCTCTACGCTGGGACTGTGAACCGTTAACACATATAGGAATTGTGCCCTCAACATGACGGGTGCGATCGTACCAGCACTAATGCACCAGATCCCATCATAACTCTGAAGTTAAGCGTGCTTGGACGAGAGTAGTACTAGGATGGGTGACCCCTTGGGAAGTCCTCGTGTTGCACCCCCCCTTTTCAATTTTTTTTGCCCTAGTTAGGGTTGCCAAGATACTTTATCCACCAAATCTCTATTACTGAATCCCACGGAACATTGGGCAAGACAACTTCGCTTCACGTAGAGGTTGGGCCCGCAAACCGAGGGCGTAGGGTTTGTGATCAGGTCTCCGTTGCTCCGGTGCCCATAACTTTTGATTCGTAAGGAGTTACGTGGCGCAAAGCAAACCGTTGCAAAGCTCTCTGAGAGCTCTACGACGGGGGCAGCCAGCTTGCTCGCTGTGCCCATTTTTGGTGCCCAAAATCGAACGTTTTCATCAGTTTCAGGCCACTTTTCTTCTTTTGCTATGTTTTTCCGTCCCGGATCGTACGTCGTGAACTGTTAAAAGGACGACAAGCGGACTCGCGGGACATCAGAGGCCCTACAACATGTTGATATCACGTCTTGCGAGGATGCTGCGTTGTTGAAGCGGATGGGTTGTCGTTAAGCCCATTGGGCCTTTTGAATGGACCATATCTCTAGGCTGGGATTGTGAACCATTAACACATAAAGGAATTGTGCCCTCAACATGACGGGTGCGATCATACCAGCACTAATGCACCGGATCCCATCATAACTCCGAAGTTAAGCATGCTTGGGCAAGAGTAGTACTAGGATGGGTGACCCCTTGGGAAGTCCTCGTGTTACACCCCCATTTCAATTTGTTTTGCCCTGGTTAGGGTTCCCCTGATACTTTATCTACCAAATCTCTATTACTGAATCCCACGGAACATTGGGCAAGACAACTTCGCTTCACGTAGAGGCTAGGCCCGCAAACCGAGGGCGTAGTGTTTGTGACCAGGTGTCCGTCGCTCCGGTGCGTATAACTTTTGATCCGTAAGGAGTTACGCGGTGCACAACATACCGTTGCAAAGCTCTTTGAGAGCTCCACGACAAGGGTAGCCAGCTTGCTCGTTTTGCCCATTTTTGGAGCCCAAAATTGAATGTTTTCATCAGTTTCAGGCCACTTTTCTTTTGTTGCTCTGTTTTTCTGTCCCGGATCATACGTCGTGAACTCTTAAAAGGATGACAACCGGACTCGCGGGACATCAGTGGGACCTACAACGTGTCGATATCACATCTTGCGAGGATGCTACGTTGTTGAAGCGGATGGGTTGTCGTTAAGCCCATTGGGCCTTTTGAATGGGCCATCTCTCTAGGTTAGGACTGTGAACAGCTAACACATAAAGGAATTGTGCCCTGAACATGGCGGGTGCGATCATACCAGCACTAATGCACCGGATCATATCAGAACTCCGAAGTTAAGCGTGTTTGGGCAAGAGTGGTACTAGGATGGGTGACCCCCTGGGAAGTCCTTGTGTTGCACCCCCATTTCTATTTTTTTTGCCCTGGTTAGGGTTGCCAAGATACTTTATCCACCAAATCTATATTACTGAATCCCACGGAACATTGGGCAAGACAACTTCGCTTCATGTAGAGGCTGGTCCCAAAAACCGAGGGCGTAGGGTTTGCGACCAGGTCTCCGTCGCTCCGGTGCCCATAACTTTTGATCCGTAAGGAGTTACGAGGCGCACAGCATACCGTTGCAAAGCCCTTTGAGAGCTCTACGACGGGCGCAGCCAGCTTGCTCGCTGTGCCCATTTTTGGAGGCCAAAATCAAACGTTTTCATTTATTTTAGGTCACTTTTCTTCTTTTGCTATGTTTTTTCATCCCCGATCGTACGTCGTGAACTGTTAAAAGCACGACAACCGGACTCGCGAGACATCAGTGGGCCCTACAACGTGTCGATATCACGTCTTGCGAGGATGCTGCGTTGTTGAAGATGATGGGTTGTCGTTAAGTCCCTTGGGCTTTAGAATGGGCCATCTCTTTAGGCTGGGACTGTGAAACTTTAACACATAAAGGATTTGTGTCCTCAACATGACGGGTGCGATCATACCAGCACTAATGCACTGGATCCCATCAGAACTCCGAAGTTAAACGTGCTTGGGCGAGAGTAGTACTAGGATGGGTGACCCCTGGGAAGTCCTCATGTTGCACCCCCATTTCAATTTTTTTTGCCCTGGTTAGGGTTGCCAAGATACTTTATCTTCCAAATCTCTATTACTGAATCCCACTGAACATTAGGCAAGACAACTTCGCTTCATGTTGAGGCTAGGCCCGCAAACCGAGGGCGTAGGGTTTATGACCAGGTCTCCGTCGCTTCGATGCCTACAACTTTTGATCCGTAAGGAGTTACATGGCACACAGCATACTGTTGTAAGGTTCTCTGAGAGCTCTACGCCAAATGCACCCAGCTTGCTCGCTGTGCCCTTTTTGGAGCCCAAAATCGAACGTTTTCATCAGTTTCAGGAAACTTTTCTTCTTTTGATCTCTTTTTCGATCGTGGATCGTACGTCGTGAACTGTTAAAAGGACGACAACCTGACTCGCGGGACATCAGAGGGCCCTACAACGTGTCGATATCACGTCTTGCGAGGATGCTACGTTGGTGAAGCAGATGGGTTGTCGTTAAGCCCATTGGGCCTTTTGAATGGGCCATCTCGCTAGGCTGGGACTGTGAAACATTAACACATAAAGGATTTGTGCCCTCAACATGACGGGTGCGATCATACCAACACTAAAGCACCGGATCCCATCAGAACTCTGAAGTTAAGCGTGCTTGGGCGAGGGTAGTACTGGGATGGGCGACCCCCTGGGAAGTCCTCGTGTTGCACACCCTTTTCAATTTTTTTTGCCCTGGTTAGGGTTGCCCTGGTTAGGGTTGCCAAGATACTTTATCCACCAAATCTCTATTACTAAATCCCAGGGAACATTGGGCAAGACAACTTCGCTTCACGTAGAGGCTGGGCCCGAAAACCGAGGGCGTAGGGTATGTGACTAGGTCTCCGTCGCTCCGGTGCCCATAACTTTTGATCCGTAAGGAGTTACGTGGCACACAGCATACCGTTGCAATGCCCTCCGATAGCTCTAAGACGGAGGCAGCCAGCTTGCTCGCTGTGTCCGTTTTTGGAGCCCAAAATTGAACGTTTTCATCAGTTTCAGGCCACTTTTCTTCATTTGCCCTATTTTTTCGTCTTGGATCGTACGTCGTGAACTGTTAAAAGGATGACAACCTGACTCGCGGGACATTAGAGGGCCCTACAACGTGTCGATATCACGTCTTGCGAGGATGCTACGTTGGTGTAGCGGATGGGTTGTCGTTATGCCTATTGGGCCTTTTGAATGGGCCATCTCTCTAGGTTGGGACTGTGAACCGTTAACACATATAGGAATTTTGCCCTCAACATGACGGGTGCGATCATACCAGCACTAATGCACCGGATCGTATCAGAACTCTGAAGTTAAGCGTGCTTGGGCGAGAGTAGTACTAGGATGGGTGACCCCCTGGGAAGTCCTCGTGTTGCAGACCCTTTTCAATTTTTTTTGCCCTGGTTAGGGTTGCCAAGATACTTTATCCACCAAATCTCTATTACTGAATCCCACGGAACATTGGGCAAGACAACTTCACTTCACGTAGAGGCTAGGCCCGCAAATTGAGGGCGTAGGGTTTGTGACCAGGTCTCCGTCGCTCCGGTGCATATAACTTTTGATCCGTCAGGAGTTACGCGGCGCACAACATACCGTTACAAAGCTCTCTGAGAGCTCTACGACGGGGGCAGCTAGCTTGCTCACTGTGCCCATTTTTGGAGCCCAAAATCGAACGTTTTCAGCAGTTTCAGGCCACTTTTCTTCTTGTGCTCTATTTTTTCATCCCGGATCATACGTCGTGAATTGTTAAAAGGACAACAACCGGACTCGCGGGACATCATTGGGCCCTACAACATGTCAATATCACGTCTTGCGAGGATGCTGCGTTGTTGAAGCGGATGGGTTGTCGTTCAGCCCATTGGGCCTTTTGAATGGGCTATCTCTCTAGGCTGGGACTATGAACAATTAACACATAAAGCAATTGTCTCCTCAACATGATGGGTGCGATCATACCAGCACTAATGCACCGGATCCCATCAGAACTCCGAAGCTAAGCGTGCTTGGGCGAGAGTAGTACTAGGATAGGTGACCCCATGGGAAGTCCCCGTGTTGCACCCCTTTTCAATTTTTTTTGCCCTGGTTAGGGTTGCCAAGATATTTTATCCACCAAATCTCTATTACTGAATCCCACGTAACATTGGGCAAGACAACTTTGCTTCACGTAGAGGTTGGGCCCGCAAACCGAGGGCATAGGGTTTGTGACCAGGTCTCTGTCGCTCCGGTGCCCATAACTTTTGATCCGGAAGGAGTTACACGGCACACAGCATACCATTGCAAAGCTCTGTGACAGCTCTACAATGGGGGCAGCCAGCATGCTCGCTGTGCCCGTTTTTGGGGCCCAAAATTGAACGTTTTCATTAGTTTCAGGTCACTTTTCATATTTTGCTCTGTTTTTTCGTCCCGGATAATACGTCGTGAACTGTTAAAAGGACGACAAGAGGACTCGCGGGACATCAGTGGGCCTTACAACGTGTCGATATCACGTCTTGCAAGGATGCTGCGTTGTTGAAGCGGATGGGTTGTCGTTAAGCCCATTGGGCCTTTTGAATGGGCTATCTCTCTAGGTTGGGACTGTGAACCGTTAACAAATAAAGGAATTGTGCCCTCAACAAGACGGGTGCGATCATTCTAGAACTAATGCACCGAATCCCATCAGAACTCCGAAGTTATGCATGCTTGGGCGAGAGTAGTACTAGGACGGGTGACCCCCTTGGAAGTCCTCGTGTTGCACCCCCTTTTCAATTTTTTTTGCCTTGGTTTGGGTTGCCAAGATTCTTTATCCACCAAATCTCTATTACTGAATCACATGGAACATTGGGCAAGACAACTTCCCTTTACGTAGAGGCTGGGCCCACAAACCGAGGGCGTAGGGTTTGTGACCAGGTCTCCGTCGCTTCGGTACCCATAACTTTTGGTCCGTAAGGAGTTACGCGGCGCACAGCATACCGTTGCAATGCTCTCTGAGAGCTCTGCGACGGGGGCAGCCAACTTGCTCGCTGTGCCCCTTTTTGGAGCCCAAAATCGAACATTTTCATTAGTTTCAGGCCACTTTTCTTCTTTTCCTTTGTTTTTTCCGCCTTGGATCGTACGTCGTGAACTGTTAAAAGGATGACAACTGGACTCGTGGGACATCAGTGGGCCCTACAACATGTCGATATCACGTCTTGCAAGGATGCTGTGCTGTTGAAGCGGATGGGTTGTCGTTAAGCCCATTGGGCCTTTTGAATGGGCCATCTCTCTAGGTTGGGACTGTGAACAGTTAACACATAAAGGAATTGCGCCCTTAACATGACGGGTGCGATCATACCAGCACTAATGCACCGGATCATATCAGAACTCCGAAGTTATGCGTGTTTGGGCGATAGTAGTACTAGGATGGGTGACCCTCTGGGAAGTCCTCGTGTTGCACCCCCATTTCAATTTTTTTTGCCCAGGTTAGGGTTGCCACGATACTTTATCCCACAAATCTCTATTACTGAATCCCATGGAACATTGGGCAAGACAACTTCGCTTCACGAAGAGGCTGGGCCCGCAAACCGAGGGTGTAGGGTTTGTGACCTGATCTCCGTCGCTCCGGTGCCCACAACTTTTGATCCGTAAGGAGTTACGCGACGCACAGCATACCGTTGCAAAGCTCTCTGAGAGCTCTACGACAGGGGCAGCCAGATTGCTCGATGTGCCTATTTTTGGAGCCCAAAATCGAACGTTTTCATCAGTTTCAGGCCATTTTTTTTCTTTTGCTCTGTTTTTCCGACCATGATCGTTCGTTGTGAACTGTTAAAAGGACGACAACCTGACTCGCGGGACGTCAGAGGGCCCTACAACTTGTCGATATCACGTCTTGCGAGGATGCTGCATTGTTGAAGCGGATGGGTTGTCGTTAAGCCCATTGGGCCTTTTGAATGGGCCATCTCTCTAGGCTGGGACTGTGAACCGTTAACACATATGGGTATTGTGCCCTCAACATCACGGGTAAGATCATGCCAGCACTAATGCACCAGATCCCATTAGAACTCCGAAGTTAAGCGTGCTCGGGCGAGAGTAGTACTAGGATGGGTGACCCCCTGGGAAGTCCTCGTGTTGCACCCCATATTCAATTTTTTTTGCCCTAGTTAAGTTTGCCAAGATACTTTATCCACCAAATCTCTATTACTGAATCCCACCGAACTTTGGGCAAGACAACTTTGTTTCACGTAGAGGCTGGGCCCGCCAACCGAGGGCATAGGGTTTGTGACCAGATCTCCGTCGCTTCGGTGCCCATAACTTTTGATCCATAAGGAGTAACGTGGCACATAACATACTGTTGCAAAAGCTCTCTGAGAACTCTACGACGGGGGCAACCGGCTAGCTCGCTTTGCCCATTTTTGGAGACAAAAAGCGAACGTTTTCATCAGTTTCAGGCCACTTTTCTTCTTTTGCTCTATTTTTCCGTCCCGGATCGTACCTCGTGAACTGTTAAAAGGACGACAACCTGACTCACGGGACATCAGAGGGCCCTACAACGTGTCGATATCACTTCTTACAAGGATGCTGCGTTGTTGAAGCGGATGGGTTGTCATTAAGCCCATTGGGCCTTTTGAGTGGGCCATCTCTCAAGGCTGGGACTGTGAACAGTTAACACATAAATGAATTGTGCCCTCAACATGACGGGTGTGATCATACCAGTACTAATGCACCGGATCATATCAGAACTCCGAAGTTAAGCGTGTTTGGGCGAGAGTAGTACTTGGATAGGTGACCCCTTGGGAAGTCCTAGTGTTGCACCCCTTTTTCAATTTTTTTTGCCCTGGTTAGGGTTGCCCAGATACTTTATCCACCAAATCTCTATTACTGAATCCCATGGAACATTGGGCAAGACAACTTCGCTTCACGTAGTGGCTGGGCCCGCAAACCGAGGGCGTAGGGTTTGTGACCAGGTCTCTGTCGCTCCAGTGCCCATAACTTTTGATTCGTAAGGAGTTACGCGGCGCACAACATACCGTTGCAAAGCTCTCTGAGAGCATTACGACGGGGGCAGCCAGCTTGCTTGCTATGCCTATTTTTGGAGCCAAAAATCGAACGTTTTCATCAGTTTCAGGCCACTTTTCTTCTTTTGCTCTTTTTTTCCATCCCGGATCATACGTCGTGAACTGTTAAAAGGACAACAACCAGACTCGAGGGACATCAGAGGGCCCTACAACTTGTCGATATCACGTTTTGCGAGGATGCTGCATTGTTAAAGCGGATGGGTTGTCGTTAAGCACATTGGGCCTTTTGAATGGGCCATCTCTCTAGGCTGGGACTGTGAACCGTTAACACATATAGGAATGTTGCCTTGAGCATGACGGGTGCGATCATACAAGCACTAATTGTAATGACCCAAAATCCTGATCCTTCTCAGGATACAGTGGGAGGTCAAGATAAATATCTATACTCATTCAAATGCAAAATAAGAACTGAAAGCGGAACATACTAAGCTGATATAGATATAACCTTTCGTATTACAACCATCCAACCAGACTCTGAGTTAACAAAAATGAGTCCGGAACTAGTCTAGTACACCTATTCTTCATACATAATACCGTAGTAGACCACATATGCAGTCATACATGGTCCAAACCCTATATCTAACACTGTGTCATTTATTATTACATCATATTGTAGGTGATGTGGTATTTCTTGGTTCACCAAGTCTTCGTTGAAAAGGTAATGCCAATGGATAATAACATCAACACTCCGTGGAATCAACTGATCCAAATCCCTTAGCACACATAAAAGGCACATTCTCGTTTCTCGGTTCTTCCTCTTCTGCCATGGCTTCACCTGAAGTGGGGGTGGTAAGGGTCGTGAGCTCTAAGAACTCAGCGAGGGTAAGTCAACCGGGGGTGGTTTTGAAAACATTTTTGAATTTTGAAAACAATGATGCAATGCCAGCATATGATAATATTCACAACTTATTTACAGATGATAAGAAATAATATCATATGTTGTCTAGTAACATTTAGTGGCAAGTATCCACATCAGATATCAGCCTACTCTCCGAGGTTGGAATGCCAAGCGAGAGTAGGACACTACTCTCCGAGGGTGGTACCAAGCGAGAGTAGGAACAAGTCAAGTATTTCATGAGGTGGCCAGCCTTTGATCAGAATTTCAACTTCTTATCTCTCCCAAGAGGATACTCCGGATTGTATCCCAAAATCTATGACCCAACTCTCCGAGGGTGGAAGGCCAAGCGAGAGAGGGACTAGGACCACGATAGTCACGGGATCACCGGAAAGCCCTATGCCGCCCGGCGTTCGTGAAACGCTATCGTGCCTGAGGTTGCAACCCCCAAGTAGCTCACAAGTATGCTCAGGTAATCACATAATGAGAGTATGACATAGCAGGCCATCTCTCGTACATATATCCATGTAGATATTAAAAATAAATCATTAAGGTGGATAATAATTTATACATGTTACAAGTAGGTAGTGATCTTAGTGAATAACAAGCAAGTGCTTGAATACGTAATTAAAACAGTAAGATAGACAACTCTTTACTATAACCCTAGTTAAGCAACAGGATATGTATACCTGATTTATAATTCTAGTTCATATGGTCTTATATTAGACCAAGTTGTTTGTCCTGGTTAAGAATTTATGTTATTATAGATTTTATTATCAACCATCCTTGCTATAGTCTTCTTCTAAGAGTAAATATTGTTAACAGATGGTTGACTTAGCTCGTGAAATTTTAGTAGTAGACATTATCAATTCTTACTTGACTACAGAATGGCCATAACCTACTTAACTTCTCATCCACTACTACTTGATTTATAATACCGTATATTTCTTATGAAAACTTAAATATAGGCTCCCATATAACAGGTAGTATACACATTTAATATATATTATAAGGTATAACCTTCTAGATTGGCTTTTCGAGAGGACATCTTTTATTCTTAACAAATAAAAATCTGCTAATTTAAAATCACAAACCCATGTATATAATTTATTTAAAAGTCTCTCTCAACCAATCATAAATATAGTTATGTATTGAGAGGAGATTGTTAACTAGACTATACTAGTAAGTCTATGTGTCATGCTTTCATAGTTAATTAACGTATAATTTAGCTATAATGCTCTAACAGACCCACACGATTAACTCTACATATATAATAGGAGTTAACAATGTATTTTAAAAGTTAGAACCCACACCCTTACATATATAGAACGAAGTCATGGCATAAGACATAAAATAATATTAGCTCTTCATATAATCAAATACTTGTAATCAACAAAAAGAATTCAGTAATGCTTTCTAGTCAAAAGACCCGCACAACTATGTTCATGTTATAAGCTAAATATAAAATAGTGTCAGCTAAGCTTAATTAAATAAAATCAGCCATGCACTTTAAAAGAAACCCGCACCTGTGAATTGCTTGTCAAACTCGTCAAAGAAAAGAAATATAAAAAGGCTAATAAGAGATTTGGTTGTGTGTGTTCTAACCGAAGCTTAACAATCCTTTATATAGTGCCTAGGACTCAATCTGATTGGTTCCTATTCTACTTGAGTGAAGAAAGCAGCTGCACGTTTTATTGTCAAGAAATTACTTCATGCAAGTTGACACCTCCTGCTTCCAGCATGCTGATTCAAAGCTTAGTTCCTTTATCCTATTGGCAGCACTAATGTTCTATTATGGTAACTAATTCCAAGCTGCTGCGTGTTTAATTAAAATCATGCAGCCACTCAGGAATGGACAGTTAAAACATTTTAGCTGCCACGTCATCTACCTAACAAAAATGCTAACATGAGAGAATACACACGTTTAATTCCTGTGATACTCGAGTAAACCCAAGCTGCTGCGTGCCATGTTTATAAGAGAACTTATCTCATACAACCCTATAGAAAATGGACAGCAAAGACGCAAGGCTTATAGCTGCACGTAGCTGGCACTTTGTTTAGAAATAATTTGGTTTATAAACTTCTATGCTACTGCGAGTCTTCTACTGGTGCATGGCTCCATGCAAGACTACAAGTAGTCTTATGATAGTAGCTTAAGTAGGCTAGTGGTAGCAGCGTGATTAGCTTCCAAAATTGCAAAGGTTAATCTAATTTCCAACAAATCAGCACTTATAACAATTGTATTAAAATCTCTAAAGGGTAAACCGAAATGACCAAGCTAATTGGACACTAATTGCTCATGCTTATCTTCCTACGTGCAAACCGCTGATTAGAAGAGGAAAACTTTTCACTCACGTTAATGATGGCTAATTCGTTATTTAGCTAAAATGTTGACACTAATATAACAATAATTAATTTTCTTTGTTTAGAAATGCTAGAATGACTACTTAAAAATTATCAAACCCTATCAACTAATTATAGTACTACTTTTATTCTATAATTTGAGTAAATCCTAGCTAATGCTATACAAATTCTTAAATCCAAAGAGTAATTAAAATATAGTACCATATTTCTACCAGCAAGGTTTTCTTTTATTTGAGCTGAATGCCTAATTTTAATATACTAGCTAATACACGCCCTAGTTAAATTTAGTTCTTATCACCGAGCATATTAATAATACTCAAATAATATAATAATGCTTGGAATTAAGTGCAGGTTCTTACACAAATGCACCGGATCCCATCAGAACTCCGAAGTTAAGCGTGCTTGGGTGAGAGTAGTACTAGGATGTGTGACCCCCTAGGAAGTCCACGTGTTGCACCCCCTTTTCAATTTTTTTTGCCCTGGTTAGGGTTGCCAAGATACTTTATCCACCAAATCTCTATTACTGAATCCCACGGAACATTGGGCAATACAACTTCGCTTCAAGTAAAGGCTGGGCCTGCAAACCGAGGGCGTAGGGTTTGTGACCAGGTCTCTGTCGCTCCGGTGCCCATAACTTTTGATCCGTAGGGAGTTACGTGGCGCACAACATACCATTGCAAAGCTCTCTAAGAGCTCTACGACGGCGGTAGCCAGGTTGCTCGCTGTGCCCATTTTTGGAGCCCAAAATCAAACGTTTTCATCAGTTTCAGGCCATTTTTCTACTTTTGCTCTGTTTTTCTGTCCCGGATCATACGTCGCGAACTGTTAAAAGGATGACAACCTGACTCGGGGGACATCAGAGGGCCCTACAACGTGTCGATATCACGTCTTGCCAGGATGCTGCGTTGTTGAAGCGGATGGGTTGTCGTTAAGCCCATTGGGCCTTTTGAATGGGCCATCTCTCTAGGCAGGGACAGTGAACAATTAACACATAAAGGAATTGAGCCCTCAACATGACGGGTGCGATCATACCAGCACTAATGCACCGGATCCCATCAGAACTTCGAAGTTAAGCGTGCTTGGGCAAGATTAGTACTAGGATGGCTGACCCCTTGGGAAGTCCTCGTGTTGCACCCCCTTTTCAATTTTTTTAGCCGTGGTTAGGGTTGTCAAGATACTTTATCCACCAAATCTCTATTACTGAATCCCACGGAACATTGGGCAAGACAACTTCGCTTCACGTAGAGGCCAGGCCCGCAAACCTAGGGCGTAGGGTTTGTGACCAGGTCTCCGTCGCTCCGGTGCCCATAACTTTTGATCCGTAAGGAGTTACGTGGCACACAGCATACCGTTGCAAAGCTCTCTGAGAGCTCTACGACGGGGGCAGCCAGCTTGCTCGCTTTGCAATTTTTGGAGCCCAAAATCGAACGTTTTCATCACTTTCAGGCCACTTTTATTCTTTTGCTATGTTTTTCTGTCCCGGATCATACGTCGTGAACTGTTAAAAGGACGACAACCTGACACGCGGGACATCAGAGGGCCCTACAACGTGTTGAGATAACGTCTTGCGAGGATGCTGCGTTGTTGAAGCGGATGGGTTGTCGTTAAGCCCATTGGGCTTTTTGAATGGGCCATCTCTCTAGGCTGGGACTGTGAACAGTTAACACATAAAGGAATTGTATCCTCAACATGACGGGTGCGATCATACCAGCACTAATGCACCGGATCATATCAGAACTCGGAAGTTAAGTGTGTTTGGGTGAGAGTAGTACTAGGATGGGTGACCCCCTGGGAAGTCCTCGTATTGCACCCCCTTTTCAATTTTTTTTGCCCTGGTTAGGGTTGCCAAGATACTTTATCCCCCAAATTTCTATTACTGAATCCCACGGAACATTGGGCAAGACAACTTCGCTTCACGTAGAGCCAGGGCCCGCAAACCGAGGGCGTAGGGTTTGTGACCAGGTCTCTGTCGCTCCAGTGCCCATAACTTTTGATCCGTAATTGTTACACGGCGCACAGCATACCGTTGCAAAGCTCTCTAAGAGCTCTACGACGGGGGCTGCCAGCTAGCCCACTGTGCCCATTTTTGAAGCCCAAAATCGAACGTTTTCATCCATTTCAGGCCACTTTTATGTTTTTGCTATGTTTTTCCTTCCCGGATCGTACGTCGTGAACTGTTGAAAGGACGACAACCTAACTCGCGGGACATCAGAGGGTCCTACAACGTGTCAATATCACGTCTTGGTAGGTTGCTGCGTTGTTGAAGCGGATGGGTTGTCATTAAGCCCACTGGGCCTTTTGAATGTTCCATCTCTCTAGGCTGGGACTTTGAACAGTTAACACTAAAGGAATTATCCCCTCAACATGATGGGTGCGATCATACAAGCACTAATGCACCGGATCCCTTCAGAACTTCAAAGTTAAGCGCGCTTGGGCGAGAATAGTACTAGGATGGGTAACCCCCTAGGAAGTCCTCGTGTTGCACCCCCTTTTCATTTTTTTTTGCCTTGGTTAGGGTTGTCAAGATACTTTATCCACCAAATAACTATTACTGAATCCCACAGAACATTGGGCAAGACAACTTCGCTTCACGTAGAGGCTGGGCCTGCAAACCGAGGGTGTAGGGTTTGTGACCAGGTCTCCATCGCTCCGGTGCCCATAACTTTTGATCAGTAAGGAGTTACGTGGCGCACAGCATACCGTTGCAAAGCTCTCTGAGAGCTCTACGACGGGGGCAGCCAGCTTGCTCGATGTGCCCTTTTTGTAGCCCAAAATCGAACGTTTTCATCAGTTTCAGGCCACTTTTCTTCTTTTGCTCTATTTTTCCGTCCCGGATCGTACGTCGTGAAGTGTTAAAAGGACGACAACCTGGCTAGCGGGACATCAGAGGGCCCTACAATGTGTCGATATCACGTCTTGCAAGCATGCTGCGTTGTTGAAGCGGATGGGTTGTCCTTAAGCCCATTGGCCTTTTGAATGGGCCATCTCTCTAGGCTGGGACTGTGAACAGTTAACACATAAAGGAATTGTATCCTCAACATGACGGGTGCGATCATACCAACACTAATGCACCGGATCCCATCAGAACTCCGAAGTTAAGCGTGCTTGGGCGAGAGTAGTACTAGGATGGGTGACCCCCTGGGAAGTCCTCGTGCTGCATCCCCTTTTCAATTTTTTTTGCCCTGGTTAGGGTTGCCAAGATACTTTATCCACCAAATCTCTATAACCGAGGGCGCAGGGTTTGTGACCAGGTTTCCGTCGCTCCGGTGCCCATAACTTTTGATCCGTAGGGAGTTTCGCGGCGCACAGCATACCGATGCAAAGCACTCTGAGAGCTCTACGACGGGGGTAGCCAGCTTGCTCCCTGTGCCCATTTTTGGAGCCCAAAATTGAACGTTTTCATCAGTTTCAGGCCACTTTTCTTCTTTTGCTCTATTTTTTCGTCCTGGATTGTACGTCGTGAAATGTTAAAAGGACGACAACATGACTCGCGGGACATCAGAGGGCCCTACAATGTGTCGATATCACGTCTTGTGAGGATGTTGCGTTGTTGAAGCGGGTGGGTTGTCGTTAAGCCCATTGGGCCTTTTGAATGGGCCATCTCTCTAGGCTGGGACTGTGAGCCGTTAACACATATAGGAATTGTGCTCTCAACATGACGGGTACGATCATACCAGCACTAATGCACCGGATCCTATCAGAACTACGAAGTTAAGCGTGCTTGGGCGAGAATAGTACTAGGATGGGTGACCCCCTAGGAAGTCCTCATGTTGCACCTCATTTTCAATTATTTTTGCCCTGGTTAGGGTTGCCAAGATACTTTATCCACCAAATCTCTATTATTGAATCCCACGGAACATTGGGCAAGACAACTTCGCTTCATGTAGAGGCTGGGCCCGTAAACCGAGGGCCTAGGGTTTGTGACCAGGTCTTCGTCGCTCCAGTGCCCATATCTTTTGATCCGTAAGAAGCTACGCGGCGCACATCATACCGTTGCAAAGCTCTTTGAGAGCTCTACGACGAGCGCAGCCAGCTTGCTCGCTGTGCCCATTTTTGGAGCCCAAAATCTAATGTTTTCATCAGTTTCAGGCCACTTTTCTTCTTTTGCTCTATTTTTCAGTCCCGGATCGTACGTCGTGAACTGTTAAAAAGGATGACAACCTGACTCGCAGGACATCAGAGGGCCCTACAACGTTTTGATATCACGTCTTGCAAGGATGCTGCGTTGTTGAAGTGGATGGGTTATCGTTAAGCCCATTCGGCCTTTTGAATGGGGTATCACTCAAGGCTGGGACTGTGAACAGTTAACACATAAAGGAATTGTGCCCTCAACATGACGGGTATGATCAAACCAGCACTAATGCACTGGATCCCATCAGAACTCCGAAGTTAAGCGTGCATGGGCGAGAGTAGTACTAGGATGGGTGACCCCCTGGGAAGTCATCTTGTTGCACCCCCTTTTCCATTTTTTTTGCCCTGGTTAGGGTTGCCAAGATACTTTATCCACCAAATCCCTATTACTGAATCCCACGGAACATTGGGTAAGATAGCTTCGCTTAACGTAGAGGCTGGGCCCGCATACCGTGGGCGTAGGGTTTGTTACCAAGTCTCCGTCGCTCCGGTGCCCATAACTTTTGATCCGTAAGGAGTTACGCGGCGCACATCATACCTTTGCAAAGCTCTCTGAGAGCGCTACGACGGGGGCAGCCAGCTTGCTCGCTGTGGCCGTTTTTAGAACCCAAAATCGAACGTTTTCATTAGTTTTAGGCCACTTTTCTTCTTTTGTTCTATTTTTTCATCCCGGATCGTACGTCATGAACTGTTAAAAGGACGACAACTTGACTCGCGGGACATCAGAGGGCCCTGCAACGTGTCGATATCACGTTTTGCAAGGATGCTGCGTTGTTGAAGCAAATGGGTTGTCGTTAAGCCTATTGGGCCTTTGGAATGGGCCATCTCTCTAGGCTGCGACTGTGAACCGTTAACACATATAGGAATTGTGCCCTCAACATGACGGGTGCGATCATACCAGCACTAATGCACCGGATCCCATCAGAACTCCAAAGTTAAGCGTGCTTGGGCGAGAGTAGTACTATGATGGGTGACCCCCTGGGAAGTCCTCGTGTTGCACCCCCTTTTCAATATTTGTTTCCCTGGTTAGGGTTGCCAAGATATTTTATCCACCAAATCTCTATTACTGAATACCACGGAACATTGGCCAAGACAACTTCGCTTCACATAGAGGCTGGGCCCGCAAACCGAGGGCGTAGGTTTGTGACCAGGTCTTCGTCGCTCCGGTATCCATAACTTTTGATCTGTAAGGAGTTACGCGGAGCACAGCATACCGTTACAAAGCTCTATGAGAGCACTACGACAGGGGCAGACAGCTTGCTCGTTGTGCCGCTTTTTTGAGCCCAAAATCGAACGTTTTCATCAGTTTCAGGCCACTTTTCTTCTTTTGCTCTATTTTTTCGTCCCAGA
Source organism: Ehretia macrophylla (assembly GCA_037974665.1). Classification (NCBI taxonomy): domain Eukaryota; kingdom Viridiplantae; phylum Streptophyta; class Magnoliopsida; order Boraginales; family Ehretiaceae; genus Ehretia; species Ehretia macrophylla. The sequence continues at coordinate 81,948,304 of CM075765.1, read as the reverse complement.
TCATACGTCGTGAACTGTTAAAAGGACGACAACCCGACTCGCAGGACATCAAAGGGCCCTACAACGTGTCGATATCACGTCTTGCAAGGATGCTACGTTGTTGAAGCGGATGGGTTGTCGTTAAGCCCATAGGGCTTTTTGAATGGGCCATCTCTCTAGGCTGGGACTGTGAACAGTTAACATAAAAAGGAATTGTGTCATCAACATGACGGGTGCGATCGTACTAGCACTAATGCACTGGATCCCATCAGAACTCCGAAGTTAAGCGTGCTTGGGAGATAGTAGTACTAGGATGGGTGACCCCCTGCGAAGTCCTCGTGTTGCACCCCCTTTTCAATTTTTTTTGCCCTGGTTAGGGTTGCCAAGATACTTTATCCACCAAATCTCTATTACTGAATCCCACGGAACATTGGGCAAGACAACTTCGCTTCACGTAGAGGTTGGGCCCGCAAACCGAGGGCGTAGGGTTTTTAACCAGCTCTCCGTCGCTCCGGTGCCCATAACTTTTGATCCGTAAGGAGTTACGCGACGCACAGTATACCGTTGCAAAGCTCTCTGAGAGCTCTACAACGGGGGCGGTTAGCTAGCTCGTTGTGCCCTTTTTGGAGCCCAAAATCGAACGTTTTCATCAGTTTCAGGCCACTTTTATTCTTTTGCTCTATTTTTTCATCCCGGATCGTATGTCGTGAACTGTTAAAAGGACGACAACCTGACTCGCGTGACATTAGAGGGCCCTACAACGTGTCGATATCACGTCTTGCGAGGATGCTGTGTTGTTGACGCGGATGGGTTGTCGTTAAGCCCATTGGGCCTTTTGAATAGGCCATCTCTCTAGGCTGGGACTGTGAACCGTTAACACATATAAGAATTGTGCCCTCAACATGACGGGTCCGATCATACTAGCACTAATGCACCGGATCCCATCAAAACTCCGAAGTTAAGCTTGCTTGGGCGAGAGTAGTACTAGGATGGGTGACCCCATGGGAAGTCCCCGTGTTGAACTCCCTTTTCAATTTTTTTTGCGCTGGATCGGGTTGTCAAGATACTTTGTCCACCAAATCTCTATTACTGAATGCCATGGAACATTGGGCAAGACAACTTCGCTTCACGTAGAGGCTGGGCCAGCAAACCGAAGGCGTAGGGTTTATGACCAGGTCTTCATCACTCCGGTGCCCATAACTTTTGATCCGTCAAGAGTTACGCGGCGCACAGCATACCGTTGCAAAGCTCTTTGAGAGCTCTACGACGGGGGCAGTTAGCTAGCTCACTGTGCCCTTTTTGGAGCCCAAAATCGAACGTTTTCTTCAGTTTCAGACCACTTTTCTTCGTTTGCTCTATTTTTCTGTCCCAGATCGTACGTCGTGAACTGTTAAAAGGACGACAACCGGACTCGCGGGACATCAGAGGGCCCTACAACGTGTCGATATCTTATCTTGCAAGGATGTTGCGTTGTTGAAGCGGATGGGTTGTCGTCAAGCCCATTGGGCCTTTTGAATGGGCCATCTCTCTAGGCTGGGACTGTGAACAGTTAACATGTAAAGGAATTGTACCCTCAACATGATGGGTGCGATCATACCAGCACTAATGCACCGGATCCCATCAGAACTCCGAAGTTAAGCGTGCTTGGGCGAGAGTAGTACTAGGATGGGTGACCCCCTGCGAAGTCCTCGTGTTGTTCCCCATTTTCAATTTTTTTTTGCCCTGGTTAGGGTTGCCAAGATACTTTATCAACCAAATCTATATTACTGAATCCCACGGAACATTGGGCAAGACAACTTCGCATCACGTAGAGGCTGGGCCCGCAAATCGAGAGCGTAGGGTTTGTGACCAGGTCTTCATCGCTCCGGTGCCCATAACTTTTGATTCGTAAGGAGTTACGCAACGCACAGCATACCGTTGCAAAGCTCTCTAAGAGCTCTCCGACGGGAGCAGCCTGCTTGCTCGCTGTGCCCATTTTTGGAGCCCAAAATCGAACGTTTTCATCAGTTTCAGGCCATTTTTCTACTTTTTCTCTGTTTTTTCGTCCCGTATCGTACGTCGTGAACTATTTAAAGGACGAAAACCTGACTCGCGGGATATTAGAGGGCCCTACAACGTGTCGATATCACATCTTGTGAGGATGCTGCGTTGTTGAAGTAGATGGGTTGTCGTTAAGCCCATTGGGCCTTTTGAATGGGCCATCTCTATAGGCTAGGACTGTGAACCGTTAACACATATAGAAATTATGCCCTCAACATGACGGGTGCGATCATACCAGCACTAATGCACCGGATCCCATCAGAACACCGAAGTTAAGCTTGCTTGGGCGAGAGTAGTAGTAGGATGGTTGACCCCTTGGGAAGTCCTCGTGTTGCACCCCCTTTTCAATTTTTTTTGCGCTGGTTCGGGTTGCCAAGATACTTTATCCATCAAATCTCTATTACTGAATCCCATGAAACTCTGGGCAACACAACTTCGCTTCACGTAGAGGCTCGGCCCGCAAACCGAGGGCGTAGGTTTTGTGACCAGGTCTTCGTCACTCCGGTGCCCATAACTTTTGATCCGTAAGGAGTTACGCGGCACACAGCATACCGTTGCAAAGCTCTCTGAGAGCTCTACAATGGGGGCAGCCAGCATGCTCGCTTTGTCCCTTTTTGGAGCATAAAATCGAACGTTTTCATCAGTTTCAGGCCACTTTTCTTCTTTTGCTCTGTTTTTCCATCCTGGATCGTACGTCGTGAACTGTTAAAAGGACGACATTGTGACTCGCGGGACATCAGAGGGCCCTACAACGTGTCGATATCATGTCTTGCAAGGATGCTGCGTTGTTGAAGCGGATGGGTTGTCGTTAAGCCCATTGGGCCTTTTGAATGGGCCATCTCTCTAGGCTGGGACTGTGAACAGTTAACACATAAAGAAATTGTGCCCTCAACATGACGGGTGCAATCATACCAGCACTAATGCACCGGATCCCATCAGAACTTCGAAGTTAAGCGTGCTTGGGCGAGAGTAGTACTAGGATGGGTGACCCTCTGCGAAGTCCTCGTGTTGCACCCCCTTTTCAATTTTTTTTGCCCTGGTTAGGGTTGCCAAGATACTTTATCTACCAAATCTCTATTACTGAATCCCATGGAACATTGGGCAAGACAACTTCACTTCACATAGAGGTTGGGCCCGCAAACTGAGGGCGTGGGGCTTGTGACTAGGTCTCCGTCGCTCCGGTGCCCATAACTTTTGATCCGTAAGGAGTTACACGGCACACAACATACCGTTGCAAAGCTCTCTGAGAGCTCTACGACAGGGGCATCCAGCTTGCTCGCTGTGCCCGTTTTTGGATCCCAAAATCGAACGTTTTCATCAGTTTTAGGCCACTTTTCTTTTATTGCTCTATTTTTCAATCCCGGATCGTACGTCGTGAACTGTTAAAAGGACGACAACCTGACTCGCGGGATATCAAAGGTCCCTACAATGTGTCGATATCACGTCCTGCGAGGATGCAGCGTTGTTGAAGCGGATGGGTTGTCGTTAAGCCCATTGGGCCTTTTGAATGGGCCATCTCTCTAGGCTGGGACTGTGAACCGTTAACACATATATGAATTGTGCCCTCAACATGACGGGTGTGATCATACCAGCACTAATGCACCGGATCCCATCAGAACTCCGAAGTTAAGCATGCTTGGGCGAGAGTAGTAGTAGGATAAGTGACCCCCTGGGAAGTCCTCATGTTGCACCCCATTTTCAATTTTTTTTGCCCTGGTTAGGGTTGCCAAGATACTTTATCCACCAAATCTCTATTACTGAATCCCACGGAACATTGGGCAAGAAAACTTCGCTTCACGTAGAGGCTGGGCCCACAAACCGAGGGCATAGGGTTTGTGACCAGGTCTTCGTCGCTCCGGTGCCCAAAACTTTTGATCTGTAAGGAGTTACGCGGTGCTTAGTGTCACGCCCCAACCCAGCCTATAAGGTTAGACTAGGGTGTGATCTAACGTTCAGAACATGTCACATACTTAACTGTTTAGGAAGATTTAACACTTATCATTTTAGTCTAAACTCCAAAGTTTTCCGGAAAACCGGCAGCATAACGGCTGTAATTGGGCTACTTGGTTTGGCCTAATTCTCTAAAACGCCTCAAAATTTACTATCTCAAATTCATTTCCAACTAAGATTGCTATTTATCATCAATTGAAATGCCTATTGGTTATCTTGATGTCTCGTTTGATTTATAACCTAGTATGATTCTATGTCTCGTTTGTTTGTTTGTCCTCGTTACAAAATATACCTGTTGACCTTAACTTAATAGCGAGCACCTGTTTAAGATTGGATAAATTCATTTACTTAGTCCTTAACTAATACGTCATAACCTATGATAGATAGTAGCATTAATAATAGCAAAACGATCATAATAGTGTCATGTCTAGCATCGGTCTACTAAATATAAGTACAACCCAAAATTAGACCCCAAATTACAACGAGGGTCTTTTACATTACAACGTTAAGCAACATGAAAGAAATAGTCTTCAAGTAGTATGGAGTTCACAAATGGCCACAAACACACAAAACACATAGGACAGGCAATCACTCCAAGGAATCATCGATAGGCACGTTGTCCTTGGGTACCTGTACCTGTTCTTTTTCACCTGTGATGAAAAAGAGGGTGAGTCCTTATGAACTCAGCGAGGGGGAACGAGAAATACGTTTTGAAACTCATTTTCCGGTTCAACTTATGAAAATCCTTTTGCAAGCATGAATATAACAATAATATAAGTACAAAAACAGAAATACTAGTCTTTCCTCCCCGAGGTTCTCTAGGAACCAAGCGAGAGTACTTATACACACAGTAAAAGGATACGGTGAGCTTTTGCTCTCAGATCAGTTTCAGAATCAGATGTTGCGGCCGACTTCAAATAACGCCAAAACACGCCAGGTGGGTGTACACCAGATGTACCCCGAAATCCTACGACCCAACTCTCCGAGGAAGTCTAGCCCCCAAGCGAGAGAGGGAATGGGACCATAGTAGTCACGGGTGCACCGGCAAGCCCGATGCCACCCGGTGTGCGTGATCGCTACCATGCCAACAGGAAAGGTTGCAACCTTGTATGCAATGCACATTTATGACAGGTAATATATCACAGTAGGAGGACAACAAAGTAGGTTGCCTCCGGACAGTCATAAGATTGCACATTGACCAAGTAAACAGGTAAACAAGCAGGGCACGATAAGATAGGAAATTTCACTTGAAAGGCATATAGAGTTATATGAAAATTAAACGGGCAGCCATGTAACCCATGTAAAACTGGCCATATAACTCATTACGAAGTTCACGTGATCAAGTGATAAGATTATTCAACATGCAATGACACCAACATGGGTTCGGGTGCAAGAAAAGCTTATTTGTCAACATGCAATGGTCAAAATCACATTTGAAGTTATAAGACATTTATGGGCAGCCCACTAAGCATATAATTTCCACACAATATCCAAATGATCAACACTTAGCAAGACTACCTAGTCATTAGGGTTTCCGTTTCATGCTTAACAGTGTGATTAAACCCTAAGTCAACTCAAAATCATTCTCAAGTCATGCATCATTCAATTCAAACATCCTCAAGTACTCAAAACAGTCCACACAACATCCCAACACCACAATTCCAAGCAATTAGTACCACAAGAGAGGTTACAACAATTTTCCAAGCATATAACTAAGTGAAACCCTTACTGCAATAGGCTGTTTTCTCACAATCAATAGAATAATCAAACAGTCTCCAAATCCAGTGAATAAGATGTCAAATTAAATCTTAAGAAGTTAACTAAAATCAGAAACAAACCTTGCATCAATTGGAGTTCGGGATCATTAGATATAGACGAAACAGTGGAATAGCACAAAACTATCCAGATTTGCACACTTTTCAGTAATTGACGTTTTTGAGGTCCTTAGGGTCAGATTTAGCCTTGGTCCATTTCTGACAAAATTGTTCAGAACTGAAAAATATATCATAATACCAAATTTAATGCATTTTAGACATCATTTGATAAGTCAAATATGGTTCGTTCCACAAGGTCAGTGCATCTGCCAAAACCTGCTTCATTTTTCCAGATTTCCAGATTTGGTCACATTATAAAGATTTGCCATTTTGAGGACATTAGAATCAAAATTAGCTTCGGCCTATTTCTGGGAAAAATGTTCGAAACTGTCCAAAATAGTCATCTACCAATTTTCAAGCATTTTAAACATCATTGTCCTAGCCAAACTTACCTCTAAACAGACTGGTCAGAGAGCTGTCAACAATCCGACTTCACCTAGCATCACTTTCAAGCCAAGATCTTGCCATGCATGGTTGTTTAAGCTTATGAACGACCATATAACTCAAGTACAGAAGCAAAGACATACATTTATGAGCATGCATGTGAATTTTTGAAAGATTTTCAAAAGGTTTTAGCCCTCACCTTTGCAATCAACCCAAAGACGCACAAAAACTTGTTGAAGCTCAAATCTCTTCTTCTTCTTGCTTAGCCGAGATTCCAACTTGGTTTCTCTATTTTTCCTAGCCTAGTGATCAATCTCTTAGCACATGCATGAGGTTAGAACAAGAAGAAAAGAAATGGAATCCAAGAAACTTACCTAGGGCCGAATAGAAGTCTTCAAAGGACATGCATGTGTAGTTTTCGCATCTTAGCTTGTTTGCTTGAGTTTCTTTGATGGTTGCTTGTCTTGTTGCAACATATGATGAAGAAGATGAGCTAGGAGGTGGAGAGAACTCAGCCAAAACCGAAATGGACATAGAAAATGAGAGGGAAGTGAGAGAAAAGAAGGAGAAATGAAAGAATATGACAAAGAATGACAAAGAGTGATGTTTTGCATTGTTCTAAGCATATGGTCGGCCTTGGGCAGCCCATTTTCAGTCTTTTTGTGTCTTCAAGGAGTATTTTGAAATGGCTAGCATGAGCATGGAGCACTTGGTCGAAAATGGTGGAGATTTGAGGAATTTTTTATGCATTGTGTTAAGTGTTTTGTCATAGTTTGTCTAGGACTAATTTTTTTTATGCATTTGTGTCATTAGAATTGTCATAGGAATGTTGGGGAATGAGGGAATCTAGGTAGAATAAAATATAGGAATGTTTGTTGATGAGTTGAATTATGAATAGAATAATAGATAGTGGAAAATGTAGGAATAGTTTAGTATTATTTTATTGTTAGTGGAGTTTGTAGAGAATTTGAATTAGGAATATAATATTGGTTAGTAGATTGTGTAGGATTATTTTAGTGTCTAGTGCTTTGTATAGGATTCTTTCTTGATTAACGTGGTGGCACAGATTCCTAGATCTAGGGCACGAATTACGAGGTAGACACGAACTACGAGGTACAACACGTATTTCAAGACTAAGGCACATACTTCAAGATAAGTGCACGGATTCTAATGCTAACACACGCAACCCTAGGTGAATGAACGTAGACCAGAATAAGGCACATAATTCAATGCAATGCACGTAATTCAAGACACGACTCTTAAACCTAGGTTAAAGCACACAGTTCAAGGTTAATGCACACGAAACGAAGAGACACACGCAAATCAAGGTCTCGCACGTAAATTAAGGTCATGGCACGTTTATCTAGGTATCGCACGTATATCGAGGATTAGGGCACACAATTCTAGGTTAATGCACGTATAACGAGGCATGCACGAAAACTAAGACAAGGCACGTAATCCAAGGTCGGTCATACAGTTCTATGTCTAAGGTATGCAAATCGAGGTAAGGCACGTTATTCGGGGTCGGGCCTCACATCCTCCCCTCCTTAAAAGAATTTCGTCCCGAAATTCATTCTTGCCTATTGAGGTTATTTAGACGGATTCTGACCCTTGTTATTCTTCATACTCCAGTTCGTCCCATGTTTGGTGATCTCTTACCACAACCAATTCACTTCCTATGTTTCTCTAATCATTTAGTTCAGTGTGACCTCTACATTTACAGTTCGTTCCTTTGACCAACTCTATTTTCTCCAATTGATCTTAAGGTCGAGTTCATTAACTAAGGTTAGAATCTCCAAACATAGTCATCAAAGCTGCATCGGTATTCTAACAATATAACTATAACTCCAAAATCATGACTCATGTTGTATCAATCTCGCATTCATACCTCCAAAGAATATCACAATAATTCCATGATCCTAGGGTGACATACGCTAATTTCAAGATGATAGGTCTATATCCGATTTACATATTCTATCAACTAGCTTCAAAATTGTTAACACCTAGGACATACACATGTTATGGGTCATTTCCACAATACGACCCTATTTTCAAGAAGAACTCACCAAACAAACCAATCCATCTCAAATCGTTATCTATCGATAGTATCATAGTCCTTATCTCGTAGGTACATTAGATTAGTAAATCTTCTAATGACTAGTCTCCCGGTTACAGGCTCCTATTCACTAACATACTCTCCCAGCTTCGTTAACCTTCACGCTCGTAATCAAGGAGAAAGACCGTTGAGATTCGTTAAACTCAAATTCTAAGGTTTATTAAGTATCACCAACAAATTGCCATCGAAATTGCATGGGTAAACTAATCATGTTGCACTAGTTCAACTCTTACAAGTAAATTCATCAACTCGCAATCCACAATTTATTTCCTTATTCAAATCCCTATTTTCAAGTCACGAGGCTTCAGAATTTCCTTCAATCTTAACCAAGACTCCTAAGACGAATAGTTTCAACCTCAAATAAATTTCACTCATCTCAATCCAAGGTTACATCATACTTAAGAAGACAATGGTCCTACTCACTTAGCGACCTAGTCATTCCTTCGAACACTTAATGCCCGCCAACGTATCTTCAACATTAATGTTACTAAGCTAGGGCCATAGCCATATAAGTGATATCAATGCTCCACTAGGTTATCGGCAAAACAACAACAATCCTAGGACTATAAATGGGTACTGAAATGACTAGGCTCATAAAATACTTACATGAGATAACTTCAAGGTTGTATCAATATAAAAATTATGACCACGAGGCATCCTTCAACATAACCTAATAGAACTTCAAAAGTAATCAACCACTTATTTAACTATCACTACAAGATTCACCCCTCTTATTCAACGACCACAATTCGAAGTCTACCGATCGCTAGTTTCTAGATGTGAAACGGTGCACATAGATACAGTGGTCTAACAATAGTCTCTTGGGTCATTATGACTCTAATTCATCTCTATCTTAACTCTATGAAATCTTACTCTTCTCATTTACATGTTCAACTAACTAAGAGCATCAAGACTCATCAACCTTAGGTCCTAGGGTTCACCATGGATCATCATGCATACTCACTATTAGCTATTTAGGATTACTAATCATACCCTAATGACTCCACTTTGTAACCGAATGCTTTAATCTCATTTCCATGGTTTATATATTAGGTCCATCGGTAATACTTAGGGATATATGCTTCCTAATATCCTTTAGGGTATCCAAATAACGAGTGTATAGAATGACTTACTTGCATAATCACAACTACATTCGAGGGACACCAAACTAATACCGTGTTTCTTAATATCACAAATATCCAACTTAGAACCTTTAGCAACGTTAGTCATCTAATGCATAATTCAATACCTTACACTTTTATTCGACCTAACACTTAGGTGTAGTCTTCCGAACACGAGTTCTAGCTACGTGAATTCCTCGATTCCAGCATCCTTATATCTTGTTATATTAAAGAATCATCAACCTTGTTAAATTCGGTCTCCAGAGTTGCCTACATGTCTTGAGGTTATCCATTGTTAAGTTACTTAAACACATTATTCACGCCTTAATAATCTAACCCCTATCGTCCATTTCCACGAGTTCATCTCTTAATTTCTATTTCACAATCTTACCATTGAGTGAACTTGAAACTCATTAATATACATTTTATTAGGTTCAACGATGCTTAATTCCGGTCACAAACCCTACGCCCTCGGTTTGCGGGCCCAACCTCTGCGTGAAGCGAAGTTGTCTTGCCCAATGTTCCGTGGGATTCAGTAATAGAGATTTGGTGGATAAAGTATCTTGGCAACACTAACCAGGGCAAAAAAAAATTGAAAAGGGGGTACAACACGAGGACTTCCCAGGGGGTCAGCCATCCTAGTACTACTCTCGCCCAAGCACGCTTAACTTCGGAGTTCTGATGGGATCTGGTGCATTAGTGCTGGTATGATCGCACCCGTCATGTTGAGGGCACAATTCCTTTATGTGTTAACTGTTCATAGTCCCAGCCTAGAGAGATGGCCCATTCAAAAGGCCCAATGGGCTTAACGACATCCTATCCGCTTCAACAACGCAGCATGCTTGCAAGACGTGATATCGACATGTTGTAGGGCCCTCTGATGTCCCGTGAGTCAGGTTGTCGTCCTTTTAACAGTTCACGACGTACGATCCGGGACGGAAAAACAGAGCAAAAGAAGAAAAGTGGCCTAAAATTGATGAAAACGTTTGATTTTGGGCTCCAAAAATGGGCACAGCGAGCATGCTGGCTGCCCCCGTCGTAGAGCTCTCAGAGAGCTTTGCAACGGTATGTTGTGCGCCGCATAACTCCTTACTGATCAAAAGTTATGGGCACCGGAGTGACGGAGACCTGGTCACAAACCCTACGCCCTCGGTTTGCGGGCCCAGCCTCTACGTGAAGCGAAGTTGTCTTGCCCAATGTTCCGTGGGATTCAGTAATAGAGATTTGGTGGATAAAGTATCTTGGCAACCCTAACCCGGGCAAAAAAAATTGAAAATGGGGTGCAACACGAGGACTTCCCAGGACGCCCCAACCCAGCCTATAAAGGTTAGACTAGTGTGTGATCTAAACATTCAAGTCACGTCTCGTACTTAACCGTTCATGAAGATTTAACATTTAATGTTTTGGCCTAAACTCCAAAATTTTTCGGTAAACCAATAGCATAATGGCTGTAATTGGGCTCTTTTGTTTGACCTAATTCTCTAAACGCCTTAATTATTCCAATCATTAATCCAATTTCATTAAGGACTCCTATTTGTCACCAACCGATTTACCTACTAGTTTATCTTGAAAGTCTCGTTTGGTTAATAAGCCTAACATGATAACTATGTCCCGTTTATTTGTCAATTTCCTATCATGCAAGTACCTATTATCCTTTAGTTTGCAAATGAGCACCTAAGTGAAATTAGATAGAATTAACTTAGTTGATTGTTCATCTAGTGGTTTGAATGCCTACGATAACTACTAATTAAGAAAACGAAAGCAAACAACCAAATAAAAGTTCGTCCGGTTATAGATAGTACAATCCCAGAATTAGACCCAAATTACAACAGGGTCATTTACATCAATGAAATGAGTAGTTTGCAATCAAACACAACATCCATATAGCAACCACTTTCAGGCAAAGCACAAAAGCACGTAGGGACAGACAATCACTCCAAGGAATCATCGTTAGGCACATCGTCCTTGGGTACCTGTTCTTGATCTTCTTCACCTGAGATGATAAAAGAGGGCGAGTCCTTATGAACTCAGCGAGGGGGAACGAGAAATAGGTTTTGAAACTGATTTTCAGGTTCAACTTATGAAATCCTTTTGCAAGCATGAATATAACAATAATACAAGTACAGAAATAGAAATACCAGTCTTTCATCCCCGAGGTTCTCTAGGAACCAAGCGAGAGTACTTATACACATAGTAAAAAGGATACAGTGAGCTTTTGCTATCAAATCAATTTCAGAATTAGATGTTGCGGCCGACTTCAAATAACCCCAAAACACGCCAGGTGGGTGTACTCCAGATGTACCCTGAAATCCTATGACCCAACTCTCCGAGGGTGAAATGCCAAGCGAGAGAGGGAATTGGACCATGGTAGTCACGGTAACACCGGCAAGCCCGATGCCGCCCGGCGTGCGTGAAACACTACCATGCCACACTAAAAGGTTGAAACCACATATGCAATGCAAATTTATAACATTTAACATATCACATTAGGAGGACAACAAAGTAGGTCGCCTCCGAGCAGTTATAAGATCGCACGTTGTCAAGTAATCAAACGAGGCACGATAAGACAAGTAATTTCACTTGAAAGGCATATAGAGCCATATGAACATTAAACGGGCAGCCATGTAACACATGCAAGTCAAGCCATATAACTCATTTCGAAGTCCACGTAATCAAGTGATACGATTATTCAACATGCAACAACATCTACGTGGGTTCGGATGCAAGAAAAGCCTATTTGTCAACATGCAATGATCAAAATTACATTTAAGCTTATAAGGGCAACTACGGGCAGCCTACTAAACATATAATTCCACACAATATTCAAATGATCAACACTTAGCAAAACTACCTAGTCATTAGGGTTTCCATTTCGTGCATATTCGTGCAATTTGAGCCTCAACCAAACTCAAAGTCAATCTCAAACCATGCATCATTTAATTCAACATCCTCAAACATTCAAAACAGTCCACACAACATCCCAACACCACAATTCCACGCAATTAGTACCACAAGAGAGGTTACAACAATTTTCCAAGCATATAACTAAGTGAAACCTTTACTGCAATAAGCTGTTTTCTCACAATCAATAGGATAAACAAAAAAGCTCCAAATGCAGTGAATAAGATGTCAAATTAAATCTTAAGAAGTTAACTAAAATCAGGAACAAACCTTGCATCAATTGGACTTTGGGATCATTAGATATAGCCGAAACAGTAGAATAGCACAAAACTGTCCAGATTTGCACACTTTTCAGAAATTGACGTTCTTGAGGTCCTTAGGGTCAGTTTTAGCCTTATTCCATTTCTGACAAAATTGTCCAGAACTGAACAATCTAGCAGCACACCAAATTTCATGCATTTGGAACATCATTTACCAAGTCAAATATGGTTCGTTCCACAAGGTCAGTGCATCTGCCAAAACCTGCTTCATTTTTCCAGATTTCCAGATTTAGTCACATTTTAACGATTTGCCATTTTGAGGACCTTAGATTAAAAATTTGCTTCGGTCTATTTCTGCGAAATATGTTCAAAACTGTCCAAACTAGTCACCTACCAATTTTCAAGAATTTTCAAAATCATTATCCTAGCTAAACTTACCTCGAACAGACTGGTCAGAGAGCTGTCAACAATCCGACTTCACCTATCACCACTTTCAAGCCAAGATCTTGCCATTCATGGTTGTTTAAGCTCATGAACGAACATATAACTCAAGTAAAGAAGCAAATACATACATTTATGGGCATGCATGTGAATTTTTGAAGGAATTTCAAAAGGTTTAAGCCCTCACCTTTGCAATCAACACAAAAGATGCACAAAAACTTGTTAAAGCTCAAATCTCTTCTTCTTCTTGCTTAGCTGAGATTCCAACTTGGTTTCTCTATTTTTCCTAGCCTAGTGATCAATCTCTTAGCACATGCATGAGGTTAGAACAAGAAGAAAAGAAATGGAAGCCAAGAAACTTACCTAGGGCCGAATAGAAGTCTTCAAAGGACATGCATGTGTAGTTTTCGCATCTTAGCTTGTTTCCTTGAGTTTATTTGATGGTTGCTTGTCTTGTTGCACCATATGATGAAAAAGATGAGCTAGGAGGTGCAGAGAACTCAGCCAAAACCGAAATGGAGAGAGAGAATGAGAGGGAGAGAGAGAAGTTGAGGAAGAAATGAAGAAATGACAAAATGTGACAAGGAATAAAACTTTTTGCATTCATCAAAGCAATGGTCGGCCTTGGGCTATTAAAATCTGATTTTTTTGTGTCTTCAAGATGGAATTTAAAATGTTAGCATGGGCATAGGTGGTTTGGTCAAAAATGGTGGAGATTTGAGGAGAATTTGAGCAATTCTTTATGCATTGTGTTAAGTGTTTTGTCATAGTTTGTCTAGGACTAACTTTTTATGCATTTGTGTCATTAGAATTTTCATAGGAATGTTGGGAAATTAGGGAATCTAGGTAGAATAAAATATAGGAATGTTTGTTGATGAGTTGAATTATGAATAGAATAATAGATAGTGGGAAATGTAGGAATAGTTTAGTATTATTTTATTGTTAGTGGAGTTTGTAGAGAATTTGCATTAGGAATATAATATTGGTTAGTGGATTGTGTAGGATTATTTTAGTGTCTAGTGCTTTGTGTAGGATTCTTTATTGATTAGCGTGTGGGCACGCTTTCCTAGGTCTAGGGCACGCACAGAAATCAATACGGGGCACGAATCACGAGGTAGACACGAACTTCAAGACTAATGCACGTACTTCAAGACTAATGCACGTAATCCTAGGTGAATGCACATAAACCAATGCAAGGCATGTAATTCAATGCAACGAACACAAATCATGGCACGACTCTATATCTAGGTTAAGGTACGCAATTCAAGGTTAGGGCACACGAAACGAGGTAACGCTCGTACATCGAGGTCAGGGCACGTATATCTAGGTATCATACGAAAACCAAGATAGGACACATAATCCAAGGTCGGTCATATAATTAGGGATCTATGGCACACAAATCGAGGTATGACACGTTATTCAGGGTCGGGCCTCATAGTACTACTCTCGCCCAAGCACGCTTAACTTCGGAGTTCTGATGGGATCCGGTGCATTAGTGCTGGTATGACCGCACCCGTCATGTTGAGGGCACAATTCCTATATGTGTTAACGGTTCACAGTCCCAGCCTAGAGAGATGGCCCATTCAAAAGGCCCAATGGGCTTAACGACAACCCATCCGCTTCAACAACGCAGCATCCTCGTAAGACGTGATATCGACACGTTGTAGGGCTCTCTAATGTCCCGTGAGTTAGGTTGTCGTCCTTTTAACAGTTCACGACGTACGATCCGGGAAGGAAAAACAAAGCAAAAGAAGAAAAGTGGCCTGAAACTGATGTAAACGTTCGATTTTGGGCTCCAAAAATGGGCACAGCGAGCAAGCTGGGTGCCCCCGTCGTAGAACTCTCAGAGAGCTTTGCAACGGTATGTTGTGCGCCGCGTAACTCCCTACGGATCAAAAGTTATGGGCACCGGAGCGACGAAGTGTGAGGCCCGACCTCGAATAACGCGCCATAGATCCCTAATTATATGACCGACCTTGGATTACGTGTCTTGTCTTGGTTTTCATGCGATACCTAGATATATGTGCCCTGACCTCGATGTATGAGCGTTACCTCGTTTCGTGTGCCCTAACCTTAAACTGCGTACCTTAACCTAGATATAGAGTCATGCCTTGATTTGCGTGCGTTGCATTGAATTACGTGCCTTGCATCGGTTTATGTTCATTCACCTAGGATTATGTGCATTAGTCTTGAAGTACGTGCATTAGTCTTGAAGTTCGTGTCTTACCTCGTAGTTCGTGTCTTATCTCGTAGTTCGTGTCTACCTCGTGATTCGTGCCCCGTATTTATTTTTGTGCGTGTCTCGTAGTGCGTGCCTTAGACCTAGGAAAGCGTGCCTACACGCTAATCAATAAAGAATCCTACACAAAGCACTAGACACTAAAATAATCCTACACAATCCACTAACCAATATTATATTCCTAATTCAAATTCTCTACAAACTCCACTAACAATAAAATAATACTAAACTATTCCTACATTTTCCACTATCTATTATTCTATTCATAATTCAACTCATCAACAAACATTCCTATATTTTATTCTACCTAGATTCCCTAATTTCCCAACATTCCTATGACAATTCTAATGACACAAATGCATAAAAAATTAGTCCTAGACAAACTATGACACACACACAAGACACTAGGCATAAAATAGCCCTAAAACCCTACCCAATGCGCACCATTTTCGACCAAGTACTCCTTGCCCATGCTAGGAATTTCAAAATGCCTCTTGAAGACATAAAAATCAGAATTGCTAAGCTCAAGGCCAAACCCATGCATCAACTTTTGCAAAAAGCCTCATTTTTCTTTCATTTCTCTCATTTTCCTCAACCTTCTCTCTCTCCCTCTCATTCTCTCTCTCCATCTCGGTTTTGGGCTGAGTTCTCAACTTCCATATCTCATCTTCTTCACACCATAGTTGATCAAGTCAAGCAATCATCAAAGAAACTCAAGCAAACAAGCTAGGATCTGAAAATCACACATGCATGCCCTTTGAAGTCTTCATTTCGGCCCTAGGTGAGTTTTTAAGCTGCCATTTCTTTTCTTCTTGTTCTAACCTCATGCATGTACTAAGAGCTTGGTCACTAAGCTAGGAAAATAGAGAAAACCAAGTTGGAATCTCGGCTAAGAAGAAGAAGAAGAAGTTTTGTGCTTCAACAAGTTTTTGTGCATCTTCTTGGTTGATTGCTAAGGTGAGGGCTAAAACCTTTTGAAAATCCTTCAAAAATTCACATGCATGCTCATGAATGTATGTATTTGCTTCTGTACTTGAGTTATATAGTCGTTCATAAGCTTAAACAACCATGCATGGCAAGATCTTGGCTTGAAAGTGATGCTAGGTGAAGTCGGATTGTTGACAGCTCTCTGACCAGTCTGTTTCGAGGTAAGTTTAGCTAGGAAAATGATGTTGAAAATGCATGAAAATTGGTAGACGACTATTTTGGACAGTTTTGAACATGTTTCCCAGAAATAGGCCGAAGCTAATTTTGAATCTAAAGACCTCAACATGGCGAATCTTTAAAATGTGTCCAAATCTGGAAATCTGGAAAAATGAAGCAGGTTTTGACAGATGCACTGACCTTGTGGAACGAACCATATTTGACTTAGTAAATGATGTCCAAAATTCCTGAAAGTTCGTATGCTTCTAGATGTTTCAGTTCTGGACATTTTTGTCAGAAATGGACTAAGGCCAAAACTGACCCTAAGGACCTCAAAAACGTCAATTATGGAAATGTGTGCAAATCTGGACAGTTTTGTACTATCTCACTGTTTCGGCTATATCTAATGATCCCGAACTCCAATTGATGCAAGGTTTGTTTCGGATTTTAGTTATCTTCTTAAGCTTTAATTTGACATCTTATTCACTGAATTTGGAGTTTTTTTGCTTATCTTATTGATTGTGAGAAAACAGCCTATTGCAGTAAGGGTTTCACTTAGCTATATGCTTGGAAAAATTATTGTAACCTCTCTTGTGGTGTTAATTGCTTGGAATTGTGGTGTTGAGATGTTGTGTGGACTGTTTTGAGTACTTGAGGATGTTGAATTATATGATGCATGGCTTGAGATTGACTTTGAGTTGGTTTGAGTCTCAAATTGCACGAATATGCACAAAATGGAAACCCTAACAACTAGGTAGTTTTGCTAAGTGTTGATCATTCGGATATTGTGTGGAATTATATGTTTAGTAGGCTGCCCGTAAATGCCATTATAGTCCTAAATGTGATTTTGATCATTGCATGTTGACAAATAGACTTTTCTTGCACCCGAACCCACGTAGATGTTATTACATGTTGAATAATCTTATTACTTGATCACGTCGACCTTGTAATGAGTTATATGGCCTGATTTACATGCGTTACATGGCTTCCTGTTTAATGTTCATATAACTCTATATGCCTTTCAAGTGAAATTACCTGTTTTATTGTGCCCTGCCTGTTTACTTGTCAATGTGCAATCTTATGACTGTCCGGAGGCAACCTACTTTGTTGTTCTCCTAACGTTATATGTTAATGTCATAAATGTACACTGCATACAAGGTTGCAACCTTTCCTGTCGGCGTGGTAGCGATCACGCACACCGAGCGGCATCGGGCTTGCCGATGCACCCGTGACTACCACTGTTCCATTCCCTCTCTCACTTGGGGGCTAGACTTACTCGGAGAGTTGGGTCGTAGGATTTCGGGGTACATCCGGAGTACACCCACCTGGCGTGTTTTGGGGTTATTTGAAGCCGGCCGTAACATCTGATTCTGAAACTGATCTGAGAGCAAAAGCTCACTGTATCCTTTTTACTATGTGCATAAGTACTCTCGCTTGGTTCCTAGAGAACATCGGGGAGGAAAGACTGGTATTTCTGTTTCTGTACTTGTATTATTGTTATATTCATGCTTGCAAAAAGGATTTCATAAGTTGAACCGGAAAATGAGTTTTAAAACCTATTTCTCGTTCCCCTTCACTGAGTTCATAAGGACTCACCCTCTTTTATCATCTCAGGTGAAGAAGATCCAGAACAGGTACTCGAGGACGGTGTGCCTAACAATGAATCTTTGGAGTGATTGCCTGTCTAGTTTGCTTTGCGTGATTGTGGCTACTTGTGAACTCTGTGCTACTTGAAGACTATTTCTTCCATGTTGCTTGCTATATCTAAATGTAAAAGACCCCCGTTGTAATTTGGGGTCTAATTTTGGTTTGTACTGGTATTAAGTAGACTGATGCTAGACACTATTATGATTATTTTTGGCTATTATTACCGCTAGTATCTATCATAGGTTATGACGTACTAGTTAGGGACTAAGTAAATGAACTTATCCAATCTTAAACAGGTACTCGCTATTAAGCTAAGATCAACAGGTACTCTTGTAACGAGGATAAACAAACCAACGAGACATAGTATCATGCTAGGTTATAAATCGAACGAGACATCGAGATAACCAATAGGCATTTCAATTGATGTTAAATAGTAATCTTAGTTGGAAATGAATTTGAGATAGTAAATTTTGAGGCGTTTAGAGAATTAGGTTAAACTAAAGAACCCAATTACAGCCGTTATGCAACCGGGTTTCCGAAAAACTTTGGAGTTTAGGCCAAAAACATTAAGTGTGTAATCTTCATAAACGGTTAAGTATGTGATATGTCCTGAACGTTTAGATCACACCCTAGTCTAACCTTATAGG
Source organism: Ehretia macrophylla (assembly GCA_037974665.1). Lineage (NCBI taxonomy): Eukaryota > Viridiplantae > Streptophyta > Magnoliopsida > Boraginales > Ehretiaceae > Ehretia > Ehretia macrophylla. The sequence goes on along the minus strand of CM075765.1, from coordinate 81,929,562 downwards.
CCGGGTTGGGGCGTGACACGAAGACCTGGTCACAAACCCTACGCCCTCGGTTTTCGGGCCTAGCCTCTACGTGAAGCGAAGTTGTCTTGCCCAATGTTCCGTGGGATTCAGTAAAAGAGATTTGGTGGATAAAGTATCTTGGCAACCCTAACCAGGGCAAAAAAAATTGAAAAGGGGGTGCAACACAAGGACTTCCCAAGGGGTCACCCATCCTAGTACTACTCTCGCCCAAGCACGCTTAACTTCGGAGTTCTGATGGGATCCGGTGCATTAGTGCTGGTATGATCGCACCCGTCATGTTGAGGGCACAATTCCTATATGTGTTAACGGTTCACAGTCCCAGCCTAGAGAGATGGCCCATTCAAAAGGCCCAATGGGCTTAACGACAACCCATCCGCTTCAACAACACAGCATCCTCGCAAGACGTAATATCGACACGTTGTAGGGCCCTCTGATGTCCCACGAGTCAGGTTGTCGTCCTTTTAATAGTTCATGACGTACGATCCGGGATGAAAAAACAGAGCAAAAGAAGAAAAGTAGCCTGAAACTGATGAAAATGTTCGATTTTGGGCTCCAAAAAGGGCACAACGAGCAAGCTGGCTATCCACGTCGTAGAGCTCTCAGAGAGCTTTGCAACGGTATGCTATGCGCCGCGTAACTCCCTACGGATCAAAAGTTATGGGCACTGAAGCGACGGAGACTTGGTCACAAACCCTACGCCCTCGGTTTGCGGGCCCAGCCTCTACGTGAAGCAAAGTTGTCTTGCCCAATGTTCCATGGGATTCAGTAATAGAGATTTGGTGGATAAAGTATCTTGGCAACCCTAACCAGGGCAAAAAAAATTGAAAAAGGGGTGCAACACGAGAACTTCCCAGGGGGTCACCCATCCTAGTACTATGCTCGCCCAAGCACCCTTAACTTTGGAGTTCTGATGGGATCCGGTGCATTAGTGCTGGTATGATCGCACCCGTCATGTTGAGGGCACAATTCCTTTATGTGTTAATTGTTCACAGTGCCAGCCTAGAGAGATGGCCCATTCAAAAAGCCCAATGGGCTGAACGACAACCCATCCACTTCAACAACACATCATCCTTGCAAGACGTGATATCGACATGTTGTATGGCCCTCTGATGTCCCGCGATTCAGGTTGTCGTCCTTTTAACAGCTCACGACTTACGATCCGGGACCGAAAAATAGAGCAAAAGAAGAAAAGAGTCCTGAAACTGATGAAAACGTTCGATTTAGGGCTCCAAAAATGGGCAAAATGAGCAAGCTAGCTGCCCCCGTCGTAGAGCTCTCAGAGAGCTTTTCAACGGTATGCTGTGCACCGCGTAACTCCTTACGGATCAAAAGTTATGGGCACTGGAGCGACGGAGACCTGGTCACAAACCCTACACCCTCGGTTTACGGGCCCAGCCTCTACGTGAAGTGAAGTTGTCTTGCCCAATCTTCCATGGGATTCGGTAATTGAGATTTGGTGGATAAAGTATCTTGGCAACCTTAACCAGGGCAAAAAAAATTGAAAAGGGGGTGCAACACGAGGACTTCCCATGGGGTCACCCATCCTAGTACAACTCTCGCCCAAGCACGCTTAACTTCTTCTATCCGGTGCATTAGTGCTGGTATGATCGTACCCATCATGTTGAGGGCACAATTCCTATATGTGTTAACGGTTCACAATCCCAGCCTAGAGAGATGGCCCATTCAAAAGGCCCAATGGGCTTAACGATAACCCATCCGCTTCAAGAACGTAGCATCCTCGCAAGACGTGATATCGACACGTTGTAGGGCCCTCTTATGTCCCGCGAGTCAGGTTGTCGTCCTTTTAACAGTTCACGACGTACGATCCGGGACGGAAAAATAGAGCAAAAGAAGAAAAGTGGCCTAAAACTGATGAAAACGTACGATTTTGGGCTCAAAAAATGGTCGAAGCGAGCAAGCTGGCTGCCCACATCGTAGAGCTCTCAGAGAGCTTTGCAACGGTATGCTGTGCGCCGCGTAACTCCTTACGAATCAAAAGTTATGGGCACCGGAGCGACAGAGACCTGGTCACAAACCCTACGCCCTCGGTTTGCTGGCCCAGCCTCTACGTGAAGCAAAGTTGTCTTGCCCAATGTTCCGTGGGATTCAGTAATAGAGATTTGGTGGATAAAGTATCTTGGCAACCCTAACCAGGGCAAAAAAAATTGAAAAAGGGGTACAACACGAGGACTTCCCAGGGGGTCACCCATCCTAGTACTATTCTCGCCCAAGCACGCTTAAGTTCGGAGTTCTGATGGGATCCGGTGCATTAGTGCTGGTATGATCGCACCCGTCATGTTGAGGGCACAATTCCTTTATGTGTTAACTGTTCACAGTCCCAGCCTAGAGAGATGGCCCATTCAAAAGGCCCAATGGGCTTAACGACAACCCATCCACTTCAACAACGCAGCATCCTTGCAAGACGTGATATCGACACGTTGTAGGGCCCTCTGATGTCCCGCGAGTCAGGTTGTCGTCCTTTTAACAGTTCACGACGTACGATCCGGGACGAAAAAATAGAGCAAAAGAAGAAAAGTGGCCTGAAACTGATGAAAACGTTCGATTTTGGGCTCCAAAAACGGGCACAGCGAGCAAGCTGGCTGCCCCCGTCGTAGAGCTCTCAGAGAGCTTTGCAACGGTATGTTGTGTGTGAGGCCTGACCCCGAATAACGTGCCTTACCTCGATTTGCGTGCCTTAGACCTAGAATTGTTTGACTGACCTTGGATTACGTGCCCTGTCTTGGTTTTCGTGCATGCCTCGTTATACATGCCTTAACCTAGAATTGTGTGCCCTAATCTTCAATATACGTGCGATACCTAGATAAACGTGCCATGACCTTAATTTACGTGCGAGACCTTGATTTGCGTGTGTCTCTTCGTTTCGTGTGCATTAACCTTGAACTGCGTGCTTTAACCTAGGTTTAAGAGTTGTGTCTTGAATTACGTGCATTACATTGAATTACGTGCCTTATTCTGGTCTACGTTCATTCACCTAGGGTTGCGTGTGTTAGCATTAGAATCCGTGCACTTATCTTGAAGTATGTGCCTTAGTCTTGAAATAGGTGCTGTACCTCGTAGTTTGTGTCTACCTCGTAATTCGTGCCCTAGATCTAGGAATCCGTGCCACCACGTTAATCAAGAAAGAATCCTATACAAAGCACTAGACACTAAAATAATCCTACACAATCCACTAACCAATATTATATTCCTAATTCTAATTCTCTACAAACTCCACTAACAATAAAATAATACTAAACTATTCCTACATTTTCCACTATCTATTATTCTATTCATAATTCAACTCATCAACAAACATTCCTATATTTTATTCTACCTAGATTCCCTCATTCCCCAACATTCCTATGACAATTCTAATGACACAAATGCATAAAAAAAATTAGTCATAGAAAAACTATGACAAAACACTTAACACAATGCATAAAAAATTCCTCAAATTCTCCTCAAATCTCCACCATTTTCGACCAAGTGCTCCATGCCCATGCTAGCCATTTCAAAATACTCCTTGAAGACACAAAAAGACTGAAAATGGGCTGCCCAAGGCCGACCATATGCTTAGAACAATGCAAAACATCACTCTTTGTCATTCTTTGTCATATTCTTTCATTTCTCCTTCTTTTCTCTCACTTCCCTCTCATTTTCTCTCTCCATTTCGGTTTTGGCTGAGTTCTCTCCACCTCCTAGCTCATCTTCTTCATCATATGGTGCAACAAGACAAGCAACCATCAAAGAAACTCAAGCAAACAAGCTAAGATACGAAAACTACACATGCATGTCCTTTGAAGACTTCTATTCGGCCCTAGGTAAGTTTCTTGGCTTCCATTTCTTTTCTTCTTGTTCTAACCTCATGCATGTGCTAAGAGATTGATCACTAGGCTAGGAAAAATAGAGAAACCAAGTTGGAATCTCGGCTAAGCAAGAAGAAGAAGAGATTTGAGCTTCAACAAGTTTTTGTGCATCTTTGGGTTGATTGCAAAGGTGAGGGCTAAAACCTTTTGAAAATCTTTCAAAAATTCACATGCATGCTCATAAATGTATGTCTTTGCTTCTGTACTTGAGTTATATGGTCGTTCACAAGCTTAAAAAACCATGCATGGCAAGATCTTGGCTTGAAAGTGATGCTAGGTGAAGTCGGATTGTTGACAGCTCTCTGACCAGTCTGTTTCGAGGTAAGTTTAGCTAGGAAAATGATGTTGGAAATTCTTGAAAATTGGTAGATGATTATTTTGGACAGTTTTGAACATTTTTCCCAGAAATAGGACAAAGCTAATTTTTACTCTAAGGTCCTCAAAATGGCGAATATTTAAAATGTGACCAAATCTGGAAATCTGGAAAAATGAAGCAGGTTTTGGCAGATGCACTGACCTTGTTGAACGAACCATATTTGACTTAGTAAAAGATGTCAAAAATGCATGTAATTTGGTGTGCTGCTATATTTTTCAGTTCTGGACAAGTTTGTCAGAAATGGACCAAGGCTAAATCGGAACCTAAGGACCTCAAAAACGTCAATTACTGAAAAGTGTGTAAATCTGGACAGTTTTGTGCTATTCGACTTTTTCGGCTATATCTAATGATCCCGAACTCCAATTGATATAAGGTTTGTTTCTGATTTTAGTTAACTTCTTAAGATTTAATTTGACATCTTATTCACTGGATTTGGAGACTGTTTGATTATTCTATTGATTGTGAGAAGACAGCCTATTGCAGTAAGGGTTTCACTTAGTTATATGATTGGAAAATTGTTGTAACCTCTCTTGTGGTACTAATTGCTTGGAATTGTGGTGTTAGGATGTTGTGTGGACTGTTTTGAGTACTTGAGGATGTTTGAATTTAATGATGTATGACTTGAGAATGATTTTGAGTTGACTTAGGGTTTAATCACACGGTTAAGCATGAAATGGAAACCCTAATGACTAGGTAGTCTTGCTAAGTGTTGATCATTTGGATATTGTGTGGAAATTATATGCTTAGTGGGCTGCCCGTAAATGTCTTATAACTTCAAATGTGATTTTGACCATTGCATGTTGACAAATAAGCTTTTCTTGCACCCGAACCCATGTTGGTGTCATTGCATGTTGAATAATCTTATCACTTGATCACGTGAACTTTGTAATGAGTTATATGACCTGTTTTACATATGTTACATGGCTGCCCATTTAATTTTCATATAACTCTATATGCCTTTCAAGTGAAATTTCTTGTCTTATCGTGCCCTGCTTGTTTACCTGTTTACTTGGTCAATGTGCAATCTTATGACTGTCCGGAAGCAACCTACTTTGTTGTCCTCCTACTGTGATATATTACCTGTCATAAATGTGCATTGCATACAAGGTTGCAACCTTTCCTGTTGGCATGGTAGCGATCACGCACACCGGGCGGCATCGGGCTTGCCGGTGCACCCGTGACTACCATGGTCCCATTCCCTTTCTCGCTTGGGGGCTAGACTTCCTCGGAGAGTTGGGTCATAGGATTTCAGGGTACATGCGGAGTACACCCACCTGGCATGTTTTGGGGTTATTTGAAGTCGGCCGCAACATCTAATTCTGAAACTGATCTGAGAGCAAAAGCTCACCGTATCCTTTTACTGTGTGTATAAGTACTCTCGCTTGGTTCCTAGAGAACCTCGGGGAGGAAAGACTGGTATTTCTGTTTCTGTACTTATATTATTGTTATATTCATGCTTGCAAAAGGATTTTCATAAGTTGAACCGAAAAATGAGTTTCAAAATGTATTTCTCGTTCCCCCTCGCTGAGTTCATAAGGACTCACCCTCTTTTTCATCACAGGTGAAGAAGAATAGGTACAGGTACCCGAGGACAACGTGCCTATCGATGATTCCTTGGAGTGAATGCCTGTCCTATGTGTTTTGTGTGTTTGTGGCCATTTGTGAACTCCATGCTACTTGAAGACTATTTCTTTCATGTTGCTTAACGTTGTAATGTAAAAGACCCCCATTGTAATTTGGGATCTAATTTTGGATTGTACTTATATTAAGTAGACCGATGCTAGACATGACACTATTATGATCGTTTTGCTATTATTACTGCTAGTATCTATCATAGGTTATGACGTATTAGTTAAGGACTAAGTAAATGAATTTATCCAATCTTAAACAAGTGCTCGCTATTAAGTTAAGGTCAACAGGTATATTTTGTAATGAGGACAAACAAACAAACGAGACATAGAATTATACTAGGTTATAAATCAAACGAGACATCAAGATAACCAATAGGCATTTCAATTGATGATAAATAGCAATCTTAGTTGGAAATGAATTTGAGATAGTAAATTTTGAGGCGTTTTAGAGAATTAGGCCAAACCAAGTAGCCCAATTACAGCCGTTATGCTGCCAGTTTTCCGGAAAACTTTGGAGTTTAGACTAAAATGATAAGTGTTAAATCTTCCTAAACAGTTAAGTATGTGACATGTTCTGAACGTTTAGATCACACCCTAGTCTAACCTTATAGGCCGGGTTGGGGCGTGACACCTTATAACTAGAATGGTATCAGAGCTTAGTTTAGTAACTAGGCGTTAGTCGGGTTCAACTCTCGGACCATGGGTAGAAGCCCTAAGGTAATTATGATGTCTTGTTTATATATGCTAATGTGTGCTAATGTGCTTTAATTGCTTTGAGAATTGAATACTATGTGCCTTTGTGGACTATATCTATTATGTATCATGCACACCGACACGTCCTCAATAATGCATGCATGCTTTTATACTCCTCCCTTGATACATGTGCAAGTTATATAACCGTGAATGACTGTTTATGCACATAGAAAGTTAGGATTAGGACCTTCAAGGAAGTGAATTTGTGCAGGACGAACGAAAAGGCTCAATTAGAGATTTCCCGCATCTTCACAGGTACTCGATGGATTATATATATTATTGGATATGTATATATATAAAATGCGTAGCACAAGTATAATTGTTGAGGTAAATTTATCTCCTTATCTTTGGAATACACATGCCTGTGATTAAGTTATCAATTTTATAGCTATAAAGTTATTGATTCTATTAAACCGTTCTTCTTATTGTGGTTCAAGAATAAATGTTAAGGACATACAACTTTCCTTAGATATAAGAATATACTATTGGACATGTGGAGTAGTAGTATATATATATGGTCATATGCTTATAATGGAAGTTTGACTTAGGAGTTGCTTTTGAATCAAATTCTTATATCTTAAAATGATATAAAAGAATATTTATATGATTGAATCCCGTTGCTCCAGCGCCCATAACTTTTGATCCGTAAGGGGTTACGCGGTGTACAGCATACCGTTGCAAAGCTCTCTGAGAGCTCTACGACGGGGGCAGCCAGCTTGCTCGTTGTGCCCATTTTGGGAGCCCAAAATCGAACTTTTTCATCAGTTTCAGGCCACTTTTCTTCTTTTGCTCTATTTTTCTGTCCCGGATCATGCTTTGTGAACTGTTAAAAGGACGACAACCTGACTCGCGGGACGTCAGAGGGCCCTACAACGTGTCGATATAACGTCTTGCGAGGATGCTGCGTTGTTGAAACGGATGGGTTGTCGTTAAGCCCATTGGGCCTTTTGAATGGGCCATATCTCTAAGCTGGGACTGCGAACCGTTAACACATATAGGAATTGTGCCCTCAACATGACTGGTGCGATCATACCAGCACTAATGCATCGGATCCCGTTAGAACTCCGAAGTTAAGCGTGCTTGGAAGAGAGTAGTACTAGGATGGGTGACCCCTTGGGAAGTCCTCGTGTTGCACCCCCTTTTCAATTTTTTTTGCCCAGGTTAGGGTTGCCAAGATACTTTATCCACCAAATCTCTATTATTGAATCCCACGGAACATTGGGCAAGACAACTTCGTTTGACGTAGAGGCTGGGCCCACAAACCGAGGGCGTAGGGTTTGTGACCAGGTCTCCATCGCTCTAGTGCCCATAGCTTTTGATCCGTAAGGAGTTACGCGGCGCACAGCATACGGTTGCAAACCTCTCTGAGAGCTCTACGACGGGGGCAGCCAGCATTCTCGTTATGCCCGTTTTTGAATACCAAAATTGAACGTTTTAATCAGTTTTATGCCACTTTTCTTCTTTTGCTCTGTTTTTCCGTCCCAGACCGTACGTCGTGAATTGTTAAATGGACGACAACTTGACTCGCGGGACATCAGAGGGCCCTACAACGTGTCGATATCACGTCTTGCAAGCATGCTGCGTTGTTAAAGCGGATGGGTTGTCGTTAAGCCCATTGGGCCTTTTGAATAGGCCATCTCTCTAGGCTGGGACTGTGAACCGTTAACACATATAGGAATTGTGCCCTCAACATGACGGGTGAGATCATAACAGCACTAATGCACCGGATCCCATCAGAACTCCGAAGTTAAGCGTTCTTGGGCGAGAGTAGTACTAGGATGGGTGACCCTTTGGGAAGTCCTCGTGTTGCACCCCCTTTTCAATTTTTTTTGCCCTGGTTAGGGTTGCCAAGATACATTATCCACCAAATCTCTATTACTGAATCCCACGGAACATTGGGCAAGACAACTCCGCTTCACGAAGAGGCTGGGCCCGCAAACCGAGGGCGTAGGGTTTATGACCAGGTCTCCGTCACTCCGATGCCCATAACTTTCGATCCGTAAGGAGTTACGCGACGCACAGCATACCGTTGCAAAGCTCTCTGAGAGCTCTACGACGGGGGCGCCAGCTTGCTTGCTTTGCCCATTTTTGGAGCCCAAAACCGAATGTTTTCATCAATTTCAGGCTTCTTTTCTTCTTTTGCTCTATTTTTTTGTCCCGGATCTTATGTCGTGAACTGTTTAAAGGACGACAACCTGACTCGCGGGACATCCGAGGGCCCTACAACGTGTTGATATTACGTCTTGAGAGGATGCTGCATTGTTGAAGCGGATGGGCTGTCGTTAAGCCCATTGGGCCTTTTGAATGGGCCATCTCTCTAGGCTGGGACTGTGAACCGTTAACACATATAGGAATTGTGCCCTCAACATGATGGGTGCAATCATATCAGCACTAATACACCAGATCCCATCAAAGCTCCGAAGTTAAGCGTGCTTGGGCGAGAGTAATACTAGGATGGGTGACCTCCCGGGAAGTCCTTGTGTTGCACCCCCTTTTCAATTTTTTTTGCCCTGGTTAGGGGTGCCAAGATACTTTATCCACCAAATCTCTATTACTGAATCCCACAGAACATTGGGCAAGACAACTTCGCTTCACGTAGAGGCTGGGCCCGCAAACCGAGGGCGTAGGGTTTGTGACTAGGTCTCCGTCGCTCCGGTGGCCATAACTTTTGATCCGTAAGGAGTTACGCGGCACACAACATACCGTTGTGAAGCTCACTTAGAGCTCTACGACGGGGGCAGCCAGCAAGCTTGCTTTGCCCTTTTTGGAGCCCAAAATCGAACGATTTCATCAGTTTCAGGCCATTTTTCTTCTTTTGCTCTATTTTTCCGTCCCGGATCGTACGTCGTGAACTGTTAAAAGGACGACAACCTGACTCGCGGGACATCAGAGGGCCCTACAATGTGTTGATATCATATCTTACGAGGATGCTTCGTTGTTGAAGCGGATGGGTTGTCGTTAAGCCCATTGGCCCTTTTGAATGGGCCATCTCTCTAGGTTGGGACTGTGAACCGTTAACACATTTAGGAATTGTGCCCTCAACATGACGGGTGTGATCATACCAAGACTAATGCACCGGATCCCGTCAGAACTCCGAAGTTAAGCGTGCTTGGGCGAGAGTAGTACTAGGATGGGTGACCCCCTGGGAAGTCCTCGTGTTGCACCCCATTTTCAATTTTTTTTTGCCCTGGTTAGGGTTGCCAAGATACTTTATCCACCAAATCTCTATTACTAAATCCCACGGAACATTGGGCAAGACAACTATATTTCACGGAGAGGCTGGGCCCGCAAACCGAGGGTGTAGTGTTTGTGACCAGGTCTCCGTCGCTCCGGTGCCCATAACTTTCGATCAGTAAGGAGTTACGCGGCGCACAATATACCGTTGCAAAGCTCTCTGATAGCTCTACGACGGGGGCAGCCAGCTTGCTCGCTGTGACAATTTTTGGGGCTCAAAATCGAACGTTTTCATCAATTTCAGGCCATTTTTCTTCTTTTGCTCTGTTTTTCCGTCCCGGATCGTATGTCGTTAACTGTTAAAAGGACGACAACCTGACTCGCAGGACATCAGAGGGCCCTACAACGTGTCGATATCACGTCTTGCGAGGATACTGCGTTGTTGAAGCGGATGGGTTGTCGTTAAGCCCATTGGGCCTTTTGAATGGGCCATCTCTATAGGCAGGGAGTGTGAACCGTTAACACATAAAGGAATTGTGCCCTCAACATGACGGATGCGATCATACCAGCTTTAATGCACCGGATCCCATCAGAACTCCGAAGTTAAGCGTGCTTGGGCGAGAGTAGTACTAGGATGGGTGACCCCCTGTGAAGTCCTCGTGTTGCACCCCCTTTACAATTTTTTTTTGCCCTGGTAGGGTTGCCAAGATACTTTATCCACCAAATCTCTATTACTGAATCCCACTGAACATTGGGCAAGACAACTTCGCTTCACGTAGAGGCTGGGCCCGCAAACCGAGGGCGTAGGGTTTGTGACCAGGTCTCCGTCGCTCCGGTGGCCATAACTTTTGATCTGCAAGGAGTTACGCGGCGCACAGCATACTGTTGCAAAGCTCTCTGAAAGCTATACGACTGGGGCAGCCAGCAAGCTTGCTTTGCCTCTTTTTGGAGCCCAAAATCGAACGTTTTCATCAGTTTCAGGCCACTTTTCTTCTTTTGCTCTGTTTTTCCATCCCGGATCGTACGTCGTGAACTGTTAAAAGGACGATAACATGACTCGCGGGACATCATAGGGCCCTACAATGTGTTGATATCATATCTTACGAGGATGCTTCGTTGTTGAAGCGGATGGGTTGTCGTTAAGCCTATTGGCCCTTTTGAATGGGCCATCTCTCTAGGTTGGGACTGTGAACCGTTAACACATATAGGAATTGTGCCCTCAACATGACGGGTGCGATCATACCAAGACTAATGCACCGGATCCCATGAGAACTCCGAAGTTAAGCGTGCTTGGGCGAGAGTAGTACTAGGATGGGTGACCCCTGGGAAGTCCTCGTGTTGCACCCCCTTTTCAAATTTTTTTTGCCCTGGTTAGGGTTGCCAAGATACTTTATCCACCAAATCTCTATTACTAAATCCCACGGAACATTGGGCAAGACAACTTCATTTCACGGAGAGGCTGGGCCCACAAACCGAGGGTGTAGTGTTTGTGACCAGGTCTCCGTCGCTCCGGTGCCCATAACTTTCGAACAGTAAGGAGTTACGCGGCGCACAATATACCGTTGCAAAGCTCTCTGAGAGCTCTACGACGGGGGCAGCCAGCTTGCTTGCTGTGACAATTTTTGGGGCTCAAAATCGAACGTTTTCATCAGTTTCAGGCCATTTTTCTTCTTTTGCTCTGTTTTTCCGTCCCGGATCGTATGTCGTTAACTGTTAAAAGGACGACAACCTGACTCGCAGGACATCAGAGGGCCCTACAACGTGTTGATATCACGTCTTGCGAGGATGCTGCGTTGTTGAAGCGGATGGGTTGTCGTTAAGCCCATTGGGCCTTTTGAATGGGCCATCTCTCTAGGCTGGGAATGTGAACAGTTAACACATAAAGGAATTGTGCCCTCAACATGACGGGTGCGATCATACCAGCACTAATGCACCGGATCCCATCAGAACTCCGAAGTTAAGCGTGCTTGGGCGTGAGTAGTACTAGGATGGGTGACCCCCTGGGAAGTCCTCGTGTTGCACCCCCTTTTCAAATTTTTTATCCCTGGTTAGGGTTGCCAAGATACTTTATCCACCAAATCTCTATTACTGAATCCCACGGAACATTGGGCAAGACAACTTCCCTTCATGTAGAGGCTGGGCCCGCAAACCGAAGGCGTAGGGTTTGTGACCAGGTCTCCATTGCTCCGGTGCCCATAACTTTTGATCCGTAAGGAGTTACGCGGAGCATAGCATACCGTTGCAAAGCTCTTTGAGAGCTCCACGACGGGAGCAGCCAGCATGATCGCTTTGCCCATTTTTGGAGCCCAAAATCGGATCATGCTTTGTGAACTGTTAAAAGGATGACAACCTGACTCGCGGGACGTCAGAGGGCCCTACAATGTGTCAATATCACGTCTTGCAAGCATGCTGCGTTGTTGAAGCAGATGGGTTGTTGTTAAGCCCATTGGGCCTTTTGAATAGGCCATCTCTCTAGGCTGGGACTGTGAACGGTTAACACATAAAGGAATTTTGCCCTCAACATGACGGGTGCGATCATACCAGTACTAATGACCGGATCCCATCAGAACACCAAAGTTAAGCATGCTTGGGCGAGAGTAGTACTAGGATGGGTGACCCCCTGGGAAGTCCTCGTGTTGCACTCCCTTTTCAATTTTTTTTGCCCTGGTTAGGGTTGCCAAGATACTTTATCCACCAAATCTCTATTACTGAATCCCACGGAACATTGGGCAAGACAACTTCACTTCACGTAGAGGCTGTTCCCGCAAACTGAGGGCGTAGGGTTTGTGACCAAGTCTCCATTGCTCCGATGCCCATAACTTTTGATCCGTAAGGAGTTACGCGGCACACAGCATACCGTTGCAAAGCACTCGGAGAGCTCTATGACGGGGCAGCCAGCGTGCTCGCTCTGCCCGTCTTGGGAGCCCAAATACGAATGTTTTCATCAGTTTCAGGCCACTTTTCTTCTTTTGCTCTATTTTTCCGTCCCAGATCGTACATCGTGAACTGTTAAAAGGACGACAACCTGACTCGCGGGAAATCAAAAGGCCCAACAACGTGTCGATATCAAGTCTTACGAGGATGCTGCGTTGTTGAAGCGAATGGGTTGTCGTTAAGCCCATTGGGCCTTTTGAATGGGCCATTTATCTAGGCTGGGACTGTGAACCATTAAGACATATAGGAATTGTGCCCTCAACATGATGGGTGCAATCATACCAGCACTAATGCACAGGATCTCATCAGAACTCCGAAGTTAAGCGTGCTTGGGCGAGAGTAGTAGTAGGATGGATTACCCCCTGGGAAGTCCTTGTGTAGCACCCCCTTTTCAATTTTTTTTCCCCCGGTTTGGGTTTCCGAGATACTTTATCCACCGAATCTCTATTACTGAATCCCATGGAACATTGGGCATGACAACTTCGTTTCACGTAGAGGCTGGGCCTGCAAACTGAGGGCGTAGGGTTTTTGACCAGGTCTCCGTCGCTCCGGTGCCCATAACTTTTGATCCGTAAGGAGTTACGCGGCGCACAGCATACCGTTGCAAAGCTCTTTGAGATCTCTACGATGGGGGTAGCCAGCATGCTCGCTGTACCCTTTTTGGAGCCTAAAATTGAACGTTTTCATCAGTTTCGGGCCACTTTTCTGCTTTTGCTCTGTTTTTTTGTCCCGGAGCATACGTCGTGAACTGTTAAAAGGACGACAACTTGACTCGCGGGACATTAGAGGGCCCTACAACGTGTCGATATCACGTCTTGCAAGCATGCTGCGTTGTTGAAGCAGATGGGTTGTCGTTAATCCAATTGGGCCTTTTGAATGGGCCATCTCTCTAGGTTGGGATTGTGAATAGTTAACACATAGAGGAATTGTGCCCTCAACATGACGGGTGCGATCATACCAGCACTAATGCACCGGATCCCATCAGAACTCCGAAGTTAAGCGTGCTTGGGCGAGAGTAGTACTAGGATAGGTGACCCCCTGGGAAGTCCTCGTGTTGCACGCCCTTTTCAATTTTTTTTGCCCTGGTTAGCGTTGCCAAATACTTTATCCACCAAATCTCTATTACTGAATCCCATGGAATATTGGGCAAGACAACTTCGCTTCACGTAGATGCTGGGCCCGCAAACCGAGGGCGTAGGGTTTGTGACCAGGTCTCCGTTGATCAGGTGCCCATAACTTTTTATACGTAAGGAGTTACGAGGCGCACATAATACCGTTTCAAAGCTCTTTGAGAGCTCTACGATGGGGGCAGCTAGCATGCTCGCTGTGCCCTTTTTGGAGCCCAAAATTGAACGTTTTCATCAGTTTTGGACCACTTTTCTGCTTTTGCTCTGTTTTTTCATCCCGGATCATACGTCGTTAACTGTTAAAAGGACGACAACTTGACTCGCAGGACATCAGAGGGCCATACAACGTGTCGATATCACGTCTTGCAAGCATGCTGCGTTGTTGAAGCGAATGGGTTCTCGTTAAGGCCATTGGGCCTTTTGAATGGGCCATCTCTCTAGGCTGGGACTGTGAACCGTTAACAAATAAAGGAATTGTGCCCTCAACATGACGAGTGCGATCATACTAGCACTAATGCACCGGATCTCTTCAGAACTCCGAAGTTAAGCGTGCTTGGGCAAAAGTAGTACTAGGATGGGTGACCCCCTGGGAAGTCCTCGTGTTGCACCCCCTTTTCAATTTTTTTTGCCCTGGTTAGGGTTGCCAAGATACTTTATCCACCAAATCTCTATTACTGAATCCCACGAAACATTGGGCAAGACAACTTCGCTTCACGTAGAGGATGGGCCAACAAACCGAGGGCGTAGGGTTTGTGACCAGGTCTCCGTCGCTCCGGTTCCCATAACTTTTGATCCGTAAAGAGTTACGCGGCGCACAGCATAGCGTTGCAAAGCTCTCTGAGAGCTCTACGATGGAGGCAGCCGGCATGTTCGCTGTGCCCATTTTTGGATCCCAATATTGAACATTTTCATCAGTTTCAGGCCACTTTTCTTCTTTTGCTCTGTTATTTCGTCCTGGATAATATGTCGTGAATTGTTAAAAGGACGAAAACCTGACTCGCGGGACATCAAAGGGCCCTACAACATGTCGATATCACGTCTTGCAAGCATGCTGCGTTGTTGAAGCGGATGGGTTGTCGTTAATCCCATTGGGCCTTTTGAACGGGCCATCTCTCTAGGCTGGGATAGTGAACAGTTAACACATAAAGGAATTGTGCCCTCAACATGACGGGTGCTATCATACCAGCACTAATGCACCAGATCCCATTAGAACTCCGAAGTTAAGCGTGCTTGGGCGAGAGTAGTACTAGGATGGGTGACCCCCTGGGAAGTCCTCGTGTTGCACCCCGTTTTCAATTTTTTTTGCCCTGGTTAGGGTTGCCAAGATACTTTATCCACCAAATCTCTATTACTGAATCCCTCGGAACATTGGGCAACATAACTTCACTTCACGTAGAGGCTGGGCCGGCAAACCGAGGGCGTAGGGTTTGTGACTAGGTTTGCGTCGCTCCGGTGCCCATAACTTTTGATCCGTAAGGTGTTACGCGGCGCACAACATACCGTTGCAAAGCTCTCTGAGAGCTCTACGACGGGGGCCGCTAGCATGCTCGATTTGCCCGTTTTTGGAGCCCAAAAATGAACGTTTTCATCAGTTTCAGGCCGCTTTTCTTCTTATGCTCTATTTTTTCGGATCGTACGTCATGAACTGTTAAAAGGACGATAACCTGATTCGCGGGATATCAGAGGGCCCTACAACTTGCCGATATCACGTCTTGCAAGCATGCTACGTTCTTGAAGCGGATGGGTTGTCGTTAAGACCATTGGGCCTTTTGAATGGGCCATCTCTCTAGGCTGGGACTGTGAACAGTTAACACATAAAGGAATTGTGCCCTCAACATGACGAGTGCGATCATACCAGCGCTAATGCACCAGATCCCATCAGAACTCCGAAGTTAAGCGTGCTTGGGCGAGAGTAGTACTAGGATGGGTGACACCCTGGGAAGTCTTCGTGTTGCAACCCCTTTTCAATTTTTTTTGCCCTGGTTAGGGTTGCCAAGATACTTTATCCACCAAATCTCTGTTACTGAATCCCGCGGAACATTGGGCACGACAACTTCACTTCACGTAGAGGCTGGGCCCGCAAACCGATGGCGTAGGGTTTGTGACCAAGTCTCCGTCACTCCGGTGCCCATAACTTTTGATCCGTAAGGAAATATGCGGCGCACAGCATACCGTTGCAAAGCTCTCTAAGAGCTCTATGACGGGGGCAGCCAGCGTTCTCGCTGTGCCCATTTTTGGAGCCCAAAATCGAATGGTTTCATCAGTTTCAGTCCACTTTTCTTCTTTTGCTCTGTTTTTCCATCCCGGATCGTACGCCGTGAACTGTTAAAAGTACGACAACCTGACTCGCGGGATATCAGAAGGCCCTACAACGTGTCGATATCACGTCTTGTGAGGATGCTGCGTTGTTGAAGTAGATGGGTTGTCGTTAAGCCCATTGGGCCTTTTGAATGGGCCATCTTTCTAGGCCGGGACTGTGAACCGTTAAGACATATAGGAATTTTGCCCTCAACATGACGAGTGCGATCATACCAGCACTAATGCACCGGATCCCATCAGAACTCCGAAGTTAAGGGTGCTTGGGCGAGAGTAGTAGTAGGATGGGTTACACCCTGGGAAGTCCTCGTGTTGCACCCCCTTTTTAATTTTTTTTGCCCCGGTTAGGGTTGCCAAGATACTTTATCCACCAAATCACTATTACTGAATCCCACGGAACATTGGACAAGACAACTTCGCTTCACGTAGAGGCTGGGCCAACAAACCGAGGGCGTAGGGTTTGTGACCAGGTCTCCGTCGCTCCGGTGCCCATAACTTTTGATCTGTAAGGAGTTACTCGGCCCACAGCATACCATTGCAAAGCTCTCTAAGAGCTCTATGACGGGGGCAACCAGCATGCTCGCTGTGCCCATTTTTGGAGCCCAAAATCGAACGTTTTCATCAGTTTCAGGCCACTTTTCTTCTTTTGCTCTGTTTTTTCGACCCGGATCGTACGTCATGAGCTGTTAAAAGGATGATAACCTGACTCGCGGGACATCAGAGTGCCCTACAACGTGTCGATATCACATTTTGCGAGGATGCTGTGTTGTTGAAGCGGATGGGTTGTCGTTAAGCCCATTGGCCATTTTGAATGGCCCATATCTCTAGGCTGGGATTGTGAATAGTTAACACATAAAGGAATTGTGCTCTCAACATGACGGGTGTGATCATACTAGCACTAATACACCGGATCCCATCAGAACTTCGAAGTTAAGCGTGCTTGGGCGAGAGTAGTACTAGGATGGGTGACCCCTTGGGAAGTACTCGTGTTGCACCCCCTTTTCAATTTTTTTTGCCCTGGTTAGGGTTGCCAAGATACTTTATCCACCAACTCTCTATTACTGAATCCCACGGAACATTGGGCAAGACAACTTCGCTTCACGTAGAGGCTGGGCCTGCAAACCGAGGGCGTAGGGTTTGTGACCAGGTCTCTGTCGCTCCCGTCCCCATAACTTTTGATCCGTAAGGAGTTACGTGGCGCACAGCATACCGTTGCAAAGCTCTCTGAAAGCTCTACGATGGGGGCAGCGAGCTTGCTCGCTATGACGGTTTTTGGAGCACAAAATCGAACGTTTTCATTAGTTTCAGGCCACTTTTCTTCTTTTGCTCTGTTTTTCCATCCCGGATCGTACGTCGTAAACTGTTAAAACGACGACAAGCTAACTCGTGGGACATTAGAGGGCCCTACAACGTGTCGGTATCACGTCTTTCGAGGATGATGCGTTGTTGAAGCAGATGGATTGTCGTTAAGCCCATTGGGCTTTTTGAATGGGCCATCTCTCTAGGCTGGGACTGTGAACCGTTGATACATAAAAGAATTGTGCCCTCAACATGACGGGTGCGATCATAGCAGCACTAATGCATCGGATCCCATCAGAACTCCGTAGTTAATCGTGTTTGGGCAAGAGTGGTACTAGGATGGGTGACCCCCTGGGAAGTCCTCGTGTTGTACCCCATTTTCAATTTTTTTTGCCCTGGTTAGGGTTGCCAAGATACTTTATCCACCAAATCTCTATGACTGAATCCCACGGAAGATTGGGCAAGACAACTTCGCTTCGCGTAGAGGCTGGGCCCGCAAACCGAGGGCGTAGGGTTTGTGACCAGGTCTCCATCGCTCCGGTGCCCATAACTTTTGATACGTAAGGAGTTACGCAGCGCACAACATACCGTTGCAAAGCTCTCTAAGAGCTCTATGACGGGGGCAGCCAGCTTGCACGTTGTGCCCCTTTTTGGAGAGCAAAATCGAACGTTTTCATCAGTTTTAGGCCACTTTTCTTCTTTTACTCAGTTTTTCTGTACCGAATCGTACGTCGTGAACTGTTAAAAGGACGACAACTTGACTCGTGGGACATCAGAGTGCCCTACAACGTGTCGATATCACGTCTTGCAAGCATGCTGCGTTGTTGAAGCGGATGGGTTGTCGTTAAGCCCATTGGGCTTTTTGAATGGCCATCTCTCTAGGCTGGGACTGTGAACAGTTAACACAAAAAGGAATTGTGTCCTCAACATGACGGGTGCGATCATACCATCACTAATACACCGGATCATATCAGAACTCCGAAGTTAAGCATGTTTGGGACAGAGTAGTACTAGGATGGGTGACCCCCTGGGAAGTCCTCGTGTTGCACCCCATTTTCAATTTTTTTTGCCTTGGTTAGGGTTGCGAAGATACTTTATCCACCAAATCTCTATTACTGAATCCCACAGAACATTGGGCAAAACAACTTCCCTTCACGTAGAGGCTGGGCCCGCAAACCGAGGGCGTAGGGTTTGTGACCAGGTCTCCATCGCTCCAGTGCCCATAACTTTTGATCTGTAAGGAGTTACGCGGCTCACAGCATACCGTTGCAAAGCTCTCTGAGAACTCTATGACGGGGGCAGCAAGCTTGCACGCTGTGCCCGTTTTTGGGGCCCAAAATCGAACGTTTTCATCAGTTTTAGGCCACTTTTCTTCTTTTGCTCAGTTTTTCCATCTCGGATCGTACGTCCTGAACTGTTAAAAGGGAGACAACCTGAGTCGCGAGACGTCAGAGGGCCCTACAACGTGTCGATATCACGTCTTGCAAGCAAGCTTTATTGTTGAAGCGAATGGGTTATCGTTAAGCCCATTGGGCCTTTTGAATGGCCCATCTCCCTTGCTGAGACTGTGAACAGTTAACACATAAAGGAATTGTGCCCTCAACATGAAGGGTGTGATCATACCAGCACTAATGCATCGGATCCCATCAGAACTCCGAAGTTAAGCGTGCTTTGGCGAGAGTAGTACTAGGATGGGTGACCCCCTGGGAAGCCCTCGTGTTGCACCCCTTTTCAATTTTTTTTGCCCTGGTTAGGGTTGCCATGATACTTTAATGACCAAATCTCTATTACTGAATCCCACGGAACAATGGGCAAGACAACTTCGATTCACGTAGAGGCTGGGCCTGCAAACCGAGGGCGTAGGGTTCGTGCCCAGGTCTCCATCGCTCTGGTGCCCATAACTTTTGATCCGTAAGGAGTTACGCGGCGCACAACATACCGTGGCAAAGCTCTCTGAGAGCTCTACGATGGGGGCAGCAAGCTTGCGCGCTGTGCCCATTTTTGGAGCCCAAAATTGAATGTTTTCATCAGTTTCAGACCACTTTTCTTCTTTTGCTCTATTTTTTCATCCCGGATCGTACGTCGTCAATTGTTAAAAGGACGACAACCAGACTCGTGGGACATCAGAGAGCCCTACAACGTGTCGATATCACGTCTTGCAAGGATGCTGCGGATGGGTTGTCGTTAATCCCATTGGGCCTTTTGAATGGGCCATCTCTCTAGGCTGGGACTGTGAACAGTTAACACATAAAGGAATTGTGCCCTCAACATGACGGGTGCGATCATACGAGCACTAATTCACCGGATCATATCAGAACTCCGAAGTTAAGCGTGTTTGGGCGAGAGTAGTACTAGGATGGGTGACCCCCTAGGAAGTCCTCGTGTTGTACCCCATTTCCAATTTTTTTTGCCCTGGTTAGGGTTGCCAAGATACTTTATCCACCAAATCACTATTACTGAATCCCACGGAACATTGGGCAAAACAACTTCCCTTCACGTAGAGGTTGGGCCTGCAAACCAAGGACATAGGGTTTGCGACCAGGTCTCCGTCGCTCCGGTGCCCATAACTTTTGATCCGTAAGGAGTTACGCGGCACACAACATACCGTTGCAAAGCTCTCTGAGAGCTCTACGACGGGGGCAGCTAGCTTGCTCGTAGTGCCCATTTTTGGAGCCCAAAATCGAACGTTTTAATCAATTTCAGGCCATTTTTCTTCTTTTGCTCTGTTTTTTCGTCTCGGATCGTACGTCGTGGACTGTTAAAAGGACGAAAACCTGACTCGCCGGACATCAGAGGGCCATACAACTTGTCGATATCACGTCTTGCGAGGATGCTGCGTTGTTGAAGCGGATGGGTTGTCGTTAAGCCCATTGGGCCTTTTGAATGGGCCATCTCTTTAGGCTGGGACTGTGAACAGTTAACACAGAAAGGAATTTTGCCCTAAACATGACGGGTGCGATCAAACCAGCACTAATGCACTGGATCCCACCAGAACTCCAAAGTTAAGCGTGCTTGGGCGAGAGTAGTACTAGGATGGGTGACCCCTTGGGAAGTCCTCGTGTTGCACCCCCTTTTCAATTTTTTTTGCCCTGGTTAGGGTTGCCAAGATACTTTATCTACCAAATCTCAATTACTGAATCCTACAGAACATTGGGCAAGACAACTTCGCTTAACGTATAGGCTGGGCCTACAAACCGAGGGCGTAGTGTTTTTGACCAGGTCTCCGTCGCTCCGGTGCCCATAACTTTTGATCCGTAAGGAGTTACGCGGCGCACAGCATACCGTTACAAAGCTCTCTGAGAGCTCTACGACGGGGGCAGCCAGCTTGCTCGATGCGCACATTTTTGGAGCCCAAAATTTAACATTTTCATCAGTTTCCGGCCACTTTTTCTTTTGCTCTGTTTTTCCGTCCTGGATCGTATGTCATGAACTGTTAAAAGGACGAGAACCTGACTCGCGGGACATCAGAGGGCCCTACATCGTGTCGATATCACATCTTGGAAGCATGCTGCGTTGTTGAAGCGGATGGGTTGTCGTTAAGCCTATTGGGCCTTTTGAATTGGCCATCTCTCTAGGCTGGGACTGTGAACAGTTAACACATACAGGAATTATGCCCTCAACATGACGGGTGCAATCATACCCGCACTAATGCACCGGATCCCATCAGAACTCCGAAGTTAAGCATGCTTGGGTGAGAGTAGTACTTGGATGGGTGACCGCCTGGGAAGTCCTCGTGTTGCACCCCCTTTTCATTTTTTTTTGCCCCGGTTAGGATTGCCAAGATACTTTATCGACCAAATCTCTATTACTGTATCCCACGGAACATTAGGCAAAACTACTTCGCTTCACGTAGAGGCTGGGCCTGCAAACCGAGGGCGTAGGGTTTGTGACCAGGTCTCCGTCGCTCCGGTGCCCATAACTTTTGATCCGTAAGGAGTTACGCGGCGCACAGCATACCGATGCAAAGCTCTCTGAGAGCTCTACGACGGGGGCAGCCAGCTTGCTCGCTGTGCCTATTTTTGGCGCCCAAAATCGAACGTTTTCATTAGTTTCATGCCAGTTTTCTTCTTTTGCTCTATTTTTTCATCCCGGATCGTACGTCATGAACTGTTAAAAGGACGACAACCTGACTCGCGGGACATCAGAGGGCCCTACAACGTGTCGATATCACATCTTGCGAGGATGCTGCGTTGTTGAAGCAGATAAGTTGTCGTTAAGCCCATTGGGCCTTTTGAATGGGCCATCTCTCTAGGCAGGGACTGTGAACCGTTAACACATATAAGAATTATGCCCTCAACATGACGAGTGCGATCATACCAGCACTAATGCACCGGATCCCATCAAAACTCCGAAGTTAAGCGTGCTTGGGCGAGTGTAGTACTAGGATGGGTAACACCCTGGGAAGTCCTCATGTTGCACCTCCTTTTTAATTTTTTTTGCCATGGTTAGGGTTGCCAAGATACTTTATCCGGTTAGGGTTGCCAAGATACTTTATCCACCAAATCTCTATTATTGAATCCCACGGAACATTGGGCAAGACAACTTCACTTCACGTAGAGGCTGGGCCCACAAACCGAGGGCGTAGAGTTTGTGACCAGGTCTTCGTCGCTCCGGTGCCCATAACTTTTGATCGGTAAGGAATTACGCGGTGCACAGCATACCGTTACAAAGCTCTCTGAGAGCTCTACGACGGGGGTAGCCAGCTTGCACGCTATGCCCATTTTTGGAGCCCAAAATTGAATGTTTTCATCAGTTTCAGGCCACTTTTCTTCTTTTGTTCTGTTTTTCCGTCCCGAATCGTACGTCGCGAACTGTTAAAAGGACGACAACCTGACTCGTGGGACATAAGAGGGCCCTACAACGTGTCGATATCACGTCTTGCAAGGATGCTGCGTTGTTGAAGCGGATGGGTTGTCGTTATGCCCAATGGGCCATCTCTCTAGGCTAGGACTGTGAACAGTTAACACATAAAGGAATTGTGCCCTCAACATGACGGGTGCGATCATACCAGCACTAATGCACCGGATCATATCAGAACTCCGAAGTTAAGCGTTTTTGGGCGAGAGTAGTACTAGGATGGGTAACCCCCTGCGGAGTCCTCGTGTTGCACCTATTTTTCAATTTTTTTTGTCCTGGTTAGGGTTGTCAAGATACTTTTTCCACCAAATCTCTATTACTGAATCCCACGGAACATTGGGCAAAACAACTTCGCTTCACATAGAGGCTGGGCCTGCAAACTGAGGGCGTAGGGTTTGTGACCAGGTCTCCGTCGCTCCGGTGCCCATAACTTTTGATCCGTAAGGAGTTATGCGGCGCACAGTGTACCGATGCAAAGCACTCTAAGTGCTCTACGACTGGGGCAGCCAGCTTGCTCGCTGTGCTATTTTTGGAGCCCAAAATTGAACGTTTTCATCAGTTTCAGGCCACTTTTCTTCTTTTGCCCTATTTTTCCTGCCCGAATCATACGTCGTGAACTGTTAAAAGGACGACAACCTGACTCGCGGGACATCAGAGGGCCATACAACGTGTCGATATCACGTCTTGCGAGGATGCTGCGTTGTTGAAGCGGATGGGTTGTCATTAAGCCCATTGGGCCTTTTGAATGGGCCATCTCTCTAGGCTGGGACTGTGAACAGTTAACACATAAAGGAATTGTGCCTTCAACATGACGGGTGCGATCATAGCAGCACTAATGCACTGGATCCTACCAGAACTCCGAAGTTAATCGTGCTTGGGCGAGAGTAGTACAAGGATGGGTGACCCCCTGGGAAGTCCTCGTGTTGCACCCCCTTTTCAATTTTTTTTTGCCTTGGTTAAGGTTGCCAAGATACATTATCCACCAAATATCTATTACTGAATCCCACGGAACATTGGGCGAGACAACTTCGCTTGACGTAGAGGCTGGGCCTGCAAACCGAGGGCGTAGGATTTTTGACTAGGTCTCTGTCGCTCCGATGCCCATAACTTTTGATCCGTAAGGAGTTACGCGGCGCATAGCATAACGTTGCAAAGCTCTCCGACAGCTCTATTTAAGGGGTCAGTGAGCTTGCTCGCTCTGCCCTTTTTGGAGCCCAAAATCGAACGTTTTCATCTGTTTTAGGACACTTTTCTATTTTTGCTCTGTTTTTTTGTCCCGGAACGTACATCGTGAGCTGTTAAAAGGACGACAACCTTTCTCGTGGGACATTAGAGGGCCTGTAAGAACCAGCGCTTGAATTTCGAATAAGTAAATTACTTTGGGAGGAATTGACTTTACTTTGACTAGGGATGAGTATAGTTTGAAGGGTTGAAACTTGAGATATAATTATACTATTTTCCAATAACCTTTGTAGTTTTGGCTGAGTAATTAAATCTCGTTATTATATTTAACATGTGACTTATTGTAAATAATCAATTAACCTAGCAGGCGAGTTATTACTTAAAATCTTAGGAATATATTGTGGTATTTAAATAGTATATTAAATCCTGGAATTATTTTTGCCTACTAATAGACAACCTAGGAATATTAGGTTATTAAAATTTAAGAAAACATTTTGCTAAGCTCAAAGGTTTAATATAATTGATCATAGTTATTATTATTAAACCACCTGATGTTGGTTTCAAACGTTAACGCAACCAGCTATTACCTTTACACAATTATGCACTAGCTATAATAATTTAATTTAGCAGCAATTAGGGTGGCATGATATTAAAACCAATTCCTAAGTCTAATATGAGCAGCTTATATTTTTGTGATTAAAAGCTTCTGATTGCACCGCTTGGTTATACATACTAAATTTCATCTTTAATCTTCAATCAGCCTTCATAGTTGTCCACCTGTACCTTAACATGCACCAATAAAATTATCCAAATTAAGTAAGCTGCCAAATTAATATAGTCGTGCCTTTATGTTGGCCTCCCACGCATTAGCTTAGAGTTAGTCATCATCTAGGTTGTATTAGAATCAGTCACGTGTACATATTAAATTATAATTCTTTTCCTTCGCTGACCATCGCTGAAGACTCGCATGAAATTAGCACCCTTTGGAGTGAAACACGCACCAACTTAGCTATCAATTATCATTTTTGCTTCGCTGTCCGTCTGCTACAAGCTTGCATGGATTAGTTTCTTAACCCTAATGCACGCAGGAGCTAAAGTAATCATGAGCTTGAATTTTACGGTCCAATGAAATCAAGTCCGAGACAGTATAAATAGGTTGCTGAATTTTGGTTTAAGACACACAGAAACAATAAAATATCATTAGCTTTTAAATTCCCTATTCTTATCAAAATCAAAGCCACGATCTAAGGTACGGATCATTTTAAACAGCATTGTTAATCTTTTGAATTACTTATACTTATTATTTTCCTATTTTATATTCTAAAAAGTAGGACTTACGAGTTGTTTTCTTTTGTTTACTAAGACAAGTTAACTTTTTGGTTTACAAAGGCAAGTTTATACGGGTTGGCTTTTAATGTAATATAACTTTGATATATTACATGATAAAGAGTTGACTTTTAATATAATATAATATGTTGATATGTTATAGATTATATATAAGAATATAATATGTATTTAGGAATATATAATCTTTTGCAGCTTGAGTATTCAAAGATATATTTTATTACTTAGATAAGAATGCGTAGACTTTTCAGCTTGAGTATTTAAATTATAGATATACATAATATAATATAACTTTGATATATTACATGATAAAATAATTATATAAGAGTATAATATGTATATGTAGTCTAAATTCTATTGAAACTGGAATACGTAAATAATATATATACATCAGATAACTTTCGTCCACTTACCACTAATTATTATTTCTAGTGACAAGCAATGAATTTGCCTTTAATATCTATCTAAATGTATACTCGAGAGGCGACCTACTTTGTCGTACTCTCATATTTATACGTGGGTGTGTTACGTGAATTACGTGTGCATGCTTGTATGCTACTTGGGGGTTGCAACCTCAGGCACGATAGCGTTTCACGAACGCCGGGCGGCATAGGGCTTGCCGGTGATCCCGTGACTATCGTGGTCCTATTCCCTCTTCTCGTTTGGGACGCCTATTGCCCTTGAAGAGATTTTCCTCGCTTGGGTCCGGGTCCGCCCTCGGAGATGTTGGGTCGTAGATTTTGGATACAATCCGGAGTATCCTCTTGGGAGAGATAAGAAGTTGAGTTTCGGCTGGCCATCATGTCAAGACAACTGTATCCTTTACAATGTGATCTGAAACTGTTATACATTGATGTATTTGACTTGCATTGCATCATGATTTTTAAAAGAACTCGAAAATGTTTTTTTTCAAAACTTCCCTTGATTGACTATCCCGTACTGAGTTCCCTTGAGCTCATGACTCTTTCCACCCCCTACCATTTCAGGTGAAGTTGAGACAGAAGAGGTTGATCCAGAAATCAATAATGTGTCTTTTCTGTGTACTGAGGGGTTTGGACCAGTTGATACCACGGGACGTTGATGTTATTATACATCGACATTAACTTTTTGGCGAGGACCTAGTAAATCAGAGTGTACCTTATCACTTGTTATATGATGTAATAGTTAATGATGTAGTAGTGGACATCGGGTTTGGGCCATGTATGTTAGCATATGTGGTTTATTATGGTATTTCGTATGAAGATTAGGTGTAACGTAGGTGCCAGACTCATTTTGTTAATCAGAGTCTGGACGGTTATAAAAGACTAAGGCCAAGGTTGTAATAAATATATATATGTATAAATACTAACTTAGTGTATTTTGTTATATTTAATATATGATGGTTGAGTGTTTTTTGACCTATTACCAAGCCCTGAGAAGGGTTAAAGATTTACGGATCGTTACAGGGCCCTATAACGCATCGATATCATGTCTTGCGAGGAAGCTGCGTTGTTAAAGCGGATGGGTTGTCGTTAAGCCCATTGGGCCTTTTGAATGGGACATCTCTCTCGGCTGGGACAATGAACCGTTAACAAATAAAGGAATTGTGCCCTTAACATGACGGGTGCGATCATACCAGCACTAATGCACCGGATCCTATCAGAACTCCGAAGTTAAGCATGCTTGGGTGAGAGTAGTACTAGGATAGGTGACCCCATGGGAAGTCCTCGTGTTGCACCCCCTTTTCAATTTTTTTTGCCCCAGTTTGGGTTGCCAAGATACTTTATCCACCACATTTCTATTATCAAATCCCACGGAACATTGGGCAAGACAACTTCGCTTCACGTAGAGGCTGGGCCCGCAAACCGAGGGCGTAGGGCTTGTGACCAGGTCTTCTTCATTTTGGTGCCCATAACTTTTGATCCATAAGGAGTTACACGACTCACAACATACCGTTGCAAAGCTCTCCGATAGCTCTACGACGAGGGCAGCCAGCTTGCTCACTGTTCCAATTTTTGGAGTCCAAAATCGAATGTTTTCATCAGTTTCAGGCCACTTTTCTTCTTTTGCTCTGTTTTTCCGTCTCGGATCATACGTCGTAAGTTGTTAAATGGACGACAACCTTACTCGTGGGACATTAGGGGGCCCTACAACGCGTCGATATCACGTCTTGCTAGGATGCTGCGTTGTTGAAGCGGATAGGTTATCGTTAAGCCCATTGGGCCTTTTGAATTGGCCATCTCTCTAGGCTGGGACTGTGAACCGTTAACACATAAAGGAATTGTTCCCTCAACATGACGAGTGCGATCATACAAGCACTAATGCACCGGATCCCATCAGAACTCCGAAGTTAAGCGTGCTTGGGCGAGAGTAGTATTAGGATGGGTGACCCCCTGGGAAGTCCTCGTGTTGCACCCCCCTTTTCAATTTTTTTTGCTCCGGTTTGGGTTGCCAAGATACTTTATCCACCATATTTCTATTATCGAATCCCACGGCACCTTGGGCAAGACAACTTCGCTTCACGTGGATGCTGGGCCCGCAAACCGAGGGAGTAGGGCTTGTGACCAGGTCTCTGTCGCTCCGGTGCCCATAACTTTTGATCCGTAAGGAGTTACGCGACGCACAGCATACCGTTGCAAAGCTCTCCGACAGCTCTACAAAGGGGTTAGCGAGCTTGCTCGCTGTGCCCTTTTTGGTGCCCAAAATCGAACGTTTTCATCAGAGTCAGGCCACTTTTATTCTTTTGCTCTATTTTTCGGTCCCGGTTTGTACGTCGTGTGCTGTTAAAAGGAGGACAACCTTACTTGCGGGACATTAGAGGGCCCTACAACGCGTCGATATCACGTCTTGCTAGGATGCTGCGTTGTTGAAGCGGATGGGCTATCGTTAACCCACTGGGCCTTTTGAATTGGCCATCTCTCTAGGCTGGGACTGTGAACTGTTAACACATAAAGGAATTGTGCCCTCAACATGACGGGTGCGATCATACAATCACTAATGCACCGGATCCCATCAGAACTCCGAAGTTAAGCGTGCTTGGGCGAGAGTAGTACTAGAATGGGTGACCCCCTGGAAAGTCCTCGTGTTGCACCCCCTTTTTCAATTTTTTTTGCTCCGATTTGGGTTGCCAAGATACTTTATCCACCACATTTCTATTATCGAATCCCATGGCACCTTGGGCAAGACAACTTCGCTTCACGTGAAGGCTGGGCCCGCAAACCGAGTGCGTAAGGCATTTGACCAGGTCTCCGTCGTTCCGGTGCCCATAACTTTTGATCCGTAAGAAGTTACGCTACGCATAGCATACCGTTGCAAAGCAATCTGAGAGCTCTACGACGGGGGCAGCCAGCTTGCTTGTTGTGCCTTTTTTTGGAGCCCAAAATCGAACGTTTTCATCAGTTTCATGCCACTTTTCTTCTTTTGCTCTGTTTTTTCATCCCGGATCGTACGTCGTGAGCTGTTAAATGGATGACAACCTTACTCGCGGGACATTAGAGGGCCCTATAACGCGTCGATATCATATCTTGTGAGGATGCTGCGTTGTTTAAGCAGATGGGTTATCGTTAAGCCCATTGGGCCTTTTGAACGGGCCATCTCTCTAGGCTGGGACAATGAACTGTTAACAAATAAAGGAATTGTGCCCTAAACATGATGGGTGCGATCATACCTGTACAAATGCAGCGGATCCCATCAGAACTCCGAAGTTAAACTTGCTTGGGCGAGAGTAGTACTAGGATGGGTGACCCCCTTGGAAGTCCTCGTGTTGCACCCCTTTTTCAATTTTTTTTGCCCTGGTTTGGGTTGCCAAGATACTTTATCCACCACATTTCTATTATCTAATCCCACGGAACATTGAGCAAGACAACTTCGCTTCACGTAGAGGCTGGGCCAGTAAACCGAGGGTGTAAGGCTTGTGACCAGGTCTCCGTCGTTTCGGTGCCCATTATTTTTTATCCGCAAGTAGTTACACAGTGCACAGCATACCGTTGCAAAGCTCTCCGACAGCTCTACGATGGGGGCATCCAGCTTGCTCGTTGATCCCATTTTTGGAGCCCAAAATTGAACGTTTTCATCAGTTTCAAGCCACTTTTCTTCTTTGGCTCTGTTTTACCATCCAGGATTGTACGTCGTGAGCTGTTAAAAGGAGGAAAACCTTACTCGCCGGACGTTAGAGAGCCCTACAACGTGTCGATATCACGTCTTGCTAGGATGCTGCGTTGTTGAAGCGGATGGGTTATCGTTAATCCCATTGGTCCTTTTGAATTGGCCATCTCTCTAGGATGGACTGCGAACCATTAACACATAAAGGAATTGTGCCCTCAACATGACGGGTGTGATCATACAAGCACTAATGCACCGGATCCCATCAGAACTACGAAGTTAAGGGTGCTTGGGTGAGAGTAGTACTAGAATGGGTGACCCCCTAGAAAGTCCTCGTGTTGCACCCCCTTTTTTAATTTTTTTTTCTCTGGTTTGGGCTGCCAAGATACTTTATCCACCACATTTCTATTATCGAATCCCACGGCACCTTGGGCAGGACAACTTCGCTTCACATGGAGGAAGGGCCCGCAAGCCGAGGGCGTAGGGCATGTGACTAGGTCTCCGTCGTTCCAGTGCCCATAACTTTTGATCCGTAAGGAGTTACGCGACGCACAGCATACCGTTGCAAAGCTCTCCGATAGCTCTACGACGAGGGCAGCGAGCATGCTCGATGTGCCCTTTTTGGAGCCCAAAATCGAATGTTTTCATCAGTTTCAGGCCACATTTAGTATTTTGCTCTGTTTTTCCATCCTGGATCGTATGTCATGATATCTTAAAAGGACGACAACCATACTCGCGGGACATTAGAGGGCCCTACAACTCGTCGATATCACGTCTTGCGAGGATGCGGCGTTGTTTAAGCGGATGGGTTGTCGTTAACAAATAAAGGAGTTGTGCCCTCAACAATACGGGTGCGATCATACCAGCACTAATGCACCGAATCCCATCAGAACTCCGAAGTTAAAAGTGCTTGGGCGAGAGTTGTACTAGAATGGGTGACCCACTGGGAAGTCCTCGTGTTGCACCCCCCTTTTCAATTTTTTTTGCACCGGTTTGGGTTGCCAAGATACTTTATCCACCATATTTCTTTTATCGAATCCCACGGCACCTTGGGCAAGATAACTTCGCATCACGTGTCGGCTGGGCATGCAAACCGAGGGCGTATGGCTTGTGACCAGGTCTCTGTCGCTCCGGTGCCCATAACTTTTGATCCGTAAGGAGTTACGCGGCGCACAGCATACCGTTACAAAGCTATCTTAGAGCTCTACGATGGGGGAAGCCAGCTTGCTCGTTGTGCCCATTTTTGGAGCCCAAAATCGAATGTTTTCATCAATTTCATGCCACTTATCTACTTTTGCTCTGTTTTTTCATACCGGATCGTACGTTGTGAGCTGTTAAAATTACGACAACCTTACTCGCGGAACATTAGCGAGCCCTACAATGCATCGATATCACGTCTTGCAAGGATACTGTGTTGTTGAAGCGGATGGATTGTCGTTAAGCCCATTGGGCCTTTTGAATGGGCCATCTCTCTAGGCTGGGACTGTGGACCGTTAACAAATAAAGGAATTGTGCCCTCAATATGACGGGTGCGATCATACCAGGACTAATGCACCGGATCCCCTAAGAACTCCGAAGTTAAGCTTGCTTAGGCTAGAGTAGTAGTAGGATCGGTGACCCCCTGGGAAGTCCTCGTGTTGCACCCCCCTTTTCAATTTTTTTTGCTCCGGTTTGGGTTGCCAAGATACATAATCCACCACATTTCTATTATCGAATCCCACGACACCTTGGGCAAGACAACTTCGCTTCATGTAAAGGCTGGGCCCGTAAATCAAGGGCGTAGGGCTTGTGACCAGGCCTCCGTCGCTCCGGTGCCCATAACTTTTGATCCGTAAGGAGTTACGCGGTGCACAGCATACCGTTGCAAAGCTTTCCGACAGCTCTACAAATGGGTCAGCGTGCTTGCTCGCTGTACCCTATTTGGAGACCAAAATCGAACGTTTTCATCAGTTTTAGGCCACTTTTCTTCTTTTGCTCTGTTTTTACCTTCCGGAACGTACGTCGTGAGAAGTTAAAAGGACGACAACCTTACTCGCGGGACATTAGAGGGCCCTACAATGCGTCGATATCACGACTTGCGTGGATACTGCGTTGTTGAAGTGGATGGGTTGTCGTTAAGCCCATTGGGCCTTTTGAATGGGCCATCTCTCTAGGCTGGGACTATGAACCATTAACAAATAAAGGAATTGTGCCCTAAACATGACGGGTGCGATCATACCAGCACAAATGCACCGGATCCCATCAAAACTCCGAAGTTAAGCGTGCTTGGGCAAGAGTAGTACTAAGATGGGTGACCCCGTGGGAAGTTCTCGTGTTGTACCCACTTTTCAATTTCTTTTGCACCGGTTTGGGTTTCCAAGATACTTTTTCCACCACATTTCTATTATCGAATCCCACGAAACATTGGGCAAGACAACTTCACTTCACGTAGAGGCTGGGCCCGCAAACCGAGGGCGTAGGGCTTGTGACCAGGTCTCCGTCGTTCCGATTCCCATAACTTTTGATCCATAAGGAGTTACGCTCCGCACAGTATACCGTTCCAAAGCCCTCCAATAGCTCTATGATGGGGGCACCCAGCTTGCTCGCTGTTCCCATTTTGGAGCCCAAAATCAAACGTTTTCATCAGTTTTACGCCACTTTTCGTCTTTCACTCTGTTTTTTCGTCCCGGATAGTACGTCGTGAGCTGTTAAAAGGACGACAACCTTACTCGCGGGACATTAGAGGGCCCTGCAATGCCTCGATATCATGTCTTGCTAGGATGCTGCGTTGTTTAAGCGGATGGGTTATCGTTAAGCCCATTGGGCCTTTTGAATTGGCCATCTCTCTAAGCTGGGACTGTGAACCGTTAACACATAAAGGAATTATGCCCTCAACATGACGGGAGCGATCATACCAGTACTAATGCACCGGATCCCATTAGAACTCCGAAGTTAAGCGTGCTTAGGCGAGAGTAGTACTAGGATGGGTGACCCCCAGGGAAGTCCTCGTGTTGCACCCCCATTTTCAATTTTTTTGTTCCGGTTTGGGTTGCCAAGATACTTTATCTACCAAATTTCTATTACCGAATCCCACGGAACATTGGACAAGACAACTTCGCGTCACGTAGAGGCTGGGCCCGCAAACCGAGGGCGTAGGGCTTGTGACCAGGTCTCCGTCGCTCCGGAGCCCATAACTTTTTATTCGTAAGGAGTTAAGCGGCGCAAAGCATACCGTTGCAAAGTTCTCTGAGAGCTCTACGACGGGGGCAGCTAGCTTGCTCGCTGTGCCCATTTTTGGAGCCCAAAATCAAACATTTTCATTAGTTTCAGGACACTTTTCTTCTTTTGCTCTATTTTTTCATCCCGGATTGTACGTCGGTAGCTGTTAAAAGGATGACAACCTTACTCACGAGACATTAGAGGGCCCTACAACGCGTCGATGTCACGTCTTGCGAGGATACTACTTTGTTTTAGCGGATCGGTTGTCGTTAAGCCCATTGTGCCTTTTGAATGGGCCATCTCTCTTGGCTGGGACTGTGAACCGTTAACAAATAAAAGAATTGTGCCCTCAACATGACGGGTGTGATCATAACAGGTCTAATGCACCGGATCCCATAAGAACTCCGAAGTTAAGCGTGCTTGGGCGAGAGTAGTAGTAGGATGGGTGACCCCCTGGGAAGTCCTCGTGTTGCACCCCCATTTTCAATTTTTTTGATCCAATTTGGGTTGCCAAGATACTTTATCCACCACATTTCTATAATCGAATCCCACAGCACCTTGGGCAAGACAACTACGCTTCACGTGGTGGCTGGGCTCGCAAACCGAGGGCGTAGGGCTTGTGACACGGTCTCCATCGCTCTGGTGCCCATAACTTTTGATCCGTAAGGAGTTACGCGGCGCACAGCATACCGTTGTAAAGCTCTCCAATAGCTCTACGAAGGGGGCAGCCAGCTTGCTCGTTGTGCCCTTTTTGGAGCCCTAAATTGAACGTTTTCATCAGTTTCATGCCACTTTTCTTCTTTTGCTCCGTTTTTCCATCCTGGATCGTACTTCGCGAGCGGTTAAATGGACGACAATCTTACTCGCGGAACATTAGAGGGCCCTACAATGCGTCGATATCACGTCTTGCGAGGATGCTGCGTTGTTCAAGCGGATTGGTTATCGTTAAGCCCATTGGGCCTTTTGAATGGGCCAACTCTCTAGGCTGGGACTGTGAACCGTTAACAAATAAAGGAATTGTGTCCTAAACATGACGGGTTCGATCATACCAGTACTAATGCACTGGATCCCATCAGAACTCCGAAGTTAAACGTGCTTGGGTGAGAGTAGTACTAGGATGGGTGACCCCTTTGGAAGTCCTTGTGTTGCACCCCTTTTTCAATTTTTTTTGCCCTGGTTTGGGTTCCAAGATACTTTATCCACCACATTTCTATTATCTAATCCCACGGAGCATTGGGCAAGACAACTTCGCTTCATGTAGAGGCTGGGCCCGCAAACTGAGGGCGTAGGGCTTGTGACCAGGTCTCCGTCGTTCCGGTGCGCATTACTTTTGATCCGTAAGGAGTTACGTGGTGCAGAGCATACCGTTGCAAAGCTCTCCGACAGCTCTACGATGGGGGCAGCCAGCTTGCTCGCTGTTCCCAGTTTTGGAGCCCAAAATCGAACGTTTTCATCTGTTTCAAGCCACTTTTCTTCTTTGTCTCTGTTTTACCGTCCCGGATCGTACGTCGTGAGCTGTTAGGGGGCCCTACAACGCGTCGATATCACGTCTTGCTAGAATGCTGCGTTGTTGAAGCGGATGGGTTATCGTTAAGCCCATTGATGCTTTTGAATGGGCCATCTCTCTACGCTGGGACTGTGAACTGTTAACAAATAAAGGAATTGTGCCCTAAACATGACGGGTGCGATCATACCAATACTAATGCACCGGATCCCATCAGAACTCCGAAGTTAAACGTGCTTGGGCGAGAGTAGTACTAGGATAGGTGACCCCGTTGGAAGTCCTCGTGTTGCACCCCTTTTTCAATTTTTTTTGCCCTAGTTTGGGTTGCCAAGATACTTTATCCAGCACATTTCTATTATCAAATCCCACAGAACTTTGGGCAAGACAACTTCGCTTCACGTAGAGGTTGGGCCCGCAAACCGAGGGCGTAGGGCTTGTGAACAAGTCTCCGTGGCTCCGGTGCCCATTAAATTTGATCCGTAAGGAGTTACGCGGTGCACAGCATATCGTTGAAAAGCTCTCCGACAGCTCTACAATGGGGGTATCCAGCTTGCTCGTTGTTCCCATTTTTGGAGCCCAAAATCGAACGTTTTCATCAGTTTCAGGCCACTTTTCTTCTTTTGCCATGTTTTTCCGTCCCGGATCGTACGTCGTGAGCTGTTAAAAGGATGACAACCTTACTCGCGGGACATTAGGAGGCCCTACAATGCGTCGATATCACGTCTTGCTAGGATGCTGCGTTGTTGAAGCGGATGGGTTATCGTTAAGCCCATTGGGCTTTTTGAATTGGCCATCTCTCTAAGCTGGGGCTGTGAACCGTTAACACAAAAAGGAATTGTGCCCTCAACATGACGGGTGCGATCATACCAGTACTAATGCACCGGATCCCATCAGAACTCCAAAGTTAAGCGTGCTTGGGCGAGAGTAGTACTAGGATGGGTGACCCCCTGGGAAGTCCTCGTGTTGCACCCCCCTTTTCAATTTTTTTTTCTTCGGTTTGGGTTGCCAAGATACTTTGTCTACCACATTTCTATTATCGAATCCCACGACACCTTGGGCAAGACAACTTCGCTTCACGTGGAGGCTGGGCCAGCAAACCGAGGGCGTAGGGCTTGTGACCAGGTCTCTGTCGCTCCGGTGCCTATAACATTTGATCCGTAAGGAGTTACGCGGCGCAAAGCATACCGTTGCAAAGCTCTCCGATAGCACTACGAAGGGGGTAGCCAGTTTGCTCGATGTTCCCCTTTTGGAGCCCAAAATCGAACATTTTCGACAGTTTCAGGCCACTTTTCTGCTTTTGCTGTGTTTTTCCGTCCCAGATCGTACATCGTGAGCTGTTAAAAGGACGACAACCTTACTCGTGGGACATTAGAGGGCCCCACAATGCGTCGATAGCACGTCTTGCGAGGATGCTGCATTATTGAAGCAGATGGATTGTCGTTAAGCCCATTGGGCCTTTTGAATGGGCCATCTCTCTAGGCTGAGACTGTGAACCATTAACAAATAAAGGAATTGCGCCCTCAACATGACGGGTGCGATCATACCAGGACTAATGCACCGGATCCCTTAAGAACTTCGAAGTTAAGCGTGCTTGGGCAAGAGTAGTAGTAGGATCGGTGACCCCCTGGGAAGTCCTCGTGTTGCACCCCCATTTTCAATTTTTTTTGCTCCGATTTGGGTTGCCAAGATACTTTATCCACCACATTTCTATAATCGAATCCCACGGCAACTTGGGCAAGACAACTTCGCTACACGTGGAGGCTGGGCTCGCAAACCAAGGGCGTAGGGCTTGTGACCCGATCTCCGTCGCTCCGGTGCCCATAACTTTTGATCCGTAAGAAGTTACACGGCGCACAGCATACCGTTGCAAAGCTCTCCGACAGCTCTACGAAGGGGGCAGCCAGCTTGCTTGCTATGCCATTTTTGGAGCCCAAAATCGAACGTTTTCATCAGTTTCATGCCACTTTTCTTCTTTTGCTCTATTTTTTCATCCCGGATCGTACGTCTTGAGCTGTTAAATGAACGACAACCTTACTCGCGGGACATTAGATGGCCGTATAACGCGTCGATATCACGTCCTGCGAGGATGATGCGTTGTTGAAGCGGATGGGTTGTCGTTAAGCCCATTGGGCCTTTTGAATGGGCCATCTCTCTAGAATGGGACTGTGAACCGTTAACAAATAAAGGAATTGTGCCCTAAACATGACGGGTGCGATCATACCAGTACTAATGCACCGGATCCCATCAGAACTCCGAAGTTAAACGTGCTTGGGCGAGAGTAGTACTAGAATGGGTGACCCCCTTGGAAGTCCTCGTGTTACACCCCTTTTACAATTTTTTTTGCCCTAGTTTGGGTTGCCAAGATACTTTATCCACCACATTTCTATTATTGAATCCCACAGAACATTGGGCAAGACAACTTCGCTTCACGTAGAGGCTAGGCCCGCAAACCGAGGGCGTAGGGCTTGTGACCAGGTCTCTGTTACTCTTGTGCCCATTACTTTTGATCCGTAAGGAGTTACGCAGCGCACAGCATACCGTTGAAAAGCTCACCGACAGCTCTACGATGGGGGCAGCCAGCTTGCTCGCTATTCCCATTTTTGGAGCCCAAAATCCAACGTTTTCATCAGTTTCATGACACTTTTTTTCTTTTGCTCTGTTTTTTCCTCCCATATCGTACGCCGTGAGCTGTTAAAAGGACGACAACCTTACTCGCGGGACATTAGGGGGCCCTACAATGCGTCGATATCACGTCTTGCTAGAATGCTGCGTTGTTGAAGTGGATGGGTTATCGTTAAGCCCATTGGGCCTTTTGAATTGGCCATCTCTCTAGGCCGGGACTATGAACCGTTAACAAATAAAGGAATTGTGCCCTCAACATGATGGGGGCGATCATAGCAGCACTAATGCACCGAATCCCATCAGAACTCCGAAGTTAAGCGTGCTTGGGCGAGAGTAGTACTAGGATGGGTGACCCCCTGGAAAGTCCTCGTATTGCACCCCCCTTTTCAATTTTTTTTGCTCCGGTTTGGGTTGCCAAGATACTTTATCCACCACATTTCTATTATCGAATCCCACGGCACCTTGGGCAAGACAACTTCGCTTCACGTAGAGGCTGGGCCCACAAACCGAGGGCGTAGGGCTTGTGACTAGGCCTCCGTCGTTCCGGTGCCCATAACTTTTGATCCGTAAGGAGTTACGCGGCGCATAGCATACCGTTGTAAAGCTCTCCAACAGCTCTACGACAAGGGCAGCGAGCATGCTCGCTATGCCCTTTTTGGAGCCCAAAATCAAACGTTTTCATCAGTTTCAGGTCACTTTTAGCATTTTGCTATGTTTTTCCATCCTGGATCGTACATCGTGAGATATTAAAAGGACGACAACCTTACTCGCGGGACATTAGATGGCCCTACAATGCATCGATATCACGTCTTGCGAGGATGCTGCGTTGTTTAAGCGGATGGGTTGTCGTTAAGCCCATTGGGCCTTTTGAATGGGTCATCCCTCTAGGCTGGAACTGTGAACCGTTAACAAATAAAGGAATTGTGCCCTCAACATGACGGGTGCGATCATACCAGCACTAATGCACCGAATCCCATCAGAACTCTGAAGTTAAAAGTGCTTGGGCGAGAGTAGTACTAGAATGGGTGACCCCCTGGGAAGTCCTCGTGTTGCACCCCCCTTTTCAAATTTTTTTTTGCTCCGGTTTGGGTTGCCAAGATACTTTATCCACCACATTTCTTTTATCGAATCCCACAGCACCTTGGGCAAGACAACTTCGCATCACGTGGTGGCTGGGCACACAAACCGAGGGCGTAGGGCTTGTGACCAGGTCTCCGTCGCTCCGGTGCCCATAAATTTTGATCCGTAAGGAGTTACGTGGCGCACAGCATACCGTTACAAAGCTATCTTAGTGCTCTACGACGGGGGCAGCCAGTTTGCTCGCTGTGCCCTTTTTGCAGCCCAAAATCAAACATTTTCATCAATTTCATGCCACTTTTCTTCTTTTGCTCTGTTTTTTCATCCCGGATCGTACTTCATTAGCTGTTAAAAGGACGACAACCTTACTCGCGGGATATTAGAGGGCCCTACAATGCGTCGATATCACGTCTTGCGAGGATGCTGCGTTGTTGAAGTGGATGGGTTATCGTTAAGCCCATTGGGCCTTTTGAATGGGCTATCTCTCTAGGCTGAGACTGTGAACCTTTAAAACTTAAAGGAATTGTGCCCGCAACATGATGGGTGCGATCATAACAGGAATAATGCACCAGATCTCATAAGAACTCCGAAGTTAAGCATGCTTGGGCGAGAGTAGTAGTAGGATGGGTGACCCCCTGGGAAGTCTTCGTGTTGCACCCCCCTTTTCAATTTTTTTTGCTTCGGTTTAGGTTGCCAAGATACTTTATCCACCACATTTCTATAATCGAATACGGCGGCACCTTGGGCAAGACAAATTCACTTCACGTTGTGGCTGGGCTCACAAACCGAGGGCGTAGGGCTTGTGACCTGGTCTCCGTCACTCCAATGCCCATAACTTTTGATCCGTAAGGATTTTCGCGGCGCACAGCATACCGTTGCAAAGCCCTCCGACAGCGCTACGAAGGGGGTAGCCAGCTTGCTCGTAGTGCCCTTTTTAGAGCCCAAAATCGAACGTTTTCATCAGTTTCATGCCACTTTTCTTCTTTTGCTCCGTTTTTCCATCCTGGATCTTACTTCGTGAGCTATTAAATGGACGACAACCTTAATCGCGGGACATTAGAGGGCCCTACAACGCGTCGATATCACGTCTTGCGAGGATGCTGCGTTGTTGAAGCAAATGGGTTGTCATTAAGCCCATTGGGCCTTTTGAATGGGCCATCTCTCTAGGCTGGGACTGTGAACCGTTAACAAATAAAGGAGTAGTGCCCTCAACATGACGGGTGCGATCATACCAGCACGAATGCACCAGATCCCATCATAACTCCGAAGTTAAGCGTGCTTGGAAGAGGGTACTACTTGGATGGGTGACCCCCTGGGAAGTCCTCGTGTTGCACCCCATTTTCAATTTTTTTTGCACTGGTTAGGGTTGCCAAGATACTTTATCCACCAAATTTCTATTATCGAATCCCACGGAACATTGGGCGAGACAGCTTCGCTTCACGTAGAGGCTGGGCCCGCAAACCGAGGGCTTAGGGCTTGTGACCAGGTCTCCGTCGCTCTGGCGCCCATAACTTTTGATCCGAAAGGAGTTACGCGGCGCACAGCATACCGTTGCAAAGCTCTTTGAGAGCTCTACGACGGGGGCAGCTAGCTTGCTTGCTATGCCCATTTTTGGAGCCCAAAATCGAACGTTTTCATCAGTTTCAGGCCACTTTTCTTCTTTTGCTCATTTTTTTCGTCCCGGATCGTACGTCCTGAGCTGTTAAAAGGACGACAACCTTACTCGTGGAAAATTAGAGGGCCCTACAGCGTATCAATATCACGTCTTGCAAGGATGCTGCATTGTTGAAGCGGATGGGTTGTCGTTAAACCCATTGGGCCTTTTGAATGGGCCATCTCTCTAGGCTGGGACTGTGAACCGGTAACAAATAAAGGAATTGTGCCCTCAACATGACGAGTGCGAGCATACCAGGACTAATGCACCGGATCCAATAAGAACTCCGAAGTTAAGCGTGCTTGGGAGAGGGTAGTACTAGGATGGGTGACCCCGTGGGAAGTCCTCGTGTTGCACCCCCCTTTTCAATTTTTTTTGCTCCAGTTTGGGTTGCCAAGATACTTTATCCTCCACATTTCTATAATCGAATCCCACGGCACCTTGGGCAAGACAACTTCGCTTCACGTGGAGGCTGGGCTCGCAAACTGAGGGCATTGGGCTTGTGACCCGGTCTCTGTCGCTGCGGTACCCATAACTTTTGATCCGTAAGGAGTTACGCGGCGCACAGCATACCGTTGCAAAGCTCTCTGACAGCTATACGACGGGGGCAACCAGCTTGCTCGCTGTTCCCATTTTTGGAGCCCAAAATTGAACGTTTTCATCAGTTTTATGCCACTTTTCTTCTTTTGCTCTATTTTTTCGTCCCGGATCGTACGTCGTGAGCTATTAAAAGGACAACAACCTTACTTGCGGGACATTAGGGGGCCCTACAACGCGTCGATATCATGTCTTGCTAGGATGCTACATTGTTTAAGCGGATAGGTCATCGTTATGCCCATTAGGCCTTTTGAATTGGCCCTCTCTCTAGGCTGGGACTGTGAACCGTTAACACATAAAGGAATTGTACCCTCAACATGACGGGTGCGATCATACCAGCACTAATGCACCGGATTCTATCAGAACTCCAAAGTTAAGCGTGCTTGGGCTAGAGTAGTACAAGGATAGGTAACCCCTGCGATGTCCTCGTGTTGCACCCCACTTTTCAGTTTTTTTTGCTCCGGTTTGGGTTGCCAAGGTACTTTATCCACCACATTTCTATTATCGAATCCCACGGCACCTTGGGCAAGACAACTTCGATTCACGTGGAAACTGGGCCCGCAAACCGAGGGCGTAGGGCTTGTGGCCAGGTCTCCGTCGCTCCGGTGCCCATAACATTTGATCCGTAAGGAGTTACGTGGCACACAGCATACCGTTGCAAAGCTCTTCGACAGCTCCACGAAGGGGGTAGCTAGCTTGTTCGCTGTGCCATTTTTA
Source organism: Ehretia macrophylla (assembly GCA_037974665.1). NCBI lineage: Eukaryota > Viridiplantae > Streptophyta > Magnoliopsida > Boraginales > Ehretiaceae > Ehretia > Ehretia macrophylla. The sequence goes on along the minus strand of CM075765.1, from coordinate 81,889,233 downwards.
GAGCCCAAAATCGAACGTTTTCAAAAGTTTCAAGCCAATTTTCTTCTTTTAATGTGTTTCTCCGTCACGGATCGTACGTCGTGAGCTGTTAAAAGGATGACAACCTTACTCGTGGGACATTAGAGGGCCCTACAACGCGTCGATATCACATCTTGCAAGGATGCTACATTTTTTAAGCGTATGGGTTATCGTTAAGCCCATTGGGCCTTTTGAATGGGCCATCTCTCTAGGCTGGGACTGTGAACCGTTAACAAATAAAGGAATTGTGCCGTCAACATGACGGGTGCGATCATACCAGGACTAATGCACTGGATCCCATCAGAACTCCGAAGTTAAGTGTGCTTGGGCGAGAGTAGTAGTAGGATGGGTGACCCATTTGGAAGTCCTCGTGTTGCACTCCGACTTTTCAATTTTTTTTGCTCTGGTTTGGGTTGCCAAGATACTTTATCTACCACATTTCTATAATCGAATCCCACAGCACCTTGGGCAAGACAACTTCGCTTCACGTGGAGGCTGGGCTCACAAAACGAGGGCATAGGGCTTGTGACCCGGTCTCCGTCGCTTCGGTGCCCATAAATTTTGATCCGTAAGGAGTTACGCGGCGCACAGTATACCGTAGCAAAGCTATCTGAGAGCTCTACGACAGGGGCAGCTAGCTTGCTCGTTGTGCCTGTTTTTGGAGCCCAAAATTGAACGTTTTCATCAGTTTCATGCCACTGTTCTTCTTTTGCTCTGTGTTTTCTTCCCGGATCATACGTCGTGAACTGTTAAAAGGACGACAACCTTACTCGCGAGACATTAGGGGGCCCTACAACTCGTCGATATCACGTCTTGCTAGGATGTTGCGTTGTTGAATTGGATGGGTTATCGTTAAGCCCATTGGGCCTTTTGAATTGGCCATCTCTCTAGGCTGGGACTGTGAACCGTTAACACATAAAGGAATTGTGCCCTCAACATGACGGGTAAGATCATACCAGTACTAATGCACCGGATCCCATCAGAACTCTGAAGTTAAGCGTGCTTAGGCGAAAGTAGTACTAGAATGCGTGACCCCGTAGAACGTCCTCGTGTTGCACCCTCTTTTCAATTTTTTTTGCTCCGGTTTGGGTTGCCAAGATACTTTATCCATCACATTTCTATTATCGAATCCTACGGAACCTTGGGCAAGACAACTTCGCTTCACTTGGAGGCTGGGCCCGCAAACCGAGGGCGTAGGACTTGTGACCAGGTCTCCGTCGCTCCGGCACCCATAACTTTTGAACCGTAAGGCGTTACATGGCGCACTGCATACCGTTGCAAAGCTATTTGAGAGCTCTACGACGAGGGCAGCCAGCTTGCTCGTTGTGCCCGTTTTTGGATCCCAAAATCGAAGTTTTCATCAGTTTCGTGCCACTTTTCTTCTTTTGCTCTATTTTTTCATCCAGATCATACGTCATGAGCTGTTAAAAGGACGACAACCTTACTCGCGGGACATTAGAGGGCCCTACAACGCGTTGATATCACGTCTTGCGAGGATGCTACGTTGTTGAAGCAAATGGGTTATCGTTGAGCCCATTGGGCCTTTTTAATAGGCCATCTCTCTGGGCTGGGACTGTGAACCGTTAACAAATAAAGGAATTGTGCCCTCAACATGACGTGTGTGATCATACCAGCACTAATGCACCGGATCCCATCAGAACTCCGAAGTTAAGCGTGCTTGGGCGAGAGTAGTACAAGGATGGGTGACCCCCTGGGAAGTCCTTGTGTTGCACCCCCTTTTCAAATTTTTTTGCCCCGGTTTAGGTTGCCAAGATACTTTATCCACCACATTTCTATTATCAAATCCCACGGAAATTGGGCAAGACAACTTCGCTTCACGTAGAGGCTGGGCTCGCAAACCGAGGGCGTAGGGCTTGTGACCAGGTCTCCGTCGCTCCGGTGCCCATAACTTTTGATCCGTAAGAAGTTACGTGGCGCAAAGCATAACATTGCAAAGCTCTCCGATAGCTCTACGAAGGGGTCAGCGAGCATGCTCGCTGTGCCCTTTTTGGAGGCCAAAATCGAACGTTTTCATCACTTTCAGGCCACTTTTCTTCTATTTCTCAGTTTTTTCATCATGGATCGTACGTCGTGAGCTGTTAAAAGGACGACAACCTTACTCGATGGACATTAGAGGGCCCTACAACGCATCGATATCACGTCTTGCGAGGATGCTGCGTTGTTGAAGATGATGGGTTGTCGTTAAGCCCATTGGGCCTTTTGAATGGGCCATCTCTCTAGGCTGGAACTGTGAACCGTTAACAAATAAAGGAATTGTGCCCTCAACATGACGGGTGTGATCATACCTGCACTAATGCACCGGATCCCATCAGAACTCCGGAGTTAAGCGTGCTTGGGCGAGAGTAGTACTAGGATGAGTGACCCCTTGGGAAGTCCTCGTGTTGCACCCCATTTTCAATTTTTTTTGCCCCGGTTTGGGTTGCCAAGATACTTTATCCACCACATTTCTATTATCGAATCCCACGGAACATTGGGCAAGACAACTTCGCTTCACGTAGAGGCTGGGCCCGCAAACTGAGAGCGTAGGGCTTGTGACTAGGTCTCTGTTGCTCCGGTGCCCATAACTTTTGATCCGTATGGAGTTACATGGCGCACAGCATACTGTTGTAAATCTCTACGACAGTTCTACGAAGGGGTCAGCGAGCATGCTCGCTGTGCCCTTTTTGGAGTCCAAAATCGAACGTTTTCATCAGTTTCAGGCTACTTTTCCTCCTTTGCTCTATTTTTTCGTCACGAATCGTACATCATGAGCTGTTAAAAGGACGACAACCTTACTCGTAGGACATTAGAGGGCCCTACAATGCGTCGATATCACGTCTTGCAATGATGCTGCGTTGTTAAAGTGGATGGGTAATTGTTAAGCCTATTGGGCCTTTTGAATTGGCCATCTCTCTAGGCTGGGACTGTGAATCGTTAACACATAAAGGAATTGTGCCCTCAACATGACTGGTGCGATCATACCAGCACTAATGCATTGGATCCCATCATAACTCCGAAGTTAAGCATGCTTAGGTGAGAGTAGTACTAGGATGGGTGACCCCCTGGAAAGTCCTCGTGTTGCACCCGCTTTTCAATTTTTTTTGCTCCGGTTTGGGTTGCCATGATACTTTATCCACCACATTTCTATTATCGAATCCCACGACACCTTGGGCATGACAACTTCGCTTCACGTGGAGGCTGGGCCCGCAAATCGAGGGCGTAGGGCTTGTGACCAGGTCTCCATCGCTCCGGTGCCCATAACTTTTGATCCGTAAGGAGTTACACGGCGCACAACATACTATTGCAAAGCTCTCCGACAGCTCTACGAAGGGGTCAGCGAGCATGCTCGCTATGCGCTTTTTGGAGCCCAAAATCGAACGTTTTCATCAGTTTCTGGCTACTTTTCTTCATTTGCTCTGTTTTTCCGTCACGAATCGTACGTCGTGAGCTATTAAAAGGACGACAACCTTACTTGCGGGACATTAGATGGCCCTACAACGTGTCGATATCATGTCTTGCGAGGATGCTGCGTTGTTGATGCAGATGGGTTGTCGTTAAGCCCATTGGGCCTTTTGAATGAGCCATCTGTCACGCCCCAACCCGACCTATAGAGTTTAGACTAGGGAGTGATCTAAACACTCAAGTCCTTTCACGTACTTAATCATTCAAGAAGGTTTAGCACTTAACATTTTAGCCTAAACTCCACAAATTCTCTAGAAAACCGGCAGCATAACGGCTGTAATTGGGCTCTTTAGTTTGACCTAATTTTCTAACGGCCTCAAAACTTTCAATCTCAAGTTCATTTCCAACTAAGATTACTATTTATCATCAATTGAAACGCCTACTACTTATCTCGAAGTCTCGTTTGATTAATAACCTAGCATGATACTATGTCTCATTTGTTTGTTAATCCTCGTTACAAGAGTACCTGTTGAACTTAGCCTACCAATGAGTACCTGCTTAAGATTGGATAGATTCATTTTACTTAATCCTTACGTCATACTTCATAATCCTATGATAATTACTAGACAATAACGATAGCAAAAACGACCATAGTAGTGTCTATCTAGTTATGATCAGTACAAGCCAAAATTAAACCCCAAATTACAGCGGGGGTCATTTACAATACAATAACAAGCAACATAAGAAATGAAATAGTCTTCAAGCAACACATCGTTCACAAAATGGCCACATTCAAGTAAGACACGTAAGGCAAGCAATCATTCCAAGGAATCATCGTTAGGCACGTTATCCTCAGGTACCTGTTCCTGATCTTCTTCACCTGTGATGATAAAAGAGGGTGAGTCCTTATGAACTCAGCGAGGGGGAACGAGAAATAAGATTTGAAACTCTTTTTCGGTTCAATTATGAAAACCCTTTTGCAAGCATAACATATGTCACAAGTAAGTACATAATGTAATGTAGAATTAAAAGAACACAATTACCCGTCTTTCTTTCCCGAGGTCATCTAGGAACCAAGCGAGAGTACTTATACACATAGTGAAAAGGATACAGTTTGATATGTACAGGACTCTAGAGGTAGCTCATATGGGCTCAAGAGGTAGCTCCCACCACATTTAGGTGTAGCACTTTCCCCCGCATAGCACTTACTTCCTGCCGTTCAAGTTCATTTTCAGTAACAGTTGTTGCAGCCGGCTTCAATCATCCACTTTTCACGCCAAATGGGTGTACTCTGGATGTACCCCGAAATCCTACGACCCAACTCTCCGAGGAAGTCTAGCCCCCAAGCGAGAGAGGGAATTGGACAATGGTAGTCACGGTTGCACCGACAAGCCCGATGCCGCCCGGTGTGCGTGAACGCTACCACGCCATAATGAAAGGTTGCAACCTTATATGCAATGCACATTTATGACATATAATATATCACATTAGGAGGACAAAAAAGTAGGTTGCCTCCGGACAGTCATAAGATTGCACATTGACAAATAAACAAGCAAGGCACGAATAGACAAGTAATTTCACTTGAAAAGCATATGGAGTTATATGAACATTAAATGGGCAGCCATGTAACGCACATAAATTAAGTCATATAACTCAATTCAAAGTCCACATAATGAAATAATAAGATTATTCAACATGCAACAACATCTATGTGGGCTTGGATGCAAGAAAGGCCTATTTGTCAACATGCAACAATCAAAATCACATTTAGGGCTATAAGGGAAACTACGGGCAGCCTACTAAACATATAATTACACACAATATCCAAAGGATCAACACTTAGCATGTTTACCTAGTCACTAGGGTTTCCATTTTGTGCTTACCCGTGCGATTAAGCCCCAAGTCAACTCAAAATCAATCTCAAGCCATGCATCAATTAATTCAAACATCCCCAAGTATTCAAAACAGTCCACACAACATCCCAATGCCACAATGCCAAGCATTTAATACCACAAGAGAAGTTACAATAATTTTCAAAGCATATCACTAAGTGAAATCCTCACTGCAATGGACTGTTTTCTCACAATCATTAGGACAAGCAAAAAATCTCCAATTCAAGTGAATAAGATGTCAAATTAAATCTTAAGAAGTTAACTAAAATCGGAAACAAACCTTGCATCATTTGGAGTTCGGGTCCAATAGTTATAGTCAAAATAGTGGGATTGCACAAAACTGTCCAGATTTGCACATATTTCAATACTTGTCGTGTTTGAGGTCCTTAGGGTCAGATTTAGCCTTAGTCGATTTCTGACAAAAATGTTCAGAATTGAAAACTATAGCAGCACACCAAATTTCATGCATTTTGGACATCATTTACTAAGTCAAAACTGGTTTGTTCTACAAGGTTAGTGCATCTGCCAAAACCTGCTTCATTTTTTCCAGACTTCCAGATTTGGACACATTTTAATGATTTGCCATTTTGAGGACTTTAGAGTCAAAATTAGCTTTGGCCTATTTATGCGAAAAATGTTCAAAACTGGCAAAACTAGTTATCTACTAATGTTCATGCATTTTCAACATCATTTTCCTAGCCAAACTCACCTCGCAACAACAAAACAGAAAGCTGTCACCAAACCCGATTTCATCTATCATCACTTTCAAGCCAAAATCTTGCCATGCATTGTTGTAAAAGCTTATGAACACACATATAACTCAAGTACAGAAGCAAGGACATAAATTTAAGAGCATGCATGTGGATTTTTGAAAGATTTTCAAGAAGTTTTAGCCCTCACCTTAGTGAAGCCAACAGAGATAGTACACAAATGCTTGTGAAAATGGCTCGGTGTGCCCTAAGTGCTTGGTTCTTGCTTTGACCATGCCTTTCCTTGCCTCTACCTTAATCCTTGGCTTTGATAATGACTATGGAAGACATTTATGAGCTTATATCCAAGAGAAATAGAAAGGAACATAAAAGGAAACAAGGAAACCTTACCTAAGCCGTGGATAGCCCTAGATGAGTTTGTGCCGTGTAGTAGCTTGCTTGCTCGGGTCTTGGAGGCCTTCTACCTTGGATAAATGGTTTAGTCAGCCTCTTAAGTGCAAGAGGCAGTGAGAAATCATGGAGAGAGAGAGAGAGATTTTGAGAGCTAAGGCTAAGAGAGTGAAGACAACAAAAGAGAATGAAACTAGTGATTTATTGTTGTCTAGTTTTGATTGTATGGCCTTGGCTGAATTAGCCTTGTTTGCAACGGTTCTTGGGACTTCAAATCTGAAAAATATGCTTCTTGGGAGTGTGTGAGGTGTAGGGGAATAATCATGGGGTAGTTTAGGGCTTAGGAAAAAGGGGCATTGGGGTTAGAGTGTGTGTAAGAGCTTGTCTAGGGGTTTGACTAGGTTTAATCGTGTGGTGCTTGTTGTTGTGGGCAGAATTCTGCCTTGTCTTGAATATACTATAATCTAAGGGTGCTTAGGTGGATTAGGAGTGCAAGAGGGGTGCTTGGGAGTTAGCAAAAGGGTGGTCTAGGGTTTAGGAATGCTTAAGTATATAAAATGAATACTTATATGCATGTATGGTCTTGTTTGAATTTGAATTGTGCATGTAGTGTCTAAAAAACGTGTAGTATGCTACAAATCTGAATTGGATGCATTAAAATTGTGTTTAGGCATGTGAGGAGAGAGAGAGAAGTGCATAGGTTTAGGTTAAAGTGTCTAGGATAAGGCAAAAGTTGTGACATGTGTAAGAGAATGTTTGAACATTAAAATATTGAGTTGAATTTGACTTAGGATTAAATAAGAGTTAGTGGAAGGAAAGAGAATGATTTAGGATTAGTTTATTGCTTAGTGCTTCGTGTAGGAATCTTCCTAGATTAACGTGGTGGCACAGATTCCTAGGTTCTAGGGCACGAATTACGAGGTAGACACAAACTACGAGGTAAGGCACGTACTTCAAGACTAAGGCACATACTTCAAGACTAAGGCTCGCATACCTATGTGAATGCACGTAACCCTAGGTTATGCACGTAAACCAATGCAAGGCACGTAATTTGATGTAGTGCACGTAATTCAAGACACGACTCTTAAACCTAGGTTAAAGCACCAGTTCAAGGTTAATGCACACGAAACAAAGAGACACACGCAAATCAAGGTCTCGCACATAAAAAAAGGTCATGGCACGTTTATCTAGGTATCGCACGTATATCGAGGATTAGGGCACACAATTCTAGGTCAAGGCATGTATGACGAGGCATGCACGAAAACCAAGACATGGTACATAATCCAAGGTCGGTCATATAATTATGAGTCTATGGCACGCAAATCGAGATAACACACGTTATTTGGGGTCGGGCCTCACACCATCTCTCTAGGCTGGGACTATGAACCGTTAACAAATAAAAGAATTGTGCCCTCAACATGACGGGTGCGATCATACCAGCACTAATGCACCGGATCCCATCAGAACTCCGAAGTTAAGCGTGCTTGGGCGATAGTAGTAGTAGGATGGGTGACCCCCTGGGAAGTCCTCGTGTTGCACCCCCATTTCAATTTTTTTTGCCCTGGATAGGGTTGCCAAGATACTTTATCCACCAAATTTCTATTACCGAATCCCACGAAACATTGGGCAAGACAACTTCGCTTCACGTAGAGGCTGGGCCTACAAACCGAGGGCGTAGGGCTTGTGACCAGGTCTCTGTCGCTCTGGTGCCCATAACTTTTGATCCGTAAGGAGTTACACGGCGCACAGTGTGAGGCCCGACCCTGAATAACGTATGTTACCTAGATTTGCGTGCCTTAGACCCAGAACTATATGACCGACCTTGGATTACATGCCTTGTCTCGGTTTTCATGCATGCCTCGTCATACGTGCCTTGACCTAGAATTATGTGCCATAATCCTCGACTTACGTGCCCTGACTTTGATTTAAGTGCGATACCTCGATTTGTGTGCACTGACCTTGAATTGCGTGCCCTAACCTAGGTTTAAGAGTCGTACCTCGATTTGCATGCATTGCATTGAATTACGTGCCTTGTATTTGTTTACGTGCATTCACCTAGGATTGCGTGCATTAGTCTTGAAGTTCGTGTCTTACCTCGTAGTTCGTGTCTACCTCATGATTCGTGCCCCGTATTGATTTCTGTGCGTGTCTCGTAGTGCATGTCCTAGACCTAGGAAAGCGTGCCCGCACGCTAATCAGTAAAGAATCCCATACAAAGCACAAGACAATAAAATAATCCAACACAATCCACTAACTATTATTATAATTGTGACACCCCGATCCCTCTCGAGACCGGGAGTTCTAACAATCAATCTATTCACAACCCAAATCCAAACCCGACAAGATTTTAGGGAAAGACGGACAGAGTCTCCCCTGTTTCTAGGCAAATTGCAAAACCTGTAATAGCATATAAATGGACCAACACCGTGTCCAACCATTCAACCACCTCAAGGCCATCCGAGCCTTGGTTCACAACAAGCAATTCACAAGTAAATATAAATTCAAGCTTAGCAATTAAACTACACCAACCTATTGCATAAAGTAGACTATCATGACTTTCTATCTTTTTCCCTTTTTGTCATTACAAATATATATTGAAGTTAAGCTATATTAACTAAATACATAATCTAATGAACTTAAATTACATACCCTTTAACATTAAATACATATAATACATAAAAGCATACAACTTTACAACTTTGACAACTCAAGTCACATAGGCACGCAGGACAACCCTTCAAGCACGGACTTTCACGAAATCACGAACTTTCCAGCTAACATGGCATTTCCTGAAATGTGGTGGTGAGGAGTGAGTATACACAACACGTATACTCAGTGAGGGCGAGACAAATATCGAATTGGAGAGAAAGAAGATCGTGCAATGCAAATAGGTACAGTTAAGCAATACAGTCAATAAAAGGCATTCAATATATATAACAATACAATAAACAATTAAGAAAAGCATTAACACAACCAATCAAAGCTATACCACACTTTGAAGGCTATGGATCACTCGAGCGAGTAATGTACCGATCACGATTCCGATGACATTAACGATGACGCGCCGGCCCAAACCACCTTATAACACCAGTTTGGAATACCCCGGGAGTAACCATCAATTCTACGACCCAAATCTCCCTGGGAGGCAACCCAAGCGAGAGAGGGAATAGCAGCGAAGCTAGAGCAACCAACACTGGCAACCCGAGGCTACCCAGAGAGGCCCATCACTCACGCGCGAGACACTATGCAATGCAAGACTCGATACAAGGCGATGAGCAAGCGATATCAAGCATTCTCAACAATTGATAAACATTTCAATCAATAATCAACTCTAACAAGCGTAATAAGCATTAACAAGCAATTACAATCAAACAAGTGACAAAAACAACACCAACTAACATTATCAAGCATTAACAAGTATTCTATAGGCATTATAAGCATTCTATAGGCAACATAAGCATTCTATAATCAATATAAACATACTATAAGCAATATTCTATGAAAACATACAAAATCACAAAAATGACCCCAACTTCAAAACACTACTACTTTCAAACGAGCCACGAGCATTGGAAACCGACTTCACCAGTCCTTCTAGGTCATCCTAAGGCACGTCTAAAGTCCCGGATACACTACTTTACCCTAGAATTGATGCAAAGTCCCGATTTCTACCTTTGCTCGTTTGAACGACAACTGTATCAACCAAACACCCAACCAACGCCATAATCGCACCAAAAGTACTTCCATGGCCTCCCGAAACAATGCCAACACGCAATACGAGAAAATGCTAAACTCGACCTAAACGACCCCGACTTTCACCAAGCCGTTTTTCTCCGTTTTTCTATTACACATTCCAATTAAACCACACATTTAGGCATTCTAGCATATCTAGCACATTTCTACATCAACGGACAGCATAACAGCGCAACTTTATCGTTTCAAGGGTTTACTATTCACTAATTACTATTCATTAGTCAATTTAATTTGCAATTTCGATTTTCAACCGCAAAAAAATGCTAAAAAGCTATAAATACATGTTCTACAATCAACAAGGAACATTCTTTAAGCAACAAAACGATTAAAACAACAATCTACGCATAAGTTCTAAAAATTAAAGTTTAGATATACATTTTTCAAATGCGCAAATAACGATGAAACCCTCACCTTAGATGCTCCTAGACGCTAGGGAAACCACGATGGATGCCTCGGAAACCACCCCGCACAAGCTCATGCGACGAAATGAAGATTTGAAGTTGAAATATTTTTTTTCTTTTTTTTCCTCCATGGTTTCAGCCATGGCTCTTATTTTTCTGGTTTTTGCTCTTTTGTTTCGTGTTTAAACTTAAATAAAAGATGACAAATGGTCAAAGCTTCGGTCAACCCGCTAAACCAAAACAGCTATGCGCGACCTTACGAAAACGGCCATAACTTCTTCTAGAAAACTCCAATTCACGAACGGTTTGAAGCCTCAGAAACTAGACTCATAGAGCTTTCCAACCATATATAATTTGCTACCTAAATCTTCCCCAATTGGTTCAGATTTAATTCCAAAGTTGACCCAAAATTTGACTAACTTAACATTGCATTTTTTTATTTCTAATCCCAAGTTTTCCCTTTATTAAACATTTCAAAAATTCTCACCTTGTCCTAGTTGGTCAATGTAGATGAAAAGTCAACTAGTTTGGTCAAAGGAGGTGAAAGGTCAATAAAATGCAATTTAAATTAACTTTAAATGCTATTGAATACATGCCAGGTTCGGGGTATCACAATAATCCTAATTCAAATCTCTACAAAACCCACTAACAATAAATAATTCTATCTACACAAACACCTAAACATTTTTTATTCTTTATTTTCACCCAAAACCAATGCACCTCAAATTCCACACTTATTATAATCTAAAATGTATTAACCTGAAATTGATTGCATTTCTCGGCCATATCAAAGTCTTGAGCAAGTTTTGAACAAAAAATATTCTACCCTAGACAATCTATGACATACACTAGACACAATGCATAAAATATTGCCATTTCACCCTACCCCAAGTCCCCTTTCTCGACCAACACACCCCATGCCTCATTACAACTCAAATTATATGCTAGTTGACACACAAAAATCAGATTTGAAAGGCTCAAGGCCAACACACACACACACAAGCATCATTTCTCTCTCAAACTCTCTCTTTCCTCACAAACTCTCTCATTCTCTCTCCTTCTCTCTCCATTTTCGACCAAGGCTGACCTTCGAGCTCCCAAGAATCCTAACAACTCTCAAGGACACTCTAAGACCCTCCCAATCTTGGCCATGGCAGCCCAAGCAAGCTAGAAGCAAAGAGACATGCTTGCAAGCTCATAGAACACTCATTCAGCCCTTTGGTATGTTGATAGCTTCCATTTATTTTCTTCTTTTTCTAACCTCATGCACCTACTAAGAAATTTGTCACTAAGCTAGGAAAATTGAGAAAAAAATGGGTGGAGTCTTGGCTAAGCAAGGAAAAGAACAAATCTTGTGCTTCATCAAAGTCTTGTGCATCTTCTTGTTGTTTTGCTAAGGTGAGGGCTAAAACTTCTTGAACATCTTTCAAAAATCCACATGCATGCTCTTAAATGTGTGTATTTGCTTCTGTACTTGAGTTATATGTGTGTTCATAAGCTTTTACAACCATGCATGGCAAGATTTTGGCTTGAAGTTGATGATAGATGAAATCGGATTTGGTGACAGCTCTCTGTCGTATTGTTGCGAGGTGAGTTTGGCTAGGAAAATGATGTTGAAAATTCATGAAAATTTGTAGGTGACTATTTTTTCCAGTTTTGAACATTTTTCTCAGAAATAGGACAAAGCTAATTTTGATTCTATGGTCCTCGAAATGGCAAATCATTAAAATGTGTCCAAATCAGGAAGTCTGGAAAAATGAAGCAGGTTTTGGCAGATGCACTGACCTTGTGGAACGAACCGGTTTTTACTTAGTAAATGATATCCAAAATGCATGAAAATTGGTTTTCTGCTAGTTTTTTCAGTTCTGGACATTTTTGTCAGAAATGGACTAAGGCTAAATCTGACCGTAAGGACCTCAAAAACGACAATTATTGAAATGTGTGCAAATCTGGACAGTTTTGTGCAATCCCACTGTTTTGGCCATAACTATTGATCTCGAACTCCAAATGATGCAAGGTTTGTTTCTGATTTTAGTTCACTTCTTAAGATTTAATTTGACATCTTATTCACTGGAATTGTAGGTTGTTTTCTTGTCTTAATGATTGTGGGAAAACAGCCTATTGCAGTAAGGGTTTCACTTAGTTATATGCTTGGTAAAATTGTTGTAACTTCTCTTGTTGAATTAAATGCTTGGGATTGTGGCTTTGGGATGTTGTGTGGACTGTTTTGAATACTTGGGGATGTTTGAATTAATTGATGTATGGCTTGAGATTGATTTTGAGTTGACTTGAGGCTTAATCGCACGGGTAAGCACGAAATGGAAACCTTAGTAACTAGGTAAACTTGCTAAGTGTTGATCCTTTGAATATTGAGTGTAATTATATATTTAGTAGGCTGCCCGTAGTTGCCTTATAGCCCTAAATGTGATTTTGATTCGTTGCATGTTGACAAATAGGCCTTTCTTGCATCCGAACCACGTAGATTGTTGTCGCATGTTGAATAACCTTATTATTTGATTACGTGGACGTTGAAATGAGTTATATGACTTAATTTACATGCGTTACATGGCTGCCCATTAATGTTCATATAACTCCATATGCTTTTCAAGTGAAATTACTTGTCTATTCGTGCCTCGCTTGTTTACTTGTCAATGTGCAATCTTATGACTGTACGGAGGCAACCTACTTTATTGTCCTCCTAATGTGATATATTAAATGTCATAAATGTGCATTGCATACAAGGTTGCAACCTTTCATTCTGGCATGGTAGCGTTCACGCACACCGGGCGGCATCGGGCTTGCCGGTGCAACCGTGACTACCATGGTCCCATTCCCTCTCTCGCTTGGGGGCTAGACTTCCTCGGAGAGTTGGGTCGTAGGAATTCGGGGTACATCCGGAGTACACCCACTTGGCGTGTTAAGGGGATGATTTGAAGTCGACCGCAACAATTGAGAGCAAAAGCTCACCGTATCCTTTTTCTATATGTGTAAGTACTCTCGCTTGGTTCCTAGAGAACCTCGGGGAGGAAAGACTGGTAATTGTTTTCCTTTACTTTATATTATTGTTATGTACTTAATTGTGTTATATTCATGCTTGCAAAAGGATTTTCATAAGTTGAACTGGAAAATGAGTTTCAAAACCTATTTCTCGTTCCCCCTCGCTGAGTTCATAAGGACTCACCCTCTTTTTTGTCACAGGTACAACAGATTTGGAACAGATACCCGAAGTAAATGTGCTTGTTGACGATTCCTTGGAGTGACTACATGCTTTTGTGCTTTTCCTGAAAGTGGTTGCTATATGGATGTTGTGTTTGATTGCAAACTATTCATTTTATCGATGTAAATGACCCCGTTGTAATTTGGGTCTAATTTTGGGATTGTACTATCTATAACCGGACGAACTTCTTATTTGATTATTTGATTTCATTATCTTGAATAGTACCTATCGTAGGCAATTAAACCACTAGGTGAAAAATCTACTAAGTCAATTCTATCTAATTCCACTTAGGTGTTTATTTGTAAACTAAAGAATAATAGGTACTTGCATGATAGGAAATTGATGAATAAACGGGACATAGTTATCATGCTAGGCTTATTAACCAAACGAGACCTTCAAGATAGACTACTAGGCATATCGGTTGATGAGACAAAATAGGAGTCCTTAATGGAATTGGATTAATGATTGGAATAATTGATGCGTTTAGAAATTAGGTCAAACTAAAAGGTCCTAACTACAGCCGTTATGCTACCAGTTTTTCGAAAAATTTTGGAGTTCTAGGCTAATCTTAAGCGTTAAACCTTAATGAACGATTAAGTACGTGAAATGATATGAACGTCTAGATCACACCCTAGTCTAACCTCTATAGGTTGGGTTGGGGGGTGACACACAGCATACAGTTGCATAGCTCTCTGAGAGCTCTACGACTGGGGCAGCCAGCTTAGTCGCTGGCCCCTTTTTTGGAGCCCAAAATCGAACGTTTTCATTAGTTTCAAGCCACTTTTCTTCTTTTGCTCTGTTATTTTGTCCCGGATCGTGCATCGTGAGCTGTTAAAAGGATGACAACCTTACTCACGGGACATTAGGGGGCCCTATAACGTGTCGATATCACGTCTTGCTAGGATGCTACGTAGTTGAAGCGGATGGGTTATCGTTAAGCCCATTGGGCCTTTTGAATTGGCCATCTCTCTTGGCTGGGATTGTGAACCATTAACACATAAAGGAATTGTGCCCTCAACATGACGGGTGCGATCATACCAGCACTAATGCACCGGATCCCATCAGAACTCCGAAGTTAAGCGTGCTTGGGCGAGAGTAGTACTAGGATGGGAGACCCCCTGGGAAGTCCTTGTGTTGCACCGCCCTTTTCAATTTTATTGGCTCCACTTTGGGTTGCCAAGATACTTTATCCACCACATTTCTATTATCGAATCCCATGGCACCTTGGGCAAGAAAACTTCATTTCACGTGGAGGCTGGGCCCGCAAACCGAGGGCGTAGGGCTTGTGACAAGGTCTCCGTCGCTCCGGTGCCCATAACTTTTGATCCGTAAGGAGTTTCACAGCGCATAGCATACCGTTGCAAAGCACTCTGAGAGCTCTACCACGGGGGCAGCCAGCTTGCTCGTTGTGCCCATTTTTGGAGCCCAAAATCGAATGTTTTCATTAGTTTCAGGCCACTTTTCTTCTTTTGCTCTGTTTTTTTGTCCCGGATCGTACGTCGTGAGATGTTAAAAGGACGACAAACTTACTCGCGGGACATTAGGGGGCCCTACAACGTGTCGACATCACGTCTTGTTAGGATGCTACGTTGTTGAAGCGGATGGGTTATCGTTAAGCCCATTGGGCCTTTTGAATTGCCCATCTCTCTAGGCTGGGATTGTGAACCATTAACACATAAAGGAATTGTGCCCTCAACAGGACGGGTGCGATCATGCCACCACTAATGCACCGGATCCCATCAGAACTCCGAAGTTAAGCGTGCTTGGGCGAGAGTAGTACTAGGATGGGTGACCCCCTGGGCAGTCCTCGTGTTGCACCCCCCTTTTCAATTTTTTTGGCTCCAGTTTGGGTTGCCAAGATACTTTATCGACCACTTTTCTGTTATCGAATCCCACGGCACCTTGGGCAAGACAACTTCGCTTCACGTAGAGGCTGGGCCCACAAACCGAGGGCGTAGGACTTGTGACAAGGTCTCTGTCGCTCCGGTGCCCATAACTTTTGATCCGTAAGGAGTTACACAGCGCACAGCATACCGTTGCAAAGCTCTCCGACAGCTCTACGAAAGGGGTAGCGTGCTTGCTCGCTGTGCCCTTTTTGGAGCCCAATATCGAACGTTTTCATCTGTTTCAGGCCATTTTTCTTGTTTTGCTCTTTTTTTGGGTCCCGGATCGTACATCGTGAGCTGTTAAAAGGACGACAACCTTACTCGCGGGACATTAGAGGGTCCTACAACGCGTCGATATCACGTCTTGCAATGATGCTGCGTTGTTGAAGCGGATGGGTTGTCGTTAAGCCCATTGTGCCTTTTGAATGTGCCTTCTCTCTAGGTTGGGACTGTGAACCGTTAAAAAATAAAGGAATTGTGCCCACAACATGACAGGTGCGATCATAGCAGCACTAATGCACCGAATCCCATCAGAACTTCGAAGTTAAGTGTGCTTGGACAAAAGTAGTACTAGGATGGGTGACACCCTAGGAAGTCAACGTGTTGCACCCCCTTTTAAATTTTTTTTGCCCTGGTTAGGGTTGCCAAGATACTTTATCCACCAAATTTCTATTACCAAATCCCACGGAACATTGGGTAGGACAACTTCGCTTCACGTAGAGGCTGGGGCCGTAAACCGAGGGCATAGGGCTTGTGACCAGGTCTCCGTCACTCTGGTGCCCATAACTTTTGATCAGTAAGGAGTTACGCATCGCACAACATACCGTTGCAAAGCTCTTTGAGAGCTCTACGACGGGGGCAGCCAACTTGCTCGCTGTGCCAGTTTTTGGAATCCAAAATCGAACGTTTCCATCAGTTTCATGACACTTTATTTCTTTTGCTTTTTTTTTCGTCCCGGATTATACGTCGTGAGCTGTTAAAAGGACGACAACCTTACTCGCGTGACATTAGAGGGCCCTACAACGCATCGATATCATGTCCTGCGAGGATGCTACGTTGTTGAAGCGGATGGGTTATCGTTAAGCCCATTGGCCTTTGGAATTGGCGATCTCTTTTGGCTGGGACTGTGAACCGTTAACACATAAAAGAATTGTGCCCTCAACATGACGGGTGCGATCATACCAGCACTAATGCACCGGATCCCATCAGAACTCCGAAGTTAAGCGTGCTTGGGCGAGAGTAGTACTAAGATGGGGGACACCCTGGGAAGTCCTCGTGTTGCACCCCCCTTTTCAATTTTTTTTGCTCCGATTTGGGTTGCCAAGATACTTTATCCACCACATTTCTATTATCGAATCCCACGGCACCTTGGGCAAGACAACTTCGCTTCACGTGGAGGCTGGGCCCGCAAACCGAGGGCTTAGGGCTTGTGACAAGGTCTCCGTCCCTCCGGTGCCCATAACTTTTGATCTCCGATAGCTCTACGAAAGGGGCAGCGTGCTTGCTCGCTTTGCCCTTTTTGGAGCCCAAAATCGAACGTTTTCATCAGTTTCAAGCCACTTCTCTTCTTTTGCTCTGTTTTTTGGTCCCGGATCGTACGTCGTGAGCTGTTAAAAGGACGACAACCTTATTCGCAGGAAATTTAAGGGCCCTACAATGCGTCGATATCACGTCTAGCGAGGATGCTACGTTGTTGAAGTGGATGGGTTGTCGTTAAGCCCATTGGGCCTTTTGAATGAGCCATCCCTCAAGGCTGGGACTGTGAACCGTTAACACATAAAGGAATTGTGCCCTCAACTTGACGGGTGCAATCATACCAGCACTAATGCACCGGATCCCATCAGAACTTTGAAGTTAAGCGTGCTGGGACGAGAGTAGTACTAGGATGGGTGACCCCCTGGGAAGTCCTCGTGTTGCACCCCATTTAAAATTTTTTTTGCCTTGGTTAGGGTTGCCAAGAAACTTTATCCATCAAATTTCTATTACCGAATCCCACGGAACATTGGGCAAGACAACTTCGCTTCACGTACAGGCTGGGCCAGCAAACCGAGGGGGTAGGGCTTGTGACCAAGTCTCTGTCGCTCAGGTGCCCATAACTATTGATCCATAAAGAGTTACGCGGCGCACAGCATAACGTTGCAAAGCTCTCAGAGAGCTCTACGATGGGGGCAGCCAACTTACTTGCTGTGCTCATT
This sequence comes from Ehretia macrophylla, assembly GCA_037974665.1. Taxonomy (NCBI): domain Eukaryota; kingdom Viridiplantae; phylum Streptophyta; class Magnoliopsida; order Boraginales; family Ehretiaceae; genus Ehretia; species Ehretia macrophylla. The sequence goes on along the minus strand of CM075765.1, from coordinate 81,871,369 downwards.
TTTGGGGACTAAAATAGAACGTTCTTATCAGTTTCAGGCCACTTTTCTTCTTTTGCTCTGTTTTTTCATCCCGGATCATGCGTCGCGAGCTGTTAAAAGGACGACAACCTTACTCGTGGGACATTAGAGACCCTTACAATTCGTCGATATCACGTCTTGCGAGGATGCTGCGTTGTTGAAGTGGATGGGTTATCGTTAAGCCCATTGGACCTTTTGAATTGGCCTTATCTCCATGCTGGGACTGTGAACCGTTAACACATAAAGGAATTGTGCCCTCAACATGACGGGTGTGATCATACCAGCACTAATGCACCGGTTCCCATCAGAACTCCGAAGTTAAGCGTGCTTGGGCGAGAATAGTACTAAGATGGGTGACCCTCTGGGAAGTCCTCGTGTTGCACCACCTTTCCAATTTTTTTTGCTTTGGTTTGGGTTGCGAAGATACTTTATCCACCACATTTCTATTATTGAATCCCACGGCACCTTGGGCAGGCCAACTTCGCTTCACGTGGAGGCTGGGCCCGCAAACCGAGGGCGTAGGGCTTGTGACCAGGTCTCCGTCACTCCGGTGCCCATAACTTTTGATCCGTAAGGAGTTACGCGGCGCACAACATATAGTTGCAAAGCTCTCCGATAGCTTTACGAAGGGGGTAGCGAGCTTGCTCGTTGTGCCCTTTTTGGAGCCCAAAATCGCACATTTTCTTCAGTTTCAGGCCACTTTTATTCTTTTGCTCTGTTTTTTCATCCTGGATTGTACGTCGTGAGCTGTTAAAAGGACGATAACGTTACTCGCGGGACATTAGGGGGCCCTACAATGCGTCGATATCACGTCTTGCAAGGATTCTGCATTGTTGAAGAGAATGGGTCATCGTTAAGCCCATTGGGCCTTTTGAATGGGCCATCTCTCTAGGCTGGGACTGTGAACCGTTAACAAATAAAGGAATTGTGCCCTCAACATAACGGGTGCGATCATACCAGCACTAATGCACCGGATCCCATCTGAACTACGAAGTTAAGCGTGCTAGGCGAGAGTAGTACTAGGATGGGTGACCCCTTGGGAAGTCCTCGTGTTGCACCCCCCTTTTCAATTTTTTCTGCCCTGGTTAGGATTGCCAAGATACTTTATCCACCAAATTTCTATTAACGAATCCCACAGAACATTAGGCAAGACAACTTCGCTTCATACCCTAACGACTCCACTTTGTAACCGAATGCTTTAATCTCATTTCCATAGTTTATATATTAGGTCCATCGGTAATACTTAGGGATATATGCTTCCTAATATCCTTTAGGGTATCCAAATAACGAGTGTATAGAATGACTTACTTTGCATAATCACAACTAAATCCGAGAGGCACCAAATTAATACCATGATTCTAAATATCACCGATATCCAACTTAGGACCTTTAGCAACGTTAGTCATCTAATGCATAATTCAATTCCTTACACTTCTATCTGACCTAACATTTTAGGTGCAGTTTTTCGAACACGAGTTCTAGTTACGTGAATGCCTCGATTCCAACATCCCTATATCTTGTTATACTAAAGATTCATCAACCTTGTTAAACTTAGTCTCCAGAGTTGCCTACATGTCTTGGGGTTATCCATTGTTAAGTTACTTAAACATACTATTCATGCCTTAATAATCTAACCCCTATCGTCAATTTCCACGAATTCATCTCTTAATTTCTAGGTCACGATCTTACCATTGAGTGAACTTGAAACTCGCTAGTATACACCTTATTGGGTTCAACGATGCTTAATTTCAATCAAGTAAGGATTCAATCAAATAAATAGTCTATTATACCATTTTAAGATAGAAGAATTTGATTCAAAAGCAACTCCTAAGTCAAACTTCCATTATGAACATATATATACTACTCCACATGTTCAATAGTATATTCTTATATCTAAGGAAAGTTGTATGTCATTAACATTTATTCTTGAACCACAATGAGAAGAAGGGTTTAACGGAATCAAAACTTCATAGCCATAAAATTGATAACTTAATCATAAGTATGAGTATTCCAAAGATAAAGAGATAACTTTACCTCAACATTTATACATGTGCTACGCATTTTATATATGCATATCCAATAATACATACGATCCATCGAGTACCTGTGAAGATGCGAGAAATCTTTAACCGAGCCTTTTCGTTCGTCCTGCACAAATTCACTTCCCTGAAAGTCCTAATCCTAACTATCTATGTGTATAAATAGTCATTCACGATTATATAACATGCACATGTATCAAGGAAGGAGTATAAAAGCATGCATGCATTATCGAGGTCACTAACGTGTCGGTGTGCATGACACATAATACATATGGTCCTCAAAAGCACATAATATTCAATGCTCAAAGCAATTAAAGCACATTTGCATACATTAACACATATAAACAAGATATTATAATTACCTTAGGGCGTCTACCCATGATCCGAGAGTTGAACCCGACTAATGCCTAGTTACTAAACTAAGCTCTGATACCATTCTAATATAAGGTGTCATGCCCCAACCCGACCTATAGAGGTTAGACTAGGGTGTGATCTAAACGTTCATATCATTTCACGTACTTAATCGTTCATTAAGGTTTAACGCTTAACGTTAGCCTAGAACTCCAAAATTTTTTGAAAAACCAGCAGCATAACGGCTGTAATTGGCTCCTTAGTTTGACCTAATTTCTAAACGCCTCAATTATTCCAATCATTAATCCAATTCCATTAAGGACTCCTATTTTGTCACCAACCGGTTTGCCTACTAGTTTATCTTGAAAGTCTCGTTTGGTTAATAAGCCTAACATGATAACTATGTCCTGTTTATTTGTCAATTTCCTATCATGCAAGTACCTATTATCCTTTAGTTTGCAAATGAGCACCTATGTGAAATTAGATAGAATTAACTTAGTTGATTGTTCATCTAGTGGTTTGAATGCCTACGATAACTACTAATTAAGAAAACGAAAGAAAATAACCAAATAAGAAGTTCGTCCGGTTATAGATAGTACAATTCCAAAATTAGACCCAAATTACAACGGGGTCATTTACATCAATAAAATGAATAGTTTGCAATCAAACACAACATCCATATAGCAACCACTTTCAGGCAAAGCACAAAAGCATGTAGTCACTCCAAGGAATCGTCAACAAGCACATTTACTTCGGGTATCTGTTCCAAATCTACTGCACCTGTGACAAAAAAGAGGGTGAGTCCTTATGAACTCAGCGAGGGGGAACGAGAGATAATGTTTTGAAATCCTTTTCCGGTTAAACTTATGAAAATCATTTTTTGCAAACATGAATATAACACAATTAAGTACATAACAATAATATAAAGTAAAGGAACAGAATTACCAGTCTTTCATCCCCGAGGTTCTCTAGGAGCCAAGCGAGAGTACTTATACATATAGAAAAAGGATACTGTGAGCTTTTGCTCTCAGTTGTTGCGGCCAACTTCAAATCATCCCCTTAACACGCCAAGTGGGTGTACTCCGGATGTACCCCGAAATCCTACGACCCAACTCTCCGAGGAAGTCTAGCCCCCAAGCGAGAGAGGGAATGGGACCATGGTAGTCACGGTTGCACCGGCAAGCCCGATGCCGCCCGGCGTGCGTGATCGCTACCATGCCAGAATGAAAGGTTGCAACCTTGTATGCAATGCACATTTATGACATTTAATATATCACATTAGGAGGACAACAAAGTAGGTTGCCTCCGGACAGTCATAAGATTGCACATTGACAAGCAAACAAGTTAGGCACATATAGACAAGTAGTTTCACTTGAAAAGCGTATGGAGTTATATGAACATTAAACGGGCAGCCATGTAACACATGTAAATCGAGTCATATAACTCATTTCAAAGTCCACGTAATCAAATGATAAGATTATTCATCATGCAACAACATATACGTGAGCTCGGTGCAAGAAAGGCCTATTTGTCAACATGCAATGATCAAAATCACCCTTAGGCTATAAGGACAACTGCGGGCAGCCTACTAAGCATATAATTCCACACAAAATCCAAATGATCAACACTAGCAAGCCTACCTAGTCGTTAGGGTTTCCATTTTGTGCTTACCCGTGTGATTAAACCCTAAGTCAACTCAAAATCAACCTCAAGTCATGCATCAATAAATTCAACATCCCCAAGTACTCAAAACAGTCCACACAACATCCCAATTCCACAATCCAAAGCAATTAATACCACAAGAGAAGTTACAACAAATCTTCTAAGCATATAACTAAATGAAACCCTCACTGCAATAGGCTGTTTTCTCACAATCATTAAGACAACCAAAAAATCTCCAATTCCAGTGAATAAGATGTCAAATTAAAGCTCAAGAAGTGAAATAAAATCAAAAACAAACCTTGCATCATTTGGAGTTCGAGATCAATAGTTATGGCCAAAACAGTGGGATTGCACAAAACTGTCCAGATTTGCACACATTTTAATACTTGTCGTTTTTGAGGTCCTTAAGGTCAGATTTAGCCTTAGTCCATTTCTGACAAAAATGTCCATAACTGAAAAACCTAGCAGAACAAAAAATTGAATGAATTTTTGACATCATTTACTAAGTCAAAACTGGTTCGATCCACAAGGTCAGTGCATCTGCCAAAACCTGATTCATTTTTTCCAGACTTCCAGATTTGGACACATTTTAATGATTTGCCATTTTGAGGACCTTAGATTCAAAATTAGCTTTGGAATATTTCTGCAAAAAATGTTCAAAACTGGAAAAAATAGTCACCTACCTATGTTCATGCATTTTAAACATCATTTGCCTAGCCAAACTCACCTCGCAACAACAAGATAGAGAGCTGTCACCAAACCCGATTTCATCTATCATCATCATCAAGCCAAAATCTTGCCATGCATGGTTGTAAAAGCTTATGAACACACATATAACTCAAGTACAGAAGCAAAGACATACATTTAAGAGCATGCATGTGGATTTTTGAAAGATTTTCAAGAAGTTTTAGCCCTCACCTTAGCAAAACAACAAGAAGATGCACAAGACTTTGATGAAGCACAAGATTTGTTCTTTTCCTTGTTTAGCCAAGACTCCACCCATTTTTTCTCAATTTTCCTGGCTTAGTGACAAAGTTCTTAGTAGGTGCATGAGGTTAGAACAAGAAGAAAATAAATGGAAGCTAGGAAACTCACCAAAACCGAAATGGAAGTTCAAAGAGCTTGCATGTGTGTTTCTTGCATCCTAGCTTGCTTGGGCTGCCATGGCCGAGCTTGGGAGGGTCTTAGAGTGTCCTTGAGAGTTGTTAGGAGTCTTGGGAGCTCAAAGGTCAGCCTTGGTCGAAAATGGAGAGAGAAGGAGAGAGAAAATGAGAGAATGAGAGCTTGAGAGAGTTTTGAGAGAAAGAAATGATATTTTTGTGCATGTGGTCAGCTATAGGCTTGCAAAAACTAAATTTGTGTCATCTTTTGGAGCATGTTTGAATTGTTTGGCATGCTTGCTGATGTGGCCAAGAATGTGGAGCATGGTGGTTAATAAAATAATGCTTTGGTGTATGGAAAAGATATGACAATGTGTAAGATTGTGTCTTAGCATGCATGAATAAGTTATGTTGTTCAAATTTTTGCTCAAGGACAAGGTATGGTCAGCCAAGTGATGTTAAATTCTGAATATTTTTGTCTTGTTTTAGGAATAATTTATTGTAGGTGCATGGGTTTTGCAAAAGAGTAGGAATAAAGAATAAGAATAAAGAATGTTTGAACATTAAAATATTGAGTTGAATTTGATTTAGGATTAAAATAAGAGTTAGTGGATCTTGTAGAGATTTGATTAGGATTATAATAATAGTTAGTGGTGTTTGTAGGATTATTTTATAGTCTAGTGCTTCGTGTAGGATTCTTTATTGATTAGCGTGCGGGCACGCTTTCCTATGTATATGGTACGCACTACGAGGTAGGGCACACACTTCAAGGCAAATGCACGGATTCCAAAGTAAATGTATGCAACCCTAGGTAACTGCACGTAAACCAATGCAAGACACGTAATTCAATGCAATGCACATAAATCGAGATATGGCGCTTAAATCTAGGTTAAGACACACAATTCAAGGTCAAGGCACGTGAAATGAGGTATCGCACATAAATCGAAGTTAGGGCACGTAAGTCGAGGATTAGGGCACACAATTCTAGGTCAAGGCACGTATGACGAGGCATGCATGAAAACCAAGACAGGGCTTGTAATCCAAGGTCGGTAACACAGTTCTGGGTCTAAGGCACGCAAATTGAGGTGAGACACATTATTCGGGGTTGGGCCACACAAGTTACGCGGCGCACAGTATACCGTTGCAAAGCTCTCTGAGAGCTCTACGACGGGGGCAGCCAGCTTGCTTGCTGTGCCCGTTTTAGGAGCCCAAAATCGAACGTTTTCATCAGTTTCAAGCCACTTTTCATCTTTAGCTCTGTTTTTTCGTCCCGGATCGTACGTCATGAGCTGTTGAAAGGACGACAACCTTACTCGCTGGATATTAGGGGGCCCTAGAACACGTCGATATCACGTCTTGCTACGATGCTGTGTTGTTGAAGCAGATGGGTTATCGTTTAGCCCATTAGGCCTTTTGAATTGGCCATCTCTCTAGGTTGGGACTGTGAACCGTTAACACATAAAGGAATTGTGCCCTCTACATGACGGGTGCGATCATACCAGCACTAATATCCCATCAGAACTCCGAAGTTAAGCGTGCTTGGGCGAGAGTAGTACTAAGATCGGTGACACCTTGGGAAGTCCTCGTGTTGCACCCCCCATTTCAAATTTTTTTGCTCCAGTTTGGGTTGCCAAGATACTTTATCCACCACATTTCTATTATCAAATCCCATGGCACCTTGGACAAGACAAATTCGCTTCACGTGGAGGTTGGGCCAGTAAACCGAGGGCGTAGGGCTTGTGACCAGGTCTCCGTCGCTCCAGTGCCCATAACTTTTGATCCGTAAGGAGTTAAGTGGCATACAGCATACCGTTGCAAAGCTCTCCGACAACTCTATGAAAGGGGCAGCGAGCTTGCTCGCTGTTCCTTTTTTGGACCCCAAAATTGAACGTTTTCATCAGTTTCAGGCCACTTTTCTTATATTGCTCTGTTTTTCCGTCCCGGATCGTACGTCGTGAGCTGTTAAAAGGATGAGAACCTTACTCGCAGGACATTAGAAGGCCCTACAGTGCATCGATATCATGTCTTGCAAGATTGCTTCGTTGTTGAAGCAGATGGGTTGTCGTTAAGCCCATTGGTCCTTTTGAATGGGCCATCTCTTTGGGATGGGACTGTGAACCGTTAACAAATAAAGGAATTGTGCCCTCAACATGATGGGTGCGATCATACCAGCACTAATGCACCGAATTCCATCAGAACTCCGAAGTTAAGCGTGCTTGGGCAAGAGTAGTACTAGGATGGGTGACCCCCTTGGAAGTGCTCGTGTTGCACCCCCTTTTCAATTTTTTTTGCCCTGGTTAAGGTTGCCAAGATACTTTATCCACCAAAATTCTATTATCGAATCCCACGGACCATTGGGCCAGACAACTTCACTTCACGTAGAGGCAAGGCCCGCAAACCGAGGGTGTAGGGCTTGTGACCAGGTCTCTGTCGCTTCGGTGCCCATAACTTTTGATCCGTAAGGAGTTATGCGGCGCACAACATACCGTTGCAAAGCTATCTGAGAGCTCTATGACGGGGGCAGCCAGTTTGCTCACTGTGCCCGTTTTTGGAGCCCAAAATTGAACGTTTTCATAAGTTCCAGGCCACTTTTTTCTTTTGCTCTGTTTTTTTATCCCGGATCATACGTCGTGAGCAGTTAAAAGGAGGACAACCTTACATGCGGGACATTAGAGGGCCCCACAACGCGTCGATATCACGTCTTGCTAGGATGCTACATTGTTGAAGCGGATGGGTTATCGTTAAGCCCATTGGGCCTTTTCAATGGGCCATCTCTCTAGGCTGGGACTGTGAACCGTTAACAAATAAAGGAATTGTGCCCTCAACATAACGGGTGCGATCATACCAGTACTAATGCACCGGATCCCATCAGAACTTCGAAGTTAAGCGTGCTTGGGCGAGAGTAGTACTAGGATGGGTGACCACCTGGGATGTCCTCGTGTTGCACCCCCTTTTTCAATTTTTTTTCCCTGGTTAGGGTTGCCAAGATACTTTATCCACCAAATTTCTATTAACGAATCCCACGGAACATTAGGCAAGACAACTTCGCTTCACGTGGAGGCTGGGCCCGCAAACCGAGGGCGTAGGGCTTGTGACCAGGTCTCCGTCGCTCTGGTGCCCATAAATTTTGATCCGTAAGGAGTTACGCGGTGCACAGCATACCGTTGCAAAGCTCTCCGACAGCTCTACGAATGGGGCAGCGAGCTTGCTCGCTTTGCCCTTTTTGGAGCCCAAAATCGAACGTTTTCATAAGTTTCAGGCTACTTTTCTTCTTTTGCTCTGTTTTTCGGTCCCGGATCGGACGTCGTGAGCTGTTAAAAGGACGACAACCTTACTCGCGGGACATTAGAGGGCCCTACAATGCGTTGATATCACGTCTTGCAAGGATGCTGCATTGTTGAAGCGGATGAGTTGTCGTTAAGCCCATTAGGCCTTTTGAATTGGCCATCTCTCTAGGCTGGGACTGTGAACCGTTAACAAATAAAAGAATTGTGACCTCAACATGACGGGTGCGATCATACCAGCACTAATATACCAGATCCCATCAGAATTGCGAAGTTAAGCGTGCTTGGGCGAGAGTAGTACTAGGATAGGTGACCCCCTAGGAAGTCCTCGTGTTGCACCCCCTTTTCAATTTTTTTTGCCCTGGTAAGGGTTGCCAAGATACTTTATCCACCAAATTTCTATTACCGAATCCCACGGAACATTGGGCAAGACAGCTTCGCTTCATGTAGAGGCTGAGCCCGCAAACCGAGGGCGTAGGGCTTGTGATCAGGTCTTCGTCGCTCCAGTGCCCATTACTTTTGATCCGTAAGGAGTTACGCAGCGCATAGCATACCGTGTGTAAGGCCCGACCTCGATTTACGTGCGATACCTCGTTTCGTGTGTCCTAATCTAGATTTGCGTGCCTTGACCTAGGTTTAAGAAATGTGTTCGTTTTGTGTGCCATGCATTGAATTACGTGTATTCATTTAGGGTTGCGTGCATTTACTTGAAAATCGTGCGTCCGTCTCGTAGTTCGTATCCTGCCTCATAGTGCGTGCCCTAAGACCTAGGAAAGCGTACCCTCACGCTAAACAAGAAGGAATCTTACACGAAGCACTAGGTCATTAATTAATCCTGCAAAATCCACTAACTATTATTAAATTACTAATTCAACTCACTAGAAGACAAAATTTCACTAAACACTAAGCATTCTTCATTCTTTATTCCTTATTCTTTTTGTACTTTCAACACACAAATAAACAATGCACAAAAGATGACAAAATTCAGCATTTTTACATGCCTTGGCCGACCACTATGTGGCATTTGTGCTTGCTTGTTCAAATTCAACTTAATTCCTAGACAAACTATGACATTCTATGACACAAATGCATAAAAAATTGCTCAAAAATCTCCTCAAAACCCCGCCCTACTCGACCAAACTTTCCTTGCCCATGCTAGGAATTTCAAAATACTCCTTGAAGACACAAAAAGGCTGAATTTTTGCTGCCCAAGGCCGAGCATACTCATCAATTGCAAGACTTTTGTGTTCTTCTTCATTTCTCTCATTTTCCTCTCAACTTCTCTCTCTCCCTCTCATTTTTTCTCTCTGTCACTCGGCCTTGGCTGAGTTTACTCTTTCTTTTGCTCATCTTCATCAATTCATGGTGCATCAAGACAAGCAACAATCAAAGAAACTCAAGCAAGCTAGCTAGGATGCAAGAATCACACATGCATGTCCTTTGAGTCTTCATTTCGGCCCTAGGTGAGTTTCTTAGCTTCCATCTCTTTTCTCCTTGTTCTAACCACATGCATGTACTAAGAGCTTGGTCACTAAGCTAGGAAAAATAGAGAAAATCGAGTTGGAATCTCGGTTAGGCAAAGAAGAAGAAGAAAATTGTGCTTCAACAAGTTTTGAGCATCTTCTTGGTTGATTTGCTAAGGTGAGGGCTAAAACCTTTTGAAAATCCTTCAAAAATCCACATGCATGCTCTTAAATGTATGTCTTTGCTTCTGTACTTGAGTTATATGTTCGTTCATAAGCTTCTTCAACCATGCATGGCAAGATTTTGGCTTGAAAGTGATGATAGGTGAAGTCGGATTATGTGACAGCTCTCTGACCTGTTGTTTCGAGGTGAGTTTGGCTAGGCAAATGATGTTGAAAATGCATGAAAATTGGTAGGTGACTATTTTGGCCCGTTTTGAACATTTTTCACAGAAATAGGACAAAGCTAATTTTGATCCTATGGTCCTCAAAATGGCAAATCTTTGAAATGTGTCCAAATCTGGAAATCTGGAAAAAATGAAGCAGGTTTTGGCAGATGCACTGACCTTGTAGAACGAACCAGATTTGAATTAGTAAATGATGTCCAAAATGCATGAAATTTGGTGTGATGCTATATTTTTCAGTTCTGGACATTTTTGGCAGAAATGGACTAAGGCTAAAACTGACCCTAAGGACCTCAAAAATGTCAATTATTGAAATGTGTGCAAATCTGGACAGTTTTGTGCTATTCCACTGTTTCGGCTATAACTAATGATCCCGAACTCCAAATGATGCAAGGTTTGTTTCTGATTTTAGTTCACTTCTTAAGATTTAATTTGAAATCTTATTCACTGAAATTGTAAATTTTTTTCTTGTCCTAATGATTGTGAGAATACAGCCTATTGCAGTAAGGATTTCACTTAGTTATATGCTTGGTAAAATTGTTGTAACTTCTCTTGTTGAATTAAATGCTTGGGATTGTGGCTTTGATTTGTTGTGTGGACTGTTTTGAATACTTGGGGATGTTTGAATTAAATTATGTATGGCTTGAGGATTATTTTGGGTTGACTTGAGGTTTAATCACACGGGTAAGCACGAAATGGAAACCCTAATGACTAGGTAGTCTTGCTAAGTGTTGATCATTTGGATATTGTGTGGAATTATATGCTTAGTAGGCTGCCCGTATATGCGCTTATAGTCCTAAATGTGATTTTGATCATTGCATGTTGACAAATAGGCTTTTCTTGCATCCGAGCCCACGTAGATGTTGGTGCATGTTATATAATCTTATTATTTGATTACGTGGACTTTGAATTGAGTTATATGACTTGATTTATGTGCGTTACATGGCTGTCCGTTTAATATTCATATAACTCCATGAGCTTTTCAAGTCAAATTACTTGTCTATCCATGCCTCGCTTGTTTACTTGTCAATGTGTAATCTTATGACTATCTGGAGGCAACCTACTTTGTTGTCCTCCTAATGTGATATTTTAAATGTCATAAATGTGCATTGCATACAAGGTTGCAACCTTTCATTTCGGCATGGTAGCGATCACGCACACCGGGCGGCATCAGGCTTGCCGGTGCACCCGTGACTACCATGGTCCCATTCCCCCTCTCGCTTGGGGGCTAGACTTCCTCGGAGAGTTGGGTCGTAGGATTTCAGGGTACATCCGGAGTACACCCACTTGGCGTGATATGGGGATGAATTGAGGCCGGCCGCAATAACTGATACTGGAATTGATCTAAGAGCAAAAGCTCACCGTATCCTTTTTACTATGTGTATAAGTACTCTCGCTTGGTCCCTAGAGGACCTCGGGGAGGAAAGACTGGTAATTGCGTTCTTTACTATTATATTACGTTATGTACTTGCTTGTGATAAACATCATGCTTGCAAAAGGGTTTTCATAAGATTGAACTGGAAAATGAGTTTCAAAACCTATTTCTCATTCCCCCTCGCTGAGTTCATAAGTACTCACCCTCTTTTATCATCTCAGGTGAAGAAGATCAAGAACAGGTACCCGAGGACAATGTGCCTAACGACGATTCCTTGGAGTGATTGGCTATCCTGTGTGCTTTCCTTGATATATGGCCATTTGTGAAAACTATGCTACTTGAAGACTGTTTCTTTCATGTTGCTAATGTTATAATGTAAAAGACCCCCGTTGTAATTTGGAGTCTAATTTTGGTTTGTACTGATATTTCTAGACAGACACTAGATACTGCTATGGCCGTTTTGCTTTTATTATCGCTAGTAGCTATAATAGGATTATGAAGTATTAGGTAAGGGAGAAGTAAGATGAACCATCCAAACCTTAAACAGGTTCTCGCCATTAAGCTAAGATCAACATGTACTTTTGTAACGAGGATAAACAAACAAACAAGACATAGCATCATGCTAGGTTATAAATCAAACGAGACGTCGAAATAACCAATAGGCAATTCAATTGATGTTAAATGGTAATCCTAGTGGGAAACGAAATTGAGATTGGAAAAATTTGAGGCGTTTAGAGAATTAGGCCAAACCAAATAGCCCAATTACAGCCGTTATGCTGCCAGTTTTCCGAAAAATTTTGGAGTTTAGGCCAAAACATTAAGTGTGAAATCTTCATAAACGGTTAAGTACGTGATATGACTTGAATGTTTAGATCACACCATAGTCTAACATTATAGGCCGGGTTGGGGCGTGACACCGTGGCAAAGCTCTCTGAGAGCTCTACGACGGAGGCAGCCAGCCTGCTCGCTGTGCCCGTTTTTGGAGCCCAAAATTGAACGTTTTCATCAGTTTCAAGCCACTTTTCATCTTTTGCTCTGTTTTTTCGACCCGGATCGTACGTCGTGAGTAGTTAAAACGACGACAACCTTACTCGCGAGATATTAGGGGGCCCTACAACGCGTCGATATCACGTCTTGCTAGGATGCTGTGTTGTTGAAGCAGATGGGTTATCGTTAAGCCCATTGGGCCTTTTGAATTGGCCATCTCTCTAGGCTGGGACTGTGAACCGTTAACACATAAAGGAATTGTGCCCTCAACATGACGGGTGCGATCATACCAGCACTAATGCACCGGTTCCCATCAGAACTCCGAAGTTAAGCGTGCTTGGGCGAGAGTAGTACTAGGATGGGTGACCCCCTGGGAAGTCCTCGTGTTGCACCCTCCTTTTCAATTTTTTCAGCTCCGGTTTGGGTTGCCAAGATACTTTACCCACCACATTTCTATTATCGAATCCCACGGCACCTTGGGCAAGACAACTTCGCTTCACGTGGAGGCTGGGCTCGCAAACCGAGGGTGTAGGGCTTGTGACCAGGTCTCCGTCGCTCCGGTGCCCATAACTTTTGATCCGTAAGGAGTTACGCGGCATACAGCATACCATTGCAAAGCTCTCCGACAACTCTACGAAGGGGGCAGCGAGCTTGCTCGCTGTGCCCGTTTTGGAGCCCAAAATCGAACGTTTTCATCAGTTTCAGGCCACTTTTCTTCTTTTGCTCTTTTTTTCCATCTCGGATCGTACGTTGTGAGCTGTTAGAAGGACGACAACATTACTCGCAGGACATTAGATGGCCCTACAACGCGTCGATATCACGTCTTGCAAGAATGCGACATTGTTGAAGCATATGGGTTGTCGTTAAGCCCATTGGGCCTTTTGAATGGGCCATCTCTTTAGGCTGGGACTCTGAACCGTTAACAAATAAAGGAATTGTGCCCTCAACATGACGGGTGCGATCATACCAGCACTAATGCACCGGATCCCATCAGAACTCCGAAGTTAAGCGTGCTTGAGCGAGAGTAGTACTAGGATGGGTGACCCCCTAGGAAGTCCTCGTGTTGCACCCCCTTTTCAATTTTTTTGCCCTGGTTAGGGTTGCCAAGATACTTTAAGCCACCAAATTTCTATTACCGAATCCCACGAAACATTGGGCAAGACAACTTTGCTTCACGTAGAGGCTGGGCCCGCAAACCGAGGGTGTAGGGCTTGCGACCAGGTCTCCGTCGTTCCGATGCCCATAACTTTTGATCTGTAAGGAGTTACGCGACGCATAACATACCGTTGCAAAGCTCTCTGAGAGCTCTACGACGGGGGCAGCCAGCTTGCTCACTGTGCCCATTTTTACGGCCCAAAATCGAAAGTTTTCATCAGTTTTAGGCCACTTTTCAACTTTTGCTCTATTTTTTCATCCCGGATCGTACGTCGTGAGCTGTTAAAAGGACAACAACCTTACTCGCGGGATATTAGGGGGCCCTACAACACGTCATTATCACGTCTTGCTACGATGCTGTGTTGTTGAAGCAGATGGGTTATCGTTTAGCCCATTGGGCCTTTTGAATTGGCCATCTCTCTAGGCTGGGACTGTGACCCGTTAACACATAAAGGAATTGTGCCCTCAACATGACTAGTGCGATTATACCAGCACTAATATCCCATCAGAACTCCGAAGTTAAGTGTGCTTGGGTGAGAGTAGTACTAGGATGGGTGACCCCCTGGGAAGTCCTTCTGTTGCACCCCCCTTTTCAATTTTTTTTGCTCCAGTTTGGGTTGCCAAGATACTTTATCCACCACATTTCTATTATCGAATCCCACGGCACCTTGGGCAAGACAACTTCGCTTCACGTGGAGGTTGGGCCCGCAAACCGAGGACGTAGGGCTTGTGACCAGGTCTCCGTTGCTCCGGTGCCCATAACTTTTGATCCGTAAGGAGTTACGCGGCATACAGCATACCGTTGCAAAGCTCTCCAACAACTCTACGAAGGGGGCAGCGAGCTTGCTCACTGTGCCCTTTTTGGAGCCCAAAATCGAACATTTTCATCAGTTTCATGTCACTTTTCGTCTTTTGCTCTGTTTTTCCGTCCCGGATCGTACGTCGTGAGCTGTTAAAAGGACGACAACCTTACTCGCGAGACATTAAGGGGCCCTACAACGCGTCGATATCATGTCTTGCTAGGATGCTGCGTTGTTGAAGAAGATGGGTTGTCGTTAAGCCCATTGGGCCTTTTGAATGGGCCACCTTTCTAGGCTGGGACTGTGAGCCGTTAACAAATAAAGGAATTGTGCCCTCAACATGACGGGTGCGATCATACCAGCACTAATGCACCGGATCCCATCAGAACTCCGAAGTTAAGCGTGCTTGGGCGAGAGTAGTACTAGGATGGGTGACCCTTTGGGAAGTCCTCGTGTTGCACCCCCTTTTCAATTTTTTTCCCTGGTTTGGGTTGCCAACATACTTTATCCACCACATTTCTATTATCGAATCCCACGGAACATTGGGCAAGACAACTTCGCTTCACGTAGAGGCTGGGCCTGCGAACCGAGGGCGTAGGGCTTGTGACCAGGTTTCCGTCGCTCCGGTGCCCATAACTTGTGATCCGTAAGGAGTTACGTGCCGCACAACATACCATTGCAAAGCTTTCTGGGAGCTCTACAACGTGGGTAGCCAAGTTGCTAGCTGTGACCGTCTTTGGAGAACAAAATTGAATGTTTTCATTAGTTTCAGGCCACTTTTCTTCTTTTGCACTGTTTTTTCATCCCGGATCGTACGTCGTGAGCTGTTAAAAGGACGACAACCTTACTCGTGGGATATTAGGGGCCCTACAACGCGTCGATATCACGTCTTGTAAGGATGATACGTTGTTGAGGCGGATGGGTTGTCGTTAAGCCCATTGGGCCTTTTGAATTGGCCATCTCTCTCGGTTGGGACTGTGAACCGTTAACACATAAAAGAATTGTGCACTCAATATGACGGGTGCGATCATGCCAGCACTAATGCATCGGTTCCCATCAGAACTCCGAAGTTAAGCGTGCTTGGGCAAGAGTAGTACTGGGATGGGTGACCCCCTAGGAAGTACTCGTGTTGCACCCCCCTTTTCAAATTTTTTTGCTCCGGTTTGGGTTGCCAAGATACTTTATCCACCACAATTCTATTATCGAATCCCACGGCACCTTGGGCAACACAACTTCGCTTCACGTGGAGGCTGGGCCCGCAAACTGATTGCGTAGGGCTTGTGACCAAGTCTCCGTCGCTCCGGTGCCCATAAATTTTGATCCGTAATGAGTTACGTAGCGCACAAATACCGTTGCAAAGCTCTCCGACAGCTCTATGAGTGGGGCAGCGAGCTTGCTCGCTGTGCCCTTTTTGGAGCCCAAAATTGAACGTTTTCATCAGTTTCAGGCCACTTTTCTTCTTTTGCTCAGTTTTTCCTTCCCAGATCGTACATCATGAGCTGGTAAAAGGACAACAACCTAACTCGCGGGACATTAGGGGGCCCTACAATGCATCGATATCTTGTCCTGCGAGGATGCCGCGTTGTTGAAGTGGATAGGTTGTCGTTAAGCCCATTGGGCCTTTTGAATGGGCCATCTCTCTAGGCTATGACTATGAACCGTCAACACATAAAGGAATGGGGCCATCAACATGATGGGTGTGATCATACCTGCACTAATGCACTGGATCCCATCAGAACTCTGAAGTTAAGCGTGCTTGGGCGAGAGTAGTACTAGGATAGGTGATCCCCTGGGAAGTCCTCGTGTTGCACCCCCTTTTTCAGTTTTTTCACTTCACGTGGAGGCTGGGCCTGCAAACCGAGGGCGTAAGGCTTCTGACCAGGTCTCTGTCGCTTTGGTGCACATAACTTTTGACCCGTAAGGAGTTACGCGGTGCTCACCATACCGTTGCAAAGCTCTCCTACAGCTCTACGACAGAGGCAGCCAGCTTGCTCGCTGTGCCGATTTTTGGAGCCCAAAATCTAATGTTTTCATCAGTTTCAGGCCCTTTTCTTCTTTTGCTCTGTTTTTTCGTCCCGGATCGTATATCGTGAGCTGTTAAAAGGATGACAACCTTACTCGCGGGACATTAGCGGGCCCTACAACACGTGGATATCGCGTCATGCGAGGATACTGCGTTGTTGAAGCGGATGAGTTGTCGTTAAGCCCAATGGGCCTTTTGAATGGGCCATCTCTCTAGGCTGGGACTGTGAACCGTTAACAAATAAAGGAATGGTGCCCTCAATATGACGGGTGCGATCATACCAGCACTAATGGACCGGATCCCATCAGAACTCTGAAGTTAAGCGTGCTTGGGCGAGAGTAGTACTAGGATGGGTGACTCCCTGGGAAGTCCTCGTGTTGTACCCGCTTTTCAATTTTTTTTGCCTTGGTTACGGTTGCCAAGATACTTTATCCACCAAATTTCTATTACCGAATCCCACGGAACATTAGGCAAGACCACTTCACTTCACGTGGAGGCTGGGCCCGCAAACCGAGGGCGTAGGGCTTGTGACCAGGTCTCCGTCGCTCTGGTGCCCATAACTTTTGATTCGTAAGGAGTTACACGGCACACAGCATACCGTTGCAAAGCTCTTCGAGATCTATACGACGGGGTTAGCCAGCTTGCTTGTTGTGCCCATTTTTGGAACCCAAATTCGAACGTTTTCATCAGTTTTTAGCCATTTTTCTTCTTTTGCTATTTTTTTTCGTCTCAGATCGTATGTCGTGAGCTATTAAAAGGATGACAACCTTACTCTCGGGATATTAGAGGGCCCTACAACGCGTCGATATCACGTCTTGCTAGGATGCTATGTTGTTGAAGTAGATGGGTTATCGTTAAGCCCATTGGGCCTTTTGAATTGGCGATCTCTCTAGGCTGGGATCGTGAACCGTTAACACATAAAGGAATTGTGCCCTCAACATGACGGGTACGATCATACCAGCACTAATATCCCATCAGAACTCCGAAGTTAAGCGTGCTTGGGCGAGAGTAGTACTAGGATGGGTGATCCCCTGGGAAGTCCTCGTGTTGCACCCCCCTTTTCAATTTTTTTTTGCTCCGACTTGGGTTGCCAAGATACTTTATCCACCACATTTCTATTATCGAATCCCACGGCACCTTGGGCAAGACAACTTCTCTTCATGTGGAGGTTGGGCCCGCAAACCGATTGCGTAGGGCTTGTGACCAGGTCTCCGTCGCTCCGGTGCCCATAACTTTTGATCTGTAAGGAGTTACGCAGCAAGCAGCATACCATTGCAATGCTCTCCGATAACTCTACGAATGGGGCAGCGAGCTTGCTCGCTGTGCCCTTTTTGGAGGCCAAAATTGAACGTTTTCATCAGTTTCAGGTCACTTTTCTTCTTTTGCTCTATTTTTCCATCTCGGATCGTACGTCGTGAGTTGTGACGGCAACCTTACTCGCGGGACATTAGAGGGCCCTACAACGCATCGATATCACGTCTTGCAAGAATGCTGCGTTGTTAAAGCAGATGTGTTGTCGTTAAGCCCATTGGGCCTTTTGAATGGGCAATCTCTCTAGGCTGGGACTGTGAACCGTTAACAAATAAAAGAATTGTGCCCTTAACATGACGAGTGCGATCATACCAGCACTAATGCAACGGATCCCATCAGAACTCCGAAGTTAAGCGTGCTTGGGGAGAGCAGTACTAGGATGGGTGACCCCCTAGGAAGTCCTCGTGTTGCATCCCCTTTTCAATTTTTTTTGCCCTGGTTAGGGTTGCCAAGATACTTTATCCACCAAATTTCTATTATCGAATCCCAAGGAACATTGGGCAAGACAACTTCGCTTCACGTAGAGGCTGGGTCCGCAAACAGAGGGCGTAGGGCTTGTGACCAGGTCTCCGTCGCTCCGGTGCCCATAACTTTTGATCCGTAAAGAGTTACGCGGCGCACAGCATACTGCCGCAAAGCTCTCTGAGAGCTCTATGATAGAGGCAGCCAGCTTGCTCGCTGTGCCCTTTTTGGAGTCCAAAATTGAACGTTTTCATCAGTTTCAGGCCACTTTTCTTCTTTTGCTATGTTTTTTCATCCCGTATCGTACAACGTCAGCTGTTAAAAGGACGACAACCTTACTCGCAGGACATTAGAGGGCCCTACAATGCGTCGATATCACGTCTTGCTAGGATGCTGCGTTGTTGAAGCGGATGGGTTATCGTTAAGCCCATTGGGCCTTTTGAATTTGCAATCTCTTTAGGCTGGGACTGTGAACCGTTAACACATAAAGGAATTGTGCCCTCAACATGACGGGTGCGATCATACCAGCACTAATGCATCGGTTCCCATCAGAACTCCGAAGTTAAGCGTGCTTGGGCAAGAGTAGTACTAGGATGGGTGACCCCTTAGGAAGTCCTCGTGTTGCACCCCCCTTTTCAATTTTTTTTGCTCTGGTTTGGGTTGCCAAGATACTTTATCCACCACATTTCTATTATCGAATCCCACGGCACCTTGGGCAAGACAACTTCGCTTCACGTGGAGGCTGGGCCCGCAAACCGAGGGCATAGGGCTTGTGACCAGGTCTCCGTTGCTCCGGTGCCCATAACTTTTGATCCGTAAGGAGTTACGCGGCGCACAGCATGCCGTTGCAAAGCTCTCCGACAGCTCTACGAAAGGGGCAGCGAGCTTGCTCGCTGTGCCCTTTTTGGATCCCAAAATCAAACGTTTTCATCAGTTTCAGGCCACTTTTCTTCTTTTGCTCTATTTTTCCATCCCGGATCGTACGTCGTGAGTTGTTAAAAGAACAACTGTGAGGCCTGACCTCATTTTGCGTACGATACCTTGTTTCATGGGCCTTAATCTAGATTTGCGTGCCTTGACCTAGGTTTAAGAATTGTGTTCATTTTGTGTGCCATGGATTGAATTACATGCACTCATTTATGGTTCTGTGCATTTACTAGAAAAACGTGCATTCGTCTCGTAGTTCGTGTCCTACCTCGTAGTGCATGCCCTAGACCTAGAAAGCGTGCCCTCACGCTAATCAAGAAAGCATCTTACACGAAGCACTAGATCATTAATTAATTCTACAAATTCCACTAACTATTATTAAATTACTAATTCAACCCACTAGAGGACAAAATCTCACAAAAAGCTAGACATTCCTTATTCTTTATTCTTTATTCTCTTTGCACTTTCAACCCACAATTAAATAATGCTCAAAAGATGAAAAAAAAATCAGATTTTTACTTGCCTTGGCCGACCACTTTGTGAGCCTTGTGCTTGCTTTGCATAATTCAAATCTTATTCCCAAACATTTTATGACATTCTATGACACAAATGCATAAAAAATTGCTCAAAACCTCCTCAAAACTCTACCATTCTCGACCATGCTCCCTTGCCCATGCTAAACACTTCAAAATCCAAGCATCTTGAAGACATAAATCTGATTTTGCTATGCCCAAGGCCGAATATGCTTCATCTTTGCAAAGCCATTAGTTTTGCATCAGTTTCAGGCCACTTTTCTTCTATTGCTCTATTTTTTCGTACCGGATCGTACGTCATGAGCTGTTAAAAGGACGACAACCTTACTCGCGGGACATTAGAGGGCCCTATAACCCGTCGATATCACGTCTTGCGAGGATGCTGCGTTGTTGAAGCGGATGGGTTGTCGTTAAGCCCATTGGGCCTTTTGAATAGGCCATCTCTGTAGGCTGGGACTGTGAACCGTTAACAAATAAAGGAATTGTGCCCTCAACATGACGGGTGCGATCATACTAGCACTAATGCCCCGGATCGTATCAGAACTCCGAAGTTAAGCGTTATTGGGCGAGAGTGGTACTAGGATGGGTGACCCCCTTGGAAGTCCTCGTGTTGCTGTGAGGCCCGACCCCGAATAACGTGCCTTACCTCAATTTTTATGCCTTAGACCTAGAATTGTATGACTGACCTTGGATTACGTGTCCTGTCTTGGTTTTTGTGCGATACCTAGATATTCGTGCCCTAACCTCGATGTACGAGTGTTACCTCGTTTCATGTGCCCTAACCTTGAACTGCGTACCTTAACCTAGATATAGAGTCGTGCCTTGATTTGCGTGCGTTGCATTGAATTACGTGCCTTGCATTGGTTTACGTGTATTCAGCTAGGATTGCGTGCATTAGTCTTGAAGTTCGTGTCTTACCTCGTTGTTCGCGTCTACCTCGTAATTCGTGCCCTAGACCTAGGAATCCGTGCCACCATGTTAATCAAGAAAGAATCCTACACAAAGCACTAGACACTAAAATAATCCTACACAATCCACTAACCAATATTAT
Organism: Ehretia macrophylla; assembly: GCA_037974665.1. Classification (NCBI taxonomy): domain Eukaryota; kingdom Viridiplantae; phylum Streptophyta; class Magnoliopsida; order Boraginales; family Ehretiaceae; genus Ehretia; species Ehretia macrophylla. Next base: position 81,850,424 of record CM075765.1, on the reverse strand, counting down.
ATTCCTAATTCAAATTCTCTACAAACTCCACTAACAATAAAATAATACTAAACTATTCCTACATTTTCCACTATCTATTATTCTATTCATAATTCAACTCATTAACAAACATTCCTATATTTTATTCTACCTAGATTACCTAATTTCCCAACATTCCTATGACAATTCTAATGACACAAATGCATAAAAAATTAGTCCTAGACAAACTATGACAAACACTTAGCACAATGCATGAAAAAAAATGCTCAAAACCACCTCAATTTTCTCACCTTGCTCGAACAAACCACCTATGCCCATGCTAACATTTTAAATTTCATCTTGAAGACACAAAAAGGCTGAATTTTTATGCCCAAGGCCGACCACTTGCTCAAAAATTGCAAAGCCATCATTTTTTTTGTCGTTTCTTCTTTCTTCCTCAACCTTCTCTCTCTCCCTCTCATTCTCTCTCTCCATCTCGGTTTTGGGCTGAGTTCTCACCTTCCATATCTCATCTTCTTCATACCCTAGTTGATCAAGTCAAGCAATCATCAAAGAAACTCAAGCAAACAAGCTAGGATGCGAAAATCACACATGCATGCCCTTTGAAGTCTTCATTTCGGCCCTAGGTGAGTTTTTAAGCTTCCATTTCTTTTCTTCTTGTTCTAACCTCATGCATGTACTAAGAGCTTGGTCACTAAGCTAGGAAAATAGAGAAAACCAAGTTGGAATCTCGGCTAAGAAGAAGAAGAAGAAGTTTTGTGCTTCAACAAGTTTTGTGCATCTTCTTGGTTGATTGCTAAGGTGAGGGCTAAAACCTTTTGAAATTCCTTCAAAAATTCACATGCATGCTCATAAATGTATGTATTTGCTTCTGTACTTGAGTTATATGTTCGTTCATGAGCTTAAACAACCATGCATGGCAAGATCTTGGCTTGAAAGTGGTGATAGGTGAAGTCGGATTGTTGACAGCTCTCTGACCAGTCTGTTTCGAGGTAAGTTTAGCTAGGAAAATGATGTTGAAAATGCATGAAAATTGGTAGGTGACTAGTTTGGACAGCTTTGAACATTGTTCACAGAAATAGGTCGAAGCTAATTTTGACTCTAAGGTCCTCAAAATGGCGAATCTTTAAAATGTGTCCAAATCTGGAAATCTGGAAAAATGAAGCAGGTTTTGGTAGATGCACTGACCTTGTGGAACGAACCATATTTTACTTAGTAAATGATGTCCAAAATGTATGAAATTTTGTGTGCTGCTATATTTTTCAGTTCTGGACATTTTTGTCAGAAATGGACTAAGGCTAAAACGGACCCTAAGGACCTCAAAAACGTCAATTACTGAACAGTGTGAAAATCTGGACAGTCTTGTGCCATCCCACTGTTTCGGCTATATCTAATGATCCCGAACTCCAATTGATGCGATGTTTGTTTCTGATTTTAGTTAACTTCTTAAGCTTTAATTTGAAATATTATTCACTGGATTTGGAGGTATTTTGCTTATCCTATTGATTGTGAGAAAACAGCCTATTGCAGTAAGGGTTTCACTTAATGTTGTGCTTAGAAAAATTGTTGTGACTCCTCTTGTTGAATCAAATGCTTGGGATTGTAGCTTCAGGATGTTGTGTGGACTGTTTTGAATGTTTGAGGATGTTGAATTAAATGATGCATGGCTTGAGATTGACTTTGAGTTGGTTTGAGGCTCAAATTGCACGAATATGCATGAAATGAAAACCCTAATGACTAGGTAGTTTTGCTAAGTGTTGATCATTTGGATATTGTGTGGAATTATATGTTTAGTAGGCTGCCCGTAAATGCCATTATAGTTCTAAATGTGATTTTGATCATTGCATGTTGACAAATAGGCTTTTCTTGCACCCGAACCCACGTATATGTTATTACATGTTGAATAATCTTATTACTTGATCGTGGACTTCGAAATGAGTTATATGGCCTAATTTACATGTGTTACATGGCTGCCTATTTAATGTTCATATAACTCTATATGCCTTTCAAGTGAAATTACCTGTTTTATCGTGCCTTGCCTGTTTACTTGGTCAATGTGCAATCTTATGATTGTCCTGAGGCAACCTACTTTGTTGTCCTCCTAATGTGATATATTACATGTCATAAATGTGCATTGCATTCAAGGTTGCAACCTTTCCTGTCGGCATAGTAGCGATCACGCACACCGGGCTGCATCGGGCTTGCCGGTGCACCCATGACTACCATGGTCCCATTCCCTCTCTCGCTTGGGGGCTAGACTTCCTCAGAGAGTTGGGTCATATGATTGCGGGGTACATCCGGAGTACACCCACCTGGCGTGTTTGGGGGATGATTTGAAGTCGGCCGCAACAACTGATTCTAGAACTGCCCTGAGAGCAAAATCTCACTCTATCCTTTTACTATGTGTATAAGTACTCTCGCTTGGTTCCTAAAGAACCTCGGAGAGGAAAGACTGGTATTTCTGTTCCATTACTTTATATTATTGTTATATTCATGCTTGCAAAAGGATTTTCATAAGTTGAACCAAAAAATGAGTTTCAAAACCTATTTCTCGTTCCCTCTCGCTGAGTTCATAAGGACTCACCCTCTTTTATCATCTCAGGTGAAGAAGATCAAGAACAGGTACCCGAGGATGATGTGTCTAACGATGATTCCTTGGAGTGATTGCCTATCCCTACGTGCTTTTGTGCTTTGCCTGAAAGTGGTTGCTATATGGATGTTGTGTTTGATTGCAAACTATTCATTTTATTGATGTAAATGACCCCGTTGTAATTTTGGTCTAATTCTGTGATTGTACTATCTATAACCGGATGAACTTTTATTTGGTTGTTTGCTTTCGTTTTCTTAATTAGTAGTTATTGTGGGCATTCAAACCACTAGATGAACAATCAACTAAGTTAATTCTATCTAATTTCACTTAGGTGCTCATTTGCAAACTAAAGGATAATAGCTACTTGCATGATAGGAAATTGACAAATAAACGGGACATAGTTATCATGTTAGGCTTATTAACCAAACGAGACTTTCAAGATAAACTAGTAGGCAAATCGGTTGGTGACAAATAGGAGTCCTTAATGGAATTGGATTAATGATTGGAATAATTGAGGCGTTTAGAGAATTAGGTCAAACCAAAGAGCCCAATTACAGCCGTTATGCTGCTGGTTTTCCAGAAAAACTTGGAGTTTAGACTAAAACGATAAGCGTTAAATCTTCAAAAACGGTTAAGTATGTGACATGTCCTAAACATTTAGATCACACCCTAGTCTAACCTTATAGGCCAGGTTGGGGCGTGACAGTTGCACCCCCCTTTTCAATTTTTTTTGCTCCGGTTTGGGTTGCCAAGATACTTTATACACCACATTTCTATTATCGAATCCCATGGCACCTTGGGCAAGACAACTTCGCTTCACGTGGAGGATGGGCCCGCAAACTGAGGGCGTAGGGCTTGTGACTAGGTCTCCGTCGCTCCGATGCCCATAACTTTCGATCCGTAAGGAGTTACGCGGCGCACAACATATCGTTGCAAAGCTCTCCGACAGCTCTACGAAGGGGGCAGCCGGCTTGCTTGCTGTGCCCTTTTTCGAGCCCAAAATCGAACGTTTTCACTAGTTTTAGGCTACTTTTATTCTTTTGCTCTATTTTTCCGTCTCGAATCGTACGTTGTGAGCTGTTAAAAGGACGACAACCTTACTCGCGGGACATTAGAGGGCCCTACAACGCGTCGATATCATGCCATGCGAGGATGTTGCGTTGTTGAAGCGAATGGATAGTCGTTAAGCCTATTGGGCCTTTTGAATGGGCCATCTCTCTAGGCTGGGACTGTGAACCATTAACAAATAAAGGAGTTGTGCCCTCAACATGACGGGTGCGATCATACCAGCACTAATGCACCGGATCCCATCAGAACTTCGAAGTTAAGCGTGCTTGGGCAAGAGTAGTACTAAGATAGGTGACCCCCTGGGAGGTCCTTGTGTTGCACCCCCTTCTCAATTTTTTTTGCCCTGGTTAGGGTTGCCAGGATACTCTATCCACCAAATTTCTATTACCGAATCCCAAGGAACATTGGGCAAGACAACTTCGCTTCACGTAGAGGCTGGGCCCGCAAACCGAGGGCGTAGGGCTTGTGACCAGGTCTCCGTCGCTTCGGTGCCCATAACTTTTGATCCGTAAGGCGTTACGCGGCGCACAACATACCGTTGCAAAGCTCTCTGGGAGCTCTACGACGAGGGCAGCCTGCTTGCTCACTGCGCCCTTTTTGGGGCCCAAAATCGAACATTTTCATCAGTTTCTGGCCACTTTTCTTCTTTTGCTCTGCTTTTTCGTCTCGTATCGTACGTCGTGAGCTGTTAAAAGGACGACAATCTTACTCGCGGGACATTACTGGGCCCTACAGTGCACCGATATCACGTCTAGCGAGGATGCTGCGTTGTTGAAGCAGATGGGTTGTCGTTAAGCCCATTGGGCCTTTTGAATGGGCCATCTCTTTAGGCTGGGATTGTGAACAGTTAACAAATAAATGAATTGTGCTCTCAACATGACGGGTGCGATCATACCAGCACTAATGCACCGGATCCCATCAGAACTCCGAAGTTAAGCGTGCTTGGGTTAGAGTAGCACTAGGATGGGTGACCCCCTGGGAAGTCCTCGTGTTGCACCCCCCTTTTCAATTTTTTTTGCTCCGGTTTAGGCTGCCAATACACTTTATCCACCACATTTATATAATCGAATCCCACGGCACCTCGGGCAAGACAACTTCGCTTCACGTGGAGGTTGGGCCCGCAAACCGAGGGCGTAGGACTTGTGACCAGGTCTCCGTCGCTCCAGTGCCCATAACTTTTGATCCGTAAGGAGTTACGCGGCGCACAGCATACCGTTCCAAAGCTCTCCTGTAGCTCTACGAAGGGGGCAGCCAGCTTGCTCGCTGTGCCTTTTTTGGAGCCCTAAATCGAACATTTTCTTCAGTTTCAGGCCACTTTTCTTCTATTGCTCTATTTTTTTGTACCCGATCGTACGTCGTGAGTTGTTAAAAGGACGACAACCTTACTCGCAGGACATTAGAGGGCCGTACAACGCGTTGATATCACGTCTTGCGAGGATACTGCGTTGTTGAAGCGGATGGGTTGTTGTTAAGCCCATTGGGCCTTTTGAATGGGCCATCTCTCTAGGCTGGTACTGTGAACCGTTAACAAATAAAGGAATTGTGCCCTCAACATGACGGGTGCGATCATACCAGCACTAATGCACCGGATCCTATTAGAACTCCGAAGTTAAGCGTGCTTGGGCGAGAGTAGTACTAGGATGGGTGACCCCGTAGGAAGTCCTCGTGTTGCACCCCCATTTTCAATTTTTTTTGCTCCGGTTTGGGTTGCCAAGATACTTTATCCACCACATTTCTATTATCGAATCCCACGGCACCTTGGGCAAGACAACTTCACTTCACGTGGAGGATGGGCCCGCAAACTGAGGGCATAGGTCTTGTGACTAGGTCTCCGTCGCTCCGATGCCCATAATTTTTGATTCGTAAAGAGTTACGCAGCGCACAACATTCCGTTGCCAAGCTCTCCGACAGCTCTACGAAGGGGGCAGCCGGCTTGCTTGCTATGCCCTTTTTGGAGCCCAAAATCGAACATTTTCATCTGTTTAAGGCCACTTTTCTTCTTATGCTCTGTTTACCGTCTCGGATCGTACGTCGTGAGCTATTAAAAGGACGACAACCCTACTTACATGACATTAGAGGGCCCTACAACGTGTCGATATCACGCCTTGCGAGGATGCTGCGTTATTGAAGCGGATGGGTTGCCGTTCAGCCCATTGGGCCTTTTGAATGGGCCATCTGTCTCGGCTGGGACTGTGAACCATTAACAAATAATAGAGTTGTGCCCTCAACATGATGGGTGCGATCATACCAGCACTAATGCACCGGATCCCATCAGAACTCCAAAGTTAAGCATGCTTGGGCGAGAGTAGTACGAGGATGGGTGACCCATGGGAAGTCCTCGTGTTGTACTCCCCTTTTCAATTTTTTTTGCTCCGGTTTGGGTTGCCAAGATACTTTATCCACCACATTTCTATTATCGAATCCCACGGCACCTTGGGCAAGACAACTTCGCTTCACGTGGAGGCTGGGCCACAAACCGAGGGCGTAGGGCTTGTGACCAGGTATCTGTTGCTCCGGTGCCCATAACTTTTGATCCGTAAGGAGTTACACGGCGTACAGCATACGGTTGCAAAGCTCTCCGACAGCTCTACGAAAGGGGCGGCTAGCTTGCTCACTTTGCCCTTTTTGGAGCCCAAAATCAAATGTTTTCATCAGTTTCAGGCCACTTTCCTTCTTTTGCTCTATTTTTCCATCCCGGATCGTACGTCGTAAGCTGTTAAAAGGACGACAACCTTACTCGTCAGACATTAGAGGGCCCTACAATGCGTCGATATCACGTCTTGCGAGGATGCTGCGTTGTTGAAGCAGATGGGTTGTTGTTAAGCCAATTGGGCCTTTTGAATGGGCCATCTCTTTAGGCTGGGACTGTAAACTGTTAACCAATAAAGGAGTTGTGCCCTCAACATGACGGGTGCGATCATACCAGACCTAATGCACCGGATCCCTTCAGAACTTCGAAGTTAAACATGTTTCGGCGAGAGTAGTTCTAGGATGGGTGACCCCCTGGGAAGTCCTCGTGTTGCACCCCCTTTTCAATTTTTTTTGCCCCGGTTAGGGTTGCCAAGATACTTTATCCACCAAATTTCTATTACCGAATCCCACAAAACATTCGGCAAGACAACTTCGCTTCGCGTAGAGGCTGGGCCCGCAAACCGAGGGCGTAGGGCTTGTGACCAGGTCTCCGTCGCTCCAGTGCCCATAACTTTTGATCTGTAAGGAATTACGCGGTGCACAGTATATCGTTACAAAGCTCTCTGATAGCTTTACAAAAGGGGCAGCCATCTTGTTCGCTGTGCCCATTTTTTTAGCCCAAAATTGAACGTTTTCATCAGTTTCAGGCCACTTTTCTTCATTTCCTCTATTTTTTCATCACGGATCGTACGTTGTGAGATGTTAAAAGGACAACAACCTTACTCGCCGGACATTAGGGGGCCCTACAACACGTCGATATCACGTCTTGCTAGGATGCTGCGTTATTGAAGCAAATGGGTTATCGTTAAGCCCATTGGGCCTTTTGAATTGGCCATCTCTCTAGGATGGGACTGTAAACCGTTAACACATAAAGGAATTGTGCCCTCAACATGACGGGTGCGATCATACCAGCACTAATGCACCGGATCCCATCATAACTCCGAAGTTAAGCGTGCTTGGGCGAGAGTAGTACTAGGATGGGTGACCCCATGGGAAGTCCTCGTGTTGTACCCCCTTTTTCAATTATTTTGCTCCGGTTTGGGTTGCCAAGATACTTTATCCACCACATTTCTATTATCGAATCCCACGGCACCTTGGGCAAGACAACTTCACTTCACGCGGAAGATAGGCCCGCAAACCGAGGGCATAGGGCTTGTGACTAGGTCTCCGTCGCTCCGATGCCCATAACTTTTGATCCATAAGGAGTTACGCAGCGCACAACATTCCGTTGCAAAACTCTCTAACAGCTCTACGAAGGGGGCAGTCGGCTTGCTTGCTGTTCCCTTTTTGGAGCCCAAAAATCGAACGTTTTCATCAGTTTCAAGCCACTTTTCTTCTTTTTCTTTGTTTTTTCATCTCGGATCGTACATCGTGAGCTATTAAAAGGATGACAACCTTACTCGCGGGACATTAGAGGGCCTTACAACGCGTCAATATCACGTCTTGCGAGGATGCTGCGTTGTTGAAGCGGATGGGTTGCCGTTAAGCCCATTGGGCCTTTTGAATGGGCCATCTCTCTAGGCTGGGACTATGAACCGTTAACAAATAAAGGAATTGTTCCCTCAACATGACGGGTGCGATCATACCAGCACTAATGCACCGGATCCCATTAGAACTCCGAAGTTAAGCGTGCTTGGGCGAGAGTAGTACTAGGATGGGTGACCCCCTGGGAAGTCCTCGTGTTGCACCCCCATTTTCAATTTTTTTTGCTCCGGTTTCGGTAGCCAAGATACTTTATCCACCACATTTATATTATCGAATCCCACGGCACCTTGGGCATGACAACTTCGCTTCACGCGGAGGCTGGGCGACAAACCGATGGCGTAGGGCTTGTGACCAGGTCTCCGTCTGTGAGACCCCGTACCGAGCCCGTACAGAGCCTACATATATGTAATAGCATTTCATAAATTTTTACATCATTTAATATACAATTATATCATTTAACGTGTATTTACCTTGATTCATATGCTTTTATTTCGAAATATGTACATCTATATCGTCTTACGTACGCATGTCTCGTTTAACGTGTGTTTAACTTCAATTATGTGTCTTTGAGTAATTTAGGTAACGTAGATAACAATTAAATCATTTTATATGCATTTGACTTGTTTTATATACTGCTAAATAGGTTTATGAATATTTACCTCGATTTACGTGCACTTGCATATGTGCAAAAATATTATCTTACGTGCATTTAAGTGTTTTAAGTGTCGTAGGAATTAATTAACTACTAATAAGTCAAGACAAGTAACTAACTAGTCAAGATTTAACTAAAATGGCATGCTAGTAGAATTGCATTTAGTTGAGGGGCACTCTTGTCCATAGGCAAAAATAATAAATATCCTACCAACTAAAATACACACAACACACCACACACACACACTAAAACACTGCAGCACACACACACTCTCTCTGATTTTCGACCAGGAGAGAAGAGAAAGAAGAAGAGAAAAAGAGAGGAAGGAAGAGGGAGAAGAAGAAGAAGAATGAAGTTCAGCCATTTTTGTGTCTTCCTCAAGCTATTTTCTTGCTCATAAAAGCTTTCTATCACTTGTTCTTCCATTCAAACTCAAGAGCTAAGGTAAGGGAGTTTTTCATAAATGGTTTTTAAAGGATGCATTCAAGTTTATTAATGTTCATTGGTGTTTATATTGCTTTGGCTTGCATACCTAAGCTTGGATGATGAAGAGTTTGTGTATATGTGTTGTAGATCTAAGAATTGAAAATGTATGTTGGGTATTGTGGTTTGTTGAGGAGAGGTGATTTGGGTGGAGTTTGAGCTCTTGTATGATGCTTAGAAGTCTCATTGAACATGTTTGAATGATGGTAGGAGGTGGTATGGATTGTTAGGTTGATTTTGGAGAAAATTGGGTCTTTCCCGTCCAGCTATCTGAGCATTACAGCCCCTATCCGGTCGCCCGGATAGAGGTCTCAACGTCCGGCAGAAAGCTTCGATCCGGGCGTTACTTGCTTTTTCCGGGCGCCCAGATAAAGGCTCCAGCGCCCGGATGTTTGACAGCTCTGTGCAGTGATTTTTCGGAGGCCATATCTCACTCGTTTCAACTCCGAATTGCATTCCGTTTGATTCTAGAATTATCTAATTTCGATAAGCTTCGATTATAGACTAAAATAAGATTAATTAGAGTTCAGGAATTTAGGTAAATGAACCTCCTATCTTAGGCTATTGCAAATAAGATGAGTTTGCTTCATAGCTTCATTTGTGCTTGCATTTTTTTTTTGTCAATTTGAGTTGTTTTAATGTATCCTTACACCTTCCCTTAGTATATGACCATGTTGACTCTTTCTACATGGTATTGACATGGTCAAGCATGGTGGGTATTGGTTTCACGATTATCCAAACGATGCACCTTAAATGCTACATATGCATGATCATTATATGTTTGATTGATATGCCATTGATAATTGTAATGCATTGAGTAATATATGCACGGCGGTTATAACCCTTTTAATGGAGGAAGTGACGGGACCTCCGGATTTGCCGGTATATCTCGACCCTCCTATTGTTAATGGAGGAAGTGACGGGACCTCCGGATTTGCCGGTATATCTCGACCCTCTCATTATTGATTGAAGGTTTGTGGTAAGAGTATTTTGCTGGGATATGTGCATGTCATGTTTTATCAACTGTTTGTGAAAATGATAAAACCTTTACAAAAAGCTTTCTTGTTCACCCTCATTGAGCTATATGTGAGGATCTAGCTCACCCTCTTTTAACAATTTCAGGTAAGGTTTAGCCGAACAAGCTCCCACGTGGTTGCAAGCATTGTTGAGTTGATGAGATGGATTCTTGCTTCTGTGATTCACATGCTTGGTTGAAGATTTACTTCTTGCTATGAAGAACATGTTTATAATTGATCAATTTATTATGTGGTATTATTATTTTGGTTAACTAGATACCTAACTAGGATTGATCTTTATGCTTTTGAGACCTATAATTAGGATGATGAACAAGTGGTTCTTGGTTTGGTTAATTTGTAACAAGGTGTTGTAACCTTTTAAGGCCGATGCTTTGGGAGAATGTTGAAAGTCTTTTCAAACTACTTGTGATATTCTTATAATGGATGTTCAGGTTGTTAATCTATAAACCACAAGTTTTAAAGCTATTAAGTGTTAACCTCAAGAATAAGAGTTACGAATGTCATGTTTCGGACTTAGCTTAGTAATAGGTTGGGGTCGGGGCGTGACACCGTCGTTCCGGTACCCGTAACTTTTGATCCGTAAGGAGTTACGCGGAGCAAAGCATACCGTTGCAAAGCTCTCCGACAGCTCTACGAAGGGGGCAGTTAGCTTGCTCGCTTTGCCCTTTTTGGAGCCCAAAATCGAACGTTTTCATCAGTTTCAGGCCACTTTCCTTCTTTTGCTCTATTTTTCAATCCCGGATCGTACGTCGTGAGCTGTTAAAAGGATGACAACCTTACTCGCGGGACATTAGAGGGCCCTACAACGCGTCGATATCACGTCTTGCGAGGATGCTGCATTGCTGAAGCGGATGGGTTGTCGTTAAGCCCATTGGGCCTTTTGAATGGGCCATCTCTCTAGGCTGGGACTGTGAACCGTTAACCAATAAAGGAGTTGTGCCCTCAACATGACGGGTGCGATCATACCAGCACTAATGCACCGGATCCCATCAGAACTCCGAAGTTAAGCATGCTTGGGCGAGAGTAGTACCAGGATGGGTGACCCCCTGAGAAGTCCTCGTGTTGCACCCCCTTTTCAATTATTTTTGCCCCGGTTAGGGTTGCCAAGATACTTTATCCACCAAATTTCTATTACTGAATCCCACGGAACAATAGGCAAGATAACTTCGCTTCACGTAGAGGCTGGGCCCGCAAACCGAGGGTGTAGGGCTTGTGACCAGGTCTCCATCGCTCCGATGCCCATAACTTTTGATCCGTAAGGAGTTACGCGGTGCACAAAATACCGTTGCAAAGCACTTTGACAGCTCTACGAAGGGGGCAGCCAGCTTGCTCGCTGTGCCCGTTTTTGGAGCCCAAAATCGAACGTTTCATCAGTTTTAGGCCACTTCTCTTCTTTTGCTCTGTTTTTTCATCCCGGATCGTACGTCGTGAGTTGTTAAAAGGACAACAACCTTACTCGCCGGACATTAGGGGACCCTACAACGCGTCGATATCACGTCTTGCTAGGATGCTGCGTTATTGAAGCAGATGGGTTATCGTTAAGCCCATTGGGCCTTTTGAATTGGCCATCTCTCTAGGATGGGACAGTAAACCGTTAACACATAAAGGAATTTTGCCCTCAACATGACGGGTGTGATCATACCAGCACTAATGCACTGGATCCCATCAGAACTCTGAAGTTAAGCGTGCTTGGGCGAGAGTAGTACTTGGATGTGTGACCCCCTGGGAAGTCCTCGTGTTGCACCCCCCTTTTCAATTTTTTTTGCTCCGATTTGGGTCGCCAGGTTACTTTATCCACCATATTTCTATTATCGAATCCCACGGCACCTTGGGCAAGACAACTTCGCTTCACGTGGAGGCTGGGCTCGCAAACCGAGGGCGTAGGGTTTGTGACCAGGTCTCCATCGCTCCGGTGCCCATAACTTTTGATCCGTAAGGAGTTACGCGGTGCACAGCATACCGTTGCAAAGCTCTCTGACAGCTCTACGAAAGGGGCAGCAGCTTGCTCACTGTGCCCTTTTTAGAGCCCGAAATTGAACGTTTTCATCAGTTTCAAGCCACGTTTCTTCTTTTGCTCTATTTTTGCATCCCAGATCGTACGTCGTAAGCTGTTAAAAGGAAGACAACCTTACTCGCGGGACATTAGAAGGCCCTACAACGCATCGATATCACATCTTGCGAGGATGCTGCGTTGTTGAAGCGGATGGGTTGTCGTTAAGCCCATTGGGCCTTTTGAATGGGCCATTTCTCTAGGCTGGGACTGTGAACCGTTAACACATAAAGGAATTGTGCCCTCTACATGACGGGTGCGATCATACCAGAACTAATGCACCGGATCCCATTAGAACTCTGAAGTTAAGCGTGCTTGGATGAGAGTAGTACAAGGATGGGTGACCCCTGGGAAGTCCTCGTGTTGCACCCTACCTTTCAATTTTTTTTGCTCTGGTTTGGGTTGCCAAGATACTTTATCCACCACATTTCTATTATCGAACCCCACGGCACCTTGGGCAAGACAACTTAGCTTCACATGGAGGTTGGGCACGCAACCCGAGGGCGTAGGGCTTGTGACCAGGTCTCCGTCGCTACGGGGCCCATAACTTTTGATCCGTAAGGAGTTACGCGACGCACAGCATACCGTTACAAAAGTATCTGAGAGCTCTACGATGGGAGCAGCCTGCTTGCTCGCTGTTCCCATTTTTGGAGCCCAAAATCGAACATTTTCATCAGTTTCAGGCCATTTTCTTCTTTTGCTCTGTTTTTCTGTCCCGGATCGTACGTCGTAAGCAGTTAAAAGGACGAAAACCTTACTCGCGGGACATTATAGGGCCCTACAACGCGTCGATAGCACGTCTTGTGAGGATGCTGCGTTGTTGAAGCGGATGGGTTGTCGTTAAGCCCATTGGGCCTTTTGAATGGCCCATCTCTCTAGGCTGGGGCTGTGAATCATTAACACATAAAGGAATTGTGCCCTAAACATGATGGGTGCGATCATACCTGCACTAATACACCGGATCCCATCAGAACTTGGGAAGTCCTTGTGTTGCTCCCCCCTTTTCATTTTTTTTTGCTCCGGTTTGGGTTGCCAAGATACTTTATCTACCACATTTCTATTATCGAATCCCACGGCACCTTGGGCAAGACAACTTCACTTCACGTGGAGGCTGGGCCTGCAAACCGAGGGCGTAGGGCTTGTGACCAGGTCTCTGTCGCTACGGTGCCCATAACTTTTGATCCGTAAGGAGTTACGCGGCGCACCGCATACCGTTTCAAAGCTCTCCGACAGCTCTACGAAGGGGGCAACTAGCTTGCTCGCTATGCCCTTTTTGGAGCCCAAAATCGAACATTTTAATCAGTTTCAGGCCACTTTTCTTCTTTTGCTCTGTTTTTTCATCCCGGATCGTACGTCATGAGCTGTTAAAAGGACAACAACCTTACTCGCCGGACATTAGGGGGCCCTACAACACGTCGATATCACTTCTGGCTAGGATGCTGCGTTATTGAAGCAGATTGGTTGTCGTTAAGCCCATTGGGCCTTTTGAATTGGCCATCTCTCTAGGATGGGACTGTAAACCGTTAACACATAAAGGAATTGTGCCCTCAACATGACGGGTGCGATCATACCAGCACTAATGCACCGGATCCCATTAGCACTCCGAAGTTAAGCGTGCTTGGGTGAGAGTAGTACTAGGATACATTATCCACCACATTTCTATTATCGAATCCCCTTTTTCAATTTTTTTTGCTCCGGTTTGGGTTGCCAAGATCCATTATCCACCACATTTCTATTATCGAATCCCACGGCACCTTGGGTAAGACAACTTCGCTTCACGTGGAGGCTGGGCCACAAACCGAGGGCGTAGGACTTGTGACCACGTCTCCGTCGCTCCGGTGCCCATAACTTTTGATCCGTAAGGAGTTACGCGGCACACAGCATACCGTTGCGAAGCTCTCCGACATCTCTACGATGGGGGCAGCCAGCTTGCTCGCTTTGCCCTTTTTGGAGCCCAAAATTGAACGTTTTCATCAGTTGCAGGACACTTTTCTTCTTTCGCTCTGTTTTTTCATCCCGGATCGTACGTCGTGAGCTGTTAAAAGGATGAAAACCTTACTCGCGGGACATTAGAGGGCCCTACAACGCGTCGATATCACGTCTTGTGAGGATGCTGCGTTGTTGAAGCAGATGGGTTGACGTTAAGCCCATTGGGCCTTTTGAATGGGCCATCTCTCTATGCTGGGGCTGTGAATCGTTAACACATTAAGGAATTGTGCACTAAACATGACGGGTGCGATCATACCAGCACTAATACACCGGATCCCATCAGAACTTGGGAAGTCCTTGTGTTGCACCCCCATTTTCATTTTTTTTTGCTCCGGTTTGGGCTGCCAAGATACTTTATCCACCACATTTCTATTATCGAACCCCACGGCACCTTCGGCAAGACAACTTCGCTTCACGTGGAGGCTGGGCCTGCAAACCGAGGGCGTAGGGCTTGTGACCAAGTCTCCGTCGCTACGGTGCCCATAACTTTTGATCCGTATGGAGTTACGTGGCGCACAGCATACCGTTGCAAAGCTCTCCGATAGCTCTACGAAGGGGGCAGCCAGCTTGCTCGCTATTCCCTTTTTGGAGCCCAAAATCGAACATTTTAATCAGTTTCAGGCCACTTTTCTTCATTTAATCTATTTTTCAGTCCCGGATCGTACGTCGTGAGCTGTTAAAAGGATGAGAACCTTACTCGTGGGACATTAGAGGGCCCTACAATGCGTCGATATCACGTCTTGCGAGGATACTGCGTTGTTGAAGCAGATGGGTAGTCGTTAAGCCCATTGGGCCTTTTGAATGGGCCATCTCTTTGGGCTGAGACTGTGAACCGTTAACAAATAAAGGAATTGTGCCCTCAACATGACGGGTGCGATCATACCAGCACTAATGCATCGGATCCCATCAGAACTCCGAAGTTAAGCGTGCTTGGGTGAGAGTAGTACTAGGATGGGTAACCCCCATGGAAGTCCTCGTGTTGCACCCCCCATTTCATTTTTTTTTGCTCCGGTTTGGGTTGCCAAGATACTTTATCCATGACATTTCTTTTATCGAATCCCACGGCACCTTGGGCAAGACAACTTCGCTTCACGTGGAGCCTGGGCCCGCAAATCAAGGACGTAGGCTTATGACCAGGTCTCCGTTGATTTGGCGCCCATAACTTTTGATCGGTAAGGAGTTACATGGCACACAACATACCGTTGCAAAGCCCTCCGACAGCTCTACAAAAAGGGCAGCCGGCTTGCTTGCTGTACCATTTTTGGAGCCCAAAATTGAACGTTTTCATCAGTTTCAGGCCACTTTTCTTCTTTTGCTCTGTTTTTCAGTCTCGGATCATACGTTGTGAGATGTTAAAAGGACGAAAACCTTACTCGCGGGACATTAGAGGGCCCTAAAACGCGTCGATATCACGTCTTGCGAGGATGTTTCGTTGTTGAAACAGATGGGTAGTCGTTAAGCCCATTGGGCCTTTTGAATGGGCAATCTCTCTAGGTTGGGACTGTGAGACGTTAACAAATAAAGGAGTTGTGCCCTCAACATGACGGGTGCGATCATACCAGCACTAATGCACCGGATCCCATCAGAACTCCGAAGTTAAGCGCGCTTGGGCGAGAATAGTACAAGGATGGGTGACCGCCTGGGAAGTCCTCGTGTTGCATCCCCCTTTTCATTTTATTTTGCTTCGGTTTGGGTTGCCAAGATACTTTATCCACCACATTTCTATAATCGAATTCCACGGCACCTTGGACAAGACAACTTCACTTCACGTGAAGGTGGGCCCGCAAACCGAGGGCATAGGGCTTGTGACCAGGTCTCTGTCGCTCCGGTGCCCATAACTTTTGATACATAAGGAGTTACGCTGTGCACAGCATACCGTTGCAAAGCTCTTCGACTGCTCTACAAAAGGGGCAGCCAGCTTGTTCGCTGTGCCCTTTTTGGGGCCTAAAATCGAACATTTCGATCAGTTTCAGGCCACTTTTCTTCTTTTGCTCTGTTTTTGGGTCCCGGATCGTACGTCTTGAGCTGTTAAAAGGACGACAACCTTACTCGCGGGACATTAGATGGCCCTACAATGCATCGATATCACGTCTTGCGAGGATGCTGCATTGTTGAAGCGGATGGGTAGTCGTTAAGCCCGATGGCCCTTTTGAATGGGCCATCTCTTTGGACTGAGACTGTGAACCGTTAACAAATAAAGGAATTGTGCCCTCAACATGACGGGTGCGATCATACCAGCACTAATGCATCGGATCCCATCAGAACTCCGAAGTTAAGCGTGCTTGGGCGAGAATAGTACTAGGATGGGTGACCCCCTGGGAAGTCCTAGTGTCGCACCCCCTTTTTCAAATTTTTTTTTCTCTTGTTTGGGTTGCCAAGATACTTTATCCACCACATTTCTATTATCGAATCCCACGGCACCTTGGGCAAGACAACTTCGCTTCACGTGGAGGCTGGGACCGCAAAACGGGGGCGTAGGAATTGTGACCAGGTCTCCGTCGCTCTGGTGCCCATAACTTTTGATCCGTAAGGATTTATGCGGCGCACAGCATACCGTTGCAAAGCTCTGACAGCTCTACGAAAGGGGCAGCCAGCTTGCTCGCTGGGACCTTTTTGGCTCCTAAAATCGAACGTTTTCATCAGTTTCAGGCCACTTTTCTTCTATTGCTCTATTTTTTTTGTACCGGATCGTACATCGTGAGCTGTTAAAAGGATGACAACCTTACTCGCGGGACATTAGAGGGCCCTACAATGCGTCGATATCATGTCTTGCGAGGATGCTGCGTTGTTGAAGCGGATGGGTTGTCGTTAAGCCCATTGGGCCTTTTGAATAGGCCATCTCTCTAGGCTGGGATTGTGAACCGTTAACAAATAAAGTAATTGTGCCCTCAACATGACGGGTGCGATCATAACAACACTAATGCAACAGATCCCATCAGAACTATGAAGTTAAGCGTGCTTGGGCGAGAGTAGTACTAGGATGGGTGACCACGTGGGAAGTCCTCGTGTTGCACCCCCCTTTTCAATTTTTTTTGCTCCAGTTTGGGTTGCCAGGATATATTATCCACCACATTTCTATTATCGAATCCCACGGCACCTTGGGCAAGACAACTTCGCTTCACGTGGAGGCTGGGCCCGCAAACCGAGGGCGTTGGGCTTGTGACCAGGTCTCTGTCGCTCCGATGCCCATAACTTTTGACCAAAGAGTTACCTGGCGCGCAACATACTGTTGCAAAGCTCTCTGACAGCTCAATGAAAGGGGCAGCCGGCTTGCTTGCTGTGCCCTTTTTGGAGCCCAAAATCGAACGTTTTCATCAGTTTCAGGCCACTTTTCTTCTTTTGCTCTGTTTTTCCGTCTCGGATCGTACGTCGTGAGCAGTTAAAAGGACAACAAACTTACTCGCGGGACATTAGAGGGCCCTACAATGCGTCGATATCATGTCTTGCGAGGATGCTGCGTTGTTGAAGCAAATGGGTTGTCGTTAAGCCCATTGGGCCTTTTGAATGGGCCCTCTCCCTAGGCTAGGACTGTGAACCGTTAACAAATAAAGGAGTTGTGCCCTCAACATGACGGGTGCGATCATACCAGCACTAATACACCGGATCCCATCAGAACTCCGAAGTTAAGCATGCTTGGGCGAGAGTAGCACTAGGATGGGTGACCCCCTGTGAAGTCCTCGTGTTGCACCCCCTTTTCAATTTTTTTTGCCCTGGTTAGGGTTGCCAAGATACATTATCCACTAAATTTCTATTACCGAATCCCATAGAACATTGATCCGTAAGGAGTTACGCGGCGCATAACATACCGTTGCAAAGCTCTCTGAGAGCTCTACGACGGGGGCAACCAGCTTGCTCGCTGTGCCCGTCTTTGGAGCCCAAAAGCGAACGTTTTCATCAGTTTCAGGCCACTTTTCTTTTTTTGCTCTGTTTTTTCATCCCGGATCGAACGTCGTGAGCTGTTAAAAGGACGACAACCTTTCTCGTGGGACATTAGAGGTCCCTACACGCGTCGATATCACATCTTGCGAGGCAGCTGCGTTGTGGAAGCCGATGGGTTGTCGTTATGCCCATTGGGCCTTTTGAATGGGCCATCTCTCTAGGCTGGGACTGTGAACCGTTAACAAATAAATGAATTGTGGCATCAACATGACGGGTGCGATCATACCTGCACTAATGCACTGGATCCCATCAGAACTCCGAAGTTAAGCGTGCTTGGGCGAGAGTAGTACCAGGATGCGTCACCCCTAGGAAGCCGTCGAGTTGCACCCTCCTTTTCAATTTTTTTTGCTCCAGTTTGGGTTGCCAAGATACTATATCCACCACATTTCTATTATCGAATCCACGACACCTTGGGCAAGACAACTTCGCTTCACGTGGAGGCTGGGCCACAAACCGAGGGCGTAGGGCTTGTGACCAAGTCTCCGTCACTCCGGTGCCCATAACTTTTGATCCGTAAGGAGTTACGCGGCGCACAGCATACCGTTGCAAAGCTCTCCGACAGCTCTACGAAAGGGGCAGCCAGCTTGCTCGCTTTGCCCTTTTTGGAGCCAAAATTGAACGGTTTGATCAGATTCATGACACTTTTCTTCTTTTGCTGTGTTTTTTCGTCCCCGATCGTACGTCCTGAGCTGTTAAAAGGACGAAAACCTTACTTGCGGGACATTAGAGGGCCCTACATTGAGTCGATATCACGTCTTGCAAAGATGTTGCGTTGTTGAAGTGGATAGGTTGTCGTTAAGCCCATTGGGCCTTTTGAATGGGCCATCTCTCAAGGCTGGGACTGTGAACCTTTAACACATAAAGGAATTGTGCCCTCAACATGACGGGTGCAATCATACCAGCACTAATGCATTGGATCCCATCAGAACTCTGAAGTTAAGCGTGCTTGGGCGAGAGTAGTACTAGGATGGGTGACCCCCTAGGAAGTCCTCGTTTTGCACCCTCCTTTTCAATTTTTTCTGCTCCGATTTGGGTTGCCAAGATACTTTATCCACCACATTTCTATTATCGAACCCCACCGCACCTTGGGCAAGACAACTTCGCTTCACGTGGAGGCTGAGCCCGCAAACCGAGGGCGTAGTGCTTGTGACCAGTTCTCCGTCGCTCCGTTTCCCATAACTTTTGATTCGTAAGGAGTTACGCGGCGCAGAGCATACCGTTGCAAAGTTCTCTCAGAGCCCTACGACCGGGGCAGCCTCCTTGCTTGCTGCGCTCATTTTTGAAGCCCAAAATCGAAGGTTTTCATCAGTTTCAGCCCACTATTCTTCATTTGCTCTGTTTTTTCATCCCGGATCGTACGTCGTGAGCTGTTAAAAGGACGACAACCTTACTCGCGGGACATTAGAGGCCCTACAACACGTCGATATCATGTCTTGCGAGGATGCTGCGTTGTTGAAGCGGATGGGTTATCGTTAAGCCCATTGGGCCTTTTGAATTGGCCATCTCTCTAGGCTGGGATATGAACCATTAACACATAAAGGAATTGTGCCCTCAACATGATGGGTGCGATCATACCAGCACTAATGCAGCGGATCCCATCAGAACTCTGAAGTTAAGCGCGCTTGGCTGAGAGTGGTACTAGGATGGGTGACACCCTGGGAGGTCCTCGTGTTGCACCCCCCTTTTCAATTTTTTTTGCTCCGGTTTGGGTTGCCAAGATACTTTATCCACCACATTTCTATTATCGAACCCCACAACACCTTGGGCAAGACAACTTCACTTCATGTGGAGGCTGGGCCCGTAAACTGAGGGCGTAGGGCTTGTGACCAGGTCTCCATCGCTCCGGTGCCCATTACTTTTGATCCGTAAGAAGTTACGCAGCGCACAGTATACCGTTGCAAAGCTCTCCGACAGCTCTACGAATGGGGCAGCCAGCTTGCTCGCTGTGCCCTTTTTGGTGCCCAAAATCAAACGTTTTAATCAGTTTCAGGCCACTTTTGTTCTTTCCCACTGTTTTTTCATCCAGGATCGTACGTCGTGAGCTGTTAAAAGGACAACAACCTTGCTCGCGGGACATTAGGGGTCCCTACAACGCGTCAACATCATGTCTTGCTAGGATGCTGTGTTGTTGAAGTGATGGGTTATCGTTAAGCCCATTGGGCCTTTTTAATTGGCCATCTCTCTAGGTTGGGACTGTGAACGGTTAACAGATAAAGGAATTGTGCCCTCAACATGACGGGTGCGATCATACCAGCACTAATGCACCGGATCCCATCAGAACTCCGAAGTTAAGCGTGCTTGGACGAGAGTAGTACTAGGATGGGTGACACCCTTGGAAGTCCTCTTGTTGCACCCTCATTTTCAATTTTTTTTGCTCCGGTTTGGGTTGTCAAGATACTTTATCCTCCATATTTCTATTATTGAATACCACGACACCTTGGGCAACACAACTTTGCTTCACGTGGAGGCTGGGCCCGCAAATTGAGGGCGTAGGGCTTGTGACCAGGTCTCCGTCGCTCCGGTGCCCATAACTTTTGATCCGTAAGGAGTTACGCGGCGCACAACATACCGTTACAGAGCTCTCTAAGAGCTCTACGATGGGGGCAGCCAGCTTGCTCTCTCTGCCCATTTTTGGAGCCCAAAATCGAATGTTTTCATTAGTTTCAGGCCACTTTTCATTTTTTGCTCTGCGTTTTCATCCCGGATCGTACGTCGTGAGTTGTTAAAAGGACGACAACCTTACTCGCGGGATATTAGGTGGCCTTACAACGCGTCGATATCACGTCTTGCTAGGATGCTGCGTTGTTGAAGTAGATGGGTTATCGTTAAGCCCATTGGGCTTTTCGAATTGGCCATCTCTATAGGTTGGGACTGTGCACCGTTAACACATAAAGGAATTGTGCCCTAAACATGACGGGTGCTATCATACCAGCACTAATGCACCATATCCCATCAGAACTCCGAAGTTAAATGCGCTTGGGCGAGAGTAGTACTAGGATGGGAGACCCCGTGGGAAGTCCTCGTGTTGCACCCCCTTTTCAATTTTTTTTACCTCGGTTTGGGTTGCCAAGATACTTTATCCACCACATTTCTATTATCGAATCGCACGGCACCTTAGACAAGACAACTTCGCTTCACGTGGAGGCTGGGCTCGCAAACCGAGGGCGTAGGGCTTGTGACCAGGTCTCCGTCGCTCCGGTGCCCACAAGTTTTGATCCGTAAGGTGTTACGCCGCGCACAGCATACCGTTGAAAAGCCCTCCGACAGCTCTATGAAGGGGGCAGCCAGCTTGCTCGCTGTACCCTTTTTGGTGCCCAAAATCGAACGTTTTCATCAGTTTTAGGCCACTTTTCTACTTTTGCTCTATTTTTTCATCCCGGATCGTACGTCATGAGCTGTTAAAAGGACGACAACCTTACTCGTGGGACATTAGAGGGCCCTACAATGTGTCGATATCACGTATTGCAAGGATGCTGCGTTGTTGAAGCGGATGGGTTGTCGTTAAGCCCATTAGGCCTTTTGAATGGGCCATCTCTCTAGGCTGGGACTGTGAACCGTTAACACATAAAGGAATTGTGCCCTCAACATGACGGGTGAAATCATACCAGCACTAATGCACCGGATCCCATCAAAACTCCGAAGTTAAGCGTGCTTGTGCGAGAGTAGTACTAGGATGGGTGACCCCCTAGGAAGTCCTCGTGTTGCACCTCGCTTTTCAATTTTTTTTGCTCTTGTTTGGGTTGCCAAGATACTTTATCCACCACATTTCTATTATCGAATCCCACGGCACCTTGGGCAAGACAACTTCACTTCATGTGGAGGATGGGCCCGCAAACCGAGGGCGTAGGGCTTGTGACCAAGTCTTCGTCGCTCCGGTGCCCATAACTTTTGATCTGTAAGGAATTACACGGCGCACAACATACCGTTGCAAAGCTCTCTAAGAGCTCTACGATGGGGGCAGCAAGCTTGCTCGCTGTGCCTATTTTTGGAGCCCAAAATCGAACGTTTTCATCAGTTTTAGGACACTTTTCTTCTCTTGCTCTATTTTTTTGTCCCGGATCATACGTCGTGAGCTGTTAAAAGGACAAGAACCTTACTCACGGGACATTAGGCGGCCCTACAACACGTCGATATCACGTCTTGCGAGGATGCTGCGATGTTAAAGCAGATGGGTTATCGTTAAGCCCATTGGGCCTTTTGAATTGGCCATCTGTCTAGGCTGGGATTGTGAACCGTTAACACATAAAGGAATTGTGAACTCAACATGACGGAAGCAATCATACCAGCACTAATGTACCAAATCCCATCAGAACTCCGAAGTTAAGCGTGCTTGGGCGAGAGTAGTACTAGGATGGGCGACCCCCTGGGAAGTCCTCGTGTTGCACCCGCCTTTTCAATTTTTTTTGCTCCGGTTTGGGTTGCCAAGGTACTTTATCTACCACATTTCTATTATCGAATCCCACGGCACCTTGGGCAAGACAACTTCGCTTCACGTGGAGGCTGGGCCTGCAAACCGAGGGCGTAGGTGTAATACCCGAGCCCGGAATGTGAAATTCTTTGTTTATTATTTTGAAAATTATATTTCCTTAAATTATTTGTGAATTAATTGTTACTTTCTCGCTGTCGCAACGTGCATTTGCATTTCGGGAGCGATAGCTAGAGATCGGTTTCTAGTCCTCAAAAAATAGTGAAACTAGTATTTAGATGACTTAAATTTTATATTTTAATTGTTGCTAGCTGAAAATTTAATGTGTTAGTTATTGAGCTTAAAAATGCACAAAAATAGAGCCTTTGACCAAGTTTTAAGTTGTTTGACTTGGACCTTTGACCCTTTGACCATTTAACACTTAAATAAGCATTTAACTAAGCAAAATAAAAAAAGAAACAGCAGCTGAACAGAGAGAGAGCGCCGTGAGTTCCAAGAGAGAAAAAAAAAAGATTTCAACCTTTCAATCGTTCAATCTTCGCGTGAGCTCATGCGGGGTGATTTCTGAGGCAACTAGCGTTGTTTTCCTAGCGACTAGGAGTACCTGAGGTGAGGGAATCATGCTATTTGCGCATTTAAATGTTTAGGGTATCAACTTTGCAATTTTTAGATTTTATCTGTAGAATGTTGTTTAAATCGTTTTGATGCTTCTAGTATGTTCCTTGGCATTTGTAGAACATGTATTTATAGCTTTTTAACATTTTCTGCGGTTAAATGTTGTGATTGCAAATTAAATTGTCAATTGAATAGTGTTTTGTGAATAGTAAAACCTTGAAACGTTGAAGTTGCGCTGTTATGCTTTCCGTTGATGTAGAAATGTGCTAGGTATGCTAGAATGCCTAAATGCATGGTTTGTTTGGGTTGCGTAGTGGAAAAAACGAGAATTATGCCTTTGGGAAAGTCGGGGTCGTTTAGGTCGACTTTAGCGTTTTCTCGTTTTGCGTGTTGGCATTACTTCGGGAAGCCATGGAAGCACTTTTGGTGCGATTATGGCGTTGGTTGGGTGTTTGGTTGTTATAGTTGTAGTTCAAACGAGAAAGGGGGAAATCGGGGCTTTGCGCGAGTTCTAGGGTAAAGTAAGGTTTCGGGGTCTTTAGACGTGCCTTATGGTGACCTAGGAGGGTTGGCGAAGTCGGTTTCCAGAACTCGTGGCTCGTTTGGAAATGGTAGCGTTTTGATAGTTGGGGCCGAGTTTGTGTTTTTGCTTGTTTTCTTGATTTTATGCCTATAGAATGCTTAGGGTTACTTGAAATACTTGTTTGACTTGATTTGGATTGAATTGCTTATCAATTGCTGCTATTGCGTGCGAGAGTAACCTACTTTGTTATTCTCTCACGTGTGGCTTTATCGCTTGTTTATCGCCTTGTATCGAGTCTTGCATTGCATAGTGTCTCGCGCGTGAGTGATGAGCCTCTCTGGGTAGCCTTGGGTTGCCAGTGTTGGTTGCTCTAGCTCCGCTGCTATTCCCTTTCTCGCTTGGGTTGCCTCCCAGGGAGATTTGGGTCGTAGGTTGAAGGATACTTCCGGGGTATTCCAAACTGGTGTTATAAGGTGGTTTGGGCCGGCGCGTCGTCATCGAATTTGTGGTTGAAAGTTGCTCGTGAAAAGGGTATCGTATCCTTTGAATGAGTGTTTGCAGCTTTAAATACTTGCCTTGCTTTATTGTTGGCTTTGGTTGTATCTTTATATGATTTGTATGTATTGCTTGGCTAATTGTATTGCATACTCCTCTCCTCTCCGTCCTTGAGACCAATTGCCCTCGCTGAGCAATAGTTTTTTCTCATTCCTCTCTATACTGTATTTTTACAGGAGTAGTTGAAGCAGACCCTCTCGAGGTAATAGAGGAGGAGGAGCAGGTGGAGGTGTTTCCATGATAGCACTTCTCTGCTTGCTGGTGGTTGGTTGCCAGATTTTTGTACGAGCCTTGCATGATATGTATATTGCTTGGATGTCGTTTAATTTTGAGGCTTGTAGCCTTGTATGTATTTTCTAGTTTGAGGCCTCTATGGTCTTATGTTGTATAAGTTGAAAGAATGTAAAGTTGTAAACTTATACCTTGTGACTAGTAAGGAAATGCATGCTAATGGAATTGATTAGTGGCATAAATACTTGTGTAGTATGCATATCATTTTGGTTTGGAAAGTTGGATAATAAGAAGTATATGTTTTTAAAGAAAGTTGGCTTGTTTTGATTATTATATGGCTTTCGCAAGTGTTATATTGATTTTAGGGTTTTCGGATCGTCTGCGGTACAGAGGAGACTCTGTCCGTGTGTCGGGTCCGGCCTTGGCCTTTTACGGGGTCGGGCCGGGGCGTGACATCTTTAGGTGGTATCAGAGCATGATAGTCTTGCATGAGCCGGGATATGATTCTCGGTCTGTGGGGTAAAGGTCTAAAATGCTAAAGTGTTTATGTATGATTGTTAAGTGAAAAGAAAATGTTATAGCATGACTTGTGAACTTGGAATGTTTATGTGTTTAAGTGAAATAGTTTGGCAAGTTGAACTTGTCTTATGTGAATTGTGTGATAGAATATTGGATTGTTATTGACTTGAGTGTTATCTAATCTTATGTGCTATATTTCTGTCTATAAACTGCTTTTAAATGTTGCCAGTTATTGTGAGTTGCTACTATGCCGCCACGTCGTGGTACTCAAGGTATAGTATCAGATGAAGAGGCAGTAGAACAGGGTCAGCAGCCGTTGCCTGAGCAGTTTATGGCTACCATGACTACTGCAGTAGACCGGATTACACAGGTGCTGCATGAGCAGAGGCAAGACAGGAATAATCCCCAGGGAAATCAAGCTAATCCTGGTGGACAAGGGTACAGAGTTGAGAATAATCAGTTAGAGAAATTTCTGAGGCATGAGCCGGGAAAGTTCTTCGGAGAGCCGGATGATGAGGCGGCCGAGAGATGGATTAATCGAGTTGAGAAGATTTTCACCGCTTTGAGGTACACTGATGAGGCAAGAATAGATTATGCGTCATTCTTATTTGAGGGTGATGCAGAGCAGTGGTGGAATACTGTCAGGTTGAGGTGGGATTGTGAGGATGTTCCATACTTATGGGATGATTTTATAAGTGAGTTTCGGGATAAGTATATTCCCGAGATGGCTATGGAAAGGAGGGAAGATGAGTTTGTGGCCCTGAAACAGGGAAATATGACTGTTGCTCAGTACGAGGCTAGGTTTGTTAGCCTGTCGAGGTATATGCCCGAGTTGGTACGGCCGGCTAGGAGGATGATTCATAGGTTTGTCCGTGGGCTGAGAATGGACATACAGTTGCATTTGACTGGGCAGACCTACACTACTTTTCCCGAGGAATTTCAGGCAGCCTCGAAGTTTGAGAAACGGAAGGCTGAGATGTTAGCTGAGAGCAGTCAGCCGAGTAAGAGGTAGTATTTGGGCCAGAGTCAGCCGAGGTAATATCAGGCTTCTGCACAGGTTCCTCAGCAGCGTCCGTATCAGCCACAGCAGCAGATTCAGGCTAGGCCAGTTGTGTCTAGACCCCAGCAGGGAGCCACAGTTCCTACTACTACCAGAGCCCCAGCACCTACGGGAAACACTGCAGTTAGGCAAAATCAGCAGTGTAATTATTGTAATCGGTCAGGGCATATTGAGGCTAACTGCTGGAGGAAGAGTGGTAAATGTACGGGTTGTGGCAGTGATGATCACAGGGTGAGAGATTGCCCTAAGTATAACAATGTTCAGGGCCGTGGTGGAGGCCAAGGTGTTCAGAATAGGGCTGCAGGTGCACGTCCAGCACAGAGAGTTCAGGCTAGGGTCTTTGCACTGGATGCAGAGGAGCTACCCGATACTACAGCTATAGTGGAAGGTACCTTTCTTCTCAATACTCAGCCAGTTAAAGTTTTGATTGATCCCGGAGCTACACATTCGTTTATAACTCCTGCATGTGCACGATCTGTGAATGTTTGCATTGATAAATTGCCTCATGAAGTTGAAGTTAGTACTCCTTTGGGTGCAAAATTTGTTACTGAGTCTATTTGTAAATCTTGTGATATATGTATTGAGAACCGTAAATTTCCTGCTGATTTAATTATATTGCCATTCCGTGACTTTGAAATCATTTTGGGAATGGACTGGTTGGGAAAGTATTATGCTCAGTTGGATTGTAGAACAAAGGTCGTTTATCTTAAAGTTCCTGACCTACCGGTACTAGAGATTGTTGGGAACTGCAGGGCTGCCCGCATTCCACTTTTATCAGCAATCAAGACTTCTAAGTTGTTGAATAGGGGTTGTGAAGCTTACTTAGCCTATTTGATCAATCAGCCTACTGATAAGTTGAGTTTGAATGAGGTTCCGATTGTTAGAGACTTCCCTGGTGTATTTCCCGAGGAATTACCTGGTTTACCACCGGATAGGGAGATTGAGTTCGTGATTGATCTTGTGCCAGGCACTGCGCCAATTTCTAGGAGTCCTTATAGAATGGCATCGGCTGAACTTCAAGAGTTAAAAATTCAGCTTCAGAACTTGCTTGAGAAAGGGTTTATACAACGTAGTTCTTCGCCGTGGGGTGCGCCTGTGTTGTTTGTGAGAAAGAAAGACGGCACGCTATGGTTATGCATTGATTACAGGGGACTTAATCAAGTCACGATTAAGAATAAATACCCCTTGCCATTGATTGAAGAGTTGTTTGACCAGTTGCAGGGTGCGAGTCTTTACTCCAAATTTGACTTGAGGCAGGGTTACTATCAACTTAGAATTCGGAGTGACGATATACCGAAGACGGCTTTCAGGACTAGATATGGCCACTATGAGTTTGTTGTGTTGCCGTTTGGATTGACGAATGCACCAGTCGCATTCATGGACTTGATGCAGAGGGTCTTTCGGCCTTACCTTGATCAGTTTGTCGTGATCTTTATTGACGACATTTTAGTGTATTCGAAGAACGAGGCTGAACACGAGCAACACTTGAAGATTGTGCTTCAGATTTTGCAGGAAAACAAGCTTTTTGCTAAATTCAGCAAGTGTGAGTTCTGGTTGAATCAAATATCTTTTCTAGGCCATATCATTTCAGATCGAGGAATTTCAGTGGACCCAGCTAAGATTGAAGTTGTTTCATCTTGGAAGAGACCTGAGACGGTGTCAGAGATTCGGAGTTTTCTTGGATTGGCAGGGTACTACCGGAGATTTGTTAAAGACTTCTTCAAAATTTCTGGACCTTTGAGCCAGTTGACTCGGAAGAAAGTTGCTTACAATTGGGATGCCAAGTGTGAATCTAGTTTCCAAGAATTGAAGAAGAGACTAACTACAGCTCCTATACTAGCTTTTCCTGAGGGAACATAGAACTTTGTTGTCTACAGTGATGCATCTAAAGAAGGTTTGGGCTGTGTTTTAATGCAGAATGGTAAGGTGATTGCTTATGCTTCCAGGAAATTGAAACCTTATGAAGTCAATTACCCTACACATGATCTTGAGTTAGCTGCAGTTGTGTTTGCTTTGAAGAAGTGGCGTCATTACTTGTGGGGTTGCATATTTGAAATTTTTACTGACCATAAGAGTCTCAAGTATTTGTTTTCACAGAAGGATCTGAATATGAGGCAGCGGAGATGGCTAGAGCTATTGGGTGGTTATAACTGTTCTATTAACTATGTGCCAGGTAAGGCAAATGTTGTTGCTGATGCTTTGAGCCGAAAGGTTACTGTTGCAAGCTTGATTATCAAGGATTGGGAGACTTTGGAAGAAATTTGTTCATGGAAGCCAGAAGCTACTGAGGTAGGGATTCGATTTGCTAGTTTACAGATTCAGTCAGGGTTGCTAGCACAGATCAGAGAGGCTCAGAAGACTGATCCTCACCTCTTGAAAATCCAAGAAAAAGCTAAAGGGGGAGAGTCGGAGTTTAAATTACATGCAGATGGCATCTTCAGATTCAGGGATAGAGTATGTGTTCCTGATGATCCGACTTTGAAGAATGAGATCCTGTCCGAGGCACATAATTCGAGGTATACGATTCACCCGGGCAGTACAAAAATGTATAGAGATTTGAAGCAACACTTCTGGTGGAACAATATGAAAAGGGAGATTGCTGGGTATGTATCCAGATGTTTGACTTGTCAGAGGGTTAAAGTTGAGCATCAGAGGCCAGCCGGACTTCTACAGCCGTTGTCGATTCCGCAATGGAAGTGGGTACATATAACCATGGACCTTGTAACCGATCTTCCTAGATCTCCGAGAGGATGTGATTCTGTTTGGGTTGTTGTGGACCGCTTGACTAAAGTTACACATTTTATTCCCGTGAACAAACAGGATAGCCTTGATAAGTTAGCTGAACTTTATGTTGCTAATATTGTGAGATTGCATGGTGTGCCACAGAGTATAGTGTCAGATAGGGATCCCAGATTCAGATCTCGTTTTTGGCAGAAGTTGCAAGAGGCCATGGGAACTAAGTTGAGCTTCAGTACTGCATATCATCTGCAAACTGATGGCCAGTCTAAGAGAACCATCAGGATCTTGGAAGACATGCTTCGAGCATGTGTGCTAGACTTTGGGAAGAATTGGGAGAAGTTTTTGCCTTTAGCGGAGTTTGCCTACAACAATAGTTATCAGTCTACTATAGGTATGGCTCCCTACGAGGCGTTGTATGGTCGTAAATGCAGATCCCCATTATATTGGGAAGAGGTTGGAGAGATGAGAACAGTTGATCCGACTGTGTTACCTGAGATGATTAAGATGGTAGATAATGTTCACCTTATTTGCCAGCGTATGCTTACAGCTCAGAGTCGTCAGAAGAGTTATGCAGATAAGCACCGTCGAGATCTTGAGTTTAATTTGGGAGATTGGGTGTTTCTTAAGATTTCTCCACGGAAGGGATTGATTCGGCACGGTAAGAGCGGGAAGCTTAGTCCCAGGTATGTGGGTCCGTATGAGATCACCGAAAAGGTAGGTCCTTTGGCTTATCGATTAGCTTTGCCTCCGAGCTTGTCGAGACTGCACGATGTGTTCCATGTGTCTATGTTGAAGAAGTATCATCCAGACCCTTCACATGTACTTGAACCAGAGCCTTTGCAGATTGAAGAAAAGTTGTCTTATGAAGAGAAACCGATTAGAATTGTGGATCGGAAAATTCAGGAGCTTCGCAGAAAGAGTATTTCGTTAGTAAAGGTTCTGTGGAATCATCATGGGTTTGAGGAAGCAACTTGGGAAAGAGAGGACCAGGTTCGGGATCAGTATCCGGAGTTGTTTGTTGACCAGGTAGGAATTGCGTGGGTGCAATTGTTTTAAGGGGGAGAGGGTGTAATACCCGAGCCCGGAATGTGAAATTCTTTGTTTATTATTTTGAAAATTATATTTCCTTAAATTCTTTGTGAATTAATTGTTACTTTCTCGCTGTCGCAACGGCATTTGCATTTCGGGAGTGATAGCTAGAGATCAGTTTCTAGTCCTCAACAAATAGTGAAACTAGTATTTAGATGACTTAAATTTTATATTTTAATTGTTGCTAGCTGAAAATTTAATATGTGTTAGTTATTGAGCTTAAAAATGCAAAAAATAGAGCCTTTGACCAAGTTTTAAGTTGTTTGACTTGGACCTTTGACCCTTTGACCATTTAACACTTAAATAAGCATTTAACTAAGCAAAATAAAAAAAGAAACAGTAGCTAAACAGAGAGAGAGGGCCGTGAGTTCCAAGAGAGAAAAAAAAAGATTTCAACCTTTCAATCGTTCAATCTTCGCGTGAGCTCGTGCGGGGTGATTTCCAAGGCGACTAGTGTTGTTTTCCTAGCGACTAGGAGTACCTGAGGAGAGGGAATCATGCTATTTGCGCATTTAAATGTTTAGGGTATCAACTTTGCAATTTTTAGATTTTATCCGTAGAATGTTGTTTAAATCGTTTTGATGCTTCTAGTATGTTCCTTGGCATTTGTAGAACATGTATTTATAGCTTTTTAACATTTTATGCGGTTAAATGTTGTGATTGCAAATTAAATTGTCAATTGAATAGTGTTTTGTGAATAGTAAAACCTTGAAACGTTGAAGTTGCGCTGTTATGCTTTCCATTGATGTAGAAATGTGCTAGGTATGCTAGAATGCCTAAATGCATGGTTTGTTTGGGTTGCGTAGTGGAAAAAACGAGAATTATGCCTTTGGGAAAGTCGGGGTCGTTTAGGTCGACTTTAGCGTTTTCTCGTTTTGCGTGTTGGCATTACTTCGGGAAGCCATGGAAGCACTTTTGGTGCAATTATGGCGTTGGTTGGGTGTTTGGTTGTTATAGTTGTAGTTCAAACGAGAAAGGGGGAAATCGGGGCTTTATGCGAGTTCTAGGGTAAAGTAAGGTTTCGGGGTCTTTAGACGTGCCTTATGGTGACCTAGGAGGGTTGGCGAAGTCGGTTTCCAGAACTCGTGGCTCGTTTGGAAATGGTAGCGTTTTGATAGTTGGGGCCGAGTTTGTGTTTTTGCTTGTTTTCTTGATTTTATGCCTATAGAATGCTTAGGGTTACTTGAAATACTTGTTTGACTTGATTTGGATTGAATTGCTTATCAATTGCTGCTATTGCGTGCGAGAGTAACCTACTTTGTTATTCTCTCACGTGTGGCTTTATCGCTTGTTTATCACCTTGTATCGAGTCTTGCATTGCATAGTGTCTCGCGTGTGAGTAATGAGCCTCTCTGGGTAGCCTTGGGTTGCCAGTGTTGGTTGCTCTAGCTCCGCTGCTATTCCCTTTCTCGCTTGGGTTGCCTCCCAGGGAGATTTGGGTCATAGGTTGAAGGATACTTCCGGGGTATTCCAAACTGGTGTTATAAGGTGGTTTGGGCCGGCGCGTCGTCATCGAATTTGTGGTTGAAAGTTGCTCGTGAAAAGGGTATCGTATCCTTTGAATGAGTGTTTGCAACTTTAAATACTTGCCTTGCTTTATTGTTGGCTTTGGTTGTATCTTTATATGATTTGTATGTATTGCTTGGCTAATTGTATTGCATACTCCTCTCATCTCCGTCCTTGAGACCAATTGCCCTCGCTGAGCAATAGTTTTTGCTCATTCCTCTCTATACTGTATTTTTACAGGAGTAGTTGAAGCAGACCCTCTCGAGGTAATAGAGGAGGAGGAGCAGGTGGAGGTGTTTCCATGATAGCACTTCTCTGCTTTGCTGGTGGTTGGTTGCTAGATTTTTGTGCGAGCCTTGCATGATATGTATATTGCTTGTATGTCGTTTAATTTTGAGGCTTATAGCCTTGTATGTATTTTCTAGTTTGAGGCCTCTATGGTCTTATGTTGTATAAGTTGAAAGAATGTAAAGTTGTAAACTTATACCTTGTGACTAGTAAGGAAATGCATGCTAATGGAATTGATTAGTGGCATAAATACTTGTGTAGTATGCATATCATTTTGGTTTGGAAAGTTGGATAATAAGAAATATATGTTTTTAAAGAAAGTTGGCTTGTTTTGATTATTATATGGCTTTCGCAAGTGTTATATTGATTTTAGGGTTTTCGGATCGTCCGCGGTACAGAGGAGGCTCCGTCCGTGTGTCGGGTCCGGGCTTGGCCTTTTGCGGGGTCGGGCCGGGGCATGACAGTAGGGCTTGTGACCAGGTCTCCGTCGCTCCGGTGCCCATAACCTTTGATCCGTAAGGAGTTACGCGGCGCACAGCATACTGTTGCACAGCTCTCCGACAACTCTACGAGCGGGGCAGCCAGCTTGCTCGCTGTGCCCTTTTCGGAGCCAAAAATCGAACGTTTTCCTCAGTTTCAGACCACTTTTCTTCTTTTGCTTTTTTTTTTCCATCCCAGATTGTACGTCGTAAGCTGTTAAAAGGACGACAACCTTACTCGCGGGATATTAGAGGGCCCTACAACGCGTCGCTATCACGTCTTCCGAGGATGCTGCGTTGTTGAAGCGGATTGGTTGTCGTTAAGCCCAATGGGCTTTTTGAATGGACCATCTCTCAAGGTTGGGACTGTGAACCATTAACAGATAAAGGAATTGTGCCCTCAACATGAGGGGTGCGATCATACGAGCACTAATGCACCGGATCCTATCAGAACTCCGAAGTTAAGCGTTTTTGGACGAGAGTTGTACTGGGATGGGTGACCCCCTGGGAAGTCCCCATGTTGCACCCTCATTTTCAATTTTTTTTGCTCCGGTTTGGGTTGCCAAGATAATTTATCCACCATATTTCTATTATCGAATCCCACGGCACCTTGGGCAAGACAACTTCGCTTCACGTGCAGGTTGGGCCTGCAAACCGAGTACCTAGGGCTTGTGACCAGGTCTCCGTCGTTCTGGTGCCCATAACATTTGATACGTAAGGAGTTACGCGGCGCACAGCATACCGTTGCAAAGCTCTCCGACAGCTCTACGAAGGGGGCAGCCAGCTTGCTCGTTGTGCCCTTTTTGGAGCCCAAAATTGAACGTTTTAATCAGTTTCAGGCCACCTTTCTTCTTTTACTCTTTTTTTTCGTCCCGGATCGTACGTCGTGAGCTTTTAAAAGGACGACAACCATACTCATGAGACATTAGAGGGCCCTACAATGCGTCGATATCACGTCTTGCGAGGATGCTACGTTGTTGAAGCGGATGGGTTGTCGTTAAGCCCATTGGGCCTTTCGAATTGGCCATCTCTCTAGGCTGTGACTGTGAACCGTTAACAAATAAAGGAATTGTGCCCTCAACATGACGGGGGCGATCATGCCAGCACTAATGCATCGGATCCCATCAGAACTCCGAAGTTAAGCGTGCTTGGGCGAGAGTAGTACTAGGAAGGGTGACCCCCTGGGAAGTCCTTGTGTTACACACCCCTTTTCAATTTTTTTTGCTCCGGTTTGGGTTGCCAAGATACTTTTTCCACCACATTTCTATTATCGAATCCCATGGCACCTTGGGCAGGACAACTTCACTTCACGTGGAGGCTGGTACCGCAAACCGAGGGCGTAGGGCTTGTGACCAGGTCTCCAACGCTCCGGTCCCCATAACTTTTGATCCGTGAGGAGTAACGCGGCGCACAACATACCGTTGCAAAGCACTCTGAGAGCTCTACGACGGGGGCAGCCAGCTTGCTCACTCTGCCCGTTTTTGGAGCACAAAGATCGAATGTTTTCATCAGTTTCAGGCCACTTTTGTTCATTTGCTCTGTTTTATCATCCCAGATCGTACGTCGTGAGCTGTTAAAAGGACGACAACCTTACTCGCGGGACATTATGGGGCCCTACAACACGTCGATAACACGTCTTGCTAGGACGCTGCATTGTTGAAGCAGATGGGTTATCGTTAAGCCCATTGGGCCTTTTGAATAGGCCATCTCCCTAGGCTGGGACTGTGAACCGTTAACACATAAAGGAATTGTGCCGTAAACATGACGGGTGCGATCATATTAGCACTAATTCACGGGATCCCATCAGATCTCCGAAGTTAAGCGTGGTTGGGCGAGAGTAATACTAGGATGGGTGACCCCTTGGAAAGTCCTCGTGTTGCACCCCCATTTTCAATTTTTTTTGCTCTGGTCTGGGTTGCCAAGATACTTTATCCACCTCATTTCTATTATCGAATCCCACGGCACCTTGGGCAAGACAACTTCGCTTCACGTGGAGGGTGGGCCCGCAAACCGAGGGCGTAGGGCTTGTGACCAGGTCTCCATCACTCCTGTGACCATAACTTTTGATCTGTAAGAAGTTATGCGGTGCACTGCATACCGTTGCAAAGCTCTCCGACATCTCTACGAAGGGGGTAGCCAGCTTGCTCGCTCTACCCTTTTTGGAGCCCAAAATTGAACGTTTTCATCAGTTTCAGGCCACTTTTCTTCTTTTGCTCTGTTTTTCCGTCCCGGATCGTACGTCGTGAGCTATTAAAAGGACGAAAACCTTACTCGCGAGACATTAGAGGGCCCTACAAAGCGTCGATATCACGTCTTGCGAGGATGCTGCATTGTTGAAGCAGATGGGTTGTCGTTAAGCCCATTGGGCCTTTTGAATGGGCCATCTCTCTAGGCTGGGACTGTGAACCGTTAACAAATAAAGGAATTGCGCCCTCAACATGACGGGTGCAATCATACCAGCACTAATGCACTGGATCCCATCAGAACTCCGAAGTTAAGCGTGCTGGGGTGAGAGTAGTACTAGGATGGGTGACCCCCAAGGAAGTCCTCGTGTTTCACCCACTTTCAATTTTTTTTGCCCTGGTTAGGGTGGCGAGATACTTTATCAACCAAATTTCTATTACCGAATACCATGGAACATTGGGAAAGACAACTTCGCTTCACGTAGAGGCTGGGCCCGCAAACCGAGGGCGTAGGGCTTGTGACTAGGTCTCCGTCGCTCTGGTGCCCATAACTTTTGATCCGTAAGGAGTTACGCGGCGCACAACATACCGTTGCAAAGCTCTCCTTCAGCTGTACGAAGGGGGCAGCCAGCTTGCTCGCTGTGCCCTTTTTGGAGACCAAAATCGAACATTTTCATCAGTTTCAGGACACTTTTCTTCTTTTGCTCTGTTTTTCCGTCCCGTATCGTACGTCGTGAGCTGTTAAAAGGATAACAACCTTACTCGCGAGACATTAGAGGGCCCTACAACGCGTCGATATCACGTCTTGCGAGGATGCTGCGTTGTTGAACCGGATGGGTTGTCGTTAAGCCCATTAGGCCTTTCGAATGGGCCATCTCTCTAGGCTGGGACTATGAACTATTAAAAAATAAAAGAATTGTGCCCTCAACATGACGGGTGCGATCATACCAGCACTAATGCATCGGATCCCATCAGAACTCTGAAGTTAAGCGTGCTTGGGCGAGAGTAGTACTTGGATGGGTGACCCCTTGGGAAGTCCACATGTTGCACCTCATTTTCAATTTTTTTTGCCCTGGTTAGGGTGGCAAGATACTTTATCCACACAATTTCTATTACCGAATCCTAAGGCACCTTGGGAAGACAACTTTGTTTCACGTGGAGGCTGGGCCCGCAAACCAAGGGCGTAGGGCTTGTGACCAGGTCTCTGTTGCTCTAGTACCCATAACTATTGATCCGTAAGGAGTTACGTGGCGCACAGCATACCGTTGCAAAGCCCTACGACAGCTCTACGAAGGGGGCAGCCAGCTTGCTCGCTTTGCCTTTTTGGAGCCGAAAATCAAACGTTTTCATCAGTTTCAAGCCACTTTTCTTCTTTTGCTCAATTTTTCCGTCCCGGATCGTACGTCGTGAGCTGTTAAAAGGACGACAACCTTACTCGTGGGGCATTAGGGAGCACTACAACGCGTCCATATCACGTCTTGCTAGGATGCTGTGTTGTTGAAGCAGATGGGTTATCGTTAAGTCCATTGGGCCTTTTGAATTCGCCATCTCTCTAGGCTGGGACTGTGAACCATTAACACATAAAGGAATTGTGTCGTAAACATGATGGGTGCGATCATACCAGTACTAATTCATGGGATTCCATCAGATCTCCGAAGTTAAGCGTGCTTGGGCGAGAGTAGTCCTGGGATGGGTGACGCCTTGGGAAGTCCTCATGTTGCACCCACCTTTTCAATTTTTTTTGCTCCTATTTGGGTTGCCAAGATACTTTATCCACCACATTTCTATTATCGAATCCCACGGTACCTTGGGCAAGACAACTTCGCTTCACGTAGAGGCTGGGCCAGCAAACCGAGGGCGTAGGGCTTGTGCCTAGGTCTCCGTCGCTCCAGTGCCCATAACTTTTGATCCGTAAGGAGTTACGGGGCGCACAACATTCCGTTGCAAAGCTCTCCGACAGCTCTACGAAGGGGGTAGCTAGCTTGCATACTGTGCCCTTTTTGGAGCCTAAAATTGAACGTTTTCATCAGTTTCAGGCCACTTTTCTTCTTTTGCTCAATTTTTTCGTCCCGGATCGTACGTCGTTAGCTGTTAAAAGGATGACAACCTTACTCGTGGGACATTATAGGGCCCTACAACGCGTCGATATCATGTCTTCTGCCCTCAACATGACGGGTGCGATAATACTAGCACTAATGCACCGGATCCCATCAGAACTCCGAAGTTAAGCATGCTTGGGCGAGAGTAGTGCTAGGATGGGTGACCCCCTGGGAAGTCCTCGTGTTGCACCCCCTTATCAATTTTTTTTGCCTTGGTTAGGGTTGCCAAGATACTTTATCCTCCAAATTTCTATTACCGAATCCCACTGAACATTGGGCAAGACAACTTCGCTTCACGTAGAGGCTGGGTCCGCAAACCGAGGGTGTAGGGCCTGTGACCAGGTCTCCGTCGCTCCGGTGTCCATAACTTTTGATCCGTAAGGAGTTACGTGGTGCACAGCATACCGTTGCAAAGCTCTCTGAGAGCTCTACGATGGGGGTAGCCAGCTTGCTCGCTGTACCCTTTTTAGAGCCCAAAATTGAACGTTTTCATTAGTTTCCGGCCAGTTTTCTTCTTTTGCTCTATTTTTTCATCCCGGATCGTACGTCGTGAGCTGTTAAAAGGATGACAACCTTACTCGCAGGACATTAAAGGGCCCTACAATGCGTCGATATCACGTCTTCCGTGGATGCTGCGTTATTGAAGCGGATGGGTTGTCATTAAGCCCATTGGGCCTTTTGAATGGGCCATCTCTCTAGGCTGGGACTGTGAACCGTTAACAAATAAAGGAATTGTGCCCTCAACATGACGGATGCGATTATACCAGCACAAATGCACCGGATCCATCAGAACTCCGAAGTTAAGCGTGCTTTTGCGAGAGTTGTACTAGAATGGGTAACCCCTTGGGAAGTTCTCGTGTTGCACTGCCCTTTTCAATTTTTTTTTCTCCGGTTTGGGTTGCAAGATACTTTATGCACCACATTTCTATTATCGAATCCCACAGCACCTTGGGCAAGACAACCTCGCTTCACGTGGAAGCTGGGCCGGCAAACTGAGGGCGTAGGGCTTGTGACCAGGTCTCCGTCGCTCCGGTGCCCATAACTTTTGATCCGTAAGGAGTTACGCGGCGCACAGCATACCGTTGCAAAGCTCTCTGAGAGTTCTACGACGGGGGAAGCCAGCATGCTTGCGGTGCTCATTTTTGGAGCACAAAATCGAACGTTTTCATCGGTTTCAGGCCACTTTTCTTTTTTTGCTCTATTTTTTCATCTTGGATCGTACGTCGTGAGCTGTTAAAAGGATGACAACCTTACTCGTGGGACATTAGAGGGCCCTACAATGCGTCAATATCACATCTTGCGAGGATGCTGCGTTGTTGAAGCGGATGGATTGCCGTTAAGCGCATTGGGCCTTTTCAAGGGGCCATCTCTATAGTCTGGGAGTGTGAACCTTTAAAAAATAAAGGAATTGTGCCCTCAACATGACGAGTGCGATCATACCAGCACTAATGCACCGGATCCCATTAGAACTCCGAATTTAAGCTTGCTTGGGCGAGAGTAGTACTAGGATGGGTGACCCCCTGGGAATTCCTCGTGTTGCACCCCCATTTTCAATTTTTTTGGCTCCGGTTTGGGTTGCCAAGGCACTTTATCCACCAAATTTCTATTATCGAATCCCACGGCACCTTGGGCAAGACAACTTCACTTCACGTGGAGCCTGGGCCCGCAAACTGAGGGCGTAGGGCTTGTGACCAGGTCTCCGTTGCTCCGGTGCCCATAAATTTTGATCCGTAAGGAGTTATGCGGTGCACAGCATACCGTTGCAAAGCTCTCCGACAACTCTACGAAGGGGGCAGCCAGCTTGCTTGCTATGCCCTTTTAAGATCCCAAAATTGAACGTTTTCATCAGTTTCAGGCCACTTTTCTTCTTTTGCTGAGTTTTTCCGTCCCGGATCGTATGTCGTGAGTTGTAAAAAGGATGACAACCTTACTCATGGGACATTAGAGGGCCCTACAACGCGTCGATATCACGTCTTGCGAGGATACTGCGTTGTTGAAGGGGATGGGTTGTCGTTAAGCCCATTGGGCCTTTTGAATTGGCCATCTCTCTAGGCTGGGACTGTGAACCGTTAACACATAAAGGAATTGTGCCCTCACCATGTCGGGTGCGATCATACCAGCTCTAATGCACCGGATCCCATCAGAACTCCGAAGTTAAGCGTGCTTGGGCGAGAGTAGTACTAGAATTGGTGACCCCCTGGGAAGTCCTCATGTTGCACCCCCCTTTTCTATTTTTTTTGCTCCGGTTTGGGTTGCCAAGATACTTTATCCACCACATTTCTATTATCGAATCCCACGACACCTTGGGCAAGACAACTTTGTTTCATATGGAGGCTGGGCGCGCAAACTGAGGGCGTAGGGCTTGTGACCAGGTCTCCGTCGCTTTGGTGCCCATAACTTTTGATCCGTAAGGAGTTAAGCGGCGCACAGCATACCGTTACAAAGCACCACGACAATTCTACGAAGGGGGCAGCTAGCTTGCTCTTTGTGCCCTTTTTTGGAGCCCAAAATCAAACGTTTTCATTAGTTTCAAGCCACTTTTCTAATTTAGCTCTGTTTTTCCGTCCCGGATTGTACGTCGTGAGCTGTTAAAAGGACGACAACCTTACTCGCGGGACATTAGAGGGCCCTACAACGTGTCAATATCAAGTCTTGCGAGGATGCTACGTTGTTGAAGCGGATGGGTTGTCGTTAACCCCATTGGGCCTATTGAATGGGCCATCTCTCTTGGCTGGGACTGTGAACCGTAACCAAATAAAGGAGTTGTGCCCTCAACATGACGGGTGCGATCATACCAACACTAATACACCGGATCCCATCGGAACTCTGAAGTTAAGCGTGCTTGGGCGAGTGTAGTACTAGAATGGGTGACCCTCTGGGAAGTTCTCGTGTTGCACCCCCTTTTCAATTATTTTTGCCCTGGTTAGGGTTGCCAAGATGCTTTATCCACCAAATTTCTATTACCGAATCCCACGGAACATTGGGCAAGACAACTTCGCTTCACGTAGAGGCTGGGCCTGCAAACTGAGGGCGTAGGGCTTGTGACTAGGTTTCCATCGCTGCGGTGCCCTTAACTTTTGATCCGTAAGGAGTAACGCGGCGCACAGCAAACCGTTGCAAAGCTCTCTAAGAGCTCTACGACGGGGGCAGCCAGCTTGCTCGCTTTGCCAATTTTTGGAGCCCAAAATCGAACGTTTTCATCCGTTTCAAGCTACTTTTCTTCTTTGGATCTATTTTTTCATCCCGGATTGTACGTCGTGAGCTGTTACAAGGACGATAACCTTACTCGCGGGACATTAGAGGGGCCTACAACGTGTCAATATCACGTCTTGCGAGGATGCTGCGTTGTTGAAGGGGATGGGTTGTCGTTAAGCCCATTGGGCCTTTTGAATGGGCCATCTCTCTCGGCTGGGACTGTGAACCGTTAACAAATAAAGGAATTGTGCCCTAAACATTACGGGTACGATCATACCAGGACTAATGCACCGGATCCCATAAGAACTCCGAAGTTATGCGTGCTTGGTCGAGAGTAGTAGTAGGATGGGTGACCCCCCGGGAAGTCCTCATGTTGCACTCCACTTTTCAATTTTTTTTGCTCCGGTTTGGGTTGCCAAAATACTTTATCGATCACATTTCTATTATCGAATCCCAAGGCACCTTGGGCAAGATAACTTCGCTTCACGTGGAGGTTGGGCCCGCAAACCGAGGGCCTAGGGCTTGTGACCCGGTCTCCGTCGCTCCGGTGCCCATAACTTTTGTTCCGTAAGTAGTTACGCGGTTAACAGCATACCGTTGCAAAGCTGTCTGACTGCTCTACGAAGGGGGTAGCCAACTTGCTCGCTTTGCCCTTTTTGGTGCCCAAAATTGAATATTTTCAACTGTTTCAGACCACTTTTCTTCTTTTGCTCTATTTTTCCGTCCCGGATTGTACGTCGTGAGTTGTTAAAAGGACGACAACCTTACTCGCGGGACATTAGAGGGCCCTACAATGCGTCGATATCATGTCTTGTAAGTATGCTGCGTTGTTAAAGTTGATAGGTTGTCGTTAAGCCCATTGGGCCTTTTGAATGGGCCATCTCTCGAGGCTGGGACTGTGAACCGTTAACAAATAAAGGAATTTGCCCTAAACATGATGGGTACGATCATACCAGGACTAATGCACCGGATCCCATAAGAACTCCGAAGTTATGCGTGCTTGGGCGAGAGTAGTAGTAGGATGGGTGACCCCCTGAGAAGTCCTCATGTTGCACCCCACTTTTCAATTTTTTTTGCTCCGGTTTGGGTTGCCAAGATACTTTATCCGCCACATTTGTAGTATCGAATCCCACGGCACCTTGGGCAAGATAACTTCGCTTCATGTGGAGGTTGGGCCCGTAAACCGAGGGCATAGGGCTTGTGACCCGGTCTCCGTCGCTTCGGTGCCCATAACTTTTGATCCGTAAGGAGTTACGCGGCGCACAGCATACCGTTGCAAAGCTCTCCGACTGCTCTACGATGGAGGTAGCCAACTTGCTCGCTTTGCCCTTTTTGGAGCACAAAATTGAACGTTTTCAACTATTTCAGACCACTTTTCCTCTTTTGCTCTATTTTTTCGTCTCGGATCGTACGTCGTAAGCTGTTAAAAGGACGATAACCTTACTCGCGGGACATTAGAGGGCCCTAAAACGCATCGATATCATGTCTTGCGAGGATGCTGTGTTGTTAAAGTGGATGGGTTGTCGTTAAGCCCATTGGGCCTTTTGAATGGGCCATCTCTCTAGGCTGGGACTGTGAACCGTTAACAAATAAAGGAATTGTGCCCTCAACATGACGGGTGCGATCATACCAGAACTAATGCACTGGATCCAATCAGAACTCCGATGTTAAGCGTGCTTTGGCGAGAGTAGTACTAGGATAGGTGACCCCTTGGGAAGTCCTCGTGTTGCACCCCCTTTTTCAATTTTTTTTCCTCCGGTTTGGGTTGCCAAGATAATTTATCCACCACATTTCTATTATCGAATCCCACGGCACATTGGGCAAGACAACTTCGCTTCACGTGGAGGCTGGGCCCGCAAACCGACGGCGTAGGGCATGTGACCTGGTCTCCATCGCTCCGGTGCCTATAACTTTTGATCCGTAAGGAGTTACGTGGCGCACAGCATACCGTTGTAAAGCTCTCCAACAGCTCTACGAAGGGGGTAGCCAACTTGCTCGCTTTGCCCTTTTTGGAGCCCAAATTCGAACGTTTTCATCAGTTTCAGACCACTTTTATTCTTTTGCTCTGTTTTTCCGTCCCGGATCGTACGTCGTAAGTTGTTAAAAGGATGACAGCCTTACTCGCGGGACAGTAGAGGGACCTAAAATGCGTCGATATCACGTCTTGTGAGGATGCTGCGTTGTTGAAGTGGATGGGTTGTCGTTAAGCCCATTGGACGTTTTGAATGGGCCGTCTATCTAGGCTGGGACTGTGAACCGTTAACAAATAAAGGAATTGTGCCCTCAACATGACGGGTGCGATCATACCAGCACTAATACACCGGATCAC
Organism: Ehretia macrophylla; assembly: GCA_037974665.1. Taxonomy (NCBI): domain Eukaryota; kingdom Viridiplantae; phylum Streptophyta; class Magnoliopsida; order Boraginales; family Ehretiaceae; genus Ehretia; species Ehretia macrophylla. The sequence continues at coordinate 81,808,625 of CM075765.1, read as the reverse complement.
ATCAGAACTCCGAAGTTAAGCGTGCTTGGGCGAGAGTAGTACTAGGATGGGTGACCCCCTGAGAATTCCTCGTGTTGCACCCCCTTTTCAATTTTTTTTGCCCTGGTTAGGGTTGCCAAGATACTTTATCCACCAAATTTCTATTATCGAATCCCACGGAACATTGGGTAAGACAACTTCACTTCACGTAGAGGCTGGGCCCGCAAACTGAGGGCGTAGGGCGTGTGACTAGGTCTCCGTCGCTCCGGTGCCCATAACTTTTGATCCGTGAGGAGCTACGCGGCGCACAGCATACCGTTGCAAAACTCTCCGACTGCTCTACGAAGGGGGTAGCCAACTTGCTCGCTTTACCCTTTTTGGTACCCAAAATCAAACATTTTCAACTGTTTCAGACCACTTTTCTTCTTTGCTCTATTTTTCCGTCCCGGATCGAAGGTCGTGAGCTGTTAAAAGGACGACAACCTTACTCGCGGGACATTAGAGGGCCCTACAACACATCGATATCACGTCTTGCGAGTATGCTGCGTTGTTAAAGCGGATGGATTGTCGTTAAGCCTATAGTGCCTTTTTAATGGGCCATCTCTCTAGGCAGGGACTGTGAACCATTAACAAATAAAGGAATTGCGCCCTCAACATGACGGGTGCGATCATACCAGGACTAATGCACCGGATCCCATAAGAACTCCGAAGTTATGCGTGCTTGGGCAAGAGTAGTAGTAGGATCGGTGACCCCCTGGGAAGTCCTCGTGTTGCACCCCTATTTTCAATTTTTTTTGCTCCGATTTGGGTTGCCAAGATACTTTATCCACCACATTTCTATAATCGAATCCCACGGCAACTTGGGCAAGACAACTTTGTTTCATATGGAGGCTGGCCCCGCAAACAGAGGGCGTAGGGCTTGTGACCAGGTCTCCGTCGCTTTGGTGCCCATAACTTTTGATCCGTAAGGAGTTAAGCGGCGCACAGCATACCGTTACAAAGCACCACGACAATTCTACGAAGGGGGCAGCTAGCTTGCTCGTTGTGCCTTTTTGGAGCCCAAAATCGAACGTTTTCATTAGTTTCATGCCACTTTTCTTCTTTAGCTCTGTTTTTTCGTCCCGGATTGTACGTCGTGAGCTGTTAAAAGGACGACAACCTTACTCGCGGGACATTAGAGGGCCCTACAATGCGTCGATATCAAGTCTTGCGAGGATGCTGCATTGTTGAAGCGGATGGGTTGTCGTTAAGCCCATTGGGCCTATTGAATGGGCTATCTCTCTAGGCTGGGACTGTGAACCGTTAACAAATAAAGGAGTTATGCCCTCAACATGACGGGTGCGATCATACCAACACTAATGCACCGGATCCCATCGGAACTCCGAAGTTAAGCGTGCTTGGGCGAAAGTAGTACTAGGATGGGTGACCCCCTGGGAAGTTCTCGTGTTGCACCCCCTTTTCAATTATTTTTGCCCTGGTTAGGGTTGCCAAGATGCTTTATCCACCAAATTTCTATTACCAAATCCCACGGAACATTGGGCAAGACAACTTCGCTTCACGTAGAGGCTGGGCCCGTAAACCGAGGGCGTTGGGCTTGTGACCAGGTCTCCGTCGCTGCGGTGCCCTTAACTTTTGATCCGTAAGGAGTAACGCGGCGCACAGCAAACCGTTGCAAAGCTCTCTAAGAGCTCTACGACGGGGGCAGCCAGCTTGCTCGCTTTGCCAATTTTTGGAGCCCAAAATCGAACGTTTTCATCCGTTTCAAGCTACTTTTCTTCTTTTGATCTATTTTTTCATCCCAGATTGTACGTCGTGAGCTGTTACAAGGACGATAACCTTACTCGCGGGACATTAGAGGGGCCTACAACGTGTCAATATCACGTCTTGCGAGGATGCTGCGTTGTTGAAGGGGATGGGTTGTCGTTAAGCCCATTGGGCCTTTTGAATGGGCCATCTCTCTCGGCTGGGACTGTGAACCGTTAACAAATAAAGGAATTGTGCCCTAAACATTACGGGTACGATCATACCAGGACTAATGCACCGGATCCCATAAGAACTCCGAAGTTATGCGTGCTTGGTCGAGAGTAGTAGTAGGATGGGTGACCCCCCGGGAAGTCCTCATGTTGCACTCCACTTTTCAATTTTTTTTGCTCCGGTTTGGGTTGCCAAAATACTTTATCGATCCCATTTCTATTATCGAATCCCAAGGCACCTTGGGCAAGATAACTTCGCTTCACGTGGAGGTTGGGCCCGCAAACCGAGGGCCTAGGGCTTGTGACCCGGTCTCCGTCGCTCCGGTGCCCATAACTTTTGTTCCGTAAGTAGTTACGCGGTTAACAGCATACCGTTGCAAAGCTGTCTGACTGCTCTACGAAGGGGGTAGCCAACTTGCTCGCTTTGCCCTTTTTGGTGCCCAAAATTGAATATTTTCAACTGTTTCAGACCACTTTTCTTCTTTTGCTCTATTTTTCCGTCCCGGATTGTACGTCGTGAGTTGTTAAAAGGACGACAACCTTACTCGCGGGACATTAGAGGGCCCTACAATGCGTCGATATCATGTCTTGTAAGTATGCTGCGTTGTTAAAGTTGATAGGTTGTCGTTAAGCCCATTGGGCCTTTTGAATGGGCCATCTCTCTAGGCTAGGACTGTGAACCGTTAACAAACAAAGGAATTGTGCCCTAAACATGACGGGTACGATCATACCAGGACAAATGCACCGGATCCCATAAGAACTCCGAAGTTATGCGTGCTTGGGCGAGAGTAGTAGTAGGATGGGTGACCCCCTGGGAAGTCCTCATGTTGCACCCCACTTTTCAATTTTTTTTGCTCCGGTTTAGGTTGCCAAGATACTTTATCCACCACATTTCTATTATCGAATCCCACGGCACCTTGGGCAAGATAACTTCGCTTCACGTGGAGGTTGGGACCGCAAACCGAGTGCGTAGGGCTTGTGACCCGGTCTTCGTCGATTCGGTGCCCATAACATTTGATCATTAAGGAGTTACGTGGCGCACAGCATACCGTTGCAAAGCTCTCCGACTGCTCTATGAAGGGGGTAGCCAACTTGCTCGCTTTGCCCTTTTTGGAGGCCAAAATCGAACGTTTTCAACTATTTCAGACCACTTTTCTTCTTTTTCTCTATTTTTCCATTCCGGATCGTACGTCGTGAGCCGTTAAAAGGATGACAACCTTACTCGCGGGACATTAGAGGGCCCTACAATGCATCGATATCACGTCTTGCGAGGATGCTACGTTGTTAAAGAGGATGAGTTGTCGTTAAACCCATTAGGCCTTTTGAATGGGCCATCTCTCTAGGCTGGGACTGTGAACCGTTAACAAATAAAGGAATTGTGCCCTCAACATGACGGGTGCGATCATACCAGAACTAATGCACTGGATCCAATCAGAACTCCGATGTTAAGCGTGCTTTGGCGAGAGTAGTACTAGGATAGGTGACCCCTTGGGAAGTCCTCGTGTTGCACCCCCTTTTTCAATTTTTTTTCCTCCGGTTTGGGTTGCCAAGATAATTTATCCACCACATTTCTATTATCGAATCCCACGGCACATTGGGCAAGACAACTTCGCTTCACGTGGAGGCTGGGCCCGCAAACCGACGGCGTAGGGCATGTGACCTGGTCTTCGTCGCTCCGGTGCCTATAACTTTTGATATGTAAGGAGTTACGTGGCGCACAACATACCGTTGTAAAGCTCTCCAACAGCTCTACGAAGGGGGTAGCCAACTTGCTCGCTTTGCCCTTTTTGGAGCCCAAATTCGAACGTTTTCATCAGTTTCAGACCACTTTTATTCTTTTGCTCTGTTTTTCCGTCCCGGATCGTACGTCGTAAGTTGTTAAAAGGATGACAACCTTACTCACGGGACATTAGTGGGCCCTAAAATGCGTCGATATCACGTCTTGTGAGGACGCTGCATTGTTGAAGTGGATGGGTTGTCGTTAAGCCCATTGGGCCTTTTGAATGGGCCATCTCTCTAGGCTGGGACTATGAACCATTAACAAATAAAGGAATTGTGCCCTCAACATGATGGGTGCGATCATACCAGCACTAATGCTCCGGATCACATCAGAACTCCGAAGTTAAGCGTGCTTGGGCGAGAGTAGTACTAGGATGGGTGACCCCCTGAGAATTCCTCGTGTTGCACCCCCTTTTCAATTTTTTTTGCCCTGGTTAGGGTTGCCAAGATACTTTATCCACCAAATTTCAAATTACCAAATCCCACGGAACATTGGGTAAGACAACTTCACTTCACGTAGAGGCTGGGCCCGCAAACCGAGGGCGTGGGCTTGTGATCTGGTCTCCGTCGAGCCGGTGCCTATAACTTTTGATCCTTAAGGAGTTATGCAGTGCACAGCATACCATTGCAAAGCTCTCCGAATGCTCTACGAAAGGGGTAGCCAACTTGCTCGCTTTACCCTTTTTGGAGCCAAAAATCGAACGTTTTCAACTCTTTCAGACCACTTTTCTTCTTTTGCTCTATTTTTCCGTCCCAGATCGTACGTCGTGAGCTGTTAAAAGGACGACAACCTTACTCGCGGGACATTAGAGGGCCCCACAACACGTCGATATCACGTCTTGCGAGTATGCTGCGTTGTTAAAGCGGATGGGTTGTCGTTAAGCCCATTGGGCCTTTTGAATGGGCCATCTCTCTAGGCTGGGACTGTGAACCGTTAAAAAAATAAAGGAATTGTGCCCTAAACATGACGGGTACGATCATACCAGGACTAATGCACCGGATCCCATCAGAACTCCGAAGTTAAGCGTGCTTGGGCGAGAGTAGTACTAGGATGGGTGACCCCCTGGGAAGTCCTCGTGTTGCACCCCACATTTCAATTTTTTTTGCTCCGGTTTGGGTTGCCAAGATAATTTATCCACCACATTTCTATTATCAAATCCCACGGCACCTTAGGCAAGACAACTTTGTTTCATATGGAGGCTGGCCCCGCAAACAGAGGGCGTAGGGCTTGTGACCAGGTCTCCGTCGCTCCGGTGCCCATAACTTTTGATCCGTAAGGAGTTAAGCGGCGCACAGCATACCGTTGCAAAGCTCTACAACAATTCTACGAAGGGGGCAGCCAGCTTGCTCGCTGTGCCTTTTTGGAGCACAAAATCGAACGTTTTCATTAGTTTCATGCCACTTTTCTTCTTTTGCTCTGTTTTTCTGTCCCGTATTGTACGTCGTGAGCTGTTAAAAGGACGACAACCTTACTTGCGGGACATTAGACAGCCCTACAATGCGTCGATATCAAGTCTTGCGAGGATGCTGCATTGTTGAAGCGGATGGGTTGTCGTTAAGCCCATTGGGCCTTTTGAATGGGCCATCTCTCTAGGCTGGGACTGTGAACTGCTAACATATAAAGGAGTTATGCCCTCAACATGACGGGTGCGATCATACCAACACTAATGCACCGGATCCCATCGGAACTCCGAAGTTAAGCGTGCTTGGGCGAAAGTAGTACTAGGATGGGTGACCCCCTGGGAAGTTCTCGTGTTGCACCCCCTTTTCAATTATTTTTGCCCTGGTTAGGGTTGCCAAGATGCTTTATCCACCAAATTTCTATTACCAAATCCCACGGAACATTGGGCAAGACAACTTCGCTTCACGTAGAGGCTGGGCCCGTAAACCGAGGGCGTTGGGCTTGTGACCAGGTCTCCGTCGCTGCGGTGCCCTTAACTTTTGATCCGTAAGGAGTAACGCGGCGCACAGCAAACCGTTGCAAAGCTCTCTAAGAGCTCTACGACGGGGGCAGCCAGCTTGCTCGCTTTGCCAATTTTTGGAGCCCAAAATCGAACGTTTTCATCCGTTTCAAGCTACTTTTCTTCTTTTGATCTATTTTTTCATCCCAGATTGTACGTCGTGAGCTGTTACAAGGACGATAACCTTACTCGCGGGACATTAGAGGGGCCTACAACGTGTCAATATCACGTCTTGCGAGGATGCTGCGTTGTTGAAGGGGATGGGTTGTCGTTAAGCCCATTGGGCCTTTTGAATGGGCCATCTCTCTCGGCTGGGACTGTGAACCGTTAACAAATAAAGGAATTGTGCCCTAAACATTACGGGTACGATCATACCAGGACTAATGCACCGGATCCCATAAGAACTCCGAAGTTATGCGTGCTTGGTCGAGAGTAGTAGTAGGATGGGTGACCCCCCGGGAAGTCCTCATGTTGCACTCCACTTTTCAATTTTTTTTGCTCCGGTTTGGGTTGCCAAAATACTTTATCGATCACATTTCTATTATCGAATCCCAAGGCACCTTGGGCAAGATAACTTCGCTTCACGTGGAGGTTGGGCCCGCAAACCGAGGGCCTAGGGCTTGTGACCCGGTCTCCGTCGCTCCGGTGCCCATAACTTTTGTTCCGTAAGTAGTTACGCGGTTAACAGCATACCGTTGCAAAGCTGTCTGACTGCTCTACGAAGGGGGTAGCCAACTTGCTCGCTTTGCCCTTTTTGGTGCCCAAAATTGAATATTTTCAACTGTTTCAGACCACTTTTCTTCTTTTGCTCTATTTTTCCGTCCCGGATTGTACGTCGTGAGTTGTTAAAAGGACGACAACCTTACTCGCGGGACATTAGAGGGCCCTACAATGCGTCGATATCATGTCTTGTAAGTATGCTGCGTTGTTAAAGTTGATAGGTTGTCGTTAAGCCCATTGGGCCTTTTGAATGGGCCATCTCTCTAGGCTAGGACTGTGAACCGTTAACAAACAAAGGAATTGTGCCCTAAACATGACGGGTACGATCATACCAGGACAAATGCACCGGATCCCATAAGAACTCCGAAGTTATGCGTGCTTGGGCGAGAGTAGTAGTAGGATGGGTGACCCCCTGGGAAGTCCTCATGTTGCACCCCACTTTTCAATTTTTTTTGCTCCGGTTTAGGTTGCCAAGATACTTTATCCACCACATTTCTATTATCGAATCCCACGGCACCTTGGGCAAGATAACTTCGCTTCACGTGGAGGTTGGGACCGCAAACCGAGTGCGTAGGGCTTGTGACCCGGTCTTCGTCGATTCGGTGCCCATAACTTCTGATCCGTAAGGAGTTACGCGGCGCACAACATACCGTTGCAATGCTCTCCGAAAGCTCTACGAAGGGGGCAGCCAACTTGCTCGCCGTGCCCTTTTTGTAGCCCTAAAGCGAACGTTATCATCTGTTTCAGTCCACTTTTCTGCTTTTGCTCTATTTTTCCATTCCGGACCGTACGTCGTGAGCGGTTAAAAGGACGACAACCTTACTCCCGGGACATTAGAGGGCCCTACAATGCGTCGATATCACGTCTTGCGATGATGCTGCGTTGTTGAAGAGGATGAGTTGTCGTTAAACCCATTAGGCCTTTTGAATGGGCCATCTCTCTAGGCTGGGATTGTGAACCGTTAACAAATAAAGGAATTGTGCCCTCAACATGACGGGTGCGATCATACCAGAACTAATGCACTGGATCCAATCAGAACTCCGATGTTAAGCGTGCTTTGGCGAGAGTAGTACTAGGATAGGTGACCCCTTGGGAAGTCCTCGTGTTGCACCCCCTTTTTCAATTTTTTTTCCTCCGGTTTGGGTTGCCAAGATAATTTATCCACCACATTTCTATTATCGAATCCCACGGCACATTGGGCAAGACAACTTCGCTTCACGTGGAGGCTGGGCCCGCAAACCGACGGCGTAGGGCATGTGACCTGGTCTCCATCGCTCCGGTGCCTATAACTTTTGATCCGTAAGGAGTTACGTGGCGCACAGCATACCGTTGTAAAGCTCTCCAACAGCTCTACGAAGGGGGTAGCCAACTTGCTCGCTTTGCCCTTTTTGGAGCCCAAATTCGAACGTTTTCATCAGTTTCAGACCACTTTTATTCTTTTGCTCTGTTTTTCCGTCCCGGATCGTACGTCGTAAGTTGTTAAAAGGATGACAGCCTTACTCGCGGGACAGTAGAGGGACCTAAAATGCGTCGATATCGCGTCTTGTGAGGATGCTACGTTGTTGAAGTGGATGGGTTGTCGTTAAGCCCATTGGGCCTTTTGAATGGGCCATCTCTCTAGGCTGGGACTATGAACCATTAACAAATAAAGGAATTGTGCCCTCAACATGATGGGTGCGATCATACCAGCACTAATGCTCCGGATCACATCAGAACTCCGAAGTTAAGCGTGCTTGGGCGAGAGTAGTACTAGGATGGGTGACCCCCTGAGAATTCCTCGTGTTGCACCCCCTTTTCAATTTTTTTTGCCCTGGTTAGGGTTTCCAAGGTACATTATCTACCAAATTTCTATTACTGAATCCCACGAAACATTGGGTAAGACAACTTCACTTCACGTAGAGGCTGGGCCCGCAAACCGAGGGCGTAGGGCATGTGACTAGGTCTCCGTCGCTCCGGTGCCCATAACTTTTGATCCGTGAGGAGCTACGCGGCGCACAGCATACCGTTGCAAAGCTCTCCGACTGCTCTACGAAGGGGGTAGCCAACTTGCTCGCTTTGCCCTTTTTGGTGCCCAAAATCGAACATTTTCAACTGTTTCAGACCACTTTTCTTCTTTTGCTCAATTTTTCCGTCCCGGATCGTACGTCGTGAGCTGTTAAAAGGACGACAACCTTACTCGCGGGACATTAGAGGGCCCTACAACACGTCGATATCACGTCTTGTGAGTATGCTGCGTTGTTAAAGTGGATGTGTTGTCGTTAAGCCTATTGGGCCTTTTGAATGGGCCATCGCTCTAGGCTGGGACTGTGAACCGTTAACAAATAAAGGAATTGTGCCCTAAACATGACGGGTACGATCATACCAGGACTAATGCACCGGATCCCATAAGAACTCCGAAGTTATGCGTGCTTGGATGAGAGTAGCAGTAGGATGGGTGACCCCCTGGGAAGTCCTCATGTTGCACCCTACTTTTCAATTTTTTTGCTCCGATTTGGGTTGCCAAGATACTTTATCCACCACATTTCTATTATCGAATCCCACAGCACCTTGGGCAAGATAACTTCGCTTCACGTGGAGGTTGGGCCCGCAAACCGAGGGCGTAGGGCTTGTGACCCGGTCTCCGTCGCTTCGGTGCCCATAACTTTTGATCCGTAAGGAGTTACGTGGCGCACAGCATATCGTTGCAAAGTTCTCCGACTGGTCTACGAAGGGGGTAGCCAACTTGCTCATTTTGCCCTTTTTGGAGCCCAAAATCGAACGTTTTCAACTGTTTCAGACCACTTTTCTTCTTTTGCTCTATTTTTCCGTCACGGATCGTACGTCGTGAGCTGTTAAAAGGACAACAACCTTACTCGCGGGACATTAGAGGGCCCTACAATGCATCGGTATCACGTCTTGCGAGGATGCTGCGTTGTTAAAGCGGATGGGTTGTCATTAAGCCCATTGGGCCTTTTGAATGGGCCATCTCTCTAGGCTGGGACTGTGAACCGTTTACAAATAAAGGAATTGTGCCCTCAAGATGATGGGTGGGATCATACCAGCACTAATGCACCGGATCCAATCAGAACTCTGAAGTTAAGCGTGCTTTGGCGAGAGTAGTACTAGGATGGGTGACCCCTTGGGAAGTCCTCGTGTTGCACCCCTCTTTTCAATTTTTTTTGCTCCGGTTTGGGTTGCCAAGATACTTTATCCACCACATTTCTATTATCGAATCCCACGGCACCTTGGGCAAGACAACTTCGCTTCACGTGGAGGCTGGGCCCGTAAACTGAGGGCGTAGGGCATGTGACCCGGTCTCCGTCGCTCTGGAGCCTATAACTTTTGATCCGTAAGGAGTTACGTGGCGCACAGCATACCGTTGCAAAGCTCTCTGACAGCTCTACGAAGGGGGCAGCCAACTTGCTCGCTTTGCCCTTTTTGGAGCCCAAAATCGAACGTTTTCATCAGTGTCAGACCACTTTTCTTCTTTTGCTCTGTTTTTCCATCCCGGATCGTACGTCTTGACCTTTTAAAAGGATGACAGCCTTACTCGGGGGATAGTAGAGGGCCCTAAAACGCGTCGATATCACGTCTTGTGAGGATTCTGCGTTGTTGAAGTGGATGGGTTGTCGTTAAGCCCATTGGGTGTTTTGAATGGGCCATCTCTCTAGGCTGAGACTGTGAACCGTTAACAAATAAAGGAATTGTGCCCTCAACATGACGGGTGCGATCATACCAGCACTAATGCAACGGATCACATCAGAACTCCGAAGTTAAGCGTGCTTGGAAGAAAGTAGTAATAGGATGGGTGACCCCCTGTGAATTCCTCGTGTTGCACCCCCTTTTCAATTTTTTTTGCCCTGGTTAGGGTTGCCAAGATACTTTATCCACCAAATTTATATTACCGAATCCCACGGAACATTGGGTAAGAGAACTTCACTTCTCGTAGAGGCTGGGCTCGCAAACCGAGGGCGTAGGGCCTGTGACTAGGTCTCCGTCGCTCCGGTGCCCTTAACTTTTGATCCGTAAGGAGTTACGCGGCGCACAGCATGCCGTTGCAAACCTCTTTGAGAGCCCTACGACGGGGGAAGCCAGCCTATTCGCTGTGCCTATTTTTGGTGCCCAAAATCGAACATTTTCATCAGTTTTAGGCCACTTTTCTTCTTTTGCTCTATTTTTTCGTCCCGGATCGTACGTCGTGAGCTGTTAAAAGGATGACAACCTTACTCGTGGGACATTAGAGGTCCCTACAATACGTCAATATCACATCTTGCTTGGATGCTGCGTTGTTGAAGCGGATTGGTTATCGTTAAGCCCATTGGGCCTTTTGAATGGGCCATCTCTCTAGGCTGGGACTATGAACCATTAACACATAAAGGAATTGTGCCCTCAACATGACGAGTACGATCATACCAGCACTAATGCACCGGATCCCATCCAAACTCCGAAGTTAAGCTTGCTTGGGCGAATGTAGTACTAGGATGGGTGACCCACTGGGAAGTCCTCGTGTTGCACCCCCTTTTTCAAATTTTTTTGCTCCGGTTTGGGTTGCCAAGATACTTTATCCACCATATTTCTATTATCGAATCCCACGGCACCTTGGCCAAGACAACTTCGCTTCACGTGGAGGCTGGGCCCGCAAACCGAGGGCGTAGGGCTTGTGACAAGGTCTCCGTCACTCCGGTGCCCATAACTTTTGATCCGTAAGGAGTTACGCGGCGCACAGCATACCGTTGCAATGCTCTCCGACAGCTCTACGAAAGGGGCAGTGAGCTTGCTCGTTGTGCCCTTTTTGGAGCCCAAAATCGAACGTTTTCATCAGTTTCTGGCCACTTTTCTTCTTTTGCACTGTTTGTCCGTCCCGAATCGTTCATCTTGAGCTGTTAAAAGGACGAAAACCTTACTTGCGGGACATTAGAGGGTCCTAAAACGTGTCGATATCACGTCTAGCGAGGATGCTGCGTTGTTGAAGCGGATGGGTTGTCGTTTAGCCCATTGGGCCTTTTGAATGGGCCATCTCTCTAGGCTGGGACTGTGAACTGTTAACAAAAAAAGGAATTGTGCCCTCAACATGACGGGTGCAATCATACCAGCACTAATGCACCAGATCCCATCAGAACTATGAAGTTAAGCGTGCTTGGAAGAAAGTAGTACTGGGATGGGTGACCACTCGGAAAATCCACGTGTTGTACCCCCTTTTCAATTTTTTTTGCCCTAGTTGGGGTTGCCAAGATACTTTATCCACCAAATTTCTATTACCGAATCTCACGGAACATTGGGCAAGAAAACTTCGCTTGACGTAGAGGCTGGGCCCACAAACCGAGGGCGTAGGGCTAGTGACTAGGTCTCCATCGCTCCGGTGCCCATAACTTTTTATCCGTAAGGAGTTACGCGGCACACAGCATACCGTTGCAAAGCTATATGAGAGCTCTACGACGGGGACAGCCAGCTTGATCGCTGTGCCTGTTTTTGGAGCTCAAAATAAATTGTTTTCATCACTTTCGTGCCATTTTTCTTCTTTCGCTCTATTTTTTCGTCCAAGATCGTACGTCGTGAGCTGTTAAAAGGATGACAACCTTACTCGCGGGACATTAGAGGGCCCTACAACGCGTCGATATCACGTCTTGCGAGGATGTTGCGTTGTTGAAGCGGATGGGTTGTCATTAAGCCCATTGGGCCTTTTGAATGGGCCATTTCTCTAGGTTGGGACTGTGAACCGTTAACAAAAAAAGGAATTGTGCCCTTAACATGATAGGTGTGATCATACCAGTACTAATGCACCGGATCCCATCAGAACTCCGAAGTTAAGCGTGCTTGGGCGAAAGTAGTACTAGGATAGGTGACCCCTTGGGAAGTCCTCGTGTTGTACCCCATTTTCAATTTTTTTTGCCCCGGTTTGGGTTGCCAAGATAATTTATACACCACATTTCTATTATCAAATCCCACGGAACATTGGGCAAGACAACTTCGCTTCACTTAGAGGCTAGGCAGGCAAACCGAGGGCGTAGGGCTTGTGACCAGGTCTCCGTCGCTCCAGTGCCCATAACTTTTGATCCGTAAGGAGTTACGCGGCACACAGCATACCGTTGCAAAGATCTCCGACAGCTCTACAATGGGGGCAGCCAGCTTGCTAGGTGTTCCCATTTTTGGAGTTCAAAATCGAACATTTTCATCAGTTTCAGGCCACTTTTCTTCTTTTGCACTGTTTTTCCGTCCCGGATCGTACGTCGTGAGCTGTTAAAAGGATGACAACCTTACTCGCGGGACATTAGGGGGCCCTACAATGCATCGATATCACATCTTGCTAGAATGCTACGTTGTTTATGAAGATGGGTTATCGTTAAGCCCATTGGGCCTTTTGAATTGGCCATCTCTCTAGGGTGGGACTGTGAACCGTTACCACATAAAGGAATTGTGCCCTCACCATGTCGGGTTCGATCATTCCAGCTCTAATGCACAAGATCCCATCAGAACTCCGAAGTTAAGCGTGCTTGGGTGAGAGTAGTACTAGAATGGGTGACCCCCTGGGAAGTCCTCATGTTGCACCCCCCTTTTCAATTTTTTTTGCTCCGGTTTGGGTTGCCAAGGTACTTTATCCACCACATTTCTCTTTTTGAATCCCATGGCACCTTGGGCAACACAACTTCGCTTAACGTGGAAGCTGGGCCCGTAAATCGAGGGCGTAGAGCTTGCAACCAGGTCTCCGTCGCTCAGATGCCCATAACTTTTTATCCGTAAAGAGTTACGCTGCGCACAGCATACCGTTGCAAAGCTATCTGAGAGCTCTACGATGTGGGCAGTGAGCTTGCTCGCTGCACCAGTTTTTGGAACCCAAAATCGAACTTTTTCATCAGTTTCATGCCACTTTTCTTCTTTTGCTCTATTTTTTCTTCCCGGATCGTATGTCGTGAGATGTTAAAAGGACGACAACCTTACTCGCGGGACATTAGGGGGCCTTACAATGCGTCGATATCACGTCTTGCTAGGATGCTGCGTTGTTGATGCTGATGGGTCATCGTTAAACCCATTGGGCCTTTTGAATTGGCCATCTCTCTAGGCTAGGACTGTGAACCATTAACACATAAAGGAGATATGCCCTCAACATGACGGGTGCGATCATACCAGCACTAATGCACCGGATCCCATCAGAACTCCGAAGTTAAGCGTGCATGGGCGATATTAATACTACAATGGGTGACCCCCTGGGAAGTCCTCGTGTTGCACCCCCTTTTTCAATTTTTTTTGCTCCGGTTTAGGTTGCCAAGATGTTTTATCCACCACATTTCTATTATCAAATCCCACGGCACCTTGGGCAAGACAAATTCATTTTACGTGGAGGCTGGGCCCGCAAACCGAGGGCGTAGGGCTTGTGTCCAGGTCTCCGTCGCTCCGGTGCCCATAACTTTTGATCCGTAAGGAGTTACGCGGCGCACATCATACAGTTGCAAAGCTATCTGAGAGCTCTACGACGGGGGCAGCAAGCTTGCTCGCTGTGCTCATTTTTGGAGCCCAAAATTGAACATTTTCATCAGTTTCATGCCACTTTTCTTCATTTGCTCTGTTTTTTCATCCCGGATCTTACGTCGTAAGTTGTTAAAAAGATGACAACCTTACTCGCGGGACATTAGAGTGCTCTACAACGCGTCGATATCACATCTTGCGAGGATGCTGCATTTTTGAATTGGATGGGTTGTCGTTAAGCCCATTGGGACTTTTGAATGGGCCATCTCTCTAGGCTGGGACTGTGAACCGTTAATAAAAAAAGGAATTGTGCCCTCAACATGATGGGTGCGATCATACCAGCACTAATGCCCCGGATCCCATCAGAACTCCGAAGTTAAGCGTGCTTGGGCGAGAGTAGTACTAGGATAGGTGACCCCCTGGGAAGTCCTCGTGTTGCACCCCATTTTCAATTTTTTTTGCCCCGATTTGGGTTGCCAAAATACTTTATCCACCACATTTATGTTATCGAATCCCACGGAACATTGGCCAAGACAACTTTGATTCACGTAGAGGCTGGGCCGGCAAACCGAGGGCGTAGGTCTTGTGACCAGGTCTCCGTCGCTCCGGTGCCCATAACTTTTGATCCGTAAGGATTTACGTGGCGCACAGCATACCGTTGCAAAGCTCTCCGACTGCTCTACGATGGGGGTAGCCAGCTTGCTCGCTGTTCCCATTTTTGGAGTTCAAAATCGAATGTTTTCATCAGTTTCAAGCCACTTTTCTTCTTTTGCTCTATTTTTCCGTCCCGAATCGTACGTCGTGAGCAGTTAAAAGGATGACAACCTTACACGCGGGACATTAGGGGGCCCTACAATGCGTTTATATCACGTCTTGCTAGGTTGCTCAGTTGTTGAAGCGGATGGGTTATCGTTAAGCTCATTGGGCCCTTAGAATTGGCCATCTCTCTAGGCTGGTACTGTGAACCGTTAACACATAAAGGAATTGTGCCCTCAACATGACGGGTGCGATCATACAAGCACTAATGCATCGGATCCCATCAGAACTACGAACTTAAGCATGCTTCGGCAAGAGTAGTACTAGAATGGGTGACCCCCTGGAAAGTCCTCGTGTTGCACCCCATTTTTCAATTTTTTTTGCTCTGGTTTGGGTTTCCAAGATACTTTATCCACCACATTTCTATTATCGAATCCCATGACACCTTGGGCAAGACAACTTCGCTTCACGTGGAGGTTGGGCCCGTAAACTGAGGGTGTAGGGCTTGTGACCAGGTCTCCGTCGCTCCGGTGCCCATTACTTTTGATCCGTAATGAGTTACGCAGCGCACAGCATACTGTTGTAATGCTAGCTGAGAGGTCGACGAAGCACGCGTGAGCTTACTCGCTGTGCCCATTTTTGGAGCCCAAAATCGAACGTTTTCATTAGTTTCATGCCACTTTTTACTTTTGCTCTGTTTTTTCCTCCCGAATCATACGTCATGAGCTGTTAAAAGGACGACAACTTTACCCGCCGGACATTAGGGGGCCCTACAATGCATCGATATCACGTCTTGCTAAGATGCTGCGTTGTTGATGCGGATGGGTTATCGTTAAGATGATTGGGCCTTTTGAATTGGCAATCTCTCTAGGCTAGGACTGTGAACCGTTAACACATAAAGGAATTGTACCCTCAACATGACGGGTGCGATCATACCAGCACTAATGCACCGGATCCCATCAGAACTCCGAAGTTAAGCGTGCTTGGGCGAGAGTAGTACTAGAATGGGTGACCCCCTGGGAAGTCCTTGTGTTGCACCCCCCTTTTCATTTTTTTTTGCTCCGGTTTTGGTTGCCAAGATACTTTATCCACCACATTTCTATTATCGAATCCTAAAGCACCTTGGGCAAGACAACTTCGCTTCACATAGGGACTGGGCTGGCAAACCGAGGGCGTAGGGCTTGTGACCAGGTCTCTGTCGCTCTGGTGCCCATAACTTTTGATCCGTAAGGAGTTACGCAGCGCACAGCATACCGTTGGAAAGCTCTCCGACAGCTCCACGACGGGCGCAACCAGCTTGCTCGCTGTTCTCATTTTTGGATTTCAAAATCGAACAATTTCATCAGTTTCAAGCCACTTTTCTAGTTTTGCTCTGTTTTTCCGTCCCGGATCGTACGTCGTGAGCTGTTAAAAGGATGACAAACTTACTCGCGGGACATTAAGGGGCCCTATAATGAGTCGATATCACGTTTTGCTAGGATGCTGCGTTGTTTATGCGGATGGGTTATCGTTAAGCCCATTGGACCTTTTGAATTGGCCATCTCTCTAGGCTGGGACGGTGAACCGTTAACACATATAGGTATTGTGCCCTCACCATGACGGGTGCGATCATACCAGCTCTAATGCACCGGATCCCATCAGAACTACGAAGTTAAGTGTGCTTGGGCGAGTGTAGTACTAGAGTGGGTGACCCCCTGGTAAGTCCTCGTGTTGCACCCCCCTTTTCAATTTTTTTTGCTCCAGTTTAGGTTGCCAAGATGCTTTATCCACCACATTTCTCTTATCGAATCCCACGGCACCTTGGGCAAGACAACTTCGCTTCACGTGGAAGCTGGGCCCGCAAATCGAGGGCGTAGGGCTTGCGACCAGGTCTCCGTCGCTCCGGTGCCCATAACTTTTGATCCGTAAGGCGTTACGCGGCGCACAGCATATCGTTGCAAAGCTATCTGAGAGTTCTACGACGGGGGCAGCTTGTTTGCTCGCTGTGCACAATTTTGGAGCCCAAAATCAAATGTTTTCATCAGTTTCATGCCAGTTTTCTTCTTTTGCTCTATTTTTTCTTCCCAGATCGTACGTCGTGAGCTGTTAAAAGGACGACAACCTTACTCGCGGGACACTAGGGAGCCCTACAATACGTCGATATAACATCTTGGTAGGATGCTACGTTGTTGATGCTGATGGGTTATCGTTAAGCCCATTGGTCCTTTTGAATTGGCCATCTCTCTAGGCTGGGACTGTGAACCGTTAACACATAAAAGAATTGTGCCCTCAACATGACGGGTGCTATCATACCCGCACTAATGCACCGGATCCCATCAGAACTCCGAAGTTAAGCGTGCTTGACCGAGAGTAGTACTAGAATGGATGACCCCATGGGAAGTCCTCGTGTTGCACCCTCCTTTTCAAATTTTTTTTGCTCCGGTTTGGGTTGCCAAGAAACTTTATCCACCACATTTCTATTATCTAATCCCATGGAACATTGGGCAAGACAACTTCGCTTCACGTAGGTGCTGGGCCAGAAAATCGAGGGCGTAGGGCTTGTGACCAGGTATCCGTCGCTCCGGTGCCCATAACTTTTGGTTCGTAAGGAGTTACGCGGCGCACAGCATACCGTAGCAAAGCTATCTGAGAGCTCTACGACTAGGGAAGCTTGCTTGCTCGTTGTGCCCATTTTTGGAGCCCAAAATCGAACTTTTAATATGTTTCATGCCACTTTTCTTCTTGTGCTCTATTTTTTCGTCCCGGATCGTACGTCGTGAGCTGTTAAAAGGATGACAACCTTACTCGCGGGACATTAGGGAGCCTTACAATGCGTCGACATCACGTCTTGCTAGGATGCTGCATTGTTGCAGTGGATGGGTTGTTGTTAAGCCCATTGGGCCTTTTGAATGGGCCATCTCTCTAGGCTGGGACTGTGAACCGTTAACAAAAAAAGGAATTGTGCCCTCAACATGATGGGTGCGATCATACCAGCATTAATACACCAGATCCCATCAGAACTCCGAAGTTAAGCGTGCTTGGGCGAGAGTAGTACTAGGATGGGTGACCCCCTGGGAAGTCCTCGTGTTGCACCCCCTTTTCAATTTTTTTTGCCCCGGTTTGGGTTGCCAAGATACTTTATCCACCACATTTCTATTATCGAATCCCACAGAACATTGGGTAAGACAACTTCGCTTCACGTAGAGGCTAGGCCGGCAAACTGAGGGCGTAGGGCTTGTGACCAGGTCTCCGTCGCTCCGGTACCCATAACTTTTGATCCGTAAGGATTTACGTGGCGCACAGCATACCGTTGCAAAGCTCTACGATAGCTCTACGACCGGGGTAGCCAGCTTGCTCGCTGTTCCCATTTTTGGACTTCAAAATTGAACGTTTTCATCAGTTTCAGGCCACTTCTCTTCTTTTGCTCTGTTTTTCCGTCCCGAATTGTACGTCGTGAGCTGTTAAAAGGACGACAACCTAACTTGAGGGACATTAGGGGGCCCTACAATGCGTCGATATCACGTCTTGCTAGGATGCTACGTTGTGCAAGCAGATGGGTTATCGTTAAGCCCATTGGGCCTTTAGAATTGGCCATCTCTCTAGGCTGGGACTGTGAACCGTTAACACATAAAGGAATTGTGCTCTCAATATGACGGGTGCGATCATACTAGCACTAATGCACAGGATCCCTTCATAACTCCGAAGTTAAGCGTGCTTGGCCGAGAGTAGTACTAGAATCGGTGACCCCCTGGGAAGTCCTCGTGTTGCACCCCCCTTTTCAATTTTTTTTGCTCTGGTTTGGGTTGCCAATATACTTTATCCACCACATTTCTATTATCGAATCACATTGCACCTTGGGCAAGACAACTTCGCTTCACGTGGAGGCTAGGCCCGCAAACTGAGGGTGTAGTGCTTGTGACCAGGTCTCCGTCGCTCCGGTACACATAACTTTTGATCCGTAAGGAGTTACGCGGTGCACAGCATACTGTTGTAAAGCTAGCTGAGAGGTCTACGAAGGGGGCAGCGAGCTTACACGTTGTGCCCGTTTTTGAAGCCCAAAATCTAACGTTTTCATCAATTTCATGCCACTTTTCTACTTTTGCTCTATTTTTTCCTCCTGGATCGTACGTCATGTTTAAAGGACGACAACTTTACTCGTGGGACATTAGGGGGCCCTACAATGCGTCGATATCACGCCTTGCTAGGATGTTGCGTTGTTGATATGGATGGGTTATCGTTAAGCCCATTGGGCCTTTTGAATTGGCCATCTCTCTAGGCTGGGACTGTGAACCGTTAACACATAAAGGAATTGTGCCCTCAACATGACGGGTGCGATCATACCAGTACTAATGCACCGGATCCCATCAGAACTCCGAAGTTAAGCGTGCTTGGGCGAGAGTAGTACTAGAATCGATGACCCCCTGGGAAGCGCTCGTGTTGCACCCCCCATTTCAATTTTTTTTGCTCCGGTTTGGGTTGCCAAGATACTTTATCCACCACATTTATTTATCGAATCCCACGGCACCCTGGGTAAGACAACTTCGTTTCATGAGGAGGCTGGGCCAGCAAACCGAGGGCGTAGGGCTTGTGACCAGGTCTCAGTCGCTCCGGTGCCCATAACTTTTTATCTGTAAGGAGTTACACGGCGCATATCATACCTTTGCAAAGTTATCTGAGAGCTCTACGAAGGGGGCAGCGAGCTTGCTCGCTGTGCCCGTTTTTGGAGCCCAAAATCGAATGTTTTCATTAGTTTCATGCCACTTTTCTTCTTTTGCACTGTTTTTTCCTCCCGGATCGTACGTCGTGAGCTGTTAAAAGGACGACAACCTTACTCGCAGGACATTAGGTGGCCCTACAATGCGTCGATATCACATCTTGCTAGGATGCTTCGTTGTTGATGCTGATGGGTTATCGTTAAGCCGATTGGGCCTTTTGAATTGGCCATCTCTCTAGGCTGGGACTGTGAACCGTTAACACATAAAGGAATTGTGCCCTCAACATGATGGGTGCGATCATACCAGCACTAATGCACCGGATCCCATTAGAACTCTGAGGTTAAACGTGCTTGAGCTAGAGTAATACTAGAATAGGTGACCCCTTGGTAAGTCCTCATGTTGTACCCCCCTTTTCAATTTCTTTTGCTCCGGTTTGGGTTGCCAAGGTACTTCATCTACCATATTTCTATTATCGAAACCCACGGCACCTTGGACAAGACAACTTTGTTTCATGTGCAGGTTGGGCCCGCAAACCGAGGGCGTAGGGCTTGTGACCAGGTCTCAGTCGCTCCGGTGCCCATAACTTTTTATCTGTAAGGAGTTACACGGCGCATATCATACCTTTGCAAAGTTATCTGAGAGCTCTACGAAGGCGGAGTGAGCTGGCTCGCTGTACCCATTTTTGGAGCGCAAAATTGAACGTTTTTATCAGTTTCATGCCACTTTTCTTCTTTTGCTCTGTTCTTTCATCCAGGATCATACGTCGTGAGTTGTTAAATGGACGACAACATTACTCGCGGGACATTAGAGGGCCCTATAATGCGTCGATATCACGTCTTGCTAGGATTCTGCATTGTTGAAGCGGATGGGTTATCGTTAAGCCCATTGGGCCTTTTGAATTGGCCATCTCTCTAGGTTGGGACTGTGAACCGTTAACACATAAAGGAATTGTGCCCTCAACATGACGGGTGCGATCATACCAGCACTAATGCACCGGATCCCATCAGATCTCCGAAGTTAAGCGTGCTTGGGCAAGAGTAGTACTAGAATGGGTTACCCCTTGGGAAGTCCTCGTGTTGTACCCCCCTTTTCAATTTTTTTTGCTCCGGTTTGGGTTGCCAAGATACTTTATCCACCACATTTCTATTATCGAATCCCACGGCACCTTGGGGAAGACAACTTCATATCACGTATAGGCTGGGCCCACAAACCGATGGCCTAGGGCTTGTGACCAGGTCTCCGTCGCTCCGGTGCCTTTAACTTTTGATCCGTAATGTGTTACGTGGCGCACAGCATACCGTTGCAAAGCTCTCCGACAGCTCTATTTAAGGGGTCCGTGAGCTTGCTCGCTGTGCCCTTTTTGGAGCCCAAAATCGAACGTTTTCATCAGTTTTAGGCCACTTTCATTCTTTTGCTCTGTTTTTCCGTCCCAGATCGTACGTCGTGAGCTGTTAAAAGGATGACAACCTTACTCGCGGGACATTAGAGGGCCCTACAACTCGTCGATATCACGTCTTTCCAGGATGCGGCGTTGTTGAAGCGGACGGGTTATCGTTAAGCCCATTGGGCCTTTTGAATGGGCCATCTCCCTAGGCTGGGACAGTGAACCGTTAACACATAAAGGAATTGTGCCCTCAACATGACGGGTGCGATCATACCAGAACTAATGCACCGGATCCCATCAGAACTCCGAAGTTAAGCGTGCTTGGGCGAGAGTATTACTAGAATGGGTGACCCCCTGGGAAGTCCTCGTGTTGCACCCACCTTTTCAATTATTTTTGTTCCGGTTTGGGTTGCCAAGATACTTTATCCACCACAGTTCTATTATCAAATCCCACGGCAACTTGGGCAAGACAACTTCGCTTCACGTGGAGGCTGTGCCCGCAAACCGAGGGCGTAGGGCTTGTGACCAAGTCTTCGTCGCTCCAGTGGCCATAATTTTTGATCTGTACGGAGTTACACGGTGCACAGCATACCATTGTAAAGCTATCTGAGAGCTCTATGACGGGGGCAGCTAGCTTGCTCGATGTACCCTTTTTGGAGCCCAAAATCAAACTTTTTCATCAGTTTCATGCCACTTTTCTTCTTTTGCTCTGTTTTGTCGTCCCGGATCGTACGTCGTAAGCTGTTAAAAGGATGACAACCTTACTAGCCGGACATTAGAGAGCCCTACAATGCGTCGATATCACGTCTTCCGAGGATGCTGCGTTGTTGAAGAGGATGGGTTGTCGTTAAGCCCAATGGGCCTTTTTAATAGGTCATCTCTCTAGGCTGGGACTGTGAACCGTTAAAAAAAAAAAAAGGAATTATGCCCTCAACATGACCGATGCGATCATACCAGCACTAATGCACCGGATCCCAAAAGAACTCCGAAGTTAAGCATGCTTGGGAAAGAGTTGTATTAGGATGGCTGACCCCCTGGGAAGTCCTCGTGTTGCACCCCCTTTTTCAATTTTTTTTGCCCCAGTTTGGGTTGCCAAGATACTTTTTCCACCACATTTCTTTTATCAAATCCCACAGAACATTGTGGAAGACAACTTCGCTTCACGTAGAGGCTGGGCCAGCAAACCGAGGGCTTAAGGCTTGTGACCAGGTCTCCGTGGCTCTGGTGCCCTTAACTTTTGATCCGTAAGGAGTTACGCTACGCACAACATACAGTTACAAAGCTCTCCGACAGCTCAACGACGGGGGCAGCCAGCTTGCTCGCTGTTCCCATTTTTGGAGTTTAAAATCGATCATTTTCATCAATTTCAAGCCACTTTTCTTTTTTTGCTTTTTTTTTCGGTCCCGGATCGTACGTTGTGAGCTGTTAAAAGGACGACAAACTTACTCGCGGGACATTAGGGGGCCCTACAATGTGTTGATATCATGTCTTGCTAGGACGCTGCGTTGTTGAAGCAAATGGGTTATCGTTAAGCCCATTGGGGCTTTTGAATTGGCTATCTCTCTAGGCTGGGACTGTGAATGGTTAACACATAAAGAATTGTGCCCTCAACATGATGGGTGCGATCATACCAGCACTAATGCACCGGATCCCATCAGAACTCCAAAGTTAAACGTGCTTGGGCGAGAGTAGTACTAGAATGGGTGACCCCCTGGGAAGTCCTCGTGTTGCACCATTCTTTTCAATTTTTTTTTGCTCTGGTTTGGGTTGCCAAGATACTTTATCTACCACATTTCTATTATCGAAACCCACGGCACCTTGGGCAAGACAACTTCATTTCATGTGGAGGCTGGGCCCGCAAACCGAGGTCGTAGGGCTTGTGACCAGGAGTCTGTCGCTCCGGTGCCCATAACTTTTTATCCGTAAGGAGTTACACGACGCACATCATACTGTCGCAAAGCTATCGGAGAGCTCTATGATGGGGGCAGCGAGCTTGTTCGCTGTGCCCGTTTTTGGAGCCCAAAATCGAACGTTTTCATCAGTTTCATGCCACTTTTCTTCTTTTGCTCTGTTTTTTCCTCCGGATCGTATGTCGTGAGCTGTTAAAAGGACGACAACCTTACTCGTGGGACATTAGGGGGCCCTACAATGCGTCGATATCACATCTTGGTAGGATGCTGCGTTGTTGATGCTGATGGGTTATCGTTTAGCCCATTGGGCCTTTTGAATTGGCCATCTCTCTAGGCTAGGACTGTGAACCGTTAACACATAAAGGAATTGTGCCCTCAACATGAAGGGTGCGATCATACCAGCACTAATGCACTGGATCCCATAAGAACTCCGAAGTTAAGCGTTCTTGGGCGAGAGTAGTACTAGAATGGGTGACCCCCTGGGAAGTCCTCGTGTTGCACCCCACTTTTCAAGTTTTTTGGCTCCGGTTTGGGTTGCCAAGATGTTTTATCCACCACATTTCTATTATCAAATTCACGGCACCTTGGGCAGGACAACTTCGCTTCACAAGGAGGCTGGTCCCACAAACCGAGGGCGTGGGGCTTGTGACCAGGTCTCCGTCACTCCGGTGCCCATAACTTTTGTTCCGCAAGGAGTTACACGGCGCATAGCATACCATTGCAAAGCTATCTGAGAGCTCTACGACGGGGGTAGCCAGCTTGCTCGATGTGCCCATTTTTGGATCCCAAAATCGAACATTCTCATCAGTTTCATGCCACTTTTCTTCTTTTGCTCTATTTTTTCCTCCCGGATCGTACGTCGTGAGCTGTTAAAAGGACTACAACCTTACTCGCGGGACATTATGGGGTCCTACAATGCGTCGATATCACATCTTTCGAGGATGCTGCGTTGTTGATGCTGATGGGTTATCGTTAAGCCCATTGGGCCTTTTGAATTGGCCATCTCTCTAGGCTAGGACTGTGAACCGTTAACACATAAAGGAATTGTGCCCTCAACATGACGGGTGCGATCATACCAGCACTAATGCACCGGATCCCATCAGAACTCCGAAGTTAAACGTGCTATAGCTAGAGTAGTACTAGAATGGGTGACCCCCTGGGAAGTCCTCGTGTTCCACCCCACTTTTCAATATTTTTTGCTCCGGTTTGGGTTGCCAAGATAGTTTATCTACCACATTTCTATTATCGAAACCCACGGCACCTTGGGCAAGACAACTTCGTTTCATGTGGAGGCTGGCCCCGCAAATCGAGGGCGTAGAGCTTATGACCAGGTCTCTGTCGCTCCGGTACCCATAACTTTTTATCCGTAAGGAGTTACACGGTGCACATCATACCGTTCCAAAGCTATCTGAGAGCTCTATGATGGGGGCAGCAAGCTTGCTCGCTTTGCCTATTTTTGGAGCCCAAAATCGAACATTTTCATCAGTTTCATGCCACTTTTCTTCTCTGGCTATGTTTTTTTGTCCCGGATCGTACGTCGTGAATTGTTTAATGGACGACAACATTATTCGCGGGACATTAGAGGGCCCTATAACGTGTCGATATCACGTCTTGCTAGGATTCTTCGTTGTTGAAGCGGATGGGTTATCGTTAAGCCCATTGGGCCTTTTGAATTGGCCATCTCTCTAGGTTGGGACTGTGAACCGTCAACACATAAAGGAATTGTGCCCTTAATATGACGTGTTCGATCATACCAGCACTAATGCACCGGATCCCATCAGAACTCCGAAGTTAAGCGTGCTTGGGCGAGAGTAGTATTAGAATGGGTGACCCCCTGGGAAGTCCTTGTGTTGTACCCCCCTTTTCAATTTTTTTGGCTCCGGTTTGGGTTGCCAGGATACTTTATCCACCACATTTCTATTATGGAATCCCACAGCACCTTGGGGAAGACAACTTCGCTTCACGTATAGGCTGGGCCCGCAAACCAAGGGCATAGGGCTTGTGTCCAGGTCTCCGTCGCTCCGGTGCCCATAACATTTGATCCGTAAAGAGTTACGCGGCGCACGACATACCGTTGCAAAGCTATCTGAGAGCTTTACGATGGGGGTAGAAAGCTTGCTCACTGTGCCCATTTTTAGAGCCCAAAATCGCTCAGTTTCATCAGTTTCATGCCACTTTTCTTCTTTTGCTCTGTTTTTCCATCCCGGATCATACATAGTGAGCTGTTAAAAGGACGACAACCTTACTTGCGGGACATTAGGCGGCCCTACAATGCATCAATATCACGTCTTGCAAGGATGCTGCGTTGTTGAAGCGGATGGGTTATCGTTAAGCCCATTGGGCCTTTTGAATTGGACATCTCTCTAGGCTGGGACTGTGAACCGTTAACACATAAAGGAATTGTGCCCTCAACATGACAGGTGCGATCATACCAGCACTAATGCACCGGATCCCATCAGAACACCGAAGTTAAGTGTGCTTGGGCGAGAGTAGTACTAGGATGGGTGACCCCCTGGGAAGTCCTCGTGTTGCACCCCCCTTTTCAATTTTTTTTGCTCCAGTTTGGGTTGCCAAGATACTTTATCCACCACATTTCTATTATCGAATCCCACGGCCCCTTGGGCAAGACAACTTCATTTCACATGGAGGCTGGGCCCGCAAACCGAGGGCGTAGGGCTTGTGTCCAAGTCTCCGTCGCTCCGGTGCCCATAACATTTGATCCGTAAGGAGTTACGCGGCGCACAACATACCGTTGCAAAGCTATCTGAGAGCTCTACGACAGGGGCAACCAGCTTGCTCGCTGTTCCCATTTTTGGAGTTCAAAATCGATCGTTTTCATCAATTTCAGGCCACTTTTCTTTTTTTGCTCAATTTTTCCGTCCCGGATCGTACGTTGTGAGCTGTTAAAAGGACGACAACCTTACTCGCGGGACATTAGGGGGCCCTACAATGCGTCGATATCACGTCTTGCTAGGATGCTGCGTTGTTGAAGCAGATGGGTTATCGTTAAGCCCATTGGGCCTTTTGAATTGGCCATCTCTCTAGGCTGGGACTGTGAACCATTAACACATAAAGGAATTGTGCCCTCAACATGACGGGTGCGATCATACCAGCACTAATGCACCGGATCCCATCAGAACTCCAAAGTTAAACGTGCTTGGGCAAGAGTAGTACTAGAATGGGCGACCCCCTGGGAAGTCCTCGTGTTGCACCCTCCTTTTCAATTTTTTTTGCTCCGGTTTGGGTGACCAAGATACTTTATCTACCACATTTCTATTATCGAAACCCACGGCAACTTGGAAAAGATAACTTCGTTTCATGTGGAGGCTGGGCCCGCAAACCGAGGTCATAGGGCTTGTGACCAGGTCTCCGTCGCTCCGGTGCCCATAACTTTTTATCCGTAAGGAGTTACACGGCGCACATCAAACCGTTACAAAGCTATCTGAGAGCTCTATGATGGGGGCAGCGAGCTTGTTCGCTGTGCCAATTTTTGGAGCCAAAATCGAACGTTTTCATCAGTTTCATGCCACTTTTCTTCTTTTGCTCTGTTTTTTCCCCCCGGATCGTATGTCATGAGTTGTTAAAAGGACGACAACCTTACTCGTGGGACATTAGGGGGCCGTACAATGCGTCGATATCACATCTTTGTAGGATGCTGCTTTGTCGATGCTAATGGGTTATCGTTTCGCTCATTGGGCCTTTTGAATTGGCCATCTCTCTAGGCTGGGACTGTGAACCATTAACACATAAAGGAATTGTGCCCTCAACAGGAAGGGTGCGATCATACCAGCACTAATGCACCGGATCCCATCAGAACTCCGAAGTTAAGCGTTCTTGATCGAGAGTAGTACTAGAATGGGTGACCCCCTGGGTAGTCCTCGTGTTGCACCCCCCTTTTCAATTTTTTTTGCTCCGGTTTGGGTTGCCAAGATGTTTTATCCACCACATTTCAATTATCAAATCCCACGGCACCTTGGGCAGGACAACTTCGCTTCACAAGGAGGCTGGGCCCGCAAACCGAGGGCGTGGGGCTTGTGACCAGGTCTTCGTCGCTCCGGTACCCATAACTTTTGATCCGTAAGGAGTTACACGGTGCACAGCATACCGTTGCAAAGCTATCTGAGAGCTCTACGACGGGGGTAGCCAGCTTGCTCGATGTGCCCCTTTTTGGAGCCCAAAATTGAACGTTTTAATCAGTTTCATGCCACTTTTCTTCTTTTGCTCTCTTTTTTCCTCCCGGATCGTACGTCGTGAGCTGTTAAAAGGACGACAACCTTACTCGCGGGACATTAGGGGGCCCTACAATGCGTCGATATCACATCTTGCTAGGATGCTGCGTTGTTGATGCTGATGGGTTATCGTTAAGCCCATTGGGCCTTTTGAATTGGCCATCTCTCTAGGCTGGGACTGTGAACCGTTAACACATAAAGGAATTGTGCCCTCAACATGACGGGTGCGATCATACCAGCACTAATGCACCGGATCCCATCAGAACTCCGAAGTTAAACGTGCTTGGGCGAGAGTAGTACTAGAATGGGTGACCCCCTGGGAAGTCCTCGTGTTGCACCCACCTTTTCAATTTTTTTTGCTCCGGTTTGGGTTTCCAAGATACTTTATCTACCACATTTCATTATCAAAACCCACGGCAGCTTGGGCAACACAACTTCGTTTCATGTGGAGGCTGGGCCCGCAAACCAAGGGCGTAGGGCTTATGACCAGGTCTCCGTCGCTCCGGTGCCCATAACTTTTTATCCGTAAGGAGTTACACGGCGCACATCATACCGTTGCAAATCTATCTAAGAGCTCTACGATGGGGGCAGCGAGCTTGCTCGCTGTGCCCGTTTTTGGAGCCCAAAATTGAACATTTTCATCAGTTTCATGCCACTTTTCTTCTTTGGCTCTGTTTTTTCGTCCCGGATCGTACGTCGTGAGCTGTTTAATGGACGACAACATTACTCGCGGGACATTAGAGGGCCCTATAACTAGTCGATATCACGTCTTGCTAGGATTATTCGTTGTTGAAGCGGATGGGTTATCGTTAAGCCCATTGGGCCTTTAGAATTGGCCATCTCTCTAGGTTGGGACTGTGAACCGTCAACACATAAAGGAATTGTGCCCTCAATATGACGGGTGCGATCATACCAGCACTAATGCACCGGATCCCATCAGAACTCTGAAGTTAAGTGTGCTTGGGCGAGAGTAGTATTAGAATGGGTGACCCCCTGGGAAGTCCTCGTGTTGTACCCCCCATTTCAATTTTTTTGGCTCCGGTTTGGGTTGCCAAGATACTTTATCCACCACATTTCTATTATCGAATCCCACGGCATCTTGGGAAGACAACTTCGCTTCACGTATAGGCTGGGCCCGCAAACCAAGGGCATAGGGCTTGTGTCCAGGTCTCCGTCGCTCCGGTGCCCATAACATTTGATCCGTAAGGAGCTACGCGGCGCACAGCATACCGTTGCAAAGCTATCTGAGAGCTCTACGATGGGGGCAGCTAGCTTGCTCACTGTGCCCTTTTTAGAGCCCAAAATCGAATGTTTTCATCAGTTTCATGCCACTTTTCTTCTTTTGCTCTGTTTTTCCATCCTGGATCATACATCGTGAGCTGTTAAAAGGAAGACAACCTTACTCGCGGGACATTAGGGGGCCCTACAATGCGTCGATATCACGTCTTGCTAGGATGCTGCGTTGTTGAAGCGAATGGGTTATCGTTAAGCCCATTGGGCCTTTAGAATTGGCCATCTCTCTAGGTTGGGACGGTGAACCGTCAACACATAAAGGAATTGTGCCCTCAATATGACGGGTGCGATCATACCAGCACTAATGCACAGGATCCCATCAGAACTCCGAAGTTAAGTGTGCTTGGGCAAGAGTAGTACTAGGATGGGTGACCCCCTCGGAAGTCCTCGTGTTGCACCCCCCTTTTCAATTTTTTTTTCTCCGGTTTGGGTTGCCAAGATACTTTATCCACCACATTTCTATTATCGAATCCCACGGCACCTTGGGCAAGACAACTTCGCTTCAGGTGGAGGCTGGGCTCGCAAACCGAGGGCGTAGGGCTTGTGTCCATGTCTCCGTCGCTCCGGAGCCGTTAACTTTTGATCCGTAAGGAGTTACGCGGTGCACAGCATACCGTTGGAAAGCTATCAGAGAGCTCTACGACGGGGGCCCCTAGCTTTATCGTTTTGCTCATTTTTGGAGCCCAAAATCGAACGTTTTCATCAGTTTCATGCCACTTTTCTTCTTTTGCCCTATTTTTTCATCCCGGATCGTACGTCGTAAGCTGATAAAAGGACGACAACCTTAATCGCTGGAAATTAGAGGGCCCTAGAACGCGTCAATATCACGTCTTGCGAGGATGCTGCGTTGTTGCAGCGGATGGGTTGTCGTTAAGCCCATTGGGCCTTTTGAATGGGCCATCTCTCTAGGCTGGGACTGTGAACCGTTAACAAAAAAAGGAATTGTGCCCTCAACATGACAGGTGCGATCATACCAGCACTAGTGCACCGGATCCTATCAGAACTCCGAAGTTAAGCGTGCTTGGGCGATAGTAGTACTTGAATGGGTGACCCCCTGGGAAGTCCCCGTGTTGCAACCCCCTTTTCAATTTTTTTTGCTCTGGTTTGGGTTGCCAAGATACTTTATCCACCACATTTCTATTATCGAATCCCACGGCACCTTGGGCAAGACAACTTCGCTTCACGTGGAGGCTGGGCCTACAAACCGAGGGTGTAGGGCTTGTGACCAGGTCTCCGTCGCTCCGGTGCCCATAACTTTTGGTCCGTTAGGCATTACGCGGCGCACAGCATACCGTTGAAAAGCTATTTGAGAGCTCTACGACGGGGGCAGAGAGCTTGCTCACTCTGCCCCTTTTTGGAGCCCAAAATCGAACGTTCTCTTCAGTTTCATGCCACTTTTCTTCTTTTGCACTATTCTTTCATCCGGGATCGTACGTCATGAGTTGTTAAAAGGATGACAACTTTACTCGCGGGACATTAGGGGGCCTTACAATGCGTCAATATCACGTCTTGCTAGGATGCTGCGTTGTTGATGCTGATGGATTATCGTTAAGCACATTGGGCCTTTTGAATTGGCCATCTCTCTAGGCTGGGACTGTGAACCGTTAACAAAAAAAGGAATCGTGCCATCAACATGACGGGTGCGATCATACCAGCACTAATGCACCGGATCCCATCAGAACTCCGAAGTTAAGCGTACTTAGGCGAGAGTAGTACTAGGATGGGTGACCCCCTGGGAAGTCCTCGTGTTGCACCCCCTTTTCAATTTTTTTTGCCCCGATTTGGGTTGCCAAAATACTTTATCCACCACATTTCTATAATTGAATCCCACGGAACATTGGGCAAGACAACTTCGCTTCACGTAGGGGCTGGGCTGAGAAACCGAGGGCGTAGGGCTTGTGACCAGGTCTCCGTCTCTCCGGTGCCCATAACTTTTGATCCGTAGGGAGTTACGCGATGCACAGCATAGCGTTGCAAAGCTCTCCGACAGTTCTACGACAGGGGCAGCCAGCTTGCTCGCTGTTTCTATTTTTGGAGTTCAAAATCGAACATTTTCATCCATTTCAAGCCACTTTTCTTCTTTTGCTCTGTTTTTCCGTCCCAGATCGTACGTTGTGAGTTGTTAAAAGGACGACAACCTTACTCGCGGGACATTAGGGGGCCCTATAATGCGTTGATATCTCGTCTTGCTGGGATGCTGCGTTGTTTTTGCGGATGGGTTATCGTTAAGGCCATTGGGCCTTTTGAATTGGCTATCTCAACTAGGCTGGGACGGTGAACCGTTAACACATAAAAGAATTGTGCCCTCACCATGACGGGTACGATCATACCAGCACTAATGCACTGGATCCCATCAGAACTCCAAAGTTAAACGTGCTTGGGCGAGAGTAGTACTAGAATGGGTGACCCCCTGGGAAGTCCTCGTGTTGCACCCTCCTTTTCAATTATTTTTGCTCCAGTTTGGGTTGCCAAGATACTTTATCTACCACATTTCTATTATCGAAACCCACGGCACCTTGGGCAAGACAACTTCGTTTCATGTGGAGGCTGGGCCCGCAAACCGAGGTCATAGGGCTTGTGACCAGGTATCCGTCGCTCCGGTGCCCATAACTTTTTATCTGTAAGGAGTTACACGGCGCACATCATACCGTTGCAAAGCTAACTGAGAGCTCTATGATGGGGGCAGCGAGCTTGCTCGCTGTGCCCCTTTTTGGAGCCCAAAATCGAACATTTTCATGAGTTTCATGCCACTTTTCTTCTTTTGCTATGTTTTTTCCTCACGGATCATATATCGTGAGTTGTTAAAAGGACGAGAACCTTACTCGCGGGACATTAGGGGGCCCTACAATGCGTTGATATGACATCTTGGTAGGATGATGCCTTGTTGATATTTATGGGTTATCGTTTACCCCATTGGCCCTTTTCAATTGGCCATCTCTCTAGGCTGGGACTGTGAACCGTTAACACATTAAGGAATTGAGCCCTCAACATGAAGGGTGCGATCATACTAGCACTAATGCATCGGATCCCATCAGAACTCCGAAGTTAAGCGTTCTTGGGCGAGAGTAGTACTAGAATGGGTGACCCCCTGGGAAGTCCTCATGTTGCACCCCCCTTTTCAATTTTTTTTGCTCCGGTTTGGGTGGCCAAGATGTTTTATCCACTACATTTCTATTATCAAATCCCACGGCACCTTGGGCAGGACAACTTCGTTTCATGTGGAGGCTGGGACCGCAAACCGAGGGCGTAGGGCTTATGACTAGGTCTCCGTCGATCCGGTGCCCATAACTTTTGATCCGTAAGGAGTTACACGTCGCACATCATACCGTTGCAAAGCTATCTGAGAGATCTACGATGGAGGCAGCGAGCTTGCTCGCTGTGCCCTTTTTGGAGCCCAAAATCGAACATTTTCATCAGTTTCATGTCACTTTTCTTCTTTGGCTCTGTTTTTTCGTCCCGGATCGTACGTCATGAGCTGTTTAATGGAAGACAACATTACTCGTGGGACATTAGAGGGCCCTATAACGCGTCGATATCACGTCTTGCTAGGATTCTTCGTTGTTGAAGCGGATGGGTTATCGTTAAGCCCATTGGGCCTTTTGAATTGACCATCTCTCTAGGTTGGGATTGTGAACCATCAACACATAAAGGAATTGTGCCCTCAATATGACGGGTGCGATCATACCAGCACTAATGCACCGGATCCCATCAGAACTCCGAATTTAAGTGTGCTTGGGCGAGAGTAGTATTAGAATGGGTGACCCCCTGGAAAGTCATCGTGTTGTACCCCCCTTTTCAATTTTTTTTGCTCCGGTTTGGGTTGCCAAGATACTTTATCCACCACATTTCTATTATCGAATCCCACGGCACCTTGGGGAAGACAACTTCGCTTCACGTATAGGATGGGCCCGTAAACTAAGGGCATAGGGCTTATGTCCAGGTCTCCGTCGCTCCGGTGCCCATAACATTTGATCCGTAAGGAGTTACACGGCGCACAGCATACCGTTGCAAAGGTATCTGAGAGCTCTATGACGGGGGCAGCTAGCTTTCTCACTGTGCCCGTTTTTAGGGCCCAAAATTGAACGTTTTCATCAATTTCATGCCACTTTTCTTCTTTTGCTCTGTTTTTCCATCCCGGATCATACATCGTGAGCTGTTAAAAGGACGACAACCTTACTCGCGGGACATTAGGGGGCCCTACAATGCGTCGATATCACGTCTTGCAAGGATGCTGCATTGTTGAAGCGGATGGGTTATCGTTAAGCCCATTGGGCCTTTTGAATTGGCCATCTCTCTAGGCTGGGACAGTGAACCGTTAACAGATAAAGGAATTGTGCCCTCAACATAACGGGTGCGATCATAGCAGCACTAATGCACCGGATCCCATCAGAACACCGAAGTTAAGTGTGCTTGGGCGATAGTAGTACTTGGATGGGTGACCCCCTGGGAAGTCCTCGTGTTGCACCCCCATTTTCAATTTTGTTTGCTCCAGTTTGGGTTGCCAAGATACTTTATCCACCACATTTCTATTATCGAATCCCACGGCACCTTGGGGAAGACAACTTCGCTTCACGTATAGGATGGGCCCGCAAACCAAGGGCATAGGGCTTATGTCCAGGTCTCCGTCGCTCCGGTGCCCATAACATTTGATCCGTAAGGAGTTACATCGTAAGCTATTAAAAGGACGACAACCTTACTCGCCAGAAATTAGAGGGCCCTAGAATGCATCGATATCACGTCTTGAGAGGATGCTGCATTGTTGCAGCGGATGGGTTGTTGTTAAGCCCATTGGGCCTTTTGAATGGGCCATCTCTCTAGGCTGGGACTGTGAACCGTTAAAAAAAAAA
Organism: Ehretia macrophylla; assembly: GCA_037974665.1. Lineage (NCBI taxonomy): Eukaryota > Viridiplantae > Streptophyta > Magnoliopsida > Boraginales > Ehretiaceae > Ehretia > Ehretia macrophylla. The sequence goes on along the minus strand of CM075765.1, from coordinate 81,775,660 downwards.
AGGAATTGTGCCCTCAACATGACAGGTGCGATCATACCAGCACTAATGCACCGGATCCCATCAGAACTCCGAAGTTAAGCGTGCTTGGGCGATAATAGTACTTGAATGGGTGAACCCCATGGGAAGTCCTCCTGTTGCACCCCCCTTTTCAATTTTTTTTGCTCCGGTTTGGGTTGCCAAAATACTTTATCCACCACATTTCTATAATCGAATCCCACAGCACCTTGGGCAACACAACTTCGCTTCACGTGGAAGCTGGGCCTGCAAACCGAGGGTGTAGGGCTTGTGACCAGGTCTCCGTCGCTCCGGTGCCCATAACTTTTGATCCGTAAGGAGTAACGCGGCGCACAGCATACCGTTGCAAAGCTATCTGAGAGCTCTACGACGGAGGCAGCGAGCTTGCTCGCTTTGCCTTTTTTTGGCGACCAAAATCGAACGTTCTCATCAGTTTCATGCCACTTTTCTTCTTTTGCTCAGTTTTTTCCTCCGGGATCGTACGTCGTGAGTTGTTAAAAGGATGACAACTTTACTCGCGGGACATTAGGGGCCCTATAATGCGTTGATATCTCGTCTTGCTAGGATGCTGCGTTGTTTATGCGTATGGGTTATCGGTAAGACCATAGGGCCTTTTGAATTGGCCATCTCTATAGGGTGGGACGGTGAACCGTTAACACATAAAGGAATTGTGCCCTCACCATGACGGGTGCAATCATACCAGCTCTAATGCACCGGATCCCATCAGAACTCCGAAGTTAAGTGTGCTTGGGCGAGAGTAGTACTAGGATGGGTGACCCCCTGGGAAGTCCTCGTGTTGCACCCCCCTTTTCAATTTTTTTTTCTCCAGTTTGGGTTGCCAAGATACTTTATCCACCACATTTCTCTTATCGAATCCCACGGCACCTTGGGCAAGACAACTTCGCTTCAGGTGGAAGCTGGGCCCGCAAACTGAGGGCGTAGGGCTTGCGACCAGGTCTCCGTCACTCCGGTGCCCATAACTTTTGATCCGTAAGGAGTTACGCGGTGCAAAGCATACCGTTGCAAGGCTATCTGAGAGCTCTATGACGGGGGCAGCGAGCCTGCTCCCTGTTCCCTTTTTAGAGTCCAAAATCGAACGTTTTCATCATTTTCATGCCACTTTTCTTCTTTTGCTCTGTTTTTTCCTCCCGGATCGTATGTCGTGAGCTGTTAAAAGGACGACAACCATACTCGTGGGACATTAGGGGGCCGTACATTGTGTCGATATCACATCTTGGTAGGATGCTGCGTTGTTGATGCTGATGGGTTATCGTTTAGCCCATTAGGCCTTTTGAATTGGCCATCTCTCTAGGCTGGGACTGTGAACCGTTAAAAAAAAAAGGAATTGTGCCCTCAACATGACAGGTGCGATCATACCAGCACTAATGCACCGGATCCCATCAGAACTCCGAAGTTAAGCGTTCTTGGGCGATAGTAGTACTAGAATGGGTGACCCCTTTTTCAATTTTTTTTGCTCCGGTTTGGGTTGCCAAGATGTTTTATCCACCACATTTCTATTGTCAAATCCCACAGCACCTTGGGCAGGACAACTTCGCTTCACAAGGAGGATGGGCCCGCAAACCCAGGGCAAGGGGCTTGTGACCAGGTCTCCGTTGTTCCGGTGCCCATAACTTTTGATCCGCAAGGGGTTACACGGCGCACAGCATACCATTACAAAGCTATCTGAGAGCTCTACGACGGGGGTAGCCAGCTTGCTCGATGTGCCCGTTTTTGGAGCCCAAAATCGAACATTTTCATGAGTTTCATGCCACTTTTCTTCTTTTGCTATGTTTTTTCCTCACGGATCTTACGTCGTGAGATGTTAAAAGGACTGCAACCTTACTCGTGGGACATTAGGGGGCCCTACAATGCGTCGATATCACATCTTGCTAGGATGCTCCGTTGTTGATGCTGATGGGTTATCGTTAAGCCCATTGGGCCTTTTGAATTGGCCATCTCTCTAGGCTGGGACTGTGAACCGTTAACAGATAAAGGAGTTGTACCCTCAACATGACGGGTGCAATCATACCAGCACTAATGCACCGGATCCCATCAGAACTCCGAAGTTAAACGTGCTTGGGCGAGAGTAGTACTAGAATGGGTGACCCCTTGGGAAGTCCTCGTGTTGCACCACCCTTTTCAATTTTTTTTGCTCCGGTTTGGGTTGCCAAGATACTTTATCTACCACATTTATATTATCGAAACCCATGGCACCTTGGGCAATACAACTTCGTTTCATGTGGAGGCTGGGCCCGCAAACCGAGGGCGTAGGGCTTATGACCAGGTCTCCGTCGCTCCGGTCCCCAAAACTTTTTATCCGTAAGGAGTTACATGGCGCACATCATACCGTTGCAAAGCTAACTGAGAGCTCTATGATGGGGGCAGCGAGCTTGCTCGCTGTGCCCCTTTTTGGAGCCCAAAATCGAACATTTTCATGAGTTTCATGCCACTTTTCTTCTTTGGCTCGGTTTTCTCTTCCCGGATCGTACGTCGTGAGCTGTTTAATGGACGACAACATTACTCGCGGGACATTAGAGGGCCCTATAACGCGTCAATATCACGTCTTGCTAGGATTCTTCGTTGTTGAAGCGGATAGGTTATCGTTAAGCCCATTGGGCCTTTTGAATGGGCCATCTCTCTAGGCTGGGACTGTGAACCGTTAACAAATAAAGGAATTGAGCCCTCAATATGACGGGTGCGATCATACCAGCACTAATGCACCGAATCCCATCAGAACACCGAAGTTAAGTGTGCTTGGGCGAGAGTAGTACTAGGATAGGTGACCCCCTGGGAAGTCCTCGTGTTGCGCCCCCCTTTTCATTTCTTTTTGCTCCAGTTTGGGTTGCCAAGATACTTTATCCACCACATTTCTATTATCGAATCCCACGGCACCTTGGGCAAGCAAACTTCGTTTCATGTGGAGGCTGGGCCCGCAAACCGAGGGCGTAAGGCTTGTGTCCAGGTCTCCGTCGCTCCGGTGCCCATAACATTTGATCCGTAAGGAGTTACGCGGCGCACAGCATACCGTTGCAAAGCTATCTGAGAGCTCTATGATGGGGGCAGTGAGCTTGCTCGCTGTGCCCATTTTTGGAGCGCAAAATTAAACATTTTCATCAGTATCATGCCACTTTTCTTCTTTTGCTCTATTTTTCCATTCCGAAACATACGTCGTGAGTTGTTAAAAGAACAAAAACCTAAATCGCTGGACATTAGGTGGCCGTATAATGCGTCGTTATCACGTCTTGTTAGGATGCTGCGTTATTGAAGCGGATGGGTTATCGTTAAGCCCATTGGGCCTTTAGAATTGGCCATCTCTCTAGGCTAGGACTGTGAACCGTTAACACATAAAGGAATTATGCCCTCAACATGAAGGGTGCGATCATACCAGCACTAATGCACCGAATCCCATAAGAACTCTGAAGTTAAGTGTGCTTGGGCGAGAGTAGTACTAGGATGGGTGACCCCCTGGGAAGTCCTCGTGTTGCACCCCCCTTTTCAATTTTTTTTGCTCCGGTTTGGGTTGCCAAGATACTTTATCCACCATATTTCTATTATCGAATCCCACGGCAACTTGGGCAAGACAACTTCGATTCACGTGGAGGCTAGGCCCGCAAAATGAGGGCGTAGGGCTTGTGACCAAGTCTCCGTCGCTCCGATGCCCATAACTTTTGATCCGTAAGCAGTTACGCGGCGCACAGCATACCGTTGCAAAGCTCTCCGGCAGCTCTATTTAAGGGGTCAGCGAGCTTGCTCGCTATGCCCTTTTTGGAGCCCAAAATTGAACGTTTTCATCAGTTTCAGGCCACTTTTATTCTTTTACTATGTTTTTCCGTCCTGGATCATATGTCGTGAGCTGTTAAAAGGATGACAACCTTACTTGCGGGACATTAGAGGGCCCTAAAATGCGTCGATATCACATCTTGCGAGGATGCTGCGTTGTTGAAACGGATGGGTTGTCGTTAAGCCCATTGGGCCTTTTGATTGGGCCATCTCTCTAGGCTGGAATTGTGAACCGTTAACAAATAAAGGAATTGTACCATAAAAAATACGGGTGCGATCATACCAGCACTAATGCACCGGATCCCATCTGAACTCCGAAGTTAAGCGTGCTTGGGCGAGAGTAGTACTAGAATGGGTGACCCCCTGGGAAGTCCTCGTGTTGCACCTCCCTTTTCATTTTTTTTTGCTCCGGTTTACGTAGCCAAGATACTTTATCCACCACATTTCTATTATCGAATCCCACGGCACATTGGGCAAGACAACTTCGCTTCACGTGGAGGTTGGGCCCACAAACCGAGGGCGTAGGGCATGTGTCCAGGTCTCCGTCGCTCCGGTGCCCTTAACTTTTGATCCGAAAGGAGTTACGCGGTTCACAGCATACCGTTGCAAAGCTATCTGAGAGCTCTACGACGGTGGTAGCTAGCTTGCTCGTTGTGCCCATTTTTGCAGCCCAAAATCGAACGTTTTCATCAGTTTCATGCCACTTTTCTTCTTTTGCTCTGTTTTTTCATCCCGGATCGTACGTCGTAAGCTGTTAAAAGGACGACAACCTTACTCGCCAGAAATTAGAGGGCCCTAGAATGCGTCGATATCACGTCTTGCGAGTATGCTGCGTTGTTGCAGCGGATGGGTTATCGTTAAGCCCATTGGGCCTTTTGAATTGGCCATCTCTCTAGGCTGGGACTGTGAACTGTTAACAAAAAAAGGAATTGTGCCCTCAACATGATAGGTGCGATCATACCAGCACTAATACACCGGATCCCATCAGAACTCCGAAGTTAAACGTGCTTGGGCGATAGTAGTACTTGAATGGGTGACCCCTTGGGAAGTACTCGTGTTGTACCCCCTTTTCAATTTTTTTTGCTCCGGTTTGGGTTGCCAAGATACTTTATCCACCACATTTCTATTATCGAATCCCACGGCACCTTGTGCAAGACAACTTCGCTTCACGTGGAGGCTGGGCCTACAAACCGAGGGTGTAGGGCTTGGGACCAAGTCTTCGTCGCTCCGGTGCCCTTAACTTTTGATCCGTAAGGCGTTACGCGACGCACAGCATACCGTTGCAAAGCTATCTGAGAGCTCTACGACAGGGGCAGTTAGCTTGTTCACTCTGGCCCTTTTTGGAGCCCAAAATCGAACGTTCTCATCAGTTTCATGCCACTTTTCTTCTTTTGCACTGTTTTTTCCTCCGGGATCGTACGTCGTGAGTTGTTAAAAGGACGACAGCTTTACTCGCGGGACATTAGAGGGCCCTACAATGCGTCAATATCACGTCTTGCTAGGATGCTGCGTTGTTGATGCTGATGGGTTATCGTTAAGCACATTGGGCCTTTTGAATTGGCCATCTCTCTAGGCTGGGATTGTGAACCGTTAACAAAAAAAGGAATCGTGTCCTCAACATGATGGGTGCGATCATACCAGCACTAATGCACCGGATCCCATCAAAACTCCGAAGTTAAGCGTGCTTGGGCGAGAGTAGTACTAGGATGGGTGACCCCTTGGGAAGTCCTCGTGTTGCACCCCCTTTTCAATTTTTTTTGCCCCGGTTTGGGTTGCCAAGATACTTTATCCACCACATTTCTATTATTGAATCCCACGGAACATTGGGCAAGACAACTTCGTTTCACGTAGGGGCTGGGCCGACAAACCGAGGGCGTAGGGCTTGTGACCAGGTCTCCGTCGCTCCGGTGCCAATAACTTTTGATCCGTAGGAGTTACGCGATGCACAGCATAGCGTTGCAAAGCTCTCCGACAGATCTACGACAGGGGCAGCCAGCTTGCTCGCTGTTCCCATTTTTGGAGTTCAAAATCGAACATTTTCATCCGTTTCAAGCCACTTTTCTTCTTTTCCTCTGTTTTTCTGTCCCAGATCGTACGTCGTGAGCTGTTAAAAGGACGACAACCTTACTCACGGGACATTAGGGGGCCCTATAATGCGTCAATATCTCGTCTTGCTAGGATGCTACATTGTTTATGCGGATGGGTTATCGTTAAGCCCATTGGGCCTTTAGAATTGGCCATCTCTCTAGGCTAGGACGGTGAACTGTTAACACATAAAGGAATTGTGCCCTCACCATGACAGGTGCGATCATACCAGCTCTAATACACTGGATCCCATCAGAACTTCGAAGTTAAGCGTGCTTGGGCGAGAGTAGTACTAGAATGGGTGACTCCCTGGGAAGTCCTCGTGTTGCACCCCCCTTTTCAATTTTTTTTGCTCCAGTTTGGGTTGCCAAGATACTTTATCCACAACATTTCTCTTATCGAATCCCACGGCACCTTGGGCAAGACAACTTCGCTTCACGTGGAAGCTGGGCCCGCAAACCGAGGACGTAGGGCTTGCGACCAGGTCTCCTTCGCTCCGGTGCCCATAGCTTTTGATCCGTAAGGAGTTACGCGGCGCAAAGCATATCGTTGCAAAGCTATCTGAGAGCTCTATGACGGGGGCAGCGAGCCTGCTCCCTGTGCGCTTTTTGGAGTCCAAAATTGAACGTTTTCATCAGTTTCATGCCACATTTCTTCTTTTGCTCTATTTTTTCTTCCCGGATCGTACGTCGTGAGCTGTTAAAAGGACGACAACCTTACTCGCGAGACATTAGGGGGCCCTATAATGCGTTGATATGTTGTCTTGCTAGGATGCTGCGTTGTTTATGCGGATGGGTTATCGTTAAGCCCATTGGGCCTTTTGAATTGGCCATCTCTCTAGGTTGGGACTGTGAACCGTTAACACATAAAGGAGTTGTGCCCTCAAAATGACGGGTGCGATCATACCAGCACTAATGCACCGGATCCCATTAGAACTCTGAAGTTAAGCGTGCTTGAGCGAGAGTAGTACTAGAATGGGTGACCCCCTGGGAAGTCCTCGTGTTGCACCCTCCTTTTCAATTTTTTTTGCTCCGATTTGGGTTTCCAAGATACTTTATCCACCACATTTCTATTTTCGAATCCCACGGCACCTTGGGCCAGACAACTTTGCTTCACGTGGAGGCTGGGCCCGCAAACTTAGGATGTAGGGCTTGTGACCAGGTCTCCGTCGCTCCGGTGCCCATAACTTTTGATCCGTAAGGAGTTACCCGGCACACAGCATACCGTTGCAAAGCTAGCTGAGAAGTCGACGAAGAGGGTAGCGAGCCTGCTCTCTGTGCCCATTTTTAGAGCACAAAATCGAACGTTTTCATCAATTTCATGCCACTTTTCTACTTTTGCTCTGTTTTTTCCTCCCGGATCGTACGTCGTGAGCTGTTACAAGGACGACAACTTTACTCGCGGGACATTAGGGGGCCCAACAATGCATCGATATCCCGTCTTGCTAGGATGCTGCGTAGTTGATGCGGATGGGTTATCGTTAAGCCCATTGGGCTTTTGAATTGGCCATCTCTCTAGGCTGGGACTGTGAACCGTTAACACATAAAGTAATTGTGCCCTCAACATGACGGTTGCGATCATACCAGCATTAATGAACCGGATCCCATCAGAACTCCGAAGTTAAGCGTGCTTGGGCGAGAGTAGTACTAGAATGGGTGACCCCCTGGGAAGTCCTTGTGTTGCACCCCCCATTTCAATTTTTTTTGCTCCGGTTTGGGTTGCCAAGATACTTTATCCACCACATTTCTATTATCAAATCCCACGGCACCTTGGCCAAGACAACGTCGCTTCACGTGGAGGCTGGGCCTACAAACTGAGGGCGTAGGGCTTGTGTCCAGGTCTCCGTCGCTCCGGTGCCCATAACTTTTGATCCGTAAGGAGTTACGCGGCGCACAGCAAACCGTTTCAAAGCTATCTAAGAGCTCTACGACGCGGGCAGCGAGCTTGCTCGCTGTGCCCCTTTTTGGAGGCCAAAATCAAACGTTTTCTTCAGTTTCATTCCACTTTTCTACTTTTGCTATGTTTTTTCCTCCCGGATCGTACGACGTGAGTAGTTAAAAGGATGACAACCTTACTCGTGGGACATTAGGGGGCCGTACAATGCGTCGATATCACGTCTTGCTAGGATGCTGCGTTGTTGATGCTGATGGGTTATCGTTAAGCCCATTGGGCCTTTTGAATTGGTCATCTCTCTAGGTTGGAACTGTGACCGTTAACACATAAAGGAATTGTGCCCTCAACATGACGGGTGCGATCATACCAGAACTAATGCACCGGATCCCATCAGAACTCCGAAGTTAAGCGTGCTTGGGCGAGAGTAGTACTAGAATGGGTGACCCCCTTGTAAGTCCTCGTGTTGCACCCCCCATTTTCAATTTTTTTTGCTCCAGTTTGGGTTGCCAAGATACTTTATCCACCACATTTCTCTTATCGAATCCCACTGCACCTTTGGCAAGACAACTTCGCTTCACGTGGAGGCTGGGCCCACAAATCGAGGGCGTAGAGCTTGTGTCTAGGTCTCCGTCGCTCTGGTGCCCATAACTTTTGATCCGTAAGGAGTTACGCGGGGCACAGAATACCGTTGCAAAGCTATCTAAGAGCTCTACGACGGGGGAAGCTAGCTTGCTCATTGTGACCAATTTTGGAGCCCAAAAGCGAACATTTTAATCAGTTTCATGCCACTTTCCTTCTTTTGCTCTGTTTTTTCATCCCGGATCGTACGTCGTAAGCTGTTAAAAGGACGACAACCTTACTCGCTGGACATTAAAGGGCCCTACAACGTGTTGATATCACGTCTTGCGAGAATGCTATGTTGTTGAAGCGGATGGGTTGTCGTTAAGCCCATTGGGCCTTTTGAATGGGCCATCTCTCTAGGCTGGGACTATGAACCATTAACAAAAAAAGGAATTGTGTCCTCAACATGACGGGTGTGATCATACTAGCACTAATGCACCGGATCCCATCAGAACTCCGAAGTCAAGCGTGCTTAGGCGAGAGTAGTACTAGGATGGGTGACCCCGTTGGAAGTCCTCGTGTTGCACCCCTTTTCAATTTTTTTTGTCCCGGTTTGGGTTGCCAAGATACTTTATCCACCACATTTATATTATCAAATCCCACAGCACCTTGGGCAAGACAACTTCGCTTCACGTGGAGGCTGGGCCCGCAAACTGAGGATGTAGGGCTTGTGACCAGGTCTTCGTCGCTCCGGTGCCCATAACTTTTGATCCGTAAGGAGTTACGCGGCGCACAGCATACCATTGCAAAGCTAGTTGAGAGGTCGACGAAGAGGGCAGCGAGCTTGCTCTCTGTGCCCGTTTTTGGAGCCCAAAATCGAACATTTTCATCAATTTCATGCCACTTTTCCACTTTTGCTCTGTTTTTTCCTCCCGGATCGTACGTCGTGAGCTGTTAAAAGGACGACAACTTTACTCGCGGGACATTAGGGGGCCCTACAATGCGTCGATATCACGTCTTGCTAGGATGCTGCGTTGTTGATGCGGATGGGTTATCGTTAAGCCCATTGGGCCTTTTAAATTGGCCATCTCTCTAGGCTGGGACTGTGAACAGTTAAAACATAAAGGAATTGTGCCCTCAACATGACGGGTGCGATCATACCAGCATTAATGCACCGGATAACATCAGAACTCCGAAGTTAAGCGTGCTTGGGCGAGAGTAGTACTAGAATGGGTTACCCCCTGGGAAGTCCTCGTGTTGCACCCCCTATTTCAATTTTTTTTGCTCCGGTTTGGGTTGCCAAGATACTTTATCCACCACATTTCTATTATCGAATCCCACGGCACCTTGGGCATGACAACGTCGCTTCACGTGGAGACTAGGCCTACAAACCGAGGGCGTAGGGCTTGTGTCCACGTCTCCGTCGCTCCGGTGCCCATAACTTTTGATCCGTAAGGAGTTACGCGGCGCACAGCATACCGTTGCAAAGCTATCTAAGAGCTCTACGACAAGGGCAACGAGCTTGCTCGCTGTGCCCCTTTTTGGAGACCAAAATCGAATGTTTTCATCAGTTTCATGCCACTTTTCTTCTTTTGCTCTGTTTTTTCCTCTAGGATCGTACGTCGTGAGTTGTTAAAAGGACGACAACCTTACTCGCGGGACATTAGGGGGCCCTAAAATGCGTCGATATCACGTCTTGCTAGGATGCTGCGTTGTTGATGCTGATGGGTTATCGTTAAGCCCATTGGGCCTTTCGAATTGGCCATCTCTCTAGGTTGGTACTGTGACCGTTAACACATAAAGGAATTGTGCCCTCAACATGACGGGGGCGATCATACCAGAGCTAATGCACCGGATCCCATCAGAACTCCGAAGTTAAGCGTGCTTGGGCGAGAGTAGTACTAGAATGGGTGACCCCCTGGGAAGTCCTCGTGTTGCACCCCCTTTTTCAATTTTTTTTGCTCCGATTTGGGTTGCCAAGGTACTTTATCCACCACATTTCTATTATCAAATCCCACGGCACCTTGGGCAGGACAACTTCGCTTCACGTGGAGGCTGCGCCCGCAAACCGAGGGCGTAGGGCTCGTCATGACCAAGTCTCCGTCGCTCCAGTGCCTATAACTTTTGATTCGTAAGGAGTTACACGGCACACAGCATACCGTTTTAAAGCTATCTGAGAGCTCTATGACGGGGGCAGCTAGCTTGCTCGATGTGCCCCTTTTTGAGCCCAAAATCAAACTTTTTCATCAGTTTCATGCCACTTTTCTTCTTTTGCTCTCTTTTTTCATCCCGGATCGTACGTCGTAAGCTGTTAAAAGGACGACAACCTTACTCGCGGGATATTAGAGGGCCCTACAACGCGTCGATATCACGTCTTGCGAGGGTGCTGCGTTGTTTAAGCTGATGGGTTTTCGTTAAGCCCTTGGGCCTTTTGAATGGGCCATCTCTCTAGGCTGGGACTGTGAACCGTTAACAAATAAAGGAATTGTGCCCTCAACAATAAGGGTGCGATCATACCCTCACAAATGCACCGGATCCCATCAGAACAACGAAGTTAAGTGTGCTTGGGCAAGAGTAGTATTAGGATGGGTGACCCCCTGGGAAGTCCTCGTGTTGCACCCCATTTTAAAATTTTTTTTTACCCCGGTTTGGGTTGCCAAGATACTTTATCCACCACATTTCTTTTATCAAATCCCACGGAACATTGTGCAAGACAACTTCGCTTCACGTAGAGGCTGGGCCGGCAAACCGAGGGCGTAGGGCTTGTAACCAGGTCTCCGTGGCTCCGGTGCCCATAACTTTTGATCCGTAAGGAGTTACGCGGCGCACAGCATACTGTTGCAAAGCTCTCCGATAGCTCTACGACGGGGGCAGCCAGCTTGCTCGCTGTTCCCATTTTTGGAGTTCAAAATCGATGGTTTTCATCAGTTTCAGGCCACTTTTCTTTTTTTGCTCTGTTTTTTGGTCCCGGATCGTACATCGTGAGTTGTTAAAAGGACGACAACCTTACTCGCGGGACATTAGGGGGCCCTACAATGCGTCGATATCACGTCTTTCTAGGATGCTGCGTTGTTGAAGCGGATGGGTTATCGTTAAGCCCATTGGGCCTTTTGAATTGGCTATCTCCCTAGGTTGGGACTGTGAACCGTTAACAAATAAAGGAATTGTGCCCTCAACAATAAGGGTGCGATCATACCAGCACTAATGCACCAGATCCCATCAGAACTACGAAGTTAAGCGTGCTTGGGCGAGAGTAGTATTAGGATAGGTGACCCCCTTGGAAGTCCTCGTGTTTTAGCCTCCTTTTCAATTTTTTTTGCTCCGGTTTAGGTTGCCAAGATACTTTTTCTACCACATTTCTATTATCGAAACCCACGGCACCTTGGGCAAGACAACTTCGTTTCATGTGGAGGCTGGGCCCGCAAACCGAGGGCGTAGGGCTTGTGACCAGGTCTCCGTCGCTCCGGTGCCCATAACTTTTTATCTGTAAGGAGTTACACGGCGCACATCATACCGTTGCAAAGCTATCTGAGAGCTCTACGATGGGGGCAGGAGCTCGCTCACTGTGCCCATTTTTGAAGCCCAAAATCGAACGTTTTCATCAGTTTCATGTCACTTTTCTTTTTTTGCTCTATTTTTTCCTCCCGAATCGTACGTCGTGAGCTGTTAAAAGGACGACAACCTTACTCGTGGGACATTAGGTGGCTCTACAATGCTTCGATATCACATCTTGCTAGGATGCTGCGTTGTTGATGCTGATGGGTTATCGTTAAGCCCATTGGGCCTTTCGAATTGGCGATCTCTCTAGGCTGGGACTGTGAACCGTTAACACATAAAGGAATTGTGCCCCCAACATGACGGGTGCGATCATACCAGCACTAATGCACCGGATCCCATCAGAACTCCGAAGTTAAAGGTGCTTGGGCGAGAGTAGTACTAGAATGGGTGACCCCCTAGGAAGTCCTCGTGTTGCACCCCCTTTTTCAATTTTTTTTGCTCCGGTTTGGGTTGCCAAGATACTTTATCTACCACATTTCTATTATCGAAACCCACGGCACCATGGGGAAGACAACTTCATTTCATGTGGAGGCTGGGCCCGCAAACCGAGGGCGTAGGGCTTGTGACTAGGTCTCCATCGCTTTGGTGCCCATAACTTTTTATCCGTAAGGAGTTACGCGGCGCACAGCATACCGTTGCAAAGCTATCTGAGAGCTCTACGACAGGGGCAGCTAGCTTGCTCACTGTGCCCGTTTTTAGAGCCCAAAATCGAACGTTTTCACCAGTTTCATGCCACTTTTCTTCTTTTGCTCTGTTTTTCCATGCCAGATCATACGTCGTGAGCTGTTAAAAGGATGACAACATTACTCGCGGGACAGTAGGGGGCCCTACAATACGTCAATATCACGTCTTGCTAGGATTCTTCGTTGTTGAAGCGGATGGGTTATCGTTAAGCCCATTGGGCCTTTTGAATTGGCCATCTCTCTAGGCTGGGACTGTGAACCGTTAACACATAAAGGAATTGTGCCCTCAACATGACGGGTGCGATCATACCAGCACTAATGCACCGGATCCCATCAGAACACCGAAGTTAAGTGTTCTTGGGCGAGAGTAGTACTAGGATGGGTGACCCCCTGGGAAGTCCTCGTGTTGCACCCCCCTTTTCAATTTTTTTTGCTCCAGTTTGGGTTGCCAAGATACATTATCCACCACATTTCTATTATCGAATCCCACGGCACCTTGGGCAAGACAACTTCGTTTCACGTGGAGGCTGGGCCCGCAAACCGAGGGCGTAGGGCTTGTGTCCAGGTCTCCGTCGCTCCGGTGCCCATAACATTTGATCCACAAGGAGTTACGTGGCGTACAGCATACCGTTGCAAAGCTATCTGAGAGCTCTACGACGGGGGCAGCTAGCTTGCTCGCTTTGCTCATTTTTAGAGCCCAAAATCGAATGTTTTCATCTGTTTCATGCCACTTTTCTTCCTTTGCTCTGTTTTTCCATCCCGGATCATACGCCGTGAGCAGTTAAATGGATGACAACCTTACTCGCGGGACATTAGGGGGCCCTACAATGCGTCGATATCATGTCTTGCTCGGATGCTGCGTTGTTGAAGCGGATGGGTTATCGTTAAGCTCATTGGGCCTTTTGAATTGGCCATCTCTCTAGGCTGGGACTGTGAACCGTTAACACATAAAGGAATTGTGCCCTCAACATGATGGGTGAGATCATACCAGCACTAATGCACCGGATCACATCAGAACACCGAAGTTAAGTGTGCTTAGCCGATAGTAGTACTAGGATGGGTGACCCCCTGGGAAGTCCTCGTGTTGCACCCCCCTTTTCAATTTTTTTTGCTCCAGTTTGGGTTGCCAAGATACTTTATCCACCACATTTCTATTATCGAATCCCATGGCACCTTGGGCAAGACAACTTCGTTTCACGTGAAGGCTGAGCCGGCAAACCGAGGGCGTAGGGCTTATGTCTAGGTCTCCGTCGCTCCGGTGCCTGAAACATTTGATCCGTAATGAGTTACGCGGCGCACAACATACCGTTGCAAAGCTATCTGAGAGTTCTACGACGGGGGAAGCCAGCTTGCTCGTTGTGCCCATTTTTGGAGCCCAAAATCAAACATTTTCATCAGTTTCATTCCACTTTTCTTCTTTTGCTCTGTTTTTCCATTCCAGAACATACGTCGTGAGTTGTTAAAAAGACGACAACCTTACTCGCGGGACATTAGGGGGCCCTATAATGCGTCGATATCACATCTTGCTAGGATGCAGCGTTGTTGATGCTGATGGGTTATCGTTAAGCCAATTGGGCCTTTTGAATTGGCCATCTCTCTAGGTTGGAACTGTGACCGTTAACACATAAAGGAATTGTGCCCTCAACATGAAGGGTGCGATCATACCAACACTAATGCACCGGATCCCATCAGAACTCCGAAGTTAAGTGTGCTTGGGCGAGAGTAGTACTAGGATGGGTGACCCGCTGGGAAGTCCTCGTATTGCACCCCACTTTTCAATTTTTTTTGCTCCGGTTTGGGTTGCCAAGATACTTTATCCACCACATTTCTATTATCGAATCCCACGGCAACTTGGGAAAGACAAATTCGATTCACGTGGAGGCTGGGCCCGCAAACCTAGGGCGTAGGGCTTGTGACCAGGTCTTTGTCGCTCTGGTGACCATAACTTTTGATCCGTAAGGATTTACGCGGCGCACAGCATACCGTTGCAAAGCTCTCCGACAGCTCTATTTAAAGGTCTACGAGCTTGCTCGCTGTGCCCTTTTTGGAGCCCAAAATTGAACGTTTTAATCAGTTTCAGGCCACTTGAATTCGTTTGCTCTGTTTTTCCGTCTCGAATCGTATGTCGTGAGCTGTTAAAAGGATGACAACCTCACTTGCGGGATGTTAGAGGGCCCTAAAACGCGTCGATATCACGTCTTGCGAGGATGCTGCGTTGTTGAAACGGATGCGTTGTCGTTAAGCCCATTGGGCCTTTTGATTGGGCCATCTCTCTTGGCTGGAACTGTGAACCGTTAACAAATAAATGAATTGTGCCGTCAAAAATACGGGTGCGATCATACTAGCACTAATGCACCGGATCCCATATGAACTCCGAAGTTAAGCGTGCATGGGCGAGAGTAGTACTAGGATGGGTGACCCCCTGGGAAGTCCTCGTTTTGCAGCCCCCTTTTCAATTTTTTTTGCTCCGGTTTGGGTTGCCAAGATACTTTATCCACCACATTTCTATTATCGAATCCCACGGCACCTTGGTCAAGACAACTTCCCTTCACGTGGAAGTTGGGCCCACAAACCGAGGGAGTAGGGCTTGTATCCAGGTCACCGTCGCTACGGTGCCCATAACTTTTGATCCGTAAGGAGTTAAGCGGCGCACAACATACCGTTGCAAAGCTATCTGAGAGCCCTACGACGGGGGCAGCTAGCTTGCTCGTTTTGCCATTTTTGGAGCCCAAAATGGAACGTTTTCAACAGTTTCATGCCACTTTTCTACTTTTGCCCTGTTTCTCAATCCTGGATCATACGTCGTGAGCTGTTAAAAGGACGACAACCTTACTCACGGGACATTAGGGGGCCCTACAATGCGTCGATATCACGTCTTGCTAGGATGCTGCGTTGTTGATGCTGATGGGTCATCGTTAAGCCCATTGGGCCTTTTGAATTGGCCATCTCTCTAGGCTGGGACTGTGAACCGTTAACACATAAAGGAATTGTGCCCTCAACATGACGGGTGCGATCATACTAGCACTAATGCCCCGGATCCCCTCAGAACTCCGAAGTTAAGCGTGCTTGGGCGAGAATAATACTACAAAGGGTGACCCCCTGGGAAGTCCTCGTGTTGCACCCCCATTTTCAATTTTTTTTGCCCCGGTTTGGGTTGCCAAGATACTTTATCCACCAAATTTCGATTATTGAATCCCACGGCACCTTGGGCAAGACAACTCCACTTCACGTGGAGGTTGGGCCCGTAAACCGTGGGCGTAGGGCTTGTGTCTAGGTCTCCGTCGCTCCGGTGCCCACAACTTTTGATCCGTAAGGAGTTACGCGGTGCACAGCATACCGTTGCAAAGCTATCTGAGAGCTCTACGACGGGGGCAACTAGCTTGCTCGTTGTGCCCTTTTTGGAGCCCAAAATCGAATGTTTTCATCAGTTTCATGCCACTTTTCTTCTTTTGCTCTGTTTTTTCATCCCGGATCGTACGTCGTAAGCTGTTAAAAGGACGACAACCTTACTCGCGGGACATTAGAGGGACCTAAAACGTGTCGATATCACATCTTGCGAGGATGCTGCGTTGTTGCCGCAGATGGGTTGTCGTTAAGCCCATTAGGCCTTTTGAATGGGCCATCTCTCTAGGCTGGGACTGTGAACCGTTAACAAAAAAAGGAATTGTGCGCTCAACATGACGGGTGTGATCATACCAGCACTAATGCACCGGATCCCATCTGAACTCTGAAGTTAAGCGTGCTTGGACGAGAGTAGTACTAGAATGGGTGACCCCCTGGGAAGTCCTCGTGTTGCACCCCCCTTTTGAATTTTTTTTGCTCCGGTTTGGGTTGCCAAGATACTTTATCCACCACATTTCTATTATCGAATCCCACGGCACCTTGGGCAAGACAACTTCGCTTCACTTGGAGGCTGGGCCTGCAAACCGAGGGCGTAGGGCTTGTGACCAGGTCTCCGTCGCTCCGGTGCCCATAACTTTTGATCCGTAAGGAGTTACGCGGCGCACAGCATACCGTTGCAAAGCTATCTAAGAGCTCTACGATTGGGGCAGCGAGCTTGCTCGCTCTTCTTCTTTTTGTAGCCCAAAATTGAACGTTCTCATCAGTTTCATGCCACTTTTCTTCTTTTGCTCTATTTTTTATTCCGGGATCGTACGTCGTGAGTTGTTAAAAGGACGACAACCTTAGTCGCGGGACATTAGGAGGCCCTACAATGCGTCAATATCACGTCTTGCTAGGATGCTACGTTGTTGATGCTGATGGGTTATCGTTAAGCACATTGGGCCTTTTGAATTGGCCTTCTCTCTAGGCTGGGACTGTGAACCGTTAACAAAAAAAAGGAATTGTGCCCTCAACATGACGGGTGCGATCATACCAACACTAATGCACCGGATCCCATCAGAACTCCGAAGTTAAGCGTGCTTGGGCGAGAGTAGTACTAGGATGGGTGATCCCCTGGGAAGTCCTCGTGTTGCACCCACTTTTCAATTTTTTTTTTGCCCCGGTTTGGGTTGCCAAGATACTTTATCCACCACATTTCTATTATTGAATCCCACGGAACATTGGGCAAGACAACTTCACTTCACATAGGGGCTGGGCCGACAAACCGACTACTTAGGGCTTGTGACCAGGTCTCCGTCGCTCCGGTGCCCATAACTTTTGAACCGTAAGGAGTTAGTCGATGCACAACATACCGTTGCAAAGCTCTCCGACTGTTCTACGATGGGGGCAGCCAGCTTGCTCGTTGTTCCCATTTTTGGAGTTAAGAATCGAACATTTTCATCTGTTTCAAGCAACTTTTCATCTTTTGCTCTATTTTTTCGTCCCGGATCGTACGTTGTGAGCTGTTAAAAGGACGACAACCTTACTCGCGGGACATTATGGGGCCCTATAATGCGTCAAAATCTCGTCTTGCTAGGATGCTGCGTTGTTTATGCGGATGGGTTATCGTTAAGCCCATTGGGCCTTTTGAATTGGCCATCTCTCTAGGCTGGGACGGTGAACCGTTAACACATAAAGGAATTGTGCCCTCACAATGACATGTGCGATCATACCAGCTCTAATGCACCGGATCCCATCAGAACTCCGAAGTTAAGTGTGCTTGGGCGAGAGTAGTACTAGAATGGGTGACCCTCTGGGAAGTCCTCGTGTTGCACCCCCCTTTTCAATTTTTTTTGCTCCAGTTTGGGTTGCCAAGATACTTTATCCACCACATTTCTCTTATCGAATCCCACGGCACCTTGGGCAAGACAACTTCGCTTAACGTGGAAGTTGGGCCCGCAAACCGTGGGCGTAGGGCTTGCGACCAGGTCTCCGTCGCTCCGGTGCCCCTAACTTTTGATCCGTAAGGAGTTACGCGGCGCACAGCATACCGTTGCAAGGCTATCTGAGAGCTCTACGACAGGGGCAGCGAGCCTGCTCGATGTCCCCTTTATGGAGCCCAAAATCGAACGTTTTCATCAGTTTCATGCCACTTTTCTTCTTTTGCTCTATTTTTTATTCCCTGATCGTACATCGTGAGCAGTTAAAAGGACGACAACCTTACTCGCAGGACATTACGGGGCCCTACAATACGTCAATATCACGTCTTGCTAGGATGCTGCGTTGTTGATGCTGATGGGTTATCGTTAAGCCCATTGGGCCTTTTGAATTGGCCATTTCTCTAGGCTGGGACAGTGAACCGTTAACACATAAAGGAATTGTGCCCTCAACATGACGGGTGCGATCTTACCAGCACTAATGCACCGGATCCCATCAGAACTCTGAAGTTAAGTGTGCTTGAGCGAGAGTAGTACTAGAATGGGTGACCCCCTGGGAAGTCCTCGTGTTGCACCCTCCTTTTCAATTTTTTTTTGCTCCGGTTTGGGTTGCCAATGTACTTTATCCACCACATTTCTATTATCGAATCCCACGGCACCTTGGGCAAGACAACTTCTCTTCACGTGGATGCTGGGCCCGCAAACCGAGGGCGTAGGGCTTGTGTCTAGGTCTCCGTCGCTCCGGTGCCCATAACTTTTGATCCGTAAGGAGTTACACGGCGCCCAGCATACCGTTGTAAAGCTCTCCGACAGCTCTACGATGGGGGCAGCTAGCTTGCTCGCTGTTCCCATTTTTAGAGTTCAAAATCGAACGTTTTCATCAGTTTCAGGCCACTTTTCTACTTTTGCTCTGTTTTTCCATCTCGAATCGTACGTCGTGAGCTATTAAAAGGACGACAACCTTACTTGCGGGACATTAGGGGGCCCTACAATGCGTCGATACCACGTCTTGCGAGGTTGTTGCGTTGTTGAAGCGGATGGGTTATCGTTAAGCCCATTGGGCCTTTTGAATGGGCCATCTCTCTAGGCTGGGACTGTGAACCGTTAACAAAAAAAGGAATTGTGCCCTCAACATGACGGGTGTGATCATACCAGCACTAATGCACCGGATCCCATTAGAACTCCGAAGTTAAGCGTGCTTAGGCGAGAGTAGTACTAGGATGGGTGACCCCCTGGGAAGTCCTCGTGTTGCACCCCCTTTTCAATTTTTTCCCCGGTTTGGGTTGCCAAGATATCTTATCCACTACATTTCTATTATCGAATCCCGCGGAACATTGGGCAAGACAACCTCGCTTCACGTGGAGGCTGGGGCTACAAACCGAGGGCGTAGGGCTTGTGACCAGGTCTCCGTCGCTCCGGTGCCGATAACTTTTGATCCGCAAGGAGTTACGCGGCGCACAGCATACCGTAGCAAAGCTATCTAAGAGCTCTATGACGGGGGCAACGAGCTTGCTCGTTGTGCCCCTTTTTGGAGACCAAAATCGAACGTTTTCATTAGTTTCATGCTACTTTTCTTCTTTTGCTCTGTTTTATACTCCCGGATCGTACGTCGTGAGTTGTTAAAAGGACGACAACCTTACTCGCTGGACATTAGGGAGCCCTAAAATGCGTCTATATCACGTCTTGCCAAGATGCCGCATTGTCGATACTGATGGGTTATCGTTAAGCCTATTGGGCCCTTTGAATTGGCCATCTCTCTTGGTTGGAACTGTGACCGTTAACACATAAAGAAATTGTGCCCTCAACATGATGGGTGCGATCATGCCATAACTAATGCACCGGATCCCATCATAACTCCGAAGTTAAGCTTGTTTGGGCGAGAGTAGTACTAGAATGGGTGACCCCCTGGGAAGTCCTCGTGTTGCACCCCCCTTTTCAATTTTTTGTGCTCTAGTTTGCGTTGCCAAGATACTTTATCCACCACATTTCTATTATCAAATCCCACGGCACCTTGGGCAGGACAACTTCGCTTCACGTGGAGGCTGCGCCCGCAAACCGAGGGCGTAGGGCTCGTCGTGACCAGGTCTCCGTCGCTCCGGTGCCCATAACTTTTGATCCGTAAGGAGTTACACAGAGCACAGCATACCGTTGCAAAGCTATCTGAGAGCTCTATGACGGGGGCAGCTAGCTTGCTCGATGTACCCTTTTTTGAGCCCAAAATCAAACTTTTTCATCATTTTCATGCCACTTTTCTTCTTTTGCTCTGTTTTTTCACCCCGGGTCATACGTCGTAAGCTGTTAAAAGGACCACAACCTTACTCGCGGGATATTAGAGGGCCCTACAACGCATCGATATCACGTCTTGCGAGGATGCTGCGTTGTTTAAGCTGATGGGTTTTCGTTAAGCCCATTGGGCCTTTTGAATGGGCCATCTCTCTAGGCTGGGACTGTGAACCGTTAACAAATAAAGGAATTGTGCCCTCAACAATAAGGGTGCGATCATACCAGCACTAATGCACCGGATCCCATCAGAACTACGAAGTTAAGCGTGCTTGGGCGAGAGTAGTATTAGGATGGGTGACCCCCTGGGAAGTCCTCGTGTTGTACCCCCTTTTCTATTTTTTTTTTGCTCCGGTTTGGGTTGCCAAGATACTTTATCCACCACATTTCTATTATAGAATCCCACGGCACCTTGGGCAAGACAACGTCGCTTCACATGGAGGCTGGGCCTACAAACCGAGGCCGTAGGGCTTGTGACCAGGTCTCCGTCGCTCCAGTGCCCATAACTTTTGATCCGTAACGAGTTACGCGGCGCACAGCATACCGTTGCAATGCTATCTAAGAGCTCTACGACGGGGGCAATGAGCTTGCTCGCTGTGCCCCTTTTTGGAGACCAAAATCGAACGTTTTCATCAGTTTCATGCCACTTTTCTTCTTTTGCTCTGTTTTTTCCTCCCGGATCGTACGTCGTGAGTTGTTAAAAGGACGACAACCTTACTCGCGGGACATTAGAGGGCCCTACAACGCGTCGATATCACGTCTTGCGAGGATGCTGCGTTGTTTAAGCTAATGGGTTGTCGTTAAGCCGATTGGGCCTTTTGAATGGGCCATCTCTCAAGGCTGGGACTGTGAACTGTTAACAAATAAAGGAATTGTGCCCTCAACAATAAGGGTGTGATCATACCAGCACTAATGCATCGGATCCCATCAGAACTACGAAGTTAAGCGTGCTTGGGCGAGAGTAGTACTAGGATGGGTGACCCCCTGGGAAGTCCTCGTGTTGCACCCCCCTTTTCAATTTTTTTTGCCCTGGTTAGGGTTGCCAAGATACTTTATCCACCAAATTTCTATTACCGAATCCCACGGCACCTTGGGCAAGACAACTTCGCTTCACGTAGAGGCTGGGCCCGCAAACTGAGGACGTAGAGTTTGTGACCAAGTCTCCATCGCTCCGGTGCCCATAACTTTTGATCCGTAAAGAGTTACGCGGCGCACAGCATACCGTTGCAAAGCTATCTAAGAGCTCTACGACGATGGCAACGAGCTTGCTCGATTTGCCCCTTTTTGGAGCCCAAAATCGAACGTTTTCATCAGTTTCACGCCACTTTTCTTCTTTTGCTCTGATTTTTCCTCCTTGACCAAAATCGACAACCTTACTCGCGGGACATTAGGGAGCCTTAAAATGCGTCGATATCACGTCTTGCTAGGATGCTGCGTTGTTGATGCTGATGGGTTATCGTTAAGCCCATTGAGCCTTTTGAATTGGCCATCTCTCTAGGTTGGAATTGTGACCGTTAACACATAAAGGAATTGTGCCCTCAATATGACGTGTGCGATCATACCAGAACTAATGCACCAGATCCCATCAGAACTCCGAAGTTAAGCGTGTTTGGGCGAGAGTAGTACTAGGATGGGTGACCCCCTGGGAAGTCCTCGTGTTGTACCCCCCTTTTCAATTTTTTTTGCTCCGGTTTGGGTTGCCAAGATACTTTATCCACCAAATTTCTATTATCGAATCCCATGGCAACCTGGGCAAGACAACTTCGCTTCACGCGGAGGCTGGGCACGCAAACTGAGGGCGTAGGGCTTGTGACCAAGTCTCCGTCGCTCCGGTGTCCATAACTTTTGATCCTAAGGAGTTACGCGGCGCACATCATACTGTTCAAAGCTATCTGAGAGCTCTACGATGGGGACAGCCAGCTTGCTCGCTTTGCCCATTTTTGGAGCCCACAATCGATCGTTTTCATCAGTTTCATGAAACTTTTCTTCTTTTGCTCTATTTTTTTGTCACGAATCGTAAGTCGTGAGCTATTAAAAAGACGACAACCTTACTTGCGGGAAATTAGAGGGTCCTATAACGCATCGATATCACGTCTTGCGAGGATGCTGCGTTGTTGAAGCGGATGGGTTGTCGTTAAGCCCATTGGGCCTTTTGAATGGGCTATCTCTCTAAGCTGGGACTGTGAACTGTTATCAAATAAAGGAATTGTGCCCTCAACAATAAGGGTGCGATCATACCAGCACTAATGTACCGGATCCCATCAGAAATACGAAGTTAAGCGTGATTGGGCGAGAGTAGTACTAGAATGGGTGACCCTTTGGGAAGTCCTCGTGTTGCATTCCCTTTTCAATTTTTTTTCCCCCAGTTTGGGTTGCCAAAATACTTTATCCACCACATTTCTATTATCGAATCCCACGAAACATTCGGCAAGACAACTTCGCTTCACGTAGAGGCTGGGCCCACAAATCGAGGGCGTAGGGCTTGTGACCAGGTCTCCGTCGCTCCGGTGCCCATAACTTTTGATCCGTAAGGAGTTAAGCGTCACACAGCATACCGTTGCAAAGCTCTCCGACAGCTCTACGACGGGGGCAGCCATCTTGCTCGCTATTCCCATTTTTGGAGCCCAAAATTGAACGTTTTCATCAGTTTCAGGCCATTTTTCTTCTTTTACTTTGTTTTTCCGTCCCGGATCGTACGTCGTGAGCTATTAAAAGGACGACAACCTTACTCGCGGGATATTAGGGGGCCCTACAATGCGTCGATATCACGTCTTGCGAGGATGCCGCGTTTTTGAAGCGGATGGGTTATCGTTAAGCCCATTGGGCCTTTTGAATTGGCCATCTCTATAGGCTGGGACTGTGAACCGTTAACACATAAAGGAATTGTGCCCTCAACATGATGGTTGCGATCATACCAGCACTAATGCACCGGATCCCATCAGAACTCCGAAGTTGAGCATTCTTGGGCGAGAGTAGTACTAGAATTGGTGACCCCCCTAGGAAGTCCTCGTGTTGTACCCCCCTTTTCAATTTTTTTTGCTCCGGTTTGGGTTGCCAAGATACTTTATCCACCACATTTCTATTATCGAATCCAACGGCACCTTGGGCAAGATGACTCCGCTTCACGTGGAGGCTGGGCCCGCAAACCGAGGGCGTAGGGCATGTGACCAGGTCTCCGTCGCTCCGGTGCCTATAACTTTTGATCCGTAAGGAGTTACGCGGCGCACAGCATACCATTGCAAAGCTCTCCGATAGCTCTACAAAGGGGGCAGCCAGCTTGCTCACTGTACCCTCTTTGAAGCCCGAAATCGAACGTTTTTATCAGTTTCAGGCTACTTTTCTTATTCAATTGTGTTTTTTCGTCCCGGATCGTACGTCGTGAGCTGTTAAAAGGACGACAACCTTACTCGTGGGACATTAGAGGGCCCTACAATGCATCGATATCACGTCTTGCGAGGATGCTGCGTTATTGAAGCGGATGGGTTGTCTTTAAGCCCATTGGGCATTTTGAATGGGCCATCTCTCTAGGCTGAGAGTGTGAACCGTTAACAAATAAAAGAATTGTGCACTCAACATTACGGGTGCGATCATACCAGCACTAATGCACCGGATCCCATCACAACTCCGAAGTTAAGCGTGCTTGGGCGAGAGTAGTACTAGGATGGGTGACCCACTGAGAATCCTTGTGTTGCACCCCCTTTTTCAATTTTTTTTCCTCTGGTTTGTGTTGCCAAGATAATTATCCACCAAATTTCTATTATCGAATCCCACGTCACCTAGGGCAGGACAACTTCGTTTCACGTGGAGGCTGGGCCCTCAAACCGAGGGCGTAGGGCTTGTGACCAGGTCTCCGTCGCTCCAGTGCCCATAACTTTTGATCCATAAGGAGTTACGCGGCGCACAGCACACCGTTACAAAGCTCTCCGATAGCTCTACGAAAGGGGCAGCCAGCTTGATCGCTGTGCCCTTTTTGGAGCCAAAAATCGAACGTTTTCATCAGTTTCATGCCACATTTCTTCTTTTGCACCATTTTTTCATCCCGGATCGTACTTTGTGAGCTGTTAAAAGGACGACAACCTTACTCACGGGACATTAGAGGGCCCTACAACGCGTCGATATCACATCTTGCAAGGATGCTGCGTTGTTGAAGCGGATGGGTTGTCGTTAAGCCCATTGGGCCTTTTGAAAGGGCCATCTCTCAAGGCTGGGACTGTGAACTGTTAACAAATAAAGGTGTTGTGCCCTCAACATGACGGGTGCGATCATACCAGCAATAATGCACCGGATCCCATCAGAACTTCGAAGTTAAGCGTGCTTGGGCAAGAGTAGTACTAGGATGGGTGACCCTCTGGGAAGTCCTCGTGTTGCACCCCCATTTCAATTTTTTTTGCCCTGGTTAGGGTTGCCAAGATACTTTATCCACCTAATTTCTATTACCGAATCCCACGGAACATTGGGCAAGACAACTTCGCTTCACGTAGAGGCTGGGCCTGCAAACCGAGGGCGTAGGGCTTGTGACCAAGTCTCCGTCGCTCCGGTGCCCTTAACTTTTGATTTGTAAGGAGTTACACGGCGCACAACATACCGTTGCAAAGCTATCTAACAGCTCTACGGCGGGGGCAACCAGCTTGCTCGCTGTGCCCATTTTTGGAGCCCAAAATTGAACGTTTTCTTCTGTTTCAGACCACTTTTCTTCTTTTGCTCTGTTTTTTCGTCCTGGATCGTACGTCGTGAGCTGTTAAAAGGATGACAACCTTACTCACGGGACATTAGAGGGCTCTACAACGCGTCGATATCATATCTTGCGAGGATGCTGCGTTGATAAAGTGGATGGGTTGTTGTTAAGCCCATTGGGCATTTTGAATTGGCCATCTCTCTAGGCTGGGACTGTGAACCGTTAACAAATAAAGGAATTGTGCCCTCAACATGACGGGTGCGATCATACCAGGACTAATTCACCGAATCCCATAAGAACTCCGAACTTAAGCGTACTTGGGCTAGTGTAGTAGTAGGAAGGGAGACCCCGTGGGAAGTCCTCGTGTTACACCCCTCCCCCCCCCCCCTCCTTTTCATTTTTTTTTGCTCCGGTTTAGGTTGCCAAGACACTTATCCACCAGATTTCTATAATCGAATCCCACGGCACCTTGGGCAAGACAACTTCACTTCACGTGGCGGCTGGGCTAACAAACCGAGGGCGTAGGGCTTGTGACCCGGTCTTCGTCACTCCGGTGCCCATAACTTTTGATCCATAATGAGTTACACGGCGCACACCATACTGTTGCAAAGCTATCTGAGAGCTCTACGACAGTGGCAGCTAGCCACTTTTCTTCTTTTGCTAATTTTTTTCATCCCGGATCATACGTCGTGAGCTGTTAAAAGGACGACAACCATACTCGCGGGACATTAGAGGGCCCTACAACGCATCGATATCACGTCTTGGGAGGATGCTGCATTGTTGAAGCGGATGGGTTGTCGTTAAGCCCATTGGGCCTTTTGAATGGGCCATCACTCTAGGCTGGGACTGTGAACTATTAACAAATAAAGGAATTGTGCCCTCAACATGACGGGTGCAATCATATCAGCACTAATGCACCGGATCCCATCAGAACTCTGAAGATAAGCGTGCTTGGGCGAGAGTAGTACTAGGATGGGTGACCCCTTGGGAAGTCCTCGTGTTGCACCCCCTTTTCAATTTTTTTTGCCCCGGTTTAGGTTGCCAAAATACTTTATCCACCACATTTCTATTATCGAATCCCACGGAATATTGGGCAAGACAACTTCGCATCACGTAGAGGCTGGGCCCGCAAACTGAGGGCGTAGGGCTTGTGACCAGGTCTCCGTCGCTCCGGTGCCCATAACTTTTAATCCGTAATGAGTTACGCGGTGCACAGCATACCGTTGCAAAGCTCTCTGACAGCTCTACGACGGGGGCTGCCATCTTGCTCGCTCTTCCCGTTTTTGGAGCCCAAACTTGAACGTTTTCATCAGTTTCAGGCCACTTTTCTTCTTTTGCTCTGTTTTTCCGTCCCGGATTGTACGTCGTGAGCTGTTAAAAGGATGACAACCTTACTCGCGGGACATTAGGGAGCCCTACAATGCGTCAATATCATGGCTTGCTAGGACGCTGCGTTGTTGAAGCGGATGGGTTATCGTTTAGCCAATAGGGCGTTTTGAATTGGCCATCTCTCTAGGCTGGGACTGTGAACCGTTAACACATAAAGGAATTGTGCCCTCAACATGACGGGTGCGACCATTCCAGCACTAATGCACTGGATCCCATCAGAACTCCGAAGTTAAGCGTGCTTGGGCGAGAGTAGTACTAGGATGGGTGACCCCCTGGGAAGTCCTCGTGTTGTACCCCCCTTTTCAATTTTTTTTTCTCCGGTTTGGGTTGCCAAGATACTTTATCCACCACATTTCTATTATCAAGTCCCGCGGCCCCTTGGCCAAGACTACTTCGCTTCACGTGGAGGATGGGCCCGCAAACCGAGGGCGTAGGGCTTGTGACCAGGTCTCCCTCACTCCGTTGCCCATAACTTTTGATCCTTAAGGAGTTACGCGGCGCACAGCATACCGTTGCAAAGCTCTCCGACAGCTCTACGAAGTGGTTAGTGAGCTTGCTCGCTTTGCCCTTTTTTGAGCCCAACAGCTTTAGGCCACTTTTCTTCTTTTGCTCTGTTTTTCCATCCCGGATCGTACGTGGTGAGTTGTTAATAGGACGAAAACCTTACTCGCGGGACACTAGAGGGCCCTACAACGCCTTGATATCACAACTTGCGAGGATGCTGCGTTGTTGAAGCAGATCGTTAAGCCCATTGGGCCTTTTGAATGGGCCATCTCTCTAGGCTGGGACTGTGAACCGTTAACAAATAAAAGAATTGTGCCCTCAACATGACGGGTGCGATCATACTAGCACAAATGCAACGGATACCATCAGAACTCCGATGTTAAGCGTGCTTGGGCGTGAGTAGTACTAGGATGGGTGACCCCCTAGGAAGTCCTCGTGTTGTACCCCCTTTTCAATTTTTTTTGCCCCGGTTTGGATTGCCAAGATACTTTATCCACCACATTTCTATTATCGAATCCGACGGAACATTGGGCAAGACAACTTCGCTTCACGTAGAGGCTGGGCCCGCAAACCGAGGGCGTAGGGCTTGTGACCAGGTCTCCGTCGTTTCGGTGCCCATAACTTTTTATCCGTAAGGAGTTACGTGGCGCACAGCCTACTGTTACAAAGCTCTCTGACAGCTCTACGATGAAGGCAGCCAGCTTGCTCGCTGTTCCCATTTTTGGAGACCAAAATCGAACGTTATCATCAGTTTCAGGTCACTTTTCTTCTTTTGCTCTATTTTTCCGTCCAGAATCGTATGTCGTGAGCTGTTAAAAGGACGATAACCTTACTCGCCGAACATTAGGGGGCCCTACAACGCGTCGATATCACGTCTTGCTAGGATGCTGCATTGTTGAAGCGGATGGGTTATCGTTAAGCCCATTGGGCCTTTTGAATTGGCCATCTCTCTAGGTTGGGACTGTGAACCGTTAACACATAAAGGAATTGTTCCCTCAACATGACGGGTGCGATCATACCAGCACTAATGCACCGGATCCCATCAGAACTCCGAAGTTAAGCGTGCTTTGACGATAGTAGTACTAGGATGAGTGACCCCCTGGGAAGTCCTCGTGTTGCACCCCCCTTTTCAATTTTTTTTGCTCCGGTTTGGGTTGCCAAGATACTTTATGCACCATATTTCTATTATCGAATCCCACCGCACCTTGGGCAAGACAACTTCGCTTCACGTGGAGGCTGGGCCCGCAAACTGAGGGCGTAGGGCTTGCGACCAGGTCTCAGTCGCTCCGGTGCCCATAACATTTGATCCGTAAGGAGTTACGTGGCGCACAGCATACCGTTGCAAAGCTCTCCGACAGCTCTACGAAGGGGGCAGCCAGCTTGGTCGTTGTGCCCTTTTTGGAGCCCAAAATCGAACGTTTTCATCAGTTTCAAGTCACTTTTCTTCTTTTGCTCTGTTTTTCCGTCCCGGATCGTACGTCGTGAGTTGTTAAAAGGACGACAACCTTACCTGTCGGACATTAGGGGGCCCTACAACGCGTCGATATAACGTCTTGCTAGGATGCTGCGTTGTTGAAGCGGATGGGTTATCGTTAAGCCCATTGGGCCTTTTGAATTGGCCATCTCTCTAGGCTGGGACTGTGAACCGTTAACACATAAAGGAATTTTGCCCTCAACATGATGGGTGTGATCATACCAGCACTAATGCACCGGATCCCATCAGAACTCCGAAGTTAAGTGTGCTTGGGCGAAAGTAGTACTACGATGGGTGACCCCCTGGGAAGTCCTCGTTTTGCATCCCCTTTTTCAATTTTTTTTTTTGCTCCGGTTTGGGTTTCCAAGATACTTTATCCACCACATTTTTATTATCGAATCCCACGGCACCTTGGGCAAGCCAACTTCGTTTCACGTGGAGGTTGGGCCCGTAAACCGAGGGCATAGGGCTTGTGACCAGGTCTCCGTCGCTCCAGTGCCGATAACATTTGATTCGTAAGGAGTTACGTGGCACACAGCATACCATTGCAAAGCTCTCCGACAGCACTATGAAGGGGGCAGCCAGCTTGCTCGTTGTGCCCTTTTTGGAGCCCAAAATCGAACGTTTTCATCAGTTTCAATCCACTTTTCTTCTATTTCTCCATTTTTTCGTCCTGAATCGTACGTCGTGAGCTGTTAAAAGGACGACAACCTTACTAGCGGCACATTAGAGGGCCCTACAACGCGTCGATATCACGTCTTGCGAGGATGCTGCATTATTGAAGCGGATGGGATGTCATTAAGCCCATTGGGCCTTTTGAATGGGCCATCTCTCCTGGCTGAGACTGTGAACCGTTAACAAATAAAGGAATTGTGCCCTCAACATGATGGGTGCGATCATACCAGCACTAATGCACCGGATCCCATCAGAACTCCGAAGTTAAGCGTGCTTGGGCGAGAGTAGTACTACAATGGGTGACCACTTGGGAAGTCCTCGATTTGCATCCCCTTTTTCAATTTTTTCTTTTGCTCTGGTTTGGGTTGCCAAGAAATTTATCCACCACATTTCTATTATCGAATCCCACGGAACATTGGGCAAGACAACTTCGCTTCACGTAGAGGCTGGGCCCGCAAACCGAGGGCGTAGGGCTTGTGACCAGGTCTCCGTTGCTCCGGTGCCCATAACATTTGATCCGTAAGGAGTTACGCGCCGCACAACATACCGTTGCAAAGCTCTCGGACAGCTCTACGAAGAGGGCAGCCAGCTTGATCGTTGTGCCTTTTTTGGGGCCCAAAATTGAACGTTTTCATCAGTTTCAGGCCACTTTTCTACTTTTGTTGTGTTTTTCCGTCCCAGATCGTACGTCGTGAGCTATTAAAAGGACGACAACCTTACTCGTGGGACATTAGAGGGCCATACAACGTGTCGATATCAAGTCTTGCGAGGATGCTACGTCATTGAAGCAGATGGGTTGTCGTTAAGCCCATTGGGCATTTTGTATAACACCCCGATCTCTCTCGAGACCGGGAGCTCTATCAATCAATCTAATCACAACCCAAATCCAAACCCCGGCATAATTTTCAGGGAAAACGGACGGAGTGTCCCCTGTTTCTAGGCAAAAAGCAAAACCTGCGACAACATATAAGTGGACCAAAACCATGTCCAAACATTCAACCACCTCAAGGCCATCCGAGCCTTGATCTCAACAAGCAATCACAAGCAAATATACATTTCCAGTTTACAGACTAGCCTACCTCTTCACATCTTTTACAAGTACATTCATGCTTTATAATTAAACTATATCAACCTACTTCATAAGTTAGACTATCAAACCATTCTAACTCTTTTCTTTTGGACATTACAAACATGCATTAAAGTTAAGCTATACAAACTAGATACATAATCTAACTTATCAAACTACTCAACAATCTAATGAAGCTTAAATTACATTATTTTTGACTTTAAATACATACAATACATGAAGGCATACATCTTTACAACTTCGACAACTCAAGCCACATAGGCACGCAAGATAACTCTTCAAGCACGAACTTTCACGAAATCACGAACTTTCCAGCTAACATGACATTTCCTGAAATGTGGTGGTGAGGAGTGAGTATACACAACACGTATACTCAGTGAGGGCGAGACAGATATCGAGGTGGAGAGAAAGAAGTTTGTGCAATGCAAATAGGTACAGCTAAGCAATATATTTGACAAGCAAGCATTCAATATAACAATCAATACAATAACCAAATAATAAAAGCATTAACACAACCATTCAAAGCTATACCACACTCTGAAGGCTATGGTTCACTCATACGAGCAATGTACCATTTCATGAGCGATACATCAATCTCGAGCTTGATGTTGACAACGATGACAATAAGCGCGCAACCACCTTATAACACCAGTTTGGAATACCCGGAGAGTAACCATCAATTCTACGACCCAAATCTCCCTGGGAGGCAACCCAAGCGAGAAAAGGGAATAGGACACGGAGCTAGAGCAACCAACACCGGCAACCCGACGCTACCCGGAGAGGCCCATCACTCACGCCCTGACACTATGAAATGCAAGACTCGATACAAGGCGATAAACGAGCGATAGCACAACAATATAGAGTAGAGGAGATAAACGAGATATCAAGCATTATCAACAATTGTTAAACATTTCAATCAACAATCAACTCTAACAAGCGTAATAAGCATTAACAAGCATTAACAAACATTTACAATCAAATAAGTAACAAGAACAACACCAACTAACATTATCAAGCAATAACAAGTATTCTATAGGCAATATAAGCATTCTATAAGCAATATAAGCTATAAGCAATATAAGCATACTATAAGCAATATACTATGAAAATACACAGAATCACAAAAATGACCCCAACTTTCAAAACACTACTACTTTCAAACGAGCCACGATTTTTGGAAACCGACTTCACCAATCCTCCTAGGTCACCATAAGGCACGTCTAAAGACCCTAAAACCCTACTTAACCCTAGAATTCACGCAAAGCCCCGATTTCTCCTTTTACTCATTTGAACTACAACTATCTCAACCGATTACCCAACCAATGTCACAACTGCACCAAAAGTGCTTCCATGACCTCCCAAGACAATGCTATCACGCAAAACGATAAAATGCCAAACTTGACCTAAACGACTCCAACTTTCAATAAGCCATTTTTCTCCATTTTTCCATTACACAATCCAATTAAACCATACATTTAGGTATTCTAGCATATCTAGCACCTTCCTACATCAACAGAACGCGTAACGGAGCAACTTCATCGAAACGGGTGTTTACTATTCATAATTTACTATTCATTATTCAATTTAAATTGCAATCTCAATATTCAACCGCAGCAAATGTTAAAAAGCTATAAATACATGTTGTACAATCGACAAGGAACATTCCATAAGCAACAAAACGATTAAAACAACAATCTACGCATAATTTCTAAAAATTAAAGTTTAGACATAATGTTTTCAAATGCGCAAATAACGATGAAACCCTCACCTTAGACGCTCCTAGACACTAGGAAAACCTCGTAGGATGCCTCGAAAACCACCCCGTGCAAGCTCACGCGAAGAATCGAAGATTGGATGTTGAAATGTTATTTTTTTCTCCCTTGCATTTTTCAGCCCTTTCATGTTATGTTTTCAGCCCTCTTTTTTTTGTGCTATTCTAAAGGTTGACACAAATCCTCAAGTCAAAGCTTGGTCAAAGGTAGCTTAAGTTGGTCAATCAAGCTTATTTCATGCATTTTAAAGCTAAGACAATTAACATAAATCCAATTCTAGTTAAGTACAACTTAAAACACTAAAATCAAAAAACTAAATACTAGTTTTCACTATTTGCTGAGGACTGGAAATCATTTCCTAACTATCTCTCTCGATATGCTATGCACTTTGCGACAATAAAAGAATAACAATTAAACTTCAAAGAATTTAAGAAAATACGGTTTTCGAAAAGTAACATAGTTCAAAATTTACTCCGGCTTAGAGCTACTTTTCATTTATTTGAAAACCGAGCTTTAAGGTGCAAGAAAAATAAAACCGATTAACATAAATATGAAAAGTAGTTGATATTCCGTTAAAATAATTAGCTCAAGTATTATTCTAGTTACTTCTAAAAGAAATATGAAAATAAAGCTTCAAATAAATGTTTAACTAAAGATAAACACAAATCCAATGCTAACATTTAAGATGTCACTTAATTAAATGCAATTAAATGCCTTTAAATACATGCCGGGTTCGGGTTATCACATCCTTCCCCCCTTAAAACAATTGCGTCCTCGCAATTCTTCTTCCAATAGAACTCTTCATCCACTGAAATCCAACTTTGACTAATCTTCATCGGTTGCTGAGCAAGACACTGAATAAGAACACTCAAAGAATACCTTACTAAGAAACCCCAATAGTACTGACTGAAAACTCCAAAGCAATAAGGCCAAATAAAGGCTTAATTGAAAATACCATCTTGAAATCCAAATAAGAATTCCGCTGGTCAAGAATATCATAAAAGAATTCCCCGCTAAAAGTGCCGAGAGGATGCCAATAAAGACTAATGCAAAGATACTGTAGATATTACCAATTCCACATATTATTAACAAGAAGAATACCGAAGGAATATTCTATATACGAATCCTCTATAAAAGTCCAACAAGTATCAAATAAGGAAGTCAAAGGATGGCCAAAGTAGATGCAGCACATATAAGGCCAAGCTCCAAGACCTCATTGCCATTTGCCGAGTGCAAACTTTATACAACTTACCACCAAGGAAGCCTAAAGTATTCCACAGCATACCGTAAGTAGTGCTATACAATAAGCCCGATAGGAATTCCAATTACGATTGCCAATAAAATATCAAGAAAGACTAGAGCAAAGATATTGTAGACAATATTATGCAGCAAGTCCAATAAGAATTCCGATTGCCAAATCCACTGAGAAATGTCCACAAGGAATACCAAAGTAATACGCCTCACACAAAACTGATCATTGTAAGCAGACTCAAATCAAAGTTTTCCCATAAGAATGCAGAAAGAACACCAATGATTGATTAAAATCCCAACCAAATCTCCCACGAAATGCCAATATAAAAATACCCGATGAATGCCCAATCAAGAAGACATTTAAGAAAATGCTCCAAAAATAATCGTGTAGAACTCCAAAGGAAGTCATTTATACTAGGCATAGGAGATAACCTTAGAGGAATCCCAATAAACAACTCCAACAATAAATACCAACTCCCAAATAAAGGGCTAGTCAAATACTGCTCATTCCCGTCAATCCACATAACTTGAAAGGCCTGCTACTAACCACTTCTCTTCAGGGGAGGAAGAAGTCTTTCTTACCATTTCAACAGGACATGTATGAATGCCAAGATATCACATTTATACATACATGCCTTAAACTATTATGCAAGCAAGTGGACAAAAGAGTTTATTCAACAAACTCACTCAAGCACGACAATCAAGTCAAGCACAACATAATCAATTCAAAACACGGCATAACCAATTCAAGACATTTTAAAACACATATTACAAGCAATACTTAAGCAAAAAACAATTCACAAGGTCAATTCGATTCACGATGCCAATTCAATAGGTCAATTCAATACAACTTCACTTTGCACACATTTAGCACATAAAACATAACTATATCACATAGGTGCACACATTCAGGTCAAGACATACAATCTCACATACAAGCATACACCTTCAAGACACACTTAACAAGCATACATTCAAGGACTACTACCCACCAGACCGAGGACCCTGTCCTGGCTTATGAGCTAAACAAGCTTTGATGCCACCTGTAACACCCCGATCCCTCTCGAGACCGGGAGCTCTATCAATCAATCTAATCACAACCCAAATCCAAACCCCGGCATAATTTTTAGGGAAAACGGACGGAGTCTCCCCTGTTTCTAGGCAAAAAGCAAAACCTGCGACAACATATAAGTGGACCAAAACCATGTCCAAACATTCAACCACCTCAAGGCCATCCGAGCCTTGATCTCAACAAGCAATCACAAGCAAATATACATTTCCAGTTTACACTCTAGCCTCCCTCTTCACATCTTTTACAAGTACATTCATGCTTTATAATTAAACTATATCAACCTACTTCATAAGTTAGACTATCAAACCATTCTAACTCTTTTCTTTTGGACATTACAAACATGCATTAAAGTTAAGCTATATAAACTAGATACATAATCTAACTTATCAAACTACTCAACAATCTAATGAAGCTTAAATTACATTATTTTTGACATTAAATACATACAATACATGAAGGCATACATCTTTACAACTTCGACAACTCAAGCCACATAGGCACGCAAGATAACTCTTCAAGCACGAACTTTCACGAAATCACGAACTTTCCAGCTAACATGACATTTCCTGAAATGTGGTGGTGAGGAGTGAGTATACACAACATGTATACTCAGTGAGGGCGAGACACATATCGAGGTGGAGAGAAAGAAGTTTGTGCAATGCAAATAGGTACAGCTAAGCAATATATTTGACAAGCAAGCATTTAATATAACAATCAATACAATAACCAAATAATAAAAGCATTAACACAACCATTAAAAGCTATACCACACTCTGAAGGCTATGGTTCACTCATACGAGCAATGTACCATTTCACGAGCGATACATCAATCTCGAGCTTGATGTTGACAACGATGACAATAAGCGCGCAACCACCTTATAACACCAGTTTGGAATACCCCGGGAGTAACCATCAATTCTACGACCCAAATCTCCCTGGGAGGCAACCCAAGCGAGAAAAGGGAATAGGACACGGAGCTAGAGCAACCAACACCGGCAACCCGAGGCTACCCGGTGAGGCCCATCACTCACGCCCTGATACTATGAAATGCAAGACTCGATACAAGGCGATAAACGAGCGATAGCACAACAATACAGAGTAGAGGAGATAAACGAGATATCAAGCATTATCAACAATTGTTAAACATTTCAATCAACAATCAACTCTAGCAAGCGTAATAAGCATTAACAAGCATTAACAAACATTTACAATCAAATAAGTAACAAGAACAACACCAACTAACATTATCAAGCAATAACAAGTATTCTATAGGCATTACAAGCATTCTATAGGCAATATAAGCATTCTATAAGCAATATAAGCATTCTATAAGCAATATAAGCATACTATAAGCAATATACTATGAAAATACACAGAATCACAAAAATGACCCCAACTTTCAAAACACTACTACTTTCAAACGAGCCATGAGTTTTGGAAACCGACTTCACCAATCCTCCTAGGTCACCATAAGGCACGTCTAAAGACCCTGAAACCCTACTTAACCCTAGAATTCACGCAAAGCCCCGATTTCCCCTTTTGCTCATTTGAACTACAACTATCTCAACCGATTACCAAACCAATGTCACAACTGCACCAAAAGTGCTTCCATGACCTCCCAAGACAATGCTATCATGCAAAACGATAAAATGCCAAACTTGACCTAAACGACTCCAACTTTCAATAAGCTATTTTTCTCCATTTTTCCATTACACAATCCAATTAAACCATACATTTAGGCATTCTAGCATATCTAGCACCTTCCTACATCAATAGAACGCGTAACGGAGCAACTTCATCGAAACGGGTGTTTACTATTCATAATTTACTATTCATTATTCAATTTAAATTGCAATCTCAATATTCAACCGCAGAAAATGTTAAAAAGCTATAAATACATGTTGTACAATCGACAAGGAACATTCTATAAGCAACAAAACGATTAAAACAACAATCTACGCATAATTTCTAAAAATTAAAGTTTAGACATAATGTTTTCAAATGCGCAAATAACGATGAAACCCTCACCTTAGACGCTCCTAGACGCTAGGAAAACCTCGTAGGATGCCTCGAAATCCACCCCGTGCAAGCTCACGCGAAGAATCGAAGATTGGATGTTGAAATGTTATTTTTTTCTCCCTTGCATTTTTCAGCCCTTTCATGTTATGTTTTCAGCCCTCTTTTTTTTGTGCTAT
This sequence comes from Ehretia macrophylla, assembly GCA_037974665.1. Lineage (NCBI taxonomy): Eukaryota > Viridiplantae > Streptophyta > Magnoliopsida > Boraginales > Ehretiaceae > Ehretia > Ehretia macrophylla. The sequence goes on along the minus strand of CM075765.1, from coordinate 81,739,453 downwards.
TCTAAAGGTTGACACAAATCCTCAAGTCAAAGCTTGGTCAAAGGTAGCTTAAGTTGGTCAATCAAGCTTATTTCATGCATTTTAAAGCTAAAACAATTAACATAAATCCAATTCTAGTTAAATACAACTTAAAACACTAAAATCAAAACACTAAATACTAGTTTTCACTATTTGCTGAGGACTGGAAATCATTTCCTAACTATCTCTCTCGATATGCTATGCACTTTGCGACAATAAAAGAATAACAATTAAACTTCAAAGAATTTAAGAAAATACGGTTTTCGAAAAGTAACATAGTTCAAAATTTACTCCGGCTTAGAGCTACTTTTCATTTAATTGAAAACCGAGCTTCAAGGTGCAAGAAAAATAAAACCGATTAACATAAATACGAAAAGTAGTTGATATTCCGTTAAAATAATTAGCTCAAGTATTATTCTAGTTACTTCTAAAAGAAATATGAAAATAAAGCTTCAAATAAATGTTTAACTAAAGATAAACACAAATCCAATGCTAACATTTAAGATGTCACTTAATTAAATGCAATTAAATGCCTTTAAATACATGCCGGGTTCGGGTTATCACATCCTTCCCCCCTTAAAACAATTGCGTCCTCGCAATTCTTCTTCCAATAGAACTCTGCATCCACTGAAATCCAACTTTGACTAATCTTCATCGGTTGCTGAGCAAGACACTGAATAAGAACACTCAAAGAATACCTTACTAAGAAACCCCAATAGTACTGACTGAAAACTCCAAAGCAATAAGGCCAAATAAAGGCTTAATTGAAAATACCATCTTGAAATCCAAATAAGAATTCCGCTGGTCAAGAATATCATAAAAGAATTCCCCACTAAAAGTGCCGAGAGGATGCCAATAAAGACTAATGCAAAGATACTGTAGATATTACAAATTCCACATATTATTAACAAGAAGAATACCGAAGGAATATTCTATATACGAATCCTCTATAAAAGTCCAACAAGTATCAAATAAGGAAGTCAAAGGATGGCCAAAGTAGATGCAGCACATATAAGGCCAAGCTCCAAGACCTCATCGCCATTTGCCGAGTGCAAACTTTATACAACTTACCACCAAGGAAGCCTAAAGTATTCCACAGCATACCGTAAGTAGTGCTATACAATAAGCCCGATAGGAATTCCAATTACGATTGCCAATAAAATATCAAGAAAGACTAGAGCAAAGATATTGTAGACAATATTATGCAGCAAGTCCAATAAGAATTCCGATTGCCAAATCCACTGAGAAATGTCCACAAGGAATACCAAAGTAATACGCCTCACACAAAACTGATCATTGTAAGCAGACTCAAATCAAAGTTTTCCCATAAGAATGCAGAAAGAACACCAATGATTGATTAAAATCCCAACCAAATCTCCCACGAAATGCCAATATAAAAATACCCGATGAATGCCCAATCAAGAAGACATTTAAGAAAATGCTCCAAAAATAATCGTGTAGAACTCCAAAGGAAGTCATTTATACTAGGCATAGGAGATAACCTTAGAGGAATCCCAATAAACAACTCCAACAATAAATACCAACTCCCAAATAAAGGGCTAGTCAAATACTGCTCATTCCTGTCAATCCACATAACTTGAAAGGCCTGCTACTAACCACTTCTCTTCAGGGGAGGAAGAAGTCTTTCTTACCATTTCAACAGGACATGTATGAATGCCAAGATATCACATTTATACATACATGCCTTAAACTATTATGCAAGCAAGTTGACAAAAGAGTTTATTCAACAAACTCACTCAAGCACGACAATCAAGTCAAGCACAACATAATCAATTCAAAACACGGCATAACCAATTCAAGACATTTTAAAACACATATTACAAGCAATACTTCAAGCAAAAAACAATTCACAAGGTCAATTCGATTCACGATGCCAATTCAATAGGTCAATTCAATACAACTTCACTTTGCACACATTTAGCACATAACACATAACTATATCACATAGGTGCACACATTCAGGTCAAGACACACAATCTCACATACAAGCATACACTTTCAAGACACACTTAACAAGCATACATTCAAGGACTACTACCCACCAGACCGAGGACCCTGTCCTGGCTTATGAGCTAAACAAGCTCTGATGCCACCTGTAACACCCCGATCCCTCTCGAGACCGGGAGCTCTATCAATCAATCTAATCACAACCCAAATCCAAACCCCGGCATAATTTTCAGGGAAAACGGACGGAGTCTCCCCTGTTTTTAGGCAAAAAGCAAAACCTGCGACAACATATAAGGGGACCAAAACCATGTCCAAACATTCAACCACCTCAAGGCCATCCGAGCCTTGATCTCAACAAGCAATCACAAGCAAATATACATTTCCAGTTTACAGACTAGCCTACCTCTTCACATCTTTTACAAGTACATTCATGCTTTATAATTAAACTATATCAACCTACTTCATAAGTTAGACTATCAAACCATTCTAACTCTTTTCTTTTGGACATTACAAACATGCATTAAAGTTAAGCTATACAAACTAGATACATAATCTAACTTATCAAACTACTCAACAATCTAATGAAGCTTAAATTACATTCTTTTTGACTTTAAATACATACAATACATGAAGGCATACATCTTTACAACTTCGACAACTCAAGCCACATAGGCACGCAAGATAACTCTTCAAGCACGAACTTTCACGAAATCACAAACTTTCCAGCTAACATGACATTTCCTGAAATGTGGTGGTGAGGAGTGAGTATACACAACACGTATACTCAGTGAGGGCGAGACAGATATCGAGGTGGAGAGAAAGAAGTTTGTGCAATGCAAATAGGTACAGCTAAGCAATATATTTGACAAGCAAGCATTCAATATAACAATCAATACAATAACCAAATAATAAAAGCATTAACACAACCATTAAAAGCTATACCACACTCTGAAGGCTATGGTTCACTCATACGAGCAATGTACAATTTCACGAGCGATACATCAATCTCGAGCTTGATGTTGACAACGATGACAATAAGCGCGCAACCACCTTATAACACCAGTTTGGAATACCCCGGGAGTAACCATCAATTCTACGACCCAAATCTCCCTGGGAGGCAACCCAAGCGAGAAAAGGGAATAGGACACGGAGCTAGAGCAACCAACACCGGCAACCCGAGGCTACTCGGAGAGGCCCATCACTCACGCCCTGACACTAAGAAATGCAAGACTCGATACAAGGCGATAAACGAGCGATAGCACAACAATACAGAGTAGAGGAGATAAACGAGATATCAAGCATTATCAACAATTGTTAAACATTTCAATCAACAATCAACTCTAACAAGCGTAATAAGCATTAACAAGCATTAACAAACATTTACAATCAAATAAGTAACAAGAACAACACCAACTAACATTATCAAGCAATAACAAATATTCTATAGGCATTATAAGCATTCTATAGGCAATATAAGCATTCTATAAGCAATATAAGCATTCTATAAGCAATATAAGCATACTATAAGCAATATACTATGAAAATACACAGAATCACAAAAATGACCCCAACTTTCAAAACACTACTACTTTCAAACGAGCCACGATTTTTGGAAACCGACTTCACCAATCCTCCTAGGTCACCATAAGGCACGTCTAAAGACCCTGAAACCCTACTTAACCCTAGAATTCACGCAAAGCCCCGATTTCCCCTTTTGCTCATTTGAACTACAACTATCTCAACCGATTACCCAACCAATGTCACAACTGCACCAAAAGTGCTTCCATGACCTCCCAAGACAATGCTATCACGCAAAACGATAAAATGCCAAACTTGACCTAAACGACTCCAACTTTCAATAAGCCATTTTTCTCCATTTTTCCATTACACAATCCAATTAAACCATACATTTAGGCATTCTAGCATATCTAGCACCTTCCTACATCAACAGAACGTGTAACGGAGCAACTTCATCGAAACGGGTATTTACTATTCATAATTTACTATTCATTATTCAATTTAAATTGCAATCTCAATATTCAACCACAGAAAATGTTAAAAAGCTATAAATACATGTTCTACAATCGACAAGGAACATTCTATAAGCAACAAAACGATTAAAACAACAATCTACGCATAATTTCTAAAAATTAAAGTTTAGACATAATGTTTTCAAATGCGCAAATAACGATGAAACCCTCACCTTACACGCTCCTAGACGCTAGGAAAACCTCGTAGGATGCCTCGAAATCCACCCCGTGCAAGCTCACGCGAAGAATCGAAGATTGGATGTTGAAATGTTATTTTTTTCTCCCTTGCATTTTTCAGCCCTTTCATGTTCTATTTTCAGCCCTCTTTTTTTGTGCTATTCTAAAGGTTGACACAAATCCTCAAGTCAAAGCTTGGTCAAAGGTAGCTTAAGTTGGTCAATCAAGCTTATTTCATGCATTTTAAAGCTAAAACAATTAACATAAATCCAATTCTAGTTAAATACAACTTAAAACACTAAAATCAAAACACCAAATACTAGTTTTCACTATTTGCTGAGGACTGGAAATCATTTCCTACCTATCTCTCTCGATATGCTATGCACTTTGCGACAATAAAAGAATAACAATTAAACTTCAAAGAATTTAAGAAAATACGGTTTTCGAAAAGTAACATAGTTCAAAATTTACTCCGGCTTAGAGCTACTTTTCATTTAATTGAAAACCGAGCTTTAAGGTGCAAGAAAAATAAAACCGATTAACATAAATATGAAAAGTAGTTGATATTCCGTTAAAATAATTAGCTCAAGTATTATTCTAGTTACTTCTAAAAGAAATATGAAAATAAAGCTTCAAATAAATGTTTAACTAAAGATAAACACAAATCCAATGCTAACATTTAAGATGTCACTTAATTAAATGCAATTAAATGCCTTTAAATACATGCCGGGTTCGGGTTATCACATTTTGAATGGGCCATCTCTCTAGGCTGAGACTGTGAACCGTTAACAAACAAAAGAATTGTGCCCTCAACATGACGGGTGCGATCATACTAGCACAAATGCACCGGATCCCATCAGAACTCCGAAGTTAAGCGTGCTTGGGCGAGAGTAGTACTAGGATGGGTGACACCCTGGGAAGTCCTCGTGTTGCACCCCCTTTTTCAATTTTTTTTTCTCCGGTTTGTGTTGCCAAGATACTTTATCCACCAAATTACTATTATCGAATCCCACAGCACCTTGGGCAAGACAACATCGTTTCACGTGGGGGCGGGGCCCGCAAACCAAGGGCGTAGGGCTTGTGACTAGGTCTCCGTCACTCCGGTGCCCATAACTTTTGATCCGTAAGGAGTTATGCGGCGCACAACATACTATTGCAAAGCTCTCCGATAGCTCTACGAAGGGGGCAGCCAGCGTGCTCGCTGTGCCCTTTTTGGAGCCCAAAATCGAACGTTTTCTTCAGTTTCAGGCCACTTTTATTCTTTTATTGTGTTTTTCCGTCCCTGATCGTACGTCGTGAGATGTTAAAAGGACGACAACCTTACTCGTGGGACATTAGAGGGCCCTACAACGCATCGATATCACGTCTTGCGAGGATGCTACGTTATTGAAGCAGATGGGTTGTCGTTAAGCCCATTGGGCATTTTGAATGGGCCACCTTTCTAGGCTGAATTTGTGAACCGTTAACAAATAAAAGAATTGTGCCCTCAACATGAAGAGTGCGATCATACCAGCACTAATGCACCGGATCCCATCACAACTCCGAAGTTAAGCGTGCTTGGGCGAGAGTAGTACTAGGATGGGTAACCCACTGAGAATCCTCGTGTTGCACCCCCTTTTTCAATTTTTTTTTTGCTCCGGTTTATGTTGCCAAGATAATTATCCACCAAATTTCTATTATCGAATCCCACGTCACCTTGGGCAAGGCAAATTCGTTTCACGTGGAGGCTGGGCCCGCAAACCAAGGGCGTAGGGCTTGTGACCAGGTCTCCGTCGCTCCGGTGCCCATAACTTTTGATCTGTAAGGCGTTACGCTGCGCACAGTACACCGTTGCAAAGCTCTCCGATAACTCTACGAAGGGGGCAACCAGCTTGCTCGCTGTGCCCTTTTTGGAGCCCAAAATCTAACGTTTTCATCAATTTCAGGACACTTTTCTTTTTTTGCTCTGTTTTTCCGTCCTGGATCGTACGTCGTGAGCTGTTAAAAAGACAACAACCTTACTCGCGGGGCATTAGGGAGCTATACAACGCGTCGATATCACGTCTTGCTAGGATGCTGCGTTGTTGAAGCGGATGGGTTATCGTTAAGCCAATTGGGCGTTTTGAATTGGCCATCTCTCTAGGCTGGGACTGTGAACCGTTAACACTTAAAAGAATTGTGCCCTCAACATGACGGGTGTGATCATACCAGCACTAATGCACCGAATCCCATCATAACTTCGAAGTTAAGCGTGCTTGGGCGAAAGTAGTACTAGGATGGGTGACCCTCTGGGAAGTCCTCGTGTTGCACCCCCTTTTCAATTTTTTTTGCCCTGGTTAGGGTTGCCAAGATACTTTATCCACCAAATTTCTATTACCGAATCCCACAGAACATTAGGCAAGACAACTTCGCTTCACGTAGAGGCTGGGCCCACAAACTGAGGGCGTAGGGCTGGTGACCAGGTCTCCGTCGCTCCGGTGCCCATAACTTTTGATTCGTAAAGAGTTACGCGGCGCACAGCATACCGTTGCAAAGCTCTCTACGAGCTCTACGGCGGGGGCAACCAGCTTGCTCGCTGTGCCCATTTTTGGAGCCCAAAATCAAACATTTTCGTCTATTTCAGGCCATTTTTCTTCTTTAGCTCTATTTTTTCATCCTGGATCGTACGTCGTGAGCTGTTAAAAGGACAACAACCTTACTCGCGGGACATTAGTGGGCCCTACAATGCATCGATATCACGTCTTGCGAGTATGCTGCGTTGATGAAGCGGATGGGTTGTCGTTAGCCCATTGGGCCTTTTGAATGGGCCATCTCTCTAGGCTGGGACTGTGAACCATTAACAAATAAAGGAATTGTGCCCTCAACATTACGGGTGCGATCATACCAGGACTAATGCACCGGATCCCATAAGAACTCCGAACTTAAGCATACTTGGGCGAGTGTAGTAGTAGGATTAGTGACCCCCTGGAAAGTCCTCGTGTTGCACCCCCCCCTTTTCAATTTTTTTTGCTCCGGTTTAGGTTGCCAAGATACTTTATACACCACATTTCTATAATCGAATCCCATGGCACCTTGGGCAAGACAATTTCACTTCACGTGGAGGTTGGGCTCGCAAACCGAGGGCGTAAGGCTTGTGACCCGGTCTCCGTCGCTCCGGTGCCCATAACTTTTGATCCATAAAGAGTTACACAGTGCACACCATACCGTTGCAAAGCTATCTGAGAGCTCTACGACAGTGGCAGCTAGCTTGCTCGTTGTGCCCTTTTTGGACCCCAAAATTGAACGTTTTCATCAGTTTTATGCCACTTTTCTTCTTTTGCTCAGTTTTTTCATCCCGGATCGTACGTCGTGAGCTGTTAAAAGGACGACAACCACACTCGCGGAACATTAGAGGGCCCTACAATGCGTCGATATCACGTCTTGCGAGGATGCTGCGTTCTTGAAGCGAATGGGTTGTCGTTAAGCCCATTGGGCCTTTTGAATGGGCCATCTCTCTAGGCTGGGACTGTAAACCGCTAACAAATAAAGGAATTGTGCCCTCAACATGACAGGAGCAATCATACCAGCACTAATGCACCGGATCCCATCAGAACTCCGAAGTTAAGCGTGCTTGGGCGAGAGTAGTACTAGGATGGGTGACCCCCTGGGAAGTCCTCGTGTTGCACCCCCTTTTCAATTTTTTTTGCCCCGGTTTGGGTTGCCAAGATACTTTATCCACCACATTTCTATTATCGAATCCCACGGAACATTGGGCAAGACAACTTCGTATCACGTAGAGGCTGGGCCCGCAAACTGATGGCGTAGGGCTTGTGACCAGGTCTCCGTCGCTCCGGTGCCCATAACTTTTGATCCGTAATGAGTTACGCGGCGCACAGCATACCGTTGCAAAGCTCTCCGACAGCTCTACGACGGGGGCAGCCATCATGCTCGCTGTTCCCATTTTTGGAGCCCAAAATCGTACGTTTTCATCAGTTGCAGGCCACTTTTCTTCTTTTGCTCTTTTTTTCCATCCCGGATCGTACGTCGTGAGCTGTTAAAAGGACGACAACCTTACTCGCGGGACATTAGGGAGCCCTACAACGCGTCGATATCACGTCTTGCTAGGATGCTGCGTTGTTGAAGCGGATGGGTTATCGTTAAGCCAATTGGGCATTTTGAATTGGCCATCTCTCTAGGTTGGGACTGTGAACCGTTAACACATAAAGGAATTGTGCCCTCAACATGACGGGTTCGATCATACCAGCACTAATGCACTGGATTTAAGCGTGCTTCCAAAGTTAAGCTTGCTTGGGCGAGAGTAGTACTAGGATGGGTGACCCCCTAGGAAGTCCTCGTGTTGTACCCCCCTTTTCAATTTTTTTTGCTCCGGTTTGGGTTGCCAATATACTTTATCCACCACATTTCTATTATCAAATCCCACGGCACCTTGGCCAAGACTACTTCGCTTCACGTGGAGGATGGGCCCGCAAACTGAGGACGTAAGGCTTGTGACTAGGTCTCCCTCGCTCCGGTGCCCATAACTTTTGATCCTTAAAGAGTTATGCGGCGCACATCATACCGTTACAAAGCTCTCCGACAGCTCTACAAAGGGGTTAGCGAGCTTGCTCGCTTTGCCCGTTTTGAAGCCCAAAATCGAATGTTTTCATCAGTTTCAGGCCACTTTTCTTGTTTTGCTCTGTTTTTCTGTCCCGGATCGTACGTCGTGAGTTGTTAAAAGGACGAAAACCTTACTCGCGGGACATTAGAGGGCCCTACAACACGTCGATATCACGACTTGCAAGGATGCTGTGTTGTTGAAGTGGATCGTTAAGCCCATTGGGCCTTTTGAATGGGCCATCTCTCTAGGCTGGGACTGTGAACCGTTAACAAATAAAAGAATTGTGCCCTCAACATGACGGGTGCGATCATACTAGCACAAATGCACCGGATCCCATCAGAACTACGATGTTAAGCGTGCTTGGGTGAGAGTAGTTCTAGGATGGGTGACCCCCTGGGAAGTCCTCGTGTTGCACCCCCTTTTCAATTTTTTTTACCCCAGTTTGGGTTGCCAAGATACTTTATCCACCACATTTCTATTATCGAATCCCACGGAACATTGGGCAAGACAACTTCGCTTCACGTAGAGGATGGGCCCGCAAACCGAGGGTGTAGGGCTTGTGACCAGGTCTCCGTCGTTCCGGTGCCCATAAATTTTGATCCGTAAGAAGTTACGTGGCGCACAGTATACCATTGCAAAGCTCTCCGACAGCACTACGATGGGGGCAGCCAGCTTGCTCGCTGTTCCCATTTTCGAGCCCAAAATCGAACGTTTTCATCAGTTTCAGGTCACTTTTCTTCTTTTGCTCTATTTTTCCGTCCCGGATTGTAAGTCGTGAGCTGTTAAAAGGACGACAACCTTACTCGCCGGACATTAGGGGGCTCTACAACGCGTCGATATCACGTCTTGGTAGGATGCTGCGTTGTTTAAGCGGATGGGTTATCGTTATGCCCATTGGGCCTTTTGAATTGGCCATCTCTCTAGGCTGGGACTGTGAACCGTTAACACATAAAGGAAATGTGCCCTCAATATGACGGGTGCGATCATACAAGCACTAATGCACCGGATCCCATCAGAACTCCGAAGTTAAGCGTGCTTGGGCGATAGTAGTACTAGGATGGGTGACCCCCTGGGAAGTCCTCATGTTGCACCTCCCTTTTCAATTTTTTTTGCTCGGGTTTGGGTTGCCAAGATACTTTATCCACCATATTTCTATTATCGAATCCCACGGCACCTTGGGCAAGACAACTTCGCTTCACGTGGAGGCTGGGCCCGCAAACCGAGGGCGTAAGGCTTGTGACCAGGCCTCCGTCGCTCCGGTGCCCATAACATTTGATCCGTAAGGAGTTACGTGGTGCACAGCACACCGTTGCAAAGCTCTCCGACAGCTCTACGAAGGGGGCAGCCAGCTTGCTCGTTGTGCCCTTTTTGGAGCCTAAAATCGAACGTTTTCATCAGTTTCAGGTCACATTTCTTCTTTTGCTGTGTTTTTCTGTCCCACATCGTACGTCGTGAGCTGTTAAAAGGACGACAACGTTACTCGCCGGACATTAGGTGGCCCTACAACGCGTCGATATCACGTCTTGCTAGGATGCTGTGTTGTTGAAGCGGATGGGTTATCGTTAAGCCCATTGGGCCTTTTGAATTGGCCATCTCTCTAGGCTGGGACTATGAACCGTTAACACATAAAGGAATTGTGCCCTCAACATGACAGATGTGATCATACCAGTGCTAATGCACCAGATCCCATCAGAACTCCGAAGTTAAGCGTGCTTGGGCGATAGTAGTACTAGGATGGGTGACCCCCTGGGAAGTCCTCGTGTTGCACCCCCCTTTTCAATTTTTTTTGCTCCTGTTTGGGTTGCCAAGATGCTTTATCCACCACATTTATATTATCGAATCCCACGGCACCTTGGGCAAGACAACTTCGCTTCACGTGGAGGCTGGGCCCGCAAACTGAGGGCGTAGGGCTTGTGACCAGGTCTCCGTCGCTCCGGTGCCCATAACTTTTGATCCGTAAGGAGTTACGTGGTGCACAGCATACCATTGCAAAGCTCTCCGACAGCTCTACAAAGGGGGTAGCCAGCTTGCTCGTTGTGCCCTTTTTGGAGCCCAAAATCGAACGTTTTCATCAATTTCAGGCCACTTTTCTTCTTTTTCTCTATTTTTCCGTCCCGGATCATACGTCGTGAGCTGTTAAAAGGATGACAACCTTACTCGTGGCACATTAGAGGGCCCTACAACGCGTCGATATCACGTCTTGCAAGGATGCTGCGTTATTGAAGTGGATAGGTTGTCGTTAAGCCCATTGGGCCTTTTGAATGGGCCATCTCTCCTTGCTGAGACTGTGAACCATTAACAAATAAAGGAATTGTTCCCTCAACATGACGGGTGCGATCATACCAGCACTAATGCACCGGATCGCATCAGAACTCCGATGTTAAGCGTGCTTGGGCGAGAGTAGTACTACGATGGGTGACCCCCTGGGAAGTCCTCGTTTTGCATCCCCTTTTTCAATTTTTTTTTTGCTCCGGTTTGGGTTGCCAAGATACTTTATCCACCAAATTTCTATTATCGAATCCCACGGCACCTTGGGCAAGACAACTTCGTTTCACGTGGAGGCTGGGCCCGTAAACCGAGGGCATAGGGCTTGTGACCATGTCTCCGTCGCTCCGGTGCCCATAACTTTTGATCCGTAAGGACTTACGCGGCGCACAGCATACCGTTGCAAAGCTCTCCAACAGCTCTACAAAGGGGGCAGCCAGCTTGCTCGCTGCATATGAGGCCCGTCCCCGAATAATGTGTGTTACCTAGAGTTACGTGCCTTAGACCCAGAATTCTATGACCGACCTTAGACTACGTGCCCTGTCTTGGTTTTCGTACCTACTTCGTCATTCGTGCCTTGACCTAGAATGGTGTGCCTTAATCCCCTTCTAACGTGCGATATCTAGATATACGTACCCTGACCTCGATGTAAGTGCGTTACCTCATTTTGTGTGCCCTAACCTTGAACTGCGTACCTTAACCTAGATATAGAGTCGTGCCTTGTTTTGCGTGCCCTGCATTGGTTTACGTGCATTCACCTACGATGGCATGCCTTAGTCATGAAGTACGTGTCTACATCGTGATTCGTGCCTCGTATCTATTTCTGTGCGTGTATCGTAGTGCGTGCCCTAGACCTAGGAAAGCGTGCCCAAACGCTAATCAATAAAGAATCCTACACAAAGCACTAGACTATAAAATAATCCTACAAACACCACTAACTATTATTATAATCCTAATTCAAATCTCTACAAAATCCACTAACACCTAAATATTATATTTTTAACTCACTACAAGACAAAATCTCACAAACTTCTAAACATTTCCTATATTCTATTCTACCTAAAATCCTTAAATACCCAACATTCTCTTACACACATGCTAAAACAATTCAAAAGATGCTCAAAAGATGACACAAAATCTGATTTTTGCATGCCCAAGGCCAACATTTGCATCAACAATTGCAAAAGCTTCTATTTTCTCTCATTTCTCTCATTCTCCTCACATTTCTCTCTCTCCCTCTCATTCTTCTCTCTCAATCTCGATTTTGGCTGAGTTTTATCTTGCCTTTGCTCATCTTCATCAATCCATGGTGCATCAAGACAAACAACAAGCAAAGAAACTCGACCAAGCTAGCTAGGTTGCAAGAAAACTCACATGCAAGCTTTTGACTCACCATTTTCGGCCTAGGTAATTTTCCTAGCTTCCATTTCTTTTCTTCTTGTTCTAACCACATGCATGTACTAAGAGCTTGGCCACTAAGCTAGGAAAAATAGAGAAAATTGAGTTGGAATCTCGGCTAAGCAAGGAAGAAGAAGAATTTGAGCTTCATCAAAGTTTTGTGCATCTTCTTGTTGATTTGCTAAGGTGAGGGCTAAAACCTTTTGAAAATCCTTCAAAAATCCACATGCATGCTCTTAAATGTATGTCTTTGCTTCTGCATTTGAGATATATGTGTGTTCATAAGCTTCCTCAACCATGCATGGCAAGATTTTGGCTTGAAAATGATGATAGGTGAAATTGGATTGTGTGACAGCTCTCTGACTTGTTGTTTCGAGGTGAGTTTGGCTAGGCAAATGATGTTGAAAATGCATGAAATTTGGTAGGTGACTAGTTTTGCCAGTCTTGAACATGTTTCACAGAAATAGACCAAAGCTAATTTCGAATCTAAGTTCCTCAAAATGGCAAATCATTAAAATGTGTTCAAATCTGGAAATCTGGAAAAATGAAGCAGGTTTTGGCAGATGCACTGACCTTGTATAACAAATCAGATTTTACTTAGTAAATGATGTCCAAAATGCATGAAATTTGGTATGGTTATAGATGTTTTAGTTCTGGACATTTTTGTCAGAAATGGACTAAGGCTAAATCTGAACCTAAGGACCTCAAAAACAACAACTATTGAAATGTGTACGAATCTGGACAGTTTTGTGCAAACCCACTGTTTTGGCTATAACTATTGGACCCGAACTCCAAATAATGCAAGGTTTGTTTCTGATTTTAGTTCACTTCTTAAGATTTAATTTGACATCTTATTCACTGGAATTGGAGATTGTTTGATTGTCTTAATGATTGTGGGAAAACAGCCTATTGCAGTGAGGGTTTCACTTGGTTATATGCTTAGAAAATTTGTTGTAACTTCTCTTGTGGTATTAAATGCTTGGGTTTGTGGTGTTGGGATGTTGGGTGGACTGTTTTGAGTACTTGAGGATGTTTGAATTAAATGATGCATGACTTGAGATTGATTTTGAGTTGACTTAGGGTTTAATCACACGGTTAAGCACGAAATGGAAACCCCAATGACTAGGTAGGCTTGCTAAGTGTTGATCATTTGGATATTGTGTGGAATTATATTCTTAGCAGGCTGCCCATAGATGCCCTTATAGCCCTAAATGTGATTTTGATCATTGCATGTTGACAAAGGCCTTTCTTGCATCCGAGCCCACGTAGATGTTGTTGCATGTGAATTATCTTAATATTTGATTACGTGGACTTTGAAATGAGTTATATGACTTGATTTACATGTGTTACATGGCTGCCCGTTTAATGTTCATATAACTCCATATGCTTTTCAAGTGAAATTACTAGTCTATTCGTGCCTCGCTTGTTTACTTGTCAATGTGCAATCCTATGACTGTCCGGAGGCAACCTACTTTGTTATCCTCCTAATGTGATATATTAAATGTCATAAATGTGCATTGCATACAAGGTTGCAACCTTTCATTCTGGCATGGTAGCGTTCACGCACACCGGGCGGCATCGGGCTTGCCAGTGCAACCGTGACTACCATGGTCCCATTCCCTCTCTCGATTGGGGGCTAGACTTCCTCGGAGAGTTGGGTCATAGGATTTCGGGGTACATCCGGAGTACACCCACTTGGCATGTTATGGGGATGATTTGAAGTCGGCCGCAACAACTGAGAGCAAAAGCTCACTGTATCGTTTTTCTATATGTGTAAGTACTCTCGCTTGGTTCCTAGAGAACCTCGGGGAGGAAAGACTGGTAATTGTGTTCCTTTACTTTATATTATTGTTATGTACTTAATTGTGTTATATTCATGCTTGCAAAAGGATTTTCATAAGTTGAACCGGAAAATGAGTTTCAAAACCTATTTCTCGTTCCCCCTCGCTGAGTTCATAAGGACTCACCCTCTTTTATCATCTCAGGTGAAGAAGATCAAGAACAGGTACCTGAGGACGATGTGCCTAATGATGATTCCTTGGAGTGATTGCTTGTCTTATGTGCTTTACGTTATTATGGCTACTTGTGAACTCCATGCTACTTGAAGACTATTTCTTTTATGTTGCTTGTTGTTTGTAATGTAAAAGACCCCCGTTGTAATTTGAGGACTAATTTGGTTTGTACTGATATTAATTAGACAGACACTAGACACTACTATGGTTATTTTGCTATTATTACTGCTAGTATCTATAATAGGATCGTGTAGTATTAGGTAAGGGCTAAGTAAAATGAACCAATCAAATCTTAATCAGGTACTCGTTATTAAACAAAGATCAACATGCACTTTCATAACGAGAATAAACAAACAAACGAGACATAGTATTATGCTAGGTTATTAATCAACGTGTCATCGAGATAGTTAGTAGTCGTTTCAATTGATGGTAAATAGTAATCCTAGTTGGAAATGAAATTGAGATTGAAAAAATTTGAGGCGTTTAGAGAATTAGGCCAAACCAAAGAGCCCAATTACAGCCGTTATGCTGCCGATTTTCCGAAAAATTTTGGAGTTTAGACTAAAACATTAAGTGCTAAATCTTCATAAACGATTAAGTGTGTGATGTGACCTGAATGTTTAAATCACACGCTAGTCTAACCTTATAGGCCGGGTTGGGGCATGACACCTTATATTAGAATGGTATTAGAGCTTAGTTTTGTAACTAGACATTAGTCGGGTTCAACTCTCGGACCATGGGTAGAAGCGCTAAGGTAATTATGATATCTTGTTTATATGTGTTAATGTGTGCTAATGTGCTTTAATTGCTTTGAGCATTGAATATTATGTGCTTTTGAGGACCATATGTATTATGTGTCATGCACACCGACACGTTAGTGACCTCGATAATGCATGCATGCTTTTATACTCCTTCCTTGATACATGTGCATGTTATATAACCGTGAATGACTGTTTATACACATAGATAGTTAGGATTAGGACTTTTAGGGAAGTGAATTTGTGCAGGATGAATGAAAAGGCTTGGTTAGATATTTCTCGCATCTTCACAGGTACTCGATGGATCGTATGTATTACTGGATATGCATATATATAAAATGCGTAGCACATGTATAATTGTTGAGGTAAAATTATCTCCTTATCTTTGGAATACATATGCCTATGATTAAGTTATCAATTTTATAGCTATAAAGTTCTTGATTCTGTTAAACCGTTCTTCTAATTGTGGTTCAAGAATAAATGTTAAGGACATACAACTTTCCTTAGATATAAGAATATACTATTGGACATGTGGAGTAGTATATATATGTTCATATACTTATAATGGAAGTTTGACTTAGGAGTTGCTTTTGAATTAAATTCTTATATCTTAAAATGGTATAATAGACTATTTATATGATCGAATCTTTACTTGATTGGAATTAAGCATCGTTGAACCTAATAAGGTGTATATTAACGAGTTTCAAGTTCACTCAATGGTAATATTGTGACCTAGAAATTAAGAGATGAACTCGTGGAAATTGACGATAGGGGTTAGATTATTAAGGCATGAATAGTGTGTTTAAGTAACTTAACAATGGATAACCTCAAGACATGTAGGCAACTCTGGAGACTAAGTTTAACAAGGTTGATGAATCTTTAGTATAACAAGATATGGGGATGTTGGAATCGAGGAATTCGCGTAACTAGAACTCGTGTTCGGAAGACTACACCTAAATGTTAGGTCGAATGGAAGAGTAAGGTATTGAATTATGTATTAGATGACTAATGTTGCTAAGGTCCTAAGTTGGATATTGGTGATATTAAGAATCATGGTATCAAATTGTTGCCCCTCGGATTTAGTTGTGATTATGCGAAGTAAGACCGATGGACCTAGTATATAAACCATGGAAATGAGATTAAAGCATCTGGTTGCAAAGTGGAGTCGTTAGGATATGATTAATAATCCTAAATAGCTAATAGTGAGTATGCATGATGATTCATGGTGAACCCTAGGACCTAAGGTCATTGAGACTTGATGCTCTTAGCTAGTTGAACATGTAAATGAAGAGAGTAAGATTCCATATAGTTAAGATAGAGATGAATTAGAGTCATGATGACCCAAGAGACTGTTGTTAGACAACTGTATTATGTGCACCGTTTCACGTCTAGAAACTAGCCGTTGGTAGACTTCGAATCGTGGTCGTTAAATGGAGGGCGGATCTTGTAGTGATAGTTAAATGAGTCGTTGACTACTTTTGAAGTTCTATTAGATTATATTGTGGTTATAATTCTTATGTTGACACGGCCTTGAAGTTATTTTGTGTAACAAGCTACTTGGATTAGTATGGTAAGTATCTTATGAGCTAGATCATTTCGGCACCCATTTATAGTCCTAGGATTGTTGTTGTACGACCGGTAACCTAGTAGAGAATTGATCTCACTTACATGGCTATGAACCTAGCTTAGTAACATTAATGTTGAAGATATATTGGCGAGCATTAAGTGTTCAAAGGAATGACTAGTTCGCTAAGTGAGTAGGACCATTGTCTCCTTAAGTATGACATAACATTGGGTTGAGGTGAGTGAAATTTATTTGAGATTGAAACTATTCGCCTTAGGAGCCTTGGTTAAGATTAAAAGAAAATTCTGAAGCCTTGTGACTTGAAAATAGAGATTTGAATAAGGAAATAAACTGTGGATCACAAGCTGATGAAGCTTACTTGAAAAGTTGAACTAGTGCTACATGATTAGTTTACCCATGCAATTTCGATGGCAATTTGTTGGTGATACTTAATAAACCTTAGAATTCAAGTTTAATGAATCTCAACGGTCTTTCTCCTTGATTACGAGCATGAAGGTTAACGAAGCTGGGAAAGGATGTTAGTGAATAGGAGCTTATAACCGGAAGACTAGTGTGAGGCCCGACCCCGAATAATGTGCCTTACCTCGATTTGCGTGCCACAAACCCTTAATTATATGACCGACCTTGGATTACGTGTCCTATCTTGGTTTTCGTGCATACCTCGTCGTACGTGCCTTGACCTAGAATAGTGTGCCCTAATCCCCGACTCACGTGCGGTACCTAGAAATACGTGCCCTGACCTCGATATACGTGTGTTATCTCGTTTTGTGTGCCCTAACCTTGAACTGCGTACCTTAACCTAGGTTTAAGAGTCGTACCTTGATTTGTGTGCATTACATTGAATTACGTGCCTTGCATTGGTTTACGTGCATTCATATAGGGTTACGTGCGTTTACTTGAAAAACGTGCGTTCGTCTCGTAGTTCGTGTCCTACCTCGAAGTGCGTGCCCTAAACCTAGGAAAGCGTGTCATCACGCTAATCAAGAAATCATCTTACACGAAGCACTAGACTATTAAACAATCCTACAAAATCCACTAACAATATAATAATCCAAATTCATTTCACTAGAAGACAAAAATGCACCAAAAACAAAACATTCTTTATTCTTTTTGCTTTATTCTTTTTTTTTTTGCACTTCCAAAATACAATAAAATAAGACTCAAAAGAAGACACAAAATTCAGAATTGGCACATGCAATAGCCGGCCATGTCTTGTTCTTGAGCAAGAAAATTTAGCAACATATTTTATTCTATGCATGCAAAGACAAAAAAATGACATAAGGCATTAAAATAATTGCTCAATTCCTCTCATTTCCTCACCATACCCGACCAGCTTTTGCATGCCCATCCTAGCAATTTGAAAATAGCATATTGAAGACAAGAATGCAGAATTTGGACTGCCCAAGGACCGACCACAACCTCAAAAAATTGCAAGGCCTTCATTTGTTGTCTTTCTTCATTTCTTTTTCGGTTCTCTCTCTCTTCCTCTCATTTCTCTCTTCTCTCGACTTTAGCTGCACATTACCACTTCTATAGCTTCTCTTCATTATATCATAGTCAGCCAAGCAAGCCACAAGCAAAAGAAATTCGGCCAAGCAACTAGAAGCAAGAAGAACTCATACAAGCTCACAAATCTGTCCATTTCGGTCTTAGGTATGCTTTGCTAAGATTTCTTCCATTTCTTTTGGTTACAACCACATGCACACCCTCCTCACTTGCTAACTCAGTTGGGAATTAAAGGAAAACAAGCTCTCTCTCTCGGCTAAAGCAAGAAAGAAGCTTCATTGGTGCATTTTCAAGAACATTCTGCATCTACCTGTTTGTTTTGATAAGGTGAGGGTTCAAAACTTTTGGAAAACTCTTTAAAACTTCACATGCATGACCATGAATGTGTGTATTTGCTTCTGTGCTTGAGCTATGTGGTCGTTCATGAGTTTAAACAACCATGCATGGCAATATTTTGGCTTGAAAATGATACTAGACAAAGTCGAAATTTGAGATTGCTTCTGACCCGTCTGTTCGAGGCAATTTTTGGTTAAGCAAATGATGTTGAAATTGCGTGAAAATCCCTAGGTGACTAGTTTGGCCAATTTTGAACACTTTTCGCAGAAATAAGCAAAGTCAAATTTTGGCTCTAAGGCCCTCAAAATGGCAAAATCACGTAATATAGCTAAATCTGGAAAGTTTCGAGAAAAAGGAAGCAGTTTGGCAGATTTACTGCCCGTGTGGAACGAGATGATTTTGACATAGCAAACGACATCCAAAATGCGTGAAAATTTGTGTACTGCTAGATTTTTGAGTTGTGGACATTTTTTCCAGAAATAGGCTTAGGCTAAAAATGAACCTAAGGACCTCAAAATCATGCAATATCGAAGGATAGGCAAATCTGGACAGTTTTGAGCAGTTCCACCATTTTGGCTATAACTAACGATCCAGAACTCCAATTGATGCAAGGTTTGTTTCTGATTTTAGTTAACTTCTTAATCTTTAATTTGATATATTATTCACTGAATTTGGAGTTCAATTGCCTGCCCAGTTGATTGTGAGAAAACAGATTATTGCAGTTAGGGTTTCAATTGACTATGTGCTTGGAAAAAAAACTTGTTGAACCTCTTTTGTGGTACTAATTACTTGGAATGGTAGTATTGGAATATTGTGTGGACTGTATTGAATGTTGAGGATGTTGAATGAGACAATGCATGACTTTGGAATGATGATTGAGTTGATTTAGGGTTTTGATCGCACGATTTTGCATGAAAAGCGAACCCTAATGACTAGGTACTCTTGTTAATTGTTAACCGGGGGTTATTGTGTGGAAAATGTACGTTGCGTGGGCTGCCCGTAAAATGTTTTATAGTTCCAAATGTGAGTAGGCCATTGCATGTTGACAAATAAGCTTTTCTTGCACCCAAACCCCTTTGATATCCTCGCCTGTTGCATAAACTTATCACTTGATCCCGTGAGCTTCTTAATGAGTTATATGGCCTGTTTTACATGTGTTACATGGCTGCCTGTTTAATTTCCATATAACTCTATATGCCTTTCAAGTGAAAATTCCTGTCTTATCGTGCCCTGCTTGTTTATCTGTCAATGTGCAATCTTATGACTCTCCGGAGGCGACCTACTTTGTTGTCCTCCTTCTGTGATATATATTACCTGTCATAAATGTGCATTGCATACAAGGTTGCAACCTTTCCTGTTGGCATGGTAGTGATCACGTACGCCGGGCGGCATCGGGCTTGCCGGTGATACCGTGACCACCATGGTCCCATTCCCTCTCTCGCTTGGGGGCTAGACTTCCTCGGAGAGTTGGGTCGTAGGATTTTGGGGTACATCCGGAGTACCCCCACCTGGTGTGTTTGGGGGATGATTTGAAGTCGGCCGCAACAATTGATCCTGGATCTGATCTGAGAGCAAAAGCTCACCGTATCCTTTCATTATATGTATAAGTACTCCCGCTTGGATCCTAGAGAACCTCGGGGAGGAAAGACTGGTATTCCTGTTTCTGTATTTGTATTTCTGTACTTGTACTTCTGTTGTATTCATGTTTGAAAAAGGGATTTTCATAAGTTTAACCGGAAAATGAGTTTCAAACTTATTTCTCGTTCCCCCTCGCTGAGTTCATAAGGACTCACCCTCTTTCATCATTTCAGGTGAAGAAGAACAGGCACAGGAACCCGAGCTCAATGTACCTAATGATGAACCTCTGGAATGATTGCTTGTTATCGTTGTTTTGCTTGAACGTGACTTCTTGTGAACTTTTGTTACTTATAGACTATTTCCCTCATGTTGTTGTTGCTTGTGATGAAAAAGACCCCCGCTGTAATTTGGGGTCTAATTTTGGGTTGTACTTATTTTAAGTAGACTGATACTAGACATACTATGATCGTTTTTGCTTTTATTATCACTAGTATCTATCATAGGTTATGATGCTTAGTTAAGGAATAGGCAAATGAACTTATCCAATCTCAACAGGTACTCGCTAATAAGCTAAGATCAACAGGTATATTTTGAAATGAGGATAAATGAACAAACGAGACATAGTATCATGTTAGGTTATAAATCAAACGGGACGTCGAATTAACCAATAGGCAATTCAATTGATGGAATAATAGTAATCTTAGCTGGAATTGAATTTGAAATGGTAAATTTTGAGGCTGTTAGAAAATTTAGGTCAAAACAAAGAACTCAATTACAGCCGTCATGCTGCCGGATTTCCGGAAAGTTTTGGAGTCTAGAATAAAACGTTAAGTGTTAAACCTCCTAGAATGATTAAGAATGTGATGAGGACTTGATTGTTTAGATCACACCCTAGTCTAACCTTTATAGGCCGGGTTGGGGCGTGACAACTAGTCATTAGAAGATTCACTAATCCAATGTACCTTCAAGATAAGAACTATGATACTACCGATAGATGACGACTTGAGATAGATTAGTTTGTTTGGTGAGTTCAACCTGAAAATAGGGTCGTATCGTGGAAATAATCCATAACATGTGTATGTCCTACGTGCTAACAATATTGAAGCTAGTAGATAGGATATGTAAATCGGATATAGACCTATCATCTTGAAATTAGCGTATGTCACCCTAGGATCATGGAATTATTGTGATATTCCTTTTGAGGTATGAATGCGAGATTGATACAACATGAGTCATGATTTTGGAGTTATAGTTCTATTGTTAGAATACCGATGCAACTTTGATGACTATGTTTGAAGACTCTAACCTTAGTTAATGAACTTGACCTTAAGATCAAATGGAGAATAGAGTCGTTCAAAGGAAAGAATTGTAAATGTAGAGGTCACCGAACTAAATGATTGGAGAAACATAGGAAGTGAATTGGTTGTGGTAAGAGATCACAAAAAACGGGACGAACCGGAGTAGGAAGAATAACAAGGGTCAGAATCCGTCTAAATGACCTCAATAGGCAAGAATGAATTTCGGGACGAAATTCTTTTTAGGAGGGGAGGATGTGAGGCCCGACCCCGAATAACATGTGTTACCTAGATTTGCGTGCCTTAGACCCAGAATTCTATGACCGACCTTAGACTACGTGCCATGTCTTGGTTTTCGTACATGCTTCGTCATTCGTGCCTTGACCTAGAATGGTGTGCCCTAATCCCCTATTGACGTGCGATACTTAGATATACGTACCCTGACCTCGATGTAAGTGTGTTACCTCATTTTGTGTGCCCTAACCTTGAACTGCGTACCTTAACGTAGATATAGAGTCGTGCCTTGATTTGCGTGCATTTACCTAGGATGGCGTGCCTTAGTCATGAATTACGTGTCTACCTCGTAGTTCGTGTCTACCTCATGATTCGTGCCTCGTATCTATTTCTGTGCGTGTCTCGTAGTGCTTGCCCTAGACCTAGAAAAGCGTGCCCACACGCTAATCAATAAAGAATCCTACACAAAGTACTAGACTATAAAATAATCCTACAAACACCACTAACTATTATTATAATCCTAATTCAAATCTCTACAAAATCCACTAACACCTAAATATTATACTTTAAACTCACTACAAGACAAAATCTCACAAACCTCTAAACATATCCTATATTCTATTCTACCTAAAATCCCTAAATACCCAACTTCTCTTACACACATGCTAAAACAATTCAAAAGATGCTCAAAAGATGACACAAAATCTGATTTTTGCATGCCCAAGGCCAACATTTGCATCAACAATTGCAAAAGCTTCTATTTTCTCTCATTTCTCTCACTCTCCTCACATTTCTTTCTCTCCCTCTCATTCTTCTCTCTCAATCTCGGTTTTGGCTGAGTTTTATCTTGCCTTTGCTCATCTTCATCAATCCATGGTGCATCAAGACAAACAACAAGCAAAGAAACTCGACCAAGCTAGCTAGGTTGCAAGAAAACTCACATGCAAGCTTTTGACTCACCATTTTCGGCCTAGGTAAGTTTCCTAGCTTCCATTTCTTTTCTTCTTGTTCTAACCACATGCATGTACTAAGAGCTTGGCCACTAAGCTAGGAAAAATAGAGAAAATTGAGTTGGAATCTCGGCTAAGCAAGGAAGAAGAAGAATTTGAGCTTCATCAAAGTTTTGTGCATCTTCTTGTTGATTTGCTAAGGTGAGGGCTAAAACCTTTTGAAAATCCTTCAAAAATCCACATGCATGCTCTTAAATGTATGTCTTTGCTTCTGCATTTGAGATATATGTGTGTTCATAAGCTTCCTCAACCATGCATGGCAAGATTTTGGCTTGAAAATGATGATACGTGAAATCGGATTGTGTGACTGCTCTCTGACTTATTGTTTCGAGGTGCGTTTGGCTAGGAAAATGATGTTGAAAATACATGAAAATTGGTAGGTGACTATTTTTTCCAGTTTTGAACATTTTTAGAAGAAATAGGCCAAAGCTAATTTCGACTCTAAGGTCCTCAAAATGGCAAATCATTAAAATGTGTCCAAATCTGGAAATCTGGAAAAATGAAGCAGGTTTTGGCAGATGCACTGACCTTGTAGAACGAACCAGATTTTACTTAGTAAATGATGTCACAAATGCATGAAATTAGGTGTGCTGCCATATTTTTCAGTTCTGGACATTTTTGGAAGAAATGGACTAAGGCTAAATCTGACCCTAAGGACCTCAAAAACGACAACTATTGAAATGTATGCAAATCTGGACAGTTTTGTGCAAACCCACTGTTTTGGCTATAACTATTGGACCCGAACTCCAAATGATTCAAGGTTTGTTTCTGGTTTTAGTTCACTTCATAAGCTTTAATTTGACATCTTATTCACTGGAATTGGATATTTTTTGCTTGTCTTAATGATTGTGGGAAAACAGCCTATTCCAGTGTGGGTTTCACTTGGTTATATGCTTAGAAAATTTGTTGTAACTTCTCTTGTGGTATTAAATCTTGGGTTTGTGGAGTTGGGATGTTGGGTGGACTGTTTTGAGTACTTGAGGATGTTTGAATTAAATGATGCATGACTTGAGATTGATTTTGAGTTGACTTAGGGTTTAATCACACGGGTAAGCACGAAATGGAAACCCCAATGACAAGGTAGGCTTGCTAAGTGTTGATCATTTGGATATTGTGTGGAATTATATGCTTAGTAGGCTGCCCGTAGATGCCCTTATAGCCCTAAATGTGATTTTGATCATTGCATGTTGCAAATAGGCCTTTCTTGCATCCGAGCCCACGTAGATGTTGTTGCATGTGAATTATCTTAATATTTGATTACGTGGACTTTGAAATGAGTTATATGACTTTATTTACATGTGTTACATGGCTGCCCGTTTAATGTTCATATAACTCCATATGCTTTTCAAGTGAAATTACTTGTTTATTCATGCCTCGCTTGTTTACTTGTCAATGTGCAATCCTATGACTGTCCGGAGGCAACCTACTTTGTTGTCCTCCTAATGTGATATATTAAATGTCATAAATGTGCATTGCATACAAGGTTGCAACCTTTCATTCTGTCATGGTAGCATTCACGTACACCGGGCGGCATCGGGCTTGCCGGTGCAACCGTGACTACCATGGTCCCATTCCCTCTCTCGTTTGGGGGCTATACTTCCTCGGAGAGTTGGGTCATAGGATTTCAGGGTACATCCGGAGTACACCCACTTGGCATGTTATGGGGATGATTTGAAGTCGGCCGCAACAACTGAGAGCAAAAGCTCACCGTATCCTTTTTCTATATGTGTAAGTACTCTCGCTTGGTTCCTAGAGAACCTCGGGGAGGAAAGACTGGTAATTGTGTTCCTTTACTTTATATTATTGTTATGTACTTAATTGTGTTATATTCATTCTTGCAAAAGGATTTTCATAAGTTGAACAGGAAAATGAGTTTCAAAACCTATTTCTCGTTCCCCCTCGCTGAGTTCATAAGGACTCACCCTCTTTTATCATCTCAGGTGAAGAAGATCAAGAACAGGTACTTGAGGACGATGTGCCTAATGATGATTCCTTGGAGTGATTGCCTGTCTTATGTGCTTTACGTGATTATGGCTACTTGTGAACTCCATGCTACTTGAAGACTATTTATTTTATGTTGCTTGTTGTTTGTAATGTAAAAGACCCTCGTTGTAATTTCGGGTCTAATTTGGTTTGTACTGATATTAATTAGATAGACACTAGACACTACTATGGTTATTTTGCTATTATTACTGCTAGTATCTATAATAGGATCGTGTAGTATTAGGTAATGGCTAAGTAAAATGAACCAATCAAATCTTAATTAGGTACTCGTTATTAAACAAAGATCAACAGGCACTTTCATAACGAGAATAAACAAACAAACGAGACATAGTATTATGCTAGGTTATTAATCAACGTGTGACGTCATCGAGATAGTTAATAGTCGTTTCAATTGATGGTAAATAGTAATCCTAGTTGGAAATGAAATTGAGATTGGAAAATTTTGAGGCGTTTAGAGAATTAGGCCAAACCAAAGAGCCCAATTACAGCCGTTATGCTGTCGGTTTTTCGAAAAATTTTAGAGTTTAGACTAAAACATTAAGTGCTAAATCGTCATAAACGATTAAGTGTGTGATGTGACCTGAATGTTTAGATCACACCCTAGTCTAACCTTATAGGCTGGGTTGGGGCGTGACACTGTACCCTTTTTGGAGCCCAAAATCGAACGTTTTCTTCAGTTTCATGCCACTTTTCTTCTTTTGCCCCATTTTTCCGTTCCGGATCGTACTTCGTGAGCTGTTAAAAGGACTACAACCTTACTCGCGGGACATTAGAGGGCCCTACAATGCGTCGATATCACGTCTTGCGAGGATGCTGTGTTGTTGAAGCGGATGGGTTGTTGTTAAGCCCATTGGGCCTTTTGAATGGGCCATCTCTCTAGGCTGTGACTGTGAACCATTAACAAATAAAGGAATTGTGCCCTCAACATGACGAGTGCGATCATACCAGGACAAATGCACCGGATCCCATAAGAACTCCGAAGTTAAGCGTGGTTGGGCGAGAGTAGTAGTAGGATGGGTGACCCCCTGGGAAGTCCTCGTGTTGCACCCCTATTTTCAATTTTTTTTGCTCCGATTTGGGTTGCCAAGATACTTTATCCACCACATTTCTATAATCGAATCCCACGGCAACTTGGGCAAGACCAATTCGCTTCACGTAGAGGCTGGGCTCGCAAACCAAGGGCGGAGGGCTTGTGACCCGGTCTCCGTCGATCCGGTGCCCATAACTTTTGATCCGTAAGGCGTTACGCGGTGCACAGCATACGGTTGCAAAGCTCTCCGACTGCTCTACGAAGGGGGCAGCCAGCTTGCTCGCTGTACCCATTTTGGAGCCCAAAATCGAACATTTTCAACAGTTTCACGCCACCTTTCTTCTTTTGCTCCGTTTTTCCGTCCCGGATCGTACTTCGTGAGCTGTTAAAAGGACAACAACATTAGTCGTGGGACATTAGAGGGCACTACAACGCGTCGATATCACGTCTTACGAGGATGTTGGGTTGTTAAAGCGGATGGGTTGTCGTTAAGCCCATTGGCCTTTTGAATGGGCCATCTCTCTAGGCTGGGACTATGAACCGCTAACAAATAAAGGAGTTGTGCCTTCGACATGACGGGTGCGATCATACCAGCACTAATGCACAGGATCCCATCAGAACTCCGAAGTTAAGCGTGCTTGGGCAAGAGTAGTACTAAGATGGGAGACCCCATGGGAAGTCCTCGTGTTGCACCCCTTTTCAATTTTTTTTGCCCTAGTTAAGGTTGCCAAGATACTTTATCCACCAAATTTCTATTACCGAATCCCACGGAACATTGGACAAGACAACTTCACTTCATGTAGAGGCTGGGCCTGCAAACCGAGGGCGTAGGGCATGTGACCAGGTCTCCGTCGCTCTGGTGCCCATAACTTTTGATCTGTAAGGAGTTACGCGGCGCACAGCATACCGTTGCAAAGCTATCTGAGAGCTCTACGACAGGGGCAGCTAGCTTGCTTGCTGTGCCCATTTTTGGAGCCTAAAATCGAACGTTTTCATCAGTTTCATGCCACTTTTCTTCATTTGCTCTGTTTTTTCATCCCGGATCTTACGTCGTGAGCTGTTAAAAGGACGACAACCTTACTCGCGGGACATTAGAGGGCCCTACAACGCGTCGATATCACGTCTTGCGAGGATGCTGCGTTGTTGAAGTAGATGGGTTGTCGTTAAGCACATTGGGCCTTTTGAATGGACCATCTCTCTAGGCTGGGACTGTGAACAGTCAACAAATAAAGGAATTGTACCCTCAACATGACTGGTGCGATCATACCAGCACTAATGCACCAGATCCCATCAGAACGGCGAAGTTAAGCGTACTTGGCCAAGAGTAGTACTAGGATGGGTGACCCCTTGGGAAGTCCTCGTGTTGCACCCCCTTTTCAATTTTTTTTGCCCCGGTTTGGGTTGCCAGGATACTTTATCCACCACATTTCTATTACCAAATCCCACAGAACATTGGGCAAGACAACTTCGCTTCACGTAGAGGCTGGGCCCGCAAACCGAGGGTGTAGGGCTTGTGACCAGGTCTCCGTCGCTCCGGTGCCCATAACTTTTGATCCGTAAGGAGTTACGCGGCGCACAGCATACCGTTGCAAAGCTCTCCGACAGCTCTACGACGGGGGCAGCCAGCTTCATCGTTGTTCCCATTTTTGGAGCCCAAAATCGAACATTTTCATCAGTTTTAGGCCACTTTTCTTCTTTTGCTCTGTTTTTCTGTCCCGAATCGTATGTCGTGAGCTGTTAAAAGTACGACAACCTTACTCGCAGGACATTAGGGGGCCCTACAACGCGTCGATATCACATCTTGCTAGGATGCTGCGTTGTCGTTAAGCCCATTTGGCCTTTTGAATTGGCCATTTCTCTAGGCTGGGACTGTGAATCGTTAACACATAAAGGAATTGTGCCCTCAACATGACGGGGGCGATATTACCAGCACTAATGTACCGGATCCCATCAGAACTCCGAAGTTAAGCGTGCTTCCGAAGTTAAGCGTGCTTGGGCGAGAGTAGTACTAGGATGGGTGACCCCTTGGGAAGTCCTCGTGTTGTACCCCCCTTTTCAATTTTTTTTGCTCCGGTTTGGGTTGCCAAGATACTTTATCCACCCTATTTCTATTATCGAATCCCACGGCACCTTGGGCAAGACAACTTCGCTTCACGTGGAGGCTGGGCCCGCAAACCGAGGGCGTAGGGCATATGACCAGGTCTCTGTCGCTCCGGTACCTATAACTTTTGATCCGTAAGGAGTTATGCGGCGCACAGCATACCGTTGCGAAGCTCTCCGATAGCTCTACGAGGGGTCCAGTGAGCTACCTCGCTGTGCCATTTTTGGAGCCCAAAATCGAACATTTTCATCAGTTTCAGGTCACTTTTCTTCTTTTGCTCCGTTTTTCCGTCGCGGATCGGACGTCGTGAGTCGTTAAAAGGAAGACAACCTTACTCGCGGAACATTAGAGGGCCCTACAATGCGTCAATATCATGACTTGCGATGATGCTGCGTTGTTGAAGTGGATGGGTTGTCGTTAAGCCAATTGGGCCTTTTGAATGGGCCATCTCTCTAGGCTAGGACTATGAACCGTTAACAAATAAAGGAATTGTGCCCTAAACATGACGGGGGCGATCATACCAGCACTAATGCACCGGATCCCATTAGAACTCCGAAGTTAAGCGTGCTTGGGCGGGAGTAGTACTAGGATGGGTGACCCCTTGGGAAGTCCTCGTGTTGCACCCCCTTTTTCAATTTTTTTTCCTCCGGTTTGGGTTGCCAAGATACTTTATCCACCACATTTCTATTATCGAATCCCACGGCACCTTGGGCAAGACAACTTCGCTTCACGTGGAGGCTGGGCCCGCAAACCGAGGGCGTTGGGCTTGTGACCAGGTCTCCATCGCTCCGGTGCCCATAACATTTGATCCGTAAGGAGTTACGTGGCGCACAGCATACCGTTGCAAAGCTCTCCGACAGCTCTACGAAGGGGGCAGCCAGCTTGCTCGTTGTGCCCTTTTTGGAGCACAAAATCAAACATTTTCATCTATTTCAGGCCATTTTTCTTCTTTTTCTATGTTTTTCCATCCCGGATCGTACGTCGTGAGCTGTTAAAAGGACGGCAACCTTACTCGTGGCACATTAGAGGGCCCTACAACGCGTCGATATCACGTCTTGCAAGGATGCTGCGTTGTTGAAGCGGATGGGTTATCGTTAAGCCTATTGGGCCTTTTGAATGGGCCATCTCTCTAGGCTGGGACTGTGACCCGTTAACAAATAAAGGAATTGTGCCCTCAACATGACGGGTGCGATCATACCAGCACTAATGCACCGGATCCCATCAGAACTCCGAAGTTAAGGGTCCTTGGCCCCCTTTTTCAATTTTTTTTGCTCCGGTTTAGGTTGCCAAGATACTTTATCCACCACATTTCTATTATCAAATCCCACAGCACCTTGGCAAGACAACTTCGTTTCACGTGGAGGCTGGGCCCGCAAACCGAGGGCGTAGGGCTTGTGACCAGGTCTCCGTTGCTCCTTGGCCCATAACTTTTGATCCGTAAGGAGTTACGCGGCGTATAGCATACCGTTGCAAAGCTCTTTGAGAGCTCTACGACGGTGGCAGCCAGCTTGCTCGCTGTGCCCATTTTTGGAGACCAAAATTGAACATTTTCTTCAGTTTCAGGCCACTTTTCGCCTTTTGCTCTGTTTCTTCATCCCGGATCGTACGTCGTGAGCTGTTAAAAGGACGACAACCTTACACGCGGGACATTAGAGGGCCCTACAACGCGTCGATATCACATCTTGCAAGGATGCTGTGTTGTTGAAGCGGATGTGTTGTCGTTAAGCCCATTGGGCCTTTTGAATGGGCAATCTCTCTAGGCTGGGATTGTGAACCGTTAACAAATAAAGGAATTGGGCCCTCAACATGACGGGTGCGATCATACCAGGACTAATGCACCGGACCCCATAAGAACTCCGAATTTAAGCGTGCTTGGGCTAGAGTAGTAGTAGGATGGGTGACCCCTTGGGAAGTCCTCATGTTGCACCCCCCTTTTCAATTTTTTTTGCTCCGGTTTGGGTTACCAAGATACTTTATCCACCACATTTCTATAATCGAATCCCACGTCACCTTGGGCAAGACAATTTCGCTTCACGTGGAGGCTGGGCCCACAAACCGAGGGCGTAGGGCCTGTGACCCGGTCTCCGTCGCTCCGGTGCCAATAACTTTTGATCCGTAAGGAGTTATGGGGCGCACAGCATACCGTTGCAGCTCTCCAAGAGCTCTACGAAGGGGGCAGCTAGCTTGCTTGCTGTGCCCTTTTTGGAGTCCAAAATCGAACGTTTTCATTAGTTTCAGGCCACTTTTCTTCTTTTGCTATGTTTTTTCATCCCGGTTCGTACATCGTGAGCTGTTAAAAGGACGACAACCTTACTCGCTGGACATTAGATGGCCCTACAACGTGTCGATATCACGTCTTGCGACGATGCTGCTTTGTTGAAGCGGATGGGATGTCGTTAAGCCCATTGGGCCTATTGAATGGGCCATCTCTCTAGGCTGGGACTGTGAACCGTTAACTAATAAAGGAATTGTGCCCTCAACATGATGGATGCGATCATACCAGCACTAATACACCGGATCCCATCAGAACACCGAAGTTAAGCGTGCTTGGGTGAGGGTAGCACTAGGATGGGTGATCCCCTGGGAAGTCCTTGTGTTGCACCCCCTTTTAAATTTTTTTTGCCCTGGTTAGGGTTGCAATGATACTTTATCCACCAAATTTCTATTACCAAATCCCACGGAACATTGGGCAAGACAACTTCATTTCACGTAGAGGCTGGGCCCGCAAACCGAGGGCGTAGGGCTTGTAACCAGGTCTCCGTCGCTCCGGTGCCCATAACTTTTGATCCGTAAGGAGTTATGAGGCATACAACATACCATTGCAAAGCTCTCCGACAGCTCTACGTAGGCTCGCTGCCCCTTTTTGGAGCCCAAAATGGAACATTTTCATCATTTTCAGGCCACTTTTCTTCTTTTGCACTGTATTTTCATCCTGGATCGTACGTCGTGAGCTATTAAAAGGACGACAATCGTACTCGCGGGACATTAGAGGGCCCTACAACGCATCGATATCACGTCTTGCGAGGATGCTGCGTTGTTGAAGCAGATGTGTAATCGTTAAGCCCATTGGGCCTTTTGAATGGGCAATCTCTCTAGGCTGGGACTATGAACCGTTAACAAATAAAGGAATTGTGCCCTCAATATGACGGGTGTGATCATACGAGGACTAATGCACCGGACCCATAAGAACTCTGATGTTAAGCGTGCTTGGGCGAGAGTAGTAGTAGGATGGGTGACCCCCTGGGAAGTCCTCGTGTTGCACCCCCTTTTCAATTTTTTTTGCTCCGGTTTGGGTTGCCAAGATACTTTATCCACCACATTTCTATTATCGAATCCCACGGTGCCTTGGGCAAGACAACTTCGCTTCACGTGGAGGCTGGGCCCGCAAACCGAGGGCGTAGGGCTTGTGACCCGGTCTCCGTCGCTTCGGTGCCCATAAATTTTGATCAGTAAGGAGTTACGTGGCACACAGCATACCGTTGTAAAGCTCTCCGAGAGCTCTACGAAGGGGGCAGCCAACTTGCTCGCTATGCCCTTTTTGGAGCCCAAAATCGAACATTTTCATCAGTTTCAGGCCTTTTTTCTTCTTTTGCTATGTTTTTCCATCCCGGATCGTACGTCGTGAGCTGTTAAAAGGACGACAACCTTACTCGCGGGACATTAGAGAGCCCTACAACGCGTCGATATCACGTCTTGCGAGGATGCTGCGTTGTTGAAGCGGATGGGTTGTCGTTAAGCCCATTGGACCATTTGAATTGGCCATCTCTCTAGGCTGGGACTGTGAACAGTCAACAAATAAAGGAATTGTACCCTCAAAATGACTGGTGCAATCATACCAGCACTAATGCACCGTATCCCATCAGAACGCCGAAGTTAAGCGTACTTGGGCGAGAGTGGTACTAGGATGGGTGACCCCCTGGGAAGTCCTCGTGTTGCACCCACTTTTCAATTTTTTTTGCCCTGGTTAGGGTTGCCAAGATACTTTATCCACCAAATTTCTATTACCAAATCCCACAGAACATTTGGCAAGACAACTTCGCTTCACGTAGAGGCTGGGCCTGCAAACCGAGGGCGTAGGGCTTGTAACCAGGTCTCCGTCGCTCCGGTGCCCATAACTTTTGATCCGTAAGGAGTTACGCGGCGCATAGCATACAGTTGCAAAGCTCTCCGACAGCTCTACGTAGGCTCGTTGCCCTTTTTTGGAGCCCAAAATCGAACATTTTCATCAGTTTCAGGCCACTTTTCTACTTTTGCTATGTTTTTTTGTCCTGGATCGTACGTCGTGAGCTGTTAAAAGGACGACAACCTTACTCGTGGGATGTTAGAGGGCCCTACAACGCGTCGATATCAAGTCTTACGAAGATGCATTCTTGTTGAAGCGGATGGGTTGTCATTAAGCCCATTGGGCCTTTTGAATGGGCCATCTTTCTAGGCAGGGACTGTGAACCGTTAACAAATAAAGGAATTTTTCCCTCAACATGACGGGTGCGATCCTACCAGCACTAATGCACCGGATCCCATCGAAACTTCGAAGTTTAGCGTGCTTGGACGAGAGTAGTAATAAGATAGGTGACCCCCTGGGAAGTCCTCGTGTTGCACCCCCTTTTCAATTTTTTTTGCCCTGGTTAGGGTTTCCAAGATACTATATCCACCAAATTTCTATTACCGAATCCCACGGAACATTGGGCAAGACAACTTCGCTTCACGTAGAGGCTGGGCCTGCAAATCGAGTGCGTAGGGCATGTGACCAGGTCTCCATCACTCCGGTGCCCATAACTTTTGATCCGTAAGGAGTTACGCGACGCATAGCATACCGTTGCAAAGCTCTCTGAGAGCTCTACGACGGGGGCAGCCAGTTTGTTAACTGTGCCTATTTTTGGAGCCCAAAATCAAATGTTTTCATCAGTTTTAGGCCACTTTTCTTCTTTTGTTCTATTTTTCCATCCCGGTTCGTACGTCGTGAGTTGTAAAAAGGATGACAACCTTACTCGCGGGACATTAGGGGGCCCTACAACGCGTCGATATCACGTCTTGCTCGGATGCTGCGTTGTTGAAGTGGATTGGTTATCGTTAAACCAATTGGGCCTTTTGAATTGGTCATCTCCCTAGGTTGGGACCGTAAACCGTTAACACATAAAGGAATTCTGCCCTCAACATGATGGGTGCGATCATACCAGCACTAATGCACCGGATCCCATCAGAACTCCGAAGTTAAGCGTGCTTGGGCAAGAGTAGTACTAAGATTGGTGACCCCCTTGGAAGTCCTCGTGTTGCACCCCCCTTTTCAATTTTTTTTGCTCCAGTTTGGGTTGCCAAGATACTTTATCCACCATATTTCTATTATCGAATACCACGGCACCTTGGGCAAGACAACTTCGCTTCACGTGGAGGCTGGGCCGGCAAACTGAGGGCGTAGGGCTTGTGACAAGGACTTCGTTGCTCCGGTGCCCATAACTTTTGATCCGTAAGGAGTTACGCGGCGCACAGCATACCATTGCAAAGCTCTCTGACAACTCTACGCAAGGGGCAGTGAGCTTGCTCGCTGTGCCCTTTTTGGACCCGAAAATCGAACGTTTTCATCAGTTTCAGGCCACTTTTCTTCTTTTGCTCTTTTTTCTGTCCCGGATCGTACGTCGTGAGCTGTTAAAAGGACGACAACCTTACTCGCGGGACATCAGAGGGCCCTACAACGCGTTGATATCACATCTTGCGAGGATGCTGCGTTGTTGAAGCGGATGTGTTATCGTTAAGCCCATTGGGCCTTTTGAATGGGCCATCTCTCTAGGCTGGGACTGTGAACCGTTAACAATAAAGGAATTGTGCCCTCAACATGACGAGTGCGATCTTACCATCACTAATGCACCGGAGCCCATCAGAACTTCGAAGTTAAGCGTGCTTGGACGAGAGTAGTACTAGGATGGGTGACCCCCTCGGAAGTCCTCGTGTTGCACCCCCCTTTTCAATTTTTTTTGCTCCAGTTTGGGTTGCAAAGATAGTTTATCCACCACATTTCTATTATCGAATCCCACGGCACCTTGGGCAAGACAACTTCGCTTCACGTGGAGGCTGGGCCGGCAAACCGAGGGCGTAGGGATTGTGACTAGGTCTCCGTCGCTCCGGTGCCCATAACGTTTGATCCGTAAGGAGTTACGCGGCGCACAGCATACTGTTGCAAAGCTATCTGAGAGATCTACGACGGGGGCAGCCAGCTTGCTCGCTTTGACAGTTTTTAGAGCCCAAAATTGAATGTTTTCATCAGTGTCATGCCATTTTTCTTCTTCTGCTCTGTTTTTTCATCCCGTATCGTACGTCGTGAGCTGTTAAAAGGACGACAACCATACATGCGGGATATTAGAGGGCCCTACAACGCGTCGATATCACGTCTTGCGAGGATACTGCGTTGTTGATGCGGATGGGTTATCGTTAAGCCCATTGGGCCTTTTGAATGGGCCATCTCTCTAGGCTGGGACTATGAACCGTTAACAAATAATGGAATTGTGCCCTCAACATTACGGGTGCGATCATACCAGCACTAATGCACCGGATCCCAACAGAACTCCGAAGTTAAGCGTGCTTGGGCGAGAGTAGTACTAGGATGGGTGACCCCCAGGGAAGTCCTCGTGTTGTAGCCCCATTTCAATTTTTTTTGCCCTGGTTTGGGTTGCCAAGATACTTTATCCACCGCATTTCTATTATCAAATCCCACGGAACATTGGCCAAGACAACTTCGCTTCACGTAGAGGCTGGGACGGCAAACCGAGGGCGTAGGGCTTTTGTCCAGGTCTCCGTCGCTCCAGTGCCCATAACTTTTGATCCGTAAGGAGTTACGCGGCGCACAGCATACCGTTGCAAAGCTCTCCGACATCTCTACGACGGGGACAGCCAACTTGCTTGTTATTGCCGTTTAAGTAGCCAAAAATCAAACGTTTTCATCAGTTTCAGGCCACTTTACTTCTTTTGCTCAAATTTTCCGTCCCAGTTCGTACGTCGTGAGCTATTAAAAGGACTACAACCTTACTCGCAGGACATTAGGGGGCCCTACAATACGTCGATATCATAACTTGCTAGGATATTGCGTTGTTGAAGTGGATGGATTATCGTTAATCCCATTGGGCCTTTTGAATAGGCCATCTCTCTAGGCTGGGACTGTTAACCGTTAACACATAAAGGAATTGTGCCCTCAACATGACGTGTGCAATCATACCAGCACTAATGCACCGGATCCCATCAGAACTCCGAAGTTAAGTGTGCTTGGGTGAGAGTAGTGCTATAATAGGTGACTCCCTGGGAAGTCCTCGTGTTGCACCCCCCTTTTCAATTTTTTTTGCTCCGGTTTGGGTTGCCAAGATACTTTATCCACCACATTTCTATTATCGAATCCCACGGCACCTTGGGCAAGACAACTTCGCTTCACGTGAAGGCTGGTCTCACAAACCGAGGGCGTAGGGCTTGTGACCAGGTCTCCGTCGCTCCGGTGCCCATAACTTTTGATCTGTAAGGACTTACGAGGCGCACAGTATACCGTTGCAAGCTATCTGAAAGCTCTACGACGGGGGCAGAAAGGCTTGTCGCTGTGCCCATTTTTGGAGCCCAAAATTGAATGTTTTCATCAGTTTCATGCCACTTTTCTTCTTTTGCTCTATTTTTTCATCCCGGATTGTACGTCATGAAATGTTAAAAGGACGACAACCTTACTCGCAGGACATTAGAGGGCCCTACAATGCGTCGATATCACGTCTTGCGAGGATGCTACGTTGCTGAAGCGGATGGGTTGTCATTAAGCCCATTGGGCCTTTTGAATGGGCCATCGTTCTAGGCTGGGACTGTGAACCGTTAACAAATAAAGGAATTGTGCCCTCAACATGACGAGTGCGATCATACCAGCACTAATGCACCGGATCCCATCAGAACTCCGAAGTTAAGCGTGCTTGGGCGAGAGTAGTACTAGGATGGGTGACCCCCTGGAAAGTCGTCGTGTTGCACCATCCTTTTCAATTTTTTTTGCTCCGGTTTGGGTTGCCAAGATACTTTATCCACCACATTTCTATTATCGAATCCTACGGCACTTTGGGCAAGACAACTTCGCTTCAGGTGGAGGCTGGGCCCGCAAACCGAGGGCATAGGTCTTGTGACTTGGTCTTCGTCGCTCCGGTGCCTATAACTTTTGATATGTAAGGCGTTACGCGGTGCACAGCATACTGTTGCAAAGCTCTCCGACAGCTCTACGAAGGGGTCAACGAGCTTGCTCGCTGTGGTCTTTTTGGAGCCCAAATTCGAACGTTTTTATCAGTTTCAGGCCACTTTTCTTCTTTTGCTCTGTTTTTCTGACCAGGATCGTACGTCTTGAGCTGTTAAAAGGACGACAACCGTACTCGCAGGACATTAGATGGCCCTACAACGTGTCGATATCACGTCTTGCGAGGATGCTGCGTTGTTGAAGCGGATGGGTTGTCGTTGAGCCCATTGGGCCTTTTGAATGGGCCATCTCTCTAGGCTGGGACTGCGAACCGTTAACAAATAAAGGAATTGAGCCCTCAACATGACGGGTGCGATCATACCAGCACTAATGCACCGGATCCCATCAGAACTCCGAAGTTAAGCGTGCTTGGGCGAGAGTAGTACTAGGATGGGTGATCCCCTGGGAAGTCCTCGTGTTGCACCCCCTTTTCAATTGTTTTTGCCCCGGTTTGGGTTGCCAAGATACTTTATCCACCACATTTCTATTATCGAATCCCACGGAACATTGGGCAAGACAACTTCACGTCACGTAGAGGCTGGGCCCACAAACCGAGGGCGTAGGGCTTGTGACCAGGTCTCCGTCGCACCGGTGCCCATAACTTTTGATCCGTAAGGAGTTACGCGGTGCACAGCATACCGTTGCAAAGCTCTCTGACAGCTCTACAAAGTGTTCAGCGAGCATGCTCGCTGTACCCTTTTTGGAGCCCAAAATCGAACGTTTTCACCCGTTTCAGGCCACTTTTCTTCTTTTGCTCGGTTTTTTCATCACGGATCGTACATCGTGAGCTGTTAAATGGACGACAACCTTACTCGCGGGACATTAGAGGGCCTTATAACCCATCGATATCACGTCTTGCTAGGATGCAGCGTTGTTGAAGCAGATGGGTTGTCGTTAAGCCCATTGGGCCTTTTGAATGGGCCATCTCTCTAGGCTGGGACTGCGAACCGTTAACAAATAAAGGAATTGTGCCCTTAACATGACGGGTGCGATCATACCAGCACCAATGTACCGGATCCCATCACAACTTTGAAGTTAAGCGTGCTTGTGCGAGAGTAGTACTAGGATGAGTGATCCCCTGGGAAGTCCTCGTGCTGCACCCCATTTTCAATTTCTTTTGCCCCGGTTTGGGTTGCCAATATACTTTATCCACCACATTTCTATTATCGAATCCCACGAAACATTGGGCAAGACAACTTCGCTTCACGTAGAGGCTGGGCCCGCAAACCGAGGGCATAGGGCTTGTGACCAGGTCTCCGTCGCTCCGGTGCCCATAACTTTTGATCCGTAAGGATTTATGCCGCACACAACATATCGTTGCAAAGCTCTCCGACAGCTCTACGAAGGGGGTAGCCAGCTTGCTCGCTGTTCCCATTTTTCGAGCCCAAAATCGAATGTTTTCTTCTGTTTCAGGCCACTTTTATTCTTTTGCTATGTTTTTCAGTCCTGGATCGTACGTCGTGAGCAGTTAAAAGGACAACAACCTTACTCGCAGGACTTTAGGGGGCCCTACAACTCGTCGATATCACGTCTTGCTAGGATGCTGCGTTGTTGAAGCGGATGGGTTATCGTTAAGCCCATTGGGCCTTTTGAATTGGCCATCTCTCTAGGCTGGGACTGTGAACCGTTAACAAATAAAGGAATTGTGCCCTCAACATGATGGGAGTGATCATACCAGCAGTAATGCACTGGATCCCATCAGAACTCCGAAGTTAAGCGTGCTTGGGTGAGAGTAGTACTAGGATTGGTGACCCCTTGGTAAGTCCTCGTGTTGCACCCCCTTTTCAATTTTTTTTGCCCCGGTTTGGGTTGCCAAGATACTTTATCCACCACATTTCTATTATCGAATCCCACAGAACATTGGGCAAGACAACTTCGCTTCACGTAGAGGCTGGGCCAGCAAACCGAGGGCGTAGTGCTTGTGACCAGGTCTCCATCGCTCCGGTGCCCATAACTTTTGATCCGTAAGGAGTTATGCGGCGCACAGCATACCATTGCAAAGCTCTCCGACAGCTCTACGAAGGGGTCAGCCAGCATGCTCGTTGTGCCCTTTTTGGATCCCATAATCGAACGTTTTCATCAGTTTCAGGCCACTTTTCTGCTTTTGCTCTGTTTTTCCCTCACGGATCGTACGTCGTGAGCTGTTAAACGGACAACAACCTTACTTGTAGGACATTAGAGGGCCCTACAATTTGTCGATATCACGTCTTGTGAGGATGCTGCGTTGTTGAAGCAGATGGGTTGTCGTTAAGCCCATTTGGCCTTTTGAATGGGCCATCTCTCTATGCTGGGACAGTTAACCGTTAACAAATAAAGGAATTGTGCCCTCAACTTGATGGGTACAATCATACCAACACTAATGCACCGGATCCCATCAGAACTCCAAAGTTAAGCGTGCTTGGGCGAGAGTAGTACTAGGATGAGTGACCCCCTGGGAAGTCCTCGTGTTGCACCCCCTTTTCAAATTTTATTGCCCCGGTTTGGGTCGCCATGATACTTTATCTACCACATTTCTATTATCGAATCCCACGGAACATTGGGCAAGACAACTTCGCTTCACGTGGAGGCTGGGCCCGCAAACCGAGGGCGTAAGGCTTGTGACTAGGTCTCCGTCGCTTCGGTACCCATAACTTTTGATCCGGAAGGAGTTACGCGGCACACAGCATACCGTTCCAAAGCTATCCGAGAGCTCTACGACGGGGGGAGCCCAAAATCGAATGTTTTCATCAGTTTTGTGCCACTTTTCTTCTTTTGCTCTATTTTTTCATCCCAGATTGTACGTCGTGAGCTGTTAAAAGGATGACAACCTTACTCGCGGGACATTAGAGGGCCCTACAACGCGTCGATATCACGTCTTGCGAGGATGCTGTGTTGTTGAAGCGGATGGGTTGTCGTTAAGCCCATTGGGCCTTTTGAATGGGCCATCTCTCTAGGCTAGGACTGTGAACCGTTAACAAATAAAGGAATTGTGCCCTCAACATGACGGGTGGGATCATACCAGCACTAATGCACCGTATCCCATCAGAACTCCGAAGTTAAGCGTGCTTGGGCGAGAGTAGTATTAGGATGGGTGATCCCCTGGGAAGTCCTCGTGTTGCACCCGCTTTTCAATTTTGTTTGCCCCGGTTTGGGTTGCCAAGATACTTTATCCACCACATTTCTATTATCGAATCCCACGGAACATTGGGCAAGACAACTTCGCTTCACGTAGAGGCTCGGCCCGTAAACCGAGGGCGTAGGGCTTATGACCAGGTCTCCGTCGCTCCGGTGCCCATAACTTTTGATCTGTAAGGGGGTTACGCAGCGCACAGCATACCGTTGCAAAGCTCTTCGACAGCTCTACGAATGGGTTAGCGAGCATGCTCGATGTACCCTTTTTGGAGCCCAAAATCGAACATTTTCATTAGTTTCAGACCACTTTCTTCTTTTGCTCCGTTTTTCCTTCACGGATCGTACGTCGTGAGCTGGTAAAAGGACGACAACCTTACTCACGGGACGTTAAAGGGCCCTACAATACGCCGATATCACGTCTCGCGAGGATACTGCGTTGTTGAAGCAGATGGGTTGTCGTTAAGCCCATTGGGCCTTTTGAATGGGCCATCTCTCTAGGCTGGGACTGTGAACCGTTAACAAATAAAGGAATTTTGCCCTCAACATGAAGGGTGCGATCATACCAGCACTAATGCACCAGATCCCATCAGAACTTTGAAGTTATGCGTGCTTGTGCGAGAGTAGTACTAGGATGAGTGACCCCGTGGGAAGTCCCCGTGTTGCACCCCCTTTTCAATTTCTTTTGCCCCAGTTTGGCTTGCCAATATTCTTTATCTACCACATTTCTATTATCAAATCCCACGGAACATTGGGCAAGACAACTTCGCTTCACGTAGAAGCTAGGCCCGCAAACCGAGGGCATAGGCCTTGTGTCCAGGTCTCTGTCGCTCCGGTGCCCATAACTTTTGATCCGTAAGGAGTTACGCTGAGCACAGCATACAGTTGCAAAGCTCTCCGCCAGCTCTACGGCGGGGGCAGCCAGCTTGCTCACTGTTCCCATTTTTGGAGCCCAAAATCGAACATTTTCTTCAGTTTCAGGCCACATTACTTCTTTTGCTCTGTTTTTCCGTCCCGGGTCGTACATCGTGAGCTGTTAAAAGGACGACAACCTTACTCGCGGGACATTAGGGGGCCCTACAACTCGTCGATATCACGTCTTGCTAGGATGCTGCATTGTTGAACCGGATGGGTTATCGTTAAGCCCATTGGGCCTTTTGAATTGGCCATCTCTCTAGGCTGGGACTGTGAACTGTTAACAAATAAAGGAATTGTGCCCTCTACATGACGGGTGGGATCATACCAGCACTAATGCACCGGATCCCATTAGAACTCCGAAGTTAAGTGTGCTTGGGCGAGAGTAGTACTAGGATGGGTGACCCCTTGGGAAGTCCTCGTGTTGCACCCCCTTTTCAATTTTTTTCCCTGGTTTGGGTTGCCAACATACTTTATCCACCACATTTCTATTATCGAATCCCACGGAACATTGGGCAAGACAACTTCGCTTCATGTAAAGGCTGGGCTAGCAAACCGAGGGCGTAGGGCTTGTGACCAGGTCTCCGTCGCTCCGTTGCCCATAACTTTTGATCCGTAAGGAGTTATGCAGCGCATAGCATACCGTTGCAAAGCTCTTCGACTGCTCTACGACGGGGGCAGCCAGCTTGCTCGCTTTTCCCATTTTTGGAGCCCAAAATCGAACGTTTTCATCAGTTTCAAGCCACTTTTCTTCTTTTGCTCTGTTTTTCCGTCACAGATCGTACGTCGTCTGCTGTTAAAAGGACGACAAGCTTACTCGCGGGACATTAGAGGGCCCTACAATGCGTCGATATCACGTCTTGCGAGGATGCTGCGTTGTTGAAGCAGATGGGTTGTCGTTAAGCCCATTGGGCCTTTTGAATGGGCCATCTCTCTAGGCTGGGACTGTGAACTGTTAACAAATAAAGGAATTGTGCCCTCAACATGACAGGTGCGATCATACTAGCACTAATGCACCGGATCCAATCAGAACTTTGAAGTTAAGCGTGCTTGTGTGAGAGTAGTACTAGGATGAGTGACCCCTTGGGAAGTCCTCGTGTTGCACCCCCTTTTCAATTTCTTTGGCCCCGGTTTGGATTGCCAATATACTTTATCCACCACATTTCCACTATCGAATCCCACGGAACATTGGGCAAGACAACTTCGCTTCACGTAGAGGCTGGGCCCGCAAACCGAGGGCGTAGGGCTTATGACCAAGTCTCTGTCGCTCCGATGCCCATAACTTTTGATCCGTAAGGAGTTACGCCGAGCAAACCATACCGTTGCAAAGCTCTCCGATAGATCTACGACGGGGGCAGCGAGCTTGCTAGCTGTTCCCATTTTTGGAGCCCAAAATCAAACGTTTTCTTCTATTTCAGGCCACTTTTCTTCTTTTGCTCTGTTTTTCCATCCCAGATCGTACGTCTTGAGCTATTAATAGGACGTCATCCTTACTCGCTGGACATTAGGGGGCCCTACAACTCGTCGATATCACCTCCTGCTAGGATGCTGCGTTGTTGAAGCGGATGGGTTATCGTTAAGCCCATTGGGCCTATTTAATTGGCCACTCTCTCTAGGCTGGGACTGTGAATCGTTAACAAATAAAGGAATTGTGCCCTCAACATGACAGGTGCGATCATACCAGCACTAATGCACAGGATCCCATCAGAACTCCGAAGTTAAGCGTGCTTGGGCGAGAGTAGTACTAGGATGAGTGACCCCCTGGGAAGTCCTCGTGTTGCACCCCATTTTCAATATTTTTTTCCCCAGTTTGGGTTGCCAAGATACTTTATCCACCACATTTCTCTTATCGAATCCCATGGAACATTGGGCAAGACTACTTCGCTTCACGTAGAGGATGGCCTAGGAAACCGAGGGCGTAGGGCTTGTGACTAGGTCTCCGTCACTCCGGTGCCCATAACTTTTGATCTGTAAGGAGTTATACAGCGCACAGCATACCGTTGCAAAGCTCTCTGACAGCTCTATGAAGGGGTCAACGAGCATGCTCGCTGTGCCATTTTTGGATACCATAATCGAACGTTTTCATCAGTTTCAGGCCACTTTTCTTCTTTTGCTCCGTTTTTCCGTCACGGATCATACGTCGTGAGCTGTTAAAAGGACGACAACCTTACTCGCGGGACATTAGAGGGCCCTACAATGCGTCGATGTCACGTCTTGCGAGGATGCTGCGTTGTTGAAGCATACGGGTTGTCATTAAGCCCATTGGGCATTTTGAATGGGCCATCTCTCTAGGCTGGGACTGTGAACCATTAACAAATAAAGGAAATGCACCCTCAACATGACCGGTGTGATCATACCAGCACTAATCCACCGGATCCCATCACAACTTTGAAGTTAAGCGCGCTTGTACGAGAGTAGTACTAGGATGAGTGACCCCCAGGGAAGTCCTCGTGTTGCACCCCCTTTTCAATTTCTTTTGCCCCGGTTTGGGTTGCCAAGATACTTTATCCACCACATTACTATTATCGAATCCCATGGAACATTGGGCAAGACAACTTCGCTTCACGTAGAGGCTGGGCCCGCAAATCGAGGGCGTAGGGCTTGTGACCAGGTCTCCGTCGCTCCGGTGCCTATAACTTTTGATCCGTAACGAGTTACACCGAGCACAGCATACCGTTGCAAAGCTCTCCGACAGCTCTACGACGGAGGCAGCCAGCTTGCTCGTTGTTCCCATTTTTGGACCCCAAAATCAAACGTTTTCTTCAGTTTCAGGCCACTTTTCTTCTTATGCTCTGTTTTTTCATCCCGGATCGTACGTCGTGATCTGTTAAAAGGACGACAACCTTACTCGCAGGACATTAGGGGGCACTACAACTTGTCGATATCACGTCTTTCTAGGATGCTGCATTGTTGAAGCGGATGCGTTATCGATAAGCCCATTGGGCCATTTGAATTGGCCATCTCTCTAGGCTGGGACTGTGAACCGTTAACAAATAAAGGAATTGTGCCCTCAACATGACGGATGCGATCATACCAGTACTAATGCACAGGATCCCATCAGAACTCCGAAGTTAAGCATGCTTGGGCGAGAGTAGTACTATGATGGGTGAACCCTTGGGAAGTCCTCGTGTTGCAACCCCCTTTCAATTTTTTTTTCACCGGTTTGGGTTACCAAGATACTTTATCCACGACATTTCTATTATCGAATCCCATGGAACATTGGGCAAGACAACTTCGCTTCACGTAGAGGCTGGGCCAGCAAACCGAGGGCGTTAGGCTTGTGACCAGGTCTCCGTCACTCCGGTGCCCATAACTTTTGATCCGTAAGGAGTTATGCAGCGAATAGCATACCGTTGCAAAGCTCTTCGACAGCTCTACGACGGGGTCAGCGAGAATGATCGCTGTGCCCTTTTTGGAGCCCATAATCGATCGTTTTCATCAGTTTCAGGCCACTTTTCTTCTTTTGCTCCGTTTTTCCGTCACAGATCTTACGTCGTGAGCTGTTAAAAGGACGACAACCTTACTCACGGGACATTAGAGGGCCCTACAACGTGTCGATATCACGTCTTGCGAGGATGCTGCGTTGTTGAAGCAGATGGGTTGTCGTTAAGCCTATTGGGCCTTTTTAATGGGCCATCTCTCTAGGCTGGGACTATGAACCGTTAACAAATAAAGGAATTGTGCCCTCAACCGGATGGGTGCGATCATACCAGCACTAATGCACCGGATCCCATCAGAACTTCGACGTTAAGCGTGCTTGGGAGAGAGTAGTACTAGGATGAGTGACCCCCTGGGAAGTCCTCGTGTTGCACACCCTTTTCAATTTTTTTTTCCTCAGTTTGGGTTGCCAAGATACTTTATCTACAACATTTCTATTATCGAATCCCACGGAACATTGGGCAAGACAACTTCGCTTCACGTGCAGGCTGGGCCCGCAAACCGAGGACGTAGGGCTTGTGACCCGCTCTCCGTCGCTCCGGTACCCATAACATTTGATCTGTAAGGAGTTACGCGGCGCACAGCATACCATTGCAAAGCTATCTGAGAGCTCTACGACGGTGGCAGCCAGCTTGCTCGTTGTACCCATTTTTGGAGCCCAAAATTGAAAGTTTTCATCAGTTTAATGCCACTTTTCTTCTTTTGCTATGTTTTTTTGTCCCGGGTCGTATGTCGTGAGCTGTTAAAAGGACGACAACCATACTTGCGGGACATTAGAGGGCCCTACAACGTGTCGATATCACGTCTTGTGAGGATGCTGCGCTGTTGAAGTGGATGGATTGTCGTTAAGCCCATTAGGCCTTTTGAATGGGCCATCTCTCTAGGCTGGGACTGTGAACCGTTAACAAATAAATGAATTGTGCCCTCAACATTACAGATGCGATCATACCAGCACTAATGCCCCGGATCCCATCAGAACTCCGAAGTTAAGCGTGCTTGGGCGAGAGTAGTACAATGATGGGTGACCCCTTGGGAAGTCCTCGTGTTACACCATATTTTCAATTTTTTTTGCCCCGGTTTGGGTTGCCAAGATACTTTATCCACCACATTTCTATTATCGAATCTCACGGAACATTGGGCAAGACAACTTCGCTTCACGTAGAGGCTGGGCCCGCAAACCGAGGGCGT
The DNA here is from genome assembly GCA_037974665.1 of Ehretia macrophylla. Lineage (NCBI taxonomy): Eukaryota > Viridiplantae > Streptophyta > Magnoliopsida > Boraginales > Ehretiaceae > Ehretia > Ehretia macrophylla. Next base: position 81,694,687 of record CM075765.1, on the reverse strand, counting down.
AGGGCTTGTGACCAAGTCTCTGTGGCTCCGGTGCCCATAACTTTTGATCCGTAAGGCGTTACGCGGCACACAGCATATCGTTGCAAAGCTCTCCTACAGCTCTACAAAGGGATCAGCGAGCATGCTTGCTGTGCCCTTTTTAGAGCCCAAAATCGAACGTTTTCATCAGTTTCAGGCTACTTTTCTTCTTTTTCTCTGTTTTTCCGTCACGGATCGTACGTCGTAAGTTGTTAAAAGGACGACAACCTTGCTCGCGGGACATTAGAGGGCCCTACAACGCGTCAATATCACATCTTACGAGGATGCTGCGTTGTTGAAGCTGATGGGTTGTCATTAAGCCCATTGGGCCTTTTGAATGGGCCATCTCTCTAGGCTGGGACTGTGAACCGTCAACAAAAAAAGGAATTGTGCCCTCAACATGATGGGTGCGATCATACCAGCACTAATGCACCGGATCCCATCAGAACTCCGAAGTTAAGCGTGCTTGGGCGAGAGTAGTACTAGGATGAGTGACCCCCTGGGATATCCTCGTGTTGCACCCCCTTTTCAATTTTTTTTGCCCCAGTTTGGGTTGCCAATATACTTTATCCACCACATTTCTATTATCGAATCCCAAGGAACATTGGGCAAGACTACTTCGCTTCACGTAGAGGCTGGGCCTGCAAACCGAGGGCGTAGGGCTTGTGACCAGGACTCCGTCGCTCCGGTGCCCATAAATTTTGATCCGTAAGGAGTTCCGCCGAGCACAGCATACCGTTGCAAAGCTCCCCGACAGCTCTACGACGGGGGCATCCAGCTTGCTCGCTGTTCCCATTTTTGGAGCCCAAAATCGAAAGTTTTCATCAGTTTCAGGCCACATTTCTTCTTTTGCTCCGTTTTTCCGTCACGGATCGTACGTCGTGAGCTGTTAAAAGGATGACAACCTTGCTCGCGGGACATTAGAGGGCCCTACAACGCGTCGATATCACATCTTGTGAGGATGCTGCGTTGTTGAAGCTGATGGGTTATCATTAAGCCCATTGGGCCTTTTGAATGGGCCATCTCTCTGGGCTGGGACTGTGAACCGTTAACAAACAAAGGAATTGTGCCCTCAACATGACGGGTGCGATCATACCAGCACTAATGCACCGGATCCCATTAGAACTCCGAAGTTATACGTGATTGGGCGAGAGTAGTACTAAGATGAGTGACCCCCTGGGAAGTCCTCGTGTTGCACCCCCTTTTCAATTTTTTTTGCCCCGGTTTGGTTTGCGAAGATACTTTATCCGCCACATTTCTATTATCGAATCCCACGGAACATTGGGCAAGACAACTTCGCTTCACGTAGAGGCTGGGCCTGCAAACCGATGGCGTAGGGCTTGTGACCAGGTCTCCGTCGCTTCAGTGCCCATAACTTTTGATCCGTAAGGAGTTACGCGGCGCACAACATACCGTTGAAAAGCTCTCCGACAGCTCTACGACGGGGCAGCTAGCTTGCTCATGGTTCCCATTTTTGGAGCCCAAAATCGGACGTTTTCATCAGTTGCAGTCCACTTTTCTTCTTTTGCTCTGTTTTTCCTTCCCGGATCGTACGTCCTGAGCTGTTAAAAGGACGACAACCTTACTCGCGGGACATTTGGGGGCCCTACAACTCATCGATATCACGTCTTGCTAGGATGCTGCGTTGTTGAAGTTGATGGGTAATCGTTAAGCCCATTGGGCCTTTTGAATTGGCCATCTCTCTAGGCTGGGACTGTGAACTGTTAACACATAAAGGAATTGTGCCCTCAACATGACGGGTGCGATCATAGTAGCACTAATGCACCGGATCCCATCAGAACTCCGAAGTTAAGCATGCTTAGGCGAGAGTAGTACTAGGATGGGTGACCCCCTGGAAAGTCTTCGTGTTGCACCCCCCTTTTCAATTTTTTTTGCTCCGGTTTGTGTTGCCAAGATACTTTATCCACCACATTTCTATTATCGAATCCCACGACACCTTGGGCAAGACAACTTCGCTTCATGTGGAGGCTGGGCCCGCAAACTGAGGGCGTAGGGCTTGTGACCAGGTCTCCGTCGCTCCGGTGCCCATAACTTTTGATCCGTAAGGAGTTACGCGGTGCACAGCATACAGTTGCAAAGCTCTCCGATAGCTCTACAAAGGGGTCAGCGAGCATGCTCGTTGTGCCCTTTTTGGAGCCCAAAATCGAACGTTTTCATCAGTTTCAGGCCACTTTTCTTCTTTTGCTCTATTTTTCCGTCACAAATCATACGTCGTGAGCTGTTAAAAGGAAGACAACCTTACTCGCGGGACATTAGAGGACCCTACAATGCGTCGATATCACGTCTTGCGAGGATGCTGCGTTTTTGAAGCAGATGGGTTGTCCTTAAGCCCATTAGGCCTTTTGAATGGGCCATATGTCACGCCCCAACCCGACCTATAGAGGTTAGACTAGGGAGTGATCTAAACACTCAAGTCCTTTCACGTGCTTAATCGTTCAAGAAGGTTTAACACTTAACATTTTAGCCTAAACTCCACAAACTCCCCGGAAAACCGGCAGCATAACAGTTGTAATTGGGCTCTTTAGTTTGACCTAATTTTCTAACGGCCTCAAAACTTTTAATCTCAAGTTCATTTCCAACTAAGATTACTATTTATCATCAATTGAAACGCCTACTACTTATCTCGAAGTCTCGTTTGATTAATAACCTAGCATGATACTATGTCTCATTTGTTTGTTAATCCTCGTTACAAGAGTACCTGTTGAACTTAGCCTGCCAATGAGTACCTGCTTAAGATTGGATAGATTCATTTTACTTAATCCTTACCTGATACTTCATAATCCTATGATAATTACTAGCCAATAACGATAGCAAAAACGACCATAGTAGTGTCTATCTAGTTATGATCAGTACAAGCCAAAATTAGACCCCAAATTACAGCGGGGGTCATTTACAATACAATAACAAGCAACATAAGAAATGAAATAGTCTTCAACCAACACATCGTTCACAAAATGGCCACAGTCAAGTAAGACACGTAGGGCAAGCAATCATTCCAAGGAATCATCGTTAGGCATGTTGTCCTCGGGTACCTGTTCCTAATCTTCTTCACCTGTGATGATAAAAGAGGGTGAGTCCTTATGAACTCAGCGAGGGGGAACGAGAAATAAGATTTGAAACTCTTTTCCGGTTCGATTATGAAAACCCTTTTGCAAACATGACATATATCACAAGTAAGTACATAATGTAATGTAGAATTAAAAGAACACAATTACCCGTCTTTCCTCCCCGAGGTTCTCTAGGAACCAAGCGAGAGTACTTATACACATAGTGAAAAGGATACGGTTTGATACGTACAGGACTCTAGAGGTAGCTCATACGGGCCCAAGAGGTAGCTCCCACCACATTTAGATGTAGTACTTTTCCCCGCATAGCACTTACTTCCTGCCGTTCAAGTTCATTTTTAGTAACAGTTGTTGCGGCCGGCTTCAATCATCCACTTTTCACGCCAAATGGGTGTACTCCGGATGTACCCCAAAATCCTATGACCCAACTCTCCGAGGAAGTCTAGCCCCCAAGCGAGAGAGGGAATTGGACAATGGTAGTCACGGTTGCACCGGAAAGCCCGATGCCGCCCGGTGTGCGTGAACGCTACCACGCCAGAATGAAAGGTTGCAACCTTATATGCAATGCACATTTATGACATATAATATATCACATTAGGAGGACACCAAAGTAGGTTGCCTCCGGATAGTCATAAGATTGCACATTGACAAGTAAACAAGCGAGGCACGAATAGACAAGTAATTTCACTTGAAAAACATATGGAGTTATATGAACATTAAATGGGCAGCCATGTAACGCACATAAATCAAGTCATATAACTCAATTTAAAGTCCACATAATCAAATAATAAGATTATTCAACATGCAACAACATCTACGTGGGCTCGGATGCAAGAAAAGCCTATTTGTCAACATGCAACGATCAAAATCACATTTAGGGCTATAAGAGCAACTACGGGCAGCCTACTAAACATATAATTACACACAATATCCAAAGGATCAACACTTAGCATGTTTACCTAGTCACTAGGGTTTCCATTTCGTGCTTACCCGTGCGATTAAGCCCCAAGTCAACTCAAAATCAATCTCAAGCCATGCATCAATTAATTCAAACATCCCCAAGTATTCAAAACAGTCCACACAACATCCCAATGCCATAATTCCAAGAATTTAATACCACAAGAGAAGTTACAATAATTTTCAAAGCATATCACTAAGTGAAATCCTCACTGCAATGGACTGTTTTCTCACAATCATTAAGACAAGCAAAAAATATCCAATTCCAGTGAATAAGATGTCAAATTAAATCTTAATAAGTTAACTAAAATCAGAAACAAACCTTGCATCATTTGGAGTTCGGGTCCAATAGTTATAGCCAAAATAGTGGGATTGCACAAACCTGTCCAGATTTGCACACATTTCAATACTTGTCGTTTTTGAGGTCCTTAGGGTCAGATTTAGCCATAGTAGATTTCTGACAAAAATGTCCAGAATTGAAAAATCTCTCAGAAAACCAAATTTCATACATTTTGGAAATCATTTACTAAGTCAAAACCGGTTCGTTCTACAAGGTCAGTGCATCTTCCAAAACCTGCTTCATTTTTTCCAGACGTCCAGATTTGGACACATTTTAATGATTTGACATTTTGAGGACTTTAGAGTCAAAATTAGCTTTGGCCTATTTCTGAAAAAAATGTTCAAAACTGGAAAAAATAGTTACCTACCAATGCTCATGAATTTTCAACATCATTTGCCTTGCCAAACTCACCTCGCAACAACAAAACAGAAAGCTGTCACCAAACCCGATTTCATCTATCATCACTTTCAAGCCAAAATCTTGCCATGCATGGTTGTAAAAGCTTATGAACACACATATAACTCAAGTACAGAAGCAAGAACATACATTTAAGAGCATGCATGTGGATTTTGGAAAGATTTTCAAGAAGTTTTAGCCCTCACCTTAGTGAAGCCAACAGAGATAGTACACAAATGCTTGTGAAAATGGCTCGGTATGCCCTAAGTGCTTGGTTCTTGCTTTGACCATGCCTTTCCTTGCCTCTACCTTAATTATTGGCTTTTCTAATGACTATGGAAGACATGTATGAGCTTATATCCAAGAGAAATAGAAAGGAACATGTAAGGAAACAAGGAAACCTTACCTAAGCCGTGGATAGCCCTAGATGAGTTTGTGCCGTGTAGTAGCTTGCTTGCTCGGGTCTTGGAGGCCTTCTAACTTGGCTAAATAGTTTAGTCAGCCTCTTAAGTGCAAGAGGCAGTGAGAAATCATGGAGAGAGAGAGAGATTTTGAGAGCTAAGGCTAAGAGAGAGAAGACAACAAAAGAGAATGAAACTAGTGATTTATTATTGTCTAGTTTTGATTGTATGGCCTTGGCTGAATTAGCCTTGTTTGCAACGGTTCTTGGGACTTCAAATCTGAAAAATATGCTTCTTGGGAGTGTGTGAGGTGTAGGAAAATAATCATGGGGTAGTTTAGGGCTTAGGAAAAAGGGGCATTGAGGTTAGAGTGTGTGTAAGAGCTTGTCTAGGGGTTTGACTAGGTTTAATCGTGTGGTGCTTGTTGTTGTGCGCAGAATTCTGCCTTGTCTTGAATATACTATAATCTAAGGGTTCTTAGGTGGATTAGGAGTGCAAGAGGCGTGCTTGGGAGTTAGCAAAAAGGTGGTCTAGGGTTTAGGAATGCTTAAGTATATAAAATGAATACTTATATGCATGTATGGTCTTGTTTGAATTTGAATTGTGCATGTAGTGTCTAAAAAACGTGTAGTATGCTACAAATCTGAATTGGATGCATTAAAATTGTGTTTAGGCATGTGAGGAGAGAGAGAGAAGTGCATAGGTTTAGGTTAAAGTGTCTAGGATAAGGCAAAAGTTGTGACATGTGTAAGAGAATGTTTGAACATTAAAATATTGAGTTGAATTTGACTTAGGATTAAATAAGAGTTAGTGGAAGGAAAGAGAATGATTTAGGATTAGTTTATTGCTTAGTGCTTCGTGTAGGAATCTTCCTAGATTAACGTGGTGGCACAGATTCCTAGGTTCTAGGGCACGAATTACGAGGTAGACACAAACTACGAGGTAAGGCACATACTTCAAGACTAAGGCTCGCATACCTATGTGAATGCACGTAACCCTAGGTTATGCACGTAAACCAATGCAAGGCACGTAATTCGATGCAGTGCATATAATTCAAGACACAACTCTTAAACCTAGGTTAAAGCACGCAGTTCAAGATTAATGCAAATAAAATGAAAAGATACACGCAAATCGAGGTCTCACATATAAAACAAGGTCATGGCACATTTATCGAGGCATCGCACGTATATCGAGGATTAGGGCACATAATTCTAGGTCAAGGCACGTATGACGAGGCATGCACAAAAACCAAGACAAGGCACATACTCCAAGGTCGGTCATATAATTCTGAGTCTATGGCACGCAAATCAAGATAACACACGTTATTCAGGGTCGGGCCTCACACCATCTCTCTAGGCTGGGACTATGAACCGTTAACAAATAAAGGAATTGTTCCCTAAACCTGATGGGTGCGATCATACCAGCACTAATCCACCGGATCCCATCAGAACTCCGAAGTTAAGCGTGCTTGGGCGATAGTAGTAGTAGGATGAGTGACCCCCTGGGAAGTCCTCGTGTTGCACCCCCATTTCAATTTTTTTTTGCCCTGGTTAGGGTTGCCAAGATACTTTATCCACCAAATTTCTATTACTGAATCCCACGGAACATTGGGCAAGACAACTTCGCTTCACGTAGAGGTTGGGCCCGCAAACCGAGGGCGTAGGGCTGGTGACCAGGTCTCCGTCGCTCCGGTGCCCATAACTTTTGATCCGTAAGGGGTTATGCGGCGCACAACAAACCGTTGCAAAGTTCTCTGAGAGCTCTACGACGAAGACAGCCAGCTTGCTCGCTGTGCCCATTTTTGGAGCCCAAAATCGAATGTTTTCATTAGTTTCAGGCCACTTTTCCACTTTTTCTCTATTTTTTTGTCCCGGATCGTACGTCGTGAGCTGTTAAAAGGACGACAACATTAATCACGGGATATTAGAGGGCCCTACAACTCATTGATATCACGTCTTGCGAGGATGCTGCGTTGTTGAAGCGGATAGGTTGTCGTTAAGCCCATTGGGCCTTTTGAATGGGCCATCTCTGTAGGCTGGGACTGTGAACCATTAACAAATAAAGAAATTTTGCCCTCAACATGACGGGTGCGATCATGCCAGCACTAATGCACCGGATCCCATCAGAACTCTGAAGTTAAGCGTGCTTGGGTGAGAGTAATACTAGGATGGGTAACCACTTGGGAAGCCTTCGTGTTGCACCCCCTTTTCAATTTTTTTGCCCTGGTTAGGGTTGCCAAGATACTTTATTCACCAAATTTCTATTACCGAATCCCACGAAACATTGGGCAAGACAACTTCACTTCACGTAGAGCCTGGGCCCGCAAACCGAGGGCGTAGGGCTTGTGACCAGGTCTCCGTTGCTCCGGTGCCCATAACTTTTGATCCGTAAAGAGTTACGCGGCGCACAGCATACCGGTACAAAGCTCTCTGAGAGCTCTACGACGGGGCAGCCAGCTCGCTCGTTGTGCCTATTTTTGGAGCCCAAAATTGAACGTTTTCATCAGTTTCAGGCCACTTTTCTTCTTTTACTCTGTTTTTTCATCCCGGATCGTACGTCGTGAGCTGTTAAAAGGACGGCAACCTTACTCGCGGGAGATTAGGAAGCGGATGCGTTATCGTTAAGCCCATTGGGCCTTTTGAATTGGCCGTCTTTCTAGGCTGGGACTGTGAACCGTTAACACATAAAGGAATTGTGCCCTCAACATGACGGGTGTGATCATACCAGCACTAATGCACTGGATCCCATCAGAATTCCGAAGTTAAGTGTGCTTAGGCGAGAGTAGTACTAGGATGGGTGACCCCCTGGGAAGTCCTCGTGTTGCACCCCCTTTTTCAATTTTTTTTGCTCCGGTTTGGGTTGCCAAGATACTTTATCTACCACATTTCTATTACCGAATCCCACAGCACCTAGGGCAAGACAACTTCGCTTCACGTGGAGGCTAGGCCCGCAATCCGAGGGCGTAGGGCTTGTGACAAGGTCTCCGTCGCTCCGGTGCCCATAACTTTTGATCCGTAAGGAGTTACGCGGCGCACAGCATACCGTTACAAAGCTCTCCGACAGCTCTCCGAAGTGGGCAGCGAGCTTGCTCGCTGTGCCCCTTTTGGGGGCCAAAATCGAACAATTTCATCAGTTTCAGGCCATTTTTCTTTTTTTGCTCTGTTTTTCTTTCCCGGATCGTACGTCGTGAGTTGTTAAAAAGATGACAACCTTACTAGCGGGATATTAGAGGGACCTACAACGCATCGATATCACGTCTTGCGAGGATACTGCGTTGTTGAAGCAGATGGGTTGTCGTTAAGCCCATTGGGCCTTTTGAATGGGCCATCTCTCTAGGCTGGGACTGTGAACCGTTAACAAATAAAGGAATTGTGCCCTCAACATGATGGGTGTGATCATACCAGCACAAATGCACCGGATCCCATCAGAACTTCGAAGTTAAGCGTGCTTGGACGAGAGTAGTACTAGGATGGGTGACCCCCTGGGAAGTCCTCGTGTTGCACCCCCTTTTCAATTTTTTTTGCCCTGGTTAGGGTTGCCAAGATACTGTATCCACCAAATTTCTATTACCGATTCCCACGGAACATTGGGCAAGACAACTTCGCTTCACGTAGAGGCTGGGCCCGAAAATCGAGGGCGTAGGGCTTGTGACCAGGTCTCCGTCGCTCCGGTGCCCATAACTTTTGATCCGTAAGGAGTTACGCGGTGCACAGTATATCGTTGCAACGCTCTCTAAGAGCTCTACGACGGGGGCAGCCATCTTGCTCGCTGTGCCTATTTTTGGAGCCCAAAATCGAACGTTTTCATCAGTTTCATGCCACTTTTCTTATTTCCCTCTGTTTTTTCATCTCGGATCGTACGTCGTGAGCTGTTAAAAGGACGACAACCTTACTCGCGGGACATTAGGAGGCCCTACAATGTGTTGATATCACATCTTCCAAATATGTTGTGTTGTTGAGGCGGATGGGTTATCGTTAAGCCCATTGGGCCTTTTGAATTGTCCATCTCTCTAGGCTGGGACTGTGAACTGTTAACACATAAAGGAATTGTGCCCTCAACATGACGGGTGCGATCATACCAGCACTATTGCACCGGATCCCATCAGAATTCTGAAGATAAGCGTGCTTGGGCGAGAGTACTACTAGGATGGGTGACCCCCTGGGAAGTCCTCGTGTTCCACCCCCCTTTTCAATTTTTTTTGCTCCGGTTTGGGTTGCCAAGATACTTTATCTACCACATTTCTATTATCGAATCTCACGGCACCTTGGGCAAGACAACTTCGCTTCATGTGGAGGCTAGTCCCGCAAACCGGGGGCGTAGTGCTTGTGACAAGGTCTCCGTCGCTCCGGTGCCCATAACTTTTGATCCGTAAGGAGTTACGCGGCGCACAGCATACTGTTGTAAAGCTCTCCGACAACTCTACGAAGGGGGCGCGAGCTTGCTCAGTGTGCCCCTTTTGGAGCCTAAAATCGAATGTTTTCATCAATTTCGGGCCATTTTTCCTTTTTTGCTCTGTTTTTTCGTCCCGAATTGTACGTCGTGAGCTGTTAAAATGACGACAACCTTACTCGCCGGAAATTAGAGGGCCCTACAATGCGTCGATATCACGTCTTGCGAGGATGCTGCGTTGTTGAAGCGGATGGGTTGTTGTTCAGCCCATTGGGCCTTTTGAATGGGCCATCTCTCTAGGTTGGGGCTGTGAACCGTTAACAAATAAAGGAATTGTGCCCTCCACATGATGGGTGGGATCATACCAGCACTAATGCACCGGATCCCATTAGAACATCGAAGTTAAGCGTGCTTGGACGAGAGTAGTACTAGGATGGGTGACCCCCTGGGAAGTCCTCGTGTTACACCCCCTTTTCAATTTTTTTTGCCCTGGTTAGGATTGCCAAGATACTTTATCCTCCAAATTTCTATTACCGATTACCATGGAACATTGGGCAAGACAACTTCACTTCACGTAGAGGTTGGGCCCGAAAACCGAGGGCGTAGGGCTTGTAACCAGGTCTCCGTCGCTCCGGTGCCCATAACTTTTGATCCGTAAGGAATTACGCGGCGCACAACATACCATTGCAAAGCTCTCTGAGAGCTCTACGAAGGGGGTAGCCAGCTTGCTCGCTTTGCCTATTTTTGGAGCCCAAAATCGAACATTTTCATCAATTTCAGGCCATTTTTGTGAGGCCCGACCCCGATTTGCGTGCGAAGCCTAGCTTCATTTGCCCTGACCTAGATTTGCATGCCATGACCTAGGTTTAAGAAATAAGTTCATTTTATGTGACATGCATTGAATTACGTGCATTCGTTTGGGATTGCGTGCATTTACTTGAAAAACGTGCGTTCGTCTCGTAGTTTGTGTCCTACCTCGTAGTACGTGCCTAGACCTAGGAGAGCGTGCCTTCACGCTAATCAAGGAAATATCTTTCACGAAGCACTAGACTATTAAACAATCCTACAAAGTCCACTATCAATATAATAATCCAAATTCCATTCACTAGAAGACAAAAATTCACCAAAAACAAAACATTTCTTATTCTTTATGCATTATTCTTTTTGCTCTTTCAAGATACCATTAAAATAACACTCAACCAAGACAAAAAATTCAGAATTATGCACATGTTTGGCCGACCATATCATGTTTTGAGCAAGAAAATTTGAACAACATAAGTTGTTGTGCATGCTTAGACATTTTATGACACAAAGGCATTAAAAATTGCTCAAAAATCCTACCACTTGCACAATATTTTCGGCCACTTCATCCTTGCCCATCCTAGCAATTTCAAAATAGCATATTGGAGACACAAAATGCAGAATTTGGGAGCCCAAGGCCGACATTCTCCTTGAACATGCAAAAGGCTTGAATTTTTGTCATCTTTCTTCATTCTCTTTCATTCTTCTTCACTCCCCTCTCATTTCTCACTCTCTCTCTTGGCCCTAGCTGCACATTACTACCTCCATAGCTTCTCTCCCTCACAACATAGCAAATCAAGTCAAGCAACCATCAAAAAATCGAAGCAAGCAAGCTAGAGTTCGAAATCACTCATGCATGTGCATTGAAGCTTCATAATCGGCTTAGGTGAGCTTCTCAACATCTATTTGTTTTCTTCATGTTTTAACCTCATGCATGTGCTAACAGTTTGATCACTAAGCTAGGAAAAATAGAGAAAAGCTAGTTGGGTTGTCGCCTAAGCAAGGAGAAGGAGAAAGTTGTGCTTCAACAAAGGTTTTGAGCATTTTGTGGTTGATTGCTAAGGTGAGGGTTAAAACCTTTTGAAAACTCTTTAAAAACTCACATGCATGCTCATAAATGTGTGTATTTGCTTCTGTACTTGAGCTATATGGTCGTTCACAAGCTCAATCAACCATGCATGGCAAGATCTTGGCTTGAAAATGATGCTAGGTGAAGTCGAAATGGATGACAGCTCTCTGACCAGTCTGTTCGAGGTAAGTTTAGCTAAGAAAATGATGTTTAAAATGCTTGAAGATTGGTGGGTGACTAGTTTGGACAGTGTTGAACATTTTTCCCAGAAATAGGCCGAAGCTAATTTTGACTCTAAGGTCCTCAAAATGGCAAAATCATTAAAATGTGACCAAATCTGGAAATCTGGAAAAATGAATCAGGTTTTGGCAGATGCACTGACCTTGTGGAACGAACCATATTCGACTTAGTAAATGTTGTCCAAAACGCATGAAATTTAATGTACTGCTATATTTTTCGGTTCTGGACAATTTTGTCAGAAATGGACCAAAGCTAAAACTGACCCTAAGAACCTCAAAAACGTCAATTTTGGAAAAGTATGCAAATCTGGACAGTTTTGTGTTACCTCACTATTTTGGCTATAACTAATGATTCTGAACTCCAATTGATGCAAGGCTTGTTTCTGATTTTAGTTAAATCCTTAAGCCTTAATTTTACATCTTATTCACTGAATTTGGAGGTTGTTTGATTATCCTATTGATTGTGAGAAAACTGCCTATTGCAGTAAAGGTTTCATTTAGTTGCATGCATGGGAAATTTGTTGTATTCTCTCTTGTGATATTAATTGTGTGGAAATGTGGTGTTGGGATGTTATGTGGACTGTTATGAGCACTTGAAGATGTTCAATTAAATGATGCAAGACTTGAGAATGATCTTGAGTGGACTTAGGGTTTTAATCACTTGATTAAGCATGAAATGGGAACCCTAATGACTAGATAGTCTTAATAAGTGTTGATCAATTGGATATTGTGTTGGAATCATATGCTTAGTGGGCTGCCCGTAAATGTTTTATAACTTCAAAAGTGATCTTGACCATTGCATGTTGACAAATAAGCTTTTCTTGCATCCGAACCCATGTTGATATCATTGCATGTTGAATAATCTTATCACTTGATTGCGTGGACTTTTTAATGAGTTATATGGCCTGTTTTACATGTGTTACATGGCTGCCCGTTTAATTTCCATATAACTCTATATGCCTTTCAAGTGAAATTTCCTGTCTTATCGTGTCCTGCTTGTTTATCTGTCAATGTACAATCTTATGACTGTCAGGAGGCAACCTACTTTGTTGTCTTCCTTCTGTGATATATATTACCTGTCATGAATGTGCATTGCATACAAGGTTGCAACCTTTCCTGTCGGCATGGTAGCGATCACATACGCCGGGCGGCATCGGGCTTGCCGGTGTTACCGTGACCACCATGGTCCTATTCCCTCTCTCACTTGGGGGCTAGACTTCCTCGGAGAGTTGGGTCATAGGATTTTGGGGTACATCCGGAGTACACCCACCTGGTGTGTTTGGGGGATGATTTGAAGTAGGCCGCAACAACTGATCCTGGATCTGATCTGAGAGCAAAAGCTCACCGTATCCTTTTTATTATGTGTATAAGTACTCCCGCTTGGATCCTAGAGAACCTCAGGGAGGAAAGACCGGTATTCATGTTTTGTACTTGTATTTCTGTACTTGTATTTCTGTTGTATTCATGTTTGAGAAAGGGGTTTTCATAAGTTTAACCGGAAAATGAGTTTCAAAAACTTATTTCTCGTTCCCCCTCGCTGAGTTCATAAGGACTCACCCTCTTTTATCATTTCAAGTGAAGAAGAACAGGTACAGGAACCCGAGCTCAATGTACCTAATGATGAACCCTTGGAGTGATTGCATGTTATTGTTGTTTTGCTTCAACGTGACTACTTGTGTATTTTGTGCTACTTGAAGACCATTTATCTTATGTTGCTTGTTGTTGCTAATGTAAAAGACCCCCGTTGTAATTTGGGGTCTAATTTTGGTTTGTACTTATATTAAGTAGACTGATACTAGACATGACACTACTATGATCGTTTTGCTTTTACTACCGCTAGTATCTATCACAGGTTATGATTCTTAGTTAAGGAATAGGTAATTGAACTTATCCAATCTCAACAGGTACTCGCTAATAAGCTAAGATCAACAGGTATATTTTGAAACGAGGATAAATGGACAAACGAGACATAGTATCATGCTAGGTTATAAATCAAACGGGACGTCGAATTAACCAATAGGCAATTCAATTGATGGAATAATAGTAATCTTAGCTGGAATTGAATTTGAGATGGTAAATTTTGAGGCTGTTAGAAAATTTAGGTCAAAACAAAGAGCCCAATTACAGCCGTTATGCAGCAGGATTTCTGGAAAATTTTGGAGTCTAGAATAAAACGTTAAGTGTTAAACCTCCTAGAATGATTAAGAATGTGAAAGGACTTGAATGTTTAGATCACACCCTAGTCTAACCTTTATAGGCCGGGTTGGAGCGTGACAACTTTTCTTCTTTTGCTCTGTTTTTTAATCCCGGCTCGTATGTCGTGAGCTGTTAAAAGGACGACAACATTACTCGCGGGACATTAGGGGGCCCTACAACGCATTGATATCACGTCTAGCTAGGATGTTGCGTTGTTGAAGAGGATGGATTATCGTTAAGCCCATTGGGCCTTTTGATTGGGCCATCTCTGTAGGCTGGGACAGTGAACCGTTAACAAATAAATGAATTGTGCCCTCAACATGATGGGTGCGATCATACCAGCACTAATGCACCGGATCCCATCAGAACTCCGAAGTTAAGCGTGCTTGGGCGAGAATAGTACTAGGATGGGTGACCCCCTGGGAAGTCCTCGTGTTGCACCCCCTTTTCAATTTTTTTTGCCCTGGTTAGGGTTGCCAAGATACTTTATCCACCAAATTTCTATTACCGAATCCCACGGAACATTGAGCAAGACAACTTCGCTTCACGTAGAGGCTGGGCCCGCAAACCGAGGGCGTAGGGCTGGTAACGAGGTCTCTGTCGCTCCAGTGCCCATAACATTTGATCCGTAAGGAGTTACACGGCGCACAGCATACCGTTGCAAAGCTCTCTGGGAGCTCTACGACGAGGGCATCCAGCTTGCTCATTGTGCCCGTTTTTGGAGCCCAAAATCGAACGTTTTCATTAGTTTCATGCCACTTTTCTTCTTTTGCTCTATTTTTTCATCCCAGATCGTACGTCGTGAGCTGTTAAAAGGATGACAACCTTACTCGCAGGAGATTAAAGGGCCCAACAACGCGTCGATATCACGTCTTGCGAGGATGCTACGTTGTTGAAGTGGATGGGTTGTCGTTAAGCCTATTGGGCCTTTTGAATGGGCCTTTTGAATGGGCCATCTCTCTAGGCTGGGACTGTGAACTGTTAACAAATAAAGCAATTGTGCCCTCAACATGACGGGTGCGATCATACCAGCACCAATACACCGGATCCCATCAGAACTTCGAAGTTAAGCGTGCTTGGACGAGAGTAGTACTAGGATGGGTGACCCCCTGGGAAGTCCTCGTGTTGCACACCCTTTTCAATTTTTTTTGCCCTGGTTAGGGTTGTCAAGATACTTTATCCACCAAATTTCTATTACCAAATTCCACGGAACATTGGGCAGGACAACTTCACTTCACGTTGAGGTTGGGCCCGTAAACCGAGGGCATAGGGCTTCTGACCAAGTCCCCGTCGCTCAGGTGCTCATAACTTTAGATTTGTAAGGAGTTACGCGGCGCACAGCATACCGTTGTAAAGCTATCTGAGAGCTCTACGACAGGGGTAGCTAGCTTGCTCGCTGTGCCTGTTTTTGGAGTACAAAATCAAACGTTTTCTTCAGTTTCATGCACCTTTTCATCTTTTGCTCATTTTTTTCATCCCGGATCGTACGTAGGGAGCTGTTAAAAGGAAGACAACCTTACTCGCTGGACATTAGGGGGCCCTACAAAGCGTCGATATCACGTCTTGCTAGGATGCGGCGTTGTTGAAGCGGATGGGTTATTGTTAAGCCCATTAGGCCTTTTGATTGGGCCATCTCTCTAGGCTGGGACAATGAACCGTTAACAAATAAAGGAATTGTGCCCTCAACATGACGGGTGCGATCATACCAGCACTAATGCACCGGATCCCATCAGAACTCCGAAGTTAAGCGTGCATGGGCGAGAATAGTACTACGATGGGTGACCCCCCTGGGAAGTCCTCGTGTTGCACCCCCTTTTCTATTTTTTTTGCCCTGGTTAGGGTTGCCAAGATACTTTATCGAACAAATTTCTATTAACGAATCCCATGGAACATTGGGCAAGACGACTTCGCTTCAGGTAGAGGCTGGGCCCGCAAACCGAGGGCATAGGGCTTGTGACGAGGTCTCCGTCGCTCCGGTGCCCATAACTTTTGATCCGTAAGAAGCTACGCGGAGCACAGCATACCGTTGCAAAGCTCTCTAAGAGCTCAACAACGGGGCAGCCAGCTTGCTCGTTGTGCCCTTTTTGTTTCCCAAAAATGAACGATTTTCATCAGTTTCGGGCCACTTTTCTTCTTTTGCTCTATTTTTTTTGTCCTGGATCGTACGTCGTGAGCTGTTAATAGGACGACAAGCTTACTCGCAGGACATTAAGGGGCCCTACAACACGTCAATATCACGTCTTACAAGGATGCTACGTTGTTGAAGCAGATGGGTTATCGTTTAGCCAATTGGGCCTTTTGAATTGGCCAACTGTCTAGGCTGGGACTGTGAACCATTAACACATAAAGGAATTGTGCCCTCAACATGACGGGTGCGATCATACCAGCACTAATGCATCGGATCCCTTCAGAACTCCGAAGTTAAGCGTGCTTGGGCGAGAGTTGTACTAGGATGGATGACCCCCTGGGAAGTCCTCGTGTTGCACCCCCCTTTTCAATTTTTTTTTGCTCCGGTTTAGGTTGCCAAGATACTTTATCCACCACATTTTTATTATCGAATCCCACGGCACCTTGGGCAAGACAACTTCGCTTCACGTGGAGGCTGAGCCCGCAAACCGAGTGCGTAGGGCTTGTGACAAGGTCTCCGTCGCTCCGGTGCCCATAACTTTTGATCCGTAAGGAATTACACGGCGCACAGCATACCGTTGCAAAACTCTCCGATAGCTCTACGAAAGGGGCAGTGAGCTTGCTCGCTGTGCCCTTTTTGGAGCCCAAAATCGAAAGTTTTCATCAGTTTTACGCCACTTTTCTTCTTTTGCTCTGTTTTTCCATCTCGGATCGTACGTCGTGAGCTGTTAAAAGAAAGACAACCTTACTCGTGGGACATTAGAGGGCCTTACAACGCGTCGATATAACGTCTTGCGAGGATGCTACGTTGTTGAAGCGGATGGGGTGTCGTTAAGCCCATTACGCCTTTTGAATGGGCCATCTCTCTAGGCTGGGAATGTGAACTGTTAACAAATAAAGGAATTGTGCCCTCAACATGACGGGTGCGATCATACCAGCACTAATGCACCGGATCGCATCAGAACTTCGAAGTTAAGCGTGTTTGGACGAGAGTAGTACTAGGATGGGTGACCCCTAGGGATGTCCTCGTGTTGCACCCCTTTTTCAATTTTTTTTGCCCTGGTTAGGGTTGCCAAGATACTTTATCCACCAAATTTCTATTACCGAATCCCACGGAACATTGGGCAAGACAACTTCGCTTCACGTAGAGGCTGGGCCCGCAAACCGAGGGCGTAGGGCTTGTGACCAGGTCTCCATTGCTTCGGTGCCCATAACTTTTGATTTGTAAGGAGTTACGTTGCGCACAGCATACCGTTGCAAAGCTATCTGAGAGCTCTACGATGGGGGCAGCGAGCTTCCTCACTATTCCAATTTTTGGAGCCCAAAATCGAACGTTTTCATAAGTTTCATGCCACTTATCTTCTTTTACTCTATTTTTTCGTCCCGGATCGTACGTCGTGAGCTGTTAAAAGGACGACAACCTTACTCTGGGGACATTAGAGGGCCCTAAAACGCGTCGATATCACATCTTGTGAGGATGCTGCGTTGTTGAAGCGGATGGGTTGTCGTTAAGTCCATTAGGCCTTTTGAATGGGCCATCTCAATAGGCTGGGACTATGAACCGTTAACAAATAAAGGAATTGTGCCCTCAACATGACGGGTGTGATCATAGCAGCACTAATGCACCGGATCCCATCAGAACTCCGAAGTTAAGCGTGCTTGGGCGATAGTAGTACTAGGATGGGTGACCCACTGGGAAGTCCTCGTGTTGCACCCGCTTTTCAATTTTTTTTGCCCTGGTTAGGGTTGCCAAGATACTTTATCCACCAAACTTCTATTAGCGAATCCCACGAAACATTGGGTAAGACAACTTCGCTTGACGTAGAGGCTAGGCCCGTAAACCGAGGGCGTAGGGCTTGTGACGAGGTCTCTGTCGCTCCGGTGCCCATAACCTTTGATCCGTATGCAGTTACGCGGCACACAACATACCGTTGAAAAGCTCTCTGAGAGCTCTACAATGGGGGCAGCAAGCTTGCTCGTTCTGCCCATTTTTGGAGCCCAAAATCGAACGTTTTCATCAGTTTCAGGCCACTTTTAATCTTTTGCTCTGTTTTTTCATCCCGGATCGTACGTCGTGAGCTGTTAAAAGGACGACAAACTTTCTCGCGGGACTTTAGGGGGCCCAACAATGCGTCGATATCACGTCTTGCTAAGATGCTAGGTTGTTGAAGCGGATGGGTTATCGTTAAGCCCATTGGGCCTTTTGAATTGGCCATCTCTCTAGGCTGGGACTGTGAACCGTTAACACATAAGGAATTGTGTCCTCAACATGACGGGTGCGATCATACTAGCACTAATGCACTGGATCCCATCAGAACTCTGAAGTTAAGCGTGCTTGGGCGGGAGTAGTACTAGGATAGGTGCCCCCCAGGGAAGTCCTCGTGTTGCAACCCCTTTTCAATTTTTTTTGCCCTGTTTAGGGTTGCCAAGATACTTTATCCACCAAATTTCTATTACCGAATCCCACGGAACATTGGGCAAGACAACTTCGCTTCACGTAGAGGCTGGGTCAGCAAACCGAGGGCGTAGGGCTTATGACGAGGTCTCTGTCGCTCCGGTGCCCATAACTTTTGATCCGTAAGGAGTTACGCGGCGTACAGCATACCGTTGCAAAGCTCTCTGAGAGCACTACGACGGGGGCAGCGAGCTTGCTCACTATGCCTATTTTTGGAGCCCAAAATCGAACGTTTTCATCAGTTTCACGCCACTTTTCTTCTTTTGCTCTGTTTATTCGTCCCGGATCGTACGTCGTGAGCTGTTAAAAGGACGACAACCTTACTCGCGGGACATTAGGGGGCCCTACAACGCGTCAATATCACGTCTTGCGAGGATGCTGCGTTGTTGAAGTAGATGGGTTGTCGTTAAGCCCATTGGGCCTTTTGAATGGGCCATCTCTCTAGGCTGGGACTGTGAACTGTTAACAAATTAAGGAATTGTGCCCTCAACATGACTGGTGCGATCATACCTGCACTAATACACAAGATCCCATCAGAACTTCGAAATTAATCGTGCTTGGACGAGAATAGTACTAGGATTGGTGACACCCTGGGAAGTCCTCGTGTTGCACCCCCTTTTCAATTTTTTTTGCCTTGGTTAGGGTTGCCAAGATACTTTATCCACCAAATTTCTATTACCGAATCCCATGGAACATTGGGCAAGACAACTTCGCTTCCCGTAGAGGCTGGGCCCGTAAACCGAAGGCATAGGGCTTGTGACCAAGTCTCCATCGCTCAGGTGCTCATAACTTTTGATCTGTAGGGAGTTACGCGGCGCACAGCATACCGTTGTAAAGCTATCTGAGAGCTCTACGACTGGGGTATCTGGCTTGCTCGCTGCGCCTGTTTTTGTAGCCCAAAATCGAACGTTTTCATCAGTTTCATGCCACTTTTCTTATTTTGCTCTATTTTTTCATCCCGGATCGTACGTCGTGAGCTGTTAAAAGGACGACAACCTTACTCGGGGGACATTAGGGGGCCCTACAACGAATTGATATCACGTCTTGCTAGGATGCTATGTTGTAGAAGAAAATGGGATATCATTAAGCTCACTGGGCATTTTGAATTGGCCATCTCTCTGGGCTGAGACTGTGAACCGTTAACACATAAAGGAATTGTGCCCTTAACATGACGGGTGCGATCATACCAGCACTAATGCACCTGATCCCATCAGAACTCCAAAGTTAAGCGTGCTTGGGCGAGAGTAGTACTTGGATGGGTGACCCCCTGGGGAGTCTTCGTGTTGCACCCCCTTTTTCAATTTTTTTTGCTCCGGTTTGGGTTGCCAAGATACTTTATCCACCACATTTCTGTTATAGAATCCCACGGCACCTTGGGCAAGACAACTTCACTTCGCGTAGAGGCTGGGCCAGCAAACCGAGGGCTTTGGGTTTATGACAAGGTCTCCGTCGCTCCGGTGCCCATAACTTTTGATCCGTAAGGAGTTACGCGGCGCACCGCATACCATTGCAAAGCTCTTTGAGAGCTCTACGATGGGTGTAGCCAGCTTGAAAGTTGTGCCCATTTTTGGAGCCAAAAATTGAACGTTTTTCATCAGTTTCACGCCACTTTTCTTCTTTTGCT
The DNA here is from genome assembly GCA_037974665.1 of Ehretia macrophylla. Classification (NCBI taxonomy): domain Eukaryota; kingdom Viridiplantae; phylum Streptophyta; class Magnoliopsida; order Boraginales; family Ehretiaceae; genus Ehretia; species Ehretia macrophylla. Next base: position 81,674,589 of record CM075765.1, on the reverse strand, counting down.
CCGTTTTTTTGTCCCGGATTGTACGTCGTGAGCTGTTAAAAGGACGACAACCTTACTCGCGGGACATTAGGGGGCCCTACAACGCGTCGATATCACATCTTGCCAGGATGCTACATTGTTGAAGCGGATGGGTTATCGTTAAGCCCATTGGGCCTTTTGAATTGGCCATCTCTCTAGGCTCTGACTGTGAACCTTTAACACATAAAAGAATTGTGCCCTCAACATGACGGGTGCGGTCATACCAGCACTAATGCACCAGATCCCATCAGAACTCTGAAGTTAAGCGTGCTTTGGGCTAGAGTAGTACTAGGATGGGTCACCCCCTGGGAAGTCCTCGTGTTGCACCCCCCTTTTCAATATTTTTTTGCTCAAGTTTGGGTAGCCAAAAAACTTTATCCACCACATTTCTATTATCGAATCCCACGGCACCATGGGCAAGACAACTTCGCTTGTCGTGGAGGCTGGGCGCGCAAACCGAGGGCGTAGGGCTTGTGACAAGGTCTCCGTCGCTCCGGTGCCCATAACTTTTGATCCATAAGGAATTACGTGGCGCATAGCATACCGTTGCAAAGCTCTCCGACAGCTGTACGAAGAGGGCAGCGAGCTTGCTCATTGTGCACTTTTTGGAGTCCAAAATCGAACGTTTTCATCAATTTCCGGCCACTTTTCTTCTTTTGCTCTGTTTTTCCATCCCGGATCGTACGTCGTGAGCTGTTAAAAGGACGACAACCATACTCGCAGGAAATTAGGGGGCCCTACAACGCGTCGATATCACGTCTTGCGAGGATGCTACGTTGTTGAAGCGGATGGGGTGTCGTTAAGCCCATTACGCCTTTTGAATGGGCCATCTCTTTAGGCTGGGACTGTGAACCGTTAATAAATAAAGGAATTGTGCCCTCAACATGACGGGTGCGATCATACCAACACTAATGCACCGGATCGCATCAGAACTTCGAAGTTAAGCGTGCTTGGACGATAGTAGCACTAGGATAGATGACCCCATGGGAAGTCCTCGTGTTGCACCCCCTTTTCAATTTTTTTTGCCCTGGTTCGGGTTGCCAAGATACTTTATCCACCAAATTTCTATTGCCGAATCCCACGGAACATTGGGCAAGACAACTTCGCTTCACGTAGAGGCTGGGCCCGCAAACCTAGGGCGTAGGGCTTGTGACCAGGTCTCCGTTGCTCCGGTGCCCATAACTTTTGATCCGTAAGGAGTTACACGGCGCACAGCATACCGTTCCAAAGCTATCTGAGAGCTCTACGATGGGGACAGCGAGGTTGCTCGCTTTTCCCATTTTTGGAGCTCAAAATCGAACGTTTTCATAAGTTTCATGCAACTTTTCTTCTTTTGCTCTTTTTTTTTCGTCCCGGATCGTACGTCGTGAGATGTTAAAAGGACGACAACCTTACTCGCGGGACATTAAAGGGTCCTAAAACTCGTCGATATCACATCTTGTGAGGATGATGCGTTGTTGAAGGGGATGGGTTGTCGTTAAGCCCATTGGGCCTTTTGAATGGGCCATCTCTCTAGGCTGGGACTGTGAACCGTTAACAAATAAAGGAATTGTGCCCTCAACATAACGGGTGTGATCATACCAGCACTAATGCACCAGATCCCATGAGAACTCCGAAGTTAAGCGTGATTGGACGAGAGTAGTACTAGGATGGGTGACCCCGTGGGAAGTCCTCGTGTTGCATCCGCTTTTCAATTTCTTTTGCCCTAGTTAGGGTTGCCAAGATGCTTAATCCACCACATTTTTATTACCAAATCCCACGGAACCTTGGGCAAGACAACTTCGCTTCACCTAGAGGCTTGGCCCGCAAACCGAGGGCGTGGGGCTTGTAGCCAGGTCTCCGTCGCTCTGGTGCCCATAACTTTTGATCTGAAGGAGTTACATAGCGTACATCATACCGTTGCAAAGCAATCTGAGAGCTCTACGATAGGGGCAGCGAGCAAGCTCGCTGTGCCCATTTTTGGAGACCAAAATCGAAAGTTTTCATCAGTTTCAAGCCACTTTTCTTCTGTTGCTCTGTTTTTTCCTCCAGGATCGTACGTCCTGAGCTGTTAAAAGGACGACAACCTTACTCGCGGGACATTAGGGAGCCCTACAATACGTCGATATAACATCTTGGTAGGATGCTACGTTGTTGATGCTGATGGGTTATCGTTAAGCACATTGGGCCTTTTGAATTGGCCATCTCTCTAGGCTGGGACTGTGAACCTTTAACACATAAAGGAATTGTGCTCTCAACATGATGGGTGCGATCATACCGGCAGTAATGCACCGGATCCCATCAGAACTCTGAAGTTAAGCGTGCTTTGGGCGAGAGTAGTACTAGGATAGGTGACCCCTTGGGAAGTCCTCGTGTTGCACCCCCCTTTTCAATATTTTTTTGCTCCGGTTTGGGTTGCCAACATACTTTCTCCACCAAATTTCTATTACCGAATCCCACGGAACATTGGGCAAGACAACTTTGCTTCACGTAGAGGCTGGGCCCGTTAACCGAGGGCGTAGGGCTTGTGACCAGGTCTCCTTCGCTCCGGTGCCCATAACTTTTGATCAGTAAGGAGTTACGCGGCGCACAGCATACCGTTGCAAAGCTATCTGAGAGCTCTACGATGGGGGCAGTGAGCTTGCTCGCTGTTCCTATTTTTGGAGCCCAAAATCGAACGTTTTAATCAGTTTTAGTCCACTTTTCTTCTTTTGCTCTATTTTTTCATATCGGATTGTACGTCGTGAGCTGTTAAAAGGATGACAACCTTACTCGCGGGACATTAGATGGCCCTAAAACACGTCGATATCACATCTTGCGAGCATGCTGCGTTGTTGAAGAGGATGGGTTGTCGTTAAGCCCATTGGGCCTTTTCAATGGGATATCTCTCTAGGCTGGGACTGTGATCGGTTAACAAATGAAGGAATTGTGCCCTCAACATGACGGGTGTGATCATACCAACACTAATGCACTGGATCCCATCAGAACTCCGAAGTTAAGCGTGCTTGGGCGAGAGTAGTACTAGGATGGGTGACCCCCTGGGAAGTCCTCGTGTTGCACCCGCTTTTCAATTTTTTTTGCCCTGGTTAGGGTTGCCAAGATACTTTATCCACCAAATTTCTTTTACCGAATCCCACGGAACATTGGGCAAGACAACTTCGCTTCACGTAGAGGCTGGGCCTTTAAACCGAGGGCGTAGGGCTTGTGACCAGGTCTCCGTTGCTCCGGTGCCCATAACTTTTGATCCGTAAGGAGTTATGAGGCGCACAACATACCGTTGCAAAGTTATTTGAGAGCTCTAGGATGGGGGACGCGAGCTTGCTCGTTGTTCCCATTTTTGGAGCCCAAAATCGAATGTTTTCATCAGTTTCAGGCCACTTTTCTTCTATTGCTCTATTTTTTCATCCCGGATCATACGTCATGAGCTGTTAACAGGACGACAACCAAACTCGCGGGACATTAGGGGGCCCTACAATGCGTCGATATCAAGTCATGCTAGGATGCTACGTTGTTGAAGCGGATGTGTTATCGTTAAGCCCATTGGGCCTTTTCAATTGGCCATCTCTCTAAGCTGGGACTGTGAACCGCTAACACATAATGGAATTGTGCCCTCAACATGATGGGTGCGATTATACCAGCGCTAATGCACCGGATCCAATCAGAACTCCGAAGTTAAGCGTGCTTGGGCGAGAGTTGTACTAGAATGCGTGACCCCCTGGGACGTCCTCGTGTTGCACCCCCTTTTCAATTTTTTTTGCCCTCGTTAGGGTTGCCAAGATACTTTATCCACCAAATTTCTATTACCGAATACCACGGAACATTGGGCAAGACAACTTCGCTTCACGTAGAGGCTGGGCTCGAAAACCGAGGGCGTAGGGCTTGTGACCAGGTCTCCGTTGCTCCGGTGCCCATAACTTTTGATCCGGAAAGAGTTACGCAGCGCACAGCATACTGTTGCAAAGCTATTTGAGAGCTCTACGATTAGGGCAGCGAGCTTGCTCGCTGTTCCCATTTTTGGAGCCCAAAATCGAACGTTTTCATCAGTTTCATGCCACTTTTCTTCTTTTGCTCTATTTTTTCATCCCGGATCGTACGTCGTGAGCTGTTAAAAGGTCGACAACCATACTCGCAGGACATTAGAGGGCCCTAAAACGCGTCGATATCACATCTTGCGAGGATGCTGCGTTGTTGAAGCGGATGGGCTGTCGTTAAGCCCATTGGGCCTTTTGAATGGGCCATCTCTCTAGGCTGGGACTGTGATCCGTTTACAAATAAAGGAATTGTGCCCTCAACATGACGGGTGTGATCATACCAGCACTAATGCACTGGATCCCATCAGAACTCCGAAGTTAAGCGTGCTTGGGCGAGAGTAGTACTAGGATGGGTGACCCCCTGGGAAGTCCTCGTGTTGCACCCGCTTTTCAATTTTTTTTGCCCTGGTTAGGGTTGCCAAGATACTTTATCCACCAAATTTCTTTTACCGAATCCCACGAAACATTGGGCAAGACAACTTCGCTTCACGTAGAAGCTGGGCCTTTAAACCGAGGGCGTAGGGCTTGTGACCAGGTCTCCGTTGCTCCGGTGCCCATAACTTTTGATCCGTAAGGAGTTATGCGGCGCACAGCATACCGTTGCAAAGCTATCTGAGAGCTCTACGATGGGGGAAGCGAGCTTGCTCGTCGTTCCCATTTTTGGAGCCCAAAATCGAACGTTTTCATCAGTTTCAGGCCACTTTTCTTCTTTTGCTCTATTTTTTCATCCCGGATCATACGTCGTGAGCTGTTAACAGGACGACAACCAAACTCGCGGGACATTAGGGGGCCTTACAATGCGTCGATATCACTTCATGCTAGGATGCTACGTTGTTGAAGCGGATGGGTTATCGTTAAGCCCATTGGGCCTTTTCAATTGGCCATCTCTCTATGCTGGGACTGTGAACCGCTAACACATAAAGGAATTGTGCCCTCAACATGACGGGTGCGATCATACCAGCGCTAATGCACCGGATCCAATCAGAACTCCGAAGTTAAGCGTGCTTGGGCGAGAGTTGTACTAGAATGCGTGACCCCCTGGGACGTCCTCGTGTTGTAACCCCTTTTCAATTTTTTTTGCCCTGGTTAGGGTTACCAAGATACTTTATCCACCAAATTTCTATTACCGAATCCAACGGAACATTGGGCAAGACAACTTCGCTTCACGTAGAGGCTGGGCTCGCAAACCGAGGGCGTAGGGCTTGTGACCAGGTCTCCGTTGCTCCGGTGCCCATAACTTTTGATCCGTAAAGAGTTACGCAGCGCACAGTATACCGTTGCAAAGCTCTCTGAGAGCTCTATGATGGGGGCAGCGAGCTTGCTCGCTATTCCCATTTTTGGAGCCCAAAATCGAACGTTTTCATAAGTTTCATGCCACTTTTCTTCTTTTGCTCTATTTTTTCATCCCGGATCGTACGTCGTGAGCTGTTAAAAGGTCGACAACCATACTCGCAGGACATTAGAGGGCCCTAAAACGCGTCGATATCACATCTTGGGAGGATGCTGCGTTGTTGAAGCGGATGGGCTGTCGTTAAGCCCATTGGGCCTTTTGAATGGGCCATCTCTCTAGGCTGGGACAGTGATCCGTTTACAAATAAAGGAATTGTGCCCTCAACATGACAGGTGTTATCATTCCAGCACTAATGCACTGGATCCCATCAGAACTCCGAAGTTAAGCGTGCTTGGGCAAGAGTAGTACTAGGATGGGTGACCCCCTAGGAACTCCTCGTGTTGCACCCGCTTTTCAATTTTTTTTGCCCTGGTTAGGGTTGCCAAGATAATTTATCCACCAAATTTCTATTACCGATTCCACGGAACATTAGGCAAGACAACTTCGTTTGACGTAGAGGCTGGACTCGCAAACCGAGGGCGTAGGGCTTGTGACGAGGCCTCCGTCGCATCGGTGGCCATAACTTTTGATCCGAAAGGAGTTACGTGACACACAGCATACCGTTGCAAAGCAATCTGAGAGCTCTACGACGGGGGCAGCAAGCTTGCTCTTTGTGCCCATTTTTGGAGCCCAAAATCGAATGTTTTTGTGTGTTTCAGGCCACTTTTCTTCTTTTGCTCTATTTTTTCATCCCGGATCGTACGTCGTGAGCTGTTAAAAGGACGACAACCTTACTCGCGGGACATTAGGGGGCCCTACAATGCGTCGATATCACGCCTTGCTAGGATGCTACGTTGTTGAAGCGGATGGGTTATCGTTAAGCCCATTGGGCCTTTTGAATTGGCCATCTCTCTAGGCTGGGACTATGAACCGTTAACACATAAAGGAATTGTGCCCTCAACATGACGGGTGCAATCGTACCAGCACTAATGCACAAGATCCCATCAGAACTCCAAAGTTAAGCGTGCTAGGGCGAGAGTAGTACTAGGATGGGTGACCCCCTGGGAAGTCCTCGTGTTGCACCCCCATTTTCAATATTTTTTTGCTTCGGTTTGGGTTGCCAGGATAATTTTTCCACCACATTTCTATTATCGAATCCCACGGCACCTTGGGCAAGACAACTTCGCTTCACGTGGAGGCTGGGCCCGCATACCGAGGGCGTAGGGCTTGTGACAAGGTCTCTGTCGCTCCGTTGTCCATAACTTTTGATCCGTAAGGAATTACGCAGTGCACAGCATACCGTTGCAAAGCTTTTCGACAGCTCTACAAAGGGGGCAGCGGGCTTGCTCGCTGTGCCCTTTTTGGAGCCCAAAATCGAACGTTTTCATCAGTTTCAGGCCACTTTTCTTCTTTTGCTCTATTTTTCCATCCCGGATCGTACGTTGTGAGCTGTTAAAAGGACGACAACCTTACTCGCGGGAAATTAGAGGGCCCTAAAACGCGTCGATATCACATCTTGCAAGGATGCTGTGTTGTTGAAGCGGATGGGTTGTCGTTAAGCCCATTGGGCCTTTTGAATAGGCCATCTCTCTAGGCTGGGACTGTGAACTGTTAACAAATAAAGGAATGTTCCCCCAACATGACGGGTGTGATCATACCAGCACTAATGCACCGGATCCCATCAGAACTCCGAAGTTAAGTTTGCTTGGGCGAGAGTAGTACTAGGATGGGTGACCCCCTGGGAAGTCCTCATGTTGCACCCACTTTTCAATTTTTTTTGCCCTGGTTAGGGTTGCCAAGATACTTTATCCACCAAATTTCTATTACCGAATCCCACGGAACATTGGGCAAGACAACTTCGCTTCACGTAGAGGCTGGGCCCGCAAACCGAGGGCGTAGGGCTTGTGACGAAGCCTCCGTCGCACCGGTGCCCATAACTTTTGAACCGAAAAGAGTTACGTCGCGCACAACATACCGTTGCAAAGCTCTCTGAGAGCTCTACGATGGGGGCAGCAAGCTTGCTCGTTGTGCCCATTTTTGGAGCCCAAAATCGAACGTTTTCATCAGTTTCAGGACACTTTTCTTCCTTTGCTCTGTTTTTTCAACAGGGATCGTACGTCGTGAGTTGTTAAAAGGACGACAACCTTACTCGCGGGAAATTAGGGGGCCCTACAATGCGTCGATATCACGTCTTGCTAGGATGCTTCGTTGTTTAAGCGGATGGGTTATCGTTAAGCCCATTGGTCCTTTTGAATTGGCCATCTCTCTATGCTGGGACTGTGAACCGTTAACAAATAAAGGAATTATGTCCTCAACATGACGGGTGCGATCATACCAGTACTAATGCACCGGATCCCATCATAACTCTGAAGTTAAGCGTGCTTGGGCGAGAGTAGTACTAGGATGGATGACCCACTGGGAAGTCCTTGTGTTGCACCCCCTTTTCAATTTTTTTTGCCCGGGTTATGGTTGCCAAGATACTTTATCCACCAAATTTCTATTACCAAATCCCACGGATCATTGGGCAAGACAACTTCGCTTCACGTAGAGGCTGGGCCCGCAAACCGAGGGTGTTGGGCTTGTGACCAGGTCTCTGTCGCTCCGGCGCCCATAACTTTTGATCCGTAAGGAGTTACGCGACGCACAATATAACGTTGCAAAGCTCTCTGAGAACTCTACGACGGGGGCAGCCAGCTTGCTCGCTGTGCCTATTTTTGGAACCCAAAATCGAACATTTTCGTCAGTTTCATGGCACTTTTCTTCTTTTGCTTTGTTTTTTCATCCCGGATCGTACGTCGTGAGCTGTTAAAAGGAAGACAACCTCACTCGCTGGACATTAGAGGTCCCTACAATGCATCGATATCACGTCTTGCGAGGATGCTGCGTTGTTGAAACGGATAGGTTGTCGTTAAGGCCATTGGGCCTTTGAATTGGCCATCTCTCTCGGCTAGGGCTGTGAACCATTAACACATAAATGAATTATGCCCTTAACATGACGGGTGCGATCATACCAACACTAATGCACCGGATCCCATCAGAACTTCGAAGTTAAGCGTGCTTGGACGAGAGTAGTACTAGGATGGGTGACTCCCTGGGAAGTCCTTGTGTTGCACAACCTTTTCTATTTTTTTTGCCCTGGTTAGGATTGCCAAGATACTTTATCAATCAAATTTCTATTACCGAATCCCGCGGAACATTGGGCAAGACAACTTCGCTTCACGTACAGACTGGGCCAGCAAATCGAGGGCGTAAGGTTTGTGACCAGGTCTCCGTCGCTCAGGTGCCCATAACTTTTGATCCATAAGGAGTTACACGGCGCACAGCATACAGTTGCAAAGCTATTTGAGAGCTCTACGACGGGGGCAGCCAGCTTGCTCACTGTGCACATTTTTGGTGCCCAAAATCGAACGTTTTCATTTGTTTCATGCCACTTTTCTTCTTTTGCTCTATTTTTTCGTCCCGGATTGTACGTCGTCAGCTGTTAAAAGGACGATAACCATACTCGCGGGACATTAGAAGGCCCTACAACTCGTCGATATCACGTCTTGCTCGGATGCTGCGTTGTTGAAGCGGATGAGTTATCGTTAAGCCCATTGGGCCTTTTGAATGGGTCATCTCTCTAGGCTGCGACTGTGAACCGTTAACAAATAAAGGAATTGTGCCCACAACATGACTGGTGCGATTAAAGCAGCACTAATGCACCGGATCCCATCAGAACTCCGAAGTTAAGCGTGCTTGGGTAAGGGTAGTACTAGGATAGGTGACCCCCTGGGAAGTCCTCGTGTTGCACCCCCTTTTCAATTTTTTTTGTCTTGGTTAGGGTTGCCAAGATACTTTATCCACCAAATTTCTATTACCGAATCCCACGAAACATTAGGCAAGACAACTTCGCTTCATGTAGAGGTTGAGCCCACAAACCGAGGGCGTAGGGCTTGTGACCAGGTCTCCGTCTCTCCGGTGCCCATAACTTTTGATCCGTAAGGAGTTACGCGGCGCACAGCATACCGTTGCAAAGCTCTCTGAGAGCTCTACGACCGGGGCAGCCAGCTTGCTTGTTGTGCCCCTTTTTGGAGCCCAAAATTGAACGTTTTCATCCGTTTCAGGCCACTTTTCTTCCTTTGCTCTGTTTTTTCATCCCGGATAGTACGTCGTGAGCTGTTAAAAGGACGACAACCTTACTCGCCAGACATTAGAGGGCCCTACAACGTGTCGATATCACCTCTTGTGAGGATACTACGTTGTTGAAGTGGATGGGTTGTCGTTAAGCCCATTGGGCCTTTTGAATGGGCCATCTCTCTAGGCTGGGACTATGAACCGTTAACAAATAAAGGAATTGTGCCCTCAACATGACGGGTGCGATCATACCAACACTAATGCACCGGATCCCATCAGAACTTCGAAGTTAAGCGTGCTTGGACGTGAGTAGTACTAGGATGGGTGACCCCCTGGGAAGTCCTTGTGTTGCACCCCCTTTTCATTTTTTTTTGCCCTGGTTAGGGTTGCCAAGATACTTTATCAATCAAATTTCTATTACCGAATCCCACGGAACATTGGGCAAGACAACTTCGTTTCACGTACAGGCTGGGCCCGCAAACTGAGGGCGTAGGGCTTGTGACCAGGTCTCCGTCGCTCTGGTTCCCATAACTTTTGATCCGTAAGGTGTTACGCGGCGCACAGCATACAGTTGCAAAGCTATTTGAGAGCTCTACGACGGGGACAGCCAGGTTGCTAACTGTGCACATTTTTGGAGCCCAAAATCGAACGTTTTCATCTGTTTCATGCCACTTTTCTTCTTTTGCTCTATTTTTTCGTCCCGAATTGTACATCGTGAGCTGTTAAAAGGACGATAACGTTACTCACGGGACCTTAGAGGGCCCTACAACGCGTCGATATCACGTCTTGCTAGGATGCTGCGTTGTTTAAGCGGATGGGTTATCATTAAGCCCATTGGGCCTTTTGAATGGGCCATCTCTCTAGGTTGGGATTGTGAACTGTTAACAAATAAATGAATTGTGCCGTCAACATGACTGGTGCGATTAAAGCAGCACTAATGCACCAGATCCCATCAGAACTCAGAAGTTAAGCGTGCTTGGGCGAGAGTAGTACATGGACGGGTGGCCCCCTGGGAAGTCCTCGTGTTGCACCCCCTTTTCAATTTCTTTTGTCCTGGTTAGGGTTGCCAAGATACTTTATCAATCAAATTTCTATTACCGAATCCCACGGAACATTAGGCAAGACAACTTAGCTTCACGTACAGGCTGGGCCCGCAAACCGAGGGCGTAGGGCTTGTGACTAGGTCTCCGTCGCTCAGGTGCCCATAACTTTTGATCCGTAAGGAGTTACGCAGCGCACAACATACTGTTGCAAAGCTCTTTGAGAGCTCTACGACGGGGGAAGCCATCTTGCTCGCTGTACCTATTTTTGGAGCCCAAAATCGAACCTTTCCATCAATTTCAGGCCACTTTTCTTCTTCTGCTCTGTTTTTTCATCCTGGATTGTACGTCGTGAGCTGTTAAAAGGATGACAACCTTACTCGCGGGACATTAAGGCGACCTACAACGCGTCGATACCACGTCTTGCTAGGATGCTACGTTGTTGAAACGGATGGGTTATCGTTAACCCATTGGGCCTTTTGAATTGGCTATCTCTCTAGGTTGGGACTGTCAACCGTTAACACATAAAGGAATTATGCCCCCAACATGACAGGTGCGATCATACCAGCACTAATGCACCAGATCCCATCAGAACTCCGAAGTTAAGTGTGCTTGGGCGAGAGTAGTACTAGGATGGGTAACCCCTTAGGAAGTCCTCGTGTTGCACCCCCCTTTTGAATTTTTTCTGCTCCGGTTTGGGTTGACAAGATACTTTATCCACCACATTTCTATTTTCGAATCCCACGGCACCTTGGGCAAGACAACTTCGCTTCACGTGGAGGCTGCGCCGGCAAACCGAGGGCGTAGGGCTTGTGACAAGGTCTACGTCGCTCCCGTGCCCATAACTTTTGATCCGTAAGGAGTTACGCAGCGCACAGCATACCGTTGCAAAGCTCTCTGAAAGCTTTATGACGGAGGCAGCCCGATTGCTCGCTGTACCCATTTTTGGAGCCCAAAATTGAAAATTTTCATCAGTTTCAGGCCACTTTTCTTCTTTTGCTCTATTTTTCGTCCCTGATCGTACGTCGTGAGCTATTAAAATGACGACAACCATACTTGCCGGACATTAGTGGGCCCTAAAACGCGTCGATATCACGTCTTGCTTGGATGCTCCGTTGTTGAAGCGGATGGGGTATTGTTAAGCCCATTAGGTTAGCGAGCTTGCTCGCTGTGCCCTTTTTGGAGCCCAAAATTGAACGTTTTCATCAGTTTCAGGCTACATTTCTTTTATTGCTCTATTTTTTCGTCCCTGATCGTACGTCATGAGCTGTTAAAAGGAAGACAACCTTACTCGCCGGAAATTAGGGGGCCCAATAACGCGTCGATATCACGTCTTGATTGGATGCTGCGTTGTTGAAGCGAATGGGTTATCGTTGAGCCCATTGGGCCTTTTGAATTGGTCATCTCTCTAGGCTGGGACTGTGAACCGTTAACACATAAAGGAATTGTGCACTTAACATGACGGGTGCGATCATACCAGCACTAATGCACCGGATCCCATAAGAACTCCGAAGTTAAGTGTGCTTGGGCGAGAGTAGTACTAGGATGGGTGACCCCCTAGGATGTCCTCGTGTTGCACCCCCCTTTTCAATTTTTTTTGCTCCGGTTTGGGTTGCCAAGATATTTTATCCACCACATTTCTATTATTGAATCCCACGGCACCTTGGGCAAGACAACTTCGCTTCACGTGGAGGCTGGGCCCGCAAACCGAGGGCGTAGGGCTTGTGACAAGGTCTATGTCGCTCCGGTGCCCATAACTTTTGATCCGTAAGGGGTTACGCGGCGCACAACATACCGTTGCAAAGCTCTCTGAGAGCTCTACGACGGGGGCTGCTAGCTTGGTCGCGGTACCCAATTTTGGAGCCCAAAATTGAACGTTTTCATCAGTTTCAGGCCACTTTTCTTCTTTTGCTCTGTTTTTTCGTCCCTAATCGTACGTTGTGAGCTGTTAAAAGGACGACAACCATACTCGCCGGACATTAGGGGGCCCTACAACGCGTCGATATCACGTCTTGCTTGGATGCTGCGTTGTTGAAGCGGATGGGTTATTGTTAAGCCCATTGGGCCTTTTGAATTGGCCATCTCTCTAGGCTGATACTGTGAACCTTTAACACATAAAGGAATTGTGCCCTCAACATGACGGGTGCGATCATACCAGCACTAACGCACCAGATCCCGTCAGAACTCTGAAGTAAAACGTGCTTGGGCGATAGTAGTACTAGGATGGGTGACCCCTAGGGAAGTGCTCGTGTTGCACCCCCTTTTCAATTTTGTTTGCCCTAGTTCGGGTTGCCAAGAAACTTTATCCACAAAATTTCTATTACCGAATCCCACGGAACATTGGGCAAGACAACTTCGCTTCACGTAGAGGCTGGGCCCACAAACTGAGGGCGTAGGGCTTGTGACCATGTCTCCGTCGCTCCGGTGCCCATAACTTTTGATCCGTAAGGAGTTACGCGACGCACAGCATATCGTTGCAAAGCGCTCTGAGAGCTCTACGACGGGGGAAGAAAGCTTGCTCGCTGTGCCCATTTTTTGAACCAAAATCGAACGTTTTCATCAGTTTCAGGCCACTTTTCTTCTTTTGCTCTGTTTTTTCATCCCGAATCGTACGTCGTGAGCTATTAAAAGGACGACAACCTTACTTGTAGGACATTAGGGGGCCCTACAACGCATCAATATCACGTACTGCAAGGATGCTGCGTTGTTGAAGTGGATGGGTTATCGTCAAGCCCATTGGGCCTTTTGAATTGGCCATCTCTCTAGGCTGGGACTGTGAACCGTTAACACATAAAAGAATAGTGCCCTCAACATGATGGGTGAGATCATACCAGCACTAATGCACCGAATCCCGTCAGAACTCCGAAGTTATGCGTGCTTGGGCGAGAGTAGTACTAGGATGGGTGACCCCCTCGGAAGTTCTCATGTTGCACCACCTTTTTCAATTTTTTTTGCTCCGGTTTGGGTTGCCAAGATGCTTTATCCACCACATTTCTGTTATCGGATTCCACCGCACCTTGGGCAAGACAACTTCGCTTCACGTGGAGGCTGGGCCCGCAAACCGAGGGCGTAGGGCTTGTGACAAGGTCTCCGTCGCTCTGGTGCCCATATCTTTTGATCCGTAAGGAGTTACGCAGCTCCCAGTATACCGTTGCAAAGCACTCCGACAGCTCTACAAAGTGGTTAGCGAGCTTGCTCGCTGTGGCCTTTTTGGAGTCCAAAATCGAACGTTTTCATCAGTTTCATGCCACTTTTCTTCTTTTGCTCTGTTTTTTCATCTTGGATCGTACGTCGTGAGCTATTAAAAGGACGACAACCTTACTCGCGGGACATTAGAGTGCCCTACAACTCGTCGATATCAGGTCTAGCGAGGATGCTGCAGTCTTGAATCAGATGGTTTGTCGTTAAGCCCATTCGGCCTTTTGAATGAGCCATCTCTCTAGGCAGGGACTGTGAACCGTTAACAAATAAAGGATTTGTGCCCTCAACATGACGGGTGAGATCATACCAGCACTAATGCACTGGATCCCATCACAAGTCCGAAGTTAAGCGTGCTTGAGCGAGAGTAGTACTAGGATGGGTGACCGCCTGGGAAGTCCTCGTGTTGCACCCCCTTTTCAATTTTTTTTGCCCGGGTTAGGGTTGCCAAGATACTTTATCCACAAAATTTCTATTATCGAATCGCACGGAACCTTGGGCAAGACAACTTCGCTTCATGTAGAGGCTGGGCCCGCAAACCGAGGGCGTAGGGCTTATGAATAGGTCTCCGTCGCTCCGGTGCTCATAACTTTTGATTTGTAAGGAGTTACGCAGCGCACAACATACTGCAACAAAGCTCTCTGAGAGCTCTACGGCAGGGGTAGCCATCTTGCTCGCTGTGCCCGTTTTTGGAGCCCAAAATCGAACGTTTTCATCAGTTTCAGGCCACTTTTCTTCTATTGCTATAATTTTTCGTCCCGAATCGTACGTCGTGAGCTGTTAAAAGGACGAAAACCTTACTCGCCAGACATTAGGGGGCCCAATAACGCGTCGATATCACGTCTTGCTAGGATGCTGCGTTCTTGAAGCAGATAGGTTGTCGTTAAGCCCATTGGGCCTTTTGAATGGGCCATCTCTCTAGGCTGGGACTGTGAACCGTTAACAAATAAAGGATTTGTACCCTCAACATGACGGGTGCGATCATACCAGCACTAATGCACCGGATCCTATCAGAACTCCGAAGTTAAGCGTGCTTGATCGAGAGTAGTACTAGGATGGGTGACCCCTTGGGAAGTCCTCGTGTTGCACCCCCTTTTCAATTTTTTTTGCCCTGGCTAGGGTTGCAAAGATACTTTATCCACCAAATTTCTGTTACTGAATCCCAAGGAACATTGGAGAAGACAACTTCACTTCACGTAGAGGCTGGGCCAGCAAACCGAGGGCGTACGGCTTGTGACCAGGTCTCCGTCGCTCCGGTGCCCATAACTTTTGATCCATAAGGAGTTACGCGGCGCTCAGCACACCGTTACAAAGCTCTCTGAGAGCTCTACGACGGGGGCAGCCAACTTGCACGCTGTGCCCATTTTTGGAGCCCAAAATCAAATGTTTTCTTCTGTTTCAGGCCACTTTTCTTCATTTGCCCTATTTTTTCGTCCCTGATCGTACGTCGTGAGCTGTTAAAAGGACGACATCCTTACTCGCCGGATATTAGGGGGCCCTACAACGCGTCGATATCAGGTCTTGCGAGGATGCTGCTTTCTTGAAGTGGATGGGTTATCGTTAAGCCCATTGGGCCTTTTGAATTGGCCATCTCTCTAGGCTGGGACTGTGAATCGTTAACACATAAAGGAATTGTGCACTCAACATGACGGGTGCGATCATACCAGCACTAATACATCGGATCCCATCAGAAGTTCGAAGTTAAGCGTGCTTGGACGATAGTAGTACTACCATGGGTGACCCCTTGGGAAGTCCTCGTGTTGCACCCCCTTCTCAATTTTTTTTGCCCTGGTTAGGGTTGCCATGGTACTTTATCCACCAAATTTCTATTACCGAATCCCACAGAACATTGGGCAAGACAACTTCGCTTCACGTAGAGGCTGGGCCCGCAAACCGAGGGCGTAGGGCTTGTGACCAAGTCTCCTTCGCTTCGGTGCCCATAACTTTTGATCCGCAAGGAGTTACGTGGCGACCAGCATACCGTTGCAAAGCTCTCTGAGAGCTGTACGACGGGGGAAGCCAGCTTGCTCGCTGTGCCCTTTTTGGAGCCCAAAATCGAACGTTTTCATCAATTTCAGGCCACTTTTCTTCTTTTGCTCTGTTTTTTCATTCCGGATCGTACGTTGTGAGCTGTTAAAAGGACGACAACCTTATTCGCGGGACATTAGGGGGCCCTACAACGCGTCGATATCACGTCTTGCTAGGATGCTATGTTGTTGAAGTGGATGGGTTATCGTTAAGCCCATTGGGCCTTTTGAATTGGCCATCTCTCTAGGCTGGGACTGTGATCCGTTAACACATAAAGGAATTGTGCCCTCAACATAACGGGTGCGATCATTCCTGCACTAATGCACCGGATCCCATCAGAACTCCGAAGTTAAGCATGCTTGGGCGAGAGTAGTACTAGGATGGGTGACCCGCTCGGAAGTTCTCGTGTTGCACCAGCCTTTTCAATTTTTTTTGCTCCAGTTTGGGTTGCCAAGATACTTTATCCACCACATTTCTGTTATCGAATCCCATGGCACCTTTGGCAAGATACTTCTCTTCACGTGGAGGCTGGGCCCGCAAACCGAGGGCGTAGGGCTTATGACAAGGTCTCCGTCGCTCCGGTACCCATAACTTTTGATCCGTAAGGTGTTACGCGACGCACAACATACTTTTGCAATGCTCTCCGACAGCTCCATGAAGGGGCCAGCGAGCTTGCTCGCTGTGCCCTATTTGGAGCCCAAAATCAAACGTTTTCCTCAGTTTCAGGCCACTTTTCTTCTTTTGCTCTATTTTTCCGTCCCGTATCATATGTTGTGAGCTGTTAAAACGACGACAACCTTACTCGCGGGACAATAGAGGGCCTTACCAATCGTCGATATCACGTCATGCAAGGTTGCTGCGTTGTTGAAGCCGGTGGGTTGTCGTTAAGCCCATTGGGCCTTTTGAATGGGCCATCTCTCTGGGCTGGGACTTTGAACCGTTAACACATAAAGGAATTGTGCCCTCAACATGACGGGTGTGATCATACCAGCACTAATGCACCGGATCCCATCAGAACTTCGAAGTTAAGCGTGCTTGGACGAGAGTAGTACTAGGATGGGTGACCCCATGGGAAGTCCTCTGATTGCATCCCCTTTTCAATTTTTTTTTACCTTGGTTAGGGTTGCCAAGATACTTTATCCACCAAATTTCAATTACCGAATCCCACGGAACAATGGGCAAGACAACTTCGCTTCACGTAGAGGCTGGGCCCGCAAACCTGGGGCCTCGGGTTTGTGACCAGGTCTCCGTCGCTCAGGTGCCCATAACTTTTGAATCTTAAGGAGTTACGCAGCGTACAGCATACCGTTGCAAAGCTCTCGGAGAGCTCTACGACGGGGGCAGCCAGCTTGCACGCTGTGCTGTTTTTGGAGCCCAAAATTGAACGTTTTCATCTGTTTCTGGCCACTTTTCTTCTTTCGCTCTATTTTATCGTCCCGAATCGTACGTCGTGAGCTGTTAAAAGGATGACAACCTTACTCGCGGGACATTAGAGGGCCCTACAACGCGTCGATATCACGTCTTGCGAGGATGCTACGTTGTTGAAGCGGATGGGTTATGGATAAACCCATTGGGCCTTTTGAATTGGCCATCTCTCTAGGCTGGGACTGTGAACAATTAACATATAAAGGATTTGTGCCCTCAACATGACAGGTACGATCATACCAGCACTAATGCACCGGATCCCATCAGAACTCCGAAGTTAAGCGTTCTTGGGCGAGAGTAGTACTTGGATGGGTGACCCCAGGGAAGTCCTCTTGTTGCACCCCCTTTTCAATTTTTTTTGCCCTAGTTAGGGTTGCCAAGATACTTTATCCACCACATTTCTGTTGTCGAATCCCATGGCACCTTGGGCAAGACAACTTCGCTTCACGTGGAGGCTGGGCCCGCAAACCGAGGTCGTAGGGCTTGTGACAAGGTGTCCGTCACTCCAGTGCCCATAACTTTTGATCTGTAAGGAGTTACGCAGTGCACAGCATAACGTTGCAAAGCTCTCCGACAGCTCTACGAATGGGGCAGCCAGCTTGCTCGATGTGCCCGTTTTTTAGCTCAAAATCGAACGTTTTCATCAGTTTCATGCCACTTTTCTTCTTTTGCTCTGTTTTTTCGTCTCGGACGTATGTCGTGAGCTGTTAAAAGGACGACAACCTTACTCGCGGGACATTAGAGGGCCCTACAACGCGTCGATATCACGTCTTGCGAGGATGCTAACTTGTTGAAGCGGTTGGGTTGTCGTTAAGCCCATTGGGCCTTTTCAATGCGCCATCTCTCTAGGATAGGACTGTGAACCGTTAATAAATAAAGGAATTGTGCCTCAACTTGACGGGTACGATCATACCAGCACTAATGCAACGGATCCCATCAGAACTCTGAAATTAAACGTGCTTGAGCGAGAGTAGTACTAGGATGGGTGACCCCCTGGGAAGTCCTCGTGTTGCACCCCATTTTCAATTTTTTTTTCCCTGGTTTGGGTTGCCAAGATACTTTATCCACCAAATTTCTATTTTCGATTCCCACGGAACATTGGGCAAGACAACTTCGCTTCACGTAGAGGCTGGGCCCGCAAAACGAGGGCGTAGGGCTTGTGACCAGGTCTCCGTCGCTCCGGTGCCCATAACTTTTGATTCGCAAGGAGTTACGTGGTGCACAGCATACCGTTCCAAAGCTATCTGAGAGCTCTACGTTAGGGCTCGCTGTGCCCATTTTTAGAGTTCAAAATCGAACGTTTTCATCAGTTCCATAGCACTTTTCTTCTTTCGCTCTATTTTTTCGTCCTGGATCGTACGTCATGAGCTGTTAAAAGGACGACAACCACACTCCCGGGACATTAGAGGGCCCTACAACGTGTCGATACCACGTCTTGCGACGATGCTGCGTTGTTGAAGCGGATGGGTTGTCGTTAAGCCCATTGGGCCTTTTGAATTGGCCATCTCTCTATGCTGGGACTGTGAACCGTTAACAAATAACGGAATTGTTCCCTCAACATGACGGGTGCGATCATACCAGCACTAATGCACCGGATCCCATCAGAACTCCGAAGTTAAGCGCGCTTGGTCGAGAGTAGTACTTGGATGGGTGACCCCTTGGGAAGTCCTCGTGTTGCACCCCCTTTTCAATTTTTTTTAACCTCGTTAGGGTTGCCAAGATACTTTATCCACCAAATTTCTATTCCCGAATCCCACGGAACATTGGGCAAGACAACTTCGCTTCATGTAGAGGCTGGGCCCGCAATCCGAGGGCGTAGGGCTTGTGACCAGGTCTCCGTTGCTCTGGTGCCCATAACTTTTGATCCGTAAGGAGGTACGTGCCGCACAGTATACCGTTGCAAAGCTCTCTGAGAGCTCTACTACGGGGGCAGCCAGCTTGCTCGCTGTGCCTATTTTTGGAGCCCAAAATCAAATGTTTTCATCAGTTTCAGGCCACTTTTCTTCTTTTGCTCTGTTTTTTCATCACGGATCGTACATCGTGAGCAGTTAAAAGGAGGACAACCTTACATGCGGGACATTAGAGGGCCCCACAACGCGTCGATATCACGTCTTGCGAGGATGCTGTGTTGTTGAAGCAGATGGGTTATCGTTAAGCCCATTGGGCCTTTTGAATGGGCCATCTCTCTAGGCAGGGACTGTGAACCGTTAACAAATAAAGGAATTGTGCCCTCAACATGACGGGTGCAATCATACCAGCACTAATGCATCGGATCCCATCTGAACTCCGAAATTAAACGTGCTTGAGCGAGAGTAGTACTAGGATGGGTGACCCCCGAGGAAGTCCTCGTGTTGCATCGCCTTTTCAATTTTTTTTTTGCCCTGGTTAGGGTTGCCAAGATACTTTATCCACCAAATTTCTATTTCCGATTCCCACAGAACATTGGGCAAGACAACATTGCTTCACGTAGAGGCTGGGCCTGCAAACCGAGGGCGTAGGGCTTGTGACCAGGTCTCCGTCGCTCCGGTGCCCATACCTTTTGATTCGTAAGGAGTTATGCGGCGCACAGCATACTATTCCAAAGCTCTCTGAGAGCTCTACGATGGGGGCAGCCAGCTTACTCGCTGCGCCCTTTTTGGAGACAAAAATCGAACGTTTTCATTAGTTTCCGGCCACTTTTCTTCTTTTGCTCTATTTTTTAGTACAGGATTGTACGTCGTGAGCTATTAAAAGGATGAAAACCTTACTCGTGGGCCATTAGGGGGCCCTAAAACTCATCGATATAACGTCTTGCTAGGATGCGGCGTTGTTGAAGCGGATGGGTTATCGTTAAGCCCATTGGGCCTTATGAATTGGCCATCTCTCTAAGCTGGGACTGTGAACCGTTAACACATAAAGGAATTGTGCCCTTAACATGACGGGTGCGATCATACCAGCACTAATGCACCGGATCCCATCAGAACTCTGAAGTTAAGCGTGCTTGGGCGTGAGTAGTACTAGGATGGGTGACCCCCTGGAAAGTCCTCGTGTTGTACCCTCCTTTTCAATTTTTTTTGCTCCGGTTTGGGTTGCCAAGATACTTTATCCACCACATTTTTGTTATCGAATTCCACAGCACCTTGGGCACGACAACTTCTCTTCACGTGGAGGCTGGGCCCGCAAACCGAGGGCGTAGGGCTTGTGACAAGATCTCCGTCGCTCCGGTGCCCATACCTTTTGATCCGTAAGGAGTTACGTGGCGCACAGCATTCCGTTACAAAGCTCTCCGACAGCTCTACGATGGGGGCAGTGAGCCTGCTCGCTGTGCCCTTTTTGGAGCCCAAAATCGAACATTTTCATCAGTTTCAGGCCACTTTTCTTCTTTTGCTCTATTTTTTCGTCCCGGATCGTACGTTGTGAGCTGTTAAAAGGACGACAACCTTACTCGCGGGAAATTAGAGGGCCCTACAACGCGTCTTGCGAGGATGCTACGTTTTTCAAGCGGATGGGTTGTCGTTAACCCCATTGGGCCATTTGAATGGGCCATCTCTCTAGGTTGGGACTGTGAACCGTTAAAAAATAAAGGAATTGTGCCCTCAACATGACGGGTGCGATCATACCAGCACTAATGCACCGGATCCCATCAGAACTTTGAAGTTAAGCAAGCTTGGACGAGAGTAGTACTAGGATGGGTGACCCTTGGGAAGCCCTCGTGTCGCACCCCCTTTTCAATTTTTTTTGCCATGGTTAGGGTTGCCAAGATACTTTATCCACCAAATTTCTATTACCGAATCCCACGGAACATTGGGCAAGACAACTTCGCTTCACGTAGAGGCTGGGCCCGCAAACCGAGTGCGTAGGGCTTATGACCAGGGCTCCGTCGCTCCGGTGCCCATAACATTTGATCCGGAAGGAGTTACACGGCGCACAACATACCGTTGCATAGCTCTCTAAGAGCTCTACGATGGGGGTAGCGAGCTTGCTCGCTGTGCCCCTTTTTGGAGCCCAAAATTGAACGTTTTCATCAGTTTCATGCAACTCTTCTTCTTCTGCTCTATTTTTTCGTCCTGGATCGTACGTCATGAATTGTTAAAAGGACAACAACCTTACTCACGGGACATTAGTGGGCCCTACGACGCATCGATATCATGTCTTGCGAGGATGCTGTGTTGTTGAAGCGGATGGGTCGTCGTTAAGCCCATTGGGCCTTTGAAATAGGCCATCTCTCTAGGCTGGGACTGTGAACCGTTAACAAATAAAGGAATTGTGCCCTCAACATGACGGGTGAGATCATACAAGCACTAATGCACCGGATCCCATCAGAACTCCGAAGTTAAGCGTGCTTGGGCGGGAGTAGTACTAGGATGTGTAACCCCTTAGAAAATCCTCGTGTTGTAACCCCTTTTAAATTTTTTTGCGCTAGTTAAGGCTGCCAAGATACTTTATCCTCCAAATTTCTGTTACCGAATCCCACGGAACTTTGGGCAAGACAACTTCGCTTCACATAGAGGCTGGGCCGGCAAACCGAGGGCGTGGGGCTTATGACTAGGTCTCCGTCGCTCCGGTGCCCATAACTTTTGATCTGTACGGAGTTACGCGGCGCACAACATACCGTTGGAAAGCTCTTTGAGAGCTCTACAACGGGGGCAACCAGCTTGCTCGCTGTGCCTAATTTTGGAGCCCAAAATCGAATGTTTTCATCAGTTTCAGGCCACTTTTCTTCTTTTGTTCTATTTTTTTGTCCTGGATCGTACGTCGTGAGCTGTTAAAAGGAAGACAACCTTACTCGCGGGACATTAGGGGGCCCTACAACGCGTCGATATCACGTCTTGCTAGGATGCTGCGTTGTTGAAGCGGATGAGTTATCGTTAAGCCCATTGGGCCTTTTGAATTGGCCATCTCTCTAGGCTGGGACTGTGAACCGTTAACACATATAGGAATTGTGCCCTCAACATGACGGGTGCGATCATACCAGCACTAATGCACTGGATGCCATCAGAACTACGAAGTTAAGCGTGCTTGGGCGAGAGTAATTCTAGGATGGGTGACCCCGTGGGAAGTCCTCGTGTTGTACCCCCCTTTTCAATATTTTTTGCTCTGGTTTGGGATGCCAAGATACTTTATCCACCACATTTCTATTATCGAATCCCATGACACATTGGGCAAGACAACTTCGCTTCACGTGGAGGCTGGGCCCGCAAACCGAGGGCGTAGGGCTTGTGACAAGGTCTTTGTCGCTCCGGTGCCCATAACTTTTGATCCGTAAAGAGTTACGCGGCGCACAGCATACCGTTGAAACGCTCTCCGATAGCTCAACGAAGGGGGCAGCGAGCTTGCTCGCTTTGCCCTTCTTGGAGCCCAAAAGTGAACGTTTCCATCAGTTTCAGTCCACTTTTCTTCTTTTGCTTTGTTTTTCCACCCCAGATCATACGTCGTGAGCTGTTAAAAGGACGACAACCTTACTCGCGGGACATTAGAGGGCCTTACAACGCGTCGATATCACGTCTTGCGAGGATGCTACGTTGTTGAGGCGGATGGGTTGTCGTTAAGCCCATTGGGCCTTTTGAATGGGTCATCTCTCTAGGCTAGGACTGTGAACTGTTAACAAATAAAGGAATTGTGCCCTCAAGATGACGGGTGCGGTAATACAAGCACTAATGCACAAGATCGCATCAGAACTTCGAAGTTTAGTGTGCTTGGACGAGAGTAGTACGAGGATGGGTGGCCCCCTGGGAAGTCCTCGTGTTGCACCCTCTTTTCAATTTTTTTTGCCCTAGTTAGGGTTGCCAAGATACTTTATCCACCAAATTTCTATTACCGAATCCCACGGAACATTGGGCAAGACTACTTCGCTTCACGTAGAGGCTGGGCCAGCAAACCGAGGGCGTAGGGTTTGTGACCAGGTCTCCGTTGCTCCGGCGACCATAACTTTTGATCCGTCAGGAGTTACGCGGCGCACGGCATACCGTTGTAAAGCTATCTGAGAGCTTTACGACGGGGGCAGTGAGCTTGCTCGCTCTGCCCATTTTTGGAGCCTAAAATCGAACATTTTCATCAGTTTCAAGCCACATTTCTTCTTTTGCTCTATTTTTTCATCCCGGATCGTACGTTGTGAGCTGTTAAAAGGACGACAACCTTACTCGTGGGACATTAGAGGGCCCTACAACGTGTCGATATCACGTCTTGCGAGGATGCTGCGTTGTTGAAGCGGATGGATTGTCGTTAAGCCCATTGGGCCTTTTGAATGGGCCATCTCTCTAGGTTGGGACTGTGAACCGTTAACAAGTAAAGGAATTGTGCCCTTAACATGACGGGTGCGATCATACCAACACTAATGCACCGGATCCCATCAGAATTCCGAAGTTAAGTGTGTTTGAGCGAGAGCAGTACTAGGATGTGTGACCCCCTGGGAAGTCCTCGTGTTGCACCCCCTTTTCAATTTTTTTCCTTTGGTTAGGGTTGCCAAGATACTTTATCCACCAAATTTCTATTACCGAATCCCACGGAACATTGGGCAAGACAAATTCGCTTCACGTAGAGGCTGGGCTCGCAAACCGAGGGCGTAGGGCTTATGACCAGGTCTCCGTCACTCCGGTGCCCATAACTTTTTATCCGTAAGGAGTTACGCGGCACACAGCATACCGTTGCAAAGCTCTTTGAGAGCTCTACGATGGGGGCAGTGAGCTTGCTCGTTGTGCCCCTTTTTGGAGCCCAAAATCAAACGTTTTCATCAGTTTTATGCCACTTTTCTTCTTTTGCTCTATTTTTTCGTCCTGGATCGTACGTCATGAGCTGTTAAAAGGATGACAACCTTACTCGCGGGACATTTGTGGGCCCTACAACGCGTCGATATCATGTCTTGCAAGGATGCTGCGTTGTTGAAGTGGATGGGTTGTCGTTAAGCCCATTGGGCCTTTTAAATAGGCCATCTCTCTAGGATGGGACTGTGAACCGTTAACAAATAAAGAAATTGTGCCCTCAACATGATGGGTGAGATCATACCAGCACTAATGCACCGGATCCCATCAGAACTCCGAAGTTAAGCGTGCTTTGGCGGGAGTAGTACTAGGATGGGTGACCCCTTAGAAAGTCCTCGTGTTGTACCACCTTTTAAATTTTTTTGCGCTAGTTAAGGCTGCCAAGATACTTTATCCACCAAATTTCTGTTACGGAATCCCACGGAACATTGGGCAAGACAACTTCACTTCACATAGAGGCTAGGCCAGCAAACCAAGGGCGTAGGGCTTATAACCAGGTCTCCGTCGCTCCGGTGCCCATAACTTTTGAATCGTACGGAGTTACGCTGCGCACAACATACCGTTGCAAAGCTCTTTGAGAGCTCTACGACGGGGGCAGCCAGCCTGCTCGCTGTGCCTGTTTTTGGAGCCCAAAATCGAATGTTTTCATCAGTTTCAGACCACTTTTCTTCTTTTGTTCTATTTTTTCGTCCTGGATCGTACGTCGTGAGCTATTAAATGGAAGACAACCTTACTCACGGGACATTAGGGGGCCCTACAACTCGTCGATATCACGTCTTGCTAGGATGCTGCGTTGTTGAAGTGGATGAGTTATCGTTAAGCCCATTGGGCCTTTTGAATTGGCCATCTCTCTAGGCTGCGACTGTGAACCGTTAACACATATAGGAATTGTGCCCTCAACATGACGGGTGCGATCATACCAGCACTAATGCACCAGATCCCATCAGAACTACGAAGTTAAGCTTGCTTGGGCTAGAGTAGTACTAGGATGGGTGACCCCCTGGGAAGTCCTCATGTTGCACCCCCCTTTTCAATTTTTTTTGCTCCGGTTTGCGTTGCCAAGATACTTTATCCACCACATTTCTATTATCGAATCCTATGACACCTTGGGCAAGACAACTTCGCTTCACGTGGAGGCTGGGCCCGCAAACCGTGGGCGTAGGGCTTGTGACAAGGTCTTCATCGCTCCGGTGCCCATAACTTTTGATCCGTAAGGAGTTACGCGGTGCACAGCATACGGTTGAAAAGCTCTCCGATAGCTCAACGAAGGGGGCAGCGAGCTTGCCCGCTTTGCCCTTTTTGGAGCCCAAAATTGAACGTTTTCATTAGTTTCAGGCCACTTTTCATCTTTTGCTCTGTTTTTCCACCCCAGATCGTACGTCGTGAGCTGTTAAAAGGACGACAACCTTACTCGCGGGACATTAGAGGGCCTTACAACGCGTCGATATCACGTCTTGCGAGGATGCTACGTTGTTGAGGCGGATGGGTTGTCGTTAAGCCCATTGGGCCTTTTGAATGGGTCATCTCTCTAGGCTAGGACTGTGAACCGTTAACAAATATAGGAATTGTGCCCTCAAGATGACGGGTGCGGTAATACCAGCACTAATGCATAAGATCGCATCAGAACTTCGAAGTTTAGTGTGCTTGGACGAGAGTAGTACTAGGATGGGTGGCCCCCTGGGAATTCCTCGTGTTGCACCCTCTTTTCAATTTTTTTTGCCCTGGTTAGGGTTGCCAAGATACTTTATCAACCAAATTTCTATTACCGAATCCCACGGAACATTAGGCAAGACTACTTCGCTTCACGTAGAGGCTGGGCCAGCAAACCGAGGGCGTAGGGCTTGTGACCAGGTCTCCGTTGCTCCGGTGACCATAACTTTTGATCTGTCAGAAGTTACGCGGCGCACGACGTACCGTTGTAAAGCTATCTGAGAGCTTTACGACGGGGGTAGCGAGCTTGCTCGCTCTGCCCATTTTTGGAGCCTAAAATCGAACATTTTCACAAGTTTCAAGCCACTTTTCTTCTTTTGCTCTGTCTTTTCATCCCGGATCGTACGTTGTGAGCTGTTAAAAGAACGACAACCTTACTCGCGGGACATTAGGGGGCCCTAAAACGCGTCAATATCACGTTTTGCTAGGATGCTACGTTGTTGAAGCGGATGGGTTATCGTTAAGCCCATTGCGCCTTTTGAATTGGCCATCACTCTAGGCTGGGACTGTGAACCGTTAACACATAAAGGAACTGTGCCCTCAACATGACGGGTGCGATCATACCAGAACTAATGCATCGGATCCCATCAGATCTCTGAAGTTAAGCGTGCTTGGGCGAGAGTAGTACTAGGATAGGTGACCCCCTGGGAAGTTCTCGTGTCGCACCCCCCATTTCAAATTTTTTTGCTCCGGATTGGGTTGCCAAGATACTTTATCCACCACATTTCTGTTATCGAATCCCACGGCACCTTGGGCAAGACAACTTCGCTTCACATGGAGGCTGGGCCCACAAACCGAGGGCGTAGGGCTTGTGACAAGGTCTCCGTTGCTCCGGTGCCCATAACTTTTGACCCGTAAAGAGTTACGCGGTGCACAGCATACCATTGCAAAGCTCTCCGACAGCTCTACGTCAGGGGCAGCGAGCTTGCTCGTTGTGCCCATTTTTGGAGTTCAAAATCGAACGTTTTCATCAATTCCATGCCACTTTTCTTCTTTCGCTCTGTTTTTTCGTCCCGGATCGTACGTCGTGAGCTGTTAAAAGGACGAAAACCATACTCCCGGGACATTAGAGGGCCTTACAACACGTCGATACCACGTCTTGCGAGAATGCTGTGTTGTTGAAGCGGATGGGCTGTCGTTAAGCCCAATGGGCCTTTTGAATGGGCCATCTCTCTAGGCTGGGACTGTGAACCGTTAACAGATAAAGGAATTGTGCCCTCAACATGACGGGTGCGATCATACTAGCACTAATGCACCGGATCCCATCAAATCTCCGAAGTTAAGTGTGCTTGGGCTAGAGTAGTACTTGGATGGGTGACCCCCTGGGAAGTCCACGTGTTGCACCTTCTTTTCAATTTTTTTTTGCCCTGGTTAGGGCTGCCAAGATACTTTATCCTCCAAATTTCTATTACCGAATCCTACGGAGCATTGGGCAAGATAACTTCGCTGCACGTAGAGGCTGGGCCCGTAAACCGAGGGCGTAGGCTTGTGACTAGGTCTCCGCCGCTCCGGTGCCCATAACTTTTGATCCGTATAGAGTTACGCGGCGCACAGCATACCGCTGCAATTCACCCTGAGAGCTCTACGACGGGGGCAGCCAGCTTGTTCACTGTGAACATTTTTAGAGCCAAAAATTAAACGTTTTCATCAGTTTCAGACCACCTTTCTTCTTTTGCTCTATTTTTCCGTCCAGGATCGTACGTCGTGAGCTGTTAAAAGGACGACAACCTTACTCGCGGGATATTAGGGGGCCCTACAACGCGTCGATATCACGTCTTGCTAGGATGCTGGGTTGTTGAAGCAGATGGGTTATCGTTAAGCCCATTGGGCCTTTTGAATTGGCCATCTCTCAAGGCTAGGACTGTGAACCGTTAACACATAAAAGAATTGTGCCCTCAACATGATGGGTGCGATCATACCAGCACTAATGCACTGGATCCCATAAGAACTCCGAAGTTAAGCGTGCTGGGGCGAGAGTAGTACTAGGATGGGTGACACCCTAGGATGTCCGCGTGTTGCACCCCCCTTTGCAATTTTTTTTGCTCCGATTTGGGTTGCCAAGATAATTTATCCACTACATTTCTGTTATCGAATCCCACGGCACCTTGGGCAAGACAACTTCGCTTCACGTAGAGGCTGGGCCCGCAAACAGAGGGCGTAGGGCTTGTGACAAGGTCTCTGTCGCTCCGGTGCCCATAACTTTTGATCCGTAAGGAGTTATGCGGCGCACAGCATATCGTTGCAAAGCTCTCCGACATCTCTACGAAGGGGGCAGCGAGCTTGCTCGCTTTGCCCTTTTTGGAGCCCAAAATCGAATGTTTTCATCAGTTTCAGGCCATTTTTCTTCTTTTGCTCCATTTTTCCGTCACGGATCGTACGTTGTGAGCTGTTAAAAGGACGACAACCTTACTCGCGGGACATTAAAGGGCCCAACTACGCGACGATATCAAGTCTTGCGAGGATGCTGTGTTGTTGAAACGGATGGGTTGTCGTTAAGCCCATTGGGCCTTTTGAATGGGCCATCTCTCTAAGCTGGGACTGTGAACCGTTAACAAATAAAAGAATTGTGCCCTCAACATGTCGGGTGCGAGCATACCAGCACTAATGCATCGGATCCCATCAGAACTTCGAAGTTAAGCGTGCTTTGACGAGAGTAGTACTAGGATGGGTGACCTCCCGGGAAGTCCTCGTGTTGCACCCCTTTTCAATTTTTTTTGCCCTGGTTAGGGTTGCCAAGATACTTTATCCACCAAATTTCTATTACCGAATCCCACGGAACATTGGCCAACACAACTTCGCTTCACGTAGAGGCTGGGCCCGCAAACCTAGGGCGTAGAGCTTGTGACCAGGTCTCCGTCACTCCGGTACACATAACTTTTGATCCGTAAGGAGTTACGCGGCGCACAGCATAACATTGCAAAGCTATCTGAGAGCTCTACGACTGGTGCAGCTAGCTGGCTCGCTGTGCCCGTGTTTGGAGCCCAAAATCGAACATTTTCATCAATTTCATGCCACTTGTCTTCTTTTACTCAGTTTTTTCGTCTCGGATCGTACGTCGTGAGCTGTTAAAAGGACGACAACCTAACTCGCGGGACATTAGAGGGCCCTACAACGCATCGATATCATGTCTTGCGAGGATGCTGCGTTGTTGAAGTGGATGGGTTGTCGTTAAGCCCACTGGGCCTTTTGAATGGGCCATCTCTCTAGGCTGGGACTGTGAACCGTTAACAAATAAAGGAATTGTACCCTTAACATGACGGGTGCGATCATACCAGAACTAATGCACCGGATCCCATCAGAACTTCGAAGTTAAGCGTGCTTGGATGAGAGTAGTACTAGGATGGGTGACCCCTTGGGAAGTCCTCGTGTTGCACCCCCTTTTCAATTTTTTTTGCCCTGGTTAGGGTTGCCAAGATACTTTATCCACCAAATTTCTATTACCGAATCCTATGGAATATTGGGCAAGACAACTTCATTTCACATACAGGCTGGGCCCGCAAACCGAGGGCGTAGGGCTTGTGACCAGGTTTCCGTCACTCCCATGCCCATAACTTTTGATCCGTAAGGAGTTACGTGGCGCACAGCATACCGTTGCAAAACTATCTGAGAGCCCAAAATTGAAAGTTTTCTTCAGTTTCATGACACTTTTCTTCTTTTACTCATTTTTTTCATCTCGGATCGTACGTCGTGAGCTGTTAAAAGGACGACAACCTTACTCGCGGAACATTAGAGGGCCCTACAATGCGTCGATATCACGTTTTGCGTGGATGCTGCGTTGTTGAAGCGGATGGGTTATCGTTAAGCCCATTGGGCCTTTTGAATTGGCCATCTCTCTACGCTGGGACTGTGAACCGTTAACACATAAAGGAATTGTGCCCTCAACATGACGGGTGTGATCGTACTAGCACTAATGCACCGGATCCCATCAGAACTCCGAAGTTAAGCGTGCTTGGGCGAGAGTAGTACTAGGATGGGTGACCCCCTTGGAAGTCCTCTTGTTGCACCCCTCTTTTCAATTTTTTTTGCTCCGGTTTGGGTTGCCAAGATACTTTATCCACCAAATTTCTATTATCTTATCCCACGGCACCTTGGGCAAGACAACTTCGCTTCACGTGGAGGCTGGGCCCACAAACCGAGGGCGTAGGGCTTGTGACCAGGTCTCTGTCGCTCCGGTGCCCATAACTTTTGATCCGTAAGGAGTTACGCGGCGCACCGCATACCGTTGTAAAGCTCTCTGATAGCTCAACGAAGTGGTTAACGAGCTTGCTGGCTGTTCCTTTTTTGGAGCCCAAAATCGAACATTTTCATCAGTTTCAGGCCACTTTTCTTCTTTTGCTCAATTTTTCCGTCCTGGATCGTACGTCGTGACTTGTTAAAACGACGACAACCTTACTCGCGGGACATTAGAGGGCCCTACAACGCATCGATATCACCTTTTGCTCGGATACTGCGTTGTTGAAGTGGATGGGTTGTCGTTAAGCCCATTGGGCCTTTTGAATAGGCCAACTCTCTAGGCTGGGACTGTGAACCATTAACAAATAAAGGAATTGTGCCCTCAACATGACGGGTGTGATCGTACCAGCACTAATGCACCGGATCCCATCAGAACTCTGAAGTTAAGCGTGCTTGGGCGAGAGTTGTACTAGGATGGGTGACCCCATGGGAAGTCCTCGTGTTGCACCCCATTTTCAATTTTTTTTGGCCTGGTTAGGGTTGCCAAGATACTTTATCCACCAAATTTCTATTACCGAATCCCACGGAACATTGGGCAAGACAACTTCGCTTCACGTAGAGGCTGGTCCCGCAAACCGAGGGCATAGGGCTTGTGACCAGGTCTCCGACGCTCCAATGCCCATAACTTTTGATCCGTATGGAGTTACGCGGTGCACAGCATACCGTTGCAAAGCTCTCTAAGAGCTCTATGATTGGGCAGCCAGCTTGCTCGCTGTACCCATTTTTGGAGCCCAAAATCGAACGTTTTCATCAGTTTCATGCCGCTTTTCTTCTTTTGCTCTGTTTTTTCGGCCCAGATCGTACGTCGTGAGCTGTTAAAAGGACGACAACCTTACTCGGGGGATATTAGGGGGCCCTACAATGCGTCGATATCACGTCTTGGTAGGATGCTGCGTTGTTGAAATAGATGGGTTATCGTTAAGCGCATTGGGCCTTTTGAATTGGCCATCTCTCTATGTTGGGACTGTGAACCGTTAACATGTAAAGGAATTGTGCCCTCAACATGACGGGTGCGATCATACCAGCACTAATGCACCGGATCCCATCAGAAATTCGAATTTACGCGTTCTTGGGCGAGAGTAGTACTAGGATGGGTGACCCCCTTGGAAGTCCTCGTGTTGCACCCCCTTTTCAATTTTTTTTGCTCCGGTTTGGGTTGCCAAGATACTTTATCTACCACATTTCTATGATCGAATCCCACGGCACCTTGGCCAAGACAACATCAATTCACGTGGAGGCAGGGCCCGCAAACCGAGGGCGTAGGGCTTGTGACCAGGTCTCCGTCGCTCCGGTGCCCATAACTTTTGATCCGTAAGGAGTTACGCGGCACACAGCATACCGTTGCAAAGCTCTCCGACAGCTCTACGAAGGGGGCAGTGAGCTTACTCACTATGCCCTTTTTGGAGCCTAAAATCGAACGTTTTTATCAGTTTTCGGCCACTTTTTTTCTTTTGCTCTGTTTTTTCATCCCGGATCGTACGTCGTGAGCTGTTAAAAGGACGACAACCTTACTCGCGGGACATTAGAGGGCCCTACAACGTGTCGATATCACGTCTTGCGAGGATACTACGTTGTTGAAGTGGATGGGTTGTCGTTAAGCCCAATGGGCGTTTTGAATGGGCGATCTCTCTAGGCTGGGACTGTGAACCGTTAACAAATAAAGGAATTGTGCCCTCAACATGACTGGTGCGATCATACCAGCACTAATGCATCGGATCCCATCAGAACTCCGAAGTTAAGCGTGCTTGGGAGAGAGTAGTACTACGATGGGTGACCCCTTGGGAAGTGCTCGTGTTGCACCCCCTTTTCAATTTTTTTTTCCCTGGTTAGGGTTGCCAAGATACTTTATCCACCAAATTTCTATTAACGAATCCCACAGGACATTGGGCAAGGCAACTTCGCTTCACGTAGAGGCTGGGCCCGTAAACCGAGGGTGTAGGGATTGTGACCAGGTCGCCGTCGCTCCGGTGCCCATAATTTTTGATCCGTAAAGAGTTACGCAGCGCACAGCATACCGTTGCAAAGCTCTTTGAGAGCTCTACGACAGGGGTAGCCAGCTTGCTCGTTGTGCCCATTTTTGGAGTCCAAAATCGAATGTTTTCATCAGTTTTAGGCCGCTTTTCTTCTTTTGCTCTGTTTTTTCGTACCGGATCGTATGTCGTGAGCTGTTAAAAGGACGACAACCTTACTCGCGGGATATTAGGGGGCCCTACAACACGTCGATATCACGTCTTGCTAGGATGCTATGTTGTTGAAGCAAATGGGTTATCGTTAAGCCCATTGGGCCTTTTGAATTGGCCAACTCTCTAGGATAGGACTGTGAACCGTTAACACATAAAGGAATTGTGCCCTCCACATGACGGGTGCAATCATACCAGCACTAATATCCCACTAGAACTCCAAAGTTAAGCGTGCTTCAGTGAGAGTAGTAATAGGATGGGTGACCCCCTGGGTAGTCCTCGTGTTGCACCCCCCTTTTCAATTTTTTTTGCTCCGGTTTGGGTTGCCAAGATACTTTATCCACCATATTTCTATTATCGAATCCCACGGCACCTTTGGCAAGACAACTTCGCTTCACGTGGAGGCTGGGCCCACAAACCGAGGGCGTAGGGCTTGTGACCATGTCTCCGTCGCTCCGGTGCCCATAACTTTTGATCCGTAAGGAGTTACGCGGCATACAGCATACCAGTACAAAGCTTTCTGACAACTCTACGAAGGGGGCAGTGAGCTTGCTCGCTGTGCCCTTTTTGGAGCCCAAAATCGAACGTTTTCATCAGTTTTAGGCCACTTTTCTTCTTTTGCTCTGTTTTTCCGTCACGGATCATACGTCGTAAGCTGTTAAAAGGATGACAACCTTACTCGCGGGATATTAGAGGGCCCTACAACGCGTCGATATCACGTCTTGCAAGAATGCTGCGTTGTTGAAGCAGATGGGTTGTCGTTAAGCCCATTGGGCCTTTTGAATGGGCCATCTCTCTAGGCTGGGACTGTGAACCGTTAACAAATAAAGGATTTGTGCCCTCAACATGATGGGTGCGATCATACCAGTACTAATGCACCAGATCCCATCAGAACTCCGAAGTTAAGCGTGCTTGGACAAGAGTAGTACTAGGATGGGTGACCACTTGGGAAGTCCTCGTGTTGCACCCCCCTTTCAATTTTTTATGCCCTGGTGAGGGTTGCCAAGATACTTTATTCACCAAATTTCTATTATCGAATCCCACGAAACATTGGGCAAGACAACTTCGCTTCAGGTAGAGGCTGGGCCCGTAAACCGAGGGTGTAGGGCTTGTGACCAAGTCTCCGTCACTCCGGTGCCCATAACTTTTGATCCGTAAGGAGTTACGCGGCGCACAGCACACCGTTGCAAAGCTCTTTGAGAGGTCTATGACAGGGGCAGACAGCTTGCTCAATGTACCCATTTTTGGAACCCAAAATTAAACATTTTCATTAGTTTCACGCTACTTTTCTTCTTTTGCTCTGTTTTTTCATCCCGGATTGTACGTCATGAGCTGTTGAAAGGATGACAACCTTACTTGTAGGACATTAGAGGGCCCCATAAAGCGTCGATATCACGTCTTGCTAGGATGCTGCGTCTTGAAGCGGATTGGTTATCGTTAAGCCCATTGGGCCTTTTGAATTGGCCATCTCTCTAGGCTGGGACTGTGAACCGTTAACACATAAAGGTATTGTGCCCTCAACATGATGGGTCCGATCATACCAGCACTGATGCACCGGTTCCCATCACAACTCCAAAGTTAAGCGTGCTTGGGCGAGAGTAGTACTAGGATGGGTAACCCCCTAGGAAGTCCTCGTGTTGCACCCCCCTTTTCAATTTCTTTTGCTCCGGTTTGGGTTGCCAAGATACTTTATCTACCACATTTCTATTATCGAATCCCACGGCACCTTGGGCAAGACAACTTCGCTTCTCAGGAAGGTTGGGCCCGCAAACCGAGGGCGTAGGGCTTGTGACCAGGTCTCCGTCACTCCGGAGCCTATAACTTTTGATCCATAAGGAGTTACGCTACGCACAGCATACCGTTGCAAAGCTCTTCGACAGCTCTACGAATGGGGCAGCGAGCATGCTCGCTGTGCCCTTTTTGGAGCCTAAAATTGAATGTCTTCATCAGTTTCAGGCCACTTATAGACTTTTGCTCTGTTTTTTCATCCCGGATCGTACGTCGTGAGCTGTTAAAAGGATGACAACCTTACTCGCAGGACATTAGAGGGCCCTACAACGCGTCGATATCAAGTCTTGCAAGGATGCTGCGTTGTTGAAGCAGATGGGTTGTCGTTAAGCCCATTGGGCCTTTTGAATGGGCCATCCCTCTAGGCTGGGACTGTGAACCGTTAACAAATAAAGGAATTGTGCCCTCAACATGACGGGTGCGATCATACCAGCACTAATGCACCGGATCCCATCAGAACTCCGAAGTTAAGTGTGCTTGGGCGAGAGTAGTACTAGGAAGGGTGACCCCCTGGAAGTCCTTGTGTTGCACCCCCTTTTCTATTTTTTTTGCCCTGGTTAGGGTTGCCAAGATACTTTCTCCAGAAAATTTCTATTAACGAATCCCACGGAACATTGGGCAAGACAACTTCGTTTCACGTAGAGGCTGGGCTCGCAAACCGAGGGCGTAGGGCTTGTGACCAAGTCTCTGTCGCTCCGGTGCCCATAATTTTTGATCCGTAAGGAGTTTTGCGGCACACAACATACCGTTGCAAAGCTCTCTGAGAGCTCTACGACAGGGGCAGCCAGCTTGCTCGCTGTGCCCATTTTTGGAGCCCAAAATTGAACATTTTAATCAGTTTCAGGCCCCTTTTCTTCTTTTGCTCTATTTTCTCGTCTCGGATCGTACGTCGTGAGCTGTTAAAAGGACGACAACCTTACTCGTTGGACATTAGAGGGCCCTACAACGCGTCGATATCACGTCTTGCGAGGATACTGCGTTGTTGAAGCAGATGGGTTATCGTTAAGCCCAATGGGCCTTTTGAATTAGCCATCTCTCTTGGCTGTGACTGTGAACCGTTAACACATAAAAGAATTGTGCCCTCAACATGACGGGTGCGATCATACCAGCACTAATGCACCAGATCCCATCAGAACTCCGAAGTTAAGCGTGCTTGGGCGAGAGTAGTACTAGGATGGGTGACCCCCTTAGAAGTCCTCGTGTTGCACCCCCATTTTATATTTTTTTTGCTCCTATTTGGGTTGCGAAGATACTTTATCCACCACATTTCTATTATCGAATCCCATGACACTTGGGCAAGACAACTTCAATTCACGTGGAAGCTGGGCCCGCAAACCGAGGGCGTAGGGCTTGTGACCAGGTCTCCGTCACTCCGGTGCCCATAACTTTTGATCCATAAGGAGTTACGCTGCGCACAACATACCGTTGCAAAGCTCTCCGATAGCTCTACGAATGGGGCAGCGAGCATGCTCGCTGTGCCCTTTTTGGAGCCCAAAATCGAACATTTTCATCAGTTTCAGGCAACTTTTCTTCTTTTGCTCTGTTTTTTCATCCCGCATCGTACGTCGTGAGGTTTTAAAAGGACGACAACCTTAGTCGTGGGACATTAGAGGGCCCTACAATGCGTCGATATCACATCTTGCAAGGATGCTGCGTTGTTGAAGCGGATGGGTTGTCGTTAAGCACATTGGGCCTTTTGAATGGGCCATCTCTCTAGGCTTGGACGGTGAACCATTAACAAATGAAGGAATTGCGCCCTCAACATGACGGGTGCGATCATACCAGCACTAATGCACCGGATCCCATCAGAACTCCGAAGTTAAGCGTGCTTGGGCGAGAGTAGTACTAGGATGGGTGACCCCCTGGGAAGTCCTCGTGTTGCACCCCCTTTTCATTTTTTTTTGCCCTGGTTAGGGTTGCGAAGATACTTTATCCACCAAATTTCTATTAACGAATCCCACGGAACATTGGGCAAGACAACTTCGCTTCACGTTGAGGCTGGGCCCGCAAACCGAGGGCGTAGGGCTTGTGACCAGGTCTCCGTCGCTCCGGTGCCCATAATTTTTGATCCGTAAGGAGTTACGCGGCGCACAGCATACCGTTGCAAAGCTCTCTGAGAGCTCTACGACAGGGGCAGCCAGCTTGCTCGCTGTGCCCATTTTTGGAGCCCAAAATCGAACATTTTAATCAGTTTCCAGCCACTTTTCATTTTTTGATCTGTTTTTTCGTCCCGGATCATACGTTGTGAGCTGTTAAAAGGACAACAACCTTACTTGCAGGATATTAGGGGGCCCTACAACACGTCGATATCACGTCTTGCTAGGATGTTGTGTTGTTGAAGCAGATGGGTTATCGTTTAGCCTATTGGGCCTTTTGAATTGGCCATCTCTCTAGGCTGGAACTGTGAACCGTTAACACAAAGGAATTGTGCCCTCAACATGATGGGTGCGATCATACCAGCACTAATATCCCATCAGAACTCTAAAGTTAAGCGTGCTTGGGTGAGAGTAGTACTAGGATGGGTGACCCCCTGGGAAGTCCTCGTGTTGCACCTCCCTTTTCAAAATTTTTTGCTCCAGTTTGGTAGCCAAGATACTTTATCCACCACATTTCTATTATCGAAACCCACGACACCTTGGGCAAGACAACTTCGCTTCACGTGGAGGTTGGGCCCGTAAACCGAGGGCGTAGGGCTTGTGACCAGGTCTCTATCGCTTCGTTTCCTATAACTTTTGATCCGTAAGGAGTTACGCAGCATACAGCATACTGTTGCAAAGCTCTCTAACAACTCTACGAAGGGGGCAGCGAGCTTCCTCGCTGTGCCCTTTTTGGAGCACAAAATCGAAAGTTTTTATCTATTTCAGGCCACTTTTTTTCTTTTGCTCTGTTTTTTCGTCCCGGATAATACGTCGTGAGCTGTTAAAAGGACGACAACCTTACTCGCGGGACATTAGAGGGCCCTACAACGCGTCGATATCACGTCTTACAAGAATGCTGCGTTGTTGAAGCATATGGGTTGTCTTTAAGCCCATTGGGCCTTTTGAATGGGCCATCTCTTTAGGCTAGGACTGTGAACCGTTAACAAATAAAGGAATTGTGCCCTCAACATGATGGGTGCGATCATACCAGTACCAATGCACCGGATCCCATCAGAACTCCGAAGTTATGCGTGCTTGGGCGAGAATTGTACTAGGATAGGTGACCCCTTGGGAAGTCCTCGTGTTGCACCCCTTTTTCAATATTTTTTGCCCTGGTTAGGGTTGCCAAGATACTTTATCCACCAAATTTCTATTATCGAATCCCACGGAACATTGAGCAGGACAACTTAGCTTCAAGTAGAGGCTGGGCCCGCAAACCGAGGGTGTAGGGCTTGTGACCAGGTCTCCGTCGTTCCGGTGCCCATAACTTTTTATTCGTAAGGAGATATGCGACGTACAGCATACCGTTGCAAAGCTCTCTGAGAGCTCTATGACGGGGGCAGCCAGCTTGCTCCCTGTGCCTATTTTTGGAGCCCAAAATTGAACGTTTTCATCAATTTCAGGCCACTTTTCTTCGTTTGCTCTATTTTTTCATCCCGTATCGTATGTCGTGAGCAGTTAAAAGGAGGACAACCTTACATGCGGGACATTAGAGGGCCCCACAATGCGTCGATATCACATCTTGCTAGGATGCTACGTTGTTGAAGTAGATGGGTTATCGTTAAGCCCATTGGGCCTTTTGAATTGGCCATCTCTCTAGGCTGGGACAGTGAACCGTTAACACATAAAGGAATTGTGCCCTCAACACGATGGGTACGATCATACCAGTACTAATGCACCGGTTCCCATCAGAACTCCGAAGTTAAGCCTGCTTGGGCAAGAGTAGTACTAGGATGGGTGACCCCCTGGGACTTCCTCGTGTTGCACCCCCCTTTTCAATGTTTTTTTCTCCGGTTTGGGTTGCCAAGATACTTTATCCACCACATTTCTATTATCGAATCCCACGGCACCTTGGGCAAGACAACTTCACTTCACGTGGAGGCTGGGCTCGCAAACCGAGGGCGTAAGGCTTGTGACCAGGTCTCCGTCGTTTCGGTGCCCATAACTTTTGATCCGTAAGGAGTTACGCGGCGCACAACATACCGTTGCAAAGCTCTCCGACAGCTCAACGAAGGGGGCAGCGAGCTTGCTAGCTGTGCCTTTTTTGGAGCCCAAAATCGAACGTTTTCATGAGTTTCAGGCCACTTTTCTTCTTTTGCTCTGTTTTTCTGTCCCGTATCGTACGTCATGAGCTGTTAAAAGGACGACAACCTTACTCGCGGGACATTAGAGGGCCCTACAACGCGTCGATATCACGTCTTGCAAGGATGTTGCGTTGTTGAAGGTTGTCGTTAAGCCCATTGGGCCATTTGAATGGGCCATCTCTCAAGGCTGGGACTGTGAACCGTTAACAAATAAAGGAATTGTGCCCTCAACATGACGGGTGCGATCATACCAGCACTAATGCACCAAATCCCATCAGAAGTGCGAAGTTAAGCGTGCTTGGGTGAGAGTAGTAGTAGGATGGGTGACTCCTTGGGAAGTCCTCGTGTTGCACCCCCTTTTCAATTTTTTTTGCCCTGGTTAGGGTTGCCAAGATACTTTATCCACCAAATTTCTATTACCGAATCCCACGGAACATTGGGCAAGACAACTTCGCTTCATGTAGAGGCTGGGCCCGCAAACCGAGGGCGTAGGGCTTGTGACCAGGTATCCGTCGTACCGATGCCCATTACTTTTGATCCATAAGGAGTTACACGGTGCACAGCATACCGTGGCAAAGCTCTTTGAGAGCTCTACGACGGGGGCAGCCAGCTTGCTCGCTTTGCCCATTTTTGGAGTCCAAAATTGAACATTTTCAACAGTTTCAGTCCATTTTTCTTCTATTGCTCTATTTTTTCATCTCGGATCGTACGTCGTGAGCTGTTAAAAGTACGACAACCTTACTCGGGGACATTAGAGGGCCCTACAACGCGTCGATGTCACGTCTTGCGAGGATGCTGCGTTGTTGAAGCAGATGGGTTGTCGTTAAGCCCAATGGGCTTTTTGAATGGGCCATCTCTCTAGGCTGGAACTGTGAACCGTTAACAAATAAAGGAATTGTGCCCTCAACATGACGGGTACGATCATACCAGCACTAATGCATCGGTTCCTATCAGAACTCTGAAGTTAAGCGTGTTTGGGCGAGAGTAGTACTAGGATGAGTGACCCACTGGGAAGTCCTCGTGTTGCACCCTCATTTTCAATTTTTTTTGCTCCAGTTTCGGTTGCTAAGATACTTTATCCACCACATTTCTATTATCGAATCCCACGGCACCTTGGGCAAGACAACTTCGCTTCACGTGGAGGCTGGGCCCGCAAACCGAGGGCGTAGGGCTTGTGACCAGGTCTCCGTCGCTCCGGTGACCATAAATTTTGATCCGTAAGGAGTTACGCGGCGCACAGCATACCGTTGCAAAGCTCACCGACAGCTCTACGAAAGGGGCAGTGAGCTTGCTCGATGTGCCCTTTTTGGAGCCCAAAATTGAACGTTTTCATTAGTTTCAGGCCACTTTTCTTCTTTTGCTCGATTTTTCTATCCCGGATCGTACGTCGTGAGCTGTTAAGAGGATGACAACCTTACTCGCGGGACATTAGAGGGCCCCACAACGCGTCAATATCACGTCTTGCAAGGATACTGCATTGTTGAAGCGGATGGGTTGTCGTTAAGCCAATTGGGCCTTTTGAATGGGCCATCTCTCTAGGCTGGGACTATGAACCTTTAACAAATAAAGGAATTGTGCCCTCAACATGACGGGTGCGATTATCCCAGCACTAATGCACCGGATCCCATCAGAACTCCGAAGTTAAGCGTGCTTGGACGAGAGTAGTACTAGGATGGGTAACCCCTTGGGAAGTCCTCGTGTTGCACCCCCTTTTCAATTTTTTTTGCCCTGGTCAGGGTTGCCAAGATACTTTATCCCCAAAATTTCTATTAACGAATACCA
The DNA here is from genome assembly GCA_037974665.1 of Ehretia macrophylla. Lineage (NCBI taxonomy): Eukaryota > Viridiplantae > Streptophyta > Magnoliopsida > Boraginales > Ehretiaceae > Ehretia > Ehretia macrophylla. Next base: position 81,634,775 of record CM075765.1, on the reverse strand, counting down.
AGGAACATTGTGTGAGGCCCGATCCCAAATAACGTGTGTTACCTTGATTTGCATGCCATAGACCCCTAATTATATGACCGACCTTGGATTACGTGTCCTATCTTGGTTTTCGTGCATACCTCGTCATATGTGCCTTTACCTAGAATAGTGTGCCCTAATCATCGACTCACGTGCGATACCTAGAAATACGTGCCCTGACCTCGATGTACGTACGTTACCTCATTTCATGTGCCCTAAACTTGAACTGCGTGCCTTAACCTAGGTTTAAGAGTCGTGTCTTGAATTACGTGCATTGCATTGAATTACGTGCCTTATTTTGGTCTACGTTCATTCACATAGGGTTGCGTGCGTTAGCATTAGAATCCGTGCACTTATCTTGAAGTATGTGCCTTAGTCTTGAAATACGTGCTGTACTTCATAGTTCGTGTCTTACCTCGTAGTTCGTGTCTACCTCGTAATTCGTGTCCTAGACCTAAGAATCCGTGCCACCATGTTAATCAAGAAAGAATCCTACACAAAGCACTAGACACTAAAATAATCCTACACAATCCACTAACCAATATTTTAATCCTAATTCAAATCTCTACAAAATCCACTAACACCTAAATATTATATTTTAAACTCAATACAAGACAAAATCTCACAAACCTCTAAACATATCCTATATTCTATTCTATCTAACATACCTAAATACCCAACATTCTCTTACACACATGTTAAAACAATTCAAAAGATTACACAAATCTGAATTTTTGCATGCCCAAGGCCAACATATGCATCAACTTTTGCAAAAGCCTCATTTTTCTCTCATTTCTCTCACTTTCCTCACATTTTCTCTCTCTCCCTCTCACTCTCTCTCTCCATTTCGGTTTTGGCTGAGTTCTCTCCACCTATTAGCTCATCTTCATCATCCTATGGTGCATCAAGACAAACCACAAGCAAAGAAACTCACCCAAGCAAGCTAGGATGCAAGAAACACACATGCAAGCATTTTGAGTCACCATTTTCGGCCTTGGTGAGTTTTTAAGCTTCCATTTCTTTTCTTCTTGTTCTAACCTCAAGCATGTGCTAAGAGATTGATCACTAAACTAGGAAAAATAGAGAAAAGTTAGTTGGAATCTCGGCTAAGCAAGAAGAAGAAGAGATTTGAGCTTCAACAAGGTTTTGAGCAATTTTTGTGTTGATTGCAAAGGTGAGGGTTAAAACCTTTTCAAAACTCTTCAAAAATTCACATGCATGCTCATAAATGTGTGTATTTGCTTCTGTACTTGAGCTATATGATCGTTCATAAGCTTAAACAACCATGCATGGCAAGATCTTGGCTTGAAAATGATGCTAGGAGAAGTCGAAATTGTTGACAGCTCTCTGACCAGTCTGCTCGAGGTAAGTTTAGCAATGCAATTGATGTTGAAAATTCATGAAAATTGGTAGGTGACTATTTTGGACAGTTTTGAACATTTTTCCCAGAAATATGCAGAAGCTAATTTTGACTCTAAGGTCTTCAAAATGGCAAATCTCTAAAATGTGACCAAATCTGGAAATCTGGAAAACTGAAGCAGGTTTTGGCAGATGCACTGACCTTGTGGAACGAACCATATTTGACTTAGTAAATAATGTCGAAAATGCGTTAAATTTGGTGTGTTACTATATTTTTCAGTTCTGCACAATTTTGTCAGAAATAGACCAAAGCTAAAACTGACCCTAAGGACCTCAAAAACGTCAATTTCTGAAAAGTATGCAAATCTGGACAGTTTTGTGCTACCTCACTGTTTCGGCTATAACTAATGATTCTGAACTCCAATTGATGCAAGGTTTGTTTCTGATTTTATTTAACTTCTTAAGATTTAATTTGAAATCTTATTCACTGAATTTGGATATTGTTTGATTATCCTATTGATTGTGGGAAAACAGCCTATTGCAGTAAAGGTTTGATTTAGCTACATGCTTGGAAAATTGTTGTAACCTCTCTTGTGGTTCTAATTGTGTGGAAATGTGGTGTTGGGATGTTATGTGGACTGTTTTGAGTACTTGAGGATGCTGGAATTGAATGATGCATGACTTGAGAATGATTTTGAGTTGACTTAGGGTTTTAATCACACGATTAAGCATGAAATGGAAACCCTAATGACTAGGTAGTTTTGCTAAGTATTGATCATTTGGATATTGTGTGGGAATTTTATGCTTAGTGGGCTGCCCGTAAATGTCGTATAACTTCAAATGTAATTTTGACCATTGCATGTTGACAAATAAGCTTTTCTTGCACCCGAACCCATGATTGACGTTATTGCATGTTGAATAATCTTATCACTTGATCACGTGGGCTTCTTAATGAGTTATATGGCCTGTTTTACATGTGTTACATGGCTGCCCGTTTAATTTTCATATAACTCTATATGCCTTTCAAGTGAAATTTCCTGTCTTATCATGCCCTGCTTGTTTACCTGTCAATGTGCAATCTTATGATTGTCCGGAGGCAACCTATTTTGTTGTCGTCCTACTATGATATATTACCTGTTTTATCGTGCCCTGCCTGTTTACTTGGTCAATGTGCAATCTTATGACTGTCCGGAGGCAACCTACTTTGTTGTCCTCCTACTGTGATATATTACCTGTCATGAATGTGCATTGCATACAAGGTTGCAACCTTTCCTGTTGGCATGGTAGCGATCACGCACACCGGGGGACATCGGGCTTGCCGGTGCACCCGTGACTACCATGGTCCCATTCCCTCTCTCGCTTGGGGGCTAGACTTCCTCGGAGAATTGGGTCGTAGGATTTCGGGGTACATCCGGAGTACACCCACCTGGCGTGTTTTCGGGAATGATTTGAAGTCGGCCGCAACAACTGATCCTGGAACTGACCTGAGAGCAAAAGCTCACTGTATCCTTTTTACTGTGTATATAAGTACTCTCGCTTGGTTCCTAGAGAACCTCGGGGAGGAAAGACTGGTATTTCTGTTCCTTTACTTGATTTTACTGTTATATTCATGTTTGAAAAAGGGATTTTCATAAATTGAACCGGAAAATGAGTTTCAAAACGTATTTCTCGTTCCCCCTCGCTGAGTTCATAAGGACTCACCCTCTTTTTTATCATAGGTGAAGAAGAACATGTACAGGTACCCGAGGACAATGTGCCTATCGATGATTCCTTGGAGTGATTGTCTGTCCCTACGTGCTTTTGTGCTTTGCCTGAAAGTGGTTGCTATATGGATGTTGTGTTTGATTGCAAACTACTCATTTCATTGATGTAAATGACCCCGTTGTAATTTGGGTCTAATTCTGGGATTGTACTATTTATAACCGGACGAACTTTTATTTGGTTGTTTGCTTTCGTTTTCTTAATTAGTAGTTATCGTAGGCATTCAAACCACTAGATGAAAAATCAACTAAGTTAATTCTATCTAATTTCACTTAGGTGCTCATTTGCAAACTGAAGGATAATAGGTACTTGCATGATAGGAAATTGACAAATAAACGGGACTTAGTTATCATGTTAGGCTTATAACCAAACGAGACTCTCAAGATAAACTAGTAGGCAAATCGGTTGGTGAAAAATAGGAGTCCTTAATGGAATTGGATTAATGATTGGAATAATTGAGGCATCTAGAGAATTAGGTCAAACCAAAGAGCCCAATTACAGCCGTTATGCTGCCGGTTTTCTGGAAAACTTTGGAGTTTAGACTAAAACGATAAGTGTTAAATCTTCATAACGGTTAAGAATGTGACAGGTCCTGAACATTTAGGTCATACCCTAGTCTAACCTTATAGGCCGGGTTGGGGCGTGACACCTTATAGTAGAATGGTATCAGAGCTTAGTTTACTAACTAGGCGTTAGTCGGGTTCAACTCTCGGACCATGGGTAGAAGCCTAAGGTAATTATGATGTCTTGTTTATATGTGTTAATGTGTGCTAATGTGCTTTAATTGCTTTGAGAATTGAATACTATGTGCCTTTGTGGACTATATGTATTATGTGTCATGCACACCGACACGTTAGTGCCCTCAATAATGTATGCATGCTTTTATACTCCTTCCTTCATACATGTGCATGTTATATAACCGTGAATGACTGTTTATACACATAGATAGTTAGGATTAGGACTTTTGGGGAAGTGAATTTGTGTAGGACGAACGAAAAGGCTCGGTTAGAGATTTCTGGCATCTTTACAGGTACTCAATAGATCGTATATATTATTGGATATGCATATATAAAATGCGTAGCACAGGTATAATTGTTGAGGTAAAGTTATCTCCTTATCTTTGGAATACCTATACCTGTAATTAAGTTATCAATTTTATAGCTATAAAGTTCTTAATTCCGTCAAACTGTTCTTCTAATTGTGGTTCAAGAATAAATGTTAAGGACATACAACTTTCCTTAGATATAAGAAAATACTATTGGAGATGTGGAGTAGTATATATATATGTTCACATGCTTATAATGGAAGTTTGACTTAGGAGTTGATTTTGAATCAAATTCTTATATCTTAAAATGGTATAATAGACTAATTATATGATTGAATCCTTACGTGATTGGAATTAAGCATTGTTGAACCTAATAAGGTGTATATTAACGAGTTTCAAGTTCACTCAATGGTAAGATTGTGACCTAGAAATTAAGAGATGAACTTGTGGAAATGGACGATAGGGGTTAGATTATTAAGGCGTGAATAATGTGTTTAAGTAACTTAACAATGGATAACCTCAAGACATGTAGGTAACTCTGGAGACTGAGTTTAACAAGGTTGATGATTCTTTAGTATAACAAGGTATAGGAATGTTGGAATCAAGGAATTCACGTAGCTAGAACTCGTGTTTGGAAAACTGCACCTAAAATGTTAGGTCGGATAGAAGTGTAAGGAATTGAATTGTGCATTAGATGACTAACATTGCTAAAGGTCCTAAGTTGGATATCGGTGATATTTAGAATCATGGTATTAATTTGGTGCCTCTCGGGTTTAGTTGTGATTATGCAAGTAAGTCATTCTATACACTCGTTGTTTAGATACCCTAAAGGATGTTGGAAAGCATATATCCTTAAGTAAGACCGATGGACCTATTATATAAACCATGGAAATGAGATTAAAGCATTCGGTTACCAAGTGGAGTCGTTAGGATATGATTAGTAATCCTAAATAGCTAATAGTAAGTATGCATGATGATTCATGGTGAACCCTAGAACCTAAGGTCGATGAGTCTTGACGCTCTTAGCTAGTTGAACATGTAAATGAGAAGAGTAAGATTTCATAGAGTTAAGATAGAGATGAATTAGAGTCATAATGACCCAAGAGACTATTGTTAGACCACTGTATCTATGTGCACCATTTCACATCTAGAAACTAGCGATCGGTAGACTTCGAATTGTGGTCGTTGAATAAGAGGGGTGAATCTTGTAGTGATAGTTAAATAAGTGGTTGATTACTTTTGAAGTTCTATTAGGTTATGTTGAAGGATGCCTCGTGGTCATAATTCTTATATTGATACAACCTTGAAGTTATCTCGTGTAAGTATTTTATGAGCTCAGTCATTTCGGTACCCATTTATAGTCCTAGGATTGTTGTTGTACGGCCGGTAACCTAGTAGAGCATTGATATCACTTACATGGCGATGAACCCAGCTTAGTAACATTAATGTCAAAGATATATTGACGGGCATTAAGTGTTCGAAGGAATGACTAGGTCGCTAAGTAAGTAGGACCATTGTCTTCTTAAGTATGACGTAACCTTGGATTGAGGTGAGTGGAATTTATTTGAGGTTGAAACTAATCGCCTTAGGAGTTTTGGATAAGATTAAAAGAAAATTCTGAAGTCTCGTGACTTGAAGATAGAGATTCGAATAAGGAAATAAATTGTTGATCACAAGCTGATGAATTTTACTTGTAAGAGTTGAACTAGTGCTACATGATTAGTTACTCATGCAACTTCAATGGCAATTTGTTGGTGGTACTTAATAAACCTTAGAGTTTGAGTTTCATGAACCTCAACAGTCTTTCTCCTTGATTACGGGCATGAAGGTTAACGAAGCTAGGAAATGATGTTAGTGAATAGAAGCCTATGATCGGGAGACTAGTCATTAGAAGATTTGCTAATCTAATGTACCTACGAGATAAGAAAGGCTATAATACCATCGATAGATGACGATTTGAGATGGATCAGTTTGTTTGGAGAGTTTTTCCTGAAAATAGAGTCGTATTGTGGAAACGACCCATAACACGTGTATGTCCTAGGTGTTAACATTTTTGAAGCTAGTTGATAGAATATGTAAATCTGATATAGATCTATCATCTTGAAATTAGTGTATGTCACCCTAGGATCATGGAATTATTGTGATATTCCTTTTGAGGTATGAATGCGAGATTGACACAACATGAGTCATGATTTTGGAGTTACAATTCTATTGTTAGAATACCGATGCAACTTTGATGACTATGTTCGAAGACTCTAACCTTAGTTAATGAACTTGACCTTAAGATCAAATGGAGAATATAGTCGTTCAAAGAAAAGAACTATAAATATAGAGGTCACACCGAACTAAATGATTGGAGAAACATAGGAAGTGAATTGGTTATGGTAAGAGATCACCAAACACGGGACGAACCGGAGTAGGAAGAATAACAAGGGTCAGAATCCGTCTAAATGACCTCAATAGGCAAGAATGAATTTCGGGACAAAATTCTTTTAAGGAGGGGAGGATGTGAGGCCCGACCCCGAATAACGTGTGTTACCTTGATTTGCGTGCCATAGACCCTTAATTATATGACTGACCTTGGATTACGTGTCCTGTCTTGATTTTCGTGCATACCTCGTCATACGTGCCTTGACCTAGAATAGTGTGCCCTAATCCCCAACTCACGTGCGGTACCTAGAAATACGTGCCCTGACCTCGATGTACGTGTGTTACCTCATTTTGTATGCCCTAACCTTGAACTGCGTGCCTTAACCTAGGTTTAAGAGTCGTGTCTTGAATTACGTGCATTTCATTGAATTACGTGCCTTATTTTGGTCTACGTTCATTCACATAGGGTTGCGTGCATTAGCATTAGAATCCGTGCACTTATCTTGAAGTATGTGCCTTAGTCTTGAAATACGTGCTGTACCTCGTAGTTCGTGTCTTACCTTGTAGTTCGTGTCTACCTCGTAATTCGTGTCCTAGACCTAAGAATCCGTGCCACCACGTTAATCAAGAAAGAATCCTACACAAAGCACTAGACACTAAAATAATCCTACACAATCCACTAACCAATATTTTAATCCTAATTCAAATCTCTACAAAATCCACTAACACCTAAATATTATATTTTAAACTCACTACAAGACAAAATCTCACAAACCTCTAAACATATCCTATATTCTATTCTATCTAAAATCCCTAAATACCCAATATTCTCTTACACACATGTTAAAACAATTCAAAAGATGACACAAATCTGAATTTTTGCATGCCCAAGGCCAACATATGCATCAACTTTTGCAAAAGCCTCATTTTTCTATCATTTCTCTCACTTTCCTCACATTTTCTCTCTCTCCCTCTCACTCTCTCTCTCCATTTCGGTTTTGGCTGAGTTCTCTCCACCTCTTAGCTCATCTTCATCATCCTATGGTGCATCAAGACAAACCACAAGCAAAGAAACTCACCAAAGCAAGCTAGGATGCAACACACATGCAAGCATTTTGAGTCACCATTTTCGGCCTTGGTGAGTTTTTAAGCTTCCATTTCTTTTCTTCTTGTTCTAACCTCATTCATGTGCTAAGATATTGATCACTAAGTTAGGAAAAATAGAGAAAAGCTAGTTGGAATCTCGGCTAAGCAAAAAGAAGAAGAGATTTGAGCTTCAACAAGGTTTTGAGCAATTTTTGTGTTGATTGCAAAGGTGAGGGTTAAAACCTTTTGAAAACTCTTCAAAAATTCACATGCATGCTCACAAATGTGTGTATTTGCTTCTGTACTTGAGCTATATGATCGTTCATAAGCTTAAACAACCATGCATGGCAAGATCTTGGCTTGAAAATGATGCTAGGAGAAGTCGAAATTGTTGACAGCTCTCTGACCAGTCTGTTCGAGGTAAGTTTAGCAAGGAAAATGATGTTGAAAATTCATGGAAATTGGTAGGTGACTATTTTGGACAGTTTTGAACATTTTTCCCAGAAATAGGCAGAAGCTACTTTTGATTCTAAGGTCCTCAAAATGGCAAATCTCTAAAATGTGACAAAATCTGGAAATCTGGAAAACTGAAGCAGGTTTTGGCAGATGCACTGACCTTGTGGAACGAACCATATTTGACTTAGTAAATGATGTCCAAAATGAATGAAATTTGGTGTACTGCTATATTTTTCAGAAATGGACCAAAGCTAAAACGGACCCTAAGGACCTCAAAAACGTCAATTTCTGAAAAGTATGCAAATCTGGACAGTTTTGTGCTACCTCACTGTTTCGGCTATAACTAATGATTCTGAACTCCAATTGATGCAAGGTTTGTTTCTGATTTTATTTAACTTCTTAAGCTTTAATTTGACATCTTATTCACTGAATTTGGATATTGTTTGATTATCCTATTGATTGTGGGAAAATAGCCTATTGCAGTAAAGGTTTCATTTAGCTACATGCTTGGAAAATTGTTGTAACCTCTCTTGTGGTTCTAATTGTGTGGAAATGTGGTGTTGGGATGTTATGTGGACTGTTTTGAGTACTTGAGGATGCTGGAATTGAATGATGCATGACTTGAGAATGATTTTGAGTCGACTTAGGGTTTTAATCACACGATTAAGCATGAAATGGAAACCCTAATGACTAGGTAGTTTTGCTAAGTATTGATCATTTGGATATTGTGTGGGAATTTTATGCTTAGTGGGCTGCCCGTAAATGTCGTATAACTTCAAATGTGATTTTGACCATTGCATGTTGACAAATAAGCTTTTCTTGCACCCGAACCCATGATTGACGTCATTGCATGTTGAATAATCTTATCACTTGATCACGTGGGCTTCTTAATGAGTTATATGGCCTGTTTTACATGTCTTACATGGCTGCCCGTTTAATTTTTATATAACTCTATATGCCTTTCAAGTGAAATTTTATGTCTTATCATGCCCTGCTTGTTTACTTGTCAATGTGCAATCTTATGATTGTCCGGAGGCAACCTACTTTGTTGTCCTCCTACTGTGATATATTACCTGTTTTATCGTTCCCTGCCTGTTTACTTGGTCAATGTGCAATCTTATGACTGTCCGGAGGCAACCTACTTTGTTGTCCTCCTACTGTGATATATTACCTGTCATGAATGTGCATTGCATACAAGGTTGCAACCTTTCCTGTTGGCATGGTAGCGATCACGCACACCGGGCGGCATCGGGCTTGCCGGTGCACCCGTGACTACCATGGTTCAATTCCCTCTCTCACTTGGGGGCTAGACTTCCTCGGAGAATTGGGTCATAGGATTTTGGGGTACATCCGGAGTACACCCACCTGGCGTGTTTTCGGGAATGATTTGAAGTCGGCCGCAACAACTGATCCTGGAACTGACCTGAGAGCAAAAGCTCACTGTATCCTTTTTACTGTGTGTATAAGTACTCTCGCTTGGTTCCTAGAGAACCTTGGGGAGGAAAGACTGATATTTTTGTTCCTTTACTTGATTTTACTGTTATATTCATGTTTGAAAAAGGGATTTTCATAAATTGAATCGGAAAATGAGTTTCAAAACGTATTTCTCGTTCCCCCTCGCTGAGTTCATAAGGACTCACCCTCTTTTTTATCACAGGTGAAGAAGAACAGGTACAGGTACCCGAGGACAACGTGCCTATCGATGATTCCTTGGAGTGATTGTCTGTCCCTACGTGCTTTTGTGCTTTGCCTGAAAGTGGTTGCTATATGGATGTTGTGTTTGATTGCAAACTACTCATTTCATTGATGTAAATGACCCCGTTGTAATTTGGGTCTAATTCTGGGATTGTACTATTTATAACCGGACGAACTTTTATTTGGTTGTTTGCTTTCGTTTTCTTAATTAGTAGTTATCGTAGGCATTCAAACCACTAGATGAACAATCAACTAAGTTAATTCTATCTAATTTCACTTAGGTGCTCATTTGCAAACTGAAGGATAATAGGTACTTGCATGATAGGAAATTGACAAATAAATGGGACTTAGTTATCATGTTAGGCTTATAACCAAATGAGACTCTCAAGATAAACTAGTAGGCAAATCGGTTGGTGACAAATAGGAGTCCTTAATGGAATTGGATTAATGATTGGAATAATTGAGACATCTAGAGAATTAGGTCAAACCAAAGAGCCAAATTACAGCCATTATGCTGCCGGTTTTCTGGAAAACTTTGGAGTTTAGACTAAAACGATAAGTGTTAAATCTTCATAACGGTTAAGAATGTGACAGGTCCTGAACATTTAGGTCACACCCTAGTCTAACCTTATAGGCCGGGTTGGGGCGTGACACATTGGGCAAGACAACTTCGCTTCATGTAGAGGCTGGGCTCGCAAACCGAGGGCGTAGGGCTTGTGACCAGGTCTCCGTCGCTCCAGTGCCCATAACTTTTGATCCGTAAGGAGTTACGCGGTGCACACTATACCGTTGCAAAGCTCTCTGAGAGCTCTACAACAGGGGCAGCCAGCTTGCTCGCTGTGCCCATTTTTGGAGGCCAAAATTGAACGTTTTCATTAGTTTCAGGCCCCTTTTCTTCTTTTGCTCTGTTTTTTCGTCCCGGATCGTACGTCGTGAGTTGTTAAAAGGACGACAACCTTACTCGCGGGGCATTAGAGGGCCCTACAATGCGTCAATATCACGTCTTGCGAGGATACTGCGTTGTTGAAGCAGATGGGTTGTCGTTAAGCCCAATGGGCCTTTTGAATAGGCCATCTCTCTAGGCTACGACTGTGAACCGTTAACAAATAAAGGAATTGGGCCCTCAACATGACGGGTGCGATCGTACCAGCACTAATGCATCGGATCCCATCAGAACTCCGAAGTTAAGCATGCTTGGGCGAGAGTAGTACTAGGATGGGTGACCCCCTGGGAAGTCCTCGTGTTGTACCCCCTTTTCAATTTTTTTTGCCCTGGTTAGGGTTGCCAAGATACTTTATCCACCAAATTTCTATTTCCGAATCCCACGGAACATTGGACAAGACAACTTCACTTCACGTAGAGGCTGGGCCAGCAAACCGAGGGCGTAGGGCTTGTGACTAGGTCTCCGTCGCTCCGGTGCCCATAACTTTTGATCCGTAAGGAGTTACATGGCGCACAGCATACCGTTGCAAAGCTCTCTGAGATCTCTACGACGGGGGCAGCCAGCTTGCTCATTGTGCCCATTTTGGGAGCCCAAAATCAAACATTTTCATCAGTTTCAGGCCACTTTTCGTCTTTTGCTCTGTTTTTTTGTCCCGGATCGTACGTCGTGAGCAGTTAAAAGGATGACAACCTTACTCGCGGGATATTAGGGGGCCCTACAACGTGTCGATATCATGTCTTGCCAGGATGCTGTGTTGTTGAAGCAGATGGGTTATCGTTAAGCCCATTGGGCCTTTTGAATTGGCCATCTCTCTAGGCTGGGACTGTGAACCGTTAACACATAAAGGAATTGTGCCCTCAACATGACGGGTGCGATCATACCAGCACTAATATCCCATCAGAACTCCGAAGTTAAGCGTGCTTGGGCGAGAGTAATACTAGGATGGGTGACCCCCTGGGAAGTCCTCATGTTGTACCCCCCTTTACAATTTTTTTTTCTCCGGTTTGGTTTGCCAAGATACTTTATCCACCACATTTCTATTATCGAATCCCACGGCACCTTGGGCAAGACAACTTCGCTTCACGTGGAGGCTGGGCCTACAAACCAGGGCGTAGGGCTTATGACCAGGTCTCCGTCACTCCGGTGCCCATAATTTTTGATTCGTAAGGAGTTACGCAGCATACAGTATACCATTGCAAAGCTCTCCGACAACTCTACGAAGGGGGCAGCGAGCTTGCTCGCTGTGCTCTTTTTGGAGCCCAAAATCGAACGTTTTCATCAGTTTCAGGCCACTTTTCTTCTTTTGCTCTATTTTTGGGTTCCGGATCGTATGTCGTGAGCTGTTAAAAGGACGACAACCTTACTCGCGGGACATTAGAGGGCCCTACAACGCATCGATATCACGTCTTGCAAGAATGCTGCGTTGTTGAAGCAGATGGGTTGTCGTTAAGCCCATTGGGCCTTTTGAATGGTCCATCTCTCTAGGCTTGGACTTTGAACCATTAACAAATAAAGGAATTGTGCCCTCAACATGACGAGTGCGATCATACCAGCACTAATGCACCGGATCCCATAAGAACTCCGAAGTTAAGCGTGCTTGGGCGAAAGTAGTACTAGGATGGGTGACCCCTGGGAAGTCCTTGTGTTGCCCCCCACTTTTCAATTTTTTTTGCTCTGGTTTGGGTTGCCACGATACTTTATCCACCACATTTCTATTATCGAATCCCACGGCACCTTGGACAAGACAACTTCGCTTCACGTGGAGGCTGGGCCCGCAAACCGAGGGCGTAGGGCTTGTGACCAGGTCTCCGTCGCTCCGGTGCCTATAACTTTTGATCCGTAAGGAGTTACGCGGCGTACAGCATACCGTTGCAAAGCTCTCCGACAGCTCTACGAAGGGGGCAGCGAGCTTGCTCGCTGTGCCCTTTTTGGATCCTAAAATCGAACGTTTTCATCAGTTTCAGGCCACTTTTCTTCTTTTGCTCTATTTTTCCGTTCCGGATCGTACGTCGTGAGCTGTTAAAAGGACGATTGTGAGGTCTGACCTCGTTTTGCGTACGATACCTTGTTTTGTGTGCCCTAATCTAGATTTGCATGCCTTGACCTAGGTTTAAGAATTGTGTTCGTTTTGTGTGCCATGCATTGAATTTCGTGCACTCATTTAGGGTTGTGTGCATTTACTAGAAAAACGTGCATTCGTCTCGTAGTTCGTGTCTTACCTCGTAGTGAGTGCCCTAGACCTAGGAAAGCGTACCCTCATGCTAATCAAGAAAGCATCTTACACGAAGCACTAGATCATTAATTAATCCTACAAATTCCACTAACTATTATTAAATTACTAATTCAACCCACTAGAAGACAAAATCTAACAAAAAGCTAGACATTCCTTATTCTTTATTCTTTATTCTTTTTGCACTTTCAACACACAATTAAATAATGCTCAAAAGATGACAAAAAAATCAGATTTTTACTTGCCTTGGCCGACCACTTTGTGAGCCTTGTGCTTGCTTTGCATAATTCAAATCTTATTCCCAAACATTTTATGACATTCTATGACACAAATGCATAAAAAAATTGCTCAAAACCTCCTCAAAACTCTACCATTCTTGACCATGCTCCCTTTCCCATGCTAAACACTTCAAAATCCAAGCATCTTGAAGACATAAATCTGATTTTGCTATGCCCAAGGCCGAATATGCTTCATCTTTGCAAAGCCATCATTTTTTTTCTTCATTCTCTCATTTCCTCACATTTCTCTCTCTCGCTCTCATTCTTCTCTCTCTCTCTCAGCCCTAGCTGAAAATTGTTGACTTCATAGCCCATCTTCATCACACCATAGTTAATCAATACAAGCAACAATCAAGGAGACTCAATCAAGCTAGCTAAGATGCAAGAATCACACATGCATGCTCTTTGAGTCACCATTTCGGCCTAGGTAAGTTTACTAGCTTCCATTTCTTTTCTTCTTGTTCTAACCATATACATGTACTAAGAACTTGGCCACTAAGCTAGGTAAAATAGAGAGAAATCGGGTGGTGTCTTGGCTAAGCAAGGAAGAAGAAGAAAATCGTGCTTCATCAAGTTTTGTGCATCTTCTTGTTGATTTGCTAAGGTGAGGGCTAAAACCTTTTGAAAATCCTTCAAAAATCCACATCCAAGCTCTTAAATGTATGTCTTTGCTTCTGTACTTGAGTTATATGTGTGTTCATAAGCTTTTACAACCATGCATGGCAAGATTTTGGCTTGAAGTTGATGATAGATGAAATCGGGTATGTTGATAGCTCTCTGACTTGTTGTTACGAGGTGAGTTTGGCTAGGAAAATGATGTTGAAAATGCATGAAAATTGGTAGGGTACTAGTTTTGCCAGTTTTGAACAGATTTTTCAGAAATAGGCCAAAGCTAATTTTGATTCTAAGGTCCTCAAAATGGCAAATCATTAAAATGTGTCCAAATCTGGAAGTCTGGAAAAATGAAGCAGGTTTTGGCAGATGCACTGACCTTGTGGAACGAACCAGTTTTGACTTAGTAAATGATGTCAAAAATGCATGAAATTTGGTGTGATGCTATGTTTTTCAATTCTGGACATTTTTTTTCAGAAATGGACTAAGGCTAAATCTGACCCTAAGGACCTCAAAATGACAAGTATTGAAATGTGCAAATCTGGACAGTTTTGTGCAATCCCACTGTTTTGGCTATAACTATTGGACCCGAACTCCAAATGATGCAAGGTTTGTTTCTGATTTTAGTTCACTTATTAAGCTTTAATTGGACATCTTATTCACTGGAATTGGAGATTGTTTGCTTGTCTTAATGATTGTGGGAAAACAGCCTATTGCAGTGAGGGTTTCATTTAGTCATATGCTTAGAAAAATTGTTGTAACTTCTCTTGGGGTATTAATTGCTTAGTATTGTGGCATTGAGATGTTGTGTGGACTATTTTGAGTACTTGGGGATGTTGAATTAAATGATGCATGGCTTGAGATTGATTTTGAGTTGACTTGGTGCTTAATTGCACGAGTAAGCACAAAATGGAAACCCTAGTGACTAGGCGAATTTGCTAAGTGTTGATCATTCGAATATTGAGTGTAATTATATGTTTAGTAGGCTGCCCGTAGTTGCCTTATAGCCCTAAATGTGATATTGATTCGTTGCATGTTGACAAATAGGCCTTTCTTGCATCCGAACCACGTAGATTGTTGTTGCATGTTGAATAACCTTATTATTTGATTACGTGGACGTTGAAATGAGTTATAAGACCTGATTTACATGCGTTACATGGCTGCCTGTTTAATGTTCATATAACTCCATATGCTTTTCAAGTGAAATTATTTGTCTATTCGTGCCTCGCTTGTTTACTTGTCAATGTGCAATCTTATAACTGTCCGGAGGCAACCTACTTTGTTGTCCTCCTAATGTGATATATTAAATGTCATAAATGTGCATTGCATACAAGGTTGCAACCTTTCATTCTAGCGTGGTAGCGTTCACGCACATCGGGCGGCATCGGGCTTGCCGGTGCAACCGTGACTACCATGGTCCAATTCCCTCTCTCGCTTGGGGGCTAGACTTCCTCGGAGAGTTGGGTCATAGGATTTCGGGGTACATCCGGAGTACACCCACTTGGCGTGTTAAGAGGATGATTTGAAGTCAGCCGCAACAACTGAGATCAAAAGCTCACCGTATCCTTATTCTATATGTATAAGTACTCTCGCTTGGTTCCTAGAGAACCTCGGGGAGGAAAGACTGGTAATTGTGTTTCATTACTTTATATTATTTTTATGTACTTAATTGTGTTATATTCATGCTTGCAAAAGGATTTTTATAAGTTGAACCGGAAAATGAGTTTCAAAACCTATTTCTCGTTCCCCCTCGCTGAGTTCATAAGGACTCACCCTCTTTTATCATCTCAGGTGAAGAAGATCAAGAACAGGTACCTGAGGACGATGTGCCTAACGATGATTCCTTGGAGTGATTGCCTGTCCTATGCGCTTTGCGTGATTTTGGCTATTTGTGAACTATGCTACTTGAAGACTATTTCTTTTCATGTTGCTCAATGTTTGTAATGTAAAAGACCCCCGTTGTAATTTGGGGTCTAATTTTGGGTTGTACTGATATTAACTAGACAGACACTAGACACTACTATGATCGTTTTGCTATTATTACTGCTAGTATCTATAATAGGATTATGAAGTATTAGGTAAAGGCTAAGTAAAATGAACCAACCAAATCTTAAGCAGGTACACGTTATTAAGCTAAGATCAATAGGTACTTTTGTAGCGAGGATTAACAAACAAACGAGACATAGTATCATGCTAGGTTATTAATCAAACGAGACATCAAGACAACCAGTAGGCATTTCAATTGATGATAAATAGTAATCTTAGTTGGAAATGAATTTGAGAAGGTAAATTTTGAGGTGTTTAGAGAAATTAGGTCAAACCAAAGAGCCCAATTACAGCCGTTATGCTGCCGATTTTCTGGAGAATTTGTGGAGTTTAGGCCAAAATGTTAAGTGTTAAATCTTCATAAACGGTTAAGTATGTGATATGACTTGAATGTTAGATCACACCCTAGTCTAACCTTTAAAGGCCAGGTTGGGGCGTGACACCTTATATCTTAATGGTATCAGAGCTTAGATTGCTTAAGTTGGGTTTAACTCTTGGACCATAGGTAGAGCCCTAAGATAATTAGGATGATTTGTTTGTATGTTATTGTGTGGTAATGTTAAATGTGCCTTCTATGTTCTATGTGCTTAAGTGTTTAACATGTCTTAATTATTTCTAGAGTTATGTATCTATGTTATGTTGCATATCTTATGCATTAAAATTCTTGTTTATCGTATTTCAATAAATTGTGCATCGTAATCTGTGCCTATAGATGGCTGGCCCTAGTACCTGCACTACTAATAGGAGCGGTGAACCCCAAGAGACCGGAGATGCCTATCAAACTAATCCTATCACGACTATGTTTAACATGATGGCAAATGCCATGGATCGCGTATCGCGAGTGATGGAGCGCCAGGATGTACGTGAGGTCAACAACAACAACAACAGGAATGATGGTAACCATGGGAGACATAGCAGAATGAGGGAGTTTCTTGACTTTCGCCCGTCCAAATTCCACGGGGAAGCTGATGATGTGAAAGCAGAGGCTTGGCTGTCCGAGGTCAAAAAGATTTTCAGGCCACTTGATTATACTGATGAAGAGAATGTGGAGTTTGCTGTGTTTCTGTTGCACGGGGATGCTGAACATTGGTGGCACACTATGGAGGCACTGTGGGAAACTGATTAGACACCTCACTTGTGGGGTAATTTCATTAAGGCATTCAAGGAGAAATATGTACCTGCAGTTCCAGGCAGAGGCGGATTGAGGAGTTCATGCACTTGACCCAGGGTAACATGACGGTGGCCCAGTACGAGGCTTGTTTTGACCGACTGTCCTGTTATGCTCAATATATGGTTAGTACTCTGGAGGCGAAGATGTGGAAATTTACGACTGGATTGAGGCCAGAGATTCAGGACCAGTTGCCTTCTCATGACTTCGATACCTATTCTGCTATCTTTGCTGCTGCTTTTTGAGTTGAGAAGAGGAAACTTGATAGAGTCGGTTCGAGTCAGCCGAACAAGAAACCGTACCAGCCTCCAAGTTAGCAGAGGAAATTCCAGAGTCAGAGTCGTAATAAGGGCCAGAGCCAGAACAGACCAGTGAATAACCGTGGCCTGACGAAAGTGCCATCAGCCTCTTCCACCCGCGGATCCACAGGTAGTTCACCTGCTACTCAGTCTGTCAACTGTTCTTACTGTGACAAGAAGGGTCATACCGAGGCCCAGTGCTGGAAGAAGTCAGGACGATGTATGAGATGTGGCAGTGATCAGCATCAGATCAAGGATTGCCCTAAACGGCAGGCAGGACAGAATCAGGTTAAACCAGCTGGTAGAGGCAAGACTCCAGTTCCTAGAGTTCAGGCTCGAGCCTATGCTATTGAGTGCGAGGAGCTTCCAGATGAGACCGCTGTTGTTGAAGGTACATTCTTCATACGGAATCAACCTATTAGGGTGCTAATTGATCCGGGTGCTACTCATTCATTTATTACTCCCTTATGTGTGGAACGTGTGAAACTGAAAGTTGTATGTTTGCCATACGAAGTAGAAGTTGGTACTCCGATGGGTTCTAAACTTGTTACTAGCTCAGCTTGTAAAACATGTAAAATCCAAATTAAAGATAGGGAATTCTCAGCCAATCTTATTTTATTACCTTTTCGAGACTATGAAGTCATTTTAGGGATGAACTGGCTGGCAAAACATCATATCCAATTAGATTGCCGGACGAAGATTATAACGTTCCGGGTACCTGGTCAACCAATACTTGAGGTAATAGGTCGAAGAGATTTCACCGGGAGTTCCATCATTTCATCTACGAAAGCAGTGAAGTCCTTGAGAAAAGGGTATAGCGGATACTTAGCTTACCTCATCAATAAGCCGTCGGATAAAGCTAAGTTGGAGGAGAGGCCAGTGATCAAAGACATGCGGATGTGTTTCCAGAAGAATTGCCCGGTTTACCCCCAAATCGGGAGATCGAGTTCGTTATAGAGCTACTGCCTGGCACCCAGCCGATATCTAAAGCTCCCTATCGTATGGCACCGGCCGAGCTACAAGAATTGAAGGACCAATTGCAAGGATTGTTGAAGAAGGGGTTTGTTCAACCAAGTTCTTCACCGTGGGGTGCACCAGTTCTATTTGTGAAGAAGAAAGATGGAACGTTGAGGCTATGTATTGATTACCGAGGATTGAACCAAGTGATTGTCAAGAATAAATACCCACTTCCCCTGATCGACGAGTTGTTTGATCAACTTCAAGGAGCCAAAGTGTATTCGAAACTCGACTTGAGGCAAGGATACTATTAGTTGCGAATCAAAAAAGAAGATGTGCCTAAAACGGCTTTTAGGACAAGATACGGGCATTATGACTATGTGGTGATGCCATTTGAATTAACTAATGCAACTGCAGCTTTTATGGATTTGATGCACAGGGTGTTTCAACCCTACTTGGACCAATTTGTGGTGATCTTCATTGATGATATTTTGGTATACTCGAAATTCGAGGCGGAGCATGAGCAACATCTGCGGTTGGTACTGCAGAAACCTCGAGAGCATCAATTGTATGCAAAGTTTAGCAAGTGCGAGTTTTGGTTGCAGCAGATTGCATTTTTGGGGCATATCATATCCCACGAGGGAATAGCGGTGGATCCAGCAAAGATAGAAGTAGTGATATCTTAGAAGAAGCCGGAAAACGTTACGGAGGTTCGGAGTTTTCTTGGCCTAGCCGGCTATTATCGGAGGTTCGTGAAGGATTTCTCTAAGATTGCAGGACCGCTTACAAAGCTCACTCAAAAGAAAAAAAAGTCCGTGTGGGATGATAAGTGTGAGAACAACTTTCAAGAGTTGAAGAAAAGATTGACTACCGCACATGTTCTTGCATTGCCTGAAGGAAGTCAAGGTTTTGTAATCTATAGCGATGCTTCGAAGGAAGGATTGGGTTGTGTGCTGATGCAAAATGGAAGAGTAATTGCATATGCTTCTAGGAAACCGAAGTCGTATGAATTGAACTACCCGACGCATGATTTGGAGTTAGCGGCTATTGTGTTTGCACTCAAGAAATGGAGGCATTATCTGTGGGGTAACAAGTTTGAGGTATTTACTGATCACAAGAGCTTGAAATACTTGTTCTCTAAAAAAGAGTTAAATATGAGGCAAAGGCGGTGGATGGAGCTTTTGGATAATTATAACTGCACAATCAATTATGTGCCCGGTAAAGCGAATATAGTTGCAGATGCCTTAAGTAGGAAAACAAGAATGGCAAAACTGGAAGTCAAGGTGCAGGAGTTGTTGGAGGAAGCATTTTTGTGGAAACCACAATTGACTCGTAAGGGGTTACTTTTTGCCACTACGCAAGTTCAATCGACCTTGTTATCTGAGTTACGAGAGGCTCAACAAAAGGACCAACAATTTCAGAAGATTAAAGAAAGCAACACAGGTTTCAAGTTTCATGATGATGGTGTTTGGAGGTTTAGGAATTGGATTTGTGTTCCCAATGAGCCAGAGCTGAAAAAGAAGATTCTTGAAGAAGCCCATAATTCAAGATACACTATTCACCCCGGCGGAACAAAGATGTACTGGGATTTGAAGCAACACTATTGGTGGAATAATATGAAGAGAGAGATTGCAGAGTTTGTAGCACGGTGTTTGACTTGCCAGAGAGTCAAAGTGGAACATCAACGACCCGCAGGTTTACTTCAACCGTTGGAGATTCCTCAATGGAAATGGGAACATATAACTATGGACTTTGTTATGGACCTGCCTAGGTCACAAAAGGGTCATGACGCCGTTTGGGTCATAGTGGATAGATTGACTAAGTCGGCGCACTTCTTACCGATGAACAAGGAGGATAGTCCTGAGAAATTGGGAGATATGTATGTGACGGAGATTGTAAGATTGCACGGGATGCCTGTGAGTATTGTATCGGATAGGGATCCTCGTTTTACTTCCCGATTTTGGAAGAGATTGCAAAAGGCTTTGGGAACGAAGTAGAGTTTTAGCACGGCTTATCACCCTCTGTCACGACCCCATTTTCTTAGTTATTGAAACGGTCTCTGATACCACAATAATGATAGGAAATTAAAATTTAAGCTTACAAATCCTCAAGCGGCTTGGGATCGTGATGCCACGGGCTTAAGAAGATCATTCCGCCTAAGTCCGTTAAGGCACAATACAATTGCCCGAGCACTATTAACCATAAAATAAAACATCAAACCATATATTACATAATACCCATTATACAAACTTCATCACTAATAAATAATAATACAACAACCAAGTTCAAATTACAAGACCTGGATTCACTATGTTACTTCACACAGGCCCAACTACTACAACTAGGCCTCAAAAGAGTAATGTATCGAATTAGTTACATAGTTAAGTGTCCACGAGATTAATACATTACATCAAATAAATCACATGCCTAGCTCATTCTATTATAACAAAAGGTTGACCAAAACGAACAACTATTCTCAAGTTAAGCTCCAGCTCCGGACAACCTGTAATGGTGGACACCCCGACCCCAACCTATTGCTAAGCTAAGGCCGAAACATGACATTCATAACTCTTATTCTTGAGGTTAACACTTAATAGCTTTAAAACCTGTGGTTTATAGATTAACAACCTGAACATCCATTAAAAGAATATCACAACTAGTTTGAAAAGACTTTCAACATTCTCCCAAAGCATCGGCCTTAAAAGGTTACAACACCTTGTTACAAATTAACCAAACCAAGAACCACTTGTTCATCATCCTAATTATAGGTCTCAAAAGCATAAAGATCAATCCTAGTTAGGAATCTAGTTAACCAAAATAATATTACAACATAATAAATTGATCAATTATAAACATGTTCTTCATAGCAAGAAGTAAATCTTCAACCAAGCATGTGAATCACAGAAGCAAGAATCCATCTCATCAACTCAACAATGCTTGCAACCACGTGGGAGCTTGTTCGGCTAAACCTTACTTGAAATTGTTAAAAGAGGGTGAGCTAGATCCTCGCATATAGCTCAGTGAGGAGGTAAACAAGGAAGGTTTTCGTAAAGGTTTTATCATTTTCGCAAACAGTTGATAAAACATGACATGCACATATCCCAGCAAAATACTCTTACCACAAACCTTCAATCAATAATGAGAGGGTCGAGATATACCGGCAAATCTGGAGGTCCCGACACTTCCTCTCTTAACAATAGGAGGGTCGAGATATACCGGCAAATCCGGAGGCCCCATCACTTCCTCCATTAAAAGGGTTATAACCACCGCGCATATATTACTCAATGCATTACAATTATCAATGGCATATCGTAGCATTTAGGGTGCATCGTTTGGATAATCGTGAAACCAATGCCCACCATGCTTGACCATGTCAATACCATGTAGAAAGACTCAACATGGTCATATACTAAGGGAGGGTATAAGGATACATTAAAACAACTCAAATTGACAAAAAAATGCAAGCACAAATGAAGCTATGAAGCAAACTCATCTTATTTGCAATAGTCTAACTTAATAGGTACATTTACCTAATTTCCTGAATTCCAATTAATCTGATTTTAGTCTAGAATCGAATCTTATCGAAAGTAGATAATTCTAGAATCAAACGAAATACAATTCGGAGTTGAAACAAGTGAGATATGGCCTTCGGAAAATCACTGCGCAGAGCTGTCAAACATCCGGGCGCTGGAGCCTTTATCCGGGCGCCCGGAAAAAGCAAGTAACGCTCGGATTGAAGCTTTCTGCCGGGCGTTGAGACCTCTATCCGGGCGACCGGATAGGGGCTGTAACGCCCGGATAGCTGGATGGGAAAGACCCAATTTTCTCCAAAATCAACCTAATAATCCATACCACCTCCTACCATCATTCAAACATGTTCAATGAGACTTCTAAGCATCATACAAGAGCTCAAACTCCACCCAAATCACCTCTCCTCAACAAACCACAATACCCAACATACATTTTCAATTCTTAGATCTACAACACATATACACAAACTCTTCATCATCCAAGCTTAGGTATGCAAGCCAAAGCAATATAAACACCAATGAACATTAATAAACTTGAATGCATCCTTTAAAAACCATTTATGAAAAACTCCCTCACCTTAGCTCTTGAGTTTGAATGGAAGAACAAGTGATAGAAAGCTTTTATGAGCAAGAAAATAGCTTGAGGAAGACACAAAAATGGCTGAACTTCATTCTTCTTCCTCTTCTCCTTCTTCCTTCCTCTCTTTTTCTCTTCTTCTTTCTCTTCTCTCTTGGTTGAAAATCAGAGAGAGTGTGTGTGTGCTGCAGTGTTTTAGTGTGTGTGTGTGGTGTGTTGTGTGTATTTTAGTTGGTAGGATATTTATTATTTTTGCCTATGTGAGGCCCGACCCCGAATAACGTGTCACACCTCGATTTGCATGCCATAAACCCCTAATTATATGACCGACCTTGGATTACGTGTCTTGTCTTGGTTTTCGTGCATACCTTGTCACAAGTGCCTTGACCTAGAATAGTGTGCCCTAATCCCCGACTGACATGCGATACCTAGATATACGTGCCCTGACCTCGATGTACGTGCGTTACCTCATTTCGTGTGCCCTAACCTTGAACTGCATACCTTAACCTGGATATAGAGTCGTGCCTTGATTTGCGTGCACTGCATTGAATTACGTGCCTTGCATTGGTTTACGTGCATTTACTTAGGATTGCGTGCATTAGTCTTGAAGTATGTGCATTAGCCTTGTAGTTCGTGTCTACCTCATAATTCGTGCCCTAGACCTAGGAATCCGTGCCACCACGTTAATCAAGAAAGAATCCTACACAAAGCACAAGACAATAAAATAATCCTACACAATCCACTAACCAATATTATATTCTTAATTCAAATTCTCTACAAACTCCACTAACAATAAAATAATACTAAACTATTCATATATTTCCCACTATCTATTATTCTATTCATAATTCAACTCATCAACAAACATTTCTATATTTTATTCTACCTAGATTCCCTAATTTCCCAACATTCCTATGACAATTCTAATGACACAAATGCATAAAAAATTAGTCCTAGACAAACTATGACACACACACAAGACACTAGGCATAAAATAGCCCCAAAACCCTACCCAATGCACACCATTTTCGACCAATTGCTCCTTGCCCATGCTAGGAATTTCAAAATGCCTCTTGAAGACATAAAAATCAGAATTGCTAAGCTCAAGGCTGAACCCATGCATCAACTTTTGCAAAAGGCCTCATTTTCTCTCATTTCTCTCACTCTCCTCACATTTTTCTCTCTCCCTCTCATTTTATCTCTCCATTTCGGTTTTGGCTGAGTTCTATCCACCCCTTAGCTCATCTTCTTCATCCTAAGGTGTATCAAGACAAACCACAAGCAAAGAAACTCACCCAAGCAAGCTAGGATGCAAGAAACACACATGCAAGCATTTTGAGTCACCATTTTTGGCCTTGGTGAGTTTACTAGGTTCCATTTCTTTTCTTCTTGTTCTAACCACATGCATGTACTAAGAACTTGGCCACTAAGCTAGGAAAAATAGAGAGAAATCGGGTGGTGTCTTGGCTAAGCAAGGAAGAAGAAGAAAATTGTGCTTCAACAAGTTTTTGTGCATCTTTGTGGTTGATTGCTAAGGTGAGGGCTAAAACCTTTGAAAACTCTTCAAAAATCCACATGAATGCTCATAAATGTGTGTATTTGCTTCTGTACTTGAGTTATATGTTCGTTCATAAGCTTAAACAACCATGCATGGCAAGATCTTGGCTTGAAAGTGATGATAGGTGAAGTCGGATTGTTGACAGCTCTCTGACCAGCTTGTTTCGAGGTACGTTTAGTTAGGCAAATGATGTTTAAAATGCATGAACATTGGTAGGTGACTAGTTTGGACAGTTTTGAACATTTTTCGCAGAAATATGCCAAAGCTAATTTTGACTCTAAGGTCCTCAAGATGGCAAATCTTTAAAATGTGTCCAAATCTGGAAATCTGGAAAAATGAAGCAGGCTTTGGCAGATGCACTGACCTTATAGAACGAACCAGATTTGACTTAGTTAATGATTTCCAAAATGTATCAAAATTGGTGTGCTGATATATTTTTCAGTTCTGGACATTTTTGTCAGAAATGGACTAAGGCGGAATCTAACCCTAAGGACCTCAAAAACGTCAATTATCGAAATGTGTGCAAATCTGGACAGTTTTGTGCTATCCCACTGTTTCGGCTATATCTAATGATCCCGAACTCCAATTGATGCAAGGTTTGTTTCTGATTTTAGTTAACTTCTTAAGATTTAATTTGACATCTTATTCACTGGATTTTGAGATTGTTTGATTATCTTATTGATTGTGAGAAAACAGCCTATTGCAGTAAAGGTTTCACTTAGTTATATGCTTGGAAAATTGTTGTAACCTCTCTTGTGGTACTAATTGCTTGGAATTGTGGTGTTGGGATGTTGTGTGGACTGTTTTGAGTACTTTAAGATGTTTGAATTGAATGATGCATGACTTGAGAATGATTTTGAGTTGACTTAGGGTTTAATCACACGGTTAAGCATGAAACGGAAACCCTAATGACTAGGTAGTCTTGCTAAGTGTTGATCATTTGGATATTGTGTGGAAATTATATGCTTAGTGGGCTGCCCGTAAATGTCTTATAACTTCAAATGTGATTTTGACCATTGCATGTTGACAAATAAGCTTTTCTTGCACCCGAAACCCATGTTGATGTCATTGCATGTTGAATAATCTTATCACTTGATCACGTGGGCTTCGTAATGAGTTATATGGCCTGTTTTGTATGTGTTACATGGCTGTCCATTTAATTTTCATATAACTCTATATGCCTTTCAAGTGAAATTACCTGTTTTATCGTGCCCTGCCTGTTTACTTGGTCAATGTGAAATCTTATGACTTTCCGGAGGCAACCTACTTTGTTGTCCTCCCACTGTGATATATTACTTGTTTTATCGTGCCCTGCTTGTTTACTTGGTCAATGTGCAATCTTATGACTGTCCGGAGGCAACCTACTTTGTTGTCCTCCTACTGTGATATATTACCTGTCATAAATGTGCATTGCATACAAGGTTGCAACCTTTCCTGTTGGCATGGTAGCGATCACGCACACTGGGCGGCATCGGGCTTGCCGGTGCACCCGTGACTACCATGGTCCCATTCCCTCTCTCGCTTGGGGGCTAGACTTCTTCGGAGAGTTGGGTCGTAGGATTTCGGGGTACATCCGGAGTACACCCACCTGGCGTGTTTGGGGGATGATTTGAAGTCGGCCGCAACAACTGATCTGAGAGCAAAAGCTCACTGTATCCTTTTATTATGTGTATAAGTACTCTCGCTTGGTTCCTGGAGAACCTCGGGGAGGAAAGACTGGTATTCCTGTTCCTGTATCTTATATCATTGTTATATTCATGCTTGTAAAAAGGATTTTCATAAGTTGAACCGGAAAATGATTTTCAAAACCTATTTCTCGTTCCCCCTCGTTGTGTGAGGCCCGACCCTGAATAACGTGTATTATCTCGTTTTGCGTGCCATAGACCAAGAATGATATGACTGACCTTGGATTACGTGCCCTGTCTTAGTTTTTGTGCATACTTCGTCATACGTGCCTTAACCTAGAATTGTGTGCCCTAATCCTCGATATACGTGTGATACCTAGATAAACGTGTCATGACCTTAATTTACATGCAAGACCTCAAATTTGCGTGTGTTTCTTCATTTTGTGTGCATTAACCTTGAACTACGTGCCTTAACCTAGGTTTAAGAGGCGTACCTTAATTTACGTGCATTACATTGAATTACGTGTCGTGCATTGGTCTACGTGCATTGACCTAGGGTTGCGTGCGTTAGCATTAGAATCTGTGCATTAGACTTGAAGTACATGCCTTAGTCTAGAACTTCGTGTCTTACCTCGTAGTTCGTGTTTACCTTATGTTTCGTGCCCCATATTAATTTCGGTGCGTGCCTCGTAGTGCGTACCCTAGACCTAGGAATCCGTGCCACCACATTAATCAAGAAAGCATCCTACACAAAGCACTAAACTATAAAATAATCCTAATTCAAATCTCTACAAAATCCACTAAGAATAAACAATTCAATCTACACAAACACCTAAACATTCTTTATTCTTTATTCTCACCCAAAACCAATGCACCTCAAATTTCACCCTTATTATAATCCATAATATATTAAATAGAGTCTGAAATTTCAGCAATTTGCAAGCCCTTGGCTGACCACTAAGTGCATTTAGTCTAGCATTGCATAATTTATTCATAATCCTAGACAAACTATGACAAAACACTTACACAATGCATAAAAAATTGCTCAATTCTCCTCAAATCTCCACAATTTTCGACCAACCCTTGCATGCCCATGCTAAACATTTTAAATTCCACCTTGAAGACACAAAAATCTGATTCACCAAGCTCAAGGCTGAACATGCTCATCAAAAATTGCAAAAGGCTTTATTCCTTGTCATATTTTTTGTCACATTCTCTCATTTCCTTCAACTTCTCTCACTTCCCTCTCATTTCCTCTCTCCATTTCGGTTCTTGGCTGAGTTCTCTATCACCTTGGCTTGTCTTCTTCATAACTTAGCTTAGCCAAGTCAAGCAATCATCAAGAAAGTCGAGCAAACAAGCTGGGATGCGAAAATCACACTTACATGCCCTTTGAAGCTTCATTTTCGGCCTAGGTAAGCTTCTTGACATCCATTTCTTTTCTTCAAGTTCTAAATACATGAATGCACTAAGAGATTGATTACTAGGCTAGGAAAAATAGAGAAAACCAAGTTGGAATCTCGGCTAAGCAAGAAGAAGAAGAGATTTTAGCTTCAACAAGGTTTTTGAGCATTTTTTGGGTTGATTGCAAAGGTGAGGGTTAAAATCTTTTGAAAAATCTTTAAAAACTCACATGCATGCTCATAAATGTGTGTATTTGCTTCTGTACTTGAGATATATGGTCGTTCATAAGCTTAAACAACCATGCATGGCAAGATCTTGGCTTGAAAATGATGCTAGGTGAAGTCGAAATGGATGACAGCTCTCTGACCAGTCTGTTCGAGGTAAGTTTAGCTAAGCACATGATGTTGAAAATTCTTGAAAATTGGTGGGTGACTAGTTTGGACAGTTTTGAACATTTTTCCCAGAAATAGGCCGAAGCTAATTTTGACTCTAAGGTCCTAAAAATGGTAAATCATTAAAATGTGACCAAATCTAGAAATCTGGAAAAATGAATCAGGTTTTGGCAGATGCACTGACCTTGTGGAACGAACCATATTTGACTTAGTAAATGTTGTCCAAAATGCGTGAAATTTGGTTTTCTACTATATTTTTCAGTTCTGGAAAATTTTATCAGAAATGGACCAAAGCTAAAACGGACTCTAAGGACCTCAAAAACGTCAATTTCTGAAAAGTGTACAAATCTGGACAGTTTTGTGCTACCTCACTGTTTCGGCTATAACTAATGATTCTGAGCTCCAATTGATGCAAGGTTTGTTTCTGATTTTAGTTAACTTCTTAAGATTTAATTTGACATCTTATTTACTGAATTTGGATATTTTTTGATTATCCTATTGATTGTGAGAAAACAGCCTATTGCAGTAAAGGTTTAATTTAGCCATATGCTTGGAAAATTGTTGTAACCTCTCTTGTGACACTAATTGTGTGGAAATGTCGTGTTGGGATGTTATGTGGACTGTTGTGAGCACTTGAGGATGTTGAATTAAATGATGCAAGACTTGATAATGATCTTGAGTAGACTTAGGGTTTTAATCACTTGATTAAGCATGAAATGGGAACCCTAATGACTCAATAGTCTTAATAGGTGTTGATCAATTGGATATTGTGTTGGAATCATATGCTTAGTGGGCTGCCCGTAAATATTTTATAACTTCAAAAGTGATCTTGACCATTGCATGTTGACAAATAAGCTTTTCTT
Source organism: Ehretia macrophylla (assembly GCA_037974665.1). Classification (NCBI taxonomy): domain Eukaryota; kingdom Viridiplantae; phylum Streptophyta; class Magnoliopsida; order Boraginales; family Ehretiaceae; genus Ehretia; species Ehretia macrophylla. The sequence goes on along the minus strand of CM075765.1, from coordinate 81,606,503 downwards.
GCATCCGAACCCATGTTGATATCATTGCACGTTGAATAATCTTATCGCTTGATTGCGTGGACCTCTTAATGAGTTATATAGCCTGTTTTACATGTGTTACATGGCTGCCTGTTTGATGATCATATGACTCTATATGCCTTTCAAGTGAAATTACTTGTCTTATCGTGCCTTGGTTGACTACTTGACAACGTGCGATCTTATAACTGTTCGGAGGCGACCTACTTTGTTGTCTTCCTAATGTAATATGTTAAATGTTATAAATGTGCATTGCATACAAGGTTGCAACCTTTCGTATGGCATGGTAGCGTTTCAAATCCGCCGGGCGGCATCGGGCTTGCCGGTGTTACCGTGACTACCATGATCCAATTCCTTCTCTCGCTTGGTATTCACCCTTGGAGAGTTGGGTCGTAGGATTTCGGGGTACATCCAGAGTACACCCACCTGGCGTGTTTTGGGGATGAATTAAAGTCGGCCGCAACTCCTGTTACTTGACTTGATCTGAGAGCAAAAGCTCACCGTATCCTTTTTATTATGTGTATAAGTACTCCCACTTCGTTCCTAGAGAACCTCGGGGAGGAAAGATCGGTATTCCTATTATGTACTTGTATTTCTGTTACATTCATGTGTGAGAAAGAGAATTTCATAAGTTTAACTGGAAAAAGAGTTTCAAAACTTATTTCTCGTTCCCCCTCGCTGAGTTCATAAAGACTCACCCTCTTTTATCATCTCAGGTGAAGAAGAACAGGTACAGGAACCCGAGGACGGTGTGCCTAATGATGAACCCCTGGAGTGAATGCCTGTCATTGCTTATTTTGCTTGATTGTGACTACTTGTGAACTTTTGCTACTAGAAGACTATTTCCCCTACGTTATTTGTTGTTTGTGATGTAATAGACCCCCGTTGTAATTTGGGGTCTAATTTTGGTTTGTACTTATATTAAGTAGACTGATACTAGACATACTATGATCGTTTTTGCTTTTATTATCACTAGTATCTATCATAGGTTATGATGCTTAGCTAAGGAATAGGCAAATGAACTTATCCAATCTCAACAGGTACTCGCTAATAAGCTCAGATCAACAGGTATATTTTGAAACGAGGATAAATGGACAAACGAGACATAGTATCATGCTAGGTTATATATCAAACGGGACGTCGAAATAACCAATAGGCAATTCAATTGATGATAAAATAGTAAACTCTAGCCGAGAATGAACTTGAATTGAAAGTTTTGAGGCTGTTAGAAAATTTAGGTCAAAACAAAAAGCCCAATTACAGCCGTTATGCTGCCGGATTTCCGGAAAATTTTGGAGTCTAGAATAACACGTTAAGTGTTAAACCTCATAGAATGATTAAGAATGTAAAGGGACTTGAATGTTTAGATCACACCCTAGTCTAACCTTTATAGGCCGGGTTGGGGCGTGACACCTTAGAAGAATGGTATCAGAGCTTAGATTGCTTAAGCCAGGTTTAACTCTCGGACTGTGGGTAGAGCCCTAATGTTATTAGGATCACTTGTTATGTGTGATAATGTTAATTGTGCCTTCTATGTTCCTATGTGCTTATGTGATCAGCATGCCTATGTGATTCAAGTGCACCGTATGCTTTAAGTGTTTATTATGTTACAATGGTTTCTTATATGCTAGGCTGTATACTAGTTGTTGATGTTTTATTATACAATCCTATGCACTAAGATATAGTTGTTCTTATGTGGTATGATTATATAAGTACACGTTTACTTCCCGTGTAACATAATTGTATATATATAAATACATAACCTATCATAGGGCTGCTTGTTTTAGAATGGTTAGAAGAGTTCTTGGAATGAGAGGGAGTACCCAAGGTCAAGACCAGAATTCGGGGAAGACAGCTACTAACAGATTACAGCCAGGTACCATAGTCAACCAATCTAGTCATGTAACATCGAGAGGCACGGTTAACCCCCATCATGTTTCATGTAACTACTGCAACAAGAGGGGGCACACAGAAGCCCAATGTTGGAAGAAGTCTGGTAGATGCAAAGGATGTGGGAGTGATCAACATCGCGTCAAGAATTGTCCAAGGTGGCAAAAGAATTGTGCCCAAATTGCTAGCAGTAACCACGGTTAAAGGTAAACTTACCTATTAAACCTATAGGAAAATATTACTTGAGCTCAGTATCATCCATCCTTTATGTGCGTTACCTTAGAAACAATGTATTGTCATGCAAGTATAGAGGTTGCTTTGAATCCATTTCTCACACCTTAAAACTGGCTTGATAGGCTATCTAAGAAGTTAGCAATATACTCGTACGATTGAATCCTTCCTCGATTGGAATTAAGCATCGTTGAACCTAATAAGGTGTATGCTAGCGAGTTTCAAGTTCACTAAATGGTAAGATCGTGACCTAGAAATTAAGAGGTGAATTCGTGAAAGTTGATGATAGTTACTTTTAGGGGTTAGATTATTAAGACATAGTGTATTTGAGTGACTTAACAATGGGTAACCTCAAGGCATGTAGGCAACTTTGGAGACTGAGTTTAACCAGGTTGATGATTATTTAGTATAACAAGGTATGGTGATGTTGGAATCAAGGAATTCACGTAGCTAGAACTTGTGTTCGGAAGACTACAACTAAAATATTGGGTCAAATAGAAGTGTAAGGAATTGAATTATGCATTAGATGACTAACGTTACTAAAGGCCCTAAGTTGGATATTTGTGATATGAAGAAACATGGTATTAGTTTGGTGCCCCTCAAATTTAGTTGTAATTATGCAAAATAAGTCATTCTATGCACTCATTGTTTGAATAGCCTAAAAGATGTTAGAAAGCATGTATCCCTAAGTAATACCGATGGACCTAGTATATAAACCATGGAAATGAGATTAAAGCATCCGACTGCAAGGTTGAGTCGTTAGGGTATGACTAGTAATCCTAAATAGCTAATAGTAAATACATGATGATTCGTGGTAAAGCTAGAAACTAGCAGTTAATAGACTTCGAATTGTGGTTGCTGAATAGAGGGTGAATCTTGTAGTGATAGTTAGATGAGTGGCTGATTACTCTTGAAATTCTATTAGGTTATATTGAAGGATGTTTTGTGGTCATAATTCTTATATTGATACAACCTTGAAGTTATTTTGTGTAACAAGCTATTTGAATTAGTATGATAAGTATCTTAAGAGTTAGATCATTTCGGCACCCATTTATAATCCTAAGATTGTGTTGTACGGCCGGTAACCTAGTGGAGCATTGATATTCTTATATGGCTATAGCCCTAACTTAGTAACACTAATGTTGAAAATATATTAGCGAGTATTAAGTGTTCGAAGGAATGACTAGGTCGCTAAGTGAGTGGGACCATTGTCTTCTTGAGTATTACGTAACCTTGGATTGAGGTGAGTGAAATTTATTTGAGGTTGAAACTATTCGTCTTAGGATTTTTGTATAAGATTAAAAGAAATTCTAAAGCTTCGTGACTTGAAGATAGAGATTAGAATAAGGAAATAAATTGTGAATTGCAAGTTGATGAAATTTACTTGTAAGAGTTGAACTAGTGCAACATGATTAGTTACCCATGCAATTTTGGTGGCAATTTGTTTGTGGTACTTAATAGACCTTAGAGTTTGAGTTTAACGAATCTCAACGGTCTTTCTCCTTGATTACGAGCGTGAAGGTTAACGAAGCTGGTAAAGAATGTTAGTGAATAGGAGCCTATAACCGGGAGACTAGTCATTAGAAGAGTTGCTAATCTAATACCTATGAGATAAGGACTATGATACTATCAATAGATGATGACTTGAGATGGATCAATTTGTTTGGTGAGTTCTTCTTAAAGATAGGGTCATGTTGTGGAAATGATCCATGACTTGTTGATGTCCTATGTGTTAACAATTTTGGAAGCTAGTTGATAGGATATGTAAATCGGATATAGACCTATCATCTTGAAATTAGCGTATGTCACCCTAGGATCATGGAATTATTGTGATATTGCTTTTGAGGTATGAATGTGAGATTGATACAACATAAGTCATGATTTTGGAGTTATAGTTATATAGTCTGAATACCGATGCAGCCTTGATGACTATGTATGGAGATTCTAACCTTAGTTAATAAACTTGACCTTAAGATCAAATGGAGAATAGAATCGTTCAAAGGAAAGAACTGTAAATGTAGGGGTCCCACCGAACTAAATGATTGGAGAAACATAGGAAGTGAATTGGTTGTGATAAGAGATCACCAAACAAGGGACGAACCAGAGTAGGATGAATAACAAGGGTCAGAATCCATTTAAATGACCTCAATAGGAAAGAATGAATTTCGGGACGAAATTCTTTTAAGGAGGGGAGGATGTAAGGCCTGACCCTGAATAACGTGTATTACCTCGTTTTGCGTGCCATAGACCAAGAATGATATGACTGACCTTGGATTACGTGCCCTGTCTTAGTTTTCGTGCATACTTCGTCATACGTGCCTTAACCTAGAATTGTGTGCCCTAATCCTCGATATACGTGCGATACCTAGATAAACGTGCCATGACCTTAATTTACATGCAAGACCTCAAATTTGCGTGTGTGTCTTCATTTCGTGTGCATTAACCTTGAACTACGTGCCTTAACCTAGGTTTAAGAGGTGTACCTTAATTTACGTGCATTGCATTGAATTACGTGTCGTGCATTGGTCTACGTGCATTGACCTAGGGTTACGTGCGTTAGCATTAGAATATGTGCATTAGACTTGAAGTACGTGCCTTAGTCTAGAACTTCGTGTCTTACCTCATAGTTCGTGTTTACCTCATGTTTCGTGCCCCGTATTAATTTTGGTGCGTGCCTCGTAGTGCGTACCCTAGACCTAGGAATCCGTGCCACCACATTAAACAAGAAAGCATCCTACATAAAGCACTAAACTATAAAATAATCCTAATTCAATCTCTACAAAATCCACTAACAATAAACAATTCAATCTACACAAACACCTAAACATTCTTTATTCTTTATTCTCACCCAAAACCAATGCACCTCAAATTTCACCCTTATTATAATCCATAATATATTAAATAGAGTCTGAAATTTCAGCAATTTGCAAGCCCTTGGCTGACCACTAAGTGCATTTAGTCTAGCATTGCATAATTTATTCATAATCCTAGACAAACTATGACAAAACACTTACACAGTGCATAAAAAATTGCTCAATTCTCCTCAAATCTCCACAATTTTTGACCAACCCTTGCATGCCCATGCTAAACATTTTAAATTCCACCTTGAAGACACAAAAATCTGATTCACCAAGCTCAAGGCGGAACATGCTCATCAAAAATTGCAAAAGGCATTATTCCTTGTCATATTTTTTGTCACATTCTCTCATTTCCTTCAACTTCTCTCACTTCCCTCTCATTTCCTCTCTCCATTTCGGTTCTTGGCTGAGTTTTCTATCACCTTGGCTTGTCTTCTTCATAACTTAGCTAAGCCAAGTCAAGCAATCATCAAGAAAGTCGAGCAAACAAGCTGGGATGCGAAAATCACACTTACATGCCCTTTGAAGCTTCATTTTCGGCCTAGGTAAGCTTCTTGACGTCCATTTCTTTTCTTCAAGTTCTAAATACATGCATGCACTAAGAGATTGATTACTAGGCTAGGAAAAATAAAGAAAACCAAGTTGGAATCTCGGCTAAGCAAGAAGAAGAAGAGATTTTAGCTTCAACAAGGTTTTTGAGCATTTTTTGGGTTGATTGCAAAGGTGAGGGTTAAAATCTTTTGATACTCTTTAAAAACTCACATGCATGCTCATAAATGTTTGTATTTTCTTCTGTACTTGAGATATATGGTCGTTCATAAGCTTAAACAACCATGCATGGCAAGATCTTGGCTTGAAAATGATGCTAGGTGAAGTCGAAATGGATGACAGCTCTCTGACCAGTCTGTTCGAGGTAAGTTTAGCTAAGAAAATGATGTTGAAAATGATTGAAAATTAGTGGGTGACTAGTTTGGACAGTTTTGAACATTGTTCCCAGAAATAGGCCGAAGCTAATTTTGACTCTAAGGTCCTCAAAATGGCAAATCATTAAAATGTGACCAAATCTGGAAATCTGAAAAAATGAATCAGGTTTTGGCAGATGCACTGACCTTGTGGAACGAACAATATTTGACTTAGTAAATGTTTTCCAAAATGCGTGAAATTTGGTGTTCTGCTAGATTTTTCAGTTCTGGACAATTTTGTCAGAAAAGGACCAAAGCTAAAACTGACTCTAAGGACCTCAAAAACGTCAATTTCTGAAAAGTGTACAAATCTGGACAGTTTTGTGCTACCTCACTGTTTCGGCTATAACTAATGATTCTGAGCTCCAATTGATGCAAGGTTTGTTTCTGATTTTAGTTAACTTCTTAAGATTTAATTTGACATCTTATTTACTGAATTTGGATATTGTTTGATTATCCTATTGATTGTGAGAAAACAGCCTATTGCAGTAAAGGTTTAATTTAGCCATATGCTTGGAAAATTGTTGTAACCTCTCTTGTGACACTAATTGTGTGGAAATGTGGTGTTGGGATGTTATGTGGACTGTTGTGAGCACTTGAGGATGTTGAATTAAATGATGCAAGACTTGATAATGATCTTGAGTGGACTTAGGGTTTTAATCACTTGATTAAGCATGAAATGGGAACCCTAATGACTCAATAGTCTTAATAGGTGTTGATCAATTGGATATTGTGTTGGAATCATGTGCTTAGTGGGCTGCCTGTAAATATTTTATAACTTCAAAAGTGATCTTGACCATTGCATGTTGACAAATAAGCTTTTATTGCATCCGAACCCATGTTGATATCATTGCACGTTGAATAATCTTATCGCTTGATTGCGTGGACCTCTTAATGAGCTATATAGCCTGTTTTACATGTGTTACATGGCTGCCTGTTTGATGATCATATGACTCTATATGCCTTTCAAGTGAAATTACTTGTCTTATCGTGCCTTGTTTGACTACTTGACAACGTTCGATCTTATAACTGTTCGGAGGCAACCTACTTTGTTGTCTTTCTAATGTAATATGTTAAATGTTATAAATGTTCATTGCATACAAGGTTGCAACCTTTCGTGTGGCATGGTAGCGTTTCACGTCCGCCGGGCGGCATCGGGCTTGCCGGTGTTACCGTGACTACCATGATCCAATTCCTTCTCTCGCTTGGTATTCACCCTTGGAGAGTTGGGTCGTAGGATTTCGGGGTAGATCCGGAGTACACCCACCTGACGTGTTTTGGGGATGAATTAAAGTCGGCCGCAACTCCTGTTACTTGACTTGATTTGAGAGCAAAAGCTCACTATATCCTTTTTATTATGTGTATAAGTACTCCCACTTGGTTCCTAGAGAACCTCGGGGAGGAAAGATCGGGGTTCCTATTCTGTACTTGTATTTCTGTTACATTCATGTGTGAGAAAGGGAATTTCATAAGTTTAACCGAAAAATGAGTTTCAAAACTTATTTCTCGTTCCCCCTTGCTGAGTTCATAAGGACTCACCCTCTTTTATCATCTCAGATGAAGAAGAACAGGTACAGGAACCCGAGGACGGTGTGCCTAATGATGAACCCCTGGAGTGAATGCCTGTCATTGCTTATTTTGCTTGATTGTGACTACTTGTGAACTTTTGCTACTAGAAGACTATTTCCCCTACGTTATTTGTTGTTTGTGATGTAATAGACCCCCGTTGTAATTTGGGGTCTAATTTTGGTTTGTACTTATATTAAGTAGACTGATACTAGACATACTATGATCGTTTTTGCTTTTATTATCACTAGTATCTATCATATGTTATGATGCTTAGCTAAGAAATAGGAAAATGAACTTATCCAATCTCAACAGGTACTTGCTAATAAGCTCAGATCAATAGGTATATTTTGAAACGAGGATAAATGGACAAACGAGACATAGTATCATGCTAGGTTATATATCAAACGGGACGTTGAAATAACCAATAGGCAATTGAATTGATGATAAAATAGTAAACTCTAGCTGAGAATGAACTTGAATTGAAAGTTTTGAGGCTGTTAGAAAATTTAGGTCAAAACAAAGAGCCCAATTACAGCCGTTATGCTGCCGGATTTCCGGAAAATTTTGGAGTCTAGAATAACACGTTAAGTGTTAAACCTCATAGAATGATTAAGAATGTAAAGGGACTTGAATGTTTAGATCACACCCTAGTCTAACCTTTATAGGCCGGGTTGGGGCGTGACACCTGAGTTCATAAGGACTCACCCTCTTTTATCATCTCAGGTGAAGAAGATCAAGAACAGGTACCCGAGGACGACGTGCCTAACGATGATTCCTTGGAGTGATTGCCTGTCTTGTGTGCTTTGCGTGATTATGGTTATTTGTGAACTATGCTACTTGAAGACTATTTCTTTTATGTTGCTCGTTGTTTATTGATGTAAATGACCCCGTTGTAATTTGGGTCTAATTCTGGGATTGTACTATCTATAACCGGACAAACTTTTATTTGGTTGTTTGCTTTCGTTTTCTTAATTAGTAGTTATCGTAGGCATTCAAACCACTAGATGAACAATCAACTAAGTTAATTCAATCTAATTTCACTTAGGTGCTCATTTGCAAACTAAAAGATAATAGGTACTTGCATGATAGGAAATTGATAAATAAACGGGACATAGTTATCATGTTAGGCTTATTAACCAAACGAGACTTTCAAGATAAACTAGTTGGCCAATCGGTTAGTGACAAATAGGAGTCCTTAATGGAATTGGATTAATGATTGGAATAATTGAGGCGTTTAGAGAATTAGGTCAAACCAAAGAGCTCAATTACAACCGTTATGCTGCCGGTTTACCAAAAAATTTTAGAGTTTAGGCCAAGACGTTAAGTGTTAAATCTTCATGAACGGTTAAGTACGAGACGTGACTTGAATGTTTAGATCATATCCCAGTCTAACCTTTATAGGCTGGGTTGGGGCGTGACAGCCTATGGACAAGAGTGCCCCTCAACTAAATGCAATTCTACTAGCATGCCATTCTAGTTAAATCTTGACTAGTTAGTTACTTGTCTTGACTTATTAGTAGTTAATTAAATCCTACGACACTTAAAACACTTAAATGCACGTAAGATAATATTTTTGCACATAAAGCGATGCAAGTGTACGTAAATCGAGGTAAATATTCATAAACCTATTTAGCAGCATATAAAACAAGTCAAATGCATATAAAATGATTTAATTATTATCTACGTTACCTAAATTACTCAAAGACACATAATTGAAGTTAAACACACGTTAAACGAGACATACGTACGTAAGATGATATTGATGTACGTATTTCGAAATAAAAGCATATGAATCAAGGTAAATACACGTTAATTGATATAATTGTATATTAAATGATGTAAAAATTTATGAAATGCTATAACATACATGTAGGCTCTGTACGGGCTCGGTACGGGGTCTCACAACCTCCCCTCCTTAACAGAATTGCGCCCTCGCAATTCCTTCTTTATTCTAAGGCTATTAGAACTTAATCATCAAAGAAAATCTTCAACATAAGGTACATGATTTCACTCACTAGAGGAAGTGTTACTTCATATTTGTAAGGCTTGCTAAATACTACAAAGGCATTCTCCGATCGTTATAGTAGTAACTCCATCATCAATCTACAAGAATATTTCTAATACCATAAAGCGGAAGTAGTTTCCACAGTTATCAAATAACTTCAAAATAGATGTCCAAGCTCTCAAAACCTAATACCATAGAGTCAAGCCATCAATTATAACACTGACACCGAGTAGAGAGTCTCCTAAACCATCCATTAACACACAGAGTTCATCAAGATATCCTTTAACACTGAGAGGCTTTGAACTTTTTTCCTTAATCCCTCAAATGATTTCATCTCTTACCATTAAATATGTAGGTAAATGTCCTTAGTCATAGATTCATCCAAGTATGGCTCCTAGGTTTAAAATTTAAACTCCAAATGAGTTTTAATATGTCGATCCCAGTCAATAGTAATATACATACCTTATAGTACAACTTGTTTCATTCTTGTATGCGCATCAATAATATTTCAAATGGATTCATTCTGGAATAACCTCAAGTTCCAACCCTTTATCCAATATTAAATTCCACAAGTACAATGATCAAGATCCCAATGATACACTAGTAATATTATGATAATTCTAAGATCACGGCCCATTTCACCATGACCTAACCTTCACGACTTCGCTCTATACTGAGGCGCAACTACTTCCAATTAGTTTATTAACATTCGAATAGCTTGTCATTTCAATTTCAAGGAGATAACTTTGATAAATAATTATTCTATCGTAATTAATTCCACTCTTGCAACTAAACATCAATGGCTTAACTTCCACAATTCACTTTTTAGATACCAAATCATGATCTTAACATCAACTTAGTAAAACTGAAACGAAACCCAATGACATCTATATCAAAATACATAAGCAATTGCGGTACAATTATAAGTTACACATATAAGACTAGCACATAAGGTCTGGTGTTTCATTCAAGTCTAAATTCACATATATTACTTTATGTCTATTATCCCTCAAGATGTCTTAGTACCGATAACATTTAACAGCTATAACTGAGAGTCATGACCGAGGGTACAAGTTAAGTAGACCCAACATTCAGTATTAACCCTTTTGGGCATAACTTACACTCCCAAATGCATTGCAACACTGGATTTTGCTAACAGCTCAAGTCTTAATCATATCAAAACTAAGACTAATCACCTAAAGTATATCACATATCTTAACCACCTATACTACACAAATCCTTCCTTCACCAATACTCCAAACTCTCTAAACAGTTATAGCACGATTACTTTCTTACCCAATATCCCTTGACTAACGCCTCAAGTAGATTAGTAGTCACCAAGATTCATAAATCTGAGTCCTAGAGTTCATACATCTAATTGGTGCAATCAACACATAACTGCAAGCGAGTAAGAACTTGGTCGTATCAGCATTTCATTAAATCCCAAGGACCCACAACATCTAAAATATCTTAGTCGAATCTAAACCTTAAAATCCATAGATACATCCATAAGTGACCATTAAAGATAGAATAACTCCTAATGTATATCAACATCAATAGTTATTATAAGTATTCTAAGATCGTGACTTACAATCTACATATTGCCAAAGTCATCCTCGTAATCTTTTCCAGTAACCGGAACAAGTAACTCAGCATATCAAATTATATACTTCCCACGTCACATGAGAATGCCACTTTATTTACTCATTTAGTTGGTCCTAATATCACCATCTACTTCTACTAAGTTGAACTACTTAAATGCATCTATGTACATGTATAATCCATCTCCTATATTGCTACAACCATTACTTCAACTTAGTCCGAAAGAAATCAACTTACATGGTCTACCTAATAGCCAACATTAAGCTTACACTCAACCCTACGAAAAGCTTAGTCCCTCGCAAAACTAAGTATTCATCTTATACATCACATTTATCTAGTCCTATGGATCATTGCCTATTGTTCTAGCCGTTTATGACCTTAAGAGGTTAATATGGGCCAACTCACACATGCAAATATTATAATCATACCCAACATATAGATTTCACATAAGCAAGAAGTAGTTATGTCATGGAAGTCACATAAGATTCACATAAGCACGTATACGTAAGTTTATGTAAGCATATTAAACACATAAGTCCACGTAAGCATACATAGACTTCGAAGCATGTTTCTACCTTACGTCTTCTACCCGCAGACCAGGGGTTCTACGCCCAGCTTGCACCTAGCTAACTAGCTAAGCTCTTATACCACTTTTATGACCATATTTTCTTAGTTATTGAAACGGTCTTTGATACCACAATAATGATAGGGAATTAAAATTTAAGCTTACAAATCCTCAAGCGTCTTGTGATCGTGATGCCACAGGCTTAAGAAGATCACTCCGCCTAAGTCCGTTAAGACACAATACAATTGCCCGAGCACTATTAACCATAAAATAAAACATCAAACCATATATTACATAACACCCATTATACAAACTTCATCACTAATAAATAATAATACAACCACCAAGTTCAAATTACAAGACCTGGATTCACTATGTTACTTCACACAGGTCCAACTACTACAACTAGGCCTCAAAAGAGTAATGTATAGAATTAGTTACATAGTTAAGTGTCCACGAGATTAATACATTACATCAAATAAATCACATGCCTAGCTCATTCTATTATAACAAAAGGTTGACCAAAACGAACAACTATTCTCAAGTTAAGCTCCAGCTCCGGACAACCTGTAATGGTGGACACCCCGACCCCAACCTATTGCTAAGCTAAGGCCGAAACATGACATTCGTAACTCTTATTCTTGAGGTTAACACTTAATAGCTTTAAAACCTGTGGTTTATAGATTAACAACCTGAACATCCATTAAAAGAATATCACAACTAGTTTGAAAAGACTTTCAACATTCTCCCAAAGCATTGGCCTTAAAAGGTTACAACACCTTGTTACAAATTAACCAAACCAAGAACCACTTGTTCATCATCCTAATTATAGGTCTCAAAAGCATAAAGATCAATCCTAGTTAGGAATCCAGTTAACCAAAATAATATTACAACATAATAAATTGATCAATTATAAACATGTTCTTCATAGCAAGAAGTAAATCTTCAACCAAGCATGTGAATCACAGAAGCAAGAATCCATCTCATCAACTCAACAATGCTTGCAACCACGTGGGAGCTTGTTCGGCTAAACCTTACCTGAAATTATTAAAAGAGGGTGAGCTAGATCCTCGCATATAGCTCAGTGAGGAGGTAAACAAGGAAGGTTTTCGTAAAGGTTTTATCATTTTCGCAAACAGTTGATAAAACATGACATGCACATATCCCAGCAAAATACTCTTACCACAAACCTTCAATCAATAATGAGAGGGTCGAGATATACCGGCAAATCCGGAGGTCCCGTCACTTCCTCTATTAACAATAGGAGGGTCGAGATATACCGGCAAATCCGGAGGTCCCGTCACTTCCTCCATTAAAAGGGTTATAACCGCCGCGCATATATTACTCAATGCATTACAATTATCAATGGCATATCAATCAAACATATAATGATCATGCATATGTAGCATTTAGGGTGCATCGTTTGGATAATCGTGAAACCAATACCCACCATGCTTGACCATGTCAATATATAGAAAGACTCAACATGGTCATATACTAAGGGAGGGTATACGGATACATTAAAACAACTCAAATTGACAAAAAAAATGCAAGCACAAATGAAGCTATGAAGCAAACTCATCTTATTTGCAATAACCTAACTTAGGAGGTACATTTACCTAATTTCCTGAACTCCAATTAATCGGATTTTAGTCTAGAATCGAAGCTTATCGAAATTAGATAATTCTAGAATCAAATGGAATACAATTCGGAGTTGAAACGAGTGAGATATGGCCTCCGGAAAATCACTGCACAGAGCTGTCAAACATTCGGGCGCTGGAGCCTTTATCCGGGCGCCCGGAAAAAGCAATTAATGCCCGGATCGAAGCTTTCTGCCGGGCGTTGAGACCTCTATCCGGGCGACCGGATAGGGGCTGTAACGCCCGGATAGCTGGACGGGAAAGACCCAATTTTCTCCAAAATCAACCTAACAATCCATACCACCTCCTACCATCATTCAAACATGTTCAATGAGACTTCTAAGCATCATACAAGAGCTCAAACTCCACCCAAATCACCTCTCCTCAACAAACCACAATACCCAACATACATTTTCAATTCTTAGATCTACAACACATATACACAAACTCTTCATCATCCAAGCTTAGGTATGCAAGCCAAAGCAATATAAACACCAATGAACATTAATAAACTTGAATGCATCCTTTAAAAACCATTTATGAAAAACTCCCTCACCTTAGCTCTTGAGTTTGAATGGAAGAACAAGTGATAGAAAGCTTTTATGAGCAAGAAAATAGCTTAAGCGAGACACAAAAATGGCTGAACTTCATTCTTCTTCCTTTTCTCCTTCTTCCTTCCTCTCTTTTTCTCTTCTTCTTTCTCTTCTCTCTTGGTCGAAAATCAGAGAGAGTGTGTGTGTGCTGCAGTGTTTTAGTGTGTATGTGTGGTGTGTTGTGTGTATTTTAGTTGGTAGGATATTTATTATTTTTGCCTATGGACAAGAGTGCCCCTCAACTAAATGCAATTCTACTAGCATGCCATTCTAGTTAAATCTTGACTAGTTAGTTACTTGTCTTGACTTATTAGTAGTTAATTAATTCCTACGACACTTAAAACACTTAAATGCACGTAAGATAATATTTTTGCACATAAAGCGATGCAAGTGCACGTAAATCGAGGTAAATATTCATAAACCTATTTAGCAGCATATAAAACAAGTCAAATGCATATAAAATGATTTAATTATTATCTATGTTACCTAAATTACTCAAAGACACATAATTGAAGTTAAACACACGTTAAACGAGACATGCGTACGTAAGACGATATAGATGTACGTATTTCGAAATAAAAGCGTATGAATCAAGGTAAATACACGTTAATTGATATAATTGTATATTAAATGATGTAAAAATTTATGAAATGCTATAACATACATGTAGGCTCTGTACGGGCTCGGTACGGGGTCTCACACCCTCAGACTGACGGACAATCAGAGAGAACTATTCAGATTCTGGAGGATATGCTGAGGGCGTGTGTTTTAAATTTTGAAAAAGGTTGGGAGAAATATCTTTCTCTAGCGGAGTTCGCCTATAATAATAGTTATCAGGCCACTATCGGGATGGCCCCGTTTGAGGCGTTGTATGGACGAAAGTGTCGATCCCCAATTTACTGGGATGAAGTAGGTGAGACGAAGACTTTTGACCCGACCCTTCTACCTGAACTTATGAAGACTGTTGATAATATCCACCTCATCCGGAAACGGATGCTTACCGCCCAAAGCAAGCAGAAGAGTTATGCAGACCGACGGAGACGGAGCCTAGAGTTTAAGGTTGGCGACAAGGTGTTCTTGAAGATATCACCTTGGAGGGGACTGATTAAACATGTCAAGGGTGAAAAGTTGAGCCCGAGGTTTGTAGGACCATTTGAGATAATTGAGAAAGTTGGCAAATTGGCGTATCGCTTAGCACTACCCCAAAACCTCTCCAATATTCACGACGTCTTTCATGTTTCGATTCTACAGAAGTACCACCCTGACCCATCGCATATCTTAGAGCCAGAGCCGTTGCAGCTTTGGGAGTACTTGTCTTATGAAGTGAAGCCCATTCAGATCCTAGACCAGCAAGATCTGGAGTTGCGCAACTAAACTATACCGATGGTGAAGGTGCTATGGGATCATCATAGAGTTGAAGAAGCAACGTGGGAAAGGCGAGACCAGATGGAGCAGCAATATCTAGCTTTATTTCAAAGGTAATATTGAATTTCGGGACGAAATTCTTTTAAGGAGGGGAGGATGTGAGGCCCGACCTCGTTTTGCGTGCAATACCTCGTTTCATGTGCCCTAATCTAGATTTGCGTGCCTTGACCTAGGTTTAAGAATTGTGTTCATTTTGTGTGCCATGTATTGAATTACGTGCATTTATTTAGGGTTGCGTGCATTTACTAGAAAAACGTGTATTCATCTCGTAGTTCGTGTCCTACCTTGTAGTGCGTGCCCTAGATCTAGGAAAGCGTACCCTCACGCTAATCAAGAAAACATCTTACACGAAGCACTAGATCATTAATTAATCCTACAAATTCTACTAACTATTATTAAATTACTAATTCAACCCACTAGAAGACAAAATCTCACAAAAAGCTAGACATTCCTTATTCTTTATTCTTTATTCTTTTTTCACTTTCAACACACAATTAAATAATGCTCAAAAGATGACAAAAAAATTAGATTTTTACTTGCCTTGGCCGACCACTTTGTGAGCCTTGTGCTTGCTTTGCATAATTCAAATCTTATTCCCAAACATTTTATGACATTCTATGACACAAATGCATAAAAAATTGCTCAAAACCTCCTCAAAACTCTACCATTCTCGACCATGCTCCCTTGCCCATGCTAAACACTTCAAAATCCAAGCATCTTGAAGACATAAATCTGATTTTGCTATGCCCAAGGCCGAATATGCTTCATCTTTGCAAAGCCATCATTTTTTTTTCTTCATTCTCTCATTTCCTCACATTTCTCTCTCTCCCTCTCATTCTTCTCTCTCTCTCTCTCGGCCCTAGCTGAAAATTGTTGACTTCATAGCCCATCTTTATCACACCATAGTTAATCAAGACAAGCAACAAGCAAGGAGACTCGATCAAGCTAGCTAAGATGCAAGAATCACACATGCATGCTCTTTGAGTCACCATTTTGGCCTAGGTAAGTTTACTAGCTTCCATTTCTTTTCTTCTTGTTCTAACCACATGCATGTACTAAGAACTTGGCCACTAAGCTAGGAAAAATAGAGAGAAATCGGGTGGTGTCTTGGCTAAGCAAGGAAGAAGAAGAACTGTGCATCTTCTTGTTGATTTGCTAAGGTGAGGGCTAAAACCTTTTGAAAATCCTTCAAAAATCCACATGCATGCTCTTAAATGTATGTCTTTGCTTCTGTACTTGAGTTATATGTGTGTTCATAAGCTTTTACAACCATGCATGGCAAGATTTTGGCTTGAAGTTGATGATAGATGAAATCGGGTTTGTTGACAGCTCTCTGACTTGTTGTTGCGAGGTGAGTTTGGCTAGGCAAATGATATTGAAAATGCATGAAAATTGTAAGGTTACTAGCTTTGCCAGTTTTGAACATTTTTCGCAGAAATATACCAAAGCTAATTTTGACTCTAAGGTCCTCAAAATGGCAAATCATTAAAATGTGTCCAAATCTGGAAGTCTGGAAAAATGAAGCAGGTTTTGGCAGATGCACTGACCTTGTGGAACGAACCAGTTTTGACTTAGTAAATGATGTCCAAAATGCATGAAATTTGGTGTGCTGCTAGGTTTTTCAGTTCTGGACATTTGTTTCAGAAATGGACTAAGGCTAAATCTGACCCTAAGGACCTCAAAAATGACAAGTATTGAAATGTGTGCAAATCTGGACAGTTTTGTGCAATCCCACTGTTTTGGCTATAACTATTGGACCCGAACTCCAAATGACTTAAGCTTTAATTTGACATCTTATTCACTGGAATTGGAGATTGTTTGCTCGTCTTAATGATTGTGGGAAAACAGCCTATTGTAGTGAGGGTTTCATGTAGTCATATGCTTAGAAAAATTGTTGTAACTTCTCTTGTGGTATTAATTGCTTAGGATTGTGGCATTGAGATGTTGTGTGGACTGTTTTGAGTACTTGGGGATGTTGAATTAAATGATGCATGGCTTGAGATTGATTTTGAGTTGACTTGGGCCTTAATTGCACGAGTAAGCACGAAATGGAAACCCTAGTGACTAGGCGAACTTGCTAAGTGTTGATCCTTCGAATATTGAGTGTAATTATATGTTTAGTAGGCTGCCCGTAGTTGCCTTATAGCCCTAAATGTGATATTGATTCGTTGCATGTTGACAAATAGGCCTTTCTTGCATCTGAACCACGTAGATTGTTGTTGCATGTTGAATAACCTTATTATTTGATTACGTGGACGTTGAAATGAGTTATAAGACCTGATTTACGTGCGTTACATGGCTGCCTGTTAAATGTTTATATAACTCCATATGCTTTTCAAGTGAAATTACTTGTCTATTCGTGCCTCGCTTGTTTACTTGTCAATGTGCAATCTTATAACTGTCCGGAGGCAACCTACTTTGTTGTCCTCCTAATGTGATATATTAAATGTCATAAATGTGCATTGCATACAAGGTTGCAACCTTTCATTCTGGCGTGGTAGCGTTCATGCACACCGGGCGGCATCGGGCTTGCCGGTGCAACCGTGACTACCATGGTCCAATTCCCTCTCTCGCTTGGGGGCTAGACTTCCTCGGAGAGTTGGGTCGTAGGATTTCGGGGTACATCCGGAGTATACCTACTTGGTGTGTTAAGGGGATGATTTGAAGTCGGCCGCAACAACTGAGAGCAAAAGCTCACCATATCCTTTTTCTATATGTATAAGTACTCTCGCTTGGTTCCTAGAGAACCTCGGGGAGGAAAGACTGGTAATTGTGTTCATTACTTTATATTATTGTTAAGTACTTAATTGTGTTATATTCATGCTTGCAAAATGATTTTTATAAGTTGAACCGAAAAATGAGTTTCAAAACCTATTTCTCGTTCCCCCTCGCTGAGTTCATAAGGACTCACCCTCTTTTATCATCTCAGGTGAAGAAGATCAAGAACAGGTACCTGAGGACGATGTGCCTAACGATGATTCCTTGGAATGATTGCCTGTCCTATGTGCTTTGCGTGATTATGGCTATTTGTGAACTATGCTACTTGAAGACTATTTCTTTTCATGTTGCTCAATGTTTGTAATGTAAAAGACCCCCGTTGTAATTTGGGGTCTAATTTTGGGTTGTACTAATATTAACTAGACAGACACTAGACACTACTATGACTGTTTTGCTATTATTACTGCTAGTATCTATAATAGGATTATGAAGTATTAGATAAAGGCTAAGTAAAATGAACAACCAAATCTTAAGCAGGTACACGTTATTAAGCTAAGATCAACAAGTACTTTTTAGCGAGGATTAACAAACGAACGAGACATAGTATCATGCTAGGTTATTAATCAAACGAGACATCAAGACAACCAGTAGGCATTTCAATTGATGATAAATAGTAATCTTAGTTGGAAATGAATTTTGAGAAGGTAAATTTTGAGGTGTTTAGAGAAATTAGGTCAAACCAAAGAGCCCAATTACAGCCGTTATGCTGTTGGTTTTCTTGAGAATTTGTGGAGTTTAGGCCAAAACGTTAAGTGTTAAATCTTCATAAACGGTTAAGTATGTGATATGACTTGAATGTTAGATCACACCCTAGTCTAACCTTTATAGGTCGGGTTGGGGCGTGACAACGACAACCTTTCTCACTGGACATTAAAGGACCCTACAACGCGTCGATATCACGTCTTGCAAGGATGTTGCGTTGTTGAAGCGGATGGGTTGTCGTTAAGCCCGTTGGGCCTTTTGAATGGGCCATCTCTCTAGGCTGGGACTATGAACCGTTAACAAATAAAGGAATTGTGGCCTCAACATGACGGGTGCGATCATACCAGCACTTATGCACCGGATCCCATCAGAACTGCGAAGTTAAGCGTGCTTAGGCGAGAGTAGTACTAGGATGGGTGACCCCTTGGGAAGTACTCGTGTTGCACCCCCTTTTCTATTTTTTTTTGCCCTGGTTAAGGTTGCCAAGATACTTTATCCACCAAATTTCCATTACCGAATCCCACGGAACATTGGGCAAGACAACTTCGCTTCACGTAGAGGCTGGGCCCGCAAACCGAGGGCGTAGGGCTTGTGACCAGGTCTCCGTCGCTCCGGTGCCCATAACTTTTGATCCGTAAGGAGTTACGCGGCGCACAACATACCGTTGCAAAGCTCTCTGAGAGCTCTACGACGGGGGTAGCCAGCTTGCTCGCTGTGCCTATTTCTGGAGCCCAAAATTGAACATTTTCATCAGTTTCAGGCCACTTTTCATCTTTTGCTCTATTTTTTCGTCCCGGATCATACGTCGTGAGCTGTTAAAAGGACGACAACCTTACTCGCAGGATATTAGGGGGCCCTACAATGCATCGATATCACGTCTTGCTAGGATGCTGCGTTGTTGAAGTAGATGGGTTATCGTTAAGCCCATTGGGCCATTTGAATTGGCCATCTCTCTAGGCCGGGACTGTGAACCGTTAACACATAAAGGAATTGTGCCCTCAACATGACGGGTGGGATCATACGAACACTAATATCCCATCAGAACTCTGAAGTTAAGCGAGTTTGGGCGAGAGTAGTATTAGGATGGGTGACCCCCTGGGAAGTCCTCGTGTTGCACCCCCTTTTTCAAATTTTTTTGCTCCGGTTTGGGTTGCCAAGATACTTTATCCACCACATTTCTATTATCGAATCCCACGGCACCTTGGGCAAGACAACTTCGCTTCACGTGGAGGCTGGGCCCGCAAACCGAGGGCGTAGGGCTTGTGACCAGGTCTCTGTCGCTCTGGTGCCTATAAATTTTGATCTGTAAGGAGTTACGCAGCATACAGCATATCGTTGCGAAGCTCTCCGACAACACTACGAAGGGGTCAGCGAGCTTGCTCGTTGTGCCCTTTTTGGAGCCCAAAATCGAAAGTTTTCATCAGTTTCAGGCCACTTTTCTTCTTTTGCTCTATTTTTCCATTCCGGATCGTACGTCGTGAGCTGTTAAAAGGACGACAACCTTACTCGCGGGACATTAGAGGGCCCTACAACGCAACGATATCACGTCTTGCAAGAATGTTGCGTTGTTGAAGCTGATGGGCTGTCGTTAAGCCCATTGGGCCTTTTGAATGGGCCATCTCTCTAGGCTGGGACTGTGAACCGTTAACAAATAAAGGAATTGTGCCCTCAACATGATGGTTGCGATCATACCAGTACTAATGCACCGGATTCCATCAGAACTCCGAAGTTAAGCGCGCTTGGGCGAGAGTAGTACTAAGATGGGTGACCCCCTGGGAAGTCCTCGTGTTGCACCCCTTTTCAATTTTTTTTGCGCTGGTTAGGGTTGCCAAGATACTTTATCCACCAAATTTCTATTATCGAATCCCACGGAACATTGGGCAAGACAACTTCGCTTCACGTAGAGGCTGGGCCCGCAAACCGAGGGCGTAGGGCTTGTGACCAGGTCTCTGTCGCTCCGGTGCCCGTAACTTTTGATCCGTAAGGAGTTACGCGGCACACAGCATACCATTGCAAAGCTCTCTGAGAACTCTATGACGGCGGCAGCCAGCTTGCTCGTTGTGCCCCTTTTTGAAGCCTAAAATCGAACGTTTCATCAGTGTCAGGCCACTTTTCTTATTTTGCTCTGTTTTTTCATCCCGGATAGTACGTCGTGAGCTGTTAAAAGGACGACAAACTTACTCGCGGGACATTAGAGGGCCCTACAACCCGTCGATATCACGTCTTGCTAGGATGCTACGTTGTTGAAGCGGATGGGTTATCGTAAAGCCCATTGGGCCTTTTGAATTGGCCATCTTTCTAGGCTGGGACTGTGAACCGTTAACACATAAAGGAATTGTGCCCTCAACATGACGGGTGCGATTATACCAGCACTAATGCACCGGTTCCCATCAGAACTCCGAAGTTAAGCATGCTTGGGCGAGAGTAGAACTAGGAAGGGTGCCCCCATGTGAAGTCCTCGTGTTGCACCCCCCTTTTCAATTTTTTTTATCCGGTTTGGGTTGCCAAGATACTTTATCCACCACATTTCTATTATCGAATCCCACGGAACCTTGGGCAAGACAACTTCGCTTCACGTGGAGGCTGGGCTCGCAAACCGAGGGCATAGGGCTTGTGACCCGGTCTCCGTCGCTCCGGTGCCCATAACTTTTGATCCGTAAGGAGTTACGCGGCGCACAGCATACCGTTGCAAAGCTCTCCCACCGCTCTACGAAGGGGGCAGCGAGCTTCCTTGTTGTGCCCTTTTTGGAGCCCAAAATCGAACATTTTCATCAATTTCAGGCCACTTTTGTTCTTTTGCTCTATTTTTCGTCTCGTATCGTACGTCATGAGCTGTTAAAAGGACGAAAACCTTACTCGCCGGACATTAGAGGGCCCTACAACGCGTCGATATCACGTCTTGCAAGGATGCTGTGCTGTTGAAGTGGATGGGTTGTCGTTAAGCCCATTGGGCCTTTTGAATGGTCCATCTCGCTAGGCTGGGACTGTGAACCGTTAACAAATAAAGGAATTGTGCCCTCAACATGACGGGTGCGATCATACCAGTATTAATGCACCGGATCCCATCAGAACTGCGAAGTTAAGCGTGCTTGGGCGAGAGTAGTACTAGTATGGGTGAGCCCCTGGGAAGTCCTCGTGTTGTACCCCCTTTTCAATTTTTTTTGCCCTGGTTAGGGTTGCCAAGATACTTTATCCACCAAATTTCTATTATCGAATCCCACGGAACATTGGGCAAGACAACTTCGCTTCACGTAGAGGATGGGCCCGTAAACCGAGGGCGTAGGGCTTGTGACCAAGTCTCCGTCGCTCCGGTGCCCATAAGTTTTGATCTGTAAGGAGTTACGCGGTGCAAAGCATACCGTGGCAAAGCTCTCTGAGAGCTCTACGATGGGGACTGCCAGCTTGCTCGCTGTGCCCATTTTTGGAGCCCAAAATCGAACGTTTTCATCAGTTTCAGGCCACTTTTCTTCTTTTGCTCGGTTTTTTTGTCCCGGATCGTACGTCGTGAGCTGTTAAAAGGACAACAACCTTACTCGCGGGACATTAGAGGGCCCTACAATGCGTCGATATCACGTCTTGCAAGGATGCTGCGTTGTTGAAGCAGATGGCATGTCGTTAAGCCCATTGGGCCTTTTGAATGGTCCATCTTTCTAGGGTAGGACTGTGAACCGTTAACAAATAAAGGAATTGTGCCCTCAACATGACGGGTGCGATCATACCAGTACTAATGCACCGGATCCCATCAGAACTGCGAAGTTAAGCGTGCTTAGGTGAGAGTATTACTAGTATGGGTGACCCCCTGGGAAGTCATCGTGTTGCACCCCCTTTTCAATTTTTTTTGCCCTGGTTAGGGTTGCCAAGATACTTTATCCACCAAATTTCTATTATCGAATCCCACGGAACATTGGGCAAGACAACTTCGCTTCACGTAGAGGCTGGGCCCGCAAATAGAGGGTGTAGGGCTTGTGACCAAGTCTCCGTCGCTCCGGTGCCCATAAGTTTTGATCCGTAAGGAGTTACGCGGTGCACAGCATACCGTGGCAAAGCTCTCTAAGAGCTCTACGACGGGGGCAGCCAGTTTGCTCATTGTGCCCATTTTAGGAGCAAAAAATAGAACATTTTCATCAGTTTTATGCCACTTTTCTTCTTTTGTTCTGTTTTTTCGTCTCGGATCGTACGTCGTGAGCTGTTAAAAGGATGACAACCTTACTCGCGGGACATTAGAGGGCCCTACAACGCGTCGATATCACGTCTTACAAGGATACTGCGTTGTTGAAGCAGATGGGTTGTCGTTAAGCCCAATGGGCCATCTCTCTAGGCTGGGACTGTGAACAGTTAACAAATAAAGGAATTGTGCCCTCAACATGACAGGGGCGATCTTGCCAGCACTAATGCACCGGATCCCATCAGAACTCCGAAGTTAAGCGTGCTTGGGCGAGAGTAGTACTAGAATGGGTGACCCCCTGGGAAGTCCTCGTGTTGCTCACCCTTTTAAATTTTTTTTGCTCTAGTTTGGGTTGCCAAGATACTTTATCCATAAAATTTCCATTACCGAATCCCATGGAACATTGGGCAAGACAACTTCGCTTCACGTGGAGGCTGGGCAAACAAACCGAGGGCGTAGGGCTTTTGACCAGGTTTCCGTCGCTCCGGTGCCCATAACTTTTGATTCGTAAGGAGTTATGCGGCATACATACCGTTGCAAAGCTCTCTGACAGCTCTACGAAGGGGACAGCGAGTATGCTCGCTGTGCCCTTTTTGGAGGCCAAAATTGAACGTTTTCATCAGTTTCAGGCCACTTTTCTTCTTTTGCTCTGTTTTTCCATCCTGGATCGTACGTCGTGAGCCGTTAAAAGGACGACAACCTTACTCGCGGGACATTAGAGGGCCCTACAACGCGTCGATATTCTTGCAAAAATGCTGCATTGTTGAAGCAGATGGGTTGTCGTTAAGCCCAATGGGCCTTTTAAATGGGCCATCTCTCTAGGCTGGGACTGTGAATCGTTAACAAATAATGGAATTGTGCCCTCAATATGACAGGCGCGATCATACCAGCACTAATGCACCAGATCCCATCAGAACTCCGAAGTTAAGCGTGCTTGGCCGAGAGTACTACTAGGATGGGTGACCCCCTGGGAAGTCCTCGTGTTGCACCACCTTTTCAATTTTTTTTGCTCTGGTTTGGGTTGCCAAGATACTTTATCCACAATATTTCCATTACCGAATCCCACAGAACATTGGGCAAGACAACTTCGCTTCACGTAGAGGCTGGGCCCGCAAACCGAGGGCGTAGGGCTTGTGACAAGGCCTCCGTCGCTCCGGTGCCCATAACTTTTGATCCGTAAGGAATTACGCGGCGCACAGCATACCGTGGAAAATCTATCTTAGAGCTCTACGACGGGGGCAGCCAGCTTGTTCGCTGTGCCTATTTTTGAAGCCCAGAATCGAACATTTTCATTAGTTTCAGGCCACATTCCTTCTTTTGCTCAGTTTTTTCATCCCGAATAGTACGTCGTGAGCTGTTAAAAGGACGACAACCTTACTCGCGGGACATTAGAGGGCCCTACAACGCGTCGATATCACGTCTTGCGAGGATGCTACGTTCTTCAAGAGGATGGGTTGTCATTAAGCCCATTGGGGCTTTTGAATGGGCCATCTCTCTAGGCTGGGACTGTGAACCGTTAACAAATAAAGGAATTGTGCCCTCAACATGACGGGTGTAATCATACCAGCACTAATGCACCGGATCCCATCAGAACTCCGAAGTTAAGCGTGCTCGGGCGAGAGTAGTACTAGGATGGGTGACGCCCTGGGAAGTCCTCGTGTTGCACCCCCTTTTCAATTTTTTTTGCCCTAGTTAGGGTTGCCAAGATACCTTATCTACCAAATTTCTATTACTGAATCCCACGGAACATTGGGCAAGACAACTTCGCTTGACGTAGAGGCTGGGCCCGCAAACCGAGGGCGTAGGGCTTATGACCAGGTCTCTGTCGCTCCGGTGCCCATTACTTTTGATCCGTAAGGAGTTACGCGGCGCACAGCATACCGTTGCAAAGCTCTCTAAGAGCTCTATGATGGGGGCAGCCAGCTTGATCACTGTGCCAATTTTTGGAGTCCAAAATCGAACGTTTTCATCAGTTTCAGGCCACTTTTCATCTTTTGCTCTGTTTTTTCGTCCTGGATCATACGTCGTGTGCTGTTAAAAGGACGACAACCATACTCACGGGATATTAGGGGGCCCTACATCGCGTCGATATCACATCTTGGTAGGATGCTGTGTTGTTGAAGTGGATGGGTTATTGTTAAGCCCATTGGGCCTTTTCAATAGGCCATCTCTCTAAGCTGGGACTGTGAACCATTAACACATAAAGGAATTGTGCTCTCAACATGATGGGTGCGATCATACTAGCAGTAATGCATTGGATCCCATCAGAACTCCAAAGTTAAGCGTGCTTGGGCGAGAGTAGTACTAGGATGGGTGACACCCTGGGAAGCCCTCGTGTTGCACCCCCCTTTTTAATTTTTTTTGCTCCGGTTTGGGTTGCCCAGATACTTTGTCCACCGCATTTCTATTATTGAATCCCACGGCACCATGGGCAAGACAACTTTGCTTCACGTGGAGGCTGGGCCCACAAACCGAGGGCGTAGGGCTTGTGACCAGGTTTCCGTCGCTCTGGTGCCCATAACTTTTGAACTGTAAGGAGTTACACGGTGTACAGCATACCATTGCAAAGCTCTCCGACATCTCTATGAAGTGGACATCGAGCTTGCACGTTGTACCCTTTTTGGAGCCCAAAATTGAACGTTTTCATCAGTTTCAGGCCACTTTTCTTCTTGTGCTATGTTTTTTCCTCCTGGATCGTACGTCGTGAGCTGTGAAAAAGATGACAACCTGACTCGCGGGACATTAGAGGGCCTTACAATGCATCGATATCACGTCTTGCAAGAATGCTGCGTTGTTGAAGCAGATGGATTGTCGTTAAGCCCATTGGGCCTTTTGAATGGGTCATCTCTCTAGGTTGGACTGTGAACCATTAACAAATAAAGGAATTGTGCCCTCAACATGACGGGTGTGATCATGCCAGCACTAATGCACCGGATCCCATCAGAACTCCGAAGTTAAGCGTGCTTGGGCGAGAGTAGTACTAGGATGGGTGACCCCATGTGAAGTCCTCGTGTTGCACCCCCATTTCAATTTTTTTTGCCCTGGTTGGGGTTGCCAATATACTTTATCCACCAAATTTCTATTATCGAATCCCACGGAACATTGGGCAAGACAACTTCGCTTCCCGTAGAGGCTGGGCCCGCAAACCGAGGGTGTAGGGCTTGTGACCAGGTCTCCGTCGCTCCGGTGCCCATAACTTTTGATCCGTAAGGAGTTATGTGGCGCACAGCATACCGTTGCATAGGTCTTTGAGAGCTCTACGACGGGGGCAGCCAGCTTGCTCGCTCTGCGAATTTTTGTAGCCCAAAATCTAACGTTTTCATCAGTGTTAGGCCACTTTTCATCTTTTGCTCTGTTTTTTCATCCCGGATCGTACGTCGTGAGCTGTTAAAAGGATGACAACCTTACTTGCGGGACATTAGAGGGCCCTACAATGCATCAATATCACGTCTTGCGAGGATGCTGCGTTGTTGAAGCGGATGGGTTGTCGTTAAGCACATTGGGCCTTTTGAATGGGCCATCTCTCTAGGTTAGGATTGTGAACCGTTAACAAATAAAGGAATTGTGCCCTCAACATGACGGGTGCGATCATACCAGTACTAATGCACCGGATCCCATCAGAACTCCGAAGTTAAGCGTGCGTGGGCAAGAGTAGTACTAGGATGGGTGACCCCCTAGCAAGTCCTCGTGTTGCACCCCCTTTTAGATTTTTTTTGCCCTGGTTAGGGTTGCCAAGATACTTTATCCACCAAATTTCAATTACCGAATCCCACAAAACATTGGGCAAGACAACTTCGCTTCACGTAGAAGTTGGGCCCGCAAACCGAGGGCGTAGGGCTTGTGACCAAGTCTCCGTCGCTCTAGTGCCCATAACTTTTGATCCGTAAGGAGTTACGCGGCGCACAGCATACCGTTGCAAAGCTCTCTGAGAGCTCTACGACGTGAGCAGCCATCTTGCTCACTGTGCCCATTTTTGGAGCCCAAACTCGAACGTTTTCATCAGTTTCAGGCCATTTTTCTTCTTTTGCACTGTTTTTTCATCCCGGATCGTACGTCGTGAGCTGTTAAAAGATGATAAACTTACTCACGGGATATTAGGGGGCCCTACAACGAGTCAATATCACGTCTTGCTAGGATGCTGCATTGTTGAAGCGGATGGGTTATCGTTAAGCCCATTGAGCCTTTTGAATTGGCCATCTCTCTAGGCTGGGACTGGGAACCGTTAACACATAAAGGAATTGTGGCCTCAACATGATGGGTGCAATCATACCAGCACTACTGCACCGGATCCCATCAGAACTCCGAAGTTAAGCGTGCTTGGGCGAGAGTAGTACTAGGATGGGTGACCCCTTGGGAAGTCCTCGTGTTGTACCCCCATTTTCAATTTTTTTTGAAACGGTTTGGGTTGCCAAGATACTTTATCCACCAAATTTCTATTATCGTATCCCACGGTACCTTGGGCAAGACAACTTCGCTTCACGTAGAGGTTGGGCCCGCAAATCGAGGGCGTAGGGCTTGTGACCAGGTCTCCGTCGCTCCGGTGCCCATAACTTTTGATCTGTAAGGAGTTACGTGGCGCACAGCATACCGTTGCAAAGCTCTCTAAGAGCTCTATGATGGGGGCAGCCAGCTTGTTCGCTGTGCCAATTTTTGGAGCTCAAAATCGAATGTTTTCATCAGTTTCAGGCCACTTTTCTTCATTGGCTCTTTTTTTCGTCTCGGATCGTACGTCGTGAGCTGTGAAAAGGATGACAACCTTACTCGCGGGACATTAGGGAGCCCTGCAACGCGTCGATATCACATCTTGCTAGGATGCTGCATTGTTGAAGCGGATGGATTATCGCTAAGCCCATTGGGCCTTTTGAATTGGCCATCTCTCTAGGCTGGGACTGTGAACCGTTAACGCATAAAGGAATTGTGCCCTCAACATGACGGGTGCGATGATACCAGCAGTAATGCACCGGATCCCGTTAGAACTTCGAAGTTAAGCGTGCTTGGGCGAGAGTAGTACTAGGATGGGTGACCCTTGGCAAGTCCTTGTGTTGCACACCCCTTTTCAATTTGTTTTGTTCCGGTTTGGGTTGCCAAGATACTTTATCCACCGAATTTATATTATCGAATCCCACGGCACCTTGGGCAAGATAGCTTCGCTTCACGTGGAGGCTGGGCCCGCAAACCGAGGGTGTAGGGCTTGTGACCAGGTCTCCGTCGCTCCGGTGCCCATATCTTTTGATCGGTAAGGAGTTACGCGGAGCACAGCTTACCGTTGCAAAGCTCTCTGACAACTCTACAAAGGGGGCAGCCAGCTTGCTCACTGAGCCCTTTTTGGAGCCCAAAATCGAAAGTTTTCATCAGTTTCAGGCCACTTTTCTTCTTTTGCTCTATTTTTCCATCCTGGATCATACGCCGTGAGCTATTAAAAGGACGACAACCTTACTTGCGCGGCATAAGAGGGCCCTACAACGCGTCGATATCACGTCCTGCGAGGATGCTGCGTTATTGAAGCGGATGGGTTGTCGTTAAGCCCATTGGGCCTTTTGAATAGGCCATCTCTCTTGGCTGGGACTGTGAACCGTTAACAAATAAAGGAATTGTACCCTCAACATGACGGGTGCAATCATACCACCACTATTGCACCGGATCCCATCAGAACTCCGAATGTTAAGCGTGCTTAGACGAGAGTAGTACTAGGATGGGTGGCCCCCTGGGAAGTCCTTGTGTTGCACCCCCTTTTCAATTTTTTTGCCCTCGTTAGGGTTGCCAAGATACTTTATCCACCAAATTTCTATTACCGAATCCCACGGAACATTGGGCAAGACAACTTCGCTTCACGTAGAGGCTGGGCCCGCAAACTTAGGGCATAAGGCTTGGGACCAAGTCTCCGTCGCTCCGGTGCCCATAACTTTTGATCCGCATGGAGTTACGCGACGCACAGCATAACGTTGCAAAGCTCTCTGAGAGCTCTACGACGGGGGCAGCCAGCTTGCTCGTTGTGCCCATTTTTGGAGCGCAAAATCGAACGTTTTCATCAGTTTCAGGCCACTTTTCTTCTTTTGCTCTGTTTTTTCATCCCGGATCGTACGTCGTGAGCTGTTAAAAGGACGACAACCTTACTTGCGGGACATTTGAGGGCCCTACAACGCGTCGATATCACGTCTTGCGAGGATACTGCGTTGTTGAAGCGGATAGGTTGTCGTTAAGCCCAATGGGCCTTTTGAATGGGCCATCTTTCTAGGCTGGGACTGTGAACCGTTAACAAATAAAGGAATTGTGCCCTCAACCTGATGGGTGTGATCATACCAGCACTAATGCACCGGATCCCCTCAGAACTGCGAAGTTAAGCGTGCTTGGGTGAGAGTATTACTAGTATGGGTGACCCCCTGGGAAGTCCTCGTGTTGCACCCCCTTTTCAATTTTTTTTGCCCTGGTTAGGGTTGCCAAGATACTTTATCCACCAAATTTCTATTACCGAATCCCACGGAACATTGGGCAAGACAACTTCGCTTCACGTAGAGGCTGGGCCAGCAAACAGAGGGTGTAGGGCTTGTGACCAAGTCTCCGTCGCTCCGGTGCCTATAAGTTTTGATCCGTAAGGAGTTACGCGGTGCACAGCATACCGTGGCAAAGCTCTACGAGAGCTCTACGACAGGGGCAGCCAGTTTGCTCATTGTGCCCATTTTTGGAGCAAAAATTAGAACGTTTTCATCAGTTTTATGCCACTTTTCTTCTTTTCCTCTATTTTTTCGTCTCGGATCGTACGTCGTGAGCTGTTAAAAGGACGACAACCTTACTCGCGAGAGATTAGTTGGACCTACAACGCGTCGATATCACGTCTTGTGAGGATACTGCGTTGTTGAAGCGTATGGGTTGTCGTTAAGCCCAATGGGCCTTTTGAATGGGCCATCTCTCTAGGCTGGGACTGTGAACCATTAACAAATAAAGGAATTGTGCCCTCAACATGACGGGTGCGATCATACCAGCACTAATGCACCGGATCCCATCAGAACTTCGAAGTTAAGCGTGCTTGGGCGAGAGTAGTACTAGAATGGGTGACCCCCTGGGAAGTCCTCGTGTTGCACCCCATTTTCAATTTTTTTTGCTCCGGTTTGGGTTGCCAAGATACTTTATCCATAAAATTTCCATTGTTGAATCCCACGGAACATTGGGCAAGACAACTTCGCTTCACGTGGAGGCTGGGCCAGCAAACCGAGGGCTTAGGGCTTTTGACCAGGTTTTCGTCGCTCCGGTGCCCATAACTTTTGATTCGTAGGGAGTTACGCGGCATACAGCATACCGTTACAAAGCTCTTTGACAGCTCTACGAAGGGGGCAGCGAGCTTGCTCGCTGTGCCCTTTTTGGAGCCCAAAATCGAACGTTTTCATCAATTTCAGGTCACTTTTCTTCTTTTGCGCTATTTTTTCGTCCCGGATCGTAAGTCGTGAGCCGTTAAAAGGAAGACACCCTTACTCGCGGGACATTAGAGGGCCCTACAACGTGTCGATATCACCTATTGCGAGGATGCTGCGTTGTTGAAGCGGATGGGTTGTCGTTAAGCCCATTGGGCCTCTTGAAAAGGCCATCTCTCTAGGCTGGGATTGTGAACCGTTAACAAATAAAGGAATTGCGCCCTCAACATGACGGGTGCGATCATACCAGCACTAATGCACCGGATCCCATCAGAACTCCGAAGTTAAGTGTGCTTGGGCGAGAGTAGTACTAGGATGGGTGACCCCTTGGGAAGTCCTCGTGTTGCACCCCTTTTTCAATTTTTTTGCCCTGGTTAGGGTTGCCAAGTTACTTTATCCACCAAATTTCTATTACCAAATCCCACGGAAAATTGGGCAAGACAACTTCGCTTCACGACGAGGCTGGGTCCGCAAACCGAGGGCGTAGGGCTTGTCACCAGGTCTCCGTCGCTCCGGTGCCCATAACTTTTGATCCGTAAGGAGTTACGCGGCGCACATCTTACCGTTGCAAAGCTCTCTGAGAGCTCTACATGGGGGTAGCTAGCTTGCTCACTTTGCCAATTTTTGGAGCTCAAAATCGAACTCTTTCATCAGTTTCAAGGCACTTTTCTTCTTTTGCTCTATTTTTTCGTCCCGAATCGTGCGTCGTGAGCTGTTAAAAGGACGACAACCTTACTAATGGGACATTAGGGGCCCCTAAAACATATCGATATCACATCTTGCTAGGATGCTGCGTTGTTGAAGCGGATGGTTTATCTTTAAGCGCATTGGGCCTTTTGAATTGGCCATCTCTCTAGGCTGGGATTGTGAACCGTTAACACATAAAGGAATTGTGCCCTCAACATGACTGGTGCGATCATACCAGCACCAATGCTCCGAATCCCATCAGAACTCCGAAGTTAAGCGTGCTTGGGCGAGAGTAGTACTAGGATGGGTAACCCCCTTGGAAGTCCTCGTGTTGTACCCCCCTTTCTATTTTTTTTGTTTCGGTTTAGGTTGATACTTTATCCACCACATTTATATTATCGAATCCCACGGCACCTTGGGTAAGACAACTTCGCTTCACGTGGAGGCTGGGCACGCAAACCGATGGCGTAGATCTTGTGACCAGGTCTTCGTCGCTACGGTGCCTATAACTTTTGATCCCTAAGGAGTTACACGGCGCACAGCATACCGTTGCAAAGCTCTCCGACAGCTCTACGAAATGGGAAGCGAGCTTGCTCACTATGCCCTTTTTGGAGCACAAAATCAAACGTTTTCATCAGTTTCAAGCCACTTTTCTTCTTTTGCTCTGTTTTTTCATCCCGGATCGTACGTCATGAGCTGTTAAAAGGACGACAACGTTACTAGGGAGACATTAGAGGGCCCTACAACGCGTTGATATCACATCTTGCGAGGATGCTACGTTGTTGAAGCAAAAGGGTTGTCGTTAAGCCCATTGGGCCTTTTGAGTGGGCCATCTCTCTAGGTTGGGACTGTGAACCGTTAACAAATAAAGAAATTGTGCCCTCAACATGACGGGTGCGATCATACCAGCACTAATGCACCGGATCCCATCAGAACTCCGAAGTTAAGCTTGCTTGGGCGAGCGTAGCACTAGGATGGGTGACCCCTTGGGAAGTCCTCGTGTTGCACCCCCTTTTCAATTTTTTTTGCCCTGGTTAGGGTTGCCAAGATACTTTATCCACTAAATTTCTATTACCGAATCCCACGGAACATTGGGCAAGACTACTTCGCTTCACGTAGAGGCTGGGCCCACAAACCGAGGGCGTAGGGCTTGTGACCAGGTCTCTGTCGCTCAGGTGCCCATAACTTTTGATCCGTAAGGAGTTACGCGGAGCACAGCATACCGTTTGTCACGCCCCAACCCGGCCTATAAAGGTTAGACTAGGGTGTGATCTAAACATTCAAGTCCTTTCACGTACTTAATCGTTCCAGGAGGTTTAGCTCTTAACAATTTATCCTAGACTTCAAAATTTTCCGGAAAACCGGCAGCATAACGGTTGTAATTGGCTATTTGGTTTGGCCTAATTCTCTAACGCCTCAAAATTTACTATCTCAATTTCATTTCCAACTAAGATTACTATTTTACCATCAATTGAATCGCCTATTGGTTATTTCGATATCCCGTTTGATTTATGACCTAGCACGATACTATGTCTCGTTTGTTTATTTATCCTCGTTACGAAAATACCTGTTGATCTTGGCTTAATAGCGAGCACCTATTAAGATTGGATACGTTCATTTACTTAGTCCTTAACTAGAGCATCATAACCTAGGATAGATACTAGCGGATAATAAAAGCAAAACGATCATCGTATTGTCATGTTTAGCATCAGTCTACTTAATATAAGTACAAACCAAAATTAGACCCCAAATTACAACCGGGGTCTTTTACATTAGCAACAACAAGCAACATAAAATAAATAGTCTTCAAGTAACATAAAGTTCACAAGTAGCCACATTCAAGCAAAGCAAACAATGACAGGAAATCACTCTAGGGGTTCATCGTTAGGCACATTGTCCTCGGGTACCTGTACCTGTTCTTCTTCACCTGTGATGAAAAAGAGGGTGAGTCCTTATGAACTCAGCGAGGGGAAACGAGAAATACGTTTTGAAACTCATTTTCTGGTTCAATTATGAAAACTCTTTTTGAAAACATGTCACGTATTACAAATAATAAGGTACGCAAGTCTATGAAACAAATCGAGTAATACATACATTTACCAATCATTTCAAGGATACGGTGAGCATTTGCTCTCAATATCAATTCCGATACAATTGTTGCGGCCTACTTCAATAATCCACTTATTGCTCCCAGTTGGGTGTACTCTGGATGTACCCCCAAACCTACGACCCAACTCTCCGAGGGTGGAATGCCAACCGAGAGAGGGAATTGGACCATGGTAGTCACGGTAGCACCGGCAAGCCCTATGCCGCCCGGCGTGCGTGAAACACTACCATGCCACACTGAAAGGTTGCAACCTCGTATGCAATGCACATTTATAACATTTAACATATCACATTAGGAGGACAACAAAGTAGGTCGCCTCCGAGTAGTTATAAGATCGCACGTTATTGAGTAATCAAACGAGGCACGATAAGACAAGTAATTTCACTTGAAAGGCATATAGAGCAATATGAACATTAAATGGGCAGCCATGTAACAAATGCAAGTCAAGCCATATAACTCATTTCGAAGTCCACGTAATCAAGTGATACGATTATTCAACATGCAACAACATCTACGTGGGTTCGGTTGCAAGAAAAGCTTATTTGACAACATGCAATGGTCAAAATCACATTTGAAGTTATGAGACATTTACGGGCAGCTCACTAAGCATATAATTTCAACACAATATCCAAATGATCAATACTTAGCAAAACTACCTAGTCATTAGGGTTTCCATTTCGTGTATATTTGTGCAATTTGAGCCTCAACCCAACTCAAAGTCAATCTCAAACCATGTATAATTTAATTCAACATCATCAAACATTCAAAACAGTCCACACAACATCCCGAAGCTACAATCCCAAGTACTTAATTCAACAAGAGGAGTCACAACAATGTTTTCTAAGTACAACATTAAATGAAACCCTTACTGCAATAGGCTGTTTTCTCACAATCAATAGGATAATCCAATAGTCTCCAAATCCAGTGAATAAGATGTCAAATTAAATCTTAAGAAGTTAACTAAAATCAGAAACAAACCTTGCATCAATTGGAGTTCGGAATCAGTAGTTATAGCCGAAACAGTGAGGTAGCACAAAACTGTCCAGATTTGCACACTTTTCAGAAATTGACGTTTTTGAGGTCCTTAGGGTCGGTGTTAGCCTTGGTCCATTTCTGACAAATTTGTCTAAAACTGAAAAATATAGTAGCACACCAAATTTTATGCATTTTGGAAATCATTTACTAAGTCAAATATGGTTCGTTCCACAAGGTCAGTGCAACTGTCAAAACCTGCTTTATTTTTCCAGATTTCCAGATTTGGACACATTTTAAAGCTTTGCTATTTTGAGGACCTATTTCTGGGAAAATTGTTCAAAACTGTCCAAAATAGTCACCTACCAATTTTCAAGCATTTTCAACATCATTTGCCTAGCGAAACTCACCTCGAAACAGACTGGTCAGAGAGCTGTCAACAATTCGACTTCACCTAGCATCATTTTCGAGCCAAGATCTTGCCATGCATGGTTGTTTAAGCTTATGAACGACCATATAACTCAAGTACAGAAGCAAATACATACATTTATGAGCATTCATGTGAATTTTTGAAGAGTTTTCAAAAGGTTTTAGCCCTCACCTTAGCAATCAACCAAAAGATGCTCAAAAACCTTGTTGAAGCTCAAATCTTCTCTTTTCCTTTGCCTAGCCGAAATCCCAACTAGCTTTTCTCTATTTTTCCTAGCTTAGTGATCAATCTCTTAGCACATGCATGAGGTTAGAACATGAAGAAAATAAATGGATGCCAAGAAGCTTACCTAGGCCGAATAGAGTCTTCAATGCACATGCATGTGTGATTTTCACTTCCTAGCTAGCTCGGTTGAGGTCCTTTGCTTGTGGCTTGCTTGGTTTAGCTATGGTGTGAAGAAGACAAGCTATGGAGGTAGAGAACTCAGCCAAGGCCGAGAATGAGAGAGGAAAATTGAGAGAGAAGTGAGAGAAGTTGAAGGAAATGAGAGAATATGACAAAAGTGATGGCTTTGCAATTTCTTTGAGGAGCATGTCGGCATTGGGCAGTCCAATTTCTGCATTTTGTGTCTTCAATGTGCAATTTGAAATTCCTAGGATGGGCAAGAGTGATGTGGCCGAAAATGGTGTGCAAATGGTAGGGTTTTTGAGCAATTTTTTAAGCATTTGTGTCATAGAATGTCTAAGCATGCATGGTTAATTATAAAATTGTTCAAACCTTGTGTAAAAACCATGGTATGGTCGGCCAAGCTAGCTCCAAATCTGAATTTTTTGTCAACTTTTGATCATTAGTTAATTGTGTCTTGAAAGTGCAAAAAGAATAAGGAATAAAGAATGAGAATGTCTAGCTTTTGGTGCTATTTCGTCTTCTAGTGAGTTGAATTAGGATTATTATATTGATAGTGGATTTTGTAGGATTGTTTAATAGTTTAGTGCTCCGTGAAAGATGCTTTCTTGATTAGCGTGAAGGCACGCTTTCCTGGGTCTAGGGCACGCACTGCGAGGTAGGGCACGATCTACGAGACGAACGCACGTTTTTCAGGTAAATGCACGCAATCCTAAATGAATGCACGTAATTCAATGCATGGCACATAAAATGAACACAATTCTTAAACCTAGGTCAAGACATGTAAATCTAGATTAGGGCACTTGAAATGAGGTATCGCACGCAAATCGGGTCGGGGCTCACATCCTCCCCTCCTTAAAAGAATTTCATCCTGAAATTCAATATTACCTTGAAATAATGCTGGATACTGCTGCTCCATCTGGTCTCGCCTTTCCCACGTTGCTTCTTCGACTCCATGATGATCCCACAGTACTTTCACCATAGGTATAGTTTTGTTGCGCAACTCCCGATCCTGCTGGTCTAGGATCCGAATGGGCTTCTCCTCGTAAGACAAGTTCTCCCGAAGCTGCAACGGCTCTGGCTCCAAGATATGTGACGGATCAGGATGATACTTCCGCAGCATCGAAACATGAAAGACGTCGTGAACATTGGAGAGATTCTGGGGTAGTATTAGGCGATACGCTAACTTGCCAACCTTCTCGATTATCTCGAATGGTCCTACAAACCTCGGGCTTAACTTTCCACCCTTGCCATGCCTAATCAATCCCTTCTGAGGTGATATCTTCAAGAACACCTTGTCGCCGACCTCAAACTCTAGGCTCCGTCTTCGGTGGTCTGCATAACTCTTTTGCCTGCTCTGGGCTGTAAGCATCCGTTTCTGGATGAGGTGGATATTATCAACAGTCTTCATCAGTTCAGGTAAAAGGGTCAGGTCAAAAGTCTTCGTCTCACCTACTTCATCCCAGTAAATTGGGGATCGACACTTACGTCCATACAGCGCCTCAAATGGGGCCATCCCGATAGTGGCCTGATAACTATTGTTGTCGGCGAACTCCGCTAGAGATAGATATTTCTCCCAACCTTTTCCGAAATCCAAAACACACGCCCTCAGCATATCCTCCAAAATCTGAATAGTCCTCTCTGATTGTCCATCAGTCTGAGGGTGATAAGCCGTGCTAAAACTCAACTTCATTCCCAAAGCTTCTTGCAATCTCTTCCAAAACCGGGAAGTAAAACGAGGATCCCTATCCGATACAATACTCATAGGCATCCCGTGCAATCTTACAATCTCCGCCACATACATATCTCCCAATTCCTCAGGACTATCATCCTTGTTCATCGGTAAAAAGTGCGCCGACTTAGTCAATCTATCCACTATAACCCAAACGGCGTCATGACCCTTTTGTGATCTAGGCAGGTCCATAACAAAGTCCATAGTTATATGTTCCCATTTCCATTGAGGAATCTCCAACGGCTGAAGTAAACCTGCGGGTTGCTGATGTTCTGCTTTGACCCTCTGACAAGTCAAACACCATGCCACAAACTCCGCAATCTCTCTCTTCATGTTATTCCACCAATAGTGTTGCTTCAAATCCCGATACATCTTTGTTCCGCCAGGGTGAATAGTATATCTTGAATTATGGGCTTCCTCAAGAATCTTCTTTTTCAGCTCTGGGTCATTGGGAACACAAATATGGTTCCTAAACCTCCAAATACCATCATCATGAAACTTGAAACCTGCATTGCTTTCCTTAATCTTCTGAAATTGTTGGTCCTTTTGTTGAGCCTCTTGTAACTCAGACAACAAGGTCGGTTCAACTTGGGTAGTGGCAAAAAGTAACCCTTTCTGAGTCAATTGTGGTTTCCACAGAAATGCTTCCTCCAACAACTCCTGCACCTTGACTTCCAGTTTTGCCATGCTTGCTTTTCTGCTTAAGGCATCGGCAACTACATTTGTTTACCAGGCACGTAATTGATTGAGCAGTTATAATCATCCAAAAGCTCCATCCACCGCCTTTGCCTCATATTCAACTCCTTTTGTGAGAACAAGTATTTCAAGCTCTTATGATCAGTAAATACCTCAAACTTGTTACCCCACAGATAATGCCTCCATTTCTTGAGTGCAAACACAATGGCCGCTAACTCCAAATCATGCGTTGGGTAATTCATCTCATACGGCTTTGGTTTCCTAGAAGCATATGCAATCACTCTTCCATTTTGCATCAACACACATCCCAATCCTTCTTTCGAAGCATCGCTATAGATTACAAAACCTTGACTCCCTTCAGGCAATGCAAGAACTAGTGCGGTAGTCAATCTTTTCTTCAACTCTTGGAAGCTGCTCTCACACTTATCATCCCACACGAACTTGGTTTTCTTTTGAGTAAGCTTTGTAAGCGGTCCTACAATCTTAGAGAAATCCTTCACTAACCTCCGATAATAGCCAGCTAGACCAAGAAAACTCCGAACCTCCGTAACATTTTCCGACTTCTTCCAAGACATCACTGCATCAATCTTTGCTGGATCTACCGCTATTCCCTCTTGGGATATGATATGCCCCAAAAATGCAATCTGCTGCAACCAAAATTCACACTTGCTAAACTTTGCATACAATTGATGCTCTCGAAGCTTCTACAGTACCAACCGCAGATGTTGTTCATGCTCTACCTCCGATTTCGAGTATACCAAAATATCATCAATGAAGATCACCACAAATTGATCCAAATAGGGTTGAAACACCCTATGCATCAAATCCATAAAAGCTGTAGGGGCATTAGTTAGTCCAAAAGGCATCACCACATATTCATAATGCCCATATCTCGTCCTGAAAGCCGTTTTAGGCATATCTTCCTTCTTGATCCGTAACTGATAATACCCTTGCCTCAAGTCGAGTTTCGAATACACTTTGGCTCCTTGTAATTGATCAAATAACTCGTCGATCAGGGGAAGTGGGTATTTATTCTTGACAGTCACTTGGTTCAATCCTCGGTAGTCAATACATAGCCTCAACGTTCCGTCTTTATTCTTCACAAATAGGACTGGCGCACCCCACGGTGAAGAACTCGGTTGAACAAACCCCTTCTTCAACAATCCTTGCAATTGGTCCTTCAATTCTTGTAGCTCGGCCGGTGCCATACGATAGGGAGCTTTAGATATCGGCTGGGCGCCAGGCAGCAATTCTATAACAAACTCGATTTCCCGATTCGGGGGTAAACCGGGTAATTCTTCAGGGAACACATCTGCATAGTCTTTGATCATAGGCATCTCCTCCTACTTAGCTTTATCCGACAGCTTGTTGATAAGGTAAGCCAAGTATCCGCTGGACCCTTTCCTCGAGGACTTCACTGCTTTTGTAGATGAAATGATGGAACTCCCGGTGAAATCTCTTCGGCCCATAACCTCCAGTATTGGTTGATCAGGTACCCGGAACGTTATAATCTTCGCCCGGCAATCCAGTTGGACATGATGTTTTGCCAGCCAGTCCATCCCTAAAATGACCTCATAATCACGAAAAGGTAATACAATAAGATTGGCTGAGAATTCCCTATCCTTAATTTGGATTTTACATGCTTTACAAGCTGAACTAGTTACAAGTTTAGAATCCATTGGAGTACCAACTTCTACTTCGTATGGCAAACATACAACTTTCAATTTCACACGTTCCACACATAAGGGAGTAATAAATGAATGAGTAGCACCCGGATCAATTAACACCTTAACAAGTTGATTCAGTATGAAGAATGTACCTTCAACAACAGCGGTCTCATCTGGAATCTCCTCGCACTCAATGGCATAAGCTCTGGCCTGGACTCTAGGAACTGGAGTCTTGCCTCTACCGGCTGGTTTACCCTGATTCTGTCCCCCTTGCCATTTAGGGCAATCCTTAACCCGGTGCTGATCGCTGCCACAACCCATACATCGCCCCAATTTTATTCAACACTGGGCCTCGGTGTGGCCCTTCTTGTTACAGTACGAACAAATGGCAGTCTGAGAAGCAGGTGAACTACCTGTGGATCCGCAGGTGGAAGAGGCTGATGGCGCTTTCGTCGGGCCATGGTTATTCACTAGTCTATTCTGGCTCTGGCCTTGACCGCGACTCTGACTCTGGAATTTCCTCTACTGACCTAGAGGCTGGTATGGTTTCTTGTTCAGCTGACTCGAACCGGCTCCATCTAGTTTCCTCTTCTCAACTCGAGAGGCAGCAGCAAAGAGAGAAGAATAAGTATCGAAGTCATGAGAAGCTAACTAGTCTTGAATCTCTAGCCTCAATCCAACAGTAAATTTCCACATTTTCGCCTCCGGAGTACAAACCATATATTGAGCATAACGGGACGGTCGATCAAAACGAGCCTCGTACTGGGCCACCGTCATGTTACCCTGGGTCAAGTGCATGAACTCCTCGATCCGCCTCTGCCTAGAAACTGCAGGTACATATTTCTCCTTAAATGCCTTAACGAAATTACCCCACAAGTGAGGTGTCTGATCAGTCTCCCACAGTGCCTCTACAGTGTGCCACCAATGCTCGACATCCCCGTGCAACATAAATATAGCAAACTCCACTTTCTCTTCATCTGTATAATCAAGTGGCCTGAAAATCTTCTCGATCTCGGACAGCCAAGCCTCTGCTTTCTCATCATCAGCTTCCCCGTAGAATTTAGACGGGCGAAAGTCAAGGAATTCCCTCATTCTGCTATGTCTCCCCTGGTTGCCATCATTCCTGTTGTTGTTGTTGACTTCACGTGCATCCTGACGCTCCATCACACGTGATACACGATCCATGGCATTTGCCATCATATTAAACATAGCTATACCGGGATTAGTCTGATAGGCATCCCCGGTCTCTTGAGGTTCACCGCTCCTATTAGTAGTACGGGTACTAGGGCCAGCCATCTATAGGCACAAATTACGATGTACAATTTATTGAAATATGACAATTAAGAATCTAACGCATATGATATGCAACATAATATAGGTACAATTCTAAAAACATTTAAGGCATGTAAGTCACTTAAGCACATAGAACATAGAAGGAACATTTATAACACAATAACACATAAAGAAGTCATCCTAATTATCTTAGGGCTCTACCCACGGTCTGAGAGTTAAACCCGGCTTAAGCAATCTAAGCTCTGATACCATTCTTCTAAGGTGTCACGCCTCAACCAGGCCTATAAAGGTTAGACTAGGGTGTGATCTAAACATTCAAGTCCTTTCACGTACTTAATCGTTCCATGAGGTTTAGCTCTTAACGTTTTATCCTAGACTCCAAAATTTTCTGGAAAACCGGCAGCATAACGGCTGTAATTGGCTCTTTGGTTTGGCCTAATTCTCTAACGCCTCAAAATTTACTATCTCAATTTCATTTCCAACTAAGATTACTATTTTACCATCAATTGAATCGCCTATTGGTTATTTCGATATCCCGTTTGATTTATGACCTAGCACGATACTATGTCTCGTTTGTTTATTTATCCTCGTTACGAAAATACCTGTTGATCTTAGCTTAATAGCGAGCACCTGTTAAGATTGGATACGTTCATTTACTTAGTCCTTAACTAGAGCATCATAACCTATGATAGATACTAGCGGATAATAAAAGAAAAACGATCATAGTAGTGTCATGTCTAGCATCAGTCTACTTAATATAAGTACAAACCAAAATTAGACCCCAAATTACAACGGGGGTCTTTTACATTAGCAACAACAAGCAACATAAAATAAATAGTCTTCAAGTAACATAAAGTTCACAAGTAGCCACATTCAAGCAAAGCAAACAATGACATGCAATCACTCCAGGGGTTCATCGTTAGCCACATTGTCCTCGGGTACCTGTTCTTCTTCACCTGTGATGAAAAAGAGGGTGAGTCCTTATGAACTCAGCAAGGGGAAACGAGAAATACGTTTTGAAACTCATTTTCTAGTTCAATTATGAAAACTCTTTTTGAAAACATGTCACGTATTACTGTGAGGCCCGACCCCGAATAACGTGTCCTACCTCAATTTGCGTGCCTTAGACCTAAAATTATATGACCGACCTTGGATTACGTGCCCTGTCTTGGTTTTTGTGCATGCCTCGTTATACGTGCCTTAACCTAAAATTGTGTGCCCTAATCCTCGATATACGTACGATACCTAGATAAACATGCCATGACCTTAATTTACATGCGAGACCTTGATTTGCGTGTGTCTCTTCATTTCGTGTGCATTAACCTTGAACTGCGTGCTTTAACCTATGTTTAAGAGTCGTGTCTTGAATTACGTGCATTGCATTGAATTACGTGCCTTATTTTGGTCTACGTTCATCCACCTAGGGTTACGTGTGTTAGCATTAGAATCCGTGCACTTATCTTGAAGTATGTGCCTTAATCTTGAAATACGTGCTATACCTCGTAGTTCGTGTCTTACCTCGTAGTTCGTGTCTATCTCGTAATTCGTGCCCTAGATCTAGGAATTCGTGCCACCACGTTAATCAAGAAAGAATCCTACACAAAGCACTAGACACTAAAATAATCCTACACAATCCACTAACCAATATTATATTCCTAATTCAAATCCTCTACAAACTCCACTAACAATAAAATAATACTAAACTATTCCTACATTTTCCACTATCTATTATTCTATTCATAATTCAACTCATCAACAAACATTCCTATATTTTATTCTACCTAGATTCCCTCATTCCCCAACATTCCTATGACAATTCTAATGAAACAAATGCATAAAAAATTAGTC
Organism: Ehretia macrophylla; assembly: GCA_037974665.1. NCBI lineage: Eukaryota > Viridiplantae > Streptophyta > Magnoliopsida > Boraginales > Ehretiaceae > Ehretia > Ehretia macrophylla. The sequence continues at coordinate 81,564,260 of CM075765.1, read as the reverse complement.
ATAGACAAACTATGACACACACACAAGACACTAGGCATAAAATAGCCCCAAAATCCTACCCAATGCACCCCATTTTCGACCAAACACTTCATGCCCATGCTAGCCATTTCAAAATACTCCTTGAAGACACAAAAAGACTGAAAATGGGCTGCCCAAGGCTGACCATATGCTTGAATCAATGCAAAACATCACTCTTTGTCATATTCTTTCATTTCTCTTTCTTTTCTCTCACTTCCCTCTCATTTTCTCTCTCCATTTCAGTTTTGGCTGAGTTCTCTCCACCTCTTAGCTCATCTTCATCATCCTAAGGTGCATCAAGACAAACCACAAGCAAAGAAACTCACCCAAGCAAGCTAGGATGCAAGAAACACACATGCAAGCATTTTGAGTCACCATTTTCGGCCTAGGTAAGTTTTCTTGGCTTTCATTTATTTTTTTTCTTGTTCTAACCTCATGCATGTGCTAAGAGATTGATCACTAGGCTAGGAAAAATAGAGAAACCAAGTTGGAATCTCGGCTAAGCAAGAAGAAGAAGAGATTTGAAGCTTCAACAAGTTTTTTGTGCATCTTTTGGGTTGATTGCTAAGGTGAGTGCTAAAACCTTTTGAAAACTCTTCAAAAATTCACATGCATGCTCATAAATGTATGTATTTGCTTCTGTACTTGAGTTATATGGTCGTTCATAAGCTTAATCAACCATGCATGGCAAGATCTTGGCTCGAAAATGATGCTAGGTGAAGTCGAATTGTTGACAGCTCTCTGACCAGTCTGTTTCGAGGTGAGTTTAGCTAGGCAAATGATGTTTAAAATGCTTGAAAATTGGTAGGTAACTAGTTTGGACAGTTTTCAATATTTTTCCCAGAAATAGGACGAAGCTAATTTTGACTCTAAGATCCTCAAAATGGAAAATCTTTAAAATGTGACCAAATCTGGAAATCTGGAAAAATGAAGCAGGTTTTGGCAGATGCACTAATCTTGTGGAACGAACCATGTTTGACTTAGTAAATGATGTTAAAAATGCATGAAATTTGGTGTGCTGCTAGATTTTTCAGTTCTGGACATTTTTTTCAGAAATGGACCAAGGCTAAATCTGACCCTAAGGACCTAAAAAACGTCAATTATCGAAATGTGTGCAAATCTGGACAGTTTTGTGCTATTCCCCTGTTTCGGCTGTATCTAATGATCCCGAACTCCAATTGATGCAAGGTTTGTTTATGATTTTATTTAACTTCTTAAGCTTTAATTTGACATCTTATTCACTGGATTTGGAGATTGTTTGATTATCCTATTGATTGTGAGAAAACAGCCTATTGCAGTAAAGGTTTCACTTAGCTACATGCTTGGAAAATTGTTGTAACCTCTCTTGTGGTACTAATTGTGTGGAAATGTGATGTTGGGATGTTTTGTGGACTATTTTGAGTACTTGAGGATGTTTGAATTGAATGATGCATGACTTGAGAATGATTTTGAGATTGACTTTGAATTGGGTTGAGGCTCAAATTGCATGAATATACACGAAATGGAAACCCTAATGACTAGGTAGTTTTGCTAAGTGTTGATCATTTGGATGTTGTGTGGAAATTATATGCTTAGTGGGCTGCCCGTAAATGTCTTATAACTTCAAATGTGATTTTGACCATTGCATGTTGTCAAATAAGCTTTTCTTGCAACCGAACCCACGTAGATGTTGTTGCATGTTGAATAATCGTATCACTTGATTACGTGGACTTCGAAATGAGTTATATGGCTTGACTTGCATGTGTTACATGGCTGCCCGTTTAATGTTCATATGACTCTATGTGTTCTACAAAGTGAAATTTCATGTCAATCATGCCTCGTTCGTTTACTTGGCAATATGTGATCTTGAAATTGCTAGGAGGCAACCTACTTTGTTGTCCTCCTAATGTGAATTGTTAAAAGATATTCAAAGGTTTATTTGAACATGATTACTTGGCTGCCCGTGAAAGTTTAATTGCTTTCAAATGGATATATGAAATGATTATATGGTCTTACAATACCTTATATGCCAATATGTCAAAATGTGATCATATACTTGCTCGGAGGCAACCTACTTTGTTGACCTCCTAATGTGAAATGTTAAATGACATAAATGGGCATTGTATACAAGGTTGCAACCTTTTATTATGGCATGGTAGCGTTTCACGAACGCCGGGCGGCATAGGGCTTGTCGGTGCTCCCGTGACTACCATGGTCCAATTCCCTCTCTCGCTTGGCATTCCACCCTCGGAGAGTTGGGTCGTAGGATTTCGGGGTACATCCGGAGTACACCCACCTGGCGTGTTTGGGGGATGATTTGAAGTCGGCCACAACTTCTGATTCTGAAACTGATCTGAGAGCAAAAGCTCACTGTATCCTTTTTACTATGTGTATAAGTACTCTCGCTTGGTTCCTAGAGAACCTCGGGGAGGAAAGACCGGTATTTCTGTTTCTGTATTTATATTTTTGTTATATTCATGCTTGCAAAAGGATTTCATAAGTTGAACCGGAAAATGAGTTTCAAAACTTATTTCTCATTCCTCCTCGCTGAGTTCATAAGGACTCACCTTCTTTTATCATCTCAGGTGAAGAAGATCAAGAACAGGTACCCGAGGACGATGTGCCTAACGATGATTCCTTGGAGTGATTTCCTGTCTTGTGTGCTTTGCGTGATTATGGCTAGTTGTGAACTATGCTACTTGAAGACTATTTCTTTTATGTTGCTCGTTGTTTATTGATGTAAATGACCCCGTTGTAATTTGGGTCTAATTCTGGGATTGTACTATCTATAACCGGACGAACTTTTATTTGGTTGTTTGCTTTCGTTTTCTTAATTAGTAGTTATCGTAGGCATTCAAACCATTAGATGAACAATCAACTAAGTTAATTCTATCTAATTTCACTTAGGTGCTCATTTGCAAACTAAAGGATAATAGGTACTTGCATGATAGGAAATTGACAAATAAACGGGACATAGTTATCATGTTAGGCTTATTAACCAAACGAGACTTTCAAGATAAACTAGTAGGCAAATCGGTTGGTGACAAATAGGAGTCCTTAATGGAATTGGATTAATGATTGGAATAATTGAGGAGTTTAGAGAATTAGGTCAAACCAAAGAGCCCAATTACAGCTGTTATGCTGCCGGTTTACCGAAAAATTTTGGAGTTTAGGCCAAAAACATTAAGTGTGTAAGCTTCATAAACGGTTAAGTATGTGATATGACTTGAATGTTTAGATCACACCCTAGTCTAACCTTATAGACCGGGTTGGGGCGTGACATTACAAATAATAAGGTACGCAAGTCTATGAAACAAATCGAGTAACAGATACATTTACCAATCATTTCAAGGATACGGTGAGCATTTGCTCTCAATATCAATTCCGATACAATTGTTGCGGCCGACTTCAATAATCCACTTATCGCTCCCAGTTGGGTGTACTCCGGATGTACCCCGAAACCTACGACCCAACTCTCCGAGGGTGGAATGCCAAGCAAGAGACGGAATTGGACCATGGTAGTCACGGTAGCACCGGCAAGCCCTATGCCGCCAGGCATGCGTGAAACACTACCATGCCACACTGAAAGGTTGCAACCTCGTATGCAATGCACATTTATAACATTTAACATATCACATTAGGAGGACAACAAAGTAGGTCACCTCCGAGCAGTTATAAGATCGCACGTTGTTGAGTAATCAAACGAGGCACGATAAGACAAGTAATTTCACTTGAAAGGCATATAGAGCCATATGAACATTAAATGGGCAGCCATGTAACGCATGCAAGTCAAGCCATATAACTCATTTCGAAGTCCACGTAATCAAGTGATACGATTATTCAACATGCAACAACATCTACGTGGGTTCGGTTGCAAGAAAAGCTTATTTGACAACATGCAATGGTCAAAATCACATTTGAAGTTATGAGACATTTACGGGCAGCCCACTAAGCATATAATTTCCACACAATATCCAAATGATCAATACTTAGCAAAACTACCTAGTCATCAGGGTTTCCATTTCGTGTATATTCGTGCAATTTGAGCCTCAACCCAACTCAAAGTCAATCTCAAACCATGCATCATTTAATTCAACATCCTCAAACATTCAAAACAGTCCACACAACATCCCGAAGCTACAATCCCAAGTATTTAATTCAACAAGAGGAGTCACAGCAATTTTTTCTAAGTACAACATTACGTGAAACCCTTACTGCAATAGGCTGTTTTCTCACAATCAATAGGATAATCAAAAAATCTCCAAATCCAATGAATAAGATGTCAAATTAAATCTTAAGAAGTTAACTAAAATCAGAAACAAACTTTGCATCAATTGGAGTTCAAAATCATTAGTTATAGCCGAAACAGTGAGGTAGCACAAAACTGTCCAGATTTGCATACTTTTCAGAAATTGACGTTTTTGAGGTCCTTAGGGTCAGTTTTCGCCTTGGTCCATTTCTGACAACATTGTCCAGAACTGAAAAATCTAGTAGCACACCCAATTTCATGCATTTTGGACATCATTTACTAAGTCAAATATGGTTCGTTCCACAAGGTCAGTGCAACTGTCAAAGCCTGCTTTATTTTTCCAGATTTCCAGATTTGGACACATTTTAACGATTTGCTATTTTGAGGACTTTAGAGTCACAATTAGCTTCGTCCTATTTCTGGGAAAAATGTTCAAAACTGTCCAAACTAGTCACCTACCAATTTTCAAGCATTTTTAACATCATTTTCCTAGCTAAACTCACCTAGAAACAGACTGACCTAGCATCCTTTTTGAGCCAAGATCTTGCCATGCATGGTTGTTTAAGCTTATGAACGACCATATAACTCAAGTACAGAAGCAAATACATACATTTATGAGCATTCATGTGAATTTTTGAAGAGTTTTCAAAAGGTTTTAGCCCTCACCTTAGCAATCAACCAAAAGATGCTCAAAAACCTTGTTGAAGCTCAAATCTTCTCTTTTCCTTTGCCTAGCCGAAATCCCAACTAGCTTTTCTCTATTTTTCCTAGCTTAGTGATCAATCTCTTAGCACATGCATGAGGTTAGAACATGAAGGAAAGAAATGGATGCCAAGAAGCTTACCTAGGCCGAATAGAGTCTTCAATGCATATGCATGTGTGATTTTCACTTCCTAGCTAGCTCGGTTGAGGTCCTTTGCTTGTCGCTTGCTTGGTTTAGCTATGGTGTGAAGAAGACAAGCTATGGAGGTAGAGAACTCAGCCAAGGCCGAGAATGAGAGAGGAAAATTGAGAGAGAAGTGAGAGAAGTTGAAGGAAATGAGAGAATATGACAAAAGTGATGGCTTTGCAATTTCTTTGAGGAGCATGTCGGCATTGGGCAGTCCAATTTCTGCATTTTGTGTCTTCAATGTGCAATTTGAAATTCCTAGGATGGGCAAGAGTGATGTGGCCGAAAATGGTGTGCAAATGGTAGGGTTTTTGAGCAATTTTTTAAGCATTTGTGTCATAGAATGTCTAAGCATGCATGGTTAATTATAAAATTGTTCAAACCTTGTGCAAAAACCATGGTATGGTCAGCCAAGCTAGCTCCAAATCTGAATTTTTTGTCAACTTTTGATCATTAATTAATTGTGTCTTGAAAGTGCAAAAAGAATAAGGAATAAAGAATGAGAATGTCTAGCTTTTGGTGTTATTTCGTCTTCTAGTGAGTTGAATTAGGATTATTATATTGATAGTGGATTTTGTAGGATTGTTTAATAGTTTAGTGCTCCGTGAAAGATGCTTTCTTGATTAGCGTGAAGGCATGCTTTCCTAGGTCTAGGGCACGCACTACGAGGTAGGACATGATCTACGAGACGAACACACGTTTTTCAGGTAAATGCACGCAACCCTAAATGAACGCACATAATTCAATGCATGGCACATAAAATGAACACAATTCTTAAACCTAGGTCAAGACACGCAAATCTAGATTAGGGCACCCGAAACGAGGTATCGCACGCAAATCAGGGTCGGGCCTCACACCATTGCAAAGCTCTCTAAGAGCTCTACGACGGGGGTAGCCAGCTTGCTCGCTGTGCCCGTTTTTGGAGCCCAAAATCGAACGTTTTCATCAGTTTCAGGCTACTTTTCTTCTTTTGCTCTGTTTTTTCGTCCTGGATCGTACGTCGTGAGCTGTTAAAAGGATGACAACCTCACTCATGGGATATTAGGGGGCCCTACAACACGTCGATATCACGTCTTGCTAGGATGCTGCGTTGTTGAAGCGGATGGGTTATCGTTAAGCCCATTGAGACTTTTGAATTGGCCATCTCTCTAGGCTGGGACAGTGAACCGTTAACACATAAAAGAATTGTGCCCTCAACATGATGGGTGTCATCATACCAGCACAAATGCACCGGATCCCATCAGAACTCTGAATTTAAGCGTGCTTGGGCGAGAGTAGTACTAGGATGGGTGACCCCCTGGGAAGTCCTCGTGTTGTACCCCCCTTTTCAATTTTTTTTTTGCTTCGGTTTTGGTTCCCAAGATACTTTACCCACCACATTTCTATTATCGTATCCCACGGCACCTTGGGCAAGAGAACTTTGCTTCACGTAGAGGCTGGGCCCGCAAACCGAGGGCGTGGGGCTTGTGACCAGGTCTCCGTCGCTCCGGTGCCTATAACTTTTGATCCGTAAGGAGTTACCCGGCGCACAGCATACCATTGCAAAGCTCTCTAATAGCTCTACAACGGGGGCAGCTAGCTTGCTCGCTATGCCCATTTTTGGAACCCAAAATCGAACGTCTTCATCAGTTTCAGGCCACTTTTCTACATTTGCTCTATTTTTTCGTCCCAAAGCGTACGTCGTGAGCTGTCAAAAGGATGACAACCTTACTCGCGGGACATTAGGGGGCCCTACAACGCGTCGATATCACGTCTTGCTAGGATAATGCGTTGTCGAAGCGGATGGGTTATCGTTAAGCCCTTTGGGCCTTTTGAATTGGCCATCTCTCTAGGCTGGGACTGTGAACCGTTAACACATAAAGGAATTGTGCCCTTAACATGACGGGTGCGATCATACCAGTACTAATGCACCGGATCCCAACAGAACTTCGAAGCTAAGCGTGCTTGGGCGAGAGTAGTATTAGGGTGGGTAACCCCTTGGCAAGTCCTTGTGTTGCACCCCCCTTTTCAATTTTTTTTGCTCCGGTTTGGGTTGCCAAGATACTTTATCCACCACATTTCTATTATCGAATCCCACGGCACCTTGGGCAAGACAACTTCGCTTCACGTGGAGGCTGGACATGCAAACCGAGGGCGTAGGGCTTGTGACCAGGTCTCCGTCGCTCCGGTGCCCATAACTTTTGATCCGTAAGGAGTCACGCGGCGCACAGCATACCGTTGCACAGCTCTCCGACAGCTCTACGAAGGGGGCAGCCAGCTTGCTCACTGTGCCTTTTTTGGAGCCCAAAATTGAACGTTTTCATCAGTTTCATGCCACTTTTCTCTTTTGCTATGTTTTTCCATCCCGGATCGTACGTCGTGAGCTGTTAAAAGGACGACAACCTTACTTGCGGGACATTAGAGGGCCCTACAACGCGTCGATATCACGTCTTGCGAGGATGCTGCGTTGTTGAAGCGGATGGGTTGTCGTTAAGCCCATTGGGCCTTTTGAATGGGCCATCTCTCTAGGCTGGGACTGTGAACCGTTAACAAATAAAGGAATTGTGCCATCAACATGACGAGTGCGATCATACCAGCACTAATGCACCAGATCCCATCAGAACTCAGAAGTTAAGCATGCTTGGGCGAGAGTAGTACTAGGATGGGTGACCCCCTGGGAAGTCCTCGTGTTGCACCCCCTTTTCAATTTCTTTAGCCCTCGATAGGGTTGCCAATATACTTTATCCACCAAATTTCTATTACCGAATCCCACGGAACATTGGGCAAGACAACTTCACTTCATGTAGAGGCTGGGCCCGTAAACCGAGGGCATAGGGCTTGTGACCAGGTCTCCGTCGCTCCGGTGCCCATAACTTTTGATCCGTATGGAGTTACGCGGCGTACAACATAACGCTGTAAAGCTCTCTAAGAGCTCTACGATGGGGGCAGCCAGCTTGCTCGCTGTTCTCGTTTTTGGAGCCCAAAATCGAACGTTTTCATCAGTTTCAGGCAACTTTTCTTCTTTCGCTCTGTTTTTTCTTCTCGGATCGTATGTCGTGAGATGTTAAAAGGACGACAACCTTACTTGCAGGACATTTGAGGGCCCTACAACGCGTTGATATCACATCTTACGAGGATGCTGTGTTGTTGAAGCGGATGGGTTGTCGTTAAGCCCATTGGGCCTTTTGAATGGGCCATCTCTCTAGGCTGGGACTGTGAACCGTTAACAAATAAAGGAATTGCGCCCTCAACATGACGGGTGCGATCATACCAGCACTAATGCACCGGATCCCATCAGAACTCCGAAGTTAAGCGTGCTTGGGCGAGAGTAGTACAAGGATGGGTAGCCCCTTGGGAAGTCCTCGTGTTGCACCCCCTTTTCAATTTTTTTTTCCCTGGTTAGGGTTGCCAAGATACTTTATCCACCAAATTTCTATTACCGAATCCCACGGAAAATTGGGCAAGACAACTTCGCTTCACGAAGAGGCTGGGCCCGCAAACCGATGGCGTAGGGCTTGTGACTAGGTCTCCGTCGCTCCGGTGCCCATAACTTTTGATCCGTAAGGAGTTACGCGGCGCACATCGTACCGTTTCAAAGCTCTCTGAGAGCTCTACCACGGGGGTAGCCAGCTTGTCGATGTGCCCATTTTTGGAGCCCAAAATCGAACATTTTCATCAGTTTCAAGGCACTTTTCTTCTTTTGCTCTATTTTTTTGTCCCGGATCGTGCGTCGTGAGCTCTTAAAAGGATGACAACCTTACTCATGGGACATTAGGGGGCCCTACAACGCATCGATATCACGTCTTTCTAGGATGTTGCGTTGTTGAAGCGGATGGGTTATCGTTAAGCCTAATGGGCCTTTTGAATGGGCCATCTCTCTAGGCTGGGACTGTGAACCGTTAACAAATAAAGGAATTGCGCCCTCAACATGACGGGTGCGATCATACCAGCACTAATGCACCGGATCCCATCAGAACTCCGAAGTTAAGCGTGCTTGGGCGAGAGTAGTACAAGGATGGGTAGCCCCTTGGGAAGTCCTCGTGTTGCACCCCCTTTTCAATTTTTTTTCCCTGGTTAGGGTTGCCAAGATACTTTATCCACCAAATTTCTATTACCGAATCCCACGGAAAATTGGGCAAGACAACTTCGCTTCACGAAGAGGCTGGGCCCGCAAACCGATGGAGTAGGGCTTGTGACTTGGTCTCCGTCGCTCCGGTGCCCATAACTTTTGATCCGTAAGGAGTTATGCGGCGCACATCATACCGTTTCAAAGCTCTCTAAGAGCTCTACCACGGGGGTAGCCAGCTTGTCGATGTGCCCATTTTTGGAGCCCAAAATCGGACATTTTCATCAGTTTCAAGGCACTTTTCTTCTTTTGCTCTATTTTTTTGTCCCAAATCGTGCGTCGTGATCTCCTAAAAGGATGACAACCTTACTCATGGGACATTAGGGGGCCCTACAACGCATCGATATCACGTCTTGCTAGGATATTGCGTTGTTGAAGCGGATGGGTTATCGTTAAGCCCATTGGGCCTTTTGAATTGGCCATGTCTCTAGGCTGGGACTGTGAACTGTTAACACATAAAGGAATTGTGCCCTCAACATGACGGGTGCGATCATACCAGCACCAATGCACCGGATCCCATCATAACTCTAGAAGTTAAGCGTGCTTGGGCAAGAGTAGTACGAGGATGGGTGACCCCCTGGGAAGTCCTCGTGTTGTACCGCCCTTTCTATTTTTTTTTGCTTCGGTTTGGGTTGCCAAGATACTTTATCCACCACATTTCTATTACTGAATCCCGCGGCACCTTAGGCAAGACAACTTCGCTTCACGTGGAGGATGGGCACGCAAACCGAGGGCGTAGATCTTGTGACCAGGTCTCCATCGCTACGGTGCCCATAACTTTTGATCCGTAAGGAGTTACACGGCGCACAGCAAACCGTTGCAAAGCTCTCCGACAGCTCTACGAAAGGGGAAGCGAGCTTGCTCACTATGCCTTTTTTGGAGCACAAAATCGAACGTTTTCATCAGTTTCAGGCCACTTTTCTTCTTTTGCTTTGTTTTCTCGTCCCGGATCGTACGTCGTGAGCTGTTAAAAGGATGACAACCTTACTCGCGGGACATTAGAGGGCCTTACAACGCGTCGATATCACGTCTTGCGAGGATGTTGCGTTGTTGAAGCAGATGGGTTGTCGTTAAGCCCATTGGGACTTTTGAGTGAGCCATCTCTCTAGGCTGTGACTGTGAACCGTTAACAAATAAAAATTGTGCCCTCAACATGACGGGTGCGATAATACCAGCACTAGTGCACCGGATCCCATCAGAACTCCGAAGTTAAGCGTGCTTGGGCGAGAGTAGTACTAGGATGGGTGACCCCTTGGGAAGTCCTCGTGTTGCACCCCCTTTTCAATTTTTTTTGCCCTAGTTAGGGTTGCCAAGATACTTTATCCACCAAATTTCTATTACCGAATCCCACGGATAATTGGGCAAGACAACTTCACCTCACGAAGAGGCTAGGCCAGCAAACCGAGGGCGTAGGGCTTGTGACCAAGTCTCCGTCGCTCCGGTGCCCATAACTTTTGATCCGTAAGGAGTTATGCGGTGCACAGCATACCGTTGCAAAGCTCCCTGAGAGCTCTATGACGAGGGTAGCCAGCTTGCTCGCTGTGCCCAGTTTTGGATCCCAAAATCGAACGTTTTCATCACTTTCAGGCCACTTTTCTTCTTTTGCTATGTTTTTTCGTCCCGGATTGCAAGTCGTGAGTTGTTAAAAGGACAACAACCTTACTCGCGGGACATGAGGGGGCCCTACAACCCGTCGTTATCACGTTTTGCAAGGATGATGTGTTGTTGAAGTGAATGGGTGGTCGGTAAGCCCATAGGGCCTTTTGAATTGGCCATCTCTTATGGCTGAGACTGTGAACCGTTAACACATAAAGGAATTGTGCCCTCAGCATGACGGGTGCGATCATACTAGCACTAATGCACCGGATTCCATCAGAACTCCGAAGTTAAGCATGCTTGGGCGAGAGTAGTACTAGGATAGGTGACCCGCGGGAAAGTCCTCGTGTTGCACCCTTCTTTTCAATTTTTTTTGCTCCGGTTTGGGTTGCCAAGATACTTTATCCACCACATTTCTATTATCGAATCCCACGGCACCTTGGGCAAGACAACTTCGCTTCACTTGGTGGCTGGGCCAGTAAACTGAGGGCGTAGGGCTTGTGACCAAGTCTTCGTCGCACCGGTGACCATAACTTTTGATCCGTAAGGAGTTACGCGGCGCACAGCATACCGTTGCAAAGCTCTCTGACAGCTCTGCGAAGAAGGCAGTGAGCTTGCACGCTGTGCCGTTTTTGGATCCTAAAATCGAACGTTTTCATCAATTTCAGGCCATTTTTCTTCTTTTGCTCTGTTTTTTCATCCCGGATAGTATGTCGTGAGCTGTTAAAAGGACGACAACCTTACTCGCGGTACATTAGGGGGCCCTACAACGCATCGATATCACGTCTTGCGAGGATACTACGTTGTTGAAGCGGATGGGTTGTCATTAAGCCGATTGGGCCTTTTGAATTGGCCATCTCTCTTGGCTGGGACTGTGAACCATTAACACATAAAGGAATTGTGCCCTCAACATGACGGGTGCGATCATACCAGTACTAATGCACCGGATTCCATCAGAACTCCGAAGTTAAGCGTGCTTAGACGAGAGTAGCACTAGGATGTGTGACCCCTTGGGAAGTCCTCGTGTTGCACCCTCTTTTCAATTTTTTTTACCCCGGTTAGGGTTGCCAAGATACTTTATCCACCAAATTTCTATTACCGAATCCCACAGAACATTGGGCAAGATAACTTCGCTTCACGTAGAGGCTGGGCCCGCAAATCGAGGGCGTAGGGCTTATGGCCAGGTCTCTGTCGCTCCGATGCCCATAACTTTTGATCCGCAAGGCGTTACGCGGCGCACAACATACCGTTCCAAAGCTCTCTGAGAGCTCTAAGATGGGGGCAGCCAGCTTGCTCACTGTGCCCTTTTTGGAGCTCAAAATCGAACGTTTTCATCAATTTCAGGCCACTTTTCTTCTTTTGCCCTGTTTTTTCGTCCCGGATCGTACGTCGTGAGCTGTTAAAAGGATGACAACCTTACTCGCGAGATATTAGGGGGCCCTACAATGTGTCGATATCAGGTCTTGCTAAGATGCTACGTTGTTGAAGTGGATGGGTTATCGTTAAGCCCATTAGGACTTTTGAATTGGCCATCTCTCTAGGCCGGGACTGTGAACCGTTAACACTTAAAGGAATTGTGCCCTCAACATGACGGGTGCGATCATACTAGCACTAATGCACCGGATCCCATCAGAACTCCGAAGTTAAGCGTGCTTGGGCGAGAGTAGTACTAGGATGGGTGACCCCCTGGGAAGTCCTCGTGTTGCACCCCCCTTTTCAATTTTTTTTGCCCCGGTTTAGGTTGCCAAGATAATTTATCCACCACATTTCTATTATCGAATTCCACGGCACCTTGGGCAAGAAAACTTCGCTTCACGTGGAGGCTGGGCCCGCAAACTGAGGGCGTAGGGCTTGTGACCATGTCTCAGTCGCTCCGGTGCCTATAACTTTTGATCCGTAAGGAGTTACGCAGTGCACAGCAGACCGTTGCAAAGCTCTCCGATAGCTCTACGAAGGGGGCAGCGAGCTTGCACACTGTGCCCTTTTTGGATTCCAAAATTGAACGTTTTCATCAGTTTCAGGCTACTTTTTTTCTTTTGTTCTATTTTTTCGTCCCGGATCTTATGTCGTGAGCTGTTAAAAGGACGACAACCTTACTCGCAGGACATTAGGCGGCCCTACAACGCGTCGATATCATGTCTTGCAAGGATACTACATTGTTGAAGCGGATGGGTTGTCGTTAAGCCCATTGGGCCTTTTGAATTGGCCATCTCTCTTGGCTGGGACTGTGAACCGTTAACACATAAAGGAATTGTGCCCTCAACATGACAGGTGCGATCATACCATTACTAATGCACCGGATTCCATCAGAACTCCGAAGTTAAGCGTGCTTGGGCGAGAGTAGTACTAGGATGGGTGAACGGCTGGGAAGTCCTCGTGTTGCACCCCCCTTTTCAATTTTTTTGCTCTGGTTTGGGTTGCCAAGATACTTTATCTACCACATTTCTATTATCGAATCGCACGGCACCTTGGGCAAGACAACTTCACTTCACGTGGAGGCTGGGCCCACAAACCGAAGGAGTAAGGCTTGTGACCAGGTCTCTGTCGCTCCGGTGCCCATAAATTTTGATCCATAAGGAGTTACGTGGCGCACAGCATAACGTTGCAAAGCTCTCCGACAGCTCTACGAAGGGGGCAGCGAGCTTGCTCACTGTACCCTTTTTGGAGCCCAAAATCGAACGTTTTCATCAGTTTCAGTCCATTTTTCGTCTTTTGCTCTATTTTTCCGTCCCGGATCATACGTCGTCAGCTGTTAAAAGGACGACAACCTTACTCGCGGGACATTACAGGGCCCTACAATGCGCCGATATCACGTCTTGCGAGGATGCAGCGTTGTTGAAGCGGATGGGTTGTCGTTAAGCCCATTGGGCTTTTTGAATGGGCCATCTCTCTAGGCTGCGACTGTGAACCGTTAACAAATAAAGGAATTGTGCCCTCAAGATGACCGGTGCGATCATACCAGCACTAATGCACCGGATCACATCAGAACTCCGAAGTTAAGCGTGCTTGGGCGAGAGTAGTACTAGGATGGGTGACCCCTTGGGAAGTCCTCGTGTTGCACCCTCTTTTCAATTTTTTTTGCCCTGGTTAGGGTTGCCAAGATACTTTATCCACCAAATTTCTATTATCGAATCTCACAGAACATTGGGCAAGACAACTTCGCTTCACGTAGAGGTTGGGCCCACAAACCGAGGGCGTAGGGCTTGTGACCAGGTCTCGGTCGCTCCGATGCCCATAACTTTTGATCTGTAAGGAGTTACGCGGCGGACAGCATACCGTTCGAAAGCTCTATGAGAGCTTTACGACAGGGGCAGCCAGCTTGCTCGATGTGACCTTTTCGGAGCCCAAAATCGAACGTTTTCATATGTTTCAAGCCACTTTTATTCTTTTGCCCTGTTTTTTCGTCCCGGATCGTACGTCATGAGATGTTAAAAGGATGACAACCTTACTCGCGGGCTATTAGCGGGCCCTACAACGCGTCGTAATCACGTCTTGCTAGGATGCTACGTTGTTGAAGCGGATGGGTTATCGTTAAGTCCATTGGGACTTTAGAATTCGCTATCTCTCTAGGCTGGGACTGTGAACCGTTGACAAATAAAGGAATTGTGCCCTCAACATGACGGGTGCGATCATACTAGCACTGATGCACTGGATCCCATCAGAACTCCGAAGTTAAGCGTGCTTGGGCGAGAGTAGTACTAGGATGGGTGACCCCCTGGGAAGTCCTCATGTTGCACCCCCCTTTTCAATTTTTTTTGCTCCGGTTTGGGTTGCCAAGTTACTTTATCCACCACATTTCGATTATCGAATCCCACGGCACCTTGGGCAAGACAACTTCGCTTCACGTGGAGGCTGGACCCATAAACCGAGGGCGTAGGGCTTGTGACCAGGTCTTCAACGCTCCGGGGCCCATAACTCTTGATCCGTAAGAAGTTATGCGGAGCACAACATACCGTTGCAAAGCTCTCCGACAGCTCTACGAAGGGGGCAGCGAGCTTGCTTGCTGTGCCATTTTTGGCGCCCAAAATCGAACGTTTTCATCAGTTTCGGCCACTTTTCTTCTTTTGCTCTGTTTTTCCATCCCGGATCGCACGTCGTAAGAAGTTAAAAGGATGACAACCATACTCGTGGGACATTAGAGGGCCCTAAAACGCGTCGATATCACGTCTTACGAGGATGCTGCGTTGTTGAAGATGATGGGTTGTCACTAAGCCCATTGGGCCTTTTGAATGGGCCATCTCTCTAGGCTGGGACTGTGAACCGTTAACAAATAAAGGAATTGTGCCCTCAACATGATGGGTGCGATCATACCAGCACTAATGCACCGGATCCCATCAGAACTCCGAATTTAAGCGTGCTTGGGCGAGAGTAGTACTAGGATGGGTGACCCCCTAGGAAGTCCTCATGTTGCACCCCCTTCTCAACTTTTTTTGCCCTGGTTAGGGTTGCCAAGATACTTTATTCGCCAAATTTCTATTACCGAATCCCACGGAACCTTGGGCAAGACAACTTCGCTTCACGTAGAGGCTGGGCCCCCAAACCGAGGACGTAGGGCTTGTGAGCAGATCTCCGTCGCTCCAGTGCCCATAACTTTTGATCCGTAGGGAGTTACGCGGCACACAGCATACCGTTGCAAAGCTCTCCGACAGCTCTACGAAGGGGGCAGCGAGCTCGCTCACTGTGCCCTTTTTGGAGCCCAAAATCGAAGGTTTTGATCTGTTTCAGGCCACTTTTCTTCTTTTGCTCTATTTTTTCATCCCGGATCGTACGTCGTGAGCTGTTAAAAGGACGACAACCTTACTCGCGGGATATTAGAGGGCCCTACAATGCGTCGATATCACGTCTTGTGAGGATGCTGCGTTGTTGAAGCGGATGGGTTGTCGTTAAGCCCGTTGGGCCTTTTGAATGGGCCTACTCTCTAGGATGGGACTGTGAACCGTTAACAAATACAGGAATTGTGCCCTCAACATGACGGGTGCGATCATACCAGCACTAATGCACTGGATCACCATCAGAAATCCGAAGTTAAGCGTGCTTGGGCGAGAGTAGTACTAGGATGGGTGACCCCCAGGGAAGTCCTCGTGTTACACCCTTTTTCAATTTTTTTTGCCCTGGTTAGGGTTGCCAAGATACTTTATCCACCAAATTTCTATTACCGAATCCCACGGAATTTTGGGCAAGACAACTTCGCTTCACGTAGAGGCTGGGCCCGTAAATCTAGGGCGTAGGGCTTGTGACCAGGTCTCCGTTGCTCCGGTGCCCATAACTTTTGATCCGTAAGGAGTTACGCGGCGCACAGCATACCGTTACAAAGCTCTCTGAGTGCTCCACGATGGGGGTAGCCAGCTTCCTCGCTGTTCCCATTTTTAGAGCCCAAAATCGAACGTTTTCATCAGTTTCAGGCCACTTTTCTTCTTTTGCTCTATTTTTTCATCCCGGATCATACGTCGTGATCTGTCAAAAGGACGACAACCTTACTCGCGGGACATTAGGGGGCCCTACAACACGTCGATATCACGTCATGCTCGGATGCTGCGTTGTTGAAGCGGATGGGTTATCGTTAAGCCCATTGGGCCTTTTGAATGGGCCATTTCTCTAGGCTGGGACTGTGAACCGTTAACAAATAAAGGAATTGTGCCCTCAAGATGAAGGGTGCGATCATACCAGCACTAATGCACCGGATCCCATCAGAACTCCGAAGTTAAGCGTGCTTCGGCGATAGTAGTACTAGGATGGCTGACCCCCTGGGAAGTCCTCGTGTAATTTTTTTTGCCCTGGTTAGGGTTGCCAAGATACTTTATCTGCCAAATTTCTATTACCGAATCCCACATAACATTGGGCAAGACAAGTTCGCTTCACGTAGAGGATGGGCCTGCAAACTGAGGGCGTAGTCCTTGTGACTAGGTCTCCGTCACTCCGGTGCCCTTAACTTTTGATCCGTAAGGAGTTATATGGCACACAGCATACCGTTGTAAAGCTCTCTGAGAGCTCTACGATGGGGGCAGCCAGCTTGCTTGCTTTGCCCATTTTTGGAGCCCAAAATCGAACGTTTTCATCAGTTTCAGGCCACTTTTCTTCTTTTGCTCTGTTTTTTCATCCCGAATCGAACGTCGTGAGCTGTTAAAAGGACAACAATCTTATTCGCTGGATATTTGAGGGCCCTACAACGCGTCTATATCACGTCTTGCGAGGATGCTGCGTTGTTGAAGCGGATGGGTTGTCGTTAAGCCCATTGGGCCTTTTGAATGGGCCATTTCTCTAGGCTGGGACTGTGAACCGTTAACAAATAAAGGAATTGTGCCCTCAAGATGACGGGTGCGATCATACCAGTACTAATGCACCGGATCCCATCAGAACTACGAAGTTAAGCGTTCTTGAGCGAGAGTAGTACTAGGATGGGTGACCCCCTGGGAAGTCCTCGTGTTGCACCCCATTTTCAATTTTTTTTGCCCTGGTTAGGGTTGCCAAGATACTTTATCCACCAAATTTCTATTACCGAATCCCACGGAACATTAGGCAAGACAACTTCACTTCACATAGAGGCTGGGCCCGCAAACCGAGGGCATAGGGCTTGTGACTAGGTCTCCGTCGCTCCGGTGCCCATAACTTTTGATCCGTAAGGAGTTACGCGGTGCACAGCATACCGTTGCAAATCTCTCTTAGAGCTCTACGACGGGGGCAGCCAGCTTGCTCGCTGTGCCCATTTTTTGAGCACAAAATCGAACATTTCCATCAGTTTCAAGCAACTTTTCTTCTTTTGCTCTGTTTTTTTGTCCCGGATCGTACGTCGTGATGTCTTAAAAGGATGACAACCTTACTCGTGGGACATTAGGGGGCCCAACAACGCGTTGATATCACGTCTTGCTACGATGCTGCGTTGTTGAAGCGGATGGGTTATCGTTAAGCCTATTGGGCCTTTTGAATTGGCCATCTCTCTAGGCAAGGACTGTGAACCGTTAACACATAAAGGAATTGTGTCCGAAAACATGACGGGTGCAATCATACCAGCACTAACGCACCGGATCCCATCAGAACTCCGAAGTTAAGCGTTCTTGGGCAAGTGTAGTACTAGGATGGGTGACCCCCTGGGAAGTCCTCGTGTTGCACCCTCATTTTCAATTTTTTTTGATCCGGTTTGGGTTGCCAAGATACTTTATCCACCACATTTCTATTATCGAATCCCACGGCACCTTGGGCGAGACAACTTCGCTTCACGTGGATGCTGGGCCCGCAAACCGAAGGCGTAGGGCTTGTGACCAGGTCTTCGTCGCTCCAGTGTCCATAACTTTTGATCCGTAAAGAGTTACGCGGTGCACAACACACCGTTGCAAAGCTCTCTGAGAGATCTATGACGGGGGCAGCCAGCTTGCTTGCTGTGCCCATTTTTGGAGCCCAAAATCAAACGTTTCATCAGTTTTCGCTAACTTTTCTTCTTTTGCTCTATTATTTAGTCACGGATCGTACGTCGTGAGCTATTAAAAGGACTACAACGTTACTCACGAGACATTAGAGGGCCCTACAATGCGTCGATATCACATCTAGCGAGGATGCTGTGTTGTTGAAGCAGAAGAGTTGTCGTTAAGCCCATTGGGCCTTTTGAATGGGCCATCTCTCTAGGATGGGACTATGAACCGTTAACACATAAAGGAATTGTGCCCTCAACATGACGGGTGCGATCATACCAGCACTAATGCACCGGATCCCATCAGAACTCCGAAGTTAAGCGTTCTTGGGGAAGTGTAGTACTAGGATGGGTGACCCCATGGGAAGTCCTCGTGTTGCACCCTCCTTTTCAATTTTTTTGCTCCGGTTTGGGTTGCCAAGATACTTTATCCACCACATTTCTATTATCGAATCCCATGGCACCTTAGGCGAGACAACTTCGCTTCACATGGAGGCTAGGCCCGCAAACCGAGGGCGTAGGGCTTGTGACCAGGTCTCCGTCGCTCCGGTTCCCATAACTTTTGATCAGTAAAGAGTTACGCGGCGCACAACACACCATTGAAAAGCTCTCTAAGAGATCTACGACGGGGACAACTAGCTTGCTTGCTGTGCCCATTTTTGGAGCCCAAAATCAAACGTTTCATCAGTTTTCGCCCACTTTTCTTCTTTTGCTCTGTTTTTTAGTCACGGATCGTACGTCTTGAGCTATTAAACGGACTACAACGTTACTCACGAGACATTAGAGGGCCCTACAATGCGTCGATATCACATCTTGCGAGGATGCTGTGTTGTTGAAGCGGAAGAGTTGTCGTTAAGCCCATTGGGCCTTTTGAAAGGGCCATCTCTCTAGGATGGGACTGTGAACCCTTAACACAAAAAGGAATTGTGCCCTCAACATGACGGGTGCGATAATACCAACACTAATGAACCGGATCCCATCAGAACTCCGAAGTTAAGCATGCTTGGGCGAGAGTAGTACTAGGATGGGTGACCCCCTGGGAAGTCCTCGTGTTGCACCCCGCTTTTCAATTTTTTTTGCCCTGGTTAGGGTTGCCAAGATACTTTATCCACCAAATTTCTATTACCGAATCCCACGGCACCTTGGGCATGACAACTTCGCTTCACGTAGAGGCTGGGCCCGCAAACTGAGGGCGTAGGGCTTGTGACCAGGTCTCCGTCGCTACGGTGCCAATAACTTTTGATCCGTAAATACTTATGCGGCGCACAGCATACTGTTGGAAAGCTCTCCGAGTGCTTTACGACGGAGGCAGCCAGCCTGCTAGCTATGCCCATTTTTGGCGCCCAAAATCGAATGTTTTCATCAGTTTTCAGCCACTTTTCTTCTTTTGCCCTATTTTTTCATCCCAGATCGTACGTCGTGAGCAATTAAAGGGATGACAACGTTACTCGCGGGACATTAGCGGGCCCTACAACGCATCGATATCACGTCTTGCGAGGATGCTGCGTTGTTGAAGCAGATGGGTTGTCGTGAAGCCCATTGGGCCCTTTGAATGGGCCATCTCTCTAGGCTGGGACTGTGAACCGTTAACACATAAAGGAATTGTACCCTCAACATGACGGGTGCGATCATACCAGCACTAATGCACCGGATCCCATCAGAACTCTGAAGTTAAGCGTGCTTGGGCGAGAGTAGTACTAGGATGGGTGACCCCCTGGGAAATCCTCGTGTTGCACCCCCCTTTTCAATTTTTTTTGCCCTGGTTAGGGTTGCCAAGATACTTTATCCACCAAATTTCTATTACCGAATCCCACGGCACCTTGGGCAAGACAACTTCGCTTCACGTAGAGACTGGGCCTGCAAACTGAGGGCGTAGGGTTCGTGACCAGGTCTCCGTCGCTCCGATGCCCATAACTTTTGATCCGCAAGGACTTACATGGCGCAAAGCATACCGTTGGAAAGCTCTCCAAGAACTTTACGACGGAGGCAGCCAGCTTGCTCGCTGTGCCCATTTTTGGAGCCCAAAATTGAACGTTTTCATCAATTTTCAGCCACTTTTCTTCTTTTGCTTTATTTTTTTGTCCCAGATCGTACGTCGTGAGCTATTAAAAGGACAACAACGTTACTCGCTGGACATTAGAGGGCCCTGCAACGCTTCGATATCACGTCTTGCTAGGATGCTGCGTTGTTGAAATGGATGGGTTATCGTTAAGCCCATTGGGCCTTTTGAATTGGCCATCTCTCTAGGCTAGGACTGTGAACCGTTAACACATAAAGGAATTATGCCCTCAACATGACGGGAGCTATCATACCTGCACTAATGCACCGGATCCTATCAGATCTCCGAAGTTAAGCGTTCTTGGGCGAGAGTAGTACTAGGATAGGTGACCCCCTGGGAAGTCCTCGTGTTGCACCATCCTTTTCAATTTTTTTTGCTCCGGTTTGGGTTGCCAAGATACTTTATCCACCACATTTCGATTATCGAATCCCACGGAACCTTGGGCAAGACATCTTCGCTTCGCGTGGAGGCTGGGCCCGCAAACCGAGGGCGTCAGGCTTGTGACCAGGTCTTCGTCACTCCGGTGTCCATAACTTTTTATCTGTAAGGAGTTATGCAACGCAGAACATACCGTTGCAAAGCTCTCTAAGAGATCTACGACGGGGGCAGCAAGTTTGCTCGCTGTACCCTTTTTTGCAGCACAAAATCGAATGTTTTTATCAATTTCAGGCCACTTTTCTTCTTCTTCTCTGTTTTTTCGTCCCGGATCGTACGTCGTGAGCTGTTAAAAGGACGACAACCTTACTCGCGGGACATTACGCAGCCCTACAACGTGGCGATATCACGTCTTGCTAGGATGCTGCGTTGTTGAAGCGGATGGGTTATCGTTAAGCCCTTTGGGCCTTTTGAATTGGCCATCTCTCTAGGCTGGGACTGTGAACCGTTAACACATAAAGGAATTGTGCCCTCAACATGACGGGTGCGATCATACCAGCACTAATGCACTGGATCCCATCAGAACTCCGAAGTTAAGCGTTCTTGGGCGAGAGTAGTACTAGGATGGGTGACCCCCTGGGAAGTCCTCGTGTTGCACCCTCTTTTTCAATTTTTTTTGCTCCGGTTTGGGTTGCTGAGATACTTTATCCACCATATTTCTATTATCGAATCCCACAAAACCTTGGGCAAGACAACTTCGCTTCACGTGGAGGCTGGGCCCGCAAACCGAGTGCGTAGGGCTTGTGCCCAGGTCTCCGTCGCTCCGGTGCCCATAACTTTTGATCCGTAATGAGTTACGCGGTGCACAACATACCGTAGCAAATCTCTTTGAGAGATCTACGACGGGGGAAGCCAGCTTGCTCGCTGTGCCCTTTTTGCAGCCCAAAATTGAACGTTTTCATCAGTTTCAGGCCATTTTTCTTCTTTTGCTTAGTTTTTTCATCCCGGATCGTACGTCGTGAGCTGTTAAAAGGACGACAACCTTACTCGCAGGACATTACGGGGCACTACAATGAGTCGATATCACGTTTCACTAGGATAATACGTTGTTGAAGCGGATGGGTTATCGTTAAGCCTATTGGGCCTTTTGAATTGGCCAACTCTCTAGGCTGTGACTGTGAACTATTAACATATAAAGGAATTGTGCCCTCAACATGACGGGTGCGATCATACCAGAACTAAAGCATCGGATCCCATCAGAACTCCGAAGTTAAGCGTGCTTTGGCGAGAGTAGTACTAGGATGGGTGACTCCCGGGGAAGTCCTCGTGTTGCACCCCCTTTTCAATTTTTTTTGCCCTGGTTAGGGTTGCCAATATACTTTATCCACCAAATTTCTATTACCAAATCCCACAGAACATTGGGAAAGACAACTTCGCTTGACATAGAGGCTGGGCCCGCAAATTGAGGGCGTAGGGCTTGTGACCAGGTCTCCGTCGCTCCGGTGCCCATAACTTTTGATCCGTAAGTAGTTACCCGGCGCTCAGCATACCGTTGCAAAGCTCTCTGAGAGCTCTACGACGGGGGCAGCCAATTTGCTTGCGGGGCAAATTTTTGGAGCCCAAAATCGAACGTTTTCATCAATTTCAGGCCACTTTTCTTCTTTTGCCCTGTTTTTTCATCCCGGATCGTACGTCGTGAGCTGTTAAAAGGACAACAACCTTACTCGCGGGACATTCGAGGGCCCTACAACGCATCTATATCATGTCTTGCGAGGATGCTACGTTGTTGAAGTGGATGGGTTGTCGTTAAGCCCATTGGGCCTTTTGAATGGGCCATCTCTCTAGTCTGAGACTGTGAACCGTTAACAAATAAGGGAATTGTGCCCTCAAGATGACAGGTGTGATCATACCAGTACTAATGCACCGGATCCCATCAGAACTCCGAAGTTAAGCGTGCTTGGGCGAGAGTAGTACTTGGATGGGTGACCCCCTGGGAAGTCCTCGTGTTGCACCCCCTTTTCAATTTTTTTTGCCTTGGTTAGGGTTGCCAAGATACTTTATCCACCAAATTTCTATTACCGAATCCCACGGAACATTGGGCAAGACAACTTCGCTTCACGTAGAGGCTGGGCCCGCAAACTAAGGGTGTAGGGCTTGTGACTAGGTCTCCGTCGCTCCGGTGTCCATAACTTTTGATCCGTAAGGAGTTACGGGGCGCACAGCATACCGTTGCAAAGCTCTCTGACAGCTCTTCGACGGGGGCAGCCAGTTTGCACGCTGTGCCCATTTTTGGAGCCCAAAATCGAACGTTTTCATCAGTTTTACGCCAATTTTCTTCTTTTGCTCAATTTTTTCGCACCGGATCGTATGTCGTGAGCTGTTAAAAGGACGACAACCATACTCGTGGGACATTAGAGAGCCCTACAACGCGTCAATATCACGACTTGGGAGGATGCTGCGTTGGTGAAGCGGATGGGTTTTCGTGAAGCCCATTGGGCCTTTTGAATTGACCATCTCTCTAGGCTGGGACTGTAAACCGTTAACAAATAAAGGAATTGTGCCCTCAACATGACGGGTGCGATCATACTAGCACTAATGCATCGGATCCCATCAGAACTCCGAAGTTAAGCATGCTTGGGCGAGAATAGTACTAGGATGGGTGACCCCTTGGGAAGTCCTCGTGTTGCACCCCTTTTCAATTTTTTTTGCCCTGGTTAGGGTTGCCAAGATACTTTATCCCCCAAATTTCTATTACCGAATCCCACAGAACATTGGGAAAGACAACTTCGCTTCACGTAGAGGCTTGGCCCGCAAACAAAGGGCGTAGGGCTTGTGACCAGGTCTCCGTCGCTCCGGTGCCCAAAACTTTTGATCCGTAAGGAGTTACGGGGCGCACAGCATACCGTTGCAAAGCTCTCTGAGAGGTCTTCGACGGTGGCAGCCAGTTTGCACGCTGTGCCCATTTTTGGAGCCCAAAATCGAACGTTTTCATCAATTTAAGGCCACTTTTCTTCTTTTGCCCTGTTTTTTCATCCCGGATCGTACGTCGTGAGCTGTTTAAAGGACAACAACCTTACTAGCGGGACATTCGAGGGCCCTACAACGCGTCCATATCATGTCCTGCTAGGATGCTGCGTTGTTGAAGCGGATGGGTTGTTGTTAAGCCCATTGGGCCTTTTGAATGGGCCATCTCTCTAGTCTGGGACTGTGAACCGTTAACAAATAAGGGAATTGTGCCCTCAAGATGACGGGTGCGATCATACCAGTACTAATGCACCGGATCCCATCAGAACTCCGAAGTTAAGCATGCTTGGGCGAGAGTAGTACTAGGATGGGTGACCCCAGGGAAGTCCTCGTGTTGCACCCCCTTTTCAATTTTTTTTGCCCTGGTTAGGGTTGCCAAGATACTTTATTCACCAAATTTCTATTACCGAATCCCACGGAACATTGGGCAAGACAACTTCGCTTCACGTAAAGGCTGGGCCCGCAAACTAAGGGTGTAGGGCTTGTGACCAGGTCTCCGTCGCTCCGGTGCCCATAACTTTTGATCCGTAAGGAGTTACGGGGCGCACAACATACCGTTGCAAAGCTCTTTGAGAGCTCTTCGATGGGGGCCGCCAGTTTGCACGCTGTGCCAATTTTTGGAGCCCAAAATCGAACGTTTTCATCAGTTTTAGGCCAGTTTTCTTCTTTTGCTCAATTTTTTCGTACCGGATCGTACGTCGTGAGCTGTTAAAAGGACGACAACCATTCTCGCGGGACATTAGAGAGCCCTACTACACGTCGATATCACGTCTTGGAAGGATGCTGCGTTGGTGAAGCGGATGGGTTTTTGTGAAGCCCATTGGGCCTTTTGAATTGACCATCTCTCTAGGCTGGGACTGTAAACCATTAACAAATAAAGGAATTGTGCCCTCAACATGACTGGTGCGATCATACTAGCACTAATGTATCGGATCCCATCAGAACTCCGAAGTTAAGCATGCTTGGGCGAGAGTAGTACTAGGATAAATGACCCCTTGGGAAGTCCTCGTGTTGCACCCCTTTTCAATTGTTTTTCCCTGGTTAGGATTGCCAAGATATTTTATCCACCAAATTTCTATTACCGAATCTGACAGAACATTGGGAAAGACAACTTCGCTTCACGTAGAGGCTGGGCCGGCAAACTATGGGTGTAGGGCTTGTGACTAGGTCTCCGTCGCTCCGGTGTCCATAACTTTTGATCTGTAAGGAGTTACGCAATGCACAGCATACCGTTCCAAAGCTCTCTGAGAGCTCTACGACAAGGGCAGCCAGCTTATTCGCTTTGCCTATTTTTGGAGCCCAAAATCTAACATTTTCATCAATTTCAGGCCACTTTTCTAATTTTTGCTCTGCTTTTTCATCCCAGATCGTACGTCGTGAGCTGTTAAAAGGATGACAACCTTACTCGCTGGACATTAGGGGGCCCTACAACTCCTCGACATCACGTCTTGCTAGGATGCTGCGTTGTTGAAGCGGATGGGTTATCGTTAAGCCCATTGGGCCTTTTCAATTGGCCATCTCTCTAAGCTGGGACTGTGAACCGTTAACACATAAAGGAATTGTGCCCTCAACATGACGGGTGCGATCATACCAGCACTAATGCACCGAATCCCATCAGAACTGCGAAGTTAAGCGTGCTTGGGCGAGAGTAGTACTAGGATGGGTGACCCCGTGGGAAGTCCTCGTGTTGCACCCCCCTTTTCAATTTTTTTTGCTCCGGTTTGGGTTGCCAAAATACTTTATCCACCACATTTCGATTATCGAATCCCACGGCACCTTGGGCAAGACAACTTCGCTTCAAGTGGAGGCTGTGCCCGCAAACCGAGGGCGTAGGGATGGTGACTAGGTCTCCGTCGCTCCGGTGCCTATAGCGTTTGATTCGTAAGGAGTTATGCGGCGCACAACATACCACTGCAAAGCTCTCCGACAGCTCTACGAAGAGGGCAGCGAGCTTACTCGTTGAGCCCTTTTTGGAGCCCAAAATCGAACGTTTTCATCAGTTTCTGGCCACTATTCTTCTTTTGCAATGTTTTTCAGTCCCGGATCGTACGTCGCGAGCTGTTAAAAGGACAACAGCCTTACTCGTGAGACATTGGAGGGCCCTACAATGCGTCGATATCGCGTCTTGTGAGGATGCTGCGTTGTTGAAGGAGATGGGTTGTCGTTAAGCCCATTGGGCGTTTTGAATGGTCCGTCTCTCTAGGCTGGGACTGTGAACCGTTAACAAATAAAGGAATTGTGCCCTCAACTTGACGGGTACTGTGAGGCCCGACCCCGAATAACGTGTGTTACCTTGATTTGCGTGCCATAGACCCCTAATTATATGACCGACCTTGGATTACGTGTCCTGTCTTGGTTTTCATGCATACCTTGTCATACGTGCCTTGACCTAGAATAGTGTGCCCTAATCCCCGACTTACATGTGGTACCTAGATAAACATGCCATGACCATAATTTACGTGCAAGACCTCTATTTGCGTGTGTCTCTTCATTTCGTGTGCATTAACCTTGAACTACGTGCCTTAACCTAGGTTTAAGAGGTGTACCTTAATTTACGTGTATTGCATTGAATTACGTGTCGTGCATTGGTCTACGTGCATTGACCTAGGGTTGCGTGCGTTAGCATTGGAATCTGTGCATTAGACTTGAATTATGTGCCTTAGTCTAGAAGTTCGTGTCTTACCTCGTAGTTCGTGTTTACCTCGTGTTTCGTGCCCCGTCTTGATTTCAGTGCGTGCCTCGTAGTGCGTACCCTAGACCTAGGAATCCGTGCCACCACGTTAATCAAGAAATCATCCTACACAAAGCACTAAACTATAAAATAATCCTAATTCAAATCTCTACAAAATCCACTAACAATAAACAATTCAATCTACACAAACACCTAAACATTCTTTATTCTTTATTCTCACCCAAAACCAATGCACCTCAAATTTCACCCTTATTATAATCCATAATATGTTAAATAGAATCTGAAATTTCAGCAATTTGCAAGCCCTTGGCTGACCACTAAGTGCATTTAGTCTAGCATTGCATAATTTATTCATAATCCTAGACAAACTATGACACAAAGGCATTAAAAAATTGCTCAATTCCCCTCAAATCCCCACCATTTTCGACCAGCCCTTGCATGCCCATGCTAGCATTCAAAAAACAACATTTTGAAGACACAAAAATCAGATTTTGGCTGCCCAAGGCCGACCACACCCTCAAAGGAATTGCAAAGCCATCACTTTGTCACATTCTCTCATTTTCCTCAATCTTTTCTCTCTCCCCTTCATTCTCTCTCTCCATTTTCGGTTCTTGGCTGAGTTTTCTACCTCCTTAGCTTGTCTTCTTCACATCTTGGTTGAGCAAGGTCGAGTAGCCATCGAGAAACCCAAGCAAACAAGCTAGAGCTCGAAATCACTCTTGCATGTGCATTTGAAGCTTCATTTCGGCCTCGGTGAGTTACTAAGCATCCATTTCTTTTCTTCATGGTTTAACATCATGCTTGTGATAAGAGTTTGAACATTAAGCTAGGAAAAATAGAGAAAAACTAGTGAGGTTCTCGGCTAAGCAAGGGAAAGGAGAAGTTTTGAGCTTCAACAAAGGGTCTTGAGCATTTTGTGGTTGATTGCTAAGGTGAGGGTTAAAATCTTTTGAAAACTCTTTAAAAACTCACATGCATGCTCATAAATGTGTGTATTTGCTTCTGTACTTGAGCTATATGGTCGTTCATAAGCTTAAACAACCATGCATGGCAAGATCTTGGCTTGAAAATGATGCTAGGTGAAGTCGAAATGGATGACAGCTCTCTGACCAGTCTGTTCGAGGTAAGTTTAGCTAAGCAAATGATGTTTAAAATGCTTGAAAATTGGTGGGTGACTAGTTTGGACAGTTTTGAACATTTTTCCCAGAAATAGGCCGAAGCTAATTTTGACTCTAAGGTCCTCAAAATGGCAAATCTTTAAAATGTGACCAAATCTGGAAATCTGGAAAAACGAAGCAGGTTTTGGCAGATGCACTGACCTTGTGGAACGAACCATATTTGAATTAGTTAATGATGTCCAAAATGTATGAAAATTGGTGTGCTGCTAGATATTTCAGTTCTGGACAATTTTGTCAGAAATGGACCAAAGCTAAAAATGACTCTAAAGACCTCAAAAACGTCAATTATCAAAATGTGTGCAAATCTGGACAGTTTTGTGCTATTCCACTGTTTCGGCTATATCTAATGATCTCGAACTCCAATTGATGCAAGGTTTGTTTCTGATTTTAGTTAACTTCTAAATCTTTAATTTGACATCTTATTCACTGGATTTGGAGATTTTTTGATTATCCTATTGATTGTGAGAAAACAGCCTATTGCAGTAAAGGTTTCACTTAGCTATATGCTTGGAAAATTGATGTAACCTCCCTTGTGGTACTAATTGCTTGGAATTGTGGTGTTGGAATGTTGTGTGGACTGTTTTGGGTACTTGAGGATGTTTGAACTGAATGATGCATGACTTGAGAATGATTTTGAGTTGACTTAGGGTTTAATCACGCGGTTAAGCATGAAACGGAAACCCTAATGACTAGGTAGTCTTGCTAAGTGTTGATCATTTGGATATTGTGTGGAAATTAGATGCTTAGTGGGCTGCCCGTAAATGTCTTATAACTTCAAATGTGATTTTGACCATTGCATGTTGTCAAATAAGCTTTTCTCGCATTTGAACCCTTGTTGATATCACTGCATGTTGAGTAATCTTATCACTTGATTGCGTGGACTTTTAATGAGTTATATGGCCTGTTTTATATGTGTTACATGGCTGCCCGTTTAATTTCCATATAATTCTATATGCCTTTCAAGTGAAATTTCCTGTCTTATCATGTCCTGCCTGTTTATCTATCAATGTGCAAACTTATGACTGTCCGGAGGCAACCTACTTTGTTGTCCTCCTTCTGTGATATATATTACCTGTCATAAATGTGCATTGCATACAAGGTTGCAACCTTCCTGTCGGCATGGTAGTGATCACGCACGCCGGGCGGCATCGGGCTTGCCGGTGTTACCGTGACCTCCATGGTCCCATTCCCTCTCTCGCTTGGGGGCTAGACTTCCTCGGAGAGTTGGGTCGTACGATTTTGGGGTACATCCGGAGTACACCCACCTGGTGTGTTTTGGGGAATGATTTGAAGTCGGCCGCAACTTCTGATTCTGAAACTGATCTGAGAGCAAAAGCTCGCCGTATCCTTTTTATTATGTGTATAAGTACTCCCGCTTGGATCCTAGAGAACCTCGGGAAGGAAAGATCGGTATTCCTGTTCTGTACTTGTATTTCTGTACTTGTATTTCTGTTGTATTCATGTTTGAGAAAGGGATTTTCATAAGTTTAACCGGAAAATGAGTTTCAAAACGTATTTCTCGTTCCCCCTCACTGAGTTCATAAGGACTCACCCTCTTTTTATCACAGGTGAAGAAGAACAGGTACAGGTACCCGAGGACAACGTGCTTATCGATGATTCCTTGGAGTGATTGCCTGTCCCTACGTGCTTTTGTGCCTTGCCTGAAAGTGGTTGCTATATGGATGTTGTGTTTGATTGCAAATATTCATTTTATTGATGTAAATGACCCCGTTGTAATTTGGGTCTAATTCTGGGATTGTACTATCTATAACCGGACGAACTTTTATTTGGTTGTTTGCTTTCGTTTTCTTCATTAGTAGTTATCGTAGGCATTCAAACCACTAGATGAACATCAACTAAGTTAATTCTATCTAATTTCACTTAGGTGCTCATTTGCAAACTAAAGGATAATAGGTACTTGCATGATAGGAAATTGACAAATAAACCGGACATAGTTATCATGTTAGGCTTATTAACCAAACGAGACTTTCAAGATAAACTAGTAGGCAAATCGGTTGGTGACAAATAGGAGTCTTTAATGGAATTGGATTAATGATTGGAATAATTGAGGCGTTTAAAGAATTAGGTCAAACAAAGAGCCCAATTACAGCCGTTATGCTGCCGGATTTCCAGAAAAATTTGGAGTCTAGAATAAAACGTTAAGTGCTAAACCTCCTAGAATGATTAAGAATGTGAAAGGACTTGAATGTTTAGATCACACCCTAGTCTAACCTTTATAGGCCGGGGTGGGGCGTGACAGGTACGATCATACCAGCACTAATGCACCGGATCCCATCAGAACTCCGAAGTTAAGCATGCTTGGGCGAGAGTAGTACTAGGATGGGTGACCCCCTGGGAAGTCCTCCTATTGCACCCCCTTTTCAATTTTTTTTGCCCTGGTTAGGGTTGCCAAGAAACTTTATCCACCAAAATTCTATTACCGAATCCCACGGAACATTGGGCAAGACAACTTCGCTTCACGTAGAGGCTGGGCCCGCAAACCGAGGGCATAGGGCTTGTGACCCGGTCTCTGTCACTCCGATGCCCATAACTTTTGATTCGTAAGGAGTTATGCGGAGCACAACATACCGTTGCAAAGCTCTCTGAGAGCTCAACGACGGGGACAGCCAGCTTGCTCGCTGTGCCCCTTTTTGGAGCCCAAAATCGAACATTTTCATCAGTCTCAGGCCAGTTTTCTTCTTTTAATCTATTTTTTCGTCCCGGATCGTACGTTGTGAGCTGTTAAAAGGACGAAAACCCTACTCGCGGGACATTAGAGATCCCTACAACGCGTTGATATCCTGTCTTCGGAGGATGCTGCGTTGGTGAAACGGATGGGTTTTCGTTAAGCCCATTGGGCCTTTTGAATTGGCCATCTCTCTAGGCTGGACTGTAAACCGTTAACAAATAAAGGAATTGTGGCCTCAACATGACGGGTGCGATTATACCAGCACTAACGCATCGGATCCCATCAGAACTCTGAAGTAAAGCATGCTTTGGCGAGAGTAGTACTAAGATGGGTGACCCCTTGGGAAGTCCTAGTGTTGCACCCCCTTTTAAATTTTTTTTTGCCCTGGTTAGGGTTGCCAAGATACTTTAACCACCAAATTTCTATTACTGAATCCCACAGAACATTGGGCAAGACAACTTCACTTCACGTAGAGGCTGGGCCCGCAAACCGAGGTTGTAGGGCTTGTGACCAGGTCTCCGTCGTTCTGGTGCCCATAACTTTTGATCCGTAAGGAGTTACGCGGCGCAAAGCATACCGTTGCAAAGCTCTCTGAGAGCTCTACGACGGGGGTAGCCAACTTGTTTGCTTTACCCATTTTTGAGGGCCAAAATCGAACGTTTTCATCAATTTCAGGCCACTTTTCTTCTTTTTGCTCTGTTTTTTCATCCCGTATCATACGTCGTGAGCTATTAAAAGGACGAAAACCTTATTCGCGGGACATTAGGGGGCCCTACAACGCATCAACATCACGTCTTGCTAGGATGCTGCGTTGTTGAAGCAGATGGGTTATCGTTAAGCCCATTGGGCCTTTTGAATTGGCCATCTCTCTAGGCTGGGACTGTGAACCGTTAACACATAAAGGAATTGTGCCCTCAATATGATGGGTGCGATCATACCAGCACTAATGCACCGGATCCCATCAGAACTCCGAAGTTAAGCGTGCTTGGGCGAGAGTAGTACTAGGATGGGTGACCCCCTGGGAAGTCCTTGTGTTGCACCCCCCTTTTCAATTTTTTTTGCCCTGGTTAAAGTTGCCATGATACATTATCCACCAAATTTCTATTACCGAATCCCACGGAACATTGGGCAAGACAACTTCGCTTCACGTAGAGGCTGGGCCTGCAAACCGAGGGCGTAGGCTTATGACCAAGTCTCCGTCGCTCCGGTGCCCATAACTTTTGATCCGTAATGAGTTACGCGGCGCACAACGTACCGTTGCAAAGCTCATTGAGAGCTCTACGAAGGGGGCAGCTAGCTTGCTCACGGTGCCCATTTTGGAGCCCAAAATCGAACGTTTTCATCAGTTTCAGGCCAATTTTCTTCTTTTGATCTATTTTTTCATCCCGGATCGTACGTCATGAGTTGTTAAAAGGACGACAACCTTACTCGCAGACATTAGAGACCCCTACAATGCGTCGATATCACGTCTTGGGAGGATGCTGCGTTGGTGAAACGGATGGGTTTTCGTTAAGCCCATTGGGCCTTTTGAATTGGCCATCTCTCTAGGCTGGACTGTAAACCGTTAACAAATAAAGGAATTGTGGCCTCAACATGACGGGTGCGATTATACCAGCACTAACGCATCGGATCCCATCAGAACTCTGAAGTAAAGCATGCTTTGGCGAGAGTAGTACTAAGATGGGTGACCCCTTGGGAAGTCCTAGTGTTGCACCCCCTTTTAAATTTTTTTTTGCCCTGGTTAGGGTTGCCAAGATACTTTAACCATCAAATTTCTATTACCGAATCCCACAGAACATTGGGCAAGACAACTTCGCTTCACGTAGAGGCTTGGCCCGCAAACCGAGGTTGTAGGGCTTGTGACCAGGTCTCCGTCGTTCTGGTGCCCATAACTTTTGATCCGTAAGGAGTTACGCGGCGCACAGCATACCGTTGCAAAGCTCTCTGAGAGCTCTACGACGGGGGTAGCCAACTTGTTTGCTTTACCCATTTTTGAGGGCCAAAATCGAACGTTTTCATCAATTTCAGGCCACTTTTCTTCTTTTTGCTCTGTTTTTTCATCCCGTATCATACGTCGTGAGCTATTAAAAGGACGAAAACCTTATTCGCGGGACATTAGGGGGCCCTACAACGCATCAACATCACGTCTTGCTAGGATGCTGCGTTGTTGAAGCAGATGGGTTATCGTTAAGCCCATTGGGCCTTTTGAATTGGCCATCTCTCTAGGCTGGGACTGTGAACCGTTAACACATAAAGGAATTGTGCCCTCAATATGATGGGTGCGATCATACCAGCACTAATGCACCGGATCCCATAAGAACTCCGAAGTTAAGCGTGCTTAGGCGAGAGTAGTACTAGGATGGGTGATCCCCTGGGAAGTCCTTGTGTTGCACCCCCCTTTTCAATTTTTTTTTCC
Source organism: Ehretia macrophylla (assembly GCA_037974665.1). Taxonomy (NCBI): domain Eukaryota; kingdom Viridiplantae; phylum Streptophyta; class Magnoliopsida; order Boraginales; family Ehretiaceae; genus Ehretia; species Ehretia macrophylla. Next base: position 81,531,589 of record CM075765.1, on the reverse strand, counting down.
CCGGTTAGGGTTGCCATGATATTTTATCAACCAAATTTCTATTACCGAATCCCACGGCACCTTGGTCAAGAAAACTTCGCTTCACGTAGAGGCTGGGCCTGCAAACCGAGGGCGTAGGCTTATGACCAAGTCTCCGTCGCTCCGGTGCACATAACTTTGATCCGTAAGGAGTTACGCGGTGCACAACGTACCGTTGCAAAGCTCATTGAGAGCTCTACGAAGGGGGCAGCTAGCTTGCTCACGGTGCCCATTTTGGAGCCCAAAATCGAACGTTTTCATCAGTTTCAGGCCAATTTTCTTATTTTGATTTATTTTTTCTTCCCGGATCGTACGTCATGAGCTGTTAAAAGGACGACAACCTTACTCGCAAACATTAGAGAGCCCTACAATGCGTCGATATCACGTCTTGCAAGGATGCTGCTTTGTTGAAGCAGATGGGTTTTCGTTAAGCCCATTGGGCCTCTTGAATGGGCCATCTCTCTAGGCTGGGACTGTAAACCGTTAACAAATAAAGGAATTATGCCCTCAACATGATGGGTGCGATCGTACCAGTACTAATGCATCGGATCCCATCAGAACTCCGAAGTTAAGCGTGCTTTGGTGAGAGTAGTACTAGGATGGGTGACCCCTTGGGAAGTCCTCGTGTTGCACCCCCTTTTAAATTTTTTTGCGCCCTGGTTAGGGTTGCCAAGATACATTAACCACCAAATTTCTATTACCGAATCCCACAGAACAATGGGCAAGACAACTTCGCTTCACGTAGAGGCTGGGCCCGCAAACCGAGGTTGTAGGGCTTGTGACCAGGTCTCCGTCGTTCTGGTGCCCATAACTTTTGATCCGTAAGGAGTTACGCGGCGCAAAGCATACCGTTGCAAAGCTCTCTGAGAGCTCTATGATGGGGGCAGCCAGCTTGTTCGCTTTACCCATTTTTGGGGCCCAAAATCGAACATTTTCATCAATTTCAAGCCACTTTTCTTCTTTTTGCTCTGTTTTTTCATCACGGATCATACGTCGCGAGCTGTTAAAAGGACGACAACCTTACTCGCGGGACATTAGAGGGCCTTACAACGCGTCGATATCAGGTCTTGTGAGGATGCTGCGTTGTTGAAGCGCATGGGCTATCGTTAAGGCCATTGGGCCTTTTGAATTGTCCATCTCTCTATGCTGGGACTGTGAACCGTTAACACATAAAGGAATTGTGCCCTCAACATGACGGGTGCGATCATAACAGTACTAATGCACCGGATCCTATCAGAACTCCGAAGTTAAGCGTGCTTGGGTGAGAATAGTACAAGCATAGGTGACCCCCCTGGAAGTCCTCGTGTTGTACCCTATTTTCTATTTTTTTTGCCCTGGTTAAGGTTGCCAAGATACTTTATCGACCAAATTTCTATTGACGAATCCCACGGATCATTGGGCAAGACAACTTCGCTTCACATAGAGGTTGAGCCCGCAAACCGAGGGTGTAGAGCTTGTGACCAGGTCTCCGTCACTCCGGTGCCCATAACTTTTGATACGTAAAGAGTTACGGGGCACACAGCATACCGTTGCAAAGCTCTTAGAGAGCTCTACGACGGGGGCAGCTAGCTTGTTCGCTGTGCCCTTTTTGGAGCCCAAAATCGCACGTTTCATCATTTTTAGGCCACTTTTCTTCTTTTACTCTGTTTTTTCGTCTCGGATCGTACGTCGTGAGCTGTTAAAAGGACGACAACCTTACTCGCGGGACATTAGGGGGCCTTACAACGCGTCGATATCAAGTCTTGCGAGGATGCTGCGTTGTTGAAGTAGATGGGTTATCATTAAGCCCATTGGGCCTTTTGAATTGGCCATCTCTTTAGACTGGGACTGTGAACCGTTAACACATAAAGGAATTGTGCCCTCAACATGACAGATGCGATCATACCAGCACTAATGCACCGGATCCCATCAGAACTCCGAAGTTAAGCGTGCTTGGGCGAGAGTAGTACTAGGATGGGTGACCCCTTGGGAAGTCCTCGTGTTGCACCCTCTTTTCAATTTTTTTTGCCCTGGTTAAGGTTGCCAAGATACTTTATCCACCAAATTTCTATTACCGAATCTCACGGAACATTGGGCAAGACAACTTCGCTTCACGTAAAGGCTGGGCCTGCAAACCGAGGGCGTAGGACTTATGACCAGGTCTCCGACGCTACGGTGCCCATAACTTTTGATCCGTAAGGAGTTACGCGGCTCATAGCATACTGTTGCAAAGCTCTCAGAGAGCTCTACGACAGGGGTAGCCAACTTGCTCGCTTTGCCCGTTTTTGGTGCCCAAAATCGAACATCTTCATCAGTTTCAGGCCACTTTTCTTCTTTTGCTCTGTTTTTTCATCCCAGATCGTATGTCGTGAGCTGTTAAAAGGACAACAACCTTACTCGCGAGACATTAGGAGGCCCTACAATGCGTCGATATCACGTCTTACTAGGATGCTGCGTTGTTGAAGCAGATGGGCTATCGTTAAGGCCATTGGGCCTTTTGAATTGTCCATCTCTTTATGCTGGGACTGTGAACCGTTAACACATAAAGGAATTGTGCCCTCAACATGACGGGTGCGATCATACCAGCACTAATGCACCGGATCCCATCAGAACTCCAAAGTTAAGTGTGCTTGGGCGAGAATAGTACTAGGATGGGTGACCCTTGGGAAGTCCTCGTGTTGCACCCTCTTTTCAATTTTTTTTGCCCTGGTTAAGGTTGCCAAGATACTTTAAGCACCACATTTCTATTATCGAATCCCACGGCACTTTGGGCATGACAACTTCGCTTCACGTGGAGGCTGGGCCCGCAAACCGAGGGCATAGGGCTTCTGACCAGGTCTCCGTCGCTCCGATGCCCATAAATTTTAATCCATAAGGAGTTACGCAGCGATAGCATACCGTTGCAAAGCTCTCTGATAGCTCTACGATAGGGGCTGCTAGCTTGCTCGCAGTGCCAGTTTTTGGAGCCCAAAATCGAACATTTTCATCAGTTTCGGGCCATTTTTCTTCTTTTGCTCTACTTTTTTGTCCCGGATCATACGTCGTGAGCTGTTAAAAGGACGACAAACTTACTCGTGGGACATTAGGGGGCCCTACAACGCGTCGATATCATGTGTTGCTAAGATGCTGCATTGTTGAAGCAGATGGGTTATCGTTAAGCCCATTTGGCCTTTTGAATTGGCCATCTAACTAGGCTGGGACTGTGAACAGTTAATACATAAAGGAATTATGCCCTCAACATGATGGGTGCGATCATACCAGCACTAATGCACCGGATCCCATAAGAACTCTGAAGTTAAGCGTGCTTGGGCGAGAGTAGTACTGTGATGGGTGACCCCGTGGGATTTCCTCGTGTTGTACCCCCCTTTAAAATTTTTTTTGCTCCGGTTTTGGTTGCCAAGATACTTTATCCACCACATTTCTATTATTGAATCCCACGGCACCTTGGGCAAGACAACTTCGCTTCATGAGGAGGCTGGGCCCGCAAAACGAGGGCGTAGGGCTTGTGACCAGTTCTCCGTCGCTCCGGTGCCCATAACTTTTGATCCGTAAGGAGTTACGCGGTGCACAGCATAGCGTTGCAAAGATCTCTGAGAGCTCTACGACGGGGGCAGCCATCTTGCTCGCTTTGCCCAATTTTGGAGCCCAAAATCGAATATTTTATCAGGTTCAGGCCACTTTTCTTCTTTTGCTCTGTTTTTTCGTCCCAGATCGTACGTCGTGAGATGTAAAAAGGACGACAACCTTACTCGTAGGACAATTGAGGGCCCTACAACGCGTCGATATCACGTCTTGCGTGGATGTTGCATTGTTGAAGCGAATGGGTTGTCGTTAAGCCCATTGGGCCTTTTGAATTGGCCATCTCTCTAGGATGGGACTGTGAACCGTTAATAAATAACGGAATTGTGCCCTCAACATGACGGGTGCGATCATACCAGCACTAATGCACCGGATCCCATCAGAACTCTGAAGTTAAGCGTGCCTGGGCGAGAGTAGTACTAGGATGGATGATCCCTTGGGAAGTCCTCGTGTTGCACCCCCTTTTCAATTTTTTTGCCCTGGTTAAGGTTGCCAAGATACTTTATCCAACAAATTTCTATTACCGAATCCCATGGAAAATTGGGCAAGACAACTTCGCTTCACGTAGAGGCTGGACCCACGAACCGAGGGCGTAGGGCTTGTGACCAGGTCTCCATCGCTCCGGTGCCCATAACTTTTGATCCGTAAGGAGTTACGCGGCGCACAGCATACCGTTGCAATGCTCTCTGAGAGCTCTACGACGGGGTCAGGCAGCTTGCTCGCTGTGCCCGTTTTTGGAGCCCAAAATCGAATATTTTCATCAGATCCAGGCCACTTTTCTTCTTTTGCTCTATTTTTTTGTCCCGGATCGTATGACGTGAGCTGTTAAAAGGATGATAACCTTACTCACGAGACATTAGGGGGCCCCACAACCCATCGAAATCGCCTCTTGCTATGATGCTGCGTTGTTGAAGAAGATGGGTTATCGTTAAGCCCATTGGGCCTTTTGAATTGGCCATCTTTCTAGACTAAGACTGTGAACCGTTAACACATAAAGGAATTAAGCCCTCAACATGACAGGTGCGATCATACCAGCACTAATGCACAGGATCCCATTAGAACTCCGAAGTTAAGCGTGCTTGAGCGAGAGTAGTACTAGAATGGGTGACCCCCTGGGAAGTCCTTGTGTTGCAACCTCGTTTCAATTTTTTTTGCCCTGGTTAAGGTTGCCAAGATACTTTATCCACCAAATTTCTATTACCGAATCCCACGGAACATTTTGTAAGACAACTCCGCTTCACGTAGAGGCTGGGCCCGCAAACCGAGGGCGTAGGGCTTGTGACCAGGTCTCCGTCGCTCCGGTGCCCATAACTTTTGATCCGTAAGGAGTTACGCGACGCATAGCATACCGTTACAAAGCTCTCTGAGAGCTCTACGACGGGGTTAGGCAGCTTGCTCGATGTGCCCGTTTTTGGTGCCCAAAATCGAACATTTTCATCAGTTTCAGGTCACTTTTCTTCTTTTGCTCTGTTTTTTCGTCCCGAATCGTACATCGTGAGCTGTTAAAAGGACGACGACCTTACTCGCGGGACATTAGGGGGCCCTACAACGCGTCGATATCACGTCTTGCTAAGATACTGCGTTGTTGAAGCAGATGGATTATCGTTAAGCCCATTGAGCCTTTTGAATTGGCCATCTCTCTAGGCTAAGACTGTGAACTGTTAACACATAAAGGAATTAAGCCTCAACATGACGGGTGTGATCATACCAGCACTAATGCACCGGATCCCATCAGAACTCCGAAGTTAAGCGTGCTTGGGCTAGAGTAGTGCTAGGATGGGTGACCCCCTGGGAAGTCCTCGTGTTGCACCCCCTTTTCAATTTTTTTTGCCCTGGTTAAGGTTGCCAAGATACTTTATCTACCAAATTTCTATTACCGAATCCCACAGAACACTGGGCAAGACAACTTCGCTTCACGTAGAGGCTGGGCCCGCAAACCGAGGGCGTAGGGCTTGTGCCCTGGTCTCCGTCGCTTTGATGCCTATAACTTTTGATCCGCAAGGAGTTACGCGGCGCACAGCATACCGTTACAAAGCTCTCCGACAGCTCTACGAAGAGGGCAGCGAGCTTGCTCGCTATGCCCATTTTTGGAGCCCAAAATCGAACATTTTCATCAGTTTCAGGCCACTTTTCTTCATTTTCATTAGATTAGCAAATCTTCTAATGACTAGTCTCCCGGTTACAGGCTCCTATTCATTAACATTCTTCCCCAGCTTCGTTAACCTTCAAGTTCGTAATCAAGGAGAAAGGCCGTTGAGATTCATTAAACTCAAACTCTAAGGTTTATTAAGTACCACCAACAAATTGCCATCGAAATTGCATAGGTAAACTAATCATGTGGCACTAGTTCAACTTTTCAAGTAAGCTTCATCAGCTTGTGATCCACAATTTATTTCCTTATTCAAATCTCTAATTTCATGTCACAAGGCTTCAGAATTTTATTTTAATCTTATCCAAAACTCCTAAGGCGAATAGTTTCAACCTCAAATAAATTACACTCACCTCAATCCAAGGTTACGTCATACTTAAGAAGACAATGGTCCTACTCACTTAGCAACCTAGTCATTTCTTCGAACATTTAATGCCCGCCAATATATCTTCAACATTAATGTTACTAAGTTGGGTTCATCGCCATGTAAGTGATATCAATGCTCTACTAGGTTACCGGCCATACAGCAACAATCCTACGATTATAAATGGGTACCGAAATGACCGAGCTCATAAAATACTTACACGGGATAACTTCAATGTTGTATCAATATAAGAATTATGACCACGAGGCATCCTTCAACATAACCTAATAGAACTTTAAAAGTAATCAACCACTTATTTAACTATCACTACAAGATTCACCCTCTATTCAACAACCACGATTCGAAGTCTACTGATCGCTAGTCTCTAGATGTGAAATGATGCACATAGATACGGTGGTCTAACAATAGTCTCTTGGGTCATTATGACTCTAATTCATCTCTATCTTAACTCTATGAAATCTTACTCTTCTCATTTACATGTTCAACTAGCTAAGAGCATCAAGACTCATCGACCTTAGGTCCTAGGGTTCACTATGAATCATCATGCATACTCACTATTAGCTATTTAGGATTACTAATCATACCCTAACGACTCTACTTTCAACCGGATACTTTAATCTCATTTCCATGGTTTATATACTAGGTCCATCGGTCTTACTTCGCATAATCACAACTAAATCTGAGGGGCAACAATTCAATACCATGATTCTTAATATCACCAATATCCAACTTAGGACCTTAGCAACATCATTTAATACATAATTCAATACCTTACACTTCCATTCAACCTAACATTTAGGGGTAGTATTCCGAACACGAGTTCTCGTTACGCGAATTCCTCGATTCCAATATCCCCATATCTTTTTATACTAAAGATTCATCAATCTTGTTAAACTTAATCTCCAGAGTTGCCTACATGTCTTGAGGTTATCCATTGTTAAGTTACCTAAACACATTATTCACGCCTTAATAATCTAACCCCTATCGCCCATTTCCACGAGTTCATCCCTTAATTTCTAGGTCACAATCTTACCATTGAGTGAACTTGAAACTCGTTAATATACACCTTATTAGGTTCAACGATGCTTAATTCCAATCAAGTAAGGATTCAATCGTACGAGTATATTGCTAACTTCTTAGATAGTCTATCAAGCCAATTTTTAGGATGTGAGAAATGGATTCAAAGAAACCTCCAAGTCAACTTCCACTATCAGCACATGAGAATATATACTATTGTACATATTTAATAGTATACCCTTATATCTAAGGAAGTAGTATGTCCTTAACATTTATTCTTGAACCACAATTAGAAGAACGGTTTAACAGAATCAATAACTTCATAGCTATAAAATTGACAACATAATCATAGGTATAGGTATTCCAAAAATAAGGAGATAACTTTACCTCAACAATTATACCCGTGCTACGCATTTTATACATATGCATATCCAATAATACATACTATCAATCGAGTACCTGTGAAGATGCCAAAAATCTCTAACCGAGCCTTTTCGTTCGTCCTGCACAAATTCACTTCCCTAAAAGTCCTAATCCTAACTATCTATGTGTATAAACAGTCATTCACGGTTATATAACATGCACATGTATGAAGGAAGGAGTATAAAAGTATGCATGCATTATTGAGGGCACTAACGTGTCGATGTGCATGACACATAATACATATAGTCCACAAAGGCACATAGTATTCAATTCTCAAAGCAATTAAAGCACATTAGCACACATTAACACATATAAACAAGACATCATAATTACCTTAGGGCTTCTACCCATGGTCCGAGAGTTGAACCCGACTAACGCCTAGTTACTAAACTAAGCTCTGATACCATTCTAATATAAGGTGTCACGCCCCAACCCGGCCTATAAAGGTTAGACTAGGGTGTTATCTAAACATTCAAGTCACGTCTCGTACTTAACCGTTCATGAAGATTTAACACTTAACGTTTGGCCTAAACTCCAAAATTTTTCGGTAAACCGGCAGTATAACGGCTGTAATTGGGCTCTTTGGTTTGGACTAATTCTCTAAACGCCTCAATTATTCCAATCATTATTCCAATTCCATTAAGGACTCCTATTTGTCACCAACCGATTTACCTACTAGTTTATCTTGAAAGTCTCGTCTGGTTAATAAGCCTAACATGATAACTATGTCCCATTTATTTGTCAATTTCGTACCATGCAAGTACCTATTATCCTTTAGTTTGCAAATGAGTACCTAAGTGAAATTAGATAGAATTAACTTAGTTGATTGTTCATCTAGTGGTTTGACTGCCTACGATAACTACTAATTAAGAAAACGAAAGCAAACAACCAAATAAAAGTTCTTCCGGTTATAGATAGTACAATCCCAGAATTAGACCCAAATTACAACGGGGTCATTTACATCACTAAACAACGAGCAACATAAAAGAAATAGTCTTCAAATGGCATAGTTCACAAATAGCCATAATCATGCAAAGCACACAAGACAGGCAATCACTCCAAGGAATCATCGTTAGGCACATCGTCCTTGGGTACCTGTTCTTGATCTTCTTCACCTGAGATGATAAAAGAGGGTGAGTCCTTATGAACTCAGCGAGGGGGAACGAGAAATACGTTTTGAAACTCATTTTCTGGTTCAATTTATGAAAACTATTTTTGAGAACATGTCACGTATTACAAATAATAAGGTACGAATTATAAGAAACAAATCGAGTAACGGATACAAAGTAAGGGAACAGAAATGCCAGTCTTTCCTCCCCGAGATTCTCTAGGAACCAAGCGAGAGTACTTATACACATAGTAAAAAGGATACGGTGAGCATTTGCTCTCAATATCAATTTCGATTCATTTGGTGCGGCCGACTTCAATAATCCACTTATCGCTCCCAATTGGGTGTACTCCGGATGTACCCCGAAACCTACAACCCAACTCTTTGAGGGTGAAATGCCAAGCGAGAGAGGGCTGCTAGCTTGCTCGCTGTGCCCATTTTTGGAGCCCATTTTTGGAGCACAGCATACTGTTGCAATCTCTCAGAGAGCTCTACGATGAGGGCTGCTAGCTTGCTCGCTGTGCCCATTTTTGGAGCCCAAAATCGAACATTTTCATCAGTTTCAAGCCATTTTTCTTCTTTTGCTCTGCTTTTTCATCCCGGATCGTACGTCGTGAGCTGTTAAAAGGACGACAACCTAACTCGCCGGACATTAGGGGACCCTACAACGCGTCGATATCACATGTTGCTAAGATGCTGCGTTGTTGAAGCAGATGTGTTATCGTTAAGCCCATTGGGCCTTTTGAATTGGCCATCTCTCTATGCTGGGACTGTGAACAGTTAACACATAAATGAATTATGCCCTCAACATGAGGGGTACGATCATGCCAGCACTAATGCACCGGATCCCATCAGCACTTCAAAGTTAAGTGTGCTTGGGCGAGAGTAGTACTAGGATGGGTGACCCTGTGGGATGTCCTCGTGTTGCACCCCCTTTTAAAATTTTTTTGCTTCGGTTTGGGATGCCAAGATACTTTATCCACTACATTTCTATTATCGAATCCCACGGCACCTTGGGCAAGACAACTTCGCTTCACGTGGAGGTTGGGCCCGTAAACCGAGGGCGTAGGGCTTGTGACCATGTCTCCGTCGCTCCGGTGCCCTTAACTTTTGATCCGTAAGGAGTTTCGCGGCGCACAGCATACTGTTGCAATCTCTCAGAGAGCTCTACGATGAGGGCAGCTAGCTTGCTCGCTGTGCCCATTTTTGGAGCCCAAAATCGAACATTTTCATCAGTTTCAAGCCATTTTTCTTCTTTTGCTCTGCTTTTTCATCCCGGATCGTACGTCGTGAGCTGTTAAAAGGACGACAACCTAACTCGCCGGACATTAGGGGACCCTACAACGCGTCGATATCACATGTTGCTAAGATGCTGCGTTGTTGAAGCAGATGTGTTATCGTTAAGCCCATTGGGCCTTTTGAATTGGCCATCTCTCTATGCTGGGACTGTGAACAGTTAACACATAAATGAATTATGCCCTCAACATGAGGGGTACGATCATGCCAGCACTAATGCACCGGATCCCATCAGCACTTCAAAGTTAAGTGTGCTTGGGCGAGAGTAGTACTAAGATGGGTGACCCTGTGGGATGTCCTCGTGTTGCACCCCCTTTTAAAATTTTTTTGCTTCGGTTTGGGTTGCCAAGATACTTTATCCACTACATTTCTATTATCGAATCCCACGGCACCTTGGGCAAGACAACTTCACTTCACGTGGAGGCTGGGCCCGCAAACCGAGGTCGTAGGGCTTGTGACCAGGTCTCCGTCGCTCTGGTGCCCATAACTTTTGATCCGAAAGCAGTTACGTGGCGTAGAACATACCGTTGCAAAGCTCTCTGAGAGCTCTACGATGGAGGCAGCCAAGTTGTTCGCTCTGCCCATTTTTGGAGTCGAAAATCGAATATTTTCATCAGTTTTAGGCCACTTTTCTTCTTTTGCCCTGTTTTTTCGTCCCGGATCATACGTCGTGAGCTGTTAAAAGGCCGACAACCTTACTTTCGGGACATTAGGGGGCCTTACAATGCATTGATATCACGTCTTGCTAAGATGCTGCATTGTTGAAGCAGATGGGTTATCGTTAAGCCCATTGGGCCTTTTGAATTGGCCATCCCTCTAGGCTGGGACTGTGAACAGTTAACACATAAAGGAATTATGCCCTCAACATGAGGGGTACGATCATGCCAGCACTAACGCACTGGATCCCATCGACACTCCGAAGTTAAGTGTGCTTGGACGAGAGTAGTACTAGGATGGGTGACCCTGTGGGATGTCCTCGTGTTGCACCCCCCTTTTCATTTTTTTTTGCTCCGGTTTAGGTTGCCAAGATACTTTATCCACCACATTTCTATTATCGAATCCCACGGCACCTTGGGTAAGACAACTTCGCTTCACGTGGAGGCTAGGCCCGCAAACCGAGGGCGTATGGCTTGTAACCAGGTCTCCGTCGCTCCAGTGCCCATAACTTTTGATCCGTAAGGAGTTATGCGGCGCACATCATACCGTTGCAAAGCTCTCTGAGAGCTCTACGACGGGGGCAGCTAGCTTGCTCACTGTGCCCATTTTTGGAGCCCAAAATCGAACGTTTTCATCAATTTCAGGCCACTTTTCTTCTTTTGCTCTATTTTTTCATCCCGGATCGTACGTCGTGAGCTGTTAAAAGGACGATAACCTTACTCGCTGGACATTAGGGGGCCCTACAATGAGTCGATATCACGTCTTTCTAGGATGTTGCATTGTTGAAGCAGATGGGTTATCGTTAAGCCCATTGGGCCTTTTGAATTGGCCATCTCTCTAGGTTGGGACTGTGAACTGTTAACACATAAAGGAATTGTGCCCTCTACAAGACGGGTGCGATCATACCAACACTAAAGCATCAGATCCCATCAGAACTTCAAAGTTAAGCGTGCTTGAGCGAGAGTAGTACTAGGATGGGCGACCCCTTGGGATGTCCTGGTGTTGCACCCCACTTTTCTATTTTTTTTGCTCCGGTTTAGGTTGCCAAGATGCTTTATCCATTACATTTCTATTATCGAATCCCACGGCACCTTGGGCAAGACAACTTCGCTTCACATGGAGGCTGGACCCGCAAACCGTGGGCGTAGGGCTTGTGATCAGGTTTCCGTCGCTCCGGTGCCCATAACTTTTGATTCGTAAGGAGGTACGTGGCGCACAGCATACCGTTGCAAATCTCTCTGAGAGCTCTACGACGGGTGTAGCCAGCTTGCTCGCTGTGCCCATTTTTGGTGCCCAAAATCGAACGTTTTCATCAGTTTCAGGCCATTTTTCTTCTTTTGCTCTATTTTTTCGTCACGGATCGTACATCGTGAGCTGTTAAAAGGACGACAACCTTACTCGCTGGACATTAGCGGGTCCTACAACGCGTCGATACATGTCTTACTAGGATGCTGCGTTGTTGAAGCAGATGGGTTATCGTTAAGCCCATTGGGCCTTTTGAATTGGCCATCTCTCTAGGCTGGGACTGTGAACCGTTAACACATAAAGGAATTGTGACCTCAACATGACGGGTGCGATCATACCAACACTAATGCACCGGATCCCATCAGAACTCCGAAGTTAAGCGTGCTTGGGCGAGAGTAGTACTAGGATGGGTGAGCCCCTGGGATGTCCTCGTGTTGTACCCCCCTTTTCAATTTTTTTTGCTCCGGTTCTGGTTACCAAGATACTTTATCCACCACATTTCTATTATCGAATCCCACGGCACCTTGGGCAAGACAACTTCGCTTCACATGGAGGCTGGGCCTGCAAACCGAGGGCGTAGGGCTTGTGACCAGGTCTCCGTCGCTCAGGTGCCCATAACTTTTGATCCGTAAGGAGTTACGTGGCGCACAGCATACCGTTGCAAAGCTCTCTGAGAGCCCTACGGCTGGGGCAGCCAGCTTGCTCGCTTTGCCCATTTTTGGCACCCAAAATCGAACGTTTTCATCAGTTTCAGGCCACTTTTCTTCTTTTGATCTTTTTTTTTCATCCCGGGTCGTACGTCGTGAGCTGTTAAAATGACGACAACCTTACTCGCAGGACATTAGAGGGCCGTACAACGCGTCGATATCACGTATTGCGAGGATGATGCGTTGTTGAAGCGGATGGGTTGTCGTTAAGCCCATTGGGCCTTTTGAATGGGCCATCTCTCTAGGATGGGACTGTGAACCGTTAACAAATAAAGTAATTGTGCCCTCAACATGACGGATGCGATCATACCAGCACTAATGCACCGGATCCCATCAGAACTCCGAAGTTAAGCGTGCTTGGGCGAGAGTAGTACTAGGATGGGTGACCCCCTGGGATGTCCTCGTGCTGCACCCCCCTATTCAATGTTTTTTGCACCGGTTTGGGTTGGCAAGATACTTTATCCACCACATTTCTATTATCGAATCCCACAGCACCATGGTCATGACAACTTCGCTTCACGTGGAGGCTGGTCCCGCAAACCGAGGGCGTTGGGCTTGTGACCAGGTCTCCGTCGCTCCGGTGCCCATAACTTTTGATTCGTAAGGCGTTACGTGGCGCACAACATACCGTTGCAAAGCTCTCTGAGAGCCCTACAACTGGGGCAGCCAGCTTTCTCGCTGTGCCCATTTTTGGCACCCAAAATCGAACGTTTTCATCAGTTTCAGCCCACTTTTCTTCTTTTGCTCTTTTTTTTCATCACGGGTCGTACGTCGTGGGCTGTTAAAAGGACAACAACCTTACTCGCGGGACATTAGGGGGCCCTACAACGTGTCCATATCATGTCTTGCTAAGATGCTGCATTGTTGAAGCAGATGGGTGATCGTTAAACCCATTGGGGCTTTTGAATTGGCCATCTCTCTAGGTTGGGACAGTGAACAGTTAAAACATAAAGGAATTATGCCCTCAACATGACGGGTACGATCATACCAGCATTAATGCACCAGATCCCATCAGCACTCCGAAGTTCAGTGTGCTTGGGCGAGAGTAGTACTAAGATGGGTGACCCCGCGGGATGTCCTCGTGTTGCACCCCCTTTTAAAATTTTTTTTGCTCCGGTTTGGGTTGCCAAGATACTTTATCCACCACATTTCTATTATCGAATCCCATGGCACCTTGGGCAAGACAACTTCGCTTCACGTGGAGGCTGGGCCCGCAAACCGAGGGCGTAGGGCTTGTGACCAGGTCTCCGTCGCTCCGGTGCCTATAACTTTTGATCCATAAGGAGTTACGCGGTACACAACATACCGTTGCAAATCTCTCTGAGAGCTCTACGATGGGGGCTGCTAGCTTGCTCGCTGTGCCCATTTTTGGTGCCCAAAATCGAACGTTGTCATCAGTTTCAAGCCATTTTTCTTCTTTTGCTCTGCTTTGTCATCCCGGATCGTACATCGCGAGTTGTTAAAAGGACGACAACCTTACTCGCGGGACATTAGGGGGCCCTACAACGTGTCGATATCACGTCTTGCTAAGATGCTGCGTTGTTGAAGCAGATGGGTTATTGTTAAGCCCATTGGGCCTTTTGAAATGGCCATCTCTCTAGGCTGGGACTGTGAACAGTTAACACATAAAGGAATTATGCCCTCAACATGACGGGTACAATCATACCAACATTAATGCACCTGATCCCATCAGCACTCCGAAGTTAAGTGTGCTTGGGCGAGAGTAGTACTAGGATGGGTGACCCAGCGGGATGTCCTCGTGTTACACCCCCTTTTAAAAATTTTTTTGCTCCGGTTTGGGTTGCCAAGATACTTTATCCACCACATTTCTATTATCGAATCCCACGGCACCTTAGGCAAGACAACTTCGCTTCACGTGGAGGCTGGGCCCGCAAACCGAGGGCGTAGGGCTTGTGACTAGGTCTCCGTCGCTCTGGTGCCCATAACTTTTGATCAGTAAGGAGTTACGCGGCGCACAGCATACCGTTGCAAATCTCTCTGAGAGCTCTACGATTGGGGTTGCTAGCTTCCTCGCTGTACCCATTTTTGGAGACCAAAATCGAACGTTTTCATCAGTTTCAAGCCAGTTTTCTTCTTTTGCTCTGCTTTTTCATCCCGAATCGTACGTCGTGAGCTGTTAAAAGGACGACAACCTTACTCACGGGACATTAGGGGGCCCTACAACGTGTCGATATCACGTCTTGCTAAGATGTTGCGTTGTTGAAGCAAATGGGTTATCGTTAAGCCCATTGGGCCTTTTGAATTGGCCATCTCTCTATGCTGGGACTATGAATAGTTAACACATAAAGGAATTATGCCCTCAACATGTGGGGTACGATCATGCCAGCACTAATGCACCGGATCCCATCAGCACTCCGAAGTTAAGTGTGCTTAGGCGAGAGTAGTACTAGTATGGGTGACCCTATGGGATGTCCTCGTGTTGCACGCCCTTTTAAAAAAAATTTTGCTCCAGTTTGGGTTGCCAAGATACTTTATCCACCACATTTGTATTATAGAATACCACGGCACCTTGGGCAAGACAACTTCGCTTCACGTGGAGGCGGCGCCCGAAAACCCAGGGCGTAGGGCTTGTGACTAGGTCTCCGTCGCTCTGGTGCCCATAACTTTTGATCCGTAAGGAGTTACGCGGCGCAGAGCATACCGTTGCAAAGCTCTCTGAGAGCTCTACGATGGGGGTAACCAGGTTGTTCGCTCTGCCTATTTTTGGAGCCCAAAATCGAACATTTTCATCAGTTTCATGCCACTTTTCTTCTTTTGCCCTGTTTTTTCATCCCGGATCGTACGTCGTGAGCTGTTAAAAGGATGACAACCTTACTCGCGGGGCATTAGGTGGCCCTGCAAAGCGTCGACATAACAGCTCGCTAGGATGCTGCATTGTTGAAGCGGATGGGTTATCGTTAAGCCCTTTGGGCCTTTTGAATTGACCATCTCTCTAGGCTGGGACTATGAACCGTTAACACATAAAGGAATTATGCCCCCAACATGACTGGTGCGATCATACTAGCACTAATGCACCGGATCCCATCAGAACTCTGAAGTTAAGCGTGCTTGGGCGAGAGTAGTACTAGGATGGGTGACCCCCTGGGATGTCCTCGTGTTGCACCCCCCTTTTCAATTTTTTTTGCTTCGGTTTGGGTTGCCAAGATACTTTATCCACCACATTTCTATTATCGAATCCCACGGCACCTTGGGTAAGACAACTTCGCTTCACGTGGAGGTTGGGCCTGCAAACCGAGGGCGTAGGGCTTGTGACCAGGTCTCCGTCGCTCCGGTGCCCATACCTTTTGATCCGTAAGGAGTTACGCGGCGCACAACATACCGTTGTAAAGCTCTCTGAGAGCTCTACGACGGGGCAGCCAGCTTGCTCACTATGTCCATTTTTGGAGCCCAAAATTGAACGTTTTCATCAATTTCAGGCCACTTTTCTTCTTTTACTCTATTTTTTCATCCCGTATCGTACGTCGTGAGCTGTTAAAAGGATGATAACTTTACTCGCGGGACATTATGGGGCCCTACAACGCGTCGATGTCACGTCTTGCTAGGATGTTGCCTTGTTGAAGCAGATGGGTTATCGTTAATCCCATTGGGCCTTTTGAATTGGCCATCTCTCTAGGCTGGGACTGTGAACTGTTAACACATAAAGGAATTGTGCCCTCTACATGACGGGTGCGATCATACCAATACTAATGCATCAGATCCCATCAGAACTCCGAAGTTAAGCCTGCTTGGGCGAGAGTAGTACTAGGATGGGTGACCCCCTGGGATGTCCTGGTGTTGCATCCCCTTTTTCAATTTTTTTTGCTCCGGTTTGGGTTGCCAAGATACTTTATCCACCACATTTCTATTATCGAATCCCACGGCACCTTGGGCAAGACAACTTCACTTCACATGGAGGCTGGGCCTGCAAACCGAGGGCATAGGGCCTGTGACCAGGTCTCCGCCGCTCCGGTGCCCATAACTTTGGATCCGTAAGGAGTTATGTGGCGCACAGCATACCGTTGCAAATCTCTCTGAGAGCTCTACGACGGGGGCAGCCAGCTTGCTCGCTGTGCCCATTTTTGGAGCCCAAAATCGAACGTTTTCATCAGTTTCAGGCCATTTTTCTTCATTTGCTCTATTTTTTTTTCCCGGATCGTACGTCGTGAGCAGTTAAAAGGATGACAACCTTACTCGCGGGACATTAGGGGGCCCTACAACGCGTCGATATCAAGTCTTGCTAGGATGCTGCGTTGTTGAAGCAAATGGGTTATCGTTAAGCCCATTGGGCCTTTTGAATTGGCCATCTCTCTAGGCTGGGACTGTGAACCGTTAACACATTAAGGAATTGTGCCCTCAACATGACGGGTGCGATCATACCAACACTAATGCACCGGATCCCATCAGAACTCCGAAGTTAAGCGTGCTTGGGCGAGAGTAGTACTAGGATGTGTGAGCCCCTGGGATGTCCTCGTGTTGTACCCCCCCTTTTCAATTTTTTTTGCTCTGGTTTGGGTTGCCAAGACACTTTATCCACCACATTTCTATTATCGAATCCCACAGCACCTTGGGCAAGACAACTTCACTTCAAGTGGAGGCTGGGCCCGCAAACCGAGGGCGTAGGGCTTGTGAGCAAGTCTCCGTCGCTGCGGTGCCCATAACTTTTGATCCGTAAGGAGTTACGTGGCGCACAACATACCGTTGCAAAGCTCTCTGAGAGCCCTACGACTGGGGCAGCCAGCTTGCTTGCTGTACCCATTTTTGGAGCCCAAAATCGAACGTTTTAATCAGTTTCAGGAACATTAGAGGGCCCTACAACGCGTCGATATCACGTCTTGCAAGGATGTTGCGTTGTTGAAGCAAATGGGTTGTCATTAAGCCCATTGGGCCTTTTGAATGGGCCATCTCACTAGGATGGGACTATGAACCGTGAACAAAAAAAGGAATTGTGCCCTCAACATGACGGGTGCGATCATACCAGCACTAATGCACCGGATCCCATCAGAACTCTGAAGTTAAGCGTGCTTGGGCTAGAGCAGTACTAGGATAGGTGACCCCCTTCAAAGTACTCGTGTTGCACCTTCTTTGCAATTTTTTTTTGCCCTGGTTAAGGTTGCCAAGACACTTTATCCACCAAATTTCTATTATCGACTCCCACGGAACATTGGGCAAGACAACTTCGCTTCACGTAGATGCTGGGCCAGCAAACCGAGGGCGTAGGGCTTGTGACCAGGTCTCCGTCGCTCGGGTGCCCATAACTTTTGATCTGTAAGGAGTTACGCGGCGCACATCATACCGTTGCAAAGCTCTCTGAGAGCTCTACGACAGGGGCAGCCAACTTGCTCGTTGTGCCCCTTTTTGGAGCCCAAATTCGAATATTTTAATTAGTTTCAGGCCACTTTTCTTCTTTTGCTCTGTTTTTTCATCCCGGATCGTACGTCGAGAGCTGTTAAAAGGATGACAACCATACTCGCGGAACATTAGGAGGCCCTACAAAGCTTTGATATCACGTCTTGCTAGGATACTATGTTGTTGAAGCAGATGGGTTATCGTTAAGCCCATTGGCCTTTTGTATTGGCCATCTCTCTAGGCTAAGACTGTGAACCGTTAACACATAAAGGAATTAAGTCCTCAACATGACGGGTGCAATCATACCAGCACTAATGCACCGGATCCCATCAGAACTCCAAAGTTAAGCGTGCTCGGGCGAGAGTAGTGCTAGGATGGGTGACCCCTGGGATGTCCTCGTGTTGCACTCCCCTTTTCAATTTTTTTTGTCTCCGATTTGGGTTGCCAAGATACTTTATCCACCACATTTCTATTATCGAATCTCACGGCACCTTGGGCAAGACAACTTCGCTTCATGTGGAGGTTGGGTCCGCAAACCAAGGGCGTAGGGCTTGTGACCAGGTCTCCGTCGCTCCGGTGCCCATAACTTTTGATCCGTAAGGAGTTACGCGGTGCACAGCATACTGTTGCAAAGCTCTCCTACAGCTCTACGAAGGGGGCAGCGAGCTTGCTCGCTGTGCCTTTTTTGGAGCCCAAAATCAAACGTTTTCATCAGTTTCAGGCCACTTTTATTCTTTTGCCCTATTTATTCGTCCCAGATCGTATGTCGTGAGCTGTTAAAAGGACGACAACCTTACTCGCGGGACATTAGAGGGCCCTATAACATGTCGATATCACTCTTGCGAGGATGCTGCGTTGTTGAAGCGGATGGGTTGTCGTTAAGCCCATTGGGCCTTTTGAATTGGCCATCTCTCTAGGCTGGGATTGTGAACCGTTAACAAATTAAAGAATTGTGCCCTCAACATGACGGGTGCGATCATACCAGCACTAATGCACCGGATCCTACCAGAACTCCAAAGTTAAGCGTGCTTGGGCGAGAGTAGTACTAGGATGGGTGACCCCCTGGGAAGTCCTCGTGTTGCACCCCATTTTCAATTTTTTTTGCCCTTGTTAGGTTTGCCAAGATAGTTTATCCACCAAATTTTTATTACCGAATCCCAGGGAACAATGGTCAAGACAACTTCGCTTCACGTAGAGGCTGGGACTACAAATCGAGGGCGTAGGGCTTGTGACCAGGTCTCTGTCGCTCCGGTGCCCATAACTTTTGATCCGTATGGACTTACAGGGTGCACTGCATACCGTTGTAAAGCTCTCTGAGAGCTCTAGGACAGGGGCAGCCAGCTTGGTCGCTTTGCCCATTTTTGGAGCCCAAAATTTAACGTTTTCATCAGTTTGAGGCCACTTTTCTTCTTTTGCTCTGTTTTTTCATCCCGAATCGTACGTCGTGAGCTGTTAAAAGGACGACAACCTTACTTGCGGGACATTAGAGGTCCCTACAACATGTCGATATCACGTCTTGCGAGGATGCTGCGTTGTTGAAGCGGATGGGTTGTCGTTAAGCCCATTGAGCCTTTTGAATTGGCCATCTCTCTAGGCTGGGACTGTGAACCGTTAACACTTAAAGGAATTGTGCCCTCAACATGACGGGTGCGATCATACCAGCACTAATGCTCCGGATACCATCAGAACTCCGAAGTTAAGCGTGCTTGGGCGAGAGTAGTACTAGGATGGGTGACCGCTTGGGATGTCCTCGTGTTGCACCCCCCTTTTCAATTTTTTCTACTCCGATTTCGGTTGCTAAGATACTTTATCCACCACATTTCTATTATCGAATCCCAAGGCACCTTGGGCAAGACAACTTCGCTTCACGTGGAGGTTGGGCCCATAAACCGAGGGCGTAGGGCTTGTGACCAGGTCTCCGTCGCTCCGGTGACCATAACTTTTGATCTATAAGGAGTTACGCGGCGCACAACATATTGTTGCAAAGCTCTCTGAGAGCTCTACGATAGGGGCAGGCAGCTTGCTCGCTATGCCCATTTTTGGGGCCCAAAATTGAACGTTTTCAACAGTTTTACCCTACTTTTCTTCTTTTGCTCTGTTTTTTCGTCACGGATCGTACGTCGTGAGTTGTTAATAGGACGACAACCTTACTCGCTGGACATTAGGGGGCCCTACAACGCGTCAATATCTTGTCTTTCTAGGATGCTGCGTTGTTGTAGTAGATGGGTTATCGTTAAGCCCATTGGGCTTTTTTAATTGGCCATCTCTCTAGGTTGGGACTGTGAGCCGTTAACACATAAAGGAATTGTGCCCTCAACATGACGGGTGCGATCATACCTGCACTAATGCACCGGATACCATCAGAACTCCAAAGTTAAGCGTGCTTGGGCAAGAGTAGTACTAGGATGGGTGACCCCCTGGGATGTCCTCTTGTTGCACCCCCCTTTTCAATTTTTTTTTCTCTGATTTGGGTTGCCAAGATACTTTATCCACCACATTTCTATTATCGAATCCCACAGCATCTTGGGCAAGACAACTTCACTTCACGTGGAGGCTGGGCCCGCAAACCGAGGGCGTAGGGCTTGTGACCAGGTCTTCGTTGCTTCGGTGCCCATAACTTTTGATCTGTAAGGAGTTACGCGGTGTACAGCATACCGTTGCAAAGCTCTCTGAGAGCTCTAGGATGGGGGCAGCCAGCTTACTCGCTGTGCCCATTTTTGGAGCCCAAAATCGAACGTTCCAACAGTTTCAGGCCACTTTTCTTCTTTTGCTCTGTTTTTTCATCCCGAATCGTACGTCGTGAGCTGTTAAAAGGACGATAACCATACTCACGGGACAGTAGGGGGCCCTACAACGTGTCGATATCACATCTTGCTAGGATGTTACGTTGAAGCATATGGGTTATCGTTAAGCCCATTGGGCCTTTGGAATGGGCCATCTCTCTAGGCTGGGACTGTGAACCATTAACAAATAAAGGAATTGTGCCCTCAACATGACGGGTGCGATCATACCAGCACTAATGCACCGGATCCTATCAGAACTCCGAAGTTAAGCGTGCTTGGGCGAGAGTAGTACTAGGATGGGTGACCCCCTGGGAAGTCCTCGTGTTGCACCCCCTTTTCAATTTTTTTTGCCCTTCTTAGGTTTGCCAAGATAGTTTGTCCGCCAAATTTCTATTACCGAATCCCAGCAAACAATGGTCAAGACAACTTCGCTTCACGTAGAGGCTGGGCCTGCAAATAGAGGGCGTAGGGCTTTTGACCAGGTCTTTGTTGCTCGGTGACCATAACTTTTGATTCGTAAGGAGTTAGGCGGCTCACAACATACCGTTGCAAAGCTCTCTAAGAGCTCTACGACAGGGGCATCCAGCTTGCTCGCTATGCCCTTTTTGGAGCATAAAATCGAATGTTTTCATCAGTTTCAGGCCACTTTTCTTCTTTTGCTCTATTTTTTCTTCCCGGATCGTACGTCGTGAGCTGTTAAAAGGAAGACAACCTTAACTGCGGGACATTAGAGGGCCTTACAACGTGTCGATATCACGTCTTGCGAGGATGCTGTGTTGTTGAAGCGATGGGTTGTCGTTAAGCCCATTGGGCCTTTTGAATAGGCCATCTCTCTAGGTTGGGACTGTGAACCATTAACAAATAAAGGAATTGCGCCCTCAACATGACGGGTGCGATCATACCAACACTAATGCACCGGATCCTATCAGAACTCCGAAGTTAAGCGTGCTTGGGCGAGAGTAGTACTAGCATGGGTGACCCACTGGGAAGTCCTCGTGTTGCACCACCTTTTCAATTTTTTTTGCCCTTGTTAGGGTTGCCAAGATACTTTATCCACCAAATTTCTATTACCGAATCCCACGGAAAAATGGTCAAGACAACTTCGCTTCACGTAGAGGCCGGGCCTGCAAATCGAAGGCGTAGGGCTTGTGACCAGGTCTCTTTCGCTCCGGTGCCCATAACTTTTGATCCGCAAGGAGTTACGCGGCGCACAGCATACCGTTGCAAAGCTCTCTGAGAGCTCTAGGACGGGGGCAGCCAGCTTTCTCGCTTTGCCCATTTGTGGAGCCCAAAATCGAATGTTTCATCAGTTTCAGGCCACTTTTCTTCTTTTGCTATGTTTTTTCGTCCCGAATCGTACGTCGTGAGCTGTTAAAATGACGACAACCATACTCGCGGGACATTAGAGGGCCCTACAATGTGTCGATATCACATCTTGCTAGGATGTTGCGTTGAAGCATATGGGTTATCGTTAAGCCCATTGGGCCTTTTGAATGGGCCATCTCTCTAGGCTGGGACTGTGAACCATTAACAAATAAAGGAATTGTGCCCTCAACATGACGGGTGCGATCATACCAGCACTAATGCACCGGATCCTATCGGAACTCCGAAGTTAAGCGTGCTTGGGCGAGAGTAGTACTAGGATGGGTGACCCCTTGGGAAGTCCTCGTGTTGCACCCCCTTTTCAATTTTTTTTGCCCTTGTTAGGTTTGCCAAGATAGTTTATCCACCAAATTTCTATTACCGAATCCCAGGGAACAATGGTCAAGACAACTTCGCTTCACGTAGAGGCTGGGCCTGCAAATCGAGGGCGTAGGGCTTGTGACCAGGTCTCTGTTGCTCCGGTGCCCATAACTTTTGATCCGTAAGGAGTTACGCGGCGCACCGTTGCAAAGCTCTCTGAGAGCTCTAGGACGGGGGCAGCCAGTTTGCTCGCTGTGCCCATTTTTAGAGCCTAAAATCGATTGTTTTCATCAGTTTCAGGCCACTTTTCTTCTTTTGCTCTATTTTTTCTTCCCGGATCGCACGTCGTGAGCTTTTAAAAGGACGAAAACCATACTCGCGGGACATTAGGGGGCCCTACAACGCGTCGATATCACGTCTTGCTAGGATGTTGCGTTGTTGAAGCAGATGGGTAGTCGTTAAGCCCATTGGGCCTTTTGAATTGGCCATCTCTCTAGGCTGGGACTGTGAAATGTTAACACATAAAGGAATTGTGCCCTAAACATGACGGGTGCGATCATACCAGCACTAATGCTCCGGATCCCATCAGAACTCCGAAGTTAAGCGTGCGTGGGTGAAAATAGTACTAGGATGTGTGACCGCCTGGGATGTCCTCGTGTTGCACCCCCCTTTTCAATTTTTTCTGCTCCGATTTGGGTTGCCAAGATACTTTATCCACCACATTTCCATTATCGAATCCCACGGCACCTTGGGCAAGACAACTTCGCTTCACGTGGAGGATGGGCCCACAAACCGAGGGCGTAGGGCTTGTGACCAGGTCTCCGTTGCTCCGGTGACCATAACTTTTGATCTGTAAGGAGTTACGCGGCGCACAACATACCGTTGCAAAGCTCTCTGAGAGCTCTACGACAGGGGCTGCCAGCTTGCTCGCTGTGCCCATTTTTGGAGCCCAAAATCGAACGTTTTCAACAGTTTCAGGCCACTTTTCTTCTTTTGCTCTATTTTTTCGTCCCGGATCGTACGTCGTGAGCTGTTAAAAGGACGACAAACTTATTCGTGGGACATTAGGGGGCCCTACAACGCTTCGATATGATGTCTTTCTAGGATGCTGCGTTGTTGAAGTAGATGGGTTATCGTTAAGCCCATTGCGCTTTTTTAATTGGCCATCTCTCTTGGTTGGGACTGTGAGCCGTTAACACATTAAGAAATTGTGCCCTCAACATGGCGGGTGCGATCATACTAGCACTAATGCACCGGATCCCATCAGAACTCCGAAGTTAAGCATGCTTGGGCGAGAGTAGTACTAGGATGGGTGACCCCATGGGATGTCCTCGTGTTACACCCCCTTTTTCAATTTTTTTTTCTCTGATTTGGGTTGCCAAGATACTTTATCCACCACATTTCTATTATCGAATCCCACGGAACCTTGGGCAAGACAACTTTGCTTCACGTGGAGGCCAGGCCTCCGTCGCTCCGGTGCCCATAACTTTTGATCCGTAAGGAGTTACGCGGTGCACAGCATACCGTTACAAAGCTCTCCGACAGCTCTACGAAGGGGGTAGCGAGCATGCTCTCTATGCTATTTTTCTAGCCCAAAATCGAACGTTTTCATCTGTTTCAGGCCACTTTTCTTCTTTTGGTCTGTTTTTTCGTCCCGGATCGTACGTCGTGAGCTGTTAAAAGGACGACAACCTTACTCGCCGGACATTAGAGGGCCCTACAACGTCTCGATATCACGTCTTGCGAGGATCCTGCGTTGTCGAAGCGGATGGGTTGTCGTTAAGCCCATTAGGCCTTTTGAATTGGCCATCTCTCTAGGCTGGGACTGTGAACCGTTAACACATAAACGAATTGTACCCTCAACATGACGAGTGCGATCATACCAGCACTAATGCACCGAATCCCATCAGAACTCCGAAGTTAAGCGTGCTCGGGCGAGAGCAGTGCTAGGATGGGTGACCCCCTGGGATGTCCTCGTGTTGTACCCCCATTTTCAATTTTTTTTGTCTCCGGTTTGGGTTGCCAAGATACTTTATCAACCACATTTCTATTATGGAATCCCACGGCACCTTGGGCAAGACAACTTCGCTTCACGTGGAGGCCGGGCCCACAAACTGAGGGCGTAAGGCTTATGACCAGGTCTCCGTCGCTGCGATGCCCATAACTTTGGATCCATAAGGAGTTACGCAGTGCACAGCATACCGTTGCAAAGCTCTTTGAGAGCTCTACGAAGTGGGCAGCGAGCTTGCTCGCTGTGCCCATTTTTGGAGCCCCAAATCAAACGTTTTCAACAGTTTCAAGCTACTTTTCTTCTTTTGCTCTATTTTTTCATCCCGGATCGTACGTCGTGAGCTGTTAAAAGGACGACAACCTTACTCGCGGGACATTAGGGGGCCCTACAACGCGTCGATATCACGTCTTCCCAGGATGCTGCGTTGTTGAAGCGGATGGGTTGTCGTTAAGCCCATTGGGCCTTTTGAATGGGCCATCTCTCTAGGCTGGGACTGTGAACCGTTAACACATATAGGAATTGTGCCCTCAACATGACGGGTGCGATCATACCAACACTAATGCACCGGATCCCATCAGAACTCCGAAGTTAAGCGTGCTTGGGCGAGAATAGTACTATGATGGGTGACCCCCTGGGAAGCCCTCGTGTTGTACCCCCTTTTCAATTTTTTTTGCCCTGGTTAAGGTTGCCAAGATACTTTTTCCACCAAATTTCTATTAACGAATCCCACGGAACATTAGGCAAGACAACTTCGCTTCACATAGAGGCTGGGCCCGCAAATCGAGGGCGTAGGGCTTGTGACCAGGTATTCGTCGCTCCGGTGCCCATAACTTTTGATCCGTATAGAGTTACGCGGCGCACAGCATACCGTTGCAAAGCTCTCTGAGAGCACTACGACTGGGGCAGCTAGCTTGCTCGCTTTACTTGCTTTGCCTATTTTTGGAGCCCAAAATCGAACGTTTTCATCAATTTCAAGCCACTTTTATTCTTCTGCTCTATTTTTTCATCTCGGATCGTATGTCGTGAGCTGTTAAAAGGACGACAAACTTAGTAGTGGGACATTAGGGGCCCTACAACGCATCGATATCACGTCTTCCTAGGAGGTTGCGTTGTTGAAGCAGATGGCTTATCGTTAAGCCCCTTGGGCCTTTTGAATTGGCCATCTCCCTAGGCTGGGACTGTGAACCGTTAACACATAAAGGAATTGTGCCCTCAACATGATGGGTGCGATCATACCAGCACTAATGCTCCGGATTCCATCAGAACTCCAAAGTTATGCGTGCTTGGGAGAGAGTAGTACTAGGATGGGTAACCCCCTGGGATGTCCTCGTGTTGCACCCGCCTTTTCTATTTTTTTTGTTCTGGTTTGGGTTGCCAAGAT
This sequence comes from Ehretia macrophylla, assembly GCA_037974665.1. NCBI lineage: Eukaryota > Viridiplantae > Streptophyta > Magnoliopsida > Boraginales > Ehretiaceae > Ehretia > Ehretia macrophylla. Next base: position 81,505,822 of record CM075765.1, on the reverse strand, counting down.
ACTTTATCCACCACATTTCTATTATCGAATCCCACAGCACCTTGGACAAGACAACTTCGCTTCACGTGGAGGCTGGGCCCGCAAACCGAGGGCGTAGGGCTTGTGACTAGGTCTTTGTTGCTCCGATGCATATAACTTTTGATCCGTAAGGAGTTACGCAGTGTACAGCATACCGTTGCAAAGCTCTCCGACAGCTCTACTAAGGTGGCAGTGAGCTTGCTCGCTGTGCATTTTTTGGAGCCCAAAATCGAACATTTTCATCAGTTTTAGGCCACTTTTCTTCTTTTGCTCTATTTTTTCATCCCGGATCGTACGTCGTGAGCTGTTAAAAGGAGGACAACCTTACTCGCGGGACATTAGAGGGCCCCACAACAAGTCGATATCACGTCTAGCGAGGATGCTGCGTTGTTTAAGCAGATAGGTTGTCGTTAAGCCCATTGGGCCTTTTGAATGGGCCATCTCTCTGGGCTGGGACTATGAATCGTTAACAAATAAAGGAATTGTCCCCTCAACATGATGGGTGCGATCATACCAGCACTAATACACCGGATCATATCAGAACTCCGAAGTTAAGCGTGCTTGGGCCAGAGTAGTACTAGGATGGGTGACCCCTTGACAAGTCCTCGTGTTGCACCCCCTTTTCAATTTTTTTTGCCCTTGTTAGGTTTGCCAAGATAGTTGATCCACCAAATTTCTATTACCAAATCCCACGGAACAATGGTCAAGACAACTTCGCTTCACCTAGAGGCTGGGCCTGCAAATCGAGGGCGTAGGGCTTGTGACCAGGTCTCTGTCGCTCCGGTGCCCATAACTTTTGATCCGTAAGGAGTTACGCGGAGCACTGCATACCGTTGCAAAGCTCTCTGAGAGCTCTAGGACAGGGGCACCCAGCTTGCACGCTGTGCCCATTTTTGGAGTCCAAAATCGAACGTTTTCATCATTTTCAGGCCACTTCTCTTCTTTTGCTCTGTTTTTTCATCGCGAATCATACGTCGTGAGCTGTTAAAAGGAAGACAACCATACTCGCGGGACATTAGGAGGCCTTACAACTCGTCGATATCACATCTTGCTAGGATGTTGCGTTGTTGAAGCAGATGGGTAATCGTTAAGCCCATTGGGCCTTTTGAATTGGCCATCTCTCTAGGCTGGGACTATGAACCGTTAACACATAAAGGAATTGTGCCCTCAACATGACGGGTGCGATCATACCAGCACTAATGCTCCAGATCCCATCAGAACTCCGAAGCTAAGCGTGCTTGGGCGAGAGTAGTACTCGGATGGGTGACCGCCTGGGATGTCCTCGTGTTGCACCGCCCTTTTCAATTTTTTCTGCACTGATTTGGGTTACCAAGATACTTTATCCACCACATTTCTATTATCGAATCCCACGGCACCTTGGGCAAGGCAACTTCGCTTCACATAGAGGCTGGGCCCACAAACCGAGGGCCTAGGGCTTGTGACCAGGTCTCCGTCGCACCGGTGACCATAACTTTTGATCTGTAAGGAGTTACGCGGCGCACAACATACCGTTGCAAAGCTCTTTGAGAGCTCTATGACAGGGGCAGCCAGCTTGCTCGCTGTGCCCATTTTTGGAGCCCAAAATCGAACATTTTCAACAGTTTCAAGATACTTTTCTTCTTTTGCTCTATTTTTTCGTCCCGGATCGTACGTCGTGAGCTGTTAAAAGGACGACAACCTTACTCGCGGGACATTAGGGGGCCATTCAACGCGTCGATATCAAGTCTTTATAGGATGCTGCGTTGTTGAAGTAGATGGGTTATCGTTAAGCCCATTGGGCCTTTTTAATTGGCCATCTCTCTAGGTTGGGACTGTGAGCCGTTAACACATAATGGAATTGTGCCCTCAACATGATGGGTGCGATCATACCAGCACTAATGCACTGGATTCCATCAGAACTCCGAAGTTAAGCGTGCTTGGGCGAGAGTAGTACTAGGATGGGTGACCGCCTGGGATGTCCACGTGTTGCACCCCGCTTTTCAATTTTTTATGCTCCGATTTGGGTTGCCAAGATACTTTATCCACCACATTTCTAATATCGAATCCCACGGCACCTTGGGCAAGACAACTTCGCTTCACGTGGAGGCTGGGCCCACAAAACGAGGGCGTAGGGCTTGTGACCAGGTCTCCGTCGCACCGGTGACCATAACTTTTGATCCGTAAGGAGTTACGCGGCGCACAACATATCGTTGCAAAGCTCTTTGAGAGCTCTATGACAGGGGCAGCCAGCTTGCTCGCTATGCCCATTTTTGGAGCCCAAAATCGAACATTTTCAACAGTTTCAAGCCACTTTTCTTCTTTTGCTATGTTTTTTCGTCCCAGATCGTACGTCGTGAGCTGTTAAAAGGACGAAAACTTTACTCGCGGGACATTAGGGGGCCCTACAACGCGTCGATATCATGTCTTTCTAGGATGCTGCGTTGTTGAAGTAGATGGGTTATCGTTAAGCCCATTTGGCCTTTTTAATTGGCCATCTCTCTAGGTTGGGACCGTGAGCCATTAACACATAAAGGAATTGTGCCCTCAACATGATGGGTGCGATCGTACCAGCACTAATGCACTGGATTCCATCAGAACTCCGAAGTTAAGCGTGCTTGGGCGAGAGTAATACTAGGATGGGTGACCCCCTGGGATGTCCTCGTGTTGCACCCCCATTTTCAATTTTTTTTCTCTGATTTGGGTTGCCAAGATACTTTATCCACCACATTTCTATTATCGAATCCCACGTCATTTTGGGCAAGACAACTTCACTTCACGTGGAGGCTGGGCCCGCAAACCGAGGGCGTAGGGCTTGTGACCAGGTCTTCGTTGCTCCGGTGACCATAACTTTTGATCCGTAAGGAGTTACGCGGTGTACAGCATACCGTTGTAAAGCTCTACGATAGCTCTACGAATGGGGCATTGAGCTTGCTCGATGTGCCCTTTTTGGAGCCCAAAATCGAATGTTTTCATCAGTTTCAGGCCACTTTTCTTCTTTTGCTCTATTTTTTCATCCCGGATAATACGTCATGAATTATTAAAAGGACGACAACCTCACTCGCGGGACATTAAAGGGCCTTGCAACGTGTCGATATCACATCTTGCTAGGATGTTGCGTTGAAGCGTATGGGTTATCGTTATGCCCATTGGGCCTTTTGAATGGGCCATCTCTCCAGGCTGGGACAGTGAACCATTAACAAATAAAGGAATTGTGCCCTCAACATGATGGGTGCGATCATACCAGCACTAATGCACCGGATCCTATCAGAACTCCGAAGTTAAGCGTGCTTGGGCGAGAGTAGTACTAGGATGGGTGACCCCTTGGGAAGTCCTCGTGTTGCACCCCCTTTTCAATTTTTTTTGCCCTTGTTAGATTAGTCAAGATAGTTTATCCACCAAATTTCTATTACCGAATCTCACGGAACAATGGTCAAGACAACTTCGCTTCACGTAGAGGCTGGGCCTGCAAATCGAGGGTGTAAGGCTTGTGACCAGGTCTCTGTCGCTTCGGTGCCCATTACTTTTGATCCGTAGGGAGTTACATGACTCACTGCATACCGTTGCAAAGCTCTCTGAGAGCTCTAGGACAGGGGCAGCCAGCTTGCTCGCTGTGCCCATTTTTGGAGCCCAAAATCGAACGTTTTCATCAGTTTCAGGCAACGTTTCTTCTTTTGCTCTATTTTTTCATCCCGAATCGTACGTCGTGAGCTGTTAAAAGGACGACAACCATACTCGCGGGACATTAGGGGGCCCTACAACGCGTCGATATCACGTCTTGCTAGGATGTTGCGTTGTTGAAGCAGATGGGTAATCGTTAAGCCCATTGGGCCTTTTGAATTGGCCATCTCTCTAGGCTGGGACTGTGAACCGTTAACACATAAAGGAATTGTGCCCTCAACATGACGGGTGCGATCATACCAGCACTAATGCTCCGGATCCCATCAGAACATCGAAGTTAAGCGTGCTTGGGCGAGAGTAGTACTAGAATTGGTGACCGCCTGGGATGTCCTCGTGTTGCACCCCCCTTTTCAATTTTTTTTCTCTGATTTGGGTTGCCAAGATACTTTATCCACCACATTTCTATAATTGAATCCCACGGCATCTTGGGCAAGACAACTTCACTTCACGTGGAGGCTGGGCCCGCAAACCGAGGGCGTAGGGCTTGTGACCAGGTCTTCGTTGCTCCGGAGACCATAACTTTTGATCCGTAAGGAGTTGCGCGGTGTACAACATACCGTTGCAAAGCTCTCCGATAGCTCTATGAAGGGGGTAGTGATCTTGCTCGCTGTGCCCTTTTTGGAACCCAAAATCGAACATTTTCATCAGTTTTAGGCCACTTTTCTTCATTTGCTCTATTTTTTCATCCTGGATCGTACGTCGTGAGCTGTTAAAAGGACGACAACCTTACTCGCGGGACATTAGAGGGCCCCACAACAAGTCGATATCATGTTTAGCGAGGATGCTGCGTTGTTTAAGCTGATAGGTTATCGTTAAGCCCATTGGGCCTTTTGAACGGGCCATCTCTCTAGGCTGGGACTGTGAATCGTTAACAAATAAAGGAATTGTGCCCTCAACATGATGGGTGCGATCATACCAGCACTAATACACCGGATCCTATCAGAACTCCGAAGTTAAGCGTGCTTGGGCGAGAGTAGTACTAGGATGGGTGACCCCCTGGGAAGTCCTCGTGTTGCACCCCCTTTTCAATTTTTTTGGCCCTTGTTAGGTTTGCCAAGATAGTTGATCAACCAAATTTTTATTACCGAATCCCACGGAACAATGGTCAAGATAACTTCTTTTCACGTAGAGGCTGGGCCTGCAAATCGAGGGCGTAGGGCTTGTGACCAAGTCTCTGTCGCTCCGGTGCCCATAACTTTTGATCCGTAAGGAGTTACGCGGCGCACTGCATACCGTTGCAAAGCTCTCTGAGAGCTCTAGGACAGGGGCAACCAGCTTGCTCGCTGTGCCCATTTTTGGAGCCAAAAATCGAACGTTTTCATCACTTTCAGGCCACTTCTCTTCTTTTATCCACCACATTTCTATTATCGAATCCCACGGCATCTTGGGCAAGACAACTTCACTTCACATGGAGGCTAGGCCCGCAAACCGAGGGCGTAGGGCTTGTGACCAGGTCTTCGTTGCTCCGGTGACCATAACTTTTGATCCGTAAGGAGTTACGCGGTGTACAGCATACCGTTGTAAAGCTCTCCGATAGCTCTGCGAATGGGGCATTGAGCTTGCTCACTGTGCCCTTTTTGGAGCCCAAAATCGAATGTTTTCATCAGTTTCAGGCCACTTTTCTTCTTTTGCTCTATTTTTTCGTTTCGGATAGTACGTTGTGAATTATTAAAAGAACGACAACCTTACTCGCGGGACATTAAAGGGCCTTACAACGTGTCTATATCACGTCTTGCGAGGATGCTGCGTTGTTGTTGCGGATGGGTTATCGTTAAGCCCGTTGGGCCTTTTGAATGGGCCATCTCTCTAGGCTGGGACTGTGAACCATTAACAAATAAAGGAATTGTGCCCTCAACATGACGGGTGCGATCATACTAGCACTAATGCACCGGATTCTATCAGAACTCCGAAGTTAAGCGTGCTTGGGTGAGAGTAGTACTAGCATGGGTGACCACCTCGGAAGTTCTCGTGTTGCACCCCCTTTTGAATTTTTTTTGCCCTCGTTAGGGTTGCCAAGATACTTTATCCACCAAATTTCTATTACCGAATCCCACGGAACAATGGTCAAGACAACTTCGCTTCACGTAGAGGCCGGGCCTGCAAATGAGGGCATAGGGCTTGTGACCAGGTCTCTTTCGCTCCGGTGCCCATAACTTTTGATCCGTAAGGAGTTACGCGGTGCACAGCATACCGTTGCAAAGCTCTCTGAGAGCTCTAGGATGGGGGCAGCCAGTTTGCTCGCTGTGCCCATTATTGGAGCCCAAAATCGAACGTTTCATCAGTTTTAGGCCACTTTTCTTCTTATGCTCTATTTTTTCATCCCGAATCGTATGTCGTGAACTGTTAAAAGGACGACAACCATACTCGCGGTACGTTAAGGGGCCCTACAACGTGTCGATATCACATCTTGCTAGGATGTTGCGTTGAAGCGTATGGGTTATCGTTAAGCCCATTGGGCCTTTTGAATAGGCCATCTCTCTAGGCTGGGACTGTGAACCATTAACAAATAAAGGAATTGTGCCCTCAATATGACGGGTGCGATCATACCAGCACTAATGCACCGGATCCTATCAGAACTCCGAAGTTAAGCGTGCTTGGGCGAGAGTAGTACTAGGATGGGTGACCCCTTGGGAAGTCCTCGTGTTGCACCCCCTTTTCAATTTTTTTTGCCCTTGTTAGATTAGTCAAGATAGTTTATCCACCAAATTTCTATTACCGAATCCCACGGAACAATGGTCAAGAAAACTTCGCTTCACGTAGAGGCTGGGCCTGCAAATCGAGGGCGTAAGGCTTGTGACCAGGTCTCTGTCGCTTCGGTGCCCATAACTTTTGATCCGTAAGGAGTTACGAGACTCACTGCATACCGTTGCAAAGCTCTCTTAGAGCTCTAGGACAGGGGCAGCCAGCTTGCTCGCTGTGCCCATTTTTGGAGCCCAAAATCGAACGTTTTCATCAGTTTCAGGCCACGTTTCTTCTTTTGCTCTATTTTTTCATCCCGAATCGTACGTCGTGAGCTGTTAAAAGGACGACAACCATACGCGCGGGACATTAGGGGGCCCTACAACGCGTCGATATCACGTCTTTCTAGGATGTTGCGTTGTTGAAGCAGATGGGTAATCGTTAAGCCCATTGGGCCTTTTGAATTGGCCATCTCTCTAGGCTGGGACTGTGAACCGTTAACACATAAAGGAATTGTGCCCTCAACATGACGGGTGCGATCATACCAGCACTAATGCTCCGGATCCCATCAGAACTTCGAAGTTAAGCGTGCTTGGGCGAGAGTAGTACTAGGATTGGTGACTGCCTGGGATGTCCTCGTGTTGCACCCCCTTTTCCATTTTTTCTGCTCCGATTTGGGTTACCAAGATACTTTATCCACCACATTTCTATTATCGAATCCCACGGCACCTTGGGCAAGACAACTTCGATTCACGTGGAGGCTGGGCCCACAAACCGAGGGCGTAGGGCTTGTGACCAGGTCTCCGTCGCTCCGGTGACCATAACTTTTGATCCGTAAGGAGTTACACGGCGCACAACATACCGTTGCAAAGCTCTCTGAGAGCTCTACGACAGGGGCTGCCAGCTTGCTCGCTTTGCCCATTTTTGGAGCCCCAAATCGAACGTTTTCAACAGTTTCAGGCCACTTTTCTTCTTTTGCTCTGTTTTTTCATCCCGGATCATACGTCGTGAGCTGTTAAAAGGACGACAACCTTACTCGCGGGACATTAGGGGGCCCTACTATGAGGCCCTACCCCGAATAATGTGTCCTACCTCAATTTGCGCGCCTTAGACCTAAAATTATATGACCGACCTAGGATTACGTGCCATGTCTTGGTTTTTGTGCATGCCTCGTTATACGTGCCTTAACCTAGAATTGTGTGCCTTAATCCTCGATATACGTGCAATACCTAAATAAACATGACATGACCTTAATTTACGTGCGAGACCTTGATTTGCGTGTGTCTCTTTGTTTCGTGTGCATTAACCTTGAACTGCGTGCCTTAACCTAGGTTTAAGAGTCATGTCTTGAATTACGTGCATTGCATTGAATTACGTGCCTTATTTTGATCTATGTTCATTCACCTAGGGTTGCGTGTGTTAGCATTAGAATCCGTGCACTTATCTTGAAGTATGTGCCTTAGTCTTGAAAAACGTGCGTTTGTCTCGTAGTTCGTGTCCTACCTCGTAGTGCGTGCCCTACACCTAGGAAAGCATGCTTTCACGCTAATCAAGAGAGCATCTTACACGGAGCACTAGACTATTAAACAATCCTACAAAATCCACTATCAATATTATAATCCTAATTTAACTCACTAGAAGACAAAATAACACAAAAAGCTAGACATTCTTTATTCCTTATTCTTTATTCTTTTTGCACTTTCAATACACAATTAAATAACATCCAAAACAGGACAAAAATTCAGATTTGGCACATGCTTTGGCCGACCATACCATGGTTTTTGCACAAGGTTTGAACAATTATACAATTAACTATGCATGCTTAGACAAACTATGAAACAAATGCATAAAAAATTGCTCAAACCACCTCAATTCTCACACCATTTTCGACCAAACCACCTATGCCCATGCTAACATTTCAAAATTCCATCTTGAAGACAAAAAAAGTCCGAATTTGTATGCCCAAGGCTGACCACATGCTCAAAAAAATTGCAAAAGCCTCATTTTTCTCTCATTTTCTCTCACTTTCCTCACATTTTCTCTCTCTCCCTCTCACTCTCTCTCTCCATTTCGGTTTTGGATGAGTTCTCTCCACCTCTTAGCTCATCTTCATCATTCTATGGTGCATCAAGACAAACCACAATCAAAGAAACTCACCCAAGCAAGCTAGGATGCATGAAACACACATGCAAGCATTTTGAGTCACCATTTTCGGCCTTGGTGAGTTTTTAAGCTTCCATTTCTTTTCTTCTTGTTCTAACCTCATGCATGTGCTAAGAGATTGATCACTAAGCTAGGAAAAATAGAGAAAAGCTAGTTGGAATCTCGGCTAAGCAAGAAGAAGAAGAGATTTGAGCTTCAACAAGGTTTTGAGCATTTTTTTGGGTCGATTGCAAAGGTGAGGGTTAAAACTTTTTGAAAACTCTTCAAAATTTCACATGCATGCTCATAAATGTGTGTATTTGCTTCTGTACTTGAGCTATATGGTCGTTCATAAGCTTAAACAACCATGCATGACAAGATCTTGGCTTGAAAATGATGCTAGGTGAAGTCGAAATGGATGACAGCTCTCTGATCAGTCTGTTCGAGGTACGTTTAGCTAAGCAAATGATGTTGAAAATGCTTAAAAATTGGTAGGTGACTCGTTTGGACAGTTTTGGACATTTTTCCCCGAAATAGGCCGAAGCTAATTTTGACTCTAAGTTCATCAAAATGGCAAATATTTAAAATGTGACCAAATCTGGAAATCTGGAGAAATGAAGCAGGTTTTGGCAGATGCACTGACCTTGTGGAACGAACCATATTTTACTTAGTAAATGTTGTCCAAAATGCATGAAATTTGGTGTACTGCTATATTTTTCAGTTATGGACAATTTTGTCAGAAATGGACCAAAGCTAAAACTGACCCTAAGGACCTCAAAAACGTCAATTTCTGAAAAGTGTGCAAATCTGGACAGTTTTGTGCTACCTCACTGTTTCGGCCATAACTAATGATTCTGAACTATAATTGATGCAAGGGTTGTTTCTAATTTTAGTTAACTTATTAAGATTTAATTTGACATCCTATTCACTGAATTTGGAGATTGTTTGATTATCCTATTGATTGTGGGAAAACAGCCTATTGCAGTAAAGGTTTCATTTAGCTACATGCTTGGAAAATTGTTGTAACCCCTTTTGTGGTTCTAATTGTGTGGAAATGTGGTGTTGGGTTGTTATGTGGACTGTTTTGAGTACTTGAGTATGCTTGAATGGAATGATGCATGACTTGAGAATGATTTTGAGTTGACTTAGGGTTTTAATCACACGATTAAGCATGAAATGGAAACCCTAATGACTAGGTAGTTTTGCTAAGTGTTGATTCTTGGTTATTGTGTGGAAATTATAAGCTTAGTGGGCTGCCCGTAAATGTTTTATAACTTCAAATGTGATTTTGACCATTGCATGTTGTCATATAAGCTTTTCTTGCAACCGAACCCACGTAAATGCTGTTGCATGTTGAATATTCGTATCACTTGATTACGTGAACTTTGAAATGAGTTATATGGCTTGACTTGCATGTGTTACATGGCTGCCCATTTAATGTTCATATGACTCTATGTGTTCTACAAAGTAAAATTTCATGTCAAGCATGCCTCGTTCGTTTACTTGGCAATATGTGATCTTGAAATTGCTCGGAGGCAACCTACTTTGTTGTCCTCCTAATGTGAATTGTTAAAAGATATTCAATGGTTTATTTGAACATGATTACTTGGCTGCCCGTTAAAGTTTAATTGCTTTCAAATGGATATATGAAATGATTATATGTTCTTACAATGCCTTATATGCCAATATGTCAAAATGTGATCATATACTTGCTCGGAGGCAACCTACTTTGTTGACCTCCTAATGTGAAATGTTAAATGACATAAATGGGCATTGTATACAAGGTTGCAACCTTCAGTGTGGCATGGTAGTGTTTCACGCACGCCGGGCGGCATCGGGCTTGCCGGTGTTACCGTGACTACCATGGTCCAATTCCCTCTCTCGCTTGGCATTTCACCCTCGGAGAGTTGGGTCGTAGGTTTCGGGGTACATCCGGAGTACACCCAATTGGGAGGGATAAGTGGATTATTGAAGTTGGCCGCACCACATGAATCGAAATTGATATTGAGAGCAAATGCTCACCGTATCCTTTTTACTATGTGTATAAGTACTCTCGCTTGGTTCCTAGAGAACCTCGGGGAGGAAAGACTGGCATTTCTGTTCCCTTACTTTGTATCCATTACTCGATTTGTTTCTTATAATTGCGTACCTTATTATTTGTAATACGTGACATGTTCTCAAAAAGAGTTTTCATAAATTGAACCGGAAAATGAGTTTCAAAACGTATTTCTCGTTCCCCCTCGCTGAGTTCATAAGGATTCACCCTCTTTTATCATCTCAGGTGAAGAAGATCAAGAACAGGTACCCAAGGATGATGTGCCTAACGATGATTCCTTGGAGTGATTGCCTGTCTTGTGTGCTTTGCATGATTATGGCTATTTGTGAACTATGCCACTTGAAGACTATTTCTTTTATGTTGCTCATTGTTTAGTGATGTAAATGACCCCGTTGTAATTTGGGTCTAATTCTGGGATTATACTATCTATAACCGGACGAACTTTTATTTGGTTGTTTGCTTTTGTTTTCTTAATTAGTAGTTATCGTAGGCAGTCAAACCACTAGATGAACAATCAACTAAGTTAATTCTATCTAATTTCACTTAGGTACTCATTTGCAAACTAAAGGATAATAGGTACTTGCATGGTAGGAAATTGACAAATAAACGGGACATAGTTATCAGGTTAGGCTTATTAACCAAACGAGACTTTCAAGATAAACTAGTAGGCAAATCGGTTGGTGACAAATAGGAGTCCTTAATGGAATTGGATTAATGATTGGAATAATTGAGGCGTTTAGAGAATTAGTCCAAACCAAATAGCCCAATTACAGCCGTTATACTGCCGGTTTACCGAAAAATTTTGGAGTTTAGGCCAAACGTTAAGTGTTAAATCTTCATGAACTGTTAAGTACGAGACGTAACTTGAATGTTTAGATCACACCCTAGTCTAACCTTTATAGGCCGGGTTGGGGCGTGACACCTACAACGCGTCGATATCATGTCTTTCTAGGATGTTGCGTTGTTGAAGTAGATGGGTTATCGTTAAGACCATTGGGCTTTTTTAATTGGCCATCTCTCTAGGTTGGGACTGTGAGCCGTTAACACATAAAGGAATTATGCCCTCAACATGATGGGTGCGATCATACCAGCACTAATTCACCGGATCCCATCAGAACTCCGAAGTTAAGCGTGCTTGGGCGAGAGTAGTACTAGGATGGGTGACCCCCTGAGATGTCCTCGTGTTGCACCCCCATTTTCAATTTTTTTTTCTCTGATTTGGGTTGCCAAGATACTTTATCCACCACATTTCTATTATCGAATCCCACGGCATCTTGGGCAAGACAACTTCACTTCACGTGGAGGCTGGGCCCGCAAACCGAGGGCGTAGGGCATGTGACCAGGTCTTTGTTGCTCCGGTGCCCATAACTTTTGATCTGTAAGGAGTTACGCGGTGTATAGCATACAGTTGTAAAGCTCTCCGACAGCTCTACGAAGGGGGCAGTGAGCTTGCTCATTGTGCCCTTTTTCGAGCCCAAAATCGAATGTTTTCATCAGTTTCAGGCCACTTTTCTTCTTTTGCTCTATTTTTTCATCCCGGATCGTAAGTCGTGAGCTGTTAAAAGGACGACAACCTTACTTGCGGGACATTAGAGGGCCTTACAATGTGTCGATATCACGTCTTGCGAGGATGCTGCATTGTTGAAGCGGATGGGTTGTCGTTAAGCCTATTGGGCCTTTTGAATGGACCATCTCTCTAGGCTGGGACTGTGAACCATTAACAAATAAAGGATTTGTGCCCTCAACATGACGGGTGCAATCAAACCAGCACTAATGCACCGGATCCTATCAGAACTCCGAAGTTAAGCGTGCTTGGGCGAGAGTAGTTGTAGCACGGGTGACCCCTTGGGAAGTCCTCGTGTTGCACCCCCTTTTCAATTTTTTTTTGCCCTTGTTAGGGTTGCCAAGATACTTTATCCACCAAATTTCTATTACCGAATCCCACGGAACATTGGTCAAGACAACTTCGCTTCACGTAGAGGATGGGCCTGCAAATCGAGGGCGTAGCGCTTGTGACCAGGTCTCTTTCGCTCCGGTGCCCATAACTTTTGATCCGTAGGGAGTTACGCGGTGCACAACATACTGTTGGAAATCTCTCCGAGAGCTCTATGACGGAGGTAGCCAGCTTGCTCGCCGTGCCCATTTTTGGAGCCCAAAATCGAACGTTTCATCAGTTTCAGGCCACTTTTCTTCTTTAGCCCTGTTTTTTCGTCCCGAATCGTATGTCGTAGGCTGTTAAAAGGACGAAAACCATACTCGCGGGACATTAGGGGGCCCTACAACGTGTCGATATCACATCTTGCTAGGATGTTGCGTTGAAGCATATGGGTTATCGTTAAGCCCATTGCGCCATTTGAATTGTCCATCTCTCTAGGCTGGGACTGTGAACCGTTAACACATAAAGGAATTGTGCCCTCAACATGAGTGGTGTGATCATACCAGCACTAATGCACCGGATCCCATCAGAACTCCGAAGTTAAGCGTGCTTGGGCGAGAGTAGTACTAGAATGGGTAACCCCTTGGGATGTCCTCGTGTTGCACCCCCCTTTTCATTTTTTTTTGCTCCGGTTTAGGTTGCCAAGATACTTTATCCACCATATTTCTATTATCGAATCCCACGGCACCTTGGGCAAGACAACTTCGCTTCACGTGGAGGCTGGGCCCGCAAACCGAGGTTGTAGGGATTATGACAAGGTCTCCGTTGCTCCGGTGCCCATAACTTCTGATCCGTAAGGAGTTACGTGGCGCACAACATACCATTCCAAAGCTCTTTTCAAAGCTCTACGACAGGGGCAGCCAGCTTGCTCGCTGTGCCCGTTTTAGGAGCCCAAAATCGAACGTTTTCATCAATTTCAGGACACTTTTCTTCATTTGCTCTGTTTTTTCATCCCGGATCGTACGTCGTGAGCTGTTAAAAGGACGGCAACCTTACTCGCGGGACATTAGGGGGACCTACAACGTGTCGATATCACGTCTTGCTAGGATGTTGCGTTGTTGAAGCATATGGGTTATCGTTAAGCCCATTGGGCCTTTTGAATTTGCCATCTCTCTAAGCTGCGACTATGAACTGTTAACACATAAAGGAATTGTGCCCTCAACATGACGGGTGCGATCATACCAGCACTAATGCACCGGATCCCATCAGAACTCCGAAGTTAAGTGCGCTTGGGCGAGAGTATTACTAGGATGGGTGACCCCGTGTAACGTCCTCGTGTTGCACCCCCCTTTTCAATTTTTTTTGCTCCGGTTTGGGTTGCCAAGATACTTTATCCACCACATTTGTATTATCGAATCCCACAGCACTTTGGGCAAGACAACTTCGCTTCACGTGGAGGCTGGGCCCGCAAACTGAGGGCGTAGGGCTTGTGACCAATTCTCCGTTGCTCTGGTGACCTTAACTTTTGATCCGTAAGTAGTTACGCGGCGCATAGCATACCGTTGCAAAGCTCACTGAGAGCTCTACGACGGGGTAGCCAGCTTGCTCGCTGTGCCCATTTTTGGAGCCCAAAATCGAACGTTTTCATCAGTTTCAGGCCACTTTTCTGCTTTTGCCCTATTTTTTCATCCCGGATCGTACATCGTGAGCTGTTAAAAGGACGACAACCATACTCGCGGGTAATTAGTGGGCCCTACAACTCGTCGATATCACGTCTTGCTAGGATGCTACGTTGTTGAAGCAGATGGTTTATCGTTAAGCCCATTGGGCCTTTTGAATAAGCCATCTCTCTAGGACGGGACTGTGAACCGTTAACACATAAAGGAATTATGCCCTCAACATGATGGGTGCGATCATACCAACACGAATGCTCCGGATCCCATCAGAACTCCGAAGTTAAGCGTGCTTGGGCGAGAGTAGTACTAAGATGGGTGACCCCCTGGGAAGTCCTTGTGTTGCACCCCATTTTCAATTATTTTTGCCCTGGTTAGGGTTGCCAAGATACTTTATCCACCAAATTTCTATTACCGAATTCCACAGAACATTGGGCAAGACAACTACGCTTCACGTAGAGGATGGGCCCGCAAACCGAGGGCGTAGGGCTTGTGACCAGGTATCCGTCGCTCTGGTGCCCATAACTTCTGATCCGTATGGAGTTACGCGGCGCACAGCATACCGTTGCAAAGCTCTCAGAGAGCTCTAAAGCTCGCTGCCCCTTTTTGGAGCCCAAAATTGAACGTTTTCATCAGTTTCATGCCACTTTTCTTCTTTTGCTCTGTTTTTTAGTCCCCGATCGTCCGTCGTGAGCTGTTAAAAGGACGACAACCTTACTCACGGGACATTTAGGGGCCCTACAACGTGTCGATATCACGTCTTGCTAGGATGCTGCGTTGTTGAAGCGGATGGGTTATCGTGAAGCCCATTGGGCCTTTTTAATTGGCCATCTCTCTAGGCCGGGACTTTGAACCGTTAACACATAAAGGAATTGTGCCATCAACCTGACGGGTGCGATCATACCAGCATTAATGCGCAGGATCCCATCAGAATTCCGAAGTTAAGCGTGCTTGGGCGAGAGTAGTACTTAGATGGGTGACCCCCTGAGAAGTCATTGTGTTGCACCCCATTTTCAATTTCTTTTGCCGTGGTTAGGGTTGCCAAGTTACTTTATCCACCAAATTTCTATTACCGAATTCCATAGAACATTGGGCAAGACAACTACGCTTCACATAGAGGCTGGGCCCACAAACCGAGGGCGTAGGGCTTGTGACCAAGTCTACGTCGCTCTGGTGCCCATAACTTCTAATCCGTATAGAGTTACACAGCGCACAGCATACCGTTGCAAAGCTCTCTGAGAGCTCTACGAAGGGGGCAGCGAGCTTGCTCGCTGTGCACCTTTTTGTAGCCCAAAATTGAACGTTTTCATCAGTTTCATGGCACTTTTCTTCTGTTGCTCTGTTTTTTCATCCCGGATCGTACATCGTGAGCTGTTAAAAGGACGACAACCTTACTCGCGGGACATTTAGGGGCCCTACAACGCGTCGATATCACGTCTTGCTAGGATGCTGCGTTGTTGAAGCAGATGGGTTATCGTTAAGCCCATTGGGCCTTTTTAATTGGCCATATCTCTATGCCGGGACTGTGAACCGTTAACACATAAAGGAATTGTGCCCTCAACCTGACGGGTGCGATCATACTAGCATTAATGCACAGGATCCCATCAGAACTCCGAAGTTAAGTGTGCTTGGGCGAGAGTAGTACTAGGATGGGTGACCCCCTGCGATGTCCTCGTGTTGCACCCCCTTTTTCAATTTTTTTTGCTCCGGTTTGGGTTGCCAAGATACTTTATCCACCACATTTCTATTATCGAATCCCACGGCACCTTGGGCAAGAGAACTTCGCTTCACGGGGAGGCTGGGCCCGCAAACCAAGGACGTAGGGCTTGTGACGAGGTCTCCGTCGCTCTGGTGCCCATAACTTTTGATCCGTAAGGAGTTACGCGGCGCACAACATACCATTGCAAAGCTCTTTGAAAGCTCTACGACAAGTGCAGCCAGCTTGCTCGTTGCGCCAATTTTTGGAACCGAAAATCGAAAGTTTTCATTTGTTTCAGGCTACTTTTCTTCTTTTGCTCTATTTTTTTGTCCTGGATCGTACGTCGTGAGCTATTAAAAGGACGACAACCATACTCGCGGGACATTAGGGGGCCCTACAATGCGCCGATATCATGTCTTGCAGGGATGCTGCGTTGTTGAAGCAGTTGGGTTATAGTTAAGCCCATTGGGCCTTTTGATTTGGCCATCTCTCTAGGCTGGGACTGTGAACTGTTAACAAATAAAGGAATTGTGCCCTCAACATGACGGGTGCGATCATACCAGCACTAATGCACCGGATCCCATCAGAACTCCGAAGCTAAGCGTGCTTGGGCGAGAGTAGTACTAAGATGGGTGACCCCCTGGGAAGTGCTCGTGTTGCACCCCATTTTCAATTTTTTTTGCCCTGGTTAGGGTTGCCAAAATACTTTATCCACCAAATTTCTATTACCAAATTCCATGGAACATTGGGCAAGACAACTTCGCTTCACGTAGAGGCTGGGCCCGTAAACCGAGGGCGAAGGGCTTGTGACCAGGTCTCCGTCGCTCCGGTGCCCATTACTTTTGATCCGTATAGAGTTACGAGGCGCACAACATACTGTTGCAAAGCACTTCGAAAGCTTTACGACAGGGGTAGCCAGCTTGCTTGCAGTACCCCTTTTTGGCGCCCAAAATCGAACATTTTCATCAGTTTCATACCAGTTTTTTGCTTTTTCTCTATTTTTTCATCCCGGATCGTACGTCGTGAGTTGTTAAAATGACGACAACCTTTCTCGCAAGACATTAGTGGGTCCTACAACGCGTTGATATCACGTCCTCCGAGGATGCTGTGTTGTTCAAGCAGATGGGTTGTCGTTAAGCCCATTGGGCCTTTTGAATTGGCCATCTCTCTAGGATGGGACTGTGAACCGTTAACAAATAAAGGAATTGTGCCCTCAACATGACAGGTGCGATCATACCAGCACTAATGCACCGGATCCTATTAGAACTCCGAAGTTAACCGTGCTTGGGCGAGAGTAGTACTAGGATGGGTGACCCCCTGGGAAGTCCTCGTGTTGCACACCATTTTCAATTTTTTTTGCCTGGTTAGGGTTGCCAAGATACTTTATCCACCAAATTTCTTTTACCAAATCCCACGGAACATTGGGCAAGACTACTTCGCTTCACGTAGAGGTTGGACCCGCAAACCGAGGGCGTAGGGCTTGTGACCAGGTCTCCGTCGCTCTGGTGCCCATAACTTTTGATCCGTACGGAGTTACGCGGTGCATAGCATACCGTTGCAAAGCTCTCTAAGAGCTCTACGACGCGGGCAACCAACTTGCTAGTTGTGCCTATTTTTGGAGCCCAAAATCGAACGTTTTCATCAGTTTCAGCCCACTTTTCTTCTTTTGTCCTATTTTTTCATCCCGGATCATACGTCGTGAGTTGTTAAAAGGACAACAGCCATATTCGCGGGACATTAGAGGGCCCTACAACGTGTCGATATCACGTCTTGCTTGGATGCTGCGTTGTTGAAGCATATGGGTTATCGTTAAGCCCATTGGGCCTTTTGAATTGGCCATCTCTCTAGGCTAGGACTGTGAACCGTTAACACATAAAGGAATTGTACCCTCAATATGACGGGCGCGATCATATCAGCACTAATGCACCGGATCCCATCAGAACTCCGAAGTTAAGTGTGCTTGGCCGAGAGTAGTACTAAGATGGGTGACCCCCTGGGATGTCCTCGTGTTGCACCCCTATTTTCAATTTTTTTTGCTCCGGTTTGGGCTGCCAAGATACTTTATGCACCATATTTCTATTATCGAATCCCACGGCACCTTGGGCAAGACAACTTCGCTTCACGTGGAGGCTGGGCCCGCAAACCGAGGGCATTGGGCTTGTGACCAAGTCTCCGTCGCTCCGGTGACCATAACTTTTGATCCGTAAGGAGTTACGCGGCGCACAGCATACCGTTGCAAAGCTCTCTGAAAGCTCTACGACGGGGGTAGCCAGCTTGCTCGATATGCCCATTTTTGGAGCCCAAAATCGAACGTTTTCATCAGTTTCAGCCCACTTTTCTTCTTTTGCTCTGTTTTTTGGTCCCGGATCGTACGTCGTGAGCTGTTAAAAGGACGACAACCATACTCGCGGGAAATTAGGGGGCCTTACAACGCGTCGATATCACATCTTGCTAGGATGCTACGTTGTTGAAGCAGATGGGTTATCGTTAAGCCCATTGGGCCTTTTGAATTGGCCATCTCTCTAGGCCGGGACTGAGAACCGTTAACACATAAAGGAATTGTGCCCTCAACAAGACGGGTGCAATCATACCAGCACTAATGCACAGGATCCCATCAGAACTCCGATGTTAAGCGTGCTTGGGAGACAGTAGTACTAAGATGGGTGACCCCCTGGGATGTCCTCGTGTTGCACCCCTATTTTCAATTTTTTTGGCTCTGGTTTGGGTTGCCAAGATACTTTATCCACCACATTTCTATTATCGAATCCCACGGAACCTTGGGCAAGACAACTTCGCTTCACGTGGAGGCTGGGCCCGCAAACCGAGGGCGTAGGGCTTGTGACCAAGTCTCCGTCGCTCCGGTGACCATAACTTTTGATCTGTAAGGAGTTATGCGGCACACAACATACTGTTGCAAAGCTCTCTGAGAGCTCTACGACGGGGGCAGCCAGCTTGCTCGATATGCCAATTTTTGGAGCCCAAAATCGAACGTTTTCATAAGTTTCAGCCCACTTTTCTTCTTTTGCTCTGTTTTTTGGTCCCGGATCGTACGTCGTCAGTTGTTTAAAGGATGACAACCATACTCGCAGTAAATTTGGGGGCCCTACAACGCGTCGATATCACATCTTGCTAGGATGCTGCGTTGTTGAAGCAGATGGGTTATCGTTAAGCCCGTTGGGCCTTTTGAATTGGCCATCTCTCTAGGCTGGGACTGTGAACCGTTAACACATAAAGGAATTGTGCCCTCAACATGACGGGCGCGATCATATCTGCACTAATGCACCGGATCCCATCAGAACTCCGAAGTTAAGCGTGCTTGGCCGAGAGTAGTACTAAGATGGGTGACCCCCTGGGATGTCCTTGTGTTGCACCCCCATTTTCAATTTTTTTTGCTCCGGTTTGGGCTGCCAAGATACTTTATGCACCACATTTCTATCATCGAATCCCACGGCACCTTGGGCAAGACAACTTTGCTTCACGTGGAGGCTGGGCCCGCAAACCGAGGGCGTAGGGCTTGTGACCAAGTCTCCGTCGCTCCGGTGACCATAACTTTTGATCCGTAAGGAGTTACGCGGCGCACAGTATACCGTTGCAAAGCTCTCTGAGAGCTCTACGACGGGGGCAGCCAGCTTGCTCTATATGCCAATTTTTGGAGCCCAAAATCGAAAATTTTCATCAGTTTTAGCCCACTTTTCTTCTTTTGCTCTGTTTTTTGGTCCCGGATCGTACGTCGTGAGCTGTTAAAAGGACGACAACCATACTCGTGGGAAATTAGGGGGCCTTACAACGCGTCAATATCACATCTTGCTAGGATGCTACGTTGTTGAAGCAGATGGGTTATCGTTAAGCCCATTGGGCCTTTTGAATTGGCCATCTCTCTAGGCCGGGACTGAGAACCGTTAACACATAAAGGAATTGTGCCCTCAACAAGACGGGTGCAATCATACCAGCACTAATGCACAGAATCCCATCAGAACTCCGATGTTAAGCGTGCTTGGGAGACAGTAGTACTAAGATGGGTGACCCCCTGGATGTCCTCGTGTTGCACCCCCATTTTCAATTTTTTTTGCTCTGGTTTGTGTTGCCAAGATACTTTATCCACCACATTTCTATTATCGAATCCCACGGAACCTTGGGCAAGACAACTTCGCTTCACGTGAAGGCTGGGCCCGCAAACCGAGGGCGTAGGGCTTGTGACCATAACTTTTGATTCGTAAGGAGTTATGCGGCGCACAACATACCGTTGCAAAGCTCTCTGACAGCTCTACGATGGGGGCAGCCAGCTTGCTCGATATGCCCATTTTTGGAGCCCAAAATCGAACGTTTTCATAAGTTTCAGCCCACTTTTCTTCTTTTGCTCTGTTTTTTGGTCCCAGATCGTACGTCGTGAGTTGTTTTAAGGATGACAACCATACTCGCGGGAAATTATGGGGCCCTACAACGCATCTATATCACATCTTGCTAGGATGCTGCGTTTTTGAAGCAGATGGGTTATCGTTAAGCCCGTTGGGCCTTATGAATTGGCCATCTCTCTAGGCTGGGACTGTGAACCGTTAACACATAAAGGAATTGTGCGCTCAACATGACGGGCGTGATCATATCAGCACTAATGCACCGGATCCCATCAGAACTCCAAAGTTAAGCGTGCTTGGCCGAGAGTAGTACTAAGATGGGTGACCCCCTGGGATGTCCTCGTGTTGCACCCCCATTTTCAATTTTTTTTGCTCCGGTTTGGGCTGCCAAGATACTTTATGCACCACATTTCTATTATCGAATCCCACGGCACCTTGGGCAAGACAACTTCGCTTCACGTGGAGGCTGGGCCCGCAAACCGAGGGCGTAGGGCTTGTGACCAAGTCTCCGTCGCTCCGGTGACCATAACTTTTGATCCGTAAGGAGTTACGCGGCGCACAGTATACCGTTGCAAAGCACTTTGAGAGCTCTACGACGGGGGCAGCCAGCTTGCTCGATATGCCCATTTTTGGAACCCAAATTCGAACGTTTTCATCAGTTTTAGCCCACTTTTCTTCTTATGCTCTGTTTTTTGGTCCTGGATCGTACGTCGTGAGCTGTTAAAAGGACGACAACCATACTCGCGGGAAATTAGGGGGCCTTACAACGCGTCGATATCACATCTTGCTAGGATGCTACGTTGTTGAAGCAGATGGGTTATCGTCAACCCCATTGGTCCTTTGAATTGGCCATCTCTCTAGGCCGGGACTGAGAACCGTTAACACATAAAGGAATTGTGCCCTCAACAAGACGGGTGCAATCATACCAGCACTAATGCACAGGATCCCATCAGAACTCCGATGTTAAGCGTGCTTGGGAGACAGTAGTACTAAGATGGGTGACCCCCTGGGATGTCCTCGTGTTGTACCCCCATTTTCAATTTTTTTTGCTCTGGTTTGGGTTGCCAAGATACTTTATCCACCACATTTCTATTATCGAATCCCACGGAACCTTGGGCAAGACAACTTCGCTTCACGTGGAGGCTGGGCCCGCAAACCGAGGGCGTAGGGCTTGTGACCAAGTCTCCGTCGCTCCGATGACCATAACTTTTGATCCGTAAGGAGTTATGCGGCGCACAACATACCGTTGCAAAACTCTCTGACAGCTCTACGACGGGGGCAGCCAGCTTGCTCGATATGCCCATTTTTGGAGCCTAAAATCGAACGTTTTCATAAGTTTCAGCCCACTTTTCTTCTTTTGCTCTGTTTTTTGGTCCCGGATCGTACGTCGTCAGTTGTTTAAAGGATGACAACCATACTCGCGGGAAATTAGGGTGCCCTACAATGCGTCGATATCACATCTTGCTAGGATGCTGCGTTGTTGAAGCAGATGGGTTATCGTTAAGCCCGTTGGGCCTTTTGAATTGGCCATCTCTCTAGGCTGGGACTGTGAACCGTTAACACATAAAGGAATTGTGCCCTCAACATGACGGGTGCGATCATACCAGCACTAATGCACCGGATCCCATCAGAACTTCGAAGTTAAGCGTCCTTGGGCGAGAGTAGTACTAAGATGGGTGACCCCTTGGGATGTCCTTGTGTTGCACCCCATTTTTAATTTTTTTTGCCCTGGTTAGGGTTGCCAAGATACTTTATCCACCAAATTTCTATTAACGAATTCTACGGAATATTGGGCAATACAACTTCGCTTCACGTAGAGGATGGGCCCGCAAACCGAGGGCGTAGGGCTTGTGACGAGGTCTCCGTCGCTCAGTTGCCCATAACTTCTTATCCGTATGGAGTTACGCGGCGCACAGCATACCGTTACAAAGCTCTCTGAGAGCTCTACGACGAGGGCAGTGAGCTTGCTCGCTGTGCCCCTTTTTGGAGCCCAAAATTGAACGTTTTCATCAGTTTCATGCCACTTTTCTTCTTTTGCTCTGTTTTTTCATCGCGGATCGTACATCGTGAGCTGTTAAAATGACGACATCCTTACTTGCAGGACATTAGAGGGCCCTACAGTGCGTCGATATCACGTCTTGCGAGGATACTGGGTTGTTGAAGCGGATGGGTTGTCGTTAAGCCCATTAGGCCTTTTGAATGGGCCATCTCTCTAGGATGGAACTGTGAATCGTTGACAAATAAAGGAATTGTGCCCTCAACATTACGGGTATGATCATACCAGCACTAATGCACCGGATCCTATCAGAACTCTGAAGTTAAGCGTGCTTGGGCAAGAGTAGTACTTGGATGGGTGACCCCCTGGGAATTCCTCGTGTTGCACCCCATTTTCAATTTTTTTTGCCCTGGTTAGGGTTGCCAAGATACTTTATCAACCAAATTTCTATTACCAAATCCCATGGAACATTGGGTAAGACAACTTCGCTTCACGTATAGGCCGGGCCCGCAAACCGAGGGCGTAGGGCTTGTGACCAGGTCTCTATCGCTTTGGTGCCCATAACTTTTGATCTGTAAGGAGTTACGCGGCGCAGAGCATACCGTTGGAAAGCTCTCTGAGAGCTCTACGATGGGGGCAGCCAGCTTGCTCGTTGTGCCCATTTTTGGAGCCCAAAATCGAACGTTTGCATCAGTTTCAGGCGACTTTTCTTCTTTTGCTATGTTTTTTCGTCCCGAATCGTACGTCGTGAGGTGTTAAAAGGACGACAACCATACTCGTGGGACATTAGGGGGCCCTACAACGTGTCGATATCACGTCTTGCTAGGATGCTGCATTGTTGAAGCAGATGGGTTATCGTTAAGCCCGTTGGGCCTTTTGAATTAGCCATCTCTCTAGGCTGGGACTGTGAACCGTTAACACATAAAGGAATTGTGCCCTCAACATGACGGGTGCGATCATACCAGCACTAATGCACCGGATCCCATCAGAACTTCGAAGTTAAGCGTCCTTGGGCGAGAGTAGTACTAAGATGGGTGACCCCTTGGGATGTCCTTGTGTTGCACCCCATTTTTAATTTTTTTTGCCCTGGTTAGGGTTGCCAAGATACTTTATCAACCAAATTTCTATTACCAAATCCCATGGAACATTGGGTAAGACAACTTCGCTTCACGTATAGGCCGGGCCCGCAAACCGAGGGCGTAGGGCTTGTGACCAGGTCTCTATCGCTTTGGTGCCCATAACTTTTGATCTGTAAGGAGTTACGCGGCGCAGAGCATACCGTTGGAAAGCTCTCTGAGAGCTCTATGATGGGGGCAGCCAGCTTGCTCGTTGTGCCCATTTTTGGAGCCCAAAATCGAACGTTTGCATCAGTTTCAGGCCACTTTTCTTCTTTTGCTCTGTTTTTTCGTCCCGAATCGTACGCCGTGAGATGTTAAAAGGACGACAACCATACTCATGGGACATTAGGGGGCCCTACAACGTGTCGATATCACGTCTTGCAAGGATGCTGCGTTGTTGAAGCATATGGGTTATCGTAAAGCCCATTGGGCCTTTTGAATTGGCCATCTCTCTAGGCTGGGACTGTGAACCGTTAACACATAAAGGAATTGTGCCCTCAACATGACGGGTGCGATCATACCAGCACTAATGCACCGGATCCCATCAGAACTTCGAAGTTAAGCGTCCTTGGGCGAGAGTAGTACTAAGATGGGTGACCCCTTGGGATGTCCTTGTGTTGCACCCCATTTTTAATTTTTTTTGCCCTGGTTAGGGTTGCCAAGATACTTTATCCACCAAATTTCTATTAACGAATTCCACAGAATATTGGGCAATACAACTTCGCTTCACGTAGAGGCTGGGCCCGCAAACCGAGGGCGTAGGGCTTGTGACGAGGTCTCCGTCGCTCAGTTGCCCATAACTTCTTATCTGTATGGAGTTACGCGGCGCACAGTATACCGTTGCAAAGCTCTCTGAGAGCTCTACGACGGGGGCAGTGAGCTTGCTCGCTGTGCCACTTTTTGGAGCCCAAAATTGAACGTTTTCATCAGTTTCATGCCACTTTTCTTCTTTTGCTCTGTTTTTTCGTCCCGGATCGTACATCGTGAGCTGTGAAAACGACGACAACCTTACTTGCGGGACATTAGAAGGCCCTACAGTGCGTCGATATCACGTCTTGCGAGGATGCTGGGTTGTTGAAGCGGATGGGTTGTCGTTAAGCCCATTAGGCCTTTTGAATGGGCCATCTCTCTAGGATGGAACTGTGAATCGTTGACAAATAAAGGAATTGTGCCGTCAACATGACGGGTATGATCATACCAGCACTAATGCACCGGATCCTATCAGAACTCCGAAATTAAGCGTGCTTGGGCAAGAGTAGTACTTGGATGGGTGACCCCCTGGGAATTCCTCGTGTTGCACCCTATTTTCAATTTTTTTTGCCCTGGTTAGGGTTGCCAAGATACTTTATCAACCAAATTTCTATTACCAAATCCCACGGAACATTGGGTAAGACAACTTCGCTTAACGTATAGGCCGGGCCCGCAAACCGAGGGCGTAGGGCTTGTGACCAGGTCTCTATCGCTTTGGTGCCCATAACTTTTGATCTGTAAGGAGTTACGCGACGCAGAGCATACCGTTGGAAAGCTCTCTGAGAGCTCTACGATGGGGGCAGCCAGCTTGCTCGCTGTGCCCATTTTTGGAGCCCAAAATCGAACATTTGCATCAGTTTCAGGCCACTTTTCTTCTTTTGCTCTGTTTTTTCATCCCGAATCGTACGTAGTGAGCTGTTAAAAGGACGACAACCATACTCGCGCTACATTAGGGGGCCCTACAACGTGTCAATATCACGTCTTGCTAGGATGCTGCGTTGTTGAAGCATGTGGGTTATCGTTAAGCCCATTGGGCCTTTTGAATTGGCCATCTCTTTAGGCTGGGACTGTGAACCGTTAACACAAAAAGGAATTGTGACCTCAACATGATGGGTGCCATCATACCAGCACTAATGCACCGGATCCCATCAAAACTCCGAAGTTAAGCGTACTTGGGCGAGAGTAGTACTAGGATGGGTGACCCCATGGGATGTCCTCGTGTTGCACCCCCCTTTTCAATTTTTTTTGCTCCGGTTTGGGTTTCCAAGATACTTTATCCACCACATTTCTATTATCGAATCCCGCGGAACCTTGGGCAAAACAACTTCGCTTCACGTGGAGGCTGGGCCCGCAAACCGAGGGCGTAGGGCTTGTGACCAGGTCTCCGTCGCTCTGGTGACCATAACTTTTGATCTGTAAGGAGTTACGAGGCACATAGCATACCGTTGCAAAGCTCTCTAAGAGCTCTACGATGTGGGCAGCAAGCTTGCTCGGTGTGCCAATTTTTGGAGCCCAAAATCGAACGTTTTCATCAGTTTCAGGCCACTTTTCTTCTTTTGCTCTGCTTTTTCGTCCCGGATCGTACGTCGTGAGCTGTTAAAAAGATGACAACCTTACTCGCGGGAAATTAGGGGGCCCTACAATGCGTCGATATCACGTCTTGCTAGGATGCTACGTTGTTGAAGGAGATGGGTTATCGTTAAGCCTATTGGGCCTTTTGAATTGGCCATCTCTATAGGCCGGGACTATGAACCGTTAACACATAAAGGAATTGCGCCCTGAACATGACGAGTGTGATCATACCAGCACTAATGCACAGGATCCCATCAGAACTCCGAATGTAAGCGTGCTTGGGCGAGAGTAGTACTAGGATGGGGACCCCCTAGGATGTCCTCATGTTGCACCCCCCTTTTTCAATTTTTTTTGCTTTGGTTTGGGTTGCCAAGATACTTTATCCACCACATTTCTATTATCGAATCCCACGGCACCTTGGGCAAGACAACTTCGCTTCACGTGGAGGCTGGGCCCGCAAACCGAGGACGTAGGGCTTGTGACTAGGTCTCCGTCGCTCAAGTGCCCATAACTTTTGATCCGTAAGGAGTTACGCGGTGCACAACATACTGTTGTAAAGCTCTTTGAAAGCTCTACGATAGGTGCAGCCAGCTTGCTCGCTGTGCCCATTTTTGGGGCCCAAAATCGAACGTTTTCATTAGTTTTATTCTAGTTTTCTTCTTTTGCTTTGTTTTTTCTTCCCGGATCACACGTTGTGGGTTGTTAAAAGGACAACAACCTTACTCGCGGGACATTAGGGGGCCCTACAATGCATCGATATCACGTCTTGCTAGGATGCTGCGTTGTTGAAGCAGATGGGTTATCGTTAAGCCCATTGGGCCTTTTGATTTGGCCATCTCTCTAGGCTGGGACTATGAACCGTTAACACATAAAGGAATTGTGCCCTCAACATGACGGGTGCGATCATACCAGCACTAATGCACCAGATCCCATCAGAATTCCGAAGTTAAGCGTGGTTGGGTGAGAGTAGTACTAAGATGGGTGACCCCCTTGGAAGTCCTTGTGTTGCACCCCCTTTTCAATTTTTTTTGCCCTGGTTAGGGTTGCCAAGATACTTTATCCTCCAAATTTCTATTACTGAATTCCACGGAACATTGGGTAAGACAATTTCACTTCACGTAGAGGCTGGGCCTGCAAACCGAGGGCGTAGGGCTTGTGACCAGGTCTCAGTCGCTCCGGTGCCCATAACTTCTGATCCGTATGGAGTTACGCGTCGCATAGCATACCGTTGCAAAGCTCTTTGAGAGCTCAACGACGGGGGCAGCGAGCTTGCTCGCTGTGCCCATTTTTGGAGCCCAAAATTGAACGTTTTCATCAGTTTCATGCCACTTTTCTTCTTTTGCTCTGTTTTTTCGTCCCGGATCGTACGTCGTGAGCTGTTAAAAGACCAACAACCTTATTCGCGGGACATTAGAGGGCCCTACAATGCGTCGATATCACGTCTTGTGAGGATGCTGCGTTGTTGAAGCGGATGGGTTGTCGTTAAGCCTATTGGACCTTTTGAATGGGCCATCTCTCTAGGATGGGACTGTGAACCGTTAACAAATAAAGGAATTGTGCCCTCAACATGACGGGTGCGATTATATCAGCGCTAATGCACTGGATCCTATCAGAACTCCGAAGTTAAGCGTGCTTGGGCGAGAGTAGTACTAGGATGGGTGACCCCCTGGGAAGTCCTCGTGTTTCATCCCCTTTTCAATTTTTTTGCCCTGGTTTGGGTTGCCAACATACTTTATCCACCAAATTTCTATTACCGAATCCCACGGAACATTGGGCAAGACACCTTCACTTCACGTAGAGGCTGGGCCGGCAAACCGAGGGCGTAGGGCTTGTGACCAAGTCTTTGTCGCTCCGGCGCCCATAACTTTTGATCCATAATGAGTTACGCAGCGCACAGCATACCGTTGCAAAACTCTCTGAGAGCTCTACGACGGGGGAAGCTAGCTTGCTCGCTGTACCCATTTTTGGAGCCCAAAATCGAACGTTTTCATCAATTTCAGGTCACTTTTCTTCTTTTGCTCTATTTTTTCATCCCGGATCGTACGTCGTGAGTTGTTAAAAGGACGACAACCTTACTCGCGGGACAGTAGGGGGCCCTACAACGTGCCGATATCACGTATTGCTAGGATGCTGCGTTGTTGAAGCATATGGGTTATCGTTAAGCCCATTAGGCATTTTGAATTGGCCATCTCTCTTGGCTGCGACTGTGAACCGTTAACATATAAAGGAATTGTGCCCTCAACATGACGGGTGCGATCATACCAGCACTAATGCACCGGATCCCATCAGAACTCCGAAGTTAAGCGTGCTTGCGCGAGAGTAGTACTAGGATGGGTGACCCCTTGGGATGTCCTCGTGTTGCACCCCCCTTTTCAAATTTTTTTGCTCCGGTTTGGGTTGCCAAGATACTTTATCCACCACATTTCTATTATCGAATCCCACGGCACCTTGGGCAAGACAACTTCGCTTCAAGTGGAGGCTGGGCCCGCAAACTGAGGGCGTAGGGCTTGTGACCAGGTCTCCGTCGCTTTGGTGACCATAACTTTTGATCCGTAAGGAGTTACGCGGCGCACAACATACCGTTGCAAAGCTCTCTAAGAGCTCTACGACGGGGGCAGCCAGCTTGCTCGCTGTGCCCGTTTTTGGAGCCCAAAATTGAACGTTTTCATCAGTTTCAGGCAACTTTTCTTCTTTTGCTCTATTTTTTCATCCCGGATCGTACGTCGTGAGCTGTTAAAAGGACGACAAACTTGCTTGCGGGACATTAGAGGGCCGTACAACACGTCGATATAACGTCTTGCTAGGATGCTGCGTTGTTGAAGCAGATGGGTTATCGTTAAGCCCATTGGGCCTTTTGAATTGGCCATCTCTCTAGGCCGGGACTGTGAACCGTTAACACATAAAGGAATTGTGCCCTCAACATGATTGGTGCGATCAAACAAGCACTAATGCATAGGATCCCATCATAACTCCGAAGTTAAGCGTGCTTAGGCGAGGGTAGTACTAGGATGGGTGACCCCCTGGGATGTCCTCGTGTTCCACCCCCGTTTTCAATTTTTTTTGCTTTGGTTTGGGTTGCCAAAATACTTTATCCACCACATTTCTATTAACAAATCCCACGGCACCTTAGGCAAGACAACTTCGCTTCACGTGGAGGCTGGGCCCACAAACCGAGGACGTAAGTCTTGTGACCAGGTCTTTGTCGCTCCGGTGCCCATAAGTTTTGATTCGTTAGGAGTTACGCAGAGCACAGCATACCGTTGCAAAGCTCTTTGAAAGCTCTACGACAGGGGCAGCCAGCTTGCTCACTATGCCTGTTTCTGGAGCATAAAATCGAATGTTTTCAACAGTTTCAGGCCACATTTCTTCTTTTGCTCTGTTTTTTCGTCCTAGATCGTACGTCGTGAGCTGGTAAAAGGACGACAACCTTACTCGCGGGACATTAGGGTGCCCTACAACGCGTCGATATCACGTCTTGCTAGGATGCTGTGTTGTTGAAGCAGATGTTTTATCGTTAAGGCCATTGGGCCTTTTGAATTGGCCATCTCTCTAGGCTGGGACTGTGAACAGTTATCACATAACGGAATTGTGCCATCAACATGACGGGTGCGATCATACCAGCAATAATGCCAGCGATCCCATCAAAACTCCGAAGTTCAGTGTGTTTGGGCGAGAGTAGTACTAAGATCGGTGACCCCCTGGGAAGTCCTCGTGTTGCACCCCCTTTTCAATTTTTTTTGCCCTGGTTAGGGTTGCCAAGATACTTTGTCCACCAAATTTCTATTACCGAATCCTATGGAACATTGGGCAAGACAACTTCGCTTCACGTAGATGCTGGGCCCGCAAACCGAGGGCGTAGGGCTTGTGACCAGGTCTCTGTCGCTCCGGTTCCCATAACTTTTTATCCGTATGGAGTTACGCGGCCCGCAGCATACCGTTGCAAAGCTCTCTGAGAGCTCTACGACGGGGGCAGCTAGCTTGCTTGCTGTGCCCGTTTTTGGAGCCCAAAATCGAATGTTTTCATCAGTTTCATGCCACTTTTCATTTTTTGCTCTATTTTTTTTTATCCCGGATCGTACGTCGTTAGCTGTTAAATGGACGACAACCTTACTCGCAGGATATTAGAGGGCCCTATAACGCGTCGATATCACGTCTTGTGAGGATGCTGCGTTGTTGAAGCGGATGGGTTGTCGTTAAGCCCATTGGGCCTTTTGAATGGGCCATCTCTCTTGGATGGGACTGTGAACCCTTACCAAATAAAGGAATTGTGCCCTCAACATGACGGGTGCGATCATACCAGCACTAATGCACTGGATCCATCAAAACTCTGAAGTTAAGCGTGCTTGGGCGAGAGTAGTACTAGGATGGGTAACCCCCTGAGAAGTCCTCGTGTGGCACCCCCTTTTCAATTTTTTTGCCTAGGTTAAGGTTGCCAAGATACTTTAACCACTAAATTTCTATTACCGAATCCCACGGAACATTGGGCAAGACAACTTCACTTCACGTAGAGGCTGGGCCCGTAAACCGAGGGCGTTGGGCTTGTGACCAGGTGTCCGTTGCTCCGGTGTCCATAACTTTTGATCCGTAAGGAGTTACGCGGCGCATAGATTACCGTTCTAAATCTCTCAGAGAGCTCTACGACGGGGGCAGCCAGTTTGCTCGCTGTGCCCATTTTTGAAGCCTAAAATCGAACATTTTCATCCCTTTCAGGCCATTTTTCATCTTTTGCTCTGTTTTTTCGTCCCGGATCGTACGTCGTGAGCTGTTAAAAGGACGGTAACCTTACTCGCGGGACATTAGGGGCTCCTACATCGTATCGATATCACGTCTTGCTAGGATGCTACGTTGTCGAAGCATAAGGGTTATCGTTAAGCCCATTGGGCCTTCTGAATTGGCCATCTCTCTAGGCTGGGACTGTGAACCGTTAACACATAAAGGAATTGTGCCCTCAACATGACGGGTGCGATCATACCAGCACTAATGCACCGGATCGCATCAGAACTCCAAAGTTAAGCCTGCTTGGACGAGAGTAGTACTAGGATGGGTGACCCCCTGGGATGTCTTCGTGTTGCACCCCCCTTTTGAATTTGTTTTGCTCCGGTTTGGGTTGCCAAGATACTCTATCCACCACATTTCTATTATCGAATCCCACGTCACCTTGGGCAATACAACTTCGCTTCACGTGGAGGCTGGGCCAGCAAACCGAGGGCGTAGGGCTTGTGACCAGGTCTACGTCACTCCGATGCCTATAACTTTTGATCCGTAAGGAGTTACGCGACGTACAGCATACCGTTGCAAAGCTCTCTAACAGCTCTACGACAGGGGCAACCAGCTTGCTCACTGTGCCCATTTTTGGAGCCCAAAATCGAACGTTTTCATCTGTTTCAGGCTACTTTTCTTCTATTGCTCTATTTTTTAGTCCGGGATCGTACGTCGTGAGCTATTAAAAGGACAACAACCTTACTCGCGGGACATTAGGGGGCCCTACAATGCGTCGATATCACGTCTTGCTAGGATGCTGCGTTGTTGAAGCAAATGTGTTATCGTTAAGCCCATTGGGCCTTTTGAATTGGCCATCTCTCTAGGCCGGGACTGTGAACCGTTAACACAAAAAGGAATTGTGCCCTCAACATGACGGGTGTGATCATACCAGCACTAATGCACCGGATCCCATCAGAACTCCGAAGTTAAGCGTGCTTGGGCGAGAGTAGTACTTGGATGGGTGACCCCTTGGGATGTCCTCGTGTTGCACACCCTTTTCAATTTTTTTTGCTCCGGTTTGGGTTGCCAAGATACTTTATCCACCACATTTCTATTATCGAGTCCCACGGAACCTTTGGAAAGAACACTTCGCTTCACGTGGAGGCGGGGCTTGTAAACCGAGGACGTAGGGCTTGTGACCAGGTCTCCGTCGCTTCGGTGCCCATAACTTTTGATCCATAAGGAGTTACGCGGCGCACAACATACCGTTGCAAAGCTCTCTGAGAGCTGTACGACAGGGGTAGCCTGCTTTCTCACTGTGCCCATTTTTAGAGACCAAAATCGAACGTTTCCATCAGTTTCAAGCGACTTTTCTTCTTTTGCTCTATTTTTTCATCCCGGATCGTACGTCGTGAGCTGTTAAAAGGATGACAAACTTAATCGCGGGACATTAGGGGGCCCTACAATGCGTCGATACTACGTCTTGCTAGGATGCTGCGTTGTTGAAGCAGATGGATTATCGTTAAGCCCATTAGGCCTTTTGAATTGCCAAATCTCTAGGCTGGGACTGTGAACCGTTACACATAAAGGAATTGTGCCCTAAACATGACGGGTGCGATCATACCAGCACTAATTCACCGGATCCCATCAGAACTCCGAAGTTAAGCGTGCTTGGGCGAGAGTAGTACTAAGATGGGTGACCCCTTGGGAAGTCCTCGTGTTGCACCCCATTTTCAATTTTTTTGCCCTGGTTAGGGTTGCCAAGATACTTTATCTACCAAATTTCTATTACCGATTCCCACGTAACATTGGTGAAGAGAACTTCGCTTCACGTAGAGGCTGGGCCGGCAAACCGAGGGCGTAGGGTTTGTGACCAAGTCTCCGTCACTCCGGTGCCCATAACTTTTGATCCGCATGGAATTACGCAGCGCAAAGCATACCGTTGCAAAGCTCTCTAAGAGCTCTAAGACCGGGGCAGCTAACTTGCAAGCTGTGCCCTTTTTGGGGTCGAAAATCGAACGTTTTCATCAGTTTCATGCCATTTTTCTTCTTTTGCTATGTTTTTTCATCCTGGATCGTATGTCATGAGCTGTTAAAAGGACGACAACCTTACTCGCTGGACATTAGAGGGCCCTACAACGCGTCGATATCACATCTTGAGAGGATGCTGCGTTGTTGAAGCGGATGGGTTGTCGTTAAGCCCATTGGGCCTTATGAATGGGCCATCTCTCTAGGATGGGACTGTGAACCGCTAACAAATAATGGAATTGTGCCCTCAACATGACGAGTGCGATCATACCAGCACTAATGCACAGGATCCCATCAGAACTGCGAAGTTAAGCGTGCTTGGTCGAGAGTAGTACTAGGATGGGTGACCCCCTGGGAAGTCCTCGTGTTGCACCGCTTTTTCAATTTTTTTTGCCCTGATTAAGGTTGCCAAGATACTTTATCCACCAATATCTATTACCGAATCCCACGGAACATTGGGCTAGACAACTTCGCTTCACGTAGAGGCTGGGCCCGCAAACCGAGGGCGTAGGGCTTGTGACCAGGTCTCCGTCGCTTCGGTGCCCATAACTTTTGATCCGTAAGGAATTACATGGCGCCCAGCATACCGTTGCAAAGCTCTCTGAGAGCTCTACGACGGGGGCAGCCAGCTTGCTTGCTTTGCCCATTTTTGGAGCCCAAAATCGAACGTTTTCATTAGTTTCATGCCACTTTTCTTCTTTTGCTCAGTTTTTTCGTACCGGATCGTACGTCGTGAGCTGTAAAGACGATGACAACCTTACTCGCGGGACATTAGAGGGCCCTACAATGCGTCGATATCACGTCTTGTTAGGATGCTGTGTTGTTGAAGCAGATGGGTTATCGTTAAGCCTATTGGGCCTTTTGAATTGGCCATCTCTTTAGGTTGGGACTTTGAACCGTTAACACATAAATGAATTCTGCCCTCAACATGACGGGTGCGATCATACCAGCACCAATGCACCGGATCCCATCAGAACTCCGAAGTTAAGCGTGCTTGGGCGAGAGTAGTACTAGGATGGGTGACCCCCTGGGATGTCCTCATGTTGCACCCCACCTTTCAATTTTTTTTGCTCCAGTTTGGGATGCCAAGGTACTTTATCCACCACATTACATTTATCAAATCCCACGGCACCTTGGCAAGACAACTTTGCTTCACGTGGAGGCTGGGCCCGCAAACCGAGGGCGTAGGGCTTGTGACCAGGTCTCCGTCGCTCCGGTGCCCATAACTTTTTATTCGTAAGGAATTACGTGGCGTCCAGCATACCGTTGCAAAGCTCTCTGAGAGCTCTACGACGGGGGCAGCCAGAATGCTCGCTGTGCCCATTTTTGGAGCCCAAAATTGAACGTTTTCATCAATTTCATCCCACTTTTCTTCTTTTGCTCTATTTTTTCGTACCGGATCGTACGTCGTGAGCTGTTAAAACGACGACAACCTTACTCGCGGGACATTAGAGGGCCCTACAACACGTCGATATCACGTCTTGCGATGATGCTATGTTGTTGAAGTGGATGGGTTGTCGTTAAGCCCATTGGGCCTTTTGAATGGGCTATCTCCCTTGGATGGGACTGTGAACCGTTAACAAATAGAGAAATTGTGCCCTCAACATGACGGGTGTGATCATACCAGCACTAATGCACCGGATCCCATCAGAACTCCGAAGTTGAGCGTGCTTGGGCGAAAGTATTACTAGGATGGGTGACCCCCTGCGAAGTCCTCGTGTTGCACCCTCTTTTCAATTTTTTTTGCCCTGGTTAAGGTTACCAAGATACTTTATCCACCAAATTTCTATTACCGAATTCCACGGAACATGGGGAAAGACAACTTCGCTTCACGTAGAGGCTGGGCCCGCAAACTAAGGGCGTAGGGCTTGTGACCAAGTCTCCGTCGCCCCGGTGCCCATAACTTTTGATCCGTAAGGAGTTACGCGGCGCACAGCATACCGTTACAAAGCTCTCTGAGAGCTCTACGACGGGGGTAGCCAGCTTGCTCGCTGTTCCCTTTTTGGAGCCTAAAATCAAACATTTTTATTAGTTTCAGGCTACTTTTCTTCTTTTGCTCTGTTTTTTCATCCCGAATCGTACGTCGCGAGTTGTAAAAAGGACGACAACCTTACTCGTGGGACACTAGGGGGCCCTACAACGCGTCGATATCACGTCTTGCTAGGATGCTGTGTTGTTGAAGCAAATGGGTTATCGTTAAGCCTATTGGGCCTTTTGAATTGGCCATCTCTCTAGGCTGGGACTGTGAACCGTTAACACATAAAGGAATTGTGCCCTCAACATGACGGGTGCGGTCATACCAGCATTAATGCACCGGATCTAATCAGAACTCCGAAGTTAAGCGTGCTTTGGCGAGAATAGTACTAGGATGGGTGACCCCTTGAGAAGTACTCGTGTTGCACACCCTTTTCAATTTTTTTTGCCTTGATTAGGGTTGCCAAGATACTTTATCCGCCAAATTTCTATTACTGAATCCCACGGAACATTGGGCAGGACAACTTCACTTCACGTAGAGGCTGGGCCCGCAAACTGAGGGCATAGGGCTTGTAACCAGGTCTCCGTCGCTCCGGTGCCCATAACTTTTGATCCGTATGGAGTTACGAGGCGCACAACATACCGTTACAAAGCTCTCTGAGAACTCTACGACGGGGGCAGCCAGCTTGGTGCTGTGCCCCTTTTTGGAGACCAAAATCGAACATTTTCATTAGTTTTATGCCACTTTTCTTCTTTTGCTCTGTTTTTTCATCCCGGATCGTACGTCGTGAGCTATTAAAAGGATGACAACCTCACTCGCGGGACATTAGAGGGCCCTACAATGCGTCAATATCACGTCTTGCGAGGATGTTGCATTGTTGAAGCGGATGGGTTGTTGTTAAGCCCATTGGGCATTTTGAATAGGCCATCTCTCTAGGATGGGACTATAAACCGTTAACAAATAAAGGAATTGTGCCCTCAACATGACGGGTGCGATCATACCAGAACAAATGCACAGATCCCATCAGAACTCCGAAGTTAAGCTTGCTCTGGCGAGAGTAGTACTAGGATGGGTGACCCGCTAGGAAATCCTCGTGTTGCACCCCTTTTTCAATCTTTTTTGCCGTGGTTAAGGTTGCCAAGATACTTTATCCACAAAATTTCTATTACTGAATCCCACGAAACATTGGGCAAGACAACTTCGCTTCACGTAGAGGCTGGGCCCGCAAACCGAGGGCATAGGGCTTGTGACCAGGTCTCCGTCACCCCGGTGCCCATATCTTTTGATCCGTAAGGAGTTACGCGGCGCACAGCATACCGGTGCAAAGCTCTCTGAGAGTTCTACGTTGGGTGTAGCCAGCTTGCTCATTGTGCTACTTTTCGAAGCCCAAAATCGAATGTTTTCATCAGTTTCAAGCCACTTTTCATCTTTTGCTCGATTTTTTCATCCAGGATCGTACGTCGTGAGCTGTTAAAAGGACTACAACCTTACTAGCAGTACATTAGAGGGTCCTACAATGTGTCGATATCACGTCTTGCGAGAATGCTGCGTTGTTGAAGCGGATGAGTTGTCGTTAAGCCCATTGGGCATTTTGAATGGGCCATCTCACTAGGATGGGACTGTGAACCTTTAACATATAAAGGAATTGTGCCCTCAACATGACGGGTGCGATCATACCAGCACTAATGCACCGGATCCCATCAGAACTCCGAAGTTAAGCGTACTTGGGCGAGAGTAGTACTAGGATGGGTAAACCCCTGGGAAGTCCTCGTGTTGCACCCCCTTTTCAATTTTTTTATGCCCTCGTTAAGGTTACCAAGATACTTTATCCACCAAATTTCTATTACCGAATCCCACGGAACATTGGGCAAGACAACTTCGCTTCACGTAGAGGCTGGGCCCGCAAACGGAGGGCGTAGGGCTTGTGACCAAGTCTCCGTTGCTCCAATGCCCATAACTTTTGATCCGTAAGGAGTTACGCGGCGCACAGCATACCGTTGCAAAGCTCTCTGAGAGCTCCACGACGAGGGCAGCCAGCTTGCTCACTGTTCCCTTTTTGGAGCCTAAAATTGAACGTTTTCATCAATTTCAGCCTACTTTTGTTATTTTGGTCAGTTTTTTCATCCTGGATCGTACGTCGTGAGCTGTTAAAAGGACGACAACCTTACTCGCGGGACATTATGGGGCCCTATAACGCGTCGATATCACGTCTTGCTAGGATGCTACGTTGTTGAAGCAGATGGGTTATTGTTAAGCCCATTGGGCCTTTCGAATTGGCCATCTCTCTAGGTTGGGACTGTGAACCGTTAACACATAAAGGAATTGTGCCCTCAACATGACGAGTGCGATCATACCATCACTAATGCATCGGATCTCATTAGAACTCCGATGTTAAGTGTGCTTGGGCGAGAGTAGTACTAGGATGGGTGACCCCCGGAGAAGTCCTCGTGTTGCACCCCCTTTTCAATTTTTTTTGCCTTGATTAGGGTTGCCAAGATACTTTATCCACCAAATTTCTATTACCGAATCCCACGGAACATTGGGCAAGACAACTTCGCTTCATGTAGAGGCTTGGCCCGCAAACCGAGGGCGTATCGCTTGTGACCAGGTCTCCGTCACTCCGGTGCCCATAACTTTTGATCCGTATGGAGTTACGTGGCGCACAACATACCGTTTCAAAGCTTTCTGAGAGCTCTACGACGGGGGCAGCCAGCTTGGTGCTGTGCCCGTTGTTGGAGCCCAAAATCGAACGTTTTCACTAGTTTCATGCCACTTTTCTTCTTTTGCTCTATTTTTTCCTCCCGGATCATATGTCGTGAGATGTTAAGAGGACGACAACCTTACTCGCGGGACATTAGAGGGCCCTACAATGCGTCGATATCACGTCTTGCGAGGATGCTGCATTGTTGAAGCGGATAGGTTGTCGTTAAGCCCAATGGGCATTTTGAATGGGCCATCTCTCTAGGATGGGATTGTGAACCGTTAACAAATAAAGCAATTGTGCCCTCAACATGACAGGTGCGATCATACCAGCACTAATGCACCGGATCCCATCAGAATTCCGAAGTTAAGCTTGCTTGGGCGAGAGTAGTACTAGGATGGGTGACCCCCTGGGAAATCCTCGTGTTGCGCCCCATTTTCAATTTTTTTTGCACTGGTTAAAGGTTGCCAAGAAACTTTATCCACAAAATTTCTATTACCGAATCCCACGGAACATTGGGTAAGACAACTTCGCTTCACATAGAGGCTGGGCCCGCAAACCGAGGGCGTAGGGCTTGTGACCAGGTCTCCGTCGCTCCGGTGCCCATAACTTTTGATCCGTAAGGAGTTACGCTGCGCACAGCATACCGTTGCAAAGCTCTCTGTGAGCTCTATGTTGGGGGTAGCTAGCTTGCTCATTGTGCCCCATTTCGGAGCCGAAAATCGAACGTTTTCATCAGTTTTAGGCCACTTTTCTTTTTTTGCTCTATTTTTTGTCCCGGATCGTACGTCGTGAGCTGTTAAAAGGACGACAACCTTACTCGTGGGACATTAAAGGGCCCTACAATGAATCAATATCACGTCTTGCGAGGATACTACGTTGTTGAAGCGGATGGGTTGTCGTTAAGCCCATTGGGCATTTTGAATGGGCCATCTCTCTAGGATGGCACTGTGAACCGTTAACAAAAAAATGAATTGTACCCTCAACATGACGGGTGCGATCATACCAGCACTAATGCACCGGATCCCATCAGAACTCTGAAGTTAAGCTTGCTTGGGCGAGAGTAGTACTAGGAAAGGTGACCCCCTGGGAAATCCTCGTGTTGCACAACCTTTTCAATTTTTTTTGCCCAGGTTAAGTTTACCAAGATACTTTATCCACAAAATTTCTATTACCAAATCCCACGGAACATTGGGCAAGACAACTTCGCTTCACGTAGAGACAGGGCCCGCAACCGAGGTCGTAGAGCTTGTGATCAGGTCTTCGTCGCTCCGATGCCCATAACTTTTGATCCGTAAGGAGTTACGCGGCGCACAGCTTACCGTTGCAAAGCTCTCTGAGAGCTCTACGATGGCGGTAGCCAGCTTGCTCGCTGCGCCTCTTTTCGGAGACTAAAATCAAACGTTTTCATCAGTTTCAGGCCACTTTTCTACTTTTGCTCTATTTTTTCGTCCCGGATCGTACGTCGTGAGCTGTTAAAAGGACGACAACATTACTCACGGGACATTAGGGGGCCTTACAATGCGTCGATATCACGTCTTGCTTTGATGCTACGTTGTTGAAGCATATGGGTTATCGTTAAGCCCATTAGGCCTTTTGAATTGGACATCTCTCTAGGCTGGGACTGTCAACCGTTAACACATAAAGGAACTGTGTCCTCAACATGACAGGTGCGATCATACCAGCACTATTTCACCGGATCCCATCAGAACTCCGAAGTTAAGCGTGCTTGGGCGAGAGTAGTACTAGGAT
Organism: Ehretia macrophylla; assembly: GCA_037974665.1. NCBI lineage: Eukaryota > Viridiplantae > Streptophyta > Magnoliopsida > Boraginales > Ehretiaceae > Ehretia > Ehretia macrophylla. Next base: position 81,467,077 of record CM075765.1, on the reverse strand, counting down.
GGGTGACCCCCTGGGATGTCCTCGTGTTGCACCCCCTTTTTCAATTTTTTTTGCTCCGGTTCGGTTTGCCAAGATACTTTGTCCACCACATTTCTATTATCGAATCCCACGGCACCTTGGGCAAGACAACTTCACTTCACGTGGAGGATGGGCTAGCAAACCGAGGGCGTAGGGCTTGTGACCAGGTCTCCGTCGCTCCGGTGCCCATAACTTTTGATCCGTAAGGAGTTACGCGGCGCACAGCATACCGTTGCAAAGCACTTTGAGAGCTCGATGACGGGGGCAGCCAGCTTGCTCGCTTTGCCCATTTTTGGAGCCCAAAATCGAACGTTTTCATCAGTTTCAAGCCACTTTTCTTCTTTTGCTCTGTTTTTTCGTCCCATATCGTACTTCTTGAGCTGCTAAAAGGACGACAACCTTACTCGCGGGACATTAGGGGGCCCTAAAACACGTCGATATCATGTCTTGCTTGGATGTTGCGTTGTTGAAGCAGATGGGTTATCGGTAAGCCCATTGGGCCTTCTAAATTGCCCATCTCTCTAGGCTGAGACTGTGAACCGTTAACACATAAAGGTATTGTGCCCTCAACATGACGGCTGCGATCATACCAGCACTAATGCACCGAATCCCATCAAAACTCCGAAGTTAAGCGTGCTTGGGCGAGAGTAGTACTAAGATGGGTGACCCCCTGGGATGTCCTCGTGTTGTACCCCCCTTTTCAATTTTTTTTTGCTCCGGTTTGGGTTGCCAAGATACTTTATCCACCACATTTCTATTATCGAATCCCACGGCACCTTGGGCAAGACAACTTCGCTTCACGTGGAGGCTGGGCCTGCAAACCGAAGACGTAGGGCTTGTGACCAGGTCTTTGTCGCTCCGGTGTCCATAACTTTTGATCCGTAAGGAGTTACGCGGTGCACAGCATACCGTTGCAAAGCTCTCCGACAGCTCTACGGGGGGGGGGGGGGAGCGAGCTTGCTCGCTGTGCCCTTTTTGGAGCCCAAAATTGAACATTTTCATCAGTTTCAGGCCACTTTTCTCTATTTGCTCTATTTTTCCATCCCGGATCGTACATCGTGAGCTGTTAGAAGGACGACAACGTTACTCGCGGGATATTAGAGGGCCCTACAACGTGTTGATATCACGTCTTGCTAGGATGCTGCGTTGTTGAAGCGGATGGGTTGTCGTTAAGCCCATTGGGCCTTTTGAATGGGCCATCTTTCTAGGCTGGGACTGTGAACCGTTAACAAATAAAGGAATTGTGCCCTCAACATGACGGGTGCGATCATACCAGCACTAATGCACCGGATCCTATTAGAACTCCGAAGTTAAGCGTGCTTGGGCGAGAGTAGTACAAGGATGGTGACCCCGTGGGAAGTCCTCGTGTTGCACCCCCTTTTCAATTTTTTTTGCCCTGGTTAGGGTTGCCAAGATACTTTATCCCCCAAATTTCTATTACCGAATCTCACGGAACATTGGGCAAGATAACTTAGCTTCACGTATAGGCTGGGCCCGCAAACCGAGGGCGTAGGGCATGTGACCAGGTCTCCGTCGCTCCGGTGCCGATAACATTTGATCCGTATGGAGTTACGCGGCGCACAACATACCGTTGCAAAGCTCTCGGAGAGCTCTACGACGAGGGCAGCCAGCTTGCTCGCTGTGCCCGTTTTTGGAGCCCAAAATCAAACGTTTTCATCAGTTTCAAGCCACTTTTCTTCTATTTCCCTATTTTTTCATCCCGGATCGTACGTCGTGAGCCGTTAAAAGGACGACAACCTTACTCGCGGAACATTAGTGGGCTCTACAACGCGTCGATATCACGTCTTGCGAGGATGCTGCGTTGTTGAAGGGGATGGGTTGTCGTTAAGCCCATTGGGCCTTTTGAATGGGTCATCTCTCTAGGATTGGACTATGAACCATTAACAAATAAAGGAATTGTGCCCTCAACATGACTGGTACGATCATACCAGCACTAATGCACCGGATCCCATCAGAACTCCGAAGTTAAGCGTGTTTTGGCGAGAGTAGTACTAGGATGGGTGACCCCCTGGGAAGTCCTCGTGTTGCACCCCCTTTTCAATTTTTTTTGCCCAAGTTAAGGTTGCCAAGATACTTTATCCGCCAAATTTCTATTACCGAATCCCACGAAACATTGGGCAAGACAACTTCGCTTCACGTAGAGGCTGGGCCCGCAAACCGAGGGCGTAGTGCTAGTAAACAGGTCTCCGTCGCTCCGGTGCCCATAACTTTGGATCCATAAGGAGTTACGCGGTGTACAGCATACCATTGCAAAGCTCTCTGAGAGCTCTACGAAGGGGGCAGCTAGCTTGCTCGTTGTGCCCATTTTTGGAGCCCAAAATTGAACATTTTCAACAGTTTCAAGCCACTTTTCTTCTTTTGCTCTGTTTTTTCGTCCCGGATCGTACGTCATGCGATGTTAAAAGGAAGATAACCTTACTCGTGGGACATTAGGGGGCCCTACAATGCGTCGATATCATGTCTTGCTTGGATGCTGCGTTGTTGAAGCAGATGGGTTATCGTTAAGCCCATTGGGCCTTTTGAATTGCCCATCTCTCAAGGCTCGGACTGTGAACCGTTAACACATAAAGGAATTGTGCCCTCAACATGACAGGTGCGATCATACTAGCACTAATGCACCGGATCCCATCAGAACTCCGAAGTTAAGCGTGCTTGGGCGAGAGTAGTACTAGGATGGGTGACCCCCTGGGATGTCCTCGTGTTGCACCCCCCTTTTCAATTTTTTTTGCTCCTGTTTGGTTTGCCAAGATACTTTATCCACTACATTTCTATTATCGAATCCCACGGCACCTTGGGCAAGACAACCTCGCTTCACGTGGAGGATGGGCCCGCAAACCAAAGGCGTAGGGCTTGTGACCAGGTCACCGTCGCTCCGGTGCCCATAACTTTTGATCCGTAAGGAGTTACGCGGCGCATAGCATACCGTTTCAAAGCTCTCTGAGAGCTCTACGACGGGGGCAGCCAGCTTGCTCGTTGTGCCCATTTTTGGAGCCCAAAATTGAACATTTTCATCAGTTTCAGGCCAGTTTTCTTCTTTTGCTCTATTTTTTCGTCCCGGGTCGTACGTCGTGAGCTGTTAAAAGGACGACAACCTTACTTGCGGGACATTAGGGGGCCCTACAATGCGTCGATATCACGTCTTGCTTGGATGCTGTGTTGTTGAAGCAGATGGGTTATCGTTAAGCCCATTGGGCCTTTTGAATTGGCCATCTCTCTAGGCTGGGACTGTGAACCGTTAACACATAAAGGAATTGTGCCCTCAACATGACGGGGGCGATCATACAAGCACTAATGCACCGGATCCCATCAGAACTCCGAAGTTAAGCATGCTTGGGCGAGAGTAGTACTAGGATGGGTGACCCCCTGGGATGTCCTCGTGTTGCCCCCCCCTTTTCCATTTTTTTTGCTCCGGTTTGGGATGCCAAGATACTTTATCCACCACATTTCTATTATCGAATCCCACGGCACCTTGGGCAGGACAACTTCGCTTCACGTGGAGGCTGGGCCTGCAAACCGAGGGCGTTGGGCTTGTGACCAGGTCTCCGTCGCTCCGGTGCCCATAACTTTTGATTCGTAAGGAGTTATGTGGCGCATAGCATACCGTTGCAAAGCTCTCTGAGAGCTCTACGACTGGGGCAGCATGCTTGCTCGCTATTCCGCATTTTGGAGCCCAAAATCGAACGTCTTTATCAGTTCCAGGCCACTTTTCTTCTTTTGCTCTGTTTTTTCGTCCCGGATCATACATCGTGAGCTGTTAAAAGGATAACAACCTTACTCGCAGGACATTAGGGGGCCCTACAACGAGTCGATATCACGTCTTGCTATGATTCTACGTTGTTGAAGCAGATGGGTTATCGTTAAGCCCATTGGGCCTTTTATATTGGCCATCTCTCTAGGTTGGGACTGTGAACCGTTAACACATAAAGTAATTGTGCCCTCAACATGATGGGTGCGATCATACCAGTACTAATGCACCGGATCCCATCAGAACTCCGAAGTTAAGCGTGCTTGGGTGAGAGTAGTACTAGGACGGGTGACCCCTTGGGATGTCCTCGTGTTGCACCCCCTTTTCAATTTTTGTTGCTCCAGTTTGGGTTGCCAAGATACTTTATCCACTACATTTCTATTATCGAATCCCACAGCACCTTGGGCAAGACAACTTCGCTTCACGTGGAGGTTCAGCCCGCAAACCAAGGACGTAGGGCTTGTGACCAGGTCTCCGTCGCACCGGTGCCCATAACTTTTGATCCGTTAGGAGTTACGCGGTGCACAGCATACCTGTGAGGCCCAACCATGATTTGCGTGCGATACCTCATTTCGTGTACCATAATCTAGATTTGCGTGCCTTGACCTAGGTTTAAGAATTTTGTTCGTTTTGTGTGCCATGCATTGAATTACGTTCATTCATTTAGGGTTGCGTGCATTTACTTGAATAACGTGCGTTCATCTCGTAGTTTGTGTCCTACCTCGTAATGTGTGCCCTAGACCTCGGAAAGCCTACCCTCACGCTAAACAAGAAAGCATCTTACACGAAGCACTAGGTCATTAATTAATCCTACAAAATCCACTAACTATTATTAAATTACTAATTCAACTCACTAGAAGACAAAATTTCACTAAACACTAAGCATTCTTTATTCTTTATTCCTTATTCTTTTTGCACTTTCAAGACACAATTAAATAATACTCCAATAGATGACAAAAAATCAGATTTCTATTAGCCTTGGCCGACCACTATGTGGTGTCTTTGCATGCATGCTCAATTCAAATTGATTCTAGACAAGTTATGACAAAAACACTTAACAAATGCATAAAAAAATTGCTCCAAACCTCCTCAAATCTCCACCTTACTCGACCAAACACTCCTTGCCCATGCTAGCAATTTTAAATTACACCTTGAAGACACAAAAAAAAGCTGAATCACCAAGCTCAAGGCCGACCATATGCATCAAACTTGCAAAAGGCCTTCATTCTTTGTCATTTCTTCATTTTCCTCTCATCTTCTCTCTCTCCCTCTCATTTTTCTCTCTCTCTCTCTCGGCCTTGGCTGAGTTTCTCACCTTCCTAGCTCATCTTCATCATCCTATGGTTATTCAAGGCAAGCCCAAGCAAAGGAACTCAACCAAGCTAGCTAGGTTGCAAGAAAACTCACATGCAAGCTCTTGAGTCTTCATTTCGGCCCTAGGTGAGTTACTAAGCTTCCATTTCTTTTCTTCTTGTTCTAACCACATGCATGTACTAAGAGCTTGGTCACTAAGCTAGGAAAAATAGAGAAAACCAAGTTGGAATCTCGGCTAGGCAAAGAAGAAGAAGAAAATTGTGCTTCAACAAGTTTTTGTGCATCTTCTTGTTGATTTGCTAAGGTGAGGGCTAAAACCTTTTGAAAATTCTTCAAAAATCCACATGCATGCTCATAAATGTATGTCTTTGTTTCTGTTCTTGAGTTATATGTTCGTTCATAAGCTTTTACAACCATGCATGGCAAGATTTTGGCTTGGAGATGATGATAGGTGAAATCGGATTATGTGACAGCTCTCTGACCTGTTGTTTCGAGGTGAGTTTGGATAGGCAAATGATGTTGAAATTGCATGAAAATTGGTAAGTGACTATTTTTTCCAGTTTTGAACATTTGTCACAGAAATAGGCCAAAGCTAATTTTGACTCTAAGGTCCTAAAAATGGCAAATTATTAAAATGTGTCCAAATGTGGAAATCTGGAAAAAATGAAGCAGGTTTTGGCAAATGCACTGACCTTGTAGAACGAACCAGATTTGACTTAGTAAATGATGTCCAAAATGCATGAAATTTGGTGTTCTCCTAGATTTTTCATTTCTGGACATGTTTGTCAGAAATGGACTAAGGCTAAATCGGAACTTAAGGACCTCAAAAACGTCAATTATCGAAATGTGTGCAAATCTGGACAGTTTCGTGCTATCCCACTGTTTCTGCTATAACTAAAGATCCCGAACTCAAAATGATGCAAGGTTTGCTTCTGATTTTAGCTCACTCCTTAAGCTTTAATTTGAAATCTTATTCACTAGAATTGGAGATTTTTTGCTTATCCTAATGATTGTGGTAAAACAGCCTATTGCAGTAAGAGTTCACTTGGTTATATGCTTAGAAAAATTGTTGTAACTTCTCGTGTGGTATTAATTGCTTGGGATTGTGACATTGGGATGTTGTGTGGACTGTTTTGAGTACTTGGGGATGTTTGAATTAATTGATGCATGGCTTGAGATTGATTTTGAGTTGACTTAGTGTTTAATCACACGGGTAAGCACGAAATGGAAACCCTAATGACTAGGTAGTCTTGCTAAGTGTTGATCATTTGGATATTGTGTGGAATTATATGCTTAGTAGGCTGCCCGTAGTTTCCCTTATAGTCCTAAATGTGATTTTGACCATTGCATGTTGACAAATAGGCTTTTCTTGCATCCGAGCCCACATAGATGTTGTTGCATGTTATATAATCTTATTATTTGATTACGTGGACTTTCAATTGAGTTATATGACTTGATTTATGTGCGTTACACAGTTGTCCGGTTAATGTTCATATAACTCCATATGCTTTTCAAGTGAAACTACTTGTCTATTCATGCCTCACTTGTTTGCTTGTCAATGTGCAACCTTATGACTGTCCGGAGGCAACCTACTTTGTTGTCCTCCTAATGTGATATATTAAATGTCATAAATGTGCATTGCATACAAGGTTGTAACCTTTCATTTCGGCATGGTAGCGATCACGCACATCGGGCGGCGTCGGGCTTGCCGGTGCACCCGTGACTACCATGGTCCCATTCCCTCTCTCGCTTGGGGGCTAGACTACCTCGGAGAGTTAGGTCATAGGATTTCGGGATACATCCGGAGTACACCCACTTGGCGTGTTAAGGGGATGAATTGAAGTCGGCCGCAACAACTGATTCTGGAAATGAACTGAGAGCAAAAGCTCATCGTATCTTTTTACTATGTGTATAAGTACTCTCGCTTGGTTCCTAGAGAACCTCGGGGAGGAAAGACTGGTGTTTCTGTTCCTTTACACTTTATATTATTGTTATGTACTTAATTGTGTTATATTCATGCTTGCAAAAGGATTTTCATAAGATTGAACCGGAAAATGAGTTTCAAAACCTATTTCTCGTTGCCTCTCGCTGAGTTCATAAGGACTCACCATTTTTTATCATCTCAGGTGAAGAAGATCAAGAACAGGTCCCCGAGGACGATGTGCCTAACGATGATTCCTTGGAGTGATTGCCTGTCTTATGTGCTTTGCGTGATTATAGCTACTTGTGAACTCTATGCTACTTGAAGACCATTTCTTTTATGTTGCTTGTTATTTGTAATGTAAAAGACCCCGTTGTAATTTGGGGTCTAATTTTGGTTTGTACTGATATTTCTAGACAGACGCTAGATACTACTATGGCCGTTTTACTATTACTATTGCTAGTGGCTATAATAGGATTATGAAGTATTAGGTAAGGGCTAAGTAAAATGAACCGTCCAAACCTTAAACAGGTACTCACTATTAAGTTAAGATCAACAGGTACTTTTGTAACGAGGATAAACAAACAAACGAGACATAGCATCATACTAGGTTATAAATCAAACGAGACATCGAGATAACCAATAGGCATTTCAATTGATGTTAAATAGTAAACCTAGTTGGAAATGAAATTGAGATTGGAAAAATTTGAGGCGTTTAGAGAATTAGGCCAAACCAAAGAGCCCAATTACAACCGTTATGCTGCCGGTTTTCCGGAAAACTTTGGAGTTTAGGCTAAAACATTAAGTGTTAATTCTTTATAAACGGTTAAGTATGTGATATGACCTGAATGTTTAGATCACACCCTAGTCTAACCTTACAGACCGGGTTGGGGTGTGACACCTTATAACTAGAATGGTATCAGAGCTTAAATTTCTTAAGCCAGGTTTAACTCTCGGACCGTGGGTAGAGGCCTAAGATAATTAGGATGACTTGTTTATGTGTTATTGTGTGATAATGTTAAATGTGCCTTCTATGTTTTATGCTTTTAAGTGATTAACATGTCTTAATTGTTTCTAGAATTGTATCTATATTATGTTGTATATCTTATGCACTAAATTCTTAATTGTCATATTACAATAAATTGTGCATCGTAATCTGTCCCTATAGATGGCTGGCCCTAGTACCCGTACTACTAATAGGAGCGGTGAACCCCAAGAGACCGGAGATGCCTATCAAACTAATCCCGGTATAGCTATGTTTAACATGATGGCAAATTCCATGGATCGCGTATCACGAGTGATGGAGTGCCAGGATGCACGTGAAGCCAACAACAACAACAACAGGAATGAGGGAAACCATGGGAGACATAGCAGAATGAGGGAGTTCCTTGATTTTCGCCCGTCCAAATTCCACGGGGAAGTTGATGATGAGAAAGCAGAGGCTTGGCTGTCCGAGATCGAGAAGATTTTCAGGCCACTTGATTATACTGATGAAGAAAAGGTGGAGTTTGCAGTGTTTCTGTTGCACGGGGATGCTGAACATTGGTGGCACACTGTAGAGGCACTGTGGGAAACTGATCAGACACCTCGCTTGTGGGGTAATTTCGTTAAGGCATTCAAGGAGAAATATGTACCTGCAGTTTCCAGGTAGAGACGGATAGAGGAGTTCATGCACTTGACCCAGGGTAACATGACGGTGGCCCAATACGAGGCTCGTTTTAACCGACTGTCTCGTTATGCTCAATATATGGTTAGTACTCCGGAGGCGAAGATGTGGAAATTTACTACTGGATTGAGGCCAGAGATTCAGGACCAGTTGGCTTCTCATGACTTCGATACCTATTCTGCTATCTTTGCTGCTGCTTCTCGAGTTGAGAAGAGGAAACTAGATGGAGCCGGTTCGAGTCAGCCGAACAAGAAACCAAACCAGCCTCTAGGTCAGCAGAGGAAATTTCAGAGTCAGAGTCGTAGTCAGGGCCAGAGCCAGAACAGACCAGTGAATAACCGTGGCCCGATGAAAGCGCCATCAACCTCTTCCACCCGCGGATCTACAGGTAGTTCACCCGCTACTCAGTCTGTCAGTTGTTCTTATTATGACAAGAAGGGGCATACCGAGGCCCAGTGTTGGAGGAAGTCAGGACGATGTATGAGATGTGGTAGTGATCAGCATCAGATCAAGGATTTCCCTAAACGGCAAGCAGGGAAAAATCAGGGTAAACCAGCTGCTAGAGGTAAGACTCTAGTTCCTAGAGTTCAGGCTCGAGCTTATGCTATTGAGTGCGAGGAGATTCTAGATGAGACCGCTATTGTTGAAGGTACATTCTTCATACTGAATCAACCTGTTAGGGTGTTAATTGATCCGGGTGCTACTCATTCATTTATTACTCCCTTATGTGTGGAACGTGTGAAACTGAAAGTTGTATGTTTGCCATACGAAATAGAAGTTGGTACTCCAATGGGTTCTAAACTTGTTACTAGCTTAGCTTGTAAAGCATGTAAAATCCAAATTAAGGATAGGGAGTTCTCAGCCAATCTTATTGTATTACCCTTTCGAGAATATGAGGTCATTTTAGGGATGGACTGGCTGGCAAAACATCATGTCCAACTAGATTGCCGGGCGAAGATTATAGCATTCCGGGTACCTGGTCAACCAGTACTAGAGGTAATGGGTCGAAGAGATTTCACCGGGAGTTCTATCATTTCATCTACGAAAGCAGTGAAGTCCTTGAGAAAAGGGTGTAGCGGATACTTAGCCTACCTTATCAACAAGCCGTCGGACAAAGCTAAGTTGGAGGAGATGCCAGTGATCAAAGATTATGCGGATGTGTTTCCAGAAGAATTGCCCGGTTTACCCCCAAATCGGGAGATCGAGTTCGTTATAGAGCTACTGCCTGGCGCCCAGCCGATATCTAAAGCTCCCTATCGTATGGCACCAGCCGAGCTACAAGAATTGAAGGACCAATTGCAAGGATTATTAAAGAAGGGGTTTGTTCAACCAAGTTCTTCACCGTGGGGTGCACCAGTACTATTTGTAAAGAAGAAAGACGGAACGTTGAGGCTATGCATCGACTACCGAGGATTGAACCAAGTGACTGTCAAGAATAAATACCCACTTCCACTGATCAACGAGTTATTTGATCAACTGCAAGGAGCCAAAGTGTATTCGAAAGTCGACTTGAGGCAAGGGTATTATCAATTGCGGATCAAAAAGGAAGATGTGCCTAAAACGGCTTTCAGGACGAGATATAGGCATTATGAATATGTGGTGATGCCTTTTGGACTAACTAATGCCCCTGTAGCTTTTATGGATTTGATGCACAGGGTGTTTCAACCCTACTTGGACCAATTTGTGGTGATCTTCATTGATGATATTATGGTATACTCGAAATCTGAGGCGGAGCATGAGCAACATATGCGGTTGGTACTGCAGAAACTTCGAGAGCATCAATTGTATGCAAAGTTTAGCAAATGTGAATTTTGGTTGCAACAGATTCCATTTTTGGGGCATATTATATCCCAAGAGGGAATAGCGGTGGATCCAGCAAAGATAGATGCAGTGATGTCTTGGAAGAAGCCGGAGAATGTTACAGAGGTTCGGAGTTTCCTTGGTCTAGCCGGCTATTATCGGAGATTCGTGAAGGAACTTTCTAAGATTGCAGGACCACTCACAAAGCTCACTCAAAAGAAAACAAAGTTCGTGTAGGATGATAAGTGTGAGAGCAGCTTTAAAGAGTTGAAGAAAAGATTGACTACCGCACCTGTTCTTGCATTGCCTGAAGGAAGTCAAGGTTTTGTAATCTATAGCGATGCTTCGAAGGAAAGATTGGGTTGTGTGTTGATGCAAAATGGAAGGGTGATTGCATATGCTTCTAGGAAAACAAAGCCGTATGAATTGAACTACCCGACGCATGATTTGGAATTAGCGGCTATTGTGTTTGCACTCAAGAAATGGAGGCATTATCTGTGGGGTAACAAGTTTGAGGTATTTACTGATCACAAGAGCTTGAAATACTTGTTCTCACAAAAAGAGTTGAATATGAGGCAAAGGCGATTGATGGAGCTTTTGGATGATTATAACTGCACAATCAATTATGTGCCTGGTAAAGCAAATGTAGTTGCAGATGCCTTAAGTAGAAAAGCGAGCATGGCAAAACTGGAAGTCAAGGTGCAAGAGTTGTTGGAGGAAGCATTTTTGTGGAAACCACAATTGACTCGGAAAGGGTTACTTTTTGCCACTACACAAGTTCAATCGACCTTGTTGTCTGAATTACGAGAGGCTCAACAGAAGGACCAACAGGTTCAGACGATTAAAGAAGCCATCGGGGATTTCAAGTTCCATGCTGATGGTGTTTGGAGGTTTAGGAATCAGATTTGTGTTCCCAATGAGCCAGAGCTGAAAAAGAAGATTCTTGAAGAAGCCCATAATTCAAGATACACTATTCATCCCGGTGGAACAAAGATGTATTGGGATTTGAAGCAACACTATTGGTGGAATAAAATGAAAAGAGAAATTGCAGAGTTTGTGGCTCGGTGCTTGACTTGCCAGAGAGTCAAAGCGGAACATCAACGACCCGCAAGTTTACTTCAGCCGTTGGAGATTCCTCAATGGAAATCGGAACATATAACTATGGACTTTGTTATGGACCTGCCCATATCACAAAAGGGTCATGACGCTGTTTGGGTCATAGTGGATAGATTGACTAAGTCGGCACACTTTTTACCGATGAACAAGGAGGATAGTCCAAGGAAATTGGGAGATATGTATGTGGCGGAGATTGTAAGATTGCATGGGATGCCTGTGAGTATTGTATCAGATAGAGATCCTCGTTTTACTTCCCGATTTTGGAAGAGATTGCAAGAAGCTTTGGGAACGAAGTTGAGTTTCAGCACGGCTTATCACCCTCAGACTGACGGACAATCGGAGAGAACTATTCAGATTCTGGAGGATATGCTGAGGGCGTGTGTTTTAGACTTCGGGAAAGGTTGGGAGAAATATCTATCTTTAGCGGAGTTCGCTTATAATAATAGTTATCAGGCCACTATCGGGATGGCCCCATTTGAGGCGTTGTATGGATGTAAGTGTCGATCCCCAATTTACTGGGATGATGTAGGTGAGACGAAGACTTTTGACCCGACCCTTTTACATGAACTTATGAAGACTGTTGATAATATCCACCTCATCCGAAAACGGATGCTTACCGCCCATAGCAGGCAGAAGAGTTATGCAGACCGACGGAGACAGAGTCTCGAGTTTGAGGTTGGCGACAAGGTGTTCTTGAAGATATCACCTCGGAGGGGACTGATTAAACACGGCAAGGGTGGAAAGTTGAGCCCGAGGTTTGTAGGACCATTTGAGATAATTGAGAAGGTTGGCAAATTGGCGTATCGCCTAGTACTACCCCAGAACCTCTCCAATATTCACGACGTCTTTCATGTTTCAATGCTGTAGAAGTATCATCCTGATCCGTCGCACATCTTGGAGCTAGAGCCGTTGCAGCTTTGGGAGAACTTGTCCTACGAGGAGAAGCCCATTCGGATCCTAGACCAGCAAGATCGGGAGTTGCGCAACAAAACTATACCAATGGTGAAAGTGCTGTGGGATCATCATGGAGTTGAAGAAGCAACGTGGGAAAGGCGAGACCAGATGGAGCAGCAATATCCAGCTTTATTTCAAAGGTAATGCTGAATTTTGGGACGAAATTCTTTTAAGGAGGGGAGGATGTGAGGCCCGACCCCGATTTGTGTGCGATGCCTCGTTTCGTGTACCCTAATATAGATTTGGGTGCCTTGACCTAGGTTTAAGAATTGTGTTCGTTTTGTGTGCCATGCATTGAATTACGTTCATTCATTTAGGGTTGCGTACATTTACTTGAAAAATGTGCGTTTGTCTCGTAGTTCGTGTCCTACCATGTAATGCATGCCCTAGACCTAGGAAAGCGTGCCCACACGCTAAACAAGAAAGCATCTTACACGAAGCACTAGGTCATTAATTAATCCTACAAAAATCCACTAACTATTATTAAATTAATAATTCAACTCACTAGAAGACAAAATTTCACTAAACACTAAGCATTCTTCATTCTTTATTCCTCATTCTTTTTGCACTTTCAAGACAATTAAATAATACTCCAATAGATTACAAAAAATCAGATTTCTATTAGGCTTGGCCGACCACTATGTGGTGTTTTTGCATGCATGCTCAATTCAAATTGATTCTAGACAAGTTATGACAAAAACACTTAACAAATGCATAAAAAAATTGCTCCAAACCTCCTCAAATCTCCACCTTACTCGACCAAACACTGCTTGCCCATGCCAGCAATTTTAAATTACACCTTGAAGACACAAAAAAAGCTGAATCACCAAGCTCAAGGCCGACCATATGCATCAAACTTGCAAAAGGCCTTCATTCTTTGTCATTTCTTCATTTTCCTCTCATCTTCTCTCTCTCCCTCTCATTTTTCTCTCTCTCTCTCGGCCTTGGCTGAGTTTCTCACCTTCCTAGCTCATCTTCATCATCCTATGGTTATTCAAGGCAAGCCCAAGCAAAGGAACTCAACCAAGCTAGCTAGGTTGCAAGAAAACTCACATGCAAGCTCTTGAGTCTTCATTTCGGCCCTAGGTGAGTTACTAAGCTTCCATTTCTTTTCTTCTTGTTCTAACCACATGCATGTACTAAGAGCTTGGTCACTAAGCTAGGAAAAATAGAGAAAACCAAGTTGGAATCTCGGCTAGGCAAAGAAGAAGAAGAAAATTGTGCTTCAACAAGTTTTTGTGCATCTTCTTGTTGATTTGCTAAGGTGAGGGCTAAAACCTTTTGAAAATTCTTCAAAAATCCACATGCATGCTCATAAATGTATGTCTTTGTTTCTGTTCTTGAGTTATATGTTCATTCATAAGCTTTTACAACCATGCATGGCAAGATTTTGGCTTGAAGACGATGATAGGTGAAATCGGATTATGTGACAGCTCTCTGACCTGTTGTTTCGAGGTGAGTTTGGATAGGAAAATGATGTTTAAATTGCATAAAAATTGGTAGGTGACTATTTTTTCCAGTTTTGAACATTTTTCACAGAAATAGGCCAAAGCTAATTTTGACTCTAAGGTCCTGAAAATGGCAAATCATTAAAATGTGTCCAAATCTGGAAATCTGGAAAAAATGAAGCAGGTTTTGGCAGATGCACTGACCTTGTAGAACGAACTAGATTTGACTTAGTAAATGATGTCCAAAATGCATGAAATTTGGTGTTCTCCTAGATTTTTCATTTCTGGACATGTTTGTCAGAAATGGACTAAGGCTAAATCGGAACTTAAGGACCTCAAAAACGTCAATTATCGAAATGTGTGCAAATCTGGACAGTTTTGTTCACTCCTTAAGCTTTAATTTGACATCTTATTCACTGGAATTGAAGATTGTTTTCTTATCCTAATGATTGTGGTAAAATAGCCTATTGCAGTGAGAGTTCACTTGGTTATATGCTTAGAAAAATTGTTGTAACTTCTTGTGTGGTATTAATTGCTTGGGATTGTGACATTGGGATGTTGTGTGGACGGTTTTGAGTACTTGGGGATGTTTGAATTAATTGATGCATGGCTTGAGATTGATTTTGAGTTGACTTAGGGTTTAATCACACGGGTAAGCACGAAATGGAAACCCTAATGACTAGGTAGTCTTGCTAAGTGCTGATCATTTGGATATTGTGTGGAATTATATTCTTAGTAGGCTGCCCGTAGTTGCCCTTATAGTCCTAAATGTGATTTTGACCATTGCATGTTGACAAATAGGCTTTTCTTGCATCCGAACCCACGTAGATGTTGTTGCATGTTATATAATCTTATTATTTGATTACGTGGACTTTGAATTGAGTTATATGACTTGATTTATGTGCATTACACGGCTGTCTGTTTAATGTTCATATAACTCCATATGCTTTTCAAGTGAAACTACTTGTCTATTCGTGCCTCGCTTGTTTGCTTGTCAATGTGCAATCTTATGACTGTCCGGAGGCAACCTACTTTGTTGTCCTCCTAATGTGATATATAAAATGTCATAAATGTGCATTGCATACAAGGTTGCAACCTTTCATTTTGGCATGGTAGCGATCACGCACACCGGGCGGCGTCGGGCTTGCCGGTGCACCCGTGACTACCATGGTCCCATTTCCTCTCTCGCTTGGGGGCTAGACTTCCTCGGATAGTTGGGTCGTAGGATTTCGGGGTACATCCGGAGTATACCCACTTGGCGTGTTAAGGGGATGAATTGAAGTTGGCCGCAACAACTGATTCTGGAAATGAACTGAGAGCAAAAGCTCACCGTATCCTTTTACTATGTGTATAAGTACTCTCGCTTGGTTCCTAGAGAACCTCGGAGAGGAAAGACTGGTGTTTCTATTCCTTTACACTTTATATTATTGTTATGTACTTAATTGTGTTATATTCATGCTTGCAAAAGGATTTTCATAAGATTGAACTGGAAAATGAGTTTCAAAACCTATTTCTCGTTCCCCCTCGCTGAGTTCATAAGGACTCACCCTCTTTTATCATCTCAGGTGAAGATCAAGAACAGGTACCCGAGGACGATGTGCCTAACGATGATTCCTTGGAGTGATTGCCTGTCTTGTGTGCTTTGCGTGATTATGGCTACTTGTGAACTCTATGCTACTTGAAGACCATTTCTTTTATGTTGCTTGTTATTTGTAACGTAAAAGACCCCGTTGTAATTTGGGGTCTAATTTTGGTTTGTACTGATATTTCTAGACAGACGCTAGATACTACTATGGTCGTTTTACTATTACTATTGCTAGTGGCTATAATAGGATTATGAAGTATTAGGTAAGGGCTAAGTAAAATGAACCGTCCAAACCTTAAACAGGTACTCACTATTAAGTTAAGATCAACAGGTACTTTTGTAACGAGGATAAACAAACAAACGAGACATAGCATCATGCTATGTTATAAATCAAACGAGACATCGAGATAACCAATAGGCATTTCAATTGATGTTAAATAGTAAACCTAGTTGGAAATGAAATTGAGATTGGAAAATTTTGAGGCGTTTAGAAAATTAGGCCAAACCAAAGAGCCCAATTACAGCCGTTATGCTGCCGGTTTTCCGGAAAACTTTGGAGTTTAGGCTAAAACATTAAGTATTAATTCTTTATAAACGGTTAAGTATGTGATATGACCTGAATGTTTAGATCACACCCTAATCTAACCTTATAGACCGGGTTGGGGCGTGACAATACCGTTGGAAAGCTCTCCGACAGCTCTATGAAGGGGGCAGCGAGCTTGCTCGCTATGCCCTTTTTGGAGCCCAAAATCGAACGTTTTCATCAGTTTCAGGCCACTTTTCTTCTTTTGCTCTGTTTTTTCGTCCCGGGTCGTACGTCGTGAGCTGTTAAAAGGACGAAAACCTTATTCGCGAGACATTAGAAGGCCCTACAACGTGTCG
Source organism: Ehretia macrophylla (assembly GCA_037974665.1). Classification (NCBI taxonomy): domain Eukaryota; kingdom Viridiplantae; phylum Streptophyta; class Magnoliopsida; order Boraginales; family Ehretiaceae; genus Ehretia; species Ehretia macrophylla. The sequence goes on along the minus strand of CM075765.1, from coordinate 81,450,607 downwards.
ATATCACGTCTTGCAAGGATGTTGTGTTGTTGAAGCGGATGGGTTGTCGTTAAGCCCATTAGGCCTTTTGAATGGGCCATCTCTCTAGGCTGGGACTGTGAACCGTTAACAAATAAAGGAATTGTACCCTCAACATGACGGGTGCGATCATACCAACACTAATGCACCGGATCCTATCAGAACTCCGAAGTTAAGCGTGCTTGGGCGAGAGTAGTACAAGGATGGGTGACCCCGTGGGAAGTCCTCGTGTTGCACCCCCTTTTCAATTTTTTTTGCCCTGGTTAGGGTTGCCAAGATACTTTATCCACCAAATTTCTATTACCGAATCCCATGGAACATTGGGCAAGACAACTTCGCTTCACGTAGAGGCTGGGCCCGCAAACCAAGGGCGTAGGGCTTGTGACCAGCTCTCCGTCGCTCCAGTGCCCATAACTTTTGATCCGTATGGAATTACGTGGCGTACAACATACCGTTGCAAAGCTCTCTGAGAGCTCTACGACGGGGGCAGCCAGCTTGCTCGCTGTGCCTGATTTTGGAGCCTAAAATCAAACATTTTCATCAGTTTCAGGCCACTTTTCTTCTTTTGCTCTGTTTTTTCATCCCGGATCATACGTCGTGAGCCGTTAAAAGGACGACAATATTACTCGCAGGACATTAGAGGGCTCTACAACGCGTCGATATCACGTCTTACGAGGATGTTGCGTTGTTGAAGCTGATGGGTTTTCGTTAAGCCCATTGGGCCTTTTGAATGGGCCATCTCTATAGGATGGGATTGTGAACCGTTAACAAATAAAGGAATTGTGCTCTCAACATGAGGGGTGCGATCATACCAGCACTAATGCACCGGATCCCATCAGAACTCGAAAGTTAAGCGTGCTTGGGCGAGAGTAGTACTAGGATAGGTGACCCCCTGGGAAGTCCTCATGTTGCACCCCCTTTTCAATTTTTTTGCCCTAGTTAAGGTTGCCAAGATACTTTATCCGCCAAATTTCTATTATCGAATCCCACGGAACATTGGGCAAGACAACTTCACTTCACGTAGAGGCTGGGCCCGCAAACCGAGGGCGTAGGGCTTGTGACCAAGTCTCCGTCGCTCCGGTGTTCATAACTTTTGATCCGTAAGGAGTTACGCGGCGCACAGCATACCGTTGCAAAGCTCTCTAAGAGCTCTACGACGGGGGCAGCCAGCTTGCTCGTTGTGCCCATTTTTGGAGCCCAAAATCGAACGCTTTCATCAGTTTCATGCAACTTTTCTTCTTTTGCTTTATTTTTTAGTCCCGAATCGTACGTCGTGAGCTGTTAAAAGGACGAAAACCTTACTCGCGGGACATTATGGGGCCCTACAATGCATCGATATCACGTCTTGCTAGGATGCTGCGTTGTTGAAGCATATGGGTTATCGTTAAGCCCATTGGGCCTTTTGAAATGGCCATCTCTCTAGGCTGGGACTGTGAACCGTTAACACATAAAGGAATTGTGCCCTGAACATGACGGGTGCGATCATACCAGTATTAATGCACCGGATCCCATCAAAACTCCGAAGTTAAGCGTGCTTGGGCGAGAGTAGTACTAGGATGGGTGACCCCCTGGGATGTCCTCGTGTTGCAAACCCCCTTTTAAATTTTTTTGCTCCAGTTTGGGTTGCCAAGATACTTTATCCACCACATTTCTATTATCGAATCCCACGGCACATTGGGCAAGACAATTTCGCGTCAAGTGGAGGTTGGGCCCGCAAACCAAGGGCGTAGGGCTTGTGACCAGGTCTCCATCGCTCCGGTGCACATAACTTTTGATCCGTAAGGAGTTACACGGCGCACAGCATACCGTTACAAAGCTCTCTGACAGCTCAACGAAGGAGGCAGCGAGCTTGCTCGCTGTGCCCTTTTTGGAGCCCAAAATCGAACGTTTTCATCACTTTCAGGACACTTTTATTCTTTTGCTATGTTTTTTCATCCCGGATCGTATGTCGTGAGTTGTTAAAAGGATGACAACCTTACTCGCGGGACATTAGAGGGCCCTACAAAGTGACGATATCACGTCTTGCGAGGATGCTGCGTTGTTGAAGTGGTGGGTTGTCGTTAATCCCATTGGGCGTTTTGAATGAGCCATCTCTCTAGGCTGGGACTGTGAACCGTTAACAAATAAAGGAATTGTGCCCTCAACACGACGGGTGCAATCATACCAGCACTAATGCACCGGATACCATCAGAACTCCGAAGATAAGCGTGCTTGGGCGAGAGTAGTACTAGGATAGGTGACCCCCTGGGAAGTCCTCGTGTTGCCCCCCATTTTCAATTTTTTTTGCCCTGGTTAGGGTTGCCAAGATACTTTATCCACCAAATTTCTATTACCGAATCCCACGGAACATTGGGCAAGACAACTTCGCTTCACGTAGAGGCTGGGCTCGCAAACCGAGGTCGTAGGGCTTCTGACCAAGTCTCCTTCGCTTCCGTGCCCATAATTTTTAATCCATAAGGAGTTACGCGGAGCACAGCATACCTTTGCAAAGTTCTCTGAGAGATCTACGACGGGGCAGCGAGCTTGCTCGTTGTGCCCCTTTTTGGAGCCCAAAATTGAACGTTTTCATCAGTTTCAGGCCACTTTTCTTCTTTTGCTCTGTTTTCTCTTCCCGGATCGTACGTCGTGAGATATTAAAACGACGAAAACCTTACTCGCGGGACATTAGGGGGCCCTACAATGCGTCGATATCACGTCTTGCAAGGATGCTGCGTTGTTGAAGCAAATGGGTTATCGTTAAGCCCATTGGGCCTTTTGAAATGGCTATCTCTCTTGGCTGGGACTGTGAACCGTTAACACATAAAGGAATTGTGCCCTCAACATGACGGGTGCGATCATACCGGCACTAATGCACCGGATCTTTTCAGAACTCCGAAGTTAAGCGTGCTTGGGCGAGAGTAGTACTAGGATGGGTGACCCCCTGGGATGTCCTCGTGTTGCACCCCCCTTTTCAATTTGTTTTGCTCCGGTTTGGGTTGCCAAGGTACTTTATCCACCACATTTCTATTATCAAATCACTCGGCACCTTGGGCAAGACAACTTCGCTTCACCTGGAGGCTGGGCCCGCAAACCGATAGCGTAGGGCTTGTGACCAGGTCTCCGTTACTCCGGTGCCCAAAACTTTTGATCCGTAAGGACTTACGCGGCGCACAGCATACCGTTGCAAAGCACTCTAAGAGCTGTACGATGGGGGCAGCCATCTTGCTCGCTATGCCCCTTTTTGGAGCCCAAAATCGAAGGTTTTCATCAGTTTCAGGCCACTTTTCTTCTTTTGCTCTATTTTTTCGTCCCGGATTGTATGTCGTGAGCTGTTAAAGGGACGACAACCTTACTCACGGGAAATTAGGGGGCCCTACAATGCGTCGATATCACGTCTTGCTAGGATGCTACGTTGTTGAAGCAGTTGGGTTATCGTTAAGCCCATTGGGCCTTTTGAATAGGCCATCTCTCTAGGATGGGACTGTGAACCGTTAACAAATGAAGGAATTGTGTCCTCAACATGACGGGTGCGATCATACCAGCACTAATGCACGGGATCCCCTCAGAACTCCGAAGTTAAGCGTGCTTGGGCGAGAGTAGTACTAAGATGGGTGACCCCCTGGGAAGTCCTTGTGTTGCCCCCTCTTTTCAATTTTTTTTGCCCTGGATAAGGTTGCCAAGATACTTTATCCTCCAAATTTCTATTATCGAATCCCAAGGAACATTGGGCAAGACAACTTCGCTTCACGTAGAGGCTGGGCCCGCAAATCGAGGGTGTAGGGCTTGTGACCAGGTCTCCGTCGCTCCGGTGCCCATAACTTTTTATCCGTAAGGAGTTACACTGCGCACAGCATACCGTTGCAAAGCTCTCTTAGAGCTCTACAATAGGGGCAGCCAGTTTGCTCGCTGTGCCTGCTTTTGGAGCCCAAAATCGAACGTTTTCATCTGTTTCAGGCCGCTTTTCTTCTTTTGCCCTTTTTTTTCGTCCCTGATCGTATGTCATGAGCTGTTAAAAGGATGACAACCTTACTCGCGGGAAATTAGGGTGCCCTACAACTCGTCGATATCACGTCTTGCTAGGATGCTACGTTGTTGAAGCAGATGGGTTATCGTTAAGCCCATTGGGCCTTTTGAATTGGCCATCTCTCTAGGCTGGGACTGTGAACTGTTAGCACATAAAGGAATTGTGCCCTCAACATGACGGGTGCAATCATACCAGCACTAATGCACCGAATCCCATCAGAACTCCGAAGTTAAGTGTTGCATCCTACTTTTCAATTTTCTTTTGATTCGGTTTGGGTTGCCAAGATACTTTACCCACCACATTTCTATTATCGAATCCCTCGGCACCTTCGGCAAGACAACTTCGATTTCACGTGGAGGCTGGGCTCGCAAACCGAGGGCGTAGGGCTTGTGACCAGGTCTCCGTCGCTCCGATGCCCATAACTTTTGATCCGTAAGGACTTACGCGGCGCACAGCATACCGTTGCAAAGCTCTCTAAGAGCTCTACGACGGGGGCAACCAGCTTGCTCGCTATGCCCATTTTTGGAGCCCAAATTCAAACGTTTTCATCAGTTTCAGGCCATTTTTCTTCTTTTGCTCTGTTTTTTCATCCCTGATCGTACGTAGTGAGCTGTTAAAAGGATGACAACCTTACTCGCGGGACATTAGGGTGCCCTACAACACGTCGATATCATGTCTTGCTAGAATGCTGCGTTGTTGAAGCAGATGGGTTATCGTTAAGCCCATTGGGCCTTTTGAATTGGCCATCTCTCTAGGCTGGGACTGTGAACCGTTAACAAATAAAGGAATTGTGCCCTCAACATGACGGGTGCGATCATACCAGCACTAATGCACCGGATCCCATCAGAACTCCGAAGTTAAGCGTGCTTGGGCGAGAGTAGTACTAGGATGGGTGACCCCTTGGGATGTCCTCGTGTTGCACCAACCTTTTCATTTTTTTTGCTCCAGTTTGGGTTGCCAAGATACTTTATCCACCACATTTCTCTTATCGAATCTCACGGCACCATGGGCAAGACAACTTCGCTTCACGTGGAGGTTGGGCCCGCAAACCGAGGGTATAGGGCTTGTGACCAGGTCTCCGTCGCTCATGTGCCCATAACGTTTGATCCGTAAGGAGTTACGCGGCGCACAGCATACCGTTGCAAAGCTCTCTGACAGCTATACGAAGGGGGCAGCGAGCTTGCTTGCTTTGCCTTTTTTGGAGCCCAAAATCGAACGTTTTCATCTGTTTCAGGCCACTTTTCTTCTTTTGCTCTGTTTTTTTGTCCTGGATCGTACGTCGTGAGCTGTTAAAAGGATGACAACCTTACTCGTGGGAAATTAGAGGGCCCTACAATGCGTTGATATCACGTCTTGCGAGGATGCTGCGTTGTTGAAGCGGAAGGGTTGTCGTTATGCCTGTTAGGCCTTTTGAATGGGCCATCTCTCAAGGATGGGACTGCGAACCGTTAACAAATAAAGGAATTGTGCCCTCAACATGATGGGTGCGATCATTCCAGCTCTAATGAACCGGCTCCCATCAGAACTCCGAAGTTAAGCGTGCTTGGGCGATAGTAGCACTACGATAGGTGACCCCCTGGGAAGTCCTCGTGTTGTACCCCCTTTTCAATTATTTTTGCCCGGGTTAAGGTTGCCAAGATACTTTATCCACCAAATTTCTATTACCGAATCCCACAGAACATTGGGCAAGACAACTTCACTTCACGTTGAGGCTGGGCCTGCAAACCGAGGGCGTAGGGCATGTGACCAAGTCTCAGTCACTCCGGTGCCCATAACTTTTGATCCGTAAGGAGTTACGCGGAGCACAGCATACCGTTCCAAAGCTCTCTGAGAGCTCTACGACGGGGGCAGCTAGCTTGCTTGTTGTGCCCTTTTTGGAGCCCAAAATCGTACGTTTCCATCAGTTTCAGGCCACTTTTCTTCTTTTGCTCTGTTTTTTCGTCCTGGATCGTACGTCGTGAGCTGTTAAAAGGACGACAACCTTACTCGCAGGACATTAGGGGGCCCTACAACGTGTCGATATCACGTCTGGCTAGGATGCTGCGTTGTTGAAGCAGATGGGTTATCATTAAAACCATTGGGCCTTTTGAATTGGCCATCTCTCTTGGCTGGGACTGTGAACCGTCAACAAACAAAGGAATTGTGCCCTCAACATGACGGGTGCGATCATACCAGCACTAATGCACCGGATCCCATCAGAACTACGAAGTTAAACGTGCTTGGGCGAGAGTAGTACAAGGATGTATGACCCCCTGGGATGTCCTCGTGTTGCACCTACCTTTTCAAATTTTTTTTGGTTCGGTTTGGGTTGCCAAAATACTTTATCCACCACATTTCTACTATAGAATCCCACGGCACCTTGGGCAAGACAACTTTGCTTCATGTGGAGGCTGGGCCCGCAAAGCGTGGGCGTAGGGCTTGTGACCAGGTCTCCGTCGCTCTGGTGCCCATAACTTTTGGTCCGTAAGGAGTTACGCAGTGCACAGCATACCGTTGCAAAGCTCTCTGAGAGCTCTACGACGGGGGCAACCAGCTTGCTTGCTATGCCCATTTTTGGAGCCCAAAATCGAACGTTTTCATTAGTTTCAGTCCACTCTTCATCCTTTGCTCTATTTTTTCATCCCGGATCGTACGTCGTGAGCTGTTAAAAGGACGACAACCTTACTCGCGAGACATTAAAGGGCCCTACAACGCGTCGATATCACGTCTTGCGAGGATGCTGTGTTGTTGAAGCAGATGGGTTGTCATTAAGCCCATTGGGCCTTTTGAATGGGCCATATCTCTAGGATGGGACTGTGAACCGTTAACAAATAAAGGAATTGTGCCCTCATAATGACGGGTGCGATCATACCAGCACTAATACATCGGATCCCATCAGAACTCCGAAGTTAAGCATGATTGGGCGAGAGTAGTACTAGGATGGGTGACCCCTTGGGAAGTCCTTGTGTTGCACCCTCTTTTCATTTTTTTTTGCCCTGGTTAAGCTTGCCAAGATACTTTATCCACCAAATTTCTATTACCGAATCCCACAGAACATTGGGCAAGACAACTTCGCTTCACGTTGAGGCTGGGCCCGCAATCCGAGGGCGTAGGGCTTGTGACCAGGTCTCCATCGCTCCGGTGCCCATAACTTTTGATTCGTAAGGAGTTACACGGCACACAGCATACCGTTGCAAAGCTCTCTGAGAGCTCTACGACAGAGGCAACCAGCTTGCTCACTGTGCCCATTTTTGGAGCCCAAAATCGAACGTTTTGATCAGTTTCAAGCCATTTTTTTTCTTTTGCTCTATTTTTTCATCCCGGATCGTACATCGTGAGCTGTTAAAAGGACGACAACCTTACTCGCGGGACATTAGGGGGCCCTACAACGCGTCGATATCACGTCTTGCTAGGATGCAGCGTTGTTGAAGCAGATGGGTTATCGTTAAGCCCATTCGGCCTTTTGAATTGGCCATCTCTCTAGGCTGGGACTGTGAACCGTTAACAAATAAAGGAATTGTGCCCTCAACATGACGGGTGCGATCATACAAGCACTAATGCACCGGATCCCATCAGAACTCCGAAGTTAAGCGTGCTTGGGCGAGAGTAATACTAGGATGGGTGACCCCTTGGGATGTCCTCGTGTTGCACCAACCTTTTCATTTTTTTTGCTCCAGTTTGGGTTGCCAAGATACTTTATCCACCACATTTCTCTTATCGAATCTCACGGCACCATGGGCAAGACAATTTCGCTTCACGTGGAGGCTTGGCCCGCAAACCGAGGGCGTAGGGCTTGTGACCAAGTTTTCGTCGCTCCTGTGCCAATAATTTTTGATCCGTAAGGAGTTACGCGGTGCACAACATACCGTTGCAAAGCTCTCCGATAGCTCTATGAAGGGGGCAGTGAGCTTGCTTGCAGTGCCCTTTTTGGAGCCCAAAATCGAACGTTTTCATCAGTTTCAGGCCACTTTTCTTCATTTGCTTTGTTTTTACGTCCCGGATCGTACGTCGTGAGCTGTTAAATGGATGACAATCTTACTTGCGGGACATTAGAAGGCCCTACAACGTATCGATATCACGTCTTGCGAGAATGCTGCGTTGTTGAAGCGGATGGGTTGTCGTTAAGCCCATTGGGCCTTTTGAATGGGCCATCTCTCTAGGCTGGGACTGTGAACCATTAACAAATAAAGGAATTGTGCCCTCAACATGACGGGTGCAATCATACCAGTACTAATGCACCGGATCCCATCAGAACTCCGAAGTTAAGCGTGCTTGGGCGAGAGTAGTACTAGGATGGGTGACCCCTTGGGAAGTACTCGTGTTGCACCCCCTTTTCAATTCTTTTTGCCCTGGTTAGGGTTGCCAAGATACTTTATCCACCAAATTTCTATTACCGAATCCCACGGAACATTGGGCAAGACAACTTCGCTTCACGTAGAGGCTGGGCCCGCAAACCGAGGGCATAGGGATTGTGACCAAGTCTCCGTCGCTCCGGTGCCATTAACTTTTGACCCGTAAGGATTTACGCGGTGCACAGCATACTGTTGCAAAGCTCTCTAAGAGCTCTATGACCGGGGCAGCTAGCTTGCTTGCTATGCCCATTTTTGGAGCCCAAAATCGAATGTTTTCATCAATTTCATGCCACTTTTCTTCTTTTGCTCTGTTTTTTCATCCCAGATCGTACGTCGTGAGCTGTTAAAAGGAGGACAACCTTACTTGCGGGACATTAGAGGGCTCTACAACGCGTCGATATCACGTCTTGCGAGGATGCTGCATTGTTGAAGCGGATGGGTTGTCGTTAAGCCCACTGGGTCTTTTGAATGGGCCATCTCTCTAGGATGTGACTGTGAACCGTTAACAAATAAAGGAATTGTGCCCTCAACATGATGAGTGCGATCATACCAGCACTAATGCACAGGATCCCATCAGAACTCCGAAGTTAAGTGTGCTTGGGCTAGAGTAGTACTAGGATGGGTGACCCCCTGGGAAATCCTCGTGTTGCACCCCCTTTTCAATTTTTTTTGCCATGTTTAAGGTTGCCAAGATACTTTATCCACCAAATTTCTATTACCGAATCCCACGGAACATTGGGAAAGACAACTTCGCTTCACGTAGAGGCTGGGCCCGCAAACCAAGGGCGTAGGGCTTGTGACAAGGTCTCCGTCGCTCTGGTGCCCCTAACTTTTGATCTGTAAGGAGTTACACGGCGCACAACATACCGTTGCAAAGCTCTCTGTGAGCTCTACGATGGGGGCAGCTAGCTTGCTTGCTATGCCCAATTTTGGAGCCCAAAATCGAACGTTTTCATCAGTTTCAGGCCACTTTTCTTCATTTGCTCTCTTTTTTCTTCCCGAATCGTACGTCGTGAGCTGTTAAAAGGACAACAACCATACACGCGGGACATTAGAGGGCCCTACAACACGTCGATATCATGTCTTGCTAGGATGCTGCGTTGTTGAAGCAGATGGGTTATCGTTAAGCCCTTTGGGCCTTTTGAATTGGCCATCACTTTAGGCTGGGACTGTGAACCGTTAACACATAAAGGAATTGTGCCTTCAACATGACGGGTGCGATCATACCAGCACTAATGCACCGGATCCCATCAGAACTCCGAAGTTAAGCGTGCTTGGGCGAGAGTATTACTAGGATGGGTGATCCCTTGTGATGTCCTCGTGTTGTACCCCCCTTTTCAATTTTTTTTTGCTCCGGTTTGGGTAGCCAAGATACTTTATCCACCACATTTATATTATCGAATCCCATGGCACCTTGGGCAAGACAACTTCGCTTCAGGTGGAGGTTGGGCCCGTAAGCCGAGGGCGTAGGGCTTGTGACCTGGTCTTTGTCGCTCCGGTGCCCATAACTTTTGATCCGTAAGGAGTTACGCGGTGCATAACATACCGTTGCAAAGCTCTCTGAGAGTTCTACGACGGTGGTGGCCAGCTTACTCACTATGATCCTTTTTGGAGCCCAAAATCGAATATTTTCGTCAGTTTCGGGCCACTTTTCTTCTTTTGCTCTATTTTTTCATCCCGCATCTCACGTTGTGAGCTGTTAAAAGGACGACAACCTTACTCGCAGGATATTAGAGGGCCCTACAACATGTCGATATCACGTCTTGCGAGGATGCTGTGTTGTTGAAGCTGATGGGTTGTCATTAAGCCCATTGGGCCTTTTGAATGGGTCATCTCTCTAGGATGGTACTGTGAACCGTTAACAAATAAAGAAATTGTGCCCTCAACATGACGGGTGCGATCATACGATCACTAATGCACTGGATCCCATCAAAACTCCGAAGTTAAGCGTGCTTGGGCGAGAGTAGTACAACGATGGGTGACCCCCTTGGAAGTCCTCGTGTTGTACCCTCTTTTCAATTTTTTTTGCCTTGGTTAAGGTTGCCAAGATACTTTATCCACCAAATTTCTATTACCGAAACCCACGGAACTTTGGGCAAGAAAACTTCGCTTCACGTAGAGGCTGGGCCCGCAAACCGAGGGCGTAGGGCTTGTGACCAGGTCTCCGTCGCTCCGGTGCCCATAACTTTTGATCCGTAAGGAGTTACGCGGCGCACAGCATACCGTTGCAAAGCTCTTTGAGAGCTCTACGACAGGGGTAGCAAGCTTGCTAGATGTGCCCTTTTTGGAGCCTAAAATCGAACGTTTTCATCAGTTTCAGGTCACTTTTCTTCTTCTGCTCTGTTTTTTCGTCCCGGATCGTACGTTGTGAGCTGTTAAAAGGACGACAACCTTACTCGCGTGACATTAGGGGGCCCTACAACGCGTCGATATCACGTCTTGCTAGGATGTTGCGTTGTTGAAGCAGATGGGTTATCGTTAAGCCCATTGGGCCTTTTGAATTGGCCATCTCTTTAGGCTGGGACTGTCAACCGTTAACACATAAAGGAATTGTGCCCTCAACATGACGGGTGCGATCATACCAGCACTAATGCACCGGATCCCATTAGAACTCCGAAGTTAGGCGTGCTTGGGCGAGAGTAGTACTAGGATGGGTGACCCCCGGGGATGTCCTCGTGTTGCACCCCACTTTTCAATTTTTTTTGCTCCGGTTTGGGTTGCCAAGATACTTTATCCACCACATTTCTATTATCGAATCCCACGGCACCTTGGGCAAGACAACTTTGCTTCACGTGGAGGCTGAGCCCGCAAACCGAGGGCGTAGGGCTTGTGACCAGGTCTCCGTCGCTCCAGTGCCCATAACTTTTGATCCGTAAGGAGTTATGCGGCGCACAGCATACCGTTGCAAAGCTATCCGATAGCTCTACATAGGGGGCAGCGAGCTGGAGAGTTGTGCCCTTTTTGGAGCCTAAAATCGAACGTTTTCTTCTTTTGCTCTATTTTTCTGTCCCTGATCGTACGTCGTGAGCTGTTAAAAGGATGACAACCTTACTCGCGGGACATTAGATGTGAGGCCCGACCCCAATTTGCGTGCGATACCTCGTTTTGTGTGCCCTAATCTAGATTTACATGCCTTGACCTAGGTTTAAGAATTGTGTTCATTTTGTGTGCCATGCATTAAATTACGTGCATTCATTTAGGGTTGCGTGCGTTCGTCTCGTAGTTAATGTCCTACCTCGTAGTACGTGCCCTAGACCTAGGAATGCGGGCCCTCACGCTAAACAAGAAAGCATCTTACACGAAGCACTAGGTCATTAATTAATCCTACAAAATCCACTAACTATTATTAAATTACTAATTCAACTCACTAGAAGACAAAATTTCACTAAACACTAAGCATTCTTCATTCTTTATTCCCTATTCTTTTTGCACTTTCAAGACACAATTAAATAATACTCCAATAGATTACAAAAATTCAGAATTTTCACATGTCTTGGCCGACCATATCATGCATTTGACAAGCATTGCATAAATTAAAAACATTCCTAGACAAATTATGACAAAAACAATTAACACAATGCATAAAAAAAAATTGCTCAAACCTCCTCAAAAACTCCACCTTGCTCGACCAAACCCTCTTTGCCCATACAAGGAATTTCAAATATGCTCTTGAAGACACAAAAAAAGATGAATTATCAAGCCTTAGGCCGACCACTTGCTTCAAGATTTGCAAAGCCATCATTTTTGTCATTTCTTGTCATTTTCCTTCTTTCTTCCTCACACTTCTCTCTCTCCCTCTCATTCTTCTCTCTCTCTCTCGGCCTTGGCTGAATCTCTTCACCTCCTAGCTCATCTTCATCATCCTATGGTTAATCAAGGCAAGCCACAAGCAAAGGAACACAACCAAGCTAGCTAGTTTGCAAGAAAACTCACATGCAAGCTCTTGAGTCACCATTTTCGGCCTAGGTAAGTTTCTAAGCTTCCATTTCTTTTCTTCTTGTTCTAACCACATGCATGTACTAAGAGCTTGGTCACTAAGCTAGGAAAAATAGAGAAAACCAAGTTGGAATCTCGGCTAGGCAAAGAAGAAGAAGAAATTTGTGCTTCAACAAGTTTTGTGCATCTTCTTGGTTGATTGCTAAGGTGAGGGCTAAAACCTTTTGAAAATCCTTCAAAAATCCACATGCATGCTCTTAAATGTACTTGAGTTATATGTGTGTTCATAAGCTTTTACAACCATGCATGGCAAGATTTTGGCTTGAAGTTGATGATAGATGAAGTCAGATTTGGTGACAGCTCTCTGTCGTGTTGTTGCAAGGTGAGTTTGGCTAGGCAAATGATGTTGAAAATGCATGAAAATTGGTAGGTGACTCGTTTTGCCAGTTTTGAACATTTTTCACAGAAATAGGCCAAATCTAATTTCGACTCTAAGGTCCTAAATATGGCAAATCATTAAAATGTGTCCAAATCTGGAAATCTGGAAAAATGAAGCAGGTTTTGGCAGATGCACTGACCCTGTAGAACGAACCAGATTTGACTTAGTAAATGATGTCCAAAATGCATGAAATTTGGTGTACTGCTATATATTTCAGTTCTGGACATTTTTGTCAGAAATGGACTAAGGCTAAATCTGAACCTAAGGACCTCAAAAACGTCAATTATCGAAATGTGTGCAAATCTGGACAGTTTTGTGCTATCCCACTGTTTCGGCTATAACTAATGATCCCGAACTCCAAATGATGCAAGGTTTGTTTCTGATTTTAGTTCACTTCTTAAGATTTAATTTGACATCTTATTCACTAGAAATGGAGATTTTTTGCTTGTCTTAATGATTGTGGGAAAACAGCCTATTGCAGTGAGGGTTTCACTTGGTTATATGCTTAGAAAACTTGTTGTAACTTCTCTTGTGGTATTAAATGCTTGGGTTTGTGGCGATGGGATATTGTGTGGACTGTTTTGAGTACTTGAGGATGTTTGAATTAATTGATGCATGGCTTGAGATTGATTTTGAGTTAACTTAGGGTTTAATCACACGGGTAAGCACGAAATGGAAACCCTAACGACTAGGTAGGCTTGCTAATGTTGATCATTTGGATTTTTGTGTGGAATTATATGCTTAGTAGGCTGTCCGTAGATGCCCTTATAGCCCTAAACGTGATTTTGAACATTGCATGTTGACAAATGGGCATTTCTTGCATTCCGAGCCCACGTAGATGTTGTTGCATGTTGAATAATCTTAATATTTGATTACGTGGACTTTGAAATGAGTTATATGACTTGATTTACATGTGTTACATGTCTGCCCGTTTAATGTTCATATAACTTCATACGCTTTTCAAGTGAAATTACTTGTCTATTCGTGCCTCGCTTGTTTATTTGTCAATGTGCAATCTTATGACTGTCCGGAGGCAACCTACTTTGTTGTCCTCCTAATGTGATATATTAAAGGTCATAAATGTGCATTGCATACAAGGTTGCAACCTTTCATTCTGGCATGGTAGCGATCACGCACACCGGGCAGCATCGGGCTTGCCGGTGCACCCGTGACTACAATGGTCACATTCCCTCTCTCGCTTGAGGACTAGACTTCCACGGAGAGTTGGGTCGTAGGTTTTTGGGGTACAACCGGAGTACACCCACCTGGCGTGTTAAGGGGATGATTTGAAGTCAGCCGCAACAACTGAGAGCAAAAGCTCACCGTATCCTTTTTCTATATGTATAAGTACTCTCGCTTGGCTCCTAGACAACCTCGGGGAGGAAAGACTGGTATTTCTGTTCCTTTACTTTATATTATTGTTATGTACTTAATTGTGTTATATTCATGCTTGCAAAAGGATTTTCATAAGTTGAACTGGAAAATGAGTTTCAAAACCTATTTCTCGTTCCCCCTCGCTGAGTTCATAAGGACTCACCCTCTTTTATCATCTCAGGTGAAGAAGATCAAGAACAGGTACCTGAGGACGATGTGCCTATCGATGATTCCTTGGAGTGATTGCATGTTCTATGTGCTTTGCGTGATTATGGCTATTTGTGAACTATGCTACTTGAAGACTATTTCTTTTATGTTGCTCAATGTGTAATGTAAAAGACCCCCGTTGTAATTTGGGGTCTAATTTTGGTTTGTACTGATGATAACTAGACAGACACTAGACACTACTATGATCGTTTTGCTATTATTACTGCTAGTATCTATAATAGGATTATGAAGTGTTAGGCAAAGGCTAAGTAAAATGAACCAACCAAACCTTAAGCAGGTACACGTTATTAAGCTAAGATCAACAGGTACTTTTGTAACGAGGATTAACAAACGAATGAGACATAGTATCATGCTAGGTTATTAATCAAACGAGACATCAAGACAACCAGTAGGCGTTTCAATTGATGATAAAATAGTAATCTTAGTTGGAAATGAATTTGAGATGATAAATTTTGAGGTGTTTAGAGAATTAGGTCAAACCAAAGAGCCCAATTACAGCCGTTATGCTGCAAGTTTACTGGAAAATTTTTGGAGTTTAGGCCAAAACGTTAAGGGTTAAATCTTCATGAACGGTTAAGTACGAGACGTGACTTGAATGGTTAGCTCACACCCTAGTCTAACCTTTATAGGCCGGGTTGGGGCGTGACACCTTATATTAGAATGGTATCTGAGCCAGGTTGCTTAAGCCGGGTTTAACTCTCGGACCGTGGGTAGAGCCCTAAGATAATTAGGATGACTTGTTTATATGTTGTTGAGTAATAATGTTAAAAGTGCCTTCTATGTTTTATGTGTTTAAGTGATTAACATGCCTTAATTGTCTCTAGAAGTGTATCTACATTATGTTGCATATCTTATGCACTAAATTCTTAATTGTCATGTTTTAATAAATTGTGCATCGCAATCTGTGCCTATAGCTGGCTGGCCCTAGTACCCGCACTACTAATAGGAGTGGTGAACCCCAAGAGACCGGAGATGCTTATCAAACTAATCCCGGTATAGCTATGTTTAACATGATGGAAAACGCCTTGGATCACATATCACGAGTGATGGAGCGTCAGGATGCACGTGAAGCCAACAACAACAACAACAACAGGAACGATGGCAACCATGGGAGACATAGCAGAATGAAGGAGTTCCTTGACTTTCGCCTGTCCAAATTCCACGGGGAAGCTGATGATGAGAAAGCAAAGGCTTGGCTGTCCGAGATAGAGAGGATTTTTAGGCCACTTGATTATACTGATGAAGAAAAGATGGAGTTTGCGGTGTTTCTGTTGCACGGGGATGCCGAGCATTGGTGGCACACTGTAGAAGCACTGTGGAAAACTGATCAGACACCTCGCTTGTGGGGTAATTTCATTAAGGCATTCAAGGAGAAATATGTACCTGCAGTTTCCAGGCAGAGGCGGATTGAGGAGTTCATGCACTTGACCCAGGGTAACATGACGGTGGCCTAGTACGAGGTTCGTTTTGACCGACTGTCCCGTTATGCTCAAAATATGGTTAGTACTCCGGAGGCGAAGATGTGGAAATTTACTACTGGATTGAGGCCAGAGATTCAGGACCAGTTGGCTTCTCATGACTTCGATACCTATTCTGCTCTCTTTGCTGTTGCCTCTCGAGTTGAGAAGAAGAAACTTGATAGAGCCGGTTTGAGTCAGTCGAACAAGAAACTATACCAGCCTCCAGGTCAGCAGAGGAAATTCCAGAGTCAGAGTCGTAATAAGGGCCAGAGCCAGAACAGACCAGTGAATAACCGTGGCCCGACGAAAGCACCATAAGCCTCTTCCACCCGCGGATCCAGAAGTAGTTCACCTGCTACTCAGTTTGTCAACTGTTCTTATTGTGACAAGAAGGGGCATACCGAGGCCCAGTGTTGGAGGAAGTCAGGACGATATATGAGATGTGGTAGTGATCAGCTTCAGATTAAGGATTGCCCTAAACGGCAGGTAGGGCAGAATCAGGGTAAACCAGCTGGTCGAGGCAAGACTCCAATTCCTAGAGTTCAGGCTCGAGCTTATGCTATTGAGTGCGAGGAGCTTCCAGATGAGACCGCTGTTGTTGAAGGTACATTCTTCATACTGAATCAACCTGTTAGGGTGCTAATTGATCCGGGTGCTACTCATTCATTTATTACTCCCTTATGTGTGGAACGTGTGAAACTGAAAGTTGTATGTTTGCCATACGAAGTAGAAGTTGGTACTCCAATGGGTTCTAAACTTGTTACTAGCTCAGCTTGTAAAGCATGTAAAATCCAAATTAAGGATAGGGAATTCTCAGCCAATCTTATTGTATTACCTTTTCGAGATTATGAGGTCATTTTAGGGATGGACTGGCTGGCAAAAAATCATGTCCAACTAGATTGCCGGGCGAAGATTATAATGTTCCGGGTACCTAGTCAACCAATACTGGAGGTAATGGGTCGAAGAGATTTCACTGGGAGTTCTATCATTTCATCTAGGAAAGCAGTGAAGTCCTTCAGAAAAGGGTGTAGCGGATACTTAGCTTACCTTATCAACAAGCCGTTGGACAAAGCTAAGTTGGAGGAGATGCCAGTGATCAAAGATTATGCTGATGTGTTTCTAGAAGAATTGCCCGGTTTACCCCCAAATCGGGAAATCGAGTTTGTTATAGAGTTACTGCCTGGCGCCCAGCCGATATCTAAAGCTCCCTATCGTATGGCACCGGCCGAGCTACAAGAATTGAAGGACCAATTGCAAGGATTGCTGAAGAAGGGGTTTGTTCAACCAAGTTCTTCACCGTGGGGTGCACCAGTTCTATTTGTAAAGAAGAAAGACGGAACGTTGAGGCTATGCATTGATTACCGAGGATTGAACCAAGTGACTGTTAAGAATAAATACCTACTTCCTCTGATCGACGAGTTGTTTGATCAACTTCAAGGAGCCAAAGTGTATTCGAAACTCGACTTGAGGCAAGGGTATTATCAGTTGCGGATCAAAAAGGAAGATGTGCCTAAAACGTCTTTCAGGACGAGATATGGGCATTATGAATATGTGGTGATGCCATTTGTACTAACTAATGAACCTGCAGCTTTTATGGATTTGATGCACAGGGTGTTTCAACCCTACTTGGACCAATTTGTGGTGATCTTCATTGATAATATTTTGGTATACTTGAAATCCGAGGCGGAGCATGAACAACATCTGCGGATGGTACTGCAGAAACTTCGAGAGCATCAATTGTATGCAAAGTTTAGCAAGTGTGAATTTAGGTTGCAACATATTGCATTTTTGGGGCATATCATATCCCTAGAGGGAATAGCAGTGGATCCAGCAAAGATAGAAGCAGTAATATCTTGGAAGAAGCCAGAAAACGTTACGGACGTTCGGAGTTTTCTTGGTTTAGCTGGCTATTATAAGAGATTCGTGAAGGATTTCTCTAAGATTGCAGGACCACTTACAAAGCTCACTCAAAAGAAAACAAAGTTCGTGTGGGATGATAAGTGTGAGAGCAGCTTCCAAGAGTTGAAGAAAAGATTGACTACCGCACCTGTTCTTGCATTGCCTGAAAGAAGTCAAGGTTTTGTAATCTATAGCGATGCTTCAAAAGAAGGATTGGGTTGTGTGTTGATGCAAAATGGAAGGGTGAATGTATATGCTTCTAGGAAACCAAAGCTGTATGAATTGAACTACCCGACGCATGATTTGGAGTTAGCGGCTATTGTGTTTGCACTCAAGAAATGGAGGCATTATTTGTGGGGTAACAAGTTTGAGGTATTTACTGATCACAAGAGCTTGAAATACTTGTTCTCTCAAAAAGAGTTGAATATGAGGCAAAGGTAGTGGATGGAGCTTTTGGATGATTATAACTGCACAATCAATTATGTGCCCGGTAAAGCGAATGTAGTTGCAGATGCCTTAAGTAGAAAAGCAAGCATGGCGAAACTGGAAGTCAAGGTACAGGAGTTGTTAGAGGAAGCATTTCTGTGGAAACCACAATTGACTCGGAAAGGGTTACTTTTTGCCACTACTCAGGTTCAATCGACCTTGTTGTCTGAATTACGAGAGGCTCAACAGAAGGACCAACAGTTTCGGAAGATTAAAAAAAGCAACGCGGATTTCAAGTTTCATGATGATGGTGTTTGGAGGTTTAGGAATCGGATTTGTGTTCCCAATGAGCCAGAGCTGAAAAAGAAGATTCTTGAAGAAGCCCATAATTCAAGATACACTATTCATCCCGGTGGAACAAAGATGTACCGGGATTTGAAGCAACACTATTGGTGGAATAACATGAAAAGAGAAATTGCGGAGTTTGTGGCTCGGTGCGGTGCTTGACTTGCCAGAGAGTCAAAGCGGAACATCAACGACCCGCAGGTTTACTTCAGCCGTTGGAGATTCCTCAATGGAAATGGGAACATATAACTATGGACTTTGTTATGGACCTGCCCAGATCACAAAAGGGTCATGACGCTGTTTGGGTCATAGTGGATAGATTGACTAAGTCGGCGCACTTTTTACCGATAAACAAGGAGGATAGTCCCGAGAAATTGGGAGACATGTATGTGGCGAAGATTGTAAGACTGCACGGGATGCCTATGAGTATTGTATCGGATAGGGATCCTCGTTTTACTTCCCGATTTTGGAAGAGATTGCAAGAAGCTTTGGGAACGAAGTTGAGTTTCAGCACGGCTTATCACCCTCAGACTGACGGACAATCGGAGAGAACTATTCAGATTTTGGAGGATATGTTGAGGGCGTGTGTTTTAGACTTCGGGAAAGGTTGGGAGAAATATCTATCTCTAGCGGAGTTCGCTTATAATAATAGTTATCAGGCCACTATCGGGATGGCCCTATTTGAGGCATTGTATGGACGTAAGTGTCGATCTCCAATTTACTGGGATGAAGTAGGTGAGACGAAGACTTTTGACCTTTCCTTCTACCTGAACTTGTGAAGACTGTTGATAATATCCACCTCATCCGGAAACGGATACTTACTGCCCAAAGCAGGCAGAAGAGTTATGCAGACCGACGGAGACGGAGTCTCGAGTTCGAGGTTGGCGACAAGGTATTCTTGGAGATATCACCTCGGAGGGGACTGATTAAGCATGGCAAGGGTGGGAAGTTGAGCCCGAGGTTTGTAGGACCATTTAAGATAATTGAGAAGGTTGGAAAATTGGCGTATCGCCTGGTACTACCACAGAACCTCTCCAATATTCACGACGTCTTTCATGTTTCAATGCTGCGGAAGTATCATCCTGACCCGTCGCATATCTTGGAGCCAGAGCCGTTGCAGCTTCGGGAGAACTTGTCTTACGAGGAGAAGCCCATTCGGATCCTAGACCAGCAAGATCGGGAGTTGCGCAACAAAACTATACCGATGGTGAAGGTACTGTGGGATCATCATGGAGTTGAAGAAGCAATGTGGGAAAGGCGAGACCAGATGGAGCAGCAATATCCAGCTTTATTTCAAAGGTAATATTGGATTTTGGGACGAAATTCTTTTAAGGAGGGAAGGATGTGAGGCCCGACCCCGATTTGCGTGTGATACCTCGTTTCGTGTGCCCTAATCTAGATTTACGTGCCTTGACCTAGGTTTAAGAATTGTGTTCGTTTTGTGTGCCATGCATTGAATTACGTGCATTCATTTAGGGTTGTGTGCATTTACTTGAAAAATGTGTGTTCGTCTCGTAGTTCGTGTCCTACCTCGTAGTACGTGCCCTAGACCTAGGAAAGCGTGCCCTCACGCTAAACAAGAAAGCATCTTACACTAAGCACTAGGTCATTAATTAATCCCACAAAATCCACTAACTATTATTAAATTACTAATTCAACTCACTAGAAGACAAAATTTCACTAAAAACTAAGGATTCTTCATTCTTTATTCCTTATTCTTTTTGCACTTTCAAGACACAATTAAATAATACTCCAATAGATTACAAAAATTCAGAATTTTCACATGCCTTGGCCGACCATATCATGCATTTGACAAGCATTGCATAAATTAAAAACATTCCTAGACAAACTATGACAAAAACACTTATCACAATGCATAAAAAAAAATTGCTCAAACCTCCTCAAAAACTCCACCTTGCTTGACCAAACCCTCTTTGCCCATACTAGGAATTTCAAATATGCTCTTGAAGACACAAAAAAAGCTGAATTATCAAGCCCTAGGCTGACCACTTGCTTCAAGATTTGCAAAGCCATCATTTTTGTCATTTCTTGTCATTTTCCTTCTTTCTTCCTCACACTCCTCTCCCTCCCTCTCATTCTTCTCTCTCTCTCTCGGCCTTGGCTGAATCTCTTCACCTCCTAGCTCATCTTCATCATCCTATGGTTAATCAAGGGAAGCCACAAGCAAAGGAACTCAACCAAGATAGATAGGTTGCAAGAAAACTCACATGCAAGCTCTTGAGTCACCATTTTCGGCCTAGGTAAGTTTCTAAGCTTCCATTTCTTTTCTTCTTGTTCTAACCACATGCATGTACTAAGAGCTTGGTCACTAAGCTAGGAAAAATAGAGAAAACCAAGTTGGAATCTCGGCTAGGCAAAGAAGAAGAAGAAATTTGTGCTTCAACAAGTTTTGTGCATCTTCTTGGTTGATTGCTAAGGTGAGGGCTAAAACCTTTTGAAAATCCTTCAAAAATCCACATGCATGCTCTTAAATGTACTTGATTTATATGTGTGTTCATAAGCTTTTACAACCATGCATGGCAAGATTTTGGCTTGAAGTTGATGATAGATGAAGTCGGATTTGGTGACAGCTCTCTGTCGTGTTGTTGCAAGGTGAGTTTGGCTAGGCAAATGATGTTGAAAATGCATAAAAATTGGTAGGTGACTTTGTTTTCCAGTTTTGAACATTTTTCACAGAAATAGGCCAAATCTAATTTCGACTCTAAGGTCCTAAATATGGCAAATCATTAAAATGTGTCCAAATCTGGAAATCTGGAAAAATGAAGCAGGTTTTGGCAGATGCACTGACCCTGTAGAACGAACCAGATTTGACTTAGTAAATGATGTCCAAAATGCATGAAATTTGGTGTGCTGTTATATTTTTCAGTTCTGGACATTTGTATCAGAAATGGATTAAGGCTAAATCTGAACCTAAGGATCTCAAAAACATCAATTATCGAAATGTGTGCAAATCTGGACAGTTTTGTGCTATCCCACTGTTTCGGCTATAACTAATGATCCCGAACTCCATATGATGCAAGGTTTATTTCTGATTTTAGTTAACTTCTTAAGATTTAATTTGACATCTTATTCACTAGAATTGGAGATTTTTTGCTTGTCTTAATGATTGTGGGAAAACAGCCTATTGCAGTAAGGGTTTCACTTGGTTATATGCTTAGAAAACTTGTTGTAACTTCTCTTGTGGTATTAAATGCTTGTGTTTGTGGCGTTGGGATGTTGTGTGGACTGTTTTGAGTACTTGAGGATGTTTGAATTAAATGATGCATGACTTGAGGTTGATTTTGAGTTGACTTGGGTTTAATCACACGGGTAAGCACGAAATGGAAACCCTAACGACTAGGTAGGCTTGCTAATGTTGATCATTTGGATTTTTGTGTGGAATTATATGCTTAGTAGGCTGCCCGTAGATGCCCTTATAGCCCTAAACGTGATTTTGAACATTGCAAGTTGACAAATAGGCATTTCTTGCATTCCGAGCCCACGTAGAAGTTGTTGCATGTTGAATAATCTTAATATTTGATTACGTGGACTTTGAAATGAGTTATATGACTTGATTTACATGTGTTACATGGCTGCCCATTTAATGTTCATATAACTCCATACACTTTTCAAGTGAAATTACTTGTCTATTCGTGCCTCGCTTGTTTATTTGTCAATGTGCAATCTTATGACTGTTCGGAGGCAACCTACTTTGTTGTCCTCCTAATGTGATATATTAAATGTCATAAATGTGCATTGCATACAAGGTTGCAACCTTTCATTCTGGCATGGTAGCGATCACGCACACCGGGTGGCATCGGGCTTGCCGGTGCACCCGTGACTACCAAGGTCCCATTCCCTCTCTCACTTGGGGGCTAGACTTCCTCGGAGAGTTGGGTCGTAGGATTTCGGGGTACATCCGTAGTACACCCACCTGGTGTGTTAAGAGGATGATTTGAAGTCGGCTGCAACAATTGAGAGTAAAAGCTCACCGTATCCTTTTTCTATATGTATAAGTACTCTCGCTTCGCTCCTAGAGAACCTCGGGGAGGAAAGACTGGTATTTATGTTCCTTTACTTTATATTATTCTTATGTACTTAATTATGTTATATTCATTCTTGCAAAAGGATTTTCATAAGTTGAACCGGAAAATGAGTTTCAAAACCTATTTCTCGTTCCCCCTCGCTGAGTTCATAAGGACTCACCCTCTTTTATCATCTCAGGTGAAGAAGATCAAGAACAGGTACCTGAGGACGATGTGCCTATCGATGATTCCTTGGAGTGATTGTCTGTTCTATGTGCTTTGCGTGATTATGGCTATTTGTGAACTATGCTACTTGAAGACTATTTCTTTTATGTTGCTCAATGTGTAATGTAAAAGACCCCCGTTGTAATTTGGGGTCTAATTTTGGTTTGTACAGATGATAACTAGACAGACACTAGACACTACTATGATCGTTTTGCTATTATTACTGCTAGTATCTATAATAGGATTATGAAGTATTAGGCAAAGGCTAAGTAAAATGAACCAACCAAACCTTAAGCAGGTACACGTTATTAAGCTAAGATCAACAGGTACTTTTGTAACGAGGATTAACAAACGAACGAGACATAGTATCATACTAGGTTATTAATCAAACAAGACATCAAGACAACCAGTAAGCGTTTCAATTGATGAGAAAATAGTAATCTTAGTTGGAAATGAATTTGAGATAACAAATTTTGAGGCGTTTAGAGAATTAGGTCAAACCAAAGAGCGCAATTATAGCCGTTGTGCTGCCGGTTTACCGGAAAATTTTTGGAGTTTAGGCCAAAACGTTAAAGGTTAAATCTTCATGAACGGTTAAGTACGAAACGTGACTTGAATGGTTAGCTCACACCCTAGTCTAACCTTTATAGGCCGGGTTGGGGCGTGACATTAGAGGGCCCTACAACGCGTCGATATCACGTCTTGCGAGGATGCTGCGTTGTTGAAGCGGATGGGTTGTCGTTAAGCCCATTGGGCCTTTTTAATGGGCCATCTCTCTAGGCTGGGACTGTGAACCATTAACAAATAAAGGAATTGTGCCCTCAACCTGATGGGTGCGATCATACCAGCACTAATGCACCGGATCCCATCAGAACTCAGAAGTTAAGCGTGCTTAGGCGAGAGTAGTACTAGGATGGGTGACCCCCGGGAAGTCCTCGTGTTGCACCCCTTTTTTCAATTTTTTTTGCCCTGGTTAGGGTTGCCAAGATACTTTATCCACCAAATTTCTATTACCAAAACCCACGGGATATTGGGCAAGACAACTTCGCTTCACATAGAGGCTGGGCCCGCAAACCGAGGGCGTAGGGCTTGTGACCAGGTCTCCGTCGCTCCGGTGCCCATAACTTTTGATCCGTAAGGAGTTACGAAGCGCACAGCATACCGTTGCAAAGCTCTCCGATAGCTCTATGAAAGGGGCAGCGAGGTTGCTCGTTGTGCCAATTTTGGAGCCCAAAATCGAACGTTTTCATCAGTTTTAGGCCACTTTTCTTCTTTTGCTCTGTTTTTTCCGTCCCGGATCGTACGTCATGAGCTGTTAAAATGACGACAACCTCACTCGCGGGACATTAAAGGGCACCACAACGTGCCGATATCACGTCTTGCGAGGATGCCGTGTTGTTGAAGTGGATGGGTTGTTGTTAAGCCCAATGGGCCTTTTGAATCGGCCATCTCTCTAGGATGGGACTGTGAACCGTTAACAAATAAAGGAATTATGCCCTCAACAAGACGGGTGCGATCATAAAAGCACTAATGCATCGGATCCCATCAGAACTCCGAAGTTAAGCGTTGCTTGGGCGAGAGTAGTACTAGGATGGGTGACCCCCTGGGAAGTCCTCGTGTTGAACCCCCTTTTCAATTTTTTTTGCCCTGGTTAGGGTTAACAAGATACTTTATCCACCAAATTTCTATTACAGAATCCCACGGAAAATTGGGCAAGGCAACTTTGCGTCACGTAGAGGCTAGGCCCGCAAACTGAGGGCGTAGGGCTTATGACCAGGATTCCGTCGCTCCGGTGCCCATAAATTTTGATCCGTAAGGAGTTACGCGGCGCACAACATACCGTTGCAAAGCTCTCTGAGAGCTCTACGACAAGGGCAACCAACTTGCTCATTGTGCCTCATTTTTAGAGCTCAAAATCGAACGTTTTCATCAGTTTTAGGCCACTTTTCTTCTTTTGCTCTGTTTTTTCATCCCAGATCGTACGTGGCGAGCTGTTAAAAGGACGACAACCTTACTCGCGGGACATTAGGGGGCCCTACAATACGTCGAGATCACATCTTGCTAGGATGCAGCGTTGATGAAGCATATGGGTTATCGTTAAGCTCATTGGGCCTTTTGAATTGGCAATCTCTCTAGGCTGGGACTGTGAACCGTTAACACATAAAGGAATTGTGCCCTCAACATGACGGTGGCGATCATACCAGCACTAATGCACTGGATCCCATCAGAACTCCGAAGTTAAGCGTGCTTGGGCGAGAGTAGTACTAGGATGGGTGACCCCGTGGGATGTCCTCGTGTTGCACCCCCCTTTTCAATTTTTTTTTGCTCCAGTTTGGGTTGCCAAGATACTTTATCCACCACATTTCAATTATCGAATCCCACGGCACCTTGGGCAAGACAACTTCACTTCACGTGGAGGCTGGGCCCGCAAACCGAAGGCGTAGGGCTTGTGACCAGGTCTCCGTCGCTCCGGTGCCCATAACTTTTGATCCGTAAGGAGTTACGTGGCGCACAACATACCATTACAAAGCTCTCCGACAACTCTACGAAGGGGGCAGCGTGCTTGCTTGCTGTACCCTTTTTGGAACCCAAAATCGAACATTTTCATCAGTTTCAGGCCACTTTTATTCTTTTGCTCTGTTTTTCCGTCCCGGATTGTACGTCGTGAGCTGTTAAAAGGACGACAACCTTACTCGCGGGACATTAAAGGGCCCCACAACGTGCCGATATCACGTATTGCGAGGATGCTGCGTTGTTGAAGCGGATGGGTTGTCGTTAAGCCCATTGGGTCTTTTGAATGTGCCATCTCTCTATGTTGGGACTGTGAACCGTTAACAAATAAAGGAATTGTGCCCTCAACAATACGGGTGCGATCATGCCAACACTAATGCACTGGATCCCTTCAGAACTCCGAAGTTAAGCGTGCTTGGGCGAGAGTAGTACTAGGATGGGTGACCCCCTGGGAAGTCCTCGTGTTGCACCTCCTTTTCAATTTTTTTTGCCCTGGTTAGGGTTGCCGAGATACTTTATCCACCATATTTCTATTACCGAATCCCATGGAACATTGGGCAAGACAACTTCGCTTCACGTAAAGGCTGGGCCCGCAAACCGAGGGCGTAGGGCTTCTGACCAGGTCTCCGTCGCTCCGGTGCCCATAACTTTTGATCCGTAAGGAGTTACGCGGCGCACAGCATACCGTTCAAAAGCTCTTTGAGAGTTCTACGACAGGGGCAACTAGCTTGCTCACTGTGCCCCTTTTTGGAGCACAAAATCGAATGTTTTCATCAGTTTCAGGCCACATTTCTTCTTTTGCTCTGTTTTTTCGTCCCGGATCGTACGTCGTGAGGTGTTAAAAGGATGACAACCTTACTCGCGGAACATTAGAGGGCCCTACAACGCGTCGATATCACATCTTGCTAGGATGCTACGTTGTTGAAGCAGATGGGTTATCGTTAAGCCCATTGGGCCTTTTGAATTGGCCATCTCTCTAGGCTAGGACTGTGAACCGTTAACACATAAAGGAATTGTGCCCTCAACCTGACGGGTGCGATCATACCAGCACTAATGCACCGGATCCCATCTGAACTCCGAAGTTAAGCGTGCTTGGGCGAGAGTAGTACTAAGATGGGTGACCCCCTGGGATGTCCTCGTGTTGCACCCCCCTTTTCAATTTTTTTTGCTCCGGTTTGGGTTGCCAAGATACTTTATCCACCACATTTCAATTATCGAATCCCACGGCACCTTGGGCAAGACAACTTCACTTCACGTGGAGGCTGGGCCCGCAAACCGAGGGCATAGGGCTTCTGACCAGGTCTCCGTCGCTCCGGTGCCCATAACTTTTGATCCGTAAGAACTTACACGGCGCACAGCATACCGTTGCAAAGCTCTCCGACAACTCTATGAAGGGGGCAGCGAACTTGCTCGCTGTGCCCTTTTTGGAGCCCAAAATCGAACGTTTTCATCAGTTTCAAGCCACTTTCCTTCTTTTGCTCTGTTTTTCCGTCCCGGATCATACGTCGTGAGCTGTTAAAAGGACGACAACCTTACTCTCGGGACAATAAAGGGCCCCACAACGTGCCGATATCACGTCTTGCGAGGTTGCTGCGTTGTTGAAATTGATGGGTTGTCGTTAACCCCTTTGGGCCTTTTGAATTTGCCATCTCTCTAGGCTGGGACTGTGAACCGTTAACACATAAAGGAATTGTGCGCTCAACCTGACGGGTGCGATCATACCAGCACTAATACACCGGATCCCATCAGAACTCCGAAGTTAAGCGTGCTTGGGCGAGAGTAGTACTAGGATGGGTAACCCCCTGGGATGTCCTCGTGTTGTACCCCCCTTTTCAATTTTTTTTGCTCCGGTTTGGGTTGCCAAGATACTTTATCCACCACATTTCAATTATCGAATCCCACGACACCTTGGGCAAGACAACTTCGCTTCACGTGGAGGCTGGGCCCGCAAACCGAGGGCGTAGGGCTTGT
The DNA here is from genome assembly GCA_037974665.1 of Ehretia macrophylla. NCBI lineage: Eukaryota > Viridiplantae > Streptophyta > Magnoliopsida > Boraginales > Ehretiaceae > Ehretia > Ehretia macrophylla. Next base: position 81,423,416 of record CM075765.1, on the reverse strand, counting down.
GACCAGGTCTCCGTCGCTCCGGTGCCCATAACTTTTGATCCGTAAGGAGTTACACGGCGCACATCATACCGTTGCAAAGCTCTCTGATAGCTCTACGAAGGGGGCAACGAGCTTGCTCTTTGTGCCCTTTTTGGAGCCCAAAATCAAACATTTTCATCAGTTTCAGGCCACTTTTCTTCTTTTGCTCTATTTTTTCGTCCCGGATCGTACGTCGTGAGCTGTTAAAAGGACGACAACCTTACTCGCGGGTCATTAAAGGGCCCCACAACGTGCCGATATCTCGTCTTGCGAGGATGCTGCGTTGTTAAAGCGGATGGGTTGTCGTTAAGCCCAGTAGGCCTTTTGAATTGGCCATCTCTTTAGGCTGGGATTGTGAACCGTTAACAAATAAAGGAATTGTGCCTTCAACAAGACGGGTGTGATCATACCAGCAATAATGCACCGGATCCCATCAGAACTCCGAAGTTAAGCGTGCTTGGGCGAGAGTAGTACTAGGATAGGTGACTGTGAAACCCCACTTTTCTATCTTATCTCGTTTTGCATGCTTTATCTCGTTTTGCGTGAATTAACCTGTCTATGTGCTATGTGACTTAGAATGTGGTAATTTTAGTATCAATACTTCTAGAACATGGTAAATGTGCATTCATGAAATTTTCATAAAAAACGGAGTCAGAAATTTTATCGTCGATTTTCAGTGAATAGTATTTTCGAAACACGTCCGCTAAAATTTTGAAACTGGTCTTTTTAACCCTTCTAGACCTAGTCCACGGACTTTAATATACCTGTGTTTGATTAAAACGGTTTTAAAACTGGCTTAAGTATTTATTAGGATTTTTACATCGACTTTTGCAAAAATCGAGTTTTAAGCCGACTCAGGTGAAATTGTTCGATTGTAAAACTTCTTGTCACCTAAAAATAACCTACTTGAGCTATCTTGGGTGTTGAATAATTGTTTTGAACTTTGGTGATCAATAAAATGCATATAAAGTCAAGAAAACACTAAAAATACTAAAATTTCTACTTTGACTTTCATTTAACTTGTTGACTTCCAAGCTTATATCACCAACACACACTCAAAAATCACAAAAACACCCACAATTGCACACACATTGCCGAGAGGAAGAAGAGAGAAAAGAGAAAAGAGTTTCAAGGTTTTCAAAGCAAATTTTCAAAGAAAAATCTAGTTTTTGTCCGTAGAACTTCGTGCCGAGTTAGATTCCGTTTGTTGGGCACGCATTGCACGCATTCCTAGGCTTTTATCGCATCAAAGGTGAGAGAAAAATTTTGGATCTCAAAACTCATTTTTTTGTTTTTGCTCATAACTGCATTTTGAACCGTTAGAATGTTAATCTGATGTTAGATTATTGCTCCATGCATGCTAGGGATCGTTTAGGTGTATTACTACAAGATTTGAGCCATTGTAGCGAAATTATTTATTTTCGGGTATTTAAAGTTGATAGAATGGCTTTTTGTGGATTATTTTGAGTTGTTGTGGTTGGAATCGATTGCCGTCAATTTCTAAAAGTTTGTTAATTATGTGGTAACGCCGTTATAATGCCGAATTTTCGATTACGATGTTTGGGTGAAAATCCAAAAATTTCAGTCTAGGTGCCTTGAGGTTTTAGGGTTGTCGGGCTTGATTTCGAGGTGTCTTGGTTGGTTTCCGAGAGGGCTAATGTAGTTGATCGAATGGGTGAGTGTTTGAAACTGATTTGGGGTTGTTTGGATTAGTAGAATGTAAGATATGATTATTTGAAGTTTAGGTTATCTTTCTTTAAATTATTGAATTGAGCCTTAGTTGATCGGGTGTGGTTTGAGTGATTGAATTGTGAGTTGTTGATGGGTAAACTAGGGTTTGATTGTGTGTTTAATGCATGTTCGGTTGGATGGCCTACTTTGTCATCTAACTTAGTTATTTGTTGTTAAATTGATTATTGATGTTATTATGATGATAATATGATTATTGATGATTATTGATTGATGATTGATGTCGGGAGGTAGACAGTTCTGCTAGACTGTCCTCCTGTGAATGATTGATGTTTATTATTATTGTTGAGTCTTTGGTATGTGTGTGCCACCTCTAGGGCAGCATCGGGCTGTCGGGTTGAAAACGGCATGACTACCAGAGACTGCCTCCAGCTCGCATGACGGAGGTGTCATGGAGGGAGAGGTTATTGGGGTACCTCAAGTGCGTGAGTTTATGGGAGTCACAAGAAGGCTGTTATGATCATGATGGTCATTAGAGCTACACCAACTAGTGTATCCTTTATTGAATGGTCATTATAGATTATGTGATGATAGTATTATTGATGTTATTGTGTGTTTACTTACTCAAAGGATTAAATCCAAGGAGCATAGTGAATACTGTAGAGATCTATCGGATACTCACTGGGCTTATTTTATATAAGCTCACTCTCTATTATTGCATGCCTACAGGTGTACTTTCGCAGGATTACGGGTACGTGCCTCCTGAAGAGGAGAATGTGGAAAATGTGCCCTACGTGGATGAGTCTTATGTTCCGGAGTCTTATCCTTGATGTTGTACTATTTTATATTCTTGTAAATTAACTTAGTAGACTTTTATATGCTTTGTAGTTTATAATGTATAAGATGTTGAAAAGATAATGAATTAGTTGATGCTGTCTTAGTAGCCTTCCTTTTGTTTATGATTAGGTTGCTAGATTGGCTCAATATGTTTTTGTATTGTAGATTAAGGGTTCATGTATTATGTTGGAACGGAGGCATATAACGAGGAATGTTTATTGTATAATATGGTTATGATGTATGTTGTTATGTTATTGAGAAGTTGTTTGTTGTATGGTTTATGGAGTTGATGTATGATGTCCTATTGAGGTTGGTTTAGAGCCTCGGTATCCTATTCACTGTCGTTATACTGTCGAAGTTCCATTGCGTCCTGACTGATTATAGGAGGAGTCGAGTTGGGGCGTGACAGGGACCCCCTGTGAAGTCCTCGTGTTGCACCCCATTTTCAATTTTTTTTGCCCTGGTTAGGGTTGCCAAGATACTTTATCCACCAAATTTCTATTACCGAATCCCACGGAACATTGGGCAAGACAACTTCGCTTCACGTAGAGGCTGGGCCCGCAAACTGAGGGCGTAGGGCTTGTGACCAGGTCTCCGTCGCTCCGGTGCCCATAACTTTTGATCCCTAAGGAGTTACACGGCGCACAACATACCGTTGCAAAGCTCTCTAAGAGCTCTACGACGGGGGCATCTAGCTTGCTCGCTGTGCCCGATTTTGGAGCCCAAAATCGAACGTTTTCATTAGTTTCATGCCACTTTTCTTCTTTTGCTCTGTTTTTTCGTCCCGAATCGTACGTCGTGAGCTGTTAAAAGGACGACAACCTTACTCGTTGGACATTAGAGGGCACTACAAAGCGTCGATATCACGTCTTGCGAGGATGCTGCGTTGTTGAAGCGGATGGGTTGTCGTTAAGCCCATTGGGCCTTTTGAATGGGCTATCTCTCTAGGATGGGACTGTGAACCATTAACAAATAAAGGAATTGTGCCCTCAACATGACGGGTGCGATCATACCAGCACTAATGCACCGGATCCCATCAGAACTCCGAAGTTAATCACGCTTGGGCGAGAGTAGTACTAGGATGGGTGACCCCCTGGGAAGTCCTCGTGTTGCACCCCCTTTTCAATTTTTTTTGCCCTGGTTAAGGTTGCCAAGATACTTTATCCACCAAATTTCTATTACCGAATCCCACGGAACATTGGGCAAGACAACTTCACTTCACGTAGAGGCTGGGCCCGCAAACCGAGGGCATAGGGCTTGTGACCAGGTCTCCGTCGCTCCGGTGCCCATAACTTTTGATCCGTAAGGAGTTACGCGGCGCACAACATATCGTTGCAAAGCTCTCTGAGAGTTCTACAACAGGGGTAGCCACCTTGCTAGCTGTGCCCTTTTTGGAACCCAAAATCGAACGTTTTTATCAGTTTCAGGCCACTTTTCTTCTTTTGCTCTATTTTTTCGTCCCCGATCGTACGTCGTGAGCTGTTAAATGGACGACAAGCTTACTCACGGCACATTAGGGGGCCCTACAACGTGTCGATATCACGCTTGCTAGGATGCTGCTTTGTTGAAGCAGATGGGTTATCGTTAAGCCCGTTGGGCCTTTTGAATTGGCCATCTCTCTAGGCTAGGACTGTGAACCGTTAACACATAAAGGAATTGTGCCCTCAATATGACGGGTGCGATCATACCAGCACTAATGCACCGGATCCCATCAGAACTCCGAAGTTAAGCGTGCTTGGGCAATAGTAGTACTAGGATGGGCGACCCCCTGGGATGTCCTCGTTTTGCACCCCCTTTTTCAATTTTTTTTGCTCCGGTTTGGGTTGCCAAGATACTTTATCCACCACATTTCTATTATCGAATCCCACGGCACCTCGAGCAAGACAACTTCGCCTCACGTAGAGGTTGGGCCCGCAAACCGAGGGTGTAGGACTTGTGACCAGGTCTCCGTTGCTCCGGTGCCCATAACTTTTGATCCGTAAGGAGTTACGCTGCGCACAGCATACCGTTGCAAAGCTCTCTGAGAGCTCTACGATGGGGGCAACCAGCTTGCTCACTGTGCTCCTTTTTGTAGCCCAAAATCAAACATTTTCATCATTTTCAAGCAAACTTTTCTTCTTTTGCTATGTTTTTTCATCCCGGATCGTACGTCGTGAGCTGTTAAAAGGACGACAACCTTACTCGTGGGACATTAGGGGGCCCTACAATGCGTCGATATCACATCTTGCAAGGATGCTGCATTTTTGAAGCAGCTGGGTTATCGTTAAGCCCATTGGGCCTTCTGAATTGGCCATCCCTCTAGTGTGGGACTGTGAACCGTTAACACATAAAGGAATTGTGCCCTCAATTGGACAGGTGCGATTAGACTAGCAATAATGCACCGGATCCCATGAGAACTCTGAAGTTAAGCGTGCTTGGGCGAGAGTAGTACTAGGATGGGTGACCCCCTGGGATGTCCTCGTGTTGCACCCCTCTTTTCAATTTTTTTTGCACCGGTTTGGGTTGCCAAGATACTTGATCCACCATATTTCAATTATCGAATCCCACGGCACCTTGGACAAGACAACTTCGCTTCACGTGGAAGCTGGGCCCGCAAACCGAGGGCGTAGGGCTTGTGACCAGGCCTCCGTCGCTCCGGTGCCCATCACTTTTGATCCGTAAGGAGTTACGCGGCGCACAACATACCATTGCAAAGCTCTTTGACAGCTCTACGAAATGGGCAACGAGTTTGCTCGCTGTGCCCTTTTTGCATCCTAAAATCGAACGTTTTCATCAGTTTCAGGCCACTTTTCTTCTTTTGCTCTGTTTTTCGTTCCCGGATCGTACGTCGTGAGCTGTTAAAAGGATGACAACCTTACTCGCGGGACATTAGAGGGTCCTACAAAGTGTTGATATCACGTCTTGCGAGGATGCTGCGTTGTTGAAGCGGATGGGTTGTCGTTAAGCCCATTGGGCCTTTTGAATGGGCCGTCCCTCTAGGCTGGGACTGTGAACCGTTAACAAATAAAGGAATTGTGCCCTCAACATGACAGGTACGATCATACCAGCACTAATGCACCGGATACCACCAGAACTCCGAAATTAAGCGTGCTTGGGCGAGAGTAGTACTAGGATGGGTAACCCCCTTGGAAGTCCTTGTGTTGCACACCCTTTTCAATTTTTTTTGCCTTGGTTAGGGTTGCCAAGATACTTTATCCACCAAATTTCTCTTACCGAATCCCACGGAACAATGGGCAAGACAACTTCGCTTCACGTAGAGGCTGGGCTAGCGAACCGAGGGCGTAGGGCTTGTGACCAGGTCTCCGTCACTCCGGCGCCCAGAAATTTTGATCCGTAAGGAGTTACACGGCGCACAGCATATCGTTGGAAAGCTCTCTGAGAGCTCTACGACTGGGGCAGCCAGCTTACTCGCAGTGCCCTTTTTGGAGCCCAAATCGAACGTTTTTATCAGTTTCAGGCAACTTTTCTTCTTTCGCTCTATTTTTTCATCCCGGATCGTACATCGTTAGCTATTAAAAGGTCGACAACCTTACTCACAGGACATTAGGGGGCCCTACAACATGTCGATATCACGTCTTGGTAGGATGCTGCGTTGTTGAAGCAGATGGGTTATCGTTAAGCCCATTGGGCCTTTTGAATTGGCCATCTCTCTAGGCTGGGACTGTGAACCGTTAACACATAAAGTAATTATGCCCTCATCATGATGGGTGCGATCATACCAGCACTAATGCATCGGATCCCATCAGAACTCCGAAGTTAAGCGTGCTTGGGCGAGAGTAGTACTAGGATGGGTGACCCGTTGGGAAGTCCTCGTGTTGCACCCCATTTTCAATTTTTTTTTCCCTGGTTAGGGTTGCCAAGATACTTCATCCACCAAATTTCTATTACCGAATCCCACAGAACATTGGGCAAGACAACTTCGCTTCACGTGGAGGCTGGGCCCGCAAACCGAGGGCGTAGGGCTTGTGACCAGGTCTCCGTCGCTCCGGTGCCCTTAAATTCTGATACGTAAGGAGTTACGCGGTGCACAGCATACCATTGCAAAGCTCTCTGTGAGCTCTACGACGGGGGCAGCCAGCTTGCTCGCTGTGCCCATTTTTGGAGCCCAAAATCGAACGTTTTCATCTGTTTCAGGCCACTTTTCTTCTTCTGCTCAGTTTTTTCATCCCGGATCGTACGTTGTGAGCTGTTAAAAGGACGACAACTTTAGCCGTAGGACATTAGAGGGCCCTACAAAGCGTCGATATCACATCTTGCGAGGATGCTGCGTTGTTGAATCGGATGCGTTGTCATTAAGCCCATTGGGCCTTTTGAATGGGCCATCTCTCAGGGATGGGACTGTGAACTGTTAACAAATAAAGGAATTGTGCCCTCAACATGATGGGTGCGATCATACCAGCACTAATTCACCGGATCCCATCAGAACTCCGAAGTTAAGCGTGCTTGGGCGAGAGTAGTACTAGGATGGGTGACCCCCTGCGATGTCCTCGTGTTGCACCCCCCTTTTCAATTTTTTTTGCGCCGGTTTGGGTTGCCAAGATACTTTATCCACCACATTTCTATTATCGAATCCCACGGCACCTTGGGCAAGACAACTTCGCTTCACGTGGAGGCTGGACCTGCAAACCGAGGGCGTAGGGCTTGTGACCAGGACTCCGTCGCTCCGGTGCCCATAACTTTTGATCCGTAACGAGTTACGCGGCGCACAACATACCGTTACAAAGCTCTCTAAGAGCTCTACGACGGGGGCAGCAAGCTTGCTCGCTGTGCCATTCTTGGAGCAAAAAATTGAACCTTTTTATCAGTTTCAGGCCACTTTTCTTCTTTTGCTCTGTTTCTTCGTCCCGAATCGTACGTCGTGTGCTGTTAAAAGGACGAAAACCTTACTCGCGGGACATTAGAGGGCCCTACAACGCGTCGATATCACGTCTTGCGAGGTTGCTGCATTGTTGAAGTGGATAGGTTGTCGTTAAGCCCATTGGGCCTTTTGAATGGGCCATTTCTCTAGGATAGGACTGTGAACAGTTAACAAATAAAAGAATTGTGCCCTCCACATGACGGGTGCGATGATACCCGCACTAATACACCGGATCCCTTCAGAACTCCGAAGTTAAGCGTGCTTGGTCGAGAGTAGTACTAGGATAGGTGACCCCCTTGGATGTCCTCGTGCTGCACCCCCTTTTCAATTTTTTTTTGCTCCGGTTTGGGTTGCCAAGATACTTTATCAACCACATTTCTATTATCGAATCCCACGGCACCTTGGGCAAGACAACTTCGCTTCACGTGGAGGCTGGGCCCGCAAACTGAGGGCGTAAGGCTTGTGACCAGGTCTCCGTCGCTCTGGTGCCCATAACTTTTGATCCGTAGGGAGTTACGCGGTGCACAGCATACCGTTGCAAAGCTCTCTGAGAGCTCTACTACAGGGGCAGGCAGCTTGCTCTCTGTGCCCAATTTTGGAGACCAAAATCGAATGTTTTCATCAGTTTCAGGCCACTTTTCTTCTTTTCCTCTTTTTTTCTTCCCGGATCGTACGTCGTGAGCTGTAAAAAGGACGACAATCCTACTCGCGGGACATTAGAGGGCCCTACAAAGCGTTGATATCACGTCTTGCGAGGATGCTGCGTTGTTGAAGCGGATGGGTTGTCGTTAAGCCCATTGGGCCTATTGAATTCGCCATCTCTCTAGACTAGGACTGTGAACCGTTAACACATAAAGGAATTGTTCCCTCAACATGACGGGTGCGATCATACCAGCACTAAAGCAACGGATCAAATCAGAACACCGAAGTTAAGCGTGCTTGGGCGAGAGTAGTACTAGGATGGGTAACCCCCTGGGAAGTCCTCACGTTGCACCCCCTTTTCAATTTCTTTTCCATGGTTAGGGTTGCCAAGATACTTTATCCACAAAATTTCTATTACCGAATCCTACGGAACATTGGGCAAGTCAACTTCGCTTCATGTAAATGCTGGGCCCGCAAACCGAGGGCGTAGGGATTGTGACCAGGTCTCCGTCGCTCTGGTGCCCATAACTTTTGATCCGTAAGGAGTTACGTGGCGCACAGCATATCGTTGCAAAGCTCTCTGAGAGTTCTACGACAGGGGTAGCCACCTTGCTCGCTGTGCCCTTTTTGGAGCCCAAAATTGAACGTTTTTATCAGTTTCAGGCCACTTTTCTTCTTTTGCTCTATTTTTTCATCCCGGATCGTACGTCGCGAGTTGTTAAAAGGACGACAACCTTACTCGCGGCACATTAGGGGGCCCTACAACGCGTCGATATCACGCTTGCTAGGATGCTACGTTGTTGAAACAGATGGGTTATCGTTAAGCCCGTTGGGCCTTTTGAATTGGCCATCTCTCTAGGCTGGGATTGTGAACCGTTAACACATAAAGGAATTGTGCCCTCAATATGACGGGTGCGATCAGACCAGCACTAATGCACCGGATCCCATCAGAACTCCGAAGTTAAGCGTGCTTGGGCGAGAGTAGTACTAGGATGGGTAACCCCCTTGGATGTCCTCGTTTTGCCCTCCCCTTTTCAATTTTTTGCTCCGGTTTGGGTTGCCAAGATACTTTATCCACCACATTTCTATTATCGATTCCCACGGCACCTTGGGCAAGACAACTTCGCCCCACGTGGAGGCTGGGCCCGCAAACCATGGGTGGAGGGCTTGTGACCAGGTCTCCGTTGCTCCGGTGCCAATAACTTTTGATCCGTAAGGAGTTACGCGGCGCACAGCATACCGTTGCAAAGCTATCTGAGAGCTCTACGATGGGGGCAACCAACTTGCTCACTTTTCCCCTTTTTGTAGCCCAAAATCAAACGTTTTCATCAGTTTCAAGCAACTTTTCTTCTCATGCTATGTTTTTTCATCCCGGATCGTACGTCGTGAGCTGTTAAAAGGACGACAACCTTACTCGTGGGACATTAGGGGAACTTACAATACGTCGATATCACGTCTTGCTAGGATGCTGCGTTGTTGAAGCAATTGGGTTATCGTTAAGCCCATTGGGCCTTCTGAATTGGCCATCCCTCTAGTATGGGACTGTGAACTGTTAACACATAAAGGAATTGTGCCCTCAACAGGATGGGTGCGATCAGACCAGCACTAATGCACCGGATCCCATCAGAACTCCGAAGTTAAGCGTGCTTGGGCGAGAGTAGTACTAGGATGGGTGACCCCCTGGGATGTCCTCGTGTTGCACCCCTCTTTTCAATTTTTTTTGCACCGGTTTGGGTTGCCAAGATACTTTATCCACCATATTTCTATTGTCGAATCCCACGGGACCTTGGGCAAGACAACTTCGCTTCACGTGGAGGCTGGGCCCACAAACCGATGGCGTAGGGCTTGTGACCAGGTCTCCGTCGCTCCGGTGCCCATAACTTTTGATCCGTAAGGAGTTACGCGGCGCACAACATACCGTTGCAATGCTCTCTGACAGCTCTACGAAAGGGGCAACAAGTTTGCTCGCTATGCCCTTTTTGGATCCTAAAATCGAACGTTTTCATCAGTTTCAGGCCACTTTTCTTCTTTTGCTCTGTTTTTCGTTCCCGGATCGTACGTCGTGAGCTGTTAAAAGGAAGACAACCTTACTCGCGGGACATTAGAGGGTCCTACAAAGTGTTGATATCACGTCTTGCGAGGATGCTGCGTTGTTGAAGAAGATGGGTTGTCGTTAAGCCTATTGGGCCTTTTGAATGGGCCGTCTCTCTAGGCTGGTACTGTGAACCGTTAACAAATAAAGGAATTGTGCCCTCAACATGACAGGTGCGATCATACCAGCACTAATGCACCTGATACCATCAGAACTCCGAAGTTAAGCGTGCTTGGGCAAGAGTAGTACTAGGATGGGTGACCCCCTGGGAAGTCCTTGTGTTGCACACCCTTTTCAATTTTTTTTGCCCTGGTTAGGGTTGCCAAGATACTTTATGCACCAAACTTCTCTTACCGAATCCCACGGAACATTGGGCAAGACAACTTCGCTTCACGTAGAAGCTAGACCAGCGAACCGAGGGCGTAGGGCTTGTGACCAGGTCTCCGTCACTCCGGCGACCATAACTTTTGATCTGTAAGGAGTTACACGGCGCACCGCATATCGTTGGAAAGCTCTCTGAGAGCTCTACGACTGGGGCAGCCAGCTTGCTCGCAGTCCCCTTTTTGGAGCCCAAAATAGAACGTTTTTATCAGTTTCAAGCCACTTTTCTTCTTTTGCTGAATTTTTTCATCCCGAATCGTACATCGTTAGCTATTAAAAGGTCGAAAAACTTACTCACGGGACATTCGGGGGCCCTACAACATGTCGATTTCACGTCTTGGTAGGATGCTGCATTGTTGAAGCAGATGGGTTATCGATAAGCCCATTGGGCCTTTTAAATTGGCCATCTCTCAAGGCTGGGACTGTGAACCGTTAACACTTAAAGTAATTATGCCCTCATCATGATGGGTGCGATCATACCAGCACTAATGCACCGGATCCCATCAGAACTCCGAAGTTAAGCTTGCTTGGGCGAGAGTAGTACTAGGATGGGTGACCCCTTGGGAATTCCTCGTGTTGCAACCCATTTTCAATTTTTTTTGCCCTAGTTAAGGTTGCCAAGATACTTTATCCACCAAATTTCTACTACCGAATTCCACAGAACATTGGGTAAGACAACTTCGCTTCACGTCGAGGCTGGGCCCGCAAACCGAGGGCGTAGGGCTTGTGACCAGGTCTCCGTTGCTCCGGTGCCCTTAAATTCTGATACGTAAGGAGTTACGCGGTGCACAGCATAGCATTGCAAAGCTCTCTGAGAGCTCTACGACGGGGGCAGCCAGCTTGCTCGCTGTGCCCATTTTTGGAGCCCAAAATCGAACGTTTCATCTGTTTCCAGCCACTTTTCTTCTTCTGCTCAGTTTTTTCGTCCCGGATCTTACGTTGTGAGCTGTTAAAAGGACGACAACCTTAGTCGCGGGACATTAGAGGGCCCTACAAAGCGTCGATATCACATCTTGCGAGGATGCTGCGTTGTTGAAGCAGATGGGTTGTCGTTAAGCCCATTGGGCCTTTTGAATGGGCCATCTCTCTGGGATGGGACTGTGAACTGTTAACAAATAAAGGAATTGTGCCCTCAACATGATTGGTGCGATCATACCAGCACTAATGCACCGGATCCCATCAGAACTCCGAAGTTAAGCGTGCTTGGGCGAGCGTAGAACTAGGATGGGTGACCCCCTGCGATGTCCTCTTGTTGCACCCCCCTTTTCAAATTTTTTTTCTCCGGTTTGGGTTGCCAAGATACTTTATCCACCACATTTCTATTATTGAATCCCACGGCACCTTGGGCAAGACAACTTCGCTTCATATGGAGGCTGGACCTGCAAACCGAGGGCGTAAGGCTTGTGACCAGGTCTCTGTCGCTCCAGTGCCCATAACTTTTGATCCGTAACGAGTTACGCGGCGCACAGCATACCGTTGCAAAGCTCTCTAAGAGCTCTACGACGGGGGCAGCCAGCTTGCTCGCTGTGCCCTTTTTGTAGCCCAAAATCCAACCTTTTTATCAGTTTCAGGCCACTTTTCTTCTTTTGCTCTGTTGCTTCGTCCCGGATCGTACGTCGTGTGCTGTTAAAAGGACGAAAACCTTACTCGCGGGACATTAAAGGGCCCTACAATGCGTCGATATCACGTCTTGCGAGGATGCTGCGTTATTGAAGCGGATAGGTTGTCGTTAAGCCCATTGGGCCTTTTGAATGGGCCATTTCTCTAGGATGGGACTGTGAACCGTTAACAAATAATGGAATTGTGCCGTCAACATGACGGGTGCGATCATACCAGCACTAATAAACCGGATCCCTTCAGAACTCCGAAGTTAAGCGTGCTTCGTCGAGAGTAGTACTAGGATGGGTAACCCCCTTGGATGTCCTCGTGCTGCACTGCCTTTTTCAATTTTTTTTTGCTCCGGTTTGGGTTGCCAAGATACTTTATCCACCACATTTCTATTATCGAATCCCACGGCACCTTGGGCAAGACAACTTCGCTTCACGTGGAGGCTGGGCCCGCAAACCGAGGGCATAAGGCTTGTGACTAGGTCTCTGTCGCTCCGATGCCCAAAACTTTTGATCCGTAACGAGTTATGCAGCGCACAGCATACTGTTGCAAAGCTCTCTGAGAGCTCTACGACGGGGGCAGCCAGCTTGCTTGCAGTGGCCTTTTTGGAGCCCAAAATCGAACCTTTTTATCAGTTTCAGACCACTTTTCTTCATTTGGTCTGTTTCTTCATCCCGGAAAGTACGTCGTGTGCTGTTAAAAGGTCGACAACCTTGCTCGCGGGACATTAGGGGGCCCTACAACATGTCAATATCACGTCTTGGTAGGATGCTGCGTTGTTGAAGCGGATGGGTTGTCGTTAAGCCCATTGGGCCTTTTGAATGGGCCATCTCTCTACGATGGGACTGTGAATCATTAACAAATAAAGGAATTGTGCCCTCAACATGACGGGTGCGATCATACCAGCACTAATGCAATGGATCCCATCAGAACTCCCAAGTTAAGCGTGCTTGGGCGAGAGTAGTACTAGGATGGGTGACCCCTTGGGAAGTCCTCGTGTTGCACCCCATTTTCAATTTTTTTTGCCCTAGTTAAGGGTGCCAAGATACTTTATCCACCAAATTTCTATTACCAAATCCCACTGAACATTGGGCAAGAAAACTTCGCTTCACGTAGAGGTTGGGCCCGCAAACCGAGGGTGTAGGGCTTGTGACTAGGTCTCCGTCGCTTCGGTGCTCATAACTTTTGATCCGTAAGGAGTTACGCGGCGTACATCATACCGTTTCAAAGCTCTCTAAGAGCTCTACTACGGGGGCAGCCAACTTCCTCTCTGTGCCAAATTTTGAAGCCCAAAATCGAATATTTTCATCAGTTTCAGCCCACTTTTCTTCTTTTCCTCTTTTTTTCTTCCCGGATCATACGTCGTGAGCTGTAAAAAGGACGACAATCCTACTCGCGGGACATTAGAGGGCCCTACAAAGCGTTGATATCACGTCTTGCGAGGATGCTACATTGTTGAAGCGGATGGATTGTCGTTAAGCCCATTGGGCCTATTGAATTGTCCATCTCTCTAGGCTGGGACTGTGAACCATTAACACATAAAGGACTTGTTCTCTCAACATGACGGGTGCGATCATACCAGCACTAAAGCAACGGATTCCATCAGAACTCCGAAGTTAAGCGTGCTTGGGCGAGAGTAGTACTAGGATGGGTAACCCCCTGGGAAGTCCTCGTGTTGCACCCCCTTTTCAATTTTTTTTCCATGGTTAGGGTTGCCACGATACTTTATCCACCAAATTTCAATTACCGAATCCCACGGAACATTGGCCAAGACAACTTCGCTTCACGTAGAGGCTGGGCCCGCAAACCGAGGGCGTAGGGCTTGTGACCAGGTCTCCGTCGCTCCGGTGTCCATAACTTTTGATCCGTAAGGAGTTACGCGGCGCATAACATATCGTTGCAAAGTTCTCAGAGAGTTCTACGACAGGGGTAGCCACCTTGCTTGTTGTGCCCTTTTTGGAGCCCAATTTCTATTACCGAATCCCACTAAACATTGGGCAAGATAACTTCGCTTCACGTCGAGGCTGGGCACGCAAACCGAGGGCGTAGGGCTTGTGACCAGGTCTCTGTCGCTCCAGTGCCCTTAAATTCTGATCCGTAAAGAGTTACGTGGTGCACAGCATACTGTTGCAAAGCTCTCTGAGAGCTTTACGACGGGGGCAGCCAGCTTGCTCGCTGTGTCCATTTTTGGAGCCCAAAATTCGACGTTTTCATCTGTTTCCGGCCACTTTTCTTCTTTTGCTCAGTTTTTTCGTCCCGGATCGTACGTTGTGAGTTGTTAAAAGGACGACAACCTTAGTCGCGGGACATTAAAGGGCCCTACAACGCGTCGATATCACATCTTGAGAGGATGCTGCGTTCTTGAAGTAGATGGGTTGTCGTTAAGCCCATTGGGCCTTTTGAATGGGCCATCTCTCTAGGATGGGACTGTGAACTGTTAACAAATAAAGGAATTGTGCCCTCAACATGATGGGTCCGATCATACCAGCACTAATACACTGGATCCCATCAGAACTCCGAAGTTAAGCGTGCTTGGGCGAGAGTAGTACTAGGATGGGTGACCCCTTGGGATGTCCTCGTGTTGCACCCCCCTTTTCAATTTTTTTTGCTCTGGTTTGGGTTAGCAAGATACTTTATCCACAACATTTCTATTATCGAATCCCACGGCACCTTAGGCAAGACAACTTCGCTTCAAGTGGAGGTTGGGCCCGCAAACCGAGGGCGTAGGGCTTGCGACTAGGTCTCCGTCGCTCCGGTGCCCATAACTTTTGATCCGTAAGGAGTTACGCGGCACACAGCATATCGTTGCAAAGCTCTTTGAGAGCTCTACGACTGGGGTAGCCAGCTTGCTCGCTTAGCCCATTTTTGGAGCCCAAAATCGAACCTTTTTATCAATTTCAGGCCACTTTTCTTCTTTTGCTCTGTTTCTTTGTCCCGGATCGTACGTCGTGAGCTGTTAAAAGGATGACAACCTTAGTCGCAGGACATTAGAGGGCCCTACAACACGTCGATATCACGTCTTGCGAGGATGCTGCGTTGTTGAAGCGGATGGGTTGTCGTTAAGCCCATTGTGCCTTTTGAATGGGCCATCTGTCTAGGATGGGACTGTGAACCGTTAACAAATAAAGGAATTGTGCCCTCAACATGACGGGTGCAATCATACCAGCAGTAATGCACCGGTTCCCATCAGAACTCTGAAGTTAAGCGTGCTTGGGCGAGAGTAGTACTAGGATGGGTGACCCCCTTGGATGTCCTCGTGTTGCACCCCTATTTTCAATTTTTTTTGCTCTGGTTTGGGTTGCCAAGATACTTTATCCACCACATTTCTATTATCGAATCCCACGGCACCTTCGGCAAGACAACCTCGCTTCACGTGGAGGTTAGGCCCGCAAACCGAGGGCGTAGGGCTTGTAACCAGGTCTCTATCGATCCGGTGCCCATAACTTTTGATCCGTAAGGAGTTACACGGCGCACAGCATACCGTTGCAAAGCTCTCTGAGAGCTCTACGACGGGGGTAGCCAGCTTGCTCGCTTTGCCCATTTTTGGAGAACAAAATCGAACCTTTATATCAGTTTCAGGCCACTTTTCTTCTTTTGCTCTGTTTCTTAGTCCCGGATCGTACGTCGTGAGCTGTTAAATGGACGACAACCTTACTCGCGTGACATTAGAGGGCCCTAAAACGCGTCGATATCACGTCTTGCGAGGATGCTGCGTTGGTGAAATGGATGGCTTGTCGTTAAGCCCATTGGGCCTTTTGAATGGGCCATCTCTCTAGGATGGGACTGTGAACAGTTAGCAAATAAAGGAATTGTGCCCTAAACATGACGGGTGCGATCATACCAGCACTAATACACCGGATCCCATCAGAACTCTGAAGTTAAGCGTGCTTGGGCGAGAATAGTACTAGGATGAGTGACCCCCTGGGATGTCCTCGTGTTGCACCCCCCTTTTCAATTTTTTTTGCTCCGGTTTGGGTTACCAAGATACTTTATCCACCACATTTCTATTATCGAATCACACGGCACCTTAGGCAAGACAACTTCGCTTCACGTGGAGGCTGGGCCAGCAAACGGAGGGCGTAGGGCTTGTGACCAGGTCTCCGTCGCTCTGGTGCCCATAACTTTTGACCCGTAAGGAGTTACGCGGCACACAACATACCGTTGCAAAGCTCTCTAAGAGCTCTACGACGGGGGCAGCCAGCTTGCTCGCTTTGCCCTTTTTGGAGCCCAAAATCGAACCTTTTTATCAGTTTCAGGCCACTTTTCTTCTTTTGCACTGTTTCTTCGTCCCTAATCGTACGTCGTGAGTTGTTAAAAGGACGACAACCTTGCTCGCGTGACATTAGAGGGCTCTACAACGCGTCGATATCACGTCTTGCGAGGATGCTGCGTTGGTGAAATGGATGGGTTGTCGTTAAGCCCATTGGGCCTTTTGAATGGGCCATCTCTCTGGGATGGGACTGTGAACCGTTAGCAAATAAAGGAATTGTGCCCTCAACATGATGGGTGTGATCATACCAGCACTAATACACCGGATCCCATCAGAACTCCGAAGTTAAGCGTGTTTGGGCGAGAGTAGTACTAGGATGAGTGACCCCCTGGGATGTCCTCGTGTTGCACCCCCCTTTTCAATTTTTTTTGCACCGGTTAGGGTTACCAAGATACTTTATCCACCACATTTCTATTATCGAATCGCACGGCACCGTAGGCAAGACAACTTCGCTTCATGTTGAGGCAGGGGCCGCAGACCGAGGGCGTAGGGCTTGTAACCAGGTCTTCGTCGCTCCGGTGCCCATAACTTTTGACCCGTAAGGAGTTACGCGGTACACAGCATACCGTTGCAAAGTTCTCTGAAAGCTCTACAACGGGGGCAGCCAGCTTGCTCGCTTTGCCCTTTTTGGAGCCCAAAATCGAACCTTTTTATCAGTTTCAGGCCACTTTTGTTCTTTTGCTCTGTTTCTTCGTCCCGGATCGTACGTCATGAGCTGTTAAAAGGACAACAACCTTACTCGCGGGACATTAGAGGGCCCGACAACGCGTCGATATCACGTCTTGCGAGGATGCTGCGTTGGTGAAACAGATGGGTTGTCGTTAAGCCCATTGGGCCTTTTGAATGGGCCATCTCTCTAGGATGGGACTGTGAACCGTTAGCAAATAAAGGTATTGTGCCCTCAACATGATGGGTGCGATCATACAAGCACTAATACACCGGATCCCATAAGAACTCCGAAGTTAAGCGTGCTTGGGCAAGAGTAGTACTAGGATGGGTGACCCCTTGGGATGTCCTCGTGTTGCACCCCCTTTTCAATTTTTTTTGCCCTGGTTTGGGTTACCAAGATACTTTATCCACAACATTTCTATTATCGAATCCCACGGCACCTTAGGCAAGACAACTTCGCTTCACGTGGAGGTTGGGCCCACAAACCGAGGGCGTAGGGCTTGTGACTAGGTCTCCATCACTCTGGTGCCTATAACTTTTGATCCGTATGGAGTTACGCGGCACATAGCAAACCGTTCCGAAGCTCTCTGAGAGCTCTACGACTGGGGCAGCTAGCTTGCTCGTTTTGCCCTTTTTGGAGCTCAAAATTGAACCTTTTTATCAGTTTCAGGCCACTTTTCTTCTTTTGCTCTATTTCTTCATCCTGTATCGAACGTCGTGAGCTATTAAAAGGACGACAACCTTACTCGCTGGACATTAGAGGGTCCTACAACGCGTCGATATAACGTCTTGCGAGGATGCTGCGTTGTTGAAGCTGATGGGTTGTCGTTAAGCCCATTGGGCCTTTTGAATGGGCCATCTCTCTAGGTTGTGACTGTGAACCATTAACAAATAAAGGAATTGTACCCTCAACATGATAGGTGTGATCGTACTAGCACTAATGCATTGGATCCCATCAGAACTCCGAAGTTAAGCGTGCTTGGGCGAGTGTAGTACGAGGGTGGGTGACCCCCTTGGATGTCCTCATGTTGCACCTTCTTTTTCAATTTTTTTTGCTTCGGTTTGGGTTGCCAAGATACTTTATCCACCACATTTCTATTATCGAATCCCACGGCACCTTGGGCAAGGCAACTTCGCTTCACGTGAAGGCTGGGCCCGCAAACGGAGGGTGTAGGGCTTCTGACCAGGTCTCCGTCGCTCCGGTGCCCATAACTTTTGATCTGTAAGGAGTTTCGCGGCGCACAACATACCGTTGCAATGCTCTCTGAGAGCTCTACGACGGTGGCAGCAAGCTTGCTCGCTTTAGCCATTTTTGGAGCCCAAAATTGAACGTTTTCATCAGTTTCTGGCCACTTTTCTTTTTTTGCTTTGTTTTTTCATCCCGGATCGTACGTCGTGAGCTGTTAAAAGGACGACAACCTTACTCGCGGGACATTAGGGGGCCCTATAACTCTTCGATGTCACGTCTTGCGAGGATGCTGCATTGTTGAAGCGGATGGGTTATCATTATGCCCATTGGGCCTTTTGAATGGGTTATCTCTCTAGGATGGGATTGTGAACTGTTAACAAATAAAGGAATTGCGGCCTCAACATGACGTGTGTGATCATACCAGCAATAATGCACCAGATCCCATCAGAACTCCGAAGTTAAGCGTGCTTGGGTGTGAGTAGTACTAGGATGGGTGACCCCCTGGGAAGTCATCGTGTTGCACCCCCTTTTCAATTTTTTTTGCCCTGGATAGGGTTGCCAAGATACTTTATCCACCAAATTTCTATTACCGAATCCCACGGAACATTGGGCAAGACAACTTCGCTTCACGTAGAGGTTGGGCCCGCAAACCGAGGGCGTAGGGCTTGTGAGCAGGTCTCCGTCGCTTCGGTGCCCATAACTTTTGATTCGTAAGGAGTTACGCGGCGCACAACATACCATTGCAAAACTCTCTGAGAGCTCTACGACGGTAGCCAGCTTGCTCGCTATGCCCTTTTTGGAGACCAAAATCGAAAGTTTTCATCAGTTTTAGGCCACTTTTCTTCTTTTGCTCTGTTTCTTCATCCCGGATCGTACGTCGTGAGCTGTTAAAAGGGTGACAACTTTACTCGTGGGATATTAGAGGGCCCTACAACGCGTCGATGTCACGTCTTGCGAGAATGATACGTTGTTGAAGCGGATGGGTTGTCGTTAAGCCCATTGGGCCTTTTGAATGGGCCATCTCTCTAGGATGGGACTGTGAACCGTTAACAAATAAAAGAATTGTGCCCTCAACATGACGGGTGCGATCATTCCAACACTAATGCACCGAATCCGATCAGAACTCCGAAGTTAAGCGTGCTTGGACGAGAGTAGTACTAGGATGGGTGACCCCCTGGGAAGTCCTCATGTTGCACCCCCCATTTCAATTTTTTTTGCTTTGGTTTGCGTTGCCAAGATACTTTATCCACCACATTTCTATTATCGAATCTCACGGCACCTTGGGCAAGACAACTTCGCTTCACGTAGAGGTTGGGCCCGCAAACCGAGGGCGTAGGGCTTGTGAGCAGGTCTCCGTCGCTTCGGTGCCCATAACTTTTGATTCGTAAGGAGTTACGCGGCGCACAACATACCATTGCAAAACTCTCTGAGAGCTCTACGACGGCAGCCAGCTTGCTCGCTGTGCCCTTTTTGGAGACCAAAATTGAAAGTTTTCATCAGTTTTAGGCCACTTTTCTTCTTTTTTCTGTTTCTTCATCCCGGATCGTACGTCGTGAGCTGTTAAAAGGACGACAACTTTACTCGTGGGATATTAGAGGGCCCTACAACGCGTCGATGTCACGTCTTGTGAGAATGCTGCGTTGTTGAAGCGGATGGGTTGTCGTTAAGCCCATTGGGCCTTTTGAATGGGCCATCTCTCTAGGATGGGACTGTGAACCGTTAACAAATAAAAGAATTGTGCCCTCAACATAACGGGTGCGATCATACCAGCACTAATGCACCGGATCCCATCAGAACTCCGAAGTTAAGCGTGCTTGGACGAGAGTAGTATTAGGATGGGTGACCCCGTGGGATGTCCTCATGTTGCACCCCCCTTTTCAATTTTTTTTGCTTTGGTTTGGGTTGCCAAGATACTTTATCCACTACATTTCTATTATCGAATCTCACGGCACCTTGGGCAAGACAACTTCGCTTCACGTGGAGGCTGGGCCCGCAAACCGAGGGCGTAGGGCTTGTGACCAGGTCTCCGTCGCTCCGGTGCCCATAACTTTTTATCAGTAAGGAGTTACGCGGCGCACAACATACCGTTGCAAAGCTCTCTGAGAGTTCTACGACGGGGGTAGCAAGCTTGCTCGCTTTACCTTTTTTTGGAGCCCGAATTCGAACGTTTGCATCAGTTTCAGGCCACTTTTCTTCTTTTGCTCTATTTTTTCATCCCGGATCATACGTCGTGAGCTGTTAAAAGGACGACAACCTTACTTGCGGGACATTAGAGGGCCCTACAACGCGTCAATATCACTTCTTTCTAGGATGCTGCATTGTTGAAGCAGATGGGTTATTGTTAAGCCCATTGGGCCTTTTGAATTGGCCATCTTTCTAGGCTGGGACTGTGAACCGTTAACACATAAAGGAATTGTGCCCTCAACATGACGGGTGCGATCATACCAGAACTAATGCACCGGATCCCATCAGAACTCCGAAGTCAAGCGTTCTTGGACGAGAGTAGTACTAAGATGGGTGACCCCTTGGGAAGTCCTCGTGTTGCACCCACTTTTAAATTTTTTTGGCCCTGGTTAGGGTTGCCAAGTTACTTTATCCACCAATTTTCTATTTCCGAATCCCACAAAACATTGGGCAAGGCAAGTTGCTTCAAGTAGAGGTTGGGCCGCAAACCGAGGGCGTAGGGCTTGTGACCAGGTCTCCGTCGCTCCGGTGCCCATAACTTTTGATCCGTAAGGCGTTACGCGGCATAAAGCATACCGTTGCAAAGCTCACTAAGAGCTCTACGATGGGGGCAGCCAGCTTGCTCGCTGTGCCCATTTTTGGAGCCCAAAATCGAATATTTTCATCAGTTTCAGGCCACCTTTCTCCTTTTGCTCTATTTTTTCATCCCGGATCGTAAGTCGTGAGTTGTTAAAAGGACGACAACCTTACTCGCAGGAGATTAGAGGGCCCAACAATGCGTCGATATCACGTCTTGCGAGGATGCTGTGTTATTGAAGTGGATGGGTTGTCGTTAAGCCCATTGGGCCTTTTGAATGGGCCATCTCTCTGGGATGGCACTGTGAACCGTTAACGAATAAAGGAATTGTGCCCTCAACATGACGGTTGCGATCATACCAGCACTAATGCACCGGATCTCATCAGAACTCCGAAGTTAAGCGTGCTTGGACGAGAGTAGTACTAGGATGGGTGACCCCCTGGGTTGTCCTCGTGTTGCACCTCTCTTTTCAATTTTTTTTGCTCCGGTTTGGGTTGCGAAGATACTTTATCCACCACATTTCTATTACCAAATCCCATGGAACATTGGGCAAGACAACTTCGCTTCACGTAGAGGATGGGCCCGCAAACCAAGGGCGTAGGACTTATGACTAGGTCTCTGTCGCTCCGGTGCCCATAACTTTTGATCTGTAAGGAGTTACGCGGTACACAGCATACCGTTGCGAAGCTCTCTAAGAGCTCTACGATAGGGGCTGCCAGCTTGTTCGCTGTGCCCCTTTTTGCAGCCCAAAATCGAACATTTTTATCAGTTTCAGACCACTTTTATTCTTTTGCTCTGTTTCTTCGTCTCGGATCGCACGTCATGAACTTTTAAAAGGACGACCACCATACTCGCGGGACATTAGATGGCCCTACAAATTTGTCGATATCACGTCTTGCGAGGATGCTGCATTGTTGAAGCGGATGGGTTGTCGTTAAGCCCATTGGGCCTTTTGAATGGGCCATCTCTCTAGGATGGGATTGTGAACCGTTAACAAATAAAGTAATTGTGCCCTCAACATGACGGGTGCGATCATGCCAGCACTAATACACCGGATCCCATCAGAACTCCGAAGTTAAGTGTGCTTGGACGAGAGTACTGCTAGGATGGGTGACCCCCAGGGATGTCCTCGTGTTGCACCCCCCTTTTCAATTTTTTTTGCTTCGATTTGGGTTGCCAAGATAATTTATCCACCACATTTCAATTATCGAATCCCATAGCACCTTGGGGAAGACAACTTTGCTTCACGTGGAGGCTGGGCCGGCAAACCGAGGGCGTAGGGCTTGTGACCAATTCTCCGTCGCTCCGTTGCCCATATCTTTTGATCCGTAAGGAATTACGCGGCGCACAGCATACCGTTACAATGTTCTCTGAGAGCTCTACGACGGGGGCAGCCAGCTTGCTTGCTTTGCCCTTTTTGGAGCCCAAAATCGAACCTTTTTTATCAGTTTCAGGCCACTTTTCTTCTTTTGCTCTGTTTCTTGTGAGGATTCTGCGTTGTTGAGGCGGATGGGTTGTCGTTACGCCCATTGGGCCTTTTGAATGGGCCATCTCTCTAGGATGGGACTGTGAACCGTTAACAAATAAAGGAATTGTGCCCTCAACATGACGGGTGTGATCATACCAGCACTAATGCACCGGATCCCATCAGAACTCCGAAGTTAAACGTGCTTGGGTGTGAGTAGTACTAGGATGGGTGTCCCCATGGGAAGTCCTCGTGTTGCACCCCCTTTTCAATTTTTTTTGCACTGGTAAGAGTTGCCATGATACTCTATCCACCAAATTTCTATTACCGAATCCCACGGAACATTTGGCAAGACAACTTCGTTTCACGTAGAGGCTAGCCTTGCAAACCGAGGGCGTAGGGCTTGTGACCACGTCTCCATCGCTCCGGTGCCCATTGCTTTTGATCCGTAAGGAGTTACGCGGCACACAGCATACAGTTGCAAAGCACTCTGAGAGTTCTACGATGGGGGCAGCCAGCTTTCTCGCTTTGCCCTTTTTGGAGCCCAAAATCGAACGTTTTCATCAGTTTCAGGACACTTTTCTCCTTTTGCTCTATTTCTTCATCCCGGATCGTATGTCGTGAGCTGTTAAAAGGACGACAACCTTACTCGCGGGACATTAGAGGGACCTAAAAACGCGTCGATATCATGTCTTATGAGGATGCTGCGTTGTTGAAGCAGATGGGTTATCGTTAAGCCCATTGGGCCTTTTGAATGGGCCATTTCTCTAGGATGGGACTGTGAACCGTTAACAAATAAAAGAATTATGCCCTCAACATGACGGGTGCGATCGTACCAGCACTAATGCACCGGATCCAATCTGAACTCCGAAGTTAAGTGTGCTTGGGCGAGGGTAGTACTAGGATGGGTGACTGCCTGCGATGCCCTCGTGTTGCCCCCCACTTTTCAATTTTTTTTTCTCCAGTTTGGGTTGCCAAGATACTTTATCCACCACATTTCTATTATTAAATCCCACGGCACCTTAGGCAAGACAACTTCGCTTCACGTGGAGGCTGGGCCCGCAAACCGAGGGCGTAGGGCTTGTGACCAGGTCTCCGTCGCTCCGGTGCACATAAATTTTGATCCATAAGGAGTTACGTGGTGCACAACATACCGTTGCCAAGCTCCTCGAGAGCTCTACGACGGGGACAGCCAGCTTGCTCTTTGTGCCCCTTTTTGGAGCCAAAAATCAAACGTTTTCTTCAGTTTCGGGCCACTTTTCAACTTTTGCTCTGTTTTTTCATCGCGGATCGTACGTCGTGAGCTGTTAAAAGGACGACAACCTTACTTGCGGGACATTAGAGGGCCCTACAACACGTCGATATCATGTCTTGTGAGGATGCTGCGTTGTTGAAGCGGATGGGATATCGTTAAGCCCATTGGGCCTTTTGAATGGGCCATCTCTCTATGATGGGACTGTGAACCATTAACAAATAAAGGAATTGTGCCCTCAACATGACGGGTGCGATCATACCAGCACTAATGCAACGGATCCCATCAGAACTCCGAAGTTAAGCGTGCTTGGGCGAGAGTAGTACTAGGATGGGTGACCCCCTGGGAAGTCCTCGTTTTGCACCCCCTTTTCAATTTTTTTTGCCCTGGTTAGGGTTGCCATGATACTTTATCCACCAAATTTCTATTACCGAATCCCACGGAACATTGGGCAAAACAACTTCGTTTCACGTAGAGGCTGGGCCCGCAAACTGAGGGCGTAGGGCATTTGACCAGGTCTCCGTCGCTCTGGTGCCAAAAACTTTTGATCCGTAAGGAGTTACGCGGTGCAGAACATACAGTTGCAAAGCTCTCTGAGAGCTCTACGACAAGGGCAGCCAGCTTGCTCGATGTGCCAATTTTTGGAGCCTAAAATCGAACGTTTTCATCAGTTTCAGGCCACTTTTCTTCTTTTGCTCTATTTTTTCATCCCGAATCGTACGTCGTGAGCTGTTAAGAGGAGGACAACCTTACTCGCGGGACATTAGAGGGCCCTACAACGCGTCGATATCACGTCTTGCTAGGATGCTGCATTGTTGAAGCAGATGGGTTATCGTTAAGCCCATTGGGCCTTTTGAATTGGCCATCTCTCTAGGCTGGGACTGTGAACCGTTAACACATAAAGGAATTGTGCCCTCAACATGACGGGTGCGATCATACCAGCACTAATGCACCGGATCCCATCAGAACTCCGAAGTTAAGCGTGCTTAGGCGAGAGTAGTACTAAGATGGGTGACCCCTGGGAAGTCCTCGTGTTGCACCCCCTTTTCAATTTTTTTTGCCTTGGTTAGGGTTGCCAAGATACTTTATCCACCAAATTTCTACAACCGAATCCCACGGAACATTGGGCAAGACAACTTCGCTTGACGTAGAGGCTGGGCCCGTAAACCGAGGGCGTAGGGCTTGTGACCAGTTCTCAGTCGCTTCGGTGCCCATATCTTTTGATCCGTAAGGAGTTACGCGACGCACAACATACCGTTGCAAAGCTCCCTAAGAGCTCTACGACGGGGAAAGTCAGCTTGCTCGTTGTGCCCCTTTTTGGAGCCCAAAATTTTATGTTTTCATCAGTTTCAGGCCACTTTTCATCTTCTGCTCTGTTTTTTCGTCCCGGATCGTACGTCGTGAGCTGTTAAAACGACGAAAATCTTACTCACGGGACATTAGAGGGCCCCACAATGCGTCAATATCACGTCTTGTAAGGATGCTGCGTTGTTGAAGCAGATGGGTTATCGTTAAGCCCATTAGGCCTTTTGAATGGGCCATCTCTCTAGAATGGGACTATGAACCGTTAACAAATAAAGGAATTGTGCCCTCAACATGACGGGTGCAATCATACCAGCACTAATGCACCGAATCCCATCAGAACCCCGAAGTTAAGCGTGCTTGGGTGTGAGTAGTACTAGGATGGGTGACCCCCTAGGAAGTCCTCGTGTTGCACCCCCTTTTCAATTTTTTTTGCCCTGGTTAGAGTTGCCAAGATACTTTATCCACCAAATTTCTATTACCGAATCCCACGAAACATTGGGCAAGACAACTTCGCTTCACGTAGAGGCTGTGTAATACCCGAGCCCGGAATGTGAATTTTCTTTGTTTATTATTTTGAAAATTTTATTTCCTTAAATTCTTTGTGAAGTAACTGTTAATTTCTCGCCGTCTCAACGTGCATTGCATTTAAGGAGCGATAGCTAGATAACGATTTCCAGTCCTCAACAAATAGTGAAACTAGTATTTAGATGACTTAAATTTTATATTTTAAATGTTGCTAGCTTTAATTGAACTTACCTTAGCTGAAACGGCTTTAAAACGCTCAAAATAGGGGCCTTTGACCAAGTTTTTTTTTAGTTGTTGACCTTGACCTTTGACCTTTGACCATTTGACCCTTATATAAACTAAAAACTAAGCAAAATGAAATAAAAACAGCAGCAAAAAACCAGCAGCAGGCCGTGAGCTCCATTGAAGAAAAAAAAAACCTTTCACCTTCCAAACGATCAATCTTCGCGAGAGCTCGTGCGGAGTGGTTTCCGAGGCAACCAACGTTGTTTTCCTAGCGACTAGGAGTACCTAAGGTGAGGGAAGCATGTTATTTGCGCATTTATACGTTGTGTTTGCAAACTTTGTCAATTTTTAGATTTATCCGTAGATCGTTATTTAAAGCGATTTGATGCTTCTAGAATGTTCCTTAGCACTTGTAGAACATGTATTTATAGCTTTGTAACGTTTTCTGCGGTTAAATATTGTGATTGCAACTTGAATTGTGAAATGAATAGTGTTTTATGAATAGTAAAACCTTGAAACGTTGAAATTGCGCTGTTATGCTTTCCGTTGATGTAGAAACGTGCTAGGTATGCTAGAATGCTAAAATGTGTGGTTTGTTTGGGTTGCGTAGAGGAAAAAACGAGAATTAAGCCTTTGGGAAAGTCGGGGTCGTTTAGATCAACTTTGGCTTTTTCTCGTTTTGCGTGTTGGCATTGCTTCGGGAAGCCATGGAAGCACTTTTGGTGCAATTATGGCGTTGGTTTGGTGTTTGGTTGTTGTAGTTGTAGTTCAAACGAGAAAGGGGGAAATCGGGGCTTTGCGCGAGTTCTAGGGTAAAGTAAGGTTTCGAGGTCTTTAGACGTGCCTTATGGTGACCTAGGAGGGTTGGCGAAGTCGGTTTCCAGAACCCGTGGCTCGTTTGGAAATGGTAGTGTTTTGATAGTTGGGGCCGATTTGTGTTTTTGTGTGTTTTCTTGTCTTTATGCTTATAGAATGCTTAGAATTACTTGAATTACTTGTTTGAGTTGTTTTGGATTGAATTGCTTATCAAATTGCTGCGATTGCGTGCGAGAGTAACCTACTTTGTTATTCTCCCACGTGTGGCTTTATCGCTTGTTTATCGTCTTGTATCGAGTCTTGCATTGCATAGTGTCTCGCGCGTGAGTGATGGGCCTCTCTGGGTAGCCTTGGGTTGCCAGTGTTGGTTGCTCTAGCTCCGCTGCTATTCCCTTTCTCGCTTGGGTTGCCTCCCAGGGGGATTTGGGTCGTAGATTGATGGATACTTCCGGGGTATTCCAAACTGGTGTTATAAGGTGGTTTGGGCCGGCGCGTCGTCATCGAATTCGTGTTTGAAAGTTGTTCGTGAAAAGAGTATCGTATCCTTTGAATGAGTGTTTGCAGCTTTAAATACTTGCCTTGCTTAATTGATGGCTTTGGTTGTATCTTTATATGATTTGTATGTATTGCTTGGCTAATTGCATTGCATACTCCTCTCATCTCCGTCCTTGAGACCAATTGCCCTCGCTGAGCAATAGTTTTTGCTCATTCCTCTCTATACTATGTTTTTACAAGAGTAGTTGAGGCAGACCCTCTCGAGGTAATTGAGGAGGAGGAGCAGGTGGAGGTGTTTCCGTGATAGCACTTACCTGCTTTGCTGGTGGTTGGTTACCAGTTTTGTGCAAACCTTGTTGTTATGTATATTGCGTGAAGGACGCTTAATTTTGAGGCTTGTAGCCTTGTATGTATTTTCCTATTTTGAGACCTTTAATGGTCTTATGTTGTAATGGATTAAAGTTGTAATGTTGTAACTTGTACCCTGATGACTAGTGAAGAAATGCATGCTAATGGCTAATGGTTTAGTGGCATAAGTACTTGTGTAGTATGCATGGCATTTTTGGTTTGGAAAGTTGGATAATAAGAAATGTATGTTTTATAGAAAGTTGACTTGTTTTGATTATTTTATAGCTTTCGCAAGTATTATATTGTTTTTAGGGTTTTCGGATCGTCCGCGGTACAGAGGAGACTCCGTCCGTGTGTCGGGTCCGGGCTTGGCCTTTTGCTGGGTCGGGTCGGGGCGTGACATCTTTAGGTGGTATCAGAGCATGATAGTCTTGCATGAGCCGGGATATGATTCTCGGTCTGTGGGGTAAAGGTCTAAAATGCTAAAGTGTTTATGAATGATTGCTAAGTGAAAAGAAAATGTTCTAGCATGACTTTGTGAACTTGGAATGTTTATGTGTTTAAGTGAAATAGTTTGGCAAGTTGAACTTGTCTTATGTGAATTGTGTGATAGAATGTTGGATTGTTATTGATTTGAGTGTTATCTAATCTTATGTGCTATATTTCTGTCTATAAACTGCTTTTAAATGTTGCCAGCTATTGTGAGTTGCTACTATGCCGCCACATCGTGGTACTCAAGGTATAGGATCAGATGAAGAGGCAGCAGAACAGGGTCAGCAGCCGTTGCCCGAGCAGTTTATGGCTACCATGACTACTGCAGTCGACCGGATCACACAGGTACTACACGAGCAGAGGCAGGACCGTATTAATCCCCAGGGTAATCAAGCTAATCCTGGTGGACAGGGGTACAGAGTTGAGAATAACCAGCTAGAGAAATTTCTGAGGCACGAGCCGGGAAAGTTCTTCGGAGAGCCGGATGATGAGGCGGCCGAGAGATGGATTAATCGTGTCGAGAAAATTTTCGCTGCTTTGAGGTACACCGATGAGGCAAGAATAGACTATGCATCATTTTTATTTGAGGGTGATGCAGAGCAGTGGTGGAATACTGTTAGACTGAGGTGGGATTGTGAGGATGTTCCACACTTATGGGATGATTTTGTAAGTGAGTTCCGGGACAAATATATTCCCGAAATGGCAATGGAAAGACGGGAAGATGAGTTTGTGGCCCTGAAGCAGGGAAATATGACTGTTGCACAGTACGAGGCTAGGTTTGTTAGCCTGTCGAGGTATATGCCCGAGTTGGTACGGCCAGCTAGGAGGATGATACATAGGTTTGTCCGTGGGTTGAGAATGGACATACAGTTGCATTTGACTGGACAGACCTACACTACTTTTCCCGAGGCATTTCAGGCAGCCTCGAAGTTTGAGAAACGGAAGGCTGAGATGTTAGCCGAGAGCAGTCAGCCGAGTAAGAAGTAGTTTTTGGGCCAGAGCAGCCAGAGTCAGCCGAGGCAGTTTCAGGCTTCTGCACAGGGTCCTCAGCAACGTCCGTATCAGCCACAGCAGCAGATTCAGGCTAGGCCAGCTGTGACGAGACCTCAGCAGGGAGCTACAGTTTCTACCCCTGCCAGAGCCCCAGCACCTACAGGAAACACTGCGGTTAGGCAAAATCAGCAGTGTGATTATTGTAATCGACCAGGGCATATTGAGGCTAACTGCTGGAGGAAGAGTGGAAAATGTACGGGTTGTGGCGGTGATGATCACAGGGTGAGGGATTGCCCTAAATATAATAATGTTCAGGGCCGTGGTGGAGGCAGAGGTGTTCAGAATAGGGCTGCAGGTGCACGACCAGCACAGAGAGTACAGGCTAGGGTCTTTGAACTGGATGCAGAGGAGCTGCCCGATAATACAGCTATAGTGGAAGGTACCTTTCTTCTCAATACTCAGCCAGTTAAAGTTTTGATTGATCCTGGAGCTACACATTCGTTTATAACTCCTGCATGTGCACGATCTGTGAATGTTTGCATTGATAACTTGCCTCATGAAGTTGAAGTTAGTACTCCTTTGGGTGAAAATTTTGTTACTGAGTCTATTTGCAAATCTTGTGATATATGTATTGAGAACCGTAAATTTCCTGCTGATTTAATTATATTGCCATTCCGTGACTATGAAATCATTTTGGGAATGGACTGGTTGGGAAAGTATTATGCTCAGTTAGATTGTAGAACAAAGGTCGTTTATCTTAAGGTTCCTGACCTACCGGTACTAGAGATTGTTGGGAACTGCAGGGCTGCCCGCATTCCACTTTTATCAGCGATCAAGACTTCTAAGTTGTTGAATAGGGGTTGTGAAGCCTACTTAGCCTATTTGATCAATCAGCCTGCTGATAAGTTGAGTTTGAATGAAGTTCCGATTGTTAGAGACTTCCCTGGTGTATTTCCCGAGGAATTACCGGGTTTACCACCGGATAGGGAGATTGAGTTCGTGATTGATCTTGTGCTAGGCACTGCGCCTATTTCTAGGAGTCCTTACAGGATGGCATCGGCTGAACTTCAGGAGTTAAAAATTCAGCTTCAGAACTTACTTGAGAAAGGGTTTATACAACCTAGTTCTTTGCCGTGGGGCGCACCTGTGTTGTTTGTGAGAAAGAAAGACGGCACGCTACGGTTATGTATCGATTACAGGGGACTTAATCAAGTCACGATTAAGAATAAATACCCCTTGCCGTTGATTGAAGAATTGTTTGACCAGTTGCAGGGTGCGAGTGTTTACTCCAAATTTGACTTGAGGCAGGGTTACTATCAACTTAGGATTCGGAGTGACGATATACCAAAGACGGCATTCAGGACTAGATATGGCCACTATGAGTTTGTTGTTTTGCCGTTTGGATTGACGAATGCACCAGCCGCATTCATGGACTTGATGCAGAGGGTTTTTCGGCCTTACCTTGATCAGTTTGTCGTGATCTTCATTGACGACATTTTAGTGTATTCGAAGAACGAGGCTGAACATGAGCAACACTTGAGGATTGTGCTTCAGACTTTGCAGGAAAACAAGCTTTTTGCTAAATTCAGCAAGTGTGAGTTCTGGTTGAACCAGATATCTTTTCTAGGCCATATCATTTCAGATCGAGGAATTTCAGTGGACCCAGCTAAAATTGAAGTTGTTTCATCTTGGAAGAGACCTGAGACGGTGTCAGAGATTCGGAGTTTTCTTGGATTGGCAGGTTACTACCAAAGATTTGTTAAAGACTTCTCCAAAATTTATGGACCTTTGAGTTAGTTGACTCGGAAGAAAGTTGCTTACAACTGGGATGCTAAATGTGAGACCAGTTTCCAAGAATTGAAGAAGAGACTAACTACAGCTCCTATACTAGCTTTACCTGAGGGAACAGAGAACTTTGTTGTCTACAGTGATGCATCTAAAGAAGGATTGGGCTGTGTTTTAATGCAGAATGGTAAGGTGATTGCTTATGCTTCCAGGAAGTTGAAACCTTATGAAGTCAATTACCCTACACATGATCTTGAGTTAGCTGCAGTTGTGTTTGCATTGAAGAAGTGGCGTCATTACTTGTGGGGTTGCAGATTTGAAATATTTACTGACCACAAGAGTCTCAAGTATTTGTTTTCACAGAAGGATCTAAATATGAGGCAGCGGAGATGGCTAGAGCTATTGGGTGGTTATAACTGTTCTATTAACTATGTGCCAGGTAAGGCAAATGTTGTTGCTGATGCTTTGAGCCGAAAGGCTACTGTTGCAAGCTTGATTATCAAGGACTGGGAGACTTTGGAAGAAATTTGTTCATGGAAACCAGAAGCTACTGAGGTAGGGATTCGATTTGCTAGTTTACAGATTCAGTCAGGGTTGCTAGCACAGATCAGAGAGGCTCAGAAGACTGATCCTCACATCTTGAAGATCCAAGAAAAGTCAAAAGGGGGAGAGTCGGAGTTTAAATTACATGCAGATGGCATCTTCAGATTCAGGGACAGAGTATGTGTTCCTGGTGATCCGACTTTAAAGAATGAGATCCTGTCCGAGGCACATAATTCGAGGTATACGATTCACCCGGGCAGTACAAAAATGTATAGAGATTTGAAGCAACACTTCTGGTGGAACAATATGAAGAGGGAGATTGCTGGGTATGTATCCAGATGTTTGACTTGTCAGAGGGTTAAAGTTGAACATCAGAGGCCAGCCGGACTTCTACAGCCGTTGTCGATTCCGCAATGGAAGTGGGTACATATAACAATGGACCTTGTGACCGATCTTCCTAGATCTCCGAGAGGATGCGATTCTGTTTGGGTTGTTGTGGACCGCTTGACTAAAGTTACACATTTTATTCCCGTGAACAAACAGGATAGCCTTGATAAGCTAGCTGAATTGTATGTTGCTAATATCGTGAGATTGCATGGTGTGCCACAGAGTATAGTGTCAGATAGGGATCCCAGATTCAGATCTCGTTTTTGGCAGAAGTTGCAAGAGGCCATGGGAACTAAGTTGAGCTTCAGTACTGCATATCATCCGCAAACTGATGGCCAGTCTGAGAGAACCATCAGGATCTTGGAAGACATGCTTCGAGCATGTGTGCTAGACTTTGGGAAGAATTGGGAGAAGTTTTTGCCTTTAGCGGAGTTCGCCTACAACAATAGTTATCAGTCTACTATAGGTATGGCTCCCTACGAGGCGTTGTATGGTCGGAAATGCAGATCCCCGTTATATTGGGAAGAGGTTGGAGAGATGAGAACAGTTGATCCGACTGTGTTACCTGAGATGATTAAGATGGTAGATAATGTTCACCTTATTCGCCAGCGTATGCTTACAGCTCAAAGTCGTCAGAAGAGTTATGCAGATAAGCACCGTCGGGATCTTGAGTTTGATTTGGGAGATTGGGTGTTTCTTAAGATTTCTCCACGGAAGGGATTGATTCGGCACGGTAAGAGCGGGAAGCTTAGTCCCAGGTATGTGGGTCCGTATGAGATCACCGAAAAGGTAGGTCCTTTGGCTTATCGATTAGCTTTGCCTCCGAGCTTGTCGAGACTGCACGATGTGTTCCACGTGTCTATGTTGAAGAAGTATCATCCAGACCCTTCACATGTACTTGAACCAGAGCCTTTGCAGATTGAAGAGAAGTTGTCTTATGAAGAGAAACCGATTAGAATTGTGGATCGGAAGATTCAAGAGCTTCGCAGAAAGAGTATTCCGTTAGTGAAGGTTCTGTGGAATCATCATGGGTTTGAGGAAGCGACTTGGGAAAGAGAGGACCAAGTTCGGGATCAGTATCCGGGGTTGTTTGTTGACCAGGTAAGAATTGCGTGGGCGCAATTGTTTTAAGGGGGAGAGGGTGTAATACCCGAGCCCGGAATGTGAATTTTCTTTGTTTATTATTTTGAAAATTTTATTTCCTTAAATTCTTTGTGAATTAACTGTTAATTTCTCGCCGTCGCAACGTGCATTGCATTTAAGGAGCGATAGCTAGATAACGATTTCCAGTCCTCAACAAATAGTGAAACTAGTATTTAGATGACTTAAATTTTATATTTTAAATGTTGCTAGCTTTAATTGAACTTACCTTAGCTGAAACGGCTTTAAAACGCTCAAAATAGGGGCCTTTGACCAAGTTTTTTTTTAGTTGTTGACCTTGACCTTTGACCTTTGACCATTTGACCCTTATATAAACTAAAAACTAAGCAAAATGAAATAGAAAACAGCAGCAAAAACCAGCAGCAGGCCGTGAGCTCCATTGAAGAAAAAAAAAAACCTTTCACCTTCCAAACGATCAATCTTCACGAGAGCTCGTGCGGGGTGGTTTCCGAGGCAACCAACGTTGTTTTCCTAGCGACTAGGAGTACCTAAGGTGAGGGAAGCATGTTATTTGCGCATTTATACGTTGTGTTTGCAAACTTTGTCAATTTTTAGATTTATCCGTAGATCGTTATTTAAAGCGATTTGATGCTTCTAGAATGTTCCTTAGCACTTGTAGAACATGTATTTATAGATTTGTAACATTTTCTGCGGTTAAATATTGTGATTGCAACTTGAATTGTGAAATGAATAGTGTTTTGTGAATAGTAAAACCTTGAAACGTTGAAATTGCGCTGTTATGCTTTCCGTTGATGTAGAAACGTGCTAGGTATGCTAGAATGCTAAAATGTGTGGTTTGTTTGGGTTGCGTAGAGGAAAAAATGAGAATTAAGCCTTTGGGAAAGTCGGGGTCGTTTAGGTCGACTTTGGCTTTTTCTCGTTTTGCGTGTTGGCATTGCTTCGGGAAGCCATGGAAGCACTTTTGGTGCGATTATGGCGTTGGTTGGGTGTTTGGTTGTTGTAGTTGTAGTTCAAACGAGAAAGGGGGAAATCGGGGCTTTGCGCGAGTTCTAGGGTAAAGTAAGGTTTCGAGGTCTTTAGACGTGCCTTATGGTGACCTAGGAGGGTTGGAAAAGTCAGTTTCCAGAACCCGTGGCTCGTTTGGAAATGGTAGTGTTTTGATAGTTGGGGCCGATTTGTGTTTTTGTGTGTTTTCTTGTCTTTATGCTTATAGAATGCTTAGAATTACTTGAATTACTTGTTTGAGTTGTTTTGGATTGAATTGCTTATCAAATTGCTGCGATTGCGTGCGAGAGTAACCTACTTTGTTATTCTCCCACGTGTGGCTTTATCGCTTGTTTATCGTCTTGTATCGAGTCTTGCATTGCATAGTGTCTCGCGCGTGAGTGATGGGCCTCTCTGGGTAGCCTTGGGTTGCCAGTGTTGGTTGCTCTAGCTCCGCTGCTATTCCCTTTCTCGCTTGGGTTGCCTCCCAGGGGGATTTGGGTCGTAGATTGATGGATACTTCCGGGGTATTCCAAACTGGTGTTATAAGGTGGTTTGGGCCGGCGCGTCGTCATCGAATTCGTGTTTGAAAGTTGTTCGTGAAAAGAGTATCGTATCCTTTGAATGAGTGTTTGCAGCTTTAAATACTTGCCTTGCTTAATTGATGGCTTTGGTTGTATCTTTATATGATTTGTATGTATTGCTTGGCTAATTGCATTGCATACTCCTCTCATCTCCGTCCTTGAGACCAATTGCCCTCGCTGAGCAATAGTTTTTGCTCATTCCTCTCTATACTATGTTTTTACAAGAGTAGTTGAGGCAGACCCTCTCGAGGTAATTGAGGAGGAGGAGCAGGTGGAGGTGTTTCCGTGATAGCACTTACCTGCTTTGCTGGTGGTTGGTTACCAGTTTTGTGCAAACCTTGTTGTTATGTATATTGCGTGAAGGACGCTTAATTTTGAGGCTTGTAGCCTTGTATGTATTTTCCTATTTTGAGACCTTTAATGGTCTTATGTTGTAATGGATTAAAGTTGTAATGTTGTAACTTGTACCCTGATGACTAGTGAAGAAATGCATGCTAATGGCTAATGGTTTAGTGGCATAAGTACTTGTGTAGTATGCATGGCATTTTTGGTTTGGAAAGTTGGATAATAAGAAATGTATGTTTTATAGAAAGTTGACTTGTTTTGATTATTTTATAGCTTTCGCAAGTATTATATTGTTTTTAGGGTTTTCGGATCGTCCGCGGTACAGAGGAGACTCCGTCCGTGTGTCGGGTCCGGGTTTGGCCTTTTGCGGGGTCGGGTCGGGGCGTGACAGGCTGGGCCTGCAAACCGAGGGCGTAGGGCTTGTGACCACGTCTCCGTCGCTCCGGTGCGCATAGCTTTTGATCCGTAAGGAGTTACGCGGCACACAGCATACCGTTGCAAAGCTCTCTGAGAGCTCTACGACGGGGGCAGCAAGATTTCTCGCTTTGCTCTTATTGGAGACAAAAATCGAACGTTTTCATCAGTTTCATGCCACTTTTCTTCTTTTGCTCTATTTCTTCGTCCCGGATCGTACGTCGTGAGCTGTTAAAAGGACGACAACCTTACTCGCGGGACATTAGAGGGCCCTACAATGCGTCGATACCACGTCTTGCGAGGATGCTGCGTTGTTGAAGTGGATAGGTTGTCGTTAAGCCCATTGGGCCTTTTGAACGGGCCATTTCTCGAGGATGGGACTGTGAACCGTTAACAAATAAAAGAATTGAGCCCTCAACATGACGGGTGCGATCATACCAGCACTAATGCACCGGATCCCATCAGAATTCCGAAGTTAAGTGTGCTTGGGCGAGAGTAGTACTATGATGGGTAACTCCCTAGGATGTCCTCGTGTTGCTCCTCCCCTTTTCAATTTTTTTTGCTCCGGTTTGGGTTGCCAAGATACTTTATCCACCACATTTCTATTATCAAATCCCACGGCACTTGGGCAAGACAGCTTCGCTTCACATGGAGGCTAGGCCCGCAAATCGAGGGTGTAGGGCTTGTGACCAGGTCTCCGTCGCTCCGGTGCCCATAACTTTTGATCCGTAAGGAGTTACACGGCGCACAACATACCGTTGCAAAGCTCTCTGAGAGTTCTACGACGAGGGCAGCAAGCTTGCTCGCTTTACCTGTTTTAGCAGTCCAAAATCGAACGTTTTCATCAGTTTCAGGCCACTTTTCTTCTTTTGCTCTATTTTTTCATCTCGGATGGTACGTCTTGAGCTGTTAAAAGGATGACAAGCTTACTCGTGGGACATTAGAGGGCCCTACAATGTGTCGATATCACGTCTTGTGAGGATGCTGCGTTGTTGAAGCGGATAGGTTATCGTTAAGCCCATTGGGCCTTTTGAATGGGCTATCTCTCTATGATGGGACTGTGAACCGTTAACAAATAAAGGAATTGAGCCCTCAACATGACGGGTGCGATCATACCAGCAGTAATGCACCGGATCCCATCAGAACTCCGAAGTTAAGCGTGCTTGGATGTGAGTAGTACTAGGATGGGTGACCCCCTGGGAAGTCCTCGTGTTGCACCCCCTTTTCAATTTTTTTTTGCCTTGGTTAGGGTTTCCAAGATACTTTATCCACCAAATTTCTATTACCGAATCCCACGGAACATTGGGCAAGACAACTTCGTTTCACGTAGAGGCTGGGCCCGCAAACCGAGGGCGTAGGGCTTGTGACCACGTTTTCGTCGCTCCGGTGAGCATAGCTTTTGATCCGTAAGGAGTTACGCGGCACACAGCATACAGTTGCAAAGCACTCTGAGAGCTCTACGACGGGGGCAGCCAGCTTTCTTGCTTTGCCCTTTTTGGAGCCCAAAATCGAACCTTTTTTATCAGTTTCAGGCCACTTTTCTTCTTTTGCTCTGTTTCTTGTGAGGATTCTGCGTTGTTGAGGCGGATGGGTTGTCGTTACGCCCATTGGGCCTTTTGAATGGGCCATCTCTCTAGGATGGGACTGTGAACCGTTAACAAATAAAAGAATTGTGCCCTCAACATGACGGGTGTGATCATACCAGTACTAATGCACCGGATCCCATCAAAACTCCGAAGTTAAGCGTGCTTGGGTGTGAGTAGTACTAGGATGGGTGTCCCCATGGGAAGTCCTCGTGTTGCACCCCCTTTTCAATTTTTTTTGCACTGGTAAGAGTTGCCATGATACTCTATCCACCAAATTTCTATTACCGAATCCCATGGAACATTGGGCAAGACAACTTCGTTTCACGTAGAGGCTGGGCCCGCAAACTGAGGGCGTAGGGCTTGTGACCACGTCTCCGTCGCTCCGGTGCCCATAGCTATTGATCCGTAAGGAGTTACGCGGCACACAGCATACCGTTACAAAGCACTCTGAGTGCTCTACGACGGGGGCAGCCAGCTCTCTCGCTTTGCCCTTTTTGGAGCCTAAAATCGAACGTTTTCATCAGTTTCAGGCCACTTTTCTTCTTTTGCTCTGTTTCTTCATCCCGGATCGTATGTCGTGAGCTGTTAAAAGGACGACAACCTAACTCGCGGGACATTAGAGGGCCCTACAACGCGTCGATATCACGTCTTATGAGGATGCTGCGTTGTTGAAGCGGATGGCTTGTCTTTAAGCCCATTGGGCCTTTTGAATGGGCCATTTCTCTAGGATGGGACTGTGAACCGTTAACAAATAAAAGAATTATGCCCTCAACATGACGGGTGCGATCATACCAGCACTAATGCACCGGATCCAATCAGAACTCCGAAGTTAAGCGTGCTTGGGCGAGGGTAGTACTAGGATGGGTGACTGCCTGCGATGCCCTCGTGTTGCCCCCCACTTTTCAATTTTTTTTGCTCCAGATTGGGTTGCCAAGATACTTTATCCACCACATTTCTATTATCAAATCCCACGGCACCTTAGGCAAAACAACTTCGCTTCACGTGGAGGCTGGGCCCGCAAACCGAGGGCGTAGGGCTTGTGACCAGGTCTCCGTCGCTCCGGTGCCCATAAATTTTGATCCATAAGGAGTTACGTGGCGCACAACATACCGTTGCAAAGCTCTCTGAGAGCTCTACGACGGGGACAACCAGCTTGCTCTCTGTGCCCCTTTTTGGAGCCAAAAATCAAATGTTTTCATCAGTTTCGGGCCACTTTTCATCTTTTGCTCTTTTTTTTCATCGCGGATCGTACGTCGTGAGCTGTTAAAAGGACGACAACCTTACTCGCGGGACATTAGAGGGCCTTACAACGCTTCGATATCACGTCTTGTGAGGATGCTGCGTTGTTGAAGCGGATGGGATATCGTTAATGTAATACCCCGATCCCTCTCGAGACCGGGAGTTCTATCAATCGATCTAAACACAACCCAAACCAAACCCGGGCATAAATTTTCAGGGAAAATGGACGGAGTCTCCCCTGTTTCTAGGCAAAAAGTAAAACCTGCGAAGCATATAAGTGGACCAATACCATGTCCAAACATTCAACCACCTCAAGGCCATCCGAGCCTTGGTTCACAACAAGCAAAATACAAGTAAATATACATTCAAGCTTAGCAATTAAACTACACCAACCTATATCATAAGCTAGACTATCATACCTTTCTATCTCTTTTCCTTTGTCATTACAAATATACATTGAAGTTAAGCTACATTAACTAAATACATAATCTAGTGAAACTTAAATTACATCTCCTTTAACATTAAATACATATAATACATAAAAGCATACAACTTTACAACTTTGACAACTCAAGTCACATAGGCACGCAGGACAACTCTTCAAGCACGGATTTTCACGAAATCACGAACTTTCCAGCTAACATGGCATTTCCTGAAATGTGGTGGTGAGGAGTGAGTATATACAACACGTATACTCAGTGAGGGCGAGACAGATATCGAATTGGAGAGAAAGAAAGTCGTGCAATGCAAATAAGACAGTTAAGCAATATAACTGATAAATAAGCAATCAAAACAAATAATCAATACAATAAGCAATTACTGAAAGCATTAACACAACCATTCAAAGCTATACCACACTTTGAAGGCTATGGTTCACTCATACGAGCAATGTACCATTTCACGAGCGATACATCAATCTCGAGCTTGATGTTGACAACGATGACAATAAGCGCGCATCCACCTTATAACACCAGTTTGGAATACCCCGGAAGTATCCATCAATCTACGACCCAAATCTCCCTGGGAGGCAGCCCAAGCGAGAAGAAGGAATAGCTACGGAGCTAGAGCAACCAACACTGGCAACCCGAGGCTACCCAGAGAGGCCCATCACTCACGTGCTGACACTATGCAATGCAAGACTCGATACAAGGCAATAAACGAGCGATAGCACAACAATACAAACTAGTGACAACAAACGAGATAGCAAGCAATCACAATCAATACTAGCATTCAACTAACTTTTCAAGCATAACAAGCAATAATAAGCAACAATAACACCAATTAAAGAAGTATATCAAGCAATCCTAAGCATTCTATAGGCATAATATTAAGATAACAAGCAAAATCACAAATCGGCCCCAACTATCAAAACACTACCATTTCCAAACGAGCCACGAGTTCTGGAAACCGACTTCGCCAATCCTCCTAGGTCACCATAAGGCACGTCCAAGGACTCCGAAACCCTACTTTACCCTAGAATTCGCGCAAAGCCCTGATTTCCCCCTTTGCTCGTTTGAACTACAACTACACCAACCAACACCCAACCAATGCCATAATCGCACCAAAAGTGCTTCCATGGCCTCCCGAAACAATGCCAACACACAAAATGAGAAAACGTCAAACTCGACCTAAACGACCCCGACTTTCACTAAGTCGTTTTCCTCCGTTTTTCCATTACATATTCCAATTAAACCACACATTTAGGCATTCTAGCATATCTAGCATCTTCCTACATCAACAGAACGCGTAACGGAGCAACTTCATCGAAACAGGGGTTTACTATTCATAATTTACTATTCATCACACAATTTATATTTCAATTCCAATATTTAACCACAGAAAATGTTAAAAAGCTATAAATACATGTTCTACAATCAACAAGGAACATTCTTTAAGCAACAAAACGATTAAAACAACAATCTACGCATAAAATCCAAAAATCAAAGTTTAGATACAAAATTTTCAAATGCGCAAATAACGATGAAACCCTCACCTTAGACGCTCCTAGACGCTAGGAAAACCTCGTAGAGTGCCTCGAAAACCACCCCGCACAAGCCCACGCGAAGAATCGAAGATTTGAAGTTGAGATTTTCTTTTTTTTTTCTCCTTCTTTTCCTCATGGTTTCAAGCCTTTTTTTCTCTGTTTTTTTCGTGTGCATTCTGCTTATTTAGAAAAAAAATGACAAGAAGTCAAAGGTCAAAATTTGGTCAACCCGCTAAACCAAAACAGCTATGCGCGACCTTACGAAAACGGCCATAACTTCTTCTAGAAAACTCCAATTCACGAACGGTTTGAAGCCTCAGAAACTAGACTCATAGAGCTTTCCAACCATATATAATTTGCTACCTAACTCTTCCCCAATTGGTTCAGATTTAATTCCAAAGTTGACCCAAAATCTGACTAACTTAACATTGCATTTTTTTATTTTTAATCCCAAGTTTGCCTTTTATTAAACATTTCAAAAATTCCCACCTTGTCCTAGTTGGTCAATGTAGATGAAAAGTCAACTAGTTTGGTCAAAGAAGGTGAAAGGTCAATAAAATGCAATTTAAATGAACTTTAAATGCTATTGAATACATGCCAGGTTCGGGGTATCACATCCTTCCCCCCTTAAAACAATTGCGTCCTCGCAATTCTTCTTCCAATAGGACTCTGCATCATCTACAATCCAACTCTGACTAGTCTTCATTAGCTACTGAAAAAGTATTTAGTCAAGATGACCAATAGGAAAGTTCAAGTAGAAATGCCAAGTAGTAATGCCAAATAGAAGCTCAAATGCAGATACCGTACAAGAATCCCGTTGACACGAATACCGAAGAAGAATAAATTCCAACCAGAAATGTCGAGATAATACCAATAAAGACTAAAGCAAAGATACTGTAGATGTCATTAATACCACACAATAACGACAAGAAGAATACCTCACGCACGAATCTCCAATAGAAGTCTAACTGTTACTACCCGAGAATTCCCAAGCAATAAGCCAAATAAAAGCTCAAACAAAGATTCTATCTAGAGGTCCAAAGAAGTACCCCGCTGGTCATGGATTTCATAGAAGAATTCCTTGTTAAGAATGCTGAAGAAAATACCAAGAACCCAATCAAATATATTTCCAAAGTTCCAAAGAAGCCTTCCAAATAATAACCCCATGGAACAACCATTTAGATTCCGAGTTTTGCTATCAAATGCTGAGAGGAATGTCAAAGGAAATAACAGAGAAAATATAATGTGCCCCAATAAGACAACCAAGTTGAATAACAAACATAGTTTCCCAGATGGACGAAAACTCCAAGGATAAACACCGAACTGATGAACAATATACCGAGACCAAACTCTGAGGCCTCTTCACTATTTGCCAAGTGAGAACTTCATACAACTTTGCCAACAAGGAAAATACCAAGAGAACGCCTAATAAGAATTTCAAAGAATACCATAAGTAGTATTATTCAATAAGTCTGATAGGAACTCCAAATATTAAACCTACTGAGGAACACTGAAGAAGATATCTGAGACAATGCTCCAATAAGAAAGTAGCCAAGTTTGCCTAATAAATAAATACTAAATAATTGGCCACTGAGAATTCCAGAAATTACCATTGAAGAATTTCCAGTCAGGGATGGCAGTATCATACCAATAAAGACAGAGACACATATACCCTAGATAATACTATGCAGTAAGGCCGATTGAAATCCCAATAGCCAAATCCACCGAGAAATGCCAACAGAAGTCTCCAAAGAATACCCATTAAGAAAACCAAAGAATGCTCCAAAGAACAACCAAATAAACCCCAAGAGAAAGCTATTCTTTCACAACCGTTAAGCACAGAGGAAGACCATAGAGATTCGCCAATAACTGAGCTCCAAAAGCAAACACCAATTCCCAAATAAAGGCTAGTCAAATGCCATTCATTTCCTGCCAATCCATACACCTTGAAAAGCCAGCGGTGAACCACTTTCTTCAGGGGAGGAAGAGGACTTACTTACCATTTCAATAGGACATGTATGAATGCCAATATATCACAGTTATACATATGCCTTAAGCTATTATGCCAGCAAGTTTACAAAATAGTTTATTCAACAAGGTCACTCAAGCATAACAATCAAGTCAAGCACAACATAATCAATTCAAATCATGGCATAGCTAATTCAAGACATTTCAGTACACACATTAAAAGTAATACTTCAAGCAAATAACAATCCACGAGGTCGATTCGATAGGTCAATTCAATGCACAACTAGACACTTTACTTCACTTAGCACACAATTAACACATAACACATAACTATATCACATAGGAGCACACATTCATGTCAAGACACATAATCTCACATACAAGCATACACTTTCAAGACACACTTAACAAGCACACATTCAAGGACCATTACCCACCAGACCGAGGACCCTGTCCCGGCTTATGAGCTAAACAACCTCTGATACCACCTGTAATACCCGGATCCCTCTCGAGACCGGGAGTTCTATCAATCGATCTAAACACAACCCAAACCAAACCCGGGCATAAATTTTTAGGGAAAACAGACGGAGTCTCCCCTGTTTCTAGGCGAAAAGTAAAACCTGCGACAGCATATAAGTGGACCAATACCATGTCCAAACATTCAACCACCTCAAGGCCATCCGAGCCTTGGTTCACAACAAGCAAAATACAAGTAAATATACATTCAAGCTTAGCAATTAAACTACACCAACCTATATCATAAGCTAGACTATCATACATTTCTATCTCTTTTCCTTTGTCATTACAAATATACATTGAAGTTAAGCTACATTAACTAAATACATAATCTAGTGAAACTTAAATTACATCCCCTTTAACATTAAATACATATAATACATAAAAGCATACAACTTTACAACTTTGACAACTCAAGTCACATAGGCACGCAGGACAACTCTTCAAGCACAGATTTTCACGAAATCACGAACTTTCCAGCTAACATGGCATTTCATGAAATGTGGTGGTGAGGAGTGAGTATATACAACACGTATACTCAGTGAGGGCGAGACAGATATC
This sequence comes from Ehretia macrophylla, assembly GCA_037974665.1. Lineage (NCBI taxonomy): Eukaryota > Viridiplantae > Streptophyta > Magnoliopsida > Boraginales > Ehretiaceae > Ehretia > Ehretia macrophylla. Next base: position 81,380,468 of record CM075765.1, on the reverse strand, counting down.
GAATTGGAGAGAAAGAAAGTCGTGCAATGCAAATAAGACAGTTAAGCAATATAACTGATAAATAAGCAATCAAAACAAATAATCAATACAATAAGCAATTACTGAAAGCATTAACACAACCATTCAAAGCTATACCACACTTTGAAGGCTATGGTTCACTCATACGAGCAATGTACCATTTCACGAGCGATACATCAATCTCGAGCTTGATGTTGACAATGATGACAATAAGCGCGCATCCACCTTATAACACCAGTTTGGAATACCCCGGAAGTATCCATCAATCTACGACCCAAATCTCCCTGGGAGGCAGCCCAAGCGAGAAGAGGGAATAGCTACGGAGCTAAAGCAACCAACACTGGCAACCCGAGGCTACCCAGAGAGGCCCATCACTCACGTACTGACACTATGCAATGCAAGACTCGATACAAGGCAATAAACGAGCGATAGCACAACAATACAAACTAGTGACAACAAACGAGATAGCAAGCAATCACAATCAATACTAGCATTCAACTAACTTTTCAAGCATAACAAGCAATAATAAGCAACAATAACACCAATTAAACAAGTATATCAAGCAATCCTAAGCATTCTATAGGCATAATATCAAGATAACAAGCAAAATCACAAATCGGCCCCAACTATCAAAACACTACCATTTCCAAACGAGCCACGAGTTCTGGAAACCGACTTCGCCAATCCTCCTAGGTCACCATAAGGCACGTCCAAGGACCCCGAACCCCTACTTTACCCTAGAATTCGCGCAAAGCCCCGATTTCCCCCTTTGCTCGTTTGAACTACAACTACACCAACCAAACACCCAACCAATGCCATAATCGCACCAAAAGTGCTTCCATGGCCTCCCGAAACAATGCCAACACACAAAACGAGAGAATGCCAAACTCGACCTACACGACCCCGACTTTCCCTAAGCCGTTTTTCTCCGTTTTTCAATTACATATTCCAATTAAACCACACATTTAGGCATTCTAGCATATCTAGCATCTTCCTACATCAACAGAACGCGTAACGGAGCAACTTCATCGAAACGGGGGTTTACTATTCACAATTTACTATTCATCACACAATTTATATTTCAATTCCAATATTTAACCACAGAAAATGTTAAAAAGCTATAAATACATGTTCTACAATCAACAAGGAACATTCTTTAAGCAACAAAACGATTAAAACAACAATCTACGCATAAAATCCAAAAATCAAAGTTTAGATACAAAATTTTCAAATGCACAAATAATGATGAAACCCTCACCTTAGACGCTCCTAGACGCTAGGAAAACCTCGTAGAGTGCCTCGAAAACCACCCTGCACAAGCCCACGCGAAGAATCGAAGATTTGAAGTTGAGATTTTCTTTTTTTTTCTCCTTCTTTTCCTCATGGGTTCAAGCCTTTTTTCTCTATTTTTTTCGTGTGCATTCTGCTTATTTAGAAAAAAAAAATGACAAGAAGTCAAAGGTCAAAATTTGGTCAACCCGCTAAACCAAAACAGCTATGCGCGACCTTACGAAAATAGCCATAACTTCTTCTAGAAAACTCCAATTCACGAACGGTTTGAAGCCTCAGAAACTAGACTCATAGAGCTTTCCAACCATATATAATTTGCTACCTAAATCTTCCCCAATTGGTTCAGATTTAATTCCAAAGTTGACCCAAAATCTGACTAACTTAACATTGCATTTTTTTATTTTTAATCCCAAGTTTGCCTTTTATTAAACATTTCAAAAATTCCCACCTTGTCCTAGTTGGTCAATGTAGATGAAAAGTCAACTAGTTTGGTCAAATAAGGTGAAAGGTCAATAAAATGCAATTTAAATGAACATTAAATGCTATTGAATACATGCCAGGTTCGGGGTATCACAGTTAAGCCCATTGGGCCTTTTGAATGGGCCATCTCTCTATGATGGGACTGTGAACCGTTAACAAATAAAGAAATTGTGCCCTCAACATGACGGGTGCGATCATACCAGCACTAATGCACCGGATCCCATCAGAACTCTGAAGTTAAGCGTGTTTGGGCGAGAGTAGTACTAGGATGGGTGACCCCTTGGGAAATCCTCGTTTTGCACCCCATTTTCAATTTTTTTTTGCCCTGGTTAGGGTTGCCATGATACTTTATCTACCAAATTTCTATTACCGAATCCCACGGAACATTGGGCAAAACAACTTTGTTTCACGTAGAGGCTGGGCCCGCAAACTGAGGGCGTAGGGCATTTGACCAGGTCTCCGTAGCTCTAGTGCCAAAAACTTTTGATCCGTAAGGAGTTACGCGGTGCAGAACATACAGTTGCAAAGCTCTCTAAGAGCTCTACGACAGGGGCAGCCAGCTTGTTCGATGTGCCCATTTTTAGAGCCTAAAATCGAACGTTTTCATCAGTTTCAGGCCACTTTTCTTCTTTTGATCTGTTTTTTCATCCCGGATCGTACGTCGTGAGCGGTTAAGAGGAGGACAACCTTACTCGCGGGACATTAGAGGGCCCTACAATGCGTCGATATCACGTCTTGCTAGGATGCTGCATTGTTGAAGCAGATAGGTTATCGTTAAGCCCATTGGGCCTTTTGAATTGGCCATCTCTCTAGGCTGGGACTGTGAACCGTTAACACATAAAGGAATTGTGCCCTCAACATGACGGGTGCGATCATACCAGCACTAATGCACCGGATCCCATCAGAACTCCGAAGTTAAGTGTGCTTGGGCGAGAGTATTACTAGGATGGGTAACTCCCTGGGATGTCCTCGTGTTGCTCCTCCCTTTTTCAATTTTTTTTGCTCCGGTTTGGGTTGCCAAGATACTTTATCCACCACATTTCTATTATGAAATCCCACGGCACTTGGGCAAGACAGCTTCGCTTCACATGGAGGCTGGGCCCGCAAACCGAGGGCGTAGGGCTTGTGACCAGGTCTCCGTCGCTCTGGTGCCAATAACTTTTGATCCGTAAGGAGTTACACGGCGCAAAATATACCGTTGCAAAGCTCTCTGAGAGTTCTACGACGAGGGTAGCAAGCTTGCACGCTTTACCCGTTTTAGGAGTCCAAAATCGAACGTTTTCATCAGTTTCAGGCCACTTTTCTTCTTTTGCTCTGTTTTTTCATCCCGGATCGTATGTCTTGAGCTATTAAAAGGATGACAATCTTACTCTTGGGACATTAGAGGGCCCTACAATGCGTCGATATCACGTCTTGTGAGGATGCTGCGTTGTTGAAGCGGATGCGTTATCGTTAAGCCCATTGGGCCTTTTGAATGGGCCATCTCTCTATGATGGGACTGTGAACCGTTAACAAATAAAGGAATTGAGCCCTCAACATGACGAGTTCGATCATACCAGCACTAATGCACCGGATCCCATCAGAACTCCGAAGTTAAGCGTGCTTGGGTGTGAGTAGTACTAGGATGGGTGACCCCCTGGGAAGTCCTCGTGTTGCACCCCCTTTTCAATTTTTTTTGCCTTGGTTAGGGTTTCCAAGATACTTTATCCACCAAATTTCTATTACCGAATCCCACGGAACATTGGGCAAGACAACTTCACTTCACGTAGAGGCTGGGCCCGCAAATAGAGGGCGTAGGGCATTTGACCAGATCTCCGTCGCTCAGTTGCTCATAACTTTTGATCTGTAAGGAGTTACGTGGCGTACAGCATACCGTTGCAAAGCTCTCTGAGAGCTCTACGATGGGGGCAGCAGCTTGCTCGCTGTGCCTATTTTTGGAGCCCAGAATCGAACATTTTCATCAGTTTCAGGCCACTTTTCTTCTTTTGCTCTGTTTCTTCATCCCGGATCGTATGTTGTGAGCTCTTAAAAGGACGACAACCTTACTCGCGGGACATTAGAGGACCCTACAATGCGTCGACATTACGTCTTGCGAGGATGCTTCGTTGTTGAAGCGGATGGGTTGTCGTTAAGTGCATTGGGCCTTTTGAATGGGCCATCTCTCTAGGATGGGACTGTGAACCGTTAACAAATAAAAGAATTGTGCCCTCAACATGACGGGTGCAATCATACCAGCACTAATGCACCGGATCCCATCAGAACTCCGAAGTTAAGCGTGCTTGGGTAAGAGTAGTACTAGGATGGGTGACACCTTGGGAAGTCCTCGTGTTGCACCTTCTTTTCAATTTTTTTTGCACTGGTTAGGGTTGCCAAGATTCTTTATCTACCAAATTTCTATTACCGAATCCCACGGAACATTGGGCAAGACAACTTCGCTTCACGTAGAGGCTGGGCCCCCAAACCGAGGGCGTAGGGCTTGTGACCAGGTCTCCGTCGCTACGGTGCCCATAACTTTTGATCCGTAAGGATTTATGCGGCGCACAGCATACCGTTAAAAAGCTCTCTAAGAGCTCTACGACAGGGGCAGCCAGCTTGCTCGTTCTGCCAATTTTTTGAGCCCAAAATCGAACATTTTTATCATTTTCAGGCCACTTTTCTTCTTTTGCTCTGTTTTTTAATCAGGATCATAAGGCGTGAGCTGTTAAAAGGACGACAACCTTACTCGTAGGACATTAAGAGGCCCTACAACGCGTCGATATCACGTCTGGCTAGGATGATGCATTGTTGCAGCAGATGGGTTATCGTTAAGCCCATTGGGCCTTTTGAATTGGCCATCTCTCCAGGCTGGGACTGTGAACCGTTAACAAATAAAGGAATTGTGCCCTCAACATGACGGGTGCGATCATACCAACACTAATGCACCGGATCCCATCAGAACTCCGAAGTTAAGCGTGCTTGGGCGAGTTCAGTACTAAGATGGGTGACCCCCTGGGAAGTCCTCGTGTTGAACCCCCTGTTCAATTTTTTTTGCCCTGGTTAGGGTTGCCAAGATACTTTATCCACCAAATTTCTATTATCGAACCCCACGGAACATTGGGCAAGACAACTTCGCTTCACGTAGAGGCTGGGCCCGTAAACCGAGGGCGTAGGACTTGTGACCAGGTCTCCGTCGCTCCTGTGCCCATATCTATTGATCCGTAAGGAGTTACGCGGCGCATAACATACCGTTGCAAAGCTCTACGACGGGGGCAGTCAGCTTGCTCACTGTGCCCCTTTTTGGAGCCCAAAATCGAACGTTTTAATCAGTTTCAGGCCACTTTTCATCTTCTGCTCTATTTTTTCGTCCCGGATCGTACGTCGTGAGCTGTTACAAGGACGAAAACCTTACTCACGGGACATTAGAGGGCCCTACAATGCGTCGATATCACGTCTTGCGAGGATGCTGCGTTGTTGAAGCGGATGGGATATCGTTAAGCCCATTGGGCCTTTTGAATGGGCCATCTCTCTAGGATGGGACTGTGAACCGTTAACAAATAAAGGAATTGTGCCCTCAACATGACGGGTCAGATCATACCAGCACTAATGCACCGAATCCCATCAGAACTCCGAAGTTAAGCGTGCTTGGGTGTGAGTAGTACAAGGATGGGTGACCCACTGGGAAGTCCTCGTGTTGCACCCCATTTTCAATTTTTTTTGGCCCTGGTTAGAGTTGCCAAGATACTCTATCCACCAAATTTCTATTACCGAATCCCACGGAACATTGGGCAAGACAACTTTGCTTCACGTAGAGGCTGGGCCCGCAAACCAAGGGCGTAGGGCTTGTGACCACGTCTCCGTCGCTCCGGTGAGCATAGCTTTTGATCCGTAAGGATTTACGCGGCACACAACATACCGTTGCAAAGCTCTCTGAGAGCTCTACGACGGGTGCAGCCAGCTTTCTCGCTTTGCCCTTTTTGGATCCCAAAATCGAACGTTTTCATCAGTTTCATGCCACTTTTCTTCTTTTGCTCAATTTCTTCGTCCCGGATCGTACGTCGTGAGCTGTTAAAAGGACGACAACCTTACTCGTGGGACATTAGAGGGCCCTACAACACTCCGAAGTTAAGTGTGCTTGGGCGAGAGTAGTACTAGGATGGGTAACTCCATGGGATGTCCTTGTGTTGCCCCCCCCCTTTTCAATTTTTTTTGCTCCGGTTTGGGTTGCCAAGATACTTTATCCACCACATTTCTATTATCAAATCCCACGGCACTTGGGCAAGACAGCTTCACTTCACGTGGAGGCTGGCCCGCAAACCGAGGGCGTAGGGGTTGTGACCAGGTCTCCGTTGCTCCGGTGCCCATAAGTTTTGATCCGTAAGGAGTTACACAGCGCACAACATACCGTTGCAAAGCTCTCTGAGAGTTCTACGACGAGGGCAGCAAGCTTGCTCGCTTTACCCATTTTTGGAGCCTAAAATCGAACGTTTTCATTAGTTTCAGGCCACTTTTCTTCTTTTGCTCTGTTTTTTCATCCCGGATCGTACGTCATGAGCTGTTAAAAGGATGACAACCTTACTCGTGGGACATTAGAGGGCCCTACAATGCGTCGATATCACGTCTTGTGAGGATGCTGCGTTGTTGAAGCGGAGGGGTTATCGTTAAGCCCATTGGGCCTTTTGAATGGGCCATCTCTCTATGATGGGACTGTGAACCGTTAACAAATAAAGGAATTGTGCCCTCAACATGACGGGTGCGATCATACCAGTACTAATGCAACGGATCCCATCAGAACTCCGAAGTTAAGCGTGCCTGGGTGTGAGTAGTACTAGGATGGGTGACCCCCAAGGAAGTCCTCGTGTTGCACCCCCTTTTCAATTTTTTTTGCCCTGGTTAGGGTTTCCAAGATACTTTATTCACCAAATTTCTATTACCGAATCCCACGGAACATTGGGCAAGACAACTTCGCTTCACGTAAAGGTTGGGCCCGCAAACCGAGGGCGTAGGGCTTGTGACAAGGTCTCCGTCGCTCCGGTGCCCATAACTTTTGATCTATAAGGATTTACGCAGCGCACAGCATACCGTTACAAAGCTCTCTGAGAGCTTTACGACAGGGGCAGCCAGCTTGCTCGCTGTGCCCGTTTTTTGAGCCCAAAATCGAACGTTTTTATCATTTTCAGGCCGCTTTTCTTCTTTTGCTCTGTTTTTTCATCCCGGATCGTATGTCGTGAGCTGTTAAAAGGACGACAACCTTACTCGCGGGACATTAGGAGGCCCTACAACGCGTCGATATCACGTCTTGCTAGGATGCTGCATTGTTGAAGTAGATGGGTTATCGTTAAGCCCATTGGGCCTTTTGAATTGGCCATCTCTCTAGGTTGGGACTGTGAACCGTTAACACATAAAGGAATTGTGCCCTCAACATGACGGGTGCGATCATACCAGCACTAATGCACCGGATCCCATCAGAACTCCGAAGTTAAGCGTGCTTGGGCGAGTGCAGTACTAAGATGGGTGACCCCTGGGATGTCCTCGTGTTGTCACGTCCCAACCCGGCCTATAAAGGTTAGACTAGGGTGTGATCTAGACATTCAAGTCCATTTCATATTTTTAATCGTTCTAGGAGGTTTAACACTTAACGTTTTATTCTAGACTTCAAATTTTTTTTCCGAAAATCCGGCAGCATAACGGCTGTAATTGGGCTCTTTGTTTTGACCTAAATTTTCTAACAGCCTCAAAATTTACCATCTCAAATTCAATTCCAGCTAAGATTACTATTATTCCATCAATTGAATTGCCTATTGGTTAATTCGACGTCCCGTTTGATTTATAACCTAGCATGATGCTATGTCTCGTTTGTCCATTTATTCTCGTTTCAAAATATATCTGTTGATCTTAGCTTATTAGCGAGTACCTGTTGAGATTGGATAAGTTCATTTACCTATTCCTTAACTAAGCATCATAACCTGTGATAGATACTAGCGGTAGTAAAAGCAAAACGATCATAGTAGTGTCATGTCTAGTATCGGTCTACTTAAAATAAGTACAAACCAAAATTAGACCCCAAATTACAGCGGGGGTCTTTTACATCACAAGCAACAAATAACGTAAGGGAAATAGTCTTCAAGCAGCAAAAGGTACACAAGTAATCACGTTCAAGCAAAACAACAATAACAGGCAATCACTCCAGGGGTCCATCATTGGGTACATTCTCCTCGGGTTCCTGTCCCTGCTCTTCTTTACCTAAAATGATAAAAGAGGGTGAGTCCTTATGAACTCATCGAGGGGGAACGAGAAATAAATCTTGAAACTCATTTTCCGGTTCAATTTATGAAAACCCCTTTTTAAAACATGTCACATATTACAAATAATATGGTAAGCAATTATAAGAAACAAATCGAGAAACGGATACAATTACCAATCATTTCAAGGATACGGTGAGCATTTGCTCTCAATTTCAATTTCGAATCAATTGTTACGGCCGACTTCAATAATCCACTTATCACTCCCAATTGGGTGTACTCCGGATGTACTCCGAAACCTACGACCCAACTCTCCAAGGGTGAATACCAAGTGAGAGAGGGAATTGGATTATGGTAGTCACGGTAACACCGGCAAGCCCGATGCCGCCCGGCAGACGTGAAATGCTACCATGCCACACGAAAGGTTGCAACCTTGTATGCAATGCACATTTATAACATTTAACATATCACATTAGGAGGACAACAAAGTAGGTTGCCTCCGAACAGTTATAAGATCGCACGTTGTCAAGTGGTCAAACAAGGCACGATAAGACAAGTAATTTCACTTGAAAGGCATATAGAGTCATATGAACATCAAACGGGCAGCCATGTAACACATGTAAAACAGGCCATATAACTCATCAAGAAGCTCATATAATCAAGTGATACGAATTATACGACATGCAACAACATTTACGTGGGTTCGGTAGCAAGACAAGCTTATTTGACAACATGCAATGGTCAAAACCATAATTGAAGTTATAACACATTTACAGGCAGCCCACGCAACATACAGTTTCCACACAATCTCCAATGATTAACACTTAGTAAGACTACTTAGCCATTAGGGTTTCCGTTTCATGCATAATCGTGTGTTCAAGCCCTAAGTCAACTCAACATCATTCCCGAGTCATACATCATTCAATTCAAACATCCTCAAGTACTCAAAACAGTCCATGCAATATTCCAACATCACAATTCCAAGCAATTAGTACCACAAGAGAGGTTACAATAGTTTTCCATGCATATAGCTAAGTGAAACACTCACTGCAATAGGCTGTTTTCTCACAATCAATCGGGTAAGCAAACAATCTCCAAATTCAGTGAGTAAGATGTCAAATTAAAGCTTAAGAAGTTAACTAAACTCAGAAACAAACCTTGCATCAATTGGAGTTTAGAATCATTAGTTATGGCCGAAACAGTGTGGTAGCACAAAACTGTCCAGATTTGTACACTTTTCATAAATTGACGTTTTTGAGGTACTTAGAGTCAGTTTTAGCTTTGGTCCATTTCTGAAAAAATTGTCCAGAACTGAAAAATCTAGCAGTACACCAAATTTAATGAATTTTGGACAACATTTACTAAGTTAAACATGGTTCGTTCCACAAGGTCAGTGCATCTGCCAAAACCTGATTCATTTTTCCAGATTTCCAGATTTGGTCACATTTTAATAATTTGCCATTTTAAGGACCTTAGAGTCAAAATTAGCTTCGGCCTATTTCTGGGAAAAATGTTTAAAACTGTCCAAAATAGTCAACCACCAATTTTCAACATTTTCAACATCATTTGCCTATCTAAACTTACCTCGATCAGACTGGTCAGAGAGCTGTCACATAAATTCGACTTCACCTAGCATCATTTTCAACCCAAGATCTTGCCATGCATGGTTGTTTAAGCTCATGACCGACCATATAACTCAAGTACAGAAGCAAATACACACATTTATGAGCATGCATGTGAAGTTTTAAAGAGTTTTCAAAAGGTTTTAACCCTCACCTTAGCAATCAACCACAAAATGCTCAAGACCCTTTGTTGAAGCTCAAATCTTCTCCTTTCCCTTGCTTAGCCCGGAACCTCACTAGTTTTTCTCTATTTTTCCTAGCTTAATGATCAATCTCTTAGTGCATGCACATAGCTAGAACTTGAAGAAAAGAAATGGATGCTTAGTAACTCACCTAGGCCGAAAATGAAGCTTCAATGCACATGCAAGAGAAATTTTTGAACTCTAGCTTGCTCGGTTGTAGTTCTTTACTTGTAGCTTGCTATACTTAGCTATGGTGTGAAGAGGAGAAGTTGAGAAGATGGTGAATTCAGCCAAGGCCGAGAATGAGAGAGAAAGGAGAGATGAGGAGAGAAATGAATGAAAAGAAATGAAGAAAATGACAAACAAGGGAGCCTTTTGCATCTTCAAGGAGAATGTCGGCCTTGGGCTTCAAATTTCTGCATTTTGTGTCTCCAATGTGCTATTTTGAAATTGCTAGGATGGGCAAGGTGTTGTGGTCGAGAATGGTGAGGAGATTGAGTGAATTTTGAGCAATTTTTTAATGCTTTGAGTCATAAATTGTCTTGGCATGCAATAGAATAAAACAATTGCTCAAACCTTGTGCAAAAAAGCTTGATATGGTCGGCCAAGGCATTAAACAATGCTGAATTTGTGTCATCTTGAGCATTATTCTAATTGTATTTTGAAGTGCAAAAAGAATAAGGCATGTTTTGTTTTTGGTGCATTTTTCTCTTCTAGTGAATGGAATTTGGATTATTATATTGTTAGTGGATTTTGTAAGATTGTTTAATAGTCTAGTGTTTCGTGAAAGATGCTTTCTTGATTAGCGTGTAGGCACGCTTTTCTAGGTTTAGGGCACGCACTTCAAGGTAGGACACGAACTATGAGATGAACGCACGTTTTTCAAGTAAACGCACGTAACCCTATATGAATGCACGAAATTCAATGCAAGGCACACAAAACTAAATACAATTCTCAAACCTAGGTCATGGCACGCAAATCTAGGTTAGGGCACACGAAGCAAGGTTTCGCACGTAAATCGGGGTCGGGCCTCACACGTGTTGCACGCCCTTTTCAATTTTTTTTGCCTTGGTTAGGGTTGCCAAGATACTTTATCCACCAAATTTCTATTACCGAATCCCACGGAACATTGGGCAAGACAACTTCGCTTCACGTAGAGGCTGGGCCCGTAAACCGAGGGCGTAGGGCTTGTGACCAGGTCTCCGTCGCTCTGGTGCCCATATCTTTTGATCCATAAGGAGTTACGCGGCGCACAACATACCGTTGCAAAGATTTCTAAGAGCTCTACGACGGGGGCAGTCAGCTTGCTCGCTGTGCCCCTTTTTGGAGCCCAAAATCGAACGTTTTCATCAGTTTCAGGCCACTTTTCATCTTCTGCTCTGTTTTTCGTCCCGAATCGTACGTCGTGAGCTGTTAAAAGGACGACAACCTTACTCACGGGAAATTAGAGGGCCCTACAATGCGTCGATATCACGTCTTGCGAGGGTGCTACGTTGTTGAAGCGGATGGGTTATCGTTAAGCCCATTGGGCCTTTTGAATGGGCCATCTCTCTAGGATGGGACTGTGAACCGTTAACAAATAAAGGAATTGAGCCCTCAACATGATGGGTGCCATCATACCAGCACTAATGCACTGAATCCCATCAGAACTCCGAAGTTAAGCGTGCTTGGGTGTGAGTAGTACTAGGATGGGTGACCCCTTGGGAAGTCCTCGTGTTGCACCCCCTTTTCAATTTTTTTTGCCCTGGTTAGAGTTGCCAAGATACTCTATCCACCAAATTTCTATTACCGAATCCCACGGAACATTGGGCAAGACAACTTCGCTTCATGTAGAGGCTGGGCCCGCAAACTGAGGGCGTAGGGCTTGTGACCACGTCTCCATCGCTCCAGTGCGCATAGCTTTTGATCCGTAAGGAGTTACGCGGCACACAGCACACCGTTGCAAAGCTCTCTGAGAGCTCTACGACGGGGGCAGCCAGCTTTCTCGCTTTGCCCTTTTTGGAGACCAAAATCGAACGTTTTCATCAGTTTCATGCCACTTTACTTCTTTTGCTCTGTTTCTTCATCCCGGATCTTAAGTCGTGAGCTGTTAAAAGGACGACAACCTTACTTGCGGGACATTAGAGGGCCCTACAACACGTCGATACCACGTCTTGCGAGGATGCTGCGTTGTTGAAGCGGATGGGTTGTCGTTAAGCCCATTGGGCCTTTTGAACGGGCCATTTCTCTAGGATGGGACTGTGAACCATTAACAAATAAAAGAATTGTGCCCACAACATGACGGGTGTGATCATACCAGCACTAATGCACCGGATCCCATCAGAACTCCGAAGTTAAGTGTGCTTGGGCGAGAGTAGTACTAGGATGGGTAACTCCGTGGGATGTCCTCGTGTTGCCCCCTCTTTTCAATTTTTTTTGCTCTGGTTTGGGTTGCCAAGATACTTTATCCACCACATTTCTATTATCAAATCCCATGGCACTTGGGCAAGACAGCTTCGCTTCACGTGGAGGCTGGGCCCGCAAACCGAGGGCGTAGGGCTTGTGACCAGGTCTCCGTCGCTCCGGTGCCCATAACTTTTGATCCGTAAGGAGTTACACGGTGCACAACATACCGTTGCAAAGCCCTCTGAGAGTTCTACGACGAGGGCAGCAAGCTTGCTCGCTTTACCCATTTTTGAAGCCCAAAATCGAACGTTTTCATCAGTTTCAGGCCACTTTTCTTCTTTTGCTCTGTTTTTTCATCCCGGATCGTACGTCGTGAGCTGTAAAATGGATGACAACCTTACTCGTGGGACATTAGAGGGCCCTACAACGCATCGATATCGCGTCTTGTGAGGATGCTGCGTTGTTGAAGCAGATGGGTTATCGTTAAGCCCATTGGGCCTTTTGAATGGGCCATCTCACTATGATGGGACTGTGAACCGTTAACAAATAAAGGAATTGTGCCCTCAACATGACGGGTGCGATCATACCAGTACTAATGCACCGGATCCCATAAGAACTCCGAAGTTAAGCGTGCTTGGGTGTGAGTAGTACTAGTATGGGTGACCCCATTTTCAATTTTTTTTGCCCTGGTTAGGGTTTCAAAGATACTTTATCCACCAAATTTCTATTACCGAATACCACGGAACATTGGGCAAGACAACTTCGCTTCACGTAGGGGCTGGGCCCGCAAATCGAGGGCATAGGGCATTTGACCAGGTCTTCGTCGCTCCGGTGCCTATAACTTTTGATCCGTAAGGAGTTGCGCGGCGCACTGTGAGGCCCGACCCCGAATAACGTGTGTTACCTTGATTTGCGTGCCATAGACCCCTAATTATATGACCGACCTTGGATTACGTGTCCTGTCTTGGTTTTCGTGCATACCTCGTCATACGTGCCTTGACCTAGAATAGTGTGCCCTAATCCCCGACTTACATGCGGTACCTAGAAATACGTGCCCTGACCTCGATGTATGTGCATTACCTCATTTCATGTGCCCTAACCTTGAACTGTGTACCTTAACCTAGGTTTAAGAGTCGTACCTCGATTTACGTGCATTACATTGAATTACGTGCCTTGCATTGGTTTACGTGCATTCACCTAGGATTGCGTGCATTAGTCTTGAAGTCCGTGTCTTACCTCGTAGTTCGTGTCTACCTCGTGATTCGTGCCCTGTATTGATTTTTGTGTGTGTCTCGTAGTGCGTGCCCTAGACTTAGGAAAGCGTGCCACCACGCTAATCAATAAAGAATCCTACACAAAGCACAAGACAATAAAATAATCCTACACAATCCACTAACTATTATTATAATCCTAATTCAAATATCTACAAAATCCACTAACACCTAAATATTATATTTTAAACTCACTACAAGACAAAATCTCACAAACCTCTAAACATACCCTATATTCTATTCTACCTAAAATCCCTAAATACCCAACATTCTCTTACACACATGTTAAAACAATTCAAAAGATGACACAAAATCAGATTTTTGCATGCATGTTTAATTCAAAATGATTCTAGACAAGTCATGACACAAAAACACTTATCAATGCATAAAAAAATTGCCCAAAACCACCTCAATTTCCTCTCATTTTCGACCAAACCACTCATGGCCCATGCTAACATTTCAAATTCCACCTTGAAGACACAAAAATTCAGATTTGGAAGCCCAAGGCTGACCACATGCTCAAAAAATTGCAAAAGCCTCATTTTTCTCTCATTTCTCTCTCTTTCCTCACATTTTCTCTCTCTCCCTCTCACTCTCTCTCTCCATTTCGGTTTTGGCTGAGTTCTCTCCACCTCTTAGCTCATCTTCATCATCCTATGGTGCATCAAGACAAACCACAAGCAAAGAAACTCACCCAAGCAAGCTAGGATGCAAGAAACACACATGCAAGCATTTTGAGTCACCATTTTCGGCCTTGGTGAGTTTTTAAGCTTCCATTTCTTTTCTTCTTGTTCTAACCTCATGCATGTGCTAAGAGATTGATCACTAAGCTAGGAAAAATAGAGAAAAGCTAGTTGGAATCTCGGCTAAGCAAGAAGAAGAAGAGATTTGAGCTTCAACAAGGTTTTGAGCATTTTTTTGGGTTGATTGCAAAGGTGAGGGTTAAAACCTTTTGAAAACTCTTCAAAATTTCACATGCATGCTCATAAATGTGTGTATTTGCTTCTGTACTTGAGCTATATGGTCGTTCATAAGCTTAAACAACCATGCATGGCAAGATCTTGGCTTGAAAATGATGCTAGGTGAAGTCGAAATGGATGACAGCTCTCTGACCAGTCTGTTCGAGGTAATTTTAGCTAAGAAAATGATGTTAAAAATTCATGAAAATTGGTAGGTGACTATTTTGGACAGTTTTGGACATTTTTCCCAGAAATAGGCTGAAGCTAATTTTGACTCTAAGGTCCTCAAAATGGAAAATCTCTAAAATGTGACCAAATCTGGAAATCTGGAAAAATGAAGCAGGTTTTGGTAGATGCACTGACCTTGTGGAACGAACCATATTTGACTTAGTTAATGATGTCCAAAATGTATGAAAATTGGTGTACTGCTAGAATTTTCAGTTCTGGACATTTTTGTCAGAAATGGACTAAGGCTGAATCTGACCCTAAGGACCTCAAAAACGTCAATTATCGAAATGTGTGCAAATCTGGACAGTTTTGTGCTATTCCACTGTTTCGGCTATATCTAATGATCCCGAACTCCAATTGATGCAAGGTTTGTTTCTGATTTTAGTTAACTTCTTAATATTTAATTTGACATCTTATTCACTGGATTTGGAGATTGTTTGATTATCCTATTGATTGTGAGAAAACAGCCTATTGCAGTAAAGGTTTCACTTAGCTATATGCTTGGAAAATTGATGTAACCTCCCTTGTGGTACTAATTGCTTGGAATTGTGGTGTTGGAATGTTGTGTAGACTGTTTTGGGTACTTGAGGATGTTTGAATTGAATGATGCATGACTTGAGAATGATTTTGAGTTGACTTAGGGTTTAATCACGCGGTTAAGCATGAAACGGAAACCCTAATGACTAGGTAGTCTTGCTAAGTGTTGATCATTTGGATATTGTGTGGAAATTAGATGCTTAGTGGGCTGCCCGTAAATGTCTTATAACTTCAAATGTGATTTTGACCATTGCATGTTGACAAATAAGCTTTTCTTGCACCCGAACCCATGATTGATGTCATTGCATGTTGAATAATCTTATCACTTGATCACGTGGGCTTCTTAATGAGTTATATGGCCTGTTTTACATGTGTTACATGGCTGCCCGTTTAATTTTCATATAACTCTATATGCCTTCAAGTGAAATTTTCATGTCTTATCGTGCCTTGCTTGTCTACCTGTCAATGTGCAATCTTATGACTGTCCGGAGGCAACCTACTTTGTTGTCCTCCTACTGTGATATATTACCTGTTTTATCGTGCCCTGCCTGTTTACTTGGTCAATGTGCAATCTTATGACTGTCCGGAGGCAACCTACTTTGTTGTCCTCCTACTGTGATATATTACCTGTCATAAATGTGCATTGCATACAAGGTTGCAACCTTTCTTGTCGGCATGGTAGCGATCACGCACGCCGGGCGGCATCGGGCTTGCCGGTGTTACCGTGACCACCATGGTCCCATTCCCTCTCTCGCTTGGGGGCTAGACTTCCTCGGAGAGTTGGGTCGTAGGCTTTCGGGGTACATCCGGAGTACACCCACCTGGTGTGTTTTGGGGATGAATTAAAGTCGGCCACAACTCCTGTTACTTGACTTGATCTGAGAGCAATAGCTCACCGTATCCTTTTACTATGTGTATAAGTACTCTCGCTTGGTCCCTGGAGGACCTCGGGGAGGAAAGACTGGTATTTTTGTTCCTGTATCTTATATCATTGTTACATTTATGCTTGCAAAAGGATTTTCATAATTGAACCGGAAAATGAGTTTCAAAACGTATTTCTCGTTCCCCCTCGCTGAGTTCATAAGGACTCACCCTCTTTTCATAACAGGTGAAGAAGATCCAGAACAGGTACCCGAGGACGGTGTGCCTAATGATGAACCCCTGGAGTGAATGCCTGTCATTGCTTATTTTGCTTGATTGTGACTACTTGTGAACTTTTGCTACTTGAAGACTATTTCCCTTACGTTATTTGTTGTTTGTGATGTAAAAGACCCCCGTTGTAATTTGGGGTCTAATTTTGGTTTGTACTTATATTTAGTAGACTGATACTAGACATACTATGATCGTTTTTGCTTTTATTATCACTAGTATCTATCATAGGTTATGATGCTTAGTTAAGGAATAGGCAAATGAACTTATCCAATCTCAACAGTACTCGCTAATAAGCTAAGATCAATATGTATATTTTGAAATGAAGATAAATGGACAAACGAGACATAGTATCATGCTAGGTTATAAATCAAACGGGACGTCGAAATAACCAATAGGCAATTCAATTGATGATAAAATAGTAAACTCTAGTCGGGAATGAACTTGAATTGAAAGCTTTGAGGCTGTTAGAAAATTTAGGTCAAAACAAAGAGCCCAATTACAGCCGTTATGCTGCCGGATTTCCGGAAAATTTTGGAGTCTAGAATAAAACGTTAAGTGTTAAACCTCCTAAAACGATTAAGAATGTGAAAGGACTTGAATGTTTAGATCACACCCTAGTCTAACCTTTATAGGCCGGGTTGGGGCGTGACACGCACAGCATTCCATTGCAAAGCTCTCTGAGAGTTCTATGACGGGGGCAGCAGCTTGCTCGCTGTGCCTATTTTTGGAGCCCAAAATCGAACGTTTTCATCAGTTTCAGGCCACTTTTCTTCTTTTGCTCTGTTTCTTCGTCCCGGATCGTACGTTGTGAGCTGTAAAAAGGACGATAACCTTACTCACTGGACATTAGAGGGCCCTACAATGCGTCGATATTACGTCTTGCGAGGATGCTACGTTGTTGAAGCGGATGGGTGGTCGTTAAGCCCATTGGGCCTTTTGAATGGGCCATCTCTCTAGGATGGGACTGTGAACCGTTAACAAATAAAGGAATTGTGCCCTCAATATGACGGGTGCGATCATACCAGCACTAATGCACCAGATCCCATCAGAACTCCGAAGTTAAGCGTGCTTGGGTAAGAGTAGTACTAGGATGGGTGACCCCTTGGGAAGTCCTCGTGTTGCACCTTCCTTTCAATTTTTTTGCCCTGGTTAAGGTTGTCAAGATACTTTATCCACCAAATTTCTATTACCGAATCCCACGGAACATTGGGCGAGACAACTTCGCTTCACGGAGAGGCTGGGCCCGTAAACCGAGGGCGTAGGGCTTGTGACCAGGTCTCCGTCGCTCTGGTGCCCATATCTTTTGATCCGTAAGGAGTTACGCGGCGCACAACATACCGTTGCAAAGCTCTCTAAGAGCTCTACGACGGGGGCAGTCAGCTTGCTCGCTATGCCATTTTTTGGAGCCCAAAATCGAACATTTTCATCAGTTTCAGGCCACTTTTCATCTTATGCTCCGTTTTTTCGTCCCGGATCGTACGTCGTGAGCTGTTAAAAGGACGACAACCTTACTCACGGGACATTAGAGGGCCCTACAATGCATCGATATCACGTCTTGCGAGGATGCTGCGTTGTTGAAGTGGATGGGTTATCGTTAAGCCCATTGGGCCTTTTGAATGGGCCATCTCTCTAGGATGGGACTGTGAACCGTTAACAAATAAAGGAATTGTGCCCTCAACATGACGGGTGCGATCATACCAGCACTAATGCACCGAATCCCATCAGAATTCCGAAGTTAAGCGTGCTTGGGTGTGAGTAGTACTAGGATGGGAGACCCCCTGGGAAGTCCTCGTATTGCACCCCCTTTTCAATTTTTTTTGCCCTTGTTAGACTTGCCAAGATACTCTATCCACCAAATTTCTATTACCGAATCACACGGAACATTGGGCAAGACAACTTCGCTTCACGTAGAGGCTGGGCCCGCAAACCGAGGGCGTAGGGCTTGTGACCACGTCTCCGTCGCTCCGGTGCGCATAGCTTTTGATCTGTAAGGAGTTACGCAGCACACAGCATACCGTTGCAAAGCTCTCTGAGAGCTCTACGACGGGGGCAGCTAGCTTTCTCGCTTTGCCCTTTTTGAAGCCCAAAATCGAACGTTTTCATCCGTTTCATGCCATTTTTCTTCTTTTGCATTGTCTCTTCATCCCGGATCGTACGTCGTGAGCTGTTAAAAGGACGACAACCTTACTCGGGGGACATTAGAGGGCCCTACAATGCGTCGATACCACGTCTTGCGAGGATGCTGCGTTGTTGAAGCAGATGGGTTGTCGTTAAGCCCATTGGGCCTTTTGAACGTGCCATTTCTCTAGGATGGGACTGTGAACCGTTAACAAATAAAAGAATTGTGCCCTCAACATGACGGGTGCGATCATACCAGCACTAATGCACCGGATCCCATCAGAACTCCGAAGTTAAGTGTGCTTGGGCGAGAGTAGTACTAGGATGGGTAACTCCATGGGATGTCCTCGTGTTGCCCCCCCATTTTCAATTTTTTTTGCTCCGGTTTGGGTTGCCAAGATACTTTATCCACCACATTTCTATTATCAAATCCCAAAACACTTGGGCAAGACAGTATCGCTTCATGTGGAGGCTGGGCCCGCAAACCGAGGGCGTAGGGCTTGTGACCAGGTCTCCGTCGCTCCGGTGCCCATAACTTTTGATCCGTAAGGAGTTACACGGCGCACAACATACCGTTGCAAAGCTCTCTGAGAATTCTACGACGAGGGTAGCAAGCTTGCTCACTTTACCCATTTTTGGAGCCCAAAATTGAACGTTTTCATCAGTTTCAGGCCAATTTTCTTCTTTTGCTCTATTTTTTCATCCCGAATCATACATCGTGAGCTGTTAAAAGGATGACAACCTTACTCGTGGGACATTAGAGGGCCCTACAACGCGTCGATATCACGTCTTGTGAGGATGCTGCGTTGTTGAAGCGGATGGGTTATCGTTAAGCCCATTGGGCCTTTTGAATGGGCCATCTCTCTATGATGGGACTGTGAACCGTTAACAAATAAAGGAATTGTGCCCTCAACATGACGGGTGCGATCATACCAGCACTAATGCTCCGGATCCCATCAGAACTCCGAAGCTAAGCGTGCTTGGGTGTGAGTAGTACTAGGATGGGTGACCCCCTGGGAAGTCCTCGTGTTGCACCCCCTTTTCAATTTTTTTTGCCCTGGTTAGGGTATCCAAGATACTTTATCCACCAAATTTCTATTACCGAATCCCACGAAACATTGGGCAAGACAACTTCGCTTCACGTAGAGGCTGGGCCCCGCAAACCGAGGGCGAAGGGCATTTGACCAGGTCTCCGTCGCTCCGGTGCCTATAACTTTTGATGCGTAAGGAGTTACGTGGCGCACAGCATACTGTTACAAAGCTCTCTGAGAGCTCTATGACAGGGGCAGCTAGCTTGCTTGCCATGCCCATTTTTGGAGACCAAAATCGAACGTGTTCATCAGTTTCAAGCCACATTTCTTCATTTGCTCTGTTTTTTCGTCCCGAATCGTACGTCGTGAGCTATTAAAATGACGACAACCTTACTCGCTGGACATTAGAGGGCCCTACAACGCGTCGATATCACGTCTTGCGAGGATGCTATGTTGTTGAAGCGGATGGGTTGTCGTTAACCCCATTGGGCCTATTGAATGGGCCATCTCTCTAGGATGGGACTGTGAACCGTTAACAAATAAACGAATTGTATCCTCAACATGACGGGTGTGATCATACCAGCACTAATGCACCGGATCCCATCAGAACTCCGAAGTTAAGCATGCTTGGGCGAGAGTAGTACTAGGATGGGTGACCCCATGGGAAGTCCTCGTGGTGCACCCCCTTTTCAATTTTTTTTGCCCTAGTTAGGGTTGCAAAGATACTTTATCCACCAAATTTCTATTATCGAATCCCACGGAACATTGGGCAAGACAACTTCGCTTCACGTTGAGGCTGGGCCCGCAAACCGATGGCGTAGGGCTTGTGACTAGGTCTCCGTCGCTCCGGTGCCCATAAATTTTGATCCGTATGGAGTTACGCTGCGCACAGCATACCGTTGCAAAGCTCTTTGAGAGCTCTACGACAAGGGCAGCCAGCTTGCTCGCTGTGCCCATTTTTGTAGCCCAAATTCGAACGTTTTCATCAGTTTCAGGCCACTTTTCTTCTTTTTCTCTGTTTCTTCAGCCCGGATCGTACGTTGTGAGCTGTTAAAAGGACGACAACTATACTCGCGGGACATTAGAGGGCCCTACAATCCGTCGATATTACGTCTTGCGAGGATGCTGCGTTGTTGAAGCGGATGGGTTGTCGTTAAGCCCATAGGGCCTTCTAAATGGGCCATCTCTCTAGGATGGGACTGTGAACCGTTAACAAATAAAGGAATTGTGCCTTAACATGACGGGTACGATCATACCAGCAATAATGCACCGGATCCCATCAGAACTCCGAAGTTAAGCGTGCTTGGGTAAGAGTAGTACTAGGATGGGTGAGCCCTTGGGAAGTCCTCGTGTTGCACCTTCTTTTCAATTTTTTTTGCCCTGGTTAAGGTTGCCAAGATACTTTATCCACCAAATTTCTATTACCGAATCCCACGCAACATTGGGTAAGACAACTTCGCTTCACGTAGAGGCTGGGCCCGCAAATCGAAGGCGTAGGGCTTGTGACCAGGTCTCTGTCGCTCCGGTGCCCATAACTTTTGATCCGTAAGGATTTACGTGGCGTACAGCATACCGTTACAAAGCTCTCTGAGAGCTCTACGACAGGGGCAGCCAGCTTCCTCGCTGTGCCCATTTTTGGAGCCCAAAATTGAACGTTTTTATTATTTTCAGGACACTTTTCTTCTTTTCCTCTATTTTTTCATCCCGGATCGTACGTCGTAAGCTGTTAAAAGGATGACAACCTTACTCGCGGGACATTAGAAGGCCCTACAACGCGTCGATATGACGTCTTGCTAGGATGCTGCGTTGTTGAAGTGGATGGGTTGTCGTTAAGCCCATTTGGCCTATTGAATGGGCCATCTCTCTAGGATAGGACTGTGAACCGTTAACAAATAAAGGAATTGTGCACTCAACACGACGGGTGCGATCATACTAGCACTAATGCACCGGATCCCATCAGAACTCCGAAGTTAAGCGTGCTTGGGCGAGAGTAGTACTAAGATGGGTGACCCCGTGGGAAGTCCTCGTGTTGCACCCCTTTTTCAATTCTTTTAGCCCTGGTTAAGGTTGCCAAGATACTTTATCCACCAAATTTCTATTACCGAATCCCACAGAACATTGGGCAAGACAACTTTGCTTCAGGTAGAGGCTGGGCCCGTAAACCGAGGGCGTAGGGCTTGTGACCAGGTCTCCGTCGCTCCGGTGCCCATAACTTTTGATCCGTAAGGAGTTACGCAGCGCAAAGCATACCATTGCAAAGCTCTCTGATCCGGGGGCAGCAACTTGCTCGCTGTGCCTGTTTTTGGAGCACAAAATCAAACGTTTTCATCAGTTTCAGGCCACTTTTCTTCTTTTGCTCTGTTTCTTCATCCCGGATCATACGTTGTGAGCTGTTAAAAGGACGACAACATTACTCGCTGGACATTAGAGGGCCCTACAACGCGTCGATATCACGTCTTGCGAGGATGCTGCGTTGTTGAAGCGGATGGGTTGTCGTTAAGCCCTTTGGGCCTTTTGAATGGGCCATCTCTCTACGATGGGACTGTGAACCGTTAAAAAATAAAGGAATTGTTCCCTCAACATCACGGGTGCGATCATACCAGCACTAATGCCCCAAATCCCATTAGAACTCCGAAGTTAAGTGTGCTTGGGTGAGAATCGTACTAGGATGTGTGACCCCTTGGGAAGTCCTCGTGTTGTACCCTCTTTTCAATTTTTTTTGCCCTGGTTAAGGTTGCCAATATACTTTATCCACCAAATTTCTATTACTGAATCCCACGGAACATTGGGCAAGACAACTTCGCTTCACGTAGAGGCTGGGCCCGTAAACCAAGGGCGTAAGGCTTGTGACCAGGTCTCCGTCGCTGCGGTGCCTATAACTTTTGATCCGTAAGCATTTACGCGGCGCACAGCATACCGTTACAAAGCTTTCTTAGAGCTCTACGACAGGGACAGCCAGCTTGCTCGCTGTGCCTGTGTTTCGAGCCCAAAATCGAACGTTTTTATCAGTTTCAGGCCACTTTTCCTCTTTTGCTCTATTTTTTCGTCCCGGATCGTACATCGTGAGCTGTTAAAAAGACGGCCACCTTACTCGCGGGACATTAGGAGGCCCTACAACGCGTCGATATCACGTCTTGCTAGGATGCTGCGTTGTTGAAGCAGATGGGTTATCGTTAAGCTTATTGGGTCTTTTGAATTGGCCATCTTTCTAGGTTGGGACTGTGAAACGTTAACACATTAAGGAATTGTGCCCTCAACATGACGGGTGCGATCATACCAGCACTAATGCACCGGATCCCATCAGAACTCCGAAATTAAGCGCGCTTGGGCGAGAGCAGTACAAAGATGGGTGACCCCCTAGGAAGTCCTCGTGTTGCACCCCCTTTTCAATTTTTTTTGCCCTGGTTAGGGTTGCCAAGATACTTTTTCAGCAAATTTCTATTACCGAATCCCACGGAACATTGGGCAAGACAACTTCGCTTTACGTAGAGGCTGGGCCTGCAAACCGAGGGCGTAGGGCTTGTGACCAGGTCTCCGTTGCTCCGGTGCCCAAAACTTTTGATTCGTAAGGAGTTACGCGGTGCACAACGTACCGTTGCAAAGCTCTCTGAGAGCTCTACGACGGGGGCAACAAGCTTGCTCGCAGTAGCCCAAAATCGATTTTTTTTGGAGCCCAAAATAGAATGTTTTCATCAGTTTCAGGCCACTTTTCTTCTTTTGCTCTATTTTTTCGTCCCGAATCGTACGTCGTGAGCTGTTAAAAGGACGAAAACGTTACTCGCGGGACATTAGGGGGCCCTACAACGAGTCGATAGCACGTCTTGCTAGGATGCTGCATTGTTGAAGCATATCGGTTATCGTTAAGCCCATTAGGCCTTTTGAATTGGCCGTCTCTCTAGGCTGGGACTGTGAACCGTTAACACATAAAGGAATTGTGGACTAAAAATGACAGGTGCGATCATACCAGCACTAATGCACCGGATCCCATCAGAACTCTGAGGTTAAGCGTGCTTCGGCGAGAGTAGTACTAGGATGGGTGACCCCTTGGGAAGTCCTTGTGTTGCACCCCCTTTTCAATTTTTTTTTTCCTGGTTAGGGTTGCCAAGATACTTTATCCACCAAATTTCTATTACCAAATCCCACGGAACATTGGGCAAGACAACTTCGCTTCACGTAGAGGCTGGGCCCGCAAACCTAGGCGTAGGGCTTGTGACCAGCTCTCCGTCACTCCAGTGGCCATAACTTTTGATCTGTAAGGAGTTACGCGGCGCACAACATACCGTTGCAAAGCTCTTTGAGAGCTCTACGACGAGGACAACCAGCTTGCTCGCTGTAGCCCAAAATTGATCATTTTCGGAGCCCAAAATCGAACATTTTCATCAGTTTCAGGCCACTTTTCTTCTTTTGCTCTATTTTTTTGTCCCGGATCGTACGTCATGAGCTTTTAAAAGGATGACAACCTTACTCGCGGGACATTAGGGGGCCCTACAATGAGTTGATATCACGTCTTGCTAGGATGCTGCATTGTTGAAGCAGATGCGTTATCGTTAAGCCCATTAGGCCTTTTGAATTGGCCATCTCTCTAGGTTGGGACTGTGAACCGTTAACACATAAAGTCATTGTGCACTAAACATGACGGGTGCGATCATACCAGCACTAATGCACCGGATCCTATCAGAACTCCGATGTTAAGCGTGCTTGGACGAGAGTAGTACAAGGATGGGTGACCCCCTGCGAAGTCCTCGTGTTGCAACCCCTTTTCAATAATTTTTGCCCTGGTTAGGGTTGCCAACATACTTTATCTACCAAATTTCTATTACCGAATCCCACAGAACATTGGGCAAGACAACTTCGCTTCACGTAGAGACTGGTCCCGCAAACCGACGGCGTAGGGCTTGTGACCAGGTCTCCGTCGCTCCGGTGCCCATAACTTTTGATCCGTAAGGAGTTACGCGGCGCACAGCATCCCGTTGCAAAGCTCTCTGAGAGCTTTACGACGGGCGCAGTGGCTTGCTCGGAGTGCCTATTTTTGGAGCCCAAAATTGAACATTTTCATCAGTTTTAGGCCACTTTTCTTCTTTTGCTCTGTTTTTTCGTCCCGGATCGTACGTTGTGAGCTGTTGAAAGGACGACAACCTTACTCGCGGGACATTAGAGGGCCCTACAACGCATCGATATTACGTCTTGTGATGATGCAGCGTTGTTGAAGCGGATTGGTTGTTGTTAAGCCCATTGGGCCTTTAGTATGGGCCATCTCTCTAGGATAGGACTGTGAACCATTAACAAATAAAGGAATTATGCCCCAAACATGACGGGTGTGATCATACCAGCACTAATGCACCGGATCCCATCAGAACTCCGAAATTAAGCATGCTTGGGCGAGAGTAGTACTAGGATGGGTGACCCCCTGGGAAGTCCTTGTGTTGCACCCCCTTTTTAATTTTTTCTGCCTTGGTTAGGGTTGCCAAGATACTTTATCCATCAAATTTCTATTACTGAATCCCACAGAACAATGGGCAAGGCAACTTCGCTTCACGTAGAGACTGGGCCCGCAAACCGAGGGCGTAGGGCTTGTGACCAGGTGTCCGTCGGTCCAGTGCCCATAACTTTTGATCCGTAAGGAGTTACGCGGCGCACAGCATACCGTTGCAAAGCTCTCTGAGAGCTCTACAACGGGGCGCAGCAGCTTGCTCGCAGTGCCTATTTTTGGAGCCCAAAATTGAACATTTTCATCAGTTTCAGGCCATTTTTGTTCTTTTGCTCTGTTTTTTCATCCCGGATCATACGTTGTGAGCTGTTAAAAGGACGACAACCTTACTCGCGGGACATTAGAGGGCCCTACAACGCATCGATATTACGTCTTGCGAGGATGCAGCGTTGTTGAAGCGGATTGGTTGTTGTTAAGCCCATTGGGCCTTTTGTATGGGCCATCTCTCTAGGATAGGACTGTGAACCGTTAACAAATAAAGGAATTGTACCCTCAACATGACGGGTGCAATCATACCAGCACTAATGCATCGGATCCCATCAGAACTCCGAAGTTAAGCGTGCTTGGGCGAGAGTAGTACTAAGATGGGTGACCCCCTGGGAAGTCCTCGTGTTGCACCCATTTTTCAATTCTTTTTGCCCTGGTTAGGGTTGCCAAGATACTTTATCCACCAAATTTCTATTACCGAATCCCATAGAACTTTGGGCAAGACAACTACGCTTCTCGTAGAGGCTGGGCCCGCAAACCGAGGGCGTAGGGCTTGTGACTAGGTCTCCGTCGCTCCGGTGCCCATAACTTTTGATCCGTAAGGAGTTACGCGGCGAACAGCATATTGTTGCAAAGCTATCTGAGAGCTCTACGACGGGGGTAGCAGCTTCCTCGTTGTGCCTATTTTTGGAGCCCAAAATCGAACGTTTTCATCAGTTTCAGGCCACTTTTCGTCTTTTGCTCTGTTTCTTCATCCCGGATCGTACGTTGTGAGCTGTTAAAAGGACGACAACATTACTCGTGGGACATTAGAGGGCCCTATAACTCGTCGATATCACGTCTTGCGAGGATGCTGCGTTGCTGAAGCGGATGGGTTGTCGTTAAGCCCATTGGGCCTTTTGAATGGGCCATCTCTCTAGGATGGGACTGTGAACCGTTAACAAATAAAGGAATTGTGCCCTCAACAAGACGGGTGCGATCATACCAGCACTAATCCACCGAATCCCATCAAAACTCCGAAGTTAAGCGTGCTTGGGTGAGAGTCGTACTAGGATGGGTGACCTCTTGGGAAGTCCTCGTGTTGCACCCTCTTTTCAATTTTTTTTGCCCTGGTTAAGGTTGCCAAGATACTTTATCCACCAAATTTCTATTACCGAATCCCACGGAACAATGGGCAAGACAACTTCGCTTCACATAGAGACTGGGCCCGCAAACCGAGGGCGTAGGGCTTGTGACTAGGTCTCCGTCGCACCGGTGCCCATAACTTTTGATCCGTAAGCATTTACGCGGCGCACAGCATACGGTTGCAAAGCTTTCTGAGAGCTCTACGACAGGGGCAGCCAGATTGCTCGCTGTGCCCATTTTTGGAGCCCAAAATCGAACGTTTTTATCAGTTTTAGGCCACTTTTCTTCTTTTGCTCTATTTTTTCGTCCCGGATCGTACGTCGTGACGTGTTAAAAGGGCGACAACCTTACTCGCGGGACATTAGGAGGCCCTACAACGCGTGGATATCACGTCTTGCTAGGTTGCTGCGTTGTTGAAGCAGATGGGTTGTCGTTAAGCCCATTGGGCCATTTGAATTGGCCATCTCTCTAGGCTGGGACTGTGAACCGTTAACACATAAAAGAATTGGGCCCTCAACAAGACGGGTGCGATCATGCCAGCACTAATGCGCCGGATCCCATCAGAACTCCGAAGTTAAGCGTGCTTGGCCGAGAGTAGTACAAAGATGGGTGACCCCTTGGGAAGTCCTCGTGTTGCACCCCCTTTTCAATTTTTTTTGCCCTGGTTAGGGTTGCCAAGATACTTTATCCAGCAAATTTCTATTACCGAATCCCATAGAACATTGGGCAAGACAACTTCGCTTTACGTAGAGGCTAGGCCCGCAAATCGAGGGCGTAGGGCTTGTGACCAGGTCTCCGTCGCTACGGTGCCCATAACTTTTGATCCGTAAGGAGTTATGCGGCGCACAACATACCGTTGCAAAGCTCTCTGAGAGCTCTACGACGGGGGCAGCCAGCTTGCTCGCTGTAGCCCAAAATTGATCATTTTTTTAGCCCAAAATCGAACATTTTCATCAGTTTCAGGCTACTTTTCTTCTTTTGCTCTATTTTTGCATCCCGGATCGTACGTCGTGAGCCGTTAAAAGGACGACATCCCTACTCGCGGGATATTAAGGGGCCCTACAAGGATTCGACATCACGTCTTGCTAGGATGCTGCATTGTTGAAGCAGATGGGTTATCGTTAAGCCCATTAGGCCTTTTGAATTGGCCATCTCTCTAGGCTGGGACTGTGAACCGTTAACACATAAAGGAATTGTGCCCTAAACATGACGGGTGCGATCATACCAACACTAATGCACCGGATCCCATCAGAACTCCGAAGTTAAGCGTGCTTGGGCGAGAGTAGTACTAGGATGAGTGACCCCCTGGGATGTCCTCGTGTTGCACCCCCTTTTCAATTTTTTTTTGTCCTGGTTAGGGTTGCCAAGATACTTTATCAACCAAATTTCTATTACCGAATCCCACGGAACATTGGGCAAGACAACTTCGCTTCACGTAAAGGCTGGGACCGCAAACCGAGGCGTAGAGCTTGTGACCAGGTCTCCGTCGCTCCGGTGCCCATTAGTTTTGATCCGTAAGGAGTTACGCGGCGCACAACATACCGTTCCAAAGCTCTCTAAGAGCTCTATGACGGGGGCAGCTAGCTTGCTCGCTGTGCCACTTTTTGGAAACCAAAATCGAACGTTTTCATCAGTTTCAGGCCACTTTTCTTCTTTTAACTTGTTTTTTCGTCCTGTATCGTACGTCATGAGTAGTTAAAAGGACGAAAACCTTACTCGCGGGACATTAGGGGGCCCTACAACGCGTCTATATCAAGTCTAGCTAGGATACTGCGTTGTTGAAGCAGATGGGTTATCGTTAAACCCATTGGGCCTTTTGAATTGGCCATCTCTCTAGGCTGGGACTGTGAACCGTTAACACATAAAGGAATTGTGCCCTAAACATGACGGGTGCAATCATACCAGCACTAATGCGCCGGATCCCATCAGAACTCCGAAGCTAAGCATGCTTGGGTGAAAGTAGTACTAGGATGGGTGACCCCCTAGGAAGTCCTCGTGTTGAACCCCCTTTTCAATTTTTTTTGCCCTGGTTAGGGTTGCCAAGATACTTATCCACCAAATTTCTATTACCGAATCCCACGGAACATTGGGCAAGACAACTTCGCTTCACGTAGAGGCTGGGCCCGCAAACCGAGGGCGTAGGGCTTGTGACCAGGTCTCCGTCGCTACGGTGCCCATAACTTTTGATCCGTAAGTAGTTACGCGGCGCACAACATACCGTTGCAAAGCTCTCTGAGAGCTCTACGACGGGGGCAGTCAGTTTGCTCGCTGTAGCCCAAAATCGATCATTTTCGGAGCCCAAAATAGAACGTTTTCATCAGTTTCAGGCCACTTTTCTTCTTTTGCTCTATTTTTTCATCCCGGATCGTACGTCATGAGTTGTTAAAAGGACGACAACCTTACTCGCGGGACATTAGGGGGCCCTACAATGAGTCGATATCACGTCTTGCTAGGATGCTGCATTGTTGAAGCAGATGGGTTATCATTAAGCCCATTAGGCCTTTTGAATTGGCCATGTCTCTAGGCTGGGACTGTGAACCGTTAACACATAAAGTATTTGTGCCCTAAACATGACGGGTGCGATCATACCAGCACTAATGCACCGGATCCCATCAGAACTCTGAAGTTAAGCGTGCTTGGGCGAGAGTAGTACTAGGATAGGTGACCCCCTACTAAGTCCTTGTGTTGCACCCCCTTTTCAATTTTTTTGTCCTGGTTAGGGTTGCCAAAATACTTTATCCACCAAATTTCTATTGCCGAATCCCACGGAACATTGGGCAAGACAACTTCGCTTCACGTAGAGGCTGGGCCCACAAACTGAGGCGTAGGGCTTGTGACCAGGTCTCCGTCGCTCTACTTTTGATCCGTAAGGAGTTACGCGGCGCACAACATACCGTTGCAAAGCTCTCTGAGAGCTCTACGACGGGGGCTGCCAGCTTGCTCGTTGTGCCCCTTTTTGGAAACCAAAATGGAATGTTTTCATCAGTTTTAGGCCACTTTTCTTCTTTTGCTCTATTTTTTTGTCCCGGATCGTACGTCAAGAGTTGTTAAAAGGACGACAACCTTACTCACGGGACATTTGGGGGCCTTACAAAGCGTCGATATCACTTCTTGCAAGGATGCTGCGTTGTTGAAGTAGATGGGTTATCATTAAGCCCATTGGGCCTTTTGAATTGGCCATCTCTCTAGGCTGGGACCGTAAACCGTTAACACATAAAGGAATTGTGCCCTAAACATGACGGGTGCGATCATACCAGCATTAATGCATCGGATCCCATCAGAACTCCGAAGTTAAGCGTGCTTGGGCGAAAGTAGTACTAGAATGGGTGACCCCCAGGGAAGTCCTCGTGTTGCACCCCCTTTTCAATTTTTTTTGCCCTGGCTAGGGTTGCCAAGATACTTTATCCCCCAAATTTCTATTACTGAATCCCACAGAACATTGGGCAAGACAACTTCGCTTCACGTAGAGGTTGGGCCCGCAAATTGAGGGCGTAGGGTTTGTGACCAGGTCTCCGTCGCTCCGGTGCCCATAACTGTTGATCCGTAAGGAGTTACGCGGCGCACAACATACCGTTGCAAAGCTCTCAAAGAGCTCTACGACGGGGGCAGCCAGCTTGCTCGTTGTGCCCATTTTTGGAGCCCAAAATTGAACGTTTTCATCAGTTTCAGGCCACTTTTCTTCTTTTGCTCTATTTTTCCGTCCCGGATCGTACATCGTGAGCTGTTAAAAGGACGACAACCTTACTCGCGGGACATTAGGGGGCCCTACAATGTGTCGATATCACGTCTTGCTAGGATGCTGTGTTGTTGAAGCAGATGGGTTATCATTAAGCCCATTGGGCATTTTGAATTGGTCATCTCTCTAGGCTGGGACTGTGAACCGTCAACACAAAAAGGAATTGTGCCCTAAACATGACGGGTGCGATCATACCAGCACTAATGCACCGGATCCATCAGAACTCCGAAGTTAAGTGTGCTTGGGCGAGAGTAGTACTAGGATGGGTGACCCCCTGGGAAGTCCTCATGTTGCACCCCCTTTTCAATTTTTTTTGCCCTGGTTAGGGTTGCCAAGATACTTTATCCACCAAATTTCTATTACCGAATCCCACAGAACATTGGGCAAGACAACTCCGCTTCACGTAGAGGCTGGGCCCGCAAACCGAGGGCGTAGGGCTTGTGACTAGGACTCCGTCGCTCCGGTGCCTATAACTTTTGATCCATAAGGAGTTACGCGGCGCACAGCATAGCGTTGCAAAGCTCTCTAAGAGCTCTACGACGGGGGCAGCCAGCTTGCTCGCTATGCCCATTTTTGGAGACAAAAATCGTGCATTTTCATCAGTTTCAGGCCACTTTTCTTCTTTTGCTCTGTTTTTTCGTCCCGGATCGTACATCGTGAGCTGTTAAAAGGACGACAACCTTACTCGCGGGACATTAGGGGGCCCTACAACGCATCGATATCACGTCTTGCTAGGATGCTGCGTTGTTGAAGTAGATGGGTTATCGTTAAGCCCATTGGGCCTTTTGAATTGGCCATCTCTCTAGGCTGGGACTGTGAACCGTTAACACATAAAGGAATTGTGCCCTAAACATGACGGGTGCGACCTTACCAGCACTAATGCACCAGATCCCATCAGAACTCCGAAGTTAAGCGTGCTTGGGCGAAAGTAGTACTAGGATGGGTGACCCCCTGGGAAGTCCTCGTGTTGCACCCCATTTTCAATTTTTTTTGCCCTGGTTAGGGTTGCCCAGATACTTTATCCACCAAATTTCTACTACCGAATCCAACGGAACATTGGGCAAGACAACTGCGCTTCACGTAGAGGCTAGGCCCGCAAACTGAGGGCGTAGGGCTTGTGACCAGGTCTCCGTCGCTCCGGTGCCCAAGTGTCCGTCGCTACGGTGCCCATAACTTTTGATCCGTAGGGAGTTACGCGGTGCACAACATACCGTTTCAAAGCTCTCTGAGAGCTCTACGACAGAGGCAGCTAGCTTGCTCGCTTTGCCCATTTTTGGAGCCCAAAATTGAACATTTTCATCAGTTTCAGACCACTTTTCTTCTTTTGCTATGTTTTTTCATCCCTGATCGTACGTCGCGAGATGTTAAAAGGACGACAACCTTACTCGCGGGACATTAAAGGGCCCTACAACGCGTCGATATCACTTCTTGCTAGGATGTTGCATTGTTGAAGCATATGGGTTATCGTTAAGCTCATTGGGCTTTTTGAATTGGCCATCTCTCTAGGCTGGGACTGTGAACTGTTAACACATAAAGGAATTGTGCCCTCAACATGACGGGTCCGATCATACCAGCAGTAATGCACCGGATCCCATCAGAACTCCAAAGTTAAGCGTGCTTGGGCGAGAGTAGTACTAAGATGGGTGACCCTGTCACGCCCCAACCCGGTCTATAAGGTTAGACTAGGGTGTGATCTAAACATTCAGGTCTTATCACATACTTAACCGTTTATAAAGAATTAACACTTAATGTTTTAGCATAAACTCCAATGTATTCCGGAAAACTGGCAGCATTACGGCTATAATTGGGCTATTTGGTTTGGCCTAATTCTCTAAACGCCTCAAATTTTTTCAATCTCAATTTCATTTCCAACTAGGATTACTATTTAACATCAATTGAAATGCCTATTGGTTATCTCGATCTCTCGTTTGATTTATAACCTAGCATGATGCTATGTCTCGTTTGTTTGTTTATCCTCTTTACAAAAGTACCTGTTGATCTTAACTTAATAGCAAGTACCTGTTTAAGGGTTGGACGGTTCATTTTACTTAGCCCTTACCTAATACTTCATAATCCTATTATAGCCACTAGCAATAGTAATAGTAAAACGACCATAGTAGTATCTAGCGTCTGTCTAGAAATATCAGTACAAACCAAAATTAAACCCCAAATTACAACGGGGGTCTTTTACATTACAACATTAAGTAACATGAAAGAAACAGTCTTCAAGTAGCATAGTTTTCACAAATGGACATAAATCAAGCAAAGCACACAGGACAGGCAATCACTCCAAGGAATCGTCGTTAGGCACATCGTCCTCAGGTACCTGTTCTTGATCTTCTTCACCTGAGATGATAAAAGAGGGTGAGTCCTTATGAACTCAGCGAGGGGGAACGAGAAATAGATTTTGAAACTCATTTTCCGGTTCAACTTATGAAAATCCTTTTGCAAGCATGAATATAACACAATTAAGTACAGAATAATAATACAAAAGTAAAAGAACACAATTACCCGTCTTTCCTCCCCGAGGTTCTCTAGGAACCAAGCGAGAGTACTTATACACATAGTAAAAAGGATACGGTGAGCTTTTGCTCTCAGTTCATTTCCAGAATCAGTTGTTGCGGCCGACTTCAAATCATCCCCATAACACGCCAAGTGGGTATACTCCAGATGTACCCCAAAATCCTATGACCCAACTCTCCGAGGAAGTCTAGCCCACAAGCGAGAGAGGGAATGGGACCATGGTAGTCACGAGTGCACCGGCAAGCCCGATTCCACCCGGTGTGCGTGATCGCTACCAAGCCAGAATGAAAGGTTGCAACCTTGTATTCAATGCACATTTATGACATTTAATATATCACATTAGGAGGACAACAAAGTAGGTTGCCTCCGGACAGTCATAAGATTGCACATTGACAAGCAAACAAGCGAGGCACGAATAGACAAGTAGTTTCACTTGAAAAGCATATGGAGTTATATGAACATTAAACGGACAGCCATGTAACGCACATAAATCAAGTCATATAACTCAATTCAAAGTCCACGTAATCAAATAATAAGATTATATAACATGCAACAACATCTACGTGGACTCGGATGCAAGAAAAGCCTATTTGTCAACATGCAATGGTCAAAATCACATTTAGGACTATAAGGGTAAATACGGGCAGCCTACTAAGCATATAATTCCACACAATATCCAAATGATCAAGACTTAACAAGCCTGCCTAGTCATTAGGGTTTCCATTTCGTGCTTACCCGTGTGATTAAATCCTAAGTCAACTCAAAATCAATCTCAAGCCATGAATCAATTAATTCAAACATCCCCAAGTACTCAAAATAGTCCACACAACATCCCAATGTCACAATCCCAAGCAATCAATACCACAAGAGAAGTTGCAACAATTTTTCTAAGCATATATCCAAGTGAAACCCTCACTGCAATAGGCTGTATTCTCACAATCATTAAGATAAGCAAACCATCTCCAATTCCAGTGAATAAGATGTCAAATTAAAGCTTAAGAAGTGAACTAAAAGCAGAAACAAACCTTGCATCATTTGGAGTTCGGGATCATTAGTTATAGCCGAAACAGTGGAATAGCACAAAACTGTCCAGATTTGCACACATTTCAATAATTGACGTTGTTGAGGTCCTTAGGGTCAGATTTAGCCTTGGTCCATTTCTGACAACAATGTCCAGAACTGAAAACTATACCAGCAAAACAAATTTCATGCATTTTGGACATCATTTACTAAGTCAAATCTGGTTCGTTCTACAAGGTCAGTGCATCTGCCAAAACCTGCTTCATTTTTCCAGATTTCCAGATTTGGACACATTTTAAAGATTTTCCATTTTGAGAATGTTAGAATCCAAATTAGCTTTGACCTATTTCTATGAAAAATGTTCAAAACTGGCCAAAATAGTCACCTACCAATTTTCGTGCATTTTCAACATCATTTGCCTAGCTAAACTCACCTCGAAACAACAGGTCAGAGAGCTGTCACATAATCCGATTTCACCTATCATCATCTTCAAGCCAAAATCTTGCCATGCATGGTTGTAAAAGCTTATGAATGAACATATAACTCAAGAGCAGAAGCAAAGACATACATTTATGAGCATGCATGTGGATTTTTGAAGGATTTTCAAAAGGTTTTAGCCCTCACCTTAGCAAATCAACCAAGAAGATGCTCAAAACTTGTTGAAGCACAAATTTCTTCTTCTTCTTCTTTGCCTAGCCGAGATTCCAACTTGATTTTCTCTATTTTTCCTAGCTTAGTGACCAAGCTCTTAGTACAGGCATGTGGTTAGAACAAGGAGAAAAGAAATGGAAGCTAAGAAACTTACCTAGGGCCGAAATGAAGAGTCTATGTGCTTGCATGCATCTTTTGAGCTAGCTACTTGCTTTCCTTTGCCTTGGACGATGCTTCTATTCTATGGAGAATAATTTTCAGTCTTGGAGGCTCATGAACATGCTAAGGCCGAGAGATAGAGAGGAGATGAGAGCTTGAAAGAATGTGGAGAGCAAATGAGAGAATGAGAGATTGTTGAGAATGTTTTTAGTGCATTGTGTCGGCCTAGAGCTTGTATGGGCTGATTTGTTTTGTTTTGTTGAGAAATTTGAATTGTGAGGAGACAAAATGGTGAGGAGGCCAAGAGTGAAGCTTGGTGTTTAGCAAAAGGTGCCTTGGTGCAAGAAAAGGCATGTCATGTGTAAGATTCTTGTCTAAGCATGCATAGTTAAAAGAATAATTATTCAAACCTTGCTCAAAGGCCTTGGTATGGCCGGCCAAATGAGCTCCATAATCTGAATTTTTTGTCATGTTTTAAGCCTTATTTTATTGTAGGTTGATGTGGTATTTTAGGTGCTTGGAATTTGCAAAAGAATAAGGAATAAAGAATGAAGAATGTTTAGTGTTTAGTGAAATTTTGTCTTCTAGTGAGTTGATTTAGGATTATAATATTGATAGTGGAGTTTGTAGGATTATTTAATAGTCTAGTGCTTTGTGTAAGATGCTTTCTTGATTAGCGTGAGGGCACGTTTTCCTAGGTCTAGGGCACGCACTACGAGGTAGGGCATGAACTACGAGACGAACGCATGTTTTTCAAGTAAATGCACGCAACCCTAAATGAATGCACGTAATTCAATGCAAGGCACACAAAACGAACACAATTCTCAATCCTAGGTCAAGGCACACAAATCTAGGTTAGGCACACGAAATGAGGTATCGCACGCAAATCGAAGTCGCGCCTCACAGACCCCCTGGGAAGTCCTCGTGTTGCACCCCCTTTTCAATTTTTTTTGCCCTGATTAGGGTTGCCAAGATACTTTATCCACCAAATTTCTATTACCGAATCCCACGGAACATTGGGCAAGACAACTTCGCTTCACGTAGAGGCTGGGCCCGCAAACCGAGGGCGTAGGGCTTGCGACCAGGTCTCCGTCGCTCCGGTGCCCATAACTTTTGATCTGTAAGGAGTTACGCGGCGCACAACATTCTGTTACAAAGCTCTCTGAGAGCTCTACGACGGGGGCAACCAGCTTGCTCGCTTTGCCCATTTTTGGAGCCCAAAATCGAACGTTTTCATCAGTTTCAGGCCACTTTTCTTCTTTTGCTCTGTTTTTTCGTCCCAGATCGTACGTCGTGAGCTGTTAAAAAGACGACAACCTTACTCACGGGACATTAGAGGGCCCTACAACGCGTCGTTATCACGTCTTGCAAGGATACTGCGTTGTTGAAGCGAATGGGTTGTCGTTAAGCCCATTCGGCCTTTTGAATGGGCCATCTCTCTAGGATGGGACTGTGAACCGTTAACAAATAATGGAATTGTGCCCTCAACATGACGGGTACGATCATACCAGCACTAATGCACTGGATCCCATCAGAACTCTGAAGTTAAGCGTGCTTGGGCGAGAGTAGTACTAGGATGGGTGACCCCCTAGGATGTCCTTGTGTTACACCACCCTTTTCAATTTTTTTTGTTCCGGTTTGGGTTGCCAAGGTATTTTATCCACCACATTGCTATTATCGAATCCCACGGCACCTTGGGCAAGACAACTTCGCTTCACGTGGAGGCTGGGCCCGCAAACCGAGGGCGTAGGGCTTGTGACCAGGTCTCCGTCGCTCCGGTGCCCATAACTTTTGATCTGTAAAGAGTTATGCGGCGCACAACATACCGTTGCAAAGCACTCTGAGAGCTCTACGACGGGGACAGCTAGTTTGCTCGCTTTACCAATTTTTGGAGCCTAAAATCGAACATTTTCATCAGTTTCAGGCCACTTTTCTTCTTTTGCTCTGTTTTTTCGTCCCGGTTCGAACGTCGTGAGCTGTTAAAAGGACGACAACCTTACTCCCGGGACATTAGAGGCCCTACAACGCGTCGATATCACCTCTTGTTAGGATGCTGTGTTGTTGAAGCAGATGGGTTATCGTTAAGCCTTTTGGGAGTTTTGAATTGGCCATCTCTCTAGGCCGGGACTGTGAACCGTTAACAAATAAAGGAATTGTGCCCTCAACATGACGGGTGCGATCATACTAGCACTAATGCACAGGATCCCATCAAAACTCCGAAGTGAAGCGTGCTTGGGCGTGAGTAGTACTAGGATGGGTGACCCCCTGGGAAGTCCTCGTGTTGCACCCATTTTCAATTTTTTTTGCCCTGGTTAGGGTTGCCAAGTTACTTTATCCACCAAATTTCTATTACCGAATCCCACGGAACATTGGGCAAGACAACTTCGCTTCACGTAGAGGCTGGGCCCGCAAACCGAGCGCGTAGGGCTTGTGACCAGGTCTCCGTCGCTCCGGTGCCCATAACTTTTGATCGATAAGAAGTTACGCGGTGCACAACATACCGTTGCAAAGCTCTCTGAAAGCTCTACGACGGGGGCCACCAGCCCGCTAGCTGTGCCCATTTTTGGAGCCTAAAATCGAATGTTTTTATCAGTTTCAGGCCATTTTTCTTCTTTTGCTCTGTTTTTTCGTCCCGGATCGTACGTCGTGAGCTGTTAAAAGGACGACAACCTTACTCGCGGGACATTAGAGGGCCTTACAATGCGTCGATATCACGTCTTGCGAGGATGCTGCGTTGTTGAAGCGAATGGGTTGTTGTTAAGCCCATTGGGCCTTTTGAATGGGCCATCTCTCTAGGATGGGACTGTGAACCGTTAACAAATAAAGGAATTGTGCCCTCAATATGACTGGTGCGATCATACCAGCACTAATTTACCGGATCCCATCAGAACTCCGAAGATAAGCATGCTTGGGAGAGAGTAGTACTAGGATGGGTGACACCCTAGGATGTCCTTGTGTTATACCCCCCTTTTCTATTTTTTTTGCTACGGTTTGGGTTGCCAAGATACTTTATCCACCAAATTTCTATTACCGAATCCCACGGAACATTGGGCAAGACAACTTCGCTTCACGTAGAGGCTGGGCCCGCAAACCGAGCGCGTAGGGCTTGCGACCAGGTCTCCGTCGCTCCGGTGCCCATAACTTTTGATCCGTAAGGAGTTACGCGGCGCACAACATACCGTTGCAAAGCTCTCTAAGAGCTCTACTACGGGGGAACCTAGTTTGCTCGCTTTACCCATTTTTGGAGCCTAAAATCGAACGTTTTCATCAGTTTCAGGCCACTTTTCAGCTTTTGCTCTGTTTTTTCGTCCCGGATCGTACGTCGTGAGCTGTTAAAAGGACGACAACCTTACTCACGGGACATTAGAGGGCCCTATAACGCGTCGATATTACGTCTTGCAAGGATGCTACGTTGTTGAAGCGGATGGGCTGTTGTTAAACCCATTGGGCCTTTTGAATGGGCCATCTCTCTAGGATGGGACTGTGAACCGTTAACAAATAAAGGAATTGTGCCCTCAACATGACGGGTCCAATCATACCAGCACTAATGCACTGGATCGCATCAGAACTCCGAAGTTAAGTGTGCTTGGGCGAGAGTAGTACTAGGATGGGTGACCCCCTGGGAAGTCCTCGTGTTGCACCCCCTTTTCAATTTTTTTTGCCCTGGTTAGGGTTGACAAGATACTTTATCCACCAAGTTTCTATTACCGAATCCCACGGAACATTGGGCAAGACAACTTCGCTTCACGTAGAGGCTGGGCCCACAAACGGAGGGCGTAGGGCTTGTGACCAGGTCTCCATCGCTCCGATGCCCATAACTTTTGATCCGTAAGGAGTTACACGGCGCACAGTATACCGTTGCAAAACTCTCTGAGAGCTCAACGACGGGGGCACCCAGCTTGCTCGCTGTGCCCATTTTTTGAGCCCAAAATCGAACATTTTCATTAGTTTCAGGCCTCTTTTCTTCTTTTGCTATGTTTTTTCATCCTGGATCGTACGTCGTTAGCTGTTAAAAGGACGACAACCTTACTCGCGGGACATTAGAGGGCCCTACAATGCATCGATATAACGTCTTGCAAGGATGCTGCGTTGTTGAAGCGGATGGGTTGTTGTTAAGCCCATTGGGCCTTTTGAATGGGCCATCTCTCTAGGATGGGACTGTGAACCGTTAACAAATAAATGAATTGTGCCCTCAACATGACGGGTCTGATCATACCAGTACTAATGCACCGGATCCCATCAAAACTCCGAAGTTAAGTGTACTTGGGCGAGAGTAGTACTAGGATGGGTGACCCCTTGGGAAGTCCTCGTGTTGCACCCTCTTTTCAATTTTTTTTGCCCTGGTTAAGGTTGCCAAGATACTTTATCCACCAAATTTCTATTACCGAATCCCACGGAACATTGGGCAAGACAACTTCGCTTCACGTAGAGGCTGGGCCCGCAAACCGAGGGCGTAGGGCTTGCGACCAGGTCTCCGTCGCTCCGGCGCCCATGAATTTTTTATCCGTAAGGATTTACCCAGATTGCTCGTTGTGCCTATTTTTGGAGACCAAAATCGAACGTTTTCATCAATTTCAGGCCACTTTTCTTCTTTTGCACTGTTTTTTCATCCCGAATCTTACGTCGTGAGCTGTTAAAAGGATGACAACCTTACTCACGGGAAATTAGAGGGCCCTACAACGCGTCGATATCACATCTTGCGAGGATACTGCGTTGTTGAAGCGGATGGGTTGTCGTTAAGCCCATTGGGCCTTTTGAATTGGCCATCTCTCTAGGATGGCACTGTGAACCGGTAACAAATAAAGGAATTGTGCCCTCAACATGACGGGTGCGATCATACCAGCACTAATGCACCGGATTCCCTCAGAACTCCGAAGTTAAGCGTGCTTCGGCGAGAGTAGCACTAGGATTGATGACCTCCTAAGATGTCCTCGTGTTGCACTCATTTTTCAATTTTTTTTGCCCTGGTTAGGGTTGCCAAGATACTTTATCCACTGAATTTCTATTACCGAATCCCACAGAACACTGGGCAAGACAACTTTGCTTCACGTAGAGGCTGGGCCCACAAACCGAGGGCGTTGGGCTTGGCACCAGGTCTCCGTCGCTCTAGTGCGCATAACTTTTGATCCGTAAGGAGTTACACGGCGTACAGCATACCGTTGCAAAGCTCTTTGAGGGTTCTACGACGGGGGCAACCAGCTTGCTCGCTGTGCCCTTTATGGAGTCAAAAATCGAACGTTTTCATCAGTTTCAGGCCATTTTTCTTCTTTTGTTCTGTTTCTTCGTCCCGGATCATACGTCGTGAGTTGTTAAAGGACGACAACCTTACTCGTGGGACATTAGAGGGCCCTACAACGCGTCAATATCATGTCTTGAGAGGATGCTGCGTTGTGGAAGCGGATGGGTTGTCGTTAAGCCCATTGGGCCTTTTGAATAGGCCATCCCTCTAGGATGGGACTGTGAACCGTTAACAAATAAAAGAATTGTGCCCTCAACGTGACGGGTGCGATCATACCAGCACTAATACACCAGATCCCATCAGAACTCCGAAGTTAAGCGTGCCTGGGCGAAAGTAGTACAAGGATGGGTGACCCCTTGGAAAGTCCTCATGTTCCACCCTCTTTTCAATTTTTTTTGCCCTGGTTAAGGTTGCCAAGATACTTTATCCACCAAATTTCTATTACCGAATCCCACGGAACATTGGGCAAGACAACTTCGCTTCAAGTAGAGGCTAGGCCCGCAAACATAGGGCGTAGGGCTTGTGACCAGGTCTCCGTCGCTCCGGTGCCCATAACTTTTGATCCGTAAGGAGTTACGCAGTGCACAGCATACCGTTGCAAAGCTCTTTGAGAGCTCTACGACAGGGGCAGCCAGCTTGCTTGTTGTGCCCATTTTTGGAGCCCAAAATCGAACGTTTTCATTAGTTTCTGGCCACTTTTCTTCTTTTGTTTTGTTTTTTCGTCCAGGATCGTACGTCGTGAGTTGTTAAGAGGACGACAACCTTACTCGTGGGACATTAGAGGGCCTTACAACGCGTCAATATCACGTCTTGCGAGGACGCTGCGTTGTTGAAGCGGATGGGTTGTCGTTAAGCCCATTGGGTCTTTTGAATGGGCCATCTCTCTTGGATGGGACTGTGAACAGTTAACAAATAAATGAATTGTGCCCTCAACATGACGGGTTCGATCATACCAGCACTAATGCAACGGATCCCACCAAAACTCCGAAGTTAAGCGTGCTTGGGCGAGAGTAGTACTAGGATGGGTGACCTTCTGGGAAGTCCTCCTGTTGTATTCTCTTTTCAATTTTTTTTGCCCTAGTTAAGGTTGCCAAGACACTTTATCCACCAAATTTCTATTACCGAATTCCACGAAACGTTGGGCAAGACAACTTCGCTTTACGTAGAGGCTGGGCCTGCAAACCGAGGGCGTAGGGCTTGTGACTAGGTCTCCGTCACTCCGGTGCCCATAACTTTTGATTCGTAAGGAGTTACACGGCGCACAACATACAGTTGCAAAGCTCTCTGAGAGCTCTACGATAAGGGCAGCCAGCTTGCTTGCTTTGCCTATTTTTTGGAGCCCAAAACTGAACGTTTTTATCAGTTTCAAGCCACTTTTCTTTTTTTGCTCTGTTTTTTCGTCCCAGATCGTACGTCGTGAGCTGTTAAAAGGAAGACAACCTTACTCGCGGGACATTAGGGGGCCCTACAACACGTCGATATCACGTCTTGCTAGGATGCTGCATTGTTGAAGCAGATGGGTTATCATTAAGCCCATTGGGCCTTTTGAATTGGCCATCTCTCTAGGCTGCGACTGTGAACCGTTGACAGATAAAGGAATAGTGCCCTCAACAAGACGGGTGCGATCATACCAGCACTAATGCACCGGATCCCATCAGAACTCCGAAGTTAAGCGTGCTTGGGCGAGAGTAGTACTAGGATGGGTGACCCCCTGGGAAGTCCTCGTGTTGCACACCCTTTTTAATGTTTTTTGCCTTGGTTAGGGTTGCCAAGATACTTTATCCACCAAATTTCTATTACCGAATCCCATGGAACATTGGGCAAGACAACTTCGCTTCACGTCGAGGTTGGGGTCACAAATTGAGGGCGTAGGGCTTGTGACCGGGTCTCCGTCGCTCCAGTGCCCATAACTTTTGATCTGTAAGTTGTTACGCGACGCACAGCATACCATTGCAAAGCTCTCTGAGAGCTTTACGAGGGGGCAGCTAGCTTGCTCGATGTGCCCATTTTTGGAGCCCAAAATAGAACTTTTTCATCAGTTTCTGGCCACTTTTCTTCTTTTGTTCTATTTTTTCGTCCAGGATCGTACGTCGTGAGTTGTTAAGAGGACGACAACCTTACTCGTGGGACATTAGAGGGCCTTACAACGCGTCAATATCACGTCTTGCGAGGACGCTGCGTTGTTGAAGCGGATGGGTTGTCGTTAAGCCCATTGGGTCTTTTGAATGGGCCATCTCTCTAGGATGGGACTGTGAATAGTTAACAAATAAATGAATTGTGTCCTCAACATGACGGGTTCGATCATACCAGCACTAATGCAACGGATCCCACCAAAACTCCGAAGTTAAGCGTGCTTGGGCGAGAGTAGTACTAGGATGGGTGACCTTCTGGGAAGTCCTCCTGTTGTATTCTCTTTTCAATTTTTTTTGCCCTGGTAGGGTTGCCAAGATACTTTATCCACCAAATTTCTATTATCGAATCCCACGGAACATTGGGCAAGACAACTTCGCTTCACGTAGAGGCTGAGCCCGCAAACTGTGGGCGTAGGGCTTGTGACTAGGTCTCTGTCGCTCCGGTGCCCATAACTTTTGATTCGTAAAGAGTTACGCGGCGCACAGCATACCGTTGCAAAGCTCTCTGAGAGCTCTACGATAGGGGCAGCCAGCTTGCTTACTTTGCCTATTTTTTGGAGCCCAAAACTTAACGTTTTTATCAGTTTCAGGGCACTTTTGTTTTTTTGCTCTGTTTTTTCGTCCCGGATCGTACGTTGTGAGCTGTTGAAAGGAAGACAACCTTACTCGCGGGACATTAGGGGACCCTACAACACGTCGATATCATGTCTTGCTAGGATTGCTGCGTTGTTGAAGCAGATGGGTTATCGTTAAGCCCCTTGGGCCTTTTGAATTGGCCATCTCTCTAGGCTGCGACTGTGAACCGTTGACAGATAAAGGAATAGTGCCCTAAACATGACGGGTGCCATCATACCAGCACTAATGCACCGGATCCCATCAGAACTCCGAAGTTAAGCGTGCTTGGGCGAGAGTAGTACTAGGATGGGTGACCCCCTGGGAAGTCCTCGTGTTGCACACCCTTTTTAATTTTTTTTGCCTTGGTTAGGGTTGCCAAGATAATTTATCCACCAAATTTCTATTACCGAATCCAATGGAACATTGGGCAAGACAACTTCGCTTCACATAGAGGTTGCGCCGGCAAATTGAGGGCGTAAGGCTTGTGACCAGGTCTCCGTCGCTCCGATGCCCATAACTTTTGATCCGTAAGGAGTTACGCGGCGCACCGCATACCGTTGCAAAGCTCTCTGAGAGCTCTACAATGGGGCAGCTAGCTTGCTCGATGTGCCCATTTTTTGAGCCCAAAATACAACATTTTCATCAGTTTCAAGCTATTTTTCTTCTTTTGCTTTGCTTTTTCATCCCGGATCGTACGTCGTGAGCTGTTAAAAGGACGACGACCTTACTCATAAGTCATTAGAGGGCCCTACAAAGCGTCGATATGACGTCTTGCGAGGATGCTGCGTTGTTGAAGCGGATGGGTTGTCGTTAAGCTCATTGGGCCTTTTGAATGGGCCATCTCTCTAGGATGGGACTGTGAACCGTTAACAAATAAAGGAATTAAGCCTTCAACATGACGGGGCGATCATACCAGCACTAATGCACAGGATCCCATCAGAACTCCAAAGTTAAGCGTGCTTGGGCGAGAGTAGTACTAGGATGGGTGACCTCCTGGGAAGTCCTCGTGTTGCACACCTTTTTCAATTTTTTTTGCCCTGGTTAGGGTTGCCAAGATACTTTATCCACCAAATTTCTATTACTGAATCCCACGGAACATTGGGCAAGACAACTTTGCTTCAAGTAGAGGCTAGGCCCGCAAACCGAGGGCGTAGGGCTTGTGACCAGGTCTCCATCGCTCCGGTGCCCATAACTTTTGATCCGTAAGGAGTTAGTGGCGCACAGCATACCGTTGCAAAGCTCTCTGAGAGCTCTACGACGGGGGCAGCCAGCTTGCTCGCTTTGCCCCTTTTTGGAGCCCAAAATAGAACGTTTTCATCAGTTTCAGGCCACTTTTCTTCTTTTGCTCTGTTTCTTCATCCTGGATCATACGTCGTGAGCTGTTAAAAGGACGAAAACCAGAATCGAGGGACATTAGAGAGCCCTATAACGCGTCGATATCACGTCTTGCGAGGTTGCTGCGTTGTCGATGCAGATGGGTTGTCGTTAAGCCCATTGGGCCTTTTGAATGGGCCATCTCTCTAGGATGGGACTGTGAACCGTTAACAAATAAAGGAATTCTGCCCTCAACATGACGGGTGCGATCATACCATCACTAATGCACCGGATCCCATCAGAACTCCGAAGTTAAGCGTACTTTGGTGAGAGTAGTACTAGGATGGGTAACCCTTTGGGAAGTCCTCGTGTTGCACCTCTTTTCAATATTTTTTGCCCTGGTTAAGGTTGCCAAGACACTTTATCCACCAAATTTCTATTACCGAATCCCACGGAACATTGGGCAAGACAACTTCGCTTCACGTAGAGGTTGGGCCCGCAAACCGAGGGCGTAGGGCTTGTGATCAGGTGTCCGTTGCACCGGGGCCCATAACTTTTGATCCGTAAGGAGTTATGCGGCGCACAGCATACCGTTACATAGCTCTCTGAGAGCTCAACGATAGGGGCAGCCAGCTTGCTCGCTGTGTCCATTTTTGGAGCCCAAAATCGAACGTTTTTATCAGTTTCAGGCCACTTTTGTTCTTTTGCTCTGTTTTTTTGTCCCGGATCGTACGTCGTGAGCTGTTAAAAGGACGACAACCTTACTCGCGGGACATTAAGGGGCCCTACAACGCGTCGATATCACGTCTTGCTAGGATGCTGCGTTGTTGAAGCAGATGGGTTCTCGTTGAGCCCATTGGGCCTTTTGAATTGGGCATCTCTCTAGGCTGGGACTGTGAACTGTTAACACATAAACGAATTGTGCCCTCAACATGACGGGTGCGATCATACCAGCACCAATGCACCAGATCCTATCAGAACTCCGAAGTTAAGCGTGCTTGGGCGAGAGTAGTACTCGGATGGGGGACCCCCTGGGATATCCTCGTGTTGTACCCCCCTTTTCAATTTTTTTTGCTCCGGTTTGGGTTGCCAAGATACTTTATCCACCACATTTCTATT
The DNA here is from genome assembly GCA_037974665.1 of Ehretia macrophylla. Taxonomy (NCBI): domain Eukaryota; kingdom Viridiplantae; phylum Streptophyta; class Magnoliopsida; order Boraginales; family Ehretiaceae; genus Ehretia; species Ehretia macrophylla. Next base: position 81,335,649 of record CM075765.1, on the reverse strand, counting down.
ATCGAATCCCACGACACCTTGGGCCAGACAACTTCGCTTCACGTGGAGGCTGGGCCCACAAACCGAGGGCGTAGGGCTTGTGACTAGGTCTCCGTCGATCCGGTGCCCATAACTTTTGATCCGTAAGGAGTTACGCGGCGCACAAGATACCGTTGCAAGGCTCTCTGTGAGCTCTACAACGGGGGCAGCCAGCTTGCCCGCTGTGCCCATTTTTGGATCCCAAAATCGAACGTTTTCATCAGTTTCAGGTAACTTTTCTTCTTTTGCTCTGTTTTTCGTCCCGAATCGTACGTCGAGAGCTGTTAAAAGGTCGACAACCTTACTCGCAGGACATTAGAGGGCCCTACAACGCGTCGATATCACGTCTTGCCAGAATGCTACATTTTTTAAGCGGATGGGTTATCGTTAAGCCCATTGGGCCTTTTGAATGGGCCATCTCTCTAGGATGGGACTGTGAACCGTTAACAAATAAAGGAATTGTGCCCTCAACATGACAAGTGCGATCGTACCATCACTAATGCACCGTGAGAGGCCCGACCCCGATTTACGTGCGAAACCTAGCTTCGTGTGCCCTAACCTAGATTTGCGTGCCATGACCTAGGTTTGAGAATTGTATTTAGTTTTGTGTGCCTTGCATTGAATTTTGTGCATTCATATAGGGTTACGTGCGTTTACTTGAAAAACGTGCGTTCATCTCATAGTTCGTGTCCTACCTCGAAGTGCGTGCACAAAACCTAGAAAAGCGTGCCTACACTCTAATCAAGAAAACAACTTTCACGAAACACTAGACTATAAAACAAACCTACAAAATCCACTAACAATATAATAATCCAAATTCCATTCACTAGAAGATAAAATTGCACCAAAAACAAAACATTCCTTATTCTTTATCCATTATTCTTTTTGCACTTCAAAATACAATTAGAATAATGCTCAAGATGACACAAATTCAGCATTCTTTAATGCCTTGGCCGACCATATCAAGCTTTTTTGCACAAGGTTTGAGCAATTGATTTATTCTATTGCATGCCAAGACAATTTATGACTCAAATCATTAAAAAATTGCTCAAAATTCACTCAATCTCCTCACCATTCTCGACCACAACACCTTGCCCATCCTAGCAATTTCAAAATAGCACATTGGAGACACAAAATGCAGAATTTTGAAGCCCAAGGCCGACATTCTCCTTGAAGATGCAAAAGGCTTCCTTGCTTGTCATTTTCTTCATTTCTTTTCATTCATTTCTCTCCTCATCACTCCTTTCTCTCTCATTCTCGGCCTTGGCTGAATTCACCATCTTCTCAACTTCTCCTCTTCACACCATAGCTAAGTATAGCAAGCTACAAGTAAAGAACTACAACCGAGCAAGCTAGAGTTCGAAAATTTCTCTTGCATGTGCATTGAAGCTTCATTTTCGGCCTAGGTGAGTTACTAAGCATCCATTTCTTTTCTTCAAGTTCTAGCTATGTGCATGCACTAAGAGATTGATCATTAAGCTAGGAAAAATAGAGAAAAACTAGTGAGGTTCTCGGCTAAGCAAGGGAAAGGAGAAGATTTGAGCTTCAACAAAGGGTCTTGAGCATTTTGTGGTTGATTGCTAAGGTGAGGGTTAAAATCTTTTGAAAACTCTTTAAAAACTCACATGCATGCTCATAAATGTGTGTATTTGCTTCTGTACTTGAGATATATGGTCGTTCATGAGCTTAAACAACCATGCATGGCAAGATCTTGACTTGAAAATGATGCTAGGTGAAGTCGAATTTATGTGACAGCTCTCTGACCCGTCTGTTCGAGGTAAGTTTAGCTAGGCAAATGATGTTGAAAATGCTTGAAAATTGGAAGGTGACTAGTTTGGACAGTTTTGAACATTTTTTTCCATAAATAGGCCGAAGCTAATTTTGACTCTAAGGTCCTCAAAATGGCAAAGCATTAAAATGTGACCAAATCTGGAAATCTGGAAAAATGAATCAGGTTTTGGCAGATGCACTGACCTTGTGGAACGAACCATGTTTGACTTAGTAAATATTGTCCAAAATGCATGAAATTTGGTGTGCTGATATATTTTTCAGTTCTGGACAATTTCGTCAGAAATGGACCAAAGCTAAAACGGACTCTAAGGACCTCAAAAACGTCAATTTATGAAAAGTGTACAAATCTGGACAGTTTTGTGCTACCTCACTGTTTCGGCCATAACTAATGATTCTGAACTCCAATTGATGAAAGGTTTGTTTCTGAGTTTAGTTAACTTATTAAGATTTAATTTGAAATCTTATTCACTGAATTTGGAGATTGTTTGCTACCCGATTGATTGTGAGAAAACAGCCTATTGCAGTGAGTGTTTCACTTAGCTGTATGCATGGAAAACTATTGTAACCTCTCTTGTGGTACTAATTGCTAGGAATTGTGATGTTGGAATATTGCGTGGACTGTTTTGAGTACTTGAGGATGTTGGAATTGAATGATGTATGACTCGAGAATGATGTTGAGTTGACTTAGGGTTTGAACACACAATTATGCATGAAACGGAAACCCTAATGGCTAAGTAATCTTACTAAGCGTTAATCATTGGATATTGTGTGGAAACTATACGTTGCGTGGGCTGCCCGTAACTGTGTTATAACTTCAATTATGGTTTTGACCATTGCATGTTGTCAAATAATCTTGTCTTGCTACCGAACCCACGTAAATGTTGTTGCATGTCGAATAATTCGTATCACTTGATTATATGAGCTTCTTGTTGAGTTATATGGCCTGTTTTACATGTGTTACATGGCTGCCCGTTTGATGTTCATATGACTCTATATGCCTTTCAAGTGAAATTACTTATCTTTTCGTGCCTTGTTTGATACTTGACAACGTGCGATCTTATAACTGTTCGAAGGCAACCTACTTTGTTGTCCTCCTAATGTGATGTGTTAAATGTTATAAATGTGCATTGCATACAAGGTTGCAACCTTTCGTGTGGAATGGTAGCGTTTCACGTCCGCCGGGTGGCATCGGGCTTGCCGGTGTTATCGTGACTACCATGATCCAATTCCCTCTCTCGCTTGGTATTCACCCTTGGAGAGTAGGGTCGTAGGTTTCGGGGTACATCCGGAGTACACCCAATTGGGAGTGATAAGTGGATTATTGAAGTCGGCCGCAACAATTGATTCGAAATTGAAATTGAGAGCAAATGCTCACCGTATCCTTGAAATGATTGGTAATTTTATCCGTTTCTCGATTTGTTTCTTATAATTGCTTACCATATTATTTGTATTATGTGCCATGTTTTAAAAAGGGGTTTTCATAAATTGAACCGGAAAACGAGTTTCAAAACTTATTTCTCGTTCTCCCTCGCTGAGTTCATAAGGACTCACCCTCTTTTATCATCTCAGGTGAAGAAGAACAGGCACAGGAACCCGAGGATAATGTACCTAATGATGAACCCCTGGAGTGATTGCCTGTTACTGTTGTTTTGCTTGAACGTGACTACTTGTGAACTTTTGCTACTTGAAGACTATTTCCCTTATGTTATTTGTTGCTTGTGATGTAAAAGACCCCCGTTGTAATTTGGGGTCTAATTTTGGTTTGTACTTATTTAAGTAGACTGATACTAGACATGACACTACCATGATCGTTTTGCTTTTACTACCGCTAATATCTATCACAGGTTATGATGCTTAGTTAAGGAATAGGTAAATGAACTTATCCAATCTCAACAGGTACTCGCTAATAAGCTAAGATCAACAGGTATATTTTGAAAAGAGGATAAATGGACAAACGAGACATAGTATCATGCTAGGTTATAAATCAACGGGACGACGAATTAACCAATAGGCAATTCAATTGATGGAATAATAGTAATCTTAGCTGGAATTGAATTTGAGATGGTAAATTTTGAGGCTGTTAGAAAATTTAGGTCAAAACAAAGAGCCCAAATACAGCCGTTATGCTGCCAGATTTCCAGAAAAATTTTGAAGTCTAGAATAAAACGTTAAGTGTTAAACCTCCTAGAATGATTAAGAATGTGAAAGGACTTGAATGTTTAGATCACTCCCTAGTCTAACCTTTATAGGCCCGGTTGGGGCGTGACACCTTAGAAGAATGGTATCAGAGCTTAGATTGCTTAAGCCGGGTTTAACTCTCGGACCGTGGGTAGAGCCTTAAGATAATTAGGATGACTTGTTTATGTGTTATTGTGTGATAAATGTGCCTTTTATGTTCTATGTGCTTAAGTAACTTATATGCCTTGAATGTTTTTAGAATTGTACCTATATTATGTTGCATATCTTATGCATTAGATTCTTAATTATCATATTTCAATAAATTGTGCCTTTAGATGGCTGGCCCTAGTACCCGTACTACTAATAGGAGCGGTGAACCTCAAGAGACCGGGGATGCCTATCAGACTAATCCCGGTATAGCTATGTTTAATATGATGGCAAGTGGGATGGAACGTGTATGACATGTGATGGAGCGTCAGGATGCTCGTGAAGCCAACAACAACATCAACAATAGGAATGAGGGTAACCATGGGAGACATAGCAGAATGAAGGAATTCCTTGACTTTCGCCCGTCTAAATTCTACGGGGAAGCTGATGATGAGAAAGCCGAGGCTTGGCTGTCCGAGATTGAGAAGATTTTCAGGCCCCTTGATTATACAGATGAAGAGAAATTGGAGTTTGCTGTATTTCTGTTGCACGGGGACGCTGAGCATTGGTGGCACACTGTAGAGGCACTGTGGGAGACTGATCAGACACCTCGCTTGTGGGGTAATTTCGTTAAGGCGTTTAAGGAGAAATATGTACCTGCCGTTTCCAGGCAGAGGCAGATCGAGGAGTTCATGCACTTAACCCAGGGTAATATGACGGTGGCCCAGTACGAGGCACGTTTTGATCGACTGTCCCGTTATGCTCAATATATGGTTTGTACTCCGGAGGAAAAAATGTAGAAATTTACCGTTGGTTTGAGGCCAGAGATTCAGAACCAGTTAGCTTCTCATGACTTCGATACTTATTCTGCTCTCTTTGCTGCTGCCTCTCGAGTTGAGAAGAGGAAACTAGATGGAGTCGGTTCGAGTCAACCAAACAAGAAACCATACCAGCCTCTAGGTCAGCAGAGGAAATTCCAGAGTCAGAGTCACGGTCAAGGCCAAAGCCAGAATAGGTCAGTGATTAACCGTGGGCCGACTAAAGCGTCATCAGCCTCTTACACCCGCGGATCCACAGGTAGTTCACCTGCTTCTCAGACTGTTACTTGTTCTTGCTGTAGCAGGAAGGGTCACACTGAGGCCCAGTGTTAGAGGAAATCGGGGCGATGTGTGGGTTGTGGCAGTGATCAGCATCGGGCTAAGGATTGCCCTAGATGGCAAGGAGGACAAAATCAGGTTAAACCAGCTGGTAGAGGCAAGACTCCAGTTCCTAGAGTCCAGACTCGAGCTTATGCCATTGAGTGCGAGGAGATTCCAGATGAGACCGCTATTGTTGCAGGTACATTCTTCATACTGAATCAACCTGTTAAGGTGTTAATTGATCCGGGTGCTACTCATTCATTTATTATTCCCTTGTGTGTGGAACATGTGAAATTGAAAGTTGTATGTTTGCCATTTGAGGTGGAAGTTGGTACTCCAATGGGTTCTAAACTTGTAACTAGTTCAGCTTGTAAAGCATGTAAAATCCAAATTAAGGATAGGGAATTCTCAGCCTATCTTATTGTATTACCTTTTCGAGACTACGAGGTCATTTTAGGGATGGACTGGCTGGCAAAACATCATGTCCAACTGGATTGCCGGGCAAAGATTATAAGGTTCCGGGTCTCTGATCAACCGATACTGGAGGTTTTGGGCCGAAGAAATTTCACCGGGAGTTCCATCATTTCATCTACAAAAGCAGTGAAGTCCTTGAGGAAATGATGCAGCGGATACTTGGCTTACCTTATCAACAGGCCGTCAGATAAAGCTAAGTTGGAGGAGATGCCTGTAATTAAAGACTATGCAGATGTATTCCTTGAAGAGTTACCCGGTTTACCCCCAAATCGGGAGATCGAGTTTGTTATAGAGTTGCTGCCTGGCGCCCAGCCGATATCAAAAGCTCCCTATCGCATGGCACCGGCCGAACTACAAGAATTGAAGGACCAATTGCAAGGATTGCTGAAGAAGAGATTTGTACAACCGAGCTCTTCACCGTGGGGTGCGCCAGTATTATTTGTTAAGAAGAAAGGCGGAACGTTAAGACTATGCATTGACTATCGAGGTTTGAACCAAGTGACTGTCAAGAATAAATACCCACTTCCCTTGATTGACGAGTTATTTGATCAACTGCAAGGAGCCAAAGTGTATTCGAAACTCGACTTGAGGCAAGGGTATTATCAGTAGCGGATCAAGAAGGAAGATGTGCCTAAAACGGCTTTCAGGACGAGATATGGGCACTATGAATATGTGGTGATGCCTTTTGGACTAACTAATGCCCCTGCAGCTTTTATGGATTTGATGCATAGGGTGTTTCAACCCTACTTGGACCAATTTGTGGTGATCTTCATTGATGATATTTTGGTATACTCGAAATCGGAGGCGGAGCATGAGCAACATCTGCAGTTGGTACTGCAGAAACTTCGAGAGCACCAATTGTATGCAAAGTTTAGTAAATGTGAATTTTGGTTGCAATAGATTGCATTTTTGGGGCATATCATATCCCAAGAGGGAATAGCGGTAGATCCAACAAAGATCGATGCAGTGATATCTTGGAAGAAGCCGAAAAATGTTACGGAAGTTCGTAGTTTCCTTGGTCTAGCCGGCTATTATCGGAGGTTCGTGAAGGACTTCTCTAAGATTGCAGGACCGCTTACAAAGCTCACTCAAAAGAAAACCAAGTTCGTATGGGATGATAAGTGTGAGAACAGCTTCCAAGAGTTGAAGAAAAGATTGACTACCGCACCAGTTCTTGCATTGCTTGAAGGGAGTAAAGGTTTCGTAATCTATAGCGATGCTTCGAAAGAAGGATTGGGATGTGTATTGATGCAAAATGGAAGAGTTATTGCATATGCTTCTAGGAAACCCAAGCCGTATGAGATGAATTACCCGACGCATGATTTAGAGTTAGCGGCTATTGTGTTTGCACTCAAGAAATGGAGGCATTATCTGTGGGGTAACAAGTTTGAGGTATTTACTGATCATAAGAGCTTGAAATACTTGTTCTCTCAGAAGGAGTTGAATATGAGGCAAAGGCGGTGGATGGAGCTTTTGGATGATTATAACTGCTCAATTAATTATGTGCCCGGTAAGGCAAATGTAGTTGCAGATGCCTTAAGCAGAAAGGCAAGCATTGTAACACCCGAACCTAGCATATAGACATTATATTAATTTGCATATATTTCTTTTATTAAATTACGTAATTCCTGAAAAATGTGCATGATGACTGTATGCATTTATTTAATTTATAACTAATTTTTCTTACCGGAATAATTATTTTATTATTTGATTTATAAAAAATTTACTTTTCTAACATTTTTAATTAATTTAATTTTTCTATTTGTAAATGAAGCTCTGATTCAGAAATAACTTCTTTATTTTTATTATCATTTGTACTTATTTAAATTGCATTTAATTGATTTACGAGAAATAATTAATGATTATTTTCATAATTCGTATTTGTTAAAAATTATATTTAAATGACTGCCCGGGACAATTACTTTGTTATTTTATTTAATTGAATTATTTTACATACCCTTTTACTAACTCATGTTATTGTTCGAATAGAAAGCCTGGGCTCGGACCCGAACGAGTTAGATTATTTTCAATATTAATTATATTTATTTAAATTGAAATTAAAAGGGTTATCGGAAAAGATTATCTTATATTTATTATTTATTACATTTAATTAGTTGACTAGTATTTTTCCGAGCCCGGAGTTGATTTTATTTTATTTTATCTACTTTCATATTTATTTTATTTAAGTTATTTCGTGAATTCGTTCAGTGTTCCTTTTGTGCATTGCATGTCCAAGAGGATAGAATTAAGTAATTTTGATCTGTTCGGGCTTAGGTATTATTTTATTCGGGCCTAGTTTTATTTCGATCGGACTTAGTTTATTTTCTTTTGGGCCTAGCATTTAATTTAATTTAGGCCTAGATTAATTATTAAGTCCAAGCCCAAGCCCAAGCCCAAGCCCAATTACATTTATTAGCCATCTTAGTCTTAGCATATTATATTAGTTCTTATTGGATTTATATAGTTGGCATTATATATAAAGTAAACTAATTGATAAACAAAAGAAAAGCAAATCAGAAGCATTTTCGGTGGTGCCAATTTGGTGGTTTATGACTTAACTTATTATTATATATTATATGTAACCAAGGCAAAGCAAACACCACATCAAAAAAAAAAAAAAACAAAACAAAACAAAAGAGAATCAGATTTGTGGGGAGAAAACGTGGAAAAGAAAGAAAGCTAGGGAAGCCAACGGCCAAAGAGGGAAAAAAGGGGGGAAGAAGAAAAAAAAATCAAGGGTTTTGCTCAAATTGATCATTCAAGGCTTCCAAGTTGATTACAATCCATCAAAAACATTCCCCTTTGCATCTACATCTCAAGTTTGGTGAGGGTTTTGGGAAATTTTGCATTTTTAGCTCAAATTTTCATTATGTCAAATTTTGAATATGTTATATATGCTTCATATTACTCTTATAATTGCTATATATGGTACCTATAGAAGTAGTAGAACAAGCTTTTGAGGTTGTTTCATGTGTTTAGGTAGCCTATGTATGAAATCAATTTTTAAAAGTTTCGAATGGGACACTATTCATGCAGACCCGAGAAATAATGCTCCAAATTTAATTTTAATGCTAGATATGAGTTGTTGGATGGATGAAATAGCCCCACGTTAAAAATTATCGAATTCCGAGACTGTTGATTTTAACGACCCTTTGCGTGCGTACCTTAGAATTAATACATTTAGAGCCTTAAACACTAGTTTAGTGCTTGAATTAGGTCTCATAATTGTAGTTGGGGTTATCTAGATGCTTATGTTAAATAAAACTTGGCTAAAACTAGTATTGCCTTATTGAATTCAAAAGGGAAAAAAAAAAAAAAAAATGAAGTTAGAGCCTTAATGCTTAGTTTTAGCTTGGTTATTGAATTATATGTGTTTTAGTGTCTTGTTATTATGTTGTATATGATATATATGGGGATTCATGTGTAGTAGAACTTTGAAATTAGTTTTATAGTAAAATAATTAGAAAAAAAAAAATGAGTTAGGAAATCTGGAAAAATTGGACAGATTTGCATGTCTGCATTGTAGGACCAATTTGACCTAGCAAACATTGACGAAATTAGCTGAATTTTGGATATGTTGTAGTAGATTCATAGTAGAACAAAAGTGTATTTCTAAGGATTGGCCAAATTTTAACTCTTAAGTACTCGTTTTTGGATGGTTTCCGAGAGGCATGTGAAATGCGCGTGAACTGGACAGTCCTGCCAGCGTTTTTTTTTTCCTCTTCCTTGTCCTCGTGTGTATTGGTTACAAGTTAGTTTAGATAGTGTAGTTCTAAATTTAGTTTGTGTATAAAGGACTAGGTTGGTTGGTAGTTAATTGAGGTGATTAATGAGGAGATTATAACTATATTACGTTGTCACTAATCAAGTGTTAAAATAAGTTATGAGTTAGTTCAAGATAAGTTCAAAGCTAGATCATAATTGGATTGTTTGACCTTGAACTAGTAAAGGATTTAATGAGCTTAAGGGTAAGAGATATAGTTGGCTTGAATGGAGTTATAATTGTCTAGCTTGATTAGAATGGTTTAATTTAAACCAATGAATGAAAAGTTGTTGGAATGGAAATGTATTATTAGCTTTAATTTTGAAAAGGAAAATGTGTGAAGATAAGAATAACAAGAAGTTATAAGAAACTTTTACTTTAATGTGTTGCTGATTCTAAGTTAACCATTGCTAAATCTATGTTAATTTGTCTTACGATTGACGCTAATTGCTTTCATTACTTATATTCTATTGAATCATTCTTATCTTATGTGGGTTAACTTTTATGTAAACTAAAAGCTATGATGATGGATTAAGTTATAATGAAATAAAGTATGTAATATAGATTCTTGGATGTGAAAGATAGTTGTTAAACATTCTATAGTCAATTATTAAAGTGTTACACTTATATGATCAAAACTAGGGTTTGCATATTTGAGCTACTTCGAGGAAGTTTGGAGTGAATCGGAGCTATTTTCTTGCATATTTAACCTAACCCAAGGTGAGGGAGTTACATTCTTTTGTACATCTTAATTGGAGTTACGCCTCATAAAATTGTATAGTTTGATATGTTTACTTATAATTATGTGTACCTTGATATGAATTGAATAAATATACAATTGTCTCTAGTTTATATTGTTATATTTCTTATTTACTGTAACCTACTTGCGAGGTTGGTCTATTTTGTCGTTCCTCAGATATGTGATTTTTGATATGCTTGGTTGTGGTGGTCATGTGTTGGGTTGCGCAACTTTTTCGGAGATGGTAGCGTCGAGAAACACGGGCGGCGTCGGGCTTGCCGTGCTCCCTCGACTACCATGGTGCCTATTCCCTTTCTCGCTGAGGCATACTCCACTACCCCAGAGGCGTGGTTCACCTGCTGGGCATGGACCTACCTCGGGAGAAAGGGTCGTAGGATCGGGATACATCCGGAGTATCCCAATTGTGGTGTTTGGGGTTTGCCGGCATGTTCGTGATGCTCGTGGTTCGTGGCTCGTGAATGAAGACTTGGAAGCGGAACCGTATCCTTTTTAAAAGTGATTAATTGCCTGGCTTATTGTCTTGTTAGTTTATGTGGCTTATATATATATTTTCTTGTGTTGCATATCATATTGCACATTGGCATATTGCATCACCTCCCTCGCTGAGCAACTTAGTTGCTCACTCCTCATTTGAAATGTTTCAGGAGAAGTTGAGGTAGACCTCCAGCTAGTAGCAGTAGTAGAAGAGGAGGAAGTGCTAGTTAAGCAAAATCCGTGACTTCTTGTGTGATAAGGTTGTCTAAAATGTGAAGCTTGCGTGGAGTTGTTGTTGATTGCCTTTTTGTGACCTTGGGGTCTTGAGTATATTTGGTGAATGTAATAATTTGTAATCTTGTATGTTGGATATAAAGTGGAATGACATGTAATAATCCATAGTAAACTTATTCTTTTGCATGCTTGTGTGATTAACAAACTTGGAAGTAGAACTTGGCTATTGTTGTATCTAACTACCTATGGTTAAAATTAGAAATGGTTTGCTTGCTTGTGTGTTATATGTACTTGTTGTTCCAAGGCTCGGATGGCCTTGTGATCTCGGGTAGTCCTTAAAAAAAAAAAATCTTAGAGGATTGGTTATAAGAGTTGCTGTTTGTGGATCTAGCATCATAGGTGTCTTGTGCAGGTACCAGTTTAGTCCTATAAACAGGGGAGACTCTGTCTGTTTTTCCCTAAATTTTGTGCCCGGGGTTTGGAATTGGGTGAGAATAGCATGATAAATAGGAGTCCTGGTCTCGTGAGGGATCGGGGCGTTACAAGCATGGCGAAACTGGAAGTCAAGGTGCAGGAGTTGTTGGAGGAAGCGTTTCTGTGGAAACCACAATTGACTCAGAAGGGGTTACTTTTTGCCACTACCCAAGTTCAATCGACTTTGTTGCCTAAGTTACGAGAGGCTCAACAGAAGGACCAACAATTTCAGAAGGTTAAGGAAAGTAACGCAGAATTCAAGTTTCATGATGATGGTGTTTGGAGGTTTAGGAACCGGGTTTGTGTTCCCAATGACCCAGAGCTGAAAAATAAGATTCTTGAGGAAGCACATAATTCTAGATATACTATTCACCCCGGTGGAACAAAGATGTACCGGGATTTGAAGCAACACTACTGGTGGAATAACATGAAAAGAGAAATTGCGGAGTTTGTAGCCCGGTGTTTGACTTGCCAGAGAGTCAAAGCAGAACATCAACGACCCGCAGGTTTACTTCAGCCGTTGGAGATTCCTCAATGGAAATGGGAACATATAACTATGGATTTTGTTATGGACCTGCCTAGATCACAGAAGGGTCGTGACGCCGTTTGGGTTATAGTGGATAGATTGACTAAGTCGGCACACTTTTTACCAATAAACAAGGAAGATAGTCCTGAGGAACTGGGAGATATGTATGTGGCGGAGATTGTAAGATTGCACGGGATGCCTGTGAGTATTGTATCGGATAGGGATCCTCGTTTTACTTCCCAATTTTGGAAGAGATTGCAGGAAGCTTTGGGGACGAAATTGAGTTTTAGCACGGCTTATCACCCTCAGACGGATGGTCAATCGGAGAGAACTATTCAGATTTTGGAGGATATGCTGAGGGCATGTGTGTTGGACTTCGGGAAAGGTTGGGAGAAATATCTATCTCTAGCGGAGTTCGCCTACAACAATAGTTATCAGGCCACGATCGGGATGGCCCCTTTTGAGGCGCTGTATGGACGTAAGTGTCGATCCCCTATCTATTGGGATGAAGTAGGTGAGACGAAGACCTTTGACCCGACCCTTTTACCTGAACTGATGAAGACTGTTGATAACATCCACCTCATCCGGAAACAGATGCTTACGGCCCAGAGTAGGCAAAAGAGTTATGCAGACCGACGGAGACGGAGTCTCGAATTTGAGGTTGGCGACAAGGTGTTCTTGAAGATATCACCCCGGAGGGGACTGATTAACCATGGCAAGGGTGGAAAGCTGAGCCCGAGATTTGTGGGACCATTTGAGATAGTTGAGAAGGTTGGCAAGTTGGCGTATCGTCTAGCGCTACCCCAGAACCTCTCCAATATTCACGACGTCTTTCATGTTTCGATGCTGCGGAAGTACCATCCTGACCCGTCGCATATCTTAGAGGCAGAGCAGTTGCAGCTTCGGGAAAACTTGTCTTATGAGGAGAAGCCCATTCGGATCCTAGACCAGCAGGATCGGGAGTTGCGCAACAGATCTATACCTACGGTGAAAGTGCTGTGGGATCATCATGGACTCGAAGAAGCAACGTGGGAAAGGCGAGACCAGATGGAGCAGCAGTATCCAGCATTATTTCAAGGTAATATTGAATTTCGGGACGAAATTCTTTTAAGGATGGGAGGATGTGAGGCCCGACCCCGATTTACGTGCGAAACCTAGCTTCGTGTGCCCTAACCTAGATTTGCGTGCCATGACCTAGGTTTAAGAATTGTATTTGGTTTTGTGTTCCTTGCATTGAATTTCGTGCATTCATATAGGGTTACATGCGTTTACTTGAAAAACGTGCGTTCGTCTTGTAGTTCGTGTCCTACCTCGAAGTGCGTTCCCTAAACCTAGAAAAGCGTGCCTACACGCTAATCAAGAAAGCATCTTTCACGAAACACTAGACTATTAAACAATCCTACAAAATCCACTAACAATATAATAATCCAAATTCCATTCACTAGAAGACAAAATTGCACCAAAAACAAAACATTCCTTATTCTTTATCCATTATTCTTTTTGCACTTCAAAATACAATTAGAATAATGCTCAAGATGACACAAATTCAGCATTCTTTAATGCCTTGGCCGACCATATCAAGCTTTTTTGCACAAGGTTTGAGCAATTGTTTTATTCTATTGCATGCCAAGACAATTTATAACTCAAAGCATTAAAAAATTGCTCAAAATTCACTCAATCTCCTCACCATTCTCGACCACATCACCTTGCCCATCCTAGCAATTTCAAAATAGCACATTGGAGACACAAAATGCAGAATTTTGAAGCCCAAGGCCTTCATTCTCCTTGAAGATGCAAAAGGCTTCCTTGCTTGTCATTTTCTTCATTTCTTTTCATTCATTTCTCTCCTCATCACTCCTTTCTCTCTCATTCTCGGCCTTGGCTGAATTCACCATCTTCTCAACTTCTCCTCTTCACACCATAGCTAAGTATAGCAAGCTACAAGTAAAGAACTACAACCGAGCAAGCTAGAGTTCGAAAATTTCTCTTGCATGTGCATTGAAGCTTCATTTTCGGCCTAGGTGAGTTACTAAGCATCCATTTCTTTTCTTCAAGTTCTAGCTATGTGCATGCACTAAGAGATTGATCATTAAGCTAGGAAAAATAGAGAAAAACTAGTGAGGTTCTCGGCTAAGCAAGGGAAAGGAGAAGATTTGAGCTTCAACAAAGGGTCTTGAGCATTTTGTGGTTGATTGCTAAGGTGAGGGTTAAAATCTTTTGAAAACTCTTTAAAAACTCACATGCATGCTCATAAATGTGTGTATTTGCTTCTATACTTGAGATATATGGTCGTTCATGATCTTAAACAACCATGCATGGCAAGATCTTGACTTGAAAATGATGCTAGGTGAAGTCGAATTTATGTGACAGCTCTCTGACCCGTCTGTTCGAGGTAAGTTTAGCTAGGCAAATGATGTTGAAAATGCTTGAAAATTGGGAGGTGACTATTTTGGACAGTTTTGAACATTTTTTCCAGAAATAGGTCGAAGCTAATTTTGACTCTAAGGTCCTCAAAATGGCAAAGCATTAAAATGTGACCAAATCTGGAAATGTGGAAAAATGAATCAGGTTTTGGCAGATGCACTAACCTTGTGGAACGAACCATGTTTGACTTAGTAAATATTGTCAAAAATACATGAAATTTGGTGTGCTGCTCTATTTTTCAGTTCTGGACAATTTTGTCAGAAATGGACCAAAGCTAAAAATGACTCTAAGGACCTCAAAAACGTCAATTTATGAAAAGTGTACAAATCTGGACAGTTTTGTGCTACCTCACTGTTTCGGCCATAACTAATGATTCTGAACTCCAATTGATGCAAGGTTTGTTTCTGAGTTTCGTTAACTTCTTAAGATTTAATTTGACATCTTATTCACTGAATTTGGAGATTGTTTGCTTACCCGATTGATTGTGAGAAAACAGCCTATTGCAGTGAGTGTTTCACTTAGCTGTATGCATGGAAAACTATTGTAACCTCTCTTGTGGTACTAATTGCTTGGAATTGTGATGTTGGAATATTGCGTGGACTGTTTTGAGTACTTGAGGATGTTTGAATTGAATGATGTATGACTCGGGAATGATGTTGAGTTGACTTAGGGTTTGAACACACGATTATGCATGAAACGGAAACCCTAATGGCTAAGTAATCTTACTAAGTGTTAATCGTTTGATATTGTGTGGAAACTGTACGTTGCGTGGGCTGCCCGTAACTGTGTTATAACTTCAATTATGGTTTTGACCATTGCATGTTGTCAAATAAGCTTGTCTTGCTACCGAACCCACGTAAATGTTGTTGCATGTCGAATAATTCGTATCAATTGATTATATGAGCTTCTTGATGAGTTATATGGCCTGTTTTACTTGTGTTACATGGCTGCCTGTTTGATGTTCATATGACTCTATATGCCTTTCAAGTGAAATTACTTGTCTTATCGTGCCTTGTTTGACTACTTGACAACGTGCGATCTTATAACTGTTCGGAGGCAACCTACTTTGTTGTCCTCCTAATGTGATGTGTTAAATGTTATAAATGTGCATTGCATACAAGGTTGCAACCTTTCGTGTGGCATGGTAGCGTTTCACGTCCGCCGGGCGGCATCGGGCTTGCCGGTGATACCGTGACTACCATGATCCAATTCCCTCTCTCGCTTGAGTAGGGTCGTAGGTTTCGGGGTACATCCGGAGTACACCCAATTGGGAGTGATAAGTGGATTATTGAAGTCGGCCGCAACAATTGATTCGAAATTGAAATTGAGAGCAAATGCTCACCGTATCCTTGAAATGATTGGTAATTGTATCCGTTTCTCGATTTGTTTCTTATAATTGCTTACCATATTATTTGTATTATGTGACATGTTTTAAAAAGGGGTTTTCATAAATTGAACCGGAAAACGAGTTTCAAAACTTATTTCTCGTTCCCCCTCGCTGAGTTCATAAGGACTCACCCTCTTTTATCATCTCAGGTGAAGAAGAACAGGCACAAGAACCCGAGGATAATGTACCTAATGATGAACCCCTGGAGTGATTGCCTGTTACTGTTGTTTTGCTTGAACGTGACTACTTGTGAACTTTTGCTACTTGAAGACTATTTCCCTTATGTTATTTGTTGCTTGTGATGTAAAAGACCCCCGTTGTAATTTGGGGTCTAATTTTGGTTTGTACTTATTTAAGTAGACTGATACTAGATATGACACTACCATGATCGTTTTGCTTTTATTACCGCTAGTATCTATCACAGGTTATGATGCTTAGTTAAGGAATAGGTAAATGAACTTATCCAATCTCAACAGGTACTCGCTAATAAGCTAAGATCAACAGGTATATTTTGAAAGGAGGATAAATGGACAAACGAGACATAGTATCATGCTAGGTTATAAATCAACGGGACGATGAATTAACCAATAGGCAATTCAATTGATGGAATAATAGTAATCTTAGCTGGAATTGAATTTGAGATGGTAAATTTTGAGGCTGTTAAAAAATTTAGGTCAAAACAAAGAGCCCAAATACAGCCGTTATGCTGCCGGATTTCCGGAAAAATTTTGAAGTCTAGAATAAAACGTTAAGTGTTAAACCTCCTAGAATGATTAAGAATGTGAAAGGACTTGAATTTTTAGATCACTCCCTAGTCTAACCTTTATAGGCCGGGTTGGGGCGTGACACACCGGATCCCATCAGAACTCCGAAGTTAAGCGTGCTTGGGCGAGAGTAGTACTAGGATGGTGACCCCTTGGGAAGTCCTCGTGTTGCACCCCCTTTTCAATTTTTTTTGCCCTGGTTAGGGTTTCAAAGATACTTTATCCACCAAATTTCTATTACCGAATCCCAAGGAACATTGGGCAAGACAACTTCACTTCACGTAGAGGCTGGGCACGTAAACCGAAGGCGTAGGGCTTGTGACCATGTCTCCGTCTCTACGGTGCCCATAAGTTTTGATCTGTAAAGAGTTATGCGGCGCAAAGCATACCGTTACAAAGCTCTCTGAGAGCTCTACGATGGGGGCAGCCAGCTTGCTCGCTGTGCCAGTTTTTGGAGCCCAAAATTGAACGTTTTCAACAGTTTCAGGCCACTTTTCCACTTTTGCTCTGTTTTTTCATCCCGGATCGTATGTCGTGAGCTGTTAAAAGGACGAAAACCTTACTCGTGGGATATTAGAAGGCCCTACAACGCGTCGATATCACGTCTTGCGAGGATGCTGCGTTGTTGAAGCGGATGGGTTGTCGTTAAGCCCATTGGGCCTTTTGAATGGGCCATCTCTCTAGGATGGGACTGTGAACCGTTAACAAATGAAGGAATTGTGCCCTCAACATGACGGGTGCGATCATACCAACACTAATGCTCCGGATCCCATCAGAACTCTGAAGTTAAGCGTGCTTGGGCGAGAGTAGTACTAGGATGGTGACCCCTTGGGAAGTCCTCGTGTTGCACCCCCTTTTCAATTTTTTTTGTCCTGGTTAGGGTTTCCAAGATACTTTATCCACCAAATTTCTATTACCGAATCCCACGGAACATTGGGCAAGACAACTTCACTTCACGTAGAGGCTGGGCCCGCAAATCGAGGGCGTAGGGCTTGTTACCAGGTCTCCGTCACTCCGGTGCCAATAACTTTTGATCCGTAAGGAGTTACGTGGTGCGCAGCATACCATTTCAAAGCTCTCTGAGAGCTCTACGACGGGGGCAGCCAGCTTGCTCGCTGTGCCCATTTTTGGAGCCCAAAACCGAACGTTTTCATTAGTTTTAGGACACTTTTCTTCGTTTGCTCTGTATTTTCGTCCTGGATCGTTCGTCGTGAGCTGTTAAAAGGACGGCAACCTTACTCGCGGGACATTGGAGGGCCCTACAACGCATCGATATCACGTCTTGCGAGGATGCTGCGTTGTTGAAGCGGATGAGTTGTCGTTAATGTGACACCCCGATCCCTCTCGAGACCGGGAGTTCTAACAATCAATCTATTCACAACCCAAATCCAAACCCGGCAAGATTTTAGGGAAAGACGGACAGAGTCTCCCCTATTTCTAGGCAAATTGCAAAACCTGTAATAGCATATAAATGGACCAACACCGTGTCCAACCCTTCAACCACCTCAAGGCCATCCGAGCCTCGGTTCACAACAAGCAATTCACAAGTAAATATAAATTCAAGCTTAACAATTAAACTACACCAACCTATTGCATAAAGTAGACTATCATGACTTTCTATCTTTTTCCCTTTTTGTCATTACAAATATATATTGAAGTTAAGCTATATCAACTAAATACATAATCTAATGAACTTAAATTACATCCCCTTTAACATTAAATACATATAATACATAAAAGCATACAACTTTACAAACTTGACAACTCAAGTCACATAGGCACGCAGGACAACCCTTCAAGCACGGACTTTCACGAAATCACGAACTTTCCAGCTAACATGGCATTTCCTGAAATGTGGTGGTGAGGAGTGAGTATACACAACACGTATACTCAGTGAGGGCGAGACAGATATCGAATTGGAGAGAAAGAAAGTCGTGCAATGCAAATAAGACAGTTAAGCAATATAACTGATAAATAAGCAATCAAGATAAACAATCAATACAATAAGTAATTACTGAAAGCATTAACACAACCATTCAAAGCTATACCACACTCTGAAGGCTATGGTTCACTCATACGAGCAATGTACCATTCCACGAGCGATACATCAATCTCGAGCTTGATGTTGGCAACGATGACAATAAGCGCGCATCCACCTTATAACACCAGTTTGGAATACCCCGGAAGTATCCATCAATCTACGACCCAAATCTCCCTGGGAGGCAGCCCAAGCGAGAAGAGGGAATAGCTACGGAGCTAGAGCAACCAACACTGGCAACCCGAGGCTACCCAGAGAGGCTCATCACTCACGCGCGAGACACTATGCAATGCAAGACTCGATACAAGGCGATAAACGAGCGATAAACAAGATATCAAGCATTCTCAACAATGGATAAACATTTCAATCAACAACCAACTCTAACAAGCGGAATAAGCATTAGCAAGCATAACAAGCAATAATAAGCATTAACAAGCATTCTATAGGCATAACTTCAACAAAACACACAAAGTCACAAATCGGCCCCAACTATCAAAACACTGTCATCTCCAAACAATCCACGAGTTCCGGAAACTGACTTTGCCAATCTTCCTAGGTCACTATAAAGCACGTCTAGAGACTCCGAAACCCTACTTAACCCTAGAATCCACGCAAAGCCCGATTTTTCCCCTTTGCTCGTTTGAACTACAACTATACCAACCAAACACCCAACCAATACCACGACCGCACCAAAAGTGCTTCCATGGGCTCCCGAAACAATGCCATCACGCAAAACGAGAAAACGCTAAAGTCGACCTAAACGACCCCGACTTTCACTAAGCCGTTTTTCTCCATTTTTCTATTACACATTCCAATTAAACCACACATTTAGGCATTCTAGCATACCTAGCACCTTTTCACATCAACAGACAGCATAACAGCGCAACTTTATCGTTTCAAGGGTTTACTATTCACTAATTACTATTCATTAAACAATTTAAATTGCAATTTCGATTTTCAACCGCAGAAAATGCTAAAAAGCTATAAGTACATGTTCTACAATCAACAAGGAACATTCTTTAAGCAACAAAACGATTAAAATAACAATCTACGCATAAAATCCAAAAATCAAAGTTTAGATACAAATATTTCAAATGCGCAAATAACGATGAAACCCTCACCTTAAACGCTCCTAGACGCTAGAAAAACCTCGTAGAGTGCCTCGGAAACCACCCCGTGCAAGCTCACGCAAAGATTTGGTGATTTGTAGTTGATGTTTTCTTTTTTTTTCTCCTTCTTTTCCTCATGTTTTCAAGTCTTTCCTCTCTGTTTTTTCGTGTGCAATTATGCTTATTTAGGAAAAAAAAATGACAAGTCAAAGGTCAAAGATTCGGTCAACCCGCTAAACCAAAACAGCTATGCGCGACCTTACGAAAACGGCCATAACTTCTTCTAGAAAACTCCAATTCATGAACGGTTTGAAGCCTCAGAAACTAGACTCATAGAGCTTTCCAACCATATATAATATGCTTCCTAAATCTTCACCAATTGGTTCAGATTTAATTCCAAAGTTGACCTAAAATTTGACTAACTTAACATTGCATTTTTTTATTTCTAATCCCAAGTTTGCTTTTTATTAAACATTTCAAAAATTCCCACCTTGTCCTAGTTGGTCAATGTAGATGAAAAGTCAACTAGTTTGGTCAAAGAAGGTGAAAGGTCAATAAAATGCAATTTAAATGAACTTTAAATGCTATTGAATACATGCCAGGTTCGGGGTATCACATCCTTCCCCCCTTAAAACAATTGCGTCCTCGCAATTCTTCTTCCAATAGGACTCTGCATCATCTACAATCCAACTCTGACTAGTCTTCATTAGCTACTGAAAAAGTATTTAATCAAGATGACCAATAGGAAAGTTCAAGTAGAAATGCCAAGTAGTAACGCCAAATAGAAGCTCAAATGCAGATACCGTACAAGAATCCTGTTGACACGAATACCGAAGAAGAATAAATTCCAACTAGAAACGCCGAGATAATACCAATAAAGACTAAAGCAAAGATACTGTAGATGTCATTAATACCACACAATAATGACAAGAAGAATACCTCACGCACGAATCTCCAATAGAAGTCTAACTGTTACTGCCCGAGAATTCCCAAGCAAGAAGCCAAATAAAAGCTCAAACAAAGATTCTATCTAGAGGTCCAAATAAGTACCTCACTGGTCATGAATTTCATAGAAGAATTCCCTGATAAGAGTGCGAAGAAAATACTAAGAAACCCAAATCAAATATACTTCAAAAGTTCCAAAGAAGCCTTCCAAATAATAACCCCATAGGACAACCCATTAGATTCCGAGTATCTCTATCAAATGCTGAGAAGAATGTCTAAGGAAATACTAGAGGAATTATCATGTGTCTAATAAGACAGTCAAGTTAAATAACAAATATAATTTTTCCAACTAGATGAGAAATCCGAGTAAGATTCCCGAGCAGGTGTACAACATACAAAACCAAACTCCAAGGCCTCTTCACTGTTCGCCAGGTGAGAACTTATACAATTTTCCACCAAGAAAGCCCAAAGTATTCCACAGCATACCATAAGCAATATGAGATAATAAGTCTGAACAGGATTCCAAGTGTAAGACTTCCAATAACTGCCATCAAGGAAAGATACTAGTAGAATGCCCACTAAGAATTCTATAAAATGCCATTGAAGAATTTCCAATCAGGGATGTCAGTATCACACCAATAAAGACCGAGACACATATACCATAGATAATACCGTGCAGTAAATCCAATTGAAACCCCAATAGCCAAGTCCACCAAAAAGTGCCAACAGAAGTCTCCAAAGAATACCCCATTGAGAAAACCAAAGAATGCCCCAGAGAACAATCAAATAAAACCCCAAGAGAAAGCTACTCTTCACAACTGTTAATCACAGAGGAAGACCTTAGAGATTCGCCAATAACCGAGCTCCAAAAGCAAACACCAACTCCCAAATAAAGGCTAATTAAATGTCATTCATTTCCTGCCAACCCATACACCTTGAGTGGCTAGCTGTGAACCACTTTCTTCAGGGGAGGAAGAGGACTTACTTACCATTTCAATAGGACATGTATGAATGCCAATATATCACAGTTATACATATGCCTTAAACTATTATGCAAGCAAGTTTACAAAATAGTTTATTCAACAAAGTCACTCAAGCACGGCAATCAAGTCAAGCATAACATAATCAATTCAAGACATTTTAAAACACACATTACAAGCAATACTTCAAGCAAATAACAATTCACGAGATCAATTCGATTCACAATGCCAATTCGATTGGTCAATTCAATGCACAACTAGACACTTTACTTCACTTAGCACACAATTAACACATAACACATAACTATATCACATAGGAGCACACATTCATGTCAAGACACACAATCTCACATACAAGCATGCACTTTCAAGGCACACTTAACAAGCACACATTCAAGGATCACTGCCCGCCAGACCGAGGACCCTGTCCCGGCTTATGAGCTAGACAAGCTCTGATACCACCTGTGACACCCCGATCCCTCTCGAGACCGGGAGTTCTAACAATCAATCTATTCACAACCCAAATCCAAACCCGGCAAGATTTTAGGGAAAGACGGACAGAGTCTCCCCCGTTTCTAGGCAAATTGCAAAACCTGTAATAGCATATAAATGGACCAACACCGTGTCCAACCCTTCAACCACCTCAAGGCCATCCGAGCCTCGGTTCACAACAAGCAATTCACAAGTAAATATAAATTCAAGCTTAACAATTAAACTACACCAACCTATTGCATAAAGTAGACTATCATGACTTTCTATCTTTTTCCCTTTTTGTCATTACAAATATATATTGAAGTTAAGCTATATCAACTAAATACATAATCTAATGAACTTAAATTACATCCCCTTTAACATTAAATACATATAATACATAAAAGCATACAACTTTACAAACTTGACAACTCAAGTCACATAGGCACGCAGGACAACCCTTCAAGCACGGACTTTCACGAAATCACGAACTTTCCAGCTAACATGGCTTTTCCTGAAATGTGGTGGTGAGAAGTGAGTATACACAACACGTATACTCAGTGAGGGCGAGACAGATATCGAATTGGAGAGAAAGAAAGTCGTGCAATGCAAATAAGACAGTTAAGCAATATAAATGATAAATAAGCAATCAAGATAAACAATCAATACAATAAGTAATTACTGAAAGCATTAACACAACCATTCAAAGCTATACCACACTCTGAAGGCTATGGTTCACTCATACGAGCAATGTACCATTCCACGAGCGATACATCAATCTCGAGCTTGATGTTGGCAACGATGACAATAAGCGCGCATCCACCTTATAACACCAGTTTGGAATACCCCGGAAGTATCCATCAATCTACGACCCAAATCTCCCTGGGAGGCAGCCCAAGCGAGAAGAGGGAATAGCTACGGAGCTAGAGCAACCAACACTGGCAACCCGAGGCTACCCAGAGAGGCTCATCACTCACGCGCGAGACACTATGCAATGCAAGACTCGATACAAGGCGATAAACGAGCGATAAACAAGATATCAAGCATTCTCAACAATGGATAAACATTTCAATCAACAACCAACTCTAACAAGCGGAATAAGCATTAGCAAGCATAACAAGCAATAATAAGCATTAACAAGCATTCTATAGGCATAACTTCAACAAAATACACAAAGTCACAAATCGGCCCCAACTATCAAAACACTGTCATCTCCAAACAATCCACGAGTTCCGAAAACTGACTTCGCCAATCTTCCTAGGTCACTATAAAGCACGTCTAGAGACTCCGAAACCCTACTTAACCCTAGAATCCACGCAAAGCCCGGTTTTTCCCCTTTGCTCGTTTGAACTACAACTATACCAACCAAACACCCAACCAATACCACGACCGCACCAAAAGTGCTTCCATGGGCTCCCGAACAATGGCATCACGCAAAACAAGAAACCGCTAAACTCGACCTATACGACCCGGACTTCCACTAAGACGTTTTTCTCCGTTTTTCTATTACACATTCTAATTAAACCACATATTTAGGCATTCTAGCATACCTAGCACCTTTTCACATCAACTGACAGCATAACAGCGCAACTTTATCGTTTGAAGGGTTTACTATTCACTAATTACTATTCATTAAATAATTTAAATTGTAATTTCTATTTTCAACCGCAGAAAATGCTAAAAAGTTATAAATACATGGTCTACAATCAACAAGGAACATTCTTTAAGCAACAAAATGATTGAAACAACAATCTACACATAAAATCCAAAAATCAAAGTTTAGATACAAATATTTCAAATGCGCAAATAACGATGAAACCCTCACCTTAGACGCTCCTAGACGCTAGGAAAACCTCGTAGAGTGCCTCGGAAACCACCCCGTGCAAGCTCGCGCAAACATTTGGTGATTTGTAGTTGATGTTTTCTTTTTTTTTCTCGTTCTTTTCCTCATCTTTTCAAGTCTTTCCTCTCTGTTTTTTCGTGTGCAATTATGCTTATTTAGGAAAAAAAAATCACAAGTCAAAGGTCAAAGATTCGGTCAACCCGCTAAACCAAAACAGCTATGCGCGACCTTACGAAAACGGCCATAACTTCTTCTAGAAAACTCCAATTCATGAACGGTTTGAAGCCTCAGAAACTAGACTCATAGAGCTTTCCAACCATATATAATTTGCTACCTAACTCTTCCCCAATTGGTTCAGATTTAATTCCAAAGTTGACCCAAAATTTGACTAACTTAACATTGCATTTTTTTTATTTCTAATCCCAAGTTTGCCTTTTATTAAACATTTTAAAAATTTCCACCTTGTCCTAGTTGGTCAATGTAGATGAAAAGTCAACTAGTTTGGTCAAAGAAGGTGAAAGGTCAATAAAATGCAATTTAAATGAACTTTAAATGCTGTTGAATACATGCCAGGTTCGGGGTATCACAGTTAAGCCCATTGGGCTTTTTGAATAGGCCATCTCTCTAGGATTGGACTGTGAACCGTTAACAAATAAAGGAATTGTGCCCTCAACATTACGGGAGCGATCATACCAGTACTAATGCACCGGATCCCATAAGAACTCCGAAGTTAAGCGTGCTTGGGCGAGAGTAGTACTAGGGTGGGTGACCCCCTGGGAAGTCCTCGTGTTGCACCCTCTTTTCAATTTTTTTTGCCCTGGTTAAGGTTGCCAAAATACTTTATCCACCACATTTCTATTATCGAATCCCATGGCACATTGGGCAAGACAACTTCGCTTCACGTGGAGGCTGGGCCGGCAAGCCGAGGGTGTAGGGCTTGTGACCAGGTCTCCGTCGCTCTGGTGCCCATAACTTTTGATCCGTAAGGAGTTACGCGGCGCACAACATACTGTTGCAAAGCTCTCTGAGAGCTCTATGACGGGGGCAGCCAGCTTGCTCACTGTGCCCATTTTTGGAGCCCAAAATCGAACGTTTTCATCAATTTCAGGCCACTTTTCTTCTTTTGCTCTATTTTTTCATCCCGGACCGTACATCGTGTGCTGTTAAAAGGACGACAACCTTACTCGCGGGACATTAGGGGGCCCTAGAACGTGTCGAAATCACATCTTGCTAGGATGCTACGTTGTTGAAGCATATGGATTATCGTTAAGCCCATTGGGCCTTTTGAATTGGCCATATCTCTAGGATGGGACTGTGAACCGTTAACACATAAAGGAATTGTGCCCTCAACATGACAGGTGCGATCATACCAGCACTAAGCACCGGATCCCATCAGAACTCCGAAGTTAATCTTGCTTGGGCGAGAGTAGTACTTGGATGGGTGACCCCCTGGGATGTCCTCGTGTTGCACCCCCCTTTTCAATTTTTTTTGCTCCAGTTTGGGTTGCCAAGATGCTTTATCCACCACATTTCTATTATCGAATCCCACGGCACCTTGGGCAAGACAACTTCGATACACGTGGAGGCTGGGCCCGCTAACCGAGGGCGTAGGTCTTTTGACCAGGTCTCCGTCGCTCCGGTGCCCTTAACTTTTGATCCGTAAAGAGTTACGCGGCGCACAACATACCGTTGCAAAGCTCTCCGATAGCTCTACGAATGGGGTAGCGAGCTTGCACGCTGTGCCCTTTTTGGAGCCCAAAATCGAACGTTTTCATCAGTTTAAGACCATTTTTCTTTTTTTGCTCTGTTTTTTCTTCCCAGATCGTACGTCGTGAGCTGTTAAAAGCACGACAACCTTACTCGCAGGACATTAGAGGGCCCTACAACATGTCGATTTCACGTCTTGCGAGGATGCTGCGTTGTTGAAGCAGATGGGTTGTTGTTAAGCCCATTGGGCCTTTTGAATGGGCCATCTCTCTAGGCTGGGACTGTGAACCGTTAACACATAAAGGAATTGTGCCCTCAACATGACGGGTGCGATCATACCAGCACTAATGCACCGGATCCCATCAAAACTCCGAAGTTAAGCGTGCGAGAGTAGTATTAGGCTAGGTGACCCCCTGGGATGTCCTCGTGTTGCACCCCCTTTTTCAATTTTTTTTGCTCCGGTTTGGGTTGCCAAGATACTTTATCCACCACATTTCTATTATCGAATCCCACGGCACCTTGGGCAAGACAACTTCGCTTCACGTGGAGGCTAGGCCCGCAAACCGAGGGCGTAGGGCTTGTGACCAGGTCTCCGTCGCTCCGGTGCCCATAACTTTTGATTCGTAAGGAGTTACGCGGCGCACAACATACCATTGCAAAGCTCTCTGAGAGCTCTACGATGGGGGCAGCCATCTTGCTCGACGTGCCCATTTTTGGAGTCCAAAATTGAACGTTTTCATCAGTTTCAAGCCACTTTTCTTCTTTTGCTCTGTTTTTTCATCCCGGACCGTACGTCGTGTACTGTTAAAAGGACGACAACCTTACTCGCCGGACATTAGGGGGCCCTACAAAGCGTCGATTTCACGTCTTGCTAGGATGCTACGTTGTTGAAGCAGATGGGTTATCGTTAAGCCCATTGGGCCTTTTGAATTGGCCATATCTCTAGGTTGGGGTTGTGAACCGTTAACACATAAAGGAATTGTGCCCTCAACACGACGGGTGCGATCATACCAGCACTAATGCACCGGATCCCATCAGAACTCTGAAGTTAATCGTGCTTGGGCGAGAGTAGTACTAGGATGGGTGACCCCCTGGGATGTCCTCGTGTTGCACCCCCCTTTTCAATTTTTTTTGATCCGGTTTGGGTCGCCAAGATACTTTATCCACCACATTTCTATTGTCGAATCCCACGGCACCTTGGGCAAGACAACTTCGCTTCACGTTGAGGCGGGGCCCCTTAACCGAGGGCGTAGGGCTTGTGACAAGGTCTCCGTCGCTATGGTGCCCTTAACTTTTGATCCGTAAGGAGTTACGCGGCGCATAACATACCGTTGCAAAGCTCTCCGAGAGCTCTGCGAATGGGGCAGAGAGCTTGCTCGCTGTGCCCTTTTTGGAGCCCAAAATCGAACGTTTTCATCAATTTTAGGAAACTTTTCTTTTTTTCCTCTATTTTTTTGTCCCAGATCGTACGTCGTGAGCTGTTAAAAGCATGAAAACCTTACTCGTGGGACATTAGAGGGCCCTACAATGTGTCGATTTCACGTCTTGTGAGGATGCTGCGTTGTTGAAGCAGATGGGCTGTTGTTAAGCCCATTAGGCCTTTTGAATGGGCCATCTCTCTAGGCTAGGACTGTGAACCGTTAACACATAAAGGTATTGTGCCCTCAACATAACGGGTGCGATCATACCAGCACTAATTCACCGGATCTCATCAGAACTCCGAAGTTAAGCGTGCTTGGGCGAGAGTAGTACTAGGATGGGTGACCCCCTGGGAAGTCCTCGTGTTGTACCCTCTTTTCAATTTTTTTTGCCCAGGTTAAGAATGCCAAGATACTTTATCCACAACATTTCGATTATCGAATCCCACGGCACCTTGGGCAAGACAACTTCGCTTCACGTGGAGGCTGGGCCGGCAAACCGAGGGCGTAGGGCTTGTGACCAGGTCTCCATCGCTCTGGTGCCCATAACTTTTGATCTGTAAGGAGTAACGCGGCGCACAACATACCGTTGCAAAGCTCTCTGAAAGCTCTAAGACGAGGGCAGTCGGTTTGCTCACTGTGCCCATTTTTGGAGCCCAAAATCAAACGTTTTCATCAGTTTCAGGCCACTTTTCTTCTTTTGCTCTATTTTTTCATCCCGGACCGTACGTCGTGTGTTGTTAATAGGACGACAACCTTACTCGCGGGACATTAGGGGGCCCTACAACGCGTCGATATCATGGCTTGCAAGGATGCTGCGTTGTTAAAGCAGAGGTGTTATCGTTAACCCCATAGGGCCTTTTGAATTGGCCATCTCTCTAGGCTGGGACTGTGAACCGTTAACACAAAAAGGAATTATGCCCTCAACATGACGGGTGCGATCATACCAGCATTAATGCACCGGATCCCATCAGAACTCCGAACTTAAGTGTGCTTGGGCGAGAGTAGTACTAGGATGGGTGACCCCTTGGGAAGTCCTTGTGTTGCACCCCCTTTTCAATTTTTTTTGCTCCGGTTTGGGTTGTCAAGATACTTTATCCACCACATTTCTATTATCGAATCCCACGGCACCTTGGGCAAGACAACTTGGCTTCACGTGGAGGCTGGGCCCGCAAACCGGTGGTGTAGGGCTTGTGACTAGGTCTCCGTCGCTTCGATGCCCATAACTTTTGATCCGTAAGGAGTTACGTGGCGCACAACATATCTTTGCAAAGCTCTCTGAGAGCTCTACGACAGTGGCAGCCATCTTGCTTGCTTTGCCGCTTTATGGAGCCCAAAATCGAAAGTTTTCATCAGTTTCAGGCCACTTTTCTACTTTGCTCTGTTTTTTCATCCCGGATCGTACGTCGTGAGCTATTAAAAGGACGACAACCTTACTCACGGGACATTAGGG
Organism: Ehretia macrophylla; assembly: GCA_037974665.1. NCBI lineage: Eukaryota > Viridiplantae > Streptophyta > Magnoliopsida > Boraginales > Ehretiaceae > Ehretia > Ehretia macrophylla. Next base: position 81,307,132 of record CM075765.1, on the reverse strand, counting down.
GGCCCTACAACGCGTCGATATCACGTCTTGCTAGGATGATGCATTGTTGAAGCAAATGGGTTATCGTTAAGCCCATTGGGCCTTTTGAATCGGCCATCTCTATAGGCTGGGACTGTGAACCGTTAACACATAAATGAATTGTGCCCTCAACATGACGGGTGCGATAATACCAGCACTAATGCACCGGATCCCATCAAAACTCCGAAGTTAAGCGTGCTTGGGCGAGAGTAGTACTAGGATGGGTGACCCCCTGGGATGTCCTCGTGTTGCACCCCCTTTTCAATTTTTTTTGCTCCGGTTTGGGTTGCCAAGATACTTTATCCACCACATTTCTATTATCGAATCCCACGGCACCTTGGGCAAGACAACTTCGCTTCACGTGGAGGCGGGGCCTGCAAACCGAGGGCGTAGGGCTTGTGACCAAGTCTCCATCGCTTCGGTGCCCATAACGTTTGATCCGTAAGGAGTTACGCGGCGCACATCATACCGTTGCAAAGCTCTCTGAGAGCTCTACGACGGGGGAAGCCAGCTTGCTTACGTGCCCTTTTTGGAGCCCAAAATCGAACGTTTTCATCAGTTTCAGGCCACTTTTCTTGTTTTGCTCTATTTTTTCATCCCGGATCGTACGTCGTGAGCTGTTAAAAGGACGACAACCTTACTCGCTGGATATTAGAGGGCCCTACAATGCGTCGATATCACGTCTTGCAAGGATGCTGGGTTGTTGAAGCGGATGGGTTGTCGTTAAGCCCATTGGGCCTTTTGAATGGGCCATCTCTCTAGGATGGGACTGTGAACCGTTAACAAATAAAAGAATTGTGCCCTCAACATGACGGGTGCGATCATACCAGCACTAATGCACCGGATCCCATCAGAACTCCAAAGTTAAGCGTGCTTGGGCGAGAGTAGTACTAGGATGGGTAACCCCTTGGGAAGTCCTCGTGTTGCACCCCCTTTTCAATTTTTTTTGCTCCGGTTTGGGTTGCCAAGATACTTTATCCACCACATTTCTATTATCGAATCCCACGGCACCTTGGGCAAGACAACTTCGCTTCACGTGGAGGCTAGGCCCGCAAACAAAGGGCAGAGGGCTTATGACCAGGTCTCAGTCGTTCCGGTGCCCATAACTTTTTATCCGTAAGGAGTTACGCGGCGTACAGCATACCGTTGCAAAGCTGTCTGAGAGCTCTACGACGGGGGCAGCCAGCTTGCTTTCTCTACCCATTTTTGGAGCCCAAAATCGAACATCTTCATCAGTTACAAGCCACTTTTCTTCTTTTGCTCTATTTTTTTCGTCCCAGATCGTACGTCGTGAGCAGTTAAAAAGACGACAACCATACCCGCTGGACATTAGAGGGCCCTCCAATGCGACGATATCACGTTTTGCGAGGATGCTGCGTTGTTGAAGCGGATGGGTTGTCGTTAAGCCTATTGGGCCTTTCGAATGGGCCATCTCTCTAGGATGGGACTGTGAACCGTTAACAAATAAAGGAATTGTGTCATCAACATGACTGGTGCGATCATACCAGCACTAATGCACCGGATCCCATCAGAACTCCGAAGTTAAGCGTGCTTGGGCGAGATTAGTACTAGGATGGGTGACCCCTTGGGATATCCTCGTGTTGCACCCCCCTTTCAAATTTTCTTTGCTCTGGTTTGGGTTGCCAAGATACTTTATCCACCACATTTCTATTATCGAATCCCAAAGCTCCTTGGGCAAGACAACTTCGCTTCACATGGAGGCTGGGCCCGCAAACCGAGGTCTTAGGGCTTGTGACTAGGTCTCCGTCGCACCGGTGCCCATAACTTTTGACCCGTAAGGAGTTACGCGGCGCACAGCATACCGTTGCAAAGCACTCTAAGAGCTCTACGACGGGCGTAGCCAGCTTGCTTGCAGTGACCATTTCGGATCCCAAAATCGAACGTTTTCATCAGTTTTAGGCCACTTTTCTTCTTTTGCTGTGATTTTTCATCCCGAATCGTACGTCGTGAGCTGTTAAAAGGACGACAACCCTACTCGCTGGACATTAGAGGGCCCTACAATGCGTCGATATCACGTCTTGCGAGGATGCTGCATTGTTGAAGCAGATCGATTGTCGTTAAGCCGATTGGGCCTTTTGAATGGGCCATCTCTCAAGGATGGGACTATGAACCGTTAACAAATAAAGGAATTGTGCCCTCAACATCACGGGTGCGATCATACCAGCACTAATGCACCGGATCCCATCAGAACTCCGAAGTTAAGCGTGCTTGGGCGAGAGTAGTACTAGGATGGGTGACCCCCTGGGAAGTTCTCGTGTTGCACCCCCTTTTCAATTTTTTTTGCTCCGGTTTGGGTTGCCAACATACTTTATCAACCACATTTCTATTATCGAATCCCACGGCACCTTGGGCAAGACAACTTTGCTTCACGTGGAGGCTAGGCCCCCAAACCAAGGGCATAGGGCTTGTGACCAAGTCTCCGTCGCTCCGGTGCCCATAACTTTTTATCCGTAAGGAGTTACAAGGTGTACAGCATACTGTTGCAAAGCTGTTTGAGAGCTCTACGACGGGGGCAGCCAGCTTGCTTGTTCTGCCCATTTTTGGAGCCCAAAATCGAACGTTTTCATAAGTTTTATGCCACTTTTCTTCTTTTGGTCTGTTTTTTCATCCCGGATCGTACGTCGTGAGCTGTTAAAAGGACGACAACCTTACTCGCTAGACATTAGAGGGCCCTACAATGCGTCGATATCACAACTTGTAAGGATGCTGCGTTGTTGAAGCGGATGGGTTGTCGTTAAGCCCATTGGGCCTTTTGAAAGGGCCATCTCTCTAGGATGGGACTGTGAACCGTTAACAAATAAAGGAATTGTACCCTCAACATGACGGGTGCGATCATACCAGCACTAATGCACCGGATCCAATCAGAACTCCGAAGTTAAGCATGCTTGGGCGAGAGTAGTACTAGGATGGGTGACCCCTGGGAAGTTCTCGTGTTGTACCCATTTTTCATTTTTTTTTGCCCTAGTTAAGGTTGCCAAGATACTTTATCCACCAAATTTCTATTACTGAATCCAATGGAACATTGGGCAAGACTACTTCGCTTCATGTAGAGGTTGGGCCCGCAAACCAAGGGTGTAGGGCATGTGACCAGGTCTCCGTCGCTCCGGTGCCCATAACTTTTTATCCGTAAGGAGTTACGCGGCGTACAGCATACCGTTGCAATGCTCTCTGAGAGCTCTACGACGGGGGTAACCTGCTTGCTTGCTCTGCCCATTTTTGTAGCCCAAAATAGAACGTTTTCATCAATTTCAGGCCACTTTTCTTCTTTTGCTCTGTTTTTTAGTCCCGGATCGTACGTCGTGAGCTGTTAAAAGGACGACAACCTTACTCGCTGGACATTAGAGGGCCCTACAATGCGTCGATATCACGTCTTGCTTGGATGCTACGTTGTTGAAGCAGATGGGTTATCGTTAAGCCCATTGGGCCTTTTGAATCAGCCATCTCTTTAGGCTGTGACTGTGAAACGTTAACAAATGAAGGAATTGTCCCATCAACATGATGGGTGCGATCATACCAGCACTAATGCACCAGATCCCATCAGAACTCCGAAGTTAAGCGTGCTTGGGCTAGAGTAGTACTAGGATGGGTGACCCACTCGGATGTCCTCGTGTTGCACCCCCCTTTTCAATTTTTTTTTGCTCCGGTTTGGGTTGCCAAGATACTTTATCCACCAAATTTCTATTACCGAATCCAACGGAACCTTGGGCAAGAGAACTTCGCTTCACGTAGAGGCTGGGCCCGCAAACCGAGGGCGTAGGGCTTGTGACCAAGTCTCCGTCGCTCCGGTACCCATAACTTTTGATCTGTAAGGAATTACCCGGTGTACAGCATACCATTGCAAAGCTCTCTGAGAGCTCTACGACGGGGGTAGCCAGCTTGCTCGCTGTGCCCATTTTTGGATCCCAAAATCGAACCTTTTCATTAGTTTCAGGCCACTTATCTTCTTTTGCTTGTTTATTCGTCCTGGATCGTACGTCGTGAGCTGTTAAAAGGACGAAAACCTTACTCGCGAGACATTACAGGGCCTTATAACGCGTTGATATAACGTCATGCGGGGATGCTGCGTTGTTGAAGTAGATGGGTTGTCGTTAAGCCCATTGGGCCTTTTGAATGGGCCATCTCTCTAGGGTGGGACTGTGAACCATTAACAAATAAAGGAATTGTGCCATCAACATGACGGGTGCTATCATACCAGCACTAATGCACCGGATCCCATCAGAATTCCGAAGTTAAGCTTGCTTTGGCGAGAGTAGTACTAGGATTGGTGACCCCTTGGGAAGTCCTCGTGTTGCACCTCTTTTCAATTTTTTTGCCCTGGTTAAGGTTGCCAAGACACTTTATCCACCAAATTTCTATTACCGAATCCTACGAAACATTGGGCAAGACAATTTCGCTTCACGTAGAGGCTGGGCTCGCAAACCGAGGGCGTAGGGCTTGTGACCAGGTCTCCGTCGCTACGGCGCCCATAACTTTTTATTCGTAAGGAGTTACGCGGCTCACAGCATACCGTTACAAAGCTCTCTGAGAGCTCTACGATAGGGGCAGCCAACTTGCTTGCTGTGCCCTTTTTGGAGCCCAAAATCGAACGCTTTTATCAGTTTTAGGCCACTTTTCTTCTTTTGCTCTGTTTTTTCATCCCGGATCGTACGTCGTAAGCTGTTAAAAGGACGACAACCTTACTCGTGGGACATTAGGGGGCCTTACAACATGTTGATATCACGTCTTGCTAGGATTCTGCGTTGTTGAAGTAGATGGGTTATCGTTATGCCCATTGGGCCTTTTGAATGGGCCATCTCTCTAGGATGGGACTGTGAACCGTTAACAAATAAAGGAATTGTGCCCTCAACTTGACGGGTGCGATCATACCAGCACTAATGCACCGGATCCCATCAGAACTCCGAAGTTAAGCTTGCTTTGGTGAGAGTAGTACTAGGATGGGTGACCCCTTGCGAAGTCCTCGTGTTGCACCTCTTTTCAATTTTTTTTGCCCTGGTTAAGGTTGCCAAGACACTTTATCCACCAAATTTCTATTACCGAATCCCACGAAACATTAGGCAAGAAAACTTCGCTTCACGTAGAGGTTGGGCCCGCAAACCGAGGGCGTAGGGCTTGTGACCAGGTCTCCGTCGCTACGGTGCCCATAACTTTTTATTCGTAAGGAGTTACGCGGCGCACAACATACCGTTACAAAGGTCTCTGAGAGTTCTACGATAGGGGCAGCCAACTTGCTCGCTATGCCCTTTTCGGAGCCCAAAATCGAACGCTTTTATCAGTTTCAGGCCACTTTTCTTCTTTTGCTCTCTTTTTTCGTCCTGGATTGTACGTCGTAAGCTGTTAAAAGGACGACAACCTTACTCGCGGGACATTAGAGGGCCCTACAACGTGTCGATATCACGTCTTGCTAGGATGCTGCGTTGTTGAAGTAGATGGGTTATCGTTAAGCCCATTGGGCCTTTTGAATTTGCCATCTCTCTAGGCTAGGACTGTGAACCGTTAACACATAAATGAATTGTGCCCTTAACATGTCGGGTGCGATCATACCAGCACTAATGCACCGGATCCCATCAGAACTCCGAAGTTATGCGTGCTTGGGCGAGATTACTACTAGGTTGGGTGGCCCCCTGGGATATCCTCGTGTTGCACCCCCCATTTCAATTTTCTTTGCTCTGGTTTGGGTTTCCAAGATACTTTATCCACCACATTTCTATTATCGAATCCCATGGCACCTTGGGCAAGGCAACTTCGCTTCACGTGGAGGCTAGGCCCGCAAACCGAGGGCGTAGGGCTTGTGACCAGGTCTCTGTTGCTCCGGTGCCCATAACTTTTGATCCATAAGGAGTTACGCGGCGCACAACATACTGTTGCAAACCTCTTTGAGAGCTCTACGACAGGGTCAGCCAGTTTGCCCGCTTTGCCCATTTTTGGAGCCCAAAATCAAACATTTTCATCAGTTTCAGGCAACTTTTCTTCTTTTGCTCTATTTTTTCGTCCCGAATCGTACGTCGGGAGCTGTTAAAAGATCGACAACCTTACTCGCGGGACAATAAAGGGCCTTACAATGCGTCGATATCACGTCTTGCGAGGATGCTGCGTTTTTTAAGCGGATGGGTTGTCATTAAGCCCATTGGGCCTTTTGAATGGGCCATCTCTCTAGGATGGGACTGTGAACCGTTAACAAATAAAGGAATTGTGCCCTCAACATGTAGGTGTGATCATACCAGCACTAATGCATCGGATCCCATCAGAACTCCGAAATTAAGCGTGCTTAGGCGAGAGTAGTACTAGGGTGGGTGACCCCCTGGGAAGTCCTTGTGTTGCACCCCCTTTTCAAATGTTTTTACCCTAGTTAGGGTTGCCAAGATACTTTATCCACCAAATTTCTATTACTGAATCCCATGGAAAATTGGGCAAGACAACTTCGCTTCACGTAGAGGCTGCCCGCAAATCGAGGGCGTAGGGCTTGTGACCAGGTCTCCGTCGCTCTGGTGCCAATAACTTTTGATTCGTATGGAGTTACGTGGCGCGCAGCATACCGTTTCAAAGCTCTCTGAGAGCTCTACGACGGGGGCAACCAGCTTGCTCGTTGTGCCAGTTTTTGAAGGCCAAAATCGAACGTTTTCATCAGTTTCAGGCCACTTTTCTTCGTTTGCTCTGTTTTTTCATCCCGGATCGTACGTCGTGAGCTGTTAAAAGAACGACAACCTTACTCGCAAGACATTAGAAGGTCCTACAATGCGTCGATATCACGTCTTGCGAGGATGCTGCGTTGTTGAAGCGGATAGGTTGTCGTTAAGCCCATTGGGCCTTTTGAATGGGCCATCTCTCTAGGATGGGACTGTGAACCGTTAACAAATAAAAGAATTGTGCCCTCAACATGACGGGTGCAATCATACCAACACTAATGCACCGGATCCCATCAGAACTCTGAAGTTAAGCGTGCTTGGGCGAGAGTAGTACTAGGGTGGGTGACCCTCAGGGAAGTCCTCATGTTGCACCCACTTTTCAAATTTTTTTACCCTGGTTAAGGTTGCCAAGATACTTTATCCACCAAATTTCTATTATTGAATCCCACGGAACATTGGGCAAGACAACTTCGCTTCACGTAGAGGCTGGGCCCGCAAATCGAGGGCGTAGGGCTTGTGACCAGGTCCTTGTCGCTCCGGTGCCAATAACTTTTGATCCGAAAGGAGTTACGCGGCGCGCAGCATACCGTTGCAAAGCTCTCTGAGAGCTCTATGACGGGGGCAGCCAGCTTGCTCGCTGTGCCCATTTTTGGTGCCCAAAATTGAACGTTTTCATCTGTTTCAGGCCACATTTCTTCTTTTGCTCTGTTTTTTCGTCCCGGATTGTTTGTCGTGAGCTGTTAAAATGACAACAACCTTACTCGCGGGACATTGGAGGGCCCTACAACGCGTCGATATCACGTCTTGCGAGAATGCTGCGTTGTTGAAGCTGATGAGTTGTCGTTATGCCCATTGGGCCTTTTGAATGTGCCATATCTCTAGGATGGGACTGTGAACCGTTAACAAATAAAGGAATTGTGCCCTCAACATGACGGGTGCGATCATACAAGCACTAATGCACTGGATCCCATTATAAACCCGAAGATATGCGTGCTTGGATGAGAGTAGTACTAGGATGGATGACCCCCTGGGAAGTCCTTGTGTTGCACCCTATTTTCAATTTTTTTTGCCCTAGTTAAGGTTGCCAAGATACTTTATCCACCAAATTTCTATTACCGAATCCCATGGAACATTGGGCAAGACAACTTCGCTTCACGTAGAGGCTGGGCCCGCAAACCGAGGGCGTAGGGCTCCTGACCATGTCTCCGTCGCTCCGGTGCCATTAACTTTTGATCCGTAAGGAGTTACGCGGCGTACAGCATACCGTTGCAAAGCTCTCTGACAGCTCAACGAATGGGGCAGCGAGCTTGCTCGCTGTGCCCTTTTTGGAGCCCAAAACCGAACGTTTTCATCAGTTTCAGGTCACTTTTCTATTTTTGCTCTGTTTTTTCATCCCAGATCGTACGTCATGAGCTGTTAAAAGCACGACAACCTTACTCGCGGGACATAAGAGGGCCCTACAACGTGTCGATATCACGTCTTTCGAGGATGCTGCGTTGTTGAAGCAGATGGGTTGTCGTTAAGCCCATTGGGCCTTTTGAATAGGCCATCTCTCTAGGCTGGGACTGTGAACCGTTAGCACATAAAGGAATTGTGCCCTCAACGTGACAGGTGCGATCATACCAGCACTAATGCACCGGATCCCATCAGAACTCTGAAGTTAAGCGTGCTTGGGCCGGAGTAGTACTAGGATGGGTGACCCCCTGGGATGTCCTCGTGTTGCACCCCCATTTTCAATTTTTTTTTGCTCTGATTTGGGTTGCCAAGATACTTTATCCACCACATTTCTATTATCGAATCCCACGGCACCTTGGCAAGACGCTTTACGTGGAGGCTGGGCCCGCAAACCGAGGGCGTAGGGCTTGTGACCATGTCTACGTCGCTCCGGTGCCCATAACTTTTGATCTGTAAGGAGTTACACAGCGCACAGCATACCATTGCAAAGCTCTCTGAGCGCTCTATGACGGGGGTAGCTAGCTTTCTAGCTGTGGCCATTTTTGTAGCCCAAAATCAAACGTTTTCATCAGTTTCAGGCCACTTTTCATCTTTTTCTCTGTTTTTTCATCTCGGATCGTAAGTCGTGTGCTGTTAAAAGGACGACAACCTTACTCGCGGGACATTATGGGCCCTACAACGCGTCAATATCAAGTCTTGCTAGGATGCTGCGTTGTTAAAGCAGATGGGTTATCGTTAAACCCATTGGGCCTTTTGAATTTGCCATCTCTCTAGGCTGGGACTGTGAACCGTTAACACATAAAGGAATTGTGCCCTCAGAATGACGGGTGCAATCATACCAGCACTAATGCACTAGATCCCATCAGAACTCCGAAGTTAAGCGTGCTTGGGCGAGAGTAGTACTAGGATGGGTGACCCACAGGGATGTCCTATTGTTGCACCCCCATTTTCAATTTTTTTTGCTCCCGTTTGGGTTGCCAAGATGCTTTATCCACCACATTTCTATTATCGAATCCTACGGCACCTTGGGCAAGACAACTTCGCTTTACGTGGAGGTTGGGCCTACAAACCGAGGACGTAAGGCATGTGACCATGTCTCCGTCGCTCCGGTGCCCATAACTTTTGATCCGTAAGGAGTTACGCGGCGCACAGCATACCGTTGCAAAGCTCTCAGAGAGCTCTACGACGGGAGCAGCCAGCTTGCTCGTTGTGCCCATTTTTGGAGCCTAAAATCAAATGTTTTCATCAGTTACAGGGCACTTTTCTTCTTTTACTCTATTTTTTCGTCCTGGATCATACGTCGTGTGCTGTTAAAAGGACGACAACCTTACTCGCGGTACATTAGAGGGCCCTTCAACGCGTCGATGTCACGTCTTGCATGGATGCTGCGTTGTTGAAGCGGATGGGTTGTTGTTAAGCCCGTTGGGCCTTTTGAATGGGCTATCTCTCTAGGATGGGACTGTGAACCGTTAACAAATAAAGGAATTATGCCCTCAACATGACGGGTGCGATCATACCAGTACTAATGCATTGGATCCCATCAGAACTCCGAAGTTAAGCGTGCTTGGACGAGAGTAGTACTAGGATTGTTGACCCCCTGGGAGGTCCTCGTGTTGGATCCCCTTTTCAATTTTTTTGCCCTAGTTAAGGTTGCGAAGATACTTTATAAATCAAATTTCTATTACCGAATCCCACGGAACATTGGGCAAGACAACTTCGCTTCACGTAGAGGCTGGGCCCGCAAACCATGGGCGTAGGGCTTGTGACCAAGTCTCCGTCGCTCCGGTGCCCATAACTTTTGATCCATAAGGAGTTACGCGGCGCGCAATATACCGTTGCGAAGCGCTCTGAGAGATCTACAGCGGGGGCAGCCAGCTTGCTCACTGTGCCCCTTTTGGGAGGCAAAAATCGAACGTTTTCTTCAGTTTCTTGCCACTTTTCTTCTTTCGCTCTATTTTTTCATCCCGAATCGTACTTCGTGAGCAGTTAAAAGGACGACAACCTTACTCGTGGGACATTAGGGGGCCCTACAACGCGTCGATATCATGTCATGCTAGGATAATGCGTTGTTGAAGCAGATGGGATATCGTTAAGCCCATTGGGCCTTTTGAATTGGCCATCTCTGTAGGCTGGGACTGTGCACCATTAACACATAAAGGAATTGTGCCCTCAACATGACGGGTGCGATCATACCAGCACTAATGCACCGGATTCCATCAGAACTCCGAAGTTAAGCATGCTTGGGCGAGAGTAGTACTAGGATGGGTGACCCCCTGGAATTTCCTCTTGTTGTACCCCTCTTTTCAATTTTTTTTGTTCCGGTTTGGGTTGCCAAGATACTTTATCTACCACATTTCTATTATCAAATCCCACGACACCTTGGGCAAGACAACTTCGCTTCACGTGGAGGCTGGGCCCGCAAACCGATGGCGTAGGGCTTGTGACCAGGTCTCCGTCGCTCTGGTGCCCATAACTTTTGATCCATAAGGAGTTACGTGGCGCACAGCATACCGTTGCAAAGATCTCTGACAGCTCTACGACGGGGATAGCCATCTTCCTTGCTGTGCCCATTTTTGGAGCCAAAAATCGAATGTTTTCATCAGTTTCAGGACACTTTTCTTCTTTTGCTTTGTTTTATCATCCCGGATCGTACGTCGTGAGTAGTTAAAAGGACGACAACTTTACTCGCGGTACATTAGAGGGCCCTATAACGCGTCGATATCATGTCTTGCGTGGATGTTGCGTTGTTGAAGCAGATGGGTTGTCGTTAAGCCCATTGGGTCTTTTGAATGGGCCATCTCTCTAGGATGGGACTGTCAACCGATAACAAATAAAGGAATTGTGCCCTCAACATGACGGGTGCGATCATACCAGCACTAATGCACCAGATCCCATCAGAACTCCGAAGTTAAGCGTGCTTGGACGAGAGTAGTACTAGGATTGGTGACCCCCTGGTAGGTCCTCGTGTTGCACCCACTTTTCAATTTTTTTTGCCCTAGTTAAGATTGCCAACATACTTTATAAACCAAATTTCTATAACCGAATCCCACGGAACATTGGGCAAGACAACTTCGCTTCACGTAGAGGCTGGGCCCGCAAACCAAGGGCGTAGGGCTTGTGACCAGGTCTCCGTCGCTCCGGTGCCCATAACTTTTGATTCGTAAGGAGTTACGCGGCGCGCAACATACCGTTGCAAAGCTCTCTGAGAGCTCTACGACGGGGGCATCCAGTTTGCTCACTGTGCCCCTTTTTGGAGTCCAAAATCGAACGTTTTCTTTAGTTTCTGGCCACATTTCTTCTTTTGCTCTATTTTTTCGTCCCGTATCGTACGTCGTGAGCTGTTAAAAGGATGACAACCTTACTTGCGGGACATTAGGGGGCCCTACAACGCGTCGATATCACGTCTTGCTAGGATGCTGCGTTGTGGAAGCAGATGGGTTATCGTTAAGCCCATTGGGCCTTTTGAATTGGCCATCTCTCAATGCTTGGACTGTGAACCATTAACACATAAAGGAAATGTGCCCTAAACATGACGGGTGCGATCATACCAGCACTAATGCACCGGATCCCATCAGAACTCCGAAGTTAAGTGGGCTTGGGTGAGAGTAGTACTAGGATGGGTGACCCCCTAGGATTTCCTCGTGTTGCACCGCCCTTTTCAATTTTTTTTGCTCCGGTTTGGGTTGCCAAGATACATTATCCACCACATTTCTATTATCAAATACCACGGTACCTTGGGCAAGACAACTTCGCTTCATGTGGAGGCTGGGCCCGCAAACCGAGGGCGTAGGGCTTGTGACCAGGTCTCTGTCACTCCGGTTCTCATAACTTTTGATCCGAAAGGAGTTACACGGCGCGCAGCAAACCGTTACGAAGCTCTCTGAGAGCTCTACGACGAGGGCAGCCAGCTTGCTCACTGTGCCCCTTTTTGGATGCCAAAATCGAACATTTTCTTCAGTTTCAGGCCACTTTTCTTCTTTTACTCTATTTTTTCATCACGGATCGTACGTCGTGAGCTGTTAAAAGGACGACAACCTTACTCGCGGGACATTAGGTGGCCCTAAAACGAGTCGATATCACATCTTGCTAGGATGCTGCGTTGTTGAAGCAGATGGGTTATCATTAAGCACATTGGGCCTTTTGAATAGGCTATCTCTCTAGGCTGGGACTGTGAACCATTAACACATAAAGAAATTGTGCCCTCAACATGACGGGTGCGATCATACCAGTACTAATCCACCGGATCCCATCAGAACTCTGAAGTTAAGCGTGCTTGGGCGAGAGTAGTACTAGGATGGGTGACCCCCTGGGATTTCCTCGTGTTGCACCCCCCTTTTCAATTTTTTTTGCTCCGGTTTGGGTTGCCAAGATACTTTATGCACCACATTTCTATTATCAAATCCCACGACACCTTGGGCAAAACAACTTCGCTTCACGTGGAGGCTGGGCCCGCAAACTGAGGGCGTAGGGCTTGTGACCAGGTCTCCGTCACTCCGGTGCCCATAACTTTTGATCCATAAGGCGTTACGCGGCGCACAGCATACCGTTGCAAAGCTCTCTGAGAGTTCTACGACGAGGGCAGCCAGTTTGCTCGCTGTGCCCATTTTTGGAGCCAAAAAATGAATGTTTTCATCAGTTTCCGGCCAATTTTATTCTTTTGCTATGTTTTTTCGTCCCAAATCGTACGTCATGAGCTGTTAAAAGGACGACAACCTTACTCGCGGTACATTAGAGGGCCCTACAATGCGTCGATATCACGTCCTGCAGGGAGGCTGCGTTGTTGAAGTGGATGGGTTGTCGTTAAGCCCATTGGGTCTTTTGAATGGGCCATCTCTCTAGGATGGGACTGTCAACCGATAACAAATAAAGGAATTGTGCCCTCAACATGACGGGTGCGATCATACCAGCACTAATGCACCACATCCCATCAGAACTCCGAAGTTAAGCGTGCTTGGACGAGAGTAGTACTAGGATTGGTGACCCCCAGGTAGGTCCTCGTGTTGCACCCACTTTTCAATTTTTTTTGCCCTAGTTAAGGTTGCCAAGATGCTTTATCCACCAAATTTCTATTACCGTATCCCACGGAACATTGGGCAAGGCTACTTCGCTTCACGTGTAGGCTGGGCCTGCAAACCGAGGGCGTAGGGCTTGTGACCAGGTCTTCGTCGCTCCGGTGCCCATAACTTTTGATCAATAAGGAGTTACGCGGCGCACAGCATACCGTTGCAAAGCTCTCTGACAGCTCTACGACGGGGGTAGCCAGCTTGCTTGCTCTGCCCATTTTTGGAGCCCAAAATCGAATGTTTTCATCAGTTTCAGGACACTTTTCTTCTTTTGCACTATTTTTTTGTCCCAGATCGTACGCCGTGAGCAGTTAAAAGGACGACAACCTTACTCGCAGTACATTAGAGGGCCCTACAACTCATCGATATCACCTCTTACGAGAATGATGCGTTGTTGAAGCGGATGGGTTGTCGTTAAGCCCATTGGGCCTTTTGAATAAGCCATCTCTCTAGGATGGGACTGTGAACCGTTAACAAATAAAGGAATTGTGCCCTCAACATGATGGGTGCGATCATACCAGCACTAATGCATCGGATCCCATCAGAACTCCGAAGTTAACCGTGCTTGGATGAGAGTAGTACTAGGATTGGTGACCCCCTGAGAAGTGCTCATGTTGCACCCCCTTTTCAAATTTTTTTGCCCTAGTTAAGGTTGCCAAGATACTTTATAAACCAAATTTCTATTACCGAATCCCACGGAACATTGGGCAAGACAACTTCGCTTCACGTAGAGGCTGGGCCCGCAAACCAAGGGCGTAGGGCTTGTGACCAGGTCTCCGTCGCTCCAGTGCCCATAACTTTTGATCCGTAAGGAGTTACGTGGCGCGCAGAATACTGTTGCGAAGCTCTTTGAGAGCACTACGACGGGGGCAGCTAGCTTGCTCACTGTGCCCCTTTTTGGAGGCAAAAGTCGAACGTTTTCTTCAGTTTCAGGCCACTTTTCTTCTTTTGCTCTATTTTTTCGTCCCGAATCGTACGTCGTCAGCTGGTAAAAGGATGACAACCTTACTCGCGGGACATTAGAGGGCCCTAAAACGAGTCGATATCACGTCTTGCTAGGATGCTGCATTGTTGATGCAGATAGGTTATCGTTAAGCCCATTGGGCCGTTTGAATAGGCCATCTCTCTAGGCTGGAACTGTGAACCATTAACACATTAAGGAATTGTGCCCTCAACATGACGGGTGCGATCATACCAGCACTAATGCACTGGATCCCATCAGAACTCCGAAGTTAAGCGTGCTTGGGCGAGAGTAATACTAGGATAGGTGACCCCTTGGGATTTCCTCGTGTTGCACCCCCTTTTCAATTATTTTTGCTCCGGTTTGGGTTGCCAAGATACTTTATCCACCACATTTCTATTATCAAATCCCATGACACCTTGGGCAAGACAACTTCGCCTCACGTGGAGGCTGGGCCTGCAAACCAAGGGCGTAGGGCTTGTGAACAGGTCTCCGTCGCTCCGGTGCCCATAACTTTTGATCCATAAGGAGTTACGTGGAGCACAGCATACCGTTGCAAAGCTCTCTAAGAGTTCTACGACGGGGGCAACTAGTTTGCTCGCTGTGCCCATTTTTGGTGCCAAAAAATGAACGTTTTCATCAGTTCCAGGCCACTTTTCATCTTTTGCTCTATTTTTTCATCCCAGATCGTACGTCGCGAGCTGTTAAAAGGACGACAACCTTACTCGCGAGACATTATAGAGCTCTACAACGCGTCGATATCACGTCTTGCAAGGATGCAACGTTGTTGAAGTGGATGTGTTGTCGTTAAGCCCATTGGGCCTTTTGAATGGGCCATCTCTCTAGGATGGGACTGTGAACCGTTAACAAAAAAAGGAATTGTGCCCTCAACATGACAGGTGCGATCATACCAACACTAATGCACCGGATCCCATCAGAACTCCGAAGTTAAGCGTCCCTGGACGAGAGTAGTACTAGGATGGGTGACCCCCTAGGAAGTCCTCGTGTTGCACCCTCTTTTCTGTTTTTTTTGCCCTGCTTAAGGTTGCCAAGATGCTTTATCCACCAAATTTCTATAACCGAATCCCACGGAACATTTGGCAAGGCAACTTCGCTTCACGTCTAGGCTAGGCCCGCAAACCGAGGGCGTAGGGCTTGTGACCAGGTCTCCGTCGCTCCGGTGCCCATAACTTTTGATCCATAAGGAGTTACGCGGCGCACAGCAAACCGTTGCAAAGCTCTCTGACAGCTCTACGATGGGGGAGGCCAGCTTGCTCGCTGTGCCCATTTTTGGAGCCAAAAATCGAACGTTTTCAACAGTTTCAAGACACTTTTCTTCTTTTGCACTATTTTTTCATCCCAGATCGTACGTCGTGAGCACTTAAAAGGACGACAACCTTACTCGCGGGACATTAGAGGGCCCTATAACTCGTCGATATCACGTCTTGCGAGGATGCTGCGTTGTTGAAGAGGATGGGTTGTCGTTAAGCCCATTGGGCCTTTTGAATGGGCCATCTCTCTAGGATGGGACTGTGAACCGTTAACAAATAAAGGAATTGTGCCCTCAACATGACGGGTGCGATCATACCAGCACGAATGCACCGGATCCCATCAGAATTCTGAAGTTAAGCGTGCTTGGGCGAGAGTAGTACTAGGATGGGCGACCCCCTGGGATTTCATCGTGTTGCACCCCCCTGGGAAGTCCTCGTGTTGCACCCCATTTTCAATTTTTTTTGCCCTAGTTAAGGTTGCCAAGATAGTTTATAAACCAAATTTCTATTACTGAATCCCACGGAACATTGGGCAAGACAACTTCGCTTCACGTAGAGGCTGGGCCCGCAAACCAAGGGCGTAGGGTTTGTGACCAGGTCTCCGTCGCTCCGGTGCCCATAACTTTTGATCCGTAAGGAGTTATGCGGCTCACAACATACCGTTACGAAGCTCTCTGAGAGCTCTACGATCGGGGCAGCCAGCTTGCTCACTGTACTCCTTTTTGGAGACCAAAATCGAACGCTTTCTTCCGTTTTTGGCCACTTTTCATATTTTGCTCTATTTTTTCATCCCGGATCGTACGTCGTGAGCTGTTAAAAGGACGACAACCTTACTCGCAGGACATTAGGGGGCACTAAAATGCATCGATATCACGTCTTGTTAGGATGCTGCGTTGTTGAAGCAGACAGGTTATCGTTAAGCCCATTGGGCCTTTTGAATAGGACATCTCTCTTGGCTGGGACTGTGAACCATTAACAAATAAAGGAATTGTGCCATCAACATGACGGGTGTGATCAAACCAGCACTAATGCACCGGATCCCATCAGAACTCCAAAGTTAAGCGTGCTTGGGCGAGAGTAGTACTAGGATGGGTGACCCCTTGGGATTTCCTCGTGTTGCACCCCCCATTTCAATTTTTTTTGCTCCAGTTTGGGTTGCCAAGATACTTTATCGACCACATTTCTGTTATCAAATCCCACGACACCTTGGGCAAAACAACTTCGCTTCACGTGGAGGCTGGGCCCGCAAACCGAGGGCTTATGGCTTGTGACCAGGTCTCCGTCGCTCCGGTGCCCATAACTTTTGATCCATCATGAGTTACGCGACGCACAGCATACCGTTGCAAAGCTCTCTGAGAGTTCTACGACGGGGCAGCCAGTTTGCTCATTGTGCCCATTTTTGGAGCCATAAAATGAACGTTTTCTTCAGTTTCAGGCCACTTTTGTTCTTTTGCTCTGTTTTTTCATCCCGAATCGTACGTCGTGAGCTGTTAAAAGGACAACAACCTTACTCAAGGTACATTAGAGGGCCCTACAATGCGTCGATTTCACGTCTTGCGAGGATGCTGCGTTGTTGAAGCGGATGGGTTGTCGTTAAGCCCATTGGGCCTTTTGAATGGGCCATCTCTCTAGGATGGGACTGTGAACCGTTAACAAAAAAGGAATTGTGCCCTCAAGATGATGGGTGCGATCATACCAGCACTAATGCACCGGATCCCATTAGAACTCCGAAGTTAAGCGTGCTTGGACGAGATTAGTAATAGGATGGGTGATCCCCTGGGATGTCCTCGGGTTGCACCCTCTTTTCAATGTTTTTTGCTCTGCTTAAGGTTGCCAAGATGCTTTATCCACCAAATTTCTATTACCGAATCCCACGGAACATTGGGGAAGGCAACTTCGCTTCACGTAGAGGCTGGGCCCGCAAACCGAGGGCGTAGGGCTTGTGACCAGGTCTCCGTCGCTTCGGTGCCCATAACTTTTGATCCGTAAGGAGTTACGCGGCGCACAACATACCGTTGCAAAGCTCTCTGAGAGCTCTACGATAGGGGCTGCTAGCTTGCTCGTTGTGCTTGTTTTTGGAGCCCAAAATCGAACATTTTCATCAGTTTCTGGCCACTTTCTTCTTTTGCTCTGTTTTTTCGTCCCGGATCGTACGTCGTGAGCTGTTAAAAGGGCGACAACCTTACTCGTGGGACATTAGGGGTCCCTACAATGCATCGATATCACGTCTTGCTTGGATGCTGCGTTGTTGAAGCAGATGGGTTATCGTTAATCCCATTGGGCCTTTTGAATTAGCCATCTCTCTAGGCTGGGACTGTGAACCATTAACACATAAAGGAATTGTGCCCTCTACATGACGGGTGCGATCATACCAGCACTAATGCACCGGATCCCATCAGAACTCCGAAGTTAAGCGTGCTTGGACGAGTGTAGTACTAGGATGGGTGACCCACTGGGATGTCCTCGTGTTGCACCCCATTTTCAATTTTTTTTGCTCTGGTTTGGGTTGCCAAGATACTTTATCCACCCAATTTCTATTACCGAATCCCACGGAACATTGGGCAAGACAACTTCGCTTCACGTAGAGGCTGGGCCCGCAAACCAAGGGAGTAGGGCTTGTGACCAGGTCTCCGTCGCTCCGGTGCCCATAACTTTTGATCCGTAAGGAGTTCTGCGGCGGGCAGCATACCGTTGCGAAGCTCTCTGAGAGCTCTACGGCGGGGGCAGCCAGATTGCTCGTTGTGCCCATTTTTGGAGCCCAAAATCGAACGTTTTCATTATTTTCAGGCCACTTTTCTTCTTTTGCTCTGTTTTTTCGTCCTAGATCGTACGTCGTGAGCTGTTAAAAGAAAGACAACCTTACTCGCGGTACATTAGAGGGACCTACAATGCGTCGATATCACGTCTTGCGACGATGCTGCGTTGTTGAAGCGGATGGGTTGTCATTAAGCCCATTGGGCCTTTTGAATGGGCCATCTCTCTAGGATGGGACTGTGAACCGTTAACAAATAAAGGAATTCTACCCTCAACATGACAGGTGCGATCATACCAGTACTAATGCACCGGATCCCATCAGAACTCCAAAGTTAAGCGTGCTTGGGCGTGAGTAGTACTAGGATAGGTGACCCCCTGGGAAGTCCTCGTGTTGCACCCCATTTTCAATTTTTTTTGCTCTGGTTTGGGTTGCCAAGATACTTTATCCACCCAATTTCTATTACCGAATCCCATGGAACATTGGGCAAGACAACTTCGCTTCACGTGGAGGCAGGCCAGCAAACCGAGGGCGTAGTGCTTGTGACTAGGTCTCCGTCGCTTCGGAGCCCATAAGTTTTGATCCGTAAGGACTTCCGCGGTGCACAGCATACCGTTACAAAGCTCTCTGGGAGCTCTACGATAGGGGCAGTTAGCTTGCTCGCTGTGCCCATTTTTGGAGCCCAAAATCGAACGTTTTCATCATTTTCCGGCCACTTTTCTTCTTTTGCTCTATTTTTTCATCCCAGATCGTACGTCGTGAGCTGGTGAAAGGGCGACAACCTTAGTCGCGGGGCATTAGGGGGCTCTACAATGCATCGATATCACGTCTTGCTAAGATGCTGCGTTGTTGAAGCAGATGGGTTATCGTTAAGCCATTGGGCCTTTTGAATTGGCCATCTCTATAGGCTGGGACTGTGAACCGTTAACACATAAAGGAATTGTGCCCTCAATGTGACGGGTGTGATCATACCATCACTAATGCACCGGATCCCATCAGAACTCCGAAGTTAAGCGTGCTTGGGCGAGAGTAGTACTAGGATGGGTGACCCACTGGGATGTCCTCGTGTTGCACCCCTCTTTTCAATTTTTTTTGCTCCGGTTTGGGTTGCCAAGATACTTTATCCACCACATTTCTATTATCGAATACCATGGCACCTTGGGCAGGACAACTTCGCTTCACGTGGAGGCTGGGCCCGCAAACTGGTGGCATAGGGCTTGTGACCTGGTTTCCGTCGCTTCGGTGCCCATAACTTTTAATCCGTAAGGAGTTACGTGGCGCACAACATACCGTTGCAAAGCTCTCTAAGAGCTCTACGATGGGGGCAGCCAGCTTGCTTGCTATGTGTGAGGCCCGACCCCGAATAACGTGTCCTACCTTGATTTGCGCGCCTTAGACCAAAAATTATATGACCGACCTAGGATTACGTGCCCTGTCTTGGTTTTCGTGCATGCCTCGTTATACGTGCCTTAACCTAGAATTGTGTGCCTTAATCGTCGATATACGTGCGATACCTAAATAAACATGCCATGACCTTAATTTACGTGCGAGACCTTGATTTGCGTGTCTCTTCGTTTCGTGTGCATTAACCTTGAACTGCGTGCCTTAACCTAGGTTTAAGAGTTATGTCTTGAATTATGTGCATTGCATTGAATTACGTGCCTTATTTTGATCTACATTCATTCACCTAGGGTTGCGTGTGTTAGCATTAGAATCCGTGCACTTATCTTGAAGTATGTGCCTTAGTCTTGAAAAATGTGCGTTCGTCTCGTAGTTCATGTTCTACCTCGTAGTGCGTGCCCTAGACCTAGGAAAGCATGCTTTCTCGCTAATCAATAGAGCATCTTACACGGAGCACTAGACTATTAAACAATCCTACAAAATCCACTATCAATATTATAATCCTAATTTAACTCACTAGAAGACAAAATAACACAAAAAGCTAGACATTCTTTATTCCTTATTCTTTATTCTTTTTGCACTTTCAATACACAATTAAATAACATCCAAAACATGACAAAAATTCAGATTTGGCACATGCTTTGGCCGACCATACCATGGTTTTTGCACAAGGTTTGAACAATTATACAATTAACTGTGCATGCTTAGACAAACTATGACATAAATGCATAAAAAATTGCTCAAACCACCTCAATTCTCACACCATTTTCGACCAAACCACCTATGCCCATGCTAACATTTCAAAATTCCATCTTGAAGACAAAAAAAGTCTGAATTTGTATGCCCAAGGCTGACCACATGCTCAAAAAAATTGCAAAAGCCTCATTTTTCTCTCATTTTCTCTCACTTTCCTCACATTTTCTCTCTCTCCCTCTCACTCTCTCTCTCCATTTCGGTTTTGGCTGAGTTCTCTCCACCTATTAGCTCATCTTCATCATCCTATGGTGCATCAAGACAAACCACAAGCAAAGAAACTCACCCAAGCAAGCTAGGATGCAAGAAACACACATGCAAGCATTTTGAGTCACCATTTTCGGCCTTGGTGAGTTTTTAAGCTTCCATTTCTTTTCTTCTTGTTCTAACCTCATGCATGTGCTAAGAGATTGATCACTAAGCTAGGAAAAATAGAGAAAAGCTAGTTGGAATCTCGGCTAAGCAAGAAGAAGAAGAGATTTGAGCTTCAACAAGGTTTTGAGCATTTTTTTGGGTTGATTGCAAAGGTGAGGGTTAAAACTTTTTGAAAACTCTTCAAAATTTCACATGCATGCTCATAAATGTGTGTATTTGCTTCTGTACTTGAGCTATATGGTCGTTCATAAGCTTAAACAACCATGCATGGCAAGATCTTGGCTTGAAAATGATGCTAGGTGAAGTCGAAATGTATGACAGCTCTCTGACCAGTCTGTTCGAGGTAAGTTTAGCTAAGAAAATGATGTTGAAAATGCTTGAAAATTGGTAGGTAACTAGTTTGGACAGTTTTGGACATTTTTTCCAGAAATAGGCCGAAGCTAATTTTGACTCTAAGGTCCTAAAAATGGAAAATCTTTAAAATGTGACCAAATCTGGAAATCTGGAGAAATGAAGCAGGTTTTGGTAGATGCACTGACCTTGTGGAACAAACCATATTTACTTAGTAAATATTGTTCAAAATGCATGAAATTTGGTGTGCTTCTATATTTTTCAGTTCTGGACAATTTTGTCAGAAATGGACCAAAGCTAAAACTGACCCTAAGGACCTCAAAAACGTCAATTTTTGAAAAGTGTGCAAATCTGGACAGTTTTGTGCTACCTCACTGTTTCGGCCATAACTAATGATTCTGAACTCCAATTGATGCAAGGGTTGTTTATAATTTTAGTTAACTTCTTAAGATTTAATTTGACATCTTATTCACTGAATTTGGAGATTGTTTGATTATCCTATTGATTGTGGGAAAAAAGCCTATTGCAGTAAAGGTTTCATTTAGCTACATGCTTGGAAAATTGTTGTAACCCCTTTTGTGGTTCTAATTGTGTGGAAATGTGGTGTTGGGATGTTATGTGGACTGTTTTGAGTACTTGAGTATGCTTGAATGGAATGATGCATGACTTGAGAATGATTTTGAGTTGACTTAGGGTTTTAATCACACGATTAAGCATGAAATGGAAACCCTAATGACTAGGTAGTTTTGCTAAGTGTTGATTCTTGGTTATTGTGTGGAAATTATATGCTTAGTGGGCTGCCCGTAAATGTTTTATAACTTCAAATGTGATTTTGACCATTGCATGTTGTCATATAAGCTTTTCTTGCAACCGAACCCACGTAAATGTTGTTGCATGTTGAATATTCGTATCACTTGATTACGTGAACTTTGAAATGAGTTATATGGCTTGACTTGCATGTGTTACATGGCTGCCCGTTTAATGTTCATATGACTCTGTGTTCTACAAAGTAAAATTTCATGTCAAGCATGCCTCGTTCGTTTACTTGGCAATATGTGATCTTGAAATTGCTCGGAGGCAACCTACTTTGTTGTCCTCCTAATGTGAATTGTTAAAAGATATTCAATGGTTTATTTGAACATGATTACTTGGCTGCCCGTTAAAGTTTAATTGATTTCAAATGGATATATGAAATGATTATATGTTCTTACAATGCCTTATATGCCAATATGTCAAAATGTGATCATATACTTGCTCGGAGGCAACCTACTTTGTTGACCTCCTAATGTGAAATGTTAAATGACATAAATGGGCATTGTATACAAGGTTGCAACCTTCAGTGTGGCATGGTAGTGTTTCACGCACGCCGGGCGGCATTGGGCTTGCCGGTGTTACCGTGACTACCATGGTCCAATTCCCTCTCTCGCTTGGCATTTCACCCTCGGAGAGTTGGGTCGTAGGTTTCGGGGTACATCCGGAGTACACCCAATTGGGAGCGATAAGTGGATTATTGAAGTCGGCCGCACCACATGAATCGAAATTGATATTGAGAGCAAGTGCTCACCGTATCCTTTTTACTATGTGTATAAGTAATCTCGCTTGGTTCCTAGAGAACCTCGGGGAGGAAAAACTGGCATTTCTGTTCCCTTACTTTGTATCCGTTACTCGATTTGTTTCTTATAATTGCGTACCTTATTATTTGTAATACGTGACATGTTCTCAAAAAGAGTTTCAATAAATTGAACCGGAAAATGAGTTTCAAAACGTATT
Organism: Ehretia macrophylla; assembly: GCA_037974665.1. Lineage (NCBI taxonomy): Eukaryota > Viridiplantae > Streptophyta > Magnoliopsida > Boraginales > Ehretiaceae > Ehretia > Ehretia macrophylla. The sequence continues at coordinate 81,284,318 of CM075765.1, read as the reverse complement.
TCTCATTCCCCCTCGCTGAGTTCATAAGGACTCATCCTCTTTTATCATCTCAGGTGAAGAAGATCAAGAACAGGTACCCAAGGACGATGTGCCTAACGATGATTCCTTGGAGTGATTGCCTGTCTTGTGTGCTTTGCATGATTATGGCTATTTGTGAACTATGCCACTTGAAGACTATTTCTTTTATGTTGCTCATTGTTTAGTGATGTAAATGACCCCGTTGTAATTTGGGTCTAATTCTGGGATTGTACTATTTATAACCGGACGAACTTTTATTTGGTTGTTTGCTTTCGTTTTCTTAATTAGTAGTTATTGTAGGCAGTCAAACCACTAGATGAACAATCAACTAAGTTAATTCTATCTAATTTCACTTAGGTACTCATTTGCAAACTAAAGGATAATAGGTACTTGCATGGTAGGAAATTGACAAATAAACATGACATAGTTATCAGGTTAGGCTTATTAACCAAACGAGACTTTCAAGATAAACTATTAGGCAAATCGGTTGGTGACAAATAGGAGTCCTTAATGGAATTGGATTAATGATTGGAATAATTGAGGCGTTTAGAGAATTAGTCCAAACCAAAGAGCCCAATTACAGCCGTTATACTGCCGGTTTACCGAAAAATTTTGGAGTTTAGGCCAAACGTTAAGTGTTAAATCTTCATGAACGGTTAAGTATGAGACGTGACTTGAATGTTTAGATCACACCCTAGTCTAACCTTTATAGGCCGGGTTGGGGCGTGACACTAGCCCGTTTTTAGAACCCAAAATCGAGCGTTTTCATCAGTTTCAAGCCACTTTTATTCTTTTGCTCTATTTTTTCATCCCGAATCGTACATCGTGTGCTGTTAAAAGGACTACAACCTTACTCGCGGGACTTTAGAGGGCCCTACAACGCGTCGATATCACGTCTTGCTAGGATGCTGCGTTGTTGAAACAGATGAGTTATCGTTAAGCCCGTTGGGCCTTTTGAATCGGCCATCTCTCTAGGCTGGGACTGTGAACCGTTAACACATAAAGGAATTGTGCCCTCAAAATGACGGGTGCAATCATACCAGCACTAATGCACTAGATCCCATCAGAACTCCGAAGTTAAGCGTGCTTTGGCGAGAGTAGTACTAAGATGGGTGACCCCCTGGGATGTCCTCGTGTTGCAACCCCCTTTTCAATTTTTTTTGCTCCGGTTTGGGTTGCCAAGATACTTTATCCACCACATTTCTATTATCGAATCCCACGGCACCTTGGGCAAGACAACTTCGCTTCACGTGGAGGCTGGGCCCGCAAACCGAGGGCATAGGGCTTGTGACCAGGTCTCCGTCGCTCCGGTGCCCATAACTTTTGATCCGCAAGGAGTTAAGCGGCGCACAGCATACCGTTGCAAAGCTCTCTGAGATCTCTACGACGGGGGCAGCCAGCTTGCTTGCAGTGCCCATTTTTGGAGCACAAAATCGAACATTCTCATCAATTTTAGGACATTTTTCTTCTATTTGTTCTATTTTTTCATCCCAAATCGTTCGTCGTGAGCTGTTAAAATGACGACAACCTTACTTGCGCGACATTAGAGGGCCCTACAATGTGTCGATATCACGTCTTGCGAGGATGCTGCGTTGTTGAAGCGGATGGGTTGTCGTTAAGCCCATTGGGCCTTTTGAATAGGCCATCTCTCTAGGATGGAACTGTGAACCGTTAACAAATAAAAGAATTGTGCCCTCAACATGACGGGTGCGATCATACCAGCACTAATGCACCGGATCCCATCAGAACTCTGAAGTTAAGCGTGCTTGAGCGAGAGTAGTACTAGGATAGGTGACCCCTTGGGAAGTCCTCGTGTTGCACCCCCTTTTCAATTTTATTTGCCCTGGTTAAGGTTGCCAAGATACTTTATCACCAAATTTCTATTTCTGAATCCCACGGAACATTGGGCAAGACAACTTCGCTTCACGTAGAGGCTGGGCCCGCGAACCAAGGGCGTAGGGCTTGTGACCAGGACTCCGTCGCTCCAGTGCCCATAACTTTTGATCCGTAAGGAGTTACGCAGTGCGCAGCATACCGTTGCGAAGCTCTCTGAGAGCTCTACGACGGGGAAAGCCAGCTTGCTCGCTATGCCCCTTTTTGGAGGCCAAAATTGAAAGTTTTCATCAGTTTCAGGCCACATTTCTTCCTTTTCTCTATTTTTTCATCCCGAATCGTACGTCGTGAGCTGTTAAAAGGACCACAACCTTACTCGCGGGACATTAGGGGGCCCTACAACGCGTCGATATCACGTCTTGCTAGGATGCTACGTTGTTGTAGCAGATGGGTTATCGTTAAACCAATTGGGCCTTTTGAATTGGCCATCTCTCTAGGCTAGAACTGTGAACCATTAACACATAAAGGAATTGTGCCCTCAACATGACGGGTTCGATCATACCAGCACTAATGCACCGGATCCCATCAGAACTCTGAAGTTATGCGTGCATGGGCGAGAGTAGTACTAGGATGGGTGACCCCCTGGGATGTCCTCGTGTTGCACCCCTCTTTTCAATTTTTTTTGCTCTGGTTTGGGTTGCCAAGATACTTTACCCCCCACATTTCTATTATTGAATCCCACGGCACCTTGGGCAAGACAACTTCGCTTCACGTGGAGGCTGGGCCCGCAAACCGAGGGCGTAGGGCTTGTGACCAGGTCTCCGTCGCTCCGGTGCCCATAACTTTTGATCCATAAAGACTTACGCGGCGCACAGCAAACCGTTGCAAAGCTCTCTGAGAGCTTTACGACGGGGGTAGCCAACTTGTTTGCTATGCCCATTTTTGGAGCCCAAAATCGAACGTTTTCATCAGTTTCAGGCCACTTTTCTTCTTTTGCTCTGTTTTTTTATCCCGAATCGTACGTCGTGGGCTGTTAAAAGGACGACAACGTTACTCGCGGTACATTAGAGGACCCTACAATGCGTCAATATCACGTCTTGCGAGGATACTACGTTGTTGAAGCGGAAGGGTTGTCGTTAAGCCCATTGGGCCTTTTGAATGGGCCATCTCTCTAAGATGGGACTGTGAACCGTTAACAAATAAAGGAATTGTGCCCTCAACAGGACGGGTGCGATCATACCAGCACTAATGCACCGGATCCCATCAGAACTCCGAAGTTAAGCGTTCTTGGGCGAGAGTAGTACTAGGATGGGTGACCCCCTGGGAAGTCCTCGTGTTGCACCCTCTTTTCAATTTTTGTTGCCCTGGTTAAGGTTACCAAGATACTTTATCCACCAAATTTCTATTACCGAATCCCACAGAACATTGGGCAAGACAACTTCACTTCACGTAGAGGTTGGGCCCGCAAACCGAGGGCGTAGGGCTTGTGACTAGGTCTCCGTCGCTTCGGTGCCCATAACTTTTGATCCGTAAGGAGTTACGCGGCGCACAACATACCGTTGCAAAGCTCTCTGAGAGCTCAACGACAAGGGGAGCCAGCTTGCTCGCTGTGCCCCTTTTTGGAGCACAAAATTGAACGTTTTCATTAGTTTCAGGCCACTTTTCTTCTTTTGCTCTATTTTTTTTATCCCGGATCGTACGTCGTGAGCTGTTAAAAGGACGACAACCTTACTCGCGGGACATTAGAGGGCCCTACAACGCATCGATATCACGTCTTGCTAGGATGCTGCGTTGTTGAAGCAGATGGGTTCTCGTTAAGCCCATTGGGCCTTTTGAATTGGCCATCTCTCTAGGCTGGGACTGTGAACCGTTAACACATAAAGGAATTGTGCCCTCAACATGATGGGTGCGATCATACCAGCACTAATGCCCCGGATCCTATCAGAACTCTGAAGTTAAGAGTTCTTGGTCGAGAGTATTACAAGGATGGGTGACCCCCTGGGATGTCCTCGTGTTGCACCCCCCTTTTCAATTTTTTTTGCTCTTGTTTGGGTTGCCAAGATACTTTATCCACCACATTTCTATTATCGATTCCCACGGCACCTTGGGCAAGACAACTTCGCTTCACGTGGAGGCTGGGCCCGCAAACCGAGGGCGTAGGGCTTGTGACCAAGTCTCCGTCGCTCCGGTGCACATAACTTTTGATCCGTAAGGAGTTACAAGGTGCACAGCTTGCTCGCTGTCACCCTTTTTGGAGCACAAAATTAAACGTTTTCTTCAGTTTCCGGCCACTTTGCTTCTTTATCTCTGTTTTTCATCGTGGATCGTATGTCGTGAGCTGTTAAAAGGATGACAACCTTAATCGCGGGACATTAGAGGGCCCTACAATGCGTCGATATCACGTCTTGCGAGGATGCTGCGTTCTTGAAGCGGATGGGTTGTCGTTAAGCCCATTGGGCCTTTTGAATGGGCCATCTCTCTAGGATAGAACTGAGAACCGTTAACAAATAAAGGAATTGTGCCCTCAAAATGACGGGTGTGATCATACCAGCACTAATGCACCGGATCCCATCAGAACTCCGAAGTTAAGCGTGCTTGGGCGAGAGTACTACTAGGATGGGTGACCCCCTGGGAAGTCCTCGTGTTGCACCCTCTTTTCAATTTTTTTTGCCCTGGTTAAGGATGCCAAGATACTTTATCCACCAAATTTCTATTACCGAATCCCACGGAACATTGGGCAAGACAACTTCGCTTCACGTAGAGGCTGGGCCTGCAAACCGAGGGCGTAGGGCATGTGACCAGGTCTTCGTCGCTCCAATGCCCATAACTTTTGATCCGTAAGGAGTTACGCGGCGCACAGCATACCGTTGCAAAGCTCTCCGACAGCTCTACGAAGTGGGAAGCGAGCTTGCTTGCTTTGCCCTTTTTGGATCCCAAAATCGAACGTTTTCATCAGTATCAGACCACTTTTCTTCTTTTGCTCTATTTTTCCGTCCTGGATCATACGTCGTGAGCTGTTGAAAGGACGACAACCTTACTCGCGGGACATTAGAGGGCCCTACAATGTGTCGATCTCACGTCTTACGAGGATGCTGCGTTGTTGAAGCATATGGGTTGTCGTTAAGCCCATTGGGCCTTTTGAATGGACCATCTCTCTAGGCTGGGACTGTGAACTGTTAACAAATAAAGGAATTGTCCCCTAAACCTGACGGGTGCGATCATACCAGCACTAATGCATCGGATCCCATCAGAACTCCGAAGTTAAGTGTGCTTGGGCGATAGTAGTACTAGGATGGGTGACCCCCTAGGAAGTCCTCGTGTTGCACCCACTTTTCAATTTTTTTTGCCCTAGTTAAGGTTGCCAAGATACTTTATTCACCAAATTTCTATTATCGAATCCCCCGGAACATTGGGCAAGACAACTTTGCTTCACGTAGAGGCTGGGCCTGCAAACCGAGGGCGTAGGGCTTGTGACCAGGTCTTCGTCGCTCTGGTGCCCATAACTTTTGATCTGTAACGAGTTACGCAGCGCACAGCAAACCGTTGCAAAGCTCTCTGAGAGCTCTACGACAGGGGCAGCCATCTTGTTCGCTGTACAAATTTTTGGAGCCCAAAATCGAATATTTTCATCAGTTTCAGGCCACTTTTCTTGTTTTGCTCTGTTTTTTCATCCCGGATCGTACGTCGTGAGCTGTTAAAAGGACGACAACCTTACTCGCGGGAAATTAGAAGGCCCTACAACTCGTCGATATCACGTCTTGCTAGGATGCTGCGTTGTTGAAGCAGATGGGTTATCGTTAAGCCCATTGGGCCTTTTGAATTGGCCATCTCTCTAGGAAGGGACTGTGAACCGTTAACACATAAAGGAATTGCACCCTCAACATGACGGGTGCGATTATACCAGCACTAATGCACCGAATCCCATCAGAACTCCGAAGTTAAGCGTGCTTGGGCGAGAGTAGTACTAGGATGGGTGACCCCCCGGGATTTCCTCGTGTTGCACCCCCCTTTTCAATTTTTTTAGCTCCGATTTGGGTTGCCAAGATACTTTGTCCACCACATTTCTATTATCGAATCCCATGACACCTTGGGCAAGACAACTTCGCTTCACGTGGAGACTGGGCACGCAAACCGAGGGCGTAGGGCTTTTGACCAGTCTCTGTCGCTCCAGTGCCCATAACTTTTGATCCGTAAGGAGTTACGCGGCGCACAGCATACCGTTGCAAAGCTCTCTGAGAGCTCTACGACGGGGGCAACCAGCTTTCTAACTTTTCCCATTTTTGGAGCCCAAAATCGAATGTTTTCATCAGTTTTAGGAATTTTTCTTCTTTTGCTATGTTTTTTCATCCCGGATCGTACGTCGTGAGCAGTTAAAAGGACGACAACCTTACTCACAGGACATTTGAGGGCCCTACAACGCGTCAATATCACCTCTTGCGAGGTTGCTGCGTTGTTGAAGTGGATGGGTTGTCGTTAAGCCTATTGGGCCTTTTGAATGGTCCATCTCTCTAGGATGGGACTGTGAACCGCTAACAAATAAAGGAATTGTGCCCTCAAAATGATGGGTGCAATCATACTAGCACTAATGCACAGGATCCCATCAGAACTCCGAAGTTAAGCGTGCTTGGGCGAGAGTAGTAGTAGGATGGGTGACCCCCTGGGAAGTCCTCGTGTTGCACCCTATTTTCAATTTTTTTTGCCCTGGCTAAGGTTGCCAAGATACTTTACCACCAAATTTCTATTACCGAATCCCACGGAGCATTGGGCAAGACAACTTCGCTTCACGTGGAGGCTGGACCCGCAAACCGAGGGCGTAGGGCGTGTGACCAGGTCTCCGTCGCTCAAGTGCCCATAACTTTTGATCCGTAAGGAGTTACGCAGCGCACATCATACCGCTGCAAAGCTCTCCGATAGCTCTACGAAGAGGGAAGCGAGCTTGCTCGCTGTGCCCGTTTTCGAGCCCAAAATCGAACGTTTTCATTAGTTTCAGGCCACTTTTTTTCTTTTGCTATGTTTTTCCGTCCTGGATCGTACGTCCTGAGCTGTTAAAAGGACGACAACCTTACTCGCGGGACATTAGAGGGTCATACAACGTGTTGATATCACGTCTTATGAGGATGATGTGTTGTTGAACCATATGGGTTGTCGTTAAGCCCATTGGGCCTTTTGAATGGGCCATCTCTCTATGCTAGGACTGTTAACCGTTAACAAATAAAAGAATTGTCCCCTAAACATGACGGGTGCGATCATACCAGCACTAATGCACCAGATCCCATCAGAACTACGAAGTTAAGTGTGCTTGGGCGAGAGTAGTACTTGGATGGGTGACCCCCTGGGAAGTCCTCGTGTTGCACCCTCTTTTCAATTTTTTTTGCCCTGGTTAAGGTTGCCAAGATACTTTATCCACCAAATTTCTATTACCGAATCCCACGGAACATTTGGGCCAGACAACTTCGCTTCACGTAGAGGTTGGGCCTGCAAACCGAGGGCGTAGGGCTTATGACCAGGTCTCCGTCGCTCTGGTGCCCATAACTTTTGATCCGTAAGGAGTTACGCGGTGCACAACATACCGTTGCAAAGTGCTCTGAGAGCTCTACGACAGGGGTAGCCAGCTTGCTTGCTTTGCCCATTTTTGGAGCCAAAAATTAAACATTTTCATCAGTTTCAAGCCACCTTTCTTCTTTTGCTCTGTTTTTTCGTCCCGTATCGTACATCGTGAGCTGTTAAAAGGATGACAACCTTACTCGCGGGAAATTAGGGGGCCCTACAATGCGTCGATATCACGTCTTGCTAGGATGCTGCGTTGTTGAAGCGGATGGGTTATTGTTAAGCCCATTGGGCCTTTTGAATTGGCCATCTCTCTAGGATGGCACTGTGAGCTGTTAACACATAAAGGAATTGTGCCCTCAACATGACGGGTGCAATCATACCAGCACTAATGCACTGGATCCCGTCAGAACTCCGAAGTTAAGCGTGCTTGGGCAAGAGTAGTACTAGTATGGGTGACCCCTTGGGATGTCCTCGTGTTGCACCCCCCTTTTCAATTTTTTTAGCTCCGGTTTGGGTTGCCAAGATACTTTATCCACCACATTTCTATTATCGAATCCCACGGCACCTTGGGCAAGACAGCTTCGCTTCACGTAGAGGCTGGGCCCGCAAACCGAGGGCGTAGGGCTTGTGACCAGTTTTCTGTCGCTCCGGTGCCCATAAATTTTGATCTGTAAGGAGTTACACGGTGCACAGTATACCATTGCAAAACTATCTAAGAGCTCTACGACGGGGGCAGCCAGCTTGCTCGCTGTGCCCATTTTTGGAGCCCAAAATCGAACGTTTTCATTAGTTTCAGGCCACTTTTCTTCTTTTGCTCTATTTTTTCGTCCTGGATCGTACGTCGTGAGCTGTTAAAAGGACGACAACCTTACTTGCCGGACATTAGGGGGCCCTACAATGCGTCGATATCACGTCTTGCAAGGATGCTGCGTTGTTGAAGCGGATGGGTTGTCGTTAAGCCCATTGGGCCTTTTGGATGGGCTATCTCTCTAGGATGGGACTGTTGACCGTTAACAAATAAAGGAATTGTGCCCTCAACATGACGGGTGCAATCATACCAGCACTAAGGCACCGGATCCCATCAGAACTCCGAAGTTAAGCGTGCTTGGGCGAGAGTAGTTCAAGGATGGGTGAACCCTTGGGAAGTCCTCGTGTTGCACCCTCTTTTCAATTTTTTTTGCCCTGGTTAAGGTTGCCAAGAAACTTTATCCACCAAATTTCTATTACCAAATCCAACGGAACATTGGAAAAGACAACTTCGCTTCACGTAGAGGCTAGGCCCGAAAACCGAGGGCGTAGGGCTCGTGACCAGGTCTCCGTCGCTCCGGTGCCCATAACTTTTGATCCGTAAGGAGTTACACGGCGCACAGTATACCGTTGCAAAGCTCTCTGAGAGCTCTACGACAAGGGCCACCAGCTTGCTCGTTGTGCCTATTTTTGGAGCCAAAAATCGAACGTTTTCATCAGTTTCAGGCCACTTTTCTTCTTTAGCTTTGTTTTTTTATCCCGGATCGTACGTCGTGAGATGTTAAAAGGACGACAACCTTACTCGCGGGACATTAGGAGGCCCTACAAAGCGTCTATATCACGTCTTGCTAGGATGTTGCGTTGTTGAAGCAGATGGGTTTTCGTTAAGCCCATTGGGCCTTTTGAATTGGCCATCTCTCTAGGCTGGGACTGTGAACCGTTAACACATAAAGGAATTGTGCCCTTTACATGACGGGTGCGATCATACCAGCACATATGCACCGGATCCCATCAGAACTCTGAAGTTAAGCGTGCTTGGGCGAGAGTAGTACTAGGATGGGTGACCCCCTGGGATGTCCTCATGTTGTACCCCCATTTTCAATTTTTTTTGCTCCGGTTTGGGTTGCCAAGAAACTTTATCCACCACATTTCTATTATCGAATCCCACGGCACCATGGGCAAGATAACTTCGCTTCACGTGGAGGCTGGGCCCGCAAACCGAGGGCGTAGGGCTTGTGACTAGCTCTCCGTCGCTCCGGTGCCCATAACTTTTGATCCATAAGGAGTTACGCGGCGCACAGCATACCATTGCAAAGCTCTCTGAGAGCTCTACGACGAGGGGAGCCAGCTTCCTCGGGTTGCCCATTTTTGGAGCCCAAAATAGAACATTTTCATCAGTTTCAGGCCACTTTTCTCCTTTTGATCTAATTTTTCATCCTTAATCGTACATCGTGAGCTGTTACAAGGACGACAACCTTACTTGCGGGACATTAGAGGGCCTTACAACGCGTCGATGTCACGTCTTGCGAGGATGCTGCGTTATTGAAGCGGATGGGTTGTTGTTAAGCCCATTGGGCCTTTTAAATGGGCCGTCTCTCTAGGATGGGACTGTGAACCGTTAACAAATAAAGGAATTGTGCCCTCAACATGACTGGTGAAATCATACCAGCACTAGTGGACCGGATCCCATCAGAACTCCGAAGTTAAGCGTGCTTGGGCGAGAGTAGTACTAGGATAGGTGACCCCCTGGGAAGTCCTCGTGTTGCAACCTCTTTTCAATTTTTTTTGCCCTGGTTATGGATGCCAAGATACTTAATCCACCAAATTTCTGTTACCGAATCCCACGGAAGATTGGGCAGGACAGCTTCGCTTCACGTAGAGGCTGGGCCCGCAAACCGAGGGCGTTGGGCTTGTGACCAGGTCTTCGTCGCTCCGGTGCCCATATCTTTTGATCCGTAAGGAGTTACGCGGCGCACATCATACCGTTGCAAAGCTCTCTGAGAGCTCTACGACAGGGGCAGCCAGTTTGCTCGCTTTGCCTGTTTTTGGAGTCGAAAATCGAACATTTTCATCAGTTTCAATCCACTTTTCTTCTTTTGCTCTATTTTTTCATCCCGGATCGTACGTCGTGAGCTGTTAAACGGACGACAACATTACTCGCGGGACATTAGGGGGCCCTACAACACGTCGATATCACATCTTGCTAGGGTACTGCGTTGTTGAAGCATATGGGTTATAGTTAAGCCCATTGGGCCTTTTGAATTGGCCATCTCTCTAGGCTGGGACTGTGAACCGTTAATACATAAAGTAATTGTGCCCTCAACATGATGGGTACGATCATACCAGAACTAATGCACCGGATCCCATTAGAACTCCGAAGTTAAGCGTGCTTGGGCGAGAGTGGTACTAGGATGGGTGACCCCCTGGGATGTCCTCGTGTTGCACCCCCCTTTTCAATTTTTTTTGCTCCGGTTTGGGATGCCAAGATAATTTATCCACCACATTTCTATTATCAAATCCTACGGCACCTTGGGCAAGACAACTTCGCTTCACGTGAAGGCTGGGCCCGCAAACCGAGGGCGTAGGGCTTGTGACCAAGTCTCCGTCGCTCCGATGCCCATAACTTTTGATCCGTCAGGAGTTACGCGGTGCACAGCATACCGTTGCAAAGCTCTCCGATAGCTCTACGAATGGGGCAGCGAGCTAGCTTGCTGTGCCCTTTTTGGAGCCCAAAACCGAACGTTTTCATCCGTTTCAGGCCACTTTTCTTCTTTTGCTCTTTTTTTTCATCCCGAATTGTACGTCATGAGCAGTTAAAAGGACGACAACCTTACTTGCGGGACATTAGAGGGCCCTACAACGTGTAGATATCACGTCTTGCGAGGATGCTGTGTTGTTGAAGCAGATGGGTTGTCGTTAAGGCCATTGGGCCTTTTGAATGGGCCATCTCTCTAGGCTGGGACGGTGAACCGTTAACAAATAAAGGAATTGTGCCCTCAACATGACGGGTGCGATCATACCAGCACTAATGCACCGGATCCCATCAGAACTCCAAAGTTAAGCGTGCTTGGGCAAGAGTAGTACTGGGATGGGTGACCCCCTGGGAAGTCCTCGTGTTGCACCCCCTTTTCAATTTTTTTTGCCCATGTTAGGTTTGCCAAGATACTTTATCACCAAATTTCTATTACCCAATCCCACGGAAGATTGGCCAAGAAAACTTCGCTTCACGTAGAGGCTGAGCCCGCAAACTTTGGGCGTAGAGCTTGTGACCAGGTCTCTGTCGCTCTGGTGCCCATAACTTTTGATCCGTAAGGAGTTACGCGACGCACAGCATACCGTTGCAAAGCTCTCTAAGAGCTCTATGACAAGGGCGGCCAGCTTACTCGCTGTGCCCCTTTTCGGAGCCCCAAATCTAACGTTTTCATTAGTTTCAGGCCACTTTTCTTCTTTTGCTCTATTTTTTCATCCTGGATCGTACGTCGTGAGCAGTTAAACGGACGACAACCTTACTCGCGGGACATTAGAGTGCCCTACAACGAGTCGATATCACGTCTTGCGAGGATGCTGCGTTGTTGAAGCGGATGGGTTGTCGTTATGCCCATTGGGCCTTTTGAATTGTCATCTCTCTAGGATGGGACAGTGAACCGTTAACAAATAAAGGAATTGTGCCCTCAACATGACGGGTGTGATCTTACCAGCACTAATGCACCGGATACATTCAGAACTCCGAAGTTAAGCATGCTTGGGCGAGAGTAGTACTAGGATGGGTGATCCCCTGGGAAGTTCTCGTGTTGCACCCTCTTTTCAATTTTTTTTGCCCTGGTTAACGTTGCCAAGATACTTTATCCACTAAATTTCTATTACCGAATCCCACGGAACATTGGGCTAGACAACTTCGCTTCACGTAGAAGCTGGGCCCGCAAACTGAGGGCGTAGGGCTTGTGACTAGGTCTCCGTCGTACCAGTGCCCATAACTTTTGATCCGTCAGGAGTTACGCGGCGCACAGCATACCGTTGCAAAGCTCTCCGACAGCTCTTCGAAGTGGGCAGCGAGCTTGCTCGCTGTGCCCTTTTTGGAGCCCAAAATCGAACGTTTTCATCAGTTTCAGGCCACTTTTCTTATTTTGTTTTGTTTTTCTGTCCCGGATCGTACGTCGTGAGCTGTTAAAAGGACGACAACCTTAATCGCGGGACATTAGAGGGCCCTAAAACGTGTCGATATCACGTCTTATGAGGATGCTGCGTTGTTGAAGCAGATGGGATGTCGTTAAGCCCATTGGGCCTTTTCAATGGGCCATCTCTCTAGGCTGGGACTGTGAACCGTTAACAAATAAAGGAATTGTGTCCTCAACATGACGGGTGCGATCATACCAGCACTAATGCACTGGATCCCATCAGAACTCCAAAGTTAAGCGCGCTTGGGCGAGAGTAGTTCTAGGATGGGTGTCCCCCTGGGAAGTCCTCGTGTTGCACCCCCTTTTCAATTTTTTTTGCCCTGGTTAGGGTTGCCAAGATACTTAATTACCAAATTTCTATTACTGAATCCCACGGAAGATTGGCCAAGAAAATTTGCCTTCACGTAGAGGCTGGGCCCGCAAACCGAAGGCGTTGGGCTTGTGACCAGGTCTCTGTTGCTCCGGTGCCCATAACTTTTGATCCGTAACGAGTTACGCGGCGCACAGCATACCGTTGCAAAGCTCTCTAAGAGCTCTATGACGGGGGCAGCCAGCTTGCTCGCTGTACCCGTTTTTGGGGCCCAAAATCTAACGTTTTCATCAATTTCAGGCCACTTTTCTTCTTTTGCTCTATTTTTTCGTCCCGGATTGCACGTCGTGAGCTGGTAAAAGGACGACAACCTTACTCGCGGGACATTAGAGCGCCCCACAACACGTCGATATCATGTCTTGCGAGGATGCTGCGTTGTTGAAGCGGATGGGTTGTCGTTATGCCCATTGGGCCTTTTGAATTGTCATCTCTCTAGGATGGGACAGTGAACCATTAACAAATAAAGGAATTATGCCCTCAACATGACGGGTGCGATCATACTAGCACTAATGCACCGGATCCCATCAGAACTCCGAAGTTAAGCGTGCTTGGGCGAGAGTAGTACTAGGATGGGTGATCCCCTGGGAAGTTCTCGTGTTGCACCCTCTTTTCAATTTTTTTTGCCCTGGTTAACGTTGCCAAGATATTTTATCCACCAGATTTCTATTACCGAATGCCACGGAACATTGGGCAAGACAACTTCGCTTCATATAGAGGCTAGGCCCGCAAACCGAAGGCATAGGGCTTGTGACCAAGTCTCCGTCGCTCCGGTGCCCATAACTTTTGATCCGCATGGAGTTACACAATGCACAACATACTGTTGCAGAGCTCTCTGAGAGCTCTACGACAGGGGCAGCCAGCTTGCTCGCTGTGCCCGTTTTTGGAACCCAAAATCGAACGTTTTCATCAATTTCAGGCCACTTTTCTTCTTTTGCTCTATTTTTTCATCCCGGATCATACGTCGTGAGCTGGTAAACTGACGACAACCTTACTCGCGGGACATTAGGGGGCCCTACAACGCGTCGCTATCACGTTTTGCTAGGATGCTGCATTGTTGAAGCAAATGGGTTATCGTTAAGCCCATTGGGCCTTTTGAATTGGCCATCTCTCTAGGCTGGGACTGTGAAACGTTAACACATAAAGGAATTGTGCCCTCAACATGACGGGTGCGATCATACCAGCACTAATGCACCGGATCCCATCAGAACTCTGAAGTTAAGCGTGCTTGGGCGAGAGTAGTACTAGGATGGGTGACCCCCTGGGATGTCCTCGTGTTGCACCCCCCTTTTCAATTTTTTTTGCTCCGGTTTGGGTTGCCAAGATACTTTATCCACCACATTTCTATTATCGAATCCCACGGCACCTTGGGCAAGACAACTTCGTTTCACGTGGAGGCTGGGCCCGCAAACTATGGGTGTAGGGCTTGTGACCAGGTCTCCGTCGCTCCGGTGCCCATAACTTTTTATCCGTAAGGAGTTACGCGGCGCACAGTATACCATTGCAAAGCTCTCTGACAGCTCTATGAAGGTGGCAGCGAGCTTGCTAGCTGTGCCCTTTTTGGAGAACAAAATCGAACGTCTTCATCAGTTTCAAGCCACTTTTCTTCTTTTGCTCTGTTTTTTCGTCCCGGATCGTACGTCGTGAGCTTTTAAAAGGATGACAACCTTACTCGCAGGACATTAGAGGGCCCTACAGCGCGTCAATATCACGTCTTGCGAGGATGCTGCGTTATTGAAGCGGATGGGTTGTCGTTATGCCCATTGGGCCTTTTGAATGGGCCATCTCTCTAGGATGGGACTGTGAACCGTTAACAAATAAAGGAATTATGCCCTCAACATGACGGGTGCAATCATACCAGCACTAATGCACCGGATCCCATCAGAACTCCGAAGTTAAGCGTGCTTGGGCGAGAGTAGTACTAGGATGGGTGATCCCCTGGGAAGTCCTGTCATGCCCCAACCCGACCTATGAAGGTTAGACTCGGGTGTGATCTAAATATTCAAGTCATATCACGTACTTAGTCGATCAAGAGGGTTTAACACTTAATGTTTTAGCCTAAACTCCAAGTTTTTCCAGAAAATCGGCAGCATAACGACTGTAATTGGGCTATTTGGTTTGACCTAATTCTCTAAACGCCTCAATTATTCTAATCATTAATCCAATTCCATTAAGGACTCCTATTTGACACCAACCGATTTGCCTACTAGTTTATCTTGAAAGTCTCGTTTGGTTAATAAGCCTAACATGATAACTATGTCTCGTTTATTTGTTTGTCCTCGTTACAAAATATACATGTTGATCTTAGCTTAATAGTGAGTACTTGTTTAAGATTGGATAAGTTCATTTACTTAGTCCTTAACTAATGTGTCATAACCTATGATAAATACTAGCGGTACTAAAAGCAAAAACGATCATAGTAATGTCTAGCATCAGTCTACTTAATATAAGTACAAACCAAAATTAGATCCCAAATTACAACGGGGGTTTTTTACATTAGAAATAACAAGCAACATAAAACAAATAGTCTTCAAGTAGCACAGAGTTCACAAGTAGCAACATTCAAGCAAAGCAAACAATGACAGGCAATCACTCCAGGGGTTCATCGTTAATCACGTTGTCCTTGGGTACCTGTACCTGTTCTTCTTCACCTGTGATGAAAAAGAGGGTGAGTCCTTATGAACTCAGCGAGGGGGGAACGAGAAATATATTTTGAAACTCATTTTTAGATTCAATTTATGAAAAATCTTTTTGAAAACATGTCACGTATTACAAATAATAAGGTACGCAAATATATGAAACAAATCGAGTAACAGATACATTTACCAATCATTTCAAGGATACGGTGAGCAGTTGCTCTCAATTTCAATTTCGATACAATTGTTGCGGCCGACTTCAATAATCCACTTATCGTTCCCAATTGGGTGTACTCCGGATGTACCCCGAAACCTACGACCCAACTCTTCGAGGGTGAAATTCCAAGCGAGAGAGGGAATTGGACCATGGTAGTCACGGTAACACCGGCAAGCCCAATGCCGCCCGGCGTGCGTGAAACACTACCATGCCACACTGAAAGGTTGCAACCTCGTATGCAATGCACATTTATAACATTGAACATTTCACATTAGGAGGACAACAAAGTAGGTCACCTCCGAGCAGTTATAAGATCGCACGTTGTCAAGTAATCAAACGAGGCACGATAAGACAAGTAATTTCACTTGAAAGGCATATAGAGCCATATGAACATTAAACGGGCAGCCATGTAACACATGCAAGTCAAGTCATATAACTCATTTCGAAGTCCACGTAATCAAGTGATTCGATTATTCAACATGCAACAACATCTACGTGGGTTCGGATGCAAGAAAAGCTTATTTGTCAACATGCAATGGTCAAAATCACATTTGAAGTTATAAGACATTTACGGGCAGCCCACTAAGCATATAATTTCCACACAATATCCAAATGATCAACACTTAGCAAGACTACCTAGTCATTAGGGTTTCCGTTTCATGCTTAACCGTGTGTTTAAACCCTAAGTCAACTCAAAATCATTCTCAAGTCATGCATCATTCAATTCAAACATCCTCAAGTACTCAAAACAGTCCACACAACATCCCAACACCACAATTCCAAGCAATTAGTACCACAAGAGAGGTTACAACAATTTTCCAAGTATATAACTAAGTGAAACCCTTACTGCAATAGGCTGTTTTCTCACAATCAATAGGATAATAAAAAAATCTCCAAATCCAGTGAATAAGATTTCAAATTAAATCTTAAGAATTTAACTAAAATCAGAAACAAACCTTGCATCAATTGGAGTTCGGGATCATTAGATATAGCCGAAACAGTGGGATAGCACAAAACTGTCCAGATTTGCACACATTTCGATAATTGACGTTTTTGAGGTCCTTAGGGTCAGTTTTAGCCTTAGTCAATTTCTGACAAAATTGTCCAGAACTGAAAAATATAGCAGTACGACAAATTGCATGCATTTTGGACACCATTTACTAAGTCAAATATGGTTCGTTCCACAAGGTCAGTGCATCTGCCAAAACCTGCTTCATTTTTCCAGATTTCTAGATTTGGACACATTTTAAAGATTTACCATTTTGAGGACCTTAGAGTCAAAATTAGCTTCGGACTATTTCTGGGAAAAATGTTCAAAATTAAACATCATTTGCCTAACTAAACTTACCTCGAAACAGACTGGTCAGAGAGCTGTCAACAATCCGACTTCACCTATCACCACTTTCAAGCCAAAATCTTGCCATGCATGGTTGTTTAAGCTTATGAACGGCCATATAACTCAAGTACAGAAGCAAAGACATACATTCATGAGCATGCATGTGAATTTTTGAAGGATTTTCAAAAGGTTTTAGCCCTCACCTTAGCAAACAACCAAGAAGATGCACAAAAACTTGTTGAAGCTCAAATCTCTTCTTCTTCTTGCTTAACCGAGATTCCAACTTGGTTTTCTCTATTTTTCTAGCCTAGTGATCAATCTCTTAGTACATGCATGAGGTTAGAACAAGAAGAAAATAAATGGAAGCTTAAAACTCACCTAGGGCCGAAATGAAGGCTTCAAAGGGCATGCATGTGTAGTTTTCGCATCTTAGCTTGTTTGCTTGAGTTTCTTTGATGGTTTCTTGTCTTGTTGCACCATATGATGAAGAAGATGAGCTAGGAGGTGGAGAGAACTCATCCAAAACCGAAATGGAGAGAGAAGAATGAGAGGGAGAGAGAGAAGTTGAGGAAGAAATGAAGAAATGACAAAAATATGACAAGGAATAAAGCTTTTGCAATCTTCAATGCTTATGGTCAGCCTTGGGCAGAAAAATTCCTGATTTTGTGTCTTCAAGATGTGAAATTTAAAATGTTAGCATGGGCATATGTGGTTTGGTCGAAAATGGTGTGCATTGGGTAGGGTTTTGGGGCTATT
This sequence comes from Ehretia macrophylla, assembly GCA_037974665.1. Lineage (NCBI taxonomy): Eukaryota > Viridiplantae > Streptophyta > Magnoliopsida > Boraginales > Ehretiaceae > Ehretia > Ehretia macrophylla. The sequence continues at coordinate 81,266,683 of CM075765.1, read as the reverse complement.
TTATGCCCAGTGTCTTGTGTGTGTGTCATAGTTTGTCTAGGACTAATTTTTTATGCATTTGTGTCATTAGAATTGTCATAGGAATGTTGGGAAATTAGGGAATCTAGGTAGAATAAAATATAGGAATGTTTATTGATGAGTTGAATTATGAATAGAATAATAGATAGTGGGAAATGTAGGAATAGTTTAGTATTATTTTATTGTTAGTGGAGTTTGTAGAGAATTTGAATTAGGAATATAATATTAGTTAGTGGATTGTGTAGGATTATTTTAGTGTCTAGTGCTTTGTGTAGGATTCTTTCTTGATTAACGTGGTGGCACGAATTCCTAGATATAGGGCACGAATTACGAGGTAGACACGAACTACGAGGTAAGACACGAACTACGAGGTACATCAAGTATTTCAAGACTAAGGCATATACTTCAAGATAAGTGCACGGATTCTAATGCTAACACACGCAACCCTAGGTGAATGAACGTAGACCAAAATAAGGCACGTAATTCAATGCAATGTACGTATTCAAGACACGACTCTTAAACCTAGGTTAAAGCACACAGTTCAAGGTTAATGTACACGAAACGAAGAGACACACGCAAATCAAGGTCTTGCACGTAAATTAAGGTCATGGCATGTTTATCTAGGTATAGCACGTATATCGAGGGTTAGGGCACATAATTCTAGGTCAAGGCACAAATGACGAGGCATGCACGAAAACCAAGACATGGCACGTAATCCAAGGTCAGTCATATCATTCTTGGTCTATGGCACACAAATCGAGGTAACACATGTTATTTGGAGTCGGGCCTCACAAGTCCTCGTGTTGCACCCTCTTTTCAATTTTTTTTGCCCTGGTTAAGGTTGCCAAGATACTTTATCCACCAAATTTCTATTACCGAATCCCACGGAACATTCGACAAGACAACTTCGCTTCACGTAGAGGCTGGGCCCGCAAATCGAGGGCGTACGGCTTGTGTCCAGGTCTCCGTCGCTCCGGTGCCCATAAATTTTGATCCGTTAGGAATTACGCGGCGCACAGCATACCGTTGCAAAGCTCTCTGAGAGCTCTACGACAGGGGCAGCCAGCCTGCTCGCTGGGCCCGTTTTTGGAGCACAAAATCGAATGTTTTCATCAGTTTCATGCCACTTTTCTTCTTTTGCTCTATTTTTTCATCCCGGATCGTATGTCGTTAGCTGTTAAAACGACGACAACCTTACTCGCGGGACATTAGGGGGCCCTACAACGCGTCGCTATCACGTTTTGCTAGGATGCTGCATTGTTGAAGCAAATGGGTTATCTTTAAGCCCATTGGGCCTTTTGAATTGGCCATCTCTCTAGGATGGGACTGTGAACCGTTAACACATAAAGGAATTGTGCCCTCAAGATGACGGGTGCGATCATACCAGCACTAATGCACCGAATCCCATCAGAACTCCGAAGTTAAGCATGCTTGGGCGAGAGTAGTACTAGGATGGGTGACCCCCTGGGATGTCCTCGTGTTACACCCCATTTTTCAATTTTTTTTGCTCCAGTTTGGTTTGCCAAGATACTTTATCCACCACATTTCTATTATCGAACCCCACGGCACCTTGGCCAAGACAACTTTGCTTCACGTGGAGGTTGGGCCCGCAAACCAAGGGTGTAGGGCTTGTGACCAGGTCTCCGTCGCTCCGGTGCCCATAACTATTGATCCGTAAGGAGTTACGCAGCGCACAGCATACCGTTGCAAAGCTCTCCGACAACTCTACGAAGGGGGCAGTGAGCTTGCTAGCTGTGCCCTTTTTGGAGCCCAAAATCGAACGTTTTCATCAGTTTCAGGCCACTTTTCTTCTTTTGCTCTGTTTTTCCGTCCCAGATCGTACGTCGTGAGCTGTTAAAATGACGACAACCTTACTCAAGGGACATTAGAGTGCCCTACAACGTGTCGATGTCACGTCTTGCGAGGATGCTGCGTTGTTGAAGCGGATGGGTTGTCGTTATGCCCATTGGGCCTTTTGAATGGGCCATCTCTCAAGGATGGGACTGTGAACTGTTAACAAATAAAGGAATTGTGCCCTCAACATGACGGGTGCGATCATACCAGCATTAATGCACCGGATCCCATCAGAACTCCGAAGTTAAGCATGCTTGGGCGAGAGTAGTATTAGGATGGGTGACCCACGGAGAAGTCCTCGTGTTGCACCCTCTTTTCAATTCTTTTTGCCCTGGTTAAGGTTGCCAAGATACTTTATCCACCAAATTTCTATTACCGAATCCCACGGAACATTGGGCAAGATAACTACGCTTCATGTAGAGGTTGGGCCCGCAAACCGAGGCCGTAGGGCTTGTGACCAGGTCTCCGTCGCTCCGGTGCCCATAACTTTTGATCCGTAACGAGTTACGCGGCGCACAGCATACCGTTGCAAAGCTCTTTGAGAGCTCTACGAGAGGGGCAGCCAGTTTGTTTGCTATGCCCTTTTGGAGCCCAAAATCGAACGTTTTCATCAATTTCAAGCCACTTTTCTTCTTTTGCTCTATTTTTTCATCACGGATCGTACGTCGTGAGCTGTCAAAAGGACGACAACCTTACTCGCTGGACATTAGGGGGCCATACAACTCGTCGCTATCACATTTTGCTAGGATGCTGCGTTGTTGAAGCAAATGGGTTATCGTTAAGCCCATTGGGCCTTTTGAATTGGCCATCTCTCTAGGCTGGTATTGTGAACCGTTAACACATAAAGGAATTGTGCCCTCAACATGACGGGTGCGATCATACCAGCACTAATGCACCGGATCCCATCAGAACTCCTAAGTTAAGCGTGCTTGGGTGAGAGTTGTAGTAGGATGGGTGACCCCTTGGGATGTCCTCGTGTTGCACCCCCCTTTTCAATTTATTTTTCTCCAGTTTGGGTTGCCAAGATACTTTATCCACCACATTTCTATTATCGAATCCTACGGCACCTTGGGCAAGACAACTTCGCTTCACGTGGAGGCTAGGCCCGCAAACCGAGGGTGTAGGGCTTGTGACCAGGTCTCCATCGCTCCGGTACCCATAACTTTTGATCCGTAAGGAGTTTCGCGGCGCACAGCATACCATTGCAAAGCTCTCCGATAGCTCTACGAAGGGGGCAGCGAGCTTGCTCGTTGTGAGCTTTTTGGAGCCCAAAATCGAACGTTTTCATTAGTTTCAGGCCACTTTTCTTCTTTTGCTCTATTTTTTCGTCCCGGATCGTACGTCGTGAGCTGGTAAAAGGACGACAACCTTACTCGCGGGACATTAGAAGGCCCTACAACGCGTTGATATCACGTCTTGCGAGGATGCTGCGTTGTTGAAGCGGATGGGTTGTCGTAAAGCCCATTGGGCCTTTTGAATGGGCTATCTCTCTAGGCTGGGACTGTGGACCATTAACAAATAAAGGAATTGTGCCCTCAACATGACGGGTGCGATCATACCAGCACTAATGCACCGGATCCCTTCAGAACTCCGATGTTAGGCGTGCTTGGGTGAGAGTAGTACTAGGATGGGTGACCACCTGGGAAGTCCTCGTGTTCCACCCCCTTTTCAATTTTTTTTGCCCAGGTTAGGGTTGCCAAGATACTTTATCCACCAAATTCCTATTACCGAATCCAACGGAACATTGGGCAAGACAACTTCGTTTCACGTAGAGGCTGGGCCTGCAAACCGAGGGCGTAGGGCTTGTGACCAAGTCTCCGTCGCTCTAATGCCCATAACTTTTGATCTGTAAGGAGTTACGCGTCGCACAGCATACCGTTGCAAAGCTCTCTAAGAGCTCTACGATAGGGGCAGCCAGCCTGCTCGCTGTGCCCGTTTTTGAAGCCCAAAATCGAACGTTTTCATCAATTTCAGGTCACTTTTCTTCTTTTGCTCTGTTTTTTCATCCCGGATCGTACGTCGTGAGTTGTCAAAAGGACGACAACCTTACTCGCGGGACATTAGAGGGCCCTACAATGCGTCGATATCACGTCTTGCGAGGATGTTGCACTATTGAAGCGGATGGGTTGTCGTTAAGCCCATTAGGCCTTTTGAATGGGCCATCTCTGTAGGATGGGACTGTGAACCATTAACAAATTAAGTAATTGTGCCCTCAACATGACGGGTGCGATCATACCAGCACTAATGCACCGGATCCCATCAGAACTCCGAAGTTAAGTGTGCTTGGGTGAGTGTAGTACTAGTATGGGTGACCCCTTGGGAAGTCCTTGTGTTGCACCCCCTTTTCAATTTTTTTTGCCCTGGTTAAGGTTGCCAAGATACTTTATCCACCAAATTTCTATTACCGAATCCCACGGAACATTGGGCACGACAACTTCGCTTCACGTAGAGGCTGGGCCCGCAAACCGATGGCGTAAGGCTTGTGACCAGGTCTCCGTCGCTCCGGTGCCCATAACTTTTGATCCGTAAGGAGTTACGCAGCGCACATCATACCGTTGCAAAAGCACTCTGAGAGCTCTACAACGGTGGCATCCAGCTTGCTTGCTGTTCCTATTTTTGGAGCCAAAAATCGAACGTTTTCATCAGTTTCAGACCACTTTTCTTCTGTTGCTCTGTTTTTTCATCCCGGATCGTACGTCGCAAGCTGTTAAAATGACGACAACCTTACTCGCGGGACATTAGGGGCCCTACAACGCGTCGATATCACGTCTTGCTAGGATGCTGCATTGTTGAAGCAGATGGGTTGTCGTTAAGCCCATTGGGCCTTTTGAATTGGCCATCTCTCTAGGCTGGGACTGTGAACCGTTAACACATAAAGGAATTGTGCCCTAAACATGACAGGTGCGATCATACCAGCACTAATGCACTGGATCCCATCAGAACTCCGAAGTTAAGTGTGCTTGGGCGAGAGTAGTACTAGGATGGGTGACCCGCTGGGATGTCCTCGTGTGGCATACCCCTTTTAAATTTTTTTTGCTCCGGTTTGGGTTGCCAAGATATTTTATCCACCATATTTCTATTATCGAATCCTACGGCACCTTGGGCAAGACAACTTCACCTCACGTTGAGGCTGGGCCCGCAAACCAGGTGCGTAGGGCTTGTCACCAGGTCTCCGTCGCTCTGGTGCCCGTAACTTTTGATCCGTAAGGAGTTACGCGGCGCACAACATACCTTTGCAAAGCTCTCCGACAGCTCTATGAAGGGGGCAGCGAGCTTGCTCGCTTTGCCCTTTTTGGAGCCCAAAATCGAACGTTTTCATCAGTGTTAGGCCACTTTTTTCTTTTGCTCTCTTTTTTCATCCCGGATCGTACGTCGTGGGCTATTAAAAGGACGACAACCTTACTCGCGGGACATTAGAGGGCCCTACAACGCGTCGATGTCACGTCTTGCGAGGATGCTGTGTTGTTGAAGCGAATGGGTTGTCGTTAAGCCCATTGGGCCTTTTGAAATGGCCATCTCTCTAGGATGGGACTGTGAACCGTTAACAAATAAAGGAATTGTGCCCTCAACCTGACGGGTGCAATCATACCAGCACTAATGGACCGGATCCCATCAGAACTCCGAAGTTAAGCGTACTTGGGCAAGAGTAGTACTGAGATGGGTGACCCCCTGTGATGTCCTTGTGTTGCACCCCCTTTTCAATTTTTTTTGCCCTAGTTAAGGTTGCCAAGATACTTTATCCACCAAATTTATATTACCGAATCCCACGGAACATTGGGCAAGACAACTTCGCTTCACGTAGAGACTTGTCCCGCAAACCGAGGGCGTAGGTCTTATGACCAGGTCTCCGTCGCTCCGGTGCCCATAACTTTTGATCCGTAAGGAGTTACGCGGCGCACAGCATACCGTTGCAAAGTTCTTTGAGAGCTCTACGACGGGGGATGCTAGCTTGCTCGCTGTGCCTATTTTTGGAGCCCAAAATCGAATGTTTTCATTAGTTTCAAGCCACTTTTCTTCTTTTGCTCTATTTTTTCTTCCCGGATCGTACGTCGTGAGCTATTAAAAGGACGACAACCTTCCTCGCTGGACATTAAAGGGCCCTACAACGTGTCGATATCACGTCTTACGAGGATGTTGCGCTGTTGAAGCGGATGGTTAAGCCCATTGGGCCTTTTGAATGGGCCATCTCACTAGGATGGGACTGTGAACCGTGAACAAATAAAGGAATTGTGCACTCAACATGACGGCTGCAATCATACCAGCACTAATGCACCGGATACCATTAGAACTCCGAAGATAAGCGTGCTTGGGCGAGAGTAGTACTAGGATGGATGACCCCTTGGGAAGTCCTCGTGTTGCAACCCCTTTTCAATTTTTTTTGCCCTGGTTAAGGTTGCCAAGATACTTTATCCACCAAATTTATATTACCGATTCCCACGGAACATTGGGCAAGACAACTTCGCTTCACGTAGAGGCTAGGCCTGCAAACCGAAGGCGTAGGGCTTGTGACCAGGTCTCCGTCGCTCCGGTGCCTATAACTTTTGATCCGTAAGGAGTTACGCGGTGCACAGCATACCGTTGCAAAGCTCTCTGACAGCTCTACGAAGGGGGCAGCGAGCTTGCTCGCTGTGCCCTTTTTGGAGCCCAAAATCGAACGTTTTATCAGTTTCAAGCCACTTTTTTCTTTTGCTCTCTTTTTTCGTCCCGGATCGTACGTCGTGAGCTATTAAAAGGATGACAACCGTACTCGCAGGACATTAGAGGGCCCTACAACGCATCGATATCACGTCTTGCGGGGATGCTGCGTTGTTGAAGAGGATAGGTTGTCGTTAAGCCCATTGGGCCTTTTGAATGGGCCATCTCTTTGAGATGGGACTGTGAACCGTTAACAAATAAAGGAATTGTGCCCTCGACCTGACGGGTGCAATCATACCAGCACTAATGGACCGGATCCCATCAGAACTCCGAAGTTAAGCGTGCTTGGGCAAGAGTAGTACTGAGATGGGTGACCCCCTGTGATGTCCTCGTGTTGCACCCCCTTTTCAATTTTTTTTGCCCTGGTTAAGGTTGCCAAGATACTTTATCCACCAAATTTATATTACCGAATCACACGGAACATTGGGCAAGACAACTTCGCTTCACGTAGAGGCTTGGCCCGCAAACTGAGGGCGTAGGGCTTGTGACCAAGTCTCCGTCGCTCCGGTGCCCATAACTTTTGATCCGTAAGGAGTTACGCGGCGCACAACCTACCGTTGCAAAGCTCTTTGAAAGCTCTTTGACGGGGGCAGCCAGCTTGCTCGCTGTGCCTGTTTTTGGAGACTAAAATCGAACGTTTTCATCAGTTTCAGTCCACTTTTCTTCTTTTGATCTATTTTTTCATTCCGGATCGTACATCGTGAGCTGTTAAAAGGACAACAACCTTACTCGCGAGACATTAGAGGGCCCTAAAATGTGTCGATATCACGTCTTGCGACGATGTTGTGCTGTTGAAGCGGATGGTTCAGCCCATTTGGCCTTTTGAATGGGCCATCTCTCTAGGATGGGACTGTGAAACGTTAACAAATAAAGGAATTGTGCCCTCAACATGACGGGTGCGATCATACCAGCACTAATTTACCGGATCCCATCAGAACTCCGAAGTTAAGCTTGCTTGCGCGAGAGTAGTACTTGGATGGGTGACCCCCTGGGAAGTCCTCGTTTTGTACCCCCTTTTCAATTTTTTTTGCCCTGTTTAAGGTTGCCAAGATACTTTATCCACCAAATTTCTATTACCGAATCCCATGGAACATTAGGAAAGACAACTTCGCTTCACGTAGAGGCTGGGCCAGCAAACCAAGGGCGTAGGGCATGTGACCAGATCTTCGTCGGTCCGGAACCCATAAGTTTTGATCCGTAAGGAGTTACGCGGCTCACAGCATATCATTGCAAAGCTCTCTGAGAGCTTTACGATGGGGGCAGCTAGCTTGCTCGCTGTGCCAATTTTTGGAGCCCAAAATCGAACGTTTTCATCAGTTTCAGGCCACTTTTCTTCTTCTGCTTTGTTTTCTCGTCTTTGATCGTACGTCGTGAGCTGTGAAAAGGACGACAACCTTACTCGCGGGACATTAGAGGGCCCTACAACGCGTCGATATCACGTCTTGCTAGGTTGTTGCGTTGTTGAAGCAGATGAGTTATCGTTAAGCCCATTGGGCCATTTGAATTGGCCATCCCTCTAGGTTGGGACTGCGAACCGTTAGCACATAAAGGAATTGTGCCCTCAACATGACGGGTGTGATCATACCAGTACTAATGCATCGGATCCCATCAGAATTCCGAAGTTAAGCGTGCTTGGGCGAGAGTAGTACTAGGATGGGTGACCCCTTGGGATGTCCTCGTGTTGCACCCCCCTTTTCAATTTTTTTTGCACCGGTTTGGGTTTCCAAGATACTTTATCCACCACGTTTCTATTATCGAATCCCACGGCACCTTGGGCCAGACAAGTTCGCTTCACGTGGAGGCTGGACCCGCAAACCGAGGGCGTAGGGCTTGTGACCTGGTGTCCGTCGCTCCGGTGCCCATAACTTTTGATCCGTAAGAAGTTGCTCGGCGCACAGCATACCGTTGCAAAGCTCTCCGATAGCTCTACGAAGTGGGCAGCGAGCTTGCTAGCTGTGCCCTTTTTGGAGCCCAAAATCGAACGTTTTCATCAGTTTCAGGATACTTTTCTTCTTTTGCTCTATTTTTCTGTCCCCGATCGTACGTCGTGAGCTGTTAAAAGGACGACAACCTTACTAACGGGACATTAGAGGGCCCTACAACGCGTCGATATCACGTCTTGCAAGGATGCTGCGTTGTTGAAGCGGATGGGTTGTCATTATGCCCATTGGGCCTTTTGAATGGGCCATCTCTCTAGGATGGGACTGTGAACCGTTAACAAATAAAGGAATTGTTTCCTCAACATGATGGGTGCGATCATACCAGCACTAATGCACCGGATCCCATCAGAACTCCGAAGTTAAGCGTGCTTGGATGAGAGTAGTACTAGGATGGGTGACCCCCAGGGAAGTCCTCGTGTTGCACACTCTTTTCCATTTTTTTTGCCCTGGTTAAGGTTGTCAAGATATTTTTTCTACCAAATTTCTATTACCGAATTCCACGGAACATTGGGCAAGACAACTTCGCTTCACGTAGAGGCTGGGCCCGCAAATCGATGGCGTAGGGCTTTTGACCAGGTCTTCGTCGATCCGGTGCCCATAACTTTTATTCCGTAAGGAGTTACGCGGCACACAGCATACCGTTGCAAAGCTCTCTGAGAGCTCTACGAAGGGGGCAGCCAGTTTGCTCGCTCTGCCCATTTTTGGAACCCAAAATTTAACATTTTCATCTGTTTCAGACCACTTTTCTTCTTTTGCTCAGTTTTTTCATCCCGGATCGTACGTCGTGAGCTGTGAAAAGGATGACAACCTTACTCGCGAGACATTAGGGGGCCCTAAAACGTGTCGATATCACGTCTTGCTAGGATGCTGCGTTGTTGAAGCAGATGGGTTATCATTAAGCCTATTGGGCCTTTTGAATTGGCCATCTCCCTAGGCTGGGATTGTGAACCGTTAACACATAAAGGAATTGTGCCCTCAACATGACGGGTGCGATCATACCAGCACTAATGCATCGGATCCCATCAGAACTCTGAAGTTAAGCGTGTTTGGGCGAAAGTAGTACTAGGATAGGTGACCCCCTGGGATGTCCTCGTGTTGCACCCCCCTTTTTAATTTTTTTTGCTCCAGTTTGGGTTGCCAAGATACTTTATCCACCAAATTTCTATTATCGAATACCACGGCACCTTGGGCAAGACAACTTCGCTTCACGTAGAGGCTGGGCCCGCAAACCAGGGGCGTAGGGCTTGTGACCTGGTCTCTGTCGCTCCGGTGACCATAACTTTTGATCCGTAAGGAGTTACGTGGCGCACAGCATACTGTTGGGAAGCTCTCCGACAGCTCTACGACGGGGGAAGCGGGCTTGCTCGCTGTGCCCTTTTTGGAGCCCAAAATTGAACATTTTCATCAGTTTCAGGCCATTTTTTTCTTTCGCTCTGTTTTTTCATCCCGGATCGTACGTCGTGAGTTGTTAAAAGGACGACAACCTTACACGCAGGACATTAGAGGGCCCTACAACACGTCGATACCACGTCTTGCGAGGATGCTGCGTTGTTGAAGCGGATGGGTTGTCGTTAAGCCCATTGGGCCTTTTGAATGGGCCATCTCTCTAGGCTGGGACTGTGGACCGTTAACAAATAAAGGAATTGTGCCCTCAACATGATGGGTGCGATCATACCAGCACTGATGCACCAGATCCCATCAGAACTCCGAAGTTAAGCGTGCTTGGGCGAGAGTAGTACTAGTATGGTTGACCCCGTGGGAAGTCCTCGTGTTGCACCCCCTTTTCATTTTTTTTTGCCCTGGTTAAGGTTGCCAAGATACTTTATCCACCAAATTTCTATTACCGAATCCCAGGAACATTGGGCAAGACAATTTCTCTTCAAGTAGAGGCTGGGCCCGCAAACCGAGGGCGTAGGGCTTGTGACCAGGTCTCCATCGCTCCGGTGCCCATAACTTTTGATATGGAAGGAGTTTCGCAGCGCACAGGATACCGTTACAAAGCTCTCTGAGAGCTATACGGGGAGGGATGTCAGCTTGCTCACTGTCCTCATTTTTGGAGCCCAAAATCGAACGTTTTTACTAGTTTCAGGCCACTTTTCTTCTTTTGTTTTGTTTTTTCTTCCCGGATCGTACGTCGTGAGCTGTTGAAAGGATGACAACCTTACACGCGGGACATTATAGGGCCCTACAATGCGTCGATATCACGTCTTGCGAGGATGCTGCGTTGTTGAAGCGGATGGGTTGTCGTTAAGCCCATTGGGCCTTTTGAATGGGCCATCTCTCTAGGCTGGGACTGTGGACCGTTAACAAATAAAGGAATTGTGCCCTCAACATGATGGGTGCGATCATACCAGCACTAATGCCCCAGATCCCATCAGAACTCCGAAGTTAAGCATGCTTGGGCGAGAGTAGTACTAGTATGGTTGACCCCCTGGGAAGTCCTCGTGTTGCACCCCATTTTCATATTTTTTTGCCCTGGTTAAGGTTGCCAAGATACTTTATCCACCAAATTTCTATTACCGAATCCCACAGAACATTGGGCAAGACAACTTCGCTTCAAGTAGAAGCTGGGCCCGCAAACCAAGGGCGTAGGGCTTGTGACCAGGTCTCCATCGCTCCGGTGCCCTTAACTTTTGATATGTAAGGAGTTTCGCGGTGCACAGCATACCGTTACAAAGCTCTCTGAGAGCTCTATGACGAGGGATGTCAGCTTGCTCACTGTACTCATTTTTGGAGCCCAAAATCGAACGTTTTTACCAGTTTCAGGCCACTTTTCTTCTTTTGTTTTTTTTTTCTTCCCGGATCGTACGTCGTGAGCTGTTAAAAAGGACGACAACCTTACACGCATGACATTAGAGGGCCCTACAATGCGTCGATATCACGTCTTGTGAGGATGCTGCGTTGTTGAAGCGGATGGGTTGTTGTTAAGCCCATTGGGCCTTTTGAATGGGCCATCTCTCTAGGCTGGGACTGTGGACCGTTAACAAATAAAGGAATTGTGCCCTCAACATGATGGGTGCGATCATACCAGCACTAATGCACCAGATCCCATAAGAACTACGAAGTTAAGCGTGCTTGCGCGAGAGTAGTACTAGTATGGGTGACCCCCTGGGAAGTCCTCGTGTTGCACCCCTTTTTCATTTTTTTTTGCCCTGGTTAAGGTTGCCAAGATACTTTATCCACCAAATTTCTATTACTGAATCCCACGGAACATTGGGCAAGACAACTTCGCTTCAAGTGGAGGTTGGGCACACAAACCGAGGGCGTAGGGCTTGTGACCAGGTCTCCATCGCTCCGGTGCCCATAACTTTTGATATGTAAGGAGTTTCGCGGTGCACATCATACCGTTACAAAGCTCTCTAAGAGCTCTACGACGAGGGATGTTAGCTTGCTCACTGTACTCGTTTTTGGAGCCCAAAATCGAACGTTTTTATCAGTTTCAGGCCACTTTTCTTCTTTTGCTTTGAATTTTCTTCTCGGATCGTACGTCATGAGCTGTTAAGAGGACGACAACCTTACTCAAGGGACATTAGAGGGCCCTACAACGTGTCGATATCATGTCTTATGAGGATGTTGCGCTGTTGAAGCGGATGGTTAAGCCCATTGGGCCTTTTGAATGGGCCATCTCTCTAGGATGGGGCTGTGAACCGTTAACAAATAAAAGAATTGTGCCCTCAACATGACGGGTGCAATCATACCAGCACTAATGCACCGGATCCCATCAAACTCCGAAGTTAAGCGTGCTTGGGCGAGAGTAGTACTAGGATGGGTGACCCCCTGGGAAGTCCTCATGTTGCACCCCCTTTTCAATTTTTTTTGCCCTGGTTAAGGTTGCCAAGATACTTTATCCACCAAATTTCTATTACCGAATACCACGGAACATTGGGCAAGACAACTTCGCTTCACGTAGAGGCTGGGCCCGCAAACCGAGGGCGTAGGGCTTGTGACCAGGTCTTCGTCGCTCCGGTGCCCATAACTTTTTTTTCGTAAGGCGTTATGCAGCGCACAGCATACCGTTGCAAATCTCTCTAAGTGCTCTACGACGGGGGCAGCCAACTTGCTCGCTATGCCCGTTTTTTGAGCCCAAAATCAAACATTTTCATCAGTTTTAAGCCAATTTTCTTCTTTTGCTCTATTTTTTTGTCCTAGATCGTACGTCGTGAGCTGTTAAATTGACGACAACCTTACTAGCGGGACATTAGGGGGCACTACAACGCGTCGATATCTCGTCTTACAATGATGCTGCGTTGTTGAAGCAGAGGAGTTATCGTTAAGCCCATTGGGCCTTTTGAATTGGCCATCCCTCTAGGCTGGGACTGTGAACCATTAACTCATAAAGGAATTGTGCCCTCAACATGACGGGTGCGATCATACCAGCACTAATGCCTCGGATCCCATTGGAACTCCAAAGTTAAGCGTGCTTGGGCGAGAGTAGTACTAGGATAGGTGACCCCTTGGGATGTCCTCGTGTTGTACCCCCATTTTCAATTTTTTTTTGCTCCGGTTTGGGTTGCCAAGATACTTTACCAACCATATTTCTGTTATCGAATCCCAAGGCACCTTGGGCAAGACAACTTCGCTTCACCTGGAGGTTGGGCCCGCAAACCAAGGGCGTAGGGCTTGTGACCATGTCTTCGTCGCTCTGGTACCCATAACATTTGATCCGTAAGGAGTTACGCAGCGCACAACATACCGTTGCAAAGCTCTCCGACAGCTCTGCGAAGGGGATAGCGAGCTTGCTCGCTGTGCCCTTTTTAGAGCCCAAAATCGAACGTTTTCATCAGTTTCAGGCCACTTTTCTTCTTTTGCTATGTTTTTTCATCCCGGATCGTACGTCGTGAGCTGTTAAAAGGATGACAACCTTACTCGCGGGACATTAGAGGGCCTTACAACTCGACGATATCACGTCTTGCGAGGATGCTGTGTTGTTGAAGCTTATGGGTTGTCGTTAAGCCCATTGGGCCTTTTGAATGAGCCATCTCTCTAGGCTGGGACTGTGAACCGTTAACAAATAAAGGAATTGTGCCCTCAATATGATAGGTGCGATCATACCAGCACTAATTTACCGGATTCCATTAGAACTCCGAAGTTAAGTGTGCTTGCGCGAGAGTAGTACTTGGATGGTTGACCCCCTTGGAAGTCCTCGTTTTGCACCCCCTTTTCAATTTTTTTTGCCTTGGTTAAGGTTGCCAAGATACTTTATCCACCAAATTTCTATTACCAAATTCCGTGGAACATTGGGAAAGACAACTTCGCTTCACGTAGAGGCTGGACCTGCAAACCAAGGGCGTAGGGCTTGTGACCAGATCTCCGTCGGTCCGGTGCCCATAAGTTTTGATCCGTAAGGTGTTACGCGGCGCACAACATATCGTTGCAAAGCTCTCTGAGAGCTCTACGACGGGGGCAGCCTGCTTGCTCGCTGTGCTAGTTTTTGGAGCCCAAAATCGAACGTTTTCATCAGTTTTAGGTGACTTTTCTTCTTCTGCTTTGTTTTCTCGTCCTGGATCGTATGTCGTGAGCTGTTAAAAGGACAACAACCTTGCTAGGATGCTGCGATGTTGAAGCAGATGAGTTATCGTTAAGCCCATTGGGCCATTTGAATTGGCCATCCCTCTAGGCTGGGACTGTGAACCGTTAACACATAAAGGAATTGTGCCCTCAACATGACGGGTGTGAACATACCAGCACTAATGCACCGGATCCCATCAGAACTCCGAAGTTAAGCGTGCTTGGGCGAGAGTAGTACTAGGATGGGTGACCCCTTGGGATGTCCTCGTGTTGCATACCCCTTTTCAATTTTTTTTGCACCGGTTTGGGTTGCCAAGATACTTTATCCCCCACATTTCTATTATCGAATCCCACGGCACCTTGGGCCAAACAACTTCGCTTCACGTGGAGGCTGGGCCTGCAAACCGAGGGTGTAGGGCTTGTGACCAGGTGTCCGTCGCGCCGGTACCCATAACTTTTGATCCGTAAGAAGTTACACGGCGCACAGCGTACCGTTGCAAAGCTCTTCGACAGCTTTGCGATGTGGGCAGCGAGCTTGCAAGCTGTGCCCTTTTTGGAGCCCAAAATCGAACGTTTTCATCAGTTTCAGGCCATTTTACTTCTTTTGCTCTGTTTTTCTGTCCCCGATCGTACGTCGTGAGCTGTTAAAAGGATGACAACCTTACTAACGGGACATTAGAGGGCCCTACAACGCGTCGATATCACGTCTTGCGAGGATGCTGCGTTGTTGAAGCGGATGGGTTGTCGTTATGCCCATTGGGCCTTTTGAATAGGCCATCTCTCTAGGATGAGACTGTGAACCGTTAACAAATAAAGGAATTGTGTCCTCAACATGATGGGTGCGATCATACCAGCACTAATGCACCGGATCCCATCAGAACTCCAAAGTTAAGCGTGCTTGGACAAGAGTAGTACTAGGATGGGTGACCCCTTGCGAAGTCCTCGTGTTGCACCCTCTTTTCAATTTTTTTTGCCCTGGTTAAGGTTGCCAAGATATTTTTTCCACCAAATTTCTATTACCGAATCCCACGGAACATTGGGCAAGACAACTTCGCTTCACGTAGAGGCTGGGCCCGCAAATCGAGGGCGTAGGGCTTGTGACTAGGTCTCTGTCGCTACGGTGCCCATAACTTTTAATCCGTAAGGAGTTACGCGGCGCAGATCATACCGTTGCAAAGCTCTCTGAGAGCTCTATGAAGGGGGCAGCTAGCTTGCTCGCTGTGCCCAATTTTGGAGCCCAAAATTGAACGTTTTCATCTGTTTCAGGCCAACTTTCTTCTTTTGCTCAGTTTTTTCGTCCCGAATCGGACGTCGTGACCTATTAAAAGGACGACAACCTTACTAGCAGGACATTAGGGGGCCCTACAACGTGTTGATATCACGTCTTGCTAGGATACTGCGTTGTTGACGCAGATGGGTTATCATTAAGCCCATTGGGCCTTTTGAATTAGCCATCTCCCTAGGTTGGGACTGTGAACCGTTAACACATAAAGGAATTGTGCCCTCAACATGACGGGTGGGATCATACCAGCACTAATTCACCGGATCCCATCAGAACCCTGAAGTTAAGCGTGCTTGGGCGAATGTAGTACTAGGATGGGTGACCCCCTGGGATGTCCTCGTGTTGCACCCCCCTTTTTAACTTTTTTTGCTCCAGTTTGGGTTGCCAAGATACTTTATCCACCAAATTTCTATTATCGAATGCCACGGCACCTTGGGCAAGACAACTTCGCTTCACGTGGAGGCTGGGCCCGCAAACCAAGGGCGTAGGGCTTGTGACCAGGTCTTCGTCGCTTCGGTGCCCGTAATTTTTGATCCGTAAGGAGTTACGCGGCGCACAACATACCATTGCAAAGCTCTCCGACAGCTCTACGAAGGGGGCAGCGGGCTTGCTCGCTGTGCCCTTTTTGGAGCCCAAAATCGAACATTTTCATCAGTTTTAGGGCATTTTTTTCTTTCGCAATGTTTTTTGTCCCGGATCGTACGTCGTGAGCTGTTAATAGGTCGACAACCTTACACGCGGGACATTAGAGGGCCCTACAATGCATCGATATCACGTCTTGCGAGGATGCTGTGTTGTTGAAGCGGATGGGTTGTCGTTAAGCCCATTGGGCCTTTTCAATGGGACATCTCTCTAGGCTGGGACTGTGGACCGTTAACAAAATAAAGGAATTGTGCCCTCAACATGACGGGTGCGATCATACTAGCACTAATGCACCAGATCCCATCAGAACTCCGAAGTTAAGCGTGCTTGGGCGGGAGTAGTACTACTATGGATGACCGCCTGGGAAGTCCTCGTGTTGCACCCCCTTTTCAATTTTTTTTTCCCTGGTTAAGGTTGCCAAGATACTTTATCTACCAAATATCTATTACCGAATCCCACGGAACATTGGGCAAGACAACTTCGCTTCAAGTAGAGGCTGGGCCCGCAAACCGAGGGCGTAGGGCTTGTGACTAGGTCTCCATCGCTTCGGTGCCCATAACTTTTGATATGTAAGGAGTTTCGCGGCGCACAGTATACCGTTACAAAGCTCCCTAAGAGCTCTACGACGAGGGATGTCAGCTTGCTTACTGTACCCGTTTTTGGAGCCCAAAATTGAACGTTTTCATCAGATTCAGGCCACTTTTCTTCTTTTGCTCTGTTTTTTCTTCCCGGATAGTACGTCGTGAGCTGTTAAAAGGACGACAACCTTACTCGCGGGACATTAGTGGGCCCTACAACGTGTCGATATCATGTCTTTCGAGGATGTTGCGCTGTTGAAACGGATGGTTAAGCCCATTGGGCCTTTTGAATGGGCCATCTCTCTAGGATGGGACTGTGAACCGTTAACTAATAAAGGAATTGTGCCCTCAACATGACGGGTTCAATCATACCAGCACTAATGCACCGGATCCCATCAGAACTCCGAAGTTAAGCGTGCTTGGGCGAGAGTAGTACTTGGATGGGTGACCCCTTGGGATGTCCTCGTGTTGCACCCCCTTTTCAATTTTTTTTGCCCTGGTTAAGGTTGCCAAGATACTTTATCCACCAAATTACCGAATCCCACGGATCATTGGGCAAGACAACTTCACTTCACCTGGAGGCTGGGCCTGCAAACTGAGGGCGTAGGGCTTGTGACCATGTCTCCGTTGCTCTGGTACCGATAACTTTTGATCCGTAGGGAGTTACGCGGCACTTAGCATACCGTTGCAAAGCTCTCCGACAGCTCTGCGAAGGGGATAGCGAGCTTTCTCGCTGTGCCCTTTTTGGAGCCCAAAATCGAACGTTTTCATTAGTTTCAAGCCACTTTTCTTCTTTTGCTCTATTTTTTTGTCCCGGATCGTACGTCGTGAGCTGTTAAAAGGACGACAACTTTACTCGCGGGACATTAGAGGGCCCTACAACTCGACGATATCACGTCTTGCGAGGATGCTGCGTTGTTGAAGCTGATGGGTTGTCGTTAAGCCCTTTGGGGCTTTTGAATGGGCCATCTCTCTAGGCTGGGACAGTGAACCGTTAACAAATAAAGGAATTGTGCCCTCAACATGACGGGTGCGATCATACCAGCACTAATGCACTAGATCCCATCAGAACTCCGAAGTTAAGCGTGCTTGGGCGAGAGTAGTACTCAGATGGGTGACCCCCTGGGAAGTCCTCGTGTTGTACCCCCTTTTCAATTTTTTTTGCCCGGGTTAAGGTTGCCAAGATACTTTATCCACCAAATTTCTTTTACCGAATCCCACAGAACATTGGGCAAGACAACTTCGCTTCACGTAGAGGCTGGGGCTGCAAACTGAGGGCGTAGGACTTGTGACCAGGTCTCCGTCGCTCCAGTGCCCATAACTTTTGATCTGTAAGGCGTTATGCGGCGCAAAGCATACCGTTGCAAAGCTCTCTGAGAGATCTACAGCGGGGGTAGCTAGCTTGCTCGATGTGCCCGTTTTTGGAGCCTAAAATCGAACATTTTCATCAATTTCAGGCCATTTTTCTTCTTTTGCTATATTTTTTCGTCCTGGATCGTACGTCATGAGCTGTTAAAAGGACGACAACCTTACTCGCGGGACATTAGGGGGCCCTTCAACGCGTCGATATCACGTCTTGCTAGGATGCTGCGTTGTTGAAGCAGATGAGTTATCGTTAAGCCCATTGGGCCTTTTGAATTGGCCATCCCTCTAGCCTGGGACTGTGAACCATTAACACATAAAGGAATTGTGCCCTCAACATGACGGGTGCGATCATACCAGCACTAATGCACCGGATCCCATCAGAACTCCGAAGCTAAGCATGCTTAGGCGAGAGTAGTACTACGATGGGTGACCCCTTGGGATGTCCTCGTGTTGCACCCCCTTTTTCAATTTTTTTTGCTCCGGTTTGGGTCGCCAAGATACTTTATCCACCACATTTCTATTATCAAATCCCACGGCACCTTGGGAAAGACAACTTCGCTTCACGTGGAGGCTAGGCCCGCAAACCGAGTGTGTAAGGCTTGTGACCAGGTGTTCGTCGCACCGGTGCCCAAAACTTTTGATCCGTAAGGAGTTACGCGGCGCACAGCATACCGTTGGAAAACTCACTGAGAGCTCTATGGCGGGGGCATCCAGCTGGCTCACTGTGTCCGTTTTTGGAACCCAAAATTGAACGTTTTCGTCAGTTTCAAGCCGCTTTTCTTCTTTTGCTCTATTTTTCCGTCCCGGATCGTACGTCGTGAGCTGTTAAAAGGACGACAACCTTACTCGCGGGATATTAGAGGGCCCTACAACGCATCGATATCACATCTTGCGAGGATGCTACGTTGTTGAAGCGGATGGGTTGTCGTTAAGCCCATTGGGCCTTTTGAATGGGCCATCTTTCTAGGATGGGACTCTGAACCGTTAACAAATAAAGGAATTGTGCCCTCAACATGATGGGTGCGATCATACCAGCACTAATTGTCACGCCCCAACCCGGCCTATAAAGGTTAGACTAGGGTGTGATCTAAACAATCAAGTCCTTTCACATTCTTAATCATTCTAGGAGGTTTAACACTTAACGTTTTATTCTAGACTCCAAAACTTTCCGAAAATTCGGCAGCATGACGGCTGTAATTGAGCTTTTTGTTTTGACCTAAATTTTCTAACAGCCTCAAAATTTACCATTTCAAATTCAATTCCAGCTAAGATTACTATTATTCCATCAATTGAATTGCCTATTGGTTAATTCGACGTCCCGTTTGATTTATAACCTAACATGATACTATGTCTCGTTTGTTCATTTATCCTCATTTCAAAATATACCTGTTGATCTTAGCTTATTAGCGAGTACCTGCTAAGATTGGATAAGTTCATTAACCTATTTCTTAACTAAGCATCATAACCTGTGATAGATACTAGCGGTAGCAAAAGCAAAACGATCATAGTAGTGTCATGTCTAGTATCAGTCTACTTAAAATAAGTACAACCCAAAATTAGACCCCAAATTACAGCGGGGGTCTTTTACATCACAAGCAACAACAACATAAGGGAAATAGTCTTTAAGTAACAAAAGTTCACAAGAAGTCACGTTCAAGCAAAACAACGATAACAAGCAATCATTCCAGAGGTTCATCATTAGGTACATTGAGCTCGGGTTCCTGTGTCTGTTCTTCTTCACCTGAAATGATGAAAGAGGGTGAGTCCTTATGAACTCAGCGAGGGGGAAACGAGAAATAAGTTTGAAACTCGTTTTCCGGTTAAACTTATGAAAATCCCTTTTTCAAACATGAATACAACAGAAGTACAAGTACAGAAATACAAATACAGAAACAGGAATACCAGTCTTTCCTCCCCGAGGTTCTCTAGGATCCAAGCGGGAGTACTTATACATATAATAAAAAGGATACGGTGAGCTTTTGCTCTCAGATCAGATCCAGGATCAACTGTTGCGGCCGACTTCAAATCATTCCCCAAACACACCAGGTGGGTGTACTCCGGATGTACCCCAAAATCCTACGACCCAACTCTCCGAGGAAGTCTAGCCCCCAAGCGAGAGAGGGAATGGGACCATGGTGGTCACGGTATCACCGGCAAGCCCGATGCCGCCCGGCGTACGTGATCACTACCATGCCAACAGGAAAGGTTGCAACCTTGTATGCAATGCACATTTATGACAGGTAATATATATCACAGAAGGAGGACAACAAAGTAGGTTGCCTCCGGACAGTCATAAGATTGCACATTGACAGATAAACAGGCAGGACAAGATAGGACAGGAAATTTCACTTGAAAGGCATATAGAGTTATATGGAAATTAAACGGGCAGCCATGTAACACATGTAAAACAGGCCATATAACTCATTAAAAGTCCACGCAATCAAGTGATAAGATTACTCAACATGTAGTGATATCAACAAGGGTTCAAATGCGAGAAAAGCTTATTTGTCAACATGCAATGGTCAAGATCACTTTTAAAGTTATAAAACATTTACGGGTAGCCCACGCAACGTATAGTTTCCTCACAATATCCAATGGTTAACACTTAGCAAGAATATTTAATCATTAGGGTTTCCATTTCATGCATAATCGTGCGATCAAACCCTAAGTCAACTTAACATCATTCCCAAGTCATACATCATTCAATTCATACATCCTCAAGTGCTTAAAACAGTCCACATAATATTCCAACACCACAATTCCAAGCAACTAGTGCCACAAAAGAGGTTACAATAGTTTTCCAAGCACATAGCTAAGTGGAACACTTACTGCAATAGGCTGTTTTCTCATGATCAATGGGATAATCAAACAATCTCCAAATTCAGTGAATAAGATGTCAAATTAAAGCTTAAGAAGTTATCTAAAATTAGAAACAATCCTTGCATCAATTGGAGTTCAGAATCATTAGTTATAACCGAAACAGTGAGGTAACACAAAACTGTCCAGATTTTCACACTTTTCAGAAAATGACGTTTTTGAGGTCCTTAGAGTCGTTTTTAGCTTTGGTCTATTTCTGACAAAGTTGTCCAGAACTGAAAAATCTAGCAGCAAACCAATTTTCATACATTTTGGACAACATTTACTAAGTCAAATATGGTTCGTTCCACAAGGTCAGTGCATCTGCCAAAACCTGATTCATTTTTCCAGATTTCCAGATTTGGTCACATTTTAATGATTTGCCATTTTGAGGACCTTAGAGTCAAAATTTGCTTCGACCTATTTCTGGGAAAAATGTTCAAAACTTCCCAAACTAGTCACCTACCAATTTTCAAGCATTTTCAACACCATTTGCTTAGCTAAACTTACCTCGAACAGACTGGTCAGAGAGCTGTCACATAAATTCGACTTCACCTAGCATCATTTTCAAGCCAAGTTCTTGCCATGCATGGTTGTTTAAGCTCATGGACGACCACATAACTCAAGTACAGAAGCAAACATACTCATTTGTGAACATGCATGTGAAATTTCAAAGAGTTTTCAAAAGCTTTTAACCCTCACCTTAGCAATCAACCACAAAATGCTCAAGACCCTTTGTTGAAGCTCAAACCTTCTCCTTTCCCTTGCTTAGCCGAGAACCTCACTAGTTTTTCTCTATTTTTCCTAGCTTAATGTTCAAACTCTTAGCACAAGCATGATGTTAAACTATGAAGAAAAGAAATGGATGCTTAGTAACTCACCTAGGCCGAAATGGAGCTCCAAATGCGCATGCAAGAGAAATTTTCGAACTCTAGCTTGTTTGCTTGGTTTTCTTGATGGTTTGCTTGCCTTGTTCGACCAAGGTGTGATGAAGATGAACAAAGATGATGAGATTTCAGCCAAGGACCGAAATGGAGAGAGAAGAATGAGAGGAGAGAGAGTTTGTGAGAGGAAATGAAAGAAATGACAAAGAAATGAAGGTCTTGGCATTTTTTGAGGTGTATGTCGGCATTGGGCTTCAAAATTCTGCAATTTGTGTCTCCAATGTGATATTTTGAAATTGTTAGGATGGGCAAGGATGAAGTGGTCGAAAATTTGTGCAAGTGGAAGGATTTTGAGCAATTTTTTAATGGCTTTGTGTCATAAGTTGTCTTGGCATGCATTAGAATAAAGAATTTTTTGCTCAAACCTTGTGCAAGACCATGGTATGGTCGGCCAAGGCTAATAAAATGGCTGAATTTGTGTCATCTTTTGGGTGTTGATTGTTGTGTGTTGAATTTGCAAAAAGAACAAAGAATAAAGAATAAGGAATGTCTAGTGTTTGGTGCCTTTTTGTCTTCTAGTGAATGGAATTTTGATTATTATATTGTTAGTGGATTTTGTAGAATTGTTTAATAGTCTAGTGTTTCGTGAAAGATGCTTTCTTGATTAGTGTGTAGGCACGCTTTTCTAGGTTTAGGGCACGCACTTCTAGGTAGGACACGAACTACGAGACGAACGCACGTTTTTCAAGTAAACGCTCGTAACCCTATATGAATGCACGAAATTCAATGCAAGGCACACAACTAAATACAATTCTCAAACCTAGGTCATGGCACGCACATCTAGGTTAGGGCACGCAAAAAGAGATATCGCACGCAATTCGGGGTCGGGCTTCACATCCTCCCCTCCTTAAAAGAATTTCGTCCCGAAATTCAATATTTACCTTGAAATAAAGCTGGATATTGCTGCTCCATCTGGTCTCGCCTTTCCCACGTTGCTTCCTCAACTCCATGATGATCCCACAGCACTTTCACCATCGGTATGGTTCTGTTGCGCAACTCCCGATCCTGCTGGTCTAGGATCCGAATGGGCTTCTCCTCGTAAGACAAGTTTTCCCGAAGCTGCAACGGCTCTGGCTCCAAGATATGCGACGGGTCAGGATGATACTTCCGTAGCATCGACACATGAAAGACGTCATGAATATTGGAGAGGTTCTGGGGTAGTGCTAGTCGATACGCCAACTTGCCAATCTTCTCAACTATCTCAAACGGTCCTACAAATCTCGGGCTCAACTTTCCACCCTTGCCATGTTTAATCAGTCCCCTCCGGGGTGATATCTTCAAGAACACCCTGTCGCCAACCTCAAACTCGAGACTCCGTCTCCGTCGGTCTGCATAACTCTTCTGCCTGCTCTGGGCGGTAAGCATCCGTTTCCGGATGAGATGGATGTTATCAACAGTCTTCATCAGTTCAGGTAAAAGGGTCGGGTCAAAAGTCCTCGCCTCACCTACTTCATCCCAGTAAATTGGTGATCGACATTTCCGTCCATACAGCGCCTCAAATGGGGCCATCCCGATCGTGGCCTGATAACTATTGTTGTAGGCGAACTCTGCTAGAGATAGATATTTCTCCCAACCTTTCCCGAAGTCCAACACACATGCCCTCAGCATGTCCTCCAAAATCTGAATAGTTCTCTCCGATTGACCATCTGTCTGAGGGTGATAAGCCGTGCTAAAACTTAATTTCGTCCCCAAAGCTTCTTGCAATCTTCTCCAAAATCGGGAAGTAAAACGAGGATCCCTATCCGATACAATACTCACAGGCATCCCGTGCAATCTTACAATCTCCGCCACATACATATCTCCCAGTTTCTCAGGATTATCCTCCTTGTTTATTGGTAAAAAGTGTGCCGACTTAGTCAATCTATCTACTATAACCCAAGCGGCGTCACGACCCTTCTGTGATCTAGGCAGGTCCATAACAAAATCCATAGTGATATGTTCCCATTTCCATTGAGGAATCTCCAACGGCTGAAGTAAACCTGCAGGTCGTTGATGTTCCGCTTTGACTCTCTGGCAGGTTAAACACCGTGCTACAAACTCCGCAATTTCTCTTTTCATGTTATTCCACCAATAGTGTTGCTTCAAATCCCGGTACATCTTGGTTCCACCGGGGTGAATAGTATATCTTGAATTATGTGCTTCCTCAAGAATCTTCTTTTTCAGCTCTGGCTCATTGGGAACACAAACCCGGTTCCTAAACCTCCAAACACCATCGTCGTGAAACTTGAAATCCGCATTGCTTTCCTTAATCTTTTGAAATTGTTGGTCCTTCTGTTGAGCCTCTCGTAACTCAGATAACAAAGTCGATTGAACTTGGGTAGTGGAAAAAAGTAACCCCTTCTGAGTTAATTGTGGTTTCCATAGAAACGCTTCCTCCAACAACTCCTGCACTTTGACTTCCAGTTTCGCCATGCTTGCTTTTCTGCTTAAGGCATCTGCAACTACGTTCGCCTTACCGGGCACATAATTAATTGAGCAGTTATAATCATCCAAAAGCTCCATCCACCGCCTTTGCCTCATATTCAATTCCTTTTGAGAAAACAAGTATTTCAAGCTCTTATGATCGGTAAATACCTCAAACTTGTTACCCCACAGATAATGCCTCCATTTCTTGAGTGCAAACACAATGGCCGCTAACTCCAAGTCATGCGTCGGGTAATTCGTCTCATACGGTTTTGGTTTCCTAGAAGCATATGCAATAACTCTTCCATTTTGCATCAATACACATCCCAATCCTTCTTTCGAAGCATCACTATAGATTACGAAACCTTGACTCCCTTCAGGCAATGCAAGAACTGGTGCAGTAGTCAATCTCTTCTTCAACTCTTGGAAGCTGTTCTCACACTTATCATCCCACACGAACTTGGTTTTCTTTTGAGTGAGCTTTGTAAGTGGTCCTGCAATCTTAGAGAAATCCTTCACGAACCTCCGATAATAGCCGGCTAGACCAAGAAAACTCCGGACTTCCGTAACATTTTCTGGCTTCTTCCAAGACATCACTGCATCGATCTTTGCTGGATCTACCGCTATTCCCTCTTGGGATATGATATGCCCCAAAAATGCAATCTGCTGCAACCAGAATTCACACTTGCTAAACTTTGCATACAATTGATGCTCTCGAAGTTTCTGCAGTACCAACCGCAGATGTTGTTCATGCTCCGCCTCCGATTTCGAGTATACCAAAATATCATCAATGAAGATCACCACAAATTGGTCCAAGTAGGGTTGAAACACCCTATGCATCAAATCCATAAAGGCTGCAGGGGCATTAGTTAGTCCAAAAGGCATCACTACATACTCATAGTGCCCATATCTCGTCCTGAAAGCTGTTTTAGGCACATCTTCCTTCTTGATCCGCAACTGCTAATACCCTTGCCTCAAGTCGAGTTTCGAATACACTTTGGCTCCTTGCAGTTGATCAAATAACTCGTCAATCAGGGGAAGTGGGTATTTATTCTTGACAGTCACTTGGTTCAATCCTCGGTAGTCAATGCATAGCCTCAACGTTCCGTCTTTCTTCTTAACAAATAACACGGGCGCACTCCACGGTGAAGAGCTCGGTTGTACAAATCCCTTCTTCAGCAATCCTTGCAATTGGTCCTTCAATTCTTGTAGCTCGGCCGGTGCCATACGATAGGGAGCTCTCGATATCGGCTGGGCGTCAGGCAGCAACTCTATAACAAACTCGATCTCCCGATTTGGGGGTAAACCGGGTAACTCTTCAGGGAACACATCTGCATAATCTTTGATTACAGGCATCTCCTCCAACTTAGCTTTATCCGACGGCTTGTTGATAAGGTAAGCCAAGTATCCGCTGCATCCTTTCCTCAAGGACTTCACTGCTTTTGTAGATGAAATGATGGAACTCCCGGTGAAATATCTTCGACCCATAATCTCCAGTATCGGTTGATCAGGTACCCGGAATGTTATAATCTTCGCCCGGCAATCCAGTTGGACATGATGTTTTGCCAGCCAGTCCATCCCTAAAATGACCTCGTAGTCTCGAAAAGGTAATACAATAAGATTGGCCGAGAATTCCCTATCCTTAATTTGGATTTTACATGCTTTACAAGCTGAACTAGTTACAAGTTTAGAACCCATTGGAGTACCAACTTCTACTTCAAATGGCAAACATACAACTTTCAATTTCACACGTTCCACACATAATGGAGTAATAAATGAATGAGTAGCACCCGGATCAATTAACACCTTAACAGGTTGATTCAGTATGAAGAATGTACCTTCAACAACAGCGGTCTCATCTGGGATCTCCTCGCACTCGATAGCATAGGCTCGGGCCTGGACCCTGGGAACTGGAGTCTTACCTCTACCGGCTGGTTTACCCTGATTCTGCCCTGCCTGACGTTTAGGGCAATCCTTGATCTGGTGCTGATCACTGCCGCACCTCATACATCGTCCCAACTTTCTCCAACACTGGGCCTCGGTATGCCCCTTCCTGTCACAATATGAGCAGCTGACGGACTGAGTAGCAGGTGAACTACCTGTGGATCCGCGGGTGGAAGAGGCTGATGGCGCTTTAGTCGGGCCACGGTTATTCCCTGGTCTGTTCTGGCTCTGGCCCTGACTGCGACTCTGACTCTGAAACTTCCTCTGCTGACCTGGAGGCTGGTAAGGTTTCTTGCTCGGCTGACTCGAATCGGCTCCATCTAGTTTCCTCTTCTCAACTCGAGAGGCAGCAGCAAAGAGAGCAGAATAAGTATCGAAGTCATGAGAAGCTAACTGGTCTTGAATCTCTGGCCTCAATCCAATAGTAAATTTCCACATTTTTGCCTCCGGAGTACAAACCATATACTGAGCATAACGGGACAGTCGATCAAAACGAGCCTCGTACTGGGCCACCGTCATATTACCCTAGGTCAAGTGCATGAACTCCTCGATCCGCCTCTGCCTAGAAACTGCAGGTACATATTTTTCCTTAAATGCCTTAACAAAACTACCCCACAAGCGAGGTGTCCGATCAGTCTCCCATAGTGCCTCTACAGTGTGCCACCAATGCTCGGCATCCCCGTGCAACAGAAATACAGCAAACTCCAATTTCTCTTCATCTGTATAATCAAGTGGCCTAAAAATCTTCTCGATCTCGGACAGCCAAGCCTCTGCTTTCTCATCATCAGCTTCCCCGTAGAATTTAGACGGGCGAAAGTCAAGGAATTCCCTCATTCTGCTGTGTCTCCCATGGTTACCCTCATTCCTGTTGTTGATGTTGTTGTTGGCCTCACGAGCATCCTGACGCTCCATCACACGTGACACGCGATCCATGGCAGTTGCCATCATGTTAAACATAGCTATACCGGGATTAGTCTGATAAGCATCCCCGGTCTCTTGAGGTTCACCACTCCTATTAGTAGTACGGGTACTAGGGCCAGCCATCTATAGGCACAATTTGTTGAAATATGATAATTAAGAATCTAATGCATAAGATATGCAACATATTATAGATACAATTCTAAAAACATTTAAGGCATATAAGTCACTTAAGCACATAAAGCATAGAAGGTACATTTAACACATAAACAAGTCATCCTAATTATCTTAGGGCTCAACCCATGGTCCGAGAGTTAAACCCGGCTTAAGCAATCTAAGCTCTGATACCATTCTTCTAAGGTGTCACGCCCCAACCCGGCCTATAAAGGTTAGACTAGGGTGTGATCTAAACAATCAAGTCCTTTCACATTCTTAATCATTCTAGGAGGTTTAACACTTAACGTTTTATTCTAGACTCCAAAACTTTCCGAAAATTCGGCAGCATGACGGCTGTAATTGAGCTTTTTGTTTTGACCTAAATTTTCTAACAGCCTCAAAATTTACCATTTCAAATTCAATTCCAGCTAAGATTACTATTATTCCATCAATTGAATTGCCTATTGGTTAATTCGACGTCCCGTTTGATTTATAACCTAACATGATACTATGTCTCGTTTGTTCATTTATCCTCATTTCAAAATATACCTGTTGATCTTAGCTTATTAGCGAGTACCTGCTAAGATTGGATAAGTTCATTAACCTATTTCTTAACTAAGCATCATAACCTGTGATAGATACTAGCGGTAATAAAAGCAAAACGATCATAGTAGTGTCATGTCTAGTATCAGTCTACTTAAAATAAGTACAACCCAAAATTAGACCCCAAATTACAGCGGGGGTCTTTTACATCACAAGCAACAACAACATAAGGGAAATAGTCTTTAAGTAACAAAAGTTCACAAGAAGTCACGTTCAAGCAAAACAACGATAACAAGCAATCATTCCAGAGGTTCATCATTAGGTACATTGAGCTCGGGTTCCTGTGTCTGTTCTTCTTCACCTGAAATGATGAAAGAGGGTGAGTCCTTATGAACTCAGCGAGGGGGAAACGAGAAATAAGTTTGAAACTCGTTTTCCGGTTAAACTTATGAAAATCCCTTTTTCAAACATGAATACAACAGAAGTACAAGTACAGAAATACAAATACAGAAACAGGAATACCAGTCTTTCCTCCCCGAGGTTCTCTAGGATCCAAGCGGGAGTACTTATACATATAATAAAAAGGATACGGTGAGCTTTTGCTCTCAGATCAGATCCAGGATCAACTGTTGCGGCCGACTTCAAATCATTCCCCAAACACACCAGGTGGGTGTACTCCGGATGTACCCCAAAATCCTACGACCCAACTCTCCGAGGAAGTCTAGCCCCCAAGCGAGAGAGGGAATGGGACCATGGTGGTCACGGTATCACCGGCAAGCCCGATGCCGCCCGGCGTACGTGATCACTACCATGCCAACAGGAAAGGTTGCAACCTTGTATGCAATGCACATTTATGACAGGTAATATATATCACAGAAGGAGGACAACAAAGTAGGTTGCCTCCGGACAGTCATAAGATTGCACATTGACAGATAAACAGGCAGGACAAGATAGGACAGGAAATTTCACTTGAAAGGCATATAGAGTTATATGGAAATTAAACGGGCAGCCATGTAACACATGTAAAACAGGCCATATAACTCATTAAAAGTCCACGCAATCAAGTGATAAGATTACTCAACATGTAGTGATATCAACAAGGGTTCAAATGCGAGAAAAGCTTATTTGTCAACATGCAATGGTCAAGATCACTTTTAAAGTTAGAAAACATTTACGGGTAGCCCACGCAACGTATAGTTTCCTCACAATATCCAATGGTTAACACTTAGCAAGAATATTTAATCATTAGGGTTTCCATTTCATGCATAATCGTGCGATCAAACCCTAAGTCAACTTAACATCATTCCCAAGTCATACATCATTCAATTCATACATCCTCAAGTGCTTAAAACAGTCCACATAATATTCCAACACCACAATTCCAAGCAACTAGTGCCACAAAAGAGGTTACAATAGTTTTCCAAGCACATAGCTAAGTGGAACACTTACTGCAATAGGCTGTTTTCTCATGATCAATGGGATAATCAAACAATCTCCAAATTCAGTGAATAAGATGTCAAATTAAAGCTTAAGAAGTTATCTAAAATCAGAAACAATCCTTGCATCAATTGGAGTTCAGAATCATTAGTTATAACCGAAACAGTGAGGTAACACAAAACTGTCCAGATTTTCACACTTTTCAGAAAATGACGTTTTTGAGGTCCTTAGAGTCGTTTTTAGCTTTGGTCTATTTCTGACAAAGTTGTCCAGAACTGAAAAATCTAGCAGCACACCAATTTTCATACATTTTGGACAACATTTACTAAGTCAAATATGGTTCGTTCCACAAGGTCAGTGCATCTGCCAAAACCTGATTCATTTTTCCAGATTTCCAGATTTGGTCACATTTTAATGATTTGCCATTTTGAGGACCTTAGAGTCAAAATTTGCTTCGACCTATTTCTGGGAAAAATGTTCAAAACTTCCCAAACTAGTCACCTACCAATTTTGAAGCATTTTCAACACCATTTGCTTAGCTAAACTTACCTCGAACAGACTGGTCAGAGAGCTGTCACATAAATTCGACTTCACCTAGCATCATTTTCAAGCCAAGTTCTTGCCATGCATGGTTGTTTAAGCTCATGGACGACCACATAACTCAAGTACAGAAGCAAACATACTCATTTGTGAACATGCATGTGAAATTTCAAAGAGTTTTCAAAAGCTTTTAACCCTCACCTTAGCAATCAACCACAAAATGCTCAAGACCCTTTGTTGAAGCTCAAACCTTCTCCTTTCCCTTGCTTAGCCGAGAACCTCACTAGTTTTTCTCTATTTTTCCTAGCTTAATGTTCAAACTCTTAGCACAAGCATGATGTTAAACTATGAAGAAAAGAAATGGATGCTTA
Source organism: Ehretia macrophylla (assembly GCA_037974665.1). Taxonomy (NCBI): domain Eukaryota; kingdom Viridiplantae; phylum Streptophyta; class Magnoliopsida; order Boraginales; family Ehretiaceae; genus Ehretia; species Ehretia macrophylla. Next base: position 81,236,689 of record CM075765.1, on the reverse strand, counting down.
GTAACTCACCTAGGCCGAAATGGAGCTCCAAATGCGCATGCAAGAGAAATTTTCGAACTCTAGCTTGTTTGCTTGGTTTTCTTGATGGTTTGCTTGCCTTGTTCGACCAAGGTGTGATGAAGATGAACAAAGATGATGAGATTTCAGCCAAGGACCGAAATGGAGAGAGAAGAATGAGAGGAGAGAGAGTTTGTGAGAGGAAATGAAAGAAATGACAAAGAAATGAAGGTCTTGGCATTTTTTGAGGTGTATGTCGGCATTGGGCTTCAAAATTCTGCAATTTGTGTCTCCAATGTGATATTTTGAAATTGTTAGGATGGGCAAGGATGAAGTGGTCGAAAATTTGTGCAAGTGGAAGGATTTTGAGCAATTTTTTAATGGCTTTGTGTCATAAGTTGTCTTGGCATGCATTAGAATAAAGAATTTTTTGCTCAAACCTTGTGCAAGACCATGGTATGGTCGGCCAAGGCTAATAAAATGGCTGAATTTGTGTCATCTTTTGGGTGTTGATTGTTGTGTGTTGAATTTGCAAAAAGAACAAAGAATAAAGAATAAGGAATGTCTAGTGTTTGGTGCCTTTTTGTCTTCTAGTGAATGGAATTTTGATTATTATATTGTTAGTGGATTTTGTAGAATTGTTTAATAGTCTAGTGTTTCGTGAAAGATGCTTTCTTGATTAGTGTGTAGGCACGCTTTTCTAGGTTTAGGGCACGCACTTCTAGGTAGGACACGAACTACGAGACGAACGCACGTTTTTCAAGTAAACGCTCGTAACCCTATATGAATGCACGAAATTCAATGCAAGGCACACAACTAAATACAATTCTCAAACCTAGGTCATGGCACGCACATCTAGGTTAGGGCACGCAAAAAGAGGTATCGCACGCAATTCGGGGTCGGGCTTCACACTAATGCACCGGATCCCATCAGAACTCCAAAGTTAAGCGTGCTTGGGCGAAAGTAGTACTAGGATGGGTGACCCCGTGGGAAGTCCTCGTGTTGCACCCTCTTTTCAATTTTTTTTGCCCTGGTTAAGGTTGCCAAGGTACTTTATCCACCAAATTTCTATTACCGAATCCCACAGAACATTGGGCAAGACAACTTCGCTTCACGTAGAGGTTGGGCCCGCAAACCGAGGGCGTATGACTTGTGACCAGGTCTCTGTCACTCTGGTGCCCATAAATTTTGATCCATAAGGAGTTACGCGGCGCACAGCATACCGTTGCAAAGCTCTTTGAGAGCTCTACGACAGGGGCAGCCAGCTTGCTCGTCGTGCACTTTTTGGAGCCCAAAATCGAACGTTTTCATTAGTTTCATGCCACTTTTCTTCTTATGCTTAGATTTTTCATCCCAGATCGTACGTCGTGAGCTGTTAAAAGGACGACAACCTTACTCGCGAGACATTAGAGGGCCCTACAACATGTCGATATCACGTCTTACGAGGATGTTGCGCTGTTGAAGTGGATGGGTTGTGGTTAAGCCCATTGGGCCTTTTGAATATGCCATCTCTCTAGGATGGGACTATTAACCGTTAACAAATAAAGGAATTGTGCCCTCAACATGACGGGTGCGATCATACCAGCAATAATGTACCGGATCCCAACAGAACTCCGAAGTTAAGTATGCTTGGGCGAGAGTAGTAATAGGATGGGTGACCCCTTGGGATGTCCTCATGTTGCACCCCCCTATTAAATTTTTTTTGCTCCGGTTTAGGCTTCCAAGATACTTTATCCACCACATTTCTATTATCGAATCCCACGGCACCTTGGGCAAGACAACTTCGCTTCACGTGGAGGCTGGGCCCGCAAACCGAGGGCGTAGGACTTGTGACCAGGTCTCCGTGGCTCTAGTGCCCATAACATTTGATCCGTAAGGAGTTACGCGGCGCACAGCATACCGTTGCAAAGCTCTCCGATAGCTCTACGAAGGGGGCAGCGAGCTTGTTCGCTATGCCCTATTTGGAGCCCAAAATCGAAAGTTTTCATCAGTTTCAGGCCACTTTTCTTCTTTTGCTCTGTTTTTTCATCCCGGATCGTACGTCGTGTGCTATTAAAAGGACAACAACCTTACTCGCGGGACATTAGAGGGCCCTACAACGCGTCGATATCACGTCTTGCGAAGATGCGGCGTTGTTAAAGCAGATGGGTTGTCGTTAAGCCCATTAGGCCTTTTGAATGGGCCATCTCTCTAGGATGGGACTGTAAACCGTTAACAAATAAAGGAATTGTGCGCTCAACATGACGGGTACGATCATATCAGCACTAATGCACCGGATCCCATCAGAACTCTGAAGTTAAGCGTGCTTGGGAGAGAGTAGTACTAGGATGGGTGACCCCCTGTGATGTCCTCGTGTTGCACCCCCTTTTCAATTTTTTTTTGCCCTGGTTAAGGTTGCCAAGATACTTTATCCACCAAATTTCTATTACTGGATCCCACGGATCATTGGGCAAGACAACTTCACATCACGTAGACGCTGGGCCTGCAAACCGAGGGCGTAGGGCTTGTGACTAGGTCTCCGTCGCTCCGGTGCCCGTAACTTTTGATCCGCAAGGAGTTACGAGGCGCACAGCATACCGTTGTAAAGCTCTCTGAGAGCTCTACGACGGGGGTAGCCAGCTTACTTGCTTTGCCTATTTTTTGATTCCAAAATCGAATGTTTTCATCAGTTTCAGGCAACTTTTCATCTTTTGCACTATTTTTTCGTCCCGAATCGTACGTCGTGAGGTGTTAAAAGGATGAAAACCTTACTCGCGAGACATTATAGGGCCCTACAACGCGTCGATATCACGTCTTGCGAGGATGCTGCGTTGTTGAAGAGGATGGGTTGTCGTTAAGCCCATTGGGCCTTTTGAATGGGCCATCTCTCTAGGATGGGACTGTGAACCGTTAACAAATAAAGGAATTGTGCCCTTAACATGACGGGTGCGATCATACCAGAACTAATGCACCGAATCCCATCAGAACTCTGATGTTTAGCGTGCTTGAGCGAGAGTAGTACTAGGATGGGTGACCCCCTGCGAAGTCTTCGGGTTGCACCACCTTTTCAATTTTTTTGGTCTTGGTTAAGGTTGCCAAGATACTTTATCGATCAAATTTCTATTACCGAATCCCACGGAACATTGGGCAAGACAACTTCGCTTCACTTAGAGGATGGGCCCGTAAACCGAGGGCGTAGGGCTTGTGACCAGGTCTTCGTCGCTCGGGTGCCCATAACTTTTGATCCGTATGGAGTTACGCGGCACACAGTATACCGTTGCAAAGCTCTCTGAGAGCTCTACGACGGGGGCGGCCAGCTTGCTCGCTGTGCCCATTTTTGGAGCCCAAAATGAACATTTTCATCAGTTTCAGGCCACTTTTCTTCTTTTGCTCTGTTTTTTCATCCCGGATCGTACGTCGTGAATTTTAAAAGGACGACAACCTTACTCGCAGGACATTAGGGGGCCTTACAATGCGTCGATATCACGTCTTCCGAGGATGCTATGTTGTTGAAGCGGATTGGTTGTCGTTAATGCCATTGGGACTTTTGAATGGGCCATCTCTCTAGGATAGGACTGTTAACCATTAAGAAATAAAGGAATTGTGCCCTCAACATGACGGGTGCGATCATACAAGCACTAATGCACCGGATCCCATCAGAACTACGAAGTCAAGCGTGCTTAGGCGAGAGTAGTACTAGGATGGGTGACCCCCTGGGAAGTCCTCGTGTTGCACCCCCTTTTCAATTGTTTTAGCCCTGGTCAGGGTTGCCAAGATACTTTATCCACCAAATTTCTATTAACGAATCCCACGAAACATTGGACAAGACAACTTCGCTTCACGTAGAGGTTGGGCCCGCAAACCGAGGGTGTAGGGCTTGTGACCAGGTCTCTGTCGCTCCGGTGCCCATAACTTTTGATCCGTAAGGAGTTACGCGTCGCACAGCATACCGTTGCAAAGCTCTCCGACATCTCTACGAATGGGGCAGCGAGCTGTGCCCTTTTTGGAGCCCAAAATCTAAAGTTTTCATCAGTTTCAAGCCACTTTTCTTCTTTTGATCTATTTTTTCGTCCCGGATCGTACGTCGTGAGCTATTAATAGGATGACAACTTTACTCGTGGGACATTAGAGGGCCCTACAACGCGTCAATATCACGTCGTGCGAGGATGCTACGTTGTTAAAGCTGATGGGTTGTCGTTAAGCCCATTGGGACTTTTGAATGGGCCATCTCTATAGGATGAGACTGTGAATCGTTAACATATAAAGGAATTGTGCCTTAACATGACGGGTGCGATCATACCAGCACTAATGCACCGGATCCCATCAGAACCCCGAAGTTAAGCGTGCTTGGGCGAGAGTAGTACTAGGATGGGTGACCCCCTGGGAAGTCCTCGTGTTGTACCCTCTTTTCAATTTTTTTTTGTCCTGGTTAAGGTTGCCAAGATACTTTATCCACCAAATTTCTATTACCGAATTCCACGGAACATTGGGCAAGACAACTTCGCTTCACATAGAGGCTGGGCCCGCAAACCAAGGGCGTAGGGCTCGTGACCAAGTCTCCGTCGCTCCCGTGCCCATAACTTTTGATCCGTAAGGAGTTATACGGCACACAGCATACCGTTACAAAGCTCTCTGAGAGCTCTACGACAGGGGCAGCCAACTTGCTCGCTGTGTCCGTTTTTGGAGCCCAAAATCGAACGTTTTCATCAGTTTCAGGCCACTTTTCTACATTTGCTCTGTTTTTTCATCCCGGATCGTATGTCGTGAGCTGTTAAAAGGACAACAAACATACTCGTGGGACATGAGGGGGCCCTACAACGCATCGATATCACGTCTTGCTAGGATCCTGGATTGTTGAACCAGATGGGTTATCGTTAAGCCCATTGGGCCTTTTGAATTGGCCATCTCTATAGGCTGGGACTGTGAACCGTTAACACATAAAAGAATTGTGCCCTCAACATGATGGGTGCGATCATACCAGTACTAATGCACCGGATCCCATCAAAACTCCGAAGGTAAGCGTGCTTGGGCGAGAGTAGTACTAGGATGGGTGACCCCTTGGGATGTCCTCGTGTTGCACCCCGTTTTTCAATTTTTTTTTCTCCTGTTTGGGTTGCCAAGATACTTTATCCACCACATTTCTATTATCGAATCCCACGGCACCTTGGGCAAGACAACTTCGCCTCACGTGGAGGTTGGGCCCGCAAACTGAGGGCGTAGGGCTTGTGACCAGGTCTCCGTCGCTCCGGTGCCCATAACTTTTGATCCGTAAGGAGTTACACGGCGCCCAGCATACTGTTGCAAAGCTCTCTGATAGCTCTACGACCGGGGCAGCTAGCTTGCTCGATGTTGCGTTGTTGAAGCGGATGGGTTCTCGTTAAGCCCATTGGGCCTTCTGAATGGGCCCTCTCTCTAGGATGGTACTGTGAACCGTTAACAAATAAAGGAATTGTGCCACAACATAACGGGTCTGATCATACCAGCACCAATGAACCGTTTCCCATTAGAACACCGAATTTAACCGTTCTTGGGCGAGAGTAGTACTAGGATGGGTGACCCCCTGGGAAGTCCTCGTGTTGCACCCCATTTTCAATTTTTTTTGCCCTGGTTAGGGTTGCCAAGATACTTTATCCACCAAATTTCTATTACCGAATCCCACAGAACATTGGGCAAGACAACTTTGCTTCACGTAGAGGCTGGGCACGCAAACCGAGGGCGTAGGGCTTTTGACCATGTCTCTGTCGCTCCGGTGCCCATAACTTTTAATCCGTAAGGAGTTATGCGGCGCACAACATACCGTTGCAAAGCGCTCTGAGAGCTCTACGACGGGGGAAGCCAGGTTGCTCGCTGTGCCGATTTTTGGAGACCAAAATGAAACATTTCCATCAGTTTCATGCCACTTTTCTTCTTTTGCTCTGTTTTTTCATCCAGGATCGTACGTCGTGAGCTGTTAAAAGAACGAAAACCTTACTCGCGGGATATTAGGGGGCCCTACAATGCGTTGATGTCACGTCTTGCGAGGATGCTGCGTTGTTGAAGCGGATGGGTTGTCGTTAAGCCCATTAGGCCTTTTGAATGGGCCATCTCTCTAGGCTGGGACTGTGAACGGTTAACAAATAAAGGAATTGTGCCCTCAACAAGACGGGTGCGATCATACCAGCACTAATGCACCAGATGCTATCAGAACTCCGAAGTTAAGCCTGCTTGGGCGAGAGTTGTACTAGGATGGGTGACCCCGTGGGAAGTCCTCGTGTTGCACCCCATTTTCAATTTTTTTTACCCTGGTTAGGGTTGGCAAGATACTTTATCCACCAAATTTCTATTATCGAATCCCACAGAACAATGGGCAAGACAACTTCGCTTCACGTAGAGGCTAGGCCCGCAAACCGAGGGCATAGGGCTTGTGACCTGGTCTCCGTCGCTCCGGTGCCCATAACTTTTGATCCGTATGGAGTTACGCAGCGCACAACATGCCGTTGCAAAGCTCTCTGGGAGCTCTACGATAAGGGCAGCCAGCTTGCTCGCTGTGCTCATTTTTGGACCCCAAAATCGAATTTTTTCATCAGTTTCAGGCCACTTTTCTTCATTTGCTCTGTTTTTTTGTCCCGGATCGTACGTTGTGAGAGTAGTACTAGGATGGGTGACCCCCTTGGATGTCCTCGTGTTTCACCCCCTTTTTCAATTTTTTTTGCTCCGGTTTGGGTTGCCAAGATCCTTTATCCACCACATTTATATTATCGAATACCACGGCACCTTGGGCAAGACAACTTCGCTTCACGTGGAGGCTAGGCCCGCAAACCGAGGGCGTAGGGCTTGTGACCAGGTCTCCGTCGCTCCGGTGCCCATAACTTTTGATCCGTAAGGAGTTACGCGGCGCATCGCATACCGTTGCAAAGCTCTACGACAGCTTTACGAAGGGGGCAGTGAGCTTGCTCGCTGTGCCCTTTTTGGAGCCTAAAATTGAACGTTTTCATCAGTTTCAGGCCACTTTTCTTCTTTTGCTATGTTTTTTCGTCCCGGATCGTACGTCGTGAGCTATTAAAAGGACGACAACCTTACTCTCGGGACATTAAGGGGCCATAAAATGCCTCGATATCACGTCTTGCTAGGATTCTGCATTGTTGAAGCAGATGGGTTATCGTTAAGCCCATTGGGCCTTTTGAATTGGCCATCTCTCTAGGCTGGGACTGTGAACCATTAACACATAAAGGAATTATGCCCTCAACATGACGGATGCGATCATACCAGAACTAATGCACTGGATCCCATCAGAACTCCGAAGTTAAGCTTGCTTGGGCGAGAGTAGTACTAGGATGGGTGACTCCCTGGGATGTCCTCATGTTGCACCCCCATTTTTCAATTTTTTTTGCTCCGGTTTGGGTGCCAAGATACTTTATCCACCAAATTCCTATTATCGAATCCCACGACACCTTGGGCAAGACAACTTCGCTTCACGTGGAGGCTGGGCCCGCAAACCGAGGGCGTAGGGCTTGTGACCAGGTCCCCATCGCTCTGGTGCCCATAACTTTTGATCCGTAAGGAGTTACGCGATGCACAGCATATCGTTGCAAAGCTCTCCGACAGCTTTACGAAGGGGGCAGTGAGGTTGCTCATTGTGCCCTTTCTGGAGCCCAAAATCGAACGTTTTCATCAGTTTCAGACCACTTTTCTTCTTTTGCTCAATTTTTTCATCCCGGATCGTACGTCGTGAGCTGTTAGAAGGACGACAACCTTACTCGCGGGACATTAGTGGGCCCTACAATGCGTCGATATCACGTCTTGCGAGGATGCTGTGTTGTTGAAGCAGATGGGTTATCGTTAAGCCCATTGGGCCTTTTGAATTGGCCAACTCTCTAGGATGAGACTGTGAACTGAGGGCGTACGGCTTGTGACCAGGTCTCCATCGCTCCGGTGCCCATAACATTTGATTTGTATGGAGTTACGCGGCGCACTGCATACCGTTGCAAAGCTCTCTGAGAGCTCTGAGACAGGGGCTGCCAGCTTGCTCTCTGTGCGCCTTTTTGGGCCCAAAATCGAACGTTTTCATAAGTTTCATACCACTTTTCTTCTTTTGCTCTGTTTTTTTGGTCCCGGATCGTACATCGTGAGCTGTTAAAAGGACGACAACCATCCTTGCAGGACATTAGAGGGCCCTACAATGCGTCGATATCACGTCTTTCGAGGATGCTACGTTGTTGAAGCATATGGGTTGTCGTTAAGCCCATTGGGCCTTTTGAATGGGCCATCTCTCTAGGATGGGACTGTGAACCGTTAATAAATAACGGAATTGTGCCCTCAACATGACGGGTGCGATCATACCAGCACTAATGCACTGGATCCCATCAGAACTCCGAAGTTTAGTGTGCTTGGGCGAGAGTAGTACTAGGATGGGTGACCCCATGGGAAGTCCTCGTGTTGCACCCCCATTTTCAATTGTTTTTGCCCTGGTTAGGGTTGCCAAGATACCTTATCCGCCAAATTTCTATTACCGAATCCAACAGAACATTGGGCAAGACAACTTCGCTTCACGTAGAGGCTAGGCCCGCAAACCGAGGGCGTACGGCTTGTGACTAGGTCTCTGTCGCTCTGGTGCCCATAACTTTTGATCCGTATGGAGGTACGCGGTGCACAGCATACCGTTTCAAAGCTCTCTAAGAGCTCTACAACGGAGGTAGCTAGCTTGCTCGCTTTGCCAGTTTTTTGAGCCCAAAATTGAACGTTTTCATCAGTTTCTGGCCACTTTTCCTCTTTTGCTCTATTTTTTCATCCAGGATCATACGTCGTGAGCTGTTAAAAGGACGACAACCTTACTCGCGGGACATTAGGGGGCCCTACAACGCTTTGATATCACGTCTTTCTAGGATGCTGCGTTGTTGAAGCAGATGGGATATCATTAAGCCCATTGGGCCTTTTGAAATGGCCATCTCTGTAGGCTGGGACTCTGAACTGTTAACACATAAAGGAATTGTGCCCTCAACATGACGGGTGCGATCATACCAGCACTAATGCACCGGATCCCATCAGAACTCCGAAGTTAAGCGTGCTTGGGCGAGAGTAGTACTAGGATGGGTGACCCCCTGGGATGTCCTCGTGTTGCACCCCTCTTTTCAATTTTTTTTTCTCCGGTTTGGGTTGCCAAGATACTTTATCTACCACATTTCTATTATCGAATCCCATGGCACCTTGGGCAAGACAACTTCGCTACACGTGGAGGCTGGGACCGCAAACCGAGGGCGTAGGGCTTGTGACCATGTCTCCGTCGCTCCGGTGCCTATAACTTTTGATCCGTAAGGAGTTACGAGGCACACAGCATACCGTTGCAAAGATCTCTGAGAGCTCTACGACGAGGGCAGCCAGCTTGCTCGCTGTGCCCATTTTTGGAGCCCAAAATCGAACGTTTTCATCAGTTTCAGCCACTTATCTTCTTTTGCTCTGTTTTTTCCATCCCGGATCGTACATCGTGAGCTGTTAAAAGGACGACAACCTTACTCGCGGGACATTAGGGGGCCCTACAACGCGTCAATATCACGTCTTGCCAGGATGCTGCGTTGTTGAAGCATATGGGTTATCGTTAAGCCCATTGGGCCTTTTGAATTGGCCATCTCTCTAGGCTGGGACTGTGAACCGCTAACACATAAAGGAATTGTGCCGTCAACATGACGGGTGCGATCATACCAACACTAATGCACCGGATCCCATCCGAACTCCGAAGTTAAGCTTGCTTGGGCGAGAGTAGTACAAGGATGGGTGACCCCTTGGGATGTCCTCGTGTTGCACCCCCCTGTTCAATTTTTTTTGCTCCGGTTTGGGTTGCCAAGGAACTTTATCCACCACATTTCTATTATCGAATCGCACGACACCTTGGGCAAGACAACTTCGCTTCACGTGGAGGCTGGGCCGGTAAACCGAGGGCGTAGGGCTTGTGACCAGGTCTCCGTCGCTCCGGTGCCCATAACTTTTAATCCGTAAGGAGTTATGCGGCGCACAGCTTACCGTTGCAAAGCGCTCTGAGAGCTCTATGACGGGGGCAGCCAGGTTGCTCATTGTGACCATTTTTGGAGCCCAAAATCGATCCTTTTCATCAATTTCAGCCACTTATCTTCTTTTCCTCTGTTTTTTTCGTCCTGGATCGTACGTCATAAGCTGTTAAAAGGACGTCAACCTTACTCGCGGGACGTTAGAGGGCCATACAATGCGTCGATGTCAAGTCTTGCAAGGATGCTGCGTTGTTGAAGCGAATGGGTTGTCGTTAAGCCCATTGGGCCTTTTGAATGGACCATCTCTCTAGGCTGGGACTGTGAACCGTTAACAAATAAAGGAATTGTGCCCTTAACATGACGAGTGCGATTATACCAGCACTAGTGCACCGGATCCTATCAGAACTCCAAAGTTAAGCGTGCTTGGGCGAGAGTTGTACTAGGATGGGTGACCCCATGGGAAGTCCTCGTGTTGCACCCCCTTTTCAATTTTTTTTGCCCTGGTTAGGGTTGCCAAGATACTTTATCCACCAAATTTCTATCATCGAATCCCACAGAACATTGGGCATGACAACTTCGCTTCACGTAGAGGCTGGGCCCGTAAACCGAGGGCGTAGGGCTTGTGACCAGGTCTCCATCGCTCTGGTGCCCACAACTTTTGATCCGTATGGAGTTACGCGGCGTACAACATACTGTTGCAAAGCTCTCTGAGAGCTCTACGACGGGGGCAGCCAGCTTGCTCGCTGTGCCTATTTTTGGAGCCCAAAATCGAACGTTTTCATCAGTTTCATGCCACTTTTCTTTTTTTACTCTGTTTTTTCGTCCCGGATCGTACGTCGTGAGCTGTTAAAAGGACGAAAACCTTACTCGCGGGATATTAGTGGGCCCTACAATGCGTCGATGTTACGCCTTGTGAGGATGCTGCGTTGTTGAAGCAAATGGGTTGTCGTTAAGCCCATTGGGCCTTTTGAATGGGCCATCTCTCTAGGCTAGGACTGTGAACCACTAACAAATAAAGGAATTGTGCCCTTAACATGATGGGTACAATTATACCAGCACTAATGCACCGGATCCCATCAGAATTCCAAAGTTAAGCGTGCTTGGGCGAGAGTAGTACTAGGATGGGTGACCCCCTGGGATGTCCTCGTGTTGCACCCCCCTTTTAAATTTTTTTTTGCTCCGGTTTGGGTTGCCAAGATACTTTATCCACCACATTTCTATTATCAAATCCCACAGCACCTTGGGAAAGACAACTTCGCTTCACGTTGAGGCTGGGCCCGCAAACCGAGGGCGTAGGGCTTGTGACCAGGTCACCGTCGCTCTGGTGCCCTTAACTTTTGATCTGTAAGAAGTTAAGCGGCGCACAGCATACCGTTGCAAAGATCTCTGAGAGCTCTACAATTGGGGTAGCCAGCTTGCTCATTGTGCCCATTTTTGGAGCCCAAAATCGATCGTTTTCATCAGTTTCAGCCACTTATCTTCTTTTGCTCTATTTTTTCCGTCCCGGATCGTACGTCATAAGCTGTTAAAAGGACATCAACCTTACTCGCGGGACGTTAGAGGGCCATACAATGCATCGATGTCACGTCTTGCGAGGATACTGCATTGTTGAAGCGAATGGGTTGTCGTTAAGCCCATTGGGCCTTTTGAATAGGCCATCTCTCTAGGCTGGGACTGTGAACCGTTAACAAATAAAGGAATTGTGCCATTAACATGACGGGTGCGATTATACCAGCACTAATGCACCGGATCCTATCAGAACTCCGAAGTTAAGCGTGCTTGGGCGAGAGTTGTACTAGGATGGGTGACCCCATGGGAAGTCCTCGTGTTGCACCCCTTTTCAATTTTTTTTGCCCTGGTTAGGGTTACCAAGATACTTTATCCACCAAATTTCTATCACCGAATCCCACAGAACATTGGGCAAGACAACTTCGCTTCACGTAGAGGCTGGGCCCGTAAACCGAGGGTGTAGGGCTTGTGACCAGGTCTCCATCGCTCCGGTGCCCATAACTTTTGATCCGTATGGAGTTACGCGGTGCACAGCATACTGTTGCAAAGCTCTCTGAGAGCTCTACGACGGGGGCAGCCAGCTTGCTCGCTGTGCCTATTTTTGGAGTCCAAAATCGAACGTTTTCATTAGTTTCATGCCACTTTTCTTCTTTTGCTCTATTTTTTCATCTCGGATCGTACGTCGGGAGCTGTTAAAAGGACGACAACCTTACTCGCGGGATATTAGAGGGCCCTACAATGCGTCGATGTCACGACTTGCGAGGATGCTGCGTTGTTGAAGCGAATGGGTTGTCGTTAAGCCCATTGGGCCTTTTGAATGTGCCATCTCTCTAGGCTGGGACTGTGAACCGTTAACAAATAAAAGAATTGTGCCCTTAACATGATGGGTGCAATTATACCAGCACTAATGCATCGGATCCCATCAGAATTCCAAAGTTAAGTATGCTTGGGCGAGAGTAGTACTAGGATGGGTGACCCCCTGGGATGTCCTCGTGTTGCACCCCTCTTTTAAATTTTTTTTTGCTCCGATTTGGGTTGCCAAGATACTTTATCCACCACATTTCTATTATCGAATCCCACTGCACCTTTGGCAAGACAACTTCGCTTCACGTGGAGGCTGGGCCCACAAACCGAGGGCGTAGGGCTTGTGACCAGGTCTCCGTCGCTTCGGTGCCCATAACTTTTGATCCGTATGGAGTTACGCGGCGCACAGCATACCGTTGCAAAGCTCTCTGAGAGCTCTACGACAGGGGAAGCTAGCTTGCTCGCTTTGCCCATTTTTGGAGCCCAAAATCGAACGTTTTCATCAATTTCAGGACACTTTTCTACTTTTGCTCTATTCTTTTCTCCCGGATCGTACGTCGTGAGCTGTTAAAAGGACGACAACCTTACTCGCGGGACATTAGGGAGCCCTACAACGCGTCAATATCTCGTCTTGCTAGGATGCTGCGTTGTTGAAGCAGATGGGTTATCGTCAAGCCCATTGGGCCTTTTGAATTGGCCATCTCTCTAGGCTGGGACTGTGAACCGTTAACACATAAATTAATTGTGCCCTCAACATGACGAGTGCGATCATACCAGCACTAATGCACCGGATCCCATCAGAACTCCGAAGTAAAGCGTGCTTGGGCGAGAGTAATACTAGGATGGGTGACCCCCTGGGATGTCCTCGTGTTGCACCCCCCTTTTCAATTTTTTTTGCTCTGGTTTGGGTTGCCAAGATACTTTATCCACCTCATTTCTATTATCAAATCCCACGGCACCTTGGGCAAGACAACTTCGCTTCATGTGGAGGTTGGGCCCGCAAACCGAGGGCGTAGGGATTGTGACCAGGTCTTCGTCGCTCCGGTGCCCATAACTTTTGACCAGCCCTACAAAGCTCTCTGAGAGCTCTACGACGAGGGTAGCTAGCTTGCTCGCTGTGCCCTTTTTGGAGCCCAAAATCGAACGTTTTCATCAATTTCAGGCCACTTTTCTTCTTTTGCTCTATTTTTTCGTCCCGGATCGTACGTCGTGAGCTGTAAGAAGGACGACAACCTTACTCGCGGGATATTAGTGGGCCCTACAATGCGTCGATATCACGTCTGACGAGGATTCTGCATTGTTGAAGCAGATGGGTTATCTTTAAGCCCATTGGGCCTTTTGAATTGGCCATCTCTCTAGGCTGGGAATGTGAACCGTTAACACATAAAGGAATTGTGCCCCTAATACGACGGGTGCGATTATACCAGCACTAATGTACCAAATTCCATCAGAACTCCAAAGTTAAGTGTGCTTGGGCGAGAGTAGTATTAGGATGGGTGGCCCCCTGGGAAGTCCTCGTGTTGCACCCCCTTTTCAATTTTTTTTCCCTAGTTGGGGTTGCCAAGATACTTTATCCCCCAAATTTCTATTACCGAATCCCGCGGAACATTGGGCAAGACAACTTCGCTTCACGTAGAGGTTGGGCCCGCAAATCGAGGGCGTATGGCTTGTGACCAGGTCTCCGTCGCTTCGGTGCCCATAACTTTTTATCCGTATTGAGTTACGCGGCATACAGCATACCGTTGCAAAGCTCTCTGAGAGCTCTACGACAGGGGCAGCCAGCTTGCTCACTGTGCCCCTTCTTGGAGCCCGAAATCGAACGTTTTCATCAGTTTCATGCCACTTTTCTTCTTTTGCTCTATTTTTTTGTCCCGGATCGTACGTCGTGAGCTGTTAAAAGGACGACAACCTTACTCGCGGGACATTGGAGGGGCCTACAATGCGCCGATATCACGTCTTACGAGGATTCTGCATTGTTGAAGCGGATGGGTTGTCGTTAAGCCCACTGGGCCTTTTGAATGGGCCATCTCTCTAGGATGGGACTGTGAACCGTTAACAAATAACGGAATTGTGCCCTCAACATGACGGGTGTAATCATAGCAGCACTAATGCAGCGGATCCCATCAGAACTCCGAAGTTAAGCGTGCTTGGGCGAGAGTAATACTAAGATGGGTGACCCCGTGGGAAGTTCTCGTGTTGCACCCCCTTTTTCAATTTTTTTTCCCTGGTTAGGGTTGCCAAGATACCTTATCCACCAAATTTCTATTACCGAATCCCACGGAACATTGGGCAAGACAACTTCGCTTCACGTAGAGGCTGGGCTCGCAAACGAAGGGCGTACGGCTTGTTACCAGGTCTCCGTCGCTCAGGTGCCCATAACTTTTGATACGTATGGAGTTACGCGGCGCACAGCATACCGTTGCAAAGTTCTCTGAGAGCTCTACGACAGGGGCAGCCATCTCGCTCGCTTTGCCCATTTTTGGAGCCCAAAATCGAACGTTTTCATAAGTTTCAAGCCACTTTTCTTCTTTTGCTCTGTTTTTTCCTCCCGGATCGTACGTCGTGAGCTGTTAAAAGGACGACAACCTTACTCGCTAGACATTAGAGGGCTCTACAACGCATCGATATCACGTCTTGCGAGGATGCTGCGTTGTTGAAGCGGATGGGTTGTCATTAAGCCCATTGGGCCTTTTGAATGGGCCATCTCTCTAGGATGGGACTGTGAACCGTTAACAAATAAAGGAATTGTACCCTCAACATGTCGGGTGCAATCATACCAGCACTAATGCACCAGATCCCATCAGAACTCCGAAGTTAAGCGTGTTTGGGCGAGAGTAGTACTAGGATGGGTGACCCCCTAGGAAGTCATCATGTTGCACCCAATTTTCAAATTTTTTTGCCCCGGTTAAGGTTGCCAAGATACTTTATCCGCCAAATTTCTATTACCGAATCCCACGGAACATTAGGCGAGACAACTTCGCTTTACGTAGAGGCTGGGCCCGCAAACTGAGGGCGTAGGGCTTGTGACAAGGTCTCCGTCGCTTCGGTGCCCATAACTTTTGATCCGTATTGAGTTACGCGGCATACAGCATACCGTTGCAAAGCTCTCTGAGAGCTCTACGACAGGGGCAGCCAGCTTGCTCACTGTGCCCCTTCTTGGAGCCCGAAATCGAACGTTTTCATCAGTTTCATGCCACTTTTCTTCTTTTGCTCTATTTTTTTGTCCCGGATCGTACGTCGTGAGCTGTTAAAAGGACGACAACCTTACTTGCTGGACATTGGAGGGCCCTACAACGCGCCGATATCACGTCTTACGAGGATTCTGCGTTGTTGAAGCGGATGGGTTGTCGTTAAGCCCACTGGGCCTTTTGAATGGGCCATCTCTCTAGGATGGGACTGTGAACCGTTAACAAATAACGGAATTGTGCCCTCAACATGACGGGTGCAATCATAGCAGCACTAATGCAGCGGATCCCATCAGAACTCCGAAGTTAAGCGTGTTTGGGCGAGAGTAATACTAGGATGGGTGACCCCGTGGGAAGTTCTCGTGTTGCACGCCCTTTTTCAATTTTTTTTCCCTGGTTAGGGTTGCCAAGATACCTTATCCACCAAATTTCTATTACCGAATCCCACGGAACATTGGGCATGACAACTTCGCTTCACGTAGAGGCTGGGCTCGCAAACGGAGGGCGTACGGCTTGTCACCAGGTCTCCGTCGCTCAGGTGCCCATAACTTTTGATCCGTATGGAGTTACGCGGCGCACAGCATACCGTTGCAAAGTTCTCTGAGAGCTCTACAACAGGGGCAACCATCTTGCTCGCTTTGCCCATTTTTGGAGCCCAAAATCGAATGTTTTCATAAGTTTCAAGCCAATTTTCTTCTTTTGCTCTATTTTTTCGTCCCGGATCGTACGTCGTGAGCTGTTAAAAGGACGACAACCTTACTCGCTAGACATTAGAGGGCTCTACAACGCATCGATATCACGTCTTGCGAGGATGCTGCGTTGTTGAAGCGGATGGGTTGTCATTAAGCCCATTGGGCCTTTTGAATGGGCCATCTCTCTAGGATGGGACTGTGAACCGTTAACCAATAAATGAATTGTACCCTCAACATGACGGGTGCAATCATACCAGCACTAATGCACCAGATCCCATAAGAACTCCGAAGTTAAGCGTGTTTGGGCGAGAGTAGTACTAGGATGGGTGACCCCCTAGGAAGTCATCATGTTGCACCCAATTTTCAATTTTTTTTGCCCTGGTTAAGGTTGCCAAGATACTTCATCCGCCAAATTTCTATTACCGAATCCCACGGAACATTGGGCGAGACAACTTCGCTTTACGTAGAGGCTGGGCCCGCAAACCGAGGGCGTTGGGCTTGTGACTAGGTCTCCGTCGCTCCGGTGCACATAACTTTTGATCCGTAAGGAGTTACGCGGCGCACAGCATACCGTTGCAAAGCTCTTTGAGAGCTCTACGACAAGGGCAGCCAGCTTGCTCGCTTTACCCTTTTTGGAGCCCAAAATCGAATGTTTTCATCAGTTTCAGGCCACTTTTCTTCTTTTGCTTTGTTTTTTCGTCGTGCATCATACGTCGTGAGCTGTTAAAAGGACGACAACCTTACTCGTGGGACATTAGGGGGCCCTACAGCTCGTCGATATCACATCTTGCAAGGATGCTACGTTGTTGAAGCAAATGGGTTATCATTAAGCCCATTGGGCCATTTGAAATGGCCATCTCTCTAGGCTAGGACTGTGAACCATTAACAAATAAAGGAATTGTGCCCTCAACATGACGGGTGCGATCATACTATTACTAATGCACCGGATCCCATCAGAACTCCGAAGTTAAGCATGCTTGGGTGAGAGTAGTACTAGGATGGGTGACCCCCTGGAATGTCCTAGTGTTGTACCCCCATTTTCAATTTTTTTTGCTCCGGTTTGGGTCGCCAAGATACTTTATCCACCAAATTTCTATTACCGAATCCCACGGAACAATGGGCAAGACAACTTCGCTTCACGTAGAGGTTGGGCCCGCAAACCGAGGGCGTAGGGCTTGTGACCAGGTCTCCGTCGCTCCGGTGCCCATAACTTTTGATCCGTAAGGAGTTACGCGGGGCCCAGCATACCGTTGCAAAGCTCTTTGAGAGCTCTACGATGGGGGCAGCCAGCTTGCTCACTGTGCCCCTTTTTTGGAGCCCAAAATCGAACGTTTTCATCAATTTCATGCCATTTTTCTTCTTTTGCTCTGTTTTTTCATCCCGGATCGTACGTCGTGAGCTGTTAAAAGGACGACAACCCTACTCGCGCGACATTAGAGGGCCCTACATTGCGTCGATATCACGTCTTGTGAGGATGTTGCGTTGTTGAAGCGGATGGGTTGTCGTAAAGCCCATTGGGCATTTTGAATGGGCCATCACTCTAGGATGGGACTGTGAACCGTTAACACATAAAGGAATTGTGCCCTCAACATGACGGGTGCGATCATACCAGTACTAATGCACCGGATCCCATCAGAACTCCGAAGTTAAGCGTGATTGGGCGAGAGTAGTACTAGGATGGGTGACCCCCTAGGAAGTCCTCGTGTTGCACCGCCTTTTCAATTTTTTTTGCCCTGGTTAGGGTTGGCAAGATACTTTATCGACCAAATTTCTATACCGAATCCCACGGAACAATGGGCAAGACAACTTCGCTTCACGTAGAGGCTGGGCCCGCAAACCGAGGGCGTAGGGCTTGTGACCAGGTCTCCATCGCTCCGGTGTCCATAACTTTTGATCCGTATGGAGTTACGTGGCGCATAGCATACCGTTGCAAAGCTCTCCGAGAACTCTACGATAGGGGCAGCTAGCTTGCTCGCTGTGTCCTTTTTGGAGCCCAAAATTGAATGTTTACATCAGTTTCAGGCCACTTTTCTTCTTTTGCTCTGGTTTTTCATCCCGGATCGTACGTCGTGAGCAGTTAAAAGGACGACAACCTTACTCGCGGGACATTAGAGGGCCCTACAACGCGTCGATATCACGTCTTGCGAGGATGCTACATTGCTGAAGCGGATGGGTTGTCGTTAAGCCCATTGGGTCTTTTGAATAGGCCATCTCTCTAGGATGAGACTGTGAACCGTTAACAAATAAAGGAATTTTGCCCTCAACATGATGGGTGCGATCATGCCAGCACTAATGCATCGGATCCCATCAGAACTCCGCAGTTAAGCGTGCTTGGGCGAGAGTAGTACTAGAATGGGTGACCCCTTGGGAAGTCCTCGTGTTGCACCCTCTTTTCAATTTTTTTTGCCCTGGTTAAGGTTGCCAAGATACTTTATCCACCAAATTTATATTACCGAATTCCACGGAACATTGGGCAAGACAACTTCGCTTCACGTAGAGGTTGGGCCCGCAAATCGATGGCGTAGGGCTTGTGACCAAGTCTCCGTCGCTCCGGTGCCCATAACTTTTGATCCGTAAGGAGTTACACGGCACACAACATACCATTGCAAAGCTCTCTGAGAGCTCTACGATAGGGGTAGCTTGCTTGCTCGTTGTGCCCTTTTTTGGTGCCCAAAATCGAATTTTTCATCAGTTTCAGGCCATTTTTCTTCTTTTGCTCTGTTTTTTCGTCCTGGATTCTACGTTGTGAGTTGTTAAAAGGAAGACTACCTTACCGCGAGACATTAAGGGGCCTTACAATGCGTCGATATCACGTCTTGCTAGGATGCTGTGTTGTTGAAGCAGATGGGTTATCGTTAAGCCCATTGGGCCTTTTGAATTGGCCATCTCTCTAGGCTGGGACTGTGAACCGTTAACAGATAATGGAATTGTGCCCTCAACATGACAGGTGCGATCATACCAGCACTAATGCACCGGATCGCATCAGAACTCCGAAGTTAAGCTTGCTTGGGCGAGAGTAGTACTAGGATGGGTGACCCCCTAGGATGTCCTCGTGTTGCACCCCCCTTTTCAATTTTTTTTGCTCCGGTGTGGGTTGCCAAGATACTTTATCCACCACATTTCTATTATCGAATCCCACGGCATCTTGGGCAAGACAACTTCGCTTCACGTAGAGGCTGGGCCCGCAAACCGAGGGCGTAGGGCTTGTGATGTGAGGCCCGACCCCGAATAACCTGTGTTACCTTTATTTGTGTGCCATAGACCAAGAATGATATGACTGACCTTGGATTACGTGCCCTGTCTCGGTTTTCATGCATGCCTCGTCATACGTGCCTTGACCTAGAATTATGTGCCCTAATCCTCGACTTACGTGCCCTGACTTCGATTTAAGTACGATACCTCGATTTGTGTGCACTGACCTTGAATTGCGTGCCCTAACCTAGGTTTAAGAGTCGTACCTCGATTTGCGTGCATTGCATTGAATTACGTACCTTGCATTGGTTTACGTGCATTCACCTAGGATTACGTGCATTAGTCTTGAAGTACGTGCCTTTGCCTTGAAGTTCGTGTCTTATCTCGTAGTTCGTGTCTACCTCGTGATTCGTGCCCCATATTGATTTCTGTGCGTGTCTCGTAGTACGTGTCATAGACATAGGAAATCGTGTCCACACGCTAATCAATAAAGAATCCTACACAAAGCACTACACTATAAAATAATCCTACAAACACCACTAACTATTATTATAATCCTAATCCAAATCTCTACAAAATCCACTAACAATTAACAATTCAATCTACACAAACACCTAAACATTCTTTATTCTTTATTCTCACCCAAAACCAATGCACCTCAAATTTCACCCTTATTATAATCTATAATGTATTAAATAGAATCTGAAATTTCAGCAATTTGCAAGCCCTTGACCGGCCATAACAAGCTAATAAGACCAAAGTTTGAACAAATTATTTTAATCCATGCATGCTTGGACCAATCTTACACAATGTCATATTTTTTCGTGCACCCAAGGCACCTTTTGCTAACTACTATGCTACCATTCTTGGCCCCTGCAAAAGACATGCCAAAAAAATTCAAAAATTCATTGGTGACACAAATAATTCAGCCTTGTATAGCCTCAAGGCTGACCACATGCATCAAAATTGCGAAAGGCCTTCATTCCTTGTCATTTTCTTCTTTCTTCCTCACACTTCTCTCTCTCTCTCGGCCTTGGCTGAATCTCTTCACCTCCTAGCTCATCTTCATCATCATATGGTTAATCAAGGCAAGCCACAAGCAAAGGAACTCAGCCAAGCTAGCTAGGTTGCAAGAAAACTCACATGCAAGCTCTTGAGTCGCCATTTTTGGCCTAGGTAAGTTTCTTAGCTTCCATTTCTTTTCTTCTTGTTCTAACCACATTCATGTACTAAGAGCTTGGTCACTAAGCTAGGAAAAATAGAGAAAATCAAGTTGGAATCTCGGCTAAGCAAAGAAGAAGAAACAATTTGTGCTTCAACAAGTTTTGTGCATCTTCTTGTTGATTTGCTAAGGTGAGGGCTAAAACCTTTTGAAAATCGTTCAAAAATCCACATGCATGCTCTTAAATGTATGTCCTTGCTTCTGTACTTGAGTTATATGTGTGTTCATAAGCTTCTTCAACCATGCATGGCAAGATTTTGGCTTGAAAGTGATGATAGGGGAAAACGGATTATGTGACAGCTTTCTGACCTGTTGTTTCGAGGTGAGTTTGGCTTGGCAAATGAGGTTTAAAATGAATGAAAATTGGTAGGTGACTCGTTTTTCCAGTTTTGAACAGGTTTCGCAGAAATAGTCCAAAGCTAATTTTGAATCTAAGGCCCTAAAAATGGAAAATCATTAAAATGTGTCCGAATCTGGAAATCTGAAAAAATGAAGCAGGTTTTGGCAGATGCACTGACCTTGTAGAAAGAACCCGTTTGACTTAGTAAATGATGTCCAAAATGCATCAAATTTGGTGTGCTGATATATTTTTCAGTTCTGGAAATGTTTGTCAGAAATGGACTAAGGCTAAATCTGACCCAAAGACCTCAAAAACGTCAATTATTGAAATGTGTGCAAATCTGGACAGTTTTGTGCTATCCCACTATTTCGGTTATAACTATTGATCCCGAACTCCAAATGATGCAAGGTTTATTTCTGATTTTAGTTCACGTATTAAGCTTTAATTTGATATCTTATTCACTGGAATTGGATATTATTTTCTTGTCTTAATGATGGTGAGAAAACAGCCTATTGCAGTGAGGGTTTCACTTGGTTATATGCTTAGAAAATTTGTTGTAACTTCTCTTGTGGTATTAAATGATTGGGATTGTGGCGTTGGGATGTTGTGTGGACTGTTTTGAGTACTTGAGGATGTTGAATTAAACGATGCATGACTTGAGATTGATTTTGAGTTGACTTAGGGTTTAATCACACGTGTAAGCACGAAATGGAAACCCTAGTGACTAGGCAAACTTGCTAAGTGTTGATCCTTTGGATATTATGTGTAATTATATGCTTAGTAGGCTGCCCGTAGTTGCCCTTATAGTCCTAAATGTGACTTTGATTATTGCATGTTGACAATTAGGCTTTTTCTTGCATCCGAGCCCATGTAGATGTTGTTGCATGTTAAATAACCTCATTATTTGATTACGTGGACTTTGAATCAAGTTATATGACTTGATTTACATGCATTACGTGGCTGTCCGTTTAATGTTCATATAACTCCATATGCTTTCCAAGTGAAATTACTTGTCTATTCGTGCCTCGCTTGTTTACTTGTCAATGTGCAATCTTATGACTGTCCGGAGGCAACCTACTTTGTTGTCCTCCTAATGTGATATATTAAATGTCATAAATGTGCATTGCATACAAGGTTGCAACCTTTCATTCTGGCATGGTAGCGATCACGCACACCGGGCGGCATCGGGCTTGCCGGTGCACCCGTGACTACCATGGTCCCATTCCCTCTCTCGCTTGGGGGCTAGACTTCCTCGGAGAGTTGGGTTGTAGGATTTTGGGGTACATCCGGAGTACACCCACATGGCGTGTTAAGGGGATGATTTGAAGTCGGCCGCAACAATTGATTCTGGAAATGAACTGAGAGCAAAAGCTCACCATATCCTTTTTACTATGTGTATAAGTACTCTCGCTTGGTTCCTAGAGAACCTCGGGGAGGAAAGATGGGTAATTGTTCCTTTACTTTTGTATTACTATTCTGTACTTAATTGTGTTATATTCATGCTTGCAAAAAGGATTTTCATAAGTTGAACCGGAAAATGAGTTTCAAAACCTATTTCTCGTTCCCCCTCGCTGAGTTCATAAAGACTCACCTTCTTTTATCATCTCAGGTGAAGAAGATCAAGAGCAGGTACTCGAGGATGACGTGCTTGTTGATGATTCCTGGGAGTGTCTACGTGCTTTTTTGCTTTGCCTGAAAGTGGTTCCTATATGGATATTGTGTTTGATTGCAAACTGTTCATTTCATTGATGTAAATGACCCCGTTGTAATTTGGGTCTAATTCTGGCTTGTACTGATTGTAGTCGGACGAACTCTTTATTTGGTCGTTTACTTTCGTCATTTAATTAGTAGTTATCGTAGGTGTTTGAACCGCTAGGTGAAGAAGTAAATAATGTAACTCTACTTAATCTCACCTAGTGATCATGCACAAGCTAAAGGATAATAGATACTTGCATGATAGGAATTGACAAATAAACAGGACATACTTATCATGTTAGGCTTATTAACCAAACGAGACTTTCAAGATAAACTAGTAGGCAAATCGGTTGGTGACAAAATAGGAGTCCTTAATGGAATTGGATTAATGATTGGAATAATTGAGGTGTTTAGAAATTAGGTCAAACTAAGGAGCCAATTACAGCTGTTATACTGCCGGTTTTTCAGAAAATTTTGGAGTTCTAGGCTAACGTTAAGCGTTAAACCTTAATGAACGATTAAGTACGTGAAATGATATGAACGTTTAGATCACACCCTAGTCTAACCTCTATAGGTCGGGTTGGGGTGTGACACCTTATATTAGAATGGTATCAGAACTTAGTTTACTAACTAGGCATTAGTCGGGTTCAACTCTCGGACCATGGGCGAAGCCCTAAGGTAATTATGATGTCTTGTTTATATGTGTTAATATGTGCTAATGTGCTTTAATTGCTTTGAGCATTGAATATTATGTGTTTTTGAGGACCATATGAATTATGTGTCATGCACACCGACATGTTAGTGACCTCGATAATGCATGCATACTTTTATACTCCTTCCTTGATACATGTGCATGTTATATAACCGTGAATGACTGTTTATACACATAGATAGTTAGGATTAGGACTTTCAGGGAAGTGAATTTGTGCAGGACGAACGAAAAGGCTCGGTTAGAGATTTCTGGCATCTTTACAAGTACTCGATGGATCGTATGTATTATTGGATATGTATATATATAAAATGCGTAGCACAGGTATAATTGTTGAGGTAAAGTTATCTCCTTATCTTTGGAATACCCATACCTGTAATTAAGTTATCAATTTTGTAGCCATAAAGTTCTTGATTCTGTTAAACCGTTCTTCTAATTGTGGTTCAAGAATAAATGTTAAGGACATACAACTTCCCTTAGAAATAAGAATATACTATTGGACATGTGGAGTAGTATATTTATATTCATATGCTTATAATGGAAGTTTGACTTAGGTGCTGCTTTTGAATCAAATTCTTATATATTAAATTGGTATAATAGACTATTTATATGATTGAATCCTTACTTGATTGGAATTAAGCATTGTTGAACCTAATAAGGTGTATACTAGCGAGTTTCAAGTTCACTCAATGGTATGATCATGACCTAGAAATTAAAAGATGAATTCGTGGAAGTTGACGATAGTTACTTTTAGGGGTTAGATTATTTAGTCATGGATAGCATATTTGAGCGACTTAACAATGGATAACCTCAAGACATGTAGGCAACTCTGGAGACCGAATTTAACAAGGTTGATGATTCTTTAATATAACAAGATATAAGGATGCTGGAATCGAGGAATTCACGTAGCTAGAACTCGTGTTCGGAAGACTACACCTAAATGTTAGGTCGAATAGAAGTGTAAGATATTGAATTATGCATTAGATGACTAACGTTGCTAAAGGTCCTAAGTTGAATATTTGTGATATTAAGAACCACGGTATTAGTTTGATGTCCCTCGAACTTAGCTGTAAATATGCAAGTAAGTCAATCTATGCACTCGTTGTTTGGATACCCTAGAGGATGTTAGAAAGCATATATCCCTATGTAAGACCGATGGACCTAGTATACAAACCATGGAAATGAGGTTAAAGCATCCGGTTGCAAAGTGGAGTCGTTAGGGTATGAATAGTAACCCTAAATAGCTAATAGTGAGTACGGTACACATGATGATTCATGGTAAACCCTAGGACCTAAGGTTGATCAGACTTATTGCTCTTAGCCAGTTGAACATGTAAATGAAGAGAGTAAGACAGAGATGAATCAGAGTCATGATGACCCAATAGACTATTGTTAGACCACCGTATCTATGTGTACCGTTTCATGTCTAGAAACTAGCCGTTGGTAGACTTCCAATCATGGTCGTTAAAAGGTGGGCGGATTTTGTAGTGATAGCTAAATGAGTGGTTGATTACTTTTGAAATTCTATTAGATTATATTGTAGGATGATTGTGGTTATAATTCTTATGATGACACAACCTTGAAGTTATTTTGTGTAACAAGCTACTTGGATAAGTATGGTAGGTATCTTATGAGCTAGATCATTTCGGTACCCATTTATAGTCCTAGGATTGTTGTTGTACGGCCGGAACCTAGTAGAGAATTGATATCGCTTACATGGCTATGAACCCAGCTTAGTAACATTAATGTTGAAGATATATTGGCGGCCATTAAGTATTCGAAGGAATGACTAGGTTGCTAAGTGAGTAGGACCATTGTCTTCTTAAGTATGACGTAACCTTGGATTGTGATGAGTGGAATTTATTCGAGGTTGAAACTATTCGCCTTAGGTGTTTTGGATTAGATTAAAAGAAAATTCTAAAGCCTTGTGACTTGAAATTAGAGATTTGAATAAGGAAATAAATTGTGGATCACAAGTTGATGAAGCTTACTTGAAAAGTTGAACTAGTGCCACATGATTAGTTTACCCATGCAATTTCAATGGAAATTTGTTGGTGGTACTTAATAAACCTTAGAGTTTGAGTTTCATGAATCTCAACGGTCTTTCACCTTGATTACGAGCGTGAAGGTTAACGAAGTTGGGAAAGAATGTTAGTGAATAGGAGCCTGTAGCCGAGAGACTTGTCATTAGAAGATTTGTTAATCCAATGTACCTACGAGATAAGGACTATGATACTATCGATAGATGACGATTTGAGATGGATTAGTTTGTTTGGTGAGTTCTTCCTGAAAATAGGGTCGTATCGTGGAAATAATCCATAACATGTGTATGTCTTATGTGCTAACAATTTGAAGCTAGTAGATATGATATGTAAATCGGATATAGACCTATCATCTTGAAATTGGTGTATGTCACCATAGAATCATGGTATTATAGTGATATTCCTTTTGAGGTATGAATGCAAGATTGATACAACATGAGTCATGATTTTGGAGTTATAGTTATATTGTTCGAATACCGATGCAGCTTTGATGACTATGTTTGGAGATTATAACCTTAGTTAATGAACTCGACCTTAAGATCAATTGGAGAAAATAGAGTTGTTCAAAGGAATGAACTGTAAATGTAGGGGTCACACCGAATTAAATGATTGGAGAAAGCAAGGAAGTGAATTCGTTGTGGTAAGAGAGATCACAGAGTAAAGGACGACCCGGAGTTGGAAAATAACAATGGTCGGAATCCGTCTAAATGACCTCAATAGGCAAGAATGAATTTCGGGACGAAATTCTTTTAAGGAGGGGAGGATGTGAGGCCCGACCCCGAATAACGTGTGTTACCTTGATTTGTGTGCCATAGACAAAGAATAATATGACTGACCTTGGATTACGTGCCCTGTCTCGATTTTCATGCATGCCTCGTCATACGTGCCTTGATCTAGAATTATGTGCCACAACCCTCGACTTATGTGCCCTGACTTTGATTTAAGTTCGACACCTCGATTTGTGTGCACTGACCTTGAATTGCATGCCCTAACCTAGGTTTAAGAGTCGCACCTCGATTTGCGTGCATTGCATTGAATTACGTGCCTTGCAATGGTTTACGAGCATTCACCTAGGATTACGTGCATTAGTCTTGAAGTATGTGCCTTAGCCTTGAAGTTCGTCTCTTACCTCGCAGTTCGTGTCTACCTCGTGATTCGTGCCCCATATTGATTTATGTGCGTGTCTCGTATTACGTGTCATAGACATAGGAAATCGTGTCCGCACGCTAATCAATAAAGAATCCTACACAAAGCACTCGTCTATAAAATAATTCGACAAACACCACTAACTATTATTATAATCCTAATCCAAATCTCTACAAAATCCACTAACAATAAACAATTCAATCTACACAAACACCTAAACATTCCTTATTCTTTATTCTCACCCAAAACCAATGCACCTCAATTTTCACCCTTATTATAATCTATAATGTATTAAATAGAATCTGAAATTTCAGCAATTTGCAAGCCCTTGGCCGGCCATAACAAGCTAATAAGACCAAAGTTTGAACAAATTATTTTAATCCATGCATGCTTGGACCAATCTTACACAATGTCATATTTTTTCTTGCACCCAAGGCACCTTTTGCTAACTACTAAGCTACCATTCTTGGCCCTTGCAAAAGACATGCCAAAACAATTCAAAAATGCATTGGTGACACAAATAATTCAGCCTTGTATAGCCTCAAGGCTGACCACATGCATCAAAATTGTAAAAGGCCTTCATTCCTTGTCATTTTCTTCTTTCTTCCTCACACTTCTCTCTCTCCCTCTCATTCTTCTCTCTCTCTCTCGGCCTTGGCTGAATCTCTTCACCTCCTAGCTCATCTTCATCATCCTATGGTTAATCAAGGCAACCCACAAGCAAAGGAACTCAACCAAGCTAGCTAGGTTGCAAGAAAACTCACATGCAAGCTCTTGAGTCACCATTTTCGGCCTAGGTAAGTTTCTTAGCTTCCATTTCTTTTCTTCTTGTTCTAACCACATTCATTTACTAAGAGCTTGGTCACTAAGCTAGGAAAAATAGAGAAAATCAAGTTGGAATCTCGGCTAAGCAAAGAAGAAGAAGAAATTTGTGCTTCAACAAGTTTTGTGCATCTTCTTGTTGATTTGCTAAGGTGAGGGCTAAAACCTTTTGAAAATTCTTCAAAAATCCACATGCATGCTCTTAAATGTATGTCTTTGCTTCTGTACTTGAGTTATATGTGATTTCATAAGCTTCTTCAACCATGCATGGAAAGATTTTGGCTTGAAAGTGATGATAGGGGAAATCGGATTATGTGACAGCTTTCTGACCTGTTGTTTCGAGGTGAGTTTGGCTAGGCAAAGGATGTTGAAAATGCATGAATATTGGTAGTTAACTAGTTTTGCCAGTTTTGAACATTTTTTGAAGAAATAGTCCAAAGCTAATTTTGACTCTAAAGTCCTCAAAATGGAAAATCATTAAAATGTGTCCGAATCTGGAAATCTGGAAAAATGAAGCAGGTTTTGGCAGATGCACTGACCTTGTAGAAAGAACCAGTTTTCACTTAGTAAATGATGTCCAAAATGCATCAAATTTGGTGTGCTGATATATTTTTCAGTTCTGGAAATGTTTGTCAGAAATGGACTAAGGCTAAATCTGACCCTAAGGACCTCAAAAACGTCAATTATTGAAATGTGTGCAAATCTGGACAGTTTTGTGCTATCCCACTATTTCGGCTATAACTATTGATCCCGAACTCCAAATGATGCAAGGTTTATTTCTGATTTTAGTTCACATCTTAAGCTTTAATTTGATATCTTATTCACTGGAATTGGAGATTATTTGCTTGTCTTAATGATGGTGAGAAAACAGCCTATTGCAGTGAGGGTTTCACTTGGTTATATGCTTAGAAAATTTGTTGTAACTTCTCTTGTGGTATTAAATGATTGGGATTGTGGCGTTGGGATGTTGTGTGGACTGTTTTGAGTACTTGAGGATGTTGAATTAAATGATGCATGACTTGAGATTGATTTTGAGTTGACTTAGGGTTTAATCACACGGGTAAGCACGGAATGGAAACCCTAGTGACTAGGCAAACTTGCTAAGTGTTGATCCTTTGGATATTATGTGTAATTATATGCTTAGTAGGCTGCCCGTAGTTGCCCTTATAGTCCTAAATGTGACTTTGATCATTGCATGTTGACAATTAGGCTTTTTCTTGCATCCGAGCCCACGTAGATGTTGTTGCATGTTAAATAACCTCATTATTTGATTACGTGGACTTTGAATCGAGTTATATGACTTGATTTACGTGCATTACGTGGCTGTCCGTTTAATGTTCATATAACTCCATATGCTTTCCAAGTGAAATTACTTGTCTATTCGTGCCTCGCTTGTTTACTTGTCAATGTGCAATCTTATGACTGTCCGGAGGCAACCTACTTTGTTGTCCTCCTAATGTGATATATTAAATGTCATAAATGTGCATTGCATACAAGGTTGCAACCTTTCATTCTGGCATGGTAGCGATCACGCACACCGGGCGGCATCGGGCTTGCCGGTGCACCCGTGACTACCATGGTCCCATTCCCTCTCTCGCTTGGGGGCTAGACTTCCTCAGAGAGTTGGGTCGTAGGATTTTGGGGAACATCCAGAGTACACCCACTTGGCGTGTTAAGGGGATGATTTGAAGTCGGCTGCAACAACTGATTCTGGAAATGAACTGAGAGCAAAAGCTCACCGTATCCTTTTTACTATGTGTATAAGTACTCTCGCTTGGTTCCTAGAGAACCTCGGGGAGGAAAGACGGGTAATTGTTCCTTTACTTTTGTATTACTATTATGTACTTAATTGTGTTATATTCATTCTTGCAAAAAGGACTTTCATAAGTTGAACCGGAAAATGAGTTTCAAAACCTATTTCTCGTTCCCCCTCGCTGAGTTCATAAGGACTCACCCTCTTTTATCATCTCAGGTGAAGATGATCAAGAACAAGTACTCGAGGACTACGTGCTTGTTGATGATTCCTGGGAGTGTCTACGTGCTTTTGTGTTTTGCCTGAAAGTGGTTGTTATATGGATATTGTGTTTGATTGCAAACTGTTCATTTCATTGATGTAAATGACCCCGTTGTAATTTGGGTCTAATTCTGGCTTGTACTGATTGTAGCTGGACGAACTCTTTATTTGGTCGTTTACTTTCGTCATTTAATTAGTAGTTAACGTAGGTGTTTGAACCGCTAGGTGAAGAAGTAAATAATGTAACTCTACTTAATCTCACCTAGTGATCATGCACAAGCTAAAGGATAATAGATACTTGCATGATAGGAATTGACAAATAAACATGACATAGTTATCATGTTAGGCTTATTAACCAAACGAGACTTTCAAGATAAACTAGTAGGCAAATCGGTTGGTGACAAAATAGGAGTCCTTAATGGAATTGGATTAATGATTGGAATAATTGAGGTGTTTAGAAATTAGGTCAAACTAAGGAGCCAATTACAGCAGTTATGCTGCCAGTTTTTCAGAAAATTTTGGAGTTCTAGGCTAACGTTAAGTGTTAAACCTTAATGAACGATTAAGTATGTGAAATGATATGAACGTTTAGATCACACCCTAGTCTAACCTCTATAGGTCGGGTTGGGGCGTGACACCTTATATTAGAATGGTATTAGAGCTTAGTTTACTAACTAGGCATTAGTCGGGTTCAACTCTCGGACCATGGGAGAAGCCCTAAGGTAATTATGATGTCTTGTTTATATGTGTTAATGTGTGCTAATGTGCTTTAATTGCTTTGAGCATTGAATATTATGTGCTTTTGAGGACCATATGTATTATGTGTCATGCACACCGACATGTTAGTGACCTCGATAATGCATGCATGCTTTTATACTCCTTCCTTGATACATGTGCATGTTATATAACCGTGAATGACTGTTTATACACATAAATAGTTAGGATTAGGACTTTCAGGGAAGTGAATTTGTGTAGGACGAACGAAAAGGCTCGGTTAGAGATTTCTGGCATCTTTACAAGTACTCGATGGATCGTATGTATTATTGGATATGTATATATATAAAATGCGTAGCACATGTATAATTGTTGAGGTAAAGTTATCTCCTTATCTTTGGAATACCCATACTTGTAAATAAGTTATCAATTTTGTAGCCATAAAGTTCTTGATTCTATTAAACCGTTCTTCTAATTGTGGTTCAAGAATAAATGTTAAGGACATACAACTTCCCTTAGATATAAGAATATACTATTGGACATGTGGAGTAGTATATATATATTCATATGCTTATAATGGAAGTTTGACTTAGGAGCTGCTTTTGAATCAAATTCTTATATATTAAATTGGTATAATAGATTATTTATATGATTGAATCCTTACTTGATTGGAATTAAGCATCGTTGAACCTAATAAGGTGTATACTAGCGAGTTTCAAGTTCACTCAATGGTAAGATCATGACCTAGAAATTAAAAGATGAATTCGTGGAAGTTGACGATAGTTACTTTTAGGGGTTAGATTATTAAGTCATGGATAGCGTATTTGAGCGACTTAACAATGGATAACCTCAAGACATGTAGGCAACTCTGGAGACCGAATTTAACAAGGTTGATGATTCTTTAATATAACAAGATATAAGGATGCTGGAATCGAGGAATTCACGTAGCTAGAACTCGTGTTCGGAAGTCTACACCTAAATGTTAGGTCGAATAGAAATGTAAGGTATTGAATTATGCATTAGATGACTAACGTTGCTAAAGGTCCTAAGTTGGATATTTGTGATATTAAGAAACACGGTATTAGTTTGATGTCCCTCGAACTTAGCTGTAAATATGCAAGTAAGTCAATCTATGCACTCGTTGTTTGGATACCCTAGAGGATGTTAGAAAGTATATATCCCTAAGTAAGACCGATGGACCTAGTATACAAACCATGAAAATGAGGTTAAAGCATCCGGTTGCAAAGTGGAGTCGTTAGGGTATGAATAGTAACCCTAAATAGCTAATAGTGAGTACGGTACGCATGAGGATTCATGGTAAACCCTAGGACCTAAGGTCGATCAGACTTAATGCTCTTAGCCAGTTGAACATGTAAATGAAGAGAGTAAGACAGAGATGAATCAGAGTCATGATGACCCAACAGACTATTGTTAGACCACCGTATCTATGTGCACCGTTTCACGTCTAGAAACTAGCCGTTGGTAGACTTCCAATCATGGTCGTTAAAAGGTGGGCGGATTTTGTAGTGATAGCTAAATGAGTGGTTGATTACTTTTGAAATTCTACTAGATTATATTGTAGGATGATTGTGGATATAATTCTTATGATGACACAACCTTGAAGTTATTTTGTGTAACAAGCTACTTGGATTAGTATAGTAGGTATCTTATGAGCTAGATCATTTCGGTACCCATTTATTGTCCTAGGATTGTTGTTGTGAGGCCCGACCCCGATTTGCGTGCGAAACCTTGCTTCATGTGCCCTAACTTAGATTTGCGTGCCATGACCTAGGTTTAAGAATTGTGTTCATTTTATGTGCCATGCATTGAATTACGTGCATTCATTTAGAGTTGCGTGCATTTACTTGAAAAACGTACGTTCGTCTCGTAGTTCGTGTCCTACCTCGTAGTGTGTGCCCTAGACCTAGGAAAGCGTGCCTTCACGCTAATCAAGAAAGCATCTTTCACGGAGCACTAGACTATTAAACAATCCTACAAAATCCACTATCAATATAATAATCCTAATTCAACTGACTAGAAGACAAAATTCACCAAACACTAAACATTCTTCATTCTTTATTCCTTATTCTTTTTGCACTTTCAAGACACAATTAATTAATGATCAAAAGTTGACAAAAATTAAGAATTGGAAGCTAGCTTGGCCGACCATACCATGGTTTTTGCACAAGGTTTGAACAATTTTATAATCAACTATGCATGCTTAGATATTCTATGACACAAATGCTTAAAAACCTGTTCAAAAACCCTACCATTTGCACACTATTTTCGGCCACATCATCCTTGCCCATCCTAGGAATTTCAAATTGCACATTGAAGACACAAAATGCTGAATTTGGAAGCCCAAGGCCGACATGCTCCTCAAATTTGCAAAAGGCTTCATTTATTTGTCATTTCTTCATTTCTCTCTCACTCTTTCTCTCTCCCCTCTCATTTTCCTCTCTCATTCTCGGCCTTGGCTGAGTTCTTCATCTCCATAGCTTCTCTTCTTCACACCATAGCTAAACCAAGCAAGCCACAAGCAAAAGACTTCAACCGAGCTAGCTAAGAAGTGAAAATCACACTTGCATGTGCATTGAAGACTCCATTCGGCCTAGGTAAGCTTCTTGGCATCCATTTCTTTTCTTCTAGTCCTAACTACATGCATGTACTAAGAGATTGATCACTAAGCTAGGAAAAATAGAGAAAAGCTAGTTGGGATTTCGGCTAAGCAAGGAGAGGAAGAATGTTGAGCTTCAACAAGGTTTTTGAGCATCTTTTGGTTGATTGCTAAGGTGAGGGTTAAAACCTTTTGAAAAATCTTCAAAAATTCACATGCATGCTCATAAATGTGTTTATTTGCTTCTGTACTTGAGCTATATGGTCGTTCATAAGCTTAAACAACCATGCATGGCAAGATCTTGGCTTGAAAATGATGCTAGGTGAAGTCGAAATTGTTGACAGCTCTCTGACCAGTCTGTTCGAGGTAAGTTTAGCTAGGCAAATGATGTTGAAAATACACAAAAATTAGTAGGTGACTAGTTTGGACAGTTTTGAACATTTTTTTCCCAGAAATAGGCCGAAGCTAATTTTGATTCTAAGGTCCTCAAAATGGCAAAGCTTTAAAATGTGACCAAATCTGGAAATCTGGAAAAATTGAAGCAGGTTTTGGCTGATGCACTAACCTTGTGGAACGAACCATATTTGACTTAGTAAATGATGTCCAAAATGCATGAAATTTGGTGTGCTGCTATATTTCTCAGTTCTGGACAATTTTGTCAGAAATGGACCAAGGCTAAAACTGACCCTAAGGACCTCAAAAACATCAATTTCTGAAAAGTATGCAAATCTGGACAGTTTTGTGCTATCTTACTGTTTCGACTATATCTAATGATCCCGAACTCCAATTGATGCAAGGTTTGTTTCTGATTTTATTTAACTTCTTAAGATTTAATTTGACATCTTATTCACTGGATTTGGAGATTGTTTGATTATCCTTTTGATTGTGAGAAGACAACCTATTGCAGTAAGGGTTTCCCTTAATGTTGTGCTTAGAAAAATTGTTGTGACTCCTCTTGTTGAATTAAATGCTTGGGATTGTAGCTTCGGGATGTTGTATGGACTGTTTTGAATGTTTGAGGGTGTTGAATTAAATGATGCATGGTTTGAGATTGACTTTGAGTTGGGTTGAGGCTTAAATTGCATGAATATATACGAAATGGAAACCCTAATGACTAGGTAGTTTTGCTAAGTATTGATCATTTGAATATTGCGTGGGAATTATATGCTTAGTGGGCTGCCCGTAAATGTCTTATAACTTCAAATGTGATTTTGACCATTGCATGTTGTCAAATAAGCTTTTCTTGTAACCAAAACCACGTAGATGTTGTTGCATGTTGAATAATCGTATCACTTGATTACGTGGACTTCGAAATGAGTTATATGGCTTGACTTGCATGTGTTACATGGCTGCCCGTTTAATGTTCATATGGCTCTATACTCCTTTCAAATGAAATTACTTGTCTTATCGTGCCTTGTTTGATTACTTGACAACGTGCGATCTTATAACTGCTCGGAGGCGACCTACTTTGTTGTCCTCCTAATGTGATATGTTAAATGTTATAAATGTGCATTGCATACGAGGTTGCAACCTTTCTTTGTGGCATGGTAGCGTTTCACGAACGCCGGGCGGCATAGGGCTTGCTGGTGCTCCCGTGACTACCATGGTCCAATTCCCTCTCTCGCTTGGCATTCCACCCTCGGAGAGTTGGGTCGTAGGTTTTGGGGTACATCCGGAGTACACCCAATTGGGAGCGATAAGGGGATTATTGAAGTCGGCCGCACCAAATGAATCGAAATTGATATTGAGAGCAAATGCTCACCGTATCCTTGAAATGATTGGTAAATGTATATGTTACTCGATTTATTTCATATATTTGCGTACCTTATTATTTGTAATACGTGACATGTTTTCAAAAGAGTTTTCATAATTGAACCGAAAAATGAGTTTCAAAACGTATTTCTCGTTTCCCCCTCACTGAGTTCATAAGGACTCACCCTCTTTTTCATCACAGGTGAAGAAGAACAGGTACAGGTACCCAAGGACAATGTGCCTAATGATGAACCCCTGGAGTGATTGCCTGTCATTGTTGTTTTGCTTGAACGTGACTACTTGTGAACTTTATGTTACTTGAAGACTATTTCTTTTTGTGTTTCTCGATGTCATGATGTAAAAGGCCCCCGTTATAATTTGGGGTCTAATTTTGGTTTGTACTTATATTAAGTAGACTGATACTAGACATTACTATGATCGTTATGCTTTTATTACCGCTAGTATTATCATAGGTTATGATGCATTAGTAAGGACTAAGTAAATGAATTTTTCCAATCTTAAATAGGTATATTTTGAAACGAGGTCAAACAAACAAACGAGACATAGTATCATGCTAGGTTATAAATCAAACGGGACGTCGAAATAACCAATAGGCAATTCAATTGATGGTAAAATAGTAATCTTAGTTGGAAATGGAATTGAGATGGTAAATTTTGAGGTGTTTAGAGAACTAGGTCAAACCAAAGAGCCCAATTACAGCCGTTATGCTGCCAGTTTCAGAAAAAAAAATTGGAGTCTAGGATAAAACGTTAAGTGCTAAACCTCCTAGAATGATTAAGTACTTGAAAGGACTTGAATGTTTAGATCACCCCCTAGCCTAACCTTTATAGGCCGGGTTGGGGCGTGACACCTTAGAAGAATGCTAACCTTAGAAGAATAGTATTAGAGCTTAGATTGCTTAAGCTGGGTTTAACTCTCGGATCGTGGGTAGAGCCCTAAGATAATTAGGATGACTTGTCTATGTGTTATTGTGTGATAAATGTGCCTTCTATGTTCTATGTGCTTAAGTGACTTACATGCCTTAAATGTTTTTTTTTAAGAATTGTACCTATATTATGTTGCATATCATATGCGTTAGATTCTTAATTGTCATATTTCAATTAATTGTACATCGTAATTTGTGCCTATAGATGGCTGGCCCTAGTACCCGTACTACTAATAGGAGCGGTGAACCTCAAGAGACCGGGGATGCTTATCAGACTAATCCTGGTATAGCTATGTTTAATATGATGGAAAATGCCATGGATCGTGTATCACGTGTGATGGAGCGTCAAGATGCTCGTGAAGCCAACAACAACAACATCAACAACAGGAATGAGGGTAACCATGGGAGACATAGCAGAATGAGGCAATTCCTTGACTTTCGCCCGTCTAAATTCTACGAGGAAGCTGATGATGAGAAAGCAGAGGCTTGGCTGTCCGAGATCGAGAAGATTTTCAGGCCACTTGATTATACAGATGAAGAGAAAATGGAGTTTGTTGTATTTCTGTTGAATGGGGATGCCGAGCATTGGTGCCACACTGTAGAGGCACTGTGGGAGACTGATCAGACACCTCGCTTGTGGGGTAACTTCGTTAAGGAATTTAAGGAGAAATATGTACCTGCAGTTTCCAGGCAGAGGCGGATCGAGGAGTTCATGCACTTGAGCCAGGGTAATATGACGGTGGCCCAGTACGAGGCACGTTTTGATTGACTGTCCCATTATGCTCAATATATGGTTTGTACTCTGGAGGCAAAAATGTGCAAAATTTACTGTTGGATTGAGGCCAGAGATTCAGGACCAGTTAGCTTCTCATGATTTCGATACTTATTCTGCTCTCTTTGCTGCTGCCTCTCGAGTTGAGAAGAGGAAACTAGATGGAGCTGGTTCGAGCCAGCCGAGCAAGAAACCATACCAGCCTCCAGGTCAGCAGAGGAAATTCCAGAGTCAGAGTCGCGGTCAAGGCCAGAGCCAGAATAGACCAGTGACTAACCGTGGCCCGATGAAAGCGACATCAGCCTCTTCCACTCGCGGATCCACAGGTAGTTCACCTGCTTCTCAGACTGCCTTCTGTTCGTACTGCAACAAGAAGGGCCACACCGAGGCCCAGTGTTGGAGAAAATTGAGGAAATGTATGGGTTGTGGCAGCGATCAACACCGGGTTAAGGATTGCCCTAAATGGCAAGGGGGACAGAATCAGGGTAAACCAGCTGGTAGAGGCAAGACTCCGGTTCCTGGAGTCCAGGCCCGAGCTTATGCCATTGAGTGCGAGGAGATTCCAGATGAGACCGCTGTTGTTGAAGGTACATTCTTCATACTGAATCAACCTGTTAAGGTGTTAATTGATCCGGGTGCTACTTATTCATTTATTACTCCCTTATGTGTGGAGCGTGTGAAATTGAAAGTTGTATATTTGCCATATGAAGTAGAAGTTGGTACTTCAATGGGTTCTAAACTTGTAACTAGTTCAGCTTGTAAAGCATGTAAAATCCAAATTAAGGATAGGGAATTCTCAGCCAATCTTATTGTATTACCTTTTCGAGATTATGAGGTCATTTTAGGGATGGACTAGCTGGCAAAACATCATGTCCAACTGGATTGCCGGGCGAAGATTATAACGTTTTGGGTACCTGATCAACCAATACTGGAGATTATGGGCCAAAGAGATTTCACCGGGAGTTCTATCATTTAATCTACAAAAGCAGTAAAGTCCTTGAGGAAAGAGTGCAGCGGATACTTGGCTTACCTTATCAACAAGCCGTTGGACAAAGCTAAATTGGAGGAGATGCATGTGATCAAAGACTATGCAGATGTGTTTCCAGAAGAATTACCCGGTTTACCCCCAAATCGGGAAATCGAGTTTGTTATAGAGTTGCTGCCGGGCGCCCAGCCGGTATCTAAAGCTCCCTATCGTATGGCACCAGCCGAGCTACAAGAATTGAAGGACCAATTGCAAGGATTACTGAAGAAGGGGTTTGTACAACCAAGTTCTTCACTGTGGGGTGCGCCAGTTCTATTTGTGAAGAAGAAAGACGGAACGTTGAGGCTATGCATTGACTACCGAGGATTGAACCAAGTGACTATCAAGAATAAATACCCACCTCCCCTGATCGACGAATTATTTGATCAACTGCAAGGTGCCAAAGTGTATTCGAAACTCGACTTGAGGCAAGGATTTATCAGTTGCGGATCAAGAAGGAAAATGTGCCTAAAACGGCTTTCAGGACGAGATATGGGCATTATGAATATGTGGTGATGCCTTTTGGACTAACTAATGCCCCTGCAGCTTTTATGGATTTGATGCATAGGGTGTTTCAACGCTACTTGGACCAATTTGTGGTGATCTTCATTGATGATATTTTGGTATACTCGAAATCGGAGGCGGAGCATGAGCAACATCTGCGGTTGGTACTGCAGAAACTTCGAGAGCACCAATTGTATGCAAAGTTTAGCAAGTGTGAATTTTGGCTGCAGCAGATTGCATTTTTGGGGCATATCATATCCCAAGAGGGAATATCGGTAGATCCAGCAAAGATTGATGCAGTGATGTCTTGGAAGAAGCCGGAAAATGTTACGGAGGTTCGGAGTTTTCTTGGTCTAGCCGGCTATTATCGGAGGTTCGTGAAGGATTTCTCTAAGATTGCAGGACCGCTTACAAAGCTCACTCAAAAGAAAACCAAGTTCGTGTGGGATGACAAGTGTGAGAACAGCTTCTAAGAGTTGAAGAAAAGATTGACTACCGCACCAGTTCTTGCATTGCCTGAAGGGAGTCAAGGTTTTGTAATCTATAGCGATGCTTCGAAAGAAGGATTGGGATGTGTATTGATGCGAAATGGAAGAGTGATTGCATATGCTTCTAGGAAACCAAAGCCGTATGAGATGAATTACCCGACGCATGATTTGGAGTTAGCGGCCATTGTGTTTGCACTCAAGAAATGGAGGCATTATCTGTGGGGTAACAAGTTTGAGGTATTTACTGATCATAAGAGTTTGAAATACTTGTTCTCTCAAAATGAGTTGAATATGAGGCAAAGGCGGTGGATGGAGCTTTTGGATGATTATAACTGCTCAATTAATTATGTGCCCAGTAAAGAGAATGTAGTTGCGGATGCTTTAAGCAGAAAGGCAAGCATGGCAAAACTGGAGGTCAAGGTGCAGGAGTTGTTGGAGGAAGCATTTCTGTGGAAACCACAATTGACTCAGAAATGGTTACTTTTTGCCACTACCCAAGTTCAATCGACCTTGTTATCTGAGTTACGAGAGGCTCAATAAAAGGACCAACAATTTCAAAAGATTAAGGAAAGCAACGCAGATTTCAAGTTTCATGATGATGGTGTTTGGAGGTTTAGGAACCGGATTTGTGTTCCGAACGAGCCGAAGCTGAAAAAGAAGATTCTTGAGGAAGCCCACAATTCAAGATATACTATTCACCCCGGCGGAACAAAGATGTATTGGGATTTGAAGCAACACTATTGGTGGAATAACATGAAAAGAGAAATTGCAGGAGTTTGTAGCACGGTGTTTGACTTGCCAGAGAGTCAAAGCAGAACATCAACGACCCGCAGGTTTACTTCAGCCGTTGGAGATTCCTCAATGGAAATGGGAACATATAATTATGGATTTTGTTATGTACCTGCCCAGATCACAAAAGGGTCATGACACCGTTTGGGTTATAGTGGATAGATTGACTAAGTCAGCGCACTTTTTACCGATGAACAAGGAGGATAGTCCTGAGGAATTGGGAGATATGTATGTGGCGGAGATTGTAAGATTGCATGGGATGCCTGTGAGTATTGTATCAGATAGGGATCCTCGTTTTACTTCCCGATTTTGGAAGAGATTGCAAGAAGCTTTGGGAACGAAGTTGAGTTTTAGCACGGCTTATCACCCTCAGACGGATGGTCAATCGGAGAGAACTATTCAGATTCTGGAGGATATGCTGAGGGCATGTGTGTTAGACTTCGGGAAAGGTTAGGAGAAATATCTATCTCTAGCGGAGTTTGCCTACAACAATAGTTATCAGGCCACTATCGGGATGGCCCCTTTTGAGGCGCTGTATGGACGTAAGTTTCGATCCCCAATTTACTGGGATGAAGTAGGTGAGACGAAGACTTTTGACCCAACCCTTTTACCTGAACTGATGAAGACTGTTGATAACATCCACCTCATCCGGAAACGGATGCTTACCGCCCAGAGCAGGCAGAAGAGTTATGCAGACCGCCGAAGACGGAGCCTAGAGTTTGAGGTCGGCGACAAGGTGTTCTTGAAGATATCACCCCGGAGGGGACTGATTAGACATGGAAAAGGTGAAAAGTTGAGCCCGAGATTTGTAAGACCATTCGAGATAATCGAGAAGGTTGGCAAGTTGGCGTATCGCCTAGTACTACCCCAGAACCTCTCCAATATTCATGACGTCTTTCATGTTTCGATGCTGCGGAAGTATCATCCTGATCCGTCGCATATCTTGGAGCCAGAGCCGTTGCAGCTTCGGGAGAACTTGTCTTACGAAGAGAAGCCCATTCGGATCCTAGACCAGCAAGATCGAGAGTTGCGCAACAGAACTATACCTATGGTGAAAGTGCTGTGGGATCATCATGGAGTCGAAGAAGCAACGTGGGAAAGGCGAGACCAGATGGAGCAGCAATATCTAGCTTTATTTCAAGGTAATATTGAATTTTGGGATGAAATTCTTTTAAGGAGGGGAGGATGTGAGGCCCGACCCCGATTTGCGTACGAAACCTTGCTTCGTGTGCCGTAACCTAGATTTGCGTGCCATGACCTAGGTTTAAGAATTGTGTTCATTTTATGTGCCATGCATTGAATTATGTGCATTCATTTAGGGTTGTGTGCATTTACTTGAAAAACGTACGTTCGTCTCGTAGTTCGTGTCCTACCTCGTAGTGCGTGCCCTAGACCTAGGAAAGCGTGCCTTCACGTTAATCAGCATCTTTCACGGAGCACTAGACTATTAAACAATCCTACAAAATCCACTGTCAATATAATAATCCTAATTCAACTCACTAGAAGACAAAATTCACCAAACACTAAACATTCTTCATTCTTTATTCCTTATTCTTTTTGCACTTTCAAGACACAATTAATTAATGATCAAAAGTTGACAAAAATTCAGAATTGGAAGCTAGCTTGGCCGACCATACCATGGTTTTTTCACAAGGTTTGAACAATTTTATAATCAACTATGCATGCTTAGATATTCTATGACACAAATGCTTAAAAAATTGCTCAAAAACCCTACCATTTGCACACTATTTTTGGCCACATCATCCTTGCCCATCCTAGGAATTTCCAATTGCACATTGAAGACACAAAATGCTGAATTTGGAAGCCCAAGGCCGACATGCTCCTCAAATTTGCAAAAAGGCTTCATTTATTTGTCATTTCTTCATTTCTCTCTCACTCTTTCTCTCTCCC
The DNA here is from genome assembly GCA_037974665.1 of Ehretia macrophylla. NCBI lineage: Eukaryota > Viridiplantae > Streptophyta > Magnoliopsida > Boraginales > Ehretiaceae > Ehretia > Ehretia macrophylla. The sequence continues at coordinate 81,195,847 of CM075765.1, read as the reverse complement.
CTCTCATTTTCCTCTCTCATTCTCGGCCTTGGCTGAGTTCTTCATCTCCATAACTTATCTTCTTCACACCATAGCTAAACCAAGCAAGCCACAAGCAAAAGACTTCAACCGAGCTAGCTAAGAAGTGAAAATCACACTTGCATGTGCATTGAAGACTCCATTCGGCCTAGGTAAGCTTCTTGGCATCCATTTCTTTTCTTCAAGTCCTAACTACATGCATGTACTAAGAGATTGATCACTAAGCTAGGAAAAATAGAGAAAAGCTAGTTGGGATTTCGGCTAAGCAAGGAGAGGAAGAAAGTTGAGCTTCAACAAGGTTTTTGAGCATCTTTTGGTTGATTGCTAAGGTGAGGGTTAAAACCTTTTGAAAACTCTTCAAAAATTCACATGCATGCTCATAAATGTGTGTATTTGCTTCTGTACTTGAGCTATATGGTCGTTCATAAGCTTAAGCACCCATGCATGGCAAGATCTTGGCTTGAAAATGATGCTAGGTGAAGTCGAAATTGTTGACAGCTCTCTGACCAGTCTGTTCGAGGTAAGTTTATCTAGGCAAATGATGTTTAAAATGCACAAAAATTGGTAGGTGACTATTTTGGACAGTTTTGAACATTTTTCCCAGAAATAGGCGAAAGCTAATTTTGACACTAAAGTCCTCAAAATGGCAAATCTTTAAAATGTGACCAAATCTGGAAATCTGGAAAAATGAAGCAGGTTTTGGCACATGCACTGACCTTGTGGAACGAATCATATTTGACTTAGTAAATGATGTCCAAAATGAATGAAATTTGGTGTGCTGCTAGATTTCTCAGTTCTAGACAATTTTGTCAGAAATGGACCAAGGCTAAAACTGACCCTAAGGACCTCAAAAACGTCAATTTCTGAAAAGTATGAAAATCTGGACAGTTTTGTGCTATCTTACTGTTTCGACTATATGTAATGATCCCGAACTCTAATTGATGCAAGGTTTGTTTCTGATTTTAGTTAACTTCATATGATTTAATTTGACATCTTATTCACTGGATTTGGAGATTGTTTGATTATCCTTTTGATTGTGAGAAGACAGCCTATTGCAGTAAGGGTTTCCCTTAATGTTGTGCTTAGAAAAATTGTTGTGACTCCTCTTGTTGAATTAAATGCTTGGGATTGTAGCTTCGGGATGTTGTATGGACTGTTTTGAATGTTTGAGGGTGTTGAATTAAATGATGCATGGTTTGAGATTGACTTTGAGTTGGGTTGAGGCTTCAATTGCAAGAATATATACAAAATGGAAACCCTAATGACTAGGTAGTTTTGCTAAGTATTGATCATTTGAATATTGCGTGGGAATTATATGATTAGTGGGCTGCCCGTAAATGTCTTATAACTTCAAATGTGATTTTGACCATTGCATGTTGTCAAATAAGCTTTTCTTGTAACCAAACCCACGTAGATGTTGTTGCATGTTGAATAATCGTATCACTTGGTTACGTGGACTTCGAAATGAGTTATATGGCTTGACTTGCATGTGTTACATGGCTGCCCGTTTAATGTTCATATGGCTCTATACTCCTTTCAAATGAAATTACTTGTCTTATCGTGCCTTGTTTGATTACTTGACAACGTGCGATCTTATAACTGCTCGGAGGCGACCTACTTTGTTGTCCTCCTAATGTGATATGTTAAATGTTATATATGTGCATTGCATACGAGGTTGCAACCTTTCTTTGTGGCATGGTAGCGTTTCACGAAAGCCGGGCGGCATAGGGCTTGCCGGTGCTCCCGTGACTACCATGGTCCAATTCCCTCTCTCGCTTGGCATTCCACCCTCGGAGAGTTGGGTCATAGGTTTCGGGGTACATCCGGAGTACACCCAATTGGGAGCGATAAGGGGATTATTGAAGTCGGCCGCACCAAATGAATCGAAATTGATATTGAGAGCAAATGCTCACCGTATCCTTGAAATGATTGGTAAATGTATCCGTTACTCGATTTGTTTCATATATTTGCGTACCTTATTATTTGTAATATGTGACATGTTTTCAAAAGAGTTTTCATAATTGAACCGAAAAATGAGTTTCAAAACGTATTTCTCGTTTCCCCCTCGCTGAGTTCATAAGGACTCACCCTCTTTTTCATCACAGGTGAAGAAGAACAGGTACAGGTACCCGAGGACAATGTGCCTAATGATGAACCCCTGGAGTGATTGCCTGTCATTGTTGTTTTGCTTGAACGTGACTACTTGTGAACTTTATGTTACTTGAAGACTATTTCTTTTTGTGTTGCTCGATGTCATGATGTAAAAGACCCCCGTTGTAATTTGGGGTCTAATTTTGGTTTGTACTTATATTAAGTAGACTGATACTAGACATTACTATGATCGTTATGCTTTTATTACCGCTAGTATTATCATAGGTTATGATGCATTAGTAAGGACTAAGTAAATGAATTTTTCCAATCTTAAACAGGTATATTTTGAAACGAGGTCAAACAAACAAACGAGACATAGTATCATGCTAGGTTATAAATCAAACGGGACGTCGAAATAACCAATAGGCAATTCAATTGATTGTAAAATAGTAATCTTAGTTGGAAATGGAATTGAGATGGTAAATTTTGAGGTGTTTAGAGAACTAGGTCAAACCAAAGAGCCCAATTACAGCCGTTATGCTGCTAGTTTCCGGAAAAAATTTTGGAGTCTAGGATAAAATGTTAAGTGCTAAACCTCCTGGAATGATTAAGTACTTGAAAGGACTTGAATGTTTAGATCACCCCCTAGTCTAACCTTTACAGGCCGGGTTGGGGCGTGACAGTTGTTGTACGGCCGGTAACCTAGTAGAGAATTGATATCGCTTATATGGCTATGAACCCAGCTTAGTAACATTAATGTTGAAGATATATTGGCGGCCATTAAGTGTTCGAATGAATGACTAGGTTGCTAAGTGAGTAGGACCATTGTCTTCTTAAGTATGATGTAACCTTGGATTGTGATGAGTGGAATTTATTCGAGGTTGAAACTATTCGCCTTAGGAGTTTTGGATAAGATTAAAAGAAAATTCTGAAGCCTTGTGACTTGAAATTAGAGATTTGAATAAGGAAATAAATTGTGGATCACAAGCTAATGAAGCTTACTTGAAAAGTTTAACTAGTGCCACATGATTAGTTTACCCATGCAATTTCAATGGCAATTTGTTGGTGGTACTTAATAAATCTTAGAGTTTGAGTTTCATGAATCTCAACGGTCTTTCTCCTTGATTACGAGCGTGAAGGTTAACGAAGTTGGGAAAGAATGTTAGTGAATAGGAGCCTGTAGCCGAGAGACTTGTCATTAGAAGATTTGTTAATCCAATGTACCTACGAGATAAGGACTATGATACTATCGATAGATGAAGATTTGAGATGGATTAGTTTGTTTGGTGAGTTCTTCCTGAAAATAGGGTCGTATCGTGGAAATAATCCATAACATGTGTATGTCTTACGTGCTAACAATTTGAAGCTAGTAGATATGATATGTAAATCGGATATAGACCTATCATCTTGAAATTGGTGTATGTCACCATAGAATCATGGTATTATTGTGATATTCCTTTTGAGGTATGAATGCAAGATTGATACAACATGAGTCATGATTTTGGAGTTATAGTTATATTGTTAGAATACTGATGCAGCTTTGATGACTATGTTTAGAGATTCTAACCTTAGTTAATGAACTCGACCTTAAGATCAATTGGAGAAAATAGAGTTGTTCGAAGGAACGAACTGTAAATGTAGGGGTCACACCGAATTAAATGATTGGAGAAAGCTAGGAAGTGAATTCGTTGTGGTAAGAGAGATCACAGAGCAAAGGACGACCCGGAGTTGGAAAATAACAATGGCCGGAATCCGTCTAAATGACCTCAATAGGCAAGAATGAATTTCGGGACGAAATTCTTTTAAGGAGGGGAGGATGTGAGGCCCGACCCCGAATAACGTGTGTTACCTTGATTTGTGTGCCATAGACCAAGAATGATATGACTGACCTTGGATTACGTGCCCTGTCTCAGTTTTCATGCATGCCTCGTCATACGTGCCTTGACCTAGAATTATATGCCATAATCCTCGACTTACGTTCCCTGACTTTGATTTAAGTTCGAAACCTCGATTTGTGTGCACTGACCTTGAATTGTGTGCCCTAACCTAGGTTTAAGAGTCGTACCTCGATTTGCATGCATTGCATTGAATTACGTGCCTTACATTGGTTTACGTGCATTCACCTAGGATTACGTGCATTAGTCTTGAAGTACGTTCCTTAGCCTTGAAGTTCGTGTCTTACCTCGTAGTTCGTGTCTACCTCGTGATTCGTGCCCCATATTGATATCTGTGCGTGTCTCGTAGTACGTGTCATAGACATAGAAAATCGTGTCCGCACGCTAATCAATAAAGAATCCTACACAAAGCACTAGAATATAAAATAATCCTACAAACACCACTAACTATTATTATAATCCTAATCCAAATCTCTACAAAATCCACTAATAATAAACAATTCAATCTACACAAACACCTAAACATTCCTTATTCTTTATTCTCACCCAAAACCAATGCACCTCAATTTTCACCCTTATTATAATCTATAATGTATTAAATAGAATCTGAAATTTCAGCAATTTGCAAGCCCTTGGCCGGCCATAACAAGCTAATAAGACCAAAGTTTGAACAAATTATTTTAATCCATGCTTGCTTGGACCAATCTTACACAATGTCATATTTTTTCTTGCACCCAAGGCACCTTTTGCTAACTACTAAGCTACCATTCTTGGCCCTTGCAAAATACATGCCAAAACAATTCAAAAATGAATTGGTGACACAAATAATTCAGCCTTGTATAGCCTCAAGGCCGACCACATGCATCAAAATTGCAAAAGGCCTTCATTCCTTGTCATTTTCTTCTTTCTTCCTCACACTTCTCTCTCTCCCTCTCATTCTTCTCTCTCTCTCTCGGCCTTGGCTGAATCTCTTCACCTCCTAGCTCATCTTCATCATCCTATGGTTAATCAAGGCAAGCCACAAGCAAAGGAACTCAACCAAGCTAGCTAGGTTGCAAGAAAACTCACATGCAAGCTCTTGAGTCACCATTTTCGGCCTAGGTAAGTTTCTTAGCTTCCATTTCTTTTCTTCTTGTTCTAACCACATGCATGTACTAAGAGCTTGGTCACTAAGGTAGGAAAAATAGAGAAAATCAAGTTGGAATCTCGGCTAAGCAAAGAAGAAGAAGAAATTTGTGCTTCAACAAGTTTTGTGCATCTTCTTGTTGATTTGCTAAGGTGAGGGCTAAAACCTTTTGAAAATCCTTCAAAAATCCACATGCATGCTCTTAAATGTATGTCTTTGCTTCTGTACTTGAGTTATATGTGAGTTCATAAGATTCTTCAAGCATGCATGGCAAGATTTTGGCTTGAAAGTGATGATAGGGGAAATCGGATTATGTGACAGCTTTCTGACCTGTTGTTTCGAGGTGAGTTTTGCTAGGCAAATGATGTTACAAATACATGAAAATTGGTAGGTGACTAGTTTTTCCAGTTTGGAACATTTTGCGCAGAAATAGTCCAAAGCTAATTTTGACTCTAAGATCCTCAAAATGGCAAATCATTAAAATGTGTCCGAATCTGGAAATCTGGAAAAATGAAGCAGGTTTTGGCAGATGCACTGACCTTGTAGAACGAACCAGTTTTGACTTAGTAAATGATGTCCAAAATGTATAAAATTTGTTTTGCTGATATATTTTTCAGTTCTGGACATGTTTGTCAGAAATGGACTAAGGCTAAATCTGACCCTAAGGACCTCAAAAACGTTAATTATTGAAATGTGTGCAAATCTGGACAGTTTTGTGCTATCCCACTATTTCGGCTATAACTATTGATCCCGAACTCCAAATGATGCAAGGTTTGTTTCTGATTTTAGTTCACGTCTTAAGCTTAATTTGATATATTATTCACTGGAATTAGAGATTATTTTCTTGTCTTAATGATTGTGAGAAAACAGCCTATTGCAGTGAGGGTTTCACTTGGTTATGTGCTTAGAAAATTTGTTGTAACTTCTCTTGTGGTATTAAATGCTTGGGATTGTGGCGTTGGGATGTTGTGTGGACTGTTTTGAGTACATGAGGATGTTGAATTAAATGATGCATGACTTGAGATTGATTTTTAGTTGACTTAGGGTTTAATCACACGGGTAAGCACGAAATGGAAACCCTAGTGACTAGGCAAACTTGCTAAGTGTTGATCATTTGGATATTATGTGTAATTATATGCTTAGTAGGCTGCCCGTAGTTGCCCTTATAGTCCTAAATGTGACTTTGATCATTGCATGTTGACAATTAGGCTTTTTCTTGCATCTGAGCCCACGTAGATGTTGTTGCATGTTAAATAACTTCATTATTTGATTACGTGGACTTCGAATCGAGTTATATGACTTGATTTACGTGCATTACGTGGCTGTCCATTTAATGTTCATATAACTCCATATGCTTTCCAAGTGAAATTACTTGTCTATTCGTGCCTCGCTTGTTTACTTGTCAATGTGCAATCTTATGACTGTCCGGAGGCAACCTACTTTGTTGTCCTCCTAATGTGATATATTAAATGTCATAAATGTGCATTGCATACAAGGTTGCAACCTTTCATTCTGGCATGGTAGCGATCACGCACACCGGGCGGCATCGGGCTTGCCGGTGCACCCGTGACTACCATGGTCCCATTCCCTCTCTCGCTTGGGGGCTAGACTTCCTCGGAGAGTTGGGTCGTAGGATTTCGGGGTACATCCGGAGTACACCCACTTGGCGTGTTAAGGGGATGATTTGAAGTCGGCCGCAACAACTGATTCTGGAAATGAACTGAGAGCAAAAGCTCACCGTATCGTTTTTACTATGTGTATAAGTACTCTTGCTTGGTTCCTAGAGAACCTCGGGGAGGAAAGACGGGTAATTGTTCATTTACTTTTGTATTACTATTCTGTACTTAATTGTGTTATATTCATGCTTGCAAAAAGGATTTTCATAAGTTGAACCGGAAAATGAGTTTCAAAACCTATTTCTCGTTCCCCCTCGCTGAGTTCATAAGGACTCACCCTCTTTTATCATCTCAGGTGAAGATGATCAAGAATAGGTACTCGAGGACGACGTGCTTGTTGATGATTCCTGGGAGTGTCTACGTGCTTTTGTGCTTTGCCTGAAAGTGGTTGCTATATGGATATTGTGTTTGATTGCAAACTGTTCATTTCATTGATGTAAATGACCCCGTTGTAATTTGGGTCTAATTCTGGCTTGTACTGATTGTAGCCGGACGAACTCTTTATTTGGTCGTTTACTTTCGTCATTTAATTAGTAGTTATCGTAGGTGTTTGAACCGCTAGGTGAAGAAGTAAATAATGTAACTCTTCTTAATCTCACCTAGTGATCATGCACAAGCTAAAGGATAATAGATACTTGCATGATAGGAATTGACAAATAAACAGGACATAGTTATCATGTTAGGCTTATTAACCAAACGAGACTTTCAAGATAAACTAGTAGGCAAATCGGTTGGTGACAAAATAGGAGTCCTTAATGGAATTGGATTATTGATTGGAATAATTGAGGTGTTTAGAAATTAGGTCAAACTAAGGAGCCAATTACAGTTGTTATGCTGTCGGTTTTCTGGAAAATTTTGGAGTTCTAGGCTAACGTTAAGCGTTAAACCTTAATGAACGATTAAGTACGTGAAATGATATGAACGTTTAGATCACACCCTAGTCTAACCTCTATAGGTCGGGTTGGGGCGTGACATGTGACAAGGTCTCCGTCACTCCGGTGCCCATAACTTTTGATCCGTAAGGAGTTACGCGGCGCACAACATACCATTGCGAAGCTCTCCTACAGCTCTACGAATGGGGCAGCGAGCTTGCTCGCTGTGCCCTTTTTGGAGCCCAAAATCGGACGTTTTCATCAGTTTCAGGCCACTTTTCTTCTTTTGCTCTGTTTTTCCGTCCCGGATCGTACGTCGTGAGCTGTTAAAAGGACGACAACCTTACTCGTGGGACATTAGAGGGCCCTACAACGTGTCGATATCACGTCTTGCAAGGATGCTGCGTTGTTGAAGCGGATGGGTTGTCGTTAAGCCCATTGGGCCTTTTGATTGGGCCATCTCTCTAGGATGGGACTGTGAACCGTTAACAAATAAAGGAATTATGCCCTCAACATGACGGGTGCGATCATATCAGCACTAATGCACCGGATCCCATTAGAACTCTGAAGTTAAGCGTGCTTGGACGAGAGTAGTACTAGGATGGGTGACCCCCTGGGAAGTCCTTGTGTTGCACCCCCTTTTCAATTTTTTTTGCCCTGGTTAAGGTTGGCAAGATACTTTATCCACCAAATTTCTATTATCGAATCCCACGGAACATTGGGCAAGACAACTTCCCTTCACGCAGAGGCTGGGCCCGCAAACCGATGGCGTAGGTCTTGTGACCAGGTCTCCGTCGCTCCGGTGCCCATAACTTTTGATCCATAAGGAGTTACGCGGCGCACATCATACCGTTGCAAAGCTCTCTGAGAGCTCTACGACGGGGGCAGCCAGCTTGCTTGCTTTACCCTTTTTGGAGCCCAAAATCGAACATTTTCATTAGTTTTAGGCCACTTTTCTTCTTTTGCTCTCTTTTTTCGTCCCGGATCGTACGTCATGAGCTGTTAAAAGGACGACAACCTTACTCGCGGGACATTAGGGGGCCCTACAATGCGTCGATATCACATCTTGCTAGGATGCTGCGTTGTTGAAGCATATGGGTTATCGTTAAGCCTATTGGGCCTTTTGAATTGACCATCTCTCTAGGCTGGGACTGTGAAGCGTTAACACATAAAGGAATTGTGCCCTTAAAATGAGGGGTGCGATCATACCAGCACTAATGCACCGAATCCCATCAGAACTCCGAAGTTAAGCGTTCTTGGGCGAGAGTAGTACTAGGATGGGTGACCCCTTGGGAAGTCCTTGTGTTGCACCCCCTTTTCAATTTTTTTTGCCCTGGTTAAGGTTGGCAAGATACTTTATCCACCAAATTTCTATTACCGAATCCCACAGAACATTGGGCAAGACAACTTCCCTTCACGTAGAGGCTGGGCCCGCAAACCGAGGGCGTAGGTCTTGTGACCAGGTCTCCGTCACTCCGGTGCCCATAACTTTTGATCTGTAAGGAGTTACGCGGCGCACAGCATACCGTTGCAAAGCTCTCTGAGAGCTCTACGACGGGGGCAGCCAGCTTGCTCGCTGTGCCCTTTTTGGAGCCCAAAATCGAACGTTTTCATTAGTTTTAGGCCACTTTTCTTCTTTTGCTCTGTTTTTTCATCCCGGATCGTACGTCATGAGCTGTGAAAAGGACGACAACTTTACTCGTGGGACATTAGGGGGCCCTATAATGCGTCGATATCACGTCTTGCTAGGATGCTGTGTTGTTGAAGCAGATGGGTTATCGTTAAGCCCATTGGGCCTTTTGAATTCGCCATCTCTCTAGGCTGCGACTGTGAACCGTTAACACATAAAGGAATTGTGCCCTCAACATGATGGGTGCGATCATACCAGCACTAATGCACCGGATCCCATCAGAACTCCGAAGTTAAGCGTGCTTGGGCGAGAGTAGTACTAGGATGGGTGACCCCCTCGGATGTCCTCGGGTTGCACCCCCTTTTTCAATTGTTTTTGCTTCGGTTTGGGTTGCCAAGATACTTTATCTACCACATTTCTATTATCGAATCCCACGACACCTTGGGAAAGACAACTTCGCTTCACGTGGAGGCTGGGCTCGCAAACCGAGGGCGTAGGGCTTGTGACCAGGTCTCCGTCGCTCCGGTGCCTATAATTTTTGATCCGTAAGGAGTTACGCGGTACACAGCATACCGTTGCAAAGCTCTCTGAGAGCTCTACGGCGGGGGCATCCAGCTTGCTCACTATGCCCCTTTTTGGAGCCCAAAATCGAACGTTTTCATCAGTTTCAGGCCACTTTTCTTCTTTTGCTATGTTTTTTCGTCCCGGATCGTACGTTGTGAGATGTTAAAAGGACGACAACCTTACTCGCGGGACATTAGAGGGCTCTACAACGCGTAGATATCACGTCTTGCGAGGATGCTGCGTTGTTGAAGCGGATCGGTTGTCGTTAAGCCCATTGGGCCTTTTGAATGGGCCATCTCACTAGGATGGGACTGTGAACCGTTAACAAATAAAGGAATTGTGCCCTCAACATGACGGGTGCAATCATACCAGCACTAATGGACCGGATCCCATCAGAACTCCGAAGTTAAGCGTGCTTGGGTGAGAGTAATACTAGGATGGGTGACCCCCTAGGAAGTCCTCGTGTTGCACCTTCTTTTCATTTTTTTTTGCCCTGGTTAAGGTTGCCAAGATACTTTATCCAGAAAATTTCTATTACCGAATCCCACGAAACATTGGGCAAGACAACTTCGCTTCACGTAGAGGCTGGGCCTGCAAACCGACGGTGTTGGGTTTGTGACCAGGTCTCCGCCGCTCCGGTGCCCATAACTTTTGATCCGTAAGGAGTTACGCGGCGCGCAATATACCGTTGCAAAGCTCTCCGACAGCTCTACGAAGTGGGCAGCGAGCTTGCTCGTTGTGCCCTTTTTGGAGCCCAAAATTGAACATTTTCATCAGTTTCAGGCCACTTTTCTTCTTTTGCTCTGTTTTTTCGTCCCGGATCGTACGTCGTGAGCTGTTAAAAGGACAAGAACCTTACTCACGGGACATTAGGGGGCCCTACAATGCGTCGATATCACGTCTTGCTAGAATGCTACGTTGTTGAAGCAGATGGGTTATCGTTAAGCCCATTGGGCCTTTTGAATTGGCCATCTCTCTAGGCTGGGACTGTGAACCGTTAACACATAAAGGAATTGTGCCCTCAATATGACGGGTGCGATCATACCAGCACTAATGCACCGGATCCCATCAGAACTCTGAAGTTAAGCGTGCTTGGGCGAGAGTAATACTAGGATGGGTGACCCCCTCGGATGTCCTCGTGTTGCACCCCATTTTTCAATTTTTTTTGCTTCGGTTTGGGTTTCCAAGATACTTTATCCACCACATTTCTATTATCGAATCCCACGGCAACTTGGGAAAGACAACTTCGCTTCACGTAGAGGCTGGGCCCGCAAACTGAGGGCGTAGGGCTTGTGACCAGGTCTCCGTCGCTCCGGTGCCTATAACTTTTTATCCCTAAGGAGTTACGCGGTGCACAGCATACCGATGCAAAGCTCTCTGAGAGCTCTACGACGGGGGCAGCTAGCTTGCTTGCTGTGCCCCTTTTTGGAGCCCAAAATCGAACGTTTTCATCAGTTTCATGCCACTTTTCTACTTTTGCTCTGTTTTTTCATCCCAGATCGTACGTCATGAGCTGTTAAAAGGAAGACAACCTTACTCGCAGGACATTAGAGGGCCCTACAACGCGTCGATATCACGTCTTGCTAGGATGCTGCGTTGTTGAAGCAGATGGGTTGTCATTAAGCCCATTGGGCCTTTTGAATTGGACATATCTCAAGGCTGGGACTGTGAACCGTTAACACATAAAGGAATTGTGCCCTCAAGATGACGGGTGCGATCATACCAGCACTAATGCACCGGATCCCATCAGAACTTCGAAGTTAAGCGTGCTTGGGCAAGAGTGGTACTAGGATGGGTGACCCCCTGGGAAGTCCTCGTGTTGCACCCCATTTTCAATTTTTTTTGCCCTGTTTAAGGTTGCCAAGATACTTTATCCACCAAATTTCTATTACCGAATCCCACGGAACATTGGGCAAGACAACTTCGCTTCATGTAGAGGCTGGGCCCGCAAACCAAGGGCATAGGGCTTGTGACCAGGTCTCCGTCGCTCCGGTGCCCATAACTTTTGATCCGTAAGGAGTTACGCAACGCACAGAATACCGTTGCAAAGCTCTCTGAGAGCTCTACGACGGGGGCAGCCAGGTTGCTCGTTGTGCCCTTTTTGGAGCCCAAAATCGAACTTTTTCATCAGTTTCAGGCTACTTTTCTTCATTTGCCCTATTTTTTCATCCTGGATCGTACGTCGTGAGCTGTTAAAAGGACGACAACCTTACTCACGGGACATTAGAGGGCCCTACAACGCGTCGATATCACGTCTTGCGTGGATGCAGCGTTGTTGAAGCGGATATGTTCTCGTTAAGCCCATTCGACCTTTTGAATGGGCCATCCCTCTAGGATGGGACTGTGAGCCATTAACAAATATAGGAATTGTGCCCTCAACATGATGGGTGCGATCATACCAGCACTAATGGACTAGATCCCATCATAACTCCGAAGTTAAGCGTGCTTGTGCGAGAGTAGTACTAAGATGGGTGACCCCCTGGGAAGTCCTCGTGTTGCAACCTCTTTTCAATTTTTTTTGCCCTGGTTAAGGTTGCCAAGATACTTTATCCACGAAATTTCTCTTACCGAAACCCACAGAACATTGGGCAAGACAACTTCGCTTCACGTAGAGGCTGGGCCCGCAAACCGAGGGCGTACGTCTTGTGACCAGGTCTCCGTCGCTCCGATGCCCATAAGTTTTGATCCGTAAGGAGTTACGCGGCGCACAACATACCGTTGCAAAGCTCTCTGAGAGCTCTACGACGGGGGCAACAAGCTTGCTCGCTGTGCCCTTTATGGAGCCCAAAATCGAACATTTTTATCAGTTTTTGGCCACTTTCTTCTTTTGCTTTGTTTTTTTGCCTCGGATCGTACGTCGTGAGCTGTTAAAAGGACGACAACTTTAATCGCGGGACATTAGAGGGCCCTACAATGCTTTGAAATCACGTCTTGCGTGGATGCTGCGTTGTTGAAGCGGATGGGTTCTCGTTAAGCCCATTGGGCCTTTTGAATGGGCCATCTCACTAGGATGGGACTATGAACCGTTAATAAATAAAGGAATTGTGCCCTGACATGACGAGTGCGATCATACCAGCACTAATGGACTGGATCCCATCAGAACTCCGAAGTTAAGCGTGCTTGGGAGAGATTAGTACTAAGATGGGTGACCCCCTGGGAAGTCCTCGTGTTGCACCCCCTTTTCAAATTTTTTTTGCCCTGGTTAAGGTTGCCAAGATACTTTATCCACCAAATTTCTATTATCGAATCCCACGGAACATTGGACAAGACAACTTCGCTTCACGTAGAGGCTGGGCCTACAAACCGAGGGCATAGGGCTTGTGACCAGGCCTCCGTTGCTCCGGTGCCCATAACTTTTGATCCGTAAGGAGTTACGCACCGCACAGAATACCGTTGCAAAGCTCTCTGAGAGCTCTACGACGGGGGCAGCCAGCTTGCTCTCTGTGCCCTTTTTGGAGCCCAAAATCGAACTTTTTAATCAGTTTCAGGCTACTTTTCTTCATTTGCCATATTTTTTCATCCCGGATCGTACGTCGTGAGCTGTTAAAAGGACGACAACCTTACTCGCGGGACATTAGAGGGCCCTACAACGCGTCGATATCACGTCTTGCAGGGATGCAGCGTTGTTGAAGCGGATGGGTTCTCGTTAAGCCCATTGGACCTTTTGAATGGGCCATCCCTCTAGGATCGGACTGTGAGCCATTAACAAATATAGGAATTGTGCCCTCAACATGATGGGTGCGATCCTACCAGCACTAATGGACTAGATCCCATCATAACTCCGAAGTTAAGCGTGCTTGGGCGAGAGTAGCACTAAGATGGGTGACCCCCTGGGAAGTCCTCGTGTTGCAACCTCTTTTCAATTTTTTTTGCCCGGGTTAAGGTTGCCAAGATACTTTATCCACGAAATTTCTCTTACCGAAACCCACAGAACATTGGGCAAGACAACTTCGCTTCACGTAGAGGCTGGGCCCGCAAACCGAGGGCGTACGGCTTGTGACAAGGTCTCCGTCGCTCCGGTGCCCATAAGTTTTGATCCGTAAGGAGTTACGCGGCGCACAGCATACCGTTACAAAGCTCTCTGAGAGCTCTACGACGGGGGCAGCCAGCTTGCTCGCAATGCCCTTTATGGAGCCCAAAATCGAACATTTTCATCAGTTTTACGCCACTTTCTTCTTTTGCTTTGTTTTTTCGTCTCGGATCGTACGTCGTGAGCTGTTAAAAGGACGACAACTTTAATCGCGGGACATTAGAGGGCCCTACAACGCTTTGAAATCACGTCTTGCGAGGATGCTGCGTTGTTGAAGCGGATGGGTTCTCGTTAAGCCCATTGGGCCTTTTGAATGGGCCATCTCTCTAGGATGGGACTGTGAACCGTTAACAAATAAAGGAATTGTGCCCTGACATGACGGGTGCGATCATACCAGCACTAATGGACCGGATCCCATCAGAACTCCGAAGTTCAGCGTGCTTGGGAAAGATTAGTACTAAGATGGGTGACCCCCTGGGAAGTCCTTGTGTTGCACCCCCTTTTCAATTTTTTTTTGCCCTGGTTAAGGTTGCCAAGATACTTTATCCACCAAATTTCTATTACCGAATCCCACGGAACATTGGGCAAGACAACTTCGCTTCACGTAGAGGTTGGGCCCGCAAACCGAGGGCATAGGGCTTGTGACCAGGCCTCCGTCGCTCCGGTGCCCATAACTTTTGATCCGTAAGGAGTTACGCAGCACACAGAATGCCGTTGCAAAGCTCTCTGAGAGCTCTACAACGGGGGCAGCCAGCTTGCTCGCTGTGACGTTTTTGCAGCCCAAAATCGAACTTTTTCATCAGTTTCAGGCTAATTTTCTTCATTTGCCATATTTTTTCATCCCGGATCGTACGTCGTGAGCTGTTAAAAGGACGACAACCTTACTCGCTGGACATTAGAGGGCCCTACAACGCGTCGATATCACGTCTTGCGGGGATGCAGCGTTATTGAAGCGGATGGGTTCTCGTTAAGCCCATTGGACCTTTTGAATGGGCCATCCCTCTAGGATCAGACTGTGAGCCATTAACAAATATAGGAATTGTGCCCTCAACATGATGGGTACGATCGTACCAGCACTAATGGACTAGATCCCATCATAACTCCGAAGTTAAGCGTGCTTGGGCGAGAGTAGTACTAAGATGGGTGACCCCCTGGGAAGTCCTCGTGTTGCAACCTCTTTTCAATTTTTTTTGCCCTGGTTAAGGTTGCCAAAATACTTTATCCACGAAATTTCTCTTACCGAATCCCACAGAACATTGGGCAAGACAACTTCGCTTCACGTAGAGGCTGGGCCCGCAAACCGAGGGCGTACGGCTTGTGACCAGGTCTCCGTCGCTCCGGTGCCCATAAGTTTTGATCCGTAAGGAGTTATGCGGCGCACAGCATACCGTTGCAAAGCTCTTTGAGAGCTCTACGACGGGAGCAGCCAGCTTGCTAGCTAGGCCCTTTTTGGAGCCCAAAATCGAACGTTTTCATCAGTTTTAGGCCACTTTCTTCTTTTGCTTTGTTTTTTCGTCTCGGATCGTACGTCGTGAGCTGTTAAAAGGACGACAACTTTAATCGCGGGACATTAGAGGGCCCTACAACGCTTTGAAATCACGCCTTGCGAGGATGCTGCGTTGTTAAAGCGGATCGGTTGTCGTTAAGCCCATTGGGCCTTTTGAATGGGCCATCTCACTAGGATGGGACTGTGAACCGTTAACAAATAAAGGAATTGTGCCCTCAACATGACGGGTGCAATCATACCAGCACTAATGGACCGGATCCCATCAGAACTCCGAAGTTAAGCGTGCTTGGGTGAGAGTAATACTAGGATGGGTGACCCCCTAGGAAGTCCTCGTGTTGCACCCTCTTTTCATTTTTTTTTGCCCTGGTTAAGGTTGCCAAGATACTTTATCCACAAAATTTCTATTACCGAATCCCACGAAACATTGGGCAAGACAACTTCGCTTCACGTAGAGGCTGGTCCTGCAAACCGACGGTGTTGGGTTTGTGACCAGGTCTCCACCGCTCCGGTGCCCATAACTTTTGATCCGTAAGGAGTTACGCGGCGCGCAATATACCGTTGCAAAGCTCTCCGACAGCTCTACGAAGTGGGCAGCGAGCTTGCTCATTGTTCCCTTTTTGGAGCCCAAAATTGAACGTTTTCATCAGTTTCAGGCCACTTTTCTTCTTTTGCTCTGTTTTTTCGTCCCGGATCGTACGTCGTGAGCTGTTAAAAGGACAAGAACCTTACTCGCGGGACATTAGGGGGCCCTACAATGCGTCGATATCACGTCTTGCTAGAATGCTACGTTGTTGAAGCAGATGGGTTATCGTTAAGCCCATTGGGCCTTTTGAATTGGCCATCTCTCTAGGCTGGGACTGTGAACCGTTAACACATAAAGGAATTGTGCCCTCAATATGACGGGTGCGATCATACCAGCACTAATGCACCGAATCCCATCAGAACTCTGAAGTTAAGCGTGCTTGGGCGAGAGTAATACTAGGATGGGTGACCCCCTCGGATGTCCTCGTGTTGCACCCCTTTTTTCAATTTTTTTTGCTTCGGTTTGGGTTTCCAAGATACTTTATCCACCACATTTCTATTATCGAATCCCACGGCAACTTGGGAAAGACAACTTCGCTTCACGTAGAGGCTGGGCCCGCAAACTGAGGGCGTAGGGCTTGTGACCAGGTCTCCGTCGCTCCGGTGCCTATAACTTTTTATCCCTAAGGAGTTACGCGGTGCACAGCATACCGATGCAAAGCTCTCTGAGAGCTCTACGACGGGGGCAGCTAGCTTGCTTGCTGTGCCCCTTTTTGGAGCCCAAAATCGAACGTTTTCATCAGTTTCATGCCACTTTTCTACTTTTGCTCTGTTTTTTCATCCCAGATCGTACATCATGAGCTGTTAAAAGGAAGACAACCTTACTCGCAGGAAATTAGAGGGCCCTACAACGCGTCGATATCATGTCTTGCTAGGATGCTGCGTTGTTGAAGCAGATGGGTTGTCATTAAGCCCATTAGGCCATTTGAATTGGACATATCTCAAGGCTGGGAC
The DNA here is from genome assembly GCA_037974665.1 of Ehretia macrophylla. NCBI lineage: Eukaryota > Viridiplantae > Streptophyta > Magnoliopsida > Boraginales > Ehretiaceae > Ehretia > Ehretia macrophylla. Next base: position 81,178,902 of record CM075765.1, on the reverse strand, counting down.
TGTGAACCGTTAACACATAAAGGAATTGTGCCCTCAAGATGACAGGTGCGATCATACCAGCACTAATGCACCGGATCCCATCAGAACTTCGAAGTTAAGCGTGCTTGGGCAAGAGTGGTACTAGGATGGGTGACCCCTTGGGAAGTCCTCGTGTTGCACCCCATTTTCAATTTTTTTTGCCCTATTTAAGGTTGCCAAGATACTTTATCCACCAAATTTCTATTACCGAATCCCACGGAACATTGGGCAAGACAACTTCGCTTCATGTAGAGGCTGGGCCCGCAAACCAAGGGCATAGGGCTTGTGACCAGGTCTCCGTCACTCCGGTGCCCATAACTTTTGATCCGTAAGGAGTTACGCAGCGCACAGAATACCGTTGCAAAGCACTCTGAGAGCTCTACGACGGGGGCTGCCAGGTTGCTCGCTGTGCCCTTTCTGGAGCCCAAAATCGAACTTTTTCATCAGTTTCAGGCTACTTTTCTTCATTTGCCCTATTTTTTCATCTCGGATCGTACGTCGTGAGCTGTTAAAAGGACGACAACCTTACTCGCAGGACATTAGAGGGCCCTACAACGCGTCGATATCACGTCTTGCGTGGATGCAGCGTTGTTGAAGCGGATAGGTTCTCGTTAAGCCCATTCGACCTTTTGAATGGGCCATCCCTCTAGGATGGGACTGTGAGCCATTAACAAATATAGGAATTGAGCCCTCAACATGATGGGTGCGATCATACCAGCACTAATGGACTGGATCCCATCATAACTCCGAAGTTAAGCGTGCTTGGGCGAGAGTAGTACTAAGATGGGTGACCCCCTGGGAAGTCCTCGTGTTGCAACCTCTTTTCAATTTTTTTTGCCCTGGTTAAGGTTGCCAAGATACTTTATCCACGAAATTTCTCTTACTGAAACCCACAGAACATTGGGCAAGACAACTTCGCTTCACGTAGAGGCTGGGCCCGCAAACCGAGGGCGTACGGCTTGTGACCAGGTCTCCGTCGCTCCGATGCCCATAAGTTTTGATCCGTAAGGAGGTACGCGGCGCACATCATACCGTTGCAAAGCTCTCTGAGAGCTCTACGACGGGGGCAACCAGCTTGCTCGCTGTGCCCTTTATGGAGCCCAAAATCGAACATTTTTATCAGTTTTTGGCCACTATCTTCTTTTGCTTTGTTTTTTCGCCTCGGATCGTACATCGTGAGCTGTTAAAAGGACGAAAACTTTAATCGCAGGACATTAGAGGGCTCTACAACGCTTTGAAATCACGTCTTGCGAGGATGCTGCGTTGTTGAAGCGGATGGGTTCTCATTAAGCCCATTGGGCCTTTTGAATGGGCCATCTCACTAGGATGGGACTATGAACCGTTAACAAATAAAGGAATTGTGCCCTGACATGACGGGTGCGATCATACCAGCACTAATGGACTGGATCCCATCAGAACTCCGAAGTTAAGCGTGCTTGGGAGAGATTAGTACTAAGATGGGTGACCCCCTGGGAAGTCCTCGTGTTGCACCCCCTTTTCAAATTTTTTTTGCCCTGGTTAAGGTTGCCAAGATACTTTATCCACCAAATTTCTATTACCGAATCCCACGGAACATTGGACAAGACAACTTCGCTTCACGTAGAGGCTGGGCCCACAAACCGAGGGCATAGGGCTTGTGACCAGGCCTCCGTCGCTCCGGTGCCCATAACTTTTGATCCGTAAGGAGTTACGCGGTGCACAGAATACCGTTGCAAAGCTCTCTGAGTGCTCTACGACGGGGGCAGCCAGCTTGCTTGCTGTGCCTTTTTTGGAGCCCAAAATCAAACTTTTTGATCAGTTTCAGGCCATTTTTCTTCATTTGCCCTATTTTTTCATCCCGGATCGTACGTCGTGAGCTGTTAAAAGGACAACAACCTTACTCGCGGGACATTAGAGGGCCCTACAATGCGTCGATATCACGTCTTGCGAGGATGCTGTGTTGTTGAAGCGGATGGGTTCTCGTTAAGCCCATTGGACCTTTTGAATGGGCCATCCCTCTAGGATCGGACTGTGAGCCATTAACAAATATAGGAATTGTACCCTCAACATGATGGGTGTGATCCTACCAGCACTAATGGACTAGATCCCATCATAACTCCGAAGTTAAGCATGCTTGGGCGAGAGTAGTACTAAGATGGATGACCCCCTGGGAAGTCCTCGTGTTGCAACCTCTTTTCAATTTTTTTTGCCCGGGTTAAGGTTGCCAAGATACTTTATCCACGAAATTTCTCTTACCGAAACCCACAGAACATTGGGCAAGACAACTTCGCTTCACGTAGAGGCTGGGCCCGCAAACCGAGGGCGTACGGCTTGTGACAAGGTCTCCGTCGCTCCGGTGCCCATAAGTTTTGATCCGTAAGGAGTTACGCGGCGCACAGCCTACTGTTACAAAGCTCTCTGAGAGCTCTATGACGGGGGCAGCCAGCTTGCTCGCTATGCCCTTTATGGAGCCCAAAATCGAACATTTTCATCAGTTTTAGGCCACTTTCTTCTTTTGCTTTGTTTTTTCGTCTCGGATCGTACGTCGTGAGCTGTTAAAAGGACGACAACTTTAATCGCGCGACATTAGAGGGCCCTACAACGCTTTGAAATCACGTCTTGCGAGGATGCTGCGTTGTTGAAGCAGATGGGTTCTCGTTAAGCCCATTGGGCCTTTTGAATGGGCCATCTCTCTAGGATGGGACTGTGAACCGTTAACAAATAAAGGAATTGTGCCCTGACATGACGGGTGCGATCATACCAGCACTAATGGACCGGATCCCATCAGAACTCCGAAGTTAAGCGTGCTTGGGAGAGATTAGTACTAAGATGGGTGACCCCCTGGGAAGTCCTCGTGTTGCACCCCCTTTTCAATTTTTTTTTGCCCTGGTTAAGGTTGCCAAGATACTTTATCCACCAAATTTCTATTACCGAATCCCACGGAACATTGGGCAAGACAACTTCGCTTCACGTAGAGGCTGGGCCCGCAAACAGAGGGCATAGGGCTTGTGACCAGGCCTCCGTCGCTCCGGAGCCCATAACTTTTGATCCGTAAGGAGTTACGCAGCACACAGAATACCGTTGCAAAGCTCTCTGAGAGCTCTACAACGGGGGAAGCCAGCTTGTTCGCTGTGCCATTTTTGCAGCCCAAAATCGAACTTTTTCATAAGTTTTAGGCTAATTTTCTTCATTTGCCCTATTTTTTCATCCCGGATCGTACGTCGTGAGCTGTTAAAAGGACGACAACCTTACTCGCTGGACATTAGAGGGCCCTACAACACGTCGATATCACGTCTTGCGGGGATGCAGCATTGTTGAAGCGGATGGGTTCTCGTTAAGCCCATTGGACCTTTTGAATGGGCCATCCCTCTAGGATCGGACTGTGAGCCATTAACAAATATAGGAATTGTGCCCTCAACATGATGGGTGCGATCGTACCAGCACTAATGGACTAGATCCCATCATAACTCCGAAGTTAAGCGTGCTTGGGCGAGTGTAGTACTAAAATGGGTGACCCCCTGGGAAGTCCTCGTGTTGCAACCTCTTTTCAATTTTTTTTGCCCTGGTTAAGGTTGCCAAAATACTTTATCCACGAAATTTCTCTTACCGAATCCCACAAAACATTGGGCAAGACAACTTCGCTTCACGTAGAGGCTGGGCCCACAAACCGAGGGCGTACGGCTTGTGACCAGGTCTCCGTCGCTCCGGTGCCCATAAGTTTTGATCCGTAAGGAGTTATGCGGCGCACAGCATACCGTTGCAAAGCTCTTTGAGAGCTCTACGACGGGAGCAGCCAGCTTGCTAGCTAGGCCCTTTTTGGAGCCCAAAATCGAACGTTTTCATCAGTTTTAGGCCACTTTCTTCTTTTGCTTTGTTTTTTCGTCTCGGATCGTACGTCGTGAGCTGTTAAAAGGACGACAACTTTAATCGCGGGACATTAGAGGGCCCTACAACGCTTTGAAATCACGCCTTGCGAGGATGCTGCGTTGTTAAAGCGGATGGGTTCTCGTTAAGCCCATTGGGCCTTTTGAATGGGCCATCTCTCTAGGATGGGACTGTGAACCGTTAACAAATAAAGGAATTGTGCCCTGACATGACAGGTGCGATCATACCAGCGCTAATGGATCGGATCCCATCAGAACTCCGAAGTTAAGCGTGATTGGGTGAGATTAGTACTAAGATGGGTGACCCCCTGGGAAGTCCTCGTGTTGCACCCCATTTTCAATTTTTTTTGCCCTGGTTAAGGTTGCCAAGATACTTTATCCACTAAATTTCTATTACCGAATCCCACGGAACATTGGGCAAGACAACTTCGCTTCACGTAGAGGCTGAGCCCGCAAACCGAGGGCGTAGGGCTTGTGACCAGGTCTTTGTCGCTCCGGTGCCCATAACTTTTGATCCGTATGGTGTTACGCGCCGTACAGCAAACCGTTGCAAAGCTCTCTCAGAGCTCTACGACGGGGGAAGCCAGCTTGCTCACTGTGCCCATTTTTGGAGCCCAAAATCGAACGTTTTCATCAGTTTCAAGCCACTTTTCTTCTTTTGCTCTGTTTTTTCGTCTCGGATCGTACGTCGTGAGCTATTAAAAGGACGACAACCTTACTCGTGGGACATTAGAGGGCCCTACAACGCGACGATATCTTGTCTTGCGAGGATGCTGCGTTGTTGAAGCGGATGGGTTCTCGTTAAGCCCATTGGGCCTTTTGAATGGGCCATCTCTCTAGGAGGGGACTGTGAACCATTAACAAATAAAGGAATTGTGCCATCAACATGACGGGTGTGATCATACCAGCACTAATGGACCGGATCCTATCAGAACTCCGAAGTTAAGCGTGCTTGGGCAAGAGTAGTACTAAGATGGGTGACCCCTTGGGAAGTCCTTGTGTTGCAACCTCTTTTCAATTTTTTTTTTGCCCTGGTTAAGGTTGCCAAGATACTTTATCCACCAAATTTCTATTACCGAATCCCACAAAACTTTGGGCAAGACAACTTCGCTTCACGTAGAGGCTGGGCCTGCAAACCGATGGCGTAGGGCTTATGACCAGGTCTCCGTTGCTCCGGTGCCCATAAGTTTTGATCCGTAAGGAGTTACGCGGCGCACAGCATACCGTTGCAAAGCTCTCTGACAGCTCTACGAAGGGGGCTGCGAGCTTGCTCGGTGTGCCCTTTTTGGAGACCAAAATCAATTGTTTTCATCAGTTTCAGGCCACGTTTCTTCTTTTGCTTTGTTTTTCCGTCTCGGATTGTACGTCGTGAGCTGTTAAAAGGACAACAACCTTACTCGCGGGACATTAGAGGGCCCTACAACGCGTCGATATCACGTCTTGTGTGGATGCTATGTTATTGAAGCGGATGGGTTGTCGTTAAACCCATTGGGCCTTTTGAATGGGCCATCCCTCTAGGATGGGACTGTGAACAGTTAACAAATAAATGAATTGTACCCTCAACATGACGGGTGCGATCATACCAGCAGTTATGCACCGGATCCCATCAGAACTCCGAAGTTGAGCTTGCTTGGGCGAGAGTAGTGCTAGGATGGGTGACCCCCTGGGAAGTCCTCGTGTTGCACCGCCTTTTCAATTTTTTTTGCCCTGGTTAAGGATGCCAAGATACTTTATCCACCAAATTTCTATTACCGAATCCCACGGAACATTGGGCAAGACAACTTCGCTTTACGTAGCGGCTGGGCCCGCAAACCGAGGGCGTAGGGCTTGTGACCAGGTCTCCGTCGCTCCAATGCCCATAACTTTCGATTGGTAAGGAGTTACGCGACGCACAGCATACCGTTGCAAAGCTCTTTGAGAGCTCTACGACAGGTGCAGCAAGCTTGCTCACTATGCCCGTTTTTGGAGCCCAAAATTGAACGTTTTCATCAGTTTCAGGACTCTTTTCTTCTTTTGCTCTATTTTTTTTGTCCCGGATCATACATCGTGAGCTGTTAAAAGGACGACAACCTTACTCGCGAGACATTAGGGGGCCCTACAACGCGTCGATATCACATCTTGCTTGGATGCTGTGTTGTTGAAGCAGATGGGTTATCGTTAAGCCCATTGGGCCTTTTGAATTAGCCATCTTTCTAGGCTGGGACTGTGAACCGTTAACACATAAAGGAATTGTGCCCTCAACATGACGGGTGCGATCATACCAGCACTAATGCACCGGATCCCATCTGAACTCCGAAGTTAAGCGTGCTTGGGCGAGAGTAGTACTAGGATGGGTAACCCTTTGGGATGTCCTCGTGTTGCACCCCCCTTTTCAATTTTTTTTGCTCCGATTTGGGTTGCCAAGATACTTTATCCACCACATTTCTATTATCGAATCCCACGGCTCCTTGGGCAAGACAACTTCGCTTCACGTGGAGGCTGGGCCCGCAAACCGTGGGCGTAGGGCTTGTGACCAGGTCTCCGTCGCTCCAGTGCCCATAACTTTTGATCCGTAAGGAGTTACGCTGCGCACAGCATATCGTTGCAAAGATCTCTGAGTGCTCTACGACGCGGGCAGCCAGCTTGCTCGCTGTGCCCTTTTTTGGAGCAAAAAATCGAACGTTTTCATCAGTTTTCGGCCACTTTTCTTCTTTTGCTCTGTTTTTTCGTCCCGGATCGTACATCGTGAGCTGTTAAAAAGACGTCAACCTTACTCGCGGGACATTAGAGGGCCCTACAATGCGTCGATATCATGTCTTGCAAGGATGCTGCGTTGTTGAAGCGGATGGGTTGTCATTAGGCCCATTGGGCCTTTTCAATGGGCCATCTCTCTAGGATGGGACTGTGAACCGTTAACAAATAAAGGAATTGTGCCCTAAACATGACAGGTGCGATCATACCGGCAGTAATGCACTGCATCCCATCAGAAGTCTGAATTTGAGCGTGCTTGGACGAGAGTAGTACTAGGATGGGTGACCCCTTGGGTAGTCCTCGTGTTGCAACCCCTTTTCAATTTTTTTTGCCCTAGTTAAGGTTGCCAAGATACTTTATCCACCAAATTTCTATTACCGAATCCCACGGAACATTGGGCAAGACAACTTCGCTTCACGTAGAGGCTGGGCCTGCAAACTGAGGGCGTAGTGCTTGTGACCAGGTCTTCGTCGCTCCGGTGCCCATAACTTTTGATCCGTAAGGAGTTACGCTGCGCACAGCATACCATTGGAAAGCTCTCTGAGAGCTCTACAACGGGGGCAGCTAGCTTGCTCGATGTGCCCATTTTTGGAGCCCAAAATCGAACGTTTTCACCAGTTTCAGGCCATTTTTCTTCTTTTGCTTTGTTTTTTCATCTCGGATCGTATATCGTGAGCTGTTAAAAGGACGACAACCTTACTCGCGGGACATTAGAGGGCCCTACAATGCGTCGATATCACGTCTTGCGAGGATGCTGTGTTGTTGAAGCAGATGGGTTCTCGTTAAGCCCATTGGGCCTTTTGAATGTGCCATCTCTCGAGGATGGGACTGTGAACCGTTAACAAATAAAGGAATTGTACCCTCAACATGACGGGTGCGATCATACCAGCAATAATGCACCGGATCCCATCAGAACTCCGAAGTTGAGCGTGCTTGGGCGAGAGTAGTACTAGGATGGGTGACCCCCTGGGAAGTCCTCGTGTTGCACCCCCTTCTCAATTTTTTTTGCCCTGGTTAAGGTTGCCAAGATACTTTATCCACCAAATTTCTATTACCGAATCCCACGGAACATTGGGCAAAACAACTTCGCTTCACGTAGAGGCTGGGCCCGCAAACCGAGGGCGTAGGGCTTGTTACCAGGTCTCCGTCGCTCCAGTGCCCATAACTTTTGATTCGTAAGGACTTACGCAGCGTACAGCATACCGTTGCAAAGCTCTTTGAGAGCTCTACGACAAGGGCAGCCAGCTTGCTCGCTGTGCCCATTTTTGGAGCCCAAAATCGAACGTTTTCATCAGTTTCCATACTCTTTTCTTCTTTTGCTCTATTTTTTTGTCCCGGATCGTACGTCGTGAGCTGTTAAAAGAACGACAACCGTACTCGCAGGACATTAGAGGGCCCTACAATGCGTCGATATCACGTCTTGCGAGGATGCTGCATTGTTGAAGCGGATGGGTTGTCATTAAGCCCATTGGGCCTTTTGAATGGGCCATCTCTCTAGGATGAGACTGTGAACCGTTAACAAATAAAGGAATTGTGCCCTCAACATTACGGGTGCGATTATACCAGCACTAATGCACTGGATCCCATCAGAACTCCGAAGTTAAGCATGCTTGGTCTAGAGTTGTACTAGGATGGGTGACCCCCAGGGAAGTCCTCGTGTTGCACCCTCTTTTCAATTTTTTTTGCCCTGGTTAAGGTTGCCAAGATACTTTTTCCACCAAATTTCTATTACCGAATCCCATGGTACATTGGGCAAGACAACTTCTCTTCATGTAGAGGCTGGGCCCACAAACCGAGGGCGTGGGGCTTGTGACCAGGTCTCCGTCGCTCCGGTGCCCATAACTTTTGATCCGTAAGCAGTTACGCGTCGCACAACATACTGTTGCAAAGCTCTCTAAGAGCTCTACGGCAGGGGCAGCCAGCTTGCTCGCTGTGCCCTTTTTTGGAGCCCAAAATCAAATGTTTTTATTTGTTTCATGCCCCTTTTCTTCTTTTGCTCTGTTTTTTCATCCCGGATCGTACGTCGTGAGCTGTTAAAAGGACGACAACCTTACTCGTGGGACATTAGGGGGCCCTACAACGCGTCGATATCACGTCTTGCTAGGATGCTGCGTTGTTGAAGCAGATGGGTTATCGTTAAGCCCGTTGGGCCTTTTGAATTGGCCATCTCTCTACGCTGGGACTGTGAACCGTTAACACATAAAGGAATTGTGCCCTCAACATGACGGGTGCGATCATACCAGCACTAATGCACCGTATCCCATCAGAACTCTGAAATTAAGCGTGCTTGGGTGAGAGTAGTACTAGGATGGGTGACCCCCTGGGATGTCCTCGTGTTGCACCCCCCTTTTCAATTTTTTTTGCTCTGGTTTGGGTTGCCAAGATACTTTATCCACCACATTTCTATTATCGAATTCCACGGCACCATGGGCAAGACAACTTCGCTTCACGTGGAGGCTGGGCCCGCAAACCTAGGGCGTAGGGCTTGTGACCAGGTCTCCATCGCTCCGGTGCCCATAACTTTTGATCCGTAAGAAGTTACGCGGCGTACAGCATACCGTTGCAAAGCTCTCCGACAGCTCTACGAAATAGGTAGCGAGCTTGCTCGCAATGCCCTTTTTGGAGCCCAAAATCGAACGTTTTCAACAGTTTCAGGCCACTTTTCTTCTTTTGCTCTGTTTTTCCATCTCGGATCGTACGTCATGAGCTGTTAAACAGACGACAACCTTACTCGCCGGACATTAGAGGGCCCTACAACTTGTCGATATCCCGTCTTGCGAGGATGCGGCGTTGTTGAAGCGAATTGGTTGTCGTTTAGCCCATTGGGCCTTTTGAGTGGGCCATCTCTCTAGGCTGGGACTGTGAACCGTTAACAAATAAAGGAATTGTGCCGTCAACATGACGGGTGCGATCATACCAGCACTAATGCACCGGATCCCATCAGAACTTCGAAGTTAAGCGTGCTTGGGCGAGAGTAGTACTAGGATGGGTGACCCCCAGGGAAGTCCTCGTGTTGCACCCCCTTTTCAATTTTTTTTGCCCTGGTTAAGGTTGCCAAGATACTTTATCCACCAAATTTCTATTACTGAATCCCACGGAACATTGGGCAAGACAACTTCGCTTCACGTAAAGGCTGAGCCCGCAAACCGAGGGCGTAGGGCTTGTGACCAGGCCTCTGTCGCTCCGATGCTCATAACTTTTGATCCGTAAGGAGTTACGCGGTGCACAGCATACCGTTGCAAAGCCCTCTGAGAGCTCTACGATGGGGGCAGCCAGCTTGCTCACTTTGCCCGTTTTGGGGCCCAAAATCGAACGTTTTCATCAGTTTCAGGTACCTTTTCTTCTTTTGCTCTCTTTTTTTGTCCCGAATCGTACGTCGTGAGCTGTTAAAAGGACGTCAACCTTACTCGCCGGACATTACGGGGCCCTACAACTCGTCGATATCACGTCTTGCTAGGATGCTGCGTTGTTGAAGCAGATGGCTTATCGTAAAGCCCATTGGGCCTTTTGGATTGGCCATCTCTCTAGGCTGGAACTGTGAACCGTTAACAGATAAAGGAATTGTGCCCTCAACAAGATGGGTGCGATCATACCAGCACTAATGCATCAGATCCCATCAGAACTCTGAAGTTAAGCGTGCTTGGGCGAGAGTAGTACTAGGATGGGTGACCCCATGGGAAGTCCTCGTGTTGCACCCCCTTTTCAATTTTTTTTGCCCTAGTTAGGGTTGCCTAGATAGTTTATTCACCAAATTTCTATTACCGAATCCCACGGAACATTGGGCAAGACAACTTCGCTTCACATAGAGGCTGGGCCCGCAAACCGAGGGTGTAGGGCTTATGACCAGGCCTCCGTCGCTCCGGTGCCCATAACTTTTGATCTGCAAGGAGTTACGCGGCGCACAGCATACCGTAGCAAAGCTCTCTGAGAGCTCTACGACAAGTGCAACGAGCTTGCTCGTTGTACTCATTTTTGGAGCCCAAACTCGAACATTTTCATCAGTGTCATGCCACTTTTCATATTTTGCTCTATTTTTTCATCCCGGATCGCACGTCGGGAGCTGTTCAAAGGACGAAAACCATGCTCGCGAGACATTAGAGGGCCCTACAACGCATCGATATCACGTCTTGCAAGGATGCTGTGTTGTTGAAGCAGATGGGTTGTCGTTAAGCCCATTGGGCCTTTTGAATGGGCCATCTCTCTAGGATGGGACTGTGAACCATTAACAAATAAAGGAATTGTGCCCTTAACATGACGGGTGCTATCATACCAGCACTAATGCACCGGATGCCATCAGAACTCCGAAGTTAAGCGTGCTTGGGCGAGAGTAGTACTAGGATGTGTGACCCCCTAGGAAGTCCACGTGTTGCACCCCCTTTTCAATTTTTTTTGCCCAGGTTAGGGTTGCCAAGATACTTTATCCACCAAATTTCTATTAACGAATCCCACGGAACATTGGGCAAGACAACTTCGCTTCACGTAGAGGCTGGGCCTGCAAACTGAGGGCGTAGGGCTTGTGACCAGGTCTCCGTCGCTCCGGTGCCCATAACTTTTGATCCGTAAGGAGTTACGTGGCGCACAACATACTGTTGCAAAGCTCTCTGAGAGCTCTACGACGGGGGTAGCCAGCTTGCTCACTTTGCCCGTTTTGGGGCCCAAAATCGAACGTTTTCATCAGTTTCATGCCACTTTTCTTCTTTTGTTCTATTTTTTCATCCCAGATCGTACGTCGTGAGCTGTTAGAAGGACGACAACCTTACTTGCGGGACATTAGGGGGCCCTACAACGCGTCGATATCACGTCTTGCTAGGATGCTGCGTTGTTGAAGCAGATGGGTTATCGTTAAGCCCATTGGGCCTTTTGAATTGGCCATCTCTCTAGGCTTGGACTGTGAACCATTAACACATAAAGGAATTGTGCCCTCAACATGACGGGTGCGATCATACCAGCACTAATGCACCAGATCCCATCAGAACTCTGAAGTTAAGTGTGCTTGGGCGAGAGTAGTACTAGGATGGGTGACCCCTTGGGAAGTCCTCGTGTTGCAACCCCTTTTCAATTTTTTTTGCCCTGGTTAGTGTTGCCAAGATACTTTATAGACCAAATTTCTATTACCGAATCCCACGGAACATTGGGGAACGCAACTTCGCCTCACATAGAGGCTGGGCCTGCAAACCGAGGGTGTAGGGCTTGTGACTAGGTCTCCGTCGCTCTGGTGCCCATAACTTTTGATTCGCAAGGAGTTACGTGGCGCATAGCATACCGTTGTAAAGCTTTCTAAGAGCTCTCCGTAGTTAAGCGTGCTTGGGAGAGAGTAGTACTAGGATAGGTGACCCCCTGGGAAGTCCTCGTGTTGCACCCTCTTTTCAATTTTTTTTGCCCTGGTTAAGGTTGCCAAGATACTTTATCCACCAAATTTCTAATAGCAAATCCCACGGAACATTGGGCAAGACAACTTCGCTTCATGTAGAGGCTGGGCTCGCAAATCGAGGGCGTAGGGCTTGTTACCAAGTCTCCGTCGCTCAGGTGCCCATAACTTTTGATCCGTAAGAAATTACGCTGCGTACAGCATACCGTTGCAAAGAACTCTGAGAGCTCTATGACAGGGGCAGCCAGCTTGCTCGTTTGCCCATTTTTGGAGCCCAAAATCGAATGTTTTTATCAGTTTCAGGCCACTTTTCTTCTTTTGCTCTGTTTTTTCATCCCTGATCGTACGTCGTGAGCTGTTAAAAGGACGACAACCTTACTCGCGGGACATTTTGGGGCCCTACAACGCGTCGATATCACGTCTTGCTAGGATGCTGCGTTGTTGAAGCAGATGGGTTATCGTTAAGCCCATTGGGCCTTTTGAATTGGCCATCTCTGTAGGCTGGGACTGTGAACCGTTAACACATAAAGGAATTGTGCCCTCAACATGACGGGTGCGATCATACCAGCACTAATGCACCGGATCCCATCTGAACTCCTGTCACGCCCCAGCCCGGCCTATAAAGGTTAGACTATGGTATGATCTGAACATTCAAGTCACGTCTCGTACTTAACCGTTCATGAAGATTTAACACTTAACTTCTTGGCCTAAACTCCAAAATTTTTCAGTAAACCGGCAGCATAACGGCTGTAATTGGGCTCTTTGGTTTGACCTAATTCTCTAAACGCCTCAATTATTCCAATCATTAATCCAATTCCATTAAGGACTCCTATTTGTCACCAACCGATTGGCTAACTAGTTTACCTTGAAAGTCTCGTTTGGTTAATAAGCCTAACATGATAACTATGTCCTGTTTATTTGTCAATTTCCTATCATGCAAGTACCTATTATCCTTTAGTTTGCAAATGAGCACCTAAGTGAAATCAGATAGAATTAACTTAGTAGATTGTTCATCTAGTGGTTTGAATGCCTATGATAACTACTAATTAAGAAAACGAAAGCAAACAACCAAATAAAGTTCGTCCGGTTATAGATAGTACAATCCCAGAATTAGACCCAAATTACAATAGGGTCATTTACATCAATAAACAACGAGCAACATAAAAGAAATAGTCTTCAAGTAGCATAGTTCACAAATAGCCAAAATCACGCAAAGCACACAAGACAGACAATCACTCCAAGGAATCATCGTTAGGCACATCGTCCTCGGGTACCTGTTCATGATCTTCTTCACCTGAGATGATAAAAGAGAGTGAGTCCTTATGAACTCAGCGAGGGGGAATGAGAAATAAGTTTTGAAACTCATTTTCCGGTTAAACTTATGAAAATCCCTTTCTCAAACATGAATACAACAGAAATACAAGTACAGAAATACAAGTACAGAATAGGGATACTGGTCTTTCCTCCCCGAGGTTCTCTAGGAACCAAGCGGGAGTACTTATACACATAATAACAAGGATACGGTGAGCTTTTGCTCTCAGATCAGTTTCAGAATCAGAAGTTGCGGCCGACTTCAAATCATTCCCTAAAACACACCAGGTGGGTGTACTCCGGATGTACCCCGAAAGCCTACGACCCAACTCTCCGAGGAAGTCTAGCCCCCAAGCAAGAGAGAGAATGGGACCATGGTGGTCACGATAACACCGGCAAGCCCGATGCCGCCCGGCGTGCGTGATCGCTACCATGCCGACAGGAAAGGTTGCAACCTTGTATGCAATGCACATTTATGACAGGTAATATATCACAGTAGGAGGACAACAAAGTAGGTTGCCTCCGGACAGTAATAAGATTGCACATTGACAGGTAGACAAGCAAGGCACGATAAGACATGAAAATTTCACTTGAAGGCATATAGAGTTATATGAAAATTAAACGGGCAGCCATGTAACACATGTAAAACAGGCCATATAACTCATTAAGAAGTCCATGTGATCAAGTGATAAGATTATTCAACATGCAATGACATCAATCATGGGTTCGGGTGCAAGAAAAGCTTATTTGTCATCATGCAATGGTCAAAATCAAATTTGAAGTTATAAGACATTAACGGGCAGCCCACTAAGCATATAATTTCCACACAATATCCAAATGATCAACACTTAGCAAGACTACCTAGTCATTAGGGTTTCCGTTTCATGCTTAACCGCTTGATTAAACCCTAAGTCAACTCAAAATCATTCTCAAGTCATGCATCATTCAATTCAAACATCCTCAAGTACCCAAAACAGTCCACACAACATTCCAACACCACAATTCCAAGCAATTAGTACCACAAGAGAGGTTACATCAATTTTCCAAGCATATAGCTAAGTGAAACCTTTACTGCAATAGGCTGTTTTCTCACAATCAATAGGATAACCAAAAAATCTCCAAATCCAGTGAATAAGATGTCAAATTAAAGCTTAACAAGTTAACTAAAATCAGAAACAAACCTTGCATCAATTGGAGTTCGGGATCATTAGATATAGCCGAAACAGTGGAATAGCTCAAAACTGTCCAGATTTGCATACTTTTCCGAAATTGTCGTTTTTGAGGTCCTTAGGGTCAGTTTTTGCCTTGGTCCATTTCTGACAAAGTTGTCCAGAACTGAAACATCTATCAGAACACAAAATTTCATGCATTTTGGACATCATTTACTAAGTCAAATATGGTTCGTTCCACAAGGTCAGTGCATCTGCCAAAACCTGCTTCATTTTTCCAGATTTCCAGATTTGGTTACATTTTAGAGATTTGCCATTTTGAGGACCTTAGAGTCAAAATTAGCTTCGGCCTATTTCTGGGAAAAATGTCCAAAACTGTCCAAACTAGTTACCTACCAATTTTCAAGAATTTTCAACATCATTTGCTTAGCTAAACTTACCTCGAACAGACTGGTCAGAGAGCTGTCATCCATTTCGACTTCACCTAGCATCATTTTCAAGCCAAGATCTTGCCATGCATGGTTGTTTAAGCTTATGAACGACAATATAGCTCAAGTACAGAAGCAAATACACACATTTATGAGCATGCATGTGAAATTTTGAAGAGTTTTCAAAAGGTTTTAACCCTCACCTTTGCAATCAACCCAAAAAAAATGCTCAAAACCTTGTTGAAGCTCAAATCTCTTCTTCTTCTTGCTTAGCCGAGATTCCAACTAGCTTTTCTCTATTTTTCCTAGCTTAGTGATCAATCTCTTAGCACATGCATGAGGTTAGAACAAGAAGAAAAGAAATGGAAGCTTAAAAACTCACCAAGGCCGAAAATGGTGACTCAAAATGCTTGCATGTGTGTTTCTTGCATCCTAGCTTGCTTGGGTGAGTTTCTTTGCTTGTGGTTTGTCTTGATGCACCATAGGATGATGAAGATGAGCTAAGAGGTGGAGAGAACTCAGCCAAAACCGAAATGGAGAGAGAGAGTGAGAGGGAGAGAGAGAAAATGTGAGGAAAGTGAGAGAAATGAGAGAAAAATGAGGCTTTTGCAATTTTTTGTGCATGTGGTCAGCCTTGGGCATACAAATTCAGACTTTTTTTGTCTTCAAGATGGAATTTTGAAATGTTAGCATGGGCATAGGTGGTTTGGTCGAAAATGGTGTGAGAATTGAGGTGGTTTGAGCAAAGTTTTATGCATTTGTGTCATAGTTTGTCTAAGCATGCATAGTTAATTGTATAATTGTTCAAACCTTGTGCAAAAACCATGGTATGGTCGGCCAAAGAATGTGCCAAATCTGAATTTTTTTTCATGTTTTGGATGTTATTTAATTGTGTATTGAAAGTGCAAAAAAAATAAAGAATAAGGAATAAAGAATGTCTAGCTTTTTGTGTTATTTTGTCCTCTAGTGAGTTAAATTAGGATTATAATATTGATAGTGGATTTTGTAGGATTGTTTAATAGTCTAGTGCTCCGTGTAAGATGCTCTCTTGATTAGCGTGAAAGCACGCTTTCCTAGGTCTAGGGAACGCACTACGAGGTAGGACACGAACTACGAGACGAACGCACATTTTTCAAGACTAAGGCACATACTTCAAGATAAGTGCACAAATTCTAATGCTAACACACGCAACCCTAGGTGAATGAACGTAGATCAAAATAAGGCACGCAATTCAATGCAATGCACGTAATTCAAGACATGACTCTTAAACCTAGGTTAAGGCACGCAGTTCAAGGTTAATGTACATGAAACGAAGAGACACACGCAAATCAAGGTCTCGCACGTAAATTAAGGTCATGGCATGTTTATCTAGGTATCGCACGTATATCGAGGATTAAGGCACACAATTCTAGGTTAAGGCACGTATAATGAAGCATGCACGAAAACCTAGATAGGGCACGTAATCCAAGGTCAGTCGTACAGTTCTAGGTCTAAGGCACACAAATCAAGGTAAGGCACGTTATTCAGGGTCGGGCCTCACAACTCTGAAGTTAAGCGTGCTTGGGCGAGAGTAGTACTAGGATGGGTGACCCCCTGGGATGTCCTCGTGTTGCAACCCCCTTTTCAATTTTTTTTGCTCCGGATTGGGTTGCCAAGATACTTTATCCACCACATTTCTATTATCGAATCCCACGGCACCTTGGGCAAAACAACTTCGCATCACGTGGAGGCTGGCCCCGCAAACCGAGGGCGTAGGGCTTGTGACCAGGTCTCCGTCGCTCCGGTGCCCATAACTTTTGATCCGTAAGGAGTTACACGGCGCACAGCATATCGTTGCAAAGCTCTCCGACAGCTCTACGAAGGGGGCAGCGAGCTTGCTCGCTTTGCCCATTTTTGGAGCCCAAAATCGAACGTTTTCATCAGTTTCAGGCCACTTTTCTTCTTTTGCTCTGTTTTTCCTTCCCGGATCGTACGTCGTGAGCTGTTAAAAGGAGACAACCTTACTCGCGGGACATTAGAGGGCCCTATAACGCGTCGATATCACGTCTTGCGAGGATGCTATGTTGTTGAAGCGGATGGGTTGTCGTTAAGCCCATTGGGCCTTTTGAATGGGCCATCTCTCTAGGATGGGACAGTGAACCGTTAACAAATAAAGGAATTGTGCCGTCAAGATGACGGGTACGATCATACCAGCACTAATGCACTGGATCCCATCAGAACTCCGAAGTTAAGCATGCTTGGGCGAGAGTAGTACTAGGATGGGTGACCCCTAGGGAAGTCCTCGTGTTGCACCGCCTTTTCAATTTTTTTTGCCCTGGTTAAGGTTGCCATGAAACTTTATCCACCAAATTTCTATTACTGAATCCCACGGAACATTGGGCAAGACAACTTCGCTTTATGTAGAGGCTGGGCCCGCAAACCGAGGGCGTAAGGCTTGTGACTAGGTCTCCGTCACTCCGGTGCCCATAACTTTTGATCCGTAAGGAGTTACGCGGCGTACAGCATACCGTTGCAAAGCTCTCAGAGAGCTCTATGACGGGGGCAGCCAGCTTGCTCGCTATGCCCATTTTTGAATCCCAAAATCGAATGTTTTCATCAGTTTCAGGCGACTTTTCTTCTTTTGCTCTATTTTTTTGTCCCGGATCGTACGTCGTGAGCTGCTTAAAGGATGATAACCTTACTCGCGGGACATTAGAGGGCCCTACAACGCGTCGATATCACGTCTTTCTAGGATGCTGCGTTGTTGAAGCAGATGGGTTGTCGTTAAGCCCATTGGGCCTTTTGAATTGGCCATCTCTCAAGGCTGGGACTGTGAACCGTTAACACAGAAAGGAATTGTGCCCTCAACATGACGGGTGCGATCATACCAGCACTAATGCACTAGATCCCATCAGAACTCCGAAGTTAAGCGTGCTTGGGCGAGAGTAGTACTAGGATAGGTGACCTCCTGGGATGTCCTCGTGTTGCACCCCCATTTTCAATTTTTTTTGCTCCGGTTTGGGTTGCCAAGATACTTTATCCACCACATTTCTATTATCGAATCCCACGGCACCTTGGGCAAGACAACTTCGCTTCATGTGGAGGCTGGGCCTGCAAACCAAGGGAGTAGGATTGTGACCAGGTCTTCATCGCTCCGGTGCCTATAACTTTTGATCCGTAAGGAGTTACGCGGCGCACAGCATACTGTTGCAAAGCTCTCTAGGAGCTCTACGACGGGGGCAGCCAGCTTGCTCGCTGTGCCCCTTTTTGGAGCCGAAAATCGAACGTTTTCACCAGTTTCAGGCCAATTTTCTTCTTTTGCTCTATTTTTTCTTCCCGGATCGTACGTCGTGAGCTATTAAAAGGACGACAACCTTACTCGCGGGACATTAGAGGGCCCTATAACGAGTCGATATCACGTCTTGTGAGGATGCTAAGCTGTTGAAGTGGATGGGTTGTCGTTAAGCCCATTGGGCCTTTTGAATGGGCCATCTCTCTAGGATGGGACTATGAACTGTTAACACATAAAGGAATTGTGCCCTCAACATGACGGGTGCGATCATACCAGCACTAATGCAGTAGATGCTATCAGAACTCTGAAGTTAAGCGTGCTTGGGCGAGAATAGTACTAGGATGGGTGACCCCCTAGGAAGTCCTCGTGTTGCACCCCCTTTTCAATTTTTTTTGCCCTTGTTAAGGTTGCCAAGATACTTTATCCACCAAATTTCTATTACTGAATCCCACGAAACATTGGGCAAGACAACTTCGCTTCATTAAGAGGCTGGGCCCGCAAACCGGGGGCGTAGGGCTTGTGACCAGGTCTCCGTCGCTCCGGCGCCCATATCTTTTGATCCGTAAGGAGTTCCGCGGTGCATAGCATACCGTTGCAAAGCTCTCTGAGAGCTCTACGACGGGGGCATCCGGCTTGCTTGCTGTGCCCCATTTTGGAGCCCAAAATCGAACGTTTTTATCAGTTTTAGGCAACTTTTCTACTTTTGCTCTATTTTTTTATCCCGGATCATACATCGTGAGCTGTTAAAAGGACGACAACCCTACTCGCGGGACATTAGAGGGCCCTACAACACGTTGATATCACGTCTTGCGAGGATGCTGCGTTGTTGAAGCGGATGGGTTCTCGTTAAGCCCATTGGGCCTTTTGAATGGGCCATCTCTCTAGGATGGGACTGTGAACCTTTAACAAATAAAGGAATTGTGTCCTCAACATGACAGGTGTGATCATACCAGCACTAATGGACCGAATCCCATCAGAACTCCGAAGTTAAGCGTGCTTGGGCGGGAGTAGTACTAAGATGGGTAACCCCCTGGGAAGTCCTCGTGTTGCAACCTCTTTTCAATTTTTTTTGCCCTGGTTAAGGTTGCCAAGATACTTTATCCACCAAATTTCTATTACCGAATCCCACGGAACATTGGGCAAGACAACTTCGCTTCACGTAGAGGCTGGGCCCGCAAACCGAGGGCGTAGGACTTGTGACCAGGTCTCCGTCGCTCCGGTGCCCATAACTTTTGATCCGTAAGGAGTTACGCGGCGCACAGCATACCGTTGCAAAGCTCTCCGACAGCTCTACTAAAGGGGCTGCAAGTTTGCTCGCTGTGCCCTTTTTGGAGCCCAAAATCGAACGTTTTCATCAGTTTCTGGCCACGTTTCTTCTTTTGCTCTATTTTTCTATCGCGAATCGTACGTCGTGAGCTGTTAAAAGGACGACAACCTTACTCGCGGGACAATAGAGGGCCCTACAACGCATCGATATCACGTCTTGTGAGGATGCTGCGTTGTTGAAGCGGATGGGTTGTCGTTAAGCCCATTGGGCCTTTTGAATGGGCCATCTCTCTAGGATGGGACTGTGAACCGTTAACAAATAAAGGAATTGTGCACTCAACATGATGGGTGCGATCATACCAGCAGTAATGCACTAGATCCCATCAAAAATCCGAAGTTGGGCGTGCTTGGGCGAGAGTAGTACTTGGATGGGTGACCCCCTGGGAAGTCCACGTGTTGCACCCCCTTTTCAATTTTTTTTGCCCCGGTTAAGGTTGCCAAGATACTTTATCCACCAAATCTATATTACCGAATCCCACGAAACATTGGGCAAGACAACTTCGCTTCAGGTAGAGGCTGGGCCCGCAAACCGAGGGCATAGGGCTTGTGACCAGGTCTCTTTCGCCCTGGTGCCCATAACTTTTGATTCGTAAGAAGTTGCGCAGCGCACAACATACCGTTGCAAATCTCTTTGAGAGCTCTACGACAGGGGCAGCCAGCTTGCTTGCTGTGCCCATTTTTGGAGCCCAAAATCGAAAATTTTCATTAGTTTCAGGAGTCTTTTCTTCTTTTGCTCTATTTTTTTTCCCGGATCGTACGTCGTGAGCTGTTAAAAGGACGACAACCTTACTCGCGGGACATTAGGGGGCCCTACAATGCGTCGATATCACGTCTTGCCAGGATGCTGCGTTGTTGAAGCAGATGGGTTATCGTTAAGCCCATTGGGCCTTTTGAATTAGCCATCTCTCTAGGCTGGGACTGTGAACCATTAGCACTTAAAGGAATTGTGCCCTCAACATGACGGGTTTGATCATACCAGCACTAATGCACCGGATCCCATCAGAACTCCGAAGTTAAGCGTACTTGGGCGAGAGTAGTACTAGGATGGGTGACCCCCTGGGTTGTCCTTGTGTTGCACCCCCTTTTCAATTTTTTTTGCTCCGGTTTGTGTTGCCAAGATACTTTATCCACCACATTTCTATTTTCAAATCCCACGGTACCTTGGGTAAGACAACTTCGCATCACGTGGAGGCTGGGCCCGCAAACTGATGGCGTAGGGCTTGTGACTAGGTCTCCGTCGCTCTAGTGCGCATAACTTTTAATCCATAAGGAGTTAGGCGGCGCACAGCATACCATTGCAAAGCTCTCTGAGAGCTCTACGATGGGGGCAACCAACTTGCTGGTTGTGCCCATTTTTGGAGCCCAAAATCGAACGTTTTCATCAGTTTCAAGCCACTTTTCTTCTTTTTGCCCTATTTTTTCGCCCCGGATCATACGTCGTGAGTTGTTAAAAGGACGACAGCTATATTCGCGGGACATTAGAGGGCCCTACAGTGTGTCGATATCACGTCTTGCTTGGATGCTGCGTTGTTGAAGCATATGGGTTATCGTTAAGCCCATTGGGCCTTTTGAATTGGCCATCTCTCTAGGATGGGACTGTGAACCGTTAACAAATAAAGGAATTGTGCACTCAACATGATGGGTGCGATCATACCAGCAGTAATGCACTAGATCCCATCAAAAATCCGAAGTTGAGCGTGCTTGGGCGAGAGTAGTACTTGGATGGGTGACCCCCTGGGAAGTCCACGTGTTGCACCCCCTTTTCAATTTTTTTTGCCCCGGTTAAGGTTGCCAAGATACTTTATCCACCAAATCTATATTACCGAATCCCACGGAACATTGGGCAAGACAACTTCGCTTCAGGTAGAGGCTGGGCCCGCAAACCGAGGGCATAGGGCTTGTGACCAGGTCTCCGTCGCCCCGGTGCCCATAACTTTTGATTCGTAAGAAGTTGTGCAGCGCACAACATACCGTTGCAAATCTCTTTGAGAGCTCTACGACAGGGGCAGCCAGCTTGCTTGCTGTGCCCATTTTTGGAGCCCAAAATCGAAAATTTTCATCAGTTTCAGGACTCTTTTCTTCTTTTGCTCTATTTTTTTCCCGGATCGTACGTCGTGAGCTGTTAAAAGGACGACAACCTTACTCGCGGGACATTAGGGGGCCCTACAATGCGTCGATATCACGTCTTGCCAGGATGCTGCGTTGTTGAAGCAGATGGGTTATCGTTAAGCCCATTGGGCCTTTTGAATTAGCCATCTCTCTAGGCTGGGACTGTGAACCATTAGCACTTAAAGGAATTGTGCCCTCAACATGACGGGTGCGATCATACCAGCACTAATGCACCGGATCCCATCAGAACTCCGAAGTTAAGTGTACTTGGGCGAGAGTAGTACTAGGATGGGTGACCCCATGGGATGTCCTTGTGTTGCACCCCCTTTTCAATTTTTTTTGCTCCGGTTTGGGTTGCCAAGATACTTTATCCACCACATTTCTATTTTCGAATCCCACGGTACCTTGGGTAAGACAACTTTGCATCACGTGGAGGCTGGGCCCGCAAACCGAGGGCGTAGGGCTTGTGACTAGGTCTCCGTCGCTCTAGTGCGCATAACTTTTAATCCATAAGGAGTTAGGCGGCGCACAGCATACCATTGCAAAGCTCTCTGAGAGCTCTACGATGGGGGCAACCAACTTGCTGGTTGTGCCCATTTTGGAGCCCAAAATTGAACGTTTTCTTTAGTTTCAAGCCACTTTTCTTCTTTTTGCCCTATTTTTTCGCCCCGGATCATACGTCGTGAGTTGTTAAAAGGACGACAGCCATATTCGCGGGACATTAGAGGGCCCTACAACGTGTCGATATCACGTCTTGCTTGGATGCTGCGTTGTTGAAGCATATGGGTTATCGTTAAGCACATTGGGCCTTTTGAATTGGCCATCTCTCTAGGCTGGGACTGTGAACCGTTAACACATAAAGGAATTGTGCCCTCAACATGACGGGTGCGATCATACCAGCACTAATGCACCGGATCCCATCAGAACTCCGAAGTTAAGCGTGCTTGGGCGAGAGTAGTACTAAGATGGGTGACCTCCTGGGATGTCCTCGTGTTGCACCCCTATTTTCAATTTTTTTTGCTCCGGTTTGGGCTGCCAAGATACTTTATGCACCACATTTCTATTATCGAATCCCACGGCACCTTGGGCCAGACAACTTCGCTTCACGTGGAGGCTGGGCCCGCAAACCGAGGGCGTAGGGCTTGTGACCAAGTCTCCGTCGCTCCGGTGACCATAACTTTTGATCCGTAAGGAGTTACGCGGTGCACAGCATACCGTGGCAAAGCTCTCTGAGAGCTCTACGACGGGGGCAGCCAGCTTGCTCGATATGCCCATTTTTGGAGCCCAAATTCGAACGTTTTAATCAGTTTCAGCCCAGTTTTCTTCTTTTGCTCTGTTTTTTGGTCCCGAATCGTACGTCGTGAGCTGTTAAAAGGACGACAACCATACTCGCGGGAAATTAGGGGGCCTTATAACGCGTCGATATCACATCTTGCTAGGATGCTACGTTGTTGAAGCAGATGGGTTATCGTTAAGCCCATTGGGCCTTTTGAATTGGCCATCTCTCTAGGCCGGGACTGAGAACCGTTAACACATAAAGGAATTGTGCCCTCAACAAGACGGGTGCAATCATACCAGCACTAATGCACAGGATCCCATCAGAACTCCGATGTTAAGCGTGCTTGGGAGGCAGTAGTACTAAGATGGGTGACCCCCTGGGATGTCCTCGTGTTGCACCCCCCGTTTCAATTTTTTTTGCTCTGGTTTGGGTTGCCAAGATACTTTATCCACCGCATTTCTATTATCGAATCCCACGGAACCTTGGGCAAGACAACTTCGCTTCACGTGGAGGCTGGGCCCGCAAACCGAGGGCGTAGGGCTTGTGACCAAGTCTCCGTCGCTCCGGTGACCATAACTTTTGGTCTGTAAGGAGTTACGCGGCGCACAGCATACCGTTGCAAAGCTCTCTGACAGCTCTACGACGGGGGCAGCCAGCTTGCTCGATATGCCCATTTTTGGAGCCCAAAATCGAACGTTTTCATCAGTTTCAGCCCACTTTTCTTCTTTTGCTCTATTTTTTGGTCCCGGATCGTATGTCGTGAGTTGTTAAAAGGACGACAACCATACTCGCGGGAAATTAGGGGGCCCTACAACGCGTCGATATCACATCTTGCTAGGATGCTGCGTTGTTGAAGCAGATGGGTTATCGTTAAGCCCATTGGGCCTTTTGAATTGGCCATCTCTCTAGGCTGGGACTGTGAACCGTTAACACATAAAGGAATTGTGCCCTCAACATGACGGATGCGATCATACCAGCACTAATGCACCAGATCCCATCAGAACTTCGAAGTTAAGCGTGCTTGGGCGAGAGTAGTACTAAGATGGGTGACCCCTTGGGATGTCCTTGTGTTGCACCCCATTTTTAATTTTTTTTGCCTTGGTTAGGGTTGCCAAGATACTTTATCCACCAAATTTCTATTACCGAATTCCACGGAATATTGGGCAAGACAACTTCGCTTCACGTAGAGGCTGGGCCCGCAAACCGAGGGCGTAGGGCTTGTGACAAGCTCTCCGTCGCTCAGTTGCCCATAACTTCTGATCCGTATGGAGTTACGAGGCACAAAGCATACCGTTGCAAAGCTCTCTGAGAGCTCTACGACGGGGGCAGCGAGCTTGCTCGCTGTGCCCCTTTTTGGAGCCCAAAATTGAACGTTTTCATCAGTTTCATGCCTCTTTTCTTCTTTTGCTCTGTTTTTTCGTCCCGGATCGTACGTCGTGGGCTGTTAAAACGACGAAAACCTTACTTGCGGGACATTAGAGGGCCCTATAATGCGTCGATGTCACATCTTGCGAGGATGCTGGGTTGTTGAAGCGGATGGGTTGGCGTTAAGCCCATTAGGCCTTTTGAATGGGCCATCTCTCTAGGATGGGACTGTGAATCGTTGACAAATAAAGGAATTGTGCCCTCAACATGACGGGTATGATCATACCAGCACTAATGCACCGGATCCTATAAGAACTCCGAAGTTAAGCGTGCTTGGGCAAGAGTAGTACTTGGATGGGTGACCCCCTGGGAATTCCTCGTGTTGCACCCCCTTTTCAATTTTTTTTGCACTGGTTAGGGTTGCCAAGATACTTTATCCATCAAATTTCTATTACCAAATCCCACGGAACATTGGGCAAGACAACTTTGCTTCACGTATAGGCTGGGCCCGTAAACCGAGGGCGTAGGGCTTGTGACCATGTCTCTGTCGCTCTGGTGCCCATAACTTTTGATCCGTAAGGAGTTACGCGGCGCAGAGCATACCGTTGCAAAGCTCTCTGAGAGCTCTATGATGGGGGGCAGCCAGCTTGCTCGTTGTGCCCATTTTTGGAGCCCAAAATTGAACGTTTGCATCAGTTTCAGGCCACTTTTCTTCTTTTGCTCTATTTTTTCGTCCCGAATCGTACGGCGTGAGCTGTTAAAAGGACGACAACCATACTCGTAGGACATTAGGGGGCCCTACAACGTGTCGATATGACGTCTTGCTAGGATGCTGCGTTGTTGAAGCATATGGGTTATCGTTAAGCCCATTGGGCCTTTTGAATTGGCCATCTCTCTAGGCTGGGACTGTGAACCGTTAACACAAAAAGGAATTGTGACCTCAACATGATGGGTGCGATCATACCAGCACTAATGCACCGGATCCCATCAGAACTCCGAAGTTAAGCATGATTGGGCGAGAGTAGTACTAGGATGGGTGACCCTATGGGATGTCCTCGTGTTGCACCCCCCATTTCAAATTTTTTTGCTCCGGTTTGGGTTGCCAAGATACTTTATCCACCACATTTCTATTATCGAATCGCGCGGCACCTTGGGCAAAACATCTTCGCTTCACGTGGAGGCTGGGCCCGCAAACCGAGGGCGTAGGGCTTGTGACCAGGTCTCCGTCGCTGTGGTGACCATAACTTTTGATCTGTAAGGAGTTACGAGGCGCATAGCATACCGTTGCATAGCTCTCTGAGAGCTCTACGACATGGGCAGCAAGCTTGCTTGGTGTGACAATTTTTGGACCCCAAAATCGAACGTTTTCATCAGTTTCAGGCCACTTTTCTTCTTTTGCTCTGTTTTTTCGTCTCGGATCGTACGTCGTGAGCTGTTAAAAGGACGACAACCTTACTCGCGGGAAATTAGGGGGCCCTATAACGCGTCGATATCACGTCTTGCTAGGATGCTACGTTGTTGAAGCATATGGGTTATCGTTAAGCCTATTGGGCCTTTTGAATTGGCCATCTCTCTAGGCCGGGACTGTGAACCGTTAACACATAAAGGAATTGCGCCCTCAACATGACGGGTGTGATCATACCAGCACTAATGCACAGGATCCCATCAGAACACCGAAGGTAAGCGTGCTTGGGCGAGAGTAGTACTAGGATGGGGACCCCCTAGGATGTCCGCATGTTGCACCCCCATTTTTCAATTTTTTTTGCTTTGGTTTGGGTTGCCAAGATACTTTATGCACCACATTTCTATTATCTAATCCCACGGCACCTTGGGCAAGACAACTTCGCTTCACGTGGAGGCTGGGCCCGCAAACCGAGGACGTAGGGCTTGTGACCAGGTCTCCGTCGCTCAGGTGCCCATAACTTTTGATCCGTAAGGAGTTACGCGGCGCACAACATACTGTTGTAAAGCTCTTTGAAAGCGCTACGATAGGGGCAGCCAGCTTGCTCGCTCTGCCCATTTTTGGTGCCCAAAATTGAACGTTTTCATCAGTTTCATGCCAGTTTTCTTCTTTTGCTCTATTTTTTCTTCCCGGATCACACGTTGTGAGTTGTTAAAAGGACGACAACCTTACTTGCGGGACATTAGGGGGCCCTACAATGCATCGATGTCACGTCTTGCTAGGATGCTGCGTTGTTGAAGCAGATGGGTTATCGTTAAGCCTATTGGGCCTTTTGATTTGGCCATCTCTCTAGGCTTGGACTGTGAACCGTTAACACATAAAGGAATTGTGCCCTCAACATGACGGGTGCGATCATACCAGCACTAATGCACCAGATCCCATCAGAATTCCGAAGTTAAGGGTGCTTGGGCGAGAGTAGTACTAAGATGGGTGACCCCCTTGGAAGTCCTTGTGTTGCACCCCCTTTTCAATTTTTTTTGCCCTGGTTAGGGTTGCCATGATACTTTATCCACCAAATTTCTATTACTGAATTCCACGGAACATTGGGCAAGACAATTTCACTTCACGTAGAGGCTGGGCCAGCAAACCGAGGGCGTAGGGCTTGTGACTAGGTCTCAGTCGCTCCGGTGCCCATAACTTCTGATCCGTATGGAGTTACACGGTGCATATCATACCGTTGCAAAGCTCTTTGAGAGATCTACGACGGGGGCAGTGAGCTTGCTCGCTGTGCCCATTTTTGAAGCCCAAAATTGAACATTTTCATCAGTTTCATGCCATTTTTCTTCTTTTGCTCTGTTTTTTCGTCCCGGATCGTACGTCGTGAGCTGTTAAAAGACCAACAACCTTATTCACGGGACATTAGAGGGCCCTACAATGCGTCGATATCACGTCTTGTGAGGATGCTGCGTTGTTGAAGGAGATGGGTTGTCGTTAAGCCCATTGGACCTTTTGAATGGGCCATCTCTCTAGGATGGGACTGTGAACCGTTAACAAATAAAGGAATTGTGCCCTCAACATGACGGGTGCGATTATATTAGCGCTAATGCACTGGATCCTATCAGAACTCCGAAGTTAAGCGTGCTTGGGCGAGAGTAGTACTAGGATGGGTGACCCCGTGGGAAGTCCTCGTGTTGCATCCCCTTTTCAATTTTTTTTGCCCTGGTTTGGGTTGCCAAGATACTTTATCCACCAAATTTCTATTACCGAATCCCACGGAACATTGGGCAAGACACCTTCACTTCACGTAGAGGCTGGGCCGGCAAACCAAGGGCGTAGGGCTTGTGACCAGGTCTATGTCGCTTCGGTGCCCATAACTTTTGATCCGTAAGGAGTTACGTAGCGCACAACATACCGTTGCAAAACTCTCTGAGAGCTCTACGACGGGGGAAGCCAGCTTGCTCGTTGTGCCCATTTTTGGAGCCCAAAATCGAACGTTTTCATCAATTTCAGGTCACTTTTCTTCTTTTGCTCTGTTTTTTCAATTCAGATCGTACGTCGTGAGTTGTTAAAAGGACGACAACCTTACTCACGGGACATTAGGGGGCCCTACAACGTGCCGATATCACGTCTAGCTAGGATGCTGTGTTGTTGAAGCATATGGGTTATCGTTAAGCCCATTAGGCATTTTGAATTGGCCTTCTCTCTAGGCTGCGACTGTGAACCGTTAACATATAAAGGAATTGTACCCTCAACATGACGGGTGCGATCATACCAGCACTAATGCACCGGATCCAATCAGAACTCCGAAGTTAAGCGTGCTTGGGCGAGAGTAGTACTAGGATGGGTGACCCCCTGGGATGTCCTTGTGTTGTACCCCCCTTTTCAAATTTTTTTGCTCCGGTTTGGGTTGCCAAGATACTTTATCCACCACATTTCTATTATCGAATCCCACGACACCTTGGGCAAGACAACTTCGCTTCAAGTGGAGGCTGGGCCCGCAAATTGAGGGCGTAGGGCTTGTGACCAGGTCTCCGTCGCTTCAGTGACCATAACTTTTGATCCGTAAGGAGTTACGCGGCTCACAACATACCGTTGCAAAGCTCTCTGAGAGCTCTACGACGGGGGCAGCCTGCTTGCTCGATGTGCCCATTTTTGGAGCAAAAAATTGAACGTTTTCATCAGTTTCAGGCCACTTTTCTTCTTTTGCTCTGTTTTTTCGTCCCGGATCGTACGTTGTGAGCTGTTAAAATGATGACAACCTTACTTGCGGGACATTAGAGGGCCCTACAATGCGTCGACATCATGTCTTGCTAGGATGCTGCGTTGTTGAAGCAGATGGGTTATCGTTAAGCCCATTGGGCCTTTTGAATTGGCCATCTCTCTAGGCCAGGACTGTGAACCGTTAACACATAAAGGAATTGTGCCCTTAACATGACGGGTGCGATCATACAAGCACTAATGCATAGGATCCCATCAGAACTCCAAAGTTAAGCGTGCTTAGGCGAGGGTAGTACTAGGATGGGTGACCCCCTGGGATGTCCTCGTGTTCCACCCCCGTTTTCAATTTTTGTTGCTCTGGTTTGGGTTGCCAAAATACTTTATCCACCACATTTCTATTATCAAATCCCACGGTACCTTAGGCAAGACAACTTCGCTTCACGTGGAGGTTGGGCCCACAAACCGAGGACGTAAGTATTGTGACCAGGTCTTTGTCGCTCCGGTGCCTATAAGTTTTGATTCGTAAGGAGTTATGCAGAGCACAGCATACCGTTGCAGAGCTCTTTGAAAGCTCTATGACAGGGGCAGCCAGCTTGCTTGTTATGCCTGTTTCTGGAGCATAAAATCGAATATTTTCATCAGTTTTAGGCCACTTTACTTCTTTTGCTTTGTTTTTTCGTCCCGGATCGTACGTCGTGACCTATTAAAAGGACGACAACCTTACTCGCGGGACATTAGGGGGCCCTACTACGCGTCGATATCACGTCTTGCTAGGATGCTGCGTTGTTGAAGCAGATGGGATATCGTTAAGGCCATTGGGCCTTTTGAATTGGCCATCTCTCTAGGCTGGGACTGTGAACCGTTATCACATAACGGAATTGTGCCATCAACATGACGGGTGCGATCATACCAGCACTAATACACGCGATCCCATCAAAACTCCGAAGTTCAGCGTGTTTGGGCGAGAGTAGTACTAAGATCGGTGACCCCTTGGGAAGTCCTCGTGTTGCACCCCCTTTTCAATTTTTTTTGCCCTGGTTAGGGTTGCCAAGATACTTTGTCCACCAAATTTCTATTACCGAATCCCATGGAACATTGGGCAAGACAACTTCGCTTCACGTAGAGGTTGGGCTCGCAAACCGAGGGCGTAGGGCTTCTGACCAGGTCTCTGTCGCTCCGGTACCCATAACTTTTGATTAGTATGGAGTTACGCGGCCCGCAGCATACCGTTGCAAAGCTCTCTGAGAGCTCTACGACGGGGGCAGCTAGCTTGCTCGCTGTGCCCATTTTTGGAGCCCAAAATTGAATGTTTTCATCAGTTTCATGCCACTTTTCAGTTTTTGCTCTGTTTTTTTATCCCGGATCGTATGTCGTGAGCTGTTAAAAGGACGACAACCTTACTCGCAGGACATTAGGGGGCCCTACAACGCGTCGATATCACGTCTTGCGAGGATGCTGCGTTGTTGAAGCGGATGGGTTGTCGTTAAGCCCATTGGGCCTTTTGAATGGGCCATCTCTCTTGGATGGGACTGTGAACCGTTAACAAATAAAGGAATTGTGCCCTCAACATGACGGGTGTGATCATACGAGCACTAATGCACGGGATCCATCAGAACTCCGAAGTTAAGCGTACTTGGGCGAGAGTAGTACTAGGATGGGTAACCCCTTGAGAAGTCCTCGTGTGGCACCCCCTTTTCAATTTTTTTGCCCAGGTTAAGGTTGCCAAGATACTTTATCCCCTAAATTTCTATTACCGAATCCTACGGAACATTGGGCAAGACAACTTCGCTTCACGTAGAGGCTGGGCCCACAAACCGAGGGCGTTGGGCTTGTGACAAGGTCTCCGTTGCTCCGGTGTCTATAACTTTTGATCCGTAAGGAGTTACTCGGTGCACAGCTTACCGTTCTAAATCTCTCGGAGAGCTCTACGACGGGGGCAGCCAGCTTGCTCGCTGTGCCCATTTTTGAAGCCTGAAATCGAACGTTTTCATCAGTTTCAGGCCACTTTTCATCTTTTGCTCTGTTTTTTAGTCCCGAATCATACGTCGTGAGCTGTTAAAAGGACGGTAACCTTACTCGCGGGACATTAGGGGCTCTTACATCGTGTCGATATCACGTCTTGCTAGGATGCTGCGTTGTTGAAGCATATGGGTTATCGTTAAGCCTATTGGGCCTTCTGAATTGGCCATCTCTCTAGGCTGGGACTGTGAACCGTTAACACATAAAGGAATTGTGCCCTCAACATGACGGGTGCGATCATACCATCACTAATGCACCGGATCCCTTCAGAACACCAAAGTTAAGCGTGCTTGGACGAGAGTAGTACTAGGATGGGTGACCCCTTAGGATGTGTTCGTGTTCCACCCCCCTTTTCAATTTTTTTTGCTCAGGTTTGGGTTGCCAAGATACTTTATCCACCACATTTCTATTATCGAATCCCACGGCACCTTGGGCAAGACAACTTCGCTTCACGTGGAGGCTGGGCCCGCAAACCGAGGGCGTAGGGCTTGTGACCAGGTCTACGTCACTCCGATGCCTATAACTTTTAATCTGTAAGGAGTTACGCGACGCACAGCATACCGTTGCAAAGCTCTCTAACGGCTCTACGACAGGGGCAGCCAGCTTGCTCGCTGTGCCCATTTTTGGAGCCCAAAATAGAACGTTTTCATCAGTTTCAGGCTACTTTTCTTCTATTGCTCTATTTTTTAGTCCGGGATCGTACGTCGTGAGCTATTAAAAGGACGACAACCTTACTCGCGGGACATTAGGGGGCCCTACAATGCGTCGATATCACGTCCTGCTAGGATGCTGCGTTGTTGAAGCAAATGGGTTATCGTTAAGCCCATTGGGCCTTTTGAATTGGCCATCTCTCTAGGCCGGGACTGTGAACCGTTAACACAAAAAGGAATTGTGCCCTCAACATGACGGGTGCGATCATACCAACACTAATGCACCGGATCCCATCAAAACTCTGAAGTTAAGCGTGCTTGGGCGAGAGTAGTACTAGGATGGGTGACCCCTTGGGATGTCCTCGTGTTGCACACCCTTTTCAATTTTTTTGGCTCCGGTTTGGGTTGCCAAGATACTTTATCCACCACATTTCTATTATCGAATACCACGGAACCTTGGACAAGACAACTTTGCTTCACGTGGAGGTTGGGCCCGCAAACCGAGGGCGTAGGGCTTGTGACCAGGTCTCCGTCGCTCCGGTGCCCATAACTTTTGATCCGTAAGGAGTTACGTGGCGTACAGAAAACCGTTGCAAAGCTCTCTGAGAGCTCTGCGACAGGGGCAGCCAGCTTGCTCGCTGTGCCCATATTCGTAGCCCAAAATCAATCATTTTCATCAGTTTCAGCAACTTTTCTTCTTTTGCTCTCTTTTTTCGTCCCGGATCGTACGTCGTGAGCTGTTAAAAGGATGACAACCTTACTCGTGGGACATTAGAGGGCCCTACAATGCGTCGATTTCACATCTTGCGAGGATGTTGTGTTGTTGAAGTGGATGGGTTGTCGTTAAGCCCATTGGGCCTTTTGATTGGGCCATCACTCTAGGACGGGACTGTGAACTGTTAACACACAAAGGAATTGTGCCCTCAACATGACGGGTGTGATCATACCAGCACTAATGCATCGGATCCCATCAGAACCCCGAAGTTAAGCGTGCTTGGGCGGGAGTAGTACTAGGATGGGTGACCCCCTGGGATGTCCTCGTGTTGTACCCCCCTTTTCAATTTTTTTTGCTCCGGTTTGGGTTGCCAAGATACTTTATCCACCACATTTCTATTATCGAATCCCACGGCACCTTGGGCAAGACAACTTCGCTTCACGTGGAGGCTGGGCCCGCAAACCGAGGACGTAGGGCTTGTGACCAGGTCTCCGTCGGTCCGGTGCCCATAACTTTTGATCCGTAAGAAGTTACGCAGCGCACAGCATACTGTTGTAAAGCTCTTTGAAAGCTCCACGACAGGGGCAGCCAGCTTGCTCACTGTGCCCATTTTTGGAGCCCAAAATTGAACGTTTTCATCAGTTTCAAGCCACTTTTCTTCTTTTGCTCTGTTTTTTCATCCCGGATCGTACGTCGTGAGCTGTTAAAAGGATGACAACCTTACTCGCGGGACATTTGTGGGCCCTACAACGCGTCGATATCACGTCTTGCTAGGATGCTGCGTTGTTGAAGCAGATGGTTATCGTTAAGCCCATTAGGCCTTTTGAATTGGCTATCTCTCTAGGCTGGGACTGTGAACCGTTAACACATAAAGGAATTGTGCCCTCAACTTGACGGGTGCGATCATACCAGGACTAATGCACCGGATCCCATCAGAACTTCGAAGTTAAGCGTGCTTGGGCGAGAGTAGTACTAGGATTGGTGACCCCTTGGGAAGTCCTCGTGTTGCACCCCCTTTTCAATTTTTTTTGCCCGGGTTAGGGTTGCCAAGATACTTTATGCACCAAATTTCTATTACCGAATCGCACGGAACATTGGGCAAGACAACTTCGCTTCACGTAGAGGCTGGGCTCGCAAACCGAGGGCTTAGGGCTTGTGACTAGGTCTCCGTCGCTCCGGTGCCCATATCTTTTGATCCGTAAGGAGTTACGCGGCGCACAACATACCGTTACAAAGCTCTCTGAGAGCTCTACGACGAGGGCAGCCAGCTTGCTCGTTGTGCCCATTTTTGGAACCCAAAATCAAACGTTTTCATCAGTTTCTGGCCACTTTCTTCTTTTGCTCTATTTTTTCGTCCTAGATCGTACGTCGTGAGCTGTTAAAAGGACGACTGTCACGCCCCAACCCGACCTATGAAGGTTAGACTAGGGTGTGATCAAAATATTCAAGTCATATCACGTACTTAGTCGATCAAGAGGGTTTAACACTTAATGTTTTAGCCTAAACTCCAAGTTTTTCAGGAAAACCAGCAGCATAACGGTTGTAATTGGGCTCTTTGGTTTGACCTAATTCTCTAAACGCCTCAATTATTCCAATCAATAATCCAATTCCATTAAGGACTCCTATTTGACACCAACCGATTTGCCTACTAGTTTATCTTGGAAGTCTCGTTTGGTTAATAAGCCTAACATGATAACTATGTCCCGTTTATTTGTCAATTTCCTATCATACAAGTACCTATTATCCTTTAGTTTGCAAATGAGCACCTAAGTGACATTAGATATAATTAACTTAGTTGATTTTTCATCTAGTGGTTTGAATGCCTACGATAACTACTAATTAAGAAAACGAAAGCAAACAACCAAATAAAAGTTCGTCCGGTTATAGATAGTACAGTCCCAGAATTAGACCCAAATTACAACGGGGTCATTTACATCAATAAAATGAATGGTTTGCAATCAAACACAACATCCATATAGCAACCACTTTCAAGCAAGGAACAAAAGCACGTAGGGACAGGCAATCACTCCAAGGAATCATCGTTGGGCACATCGTCCTCGGGTACCTGTACCTGTTCTTCTTCACCTGTGATGAAAAAGAGGGTGAGTCCTTATGAACTCAACGAGGGGGAACGAGAAATACGTTTTGAAACTCATTTTCCGGTTCAATTATGAAAACCCTTTTGCAAGCATGAATATAACAATGATATAAGATACAGGAACAGGAATACCAGTCTTTCCTCCCCGAGGTTCTCTAGGAACCAAACAAGAGTACTTATACACATAGTAAAAAGGATACAGTGAGCTTTTGCTCTCAGATCAGTTCCAGGATCAGTTGTTGCGGCCGACTTCAAATCATTCCCCAAACACGCCAGGTGGGTGTACTCCGGATGTACCCCGAAATCCTACGACCCAACTCTCCGAGGAAGTCTAGCCCCCAAGCGAGAGAGGGAATGGGACCATGGTAGTCACGGGTGCACCGGCAAGCCCGATGCCGTACGGTGTGCATGATCGATACCATGCCAACAAGAAAGGTTGCAACCTTGTATGCAATGCACATTTATGACAGGTAATATATCACAGTAGGAGGTCAACAAAGTAGGTTGCCTCCGGACAGTCATAAGATTGCACATTGACAGGTAAACAAGCAGGGCACGATAAGACAGGTAACAAGCAGGGCACGAGAAGACAGGTAATTTCACTTGAAGGGCATATAGAGTTATATGAACATTAAACGGGCAGCCATGTAACACACGTAAATCAGGCCATATAACTCATTACGAAGCCCACGTGATCATGTGTTAAGATTATTCAACATGCAATGACATCAACATGGGTTCGGGTGCAAGAAAAGCTTATTTGTCAACATGCAATGGTCAAAATCACATTTGAAGTTATAAGACATTTACGGGCAGCCCACTAAGCATATAATTTCCACACAATATCCAAATGATCACACTTAGCAAGACTACCTAGTCATTAGGGTTTCCGTTTCATGCTTAACCGTGTGTTTAAACCCTAAGTCAACTCAAGATCATTCTCAAGTCATGCATCATTCAATTCAAACATCCTCAAGTACTCAAAACAGTCCACACAACATCCCAACACCACAATTCCAAGCAATTAGTACCACAAGAGAGGTTACAACAATTTTCCAAGCATATAACTAAGTGAAACATTTACTGCAATAGGATGTTTTCTCACAATCAATAGGATAATCAAACAATCTCCAAATCCAGTGAATAAGATGTCAAATTAAATCTTAAGAAGTTAACTAAAATCAGAAACAAACCTTGCATCAATTGGAGTTCGGGATCATTAGATATAGCCGAAACAGTGGAATAGCACAAAACTGTCCAGATTTGCACACTTTTCAGAAATTGACGTTTTTGAGGTCCTTAGGGTCAGTTTAAGCCTTGGTCCATTTCTGCCAAAATTGTCCAGAACCGAAAAATATAGCAGCAAACCAAATTTCATGCATTTTGGACATCATTTAATAAGTCAAATATGGTTCGTTCCACAAGGTCAGTGCATCTGCCAAAACCTGCTTCATTCTTCCAGATTTCCAGATTTGGTCACATTTTAAAGATTTGCCATTTTGAGGACCTTAGAGTCAAAATTAACTTCGGCCTATTTGTGCGAAAAATGTTCAAAACTGTCCAAACTAGTCACCTACCAATTTTCAAGAATTTTCAACATCATTTTCCTAGCTAAACTTACATCGAACAGACTGGTCAGAGAGCTGTCAACAATTTCGACTTCACCTAGCATCATTTTCAAGCCAAGATCTTGCCATGCATGGTTGTTTAAGCTTATGAACGACCATATAGCTCAAGTACAGAAGTAAATACACACATTTATGAGCATGCATGTGAATTTTTGAAGAGTTTTCAAAAGGTTTTAACCCTCACCTTAGCAATCAATCCAAAAGATGCTCAAAAACCTTGTTGAAGCTCAACTTTCTTCTTCTCCTTGCTTAGCCGAAATCCCAACTAGCTTTTCTCTATTTTTCCTAGCTTAGTGATCAATCTCTTAGCACATGCATGAGGTCATAACATGAAGAAAAGAAATGGATGCCAAGAAGCTCACCTAGGCCGAATAGAAGTCTTCAAAGCACATGCATGAGAATTTTTGAACTCTAGCTAGCTTGCTTCAACTTTCTTGATGGTTCCTTGAATTGATTAACTATGTTGTGAGGAAGAGAAGCTATGAAGGTAGTAATGTGCAGCTAGGGCCGAGAGAGAGAGAGAAATGAGAGGGAGAGAGAGAAGAATGAAAGAGAATGAAAGAGAAATGAATGTTTGAGCACTTGGTCGGCTATTGGCTTTGCAAAATTCTGATTTTTGTGTTGTCTTTGGTGTGTTGTTTGAATTGTTAGTGGGCAATGGTGATGTGGCCGAGATGGTGGCTTAGTATTTAGCAAAGTGTGGCTTTGATGCAAGCAAAAGGTATGACAATGTGAAGACTTGTCTCAAGCATGCATGAATAAATTATGTTGCTCAAATTTTTTGCTCAACAACATGGTATGGCCAGCCAAAGGGCTTGCAATTGCTGAAAATTCAGATTCTATTTAATGCATTTTAGATTATAATAAGGGTGAAATTTGAGGTGCATTGGTTTTGGGTGAGAATAAAGAATAAAGAATGTTTAGGTGTTTGTGTAGTTAAAATTGTTTATTGTTAGTGGAGTTTGTAGAGAATTTGAATTATGAATATAATATTGGTTAGTGGATTGTGTAGGATTATTTTAGTGTCTAGTGCTTTGTGTAGGATTCTTTCTTGATCAACGTGGTGGCACGGATTCCTAGGTCTAGGGCACGAATTACGAGGTAGACACGAACTACGAGGTAAGACACGAACTACGAGGTACGACACGTATTTCACGACTAAGGCACATACTTCAAGATAAGTGCACGGATTCTAATGCTAACACACGCAACCCTAGGTGAATGAACGCAGATCAAAATAAGGCACGTAATTCAATACAATGCACGTAATTCAAGACACGACTCTTAAACCTAGGTTAAAGCACGCAGTTCAAGGTTAATGCACATGAAACGAAGAGACACACGCAAATCAAGGTCTCGCACGTAAATTAAGGTCATGGCATGTTTATCTAGGTATCGCACGTATCGAGGATTAGGACACACAATTCTAGGTTAAGGCACATATAACGAGGTATGCACGAAAACCAAGACAAGGCATGTAATCCTAGGTCGGTCATATAATTTTAGGTCTAAGGCGCGTAAATCGAAGTAGGACACGATATTCGGGGTCGGGCATCACAACCACAACCTTACTCGCGGGACATTATGGGGCCCTTCAACGTGTCGATATCACGTCTTGCTAGGATGCTGCGTTATTGAAGCATATGGGTTATCGTTAAGCCCATTGGGCCTTTTGAATTGGCCATCTCTCTAGGCTGGGACCGTGAACCGTTAACACATAAAGGAATTGTGCCATCAACATGATGGGTGCGATCATACCAGCATTAATGCACCGGATCCCATCAGAACTATGAAGTTAAGCGTGCTTGGGCGAGAGTAGTACTAGGATGCGTGACCCCTAGGATGTCCTCGTGTTGCACCCCCCTTTTCAAATTTTTTTGCACCGGTTTGGGTTGCCAAGATACTTTATCCACCACATTTCTATTACCGAATCCCACGGCACCTTGGGCAAGACAACTTCGCTTCACGTGGAGGCTGGGCTAGCAAACCGAGGGCGTAGGGCTTGTGACCAGGTCTCCGTCGCTCCGGTGACCGTAACTTTTGATCCGTAAGGAGTTACGCGGCGCACAGCATACCGTTGCAAAACTCTTTAAGAGCTCTACGACGGGGGCAGCCAGCTTACTCGCTGTGCCCGTTTTTGGAGCCCAAAATCGAACGTTTTCATCAGTTTCAGGCCACTTTTCTTCTTTTGCTTTGTTTTTTCATCCCGGATCGTACGTCGTGAGCTATTAAAAGGACGACAACCTTACTCGCTGGACATTAGGGGGCCCTACAACGCGTCGATATCACGTCTTGCTAGGATGCTGCGTTGTTGAAGCAGATGGGTTATTGTTAAACCCATTGGGCCTTTTGAATTGGCCATCTCTCTAGGCTGGGATTGTGAACCGTTAACACATAAAGGAATTGTGCCCTCAACATGACGAGTGTGATCATACCAGCACTAATGCACCGGATCCCATCAACACTCCGAAGTTAAGCGTGCTTGGGCGAGAGTAGTACTAAGATAGGTGACCCCTTGGGATGTCCTCGTGTTGCACCCCCTTTTCAAATTTTTTTGCCCTGGTTAGGGTTGCCAAGATACTTTATCCACCAAATTTCTATTACCGAATCCCATGAAACATTGGGCAAGACAACTTCGCTTCACGTAGAGGCTGGGCTCTCCGACAGCTCTACAATGGGTGCAGCGAGCTTGCTCGCTGTGCCCTTTTTGGAGCCCAAAATTGAACGTTTTCATCAGTTTCATACCACTTTTCTTCTTTTGCTCTGTTTTTTCATCCCGGATCGTACGTCGTGAGCTATTAAAAGGACGACAACCTTACTCGCTGGACATTATAGGGCCCTACAACGCGTCGATATCACGTCTTGCGAGGATACTGCGTTGTTGAAGCAGATGGGTTGTCGTTAAGCCCATTGGGCCGTTTGAATGGGCCATCTCTCTAGGATGGGACTGTGAACCGCTAACAAATAAAGGAATTGTGCCCTCAACATGACGGGTGCGATAATACCAGCACTAATGCATGGGATCCCATAAGAACTCTGAAGTTAAGCGTGCTTGGGCGATAGTAGTACTAGGATGGGTGACCCCCTGGGAAGTCCTCGTGTTGTAACCCCTTTTCAATTTTTTTTTGCCCTGGTTAAGGTTGCCAAGATACTTTATCCACCTAATTTCTATTACCGAATCCCACGGAACATTCGGCAAGACAACTTTGCTTCACATAGAGGATTGGCCCGCAAACCGAGGACGTAGGGCTTGTGACCAGGTCTCCATCGCTCCGGTGCCCATAACTTTTGATCAGTAAGGAGTTACGCGGCGCATAGCATACCGTTGCAAAGCTCTCTGAGAGCTCTGCGACAGGGGTAGCCAACATGCTCATTGTTCCCGTTTTTATCAGTTTCAGGCCACCTTTCTTCTTTTGCTCTATTTTTTCATCACATATCGTAAGTCGTGAGCTGTAAAATGGACGACAACCTTACTCGCGGGACATTAGGGGGCCCTACAACTCGTCGATATCACGTCTTGCTAGGATGATGCGTTGTTGAAGCAAATGGGTTATCGTTAAGCCCATTAGGCCTTTTGAATTGGCCATCTCTCTAGGCTGGAACTGTGAACTGTTAACACATAAAGGAATTGTACCCTTAACATGACGGGTGCGATCATACCAGCACTAATGGATGGGATCCCATCAGAACTCCGAAGTTAAGCGTGCTTGGGCGAGAGTAGTACTAAGATGGGTGACCCCCTGGGAAGTCCTCGTGTTGCACCCCCTTTTCAATTTTTTTTGCCCTGGTTAGGGTTGCCAAGATACTTTTTCTACCAAATTTCTATTACCGAATCCCACGGAACATTGGGCAAGACAACTTCGCTTCACGTAGAGGCTGGGCCCGCAAACCGAGGGCGTAGGGCTTGTGACTAGGTCTCCGTCGCTCCGGTGCCCATAACGTTTGATCTGCATGGAGTTTCACGGCGAACAGCATATCGTTTCAAAGATCTCTGAGAGCTCTACGACCAGGGCAGCCATCTTGCTCGTTGTGCCCATTTTTG
Source organism: Ehretia macrophylla (assembly GCA_037974665.1). Lineage (NCBI taxonomy): Eukaryota > Viridiplantae > Streptophyta > Magnoliopsida > Boraginales > Ehretiaceae > Ehretia > Ehretia macrophylla. The sequence goes on along the minus strand of CM075765.1, from coordinate 81,139,393 downwards.
GAGCCCAAAATCAAATGTTTTCATCAATTTCAGGCCACTTTTCTTCATTTGCTCTGTTTTTTCATCTCGGATCATACGTCGTGACCTATTAAAACGACGACAACCTTACTCGCGGGACATTAGGGGCCCTACAATGCGTCGATATCACGTCTTGCTAGGATGCTGCGTTGTTGAAGCATATGGGTTATCGTTATGCCCATTGGGCCTTTTGAATTGGCCATCACTCTAGGCTGGGACTGTGAACCGTTAACACATAAAGGAATTGTGCCCTCAACATGACGGGTGCGATCATACCAGCACTAATGAACTGGATCCCATCAGAACTCCAAAGTTAAGCGTGCTTGGGTGAGGGTAGTACTAGGATAGGTGACCCCCTGGGATGTCTTCGTGCTGCACCCCCCTTTTCAATTTTTTTTGCTCCGGTTTGGGTTGCCAAGATACTTTATCCACCACATTTCTATTATCGAATCCCGCGGCACATTGGGCAAGACAACTTCGCTTCACGTGGAGGCTGGGCCCGCAAACCGAGGGCGTAGGGCTTCTGACCAGGTCTCCGTCGCTCCGATGCCTATAACTTTTGATTCGTAAGGAGTTACGCGGCGCACAGCATACCGTTGCAAAGCTCTTTGAGAGCTCTACGACAGGGGTAGCAAGCTTGCTCGCTGTGCCCATTTTTGGAGCCCAAAATTGATCGTTTTCATCAATTTCAGGCCACTTTTCTTCTTCTTCTTCTCTGTTTTTTCGTCCTGGATAGTACGTCATGAGCTGTTAAAAGGATGACAACCTTACTCGCAGGACATTAGAGGGCCCTACAACGCGTCGATATCACGTGTTGCTAGGATGCTGCGTCGTTGAAGCATATGGGTTATCGTTAAGCCCATTGGGCCTTTTGAATTACCCATCTCTCTAGGCTGGGATTGTGAACCGTTAACACATAAAGGAATTGTGCCCTCAACATGACGGGTGCGATCATACCAGCACTAATGCACCAGATCCCATCAGAACTCCGAAGTTAAGCATGCTTGGGCGAGAGTAGTTGTAAGATGGGTGACCCCTTGGGATGTCCTCGTGTTGCTCCCCCCTTTTCAAATTTTTTTGCTCCGGTTTGGGTTGCCTAGATACTTTATCCACCATATTTCTATTATCGAATCCCACGGCACCTTGGGCAAGACAACTTCACTTCACGTGGAGGTTAGGCTCGCAAACCGAGGGCATTGGGCTTGTGACCAGGTCTCCGTCGCTCCGGTGACCATAACTTTTGATCCGTAAGGAGTTACACAGTGCACAACATACCATTGCAAAGCTCTCTGAGAGCTCCACGATGGGGGCAACCAACTTGCTCGCTGTGCCCATTTTTGGAGCCAAAAATTGAATGTTTTCATCAGATTCAGGCCACTTTTCTTCTTTTGCTTTGTTTTTTCGTCCTGGATCGTACGTCGTGAGCTGTTAAAAGGATGACAATCTTACTCGCGGGACATTAGGGGGCCCTACAACGCGTCGATATCATGTCTTGCTAGGATACAGCATTGTTGAAGCAGATGGGTTATCGTTAAGCCCATTGGGCCTTTCGAATTGGTCATCTCTCTAGGCTGGGACTGTGAACCGTTAACACATAAAGGAATTGTGCCCTCAACATGACGGGTGCGATCATACCAGCACTAATGCACCGGATCCCATCAAAACTCTGAAGTTAAGCGTGCTTGGGCGAGAGTAGTACTAAGATGGGTGACCCCCTGGGAAGTCCTCGTGTTGCACCCCCTTTTCAATTTTTTTTGCCCTGGTTAGGGTTGCCAAGATACTTTATCAACCAAATTTCTATTACCGAATACCATGGAACAGTGGGCAAGACAACTTCGCTTCACGTAGAGGCTGGGCTCGCAAACCGAGGGTGTAGGGCTTCTAACGAGGTCTCCGTCGCTCCGGTGCCTATAACTTTTGATCCGTATAGAGTTACGCGTTGCATAGCATACCATTGCAAAGCTCTCCGAGAGCTCTACGACAGGGGCAACGAGCTTGCTCGATGTGCCCTTTTTGGAGCCCAAAATCGAATGCTACCATCAGTTTCATGCCACTTTTCTTCTTTTACCCTATTTTTTTGTCCCGGATCGTACATCGTGAGCTGATTAATGGACCACAACCTTACTCATGGGACATTAGAGGGCCCTACAATGCGTCGATATCACGTCTTGCGAGGATGCTGCGTTGTTGAAGTTGATGGGTTGTCGTTAAGCCCATTGGGCCTTTCGAATGGGCCATCTCTCTAGGATGGGACTGTGAACCGTTAACAAATAAAGGAATTGTGCCCTCAACATGACGGGTGTGATGATACCAACATTAATGCACGGGATCCCATTAGAACTCCGAAGTTAAGCGTGCTTGGGCGAGAGTAGTACTAGGATGGGTGACCCCTTGGGAAGTCCTCGTGTTGCACCCTCTTTTCAATTTTTTTTGCCCTGGTTAAGGTTGCCAAGATACTTTATCCACCAAATTTCTATTACCAAATCCAACAGAACATTGGGCAAGACAACTTCGCTACACGTAGAGGTTGGGCTCGCAAACCGAGGGCGTAGGGCTTGTGACCAGGTCTCCGTCGCTCCGATGCCCATAACTTTTGATCCGTAAGGAGTTACGCGGCGCACAGCTTACCGTTGCAAAGCTCTCTGAGAGCTCTACCACGAGAGCAGTTTGCTTGCTCGCTGTGCCTGTTTTTGGAGCCCAAAATCAAACGTTTTCATCTGTTTTAGGCCACTTTTCTTCTTTTGCTCTGTTTTTTCGTCCCAGATCGTACGTCGTGAGCTGTCAAAAGGACGACAACCTTACTCGCGGGACATTAGAGGTCCCTACAACGTGTCGATATCACATCTTGCTAGGATGCTGCGTTGTTGAAGCATATGGTTTATCGTTAAGCCAATTGGGCCTTTTGAATTTGCCATCTCTCTATGCTGGGACTGTTTAACGGTAACACATAAAAGAATTGTGCCCTCAACATGACGAGTGCGATCATACCTGCACTAATGCACCGGATCCCATCAGAACTCCGAAGTTAAGCGTGCTTGGGCGAGAGTAGTACTAGGATGGGTGACCCCCTGGGATGTCTTCGTGTTGCACCCCCCTTTTCAATTTTTTTTGCTCCGGTTTGGGTTGCCAAGATACTTTATCCACCACATTTCTATTATCGAATCCCATGGCACCTTGGGCAAGACAACTTCGCTTCACGTGGAGGATGGGCCCGCAAACCGAGGACGTAGGGCTTGTGACCAGGTCTCCGTCGCTCTGGTGCCCATAACTTTTGATCCGTAATGAGTTACGTGGCACACAGCATACCGTTGCAAAGCTCTCTGAGAGCTCTACGACAGAGGCAACCAGCATGCTCGCTGCGCCCATTTTTGGTGCCCAAAATCGAACGTTTTCATCAGTTTCAGGCCACTTTTCTTCTTTTGCTCTGTTTTTTGTTTTTTCGTCCCGGATCGTACGTCGTGAGCTGTTAAAAGGATGACAACCTTACTCGCGTGACATTAGGGACCCTACAACGTGTCGATATCACGTCTTGCTAGGATGCTGCGTTGTTGAAGCTGATGGGTTATCATTAAGCCCATTGGGCATTTTGAATTGGCCATCTCTCTAGGCCGGGACTGTGAACCGTTAACACATAAAGGAATTATGCCCTCAACATGACGGGTGCGATCATACCACCACTAATGCACCAGATCCCATCAGAACTCTGAAGTTAAGCGTGCTTGGGCGAGAGTAGTACTAGGATGGGTGACCCTGTGGGATGTCCTCGTGTTGCACTCCCCTTTTCAATTTTTTTTGCTCCTGTTTCGGTTATCAAGATACTTTATCCACCACATTTCTATTATCGATTCCCACGGCACCTTGGGCAAGACAACTTCGCTTCACGTGGAGGTGGGGCCCGCAAACCGAGGACATAGGGCTTGTGACCATGTCTCCGCCGCTCCGGTGCCCATAACTATTGATCCGTAAGGAGTTACGCGGCGCACAACATACCATTGCAAAGCTCTCTGAGAGCTCTACGACAGGGGTAGCCAGCTTGCTCACTGTGCCCTTTTTCGAGCCCAAAATCAAACATTTTCATCAGTTTCAGGCCACTTTTCTTCTTTTGCTATGTTATTTTGTCCTGGATCGTACGTCGTGAGATGTTAAAAGGACGACAACCTTACTCACGGGACATTAGGGGGCCCTACAACGTGTCGAAATCATGTCTTGCTAGGATGATTCGTTGTTGAAGCAGATGGGTTATCGTTAAGCCCATTGGGCATTTTGAATTGGCCATCTCTTGAGGCTGGGACTGTGGACTGTTAAGAAATAAAGGAATTGTGCCCTCAACATGACGGGTGCGATGATACCAGCACTAATGCACGGGATCCCATCAGAACTCCGAAGTAAAGCGTGCTTGGGCGAAAGTTGTACTAGGATGGGTGACCCCTTGGGAAGTCCTCGTGTTGCACCCCCTTTTCAATTTTTTTTTCCCTGGTTAAGGTTGCCAAGATACTTTATCCACCAAATTTCTATTACCGAATCCAACGGAACATTGGGCAAGACAACTTCGCTTCACGTAGAGGCTGGGCCCACAAACCGAGGGCGTAGGGCTTGTGACCAGGTCTCCGTCGCTCCGGTGCCCATAACTTTTGATCCGTATGGAGTTACATGGCGCATAACATACCGTTGCAAAGCTCTCTGAGAGCTCTACGACGGGGGCAGCCAGCTTGCTGCTGTGCCCATTTTTGGTGCCCAAAATCGAACATTTTCATTAGTTTTATGCCACTTTTCTTCTTTTGCTCTGTTTTTTCGTCCCGGATCGTACGTCGTGAGCTGTTAAAAGGACGACAACCTTACTCGCGGGACATTAGAGGGACCTACAACGCGTCAATATCACGTCTTGCGAGGATGCTGCATTGTTGAAGCTGATGGGTTGTCGTTAAGCCCATTGGGCATTTTGAATGGGCCATCTCTCTAGGATGGGACTATGAACCGTTAACAAATAAATGAATTGTGCCCCCAACATGATGGGTTCGATCATACCAGAACAAATGCACCGGATCCCATCAGAACTCCGAAGTTAAGCGTACTTGGGCAAGAGTAGTACAAGGATGGGTGACCCCCTGGGAAGTCCTCGTGTTGCACCCCCTTTTCAATTTTTTTATGCCCTGGTTAAGGTTACCAAGATACTTTATCCACCAAATTTCTATTACTGAATCCCACGGAACATTGGGCAAGACAACTTCGCTTCACGTAGAGGCTGGGCCCGCAAACCGAGGGCGTAGGGCATGTGACCAAGTCTCCGTCGCTCCAGTGCCCATAACTTTTGATCCGTAAGGAGTTACGCGGCGCACAGGATACCGTTGCAAAGCTCTCTGAGAGCTCCACGATGGGGGCAGCCAGCTTGCTCACTGTTCCCTTTTTGGAGCCTAAAATTGAACGTTTTCATCAGTTTCAGCCTACTTTTGTTATTTTGGTCTGTTTTTTCGTCCCGGATCGTACGTCGTGAGCTGTTAAAAGGACGACAACCTTACTCGCGGGACATTAGGGGGCCCTACAACGCGTCGATATCACGTCTTGCTAGGATGCTACGTTGTTGAAGCAGATGGGTTATCGTTAAGCCCATTGGGCCTTTCGAATTGGCCATCTCTCTAGGCTGGGACTGTGAACCATTAACACATAAAGGAATTGTGCCCTCAACATGACGGGTGCGATCATACCATCACTAATGCACCGGATCTCATCAGAACTCCGAAGTTAAGCGTGCTTGGGCGAGAGTAGTACTAGGATGGGTGACCCCTAAGAAGTCCTCGTGTTGCACCCCCTTTTCAATTTTTTTTCCCTTGATTAGGGTTGCCAAGATACTTTATCCACCAAATTTCTATTACCGAATCCCACGGAACATTGGGCAAGAAAACTTCGCTTCACGTAGAGGCTGGGCCCACAAACCGAGGGCGTATCGCTTGTGACCAGGTCTCCGTCACTCCGGTGCCGATAACTTTTGATCCGTATGGAGTTACGTGGCGCACAACATACCGTTTCAAAGCTTTTTGAGATCTCTACGACGGGGGCAGCCAGCTTGGTGCTGTGCCCGTTGTTGGAGCCCAAAATCGAACGTTTTCATTAGTTTCATGCCACTTTTCTTCTTTTGCTCTATTTTTTCGTCCCGGATCATACGTCGTGAGCTGTTAAAAGGACGACAACCTTACTCGCGGGACATTAGAGGGCCCTACAACGCGTCGATATCACGTCTTGCGAGGATGCTGCACTGTTGAAGCGGATGGGTTGTCGTTAATCCATTTGGGCATTTTGAATGGGCCATCTCTCTAGGATGGGATTGTGAACCGTTAACAAATAAAGGAATTGTGCCCTCAACATGACGGGTGGGATCATACCAGCACTAATGCACCGGATCCCATCAGAATTCCGAAGTTAAGCTTGCTTGGGCGAGAATAGTACTAGGATGGGTGACCCCCTGGGAAATCCTCATGTTGCTCCCCCTTTTCAATTTTTTTTGCACTGGTTAAGGTTGCCAAGATACTTATCCACAAAATTTCTATTACCGAATCCCACGGAACATTGGGTAAGACAACTTCGCTTCACGTAGAGGCTGGGCCCGCAAACCGAGGGCGTAGGGCTTGTGACCAGGTCTCCGTCTCTCCGGTGCCCATAACTTTTGATCCGTAAGGACTTACGCGGCACACAGCATACTGTTGCAAAGCTCTCTGTGAGCTCTACGATTGGGGTAGCCAGCTTGCTCATTGTGCCCCATTTCGGAGCCCAAAATCGAACGTTCTCATCAGTTTCAGGCCACTTTTCTTCTTTTGCTCTATTTTTTCGTCCCGGATCATACGTCGTGAGCTGTTAAAAGGACGACAACCTTACTCGCGGGACATTAAAGGGCCCTACAATGCATCGATATCACGTCTTGCGAGGATGCTGCGTTGTCGAAGCGGATGGGTTGTTGTTAAGCCCATTGGGCATTTTGAATGGGCTATTTCTCTAGGATGGCACTGTGAACCGTTAACAAAAAAAGGAATTGTGCCCTCAACATGACGGGTGCGATCATACCAGCACTAATGCACCGGATCCCATCAAAACTCTGAAGTTAAGCTTGCTTGGGCGAGAGTAGTACTAGGAAAGGTGACCCCCTGGGAAATCCTCGTGTTGCACCACCTTTTCAATTTTTTTTGCCCAGGTTAAGGTTGCCAAGAAACTTTATCCACAAAATTTCTATTACCGAATCCCACGGAACATTGGGCAAGACAACTTCGCTTCACGTAGAGGCTGGGCCCGCAACCGAGGTCGTAGGGCTTGTGACCAGGTCTTCGTCGCTCCGGTGCCCATAACTTTTGATCCGTAAGGAGTTACGCGGCGCACAGCATACCGTTGCAAAGCTCTCTGAGAGGTCTACGATGGCGGTAGCCAGCTTGCTCACTGCGCCTCTTTTCGGAGACTAAAATCGAACGTTTTCATCAGTTTCAGGCCACTTTTCTACTTTTGGTCTGTTTTTTCATCCCGGATCGTACGTCGTGAGCTGTTAAAAGGACGACAACATTACTCACGGGACATTAGGGGGCCCTACAATGCGTCGATATCACGTCTTGCTTGGATGCTACGTTGTTGAAGCATATGGGTTATCGTTAAGCCCATTAGGCCTCTTGAATTGGACATCTCTCAAGCCTGGGACTGTCAACCGTTAACACATAAAGGAATTGTGCCCTCAACATGATAGGTGCGATCATACCAGCACTAATTCACCGGATCCCGTCAGAACTCCGAAGTTAAGCGTGCTTGGGCGAGAGTAGTACTAGGATGGGTGACCCCCTGGGATGTCCTCGTGTTGCACCCCCTTTTTCAATTTTTTTTGCTCCGGTTCGGTTTGCCAAGATACTTTGTCCACCACATTTCTATTATCGAATCCCACGGCACCTTGGGCAAGACAACTTCACTTCACGTGGAGGTTGGGCCAGCAAACCGAGGGCGTAGGGCTTGTGACCAGGTCTCCGTCGCTCCGGTGCCCATAACTTTTGATCCGTAAGGAGTTACGCGGCGCACAGCTTACCGTTGCAAAGCACTTTGAGAGCTCGATGACGGGGGCAGCCAGCTTGCTCGCTTTGCCCATTTTTGGAGCCCAAAATCGAACGTTTTCATCAGTTTCAAGCCACTTTTCTTCTTTTGCTCTGTTTTTTCGTCCCAGATCGTACGTCTTGAGCTGTTAAAAGGACGACAGCCTTACTCGCGGGACATTAGGGGGCCCTACAACACGTCGATATCACGTCTTGCTTGGATGCTGTGTTGTTGAAGCAGATGGGTTATCGTTAAGCCCATTGGGCCTTCTGAATTGCCTATCTCTCTAGGTTGGGACTGTGAACCGTTAACATATAAAGGTATTGTGCCCTCAACATGACGGGTGCGATCATACCAGCACTAATGCACCGGATCCCATCAAAACTCCGAAGTTAAGCGTTCTTGGGCGAGAGTAGTACTAGGATGGGTGACCCCTAGGGATGTCCTCGTGTTGTACCCCCCTTTTCAATTTTTTTTTGCTCCGGTTTGGGTTGCCAAGATACTTTATCTACCACATTTCTATTATAGAATCCCACATTTGGAGGCTGGGCCTGCAAACCGAAGACGTAAGGCTTGTGACCAGGTCTCTGTCGCTCCGGTACCCATAACTTTTGATCCGTAAGGAGTTACGTGGTGCACAGCATACCGTTGCAAAGCTCTTCGACAGCTCTACGAATGGGGCAGCGAGCTTTCTCGCTGTGCCCTTTTTGGAGCCCAAAATTGAACGTTTTCATCAGTTTCAGGCCACTTTTCTCCTTTTGCTCTATTTTTCCGTCCCCGATCGTACATCGTGAGCTGTTAGAAGGACGACAACGTTACTCGCGTGATATTAGAGGGCCCTACAACGTGTCGATATCACGTCTTGCTAGGATGCTGCGTTGTTGAAGTAGATGGGTTATTGTTAAGCCCATTGGGCCTTTTGAATGGGCCATCTCTCTAGGCTGGGACTGTGAACCGTTAACAAATAAAGGAATTGTGCCCTCAACATGACGGGTGCGATCATACCAGCACTAATGCACCGGATCCTATTAGAACTCCGAAGTTAAGCGTGCTTGGGCGAGAGTAGTACAAGGATGGTGACCCCGTGGGAAGTCCTCGTGTTGCACCCCCTTTTCAATTTTTTTTGCCCTGGTTAGGGTTGCCAAGATACTTTATCCACCAAATTTCTATTACCGAATCTCACGGAACATTGGGCAAGACAACTTAGCTTCACTAGAGGCTGGGCCCGCTAACCGAGGGCGTAGGGCTTGTGACCAGGTCTCCGTCGCTCCGGTGCCGATAACATTTGATCCGTATGGAGTTACGCGGCGCACAGCATACCGTTGCAAAGCTCTTTGAGAGCTCTACGACGGGGGAAGCCAACTTGCTCGCTATGCCCGTTTTTGGAGCCAAAAATCAAACGTTTTCATCAGTTTCAGGCCACTTTTCTTCTATTTCCCTATTTTTTCGTCCCGGATCGTACGTCGTGAGTCGTTAAAAGGACGACAACCTTACTCGCGGAACATTAGTGGGCTCTACAACGCGTCGATATCACGTCTTGCGAGGATGCTGCGTTGTTGAAGGGGATGGGTTGTCGTTAAGCCCATTGGTCCTTTTGAATGGGTCATCTCTCTAGGATTGGACTGTGAACCATTAACAAATAAAGGAATTGTGCCCTCAACATGGCTGGTGCGATCATACCAGCACTAATGCATCGGATCCCATCAGAACTCCGAAGTTAAGCGTGTTTTGGCGAGAGTAGTACTAGGATGGGTGACCCCCTGGGATGTCCTCGTGTTGCACCCCCTTTTCAATTTTTTTTGCCCTAGTTAAGGTTGCCAAGATACTTTATTCTCCAAATTTCTATTACCGAATCCCACAGAAAATTGGGCAAGACAACTTCGCTTCACGTAGAGGCTGGGCCCTCAAACCGAGGGCGTTGCGCTTGTAACCAGGTCTCCGTCGCTCCGGTGCCCATAACTTTTGATCCGTAAGGAGTTACGAGGTGCACAGCATACCGTTGCAAAGCTCTCCGAGAGCTCTACGACGGGGGCAGCCAGCTTGCTCGTTATGCCCATTTTTGGAGCCCAAAAGTGAACGTTTTCATCAATTTTAGGCCACTTTTCTTCTTTTGCTTTGTTTTTTCATCCCGGATCGTACGTCGTGCGCTGTTAAAAGGACGACAACCTTACTCGCGGGACATTAGGGGGCCCTACAACGCGTCGATATCACGTCTTGCTTGGATGCTGCGTTGTTGAAGCAGATGGGTTATCGTTAAGCCCATTGGGCCTTTTGAATTGCCCATCTCTCAAGGCTGGGACTGTCAACCGTTAACACATAAAGGAATTGTGCCCTCAACATGACGGGTTCGATCATACCAGCACTAATGCACCGGATCCCATCATAACTCCGAAGTTAAGTGTGCTTGGGCGAGAGTAGTACTAGGATGGGTGACCCCCTGGGATGTCCTCGTGTTGCACCCCCCTTTACAATTTTTTTCGCTCCGGGTTGGTTTGCCAAGATACTTTATCCACTACATTTCTATTATCAAATCCCACGGCACCTTGGGCAAGACAACTTCGCTTCACGTGGAGGATGGGCCCGCAAACCGAAGGCGTAGGGCTTGTGACCAGGTCTCCGTCGCTCTTGTGCCCATAACTTTTGATCCGTAAGGAGTTATGTGGGGCACAGCATACCGTTGCAAAGCTCTCTGTGAGCTCTACGACGGGGGCAGCCAGCTTTCTCGTTGTGCCCATTTTTGGAGCCCAAAATTGAACGTTTTCATCAGTTTCAGGCCACTTTTCTTCTTTTGCTCTATTTTTTCATCCCGGGTCGTACGTCGTGAGCTGTTAAAAGGACGACAACCTTACTTACGGCACATTAGGGGGCCCTACAATGCGTCGATATCACGTCTTGCTTGGATGCTGCGTTGTTGAAGCAGATGGGTTATCGTTAAGCCCATTGGGCCTTTTGAATTGGCCATCTCTCTAGGCTGGGACTGTGAACCGTTAACACATAAAGGAATTGTGCCCTCAACATGACGGGGGTGATCATACCAACACTAATGCACCGGATCCCATCAGAACTCCGAAGTTAAGCATGCTTGGGCGAGAGTAGTACTAGGATGGGTGACCCCCTGGGATGTCCTCATGTTGCACCCCCCTTTTCCATTTTTTTGCTCCGGTTTGCAATGCCAAGATACTTTATCCACCACATTTCTAATGTCGAATCCCACGGCACCTTGGGCAGGACAACTTCGCTTCACGTGGAGGCTGGGCCTGCAAACCGAGGGCGTAGGGCTTGTGACCAGGTCTCCGTCGCTCCGGTGCCCATAACTTTTGATCCGTAAGGAGTTATGTGGCGCATAGCATACCGTTGCAAAGCTCTCTGAGAGCTCTACGACTGGGGCAGCGTGCTTGCTCGCTATTCCCCATTTTGGAGCCCAAAATCGAACGTCTTTATCAGTTCCAGTCCACTTTTCTTCTTTTGCTCTGTTTTTTCGTCCCGGATCATACGTCGTGAGCTGTTAAAAGGACGACAACCTTACTCGCGGGACATTAGGGGGCCCTACAACGAGTCGATATCACGTCTTGCTATGATGCTACGTTGTTGAAGTAGATGGGTTATCGTTAAGCCCATTGGGCCTTATATATTGGCCATCTCTCTAGGTTGGGACTATGAACCGTTAACACATAAAGGAATTGTGCCCTCAACATGACAGGTGCGATCATACCAATACTAATGCACCGGATCCCATCAGAACTACGAAGTTAACTGTGCTTGGGTGAGAGTAGTACTAGGACGGGTGACCCCTTGGGATGTCCTCGTGTTGCACCCCCTTTTCAATTTTTGTTGCTCCAGTTTGGGTTGCCAAGATACTTTATGCACCGCATTTCTATTACTGAATCCCACGGCACCTTGGGCAAGACAACTTCGCTTCACGTGGAGGTTGGGCCCGCAAACCGAGGACGTAGGGCTTATGACCAGGTCTCCGTCGCACCGGTGCCCATAACTTTTGATCCGTAAGGAGTTACGCGGTGCATAGCATACCTGTGAGGCTCAACCACGATTTGCATGCGATACCTCATTTCGTGTACCCTAATCTAGATTTGCGTGCCTTGACCTAGGTTTAAGAATTTTGTTCATTTTGTGTGCCATGCATTGAATTACGTTCATTCATTTAGGGTTACGTGCATTTACTTGGAATAACGTGCGTTCGTCTCGTAGTTCGTGTCCTACCTCGTAATGTATGCCCTAGACCTCGGAAAGCGTACCCTCACGCTAAACAAGAAAGCATCTTACACGAAGCACTAGGTCATTAATTAATCCTACAAAATCCACTAACTATTATTAAATTACTAATTCAACTCACTAGAAGACAAAATTTTACTAAACACTAAGCATTCTTCATTCTTTATTCCTTATTCTTTTTGCACTTTCAAGACACAATTAAATAATACTCCAATAGATGACAAAAAATCAGATTTCTATTAGCCTTGGCTGACCACTATGTGGTGTCTTTGCATGCATGCTCAATTCAAATTGATTCTAGACAAGTTATGACAAAAACACTTAACAAATGCATAAAAAAATTGCTCCAAACCTCCTCAAATCTCCACCTTACTCGACCAAACACTCCTTGCCCATGCTAGCAATTTTAAATTACACCTTGAAGACACAAAAAAGCTGAATCACCAAGCTCAAGGCCGACCATATGCATCAAACTTGCAAAAGGCCTTCATTCTTTGTCATTTCTTCATTTTCCTCTCATCTTCTCTCTCTCCCTCTCATTTTTCTCTCTCTCTCTTGGCCTTGGCTGAGTTTCTCACCTTCCTAGCTCATCGTCATCATCCTATGGTTATTCAAGGCAAGCCCAAGCAAAGGAACTCAACCAAGCTAGCTAGGTTGCAAGAAAACTCACATGCAAGCTCTTGAGTCTTCATTTTGGCCCTAGGTGAGTTACTAAGCTTCCATTTCTTTTCTTCTTGTTCTAACCACATGCATGTACTAAGAGCTTGGTCACTAAGCTAGGAAAAATAGAGAAAACCAAGTTGGAATCTCGGCTAGGCAAAGAAGAAGAAGAAAATTGTGCTTCAACAAGTTTTTGTGCATCTTCTTGTTGATTTGCTAAGGTGAGGGCTAAAACCTTTTGAAAATTCTTCAAAAATCCACATGCATGCTCATAAATGTATGTCTTTGTTTCTGTTCTTGAGTTATATGTTCGTTCATAAGCTTTTACAACCATGCATGGCAAGATTTTGGCTTGAAGATGATGATAGGTGAAATCGGATTATGTGACAACTCTCTGACCTGTTGTTTCGAGGTGAGTTTGGATAGGCAAATGATGTTGAAATTGCATGAAAATTGGTAAGTGACTATTTTTGCCAGGTTTGAACATTTGTCACAGAAATAGGCCAAAGCTAATTTTGACTCTATGGTCCTCAAAATGGCAAATCATTAAAATGTGTCAAAATCTGGAAATCTGGAAAAAATGAAGCAGGTTTTGGCAAATGCACTGACCTTGTAGAACGAACCAGATTTGACTTAGTAAATGATGTCCAAAATTCATGAAATTTGGTGTGCTGCTAGATGTTTCAGTTCTGGACAAGTTTGTCAGAAATGGACTATGGCTAAATCGGAACTTAAGGACCTCAAAATGTCAATTATCGAAATGTGTGCAAATCTGGACAGTTTTGTGCTATCCCACTGTTTCGGCTATAACTAAAGATCCCGAACTCAAAATGATGCAAGGTTTGTTTCTGATTTTAGTTCACTCCTTAAGCTTTAATTTGAAATCTTATTCACTGGAATTGGAGATTTTTTTCTTATCCTAATGATTGTGGTAAAACAGCCTATTGCAGTGAGAGTTCACTTGGTTATATGCTTAGAAAAATTGTTGTAACTTCTCGTGTGGTATTAACTGCTTGGGATTGTGACATTGGGATGTTGTGTGGACTGTTTTGAGTACTTGGAGATGTTTGAATTAATTGATGCATGTCTTGAGATTGATTTTGAGTTGACTTAGTGTTTAATCACACGGGTAAGCACGAAATGGAAACCCTAATGACTAGGTAGTCTTGCTAAGTGTTGATCATTTGGATATTGTGTGGAATTATATGCTTAGTAGGCTGCCCGTAGTTGCCCTTATAGTCCTAAATGTGATTTTGACCATTGCATGTTGACAAATAGGCTTTTCTTGCATCCGAGCCCACATAGATGTTGTTGCATGTTATATAATCTTATTATTTGATTACGTGGACTTTGAATTGAGTTATATGACTTGATTTATGTGCGTTACACGGCTGTCCGGTTAATGTTCATATAACTCCATATGCTTTACAAGTGAAACTACTTGTCTATTCGTGCCTTGCTTGTTTGCTTGTCAATGTGCAATCTTATGACTGTCCGGAGGCAACCTACTTTGTTGTCCTCCTAATGTGATATATTAAATGTCATAAATGTGCATTGCATACAAGGTTGCGACCTTTCATTTCGGCATGGTAGCGATCACGCACACCGGACGGCGTCGGGCTTGCCGGTGCACCCGTGACTACCATGGTCCCATTCCCTCTCTCGCTTGGGGGCTAGTCTTCCTTGGAGAGTTAGGTCGTAGGATTTCGGGGTACATCCGGAGTACACCCACTTGGCGTGTTAAGGGGATGAATTGAAGTCGGCCGCAACAACTGATTCTGGAAATGAACTGAGAGCAAAAGCTCACCGTATCCTTTTACTATGTGTATAAGTACTCTCGCTTGGTTCCTAGAGAACCTCGGGGAGGAAAGACTGGTGTTTCTATTCCTTTACACTTTATATTATTGGTATGTACTTAATTGTGTTATGTTCATGCTTGCAAAAGTATTTTCATAAGATTGAACCGGAAAATGAGTTTCAAAACCTATTTCTCGTTCCCCCTCGTTGAGTTCATAAGGACTCACCCTTTTTTATCATCTCAGGTGAAGAAGATCAAGAACAGGTACCCAAGGACAATGTGCCTAACGATGATTCCTTGGAGTGATTGCCTGTCTTATGTGCTTTGCGTGATTATAGCTACTTGTGAACTCTATGCTACTTGAAGACCATTTCTTTTATGTTGCTTGTTATTTGTAATGTAAAAGACCCCGTTGTAATTTGGGGTCTAATTTTGGTTTGTACTGATATTTCTAGACAGACGCTAGATACTACTATGGCCGTTTTACTATTACTATTGCTAGTGGCTATAATAGGATTATGAAGTATTAGGTAAGGGCTAAGTAAAATGAACCGTCCAAACCTTAAACAGGTACTCACTATTAAGTTAAGATCAACAGGTACTTTTGTAACGAGGATAAACAAACAAACGAGACATAGCATCATGCTAGGTTATAAATCAAACGAGACATCGAGATAACCAATAGGCATTTCAATTGATGTTAAATAGTAAACCTTGTTGGAAATGAAATTGAGATTGGAAAATTTTGAGGCGTTTAGAGAATTAGGCCAAACCAAAGAGCCCAATTACAGCCGTTATGCTGCCGGTTTTCTGAAAAACTTTGGAGTTTAGGCTAAAACATTAAGTGTTAATTCTTTATAAACGGTTAAGTATGTGATATGACCTGAATGTTTAGATCATACCCTAGTCTAACCTTATAGACCGGGTTGGGGCGTGACACCTTATAACTAGAATGGTATCAGAGCTTAAATTGCTTAAGCCAGGTTTAACTCTCGGACCGTGGGTAGAGGCCTAAGATAATTAGGATGACTTGTTTATGTGTTATTGTGTGATAATGTTAAATGTGCCTTCTATGTTTTATGTGTTTAAGTGATTAACATGTCTTAATTGATTCTAGAATTGTATCTATATTATGTTGCATATCTTATGCACTAAATTCTTAATTGTCATATTACAATAAATTGTGCATCGTAATCTGTCCCTATAGATGGCTGGCCCTAGTACCCGTACTACTAATAGGAGCGGTGAACCCCAAGAGACCGGAGATGCCTATCAAACTAATCTCGGTATAGCTATGTTTAACATGATGGAAAATGCCGTGGATCGCGTATCACGAGTGATGGAGTGCCAGGATGCACGTGAAGCCAACAACAACAACAACAGGAATGAGGGTAACCATGGGAGACATAGCAAAATGAGGGAGTTCCTTGACTTTCGCCCGTCCAAATTCCACGGGGAAGTTGATGATGAGAAAGCAGAGGCTTGGCTGTCCAAGATCGAGAAGATTTTCAGGCCACTTGATTATACTGATGAAGAAAAGGTGGAGTTTGCAGTGTTTCTGTTGCACGGGGATGCTGAACATTGGTGGCACACTGTAGAGGCACTGTGGGAAACTGATCAGACACCTCGCTTGTGGGGTAATTTCGTTAAGGCATTCAAGGAGAAATATGTACCTGCAGTTTCCAGGCAGAGACGGATAGAGGAGTTCATGCACTTGACCCGGGGTAACATGACGGTGGCCCAATACGAGGCTCGTTTTGACCGACTGTCCCGTTATGCTCAATATATGGTTAGTACTCCGGAGGCGAAGATGTGGAAATTTACTACTGGATTGAGGCCAGAGATTCAGGACCAGTTGGCTTCTCATGACTTCGATACCTATTCTGCTCTCTTTACTGCTGCCTCTCGAGTTGAGAAGAGGAAACTAGATGGAGCCGGTTCGAGTCAGCCGAACAAGAAACCATACCAGCCTCCAGGTCAGCAGAGGAAATTTCAGAGTCAGAGTCGTAGTCAGGGCCAGAGCCAGAACAAACCAGTGAATAACCGTGGCCTGATGAAAGCGCAATCAGCCTCTTCCACCTGCGGATCTACAGGTAGTTCACCCGCTACTCAGTCTGTCAGCTGTTCTTATTGTGACAAGAAGGGACATACCGAGGCCCAGTGTTGGAAGAAGTCAGGACGATGTATGAGATGTGGTAGTGATCAGCATCAGATCAAGGATTGCCCTAAACGGCAAGCAGGGAAAAATCAGGGTAAACCAGCTACTAGAGGCAAGACTCCAGTTCCTAGAGTTCAGGCTCGAGCTTATGCTATTGAGTGCGAGGAGATTCCAGATGAGACCGCTATTGTTGAAGGTACATTCTTCATACTGAATCAACCTGTTAGGGTGTTAATTGATTCGGGTGCTACTCATTCATTTATTACTCCCTTATGTGTGGAACGTGTGAAACTGAAAGTTGTATGTTTGCCATACGAAGTAGAAGTTGGTACTCCAATGGGTTCTAAACTTGTTACTAGCTTAGCTTGTAAAGCATGTAAAATCCAAATTAATGATAGGGAGTTCTCAGCCAATCTTATTGTATTACCCTTTCGAGAATATGAGGTCATTTTAGGGATGGACTGGCTGGCAAAACATCATATCTAACTAGATTGCCGGGCGAAGATTATAGTGTTCCGGGTACCTGGTCAACCAATACTGGAGGTAATGGGTCGAAGAGATTTCACCGGGAGTTCCATCATTTCATCTACGAAAGCAGTGAAGTCCTTGAGAAAAGGGTGTAGCGGATACTTAGCCTACCTTATCAACAAGCCGTCGTACAAAGCTAAGTTGGAGGAGATGCCAGTGATCAAAGATTATGCGGATGTGTTTCCAGAAGAATTGCCCGGTTTACCCCCAAATCGGGAGATCGAGTTCGTTATAGAGCTACTGCCTGGCGCCCAGCCGATATCTAAAGCTCCCTATCGTATGGCACCAACCGAGCTACAAGAATTGAAGGACCAATTGCAAGGATTGTTAAAGAAGGGGTTTGTTCAACCAAGTTCTTCACCGTGGGGTGCACCAGTTCTATTTGTAAAGAAGAAAGACGAAACATTGAGGATATGCATCGACTACCGAGGATTGAACCAAGTGACTGTCAAGAATAAATACCCACTTCCACTGATCAACGAGTTATTTGATCAACTGCAAGGAGCCAAAGTGTATTCGAAACTCGACTTGAGGCAAGGGTATTATCAATTGCGGATCAAAAAGGAAGATGTGCCTAAAACGGCTTTCAGGACGAGATATAGGCATTATGAATATGTGGTGATGCCTTTTGGACTAACTAATGCCCCTGCAGCTTTTATGGATTTGATGCACAGGGTGTTTCAACCCTACTTGGACCAATTTGTGGTGATCTTCATTGATGATATTATGGTATACTCGAAATCTGAGGCGGAGCATGAGCAACATCTGCGGTTGGTACTGCAGAAACTTCGAGGGCATCAATTGTATGCAAAGTTTAGCAAGTGTGAATTTTGGTTGCAACAGATTCCATTTTTGGGGCATATTATATCCCAAGAGGGAATAACGGTGGATCCAGCAAAGATAGATGCAGTGATGTCTTGGAAGAAGCCGGAGAATGTTACAGAGGTTCGGAGTTTCCTTGGTCTAGCCGGCTATTATCGGAGATTCATGAAGGAACTTTCTAAGATTGCAGGACCGCTCACAAAGCTCACTCAAAAGAAAACAAAGTTCGTGTGGGATGATAAGTGTGAAAGCAGCTTTCAAGAGTTGAAGAAAAGATTGACTACCGCACCTGTTCTTGCATTGCCTGAAGGAAGTCAAGGTTTTGTAATCTATAGCGATGCTTCGAAGGAAGGATTGGGTTGTGTGTTGATGCAAAATGGAAGGGTGATTGCATATGCTTCTAGGAAAACAAAGTCGTATGAATTGTACTACCCGACGCATGATTTAGAATTAGCGGCTATTGTGTTTGCACTCAAGAAATGGAGGCATTATCTGTGGGGTAACAAGTTTGAGGTATTTACTGATCACAAGAGCTTGAAATACTTGTTCTTACAAAAAGAGTTGAATATGAGGCAAAGGCGATTGATGGAGCTTTTGGATGATTATAACTGCACAATCAATTATGTGCCGGGTAAAGCAAATGTAGTTGCAGATGCCTTAAGTAGAAAAGCGAGCATGGCAAAATTGGAAGTCAAGGTGCAGGAGTTGTTGGAGGAAGCATTTTTGTGGAAACCACAATTGACTCGGAAAGGGTTACTTGTTACCACTACACAAGTTCAATCGACCTTGTTGTCTGAATTACGAGAGGCTCAACAGAAGGACCAACAGTTTCAGAAGATTAAAGAAAGCAACGCGGATTTCAAGTTTCATGATGATGGTGTTTGGAGGTTTAGGAATCGGATTTGTGTTCCCAATGAGCCAGAGCTGAAAAAGAAGATTCTTGAAGAAGCCCATAATTCAAGATACACTATTCATCCCGGTGGAACAAAGATGTACCGGGATTTGAAGCAACACTATTGGTGGAATAAAATGAAAAGAGAAATTGCGGAGTTTGTGGCTCGGTGCTTGACTTGCCAGAGAGTCAAAGCAGAACATCAACGACCCGTAGGTTTACTTCAGCCGTTGGAGATTCCTCAATGGAAATGGGAACATATAACTATGGACTTTGTTATGGACCTGCTCAGATCACAAAAGGGTCATGACGCCGTTTGGGTCATAGTGGATAGATTGACTAAGTCGGCACACTTTTTACCGATGAACAAGGATGATAGTCCAGAGAAATTGGGAGATATGTATGTGGCGGAGATTGTAAGATTGCATGGGATGCCTGTGAGTATTGTATCGGATAGGGATCCTCGTTTTACTTCCCGATTTTGGAAGAGATTGCAAGAAGCTTTGGGAACGAAGTTGAGTTTCAGCACGGCTTATCACCCTCAGACTGACGGACAATCGGAGAGAACTATTCAGATTCTGGAGGATATGTTGAGGGCGTGTGTTTTAGACTTCGGGAAAGGTTGGGAGAAATATCTATCTTTAGCGGAGTTCGCTTATAATAATAGTTATCAGGCCACTATCGGGATGGCCCCATTTGAGGCGTTGTATGGATGTAAGTGTCGATCCCCAATTTACTGGGATGATGTAGGTGAGACGAAGACTTTTGACCCGACCCTTTTACCTGAACTTATGAAGACTGTTGATAATATCCACCTCATCCGGAAACGGATGCTTACCACCCATAGCAGGCAGAAGAGTTATGCAGACCGACGGAGACAGAGTCTCGAGTTTGAGGTTGGCGACAAGGTGTTCTTGAAGATATCACCTCGGAGAGGACTGATTAAACACGGCAAGGGTGGAAAGTTGAGCCCAAGGTTTGTAGGACCATTTGAGATAATTGAGAAGGTTGGCAAATTGGCGTATCGCCTAGTACTACCCCAGAACCTCTCCAATATTCACGACGTCTTTCATGTTTCAATGCTGCAGAAGTATCATCCTGATCCATCGCACATCTTGGAGCCAGAGCCGTTGCAGCTTTGGGAGAACTTGTCCTACGAGGAGAAGCCCATTCGGATCCTAGACCAGCAAGATCGGGAGTTGCGCAACAAAACTATACCAATGGTGAAAGTGCTGTGGGATCATCATGGAGTTGAAGAAGCAACGTGGGAAAGACGAGACCAGATGGAGCAGCAATATCCAGCTTTATTTCAAAGGTAATGCTGAATTTTGGGACGAAATTCTTTTAAGGAGGGGAAGATGTGAGGCCCGACCCCGATTTGTGTGCGATACCTCGTTTCGTGTACCCTAATCTAGATTTGCGTGCCTTGACCTTGGTTTAAGAATTGTGTTCGTTTTGTGTGCCATGTATTGAATTACGTTCATTCATTTAGGGTTGTGTGCATTTACTTGAAAAACGTGCGTTCGTCTCGTAGTTCGTGTCCTACCTTGTAATGCATGCCCTAGACCTAAGAAAGCGTGCCCACACGCTAAACAAGAAAGCATCTTACACGAAGCACTAGGTCATTAATTAATCCTACAAAATCCACTAACTATTATTGAATTATTAATTCAACTCACTAGAAGACAAAATTTTACTAAACACTAAGCATTCTTTATTCTTTATTCCTTATTCTTTTTGCACTTTCAAGACAAAATTAAATAATACTCCAATAGATGACAAAAAATCAGATTTCTATTAGCCTTGGCCGACCACTATGTGGTGTCTTTGCATGCATGCTCAATTCAAATTGATTCTAGACAAGTTATGACAAAAACACTTAACAAATGCATAAAAAAATTACTCCAAACCTCCTCAAATCTCCACCTTACTCGACCAAACACTCCTTGCCCATGCTAGCAATTTTAAATTACACCTTGAAGACACAAAAAATATGAATCACCAAGCTCAAGGCCGACCATATGCATCAAACTTGCAAAAGGCCTTCATTCTTTGTCATTTCTTCATTTTCCTCTCATCTTCTCTCTCTCCCTCTCATTTTTCTCTCTCTCTCTTGGCCTTGGCTGAGTTTCTCACCTTCCTAGCTCATCTTCATCATCCTATGGTTATTCAAGGCAAGCCCAAGCAAAGGAACTCAACCAAGCTAGCTAGGTTGCAAGAAAACTCACATGCAAGCTCTTGAGTCTTCATTTCGGCCCTAGGTGAGTTACTAAGCTTCCATTTCTTTTCTTCTTGTTCTAACCACATGCATGTACTAAGAGCTTGGTCACTAAGCTAGGAAAAATAGAGAAAACCGAGTTGGAATCTCGGCTAGGCAAAGAAGAAGAAGAAAATTGTGCTTCAACAAGTTTTTGTGCATCTTCTTGTTGATTTGCTAAGGTGAGGGCTAAAACCTTTTGAAAATCCTTCAAAAATCCACATGCATGCTCATAAATGTATGTCTTTGTTTCTGTTCTTGAGTTATATGTTCGTTCATAAGCTTTTACAACCATGCATGGCAAGATTTTGGCTTGAAGATGATGATAGGTGAAATCGGATTATGTGACAGCTCTCTGACCTGTTGTTTCAAGGTACGTTTGGCTAGGAAAATGATGTTGAAATTGCATGAAAGTTGGTAGGTGACTATTTTTGCCAGTTTGGAACATTGTTCACAGAAATAGGCCAAAGCTAATTTTGAATCTAAGGTCCTCAAAATGGCAAATCATTAAAATGTGTCCAAATCTGGACATTTGGAAAAAATGAAGCAGGTTTTGGCAGATGCACTGACCTTGTAGAACGAACCAGATTTGACTTAGTAAATGATGTTCAAAATGCATGAAATTTGGTATGCTGCTAGATTTTTCAGTTCTTGACATTTGTGTCAGAAATGGTCTAAGGCTAAAGCTGACCCTAAGGACCTCAAAAACGTCAATTATCTAAATGTGTGCAAATCTGGACAGTTTTGTTCACTCCTTAAGCTTTAATTTGACATCTTATTCACTGGAATTGAAGATTGTTTGCTTATCCTAATGATTGTGGGAAAACAGCCTATTGCAGTGAGAGTTCACTTGGTTATATGCTTAGAAAAATTGTTGTAACTTCTCGTGTGGTATTAATTGCTTGGGATTGTGACATTGGGATGTTGTGTGGACGGTTTTGAGTACTTGGGGATGTTTGAATTAATTGATGCATGGCTTGAGATTGATTTTGAGTTGACTTAGGGTTTAATCACACGGGTAAGCACGAAATGGAAACCCTAATGACTAGGTAGTCTTGCTAAGTGTTGATCATTTGGATATTGTGTGGAATTATATGCTTAGTAGGCTGCCCGTAGTTGCCCTTATAGTCCTAAATGTGATTTTGACCATTGCATGTTGACAAATAGGCTTTTCTTGCATCCGAACCCACGTAGATGTTGTTGCATGTTATATAATCTTATTATTTGATTACGTGGACTTTGAATTGAGTTATATGACTTGATTTATGTGCATTACATGGCTGTCCATTTAATGTTCATATAACTCCATATGCTTTTCAAGTGAAACTACTTGTCTATTCGTGCCTCGCTTGTTTGCTTGTCAATGTGCAATCTTATGACTGTCTGGAGGCAACCTACTTTGTTGTCCTCCTAATGTGATATATTAAATGTCATAAATGTGCATTGCATACAAGGTTGCGACCTTTCATTTCGGCATGGTAGCGATCACGCACACCGGGCGGCGTCGGGCTTGCCGGTGCACCCGTGACTACCATGGTCCCATTTCCTCTCTCGCTTGGGGGCTAGACTTCCTCGGATAGTTGGGTTGTAGGATTTCGGGGTACATCCGTAGTATACCCACTTGGCGTGTTAAGGGGATGAATTAAAGTTGGCCGCAACAACTGATTCTGGAAATGAACTGAGAGCAAAAGCTCACCGTATCCTTTTACTATGTGTATAAGTACTCTCGCTTGGTTCCTAGAGAACCTCGGAGAGGAAAGACTGGTGTTTCTGTTCCTTTACACTTTATATTATTGTTATGTACTTAATTGTGTTATATTCATGCTTGCAAAAGGATTTTCATAAGATTGAACCGGAAAATGAGTTTCAAAACCTATTTCTCGTTCCCCCTCGCTGAGTTCATAAGGACTCACCCTCTTTTATCATCTCAGGTGAAGAAGATCAAGAACAGGTACCCGATGACGATGTGCCTAACGATGATTCCTTGGAGTGATTGCCTGTCTTGTGTGCTTTGCGTGATTATGGCTACTTGTGAACTCTATGCTACTTGAAGACCATTTCTTTTATGTTGTTTGTTATTTGTAACGTAAAAGACCCCGTTTTAATTTGGGGTCTAATTTTGGTTTGTACTGATATTTCTAGACAGACGCTAGATACTACTATGGCCGTTTTACTATTACTATTGCTAGTGGCTATAATAGGATTATGAAGTATTAGGTAAGGGCTAAGTAAAATGAACCGTCCAAACCTTAAACAGGTACTCACTATTAAGTTAAGATCAACAAGTACTTTTGTAACGAGGATAAACAAACAAACGAGACATAGCATCATGCTAGGTTATAAATCAAACGAGACATCGAGATAACCAATAGGCATTTCAATTGATGTTAAATAGTAATCCTAGTTGGAAATGAAATTGAGATTGGAAAAATTTGAGGCGTTTAGAAAATTAGGCCAAACCAAAGAGCCCAATTACAGCCGTTATGCTGCCGGTTTTCCGGAAAACTTTGGAGTTTAGGCTAAAACATTAAGTGTTAATTCTTTATAAACGGTTAAGTATGTGATATGACCTGAATGTTTAGATCACACCCTAATCTAACCTTATAGACCGGGTTGGGGCGTGACAATACCGTTGGAAAGCTCTCCGACAGCTCTATGAAGGGGGCAGCGAGCTTGCTCGCTATGCCCTTTTTGGAGCCCAAAATCGAACGTTTTCATCAGTTTCAGGCCACTTTTCTACTATTGCTCTATTTTTTCGTCCCGGGTCGTACGTCGTGAGCTGTTAAAAGGATGAAAACCTTATTCACGGGACATTAGAAGGCCCTACAACGTGTCGATATCACGTCTTGCAAGGATGCTGCGTTGTTGAAGCGGATGGGTTGTCGTTAAGCCCATTGGGCCTTTTGAATGGGCCATCTCTCTAGGCTGGGACTGTGAACCGTTAACAAATAAAGGAATTGTGCCCTCAACATGACGGGTGCGATCATACCAACACTAATGCACCGGATCCTATCAGAACTCCGAAGTAAAGCGTGCTTGGGCTAGAGTAGTACAAGGATGGGTGACCCTGTGGGAAGTCCTCGTGTTGCACCCCCTTTTCAAATTTTTTTGCCCTGGTTAGGGTTGCCAAGATACTTTATCCACCAAATTTCTATTACCGAATCCCATGGAGCATTGGGCAAGACAACTTCGCTTCACGTAGAGGCTGGGCCCGCAAACCGAGGGCGTAGGGCTTGTGACCAGGTCTCCGTCGCTCCAGTTCCCATAACTTTTGATCCGTATGGAATTACGCGGCGTACAACATACCGTTGCAAAGCTCTCTGAGAGCTCTACGACGGGGGCAGCCAGCTTGCTCGCTGTGCCTGATTTTGGAGCCTA
Source organism: Ehretia macrophylla (assembly GCA_037974665.1). NCBI lineage: Eukaryota > Viridiplantae > Streptophyta > Magnoliopsida > Boraginales > Ehretiaceae > Ehretia > Ehretia macrophylla. Next base: position 81,114,600 of record CM075765.1, on the reverse strand, counting down.
AAATCGAACATTTTCATCAGTTTCAGGCCACTTTTCTTCTTTTGCTCTGTTTTTTCATCCGGGATCGTACGTCGTGAGCCGTTAAAAGGACGACAATCTTACTCGCAGGACATTAGAGGGCTCTACAACGTGTCGATATCACGTCTTGCGAGGATGCTGCGTTGTTGAAGCGGATGGGTTTTCGTTAAGCCCATTGGGCCTTTTGAATGGGCCATCTCTATAGGATGGGACTGTGAACCGTTAACAAATAAAGGAATTGTGCCCTCAACATGACGGGTGCGATCATACCAGCACTAATGCACCGGATCCCATCAGAACTCAAAAGTTAAGGGTGCTTGGGCGAGAGTAGTACTAGGATAGGTGACCCCCTGGGAAGTCCTCGTGTTCCACCCCCTTTTCAATTTTTTTGCCCTAGTTATGGTTGCCAAGATACTTTATCCGCCAAATTTCTATTACCGAATCCCATGGAACATTGGGCAAGACAACTTCACTTCACGTAGAGGCTGGGCCCGCAAACCGAGGGCGTAGGGCTTGTGACCAGGTCTCCATCGCTCCAGTGCCCATAACTTTTGATCCGTATGGAATTACGCGGCGTACATCATACCGTTGCAAAGCTCTCTGAGAGCTCTACGACTGGGGTAGCCAGCTTGCTTCCTGTGCCTGATTTTGGAGCCTAAAATCGAACATTTTCATCAGTTTCAGGCCACTTTTCTTCTTTTGCTCTATTTTTTCATCCCGGATCGTACGTCGTGAGCCGTTAAAAGGACGACAATCTTACTCGCAGGACATTAGAGGACTCTACAACGCGTCGATATCACGTCATGCGAGGTTGCTGCGTTGTTGAAGCGGATGGGTTTTCGTTAAGCCCATTGGGCCTTTTGAATAGGCCATCTCTATAGGATGGGACTATGAACCGTTAACAAATAAAGGAATTGTGCCCTCAACATGACGGGTGCGATCATACCAGCACTAATGCACCGGATCCCATCAGAACTCGAAAGTTAAGCGTGCTTGGGCGAGAGTAGTACTAGGATATGTGATCCCCTGGGAAGTCCTCGTGTTGCACCCCCTTTTCAATTTTTTTTTGCCCTAGTTAAGGTTGCCAAGATACTTTATCCGCCAAATTTCTATTACCGAATCCCACGGAACATTGGGCAAGACAACTTCACTTCACGTAGAGGCTGGGCCCGCAAACCGAGGGCGTAGGGCTTGTGACCAGGTCTCCGTCGCTCCGGTGTCCATAACTTTTGATCCGTAAGGAGTTACAAGGCGCACAACATACCGTTGCAAAGCTCTCTGAGAGTTCTATGACGGGGGCAGCCAGCTTGCTCGCTGTGCCCATTTTTGGAGCCCAAAATCGAACGCTTTCATCAGTTTCATGCAACTTTTCTTCTTTTGCTTTATTTTTTAGTCCCGAATCGTATGTCGTGAGTTGTTAAAAGGACGACAACCTTACTCGCGGGACATTATGGGGCCCTACAATGCATCGATATCTCGTCTTGCTAGGATGCTGCGTTGTTGAAGCATATGGGTTATCGTTAAGCCCATTGGGCCTTTTGAAATGGCCATCTCTCTTGGCTGGGACTGTGAACCGTTAACACATAAAGGAATTGTGCCCTGAACATGACGGGTGTGATCATACCAGTACTAATGCACCGGATCCCATCAGAACTCTGAAGTTAAGCGTGCTTGGGCGAGAGTAGTACTAGGATGGGTGACCCCCTGGGATGTCCTCGTGTTGCAACCCCCCTTTTAAATTTTTTTTGCTCTGGTTTGGGTTGCCAAGATACTTTATCCACCACATTTCTATTATCGAATCCCACGGTACCTTGGGCAAGACAACTTCGCGTCACGTGGAGGCTGGGCCCGCAAACCGAGGGCGTAGGGCTTGTGACCAGGTCTCCATCGCTCCGGTGCCCATAACTTTTGATCCGTAAGGAGTTACACGGCGTACAGCATACCGTTACAAAGCTCTCTGACAGCACAACGAAGGGGGCAGCGAGCTTGCTCGCTGTGCCCTTTTTGGAGCCCAAAATCGAACGTTTTCAACACTTTTAGGACACTTTTCTTCTTTTGCTATGTTTTTTCATCCCGGATCGTATGTCGTGAGTTGTTAAAAGGATGACAACCTTACTCGCGGGACATTAGAGGGCCCTACAATGTGACGATATCACGTCTTGCGAGGATGCTGCGTTGTTGAAGTGGACGGGTTGTCGTTAATCCCATTGGGCCTTTTGAATGAGCCATCTCTCTAGGTTGGGACTGTGAACCGTTAACAAATAAAGGAATTGTGCCCTGAACATGACGGGTGCAATCATACCAGCACTAATGCACCGGATCCCATCAGAACTCCGAAGATAAGCGTGCTTGGGCGAGAGTAGTACTAGGATAGGTGACCCCTTGGGAAGTCCTCGTGTTGCCCCCCCTTTTCAATTTTTTTTGCCTTGGTTAGGGTTGCCAAGATACTTTATCCACCAAATTTCTATTACCGAATCCCATGGAGCATTGGGCAAGACAACTTCGCTTCACGTAGAGGCTGGGCCGGCAAACCGAGGGCGTAGGGCTTGTGACCAGGTCTCCGTCGCTCCAGTGCCCATAACTTTTGATCCGTATAGAATTACGCGGCGTACAGCATACCGTTGCAAAGCTCTCTGAGAGCTCTACGACGGGGGCAGCCAGCTTGCTCGCTGTGCCTGATTTTGGAGCCTAAAATCGAACATTTTCATCAGTTTCAGGCCACTTTTCTTCTTTTGCTCTGTTTTTTCATCCCGGATCGTACGTCGTGAGCCGTTAAAAGGACGACAATCTTACTCGCTGGACATTAGAGGGCTCTACAACGCGTCGATATCACGTCTTGCGAGGATGCTGCGTTGTTGAAGCGGATGGGTTTTCGTTAAGCCCATTGGGCCTTTTGAATGGGCCATCTCTATAGGATGGGACTGTGAACCGTTAACAAATAAAGGAATTGTGCCCTCAACATGACGGGTGCGATCATACCAGCACTAATGCACCGGATCCCATCAGAACTCGAAAGTTAAGCGTGCTTGGGCGAGAGTAGTACTAGGATAGGTGACCCCCTGGGAAGTCCTCGTGTTGCACCCCTTTTCAATTTTTTTCCCTAGTAAAGTTGCCAAGATACTTTATCCGCCAAATTTCTATTACCGAATCCCACGGAACATTGGGCAAGACAACTTCACTTCACGTAGAGGCTGGGCCTGCAAACCGAGGGCGTAGGGCTTGTGACCAGGTCTCCGTCGCTCCGGTGTCCATAACTTTTGATCCGTAAGGAGTTACACGGCGCACAACATACCGTTGCAAAGCTCTCTGAGAGCTCTACGACGGGGGCAGCCAGCTTGCTCGCTGAGCCCATTTTTGGAGCCCAAAATCGAACGCTTTCATCAGTTTCATGCAACTTTTCTTCTTTTGCTTTATTTTTTAGTCCCGAATCGTATGTCGTGAGTTGTTAAAAGGACGACAACCTTACTCGCAGGACATTATGGGGCCCTACAATGCATCGATATCTCGTCTTGCTAGGATGCTGCGTTGTTGAAGCATATGGGTTATCGTTAAGCCCATTGGGCCTTTTGAAATGGCCATCTCTCTAGGCTGGGACTGTGAACCGTTAACACATAAAGGAATTGTGCCGTGAACATGACTGGTGTGATCATACCAGTACTAATGCACCGGATCCCATCAGAACTCTGAAGTTAAGCATGCTTGGGCGAGAGTAGTACTAGGATGGGTGACCCCCTGGGATGTCCTCGTGTTGCAACCCCCCTTTTAAATTTTTTTTGCTCCGGTTTGGGTTGCCAAGATACTTTATCCACCACATTTCTATTATCGAATCCCACGGTACCTTGGGCAAGACAACTTCGCGTCACGTGGAGGCTGGGCCCGCAAACCGAGGGCGTAGGGCTTGTGACCAGGTCTCCATCGCTCCGGTGCCCATAACTTTTGATCCGTAAGGAGTTACACGGCGCACAGCATACCGTTACAAAGCTCTCTGACAGCTCAACGAAGGGGGCAGCGAGCTTGCTCGCTGTGCCCTTTTTGGAGCCCAAAATCGAACGTTTTCATCACTTTCAGGACACTTTTCTTCTTTTGCTATGTTTTTTCATCCCGGATCGTATGTCGTGAGTTGTTAAAAGTATGACAACCTTACTCGCGGGACATTAGAGGGCCCTACAATGTGACGATATCACGTCTTGCGAGGATGCTGCATTGTTGAAGTGGACGGGTTGTCGTTAATCCCATTGGGCCTTTTGAATGAGCCATCTCTCTAGGTTGGGACTGTGAACCGTTAACAAATAAAGGAATTGTGCCCTCAACATGATGGGTGCAATCATACCAGCGCTAATGCACTGGATCCCATCAGATCTCCGAAGATAAGCGTGCTTGGGCGAGAGTAGTACTAGGATAGGTGACCCCTTGGGAAGTCCTCGTGTTGCCCCCCCTTTCAATTTTTTTTGCTCTGGTTAGGGTTGCCAAGATACTTTATCCACCAAATTTCTATTACCGAATCCCACGGAAAATTGGGCAAGACAACTTCGCTTCACGTAGAGGCTGGGCCTGCAAACCGAGGCCGTAGGGCTTGTGACCAAGTCTCCGTCGCTTCGGTGCCCATAATTTTTAATCCATAAGGAGTTACGCGGCGCACAGCATACCTTTGCAAAGCTCTTTGAGAGATCTACGACGGGGCAGCCAGCTTGCTCGTTGTGCCCCTTTTTGGAGCCCAAAATTGAACGTTTTCATCAGTTTCAGGCCACTTTTCTTCTTTTGCTCTGTTTTCTCTTCCCGGATCATACGTCGTGAGATATTAAAACGATGACAACCTTACTCGCGGGACATTAGGGGGCCCTACAACGCGTCGATATCATGTCTTGCAAGGATGCTGCGTTGTTGAAGCAAATGGGTTATCGTTAAGCCCATTAGGCCTTTTGAAATGGCTATCTCTCTTGGCTGGGACTGTGAATCGTTAACACATAAAGGAATTATGCCCTCAACATGACGGGTGCGATCATACCGGCACTAATGCACCGGATCTTTTCAGAACTCCGAAGTTAAGCGTGCTTGGACGAGAGTAGTACTAGGATGGGTGACCCCCTGGGATGTCCTCGTGTTGCACCCCCCTTTTCAATTTGTTTTGCTCCGGTTTGGGTTTCCAAGATACTTTATCCACCATATTTCTATTATCGAATCACTCGGCACCTTGGGCAAGACAACTTCGCTTCACGTGGAGGCTGGGCCCGCAAACCGATGGCGTAGGGCTTGTGACTAGGTCTCCGTCGCTCCGGTGCCCAAAACTTTTCATCCGTAAGGACTTACGCGGCGCACAGCATACCGTTGCAAAGTACTCTAAGAGCTCTACGATGGGGGCAGCCAGCTTGCTCGCTATGCCTGTATTTGGAGCCCAAAATCGAACGTTTTCATCAGTTTCAGGCCACTTTTCTTCTTTTGCTCTATTTTTTCATCCCGGATTGTATGTCGTGAGCTGTTAAAAGGACGAAAACCTTACTCACGGGACATTAGGGGGCCCTACAATGCCTCGATATCACGTCTCGCTAGGATGCTACGTTGTTGAAGCAGTTGGGTTATCGTTAAGCCCATTGGGCCTTTTGAATGGGCCATCTCTCTAGGATGGGACTGTGAACTGTTAACAAATGAAGGAATTGTGTCCTCAACATGACGGGTGCGATCATACCAGCACTAATGCACGGGATCCCCTCAGAACTCTGAAGTTAAGCGTGCTTGGGCGAGAGTAGTACTAAGATGGGTGACCCCCTGGGAAGTCCTTGTGTTGCCCCCTTTTTTCAATTTTTTTTGCCCTGGATAAGGTTGCCAAGATACTTTATCCTCCAAATTTCTATTATCGAATCCCAAGGAACATTGGTCAAGACAACTTCGCTTCACGTAGAGGCTGGGCCCGCAAACCGAGGGTGTAGGGCTTGTGACCAGGTCTCCGTCGCTCCGGTGCCCATAACTTTTGATTCGTAAGGAGTTACGCCGCGCACAGCATACCGTTGCAAAGCTCTATGAGAGCTCTACGACAGGGGCAGCTAGCTTGCTCGCTGTGCCTGCTTTTGGAGCCCAAAATCAAACGTTTTCATCAGTTTTAGGCCGCTTTTCTTCTTTTGCTCTTTTTTTTCATCCCGGATCGTACGTAGTGAGCTGTTAAAAGGACGACAACCTTACTCGCGGGACATTAGGGTGCCCTACAACGCGTCGATATAATGTCTTGCTAGAATGCTGCGTTGTTGAAGCAGATGGGTTATCGTTAAGCCCATTGGGCTTTTTGAATTGGCCATCTCTCTAGGCTGGGACTGTGAACCATTAACACATAAAGGAATTGTGCCCTCAACATGACTGGTGCAATCATACCAGCACTAATGCACCGGATCCCATCAGAACTCCGAAGTTAAGCGTGCTTGGGCCAGAGTAGTACAAGGATAGGTGACCCCCTGGGATGTCCTCGTGTTGTACCCCCCTTTTCAATTTTTTTTGCTCCGGTTTGGGTTGCCAAGATACTTTATCCACCACATTTCTATTATCGAATCCCACGGCACCTTGGGCAAGACAACTTCACTTCACGTCGAGGTTGGCCCGCAAACCGAGGGCGTAGGGCTTGTGACCAGGTCCCCGTCGCTCCGGTATCCATAACGTTTTATCCGTAAGGAGTTACGCGGCGCACAACATACCGTTGCAAAGCTCTCCGACAGCTATACGAAAGGGGCAGCCAGCTTGCTCGCTGTACCTTTTTTGGGGCCCAAAATCGAACGTTTTCATCAGTTTCAGGCCACTTTTCTTCTTTTGCTCTGTTTTTTCGTCCCGGATCGTACGTCGTGAACTGTTAAAAGGACGACAACCTTACTTGCGGGACATTAGAGGGCCCTACAACGCGTCGATATCACGTCTTGCGAGGATACTGCGTTGTTGAAGCGAAAGGGTTGTCGTTATGCCCGTTGGGCCTTTTGAATGGGCCATCTCTCTAGGATGGGACTGTGAACCGTTAACAAATAAAGGAATTGTGCCCTCAACATGACGGGTGCGATCATTCCAGCTCTAATGCACCGGCTCCCATCAGAACTCCGAAGTTAAGCGTGCTTGGGCGATAGTAGCACTAAGATGGGTGACCCCGTGGGAAGTCCTCGTGTTGCACCCCCTTTTCAATTTTTTTTGCCCGGGTTAAGGTTGCCAAGATACTTTATCCACCAAATTTCTATTACCGAATCCCACAGAACATTGGGCAAGACAACTACGCTTCACGTTGAGGCTGGGCCTGCAAACCGAGGGCGTAGGGCTTGTGACCAGGTCTCCGTCACTCCGGTGCCCATAACTTTTGATCCGTAAGGAGTTACGCGGCGCACAGCATACCGTTCCAAAGCTCTCTGAGAGCTCTACGACGGGGGAAGCTTGCTTGCTTGTTGTGCCCTTTTTGGAGCCCAAAATCGTACGTTTTCATCAGTTTCAGGCCACTTTTCTTCTTTTGTTCTGTTTTTGCTTCCCGGATCGTACGTCGTGAGCTGTTAAAAGGTCGACAACCTTACTCGCAGGACATTAGGGGGCCCTACAACGCGTCGATATCACGTCTTGCTAGGATGCTGCGTTGTTGAAGCAGATGGGTTATCGTTAAGCCCATTGGGCCTTTTGAATTGGCCATCTCTCTTGGCTGGGACTGTGAACCGTTAACACATAAAGGAATTGTGCCCTCAACATGACGGGTGCGATCATACCAGCACTAACGCATCGGATCCCATCAGAACTACGAAGTTAAGCGTGCTTGGGCGAGAGTAGTACAAGGATGTGTGACCCCCTAGGATGTCCTCGTGTTGCACCCCCCTTTTCAATTTTTTTTTTGTTCGGTTTGGGTTGCCAAGTTACTTTATCCACCACATTTCTATTATAGAATCCCACGGCACCTTGGGCAAGGCAAATTTGCTTCATGTGGAGTCTGGGCCCGCAAAGCGAGGGCGTAGGGCTTGTGACCTGGTCTCCGTCACTCTGGTGCCCATAACTTTTGGTCCGTAAGGAGTTACGCAATGCACAGCATACCGTTGCAAAGCTCTCTGAGAGCTCTACGACGGGGGCAGCCAGCTTGCTCGCTATGCCCATTTTTGGAGCCCAAAATCGAACATTTTCATTTGTTTCAGTCCACTCTTCATCTTTTGCCCTATTTTTTCATCCCGGATCGTACGTCGTGAACTGTTAAAAGGACGACAACCTTACTCGTGAGACATTAGAGGGCCCTACAACGCGTCGATATCACGTCTTGCGAGGATGCTGTGTTGTTGAAGCGGATGGGTTGTCATTAAGCCCATTGGGCCTTTTGAATGGGCCATATCTCTAGGATGGGGCTGTGAACCGTTAACAAATAAAGGAATTGTGCCCTCATAATGACGGGTGCGATCATACCAGCACTAATACACCGGATCCCATCAGAACTCCGAAGTTAAGCGTGATTGGGCGAGAGTAGTACTAGGATGGGTGACCCCTTGGGAAGTCCTTGTGTTGCACCCTCTTTTCATTTTTTTTGGCCGGGTTAAGGTTGGCAAGATACTTTATCCACCAAATTTCTATTACCGAATCCCACGGAACATTTGGCAAGACAACTTCGCTTCACGTTGAGGCTGGGCCCGCAAACCGAGGGCGTAGGGCTTGTGACCAGGTCTCCGTCGCTCCGGTGCCCATAACTTTTGATCCGTAAGGAGTTACACGGCGCACAGCATACCGTTGCATAGCTCTCTGAGAGCTCTACGATAGAGGCAACCAGCTTGCTCAGTGTGCCCATTTTTGGAGCCCAAAATCGAACGTTTTCATCAGTTTCAAGCCACTTTTTTTCTTTTGCTCTATTTTTTCGTCCCGGATCGTACGTCGTGAACAGTTAAAAGGACGACAACCTTACTCGCGGGACATTAGGGGGCCCTACAACGCGTCGATATCACGTCTTGCTAGGATGCAGCGTTGTTGAAGTAGATGGGTTATCGTTAAACCCATTGGGCCTTTTGAATTGGCCATCTCTCTAGGCTGGGACTGTGAACCGTTAACAAATAATGGAATTGTGCCCACAACATGACGGGTGCGATCATACCAGCACTAATGCACCGGATCCCATCAGAACTCCGAAGTTAAGCGTGCTTGGGCGAGAGTAGTATTAGGATGGGTGACCCCCTGGGATGTCCTCGTTTTGCACCCCCCTTTTCAATTTTTTTTTTCTCCAGTTTGGGTTGCCAAGATACTTTATCCACCACATTTCTCTTATCGAATCTCACGGCACCTTGGGCAAGACAACTTCGCTTCACGTGGAGGCTAGGCCCGCAAACCGAGGGCGTAGGGCTTGTGACCAAGTTTCCGTCGCTCCGGTGCCAATAACTTTTGATCCGTAAGGAGTTACGCGGTGCACAACATACCGTTGCAAAGCTCTCCTATAGCTCTACGAAGGGGGCAGTGTGCTTGCTTGCAGTACTCTTTTTGGAGCCCAAAATCGAACGTTTTCATCAGTTTCCGGCCACTTTTCTTCATTTGCTTTGTTTTTTCGTCCCGGATCGTACGTCGTGAGCTGTTAAATGGAGGACAATCTTACTTGCGGGACATAAGAGGGCCCTACAACGTATCGATATCACGTCTTGCGAGAATACAGCGTTGTTGAAGAGGATGGGTTGTCGTTAAGCCCATTGGGCCTTTTGAATGGGCCATCTCTCTAGGCTGGGACTGTGAACCATTAACAAATAAAGGAATTGTGCCCTCAACATGACGGGTGCGATCATACCAGTACTAATGCACCGGATCCCATCAGAACTCGTAAGTTAAGCGTGCTTGGGCAAGAGTAGTACTAGGATGGGTGACCCCTTGGGAAGTCCTCGTGTTGCACCCCCTTTTCAATTTTTTTTGCCCTGGTTAGGGTAGCCAAGATACTTTATCCACCAAATTTCTATTACCGAATCCCACGGAACATTGGGCAAGAAAACTTCGCTTCACGTAGAGGCTGGGCCTGCAAACCGAGGGCATAGGGATTGTGACCAGGTCTCCGTCGCTCCGGTGCCCATAACTTTTGATCCGTAAGGATTTACGCGGCGCACAGCATACCGTTGTAAAGCTCTCTAAGAGCTCTACGACCGGGGTAGCTAGCTTGTTTGCTGTGCCCCTTTTTGGAGCCCAAAATCGAATGTTTTCATCAATTTCATGCCACTTTTCTTTTTTTGCTCTGTTTTTTCATCCCGGATCGTACGTCGTGAGCTGTTAAAAGGAGGAAAACCTTACTCGCGGGACATTATCGGGCTCTACAACGCGTCGATATCACGTCTTGCGAGGATGCTGCGTTGTTGAAGCGGATGGGTTGTCGTTAAGCCCACTTGGCCTTTTGAATGGGCCATCTCTCTAGGATGTGACTGTGAACCGTTAACAAATAAAGGAATTGTGCCCTCAACAAGACGGGTGCGATCATACCAGCACTAATGCACAGCATCCCATCAGAACTCCGAAGTTAACTGTGCTTGGGCGAGAGTAGTACTAGGATGGGTGACCCCCTAGGAAGTCCTCGTGTTGTACCCCATTTTCAATTTTTTTTGCCCTAGTTAAGGTTGCCAAGATACTTTATCCACCAAATTTCTATTACCGAATCCCACGGAACATTGGGCAAGACAACTTCGCTTCACGTAGAGGCTGGGCCTGCAAACCGAGGGCATAGGGCTTGTGACAAGGTCTCCGTCGCTCCGGTGCCCATAACTTTTGATCCGTAAGGAGTTACACGACGCACAGCATACCGTTGCAAAGCTCTCTGTGAGCTCTACGATGGGGCCAGCTAGCTTACTCGCTGTGCCCATTTTTGGAGCCCAAAATTGAACCTTTTCATTAGTTTCAGGCCACATTTCTTCATTTGCTCTCTTTTTTCGTCCCGGATCATACATCGTGAGCTGTTAAAAGGACGACAACCTTACTCGCGGGACATTAGAGGGCCCTACAATGCGTCGATATCATGTCTTGCTAGGATGCTCCGTTGTTGAAGCAGATGGGTTATCATTAAGCCCATTGGGCCTTTTGAATTGGCCATCTCTTTAGGCTGGGACTGTGAATCGTTAACACATAAAGGAATTGCGCCTTCAACATGACGGGTGCGATCATACCAGCACTAATGCACCGGATCCCATCAGAACTCCGAAGTTAAGCGTGCTTGGGCGAGAGTATTACTAGGATGGGTGACCCCCTGTGATGTCCTCGTGTTGTACCCCCCTTTTCAATTTTTTTTTGCTCCGGTTTGGGTTACCAAGATACTTTATCCACCACATTTATATTATCGAATCCCATTGCACCTTGGGCAAGACAACTTCGCTTCATGTGGAGGTTGGGCCCGCAAACCGAGGGCGTAGGGCTTGTGACCTGGTCTCTGTCGCACCGGTGCCCATAACTTTTGATCCGTAAGGAGTTACGCGGTGCACAACGTACCGTTGCAAAGCTCTCTGAGAGTTCTACGACGGTGGTGGCCAGCTTACTCACTATGACCCTTTTTGGAGCCCAAAATCGAATATTTCGTTAGTTTCGGGCCACTTTTCTTCTTTTGCTCTATTTTTTCATCCCGCATCTCACGTCGTGAGCTGTTAAAAGGACGACAACCTTACTCGCAGGATATTAGAGGGCCCTACAACACATCGATATCACGTCTTGCGAGGATGCTGGGTTGTTGAAGCTGATGGGTTGTCATTAAGCCCATTGGGCCTTTTGAATGGGTCATCTCTCTAGGATAGGACTGTGAACCGTTAACAAATAAAGAAATTGTGCCCTCAACATGACGGGTGCGATCATACCAATACTAATGCACCGGATCCCATCAAAACTCCGAAGTTAAGCGTGCTTGGGCGAGAGTAGTACTAGGATGGGTGACCCCCTTGGAAGTCCTCGTGTTGTACCCTCTTTTCAATTTTTTTTGCCCTGGTTAAGGTTGCCAAGATACTTTATCCACCAAATTTCTATTACCGAAACCCACGGAACTTTGGGCAAGACAACTTCGCTTCACGTAGAGGCTGGGCCCGCAAACCGAGGGCGTAGGGCTTGTGACCAAGTCTCCGTCGCTCCGGTGCCCATAACTTTTGATCCGTAATGAGTTACGCGGCGCACAGCATACCGTTGCAAAGCTCTTTGAGAGCTCTACAACAGGGGTAGCAAGCTTGCTAGATGTGCCCTTTTTGGAGCCTAAAATCGAACATTTTCATCAGTTTCAGGTCACTTTTCTTCTTCTGCTCTGTTTTTTCGTCCCGGATCGTACGTTGTGAGCTATTAAAAGGACGACAACCTTACTTGCGGGACATTAGGGGGCCCTACAATGCGTCGATATCACGTCTTGCTAGGATGTTGCGTTGTTGAAGCATATGGGTTATCGTTAAGCCCATTGGGCCTTTTGAATTGGCCATCTCTTTAGGCTGGGACTGTCAACCGTTAACACATAAAGGAATTGTGCCCTCAACATGACGGGTGCGATCATACCAGCACTAATGCACCGGATCCCATTAGAACTCCGAAGTTAGGCGTGCTTGGGCGAGAGTAGTACTAGGATGGGTGACCCCCGGGGATGTCCTCGTGTTGCACCCCACTTTTCAATTTTTTTTGCTCCAGTTTGGGTTGCCAAGATACTTTATCCACCACATTTCTATTATCGAATCCCACGGCACCTTAGGCAAGACAACTTCACTTCACGTAGAGGCTGAGCCCGCAAACCGAGGGCGTAGGGCTTGTGACTAGGTCTCCGTTGCTCCAGTGCCCATAACTTTTGATCCGTAAGGAGTTATGCGGCGCACAGCATACCGTTGCAAAGCTCTCCAATAGCTCTACATATGGGGCAGCGAGCTGGCGAGCTGTGCCCTTTTTGGAGCCTAAAATCGAACGTTTTCATCAGTTTCAGGCCACTTTTATTCTTTTGCTCTATTTTTCTGTCCCTGATCGTACGTCGTGAGTTGTTAAAAGGACGACAACCTTACTCGCGGGACATTAGATGTGGGGCCCGACCCCGATTTGCGTACGATACCTCGTTTTGTGTACCCTAATCTAGATTTGCATGCCTTGACCTAGGTTTAAGAATTGTGTTCGTTTTGTGTGCCATGCATTGAATTACGTGCATTCATTTAGGGTTGCGTGCATTTACTTAAAAAAACGTGCGTTCGTCTCGTAGTTAATGTCCTACCTCGTAGTACGTGCCCTAGACCTAGGAATGCGGGCCCTCACGCTAAACAAGAAAACATCTTACACGAAGCACTAGGTCATTAATTAATCCTACAAAATCCACTAACTATTATTAAATTACTAATTCAACTCACTAGAAGACAAAATTTCACTAAACACTAAGCATTCTTCATTCTTTATTCCCTATTCTTTTTGCACTTTCAAGACACAATTAAATAATACTCCAATAGATTACAAAAATTCAGAATTTTCACATGCCTTGGCCGACCATATCATGCATTTGACAAGCATTGCATAAATTAAAAACATTCCTAGACAAACTATGAAAAAAACAATTAACACAATGCATAAAAAAAAAATTGCTCAAACCTCCTCAAAAACTCCACCTTGCTCGACCAAACCCTCTTTGCCCATACAAGGAATTCCAAATATGCTCTTGAAGACACAAAAAAAGCTGAATTATCAAGCCTTAGGCCGACCACTTGCTTCAAGATTTGCAAAGCCATCATTTTTGTCATTTCTTGTCATTTTCCTTCTTTCTTCCTCACACTTCTCTCTCTCCCTCTCATTCTTCTCTCTCTCTCTCGGCCTTGGCTGAATCTCTTCACCTCCTAGCTCATCTTCATCATCCTATGGTTAATCAAGGCAAGCCACAAGCAAAGGAACTCAACCAAGCTAGCTAGGTTGCAAGAAAACTCACATGCAAGCTCTTGAGTCACCATTTTCGGCCTAGGTAAGTTTCTAAGCTTCCATTTCTTTTCTTCTTGTTCTAACCACATGCATGTACTAAGAGCTTGGTCACTAAGCTAGGAAAAATAGAGAAAACCAAGTTGGAATCTCGGCTAGGCAAAGAAGAAGAAGAAATTTGTGCTTCAACAAGTTTTGTGCATCTTCTTGGTTGATTGCTAAGGTGAGGGCTAAAACCTTTTGAAAATCCTTCAAAAATCCACATGCATGCTCTTAAATGTATGTCTTTGCTTCTGTACTTGAGTTATATGTGTGTTCATAAGCTTTTACAACCATGCATGGCAAGATTTTGGCTTGAAGTTGATGATAGATGAAGTCGGATTTGGTGACAGCTCTCTGTCGTGTTGTTGCAAGGTGAGTTTGGCTAGGCAAATGATGTTGAAAATGCCTGAAAATTGGTAGGTGACTCTTTTTGCCAGTTTTGAACATTTTTCGTAGAAATAGGCCAAATCTAATTTCGACTCTAAGGTCCTAAATATGGAAAATCATTAAAATGTGTCCAAATCTGGAAATCTGGAAAAATGAAGCAGGTTTTGGCAGATGCACTGACCCTATAGAACGAACCAGATTTGACTTAGTAAATGATGTCCAAAATGCATGAAATTTGGTGTGCTGTTATATTTTTCAGTTCTGGACATTTGTAGCAGAAATGGACTAAGGCTAAATCTGAACCTAAGGACCTCAAAAACGTCAATTATCGAAATGTGTGCAAATCTGGACAGTTTTGTGCTATCCCACTGTTTCGGCTATAACTAATGATCCCGAACTCCAAATGATGCAAGCTTTGTTTCTGATTTTAGTTCACTTCTTAAGATTTAATTTGAATTCTTATTCACTGGAATTGGAGATTGTTTGCTTGTCTTAATGATTGTGGGAAAACAGCCTATTGCAGTGAGGGTTTCACTTGGTTATATGCTTAGAAAACTTGTTGTAACTTCTCTTGTGGTATTAAATGCTTGGGTTTGTGGCGTTGGGATGTTGTGTGGACTGTTTTGAGTATTTGAGGATGTTTGAATTAAATGATGCATGACTTGAGGTTGATTTTGAGTTGACTTAGGGTTTAATCACACGGGTAAGCACGAAATGGAAACCCTAACGACTAGGTAGGCTTGCTAATGTTGATCATTTGGATTTTTGTGTGGAATTATATGCTTAGTAGGCTGCCCGTAGATGCCCTTATAGCCCTAAACGTGATTTTGAACATTGCATGTTGACAAATAGGCCTTTCTTGCATTCCGAGCCCACGTAGATGTTGTTGCATGTTGAATAATCTTAATATTTGATTACGTGGACTTTGAAATGAGTTATATGACTTGATTTACATGTGTTACATGGCTGCCCGTTTAATGTTCATATAACTTCATACGCTTTTCAAGTGAAATTACTTGTCTATTCGTGCCTCGCTTGTTTATTTGTCAATGTGCAATCTTATGACTGTCCGGAGGCAACCTACTTTGTTGTCCTCCTAATGTGATATATTAAAGGTCATAAATGTGCATTGCATACAAGGTTGCAACCTTTCATTCTGGCATGGTAACGATCATGCACACCGGGCAGCATCGGGCTTGCCGGTGCACCCGTGACTACCATGGTTACATTCCCTCTCTCGCTTGGGGGCTAGACTTCCTCGGAGAGTTGGGTCGTAGGATTTTGGGGTACAACCGGAGTACACCCACCTGGCGTGTTAAGGGGATGATTTGAAGTCGGCCGCAACAACTGAGAGCAAAAGCTCACCGTATCCTTTTTCTATATGTATAAGTACTCTCGCTTGGCTCCTAGAGAACCTCAGGGAGGAAAGACTGGTATTTCTGTTCCTTTACTTTATATTATTGTTATGTACTTAATTGTGTTATATTCATGCTTGCAAAAGGACTTTCATAAGTTGAACTGGAAAATGAGTTTCAAAACATATTTCTCGTTCCTCCTCGCTGAGTTCATAAGGACTCACCCTCTTTTATCATCTCATGTGAAGAAGATCAATAACAGGTACCTGAGGACGATGTGCCTATCGATGATTCCTTGGAGTGATTGCATGTTCTATGTGCTTTGCGTGATTATGGCTATTTGTGAACTATGCTACTTGAAGACTATTTCTTTTATGTTGCTCAATGTGTAATGTAAAAGACCCCCATTGTAATTTGGGGTCTAATTTTGGTTTGTACTGATGATAACTAGACAGACACTAGACACTACTATGATCATTTTGCTATTATTATTGCTAGTATCTATAATAGGATTATGAAGTGTTAGGCAAAGGCTAAGTAAAATGAACCAACCAAACCTTAAGCAGGTACACGTTATTAAGCTAAGATCAACAGGTACTTTTGTAACGAGGATTAACAAATGAAGGAGACATAGTATCATGCTAGGTTATTAATCAAACGAGACATCAAGACAACCAGTAGGCGTTTCAATTGATGATAAAATAGTAATCTTAGTTGGAAATGAATTTGAGATGATAAATTTTGAGGTGTTTAGAGAATTAGGTCAAACCAAAGAGCCCAATTACAGCCGTTATGCTGCCGGTTTACCGGAAAATTTTTGGAGTTTAGGCCAAAACGTTAAGGGTTAAATCTTCATGAAAGGTTAAGTACGAGACGTGACTTGAATGGTTAGCTCACACCCTAGTCTAACCTTTATAGGCCGGGTTGGGGCGTGACACCTTATATTAGAATGGTATTTGAGCCAGGTTGCTTAAGCCGGGTTTAACTCTCGGACCGTGGGTAGAGCCTTAAGATAATTAGGATGACTTGTTTATATGTTATTGAGTGATAATGTTAAAAGTGCCTTCTATGTTTTATGTGTTTAAGTGATTAACATGCATTAATTGTCTCTAGAAGTGTATCTATATTATGTTGCATATCTTATGCACTAAATTCTTAATTGTCATGTTTTAATAAATTGTGCATCGCAATATGTGCCTATAGATGGCTGGCCCTAGTACCCGCACTACTAATAGGAGTGGTGAACCCCAAGAGACCGGAGATGCTTATCAAACTAATCTCGGTATAGCTATGTTTAACATGATGGAAAATGCCTTGGATCATGTATCACGAGTGATGGAGCGTCAGGATGCACGTGAAGCCAACAACAACAACAACAACAGGAACGATGGCAACCATGGGAGACATAGCAGAATGAGGGAGTTCCTTGACTTTCGCCCGTCCAAATTCCACGGGGAAGCTGATGATGAGAAAGCAAAGGCTTGGCTGTCCGAGATAGAGAGGATTTTTAGGCCACTTGATTATACTGATGAAGAAAAGATGGAGTTTGCGGTGTTTCTGTTGCACGGGGATGCCGAGCATTGGTGGCACACTGTAGAAGCACTATGGAAAACTGATCAGACACCTCTCTTGTGGGGTAATTTCATTAAGGCATTCAAGGAGAAATATGTACCTGCAATTTCCAGGAAGAGGTGGATTGAGGAGTTCATGCACTTGACCCAGGGTAACATGACGGTGGCCCAGTACGAGGCTCGTTTTGACCGACTGTCCCATTATGCTCAAAATATGGTTAGTACTCCGGAGGCGAAGATGTGGAAATTTACTACTGGATTGAGGCCAGAGATTCAGGACCAGTTGGCTTCTCATGACTTCGATACCTATTCTGCTCTCTTTGCTGTTGCCTCTCGAGTTGAGAAGAAGAAACTTGATAGAGCCGGTTCGAGTCAGTCGAACAAGAAACTATACCAGCCTCCAGGTCAGCAGAGGAAATTCCAGAGTCAGAGTCGTAATAAGGGCCAGAGCTAGAACAGACCAGTGAATAACCGTGGCCCGACAAAAGCGCCATCAGCCTCTTCCACCCGTGGATCCACAGGTAGTTCACCTGCTACTCAGTTTGTCAATTGTTCTTATTGTGACAAGAAGGGGCATACCGAGGCCCAGTGTTGGAGGAAGTCAGGACGATGTATGAGATGTGGTAGTGATCAGCATCAGATTAAGGATTGCCCTAAATGGCAGGCATGGCAGAATCAGGGTAAACCAGCTTGTAGAGGCAAGATTCCAGTTCCTAGAGTTCAGGCTCGAGCTTATGCTATTGAGTGCGAGGAGCTTCCAGATGAGACTGCTGTTGTTGAAGGTACATTCTTCATACTGAATCAACCTGTTAGGGTGCTAATTGATCCGGGTGCTACTCATTCATTTATTACTCCCTTATGTGTGGAACGTGTGAAACTGAAAGTTGTATGTTGGCCATACGAAGTAGAAGTTGGTACTCCAATGGGTTCTAAACTTGTTACTAGCTCAGCTTGTAAAGCATGTAAAATCCAAATTAAGGATAGGGAATTCTCAGCCAATCTTATTGTATTACCTTTTCGAGATTATGAGGTCATTTTAGGGATGGACTGGCTGGCAAAAAATCATGTCCAACTAGATTGCCGGGCGAAGATTATAACATTCCGGGTACCTAGTCAACCAATACTAGAGGTAATGGGTCGAAGAGATTTCACCGGGAGTTCTATCATTTCATCTACGAAAGCAGTGAAGTCCTTCAGCAAAAGGGTGTAGCGGATACTTAGCTTACCTTCTCAACAAGCCGTCGGACAAAGCTAAGTTGGAGGAGATGCCAGTGATCAAAGATTATGCGGATGTGTTTCTAGAAGAATTGCCCGGTTTACCCCCAAATCGGGAAATCGAGTTTGTTATAGAGTTACTGCCTGGCGCCCAGCCGATATCTAAAGCTCCCTATCGTATGGCACCGGCCGAGCTACAAGAATTGAAGGACCAATTGCAAGGATTGCTGAAGAAGGGGTTTGTTCAACCAAGTTCTTCACCGTGGGGTGCACCAGTTCTATTTGTAAAGAAGAAAGACGGAACGTTGAGGCTAAGCATTGATTACCGAGGATTGAACCAAGTGACTGTTAAGAATAAATACCTACTTCCTCTGATCGACGAGTTGTTTGATCAACTTCAAGGAGCCAAAGTGTATTCGAAACTCGACTTGAGGCAAGGGTATTATCAGTTGCGGATCAAAAAGGAAGATGTGCCTAAAACGGCTTTCAGGACGAGATATGGGCATTATGAATATGTGGTGATGCCATTTGTACTAACTAATGAACCTGCAGCTTTTATGGATTTGATGCACAGGGTGTTTCAACCCTACTTGGACCAATTTGTGGTGATCTTCATTGATGATATTTTGGTATACTCGAAATCTGAGGCGGAGCATGAACAACATCTGCGGATGGTACTGCAGAAACTTCGAGAGCATCAATTGTATGCAAAGTTTAGCAAGTGTGAATTTAGGTTGCAACAGATTGCATTTTTGGGGCATATCATATCCCTAGAGGGAATAGCAATGGATCCAGCAAAGATAGAAGCAGTAATATCTTGGAAGAAGCCAGAAAACGTTACAGAACTTCGGAGTTTTCTTGGTTTAGCCGGCTATTATAAGAGATTCGTGAAGGATTTCTCTAAGATTGCAGGACCACTTACAAAGCTCACTCAAAAGAAAACAAAGTTCGTGTGGGATGATAAGTGTGAGAGCAGCTTCCAAGAGTTGAAGAAAAGATTGACTACCGCACCTGTTCTTCCATTGCCTGAAAGAAGTCAAGGTTTTGTAATCTATAGCGATGCTTCAAAAGAAGGATTGGGTTGTGTGTTGATGCAAAATGGAAGGGTGATTGTATATGCTTCTAGGAAACCAAAGCCGTATGAATTGAACTACCCGACGCATGATTTGGAGTTAGCGGCTATTGTGTTTGCACTCAAGAAATGGAGGCATTATCTGTGGGGTAACAAGTTTGAGGTATTTACTGATCACAAGAGCTTGAAATACTTGTTCTCTCAAAAAGAGTTGAATATGAGGCAAAGGTAGTGGATGGAGCTTTTGGATGATTATAACTGCACAATCAATTATGTGCCCGGTAAAGTGAATGTAGTTGTAGATGCCTTAAGTAGAAAAGCAAGCATGGCGAAACTGGAAGTCAAGGTACAGGAGTTGTTAGAGGAAGCATTTCTGTGGAAACCACAATTGACTCGGAAAGGGTTACTTTTTGCCACTACTCAGGTTCAATCGACCTTGTTGTCTGAATTACGAGAGGCTCAACAGAAGGACCAACAGTTTCAGAAGATTAAAAAAAGCAACGCGGATTTCAAGTTTCATGATGATGGTGTTTGGAGGTTTAGGAATCGGATTTGTGTTCCCAATGAGCCAGAGCTGAAAAAGAAGATTCTTGAAGAAGCCCATAATTCAAGATACACTATTCATCCCGGTGGAACAAAGATGTACCGGGATTTGAAGCAACACTATTGGTAGAATAACATGAAAAGAGAAATTGCGGAGTTTGTGGCTCGGGGCGGTGCTTGACTTGCCAGAGAGTCAAAGCGGAACATCAACGACCCATAGGTTTACTTCAGCCGTTGGAGATTCCTCAATAGAAATGGGAACATATAACTATGGACTTTGTTATGGACCTGCCCAAATCACAAAAGGGTCATGACGCTGTTTGGGTCATAGTGGATAGATTGACAAAGTTGGCACACTTTTTACCGATAAACAAGGAGGATAGTCCCGAGAAATTGGGAGACATGTATGTGGCGGAGATTGTAAGACTGCACGGGATGCCTGTGAGTATTGTATCGGATAGGGATCCTCGTTTTACTTCCCGATTTTGGAAGAGATTGCAAGAAGCTTTGGGAACGAAGTTGAGTTTCAGCACGGCTTATCACCCTCAAACTGATGGACAATCGAAGAGAACTATTCAGATTTTGGAGGATATGTTGAGGGCGTGTGTTTTAGACTTCTGGAAAGGTTGGGAGAAATATCTATCTCTAGCGGAGTTCGCTTATAATAATAGTTATCAGGCCACTATCGGGATGGCCCTATTTGAGGCATTGTATGGACGTAAGTGTCGATCTCCAATTTACTGGGATGAAGTAGGTGAGACGAAGACTTTTGACCCGGCCCTTCTACCTGAACTTGTGAAGACTATTGATAATATCCACCTCATCCGGAAACGGATGCTTACTGCCCAGAGCAGGCAAAAGAGTTATGCAGACCGACGGAGACGGAGTCTCGAGTTCGAGGTTGGTGACAAGGTATTCTTGGAGATATCACCTCGGAGGGGACTGATTAAGCATGGCAAGGGTGGGAAGTTGAGCCCGAGGTTTGTAGGACCATTTAAGATAATTGAAAAGGTTGGAAAATTGGCATATCGCCTGGTACTACCCCAGAACCTCTCCAATATTCACGACGTCTTTCATGTTTCAATGCTACAGAAGTATCATCCTGACTTGTCGCATATCTTGGGGCCAGAGCCGTTGCAGCTTCGGGAGAACTTGTCTTACGAGGAGAAGCCCATTCGGATCCTAGACCAGCAAGATCGGGAGTTGCGCAACAAAACTATACCGATGGTGAAGGTACTGTGGGATCATCATGGAGTTGAAGAAGCAACGTGGGAAAGGCGAGACCAGATGGAGCAGCAATATCCAGCTTTATTTCAAAGGTAATATTGAATTTCGGGACGAAATTCTTTTAAGGAGGGGAGGATGTGAGGCCCGACCCCAATTTGCGTGCGAAACCTCGTTTCGTGTGCCCTAATCTAGATTTGCGTGCCTTGACCTAGGTTTAAGAATTGTGTTCATTTTGTGTACCATGCATTGAATTACGTGCATTCATTTAGGGTTGTGTGCATTTACTTGAAAAATGTGCGTTCGTCTCGTAGTTCGTGTCCTACCTCGTAGTACGTGCCCTAGACCTAGGAAAGCGTGCCCTCACGCTAAACAAGAAAACATCTTACACGAAGCACTAGGTCATTAATTAATCCTACAAAATCCACTAACTATTATTAAATTACTAATTCAACTCACTAGAAGACAAAATTTCACTAAACACTAAGCATTCTTCATTCTTTATTCCTTATTCTTTTTGCACTTTCAAGACACAATTAAATAATACTCCAATAGATTACAAAAATTCAGAATTTTCACATGCCTTGGCCGACCATATCATGCATTTGACAAGCATTGCATAAATTAAAAACATTCCTAGACAAACTATGACAAAAACACTTATCACAATGCATAAAAAAAAATTGCTCAAACCTCCTCAAAAACTCCACCTTGCTCGGCCAAACCCTCTTTGCCCATACTAGGAATTTCAAATATGCTCTTGAAGACACAAAAAAAGCTGAATTATCAAGCCCTAGGCTGACCACTTGCTTCAAGATTTGCAAAGCCATCATTTTTGTCATTTCTTGTCATTTTCCTTCTTTCTTCCTCACACTCCTCTCCCTCCCTCTCATTCTTCTCTCTCTCTCTCGGCCTTGGCTGAATCTCTTCACCTCCTAGCTCATCTTCATCATCCTATGGTTAATCAAGGCAAGCCACAAGCAAAGGAACTCAACCAAGCTAGCTAGGTTGCAAGAAAACTCACATGCAAGCTCTTGAGTCACCATTTTCGGCCTAGGTAAGTTTCTAAGCTTCCATTTCTTTTCTTCTTGTTCTAACCACATGCATGTACTAAGAGCTTGGTCACTAAGCTAGGAAAAATAGAGAAAACCAAGTTGGAATCTCGGCTAGGCAAAGAAGAAGAAGAAATTTGTGCTTCAACAAGTTTTGTGCATCTTCTTGGTTGATTGCTAAGGTGAGGCCTAAAACCTTTTGAAAATCCTTCAAAAATCCACATGCATGCTCTTAAATGTACTTGAGTTATATGTGTGTTCATAAGCTTTTACAACCATGCATGGCAAGATTTTGGCTTGAAGTTGATGATAGATGAAGTCGGATTTGGTGACAGCTCTCTGTCATGTTGTTGCAAGGTGAGTTTGGCTAGGCAAATGATGTTAAAAATGCATAACAATTGGTAGGTGACCTTTTTTTTCCAGTTTTGAACATTTTTTCACAGAAATAGGCCAAATCTAATTTCGACTCTATGGTCCTAAATATGGCAAATCATTAAAATGTGTCCAAATCTGGAAATCTGGAAAAATGAAGCAGGTTTTGGCAGATGCACTGACCCTGTAGAAAGAGCCAGATTTGACTTAGTAAATGATGTCCAAAATGCATGAAATTTGGTGTGCTGTTATATTTTTCAGTTCTGGACATTTGTATCAGAAATGGACTAAGGCTAAATCTGAACCTAAGGACCTCAAAAACATCAATTATCGAAATGTGTGCAAATCTGGACAGTTTTGTGCTATCTCACTGTTTCGGCTATAACTAATGATCCCGAACTCCAAATGATGCAAGGTTTGTTTCTGATTTTAGTTAACTTCTTAAGATTTAATTTGACATCTTATTCACTAGAATTGGAGATTGTTTGCTTGTCTTAATGATTGTGGGAAAACAGCCTATTGCAGTAAGGGTTTTCACTTGGTTATATGCTTAGAAAACTTGTTGTAACTTCTCCTGTGGTATTAAATGCTTGGGTTTGTGGCGTTGGGATGTTGTGTGGACTGTTTTGAGTACTTAAGGATGTTTGAATTAAATGATGCATGACTTGAGGTTGATTTTGAGTTGACTTGGGTTTAATCACACGGGTAAGCACGAAATGGAAACCCTAACGACTAGGTAGGCTTGCTAATGTTGATCATTTGGATTTTTGTGTGGAATTATATGCTTAGTAGGCTGCCCGTAGATGCCCTTATAGCCCTAAACGTGATTTTGAACATTGCAAGTTGACAAATAGGCCTTTCTTGCATTCCGAGCCCACGTAGATGTTGTTGCATGTTGAATAATCTTAATATTTGATTACGTGGACTTTGAAATGAGTTATATGACTTGATTTACATGTGTTACATGGCTACCCGTTTAATGTTCATATAACTCCATACGCTTTTCAAGTGAAATTACTTGTCTATTCGTGCCTCGCTTGTTTATTTGTCAATGTGCAATCTTATGACTGTTCGGAGGCAACCGACTTTGTTGTCCTCCTAATGTGATATATTAAATGTCATAAATGTGCATTGCATACAAGGTTGCAACCTTTCATTCTGGCATGGTAGCAATCACGCACACCGGGCGGCATCGGGCTTGCCGGTGCACCCGTGACTACCAAGGTCCCATTCCCTCTCTCGCTTGGGGGCTAGACTTCCTCGGAGAGTTGGGTCGTAGGATTTCGGGGTACATCCGTAGTACACCCATCTGGTGTGTTAAGAGGATGATTTGAAGTCGGCTGCAACAACTAAGAGTAAAAGTTCACCGTATCCTTTTTCTATATGTATAAGTACTCTCGCTTGGCTCCTAGAGAACCTCGGGGAGGAAAGACTGGTATTTCTGTTCCTTTACTTTATATTATTATTATGTACTTAATTATGTTATATTCATGCTTGCAAAAGGATTTTCATAAGTTGAACCGGAAAATGAGTTTCAAAACCTATTTCTCGTTCCCCCTCGCTAAGTTCATAAGGACTCACCCTCTTTTATCATCTCAGGTGAAGAAGATCAAGAACAGGTACCTGAGGACGATGTGCCTATCGATGATTCCTTGGAGTGATTGTCTGTTCTATGTGCTTTGCGTGATTATGGCTATTTGTGAACTATGCTACTTGAAGACTATTTCTTTTATGTTGCTCAATGTGTAATGTAAAAGACCCCCGTTGTAATTTGGGGTCTAATTTTGGTTTGTACTGATGATAACTAGACAGACACTAGACACTACTATGATCGTTTTGCTATTATTACTGCAAGTATCTATAATAGGATTATGAAGTGTTAGGCAAAGGCTAAGTAAAATGAACCAACCAAACCTTAAGCAGGTACACGTTATTAAGCTAAGATCAACAGGTACTTTTGTAACGAGGATTAACAAACGAACGAGACATAGTATCATACTAGGTTATTAATCAAACGAGACATCAAGACAACCAGTAAGCGTTTCAATTGATGATAAAATAGTAATCTTAGTTGGAAATGAATTTGAGATGACAAATTTTGAGGCGTTTAGAGAATTAGATCAAACCAAAGAGCGCAATTATAGCCGTTATGATGCCGGTTTACCGAAAAATTTTTGGAGTTTAGGCCAAAACGTTAAAGGTTAAATCTTCATGAACGGTTAAGTACGAAACGTGACTTGAATGGTTAGCTCACACCCTAGTCTAACCGTTATAGGCCGGGTTGGGGCGTGACATTAGAGGGCCCTACAACGTGTCTATATCAAGTCTTGCGAGGATGCTGCGTTGTTGAAGCGGATGGGTTGTCGTTAAGCCCATTGGGCCTTTTGAATGGGCCATCTCTCTAGGCTGGGACTGTGAACCGTTAACAAATAAAGGAATTGTGCCCTCAACCTGACGGGTGCGATCATACCAGCACTAATGCACCGGATCCCATCAGAACTCCGAAATTATGCGTGCTTAGGCGAGAGTAGTACTAGGAAAGGTGACCCCCGGGGAAGTCCTCGTGTTGTACCCCATTTTCAATTTTTTTTGCCCTGGTTAGGGTTGCCAAGATACTTTATCCACCAAATTTCTATTACCGAAACCCACGGAATATTGGGCAAGACAACTTCGCTTCACATAGAGGCTGGGCCCGCAAACCGAGGGCGTAGGGCTTGTGACCAGGTCTCCGTCGCTCCGGTGCCCATAACTTTTGATCCGTAAGGAGTTACAAAGCGCACAGCATACCGTTGCAAAGCTCTCCGACAGCTCTATGAAAGGGGCAGCGAGGTTGCTCGCTGTGCCCATTTTGTAGCCCAAAATCGAACGTTTTCATCAGTTTCAGGCCACTTTTCTTCTTTTGCTCTGTTTTTCCGTCCCGGATCGTACGTCATGAGCTGTTAAAACGACAACAACCTCACTCGCGGGACATTAAAGGGCCCCACAACGTGCCGATATCACATCTTGCGAGGATGCCGTGTTGGTGAAGTGGATGGGTTGTTGTTAAGCCCATTGGGCCTTTTGAATGGGCCATCTCTCTAGGATGGGACTGTGAACCGTTAACAAATAAAGGAATTAGGCCCTCAACAAGACGGGTGCGATCATAACAGCACTAATGCATCGGATCCCATCAGAACTCCGAAGTTAAGCGTGCTTGGGCGAGAGTAGTACTTGGATGGGTGACCCCCTGGGAAGTCCTCGTGTTGCACCCCCTTTTCAATTTTTTTTGCCCTGGTTAGGGTTACCAAGATACTTTATCCACCAAATTTCTATTACAGAATCCCACGGAACATTGGGCAAGGCAACTTTGCGTCACGTAGAGGCTAGGCCCGTAAACCGAGGGCGTAGGGCTTATGACCAGGATTCCGTCCCTCCGGTGCCCATAACTTTTGATCCGTAAGGAGTTACGCGGCGCACAACATACCGTTGCAAAGCTCTCTGAGAGCTCTACAACAAGGGAAGCCATCTTGCTCATTGTGCCTCATTTTTAGAGCTCAAAATCGAACGTTTTCATCAGTTTCAGGCCACTTTTCTTCTTTTGCTCTATTTTTTCGTCCCAGATCGTACGTCGTGAGCTGTTAAAAGGATGACAACCTTAATCGCGGGACATTAGGGGGCCCTACAACGCGTCGAGATCACATCTTGCTAGGATGCAGTGTTGATGAAGCATATGGGTTATCGTTAAGCCCATTGGGCCTTTTGAATTGGCCATCTCTCTAGGCTGGGACTGTGAACCGTTAACACATAAAGGAATTGTGCCCTCAACATGACGGGTGCGATCATACCAGCACTAATGCACTGGATCCCATCAGAACACCGAAGTTAATAGTGCTTGGGCGAGAGTAGTACTAGGATGGGTGACCCCGTGGGATGTCCTTGTGTTGCACAGCCCTTTTCAATTTTTTTTTGCTCCGGTTTGGGTTGCCAAGATACTTTATCCACCACATTTCAATTATCGAATCCCACGACACCTTGGGCATGCCAACTTCACTTCACGTGGAGATTGGGCCCGCAAACCGAGGGCGTAGGGCTTGTGACCAGGTCTCCGTCACTCCGGTGCCCATAACTTTTGATCCGTAAGGAGTTACGTGGCGCACAGCATACCGTTACAAAGCTCTCCGACAACTCTACGAAAGGGGCAGCATGCTTGCTCGCTGTGCCCTTTTTGGAACCCAAAATCGAACGTTTTCATCAGTTTCAGGCCACTTTTATTCTTTTGCCTTGCTTTTCCGTCCCGGATCGTACGTCGTGAGCTTTTAAAAGGACGACAACCTTACTCGCGGGACATTAAAGGGCCCCACAAGGTGTTGATATCATGTATTGCGAGGATGCTGCGTTCTTGAAGCGGATGGGTTGTCGTTAAGCCCATTGGGCCTTTTTAATGTGCCATCTCTCTATGTTGGGACTGTGAACCGTTAACAAATAAAGGAATTGTGCCCTCAACAATACGGGTGCGATCATACCAACACTAATGCACTGGATCCCTTCAGAACTCCGAAGTTAAGCGTGCTTGGGCGAGAGTTGTACTAGGATGGGTGACCCCGTGGGAAGTTCTCGTGTTGCACCCCTTTTCAATTTTTTTTGCCCTGGTTAGGGTTGCAGAGATACTTTATCCACCAAATTTCTATTACCGAATCCCACGGAACATTGGGCAAGACAACTTCGCTTCACGTAAAGGCTGGGCCCGCAAACCGAGGGCGTAGGGCTTGTGACCAGGTCTCCGTCGCTTCAGTGCCCAAAACTTTTGATCCGTAAGGAGTTACGCGGCGCACAGCATACCGTTGCAAAGCTCTTTGAGAGATCTACGACAGAGGCAGCCAGCTTGCTCGTTATGCCCCTTTTTGGAGCACAAAATCAAACGTTTTCATCAGTTTCAGGCCACATTTCTTCTTTTGCTCTGTTTTTTCATCCCGGATCGTACGTCGTGAGGTGTTAAATGGACGACAACCTTACTCGCGGAACATTAGAGGGCCCTACAACGCGTCGATATCACATCTTGCTAGGATGCTACGTTGTTGAAGCAGATGGGTTATCGTTAAGCCCATTGGGCCTTTTGAATTGGCCATCTCTCTAGGCTGGGACTGTGAACCGTTAACACATAAATGAATTGTGCCCTCAACCTGACGGGTGCGATCATACCAGCACTAATGCACCGGATCCCATCTGAACTCCGAAGTTAAGCGTGCCTGGGCGAGAGTAGTACTAGGATGGGTGACCCCCTGGGATGTCCTCGTGTTGCACCCCCATTTTCAATTTTTTTTGCTCCGGTTTGGGTTGCCAAGATACTTTATCCACCACATTTCAATTATCGAATCCCACGGCACCTTGGGCAAGACAACTTCACTTCACGTGGAGGCTGGGCCCGCAAACCGAGGGCGTAGGGCTTGTGACCAGGTCTCCGTCGCTCTGGTGCCCATAACTTTTGATCCGTAAGAAGTTACACGGCACACAGCATACCGTTGCAAAGCTCTCTGACAGCTCTATGATGGGGGCAGTGAGCTTGCTCGCTTTGCCCATTTTGGAGTCCAAAATCGAACGTTTTTATCAGTTTCAGGCCACTTTTCTTCTTTTGCTCTATTTTTCCGTCTCGGATCGTACGTCGTGAGCTGTTAAAAGGACGACAACCCTACTTGCGGGACATTAAAGGCCACCACAACGTGCCGATATCACATCTTGCAAGGATGCTGCGTTGTTGAAATGGATGGGTTGTCGTTAAGCCCATTGGGCCTTTTGAATTTGCCATCTCTCTAGGCTGGGACTGTGAACCGTTAACACATAAAGGAATTGTGTGCTCAACCTGACAGGTGCGATCATACCAGCACTAATGCACCGGATCCCATCAGAACTCCGAAGTTAAGCGTACTTGGGTGAGAGTAGTACTAGGATGGGTGACCCCCTGGGATGTCCTCGTGTTGCACCCCCCTTTTCAATTTTTTTTGCTCCGGTTTGGGTTGCCAAGATACTTTATCCACCACATTTCAATTATCGAATCCCACGGCACCTTGGGCAAGACAACTTCGCTTCACGTGGAGGCTGGGCCCGCAAACCGAGGGCGTAGGGCTTGTGACCAGGTCTCCGTCGCTCCGGTGCCCATAACTTTTTATCCGTAAGGAGTTACACGGCGCATAGCATACCGTTGCAAAGCTCTCCGACAGCTCTACGAAGGGGGCTGTGAGCTTGCTCGCTGTGCCCTTTTTGGAGCCCAAAATCGAACGTTTTCATCAGTTTTAGGCCACTTTTCTTCTTTTGCTCTGTTTTTCTGTCCCGGATCGTACGTCGTGAGCTGTTAAAAGGACGACAACCTTACTCGCGGGACATTAAAGGGCCCCACAACGTGCCGATATCTCGTCTTACGAGGGTGCTGCGTTGTTAAAGTGGATGGGTTGTAGTTAAGCCCAATGGGCCTTTTGAATTGGCCATCTCTTTAGGCTGGGATTGTGAACCGTTAACAAATAAAGGAATTGTGCCTTCAACAAGACGGGTGCAATCATACCAGCACTAATGCATCGGATCCCATCAGAACTCCGTAGTTAAGCGTGCTTGGGTGAGAGTAGTACTAGGATAAGTGACTGTGAAACCCCCTTTTCTATCTTATCTCGTTTTGCATGCTTTATCTCGTTTTGCGTGAATTAACCTGTCTATGTGCTATGTGACTTAGAATGTGGTAATTTTAGTATCAATACTCCTAGAACATGGTAAATGTGTATTCATGAAATTTTCATAAAAAACGGAGTCATAAATTTTATCGTCGATTTTCAGTGAATAATGTTTTCGAAACACGTCCGCTAAAATTTTGAAACTGGTCTTTTTAACCCTTCTAGACCTAGTCCATGGACTTTAATAGACCTGTGTTTGATTAAAACAGTTTTAAAATCGGCTTAAGTATTTATTAGGATTTTTACATCGACTTTTGCGAAAATCGAGTTTTAAGCCGACTCAGGTGAAATTGTTCGATTGTAAAACTTCTTGTCACCTAAAAATAACCTACTTGAGCTATCTTGGGTGTTGAATAATTGTTTTGAACTTTGGTGATCAATAAAATGCATTTAAAGTCAAGAAAACACTAAAAATACTAAAATTTCTACTTTGACTTTCATTTAACTTGTTGACTTCCAAGCTTATATCACCAACACACACTCACAAATCACAAAAACACCCACAATTGCACACACATTGCCGAGAGGAAGAAGAGAGAAAAGAGAAAAGAGTTTTCAAGGTTTTCAAAGCAAATTTTCAAAGAAAAACCTAGTTTTTGTCCGTAGAACTTCGTGCCGAGTTGGATTCCGTTTGTTGGGCACGCATTGCACGCATTCCTAGGCTTTTATCGCATCAAAGGTGAGAGAAAAATTTTGGATCTCGAAACTCATTTTTTTGTTTTTGCTCATAACTGCATTTTGAACCGTTAGAATGTTAATCTGATGTTAGATTATTGCTCCATGCATGCTAGGGATCGTTTAGGTGTATTACTACAAGATTTGAGCCATTGTAGCAAAATTATTTATTTTCGGGTATTTAAAGTTGATAGAATGGCTTTTTGAGGATTATTTTGAGTTGTTGTGGTTGGAATCGATTTCCGTTGATTTCTAAAAGTTTATTAATTACGTGGTAACGCCGTTATAATGCCAAATTTTCGATTACGATGCTTGGGTAAAAATCCGAAAATTTCAGCTTAGGTTCCTTGAGGTTTTAGGGTTGTTGGGCTTGATTTTGAGGTGTCTTGGTTGGTTTCCGAGAGGGCTAATGTAGTTGATCGAATGGGTGAGTGTTTGAAACTGATTTGGCGTTGTTTGGATTAGTAGAATGTAAGATATAATTATTTGAAGTTTAGGTTATCTTTCTTTAAATTATTGAATTGAGCCTTAGTTGATCGGGTATGGTTTGAGTGATTGAATGGTGAGTTGTTGATGGGTAAACTAGGGTTTGATTGTGTGTTTAATGCATGTTCGGTTGGATGGGCTACTTTGTCATCTAACTTAGTTATTTGTTGTTAAATTGATTATTGATGTTATTATCATCATAATATGATTATTGATGATTATTGATTGATGATTGATGTCGGGAGGTAGGCAGTTCTGCTAGACTGTCCTCCTGTGAATGATTGATGTTTATTATTATTGTTGAGTCTTTGGTATGTGTGTGCCACCTCTAGGGCAGCATCGGGCTGTCGGGTTGATAACGGCATGACTACCAGAGACTGCCTCCAGCTCGCATGACGGAGGTGTCATGGAGGGAGAGGTTATTGGGGTACCTCAGGTGCGTGAGTTTATGGGAGTCACAAGAAGGCTGTTATGATCGTGATGGTCATTAGAGCTACACCAACTAGTGTATCCTTTATTGAATGGTCATTATAGATTATGTGATGATAGTATTATTGATGTTATTGTGTGTTTACTTACTCAAAGGATTAAATCCAAGGAGCATAGTGAATACTGTAGAGATCTATCGGATACTCACTGGGCTTATTTTATATAAGCTCATTCTCTATTATTGCATGCCTACAGGTGTACTTTCGCAGGATTACGGGTACGTGCCTCCTGAAGAGGAGAATGTGGAAAATGTGCCCTACGTGGATGAGTCTTATGTTCCGGAGTATTATCCTTGATGTTGTACTGTTTTATATTCTTGTAAATTAACTTAGTAGACTTTTATATGCTTTGTAGTTTATAATGTATAAGATGTTGAAAAGATAATGAATTAGTTGATGCTGTCTTATTAGCCTTCCTTTTGTTTATGATTAGGTTCCTAGATTGGCTCAATATGTTTTTGTATTGTAGATTAAGGGTTCATGTATTATGTTGGAACGTAGGCATATAATGAGGAATGTTTATTGTATAATATGGTTATGATGTATGTTGTTATGTTATTGAGAAGTTGTTTGTTGTATGGTTTATGAAGTTGATATATGATGTCCTATTAAGGTTGGTTTAGAGCCTTGGTATCCTATTCACTGTCGTTATACTGCCGAAGTTCCATTACGTCCTGACTGATTATAGGAGGAGTCGAGTTGGGGCATGACAGGGACCCCCTGTGAAGTCCTCGTGTTGCACCCCATTTTCATTTTTTTTTGCCCTGGTTAGGGTTGCCAAGATACTTTATCTACCAAATTTCTATTACCGAATCCCACGGAACATTGGGCAAGACAACTTCGCTTCACGTAGAGGCTGGGCCCGCAAACTGAGGGCGTAGGGCTTGTGACCAGGTCTCCGTCGCTCCGGTGCCCATAACTTTTGATCCCTAAGGAGTTACACGGCACACAGCATACCGTTGCAAAGCTCTCTAAGAGCTCTACGACGGGGGCATCTAGTTTGCTCGCTGTGCCCGATTTTGGAGCCCAAAATCAAACGTTTTCATTAGTTTCATGCCACTTTTCTTCTTTTGCTCTGTTTTTTCGTCCCGAATCGTACGTCGTGAGCTGTTAAAAGGACGACAACCTTACTCGTTGGACATTAGAGGGCCCTACAAAGCGTCGATATCACGTCTTGCGAGGATGCTGCGTTGTTGAAGCGGATGGGTTGTCGTTAAGCCCATTGGGCCTTTTGAATGGGCTATCTATCTAGGATGGGACTGTGAACCGTTAACAAATAAAGGAATTGTGCCCTCAACATGACGGGTGCGATCATACCAGCACTAATGCACCGGATCCCATCAGAACTCCGAAGTTAATCGTGCTTGGGCGAGAGTAGTACTAGGATAGGTGACCCCCTGGGAAGTCCTCGTGTTGCACCCCATTTTCAATTTTTTTTGCCCTGGTTAAGGTTGCCAAGATACTTTATCCACCAAATTTCTATTACCGAATCCCACGAAACATTGGGCAAGACAACTTCCCTTCTCGTAGAGGCTGGGCCCGCAAACCGAGGGCGTAGGGCTTGTGACCAGGTCTCCGTCGCTCCGGTTCCCATAACTTTTGATCCGTAAGGAGTTACGTGGCACACAGCATATCGTTGCAAAGCTCTCTGAGAGTTCTACAACAGGGGTAGCCACCTTGCTCGCTGTGCCCTTTTTGGAGCCCAAAATCGAACGTTTTTATCAGTTTCAGGCCACTTTTCTTCTTTTGCTCAGTTTTTTCGTCCCCGATCGTACGTCGTGAGCTGTTAAAAGGACAACAACCTTACTCGCGGCACATTATGGGGCCCTACAATGCGTCGATATCACGCTTGCTAAGATGCTGCGTTGTTGAAGCAGATGGGTTATCGTTAAGCCCGTTGGGCCTTTTGAATTGGCCATCTCTCTAGGCTGGGACTGTAAACCGTTAACACATAAAGGAATTTTGCCCTCAATATGACGGGTGCGATAATACCAGCACTAATGCACCGGATCCCATCCGAACTCCGAAGTTAAGCGTGCTTGGGCGATAGTAGTACTAGGATGGGTGACCCCTTGGGATGTCCTCGTTTTGCACCCCCCTTTTCAATTTTTTTTGCTCCAGTTTGGGTTGCCAAGATACTTTATCCACCACATTTCTATTATCGAATCCCACGGCACCTCGGGCAAGACAACTTCGCCTAACGTGGAGGTTGGGCCCGCAAACCGAGGGTGTAGGACTTGTGACCAGGTCTCCGTTGCTCCGGTGCCCATAACTTTTGATCCGTAAGGAGTTACGCGGCGCACAACATACCGTTGCAAAGCTCTCTGAGAGCTCTACGATGGGGGCAACCAACTTGCTCACTGTGCCCCTTTTTGTAGCCCAAAATCAAACGTTTTCATCAGTTTCAAGCAAACTTTTCTTCTTTAGCTATGTTTTTTCATCCCGGATCGTACGTCGTGAGCTGTTAAAAGGACGACAACCTTACTCGTGGGACATTAGGGGGCCCTACAATGCGTCGATATCACGTCTTGCTAGGATGCAGCATTGTTGAAGCAGCTGGGTTATCGTTAAGCCCATTGGGCCTTCTGAATTGGCCATCCCTCTAGTCTGGGACTGTGAACCGTTAACACATAAAGGAATTGTGCCCTCAACAGGACGGGTGCGATCAGACCAGCACTAATGCACCGAATCCCATCAGAACTACGAAGTTAAGCGTGTTTGGGCGAGAGTAGTACTAGGATGGGTGACCCCCTGGGATGTCCTCGTGTTGCTCCCCTCTTTTCAATTTTTTTTGCACCGGTTTGGGTTGCCAAGATAGTTTATCCACCATATTTCTATTATCGAATCCCACGGCACCTTGGGCAAGACAACTTCGCTTCACGTGGAGGCTGGGCCCGCAAACCGAGGGCGTAGGGCTTGTGACCAGGTCTCCGTTGCTCCGGTGCCCATAACTTTTGCTCCGTAAGGAGTTACGCGGCGCACAACATACCGTTGCAAAGCTCTCTGACAGCTCTACGAAAGAGGCAAAGAAGTTTGCTCGCTGTGCCCTTTTTGGATCCTAAAATCGAACGTTTTCTTCAGTTTCAGGCCACTTTTCTTCTTTTGCTCTGTTTTTCGTTCCCGGATCGTACGTCGTGAGCTGTTAAAAGGACGACAACCATACTCGCGGGACATTAGAGGGTCCTACAAAGTGTTGATATCACGTCTTGCGAGGATGCTACGTTGTTGAAGCGGATGGGTTGTCGTTAAGCCCATTGGGCCTTTTGAATGGGCCGTCTCTCTAGGCTGGGACTGTGAACCGTTAACAAATATAGGAATTGTGCCCTCAACATGACAGGTGCGATCATACCAGCACTAATGCACCGGATACCATCAGAACTCCGAAGTTAAGCGTGCTTGGGCTAGAGTAGTACTAGGATGGGTGACCCCTTGGGAAGTCCTTGTGTTGCACACCCTTTTCAATTTTTTTTGCCCTGGTTAGGGTTGCCAAGATACTTTATGCACCAAATTTCTCTTACCGAATCCCACGGAACAATGGGCAAGACAACTTCGCTTCACGTAAAGGCTGGGCCAGCGAACCGAGGGCGTAGGGCTTGTGACCAGGTCTCCGTCACTCCGGCGCCCATAACTTTTTATCCGTAAGGAGTTACACGGCGCACAGCATATCGTTGGAAAGCTCTCTGAGAGCTCTACGACTGGGGTAGCTAGCTTGCCCGCAGTGCCATTTTTGGAGCCCAAAATCGAACATTTTTATCAATTTCAGGCAACTTTTCTTCTTTCGCTCTATTTTTTTATCCCATATCGTACATCGTTAGCTTTTAAAAGGTTGACAACCTTACTCACGGGACATTAGGGGTCCCTACAACATGTTGATATCTCGTCTTGGTAGGATGCTGCGTTGTTGAAGCAGATGGGTTATCGTTAAGCCCATTGGGCCTTTTTAATTGGCCATCTCTCTAGGTTGGGACTGTGAACCGTTAACACATAAAGTAATTATGCCCTCATCATGATGGGTGCGATCATACCAGCACTAATGCACCGGATCCCATCAGAACTCCGAAGTTAAGCGTGCTTGGGCGAGAGTAGTACTAGGATGGGTGACCCCTTGGGAAGTCCTCGTGTTGCACCCCATTTTCAATTTTTTTTGCCATGGTTAGGGTTGCCAAGATACTTTATCCACCAAATTTCTATTACAGAATCCCACAGAACATTGGGCAAGACAACTTCGCCTCACGTCGAGGCTGGGCCCGCAAACCGATGGCGTAGGGCTTGTGACCACGTCTCCGTCACTCCGGTGCCCTTAAATTCTGATACGTAAGGAGTTACGCGGTGCACAGCATACCATTGCAAAGCTCTCTGAGAGCTCTACGACGGGGGCAGCCAGCTTGCTCGTTGTGCCCATTTTTGGAGCCCAAAATCGAATGTTTTCATATGTTTCAGGCCACTTTTCTTCTTCTGCTCAATTTTTTCGTCCCGTATCGTACGTTGTGAGTTGTTAAAAGGACGACAACCTTAGTCGCGGGACATTAGAGGGCCCTACAAACCGTCGATATCACATCTTGCGAGGATGCTGCGTTGTTGTAGCGGATGGGTTGTCGTTAAGCCCATTGGGCCTTTTGAATGGGCCATCTCTCTTGGATGGGACTGTGAACTGTTAACAAATAAAGGAATTGTGCCCTCAACATGATGGGTGCGATCATGCCAGCACTAATGCACCGGATCCCATCAGAACTCCGAAGTTAAGCGTGCTTGGGCGAGAGTAGTACTAGGAT
Organism: Ehretia macrophylla; assembly: GCA_037974665.1. Lineage (NCBI taxonomy): Eukaryota > Viridiplantae > Streptophyta > Magnoliopsida > Boraginales > Ehretiaceae > Ehretia > Ehretia macrophylla. The sequence goes on along the minus strand of CM075765.1, from coordinate 81,078,800 downwards.
GGGTGACCCCCTGCGATGTCCTCGGGTTGCACCCCCCTTTTCAATTTTTTTTGCTCCGGTTTGGGTTGCCAAGATACTTTATCCACCACATTTCTATTATTGAATCCCACGGCACCTTGGGCAAGACAACTTCGCTTCACGTGGAGGCTGGACCTGCAAACCGAGGGCGTAGGGCTTGTGACCAGGTCTCCGTCGCTCCGGTGCCCATAACTTTTGATCCGTAACGAGTTACGCAGTGCACAGCATACCGTTGCAAAGCTCTCTAAGAGCTCTACGACGGGGGCAGCCAGCTTGCTCGCTGTGCCCTTTTTGGAGCCCAAAATCGAACCTTTTTATCAGTTTCAGGCCACTTTTCTTCTTTTGCTCTGTTTCTTCGTCCCGGATCGTACGTCGTGTGCTGTTAAAAGGACGAAAACCTTACTCGCGGGACATTATAGGGCCCTACAACGCGTCGATATCACGTCTTGCGAGGATGCTGCGTTTTTGAAGCGGATAGGTTGTCGTTAAGCCCATTGGGCCTTTTGAATGGGCCATTTCTCTAGGATGGGACTGTGAACCGTTAACAAATAAAGGAATTGTGCCCTCAACATGACGGGTGCGATCATACCAGCACTAATACACCGGATCCCTTTAGAACTCCGAAGTTAAGCGTGCTTGGTCGAGAGTAGTACTAGGATGGGTGACCCCCTTGGATGTCCTCGTGCTGCACCTCCCTTTTCAATTTTTTTTTGCTCCGGTTTGGGTTGCCAAGATACTTTATCCACAACATTTCTATTATCGAATCCCACAGCACCTTGGGCAAGACAACTTCGCTTCACGTGGAGGCTGGGCCCGCAAACCGAGGGCGTAAGTCTTGTGAACAGGTCTCCGTCGCTCCGGTGCCCATAACTTTTCATCCGTAACGAGTTACGCAGCGCATAGCATACCGTTCCAAAGCTCTCTGGGAGCTCTACGACGGGGGCAGCCATCTTGCTCGCTTTGCCTGTTTTCGGAGCCCAAAATCGAACCTTTTTATTAGTTTCAGACCACTTTTCTTCATTTGCTCTATTTCTTCGTCCCGGATCGTACGTCGTGTGCTGTTAAAAGGACGACAACCTTGCTCGCGGGACATTAGAGGGCCTTACAACGCGTCGATATCACGTCTTGCGAGGATGCTGCGTTGTTGAAGCGGATGGGTTGTCGTTAAGCCCATTGGGCCTTTTGAATCGGCCATTTCTCTATGATAGGACTGTGAACCGTTAACAAATAAAGGAAATGTGCCCTCAACATGACGGGTGCGATCATACCAGCACTAATGCACCGGATCCCATCAGAACTCCGAAGTTAAGCGTGCTTGGGCGAGAGTAGTACTAGGATGGGTGACTCCCTGGGAAGTCCTCGTGTTGCACCCCCTTTTCAATTTTTTTTTTGCCCGGGTTAAGGTTGCCAAGATACTTTATCCACCAAATTTCTATTACCGAATCGCACGGAACATTGGGCAAGACAACTTCGCTTCACGTAGAGGCTGGGCCCGCAAATCGAGGGCGTAGGGCTTGTGACCAGGTCTTCGTCGCTCTGGTGCCCATAACTTTTGATCCGTGAGGAGTTACGCGGCGCACAGCATACCGTTGCGAAGCTCTCTGAGAGCTCTACTACGGGGGCAGCCAGCTTGCTCTCTGTGCCCAATTTTGAAGCCCAAAATCGAATGTTTTTATCAGTTTCAGCCCACTTTTCTTCTTTTCCTCTTTTTTTTTTCCCGGATCGTACGTCGTGAGCTGTAAAAAGGACGACAATCCTACTCGCGGGACATTAGAGGGCCCTACAAAGCGTTGATATCACGTCTTGTGTGGATGCTGCGTTGTTGAAGCGGATGGGTTGTCGTTAAGCCCATTGGGCCTATTGAATTGGCCATCTCTCTAGGCTGGGACTGTGAACCGTTAAAACATAAAGGAATTGTTCTCTCAACATGACAGGTGTGATCATACCAGCACTAAAGCAACGGATCCCATCAGAACACCGAAGTTAAGCGTGCTTGGGCGAGAGTAGTACTAGGATGGGTAACCCCCTGGGAAGTCCTCGTGTTGCACCCCCTTTTCAATTTTTTTCCATGGTTAGGGATGCCAAGATACTTTATCCACCAAATTTCTATTACCGAATCCCACGGATCATTGGGCAAGACAACTACGCTTCACGTAGAGGCTGGGCCCGCAAACCGAGGGCGTAGGGCTTGTGACCAGGTCTCCGTCGCTCCGGTACCCATAACTTTTGATCCGTAAGGAGTTACGCGGCGTACAGCATATCGTTGCAAAGTTCTCTGAGAGTTCTACGACGGGGGTAGCCACCTTGCTTGCTGTGCCCTTTTTGGAGCCCAAAATCGAACGTTTTTATCAGTTTCAGGCCACTTTTCATCTTTTGCTCTATTTTTTCGTCCCGGATCGTACGTCATGAGTTGTTAAAAGGACGACAACCTTACTCGCGGCACATTAGGGGGCCCTACAACGCGTCGATATCACGCTTGCTAGGATGCTGTGTTGTTGAGGCAGATGGGTTATCGTTAAGCCCGTTGGGCCTTTTGAATTGGCCATCTCTCTAGGCTGGGACTGTGAACCGTTAACACATAAAGGAATTGTGCCCTCAATATGACGGCTGCGATCATACCAGCACTAATGCACCGGATCCCCTCAGAAATCCGAAGTTAAGCGTGCTTGGGCGGTAGTAGTACTAGGATGTGTGACCCCCTTGGATGTCCTCGTTTTGCACCCCCCTTTTCAATTTTTTTTGCTCCGGTTTGGGTTGCCAAGATACTTTATCCATCACATTTCTATTATCGAATCTCACGGCAACTTGGGCAAGACAACTTCGCCTCACGTGGAGGCTGAGCCTGCAAACTGAGGGTGGAGGGCTTGTGACCAGGTCTCCGTTGCTCCGGTCCCCATAACTTTTGATCCGTAAGGAGTTACGCGGCGCACAACATACCGTTGCAAAGCTCTCTGAGAGCTCTACGATGGGGGCAACCAGCTTGCTCACTTTTTCCCTTTTTGTAGCCCAAAATCAAACGTTTTCATCAGTTTCAAGCAACTTTTCTTGTTTTGCTATGTTTTTTCATCCCGGATCGTACGTCGTGAGCTGTTAAAAGGACGACAACCTTACTCGTGGGACATTAGGGGGCCCTACAATGCGTCGATATCACGTCTTGCTACGATGCTGCGTTGTTGATGCAGCTGGGTTATCGTTAAGCCCATTGGGCCTTTTGAATTGGCCATCCCTCTAGTTTGGGAATGTGAACCGTTAACACATAAAGTAATTATGCCCTCATCATGACGGGTGCGATCATACCAGCACTAATGCACCGGATCCCATCAGAAATCCGAAGTTAAGCGTGCTTGGGCGAGAGTAGTACTAGGATGGGTGACCCCTTGGGAAGTCCTCGTGTTGCACCCCATTTTCAATTTTTTTGCCCTGGTTAGGGTTGCCAAGATACTTTATCAACCAAATTTCTATTACCGAATCCCACAGAACATTGGGCAAGACAACTTCGCTTCACGTCGAGGCTGGACCTGCAAACCGAGGGCGTAGGGCTTGTGACCAGGTCTCCGTCACTCCGGTGCCCTTAAATTCTAATCCATAAGGAGTTACGCGGTGCACAGCATATTGTTGCAAAGCTCTCTGAGAGCTTTACGACGAGGGCAGCTAGCTTGCTCGCTGTGCCCATTTTTGGAGCCCAAAATTGAACGTTTTCATCTGTTTCAGGCCAATTTTCTTCTTTTGCTCAGTTTTTTCATCCCGGATCGTACGTTGTGAGCTGTTAAAAGGACGACATCCTTAGTCGCGGGACATTAGAGGGCCCTACAACGTGTCGATATCACATCTTGCGAGGATACTGCGTTGTTGAAGCGGATGGGTTGTCGTTAAGCCCATTGGGCCTTTTGAATGGGCCATCTCTCTAGGATGGGACTGTGAACTGTTAACAAATAAAGGAATTGTGCCCTCAACATGATGGGTGAGATCATACCGGCACTAATGCACCGGATCCCATCAGAACTCCGAAGTTAAGCGTGCTTGGGCGTGAGTAGTACTAGGATAGGTGACCCCCTGGGAAGTCCTCGTGTTGCACCCCCTTTTCAATTTTTTTTGCCCTGGTTAGGGTCGCCAAGATACTTTATCCACCAAATTTCTATTACCGAATCCCACAGAACTTCGTGGAAGAGAACTTCTCTTCACGTAGTGGCTGGGCCTGCAAACCGAGGGTGTAGGGCTTGTGACCAGGTCTCCGTGGCTCCGGTGCCCATAACTTTTGATCCGTAAGGAGTTAGGCGGCGCACAGCATACCGTTGCAAAGCTCTCTGAGAGCTCTACGACGGGGGCAGCCAGCTTGCTAGCTGTGCCCCTTTTTGGAAACCAAAATCGAACATTTTTATCAGTTTCAGGACACTTTTCTTCTTTTGCCCTGTTTTTTCATCCCGGATCGTACGTCGTGAACTGTTAAAAGGAAGACAACCTTACTCGCGGGACATTAGAGGTCCCTATAATGCGTCGATATCACGTCTTGCGAGGATGCTACGTTGTTGAAGCGGATGGGTTGTCGTTAAGCCCATTGGGCCTTTTGAATGGGCCATCTCTCTAGGATGGGACTGTGAATCGTTACAAAATAAAGAAATTTTGCCCTCAATATGACGGGTGCGATCATACCAGCACTAATACACCGGATCCCTTTAGAACTCCGAAGTTAAGCGTGCTCGGGCGTTAGTAGTACTAGGATGGGTGACCCCCTGGGATGTCCTCATGTTGCACCTCCCTTTTCAATTTTTTTTTGCTCCGGTTTGGGTTGCCAAGATACTTTATCCACCACATTTCTATTATCGAATCCCACGGCACCTTGGGCAAGACAACTTCGCTTCACGTGGAGGCTAGACCTTCAAACCGAGGGCGTAGGGCTTGTGACCAGGTCTCCGTCGCTCCGGTGCCCATAACTTTTGATCCGTAACGAGTTACGCGGCGCACAGCATACCGTTGCAAAGCACTCTAAGAGCTCTACGACGGGGGCAGTTTGCTCGCTGTTCCCTTTTTGGAGCCCAAAATCAAACCTTTTTATAAGTTTCAGGCCACGTTTCTTCTTTTGCTCTGTTTCTTCATCCCGGATCGTACATCGTGTGCTGTTAAAAGGACGAAAACCTTACTCGCGGGACATTAGAGGGCCCTACAACGCGTCGATATCACGTCTTGCGAGGATGCTGCGTTGTTGAAGCGGATAGGTTGTCGTTAAGCCAATTGGGCCTTTTGAATGGGCCATTTCTCTAGGATGGGATTGTGAACCGTTAACAAATTAAGGAATTATGCCCTCAACATGACGGATATGATCATACCAGCACTAATACACCGGATCCCTTCAGAATTCCGAAGTTAAGCGTGCTTGGTCGAGAGTAGTACTATGATGGGTGACCCCCTTGGATGTCCTCGTGCTGCACCCCCCTTTTCAATTTTTTTTTGTTCCGATTTGGGTTGCCAAGATACTTTATCCACCACATTTCTATTATCGAATCCCACGGCACCTTGGGCAAGGCAACTTCACTTCACGTGGAGGCTGGGCCTGCAAACCGAGGGCGTAAGGCTTGTGACCATGTGTCCGTCGCCCCGGTGCCCATAACTTTTCATCCGTAACGAGTTACGCAGCGCACAACATACCGTTGCAAAGCACTCTGAGAGCTCTACGACGGGGGTAGCCATCTTCCTCGCTGTGCCCGTTTTTGGAGCCCAAAATCGAAACTTTTTATGAGTTTTAGACCACTTCTCTTCTTTTGCTCTGTTTCTTCGTCCCGGATCTTATGTCGTGTACTGTTAAAAGGACGACAACCTTACTCGCGGGACATTAGAGGGCCTTACAACGCATCGATATCACGTCTTGCGAGGATGCTGTGTTGTTGAAGCGGATAGGTTGTCGTTAAGCCAATTGGGCCTTTTGAATGGGCCATTTCTCTAAGATGGGACTGTGAACCGTTAACAAATAAAGGAATTATGCCCTCAACATGACGGATACGATCATACCAGCACTAATACACCGGATCCCTTCAGAACTCCGAAGTTAAGCGTGCTTGGTCGAGAGTAGTACTAGGATGGGTGACCCCTTTGGATGTCCTCGTGCTGCACCCCCCTTTTCAATTTTTTTTTGCTCCGATTTGGGTTGCCAAGATACTTTATCCACCACATTTCTATTATCGAATCCCACGGCACCTTGGGCAAGACAACTTCGCTTCACGTGGAGGCTGGGCCCGCAAACCGAGGGCGTAAGGCTTATGACCAGGTCTCCATCGCTCCGGTGCCCATAACTTTTCATCCGTAACGAGTTACGCAGCGCACATCATACCGTTGCAAAGCACTCTGAGAGCTCTACGATGGGGGCAGCCATCTTCTTCGTTGTGCCCGTTTTTGGAGCCAAAAATCGAACCTTTTTATCAGTTTCAGGCCACTTTTCTTCTTTTGCTCTGTTTCTTCATCCCGGATCGTACGTCGTGAGCTGATAAAAGGATGACAACCTTACTCGCTTGACATTTGAGGGCCCTACAATGCGTCGATATCACGTCTTGCAAGGATGATGCGTTGTTCAAGCGGATGGGTTGTCGTTCAGCCCATTGTGCCTTTTGAATGGGCCATCCCTCTAGGATGGGATTGTGAACCATTAACAAATAAAAGAATTGTGCCCTCAACATGACGGGTGCGATCATACCAGCACTAATACACCAGATCTCCGAAGTTAAGCGTGCTTGGGCGAGAGTAGTACTAGGATGGGTGACCCATTGGGATGTCCTCGTGTTGCACCCCCCTTTTTAATTTTTTTTGCTCTGGTTTGGGTTACCAAGATACTTTATACACAATATTTCTATTATCGAATCCCACGGCACCTTAGGCAAGACAACTTCGCTTCACGTGGGGGTTGGGCCCGTAAACCGAGGGCGTAGGGCTTGCGACCAGGTCTCCGTCGCTCCGGTGCCCATAACTTTTGATCCTTAAGGAGTTACGCAGTGCACAGCATACCGTTGCAAAGCTCTCTGAGAACTATACGACTGGGGCAGCCAGCTTGCCCGCTTTGCCCATTTTTGGGGCCCAAAATCGAACCTTTTTATCAGTTTCAGGCCACTTTTCTTCTTTTGCTCTGTTTCTTTGTCCCGGATCGTACGTCATGAGCTGTTAAAAGGATGAAAACCTTACTCGCAGGACATTAGAGGGCCCTACAACACATCAAAATCACGTCTTGCGAGGATGCTACGTTGTTGAAGCGGATGGGTTGTCGTTAAGCCCATTGGGCCTTTTGAATGGGCCATCTGTCTAGGATGGGACTGTGAACCGTTAAAAAATAAAGGAATTGTGCCCTCAACATGACGAGTGCAATCATACCAGCACTAATGCACCGGATCCTATCAGAACTCCGAAGTTAAGCGTGCTTGGGCGAGAGTAGTACTAGGATGGGTGACCCCCTTGGATGTGCTCGTGTTGCACGCCAATTTTCAATTTTTTTTGCTCCGGTTTGGGTTGCCAAGATACTTTATCCACCACATTTCTATTACCGAATCCCACGGCACCTTCGGCAAGACAACTTCGCTTCACGTGGAGGCTGGGCCCGTAAACCGAGGGCGTAGGGCTTGTAACCAGATCTTTGTCGCTCTGGTGCCCGTAACTTTTGATCCGTAAGGAGTTACGCGGCGCACAGCATACCGTTGCAAAGCTCTCTGAGAGCTCTACGACGGGGGCAACCAGCTTGCTCGCTTTGCCCATTTTTGGAGAACAAAATCGAACCTTCAAATCAGTTTCAGGCCACTTTTCTTCTTTTGCTCTGTTTCTTAGTCCCGGATCGTACGTCGTGAGCTGTTAAATGGACGACAACCTTACTCGCGTGACATTAGAAGGCCCTACAATGCGTCGATATCACATCTTGCGAGGATGCTGCGTTGGTGAAATGGATGGCTTGTCGTTAAGCCCATTGGGCCTTTTGAATGGGCCATCTCTCTAGGATGGGACTGTGAACTGTTAGCAAATAAAGGAATTGTGCCCTCAACATGAACGGTGCGATCATACCAGCACTAATACACCGGATCCCATCCGAACTCTGAAGTTAAACGTGCTTGGGCGAGAGTAGTACTAGGATGAGTGACCCCCTGGGATGTCCTCGTGTTGCACCCCCGTTTTCAATTTTTTTTCCTCCGGTTTGGGTTACCAAGATACTTTATCCACCACATTTCTATTATCGAATCCCACGGCACCTTAGGCAAGACAACTTCGCTTCACGTGGAGGCTGGGCCAGCAAACGGAGGGCGTAGGGCTTGCGACCAAGTCTCCGTCGCTCTGGTGCCCATAACTTTTGACCCGTAAGGAGTTACGTGGCACACAGCATACCGTTGCAAAGCTCTCTGAGAGCTCTATGACAGGGGCAGCCAGCTTGCCCGCTTTGCCCTTTTTGAAGCCCAAAATCGAACCTTTTTATCAGTTTCAGGCAACTTTTATTCTTTTGCTCTGTTTCTTTGTCCCGGATCGTACGTCGTGAGTTGTTAAAAGGATGACAACCTTGCTCGCGTGACTTTAGAGGGCTCTACAACGCGTCGATATCACGTCTTGCGAGGATGCTGCGTTCGTGAAATGGATGGGTTGTCGTTAAGCCCATTGGGCCGTTTGAATAGGCCATCTCTATGGGATGGGACTGTGTACCGTTAGCAAATAAAGGAATTGTGCCCTCAACATGACGGGTGTGATCATACTAGCACTAATACACCGGATCCCATCAGAACTCCGAAGTTAAGTGTGCTTGGACGAGAGTAGTACTAGAATGGGTGACCCCCTGGGAAGTCCTCGTGTTGCACCCCCCTTTTCAATTTTTTTTGCACCGGTTTGGGTTACCAAGATACTTTATCCACCACAATTCTATTATCGAATCCCACGGCACCGCAGGCAAGACAACTTCGCTTCACGTGGAGGCAGGGCCCACAAACCGAGGGCGTAGGGCTTGTAACCAGGTCTTCGTCACTCCGGTGCCCATAACTTTTGACCCGTAAGGAGTTACGCGGTACACAGCATACCGTTGAAAAGCTCTCTGAAAGCTCTACGACGGGGGCAGCCAGCGTGCTCGCTTTGCCCTTTTTGGAGCCCAAAATCGAACGTTTTTATCAGTTTCAGGCCACTTTTCTTCTTTTGCTCTGTTTCTTCGTCCCGGATCATACGTCGTGAGCTGTTAAAAGGACAACAACCTTACTCGCGTGACATTAGAGGGCCCTACAACGCGTTGATATCACGTCTTACGAGGATGCTACGTTGGTTAAACAGATGGGTAGTCGTTAAGCACATTGGGCCTTTTGAATGGGCCATCTCTCTAGGATGGGACTGTGAACCGTTAGCAAATAAAGGAATTGTGCCCTCAACATGATGGGTGTGATCATACCAGCACTAATACACCGAATCCCATCAGAACTCCGAAGTTAAGCTTGCTTGGGCGAGAGTAGTACTAAGATGAGTGACCCCCTGGGATGTCCTCGTGTTGCACCCCCATTTTCAATTTTTTTTGCTCCTGTTTGGGTTACCAAGATACTTTATCCACCACATTTCTATTATCGAATCCCACGGCACCTTAGGCAAGACAACTTCGCTTCACGTGGAGGCTGGGCCCGCAAACCGAGGGCGTAGGGCTTGTGACCAGGTCTCCGTCGCTCCGGTGCCCATAACTTTTGATCCGTAAGGAGTGACACGGCACACAGCAAACCGTTGCAAAGCTCTCTGAGAGCTCTACGACGGGGGCAGCTAGCTTGCTCGCTTTGCCCTTTTTGGAGCCCAAAATCGAACCTTTTTATCAGTTTCAGGCAACTTTTCTTCTTTTGCTCTATTTCTTCGTCCTGTATCGTACGTCGTGAGCTGTTAAAGGGACGACAACCGTACTCGCTGGACATTAGAGGGCCCTACAACAAGTCGATATCACGTCTTGCGAGGATGCTTCGTTGTTGAAGTGGATGGGTTGTCGTTAAGCCCATTGGGCCTTTTGAATGGGCCATCTCTCTAGGATGGGACTGTGAACCGTTAACAAATAAAGGAATTGTGCCTTCAACATGACAGGTGCGATCATACTAGCACTAATGCACCGGATCCCATCAGAACTCCGAAGTTAAGCGTGCTTGGGTGAGAGTAGTACTAGAATGGGTGACCCCCTTGGATGTCCTCATGTTGCACCCCCTTTTTCAATTTTTTTTGCTTCGGTTTGGGTTGCCAAGATACTTTATCCACCACATTTCTATTATCGAATCCTACGGCACCTTGGGCAAGACAACTTCGCTTCACGTGAAGGCTAGGCCCGCAAACCGAGGGCGTAGGGCTTGTGACCAGGTCTCCGTCGCTCCGGTGCCCATAACTTTTGATCTGTAAGGAGTTACACGGCGCACAACATGCCGTTGCAAAGCTCTCTGAGAGCTCTACGACGGTGGCAGCAAGTTTGCTCGCTTTACCCATTTTTGGAGCCCAAAATCGAACGTTTTCATCAATTTCAGGCCACTTTTCTTCTTTTGCTCTATTTTTTCATCCCGGATCGTACATTGTGAGCTGTTAAATGGATGACAACCTTACTCGCGGGACATTTGAGGGCCCTACAATGCGTCGATATCACGTCTTGCTAGGATGCTGCATTCTTGAAGCAAATGGGTTATCGTTTATCCCATTGAGCCTTTTGAATTGGCCATCTCTCTACGCTGGGACTGTGAACCGTTAACACATAAAGGAATTGTGCCCTCAACATGACGGGAGCGATCATACCAGCACTAATGCACCAGATCCCATCAGAACTCCGAAGTTAAGCGTGCTTGGGCGAGAGTAGTACTAAGATGGGTGACCCCCTTAGAAGTCCTCGTGTTGCACCCCCTTTTCAATTTTTTTTGCCCTGCTTCGGTTTGCCACGATACGTTATCCACCAAATTTCTATTACTGAATCCCACGGAACATTGGGCAAGACAACTTCGCCTCACGTAGAGGCTGGTCCCGCAAAATGAGGGTGTAGGGCTTGTGACCAAGTCTCCGTGGCTCCGATGCCCATAACTTTAGATCCGTAAGGAGTTACGCAGCGCACAGCATACCGTTGCAAATCTCTCTAAGAGCTCTACGACGGGGGCTGCAAGCTTGCTGTTGTGCCCCTTTTTGGAGACCAAAATCGAACGTTTTCATCAGTCTTAGGCTACTTTTCTTCTTTTGCTCAGTTTTTCCTTCACGGATTGTACGTCATGAGCTGTTAAAAGGACGACAACCTTACTCGCGGGACATTAGAGGGCCCTATAACTCTTCGATGTCATGTCTTGCGAGGATGCTACATTGTTGAAGCGGATGGGTTATCATTAAGACCATTGGGCCTTTTGAATGGGTCATCTCTCTAGGATGGGATTGTGAACTGTTAACAAATAAAGGAATTGTGGCCTCAACATGACGTGTGCGATCATACCAGCAATAATGCACCAAATCCCATCAGAACTCCGAAGTTAAGCGTGCTTGGGTGTGAGTAGTACTAGGATGGGTGACCCCCTGGGAAGTCATCGTATTGCACCCCATTTTCAATTTTTTTTGCCATGGATAGGGTTGCCAAGATACTTTATCCACCAAATTTCTATTACCGAATCCCACGGAACATTGGGCAAGACAACTTTGCTTCATGTAGAGGTTGGGCCCGCAAATCGAGGGCGTAGGGCTTGTGGCCAGGTCTCCGTCGCTCCGGTGCCCATAACTTTTGATCCGTAAGAAGTTACGCGGCGCACAACATACCGTTGCAAAGCTCTCTGAGAGCTCTACGACGGCTGCCAGCTTGCTCGCTGTGCCCTTTTTGGAGACCAAAATCGAAAGTTTTCATCAGTTTTAGGCCACTTTTCTTCTTTTGCTCTGTTTTTTCATCCCGGATCGTACGTCGTGAGCTGTTTAATGGACGACAACCTTACTCGTGGGACATTAGAGGGCCCTACAACGCGTCGATTTCACGTCTTGCGAGAATGCTGCGTTGTTGAAGCGGATGGGTTGTCGTTAAGCCCATTGGGCCTTTTGAATGGGCCTTCTCTCTAGGATGGGACTGTGAACCGTTAACAAATAAAAGAATTGCGCCCTAAACATGACCGGTGCGATCATACCAGAACTAATGCACCGGATCCCATCAGAACTCCGAAATTAAGTGTGCTTGGACGAGAGTAGTACTAGGATGGGTGACCCCCTAGGATGTCCTCGTGTTGCACCCCCATTTTCAATTTTTTTTGCTTTGGTTTAGGTTGCCAAGATACTTTATCCACCACATTTCTATTATCGAATCCCACGGCACCTTGGGCAAGACAACTTCGCTTCACGTGGAGGCTGGGCCCGCAAACCGAGGGCGTAGGGCTTGTGACCAGGTCCCCGTCGCTCCGGTGCCCATAACTTTTGATCAGTAAGGAGTTACGCGGCGCACAACATACCGTTGCAAAGCTCTCTGAGAGTTCTACGACGGGGGCAGCAAGCTTGCTCGCTTTACCCATTTTTGGAGCCCGAAATCGAACGTTTGCATAAGTTTCAGGCCACTTTTCTTCTTTTGCTCTGTTTTTTGGTCCCGGATCATACGTCGTGAGCTGTTAAAAGGACGACAACCTTACTCGCGGGACATTAGAGGGCCCTACAACGCGTCGATATCACTTCTTTCTAGGATTCTGCATTGTTGAAGCAGATGGGTTATTGTTAAGCCCATTGGGCCTTTTGAATTGGCTATCTCTCTAGGCTGGGACTGTGAACCGTTAACACATAAAGGAATTGTGCCCTCAACATGACGGGTGCGATCATACCAGAACTAATGCACCGGTTCCCATCAAAACTCCGAAGTTAAGCGTGCTTGGGCGAGAGTAGTACTAAGATGGGTGACCCCCTGGGAAGTCCTCGTGTTGCACCCCCTTTTCAATTTTTTTTGCCCCGGTTAGGGTTGCGAAGATACTTTATCCACCAATTTTCTATTACCGAATCGCACAAAACATTGGGCAAGGCAAGTTGCTTCACGTAGAGGCTAGGCCGGCAAACCGAGGGCGTAGGGCTTATGACCAGGTCTCCGTCGCTCCGGTGCCTACAACTTTTGATCCGTAAGGCGTTACGGGGCGCAAAGCATACCGTTGCAAAGCTCTCTGAGAGCTCTACGACGGGGGCAGCCAGCTTGCTCGCTGTGCTCATTTTTTGAGCCCAAAATTGAACATTTTCATCAGTTTCAGGCCACCTTTCTCCTTTTGCTCTATTTTTTCGTCCCTGATTGTACGTCGTGAGCTGTTAAAAGGACGACAACCTTACTCGCTGGACATTAGAGGGCCCAACAATGAGTCGATATCACATCTTGCGAGGATGCTGCGTTGTTGAAGTGGATGGGTTGTCGTTAAGCCCATTGGGCCTTTTGAATGGGCCATCTCTCCGGGATGGCACTGTGAACCGTTAACGAATAAAAGAATTGTGCCCTCAACATGACGGTTGCGATCATACCAGCACTATTGCACCGGATCCCATCAGAACTCCGAAGTTAAGCGTGCTTGGACGAGAGTAGTACTAGGATGGGTGACCCCCTGGGTTGTCCTCGTGTTGCACCTCCTTTTCAATTTTTTTTGCTCCGGTTTGGGTTGCCAAGATACTTTATCCACCACATTTCTATTACTAAATCCCATGGAACATTGGTCAAGACAAGTTCGCTTCACGTAGAGGCTGGGCCCGCAAACCGAGGGCGTAGGACTTGTGACCAGGTCACCGTCGCTCCGGTGCCCATAACTTTTGGTCCGTAAGGAGTTACGCGGTGCACAGCATAGCGTTGCGGAGCTCTTTGAGAGCTCTACGATGGGGGCAGCCAGCTTGTTCGCTGTGCCCCTTTTTGCAGCCCAAAATCTAACCTATTTATCAGTTTTAGGCCACTTTAATTCTTTTGCTCTGTTTCTTCGTCCCGGATCGTACGTCGTGAGCTGTTAAAAGGACGACCACCTTACTCGTGGGACATTAGAGGGCCCTACAATGCGTCGATATCACGTCTTGCGAGGATGCTGCGTTGTTGAAGCGGATGGGTTGTCGTTAAGCCCTTTGGGCCTTTTGAATGGGCCATCTCTCTAGGATGGGATTGTGAACCGTTAACAAATAAAGGAATTGTGCCCTCAACATGGCTGGTGCGATCATACCAGCACTAATACACCGGATCCCATCAGAACTCCGAAGTTAAGTGTGCTTGGACGAGAGTAGTGCTAGGATGGGTGACCCCCAGGGATGTCCTCGTGTTGCACCCTCCTTATCAATTTTTTTTGCTCCGGTTTGGGTTGCCAAGATACTTTATCCACCATATTTCAATTATCGAATCCCACGGTACCTTGGGGAAGACAACTTTGCTTCACGTGGAGGCTGGGCCGGCAAACCGAGGGCGTAGGGCTTGTGACCATGTCTCCATCGCTCTGTTGCCCATATCTTTTGATCCGTAAGGAATTACGCGGCGTACAACATACCGTTGCAAAGCTCTCTGAGAGCTCTACGACGGGGGCAGCCAGCTTGCTCGATTTGCCCTTTTTGGAGCCCAAAATCGAACCTTTTTTATCATATTTAGGCCACTTTTCTTCTTTTGCTCTGTTTCTTGTAAGGATTCTGCGTTGTTGAGGCGGATGGGTTGTCGTTACGCCCATTGGGCCTTTTGAATGGGCCATCTCTCTAGGCTGGGACTGTGAACCGTTAACAAATAAATGAATTGTGCCCTCAACATGATGGGTGTGATCATACCAGCAATAATGCACAGGATCCCATCAGAACTCTGAAGTTAAGCGTGCTTGGGTGTAAGTAGTACTAGGATGGGTGTCCCCTTGGGAAGTCCTCGTGTTGCACCCCCTTTTCAATTTTTTTTGCATAGGTTAGAGTTGCCATGTTACTCTATCCATCAAATTTCTATTACCGCATCCCACGGAACATTGGGCAAGACAACTTCATTTCACGTAGAGGCTGGGCCCGCAAACCGAGGGCGTAGGGCTTGTGACCACGTCTCCGTCGCTCCGGTGCCCATTGCTTTTGATCCGTAAGGAGTTACGCGGCACACAGCATACAGTTGCAAAGCAATCTGAGAGCTCTACGACGGGCGCAACTAGCTTTCTCGCTTTGCCCTTTTTGGAGCCCAAAATTGAACGTTTTCATCAGTTTCAGGCCACTTTTCTTCTTTTGCTCTATTTCTTCGTCCCGGATCGTATGTCGTGAGCTGTTAAAAGGACAACAACCTTACTCGTGGGACATTAGAGGGCCCTACAATGCCTCGATATCAGGTCTTGTGAGGATGCTGCGTTGTTGAAGCGGATGGGTTGTCGTTAAGCCCATTGGGCCTTTTGAATGGGCCATTTCTCTAGGATAGGACTGTGAACCATTAACAAATAAAAGAATTATGCCCTCAACATGATGGGTGCGATCATACCAGCACTAATGCACTGGATCCCATCAGAACTCCGAAGTTAAGCGTGCTTGGGCGAGAGTAGTACTAGGATGGTTGACTCCTTGGGATATCCTCGTGTTGCCCCCCACTTTTCAATTTTTTTTTGCTTCAGTTTGGGTTGCCAAAATACTTTATCCACCACATTTCTATTATCAAATCCCACGGCACCTTAGGCAAGACAACTTCGCTTCACGTGGAGGCTGGGCCAAACCGAGGGCGTAGGGCTTGTGACCAGGTCTCCGTCGCTCCGGTGCCCATAAATTTTGATCCATAAGGAGTTACGTGGCGCACAACATACCTTTGCAAAGCTCTCTGAGAGCTCTACGACGGGGACAGCCAGTTTGCTCTCTGTGCCCCTTTTTGGAGCCAAAAATCAAAGGTTTTCATCAGTTTCGGGCTACTTTTCTTCTTTTGCTCTGTTTTTTCATCTCGGATCGTACGTCGTGAGCTGTTAAAAGGACGACAACCTTACTCGCGGGACATTAGAGGGCCCTACAACTCGTCGATAACACGTCTTGCGAGGATGTTGCGTTGTTGAAGCGGATGGGATATCGTTAAGCCCATTAGGCCTATTGAATGAGCCATCTCTCTATGATGGGACTGTGAACCGTTAACAAATAAAGGAATTGTTCCCTCAACATGACGGGTGCGATCATACCAGCGCTAATGCACCAGATCCCATCAGAACTCTGAAGTTAAGCGTGCTCCGGCGAGAGTAGTACTAGGATGGGTGACCCCTTGGGAAGTCCTCGTTTTGCACCCCCTTTTCAATTTTTTTTGCCCTGGTTAGGGTTGCCAAGATACTTTAACCACCAAATTTCTGTTACCGAATCCCACGGAACATTGGGTAAGACAACTTCGTTTCACGTAGAGGCTAGGCCCGCAAACTGAAGGCGTAGGGCATTTGACTAGGTCTCCGTCGCTCTGGTGCCAAAAAGTTTTGATCCGTAAGGAGTTACGCGGCGCACAACATACCGTTGCAAATCTCTCTGAGAGCTCTACAACGGGGGCAGCCAGCTTGCTCGTTGTGCCCATTTTTGGAGCCCAAAATCGAACGTTTTCATCAGTTTCAGGCTACTTTTCTTCTTTTGCTCCGTTTTTTCATCTCGAATCGTATGCCGTGAGCCGTTAAAAGGACGACAACATTACTCGTGGGACATTAGAGGGCCCTACTACGCGTCGATATCACGTCTTGCGAGGATGCTGTGTTGTTGAAGCAGATGGGTTGTCATTAAGCCCATTGGTCCTATTGAATGGGCCATCTCTCTAGGATGGGACTGTGAACCGTCCGCAGTTAAGCGTGCTTGGTCGAGAGTAGTACTAGGATGGGTGACCCCTTGGGATGTCTTCGTGTTGCACCCCCCTTTTCAATTTTTTTTGATCCAGTTTGGGTTGCCAAGATACTTTATCCACCACATTTCTATTACCGAATCCCTTGGAACATTGGGCAAGACAACTTCGCTTCACGTAGAGGCTGGGCCCGCAAACCGAGGGCGTAGGACTTGTGACCAGGTCTCCATCGCTCCGGCGCCCATAACTTTTGATCCGTAAAGAGTTACGAGGAGCAGAACATACAGTTGCAAAGCTCTCTGAGAGCTCTACGACAGGGGAAGCCAGCTTGCTCGCTGTGCCCATTTTTGGAGCCAAAAATTGAACGTTTTCATTAGTTTCAGGCCACTTTTCTTCTTTTGCTCTGTTTTTTCATCCCGGATCGTACGTCGTGAGCTGTTAAAAGGACCACAACCTAACTAACGGGACATTAGAGGGCCCTACAACGCGTCGATATCACGTCTTGCTAAGATGCTGCATTGTTGAAGCAGATGGGTTATCGTTAAGCCCATTGGGCCTTTTGAATTGGCCATCTCTCTAGGCTGGGACTGTGAACTGTTAACACATATAGGAATTGTGCCCTCAACATGACGGGTGCGATCATACCAGCACTAATGCACCGGATCCCATCAGAACTCCGAAGTTATGCGTGCTTGGGCGAGAGTAGTACTAAGATGGGTGACCCCCTGGGAAGTCCTCGTGTTGCACCCCCTTTTCAATTTTTTTTGCCCTGGTTAGGGTTGCCAAGATACTTTATCCACCAATTTTCTATTACCGAATCCCACAGAACATTGGGCAAGACAACTCCGATTGACGTAGAGGCTGGGCCCGTAAACCGAGGGCGTAGGGCTTGTGACCAGGTCTCCGTCGCTCCGGTGCCCATATCTTTTGATCCGTAAGGAGTTACGCGACGCACAACATACCGCTGCAAAGCTCTCTCAGAGCTCTATGACGGGGAAAGTCAGCTTGCTCTTTGTGCCCTTTTTGGAGTCCAAAATCGAACGTTTTCATCAGTTTCAGGCCACTTTTCTTCTTTTGCTCTATTTTTCTGTCCCGGATCGTACGTTGTAAGTTGTTAAAAGGAAGAAAACCTTACTCACGGGACATTAGAAGGCCCTACAATGCGTCGTTATCACATCTTGCGAGGATGCTGCGTTGTTGAAGCGGATGGGTTATCGTTAAGCGCATTGGGCCTTTTGAATGGGCCATCTCTCTAGGCTAGGACTATGAACCGTTAACAAATAAAGGAATTGTGCCCTCAACATGACGGGTGTGATCATACTAGCACTAATACACCGGATCCCATCAGAACTCCGAAGTTAAGTGTGCTTGGACGAGAGTAGTACTAGAATGGGTGACCCCCTGGGAAGTCCTCGTGTTGCACCCCCTTTTCAATTTTTTTTGCCTTGGTTAGGGTTTCCAAGATACTTTATCCACCAAATTTTCTATCACCGAATCCCACGGAACATTGGGCAAGACAACTTCGCTTCACGTAGAGGCTGGGCCCGCAAATAGAGGGCGTAGGGCATTTGACCAGGTCTCCGTCGTTCCGGTGCTCATAACTTTTGATCTGTAAGGAGTTACGTGGAGCACAGCATACCATTGCAAAGCTCTCTGAGAGCTCTACGATGGGGGCAGTAGCTTGCTCGCTGTGCCTATTTTTGGTGCCCAGAATCGAACGTTTTCATCAATTTCAGGCCACTTTTCTTCTTTTGCTCTGTTTCTTCATCCCGGATCGTATGTTGTAAGCTGTTAAAAGGACGACAACCTTACTCGTGGGACATTAGAGGACCCTACAATGTGTCGACATTACGTCTTGCGAGGATGCTGCGTTGTTGAAGCGGATGGGTTGTCGTTAAGCGCATTGGGCCTTTTGAATGGGCCATCTCTCTTGGATGGGACTGTGAACCGTTAACAAATAAAGGAATTGTTCCCTCAACATGACGGGAGCAATCATACCAGTACTAATGCACCGGATCCCATCAGAACTCCGAAGTTAAGCGTGCTTGGGTAAGAGTAGTACTAGGATGGGTGACCCCTTGGGAAGTCCTCGTGTTGCACCTTCTTTTCAATTTTTTTTGCCCTGGTTAGGGTTGCCAAGATACTTTATCTACCAAATTACTATTACCGAATCCCACGGAACATTGGCCAAGACAACTTCGCATCACGTAGAGGCTGGGCCCCCAAACCGAGGGCGTAGGGCTTGTGACCAGGTCTCCGTCGCTCCGGTGCCCATAACTTTTGATCCGTAAGGATTTATGCGGCGCACAACATACCGTTCCAAAGCTCTCTGAGAGCTCTACGACAGAGGCATCCAGCTTGCTCACTGTGCCTGTTTTTTGAGCCCAAAATCGAACGTTTTTATCATTTTCAGGCCACTTTTCTACTTTGCTCTGTTTTTTCATCCCGGATCGTACGTCATGGGCTGTTAAAAGGATGAAAACCTTACTCGTGGGACATTAGAGGGCCCTACAACGCGTCGATATCACGTCTTGCAAGGATGCTGCATTGTTGAAGCGGATGGGTTGTCGTTAAGCCCATTGGGCCTTTTGAATTGGCCATCACTCTAGGCTGGGACTGTGAACCGTTAACAAATAAAGGAATTGTGCCCTCAACATGACGAGTGCTATCATACCAACACTAATGCACCGGATCCCATCAGAACTCCGAAGTTAAGCGTGCTTGGGCGAGTGCAGTACTAAGATGGGTGACCCCCTGGGAAGTCCTCGTGTTGAACCCCCTTTTCAATTTTTTTTGCCTCGGTTAGGGTTGCCAAGATACTTTATCCACCAAATTTCTATTACCGAACCCCACGGAACATTGGGCAAGACAACTTCGCTTCACGTAGAGGCTGGGCCCGTAAACCGAGGGCGTAGGGCTTGTGACCAGGTCTTCGTCGATCCGGTGCCCATATTTTTTGATCCGTAAGGAGTTACGCGGCGCATAACATACCGTTGCAAAGCTCTACGACGGGGGCAGTCAGCTTGCTCGCTGTGCCCCTTTTTGGAGCCCAAAATCGAACGTTTTCATCAGTTTCTGGCCACTTTTCATCTTCTGCTCTGTTTTTTCGTCCCGGATCGTATGTTGTGAGCTGTTACAAGGACGACAACCTTACTCACGGGACATTAGAGGGCCCTACAATGCGTCGATATCACGTCTTGCGAGGATGCTGCGTTGTTGAAGCGGATAGGATATCGTTAAGCCCATTGGGCCTTTTGAATGGGCGATCTCTCTAGGATGGGACTGTGAACCGTTAACAAATTAAGGAATTGTGCCCTCAACATGACGGGTGCGATCATACCAGCACTAATGCACCGAATCCCATCAGAACTCCGAAGTTAAGCGTGCTTGGGTGTGAGTAGTACTAGGATGGGTGACCCACTGGGAAGTCCTCGTGTTGCACCCCCTTTTCAATTTTTTTTTGCCCTAGTTAGAGTTGCCAAGATACTCTATCCACCAAATTTCTATTACCGAATCGCACGGAACAATCGGCAAGACAACTTCGCTTCACGTAAAGGCTGGGCCCGCAAACCAAGGGCGTAGGGCTTGTGACCATAGGGATTTACGCGGCACACAGCATACCGTTGCAAAGCACTCTGAGAGCTCTACGACGGGGGCAGCCAGCTTTCTTGCTTTGCCCTTTTTGGAGCCCAAAATCAAACGTTTTCATCAGTTTCATGCCACTTTTCTTCTTTTGCTCTATTTCTTCGTCCCGGATCGTACGTCGTGAGCTGTTAAAAGGACGACAACCTTACTCGCGGGACATTAGAGGGCCCTACAACGCGTCGATACCACGTCTTGCGGGGATGCTGCGTTGTTGAAGCGGATGGGTTGTCGTTAAGCCCATTGGGCCTTTTGAATGGGCTATCACTCTAGGTTGGGACTGTGAACCGTTAAAAATTAAAGGAATTGTGCCCTCAACATGACGGGTGCGATCATACCAGCACTAATGCATCGGATCCCATCAGAACTCCGAAGTTATGTGTGCTTGGGCGAGAGTAGTACTAGGATGGGTAAATCCATGGGATGTCCTCGTGGTGCCCCCCCCTTTTCAATTTTTTTTGCTCCGGTTTGGGTTGCCAAGATACTTTATCCACCACATTTCTATTATTAAATCCCATGGCACCTTGGGCAAGACAACTTCGCTTCACGTGGAGGGTAGGCCCGCAAACCGAGGGCGTAGAGCTTGTGAGCAGGTCTCCGTCGCTTCGGTGCCCATAAGTTTTGATCCGTAAGGAGTTACACAGCGCACATCATACCGTTGGAAAGCACTCCGAGAGTTCTACGACGGGAGCAGCCAGCTTGCTCGCTTTACCCATTTTTGGACCCTAAAATCGAACATTTTCATTAGTTTCAGGCCACTTTTCTTCTTTTTCTCTATTTTTTCATCCCGGATCGTACGTCGTGTGCTGTTAAAAGGATGACAACCTTACTCGTGGGACATTAGAGGGCCCTACAACACGTCGATATCACGTCTTGTGAGGGTGCTTCGTTGTTGAGGCAGATGGGTTATCGTTAAGCCCATTGGGCCTTTTGAATGGGCCATCTCTCTATGATGGGACTGTGAACCGTTAACAAATAAAGGAATTGTGCCCTCAACATGACGGGTGCGATCATACCAGTACTAATGCAACGGATCCCATCAGAACTCCGAAGTTAAGCGTGCCTGGGTGTGAGTAGTACTAGGATGGTGACCCCCAAGGAAGTCCTCGTGTTGCACCCCCTTTTCAATTTTTTTTGCCCTGGTTAGGGTTTCCAAGATACTTTATTCACCAAATTTCTATTACCGAATCCCACGAAACATTGGGCAAGACAACTTCGCTTCACGTAGAGGCTGGGCCCGCAAACCGAGGGCGTTGGGCATTTGACCAGGTCTCCGTCGCTCCGGTGCCTATAACTTTTGATCTGTAAGGAGTTACGCATCGCACAGCATACCGTTGCAAAGCTCTCTGAGAGCTCTACGACGGGGGCAGCAGCTTGCTCGCTGTGCCTATTTTTGGAGCCCAAAATCGAATGTTTTCATCAGTTTCTGGCCACTTTTCTTCTTTTGCTCTGTTTCTTCATCCTGGATCGTACGTTGTGAGCTGTTAAAAGGACGACAACCTTACTCGCGGGACATTAGAGGGCCCTACAATCCGTCGATATTACGTCTTGCGAGAATGCTGCGTTGTTGAAGTGGATGGGTTGTCGTTAAGCCCATTGGGCCTTTTAAATGAGCCATCTCTCTAGGATGGGACTGTGAACCGTTAACAAATAAAGGAATTGTGCCCTCAACATGACGGGTGCGATCATACCAGCACTAATGCACCGGATCCCATCAGAACTCCGAAGTTAAGCTTGCTTGGGTAAGAGTAGTACTAGGATGGGTGACCCCTTAGGAAGTCCTCGTGTTGCACCTTCTTTTCAATTTTTTTTTGCCCTGGTTAAGGTTGCCAAGATACTTTATCCACCAAATTTCTACTACCGAATCCCACGGAACATTGGGCAAGACGACTTCACTTCACGTAGAGGCTGGGCCCGCAAACCGAGGGCGTAGGGCTTGTGACCAGGTCTCCGTCGCTCCGGTGCCCATAACTTTTGATTTGTAAGGATTTACGCAGCGCACAGCATACCTTTACAAAGCTCTCTGAGATCTCTACGACAGGGGCAGCCAGCTTGCTCGCTATGCCCGTTTTTTGAGCCCAAAATCGAACGTTTTTATCATTTTCAGGCCCCTTTTCTTCTTTTGCAATGTTTTTTCATCCCGGATCGTATGCCGTGAGCTGTTAAGAGGACGACAACCTTACTCGCGGGACATTAGGAGGCCCTACAACGCGTCGATATCACGTCTTTCTAGGATGCTGCATTGTTGAAGCAGATGGGTTATCGTTTAGCCCATTGGGGGCCTTTTGAATTGGCCATCTCTCTAGGTTGGGACTGTGAACCGTTAACACATAAAGGAATTGTGCCCTCAACATGACGGGTGCGATCATACCAGCACTAATGCACCGGATCCCATCAGAACTCCGAAGTTAAGCGTGCTTGGGCGAGTGCAGTACTAAGATGGGTGACCCCCTGGAAAGTCCTCGTGTTGTCACGCCCCAACCCGGCCTATAAAGGTTAGACTAGGGCGTGATCTAGACATTCAAGTCCATTTCATATTCTTAATCGTTCTAGGAGGTTTAACACTTAACGTTTTTTTCTAGACTTCAAAATTTTTTTCCGAAAATCTGGCAGCATAACGGCTGTAATTGGGCTCTTTGTTTTGACCTAAATTTTCTAACAGCCTCGAAATTTACCATCTCAAATTTAATTCCAGCTAAGATTACTATTATTCCATCAATTGAATTGCCTATTGGTTAATTCGACGTCCCGTTTGATTTATAACCTAGCATGATGCTATGTCTCGTTTGTCCATTTATTCTCGTTTCAAAATATACCTGTTGATCTTAGCTTATTAGCGAGTACCTGTTGAGATTGGATAAGTTCATTTACCTATTCCTTAACTAAGCATCATAACCTGTGATAGATACTAGCGGTAGTAAAAGCAAAACGATCATAGTAGTGTCATGTCTAGTATCGGTCTACTTAAAATAAGTACAAACCAAAATTAGACCCCAAATTACAGCGGGGGTCTTTTACATCACAAGCAACAAATAACATAAGGGAAATAGTCTTCAAGCAGCAAAAGGTACACAAGTAATCACGTTCAAGCAAAACAACAATAACAGGCAATCACTCCAGGGGTTCATCATTAGGTACATTATCCTCGGGTTCCTGTACCTGTTCTTCTTCACCTGAAATGATAAAAGAGGGTGAGTCCTTATGAACTCAGCGAGAGGGAACGAGAAATAAATTTTGAAACTCATTTTCCTGTTCAATTTTTGATAACCCCTTTTTAAAACATGTCACATATTACAAATAATATGGTAAGCAATTATAAGAAACAAATCGAGAAACGGATACAATTACCAATCATTTCAAGGATACGGTGAGCATTTGCTCTCAATTTCAATTTCGAATCAATTGTTGCGGCCGACTTCAATAATCCACTTATCACTCCCAATTGGGTGTACTCCGGATGTACCCCGAAACCTACGACCCAACTCTCCAAGGGTGAATACCAAGCGAGAGAGGGAATTGGATGATGGTAGTCACGGTAACACCGACAAGCCCGATGCCGCCCTGCGGACGTGAAATGCTACCACACCACACGAAAGGTTGCAACCTTGTATGCAATGCACATTTATAACATTTAACATATCACATTAGGAGGACAACAAAGTAGGTTGCCTCCGAACAGTTATAAGATCGCACGTTGTCAAGTGGTCAAACAAGGCACGATAAGACAAGTAATTTCACTTGAAAGGCATATAGAGTCATATGAACATGAAACGGGCAGCCATGTAACACATCTAAAAGAGGCCATATAACTCATCAAGAAGCTCATATAATCAAGTGATACGAATTATTCGACATGCAACAACATTTACGTGGGTTCGGTAGCAAGACAAGCTTATTTGACAACATGCAATGGTCAAAACCATAATTGAAGTTATAACACATTTACGGGCAGCCCACGCAACGTACAGTTTCCACACAATCTCTAATGATTAACACTTAGTAAGACTACTTAGCCATTAGGGTTTCCGTTTCATGCATAATCGTGTGTTCAAGCCCTAAGTCAACTCAACATCATTCCCGAGTCATACATCATTCAATTCAAACATCCTCAAGTACTCAAAACAGTCCGCGCAATATTCCAACATCGCAATTCCAAGCAATTAGTACCACAAGAGAGGTTACAATAGTTTTCCATGCATATAGCTAAGTGAAACACTCACTGCAATAGGCTGTTTTCTCACAATCAATCGGGTAAGCAAACAATCTCCAAATTCAGTGAGTAAGATGTCAAATTAAAGCTTAAGAAGTTAAATAAACTCAGAAACAAACCTTGCATCAATTTGAGTTCAGAATCATTAGTTATGGCCGAAACAGTGAGGTAGCACAAAACTGTCCAGATTTGTACACTTTTCATAAATTGACGTTTTTGAGGTCCTTAGAGTCAGTTTTAGCTTTGGGCCATTTCTGACAAAATTGTCCAGAACTGAAACATATAGCAGCACACAAAATTTCATGAATTTTTCACAACATTTACTAAGTCAAACATGCTTCGTTCCACAAGCTCAGTGCATCTGCCAAAACCTGATCCATTTTTCCAGATTTCCAGATTTGGTCACATTTTAATAATTTGCCATTTTAAGGACCTTAGAGTCAAAATTAGCTTCGGCCTATTTCTAGGAAAAATGTTTAAAATTGTCCAAAATAGTAAAACACCAATTTTCAAGCATTTTCAACCTCATTTTCCTAGCTAAACTTACCTCGAACAGACTGGTCAGAGAGCTGTCACATAAATTCGACTTCACCTAGCATCATTTTCAAGCCAAGATCTTGCCATGCATGGTTGTTTAAGCTCATGACCGACCATATAACTCAAGTACAGAAGCAAATACACACATTTATGAGCATGCATGTGAAGTTTTAAAGAGTTTTCAAAAGGTTTTAACCCTCACCTTAGCAATCAACCACAAAATGCTCAAGACCCTTTGTTGAAGCTCAAATCTTCTCCTTTCCCTTGCTTAGCCGAGAACCTCACTAGTTTTTCTCTATTTTTCCTAGCTTAATGATCAATCTCTTAGTGCATGCACATAGCTAGAACTTGAAGAAAAGAAATGGATGCTTAGTAACTCACCTAGGCCGAAAATG
The DNA here is from genome assembly GCA_037974665.1 of Ehretia macrophylla. Lineage (NCBI taxonomy): Eukaryota > Viridiplantae > Streptophyta > Magnoliopsida > Boraginales > Ehretiaceae > Ehretia > Ehretia macrophylla. Next base: position 81,053,311 of record CM075765.1, on the reverse strand, counting down.
AAGCTTCAATGCACATGCAAGAGAAAATTTTGAACTCTAGCTTGCTCGGTTGTAGTTCTTTACTTGTAGCTTGCTATACTTAGCTATGGTGTGAAGAGGAGAAGTTGAGAAGATGGTGAATTCAGCCAAGGCCGAGAATGAGAGAGAAAGGAGAGATGAGGAGAGAAATGAATGAAAAGAAATGAAGAAAATGACAAACAAGGAAGCCTTTTGCATCTTCAAGGAGAATGTCGGCCTTGGGCTTCAAAATTCTGCATTTTGTGTCTCCAATGTGCTATTTTGAAATTGCTAGGATGGGCAAGGTGTTGTGGTCGAGAATGGTGAGGAGATTGAGTGAATTTTGAGCAATTTTTTAATGCTTTGAGTCATAAATTGTCTTGGCATGCAATAGAATAAAACAATTGCTCAAACCTTGTGCAAAAAAGCTTGATATGGTCGGCCAAGGCATTAAAGAATGCTGAATTTGTGTCATCTTGAGCATTATTCTAATTGTATTTTGAAGTGCAAAAAGAATAATGGATAAAGAATAAGGAATGTTTTGTTTTTGGTGCATTTTTGTCTTCTAGTGAATGGAATTTGGATTATTATATTGTTAGTAGATTTTGTAGGATAGTTTAATAGTCTAGTGTTTTTTGAAAGATGCTTTCTTGATTAGCGTGTAGGCATGCTTTTCTAGGTTTAGGGTATGTACTTCGAGGTAGGATACGAACTACGAGACGAACGCACGTTTTTCAAGTAAACGGACGTAACCCTATATGAATGCACGAAATTCAATGCAAGGCACACAAAACTAAATACAATTCTCAAACCTAGGTCATGGCACGCAAATCTAGGTTAGGGCACACGAAGCTAGGTTTCGCACATAAATCGGGGTCGGGCCTCACACGTGTTGCACGCCCTTTTCAATTTTTTTTGCCTTGGTTAGGGTTGCCAAGATACTTTATCCACCAAATTTCTATTACCGAATCCCACGGAACATTGGGCAAGACAACTTCGCTTCACGTAGAGGCTGGGCCCGTAAACCGAGGGCGTAGGGCTTGTGACCAAGTCTCCGTTGCTCTAGTGCCCATATCTTTTGATCCGTAAGGAGTTACGCGGCGCACAACATACCGTTGCAAAGCTCTCTGAGAGCTCTACGATGGGGGCAGTCAGCTTGCTCGCTGTGCCACTTTTTGGAGCCCAAAATTGAACGTTTTCATCAGTTTCAGGCCACTTTTCATCTTCTGCTCTGTTTTTTCGTCCCGAATCGTACGTCGTGAGCTGTTAAAAGGACGACAACCTTACTCACGGGACATTAGAGGGCCCTACAATGCGTCGATATCACGTCTTGCGAGGGTGCTGCGTTGTTGAAGCGGATGGGTTATCGTTAAGCCCATTGGGCCTTTTGAATGGGCCATCTCTCTAGGATGGGACTGTGAACCGTTAACAAATAAAGGAATTGAGCCCTCAACATGACGGGTGCGATCATACCAGCACTAATGCACTGAATCCCATCAGAACTCCGAAGTTAAGCGTGCTTGGGTGTGAGTAGTACTAGGATGGGTGACCCCTTGGGAAGTCCTCGTGTTGCACCCCCTTTTCAATTTTTTTGGCCCTGGTTAGAGTTGCCAAGATACTCTATCCACCAAATTTCTATTATCGAATCCCACGGAACATTGGGCAAGACAACTTCGTTTCACGTAGAGACTGGGCTCGCAAACCGAGGGCGTAAGGCTTGTGACTACCTCTCCATCGCTCCAGTGCGCATAGCCTTTGATCCGTAAGGAGTTACGCGGCACACAACATACCGTTGCAAAGCTCTCTGAGAGCTCTACGACGGGGGCAGCCAGCTTTCTCGCTTTGCCCTTTTTGGAGCCCAAAATTGAACGTTTTCATCAGTTTCATTCCACTTTTCTTCTTTTGCTCTGTTTCTTCATCCCAGATCGTACGTCGTGAGCTGTTAAAAGGACGACAACCTTACTTGCGGGACATTAGAGGGCCCTACAACACGTCGATACCACGTCTTGCGAGGATGCTGCGTTGTTGAAGTGGATGGGTTGTTGTTAAGCCCATTGGGCCTTTTGAACGGGCCATTTCTCTAGGATGGGACTGTGAACCATTAACAAATAAAAGAATTGTGCCCACAACAGGACGGGTGCGATCATACCAGCACTAATGCACTGGATCCCATCAGAACTCCGAAGTTAAGTGTGCTTGGGCGAGAGTAGTACTAGGATGGGTAACTCCATGGGATGTCCTCGTGTTGCCCCCCCCCCCCCCCCCTTTTCAATTTTTTTTGCTTCGGTTTGGGTTGCCAAGATACTTTATCCACCACATTTCTATTATTAAATCCCATGGCACTTGGGCAAGACAGCTTCGCTTCACGTGGAGGCTGGGCCCGCAAACCGAGGGCGTAGGGCTTGTGACCAGGTCTCCGTCGCTCCGGTGCCCATAACTTTTCATCCGTAAAGAGTTACACGGTGCACAACATACTGTTGCAAAGCTCTCCGAGAGTTCTACGACGAGGGCAGCAAGCTTGCTCGCTTAACCAGTTTTTGAAGCCCAAAATCGAAAGTTTTCTTCAATTTCGGGCCACTTTTCTTCTTTTGTGCTATTTTTTATCCTGGATCGTACGTCGTGAGCTGTAAAAAGGATGACAACCTTACTCGGGGGACATTAGAGGGCTCTACAACGTGTCGGTATCACATTTTGCGAGGATGCTGCATTGTTGAATCGGATGGGTTATCGTTAAGCCCATTGGGCCTTTTGAATGGGCCATCTCTCTAGGTTGGGACTGTGAACCGTTAACAAATAAAGGAATTGTGCCCTCAATATGATGGGTGCGATCATACCAGCACTAAAGCACCGGATCCCATAAGAACTCCGAAGTTAAGCGTGCTTGGGTATGAGTAGTACTAGTATGGGTGACCCCCTGGGAAGTCCCCGTGTTGCACCCCCTTTTCAATTTTTTTTGCCCCGGTTAGGGTTTCCAAGATACTTTATCCACCAAATGTCTATTACCGAATCCCACAGAACATTGGGCAAGACAACTTCGCTTCACGTAGAGACTAGGCCCGCAAACCGAGGGTGTAGGGCATTTGACCAGGTCTTCGTCGCTCCGGTGCCTATAACTTTTGATCCGTAAGAATTTACGCGGCGCACAACATACTGTTGCAAAGCTCTCCGAGAGTTCTACGACGAGGGCAGCAAGCTTGCTCGCTTAACCAGTTTTTGAAGCCCAAAATCGAACGTTTTCATCAATTTCAGGCCACTTTTCTTCTTTTGCTCTGTTTCTTCGGCCCGGATCGTACGTTGTGAGCTGTAAAAAGGACGAAAACCTTACTCGCGGGACATTAGAGGGCCCTACAATGCGTCGATATTACGTCTTGCGAGGATGCTGCGTTGTTGAAGCGGATGGGTTGTCGTTAAGCCCATTGGGCCTTTTGAATGGGCCATCTCTCTAGGATGGGACTGTGAACCGTTAACAAATAAAGGAATTGTGCCCTCAACATGACGGGTGCGATCATACCAGCACTAATGCACTGGATCCCATCAGAACTCCGAAGTTAAGCGTTCTTGGGTAAGAGTAGTACTAGGGTGGGTGACCCCTTGGGAAGTCCTCGTGTTGCACCTTCGTTTAAATTTTTTTTGCCCTGGTTAAGGTTGCCAAGATACTTTATCCACCAAATTTCTATTACCGAATCCCACGGAACATTGGGCGAGACAACTTCACTTCACGTAGAGGCTGGGCCCGTAAACCGAGGGCGTAGGGCTTGTGACCAGGTCTCCGTCGCTCTGGTGCCCATATCTTTTGATCCGTAAGGAGTTACGCGGCGCACAACATATCGTTGCAAAGCTCTCTGAGAGCTCTACGACGAGGGCAGTCAGCTTGCTCGCTATGCCCTTTTTTGGAGCCCAAAATCGAACGTTTTCATCAGTTTCAGGCCACTTTTCATCTTCTGCTCCGTTTTTTCGTCCCGGATCATACGTCGTGAGCTGTTAAAAGAATGACAACCTTACTCACGGGACATTAGAGGGCCCTACAATGCATCGATATCACGTCTTGCGAGGATGCTGCGTTGTTGAAACAGATGGGTTATCGTTAAGCCCATTGGGCCTTTTGAATGGGCCATATCTCTAGGATGGGACTGTGAACCGTTAACAAATAAAGGAATTGTGCCCTCAACATGACGGGTGCGATCATACCAGCACTAATGCACCAAATTCCATCAGAACTCCGAAGTTAAGCGTGCTTGGGTGTAAGTAGTACTAGGATGGGTGACCCCCTGGGAAGTCCTCGTGTTGCACCCCCTTTTCAATTTTTTTTGCCCTGGTTAGAGTTGCCAAGATACTCTATCCACCAAATTTCTATTACCGAATCCCACGGAACATTGGGCAAGACAATTTCGCTTCACGTAGAGGTTGGGCCCGAAAACCGAGGGCGTAGGGCTTGTGACCACGTCTCCGTCGCTCCGGTGCGCATAGCTTTTGATCCGTAAGAAGTTACGCTGCACACAGCATACCGTTGCAAAGCTCTCTGAGAGCTCTACGACGGGGGCAGCCAGCTTTCTCGCTTTGCCCTTTTTGGAGCCCAAAATCGAACGTTTTCATCAGTTTCATGCCATTTTTCTTCTTTTGCATTATTTCTTCATCCCGGATCGTACATCGTGAGCTGTTAAAAGGACGACAACCTTACTCGGGGGACATTAGAGGGCCCTACAACGCGTCGATACCACGTCTTGCGAGGATGCTGCGTTGTTGAAGCAGATGGGTTGTCGTTAAGCCCATTGGGCCTTTTGAACGGGCCATTTCTCTAGGATGGGACTGTGAACCGTAAACAAATAAAAGAATTGTGCCCTCAATATGACGGGTGCGATCATACCAGCACTAATGCACCGGATCCCATCAGAACTCCGAAGTTAAGTGTGCTTGGACGAGAGTAGTACTAGGATGGGTAACTCCATGGGATGTCCTCGTGTTGCCCCCCCTTTTTCAATTTTTTTTGCTCCGGTTTGGGTTGCCAAGATACTTTATCCACCACATTTCTATTATCAAATCCCACCGCACTTGGGCAAGACAGCTTCGCTTCACGTGGAGGCTGGGCCCGCAAACCGAGGGCGTAGGGCTTGTGACCAAGTCTCCGTCGCTCCGGTGCCCATAACTTTTGATCCGTAAGGAGTTACACGGCGCACAACATACCGTTGCAAAGCTCTCTGAGAGTTCTACGACGAGGGCAGCAAGCTTGCTCGCTTTACCCATTTTTGGAGCCCAAAATTGAACGTTTTCATCAGTTTCAGGCCACTTTTCTTCTTTTGCTATGTTTTTTCATCCCGGATCGTATGTCGTGAGCTGTTAAAAGGATGACAACCTTACTCGTGGGACATTAGAGGGCCCTACAACGCGTCGATATCACGTCTTGTGAGGATGCTGCGTTGTTGAAGCGGATGGGTTATCGTTAAGCCCATTGGGCCTTTTGAATGGGCCATCTCTCTATGATGGGACTGTGAACCGTGAACAAATAAAGGAATTGTGTCCTCAACATGACGGGTGCGATCATACCAGCACTAATGCTCCGGATCCTATCAGAACTCCGAAGCTAAGCGTGCTTGGGTGTGAGTAGTACTAGGATGGGTGACCCCCTGGGAAGTCCTCGTGTTACACCCCCTTTTCAATTTTTTTTGCCCTGGTTAGGGTATCCAAGATACTTTATCCACCAAATTTCTATTATCGAATCCCATGGAACATTGGGCAAGACAACTTCGCTTCACGTAGAGGCTGGGCCCCGCAAACCGAGGGCGTAGGGCTTGTGACCAGGTCTCCGTCGCTACGGTGCCCATAACTTTTGATCCGTAAGGAGTTACGCGACGCACAACATACCGTTGCAAAGCTCTCTGAGAGTTCTACGACGGGGGCAGTCAGCTTGCTCGCTGTAGCCCAAAATCGATCATTTTCGCAGCCCAAAATAGAACATTTTCATCAGTTTCGGTCCACTTTTCATCTTTTGCTCTGTTTTTTCATCCCGGATCGTATGTCGTGAGCTGTTAAAAGGACGACAACCTTACTCGCGGGACATTAGGGGGCCCTACAATGAGTCGATATCACGTCTTGCTAGGATGCTGCATTGTTGAAGCAGATGGGTTATCATTAAGCCCATTAGGCCTTTTGAATTGGCCATCTCTCTAGGCTGGGACTGTGAACCGTTAACACATAAAGTAATTGTGCCCTAAACATGACGGGTGCGATCATACCAGCACTAATGCACCGGATCCCATCAGAACTCTAAAGTTAAGCGTCCTTGGGCGAGAGTAGAACTAGGATAGGTGACCCCCTGCGAAGTCCTCGTGTTGCACCCCCTTTTCAATTTTTTTTTGTCCCGATTAGGGTTGCCAAGATACTTTATCCACCAAATTTCTATTACCGAATCCCACGGAACATTGGGCAAGACAACTTCGCTTCACGTAGAGGCTGGGCCCACAAACCGAGGCGTAGGGCTTGTGACCAGGTCTCCGTCGCTCAACTTTTGATCCGTAAGGAGTTATGTGGTGCACAACATACCGTTGCAAAGCTCTCTGAGAGTTCTACGACGGGGGCAGCCAGCTTGCTCGTTGTGCCCGTTTTTGGAAACCAAAATTGAACGTTTTCATCAGTTTCAAGCCACTTTTCTTCTTTTTCTCTGTTTTTTCATCCCGGATCGTATGTCATGAGTTCTTAAAAGGACGACAACCTTACTCGCGGGACATTAGGGGGCCTTACAACGCGTCGATATCACGTCTTGCAAGGATGCTGCGTTGTTGAAGCAAATAGGTTATCGTTAAGCCCATTGGGCCTTTTGAATTGGCCATCTCTCTAGGCTGGGACCGTGAACCGTTAACACATAAAGGAATTGTGCCCTAAACATGACGGGTGCGATCATACCAGCACTAATGCACCGGATCCCATCAGAACTCCGAAGTTAAGGGTGCTTGGGAGAAAGTAGTACTAGGATGGGTGACCCCCTGGGAAGTCCTCGTGTTGCACCCCCTTTTCAATTTTTTTTGCCCTGGTTAGGGTTGCCAAGATACTTTATCCACCAAATTTCTATTACCGAATCCCACAGAACATTGGGCAAGACAACTTCGCTTCACGTAGAGGTTGGGCCCGCAAATTGAGGGCGTAGGGCTTGTGATCAGGTCTCCGTCGCTCCGGTGCCCATAAGTGTTGACCCGTAAAGAGTTACGCGGCGCACAACATACCGTTGCAAAGCTCTCTGAGAGCTCTACGACGGGGGCAGCCAGCTTGCTCGCTGTGCCCGTTTTTGGAGCCCAAAATTGAACGTTTTCATCAATTTCAGGCCACTTTTCTTCTTTTGCTCTATTTTTTCATCCAGGATCGTACATCGTGAGTTGTTAAAAGGACGACAACCTTACTCGCGGGACATTAAGGGGCCCTACAAAACTTCGATAGCACGTCTTGCTACGATGCTGCGTTGTTGAAGCAGATGGGTTATCGTTAAGCCCATTGGGCCTTTTTAATTGGTCATCTCTCTAGGCTGGGACTGTGAACCGTTAACACAAAAAGGAATTGTGCCCTAAACATGACGGGTGCGATCATACCAGCACTAATGCACCGTATCCCATCAGAACTCCGAACTTAAACGTGCTTGGGCGAGAGTAGTACTAGGATGGGTGACCTCCTGGGAAGTCCTCGTGTTGCACCCCCTTTTCAATTTTTTTTGCCCTGGTTAGGGTTTCCAAGATACTTTATCCACCAAATTTCTATTACCGAATCCCACGGAACATTGGGCAAGACAACTCCGCTTCACGTAGAGGCTGGGCCCGTAAACCGAGGGCGTAGGGCTTGTGACCAGGTCTCCGTCGCTCCGGTGCCTATAACTTTTGATCTGTAAGGAGTTACGTGGCACACAGCATAGCGTTGCAAAGCTCTCTAAGAGCTCTACGACGGGGGCAGCCAGCTTGCTCACTGTGCCCATTTTTGGAGACCAAAATCGAGCGTTTTCATTAGTTTCAGGCCACTTTTCTTCTTTTGCTCTGTTTTTTCGTCCCGGATCGTACGTCGTGAGCTGTTAATAGGACGACTACCCTACTCGCGGGACATTAAGGGGCCCTACAACGCGACGATATCACATCTTGATAGGATGCTACGTTGTTGAAGTAGATGGGTTATCGTTAAGCCCATTGGGCCTTTTGAATTGGCCATCTCTCTAGGCTGGGACTGTGAACCGTTAACACATAAAGGAATTGTGCCCTAAACATGACGGGTGCGACCTTACCAGCACTAATCCACCGGATCCCATCAAAACTCCGAAGTTAAGCGTGCTTGGGCGAAAGTAGTACTAGGATGGGTGACCCCCTGGGAAGTCCTCGTGTTGCACCCCCTTTTCAATTTTTTTTGCCCTGGTTAGGGTTGCCCAGATACTTTATCCACCAAATTTCTACTACCGAATCCCACGTAACATTGGGCAAGACAACTTCGCTTCACGTAGAGGTTAGGCCCGCAAACTGAGGGCGTAGGGCTTGTGACCAAGTCTCCATTGCTCCGGTGCCCAGGTCTCCGTCGCTACGGTGCCCATAACTTTTGATCCGTAGGGAGTTACGCGGCACACAACATACCGTTGCAAAGCTCTCTGAGAACTCTACGACAGAGGCAGCTAGCTTGCTCGCTTTGCCCCTTTTTGGAGCCCAAAATCGAACATTTTCATAAGTTTCAGTCCAATTTTCTTCTTTTGCTCTTTTTTTTCGTCCCTGATCGTACATCGTGAGCTGTTAAAAGGACGACAACCTTACTCGCGGGACATTAAAGGGCCCTACAATGCGTCGATATCACGTCTTGCTAGGATGCTGCATTGTTGAAGCAGATGGGTTATCGTTAAGCTCATTGGGCCTTTTGAATTGGCCATCTCTCTAGGCTGGGACTGTGAACCATTAACACATAAAGGAATTGTGCCCTCAACATGACGGGTCCGATCATACCAGCAGTAATGCACCGAATCCCATCAGAACTCCGAAGTTAAGCGTGCTTGGGCGAGAGTAGTACTAAGATGGGTGACCCTGTCACGCCCCAACCCGGTCTATAAGGTTAGACTAGGGTATGATCTAAACATTCAGGTCTTATCACATACTTAACCGTTTATAAAGAATTAACACTTAATGTTTTAGCCTAAACTCCAATGTTTTCTGGAAAACCGGCAGCATTACGGCTATAATTGGGCTCTTTGGTTTGGCCTAATTCGCTAAACGCCTCAAATTTTTTCAATCTCAATTTCATTTCCAACTAGGATTACTATTTAACATCAATTGAAATGCCTATTGGTTATCTCGATGTCTCGTTTGATTTATAACCTAGCATGATGCTATGTCTCGTTTGTTTGTTTATCCTCTTTACAAAAGTACCTGTTGATCTTAACTTAATAGCGAGTACCTGTTTAAGGGTTGGACGGTTCATTTTACTTAGCCCTTACCTAATACTTCATAATCCTATTATAGCCACTAGCAATAGTAATAGTAAAATGACCATAGTAGTATCTAGCGTCTGTCTAGAAATATCAGTACAAACCAAAATTAGACCCCAAATTACAACAGGGGTCTTTTACATTACAACATTAAGTAACATGAAAGAAACAGTCTTCAAGTAGCATAGTTTTCACAAATGGCCATAAATCAAGCAAAGCACACAGGATAGGCAATCACTCCAAGGAATCGTCGTTAGGCACATCGTCCTCGGGTACCTGTTCTTGATCTTCTTCACCTGAGATGATAAAAGAGGGTGAGTCCTTATGAACTCAGCGAGGGGGAACGAGAAATAGGTTTTGAAACTCATTTTCCTGTTCAACTTATGAAAATCCTTTTGCAAGCATGAATATAACACAATTAAGTACAGAATAATAATACAAAAGTAAAAGAACACAATTATCCGTATTTCCTCCCTGAGGTTCTCTAGGAACCAAGCGAGAGTACTTATACACATAGTAAAAAGGATACGGTGAGCTTTTGCTCTCAGTTCATTTCCAGAATCAGTTGTTGCGGCCGACTTCAAATCATCCCTATAACACGCCAAGTGGGTATACTCCAGATGTACCCCAAAATCCTACGACCCAACTCTCCGAGGAAGTCTAGCCCACAAGCGAGAGAGGGAATGGGACCATGGTAGTCACGGGTGCACCGGCAAGCCCGATGCTACCCGGTGTGCGTGATCGCTACCAAGCCAGAATGAAAGGTTGCAACCTTGTATTCAATGCACATTTATGACATTTAATATATCACATTAGGAGGACAACAAACTAGGTTGCCTCCGGACAGTCATAAGATTGCACATTGACAAGCAAACAAGCGAGGCCCGAATAGACAAGTAGTTTCACTTGAAAAGCATATGGAGTTATATGAACATTAAACGGACAGCCATGTAACGCACATAAATCAAGTCATATAACTCAATTCAAAGTCCACGTAATCAAATAATAAGATTATATAACATGCAACAACATCTACGTGGGCTCGGATGCAAGAAAAGCCTATTTGTCAACATGCAATGGTCAAAATCACATTTAGGACTATAAGGGAAAATACGGGCAGCCTACTAAGCATATAATTCCACACAATATCCAAATGATCAAGACTTAACAAGCCTGCCTAGTCATTAGGGTTTCCATTTCGTGCTTACCCGTGTGATTAAATCCTAAGTCAACTCAAAATCAATCTCAAGCCATGAATCAATTAATTCAAACATCCCCAAGTACTCAAAACAGTCCACACAACATCCCAATGTCACAATCCCAAGCAATCAATACCACAAGAGAAGTTGCAACAATTTTTCTAAGCATATATCCAAGTGAAACCCTCACTGCAATAGGCTGTTTTCTCACAATCATTAAGATAATCAAACAATCTCCAATTCCAGTGAATAAGATGTCAAATTAAATCTTAATAAGTGAACTAAAATCAGAAACAAACCTTGCATCATTTGGAGTTCGGGATCATTAGTTATAGCCGAAACAGTGGGATAGCACAAAACTGTCCAGATTTGCACACATTTCAATAATTGACGTTGTTGAGGTCCTTAGGGTCAGATTTAGCCTTGGTCCATTTCTGACAACAATGTCCAGAACTGAAAAATATAGCCGCAAAACAAATTTCATGCATTTTGGACATCATTTACTAAGTCAAATCTGGTTCGTTCTACAAGGTCAGTGCATCTGCCAAAACCTGCTTCATTTTTCCAGATTTCCAGATTTGGACACATTTTAAAGATTTTTCATTTTGAGAACATTAGACTCAAAATTAGCTTTGACCTATTTCTGTGAAAAAATGTTAAAAACTGGCCAAACTAGTCACCTACCAATTTTCGTGCATTTTAAACATCATTTGCCTAGCCAAGCTCACCTCGAAACAACAGGTCAGAGAGCTGTCACATAATCCGATTTCACCTATCATCATCTTCAAGCCAAAATCTTGCCATGCATGGTTGTAAAAGCTTATGAACGAACATATAACTCAAGAACAGAAGCAAAGACATACATTTATGAGCATGCATGTGGATTTTTGAAGGATTTTCAAAAGGTTTTAGCCCTCACCTTAGCAAATCAACCAAGAAGATGCTCAAAACTTGTTGAAGCACAAATTTCTTCTTCTTCTTTGCCTAGCCGAGATTCCAACTTGATTTTCTCTATTTTTCCTAGCTTAGTGACCAAGCTCTTAGTACATGCATGTGGTTAGAACAAGGAGCAAAGAAATGGAAGCTAAGAAACTTACCTAGGGCCGAAATGAAGAGTCTATGTGCTTGCATGCATCTTTTGAGCTAGCTACTTGCTTTCCTTTGCCTTGGACGATGCTTCTGTTCTATGGAGAATAATTTTCAGTCTTGGAGGCTCATGAACATGCTAAGGCCGAGAGATAGAGAGGAGATGAGAGCTTGAAAGAATGTGGAGAGCAAATGAGAGAATGAGAGATTGTTGAGAATGTTTTTAGTGCATTGTGTCGGCCTAGAGCTTGTATGGGCTGATTTGTTTTGTTTTGTTGAGCAATTTGAATTTTGAGGAGACAAAATGGTGAGGAGGCCAAGAGTGAAGCTTGGTGTTTAGCCAAAGGTGCCTTGGTGCAAGAAAATGCATGTCATGTGTAAGATTCTTGTCTAAGCATGCATAGTTAAAAGAATAATTATTCAAACCTTGCTCAAAGGCCTTGGTATGGCCGGCCAAATGAGCTCCATAATCTGAATTTTTTGTCATGTTTTAAGCCTTATTTTATTGTAGGTTGATGTGGTATTTTAGGTGCTTGGAATTTGCAAAAGAATAAGGAATAAAGAATGAAGAATGTTTAGTGTTTAGTGAAATTTTGTCTTCTAGTGAGTTGATTTAGGATTATAATATTGATAGTGGAGTTTGTAGGATTATTTAATAGTCTAGTGCTTTGTGTAAGATGCTTTCTTGATTAGCGTGAGGGCACATTTTCCTAGGTCTAGGGCACGCACTACGAGGTAGGGAACGAACTACGAGACGAACGCACGTTTTTCAAGTAAATGCACGCAACCCTAAATGAATGCACGTAATTCAATGCAAGGCACACAAAACGGACACAATTCTCAAACCTAGGTCAAGGCATGCAAATCTAGGTTAGGCACACGAAATGAGGTATCGCACGCAAATCGAGGTCGGGCCTCACATCCTCCCCTCCTTAAAAGAATTTCATCCCGAAATTCAATATTACCTTTGAAATAAAGCTGGATATTGCTGCTCCATTTGGTCTCGCCTTTCCCACGTTGCTTCTTCAACTCCATGATGATCCCACAGCACCTTCACCATCGGTATAGATTTGTTGCGCAACTCCCGATCTTGCTGGTCTAGGATCCGAATGGGCTTCTCCTCGTAAGACAAATTATCCCGAAGCTGCAACGGCTCTGGCTCCAAGATATGTGACGGATCAGGATGATATTTTCGCAGCATAGAAACATGAAAGACGTCGTGAATATTGGAGAGGTTCTGGGGTAGCACCAGGCGATACGCCAATTTGCCCACCTTCTCAATTATCTCAAATGGTCCTACGAACCTCGGGCTCAACTTTCCACCCTTGCCATGTTTAATCAGTCCCCTCCGGGGTGATATCTTCAAGAACACCTTGTCGCCGACCTCAAACTCTAGACTCCATCTTCGGCGGTCTGCATAACTCTTCTGCCTGCTCTGGGCGGTAAGCATCCGTTTCTAGATGAGGTGGATATTATCAACAGTCTTCATAAGTTCAGGTAAAAGGGTCGGGTCAAAAGTCTTCGTCTCACCTACTTCATCCCAGTAAATTGGGGATCGACACTTACGTCCATACAACGCCTCAAATGGGGCCATCCCGATAGTGGCCTGATAACTATTATTATAAGTGAACTCCACTAGAGACAGATACTTCTCCCAATCTTTCTCGAAGTCTAAAACACATGCCCTCAGCATATCCTCCAGAATCTGAATAGTTCTCTCCGATTGTCCGTCAGTCTGAGGGTGATAAGCCGTGCTGAAACTCAACTTCGTTCCCAAAGCTTCTTGCAATCTCTTCCAAAATCGGGAAGTAAAACGAGGATCCCTATCCAATACAATACTCACAGGCATCCCGTGCAATCTTACAATCTCCAACGGCTGAAGTAAACCTGCGGGTCGTTGATGTTCCGCTTTGACTCTCTGGCAAGTCAAACACCGTGTCACAAACTCCGCAATTTCTCTTTTCATGTTATTCCACCAATAGTGTTACTTCAAATCCCGGTACATCTTTGTTCCGCCAGGGTGAATAGTATATCTTGAATTATGGGCTTCTTCAAGAATCTTCTTTTTTAGCTCTGGCTCATTGGGAACACAAATCCAATTCCTAAACCTCCAAACACCATCATCATGAAACTTGAAATCTGCATTGCTTTCTTTAATCTTCTGAAATTGTTGGTCCTTCTGTTGAGCCTCTCGTAATTCAGACAACAAGGTCGATTGAACCTGTGTAGTGGCAAAAAGTAACCCTTTCCGAGTCAATTGTGGTTTCCACAAAAATGTTTCCTCTAACAACTCCTGCACCTTGACTTCCAGTTTTGCCATGCTTGATTTCCTAGTTAAGGCATTTGCAACTACATTTGCTTTACCAGGCACATAATTGATTGTGCAGTTATAATCATCCAAAAGCTCCATCCACCGCCTTTGCCTCATATTCAACTCTTTTTGAGAGAACAAGTATTTCAAGCTCTTATGATCAGTAAATACCTCAAACTTGTTACCCCACAGATAATGCCTCCATGCAACACGAGGACTTCCCACGGGGTCACCCACCCTAGTACTACTCTCGCCCAAGCACGCTTAACTTCGGAGTTCTGATGGGATCCGGTGCATTAGTACTGGTATGATCGCTCTCGTCATGTTGAGGGCACAATTCCTTTATTTGTTAACGGTTCACAGTCCCATCCTAGAGAGATGGCCTATTTAAAAAGCCCAATGGGCTTAACGACAACTCATCCGCTTCAACAACGCAGCATCCTCGCAAGACGTGATATCGATGCGTTGTAGGGCCCTCCAATGTCCCGCGAGTAAGGTTGTCGTCCTTTTAACAGCTCACGACGAACGATCCAGGAGGAAAATACAGAGCAAATGAAGAAAAGTGTCCTAAAACTGATGAAAACGTTCAGTTTTGGGCTCCAAAAATGGGCACAGTGAGCAAGCTGGCTACCCCCGTCGTAGAGCTCTCAGAGAGCTTTGAAATGGTATACTGCGTACCACGTAACTCCTTACGGATCAAAAGTTATTGGCACCGGAGCGATGGAGACCTGTTAACAAGCCCTACGCCCTCGATTTGTGGGCCCAGCCTCTACGTGAAGTGAAGTTGTCTTGCCCAATGTTCCGTGGGATTCGGTAATAGAAATTTGGTGGATAAAGTATCTTGGAAACCTTAACCCGGGCAAAAAAAATTGAAAAGGGGGTACAACACGAGGACTTCCCAAGGGGTCACCATCCTAGTACTACTCTCGCCCAAGCACGCTTAACTTTAGAGTTCTGATGGGATCCGGTGCATTAGTGTTGGTATGATCGCACCCGTCATGTTGAGGGCACAATTCCTTCATTTGTTAACGGTTCACAGTCCCATCCTAGAGAGATGGCCCATTCAAAAGGCCCAATGGGCTTAACGACAACCCATCCGCTTCAACAACGCAGCATCCTCGCAAGACGTGATATCGACGCATTGTAGGGCCTTCTAATATCCCGTGAGTAAGGTTTTCATCCTTTTAACAGCTCACGACGTACGATCCGGGATGAAAAAACAGAGCAAAAGTTGAAAAGTGGCCTGAAACTGATGAAAACGTTCAATTTTGGGCTCGAAAAACTGGCACAGCGAGCAAGCTGGCTGCCCCCATCGTAGAGCTCTCAGAGAGCTTTGTAACGGTATGCTTTGCGCCGCGTAACTCTTTACAGATCAAAAGTTATAGGCACCGTAGCGACGGAGACATGGTCACAAGCCCTACGCCCTTGGTTTGCGAGCCCAACCTCTACGTGAAGTGAAGTTGTCTTGCCCAATGTTCCGTGGGATTCGGTAATAGAAATTTGGTGGATAAAGTATCTTTGAAACCCTAACCAGGGCAAAAAAAATTGAAAAGGGGGTGCAACACGAGGACTCCCCAAGGGGTCACCATCCTAGTACTACTCTCGACCAAGCACGCTTAACTTCGGAGTTCTGATGGGATCCAGTGTGTCACGCCCCAACCCGGCCTATAAAGGTTAGACTAGGGAGTGATCTAAACATTCAAGTCCTTTAACATTCTTAATCATTCTGGGAGGTTTAACACTTAACGTTTTATTCTAGACTTCAAAATTTTTCCGGAAATCCGGCAGCATAACGGCTGTATTTGGGCTCTTTGTTTTGACCTAAATTTTCTAACAGCCTCAAAATTTACCATCTCAAATAAAATTCAAGCTAAGATTACTATTATTCCATCAATTGAATTGCCTATTTTTTAATTCGTCGTCCCGTTGATTTATAACCTAGCATGATACTATGTCTCGTTTGTCCATTTATCCTCGTTTCAAAATATACTTGTTGATCTTAGCTTATTAGCGAGTACCTGTTGAGATTGGATAAGTTCATTTACCTATTCCTTAACTAAGCATCATAACCTGTGATAGATACTAGCGGTAATAAAAGCAAAACGATCATGGTAGTGTCATATCTAGTATCAGTCTACTTAAATAAGTACAAACCAAAATTAGACCCCAAATTACAACGGGGGTCTTTTACATCACAAGCAACAAATAACATAAGGGAAATAGTCTTCAAGTAGCAAAAGTTCACAAGTAGTCACGTTCAAGCAAAACAACAGTAATAAGCAATCACTCCAGGGGTTCATCATTAGGTACATTATCCTCGGGTTCCTGTGCCTGTTCTTCTTCACCTGAGATGATAAAAGAGGGTGAGTCCTTATGAACTCAGCGAGGGAAAACGAGAAATAAGTTTTGAAACTCGTTTTCCGGTTCAATTTATGAAAACCCCTTTTTAAAACATGTCACATAATACAAATAATATGGTAAGCAATTATAAGAAACAAATCGAGAAACGGATACAATTACCAATCATTTCAAGGATACGGTGAGCATTTGCTCTCAATTTCAATTTCGAATCAATTGTTGCGGCCGACTTCAATAATCCACTTATCACTCCCAATTGGGTGTACTCCGGATGTACCCCGAAACCTACGACCCAACTCTCCAAAGGTGAATACCAAGCGAGAGAGGGAATTGGATGATGGTAGTCACGGTAACACCGGCAAGCCCGATGCCGCCCGGCGGACGTGAAACGCTACCATGCCACACGAAAGGTTGCAACCTTGTATGCAATGCACATTTATAACATTTAACACATCACATTAGGAGGACAACAAAGTAGGTTGCCTCCGAACAGTTATAAGATCGCACGTTGTCAAGTAGTCAAACAAGGCACGATAAGACAAGTAATTTCACTTGAAAGGCATATAGAGTCATATGAACATCAAACGGGGAGCCATGTAACACATGTAAAACAGGCCATATAACTCATCAAGAAGCTCATATAATCAATTGATACGAATTATTCGACATGCAACAACATTTACGTGTGTTCGGTAGCAAGACAAGCTTATTTGAAAATATGCAATGGTCAAAACCATAATTGAAGTTATAACACATTTACGGGCAGCCCACGCAACGTACAGTTTCCACACAATATCCAATGATTAACACTTAGTAAGATTACTTAGCCATTAGGGTTTCCGTTTCATGCATAATCGTGTGTTCAAACCCTAAGTCAACTCAACATCATTCCCGAGTCATACATCATTCAATTCAAACATCCTCAAGTACTCAAAACAGTCCCCGCAATATTCCAACATCACAATTCCAAGCAATTAGTACCACAAGAGAGGTTACAATAGTTTTCCATGCATACAGCTAAGTGAAACACTCACTGCAATAGGCTGTTTTCTCACAATCAATGGGTAAGCAAAAAATCTCCAAATTCAGTGATTAAGATTTCAAATTAAAGCTTAAGAAGTTAACTAAATTCAGAAACAAACCTTGAATCAATTGGAGTTCAGAATCATTAGTTATGGCCGAAACAGTGAGGTAGCACAAAACTGTCCAGATTTGTACACTTTTCATAAATTGACGTTTTTGAGGTCCTTAGAGTCAGTTTTAGCTTTAGTCCATTTCTGACAAAATTGTCCAGAACTGAAAAATATAGTATCACACCAAATTTCATGCATTTTGGACAACATTTACTAAGTCAAACATGGTTCGTTCCACAAGGTCAGTGCATCTGCCAAAACCTGATTCATTTTTCCAGATTTCCAGATTTGGTCACATTTTAATGCTTTGACATTTTGAGGACCTTAGAGTCAAAATTAGCTTCGGCCTATTTCTGGAAAAAAAGTTCAAAACTGTCCAAACTAGTCACCTTCCAATTTTCAAGCATTTTCAACATTATTTGGCTAGCTAAGCGTACCTCGAACAGACGTGTCAGAGAGCTGTCACATAAATTCGACTTCACCTAGCATCATTTTCAAGTCAAGATCTTGCCATGCATGGTTGTTTAAGCTCATGAACGACCATATATCTCAAGTACAGAAGCAAATACACACATTTATGACCATGCATGTGAGTTTTTAAAGAGTTTTAAAAAGATTTTAACCCTCACCTTAGCAATCAACCACAAAATGCTCAAGACCCTTTGTTGAACCTCAAATCTTCTCCTTTCCCTTGCTTAGCCGAGAACCTCACTAGTTTTTCTCTATTTTTCCTAGCTTAATGATCAATATCTTAGTGCATGCACATAGCTAGAACTTGAAGAAAAGAAATGGATGCTTAGTAACTCACCTAGGCCAAAAATGAAGCTTCAATGCACATGCAAGATAAATTTTCGAACGTTTGCTTGCTCGGTTGTAGTTCTTTACTTGTAGCTTGCAATAGTTAGATATGGTGTGAAGAGGAGAAGTTGAGAAGATGGTGAATTCAGCCAAGGCTGAGAATGAGAGAGAAAGGAGAGAGGAGAAGAGAAATGAATGAAAAGAAATGAAGAAAATGACAAGCAAGGAAGCCTTTTGCATCTTCAAGGAGAATGTCGGCCTTGGGCTTCAAAATTCTGCATTTTGTGTCTCCAATGTGCTATTTTGAAATTGCTAGGATGGGCAAGGTGTTGTGGTCGAGAATGGTGAGGAGATTGAGTGAATTTTGAGCAATTTTTTAATGCTTTGAGTCATAAATTGTCTTGGCATGCAATAGAATAAAACAATTGCTCAAACCTTGTGCAAAAAAGCTTGATATGGTTGGCCAAGGCATTAAACAATGCTGAATTTGTGTCATCTTGAGCATTATTCTAATTGTATTTTGAAGTGCAAAAAGAATAATGGATAAAGAATAAGGAATGTTTTGTTTTTGGTGCAATTTTGTCTTCTAGTGAATGGAATTTGGATTATTATATTGTTAGTGGATTTTGTAGGATTGTTTAATAGTCTAGTGTTTCGTGAAAGATGCTTTCTTGATTAGCGTGTAGGCACGCTTTTCAAGGTTTAGGGAACGCACTTCGAGGTAGGACACGAACTACGAGACGAACGCACGTTTTTCAAGTAAACGCACGTAACCCTATATGAATGCACGAAATTCAATGCAAGGCACACAAAACTAAATACAATTCTCAAACCTAGGTCATGGCACGCAAATCTAGGTTAGGGCACACGAAGCTAGGTTTCGCACGTAAATCGGGGTCGGGCCTCACATCCTCCCATCCTGAAAAGAATTTCATCCCGAAATTCAATATTACCTTGAAATAATGCTGGATACTGCTGCTCCATCTGGTCTCGCCTTTCCCACGTTGCTTCTTCGAGTCCATGATGATCCCACAGCACTTTCACCGTAGGTATAGATCTGTTGCGCAACTCCCGATCCTGCTGGTCTAGGATCCGAATGGGCTTCTCATCGTAAGACAAGTTTTCCCGAAGCTGCAACTGCTCTGGCTCTAAGATATGCGATGGGTCAGGATGGTACTTCCGCAGCATCGAAACATGAAAGACGTCGTGAATATTGGAGAGGTTCTGGGGTAGCGCTAGACGATACGCCAACTTGCCAACCTTCTCAACTATCTCAAATGGTCCCACAAATCTCGGGCTCAGCTTTCCACCCTTGCCATGTTTAATCAGTCCCCTCCGGGGTGATATCTTCAAGAACACCTTGTCGCGAACCTCAAATTCGAGACTTCGTCTTCGTCGGTCTGCATAACTCTTTTGCCTACTCTGGGCGGTAAGCATCTGTTTCCGGATGAGGTGGATGTTATCAACAGTCTTCATCAGTTCAGGTAAAAGGGTCGGGTCAAAGGTCTTCGTCTCACCTACTTCATCCCAATAGATTGGGGATCGACACTTACGTCCATACAGTGCCTCAAAAGGGCCATCCCGATCGTGGCCTGATAACTATTGTTGTAGGCGAACTCCGCTAGAGATAGATATTTCTCCCAACCTTTCCCGAAGTCCAACACACATGCCCTCAGCATATCCTCCAAAATCTGAATAGTTCTCTCCGATTGACCATCCGTCTGAGGGTGATAAGCCGTGCTAAAACTCAATTTCGTCCCCAAAGCTTCCTACAATCTCTTCCAAAATCGGGAAGTAAAACGAGGATCCCTATCCGATACAATACTCACAGGCATCCCATGCAATCTTACAATCTCTGCCACATACATATCTCCCAGTTCCTCAGGACTATCTTCCTTGTTTATTGGTAAAAAGTGCGCCGACTTAGTCAATCTATCCACTATAACCCAAACGGCGTCACGACCCTTCTGTGATCTAGGCAGGTCCATAACAAAATCCATAGTTATATGTTCCCATTTCCATTGAGGAATCTCCAACGGCTGAAGTAAACCTGCGGGTCGTTGATGTTCTGCTTTGACTCTCTGGCAAGTCAAACACCGGGCTACAAACTCCGCAATTTCTCTTTTCATGTTATTCCACCAGTAGTGTTGCTTCAAATCCCGGTACATTTTTGTTCCACCGGGGTGAATAGTATATCTAGAATTATGTGCTTCCTCAAGAATCTTATTTTTCAGCTCTGGGTCATTGGGAACACAAACCCGGTTCCTAAACCTCCAAACACCATCATCATGAAACTTGAAGTCTGCGTTACTTTCCTTAACCTTCTGAAATTGTTGGTCCTTCTGTTGAGCCTCTCGTAACTCAGGCAACAAAGTCGATTGAACTTGGGTAGTGGCAAAAAGTAACCCCTTCTGAGTCAATTGTGGTTTCCACAGAAACGCTTCCTCCAACAACTCCTGCACCTTGACTTCCAGTTTCGCCATGCTTGCCTTTCTGCTTAAGGCATCTGCAACTACGTTTGCCTTACCGGGCACATAATTAATTGAGCAGTTATAATCATCCAAAAGTTCCATCCACCGCCTTTGCCTCATATTCAACTCCTTCTGAGAGAACAAGTATTTCAAGCTCTTATGATCAGTAAATACCTCAAACTTGTTACCCCACAGATAATGCCTCCATTTCTTGAGTGCAAACACAATAGCCGCTAACTCCAAATCATGCGTCGGGTAATTCATCTCATACGGCTTGGGTTTCCTAGAAGCATATGCAATAACTCTTCCATTTTGCATCAATACACATCCCAATCCTTCTTTCGAAGCATCGCTATAGATTACGAAACCTTGACTCCCTTCAGGCAATGCAAGAACTGGTGCGGTAGTCAATCTTTTCTTCAACTCTTGGAAGTTGTTCTCACACTTATCATCCCATGCGAACTTGGTTTTCTTTTGAGTGAGCTTTGTAAGCGGTCCTGCAATCTTAGAGAAGTCCTTCACGAACCTCCGATAATAGCCGGCTAGACCAAGGAAACTACGAACTTCCGTAACATTTTCCTGCTTCTTCCAAGACATCACTGCATCGATCTTTGTTGGATCTACCGCTATTCCCTCTTGGGATATGATATGCCCCAAAAATGCAATCTGTTGCAACCAAAATTCACATTTACTAAACTTTGCATACAATTGGTGCTCTCGAAGTTTCTGCAGTACCAACCGCAGATGTTGCTCATGCTCCGCCTCCGATTTCGAGTATACCAAAATATCATCAATGAAGATCACCACAAATTGGTCCAAGTAGGGTTGAAACACCCTATGCATCAAATCCATAAAAGCTGCAGGGGCATTAGTTAGTCCAAAAGGCATCACCACATATTCATAGTGCCCATATCTCGTCTTGAAAGCCGTTTTAGGCACATCTTCCTTCTTGATCTGCAACTGATAATACCCTTGCCTCAAGTCGAGTTTCGAATACACTTTGGCTCCTTGGAGTTGATCAAATAACTCGTCAATCAAGGGAAGTGGGTATTTATTCTTGACAGTCACTTGGTTCAAACCTCGATAGTCAATGCATAGTCTCAACGTTCCGTCTTTCTTCTTAACAAATAATACTGGCGCACCCCACGGTGAAGAGCTCGGTTGTACAAATCTCTTCTTCAGCAATCCTTGCAATTGGTCCTTCAATTCTTGTAGCTCGGCCAGTGCCATGCGATAGGGAGCTTTTGATATCGGCTGGGTGCCAGGCAGCAACTCTATAACAAACTCGATCTCCCGATTTGGGGGTAAACCGGGTAACTCTTCAGGGAATACATTTGCATAGTCTTTAATTACAGGCATCTCCTCCAACTTAGCTTTATCTGACGACCTGTTGATAAGGTAAGCCAAGTATCCACTGCATCCTTTCCTCAAGGACTTTACTGCTTTTGTAGATGAAATGATGGAACTCCTGGTGAAATTTCTTCGGCCCAAAACCTCCAGTATCGGTTGATCAGGTACCCGGAACGTTATAATCTTTGCCCGGAAATCCAGTTGGACATGATGTTTTGCCAGCCAGTCCATCCCTAAAATGACCTCGTAGACTCGAAAAGGTAATACAATAAGATTGGCTGAGAATTCCCTATCCTTAATTTGGATTTTACATGCTTTACAAGCTGAACTAGTTACAAGTTTAGAACCCATTGGAGTACCAACTTCCACCTCAAATGGCAAACATACAACTTTCAATTTCACACGTTCCACACACAAGGGAGTAATAAATGAATGAGTAGCACCCGGATCAATTAACACCTTAACAGGTTGATTCAGTATGAAGAATGTACCTTCAACAACAGCGGTCTCATCTGGAATCTCCTTGCACTCAATGGCATAAGCTCGATCCTGGACTCTAGGAACTGGAGTCTTGCCTCTACCGGCTAGTTTAACCTGATTTTGTCCTCTTTGCCATCTAGGGAAATCCTTAGCCCGATGCTGATCACTGCCACAACCCACATATCGCCCCGATTTCCTCCAACACTGGGCCTCAGTGTGACCCTTCCTGCTACAGTGAGAACAAGTAACAGTCTGAGAAGCAGGTGAACTACCTGTGGATCCGCGGGTGTAAGAGGCTGATGGCGCTTTAGTCGGCCCACGGTTAATCACTGACCTATTCTGGCTCTGGCCTTGACCGTGACTCTGACTCTGGAATTTCCTCTACTGACCTAGAGGCTGGTATGGTTTCTTGTTTGGTTGACTCGAACCGGCTCAATCTAGTTTCCTCTTCTCAACTCGAGAGGCAGCAGCAAAGAGAGCAGAATAAGTATCGAAGTCATGAGAAGCTAACTAGTCCTGAATCTCTGGCCTCAAACCAACGGTAAATTTCCACATTTTTGCCTCTGGAGTACAAACCATATATTGAGCATAACGGGACAGTCGATCAAAACGTGCCTCGTACTGGGCCACCGTCATATTACCCTGGGTTAAGTGCATGAACTCCTCGATCCGCCTCTGCCTGGAAACTGCAGGTACATATTTCTCCTTAAATGCCTTAACGAAATTACCCCACAAGCGAGGTGTCTGATCAGTCTCCCACAGTGCCTCTACAGTGTGCCACCAATGCTCGGCGTCCCCGTGCAACAGAAATACAGCAAACTCCAATTTCTCTTCATCTGTATAATCAAGGGGCCTGAAAATCTTCTCAATCTCGGACAGCCAAGCCTCGGCTTTCTCATCATCAGCTTCCCCGTAGAATTTAGACGGGCGAAAGTCAAGGAATTCCTTCATTCTGCTATGTCTCCCATGGTTACCCTCATTCCTATTGTTGATGTTGTTGTTGGCTTCACGAGCATCCTGACGCTCCATCACACGTGATACACGATCCATGGCAGTTGCCATCATATTAAACATAGCTATACCGGGATTAGTCTGATAGGCATCCCCGGTCTCTTGAGGTTCACCGCTCCTATTAGTAGTACGGGTACTAGGGCCAGCCATCTAAAGGCACAATTTATTGAAATATGATAATTAAGAATCTAATGCATAAGATATGCAACATAATATAGGTACAATTCTAAAAACATTCAAGGCATATAAGTTACTTAAGCACATAGAACATAAAAGGCACATTTATCACACAATAACACATAAACAAGTCATCCTAATTATCTTAGGGCTCTACCCACGGTCCGAGAGTTAAACCCGGCTTAAGCAATCTAAGCTCTGATACCATTCTTCTAAGGTGTCATGCCCCAACCCGGCCTATAAAGGTTAGACTAGGGAGTGATCTAAACATTCAAGTCCTTTCACATTCTTAATAATTCTAGGAGGTTTAACACTTAACGTTTTATTCTAGACTTCAAAATTTTTCCGAAAATCCGGCAGCATAACGGCTGTATTTGGGCTCTTTGTTTTGACCTAAATTTTCTAACAGCCTCAAAATTTACCATCTCAAATTCAATTCCAGCTAAGATTACTATTATTCCATCAATTGAATTGCCTATTGGTTAATTCGTCATCCCGTTGATTTATAACCTAGCATGATACTATGTCTCGTTTGTCCATTTATCCTCGTTTCAAAATATACCTGTTGATCTTAGCTTATTAGCGAGTACCTGTTGAGATTGGATAAGTTCATTTACCTATTCCTTAACTAAGCATCATAACCTGTGATAGATACTAGCGGTAGTAAAAGCAAAACGATCATGGTAGTGTCATGTCTAGTATCAGTCTACTTAAATAAGTACAAACCAAAATTAGACCCCAAATTACAACGGGGGTCTTTTACATCACAAGCAACAAATAACATAAGGGAAATAGTCTTCAAGTAGCAAAAGTTCACAAGTAGTCACGTTCAAGCAAAACAACAGTAACGGGCAATCACTCAAGGGGTTCATCATTAGGTACATTATCCTCGGGTTCCTATGCCTGTTCTTCTTCACCTGAGATGATAAAAGAGGGTGAGTCCTTCTGAACTCAGCGAGGGGGAACGAGAAATAAGTTTTGAAACTCGTTTTCCGGTTCAATTTATGAAAACCCCTTTTTAAAACATGTCACATAATACAAATAATATGGTAAGCAATTATAAGAAACAAATCGAGAAACGGATACAATTACCAATCATTTCAAGGATACGGTGAGCATTTGCTCTCAATTTCAATTTCGAATCAATTGTTACGGCCGACTTCAATAATCCACTTATCACTCCCAATTGGGTGTACTCCGGATGTACCCCAAAACCTACGACCCAACTCTCCAAAGGTGAATACCAAGCGAGAGAGGGAATTGGATCATGGTAGTCACGGTAACACCGGCAAGCCCGATGCCACCCGACGGACGTGAAACGCTACCATGCCACACGAAAGGTTGCAACCTTGTATGCAATGCACATTTATAACATTTAACACATCACATTAGGAGGACAACAAAGTAGGTTGCCTCCGAACAGTTATAAGATCGCACGTTGTCAAGTAGTCAAACAAGGCACGATAAGACAAGTAATTTCACTTGAAAGGCATATAGAGTCATATGAACATCAAACGGGCAGCCATGTAACACATGTAAAACAGGCCATATAACTCATCAAGAAGCTCATATAATCAAGTGATACGAATTATTCGACATGCAACAACATTTATGTGGGTTCGGTAGCAAGACAAGCTTATTTGACAACATGCAATGGTCAAAACCACAATTGAAGTTATAACACAGTTACGGGCAGCCCACGCAACGTACAGTTTCCACACAATCTCCAATGATTAACACTTAGTAAGATTACTTAGCCATTAGGGTTTCCGTTTCATGCATAATCGTGTGTTCAAACCCTAAGTCAACTCAACATCATTCCCGAGTCATACATCATTCAATTCAAACATCCTCAAGTACTCAAAACAGTCCACGCAATATTCCAACATCACAATTCCAAGCAATTAGTACCACAAGAGAGGTTACAATAGTTTTCCATGCATACAGCTAAGTGAAACACTCACTGCAATAGGCTGTTTTCTCACAATCAATCGGGTACGAAAAAAATCTCCAAATTCAGTGAATAAGATGTCAAATTAAAGCTTAAGAAGTTAACTAAACTCATAAACAAACCTTGCATCAATTGGAGTTCAGAATCATTAGTTATGGCCAAAACAGTGAGGTAGCACAAAACTGTCCAGATTTGTACACTTTTCATAAATTGACGTTTTTGAGGTCCTTAGAGTCAGTTTTAGCTTTGGTCCATTTCTGACAAAATTGTCCAGAACTGAAAAATATAGCAGCACACCAAATTTCATGCATTTTAGACAACATTTACTAAGTCACACATGGTTCGTTCCACAAGGTCAGTGCATCTGCCAAAACCTGATTCATTTTTCCAGATTTCCAGATTTGGTCACATTTTAATGCTTTGACATTTTGAGGACCTTAGAGTCAAAATTAGCTTCGGCCTATTTCTGAAAAAAAATGTTCAAAACTGTCCAAACTAGTCACCTTCCAAGTTTCAAGCATTTTCAACATCATTTGCCTAGCTAAACTTACCTCGAACAGACGGGTCAGAGAGCTGTCACATAAATTCGACTTCACCTAGCATCATTTTCAAGTCAAGATCTTGCCATGCATGGTTGTTTAAGCTCATGAACGACCATATATCTCAAGTACAGAAACAAATACACACATTTATGAGCATGCATGTGAGTTTTTAAAGAGTTTTCAAAAGATTTTAACCCTCACCTTAGCAATCAACCACAAAATGCTCAAGACCCTTTGTTGAAGCTCAAATCTTCTCCTTTCCCTTGCTTAGCCGAGAACCTCACTAGCTTTTCTCTATTTTTCCTAGCTTAATGATCAATCTCTTAGTGCATGCACATAGCTAGAACTTGAAGAAAAGAAATGGATGCTTAGTAACTCACCTAGGCCGAAAATGAAGCTTCAATGCACATGCAAGAGAAATTTTTGAACTCTAGCTTGCTCGGTTGTAGTTCTTTACTTGTAGCTTGCTATACTTAGCTATGTTGTGAAGAGGAGAAGTTAAGAAGATGGTGAATTCAGCCAAGGCCGAGAATGAGAGAGAAAGGAGAGATGAGGAGAGAAATGAAATGAAGAAAATGACAAGCAAGGAAGCCTTTTGCATCTTCAAGGAGAATGTCGGCCTTGGGCTTCAAAATTCTGCATTTTGTGTCTCCAATGTGCTATTTTGAAATTGCTAGGATGGGCAAGGTGTTGTGGTCGAGAATGGTGAGGAGATTGAGTGAATTTTGAGCAATTTTTTAATGCTTTGTGTCATAAATTGTCTTGGCATACAATAGAATAAAACAATTGCTCAAACCTTGTGCAAAAAAGCTTGATATGGTCGGCCAAGGCATTAAACAATGCTGAATTTGGGTCATCTTGAGCATTATTCTAATTGTATTTTGAAGTGCAAAAAGAATAATGGATAAAGAATAAGGAATGTTTTGTTTTTGGTGCAATTTTGTCTTCTAGTGAATGGAATTTGGATTATTATATTGTTAGTGGATTTTGTAGGATTGTTTAATAGTCTAGTGTTTCGTGAAAGATGCTTTCTTGATTAAAGTGTAGGCACGCTTTTCTAGGTTTAGGGCACGCACTTCGAGGTGGGACACGAACTATGAGACGAACGCACGTTTTTCAAGTAAACGCACGTAACCCTATATGAATGCACAAAATTCAATGCAAGCCACACAAAACTAAATACAATTCTCAAACCTAGGTCATGGCACGCAAATCTAGGTTAGGGCACACGAAGCTAGGTTTTGCAAGTAAATCGGAGTCGGGCTTCTCACGATGCATTAGTGATGGTACGATCGCACCTGTCATGTTGAGGGCACAATTCCTTTATTTGTTAACGGTTCACAGTCCCATCCTAGAGAGATGGCCCATTCAAAAGGCCCAATGGGCTTAACGATAACCCATCCGCTTAAAAAATGTAGCATTCTCGCAAGACGTGATATCGATGCGTTGTAGGGCCCTCTAATGTCCCGCGAGTAAGGTTGTCGACCTTTTAACAGCTCTCAACGTACGATTCGGGACGAAAAAACAGAGCAAAAGAAGAAAAGTTACCTGAAACTGATGAAAACGTTCGATTTTGGGATCCAAAAATGGGCACAGCGGGCAAGCTGGCTTCCCCCGTTGTAGAGCTCACAGAGAACCTTGCAACGGTATCTTGTGCGCCGCGTAACTCCTTACGGATCAAAAGTTATGGGCACCGGATCGACGGAGACCTAGTCACAAGCCCTACGCCCTCGGTTTGTGGGCCCAGCCTCCACATGAAGCGAAGTTGTCTTGCCCAAGGTGCTGTGGGATTCGGTAAAAGAAATGTGGTGGATAAAGTATCTTGGCAACCCAAACCGGAGCAAAAAAAATTGAAAAGGGGGGTACAACACGAGGATATCCCAGGGGGTCACCCATCCGAGTACTACTCTCGCCCAAGCACGCTTAACTTCGGAGTTCTGATAGGATCCGGTGCATTAGTGCTGGTATGATCGCACCCGTCATGTTGAGGGCACAATTCGTTTATGTGTTAACAGTTCACAATCCCAGCCTAGAAAGATGCCCAATTCAAAAGGCCCAATGGGCTTAACGAGAACCCATCTGCTTCAACAACGCAGCATCCTAGCAAGACGTGATATCAACGCGTTGTAGGGCCCCCTAATGTCCCGCGAGTAAGGTTGTCGTCCTTTTAACAGCTCTCGACGTACGATCCGGGACAAAAAAACAGAGCAAAAGAACAAAAATGGCCTGAAACTGATAAAAATGTTCGATTTTGGGCTCCAAAAATGGACACAGCGAGCAAGCTGGCTACCCCTATCGTTGAGCTCTCAAAGAGCTATGTAATGGTATGCTGTGCGCCGCGTAACTCCTTACGGATCAAAAGTTATGGGCCCCGGTGTGACGGACACCTGATCACAAGCCCTACGCCCTCGGTTTGCGGGCCCAGCCTCTACGTGAAGCGAAGTTGTCTTGCCCAATGTTCTGTGGGATTCGGTAATAGAAATTTGGTGGATAAAGTTTCTTGGCAACCTTAACTAGGGCAAAAAATATTGAAAAGAGGTGCAACACGAGGACTTCCCAAAGGGTCACCCATCCTAGTACTACTCTTGCCAAAGCACGCTTAACTTCGGAGTTCTGATGGGATCCGGTGCATTAGTGATGGTATGATCGCACCCGTCATGTTAAGGGCACAATTCCTTTATTTGTTAACGGTTCACAGTGCCATCCTAGAGAGATGGCCCATTCAAAAGGCCCAATGGGCTTAACGACAACCCATCTGCTTCGACAACGCCGCATCCTCGCAAGACGTGATATCGACGCGTTATAGGTCCCTCTAATGTCCCTCGAGTCAGGTTTTCATCCTTTTAACAGCTCACGACGTAGGATACAGGATGAAGAAACAGAGCAAAAGAAGAAAAGTGGCCTGAAACTAATGAAAATGTTCTATTTTGGGCTCCAAAAATGGGCAAAGCGAGCAAGCTGGCTGCCCCCGTCGTAGAGCTCTCAGAGAGCTTTGCAATGGTATGCTGTGCGCCACGTAACTCCTTACGGATCAAAAGTTATGGGCACTGGAGCGACGGAGACCTGGTCACAAGCCCTACGCCCTCGGTTTGCGGGCCTAGCCTCTACTTGAAGCGAAGTTGTCTTGCCCAATGTTCCATGGGATTCGGTAATAGAAATTTGGTGGATAAAGTATCTTGGAAACCCTAACCAGGGCAAAAAAAATTGAAAAATGGGTGCAACACGAGGACTTCTCAGGAGGTCACCCATCCTAGTACTACTCTCGCCCAAGCACGCTTAACTTTGGAGTTCTGATGGGATCCTGTGCATTAGTGCTGGTATGATCGCCCCGTCATGTTGAAGGCACAATTCCTTTATTTGTTAACGGTTCACAGTCCCATCCTAGAGAGATGGCTCATTCAAAAGGCCCAATGGGCTTAACGACAACCCATCCGCTTCAACAACGCAGCATCCTCACAAGACGTGATATCGACGCTTTGTAGGGCCCTCTAATGTCCTGCGAGTAAGGTCGTCGTCCGTTTAACAGCTCACGACATACGATCCGGGATGAAAAAACAGAGCAAAAGAAGAAAAATAGCCTGAAACTGATGAAAACATTCTATTTTGATTTCCAAAAATAGGCACATCAAGCAAGCTAGCTGCCCCCATCGTAGAGCTCTCAGAGAGTTTTGCAACGGTATGCTGTGCGCCGCGTAACTCCTTACGGATCAAAAGTTATGGGCACCGGAGCGACGGAGACCTGGTCACAAGCCCTACGCTCTTGATTTGCGGGCCCAACCTCTACGTGAAGCGAAGTTGTCTTGCCCAATGTTCCATGGGATTCGGTAATAGAAATTTGGTGGATAAAGTATCTTGGCAACCCTAACCAAGGCAAAAAAAATTGAAAAGGGTGTGCAACACGAGGACTTCCCAGGGGGTCACCCATCCTAGTACTACTCTCGCCCAAGCACGCTTAACTTCAGAGTTCTGATGGGATCCGGTGCATTAGTGCTGGTTTGATCGCACCCGTCATGTTGAGGGCACTATTCCTTTATCTGTCAACGGTTCACAGTCGCAGCCTAGAGAGATGGCCAATTCAAAAGGCCCAATGGGCTTAACGATAACCCATCTGCTTCAACAACGCAGCATCCTAGCAAGACGTGATATCGACGTGTTGTAGGGCCCCCCAATGTCCCGCGAGTGAGGTTGTCTTCCTTTTAACAGCTCACGACGTACGATCTGGGATGAAAAAACAGAGCAAAAAAAGAAAAGTGGCTTGAAACTGATAAAAACGTTCAGTTTTGGGCTACAAAAATAGGCACAACAAGCAAGCTGGCTGCCCCTATCGTAGAGCTCTCAGAGAGCTTTGCAACGGTATGTTGTGCACCGTGTAACTCCTTACGAATCAAAAGTTATGGGCACCGGAGCGACGGAGACCTGGTCATAAGCCCTACGCCCTCGGTTTGCGGGCCCAGCCTCTACGTGAAGCGAAGTTGTCTTGCCCAATGTTCCGTGGGATTCGGTAATAGAAATTTGGTGGATAAAGTGTCTTGGCAACCTTAACCAGGGCAAAAAAAATTGAAAAGAGAATACAACACGAGGACTTCCCACGAGGTCACCCATCCTAGTACTACTATCACCCAAGCATGCTTAACTTCAGAGTTCTGGTGGGATCCATTGCATTAGTGCTGGTATGATCGCACCCGTCATGTTGAGGGCACAATTCCTTTATTTGCTAACTGTTCACAGTCCCATCCTAGAGAGATGGCCCATTCAAAAGGCCCAATGGGCTTAACGACAACCCATCCGCTTCAACAACGCAGCGTCCTCGCAAGACGTGATATTGACGCGTTGTAAGGCCCTCTAATGTCCCGCTAGTAAGGTTGTCATCCTCTTAATAACTCACGACGTACGATCCTGGATGAAAAAACAGAACAAAAGAAGAAAAGTGGCTAGAAACTAATGAAAACGTTCGATTTTGGGCTCCAAAAATGGGCACAGCGAGCAAGCTGGCTGCCCCTGTCGTAGAGCTCTCAGAGAGCTTTGCAACGGTATGCTGTGCGCTGCGTAACTAATTATAGATCAGAAGTTATGGGCACTGGAGCGACGGGCACATGGTCACAAGCGCTACGCCCTCGGTTTGCGGGCCTAGCCTCTACTTGAAGCGAAGTTGTCTTGCCCAATGTTCCGTGGGATTCGGTAATAGAAATTTGGTGGATAAAGTATCCTGGCAACCTTAACCAGGGCAAAAAAAATTGAAAAGAGGGTGGAACATGAGGACTTCCCAAGGGATCACCCATCCTAGTACTACTCTCACCCAAGCACGCTTAACTTCGGAGTTCTGATGGGATCTGGTGCATTAGTGCTGGTATGATCGCACCCGTCATGTTGAGGGCACAATTCTTTTATTTGTTAACGGTTCACAGTCCCATCCTAGAGAGATGGCCTATTCGAAAGGCTCAATGGGCTTAACGACAACCCATCCGCTTCAACAACGCAGCATCCTCTCAAGACATGATATCGACGCGTTGTAGGGCCCTCTAATGTCCCACGAGTAAGGTTGTCGTCCTTTTAACAACTCACGACGTACGATCCGGGACGAAGAAACAGAGCAAAAGAAGAAAAATGGCCTGAAACTGATGAAAACGTTCGATTTTCGGCTCCATAAGGGGCACAGCGAGCAAGCTGGTTACCCCCGTCATAGAGCCCTCAGAGAGCTTTGCAACGTTATGCTGTACGCCGTGTAACTCCTTACAGATCAAAAGTTATGGGCACTAGAGCGACGGAGACCTGGTGCCAAGCCCTACGCCCTTGGTTTGCGTGCCCAGTCTCTACGTGAAGCAAAGTTGTCTTGCCCAGTGTTCCGTGGGATTCGGTAATAGAAATTCAGTGGATAAAGTATCTTGGCAACCCTAACCAGGGCAAAAAAAATTGAAAAAGGAGTGCAACACGAGGACATCTCAGGAGGTCACCAATCCTAGTGCTACTCTCGCCGAAGCACGCTTAACTTCGGAGTTCTGAGGGAATCCGGTGCATTAGTGCTGGTATGATCGCACCCGTCATGTTGAGGGCACAATTCCTTTATTTGTTACCGGTTCACAGTCCCATCCTAGAGAGATGGCCAATTCAAAAGGCCCAATGGGCTTAACGACAACCCATCCGCTTCAACAACGCAGTATCCTCGCAAGATGTGATATCGACGCGTTGTAGGGCCCTCTAATTTCCCGCGAGTAAGGTTGTCGTCCTTTTAACAGCTCACGACGTACGATCCGGGATGAAAAAACATAGCAAAAGAATAAAAGTGGCCTGAAACTGATGAAAACGTTCGATTTTGGTCTCCAACAATAGGCACAACGAGCAATCTGGGTAAATCCTTACAGATAAAAAATTCATGGTCGCCGGAGCGACGGAGACCTGGTCGCAAGCCCTACGCCCTCGGTTTGCGGGCCCAGCCCATATGTGAAGCGAAGTTGTCTTGCCCAATGTTCCGTGGGATTCGGTAATAGAAATTTGGTGGATAAAGTATCTTGGCAACCTTAACCAGGGCAAAAAAAAATGAAATGAGGGTGCAACATGAGGACTTCCCAAGGGGTCACCCATCCTAGTACTACTCTCGCCCAAGCACACTTAACTTCGGAGTTCTGATGGGATCCGGTGCATTAGTGCTGGTATGATCAGACCCGTCATGTTGAGGGCACAATTCATTTATTTGTTAACGGTTCACAGTCCCATCCTAGAGAGATGGCCCATTCAAAAGGCCCAATGGGCTTAACGACAACCCATCCGCTTCAACAACGCAGCATCCTTGTAAGACGTTATATCGATGCATTGTAGAGCCCTCTAATGTCCCGCGAGTAAGGTTGTCGTCCTTTTAATAGCTCACGACGTACGATCCAGGATGAAAAAATAGAGCAAAAGAAGAAAAATGGCCTGAAACTGATGAAAACGTTCGATTTTGGGCTCCAAAAATGGGCAAAGCGAGCAAACTAGGTTCCCCCGTAGTAGAGCTCTCAGAGAGCTTTGCAACGGTATGTTGTGCGCCGCGTAACTCCTTACGGATCAAAAGTTATGGGCACCGGAGCGACGGAGACCTGGTCATAAACCCTACGCCCTCGGTTTGCTGGCCCAGCCTATACGTGAAGCGAAGTTGTCTTGCCCAATGTTCCGTGGGATTCGGTAATAGAAATTTGGTGGATAAAGTATCTTGGCAACCCAAACCGGAGCAAAAAAAATAGAAAATTGGGGTGTAACACAAGGACATCCTAGGGTGTCACCCATCCTAGTACTACTCTCTCCCAAGCATGCTTATCTTCGGAGTTCTGATGGGATCCGGTGCATTAGTGCTGGTATGATCGCACCCGTCATGTTGAGGGCACAATTCCTTTATTTGTTAACGGTTCACAGTCCCATCCTAGAGAGATGGCCCATTCAAAAGGCCCAATGGGCTTAACAACAACCCATTCACTTCAACAACACAGCATCCTCGCAAGACGTGATATCGACGCATTGTAAGGCCCTCTAATGTCCCGCGAGTAAGGTTGTCGTCCTTTTAACAGCTCACGACGTACGATCCGGGATGAAAAAATAGAGCAAAAGAAGAAAAATGGCCTGAAACTGATAAAAACATTCGATTTTAGGCTCCAAAAATGGGCACAGCGAGCGAGCTGGTTTCCCTTGTCGTAGAGCTCTCAGAGAGCTTTGCAACGGTATGTTGTGCACCGCGTAACTCCTTACGGATCAAAAGTTATGGGCACCGGAGCGACGGAGACCTGGTCACAAGCCCTACGCGCTCGGTTTGCGGGCCCAGCCTCTACGTGAAGCGAAGTTGTCTTGCCCAATGTTCCGTGGGATTCGGTAATAGAAATTTGGTGGATAAAGTATCTTGGCAACCCTAACCAGGGCAAAAAAAATTGAAAATGGGTGCAACACGAGGACTTCCCATGGGGTCACCCATCCTAGTACTACTCACGCCCAAGCACGCTTCACTTCGGAGTTCTGATGGGATCCGGTGCATTAGTGCTAGTATGATCGCACCCGTCATGTTGAGGGCACAATTCCTTTATTTGTTAACGGTTCACTGTCCCAGCCTAGAGAGATGGCCAATTCAAAACTCCCAAAAGGCTTAACAATAACCCATTTGCTTCAACAACATAGCATCCTAACAAGACGTGATATCGACGCGTTGTAGGGCCTCTAATGTCCCAGGAGTAAGGTTGTCGTCCTTTTAACAGCTCACGACGTTCGATCCGGGACGAAAAAATAGAGTAAAAGAAGAAAAGTGGCTTGAAACTGATGAAAACGTTCGATTTTAGGCTCCAAAAATGGGTAAAGCGAGCAAACTAGTTGTCCCCGTCGTAGAGCTCTCAGAGTGCTTTGCAACGGTATGTTGTGTGCCGCGTAACTCTTTACAGATAAAAAGTTATAGGCACCAGAGCGACGGAGACCTCGTCACAAGCCCTACGCGCTTGGTTTGCGGGCCCAGCTTCCACGTGAAGCGAAGTTGTCTTGCCCAAGGTGCCGTGGGATTCGATAATAGAAATGTGGTGGATAATGTACCTTGGCAACCAAAATCGGAGCAAAAAAAATTGAAAAGGGGGGTGTAACACAAGGACATCCTAGGGGGTCAACCATCCTAGTACTACTCTCGCCCAAGCACGCTTAAATTCAAAGTTCTGATGGGATCCAGTGCATTAGTGCTGGTATGATCGTACTCGTCATGTTGAGGGCACAATTCCATTATTTGTTAACGGTTCACAGTCCCATCCTAGAGAGATGGCCCATTCAAAAGGCCCAATGGGCTTAACGACAACCCATCCGCTTCAACAATGCAGTATCCTTGCAAGACGTGATATCGACGCATTGTAGGGCCCTCTAATGTCTCGCGAGTCAGGTTGTCATCTTTTTAACAGCTCACGACATACGATCCGGGATAAAAAAACAGATCAAAAGAAGAAAAGTGGTCCGAAACTGATGAAAACGTTCGATTTTGAGCTCCAAAAATGGGCACAGCAAGCAAGCTGGCTGCCCCCGTCGTAGAGCTCTCAGAGAGCTTTGTAACAGTATGATGTGCGCTGCGTAACTCCTTACAGATCAAAAGTTATGGGCACCGGAGCGACGGAGACCTGGTCACAAGCCCTACGCGCTCGGTTTGCAGGCCCAGCGTCTACGTGAAGCGAAGTTGTCTTGCCCAATGTTCCGTGGGATTCGGTAATAGAAATTTGGTGGATAAAGTATCTTGGCAACCCTAATCAGGGCAAAAAAAATTGAAAAGGGGGTGCAACACGAGGACTTCCCAGGGGGTCTGTGAGGCCCGACCTCGATTTGTGTGCGATACCTCGTTTCGAGTGCCTTGACCTAGGTTTGAGAATTGTGTTCGTTTTGTGTGCCTTGCATTGAATTACGTGCATTCATTTAGGGTTGCGTGCATTTACTTGAAAAACATGCGTTCGTCTCGTAGTTCGTTCCTTACCTCGTAGTGCGTGCCCTAGACCTAGGAAAACGTGCCATCACGCTAATCAAGAAAGCATCTTACACAAAGCACTAGACTATTAATTAATCCTACAAACTCCACTATCAATATTATAATCCTAAATCAACTCACTAGAAGACAAAATTTTTCTAAACACTAAACATTCTTCATTCTTTATTCCTTATTCTTTTACAAATTCCGAGCACCTAAAATACCACATCAACCTACAATAAAATAAGGCTTAAAACATGACAAAAAATTCAGATTATGGAGCTCATTTGGCCGGCCATACCAAGGCCTTTGAGCAAGGTTTGAATAATTATTCTTTTAACTATGCATGCTTAGACAAGAATCTTACACATGACATGCCTTTTCTTGCACCAAGGCACCTTTTGCTAAACACCAAGCTTCACTCTTGGCCTCCTCACCATTTTGTCTCCTCACAATTCAAATTGCTCAACAAAACAAAACAAATCAGCCCATACAAGCTCTAGGCCGACACAATGCACTAAAAACATTCTCAACAATCTCTCATTCTCTCATTTGCTCTCCACATTCTTTCAAGCTCTCATCTCCTCTCTATCTCTCGGCCTTAGCATGTTCATGAGCCTCCAAGACTGAAAATTATTCTCCATAGAACAGAAGCATCGTCCAAGGCAAAGGAAAGAAAGTGGCTAGCTCAAAAGATGCATTCAAGCACATAGACTCTTCATTTCGGCCCTAGGTAAGTTTCTTAGCTTCCATTTCTTTTCTCCTTGTTCTAACCACATGCATGTACTAAGAGCTTGGTCACTAAGCTAGGAAAAATAGAGAAAATCAAGTTGGAATCTCGGCTAGGCAAAGAAGAAGAACAAATTTGTGCTTCAACAAGTTTTGAGCATCTTCTTGGTTGATTTGCTAAGGTGAGGGCTAAAACCTTTTGAAAATCATTCAAAAATCCACATGCATGCTCATAAATGTATGTCTTTGCTTTTGTTCTTGAGTTATATGTTCGTTCATAAGCTTTTACAACCATGCATGGCAAGATTTTGGCTTGAAGATGATGATAGGTGAAATCGGATTATGTGACAGCTCTCTGACCTGTTGTTTCGAGGTGAGTTTGGCTAGGCAAATGATGTTGAAAATGTACGAAAATTGGTAGGTGACTATTTTGGCCAGTTTTGAACATTTTTCACAGAAATATGCCAATGCTAATTTTGAGTCTAATGTTCTCAAAATGGAAAATATTTAAAATATGTCCAAATCTGGAAATCTGGAAAAATGAAGCAGGTTTTGGCAGATGCACTGACCATGTAGAACGAACCAGATTAGACTTAGTAAATGATGTCCAAAATAAATGAAATTTGTTTTACTGCTATATTTTTCAGTTCTGGACATTGTTTTCAGAAATGGACCAAGGCTAAATCTGACCCTAAGGACCTCAACAACGTCAATTATTGAAATGTGTGCAAATCTGGACAGTTTTGTGCTATCCCACTGTTTCGGCTATAACTAATGATCCCGAACTCCAAATGATGCAAGGTTTATTTCTGATTTTAGTTCACTTCTTAAGCTTTAATTTGACATCTTATTCACTGGAATTGGAGATTGTTTGCTTATCTTAATGATTGTGAGAAAACAGCCTATTGCAGTGAGGGTTTCACTTGGTTATATGCTTAGAAAAATTGTTGCAACTTCTCTTGTGGTATTGATTGCTTGGGATTGTGACATTGGGATGTTGTGTGGACTGTTTTGAGTACTTGGGGATGTTTGAATTAATTGATGCATGACTTGAGATTGATTTTGAGTTGACTTAGGATTTAATCACACGGGTAAGCACGAAATGGAAACCCTAATGACTAGGTAGGCTTGTTAAGTGTTGATCATTTGGATATTATGTGGAATTATATGCTTAGTAGGCTGCCCGTAGTTGCCCTTATAGTCCTAAATGTGATTTTGACCATTGCATGTTGACAAATAGGCTTTTCTTGCATCCGAGCCCACGTAGATGTTGTTGCATGTTATATAATCTTATTATTTGATTACGTAGACTTTGAATTGAGTTATATGACTTGATTTATGTGCGTTACATGGCTGTCCATTTAATGTTCATATAACTCCATATGCTTTTCAAGTGAAACTACTTGTCTATTCGTGCCTCGCTTGTTTTCTTGTCAATGTGCAATCTTATGACTGTCCGGAGGCAACCTACTTTGTTGTCCTCCTAATGTGATATATTAAATGTCATAAATGTGTATTGCATACAAGGTTGCAACCTTTCATTCTGGCATGGTAGCGATCACATACACCGGGCGGCATCGGGCTTGCCGGTGGACCCGGGACTACCATGGTCCCATTCCTTCTCTCGCTTGGGGGCTAGACTTCCTCGGAGAGTTGGGTCATAGGATTTTGGGGTACATCCGGAGTACACCCACTTGGCGTGTTATTGGGATGATTTGAAGTCGGCCGCAACAACTGATTCTGGAAATGAACTGAGAGCAAAAGCTCACCGTATCCTTTTTACTATGTGTATAAGTACTCTCGCTTGGTTCCTAGAGAACCTCGGGGAGGAAAGACGGGTAATTGTGTTCCTTTACTTTTGTATTATTATTCTGTACTTAATTGTGTTATATTCATGCTTGCAAAAGGATTTTCATAAGTTAAACCAGAAAATGAGTTTCAAAACCTATTTCTCATTCCCCTTCACTGAGTTCATAAGGACTCACCCTCTTTTATCATTTCAGGTGAAGAAGATCAAGAACAGGTACCCGAGGACGATGTGCCTAATGACGATTCCTTGGAGTGATTGCCTGTCCTGTGTGCTTTGCTTGATTTATGGCCATTTGTGAAAACTATGCTACTTGAAGACTGTTTCTTTCATGTTGCTTAATGGTGTAATGTAAAAGACCCCCGTTGTAATTTGGGGTCTAATTTTGGTTTGTGCTGATATTTCTAGACAGACGCTAGATACTACTATGGTCGTTTTACTATTACTATTGCTAGTGGCTATAATAGGATTATGAAGTATTAGGTAAGGGCTAAGTAAAATGAACCGTCCAAACCTTAAACAGGTACTCACTATTAAGTTAAGATCAACAGGTACTTTTGTAACGAGGATAAACAAACAAACGAGACATAGCATCATGCTAGGTTATAAATCAAACGAGACATCGAGATAACCAATAGGCATTTCAATTGATGTTAAATAGTAATCCTAGTTGGAAATGAAATTGAGATTGGAAAAATTTGAGGCGTTTAGAGAATTAGGCCAAACCAAAAAGCCCAATTACAGTCGTTATGATGCCAGTTTTCCGAAAAAATTTGGAGTTTAGGCTAAAACATTAAGTGTTAATTCTTTATAAACGGTTAAGTACGTGATATGACCTGAATGTTTAGATCACACCCTAGTCTAACCTTATAGACCGGGTTGGGGCGTGACACCTTAGAATAAGAATGGTATCAGAGCTTAGATTGCTTAAGCCGGGTTTAACTCTCGGACTGTGGGTAGAGCCCTAAGATAATTAGGATGACTTGTTTATATGTTATTGTATGATAATGTTAAATGTGCCTTCTATGTTTTATGTGTTTAAGTGATTAACATGCCTTAGTTGTTTCTAGATTTGTATCTATATTATGTTGCATATCTTATGCATTAAATTCTTAATTGTCATATTTTAATAAATTGTGCATCGTAATCTGTGCCTATAGATGGCTGGCCCTAGTACCCGTACTACTAATAGGAGCGGTGAACCTCAAGAGACCGGAGATGCTTATCAAACTAATCACGGTATAGCTATGTTTAACATGATGGCAAATTCCATGGATCATGTATCACTAGTGATGGAGCGGCAAGATGCACGTGAGGCCAACAACAACAACAACAACATGAATGAGGGTAACCATGGGAGACATAGCAGAATGAGGGAGTTCTTTGACTTTCGCCCGTCTAAATTCCACGGAGAAGCTGATGATGAGAAAGTAGAGGCTTGGCTGTCCGAGATCGAGAGGATTTTCAAGCCACTTGATTATACTGATGAAGAAAAGATGGAGTTTGTTGTGTTTCTGTTGCACGGGGATGCCGAGCATTGGTGGCACACTGTAGAGGCACTGTGGGAAACTAATCAGACACCTCGCTTGTGGGGTAACTTCATTAAGGCATTCAAGGAGAAATATGTACCTGTAGTTTCCAGGCAGAGGCGGATTGAGGAGTTCATGCACTTGACCCAGGGTAACATGACGGTGGCCCAGTACGAGGCTCGTTTTGACCGACTGTCCCGTTATGCTCAATATATGATTAGTACTCCAGAGACAAAGATGTGGAAATTTACTACTGGATTAAGGCTAGAGATTCCGGACCAGTTGGCTTCTTATGACTTTGATACCTATTCTGCTCTCTTTGCTGCTGCTTCTCGAGTTGAGAAGAGGAAACTTGATAGAGCCGGTTCGAGTCAGCCGAACAAGAAACCATACCAGCCTCCAAGTCAGCAGAGGAAATTCCAGAGTCACAGTCGTAATCAGGGCCAGAGCTAGAACAGACTAGTGAATAACCGTGGCCAGACGAAAGCGCCATCATCCTCTTCTACCCGCGGATCCACAAGTAGTTCACCTGCTACTCAGTCCGTCAGCTGTTCTTACTGTGACAAGAAGGGGCATACCGAGGCCCAATGTTGGAGAAAGTCAGGACGATGTATGAGATGTGGTAGTGAACAGCATCAGATCAAGGATTGCCCTAAACGGCAGGCAGGGCAGAATCAGGGTAAACCAGCTGCTAGAGGCAAGACTCCAGTTCCTAGAGTTCAGGCTCGAGCTTATGCTATTGAGTGCGAGGAGATTCCAGATGAGACCGCTGTTGTTGAAGGTACATTCTTCATACTGAATCAACCTGTTAAGGTGCTAATTGATCCGGGTGCTACTCATTCATTTATTACTCCCTTATGTGTGGAATGTGTGAAACTGAAAGTTGTATGTTTGCCATACGAAGTAGAAGTTGGTACTCCAATGGGTTCTAAACTTGTTACTAGCTCAGCTTGTAAAACATGTAAAATCCAAATTAAGGATAGGGAGTTCTCAGCCAATCTTATTGTATTACCCTTTCGAGAATAAGAGGTCATTTTAGGGATGGACTGGCTGGCAAAACATCATGTCCAACTAGATTTCCGGGCGAAGATTATAGCGTTTCGGGTACCTAGTCAACCAATACTGGAGGTAATGGGTCGAAGAGATTTCACCGGGAGTTCCATCATTTCATCTACGAAAGCATTGAAGTCCTTGAGAAAAGGGTGTAGCGGATACTTAGCTTACCTCATCAACAAGCCGTCGGACAAAGCTAAGTTGGAGGAGATGCCTGTGATCAAAGACTATGCGGATGTGTTTCCAGAAGAATTACCCGGTTTACCCCTAAATCGGGAAATCGAGTTTGTTATAGAGTTACTGCCTGGCGCCCAGCCGATATCTAAAGCTCCCTATCGTATGGCACTGGCCGAGCTACAAGAATTGAAGGATCAATTGCAAGGATTGTTGAAGAAGGGGTTTGTTCAACCAAGTTCTTCTCCGTGGGGTGCGCCAGTTCTATTTGTAAAGAAGAAAGACGGAATGTTGAGGCTATGCATCGATTACTGAGGACTGAACCAAGTGACTGTCAAGAATAAATACCCACTTCCACTGATCGACGAGTTATTTGATCAACTGCAAGGAGCCAAAGTGTATTCGAAACTCGACTTGAGGCAAGGGTATTATCAATTGCGGATCAAAAAGGAAGATGTGCCTAAAACGACTTTTAGTACGAGATATGGGCATTATGAATATGTGGTGATGCCTTTTGGACTAACTAATGCCCCTGCAGCTTTTATGGATTTGATGCACAGGGTGTTTCAACCCTACTTGGACCAATATGTGGTGATCTTCATTGATGATATTTTGGTATACTCAAAATTCGAGGCGGAGCATGAGCAACATCTACGGTTGGTACTGCAGAAACTCCGAGAGCATCAATTGTATGCAAAGTTTAGCAAGTGTGAATTTTGGTTGCAGAAGATTACATTTTTGGGGCATATCATATCCCAAGAGGGAATAGCATTGGATATAGCGAAGATAGAAGCAGTGATGTCTTGGAAGAAGCCGGAGAATGTTACGGAGATTCGGAGTTTTCTTGGTCTAGCCGGCTATTATCGGAGATTCGTGAAAGATTTCTCTAAGATTGCAGGACCGCTTACAAAGCTCACTCAAAAGAAAACAAAGTTTGTGTAGGATGATAAGTGTGAGAACAGCTTCCAAGAGTTGAAGAAAAGATTGACTACCGTACCTGTTCTTGCATTGCCTAAAGGGAATCAAGGTTTTTTAATTTATAGCGATGCTTCGAAAGAAGGATTGGGTTGTGTGTTGATGCAAAATGGAAGGGTGATTGCATATGCTTCTAGGTAACCAAAGCCGTATGAATTGAATTACCCGACACATGATTTGGAGTTAACAGCTATTGTGGTATCTGATCGTCTTCGAGCCCCCAACTTTCGTTCTTGATTAATGAAAACATCCTTGGCAAATGCTTTTGCAGTAGTTCGTCTTTCATAAATCCAAGAATTTCATGTCTGACTATGAAATACGAATGCCCCAGACTGTCCCTGTTAATCATTACTCCGATCCTGAAGGCCAACTCAATAGGATCGAAATCCTATAATGTTATCCCATGCTAATGTATACAGAGCGTGGGCTTGCTTTGAGCACTCTAATTTCTTCAAAGTAATAGCGCCGGAGGCACGACCCGGCCAGTTAAGGCCAGGAGCACATCGCCGGCAGAAGAGACGAGACGACCGGTGCACACCTAAGGCGGATCGGCTGACCCACCCCAAAGTCCAACTACGAGCTTTTTAACTGCAACAACTTAAATATACACTATTGGAGCTAGAATTACCGCGGTTGCTGGCACCAGACTTGCCCTCCAATGGATCCTCGTTAAGGGATTTAGATTGTACTAATTCCAATTACCAGACTCTTCGAGCCCGGTATTGTTATTTATTGTCACTACCTCCCCGTGTCAGGATTGGGTAATTTGCGCACCTGCTGCCTTCCTTGGATGTGGTAGCCGTTTCTCAGGCTCTCTCTCTAAAATCGAACCCTAATTCTTCATCACCCGTCACTACCATGGTAGGCCACCATCCTACCATCGAAAGTTGATAGGGTAAAAATTTGAATGATGCGTCGCCGGCACGAGGGCCGTGCAATCCGTCGAGTTATCATGAATCATCGCAGCAACGGGCAGAGCCCGCGTCGACCTTTTATCTAATAAATGCATCCCTTCCAAAAGTCGGGGTTTGTTGCCCGTATTAGCTCTAGAATTACTATGGTTATCAGAGTAGTAGATACCATCAAACAAACTATAACTGATTTAATGAGCCATTCGCAGTTCACAGTCTGAATTAGTTCATACTTACACATGCATGGCTTAATCTTTGAGACAAGCATATGACTACTGGCAGGATCAACCAGGTAGCATTCCTCACTGACGCCGGCGTCGCACGAGGCACATCGACGGCTCGAGACGAGTGCACGACCGTCGTACGCGATTAGCGACAAACATAGATTTTGGGCAAAGAGAGGCCAAGGACCCCATACCATCATGGTGTGCCGCATCTGAGAGATCGAGCAACGCCCCACGGGCCACGTGTGCCGCACTTGTTGGAGTGAGCAGCGTGGACCACGGGACGTGCTTAGGGGTTCGCCCCACGTCATCCACGGAGGTAGACGCAAGGCAAAAGATGGACGATGTGACTTTAGACTGCCTTCTTTGTAGGTACGCAACACAGGAAACTGACCTACCGACCGAGGCAACGTAAGCACTCGGCCCGCGAATGAAGAGGCAAGCAGGGGCGGACGTCGCTGCTCAAGCAGGGATCCAACCGACCCATACAAGCTGACCACCACTCACGTGCTATCACGTTCGCTATGCCCAGACCACCAAGCCGGTAACCGCCCCACTGTCAAGGCAAACGAAGCCCTTCAGGCGAACGGAACTGACGAGATGGCCCAAGCACGCACCGCTAGGCACGAAGAATTTCTGAGGGACACGGGACGGGACCAGCACGAGGTGCATGACCAGGCCACACATCGCAAGATTAAAGGCCTACTTCGTGGTGCCCGACCATGCACCGACTGCAGGCAACTGAGGTATCAACCGAAAGCGAACTTCCTGCCCACGCGGTGCTTGGATTGCCACGACACTAGACCACGTCCGTCGCATTACGACTCAGCGAGGACCATGGCATCGTGTGCTAGGTGATTCGCGCATCAAGCAGGCCAGTGGGAACACACCGGGGGACGGCTTCGAGGCAGCACGGTGCTTGGATCGCCACGACATTGAAGCATCAGCAATCATCTCATCGCAACGCTCGTGTCGTCACTTAACGAAAGCCAATGCCACAAGTGCTAGGCGATTCGCGCATCAAGCATGCCCCCGACCATCCCCCTGTATGCACCCGTATGCACGGAATGGGACAAGCAAACTACCTTCGTGCCCACGCGGTGCTTGGATCGCCACGACACTA
This sequence comes from Ehretia macrophylla, assembly GCA_037974665.1. Lineage (NCBI taxonomy): Eukaryota > Viridiplantae > Streptophyta > Magnoliopsida > Boraginales > Ehretiaceae > Ehretia > Ehretia macrophylla. The sequence continues at coordinate 81,009,053 of CM075765.1, read as the reverse complement.
GACCACGTCTGTCGCATTACGACTCAGCGAGGACCATGGCGTCGTGTGCTAGGCGATTTGTGCATCGCGCAGGCCAGTGGGAATACACCGGGGAACGGCTTCGAGGCCGCACGGTGCTTGGATCGCCACGATATTGAAGCATCAGCAATCGTCTCATCGCAACGCTCGCGTCGTTGCTTAACGAAAGCCAATGCCACATGTGCTAGGCGATTCGCGCATCACGCATGCCCCCTACCATCCCCCGGTATGCACCCGTATTCACGGAACGGGACAAGCAAACTACCTTCCTGCCCACGCGGTGCTTGGATCACCACGACACTAGACCACGTCCGTCGCATTACGACTCAGCGAGGACCATGGCGTCGTGTGCTAGGCGATTCGCTCATCGTACAGGCACGTCGAAACCAATCGGGGGACGACTTTAAGGCTGCATGGTGCTTGGATCGCCATGATATTGAAGCATCAACAATCATCTCATCGCAACGCTTGCGTCGTTGCTTAACGAAAGCCAATGCCACATGTGCTAGGCGATTTGCGCATAACGCATGTCCCCCTGTATGCATTTGTATTCACGGAACGGGACAAGCAAACTATTTTCCTGCCCACACGGTGCTTGGATCGCCATGACACTAGACCACGTCCGTCGCAATACGACTCAGCGAGGACCATGGCATCGTGTGCTAGGCGATTCGCGCATCGCACAGGCCCGTTTGAACCAACCGAGGGACGGCTTCAAGTCCTCATGGTGCTTGGATTGCCACGACATTGAAGCATCAGCAATCGTCTCATCGCAACGCTCGAGTTATTGCTTAACGAAAGCCAATGCCACATGTGCTAGGCGATTCACGCATAATGTATGCCCCCCACCGTCCCCTTGTATACACCTGTATTCACGGAACGGGACAAGCAAACTACCTTCCTGCCCACGCGGTGCTTGGATCACCACGACACTAGACCACGTCCGTCGCATTACGACTCAGCGAGAACCATAGCGTCGTGTGCTAGGCAATTCGCGCATCGTACAGACACGTCAGAACCCACCGGGGGACGACTTCAAGTCCGCATGGTGCTTGGATTGCAACGACATTGAAGCATCAGCAATCGTCTCATCGCAACGCTCGAGTTGTTGCTTAACGAAAGCCAATGCCACATGTGCTAGGCGATTCGCGCATCACGCATGCCCCCCACCGTCCCCCTGTATGCATTTGTATTCACGGAACGGGACAAGCAAACTACCTTCCTGCCCACGCGGTGCTTGGATCACCACGACACTAGACCACGTCTGTCGCATTACGACTCAGCGAGAACCATGGCGTCGTGTGCTAGGCGATTCGCGCATCGCACAGGCCCGTCAGAACCAACCGAGGGACGGCTTCAAGTCCGCATGGTGCTTGGATTGCCACGACATTGAAGCATCAGCAATCGTCTCATCGCAACGCTAGAGTTGTTGCTTAACGAAAGCCAATGCCACATGTGCTAGGCGATTCGCGCATCACGCATGCGCCCCACCGTCCCCCTATATGCACCTGTATTCACGGAACGGGACAAGCAAACTACCTTCCTGCCCACGCTGTGCTTGGATCACCACGACACTGGACCACGTCTGTCATGTTACAACTCAGCGAGGACAATGGCGTCGTGTGCTAGGCGATTCGCGCATCGCACAGGCATGTCGGAACCAACCGGAGGATGACTTCAAGGCCGCATGGTGCTTGGATCGCCACGACATTGAAGCATTAACAATCGTCTCATCGCAACGCTCGCGTCGTTGTTTAACGAAAGCCAATGCCACATGTGCTAGGCGATTCGCGCATCACGCATGCCCCCACCGTCCCCCTGTATGCATTTGTATTCACAAAACGGGACAAGCAAACTACCTTCCTGCCCACACAGTGCTTGGATCGCCACGACACTAGACCACGTCCGTCGGATTACGACTCAGCGAGGACCATGGCGTCGTGTGCTAGGCGATTCGCGCATCGTACAGGCCTGTCGGAACCAACTGGGGGACGGCTTGAAGGCCTCATGGTGATTGGATCGCCACGACATTGAAGCATCAGCAATCGTCTCATCGCAACGCTCGCGTCGTTGCTTAACGAAAGCCAATGCCACATGTGCTAGGCGATTCGCGCATCACGCATGCCCCCCACCGTCCCCCTGTATGCACCTGTATTCACGGAACGGGACAAGCAAACTACCTTCCTGCCCACGCGGAGCTTGGATCACCACGACACTAGACCACGTCCGTCGCATTACGACTCAGCGAGAACCATGGCGTCATGTGCTAGGCGATTCGCGCATCATACAGGCACGTCAGAACCCACCGGGGGATGACTTCAAGGCCGCATGGTGCTTGGATCGCCACGACATTGAAGCATTAGCAATCGTCTCATTGCAACGCTCACGTCGTTGCTTAACGAAAGCCAATGCCACATGTGCTAGGCGATTCGTGCATCACGCTTGCCCCCACCGTCCCCCAAGAGCCACCCAAGCCCACGCGGTGCTTGGATCGCCACAACACTAGACCATGGCCGCGCACATCCACTGCGCAATGGCCATGGCTTTGTGTGCTAGGAGATTCGCGCATCGCGCAGGCCCAATGATACATCGGGGGACGGGAATGGCCCCCAATGTGTACCTAGATGGCGGCACGGGGATGGCTAGTTTTGTGCTTGGGCAACCACTCGCCCCCTCATTAGCCATCCCAATGACGTCGACGGTCTTGCGGCACCAAGATAGATAATGAGGGGCTAGGGAAGCCACCACGTTCCTCATTAGCCATCCTGGTGCCGCGCTGAGGGACATGCTGGGGGACGCGGGGCGGGGGTGGCACAGCCCAAACGCACGGGTATGCAACGCAATACCTCGGCGTGATTCACTCGGTAGGCATTCCCGCCCACAATATAGCCCACAATATAGCCCACAATGTGCCACGAAGTGCCCACAACGTCCCCTCGCATGGCCCTCGACCAGGAGGCTTGACACCACATACCCCCCTATAATACATTTAAATGCAAAAACCCAAGTGACAACAGTAGCATACATTTTGGCAGAGATTCATAATGGGTGTTTTATACTATAAAAGGCCCCATATGGCATGATCTTCGTACCCAACTTGCTCCTTATTGATATCATATGATATACAAATGCTTAAAAAGAAAAAATTTGAATTTTTTTTTAATATTTAATAATTACGAAAAATAGGGAAAAATAAGAAAAAATAGTAAAAAATTTAGAAATAATTATATTAATTCATACATTAATTAGTTAAATGATAATCAAAAATATTTTTTTTGAAAAATTAATTTTTAATATTTAAAAATTACAAAAAATAGGGAAAAATCACAAAAAATACTAGAAAATTCAGGAAAATTTATATTAATCCATAAATTAATTAGTTTACATGATATTTGGCGTTACAATTTGTTTTGGATGGATTGGGAAATCGATTAATCTAATTCGCCTCACAAATGTGACGAACTGTTTGTCGGACAAGAAAAAAGTTAAGACTACGTCGTAGATTCGGAAACCACTTGTACAAGAATATTAATGTCTACATTCGTGTCATAATACATTTCGCATGCCCAATTCCCCCGAATGCTTAACATTGCCCATCGTGCCCAACGTCCCCTACTAGTGCCAAATCCCCCAAGTGTACCCCCACCGTCCCCCAGCCGTGCCCCAACAGTGCCCCAACCGTGCCCCAACAACGCCCCAATAGCGCACCTTGAGCGGCCCACGCGCGCCACTTGCGCACACCATCGTACAGCACGGGCGCGCCATGCACGCACCCTCGTGCAACATGCGGGCCACATGCGCGCACCATCGTGCGGCATGGGCGCCCCATGGGCGCACCATCATACGTCATGCAGGCCACATGCAAGCACCATCGTGCAGCATGCGCGCCCAATGCACGCACCATCGTGCGGCAAGGGCGCACCATGCGCGCACCTTCGTGCGGCATGGGCGCCCCATGCGTGCACCTTCGTGCGGCATGGGCGCCCCATGCGCTCACCATCGTGTTGCATGCAGGCCACATGCGCGCACAATCGTGCGGCATGCGCGCCCGATGAGCGCACCATTGAGAGACATGGGCGCCCCATGCGCGCACTTTCGTGCGGCATGCGGGCCACATGCGCGCACCATCGTGCGGCATTCGCGCCCCATACGCGCACCATCATGCAGCAAGGGCGCACCATGCGCGCACCATCGTTCGGCATGCGAGCCACATGCGCGCACTATCGT